>JAZHRO010000057.1:10000000-12500000 GCA_037157565.1 Thalassia testudinum
CGGCAGCTCTGGGAGAGCTTTCCCAAGAGTGGTTTCAGAGAGAGAGAGAGACGCGGGGGGGAGATAGAGTAGGTTTTGCCTCTGACGAAAAACTCTGAAGTGTGCAGGCACAGGCGAAGAAGAAGACCCGCGGAAGAAGGAAGCTGACTGTAGCAACAGGTAGTTAAGTCGTCTGATTTGGAAATCAGACGACGGCCTGAAGGGAAAATAAGAAAGGAAGGGTGACGTCCCTGGCTGAAAAAGAAAAGAAGAAGCTGACACTTAGCCGCAGGGAGGAGAAACAAGAAGAAACTCTACAGAAGCGGAAAGGCTGCAGAGAAGAATTACAGCAGAGCCAAGGAAGAAGAAACCTTCACAGAAGAGACTGCAGAAAAAGAAGAAGAGAGGCCAAGACAGAAACCAAGGAAGAAGAAGAAGGAGATCTGAAGAAAGAAAGAAAGAAGAACATCACGAGGAGACAACAAAGAGAACAACAAATTCTTTCCCTCTCTCTTTCTTTATTTTGTAAAAGAAACATGTATATCTCTAGAATACAACTTGCTCCCTGAGTTCGACCTCGGGAACTCTTTTATTTTCCGAGTAAAAAATTTATATATTTGAAATGTTGGTAATAACCGACTATACTACAACGTTATAACAAACTAAAACCCGGTTGTCCAAGACGATTTCAGTGGCTAGGATGGGTTGTAGGGTTATGTGTAGGGCCATGATGTGGGGGTGTTTTGGCACCAAAAGGGAGGGCTTCTAAAAGGGTATTTTGGCACCAAAATAAGGTGTCCTTTGGGTGTAGTTGAAGGGCTAGGAGGTGTCCATCTTGGCACCAAAATAGAGTAGAGGTTAGGTAGCTTAGGTGGACTAGGTAAGCTTAGTTGGTGGAGCTAGCTAGGGTTAAGTTGAAGGTGGAGGATGGCCAAGGAGCTGGTTGTTAGCTAAGCTAAGCTAAGCTAGCTTAGCTAGCTATGGAGTAGAGGAGGAGGTGTTGGAGCTAGGGTTTGGAGGGAGGAGCTGGATCTGAATAATCTAGAGCTGAAGTGGAGCTGGCAGCTACTGAAGAGGGTGGCATGGAGCTACTCTAACTGGCTTAGCTTGCTAGTTCTTTGCTAGCTACTAAGCCAAGCTAAAATAGGCTGGCTTCTACCATAATGAGCTGAGGTGAGCTGGGTTTGGTGCTCCTGGGGAGGATCAAGCTGGTTGAGGCAACTAAGGTAGCTTAGCTCAATTAAGTTGAGCTAAGCTGAGTCCCCGGGAGCTAGACTTGAGCTTCCTAAGCTAGGATGAATTCATCTTCAGCTGGCTGGAGTTGAATGGAGCTGGATGTAGCTGGACTTGAGCTGGGGTGAACTCCAGTCAACTCAGCTGAGCTAACTAGAGCTCCCTATGGACTAATGGAAGCTGAGATGAGCTAGACTCAGCTAAGTGGAGCTGGATCTGAACTGACCTGAGCTAGGTTGAGCTAAGATGAGCTAAATGGAGCTAGGATGAGATAACCCTAGTTCAGGTGAGCTGCATTCTAGCTATGGTGAGCTGGATCAAGCTGAGTTCCAGCTGGTGAGAGCTTCTCCTTCACCAATTGCTTTCCTAAGTGCTAGGGTTCTAGGGATCTAGTAACCAGTATATCCCTAACACTCACAAAACACATCAAAAAGATAATAAAAAATGCAATGCATGCCTAACCTAATTAATGCCTAAATGCAGCCCAAAAACCCATTTGCGGAGTAAAATCCTAAGAGCTAGGTTTGTTTTAATGCATAAGAATGATGATAAACTAGCGTTTATCATGCTCATGATGGTGTTCCCATTACCTTGAATAGCTCCTCCAAAATGGTGTCCTCCTTGGCAAGCCCTAGAGGGGGTGTGCCTTCTCTCCTTCAAGGGTGGATGATTTCCACCCACAAAACTCCTCCTAGGGTGGCATGCACCACCCTCATGACATCCTTCTAAGGTCTTCCTTGCGTAGCTGCTCCTCTGGCTGGTGGGGACACAAGAGAGAAGGGAAGAGGGGAAGGCACCAAGGTGATAGAGTGTCCCGTTAATCTTCTTCTCCTTCTTCTCTTGGCTGACTATAAGGTGGATTGAAGGTGGAAATTATGAAGCCAAAGGATGGGGATTAATGGTGGTAGGTAGGGGGTAAATATAGGAGTGGTGATGGGGATGTAGGTGTAGGTGTAGGTGAGGTGTAGGGTTAGGATGGGTTTATGCTGGTCGTTAGATGAACCTAGGGCTAGAGTTATTTGGTGCCAAGGGAGGAGGTGTGTGGGTGGTACTTATGTCGGTGGAGAGACACCATTAATGGCGCCAACCATAGGAGGGTTAAGGTGTTGGTGGTTGGGTTGGAGAATGGAAGGCTAGGATGTAGTTGTGAAGTGGATGCAGGGTGGATATGTGGGTGTAAGTTGGCGCATGTTGGTTAAGTGGGTTTCTAACGCCAACTAGAAGAGGGTTTGGATGGGATTTGTGGGTTAATGGTCTGGTGCCAAAAATGGGTGGTGGTGATGATCTTATGGGGGTAGGTGTAAGGTGGAGATTAGGGTAGATGTTGGCACCAATTTGTAGGGATGTGTGTAGGGTATTTTGGTGCCAACTTAGGTTTCTAGAAGGGGGGATTAGGTGGATGGTGGAGATAGGTTTAAGGGGGATTTGTAGGGCTAGGATGTGGGTGTGTTTTGGTGCTGAAAGAGGGGAGTTCTAGAAGGATGAGTTGGTGCCAAAAAAAGGTAGCTTTTTCGGGGTAGTTGAGGGGCCAAGGGTTGCATGTTGGTTGGCGCCAACTTTAGGAAGGAGTAGGTGGATCTAGGTGGACTTAAGTAGGCGGACTAGTTAGGTGATGAGGTGAAGTTAGGTTGTAGGTGGTGGATGGCCGGTGGGAGCTAAGATGTAGCTAAGCTAAGCTAGCTTAGCTAGTAGTTGAGTAGGGGATGAGGTGGGATGAAGCTAGGGTTTATGGAAAAGGAGCTGAGGAAGGAATGCCTGGAGCTGAACTGGAGCTAGTAGCTACTAAAAGGAATTGCAGGAGCTACTTTAGCAAGCTTAGCTTGCTAATTCTTTACTAACTACTAAGCCATGCTAAAGTAAGCTGGCTTTTGCTGAAATATGCTGAGGTGAGCTGGGTCTAATTTTCTCGAGGAGGACCGAGCTAGCTAGAGTAGCTAAGGTAGCTTAACTCAACTAGGTTGAGCTAAGTGGAGTCCCCGGGAGCTGGACTTGAGCTGGCCTAAGCTATGTGAAGTCATCTTCAGCTGACTTGAGTTGAGTGGAGCTAGAAGTAGTTGGACCTGAGTTGAGGTGGACTCCAGTCAACTTAGTTGAGCTAGTTAGAGCTCCCAGTGAACTGAATGGAGCTAAGTTGAGCTAGACTCAACTAAGTTGAGCAGGGTCTAAGCTAACTTGAGCTAGGGTGAACTAACATGAGCTGCCCTGAGCTACCATTTAGCTAAGATAAGATGAATGGATTTAAATGGAGCTATGATGAGCTGGCACAAGTGAGCTGGCATCCAGCTATGATGAGCTAGATTTGGCTGAGTCCCAGCTGGAATGAGCTTCTTCGTCACCAGTTAACTTCATGAGTGCTAGGGTTTTAGGGATCTGTCTATCTGTTTGTCCCTAACACTCAAATAAACGTATTAAAAATATAATAAAATATGCAATGCATGCCTAACCTAATTGATGCCTAAATGCAGCCCAAAAACCCATTTGTGGAGTTAAAAACCTAAAAGCTAGATCTATTTTAGGGAATAAGAATGATGATAAACTGGTGTTTATCATGGTGGTAGGACGGTGAAGGAGCAGACAGTGGAATGATGGGTTCTTCGATCGGAGCTTTTGGTGGGCGGAAGGGCGAATAGGTAGAGGGCTTTTGAAGGTGGAGGTGTGGCGATGCTAATGGAGGTGATGGCATGGAGATTGGTGGTTTGTGGAAGATGTACGACCACGCCGAACGTGGAGAAGACGAAGCGGGGGAGAAATGGTTGTCGGTCGAAATAGGGAGATAAGGAGCTAATCCTAATCTAGAGAAGGAGGGGAGTTGAAGGAACCTAGCTGATGGATGAAAGGGAGGGAAACTATGCTAGCTTTGATTGGCCAATCGCGGAAGGGATGAAGACCTCCAGTGAGAGGAGCGGAGAGGAAGAAGGGGTCTAGGGTGCTCCTGCTAGTATTGCGAGAAGCGGATGAAGGAGAGGAGGAGATTCCTTCTACCTATGGTATGTGGCAGAGGGAGAAGACGGAGGTTGGAGGAGTTCACCGGAGCTACATCAGAGGTGGCCGGAGAGAGGAAAACTTAAAGAAGTTAAGGCCAAACCAACCTAAAAAGAATGGCCATGCGAAGGGGGGCTTTTATAGAGCTCAAGTTCGAGCTATAAACAAGGAAAGAGGCTTGATTGAGCCTCTTTAAGGAATCAAGGAGAACCCAAAAATTTTGTTCATTCGCACAAGCTTTTCGCCCAAGCTCTGAGTTCCAAATCATGTCCAAATGAATCCTCAACTTGTGAACATCAATCCCACCAAATTTGGTGGGATTTGGTGTCGATTTTAATGGGATTTGAGTTGGTCAAAGGTAGCCTAAAGGTCGGTTGACCTACAATGGTGATAGGGCCCTTTCTGTGAAGAAGGCAAGGAAGTTAGAGGCTTTTCTACAAATATTTTGAAAGTTAGGGGCTTGATTGAGAGGAATAGAGTTTTAATGGATTGAAATGCAAACTAGGTCAAGATGAACTCTAATTAGGCCCAAATTTTGTTACAAACCTAATTTTGACCCAAGGAATCTAATGGTGAAGTCAGATTTGAGTTTTGACCATGTTTGACTAGGCAATTTGCATAGAAACCCAAATTAGGGCATAATTCCATCTACAACTCTATTCAAAGTCAAATAAGATTCAGATGGTTAAACTAAGGGTACCAAGCCTCTCAGAATATTTTTTTATGAATTTTAGGAGGTTTAGATGAATTTTATCCTAACTGAAACCGCTTTAATTTATGAGGATTTGAAATTAGGGTTTTGTGTGCTATTGTGATTCTCGAAATGCGTAAAACCCCATTTCTATCTGTGTGGACCCACTCTTCGGAGTTTAATACTCAATTGACCTTCAATTAATCCCTGGGAAACCCCATGGTTACTCTACATTTATGATGTGATGTTAAAACTGCAAAATTAACCCTTTTTTAGTGTTTTCTTCTCAGAATGGATTTGCATGGAATTACGGCTCTCAGGCGATTATGTAGGAGATTTGTCACTTGATTCTGACTAATTAAAGCTAGTTATGACTCAATCTCCCCTGGTCCTGATGGCTTCAACACCAAGTTTTATCGCAGTTGTTGGGATATTGTTAGGCTGGAGGTTATTAATGCCATTTCTCATTTTTCTCCACTCAATCAGCTCCTAGATCGTTCAACTCCACCTTTATTTCCCTTATCCCTAAGAAACTCAATGCTGAGGAGCTTTCTGACTTCCACCCTATCAGCCTTTGTAATGTGGCTTTCAAGATCACCTCTGGTATCCTTGCAAACCGCTGGGCCACCTTGTTGCCTAAAATCATATCTCCTGAGTAGGCTAGTTTTATCAGAGGTAGAACAATCTATGACCACATCTCTACCACTTTTGAGCTTTCTCAAAGGCTTAATCATAAGGTATTTGGATCTAATGTTATCTTCCAGATTGATCTCCAAAAAGCCTATGATAGAGTTGAATAGGAATCTCTCTACAGAACTTTGCCTAAATTCAGGTTCTCTTCCAAAGCCATTGATCTTATCAAAGGCTTTGTGGAACATGAGTGATCCTCTATCTTAGTTGATGGAAGTTCCACGACTTTCTTTAGAGTCTCTCATGGTCTCAGACAAGGGGACCCACTATCGCCTTTCCTTTTCGACATCTTTATGGAGCCCTTTATTCGAGGTATCAAAGAGATGGCTCATTTGGGGCAGTTAGCCACCTTTTCTATTAAACGTGGGATATCTTCTCTGGTTTCCCTCCTTTATGCTCACGGCATTAACTTTTCCTTAACGGCAGCTTGAAATCTATTATTAATCTGATGACCTTAATACATGAATTTGAATCCAACTTTAGGCAGCATTTAAACTCTCTCAAGTGTTTTTGCTATGTTGGAAAGCATTTCCGCCTGGGTAGATTGTCCCACATTCTCATTATTACAGGGTTTCAACTTGGGAGCTTTCCTTTCAACTACCTTAGATGCCCGATCTTTACACATAGAGCTAAGATCTCATATTTTCATGGCTTAGTTGACGAAATTCAATCTAAACTTTCGGGGTGGAAAGATAGACTCCTATCTTCTGCTGCTAGAATGCTTCTTATCAAACATGTCCTTTCTTCCATCCCTATCCATGTGTTGTCTGTGATTGATGTCCCCAAAGCCAACATTTGCAACCTTGAATCTACTTTCACGAACTTATTCTGGAATTCCATGGAAAACGACTGTCACCATCACTGGATCTCTTGGCCACCTATTTGCAAGCCTCTTTCCCTTGGTAGGCTTGGTATCAAGGATCTTACCATCATCATTAGAGAGTTTAAGATGAAAAGGATTTGGAACATCATGTTTGGAGATGCGCTCTATGCTTTTATGATGCGGAATCTTTACAGCATATCTTATAGTACAATTTGTAATCACTCCTATAGGCTTAATTCCCTCATCTCCATTTACAAGGAGATGATGTCATTCATCCACTAGGAGGTTAAGGAGGGTAACCTTCTGATTGCGCAGCAATCATAGGTCTTAATTGACCTAAATTAGGCTAGGACTTAGCATAAGTTAGGATAATTCATGCATGCATAAGCATTATTTGCATCTTTACAACTTTCTTCTAGCTATGCATAAAATAACGCTATAATGTGCTGATTAGGTGCATTATGTCAATTGCAAGTAATATGCTAATCAGAAGCTAGATCTGAAGCTGGATCTAAAGCTGGATTTGAAGAATAAAGAATAACTGGTGTTGCAACAGAGCTGGAGCAGAAGACCAAGATTAGATGTAGTAGATAATAATGTAAGGGAGTTAAGGTATGCTATTCTACTAAGTAGGAATAAAGCAATAAATTGTGAAGAACTTAGGTCCATCCTAGCCTTAGGATAGCCTAGAAGCTTCCCCAAGCCTTAGCCACCCTTAGATTAGGTCACCACACCCTAGGAAACCTTAAAACCCTAATTCGAACCTCTATCTGGACGTCCAGATGAGTTATAGGGTGTCCAGAACCCCTAGCCAACTCTCACACACCTCAAACCCACTTCTGCATTGTTATTGGACATCCAGACACTTGGTCAGACATCCAATTTCTGCAGAATACCCAAGACAGAACCCAGAATCCTTCCTGACTCTGATTGGACGTCCAGACAACAAGTATGGACTTCTAATTTTTGACTATAAGACGTCTGACACTATTATTAGACGTCTGATACTGCTCTCCAGTTCCTATTTTGGAATTCAAGCCTTGATCTTGGATCTCTAGCCCCCTAAACCCAATTCTAACCCCATAGGAACCTAAATTAAGGTGCCCCAACCCTAGTACATCACCTCTAGACCTCCCTAAGAACCTAATTAGGTCGTCACTAAACCTAATTGACTTGTATCATGGTCAATCTCTTCAGTCTATTCAATTGGACTCATTGAGTCGAATTGAGCCCTAATTTCAGCACACACTATCCAATTAGACTCAGTGGGAGTCCAATTGACCTAGACCTGACTTAAATGAGTTATTTTACTCTCAATTATGTTTTCACACACCCAATTAAACTTGTATTAAGTTTAACTGCACTTTACCTTAGTGAATTAGGGTTTACAACCCTAATTTGAGACCAACCTTGACCTAAACCCACTAGAACCTAACCTAATCAACCTAGCCACCTAAGTTTCAACCCACACACACCCACACACACCATCCACACGAAAATACCTAGCCTAGAGTTCTCTAGAACTCTCTACCATGTGTTGTTGCCTTGGTTGCTAAAATTAGCAACCAAGAGCCATTCAATTTTTAGATCCACATTTGGTGGATCTAAAAACCACCATCCATCCTCTCTCTCTCACTCTCCCACAAGCTCCCACCAAAGGCCTCTCTAGAGAATTCCATAATTCTCTAGAGAGCTTCCCTTAGGTCTATAAAAAGACCTAAGGGATGGCCATTTGCACCCATCCACTTTTTGGCCATACTTGCTTGGCTCCATCCACCTCCACTTAGGCTAGCCACCACCATCTCCACTCCATCTCCACAAGCTGAGCACCACCATGAAGGACACCATGCCGGGATGCTGGATCATTCCTCTCTCTCTCCAAGGGCCGGCCTAAGCTCCATTGGCCACCCCTCATTCTCCTCCCGACCACTCCAAGGCCATCGGAGGCCACCTCCGAATGCCCTTCTATTCTGCTAGATCTAGATTAGTAGTTTATGCTCTTCATAATTTTACTGCTTTTAATTACTGCTTAGTAGCGTAGTCCTTATTCTCCTCAAATGATGCATGCAAAATCCCCTCATAGATTCTTGTATGCGATCGTTTTCTGGTAGCTAGATCTATATTTTTAAGCATTCATGTACAAGCTTTCCTCTACAAGTTCATGTTGCAAACACTCTCCAAATGAATGAATGAAAAGTATATTTTCTACATATATATGTCTAATGTTTTGAAATCACCATGAGCTTATTGACTGCCATCCTGTTTGCGTGATTCAAGTTGCCTGTTTCTACTTATTTATCTATTTTGCAACAAGCATGTCGTTTCCTAAGAATATAGAAAATCTGACTATAGATGCATTTTCTGTAAATAATCACCACCTCACTAGAATCGTGCACACAGAAACTCACACTTTCACCTTTGTGATCTATTTAACACACACGCACGTAATCAGGGTTCATAATAGAAGTGGTGAAACTTTAATCAGAAGACTGGAAACCGACGTGAGATTTTGAACAAAGTAGAGCCGTAAAAGATTGAATTCAAAAGTAAAACAAATGCCTCCTAGAGACGAACGACCGGGACTCAAGTCTCGTTATCTTTTATTGAATATCTTTGTTTGATCATATTGCACACTATACTACGACGCTTTTCCTATCAATACACGCGATACGCTTCCAACACCTTCCTTTTTGGATGGATATATGGATTAGCAACTCTTCTCTTAAGGATTTCCTCCCTCAAGATATTAAGCCTCCCTTGTTGAAGATCAAGGACGTCGTAGCCTCTCCTGATTCGATTGACTATCTCCAATGCATCCTGATAAACATGTATAAATTCAACGTAAAATGCTTATTTGTGATAGTTCCTAGGCTTAGCACTGCATATCATGATATAAATATCGCATAGCATGCATCATTTTGCATTTAGAGTAGTTATTTATATTTTTGGTTAATTAGGTCCCTTTTATGGTCAGGAGAAGAGAGGATTTATCTCAGGGCCTTGTATGGACAATCAGACCATACAGATCTGATCGGGACGACGATCGGAGATTAACGCCTTTGAAATCGTGCAGATCGGAGTCCCGTAGCATCACATTAAGCCCAGGGAAGATCAATGGCCAGGGGGCAATGCGACATCCATAAAAGTTTCAGATGGAAAATCCGACCATACGGATGGATCCGGAGCGACGATCGCAGTCCGGCATCGCAAAAATCATCCCGATCTAAGCACTGTGGCACCCTCTGCAAGAAGAAGAAGACGGACGGTCCAGATGGCACCACGTGGCGCCATCCAGGCCGCCCAAACCCGGCCAGTAGCCACCGCCCACTCTCCCTCATCATCTACACCGTTAATCCTAGCCGTTGGATCAAGATCCAACGGCTGGGAAGCGTCTTCACCGATTTCCTCCTTGCGACACAAAAGGCGACGTGGTGCATTGGTTGACGCAGCGGCTTGCAAAGGAGAGGCGCAGGTTCGATTCCCCGCAGCCGCTCCAATTTGCAATTGGACGGGCATTTGGAGCGAAGCGCAGCGGTTGCGGCAGCGCGCGGGCCAGTGCATTGCAAGCACGCACGCCAGCACACGCGCACACAGCTGGGCGCACGGTCAGCGCGCGTGAAGAGCGGGGTAGGCGGCGTGGGCGCAAGGGGCAGTTGGCGCCAGCTTTTAGCGACAGCTGGACTGACCTACAGCGACGCTTACAACCGTCGTTGTTTCATTGCAAGCCAGCAGAGCCAGCTATAGGCGTGGGTGGAGGTGAGCTGTCTACAGCAACGTTTCCAGCGACTGTCTGGAGGTCGCTAGAGGTCCATTATCCATTTTTAGCCTCTTCTCCACCACTATAAAAGGGCCTTCACCCCCTCCCTTCCAAGCCATCTCTACCTACTCTACTCCCACCTACTCCCAAGCTCTAGCAAGCCTACCAACGCTCCATTAGAGCTTGTTTTCAAGCTCCCAAGGTGCCTATTAGTGCAGCGAACCTCTGCCTTACCAAATATTCCTCCAACCTCCCATCTCCCTTCATAGGTCACCTCGGAGCTGTCCTCCCACCTCCATTCCGGTAGCAGATCACCTCCGTCTTCTCACCTCCATTCCGGAGCTACGCAGAAGCTTTCCTCAACCCGACGTCCTCCAACATCTCACCTCCGTCGTCCCGCTCCTCACCTCCTTCATCCGAGCTTCCACCAGGCGCCGTCGTCTCGCCGAACAGCCGATTCGGGAGATTTCCTCTCACCTCCCTCTCTTTTTTATGCTTTCATAGTAGATTGTAATAAACATTGGATTGATATATAAATCATTTTCGTTCCTCATCTCTATCTTGTGCTTCATTTGCTTGTCTTTTATTTCAAAAACACAAAAAATAACAAAACCTGAAAATACTAAACAGAAACAAAACGAAATGCGATTTTCGAGTAAAGTAAACGTCGCCTCCCTGTGTTCGACCTGGGACTCCCTTGGAGTTTCGGTATAAATTTTATTTGATCGACGTGTTTTGCAACTACAACGATAGGTTACTTGTAACCACTGTTTCTAACACGCGAAGCACGGCCCGACCATTTTGGCGCCATTGCCGGGGAGGCAACGGAATTTACTTTATTGTTTATTGTGTTTCTTTGCATTTACATAGCACTAACCCTACTTGTCTTTGATCTACTATCCTGCAGGTACCCTAGCATGGAGATCCAAGTGCAGTAGACCGGAGTAAAGTGTGGGTGGAGTGTTTTGTAAGTGTCCCCCACACCACCCCCACCTTAGTGTTCATTCCATAATCGAATAACTCAAACCCAAATCAACTTAGGTGCTTTTTATGAACCCTAGGATAGATTTGGTTGTTTGTTTGCCACTTCCACTCACCTCGCCATCCACATAAAAAAATAAAATAAAATAAAAGTGTTATCTGATTGTGGGATTTTTTTGAAAGCTACACACTTAACACCCACAACTTCTTATCCTAAGGTGCACAATCACTTTGATTCTACCACTTAACCGGGATCTGACCTGTGGACCCGGTACACTTCAACTAAATACACATAAGTGAGTAGAAATCTGAATATGTTAAAAATTCTTGTGGGCCAAAACTAAGTTGTGCAATAGGCCAATTGATTGAGCTGTTTGGGCCGCACCACTCAATCTAAAACTAATCCATCAAGTAGCTTGCCACTTAGGGTTGATTCTTAGGGTTGAACCAGGCACTCCACATTATTTTTTATTTTTAAAGGAACATATCATCACCCGTGCTTTCAAAACTTGGAGTGTTCTACTAAACTTTGATTGAACCAACCTAAGGATTAAACCCTAAAAGCTACTAAACAAGGTTGAACTCTAAAAGCCACATCATCAAATAACCTTGTTTGCAAACCTTGGTTGTGCACACACACACATTTTAACTGATCATTAAGGGCACAACCCATTTAAAGGGCCCATCACATTCCTGAAGCACCATTGTCCCAAGCCTAACTAGAATTGATTAGACGTTGGCCCTAAGGACTGGTTCGCTCGTCGGGATCCAGATTGAGATTGTTCACGATTAACCTGCTTATACTAGTCAATCTGATGTCTAGCTAGGGGAGTAGCGTTAAACGACCGCGGCTGGGGGGTACACTAGGAACCGGAGGCGCAAGCTAAAGGAAGAACCTTCTCCCCAGTCCCTCCTTCTAACTGGTTGGATTGCCTGGACATAAGTAGAGTAAATCGTTTATAATCTTAGGACAAATTCTAAGAGCCTGTAGATCTTTAGGCTACCCAAACTAAGGACGGGCTTGTATTTTTGTATTGCAGGGCTCCTTTCACTTCTGATTTCCCTCCTTACTTCACCATGTACCCTTCCACATCCTACACACATTTTACATCCTATCCTCCTACCGCCACTTATCCCCAAGATGATTACTATCCCGAGTTGACTTATAATTACCCATCCACTAGCCAGGATGACTTTGATTGGGGATATGAATCTGGACCTCAGTGTCCAGGGCCTAACCTTGGACAACAAGACTATGATTATTATCCTTCCTAGAGCTATAATGATTATGGATCTCCATCCTTTGATGACCAAACCAACCCGATCTACATTCAGGATAGATATAATGATTATAACACCTACCCTCCCCAGTATTCCACTGAAAATAGGTCATCACCCTTCTTTGAACAATCCATGACGACCTACTACCAGGGAGGAACCCGAGAACCTTGGCATCTTGACTCCCCTAGATTTAATCTGAACCCACCAAAACCTGAACCGAACCAGTCGGTTCAGGTGAACCAGATCCAGGATAGGTTATTGACTAATTTGAGGAACACTATACAATCTTTAGAAGCTCAGCCAACACCATGCATTGAAGCACTGGAGCCTATGATTAAAATGATTGATGAACTTAATAGTTCTCTATTGGATTTGCTCCAAAGTGTTAGGGATAGGGACTTGGGTGAGTTCCTTCTTGGGAAATTGTCGAGGTTGAGGATGAAATTTGTGGTTGCACTAGTCAAATCTTGGGATGATTCTCAAGATGAACCCACTTCAGGAGAGCCAATGTCTGAACCTGCTCAGGCGCCTGTCAGGGGGGATACATTTTCTGAGACTGGGGATGACCAGGATGGGCTTGAGCAACCATTTGAGGATGAACCGATTGATTCACCCGAGATCCCCGAGCCAGGGAGAGAGGAAAAATATGTCTTCATGGACCATGAAATGACATATGATTTTGAGACATATATAAATGAGGATCATCAATTCTTTGACTCTGAGGGTGAAGAATCTTTTGGCGAAGTCTCAGTTGAACTTAAGGAAGAGGATTTTAGTGAGACAAATGGGTTTGAGGAATCTGACAAACCAGTTGATAGCCCAATTATTGAAGATTTGGATTTAGTTGGGGTTAACTTGGAGGATCCGAATCTTGATGATTCAATCAGTGACCCCAGTCCTCATCTGCACCCTGAAGAGATGACTTCTGAGATCTTTGTGCCCAAGTCAACCATGATTCAGCCACAATTTCTGGACTTGGGGAATCATATGGGGTGAATAATATGCTAGAGGTCTCGAAGCCTGAGCCCTTGATGTTGGAGGATAGAATTGTTGAAATAAAGATTTGGGAGGCTAATTCTGAGGGAAGTTTGATTTTGGATCTAAGGGTACCTATTGACTTAAAACCACCTACTTTCTACCAGGACCCTTACGATATCTTTCACGTGCAACCCAAGCTTGAAATAACTGATTATCTTTCTGAGCTAGATGTTAAGTGGACAACAACACCTATTGAACCATCTTTACCCGTTGTTCGACACTTTGGTCTTGGGTTGCACACCACTAAACTGTAGGCCCAACCCCACAAACACAACAACCTTCGATTTTGGGTGATTTTCATCCAGAACCTGAGAACCACTCGACCCTGGGGCATGGGTCTGCACCATAATCTTGTCCACGTCTGTGGACATCTTCTGCTGGCAGGTTTTAGGATCAATATTTTGATTTTGATTCTGAACCGCACTTGTGAATTCTCAATCTCTTCTTTGTATGTATGCTATGCCTAGCTGAAGGCATAAAACTTAGCACGTGTGTATACACCCTTCTCTCTGCGGAGCTGACCAGATTTTCACGACACTCAGGTGATGTTCTGTTTACTCTGAAAAGCCCACAAGAATTTTTAACATATTCAGATTTCTACTCACTTATGTGTATTTAGTTGAAGTGTACCGGGTCCACAGGTCAGCTCCCGGTTAAGTGGTAGAATCAAAGTGATTGTGCACCTTAGGATAAGAAGTTTTGGGTGTTAAGTGTGTAGCTTTCAAAAAAATCCCACAATCAGATAACACTTTTATTTTTATTTTTTTTATTTATGTGGATCGCGAGGTGAGTGGAAGTGGCAAACAAACAACCAAATCTATCCTAGGGTTCATAAAAAGCACCTAAGTTGATTTGGGTTTGAGTTATTCGGTTATGGAATGAACACTAAGGTGGGGGTGGTGTGGGGGACACTTACAAAACACTCTACCAGCACTTTACTCCGGTCTATCGCACTTGGATCTCCATGCTAGGGTACCTGCAAGACAGTAGATCAAAGACAAGTAGGGTTAGTGCTATGTAAATGTAAAGAAAAATAATAAACAATAAAGTAAATTCCGTTGCCTCCCCGGCAACGGCGCCAAAATGGTCGGGCCATGCTTCACATGTTAGAAACAGGGGTTACAAGTAACCTATCGTCGTAGTTGCAAAGCACGTCGATCAAATAAAATTTATACCAAAACTCCAAGGGAGTCCCGGGTCGAACACAGGGAGGCGACGTTTACTTTACGCCAAAATCACGTTTCGTTTTGTTTCTGTTTGGTATTTTCAGGTTTTGTTATTTTTTTGTGTTTTTGAAATAAAAGACAAGCAAATGAAGCACAAGATAGAGATGAGGAACGAAAATGATTTATATATCAATCCAATGTTTATTACAATCTACTATGAAAGCATAAAAAAGAGAGGGAGGTGAGAGGAAATCTCCCGAATCGGTTGTTCGGCGAGACGACGGCGCCTGGCGAAAGCTCGGATGAAGGAGGTGAGGAGCGGGACGACGGAGGTGAGATGTTGGAGGATGTCGGGTTGAGGAAATCTTCGACATAGCTCCGGAATGGAGGTGAGAAGACGGAGGTGATCTGCTACCGGAATGGAGGTGGGAGGACAGCTCCGAGGTGACCTATGAAGGGAGATGGGAGGTTGGTGGAATATTTGGTGGGGCAGAGGTTCGCTGCTCTAATAAGCACCTTGGGAGCTTGAGAACAAGCTCTAATGGAGCATTGGTAGGCTTGCTAGAGCTTGGGAGTAGGTGGGAGTAGAGTAGGTAGAGATGGCTTGGAAGGGAGGGGGTGAAGGCCCTTTTATAGTGGTGGAGAAGAGGCTAAAAATGGATAATGGACCTCTAGTGGCCTCCAGACCGTCGCTGGAAACGTTGTTGTAGACAGCTCACCTCCACCCACGCCCATAGCTAGCTCTGCTGGCTTGCAATGAAACAGCGACGGCTATAAGCATCGCTGTAGGTCAGTCCAGCTGTCGCTGAAAGCTGGCGCCAACTGCACCTTGCGCCCACGCCGCCTGCCCCGCTCTTCACGCGCGCTGACCGCGCGCCCAGCTGTGTGCGCGTGTGCTGTGTGCTGGCGTGAGCGCTTGCAATGCGCTGGCCTGCGCGCTTCCGCTGCGCTTCGCTCCAAATGCCCGTCCAATTGCAAATTGGAGCGGCTGCGGGGAATCGAACCCGCGCCTCTCCTTTGCAAGCCGCTACGTCAACCAATGCGCCATGTCGCCTTTTATGTCGCGAGGAGGAAATCGGTGCAAACGCTTCCCAGTCATTGGATCTTGATCCAACGGCTAGGATTAACGGTGTAGATGATGAGGGAGAGTGGGCGGTGGCTGCTGGCCGGGTTTGGGCTGCCTGGATGGCGCCACATGGCGCCATCTGGACCGTCCGTCTTCTTCTTCTTGCAGAGGGTGCCACAGTGCTCAGATCGGGATGATTTTTGCGATGCCGGACTGCGATCGTCGCTCCGGATCCATCCGTACAGTCGGATTTTCCATCCGAAACTTGTATGGATGTCGCATTGCCCCCCTGGCCGTTGATCTTCCTTGGGCTTAATGTGATGCTACGGGACTCCGATCTGCACGATTTCAAAGGCGTTAATCTCCGATCGTCGTCCCAATCAGATCTGTATGGTCTGATTGTCCATCCAAGGCCCTGAGATAAATCCTCTCTTCTCCTGACCATAAAAAGGACCTAATTAACCAAAAATATAAACAACTACTCTAAATGCAAAATGATGCATGCTATGCAATATTTATATCATGATATGCAGTGCTAAGCCTAGGAACTATCACAAATAAGCATTTTACGATGAATTTATACATGTTCATCACATCCCTCCCTATATTAGACACAAAATCTTCCAAACTTCCATTCTTAACGCCAAAGATGTGCCCATCTGGACCCCCTCTCAAGATGGTGATTTCTCTATATCTTCCACCTACAATAATAACTTCATTCACTTCCCCACCAACACTATTCTTCAAAGACCCTGGAATCTTAAGCTTCCCCTCAAGATAGCCTTATTTCTTGGAGATTTATTCTTCATAGGATCCCTACTAACGATAATGTCCAAAAGATTGGCTTCCATATGCCTTCCAAATGTGTTTTCTGCCCTGCTCTTCCGTATGTTGAAACGAGCTCCCACTTTTTTTTCCATAGCGAACTTGCTTTCTATGTCTCCAACTGGAATTTTAGGAATAGTTGCCTTAACCCCATTTCCCTGATAATCGTTACCATAATTTCCTTAACGTCACGGCTTCCTATTCTAAGAGGATCAAGGGGATTACTGTGTTTATTTGGCATAACATCTGGTGGATCCGCAATAAGATTAAGCATAACAACTTCAATTTTTCTCACATCAGTCACTTTCTATATCGTAATTGGAGGTCTTTTAACATGTGTAACTGGATTAAAAATCAACACCAAAAGGTTTTTATTGTCTCTTGGGTCTACCCGACTAGTGGTTATAAGGTCAATTTTGCGGCTACTAGTCTCAATGGTTCCCCTTCTATAGCTTGGGTCTTTCGGGACAATCAAGGCTCCTTGGTGAAAGCTTCTTCCTCCAAAGCTAATAGCCCTTCTTTTGAGAGAGTCAACATTGAAGCCATCACCCACTTCATTCAGTGTGGTCCTGTGCATTTGGGTAATATCTACTTTGAAGTGGATTCCTCGCTTATTTATTATTGGTGGAATGGAAAAATTCCAATGACATGGGACAAGCATAATCAGCTTCAGGTTGCCAAGAATTCCAACTATCATTTCATTTACCTGAATTATATTCACCCTATGGCCAACAATTTCACGCGGATGTTTGCCTCCTACGCTGATGGTCCGTGTCACATTATCCTTTCATCGACGCTTCTCATTCTAGATGTCGTGGGATTCTTAGATTGGATCAAATTCAGTTTTGCTATGTTATTGCCTGATTCTTGTTGCTTAGGTTAGATTTTGTTGCAATGTTTCTTGGTCTCTTGCTTTTTGTACTAGGCCACGAGTCGTGGTCACCCTTTTCCTATATCGTAGGTTTTGGTCTAGCCCCCCTACCCACCCGTTTTGTGCCTCCAGGGAGTGAGGGATGAATAATATCGACTCTTGTATTTTGCAAATATATATATATAGCCTATTTATAATATATTGATACTGTATAATAATATTTATAACTAAAGTATTTGTATATCTAGTAAAAGAGTGTAAATAAATGCATATAAGTTAAAATAAACATTCTAAAATAAATTAAAAATGTTTAATAAATACCTTCTTATATAAATTAACTGATTATAAAGTCAATTGCATCATTAATTTATTAATTTGCACATTAATTAAGTAATTATGTCATAATTAAACATATACACAGCACTAAGTTTAACTAATTTTTATATATAATTAAATAACTTATTTTTATAAATTAACTATACAATTAAGTAGCCCTATGTAAGGGCTTTCCAATGATATAATTTATTGTAAAATTGGACTTAATCTTGGCACTCAAATCGAGAGCCAAAGATGGCCCCAGTTCATGCTGTGTGCGCCAATTGGCATTGAAAAAAAGTGCCACATCGTGGGCGAGTGATCACCCTCAATGCTATAAATTGAAGTGAGCACTTATGCTACTCAGTCGTCAATGCACAGCACACCCATTACCCATTACCCTTTGAGCATATCTGAGCATACTGTATACTGAGCATATTGTGGGCTGGGAGCCTGGTTTGGTCTGGATCTAGTTCAGCTTAGTCGAACTTGGGTTGAAATTATGTACTCAAATATACCTAAAAGGAAACTAGGGGCAGGTTTGTAGTACTGGTCTGGTCCCACTCATGAGAGTGTTGTGTATCCCAAGAACCAGATCGACCTCACCCATTAAAGAACCCTAATTTTTATTAAGTGAAGAGTTGAGTGAGAAGAGTGCAAAAAAATGGCTAAGTGTTGAAAATCCTAAGTGCTCGCTCAGTGTGAAGAGTTTGACATGCTTAAGTGTGAGAATGATGAAGTGTTAGCTGTGTATAGTGTGTGTATATGCATGTATATACATAGATATGTATAATAAAATATATGTATAGAGTATATGTGTATATATAAGTATAAAATATGTATATATATTATAAGTATAAATAGAGTAAGTACATATACTCTTTAAGCCTTTTATGTGTATATATTTTTAAGGCTTCAGTGACATATATATTGGTCACTGTAGGTATACACATATGTTATTAAATATAATTCTTTCGCCTTAAAGTTTGTACATACTTTTACTAAGGCTATAGTGACATTTATATATATCACTACACATACATTATACGTTACTGAAAGTATTATTATTTGTTAGTATATTTACTATAGTACATATTAATAAGTATTTGTCTACCTACACTTAAGTATTATCTAGTATATAGTATATATAACTAACATAGAGTAGTTTTATTTAGTTTTTGATGCCTGTTTAGTTGTAAATTTATTTGAGGCATTTTAGTTAGTATTTAATTGATTCTTTTATATATAATTAACTCAATTCATTCATTCTTTGATTCATTGATTCATTTTGTAATATATATTTGACATTTTTGGAATAAAAGAACATTTTAGAACATAAAGAGTGATGCATATCAATAACTGTCTCCCAGTGAACGACCTAGAATAAATCAATAAAAATAAATAAATAAAATGACAGGACATCTGTTTGCAATGTGATTGATGTGTATGCATCTAAGTAGCATAAAATGTCTATTTATGCATCTTCTTAGTGGCGTAGAAGCATCACGCATTGTAAATATTGCATAACATGCATCATAATGTATTTAGGTCAAATTATACAAATTATATAGTAATTTGCTATTTTTGGTGGCCAAGGACAGGGCAATATTTAACCGGGGCCTCGAATTGAAAATCCAACTATATGGATCTGATTAAGGCGATGATTGGAGTTCAACGACTCCAAGATCTCCCCGATCGAACTTCTATAGCATCAAATGCAGTCCGAGAAATATCAGAGGTCAAGAGGCTAGGTGGTGTAAATCTGTACCTCAAATAACAAATACAACCGCATAGATGGGTTAGGATTGACGATCACAACCCAACGACGCGAAAATCAGTCCAATCTGACATCCGTGGCACCACTTACAAGCAAGAGAAGATGGACGGCCAGGATGGCACCACGTGGCGCCATCCCAACCGTCCAACGCCAGCCCTAGCCTCCGCTCCACCTCTGAAGACACGTTCAAGACACGATCTCAACCGTTGGATCAAGATCCAACGTTGAGAGCGCATGTGCCTTAAAACGAAAGCACACCTCAAACGTAGCTATAGCACATTGGTCGCATGCCTTCATGCGAAGGCAACGACGCATGTTCGAAGCCCCCCGAGTGCTTCAAATCAACTACAGCATGGGCATAGTCAAATTCGACCATGTGATGAAGATCGTGCAGGTGTGGGAGCAGAGACGTGGTAGCACCGGGTGCGAGAATCGTGCACACGCGATCAGACATATGATTAGACACGCAATCGCACGCGCATGCGTTAGGTGCGCTAAAGAAGAAGCGTGCTGAGAACTCTTAATCATGGATGTGCGTTGAAGCAACTGAAGGTAAAGAGGCGGGCGTGCATGTGTACCTTCACCCACGTTTGAGCTACAGTGATGCTCATAAACATCACTAAAGACACTGAAATTAATGTTTAATCATTAAAATGACCTATTTGTCCCTCTATTCTTCAACTATAACAAGGCCCTACGACCCCCACATTCTTTTCATCCCTTCCTTCATCTCTCTCCCTCTCCAAAGCTCTAAAGAAGCTTGTCCCAAACCCAGGATGCTCCTCTAGAGTAAAAATCAAAATTTTGTCCACTTCTCACCCCATTCATGGAGCACCCATGGTCGCCTTCTCGCCCCCATTCCGGAAGTGGATCCCGCCACGACAACGCCATGCCCCGTCCCTAGTTCTTCCAGCCTCATTCTCCATCCTCCATCTTTGTTCTTCTTCTTCCAGGCATCTCCCATCCAACTCATCCTCCAAGCAGCCATCGAGGAGGATAATTTCTCACCTCTCTTCTCTTTATCGCTTTCTAGATTAGATTTCCCTCTTTCCAATGGTAATTGTATGACATTATCATTGATATAAAATTATTTTCTCTCTCTCTCTCTTTCTAGTGTTAATATTGCAGTAGAATAGAATCATTGTGATTATCTCATCTTTAAACAAAAATTACAAAAATATATATATAATTGGGGATTTCGAATCAACGTAGCATCCTTATGTTCGACCTGGGACTCCTTTTGACTTTCAGTAAAAAAATTTTTATTGTTCAGATTTTCTCACAAATTACACTACGACGACGGATTTTCAAAATTCAAATCTTTTTGCGATGAATTTTCGTACATCATTTTGGCACCGTTGTCGGGGAGGCAACAGATCTCGATTTCTTTTCTGCATTCCATGCACTTAATTGCTTTCTAACTCTCTTTTATTTCTTTTCTATTGTCTTAATAGTACCCCGATCAGGAATCTTCAAGCAGTAGAAAGGAGTAAAGTGCAGTTCAAGACAACTATAACTGCTCTTCCATTCTTTCCCCCTCCATAAACTTCATTCCATCACCCTAATTCAAACCTTAATTAACCAAGGTGCTCTCATAAACCCTAAGATTATATTGGTTGCTTTGATTTCCACCCCCACCCACCCCACCCCCGTTAAAAAAAAATATTTAAAAAATCCACAAAGGTACACAACCTCTTCTTATTCTTCATACCCAACTAGTATTTCGATCTTTGGAACCGATACACACCACCAAACACATAATTGAGTAGAAATTAGATTAGGTAACTACTTGTGTGCCTAACTCAGTGCTGCATTAAGGCCAATTGCTTTAGTTGTTTGGGCCACACCATTTCATATAAAAACAACTCATCAAGTAGCTTGCCCATTAGGGTTAACAATTAAGGTGAATACCAGGCACTCCACTTTATTTTGATTTCAAAGGAAAATAACATCACTCGTGTTTGCAAATCTTGGTGTGCCTCCTGAATTTGATTGAAATCACCCCAATTCAAACCCTAAAAGATACTTAAGCAAGATTTGAACTCTAAAAGCCACTCATCCAAATAATCTTGCTTGAAAACCCTGGTTGTACATGCACTCACACTTATTCAATAAATCATTAAGGGCACAACCCATTTTAAGAGCCCACCACATTCCAAAGCACTGCTATCCCAGGACTAATCTAAAATCAAGTAGACGTTGGCCCTAGGACTCATCAGTCCATTTCAGGATATTTCTCATAGTGTGGTGCGAATTTGTGATGTCTGCTTTCTCCAGAAGGTGCTAAGTTGTGTGGCCTGATTGTCAAACGACTTAAGCAAGCAAGGGTTTGGCATAATTAGCAACCCTCGGGACATGCTCCCCCGATTGCACCGCAAAATACACCTGCAATAATGCCTTCTTATGCTATTTCCTAGCACTACCTATGCATATTAGGATTCCGTAGTTGCATTTGTAAAAATACATGTATACATGCATCTAATTGAGATGAAAGAAGAATGAAATAAGTGGCCTTGCATTTTAACTTTTTTCCTCAAGTGCCTCTTTGCAAAAATCCACCACCTCTATTTTTATTTCCACTTGATTTTTAATTTTCCCTACGGCTGCATGCATCTTCTCCTCGCGCCATGCCTCCCGCGGCTACAACTTGCCATTCCCTGCCAAGCCATTCCATCCCTCTCCCTGCAGCTGCATGCGGCCATGCCATTCCTCTTCTATTTAAAGACCACAACTCCTACCTTTGCAAAGAAGCCTGGTCCTAGCAGCAAGAAAAGAACCAACCAGCAACTCTCCAGGCCGTCCTCTCCTCCTTTCCCCTCCATACGCAGGTCCTCCTCCGACGAGATACCCAGCGGGTCGGAGCTCTCACTATGGTGCACACCACCACAGTGAGACCACCACCGCCCAGCTCTTCAAAGAGCCGGTGGGCGTGGTGGCTCTTCTTTCATTTTTTTTCGGTTCAACCATTCCTGCCATTGGAGCCGCTTCAAGGTCTGAAGCTTTGCATCTTGGCAGCAGCAGCAGCTAAGCGGCAACAGCAGCAGCAGCCCCTTCCGCGCACGCCTGCAGGCACCCCAACCCTCTGCATGCATCTGCAAGCCTTCTCCGCCTACGCTTTCTCCGCTATGTCGCACACACTGTCGCCCGCAACCGGTCGCTGCGCGCCTCTACAGCGGCCGACCAAGCGCCTCCCTACCCCCCTGTGGCACCTGCAAGCTTCCGCGCAAGCTGCAGGCGCCCTCGCCCTCCAGCCCCGCACGCTCTGTCGCGAGCTCTCCGTGCTCGCAACCGGTCAGCGCAGGCGCTCTCCTCTACGCAAATACGTGCCCATGCGCGGAAGCCATCAGACAACGGCCTTCATGTGCAGGCGACTTAAAACGCCCTTCCTCGCCTCCAGTAGAGTGGATGCGCTCTCTCTGCCTGCTCTCTCTCTCTCTCTCTCTCTCTCTCACCACACTCACAGCACTCTCTCTACACCAACGCATACACACACCTACACTCACACTTTCACACACACACACACCTATACTCTATTATAAACATATATATATACGTATACTTATATATAGTGATATATATATACATATATTGATATACATATATATATACATATATATATCTATATATATATATATATATATAGACTTATATTTATACATATAGTAGTACTAGTATACTTATATATATATATATATACATATCTAGATACATATACCTATATACCTATATATATACATCTATATAGTATTATATACATACATACATATACATATATATATATATACATCCATACATATATATATCTATAACTATAAATACATACATATATATATATACTTAGCTACATATATCTATATATACATATATTACTATACATACATATATATGTACCTCTATATACTTATATATACATACACATATACATATATATACACTTATACATATATATATCTACATATATATACCTGTATATTTATAACCATATATATATATATATACATATACATATATCTACATATATACATATATATATTTTTTCACATTATTTACCATACACTGTATCGTGGGAATATCTGCACCAGTTGCTGATATTCCCCGATACACGCGTACAAAAAAGCGTGGTTACATACATCTTCCACCATCCATCCCACACTCCACGCGGCACCTAGTCCTGTTGGTTGCGTCTCTCTAGACGGCGACCGACTCGACACCATGCTACACTCCATCGCCGCCTCCACCCCCACCCCTTTATATATATAATATATACATATATATATACTATATTTACTTTATTTCTGTTTGCTTTCCTGATAGTAAAAATACAAAAAAATATATATAAAAGAGAAGAAAATCTTTGACTTGCAAGTATCCCGTCTTGCGAATAGCAAGACTCGTTTTGGAACTCTATTTTGGCTCAAAGCCAAGAACCCAATTTTGAGGGTGTGCCTCAAGGACAAATATTACCAAAAAAAAATTCTAAATAAGAAAAACACCAAAAGCATAATAAATGAATAGAAGAGACTCGTTCTAGGAAAGGTGTTGTAACGACCCGGTTCCCGAGTCCCTACGAGACACGAGAACCGGACCGACTCGACTAATCCCAAGACCCAGTCGTCCAACGAGGAAGTAACCAAAAGACAGTAAAATAAACCACATTCAGCATGAATATAACTAACAGTAAGAAAGTACAGCAGTAAGGAAAGAAACTACTACGGTAGGCACCACCACAACAGTGAAACAACATTTATCATATAACAAAACTGCAGGTAAAGAAGGTACAGCGGAAACAAAACTACTCAGTAGAACAGAAACAAAAGAAGGTACAAAGCTGTGGCAACTCTACTGGACCCTACTCGGCCCAGCGTCCTCTGCAGCCGCCGACCCTGGCTGCTCAACACCTGGTCCTGAAAAAGGTAACGAGTGTAACACGTCAGCAAAACGCTGAGTAGAGTGGCAAACTAACTAAAGGCAACAGTAGAGTGTACAGTAGCTGTTATGTTCTATTACTTCCTTTTATTTACATCTTTCAATTTTTCTCACTATTTCATTTACTTCTCAGATCCTTTACTTGATCTCGGATGTCCTCGTGGGACGATCTTGATTGCAGTCTTTTCCAAAAGTAGAAGTAGCACGTGGTGCTCTCCTGGCCGGGAGAGTCCCCCGTGGTGATCCTACCCTCAGTCAACCACCCCAAGGTCACTGACAGACGTAACGGTGACTACGGCACGCGCGATAAACGCACAGATAGCTAGCCCGTACTGGCACGCGGTCAGTCGTTTCCGTTAACAGGTGCGCCCAAAGCACAGCACGGAACCAGGGCAGAGCCCTCTCACTAACAGGGGTCCAACCCCTCCACAGTAACCAAACCGGGGCCTTGCCCCTCCACAGTCCGCGCACCCTCGCCTGACTACCCTGGTTTGCCCTAGTGGGCCTAACAAGTCGGTGAAGGAGGCTAGCAGAACCCCGGGGCCCGTGGGGTAGCTAGTACTCTCCTAACACTACTAGCTCTCCTCGGTACTACGTACACGAGGGCCAACAAGTCGGTACAGAGCGGCCAATCCTAACCCCGGGTCCCTGGGGCGGCTGGCCCCACTCTGCACTAAAACAGGTACAGGTACTTCCCTTGGTACTGCGTACCCAAGAGACAGTACAAACTACATCTCAGTTCCATTCCTTTTCTTTCCAGGAGTTCCACTCCTAATTCCCCGTAGGGTTCCAGCTCTTTATCTCAGAACATCATATGTTTCACTTTCCAGATTCTCGTTCTCACATTCCATGATCTCAACATGATTCTTTATGCATAACAGGCAGCTGTTAATTAAATTTACAGGCAGCTTTATATATATTCCTTTCGATTTTTCCAAGACTGCAGTAATGTACATTCCACTAGTTTTTCCATCCTAGGATTCATGCCATATCCTAGGATCTATCATACAATCTAGTTTTCCGGCCCTAGGATTCATGCAACACCTAGGAGCTATCATTCCATATATTTCTCATTCCTAGGATTCATACAATGCCCTAGGTTCTAGTTATGGTTCCATACTTTAACAGATTTTATTAATACTTAAAACCACTCTACCAGGTACAACGGAAGTAATGGGGGCGTGGTCGGGAATCCCGCGCGCCTCCGCGACTCTCAAGACGGCAACCGAACGAGGTCCTATCACAAGGATCAAACACAAGGAGTGTCTCAAAACAGTGTATAGCTACTGTAGGCGGGTAGAGGAATAAATTCTGAAACGAACGCAACTCGAATCGCGGAAAATGGAGCCCAAACGGGCCTTAAACGGGTCGAGAAAGACAATACTGTGCAAAATCAGACGTCTGGAACTCCTTCCAGACGTCTTAAACGGTGGATCAGAGAATTACCTGTTCGGCTTGGTTCCCCGGACGTCCAGAAGTCTGTGGGGACGTCTCTCCTAGATCCCAGACGTCCTATGGTCTCTACGGACGTCTGGAGGTCACTCCCGCCGTCTGGTACAACTTCCAGACGTCTGATTCGCAAAGGATGACGAATCCGAACACCTGCGCACAGCCAACCCTCCTCCCTCAGTACGGTCAGTCGACAAAAAGAAGGAGAAAGCGGAACTCACCTTTCAGACGTCTGTATGATCTCACAGACGTCGACCTTGTCATCTGGATATGAGTCCAGACGTCTGATTCTGGAGATTTTTCCAGAATCAGAACCTCGCTCGGCCTCCGCTCGCGACACCGCCCGCGTCGCACCTCGCGCGTCCGCTGCTCCGCCCGCAGCAGGTCCCTCTCCGCGACGCTCTGCGCCCCCTGCGCCCTCCGCCGGCCGGCCAAGCCGCTCCCGGCGAGCTTGCCCTCACGGCAGAGCCCCGCCCTCGCACGCCGCAGCTCCTCCGCGCCTACTGCGGCCGCCGCTGCCGCTGCGCCCTCGCGTCCGCTCGCTCTCGCGCACAGGCAGGAGAGAAGGAGGAAGATGGTGGAGACGGGAGGGGAGGCGCGCCCCCTCCCCCTTTTAACGCCGCGCGGAGAGGAGGGAGAGACGGTCGCAGTCGCCTGCAGCCGCAGAGAAGATGCGGGATCGCAGGTCTGCGCGCGCAGGCGCGCAGACGAATATCCCGTGCGAGCATAACTGTTCGCCAGACGTCTGTAAACTATCCCGGACGTCTGGTCAGACGTCCGGATGTGATCCCAGACGTCTTTACAGACGTCTGGGCCACCTCCCAGACGTCTTAAAAGACGTCTGGGGCACGCGCTCGTTACAGGTGTAGAAACTCGACTTGTAACCCCACTTCCCTGAGTTCAACCTTGGGCCTAAAAGTGACAAGATAAAATCAAATAGGCTAGGTTAAAACTTTTTGTAAAGAGATGGTTAGGTCAGATTTAGGTTAACCACTATACACATTTCCACGATAACATCACCATATTAACAACCTATTCGGGTCCGACCATACATCTTTTCTGGCGCTATTGCCAGGGAAGTGTGCCTTCAAGTAAGTTTCTATTCAATTCCTTTCAATTTTTCTCTTCTCGCTTCACGAGTATCTCTGTTTTTGTTGTGCAGGTGAACCTGGTGCAAGGAAAAGGCAGGCAGACGAAGTCAAAAATGTGAGCAGATCCAAGGCGAGAACGAGAGCGTGAAGATGCCGACACCTCATTGGAGCTTCGCACACGTTGCCGAACAAGTAGGTCTTCTTTTCCTAGCAACTAGGGTTAACTTGTCACCTTAAGAAAAAAAAAACTAAAAACTAAAAAACTAGAAAAACTTCTAGGGATCTCTTGGGGCAAGTGGATTAAAATTCACTTATTTTATTGATTGTCTTCACTCCCACCACCTCGGGATTTCCCGCCCTACTTCGCATAGCGAAAATCCGAGAATCTTGATTCTTGATTTTTTCGCCGTAGGAAGTATTCTTTGAGGAAAATAAAAAGATTGATTGCACCCCTCTTTTGCCTCACTTATCTACAATTCAGGATCACATTTTTGGTGGGGAGACTTGAAATTGAGTTGATTCCAACCCCACCATGACTTTTCAACTTGCCTAAGATTCGATCCCGAACATTTCAACCCCAACAATTCAATTTTCTTTATCTTTTGGTTGAGCCTTGTGTGTGGACATTTTTCTTGGTGATTGGGAGCACTTGAATTGAAGTGCTTGGCTCCCTTTCACACTAATATAAAACTGACTCGTGCATCCACACATAGAAATCTCAATTTAGGGAAGCCCATTGCATTTTAGCGTGCATTAACCAACTAATATTGATGAAGGGTTTCTTGGGCTTAAAAAGAAAACTTGTATTCTAACAAAAACCCAGAGATTGGTTGAATTGGTAATTCAGCAAAATCCTAAAATTCATACTACTTAAGGCTGAACTCTAAAAACCATTCACCAATCAAAAACTTCAATTCGGGGAGATTTCCCCATTGCATGCTTGTTTTACACACTCTGAAAATCAATCACTTGGGCATTACCCATAAACAACGCCCTTCACATTCCAAAAGCACTTGACCCTAAGCCTCTAATTAAAATTGGTAGTAACTTGACCCTTACTAAGGATTGAAGGTCTAACTACCTGCGTGTAGCGTCTACGTGATGGTGAGAGTTCCTGCGTGCTATCAGGTGTCTAAGACTGGGGCAAATGGCCTTTCAATCTGGTCCGGTGGTTCCGCGGTGCTCGCATTCAGTTCCGTAGTCCATGATAACAGGTAACTTAGATCTTTAGGTCTAGGGGCACACTGTAGAGGTTAGGAACTTGATTGTATTGATTTGTCATCAAGTGTACCTTTGCGGCGTCATTTCTCTCATCTCTTTTCCCTTCTTATCCCCCCAATTCTTCCTGCGGTAGTGCATGTTTGGGAAGAGGTCACAAAACCCTGAACTATTTGAATTGACTGCTAAATCTAGAAAACAAGCCGAATTGTCATCCTCCTCCACAAACATGGCAAACACCCCCACCTCACCATTTCGTCACAATTCCAATTCTTCCAACACCAGGCTTATCCCGAGAAACCCTGTAAGACCTTTGCCAAGTGTCGCGCCAAGCGACTCGGTAAGTCATGTGGATCTGGCTTCTACAAGCCAGTATTTTGACACGAGGACCAAGCCTCCGTGTGCTCGTATGCATATTTACATGCAGACACGTCTTCTGGCATAGAAGACGCTTGTGCCCTGGGGAACAACCCGTTCTCTGCCACTTATAACCTAGGGTGGCGTAATCATCCAAACTTCGCATGGTCCAACAACCCGCAGCACCAAAATCCTACGGGGGGACCAATGTGACCGTCAGCACCCGTCATCCCAAGGGCCCAGTCTAATCCTATGGCGAATCCGCCATCAGGCCCTTGCGTACCACAAACCCAACACGCATCAAGGCCTCTTGATAAACTAATCTGAATGATGACGGAAATGTCAAAGTTCCATAAAGAGAACATGACCTCTCTTCAGCACCATTTGGCGCAACAGAATGCTGAGATCAGTCAACTACGCATGGCGACTCGATCTCAGGGCACTCTTCCCGCCCAACCTTTTCCAAACCCACGAAACTTCGTACCCTGTGGTCTGCAACCACAGGTACAACCTTCTCAGGGATAGGTTCATCAAATTCTGCAACCTCCGAGCATTCCACCGGAATTTCAGGCTAATCCCACTGTAGCACCGCACTCTTATGTTGATTGCGATTGCATCAAGGATGACACATTTGACGAGGACATGACCGTCAGTGCGTGTATCGGACTAATTGGGACCGATTCAGACTGCTGCAAATTACCTGACGACTGCCTGACCAACACAAATTGTGATGTTCCCCAATCCCTCCCTATTCTCGTACCTTCTCCTGACCAGACTTCTGACGAGGTTTTCTCCGCTTCCCATACCTCGTGGTCAAAGTCATATCCAGGCTGCTCACCGCCGGTCCACACTCTGGAAGATCGGATTGCCCTTTCTTTCCCGCCAAATCAGGCGGATTTGCAACTCCACATTGGGACCTTGAGCCCACCTCTTACTCACTAGGGCTATTCCCTTTTGGATCCATCTATCCAAAGAGCCCCTCTTCTTGGCCAATCTGAGGGCCAATTTCTTCTTCCTGACCTGTTTTATGTTCCGCCTGGAACACTCTCATCCCAGAAAATGCCAGATCTTTCACCATCCACCCACCCTACCACCCTACTGTATACCCTGAACCTCAGCTCTCGTTACCCGATCTTTCGTCCTTCCTCTACCTTTCCCTACATGCATATGAGGACATAGCATTGTTTGGCATGGGGGGGTGGATAGGAATCCATAGGATCTGGGTATTTTATGATATCATACAGTTCCCACCTATTTATAAGTATGCAAGAAAAAGAAAAAATATATATATAATATATAATAATAAGAATAAAAATGGTGTTTAATAATGATCTAAAGATGAAACAAAAATACAATAAGTGTTTATGGATATTCAACCTCTGTTTTGAAGACTTTCCAGGCCACAGAAGCTTGATTCACTTGAGCATTGACAAATTAGATTGGAATCTCTCCTAAGGATGTATTCTTGTACCTGAGACATCAGTACAGGATCCGTTGGTTTGCTTTTACTTGAGAGCTTAAGTAAACTTGGTTCACACTACACATATCAGGAAAGACCAGGTGAACATAAGATCCAACCCTAGTGTTCATTTGGGAAGGTGGAGTCCTTACCTGTGCGTGTAGGTAGACTTTTTATCCCAGACTTTAGTCTTGTGTTTAGGAGCGAGTCTTTCCACCAAAATGAAACTCTCCCACCAAAAAGAAAAAAAGTGTGCTCCTTCAAAAAATGTTGTAAGAGATATACTGACACGTGTTTCAAAAAAAAAAGTTGCAAATAAGTCAGTATATCTCACAAATGTCTGTAAAGTCTTCGCCCTACAAGAAGTTCTTCAGGGTAGGTTACAAATACCTTGTTTTCCTTTGAGCCACAAAAATCAGAAAATGGGAGTTGAGTTTTTCGTCATCTTCTTAAGGGTCAATCCGAAAACACGAGCTGAAACTGGGACCAACCTATACTTAAAGATTCGTGAAAGCCTGGGCTTGAGTCTTAATGTTCATCTGGTCAGCCTTGATCCTTCACTATGCACGAGCCATAACTTCTTGAGCTCTCAAGTACGGCAAAAACCTCCTGGGTCCTGGAAATCGTACTTAAGGTTTAAATATCAAGAATCCTGGTTAATTGAAAGATGATCTATGTCATGTGAGACTTAAAGTACTGTTAGTCTTCTCTACAATTGGTTCTCACAATATCCAACAATAAACACACCTATATCGCCTCAGAAGAAAATCTTCAGCTTAAGATCATTTCTAAATACTACAAAAAAAATGTTGTGCTTGGGACTAGCAAAAGATAGGCATGGGGGTATGATTGCACCGCAAAATACGACTGCAATAATGCCTTTTTATGCTATTTCCTAGCACTACCTGTGCATATTAGGATTCCGTAGTTGCATTTGTAAAAATACATGTATACATGCATCTAATTGAGAGGAAAGAAGAATGAAATAAGTGGCCTTGCATTTTACCTTTTTTCCTCAAGTGCCTCTTTGCAAAAATCCACCACCTCTATTTTTATTTCCACTTGATTTTTAATTTTCCCTACGTCTGCATGCATCTTCTCCTCGCGCCATGCCTCCCGCGGTTGCAACTTGCCATTCCCTGCCAAGCCATTCCATCCCTCTCCCTGCAGCTGGATGCGGCCATGCCATTCCTCTTCTATTTAAAGACCGCAGCTCCTGCCTTTGCAAAGAAGCCTGGTCCTAGCAGCAAGAAAAGAACCCACCAGCAGCTCTCCAGGCCATCCTCTCCTCCTTTCCCCTCCATACGCAGGTCCTCCTCCGAGGAGATACCCGACGAGCAGGAGCTCCCACAGTGGTGCACACCACCACAGTGAGACCACCACTGCCCAGCTCTTCAAAGAGCCGGTGGGTGTGGTGGCTCTTCTTTCATTTTTTTTTGGTTCAGCCATTCCTGCCATTGGAGCCGCTTCAGGGTCTGAAGCTTCGCAGCTTGGCAGTAGCAGCAGCTAAGCGGCGGCAGCAGTAGCAGCCCCTTCCACGTGCGTGATGAGTGGCTACTCATCATAGCTAAAAGGCCGAAATTAAGCTAGACACTAAGCAAAACAATATCAAATTAACACATAAAAAGGGTTAAGTGTGGGAATTAAACAAAAGACCTAAAACTTTTAATGTGTGTTAAAATCTCCTAATTAGGTCACAAAAATAAGATATTCTGAAAACTAAAGAACAAATGATGATCCATGCATAAATTGAACACATAAACAAGTTTGAAAAGCCAAATCAGAAGTAAAATCAATGTCGTAAATGTTCAATTAAGCACATGTAAAAATTTGAAAGCAATTGGACATCATTTAGGCTTAGAAATAAATAGATTACAATTAGGTCCTTCATGCATTACATTTCTACCCTTCAAAACTCCTTTTTGGACCTATTTGCAAGCCGCAGGGACCCTTTTATAAGACTGCAGGGCCCTTCCAGCTGCTATTCTTCTCGCTTATGGGCCTGCATGCAAATGTTCTACCCCTTCTTCTAAGGGTCCGTCTGCAAATTTCCCCTTTATTTCAACGAGAAGCTGAGTTCTTCACGCGCACTGTAGCGCGCGAAGAACACAGCCATTCTCGACCGTCCATCGCACTTTTGATCTCGATCTGCGGCTGGATTCAAATGGAACCTTCGCGCGATTCGGTGCGTGCGTTCACCTCTCTTCCCAGATCTCATCTGACGGTCAGATTTCTCTCTTGACTCGCCGCGCGCTCTACCCATCTCATCCTCACCGCCGGCCTGATTCTGATTAACCTCACCCTTGCGGTGATCTCAGTCACTGAGCTGCTATTTAAGCACCTCAGTGGTGTCGCGCGCAGGGGATCGCTCCCTCCTACATCTCTTAGCGATCAATTCTTCCACTCCAGTCTCTCCTCCTCATCTAGACCCTGATTTCACAGCCACCGGCTGTGGAATCATCGCCTGCTCTTGACCCTCCTCGTCGCTAAGGACCTCGTAGCACCTGAGGACGACCCTGGAGTCTCACTAGCAGACTCTTCCCTCCGCTGGAGTCACCCTCCTCCTTTCTTCCTCCTTAGCCGCCGGCTAAGGACCCATAGGTCCCATTCTTCCTTTTAGTTTAGTTTCTAATTCTGCACAAGTAGTGTTAGATTTAGTTTACAGTAGTTTAGAATAGATTTAGTTTTAATTGTTAGTGTTTAATGTTAGCTGTAGTTAGATTAGTCTTAGGAGTAGAATTAGTATTAGATCCCCTCCCTCACCTCCTCTGATCAGTCCAGATCAGAGGGGAAGAATCATCTGTTCACTATTCAATTTATCTCCCTCTTCATGTTTTGTTTTTCCACCATCCAATTCTGATTTATGTTCCTTTTAACGACGAATCTTTCATCTGTCACCCACACATCCGGACCCAATTCCAGATCTGATGGTGTACTGCCTCAGATCTGAAATTGGCGTCACAAGCACCATTTGGGGCTTCTCACTCACCCCATTTGTGTTCACAAAAGCCCCTTTATTTTAGATTGATTGCCTCAGTTTGTCAGATTCACTTTAACATGGGTTTTGAAGAGATTTTGCTTTCTGAAATGTCTTGACAGATCTGACAAATTGAAGGGATTTTGGTTTTCCTTGAGGGCAAGGATTCTGAGAAGTTCTCTGGTGACAGAGAACAAATCAGAAGAGCCTTTCATGAATTTGCTTCTGCCTTGATCTGAATGCATTCGCTAGCTTTTATAAATTCCTTTAATGCATTCTTTTTCTGATTTGTCATTTCAGAACTGCCATACACCACCTGTTTGATAATTATTTTTGTATGGTGATTCTCTAACCTAAGGAGTTTTCCATACTCCTTAAGGTTGCAAGAAACTGGGATTGTATGTTTTTGGTTTTAATTGATTGAGTTAAGTCTTCCTTCATGCTGTCTATGGCATTAGGAAGACTAACTCAATGCCATTTGTGTTTTGATCTGAAATGATGCTTTTGATAAGGGCTTTTCCTTGTGGGTATTTGAACTGAATTCTTATGTGATTTTCGTGAGATTTATACCCTTATCAGATTTGGATTTCAACTCTTTAATTTTTAGTTTGTTCTGAATTTTCTCTTATTCCCAGTTATACAGTAAAATGCTGCAAACTGCAGCTACATTCCCCTCTTCTCTACATTCTCCTCTTCTCTAAATTCCCCTCTCATCTGTGAATACTTTCCCCCTCTTCAAATGGACTAACCGCAGCAGCAGTTAGCCCATTTGACAGTGGCTTAAGCCACTGACACTGCTAAAACACCCTGAACAGCACATTCTCTTCCCTCTCCATCTCCTCTGACAGTAGCTTAGCTGCTGTTTAAAATGAAATAAAAACTTAATTAACCCTCATTCCCTAAATTCCTACTAAAACCTAATTATACATACTTAATTTCACACTGTAAATATACATATCCATACTATTATAACTATAATATACAGCCTGATTATGTACGTAGACATACATAGATATACTGTAAATACTGTATAAACTTGTACATAAATCTATATACATATGTAATCTATGTAAATATATGTATAAATACTGAACTATTATGTATGTATTTACTGATTTATGTATATGTATATATACAGATTCATATTTACATATCTAGTAGCTATATTATAGAATAAATTAGCTAAATTAATAATTTAGAGCTATAATTAAGTAAATAAATCTATAGACTTAGGTTAACATATATAGTAAGTAATTTAAGTTAGTTAAAGTACAATTATACCTAGTATAGCTTACTGTAACTTAGTTTTATTTAAAACACCCAGAACAGCTAGTTTAACTTAAATAAAATAGAAATAAATTCGTAAATATACAATAAAAATATGTATAAAATACTTAAGTATGTAAATTAAATCTGTATAAGGTCAATTAGACCATTTACTAACTATTTTATAAGTAATTAACTATTTAATCACCTAAATCAACCTGTACAATCAGCCTAGTTTAGCGAATTTATTTGTATAGTAAACATATTTAAAATTCAAAATTAATTAATCAATTATGTAGTATTATGTAAATACTTTATTAACCATATTTTATTTTATTTTATTTAATAATTTATGGCCCCCAAATCAAGGGCCAAAAGCACGAACAGACGCAGCTGCGCCTGATTTCCAGCGCACGATGTGGCGCTGGAATAGCACCACATCGTGTGCTGCAAGTCAAGCGCAGCCACATAAATATAATTTGTGTCGCTTATAGGCCAGTTGTCACGGGCGCCGGGCGCCCGAAACACTGCCTTTGAACAGATGACCCGATTACCCATTGAGCTCTGGTCTGAGTACTCTGTCTGATTTGCGATAAATATGTGACATGTGTGTGTGGCCGGGGGCCCGAGCGTGTGCAAGCATATGGCGTTGGGCTGAGGCCTGGCGCTGAGATTAAAGACATAATTAAGCCACCTAATCTGAGATTAGGGCGCGCTTAGTAGAGGTCTAGTCCCACCCTTAGGGTGCTGTGTATCCCTCGAAAAGCGTGCCCGCAAACTAAACACGTTTTAAACTAATGATATTAGCCTAATCCCCTCCCCACCGCAGCCTCTGAAATATGCTAAGACAGAAGAGTTAACAAAGAGAAGAACAAAGAGTTAACACGAGAAAAAAAAAAAAAAGAAAAGAGTACAAGAACAACAGAGAAAAGAACAAGAGTAATAAAAAGAGAAAGAAGAAGATGAATACTTAGAAGAAAACAAAGATATGAACACAAGAAGAACAGGAGTTAAGAATACAAAGAACAGAGACTTAATGAAGAAAGAAAGAGAAACAAAGAAAAAGAATAAGTAGTATACCTACGTATAAGTAAATCTATATAATTACTAACAGAATAAAGTGACACTATAAACGTCGCTAAAGATCTCAGTTTTGCCTCTTTAGGTTGTATATAGTGTTTTCTGAGATTTAGCGACGCTTATATCTGTCACTGAAACTGCTGTATATGTTACTATACATAACAGACTAATAAGTTAAATTTCTACACCATTGCATTCTAATGTATTATATACTATTATGATAGTACTAATAGGATAACTTGTAAATACATAGTTTAGAGTATAATAATAGATTGTTTGATGCTTGTTCATAGTTAGTGTTTTTGCAAGCATTTCTTAGTAATTAGGTAAATAAAACACACATTCATTCATTCTTTAATAAAATGAAAAGTTTCTTTTTTGAATAAGAAGACAATTTTGAGATAATCAAAGAGTGACCGAATTAAATTCAATAAATTGCCTCCCAGTGAACGACCTGGAACAAAACCAGTAAAAATTAGATAAATAAGCAAATGATAATAATGGTTGTAATGACTGGAACTCACCCATACTCACCACTATACGACATCCTTAATGTTATATTATACACCCTGTACTACAACGACATAATCAACAATTATTACCAACAAACATTTACAACAACCATTTCAACCACTACCAGTGCGCCTGCAGGCGCCCCAGCCCACCACGAGGGCCTACAGGCCTTCTCCGCCTCCACTTTCTCTGCTCTGTAGCACGCACTGTCGCCCGCAACCGGCCGCTGCGCACCTTTGCAGCGGCCGGCTAAGCGCCTCCCCGCCCCCCTATGGCACCTGCAAGCTTTCGCGCAAGCTGCAGGTGCCCTCACCCTCCAGCCCCGCGCGCTCTGTCGCGAGCTCTCCACGCTTGCAACCGGTTGGCGCAGGCGCTCTCCTCTGCGCAAATACACACTCGCGTGCGGAAGCCATCAGACTATGGCCTTCACATGCAGACGACTTAAAACGCCCTTCCTCGCCTCCAGTAGAGTGGCTGCTCTCTCTCTGCCTGCTCTCTCTCTCTCACCACACTCACAGCACTCTCTCTACACTGACGCATACACACACCTACACTCACACTTTCACACACACACACACCTATACTATATTATAAACATATATATATACGTATACTTATATATAGTGATATATATATATACACATATATTGATATACATATATATATACATATATATATATATAGACTTATATTTATACATATAGTAGTACTAGTATACTTATATACATACATACATACATACATATATATATATATACATATATATACATGTCTAGATACATATACCTATATACCTATATATATACATCTATATAGTATTATATACATACATGCATATACATATATATATATACATCTATACATATATATATCTATAACTATACATACATACATACATATATATATATATATATATATACTTAGCTACATATATCTATATATACATATATTACTATACATACATATATATATACCTCTATATAGTTATATATACGTACACACACACACACATATATGTATATACACTTATACATATATATCTACATATATATATATACCTGTATATTTATAACCATATATATATATATATATATATATATATATATATATATATATATATATATATATACAAATAGATATATTTACATATACACATATATATATATTCACATTATTTACCATACGCTGTATCGCGGGAATATCTGCACCAGTTGCTGATATTGCTCGATCCACGCATACAAAAAAGCATGGTTACATACATCTTCCACCATCCATCCCACACTCCACGCAGCACCTAGTCCTGTTGGTTGCGTCTCTCTAGACAACGACCGACTCGACACCATGCTACACTCCATCGCCGCCTCCACCCCCACCCCTTTATATATATAATATATACATATATATATACTATATTTACTTTATTTTTGTTTGCTTTCCTAATAGTAAAAAGACAAATATATATATATATATAAAAGAGAAGAAAATCTTTGACTTGCAGGTATCCCATCTTGCGAATAGCAAGACTCATTTTGGAACTCTATTTTGGCTCAAAGCCAAGAACCCAATTTTGAGGGTGTGCCTCAAGGACAAAGATTACCAAAAAAAAATCTAAATAAGAAAAACACCAAAAGCATAATAAATGAACGGAAGAGAATCGTTGTAGGAAAGGCATAGAAACTCGACTTGTAACCCCACTTCCCTGAGTTCGACCTTGGGCATAAAAGTGACAAGATAAAATCAAATAGGCCAGGTTAAAACTTTTTGTAAAGAGATGGTTAGGTCCGATTTAGGTTAACCACTATACACATTTCCACGATAAAATCACCATATTAACAACCTATTCGGGTCCGACCATACATCCCCCTATCTCGCAATCCCAACTTAACCAGCTTTTGGATTAAGGACAACACAAAATTTGTGTTATGGTTTGAATTTATTTTGGAGCATAGGTCCTTAGGCTACCCAACTTAAATACAGGCATGTTTTGTTGTGCTGCAGGGTTCTTATTCCGAGCCCTTCCGACCTCTTCTTAGTTTATGCTTAGAAGAGGGTCATTGAATCCTCACTTGGAAGGGCCATTAGGCCATTCAAGGAGGTGTAGCTTGAATTTTGATCCAATTGATCCCATGGTTGATCAACCACCTCCTTTGCCTTAGGATCCACAAGAGATGCGGTAAAGGCAGCTGGAACAAATGCAGCAAATGCAAGAATGTATCCAGGGAATGCATAGTCAAGGTGCTTGACCATTGAAGGATTTTTATGATCCTTCTAATTACGGGGAATGTCCCAGTGTCCAGATTCCAGCCGGCGATGTAGAAATCAAGCCCGAGGTGTTAATCCTGATTAAAAATTTTCACAGGTTGGCTCTAAAGACCAGTTTCAGCATTTAGAGGACTTGACCACTTTGGTCCAAACCACTAAAGCACGAAACATGGATGAGGAGCAAATGATCATGAGGCTTTTCCCCCACTCTCTTAGGGATAAGGCTACTCATTGGTACTGAACAATTGGAAGGCCAATCACAACTTGGAATTGTCTTAAATTGATTTTCTTAAAGAAATTCTTCCCAATCAGGTGTACCAATGCTTTGCGACAAGCGATTACTACTTTCATCCAGCGGCTGGGGGAACCACTTCATGATGCCTGGGAACGATTCTAGGATCTTTTGTGGAAGTGTCAATGCCACGAGGTGTCGAAATGGCAACTTGTGCAGATCTTTTATCATGGGTTGACTGAGCAACTCCGTAACCATGTGGATGCTTCTTGTAGAGGCAATTTCCTCAATAAGGATGCAGATGGTGTAGATGAATTATTTGAGGAAATGAGTGAAAATTCCATCATCATGCCTCCATGGATACTTTTAACTTGTCCCAGCAATCCAGATCGAATGTTAATGACGTCCATGATTCTCATTCATTCGATATGGAACTGATTTGTAAAAAACTAGATAAGGTGGACCTAGTTACCAAAAGAATGGAACAGTGGACGGCTGGAAACTCTGCAAATACTTCTTGATCCACTCAATCCCAGAACTCGGGATTCCATTCTTCACAAGCTCCTACTAGATGGGAGTTCGTGAATCAACTGGAAGTGGCTCAACTTGTGAGCCAGCATTACTCGGAATCTCATGGGTTCCAAATTGGGGCATTTGATCCACGTTTCTCTAATCTCTTTCCTTCTTTCCCACCATCCGCGCCCTATGAGGATGTGTATGCTGTATAGGAGAACGCTAGGTCCAACCCATATTCTAACTCTTATAATCTAGGTTGGAGGAACCACCCTAACTTCTCTTGGAAAAATCTAGGGCAATAGACCCAAATTTGACCCAGCAACTATGCACTACAAAGACCAATGGGTCAGGATCATGTATACACTCAGTTTCCCCTTAACCAGGTCAATCAGCCAACATGGAATGCCTGTCAACCTGTAGGGCAGGCTGATTTCAACCGACAGATGGAAGAAATGCAAGGATCCATACTCTAGTTCATGCAACAAATGAAGACATCGCTGGATAACTTGCAATATCGGCTCATTGAAAATTCTCGTCAGCCTAGATCTCTGCCATCTCAACTCGTACCCAACCCTCTCAACGTACAGAATCAAGGCAATCGAGCCCAGGGGTATGGGAATCAAAGGGACCCACATGCACATGCTCAGGTGGTTGAGCAGGGTCCTTTTGATTCTTCATCCCTTCTGGGTTATTTGGCAAATCAAGCCCCTTCGATCTTTCCTAACCCTCCCCAAGAACTAAACCAATATGGTTTTGCAAATTCTGTTACCTTGAGGAGTGGACGGAAAACCCATGACCCAAAATTACCTTCTTCTAGTCAATCACACCCTGGTGAGCCTAAGGAAGGAAAGGACAACACTGAAGAAATCAAGGCTCAGGAACCTAATTCCAAAGATCTAACTCATGTTCCATTCTTTGAAACCTTGCCTAAACCCAGGAAGAAGTTTGTTGATAGTGATAAGGAGCTCTTGAATATCTTCAAGAATGTTGAAATCAATATCCCGCTCCTCGATGCTATTAAACACATTCCATCTTATGCTAAATTTTTAAAGGATTTATGCACTCAGAAGCGTAAGCTGAGGGAATCTGCCCCGAGGAAGGTGACACTCTCCTAGCAGGCTAGTTCTATTATCCTACATCACCTTCCTTAGAAAAAGAGAGATCCAAGTGACCCATTGATTTCATGTGTCATCGAGGATTACACTTTTGACAGGGCACTTTTGGATCTAGGTACATCCATTAACCTAACTCTAACTTGTCTTTACGAAAAGCTTGTATTAGGTGAACTTAGGCTGACCTCAGTAACACTGCAGTTAGCAGACCGTTCAGTTACAAACCCGAAAGGTGTTATTGAGGATGTTATCGTCAAGTTTAAGGACTTCTACTTTCCTATAGATTTCCTTATCATTGACATGGATGTACCTGAAGATTTAATGAACGTGCCCATCATTCTAGGGCGTCCATTCCTAGCTACCGCTAAGTCCAATATGAACTGTGAAACGGTAGTATGGAAATCACCTTTGGAGATAAAAAAAAATGAAACTTGATATTTTTAAGGTGATTAACAAATTTGAGGATTGTGGATATATTGAGGAACTTGAGGATGATGCTTTGAATGTTGAGACTTGTATGGCTTTTTACTATCATTGAGAATTTCTCCTACACCGATGAACCTAACCCACAACCCTCCGTGACAAACTCGCCACACCCTGAAGAGGTTGCTAATTTTGTTCACTTCCAACCTCTTCCTTTGGATCGTCCTGATGAATCTTCATCAGCATCTTCCTTACCTTCCATCCTAAACCCTCCCTAGCTTGAACTGAAACCATTTCCTAAGAGTCTGAAATATGAATTTTTGGGACCTAAGAAAATGCTCCCTGTGATTATAAGTTCAGAACTGACTAAGGAGCAAGAGATGAGATTGATCAAGGTCCTAAAAGCAAATAAGGAGGCAATTGGTTGGTCCATCCATGACCTTAGGGGGATTGATCCATCTTATTGCAATCATAGAATTTTTATGGAAGATGGATCCCACCCTTCTCGCCAGATGTAGAGGAGACTGAACCCTAATATGGCAGAACTGGTCAAGAAGGAAATCATTGAGTGGCTCGATGCAAGAATCATTTACCCAATCTCGGACATCCTTGGGTTAGTCCCGTGCAAATTGTTCCCAAGAAAGTCAGGACTATCATTGTGACTAATGAGAAAGGAGAATTTGTCACAACTCGTTCAACTTCCTCCTGGAGAGTCTGTATCGATTACAGGAAGCTAACCACAGCCACGAAAAAGGATCATTTCCCTCTGCCTTTCATTTACCAAATCTTTGAAAGGTTAGCCGGACAAAAGTATTTCTATTTCCTAAACGGTTACTCAGGATACAACCAAGTCCCTATCCATCTCGAGGATTAGGAAAATATGACATTCACCTATCCCTACGAAACCTTTGCATTCCATAGAATGCCATTCGGGCTTTGCAATGACCTATGACTTTTCAAAGGTGTATGCAAGCCATTTTCTCAGACATGGTGGGAGAGTTTATGGAAGTTTTCATGGATGATTTCTCCATTTTCGGAGAGTCATTTGATTCTTGTCTGGCTAACCTAGAATTGATCCTTAAGAGATGCATAAAAACACAGCTGGTCCCTAGCTGGGAAAAGGGTCACTTCATGACACAAGAAGGCATCATCTTGGGTCATGTAGTCTCTAAGTGGGGAATTGAGGTTGATAATGTTAAGGTGGATGCTATCTCCAAACTTCCTCCTCCCACATCTATTAAACAAATCCATTCATTTCTTGGTCATGTGGGATTTTATAGGAGGTTCATCAAGGACTTTTCTAAGGTTGCCCGACTTTTGAGCAACCTTTTGACCAAAGATACACCATTCGATTTTGATTAATCAAGCCACAAGGCATTTGATTTTCTTAAAACAGCAGTCACTTATGCTCTGATGCTGTAACCACCAGTCTAGACAGCTTCATTTGAGATCATGACCAACGCTTCTGATTATGTGGTCAGGTCTATTTTGGGTCAGAAATTTGATAAGAAGCCCTCTGTCATCTACTATGCTAGCAAAACCCTGGACGAGGCCTAGAGAAGCTACACTATTATCGAAAAAGAGTTGCTAGTTGTAGTATTTTGGTTAGAAAAATTCAGGGCTTGTCTCTTAGGATCTCATGTTATAATCTTTATGGACCACTCGTCCTTGACATATCTCTCGGCTAAAAATGATGCCAAACCCCAGCACATCCGATGGATTCTTTTACTTCAAGAATTCGATCTTGAAACTAAAGACAAATCCGAGGCACAAAATGTGGTGGCGAATCATCTTTTGAGACTCCCAAGTGATTCTTCTTGCCTGGATATTCTAATTACAGATACTTTTTCAGATGAGACTATTCTTGCAGTTTCAGGTGTCCAAACCCCTTGGTTTGCAAACATTGTTAATTTTTTGGCCGTTTGTCAAATCCCCCAGGATTAGACAAAGCAACAGCGGGATAGACTTATATCTGAGGCCAAATATTACTTTTGGGATGACTTTGAACTGTACTGCATCGGCTCTAATCAGATTATTCACCGATGTGTTCCAGAGAATGAGTTCCAAAGTATACTTGAGTTCTGCCATGTATCTACGTGTGGTTGACATTTCTCCAGGAAAAAGAAGGCTGCAAAAATTTTGCAATCTAGATTTTATTGGTCATCTTTATTCATGGATGCCCAAGAATTCTCAAAGTCGTGTTCCCGATGCCAAGTACTCGGGAGCATAACCAAGAGAGACATGATCCTCTAAACCCAATTCTTCTTGTCAAAATCGTCGATGTTTGGGCATCGATTTCATAGGACCCTTCCTCTCTTCATTTGGACACTAGTACATTCTTGTAGCTATTGACTACGTGTCCAAGTTGATTGAGGCTATTCTCACCCGAAACAATGACCACAAGGTGGTCATCGATTTTTTTAAGGAGAATATCTTCAGTCTGTTCGGCATTCCGAGAGCCATCATCAGTAATGGAGGTACACTTCACCAATGCCCAGTTCCATAATTTACTGGCAAAATACAGGGTGAATAACAGAATTTCCACACCTTACCGTCCCCAGACAAATGAGCAGACCGAGATCTCCAATCGGGAGATCAAGAACATCCAGCAAAAGACAGTTAGGCCTAATAGAAAAGACTAGACTAAAAAGCTTGATGATGCTCTTTGGGCCTACCGTACAGCATACAGGATGCCTATCGGCATGTCACCATTTCATTTGGTGTATGGAAAGGCTTGTCATTTACCCATTGAGATTGAACATAGGGCATTCTGAGCAATCAAGAAATGCAACTATCTGAGTTGGAGGAGCTTAGAAATGACACATATGAGAATGCCAAGATCTATAAGGCTAGGACTAAAGCTCTTCATGACCAGTTGATTTCCCACAAGAGCTTTGAGTCAAACCAAAAGGTTTGGCTCTTTGATTCTCGACTTAAGCTCTTTCCCGGCAAGCTTCTGTCAAAGTGGAACAGCCCATTCATCATTGATTGGATATTCCCAAACGGAGCCATTGAGATTTTTAACCCAAAGATGGGAAATTCTTTTAAGGTCAACGAACAACGTCTTGACCGTGTTATTCTAGAACCCACCTCAGACAAGGTTGCTTTAACCTTAATCTGACTTTCTTTGGCTAGACCTCGCCTAGCTGATGGCACTAAACTCAGCATTTGTACAATCTAACTCAAAGCTGACCCGAGCATCATGGAATACAGGTGATATTTTCTTCATTCTACCCTTCTTCTCATGCCTTTTATTTTCAATGAGGACATTGCATCAGCTAGGCATGCGGGGGTGGATTCATTTTTGAATCATATTGTTAGCTCTGTGGATTTCTTGTAAATTTTCCTTATTTTCCTTTTTATTGAAAGAAATGATGAATTAGGAAAAGAAAAGTTGGGCTTTAGAAATTTTCAACCTTACGAAATAATAAAGTAAAACCTGAAAACTTAGACCCTTCGGGTTTAATCAACCCGGGTGTCCACTAAAATGTGAACTTGTTTCTTGAGTCCTCGCCATTTGAAATTTCATTTCAGTTTGGTTAAATAAGTTAGGGTGATAAGTACATGACTTATCAATCCACCCTCTGAGTTGAGGGGACTTTAAGTCTAAGTATCTACATACGATATGCATTGACTCGCTTTTCAACAGTTTGAAAGGAAATTGGGTAGCTAATAAACCTAGGGTGGTATGGCTGGCAAGTTATCATGGGTAACAGCCCATTGGTTGGCTGTCTAGAACCCAGCTCACACAACCATTCTCTTCTTGCTGCCTTTAGGTAAATCTTAGATCAGGGAAGCCACCTACTGATTGCGCAGCAATCATAGGTCTTAATTGACCCAAATTAGGCTAGGACTTAGCATAAGTTAGGACAGTTCATGCATGCATAAGCATTATTTGCATCTTTACTGAAGTACTGCTTAGGTGCATTATGTCAATTACAAGTAATAAGCTGATCAGAAGGTAGATCTAAAGCTGAATCTAAAGCTGGAAGAACTGGCATTGCAACAAAGCTAGAGCGGAAGACCTAGACTAGATGTAATAGATAATAATGTAAGGGAGTTAAGGTATGCTATTCTATTAAGTAGGAATAAAGCAATAAAATATGAAGAACTTAGGACCATCCTAGCCCTAGGACAGCCTATAAGATTTCCCAAGCCTTAGCCACCCTAAGATTAGGTCACCGCACCCAAGGAAACCTTAAAACCCTAATTCCAACCTCTATCTGGATGTCTAGAACCCTTAGCCAACTCCCGCACACCTTAAACCCACTTCTGCAGTGTTATGGGACATCCAGACACTTGGTCAGACATCCAATTTCAGCAAAATAGCCAAGACAGAACCTAGAATCCCTCCTGACTCCAATTAGACGTCCAGACAAAAAGTCTGGACTTCTGATTTTCCACAATAAGACGTCTAACACTTTTATTCGACGTCTAGAACTGCTCTCCAGTTCCTGTTTTGAGATTCAAGCCTTGATCTTGGATCTTTAGGTCCCTAAACCCAATTCCAACCCCAAAGGAACCTGAATTAAGGTGCCCTAACCCTAGTACATCACCACTAGACCTCCCTAAGGACCTAATTAGGTCCTCACTAAACCTAATTGACTTGGATCTTAGTCAATTCCATCAGCCAATTCAACTAGACTCATTGAGTCCAATTGAGCCCTAATCTCATCACACACAATTCAATTGGACTCAATGAGAGTCCAATTGACCTAAACCACACTTAATTAAGTTATTTTGCTCTCAATTAAGTTTTCACACACCCAATTAAACTTGTATTAACTTTAATTGCACTTTACCTTAGTGAATTAGGGTTTACAACCCTAATTTGAGACCTATTTTGATCTAAACCCACTAGAACCTAACCTAATCAACCTAGCCACCTAAGTATCGACCCACACACACCATTCACACAAAAATACCTAGCCTAGAGTTCTCTAGAACTCTCTACCATATGTTGTTGCCTTGGTTGCTAAAATTAGCAACCAAGAGCCATTCAATTTTTAGATCCACATTTGGTGGATCTAAAAACCACCATCCATCCTCTCTCTCTCACTCTCCCATGAGCTCCCACCATAGGCCTCTCTAGAGAATTCCATAATTCTCCAGAGAGCTTCCCTTAGGTCTATAAAAAGACCTAAGGGGTGGCCATTTGCACCCATCCATCTCTTGGTATTATTCACTTCCATTTAGGTTAGCTACATTCACTTCCACTCCACCTCCACGAGTTGCTCACCATGGCTACCACCATCTCCACGCCAGGATGCTGGATCACCTCTCCAATCTCTCTCCAAGGGTCAGCCTAAGCACCATTGGCCGCCCCTCCTTTTCCTCTCAACCATTCAAAGGCCATCGAAGCCCACCTCCGAATGCCCTTATTTCTGCTAAATTAGTAGCCAGTTCTTCATAGTTTACATGCTTTTATTACTGCTTAATAGTGTATCTCTTTACTCTCCCCCAATGATGCATGCAAAATTCCCCCATAGATTCCTGTATGCGATCATTTTCTGTTAGCTAGATTGATGTTTTTAAGCTTTCCTCCATAAGCTTTCCTCTAGTTCCATGTTGCGAACACTCTCTTGAATGAATGAAAGAAATTTTTCTATATATATGTCTGTGTTGAGAATCACCATGAGCTTGTTGCAATATATTTTTTGTGATTAAAGTTGCCTGCTTTTACTTTCTGATATTCTTGCAACTAAGCATGTCGTGCTTAAATACGTAATAATCATAAACCGCCATGCGATTTTAAGCAAGTTTAGCTAGAAAAGATCGATTTCAGATTTACATAAATGCCTCCCAGAGACGAACAACCAGGAGTCAAGTCTCATTATCTTTACAAAAATCATTTTTGACGAGTGTTTTAGCTCAACTATACTACGATTTCCAACGACTTCAAAATGCGCGAAAATGGCTACTGTCAAATGGCACCATTGCCAGGGAGGCAACGTCACTTTTTTATTTTGATCTTTTGAGCTACCACTGACAAACCTTCCTCTGCTTGTCTTTGCATGTGTAGGAAAAATAGGAAAAAAAATGGGATCTACGCACACAAGCGTAGGAAAAAAATTCCAGGTGCACATCATATCTGCCTTAGTCTAGGTTTTTTTCTTGAACCCTAATTTAGATTTGCTTCTAGCAATTTCATTTGAAAAAAAAAGCCTACTTATTTTCTTGAAAAAAAAAATAAATAAAAAATCTAGGTAGTTTGATTAGGTTTCTTTTTGAATCCTTGGTTAGTTTTGAAGAAAAAGAAAAAAAAAATTTGAAAATCTTTTGAAAAAAAATCCTTCTTGAGAAAAAAATTAAAAAAAATTGGTGGAAAGTTTGAATTTTAAACTTAAATACCTTTTAAAAGCTTCTCCACCACCCTCTGATTTTCAGCCAGATTTCAAAGTTCATTTTAAAAATTCAATTGCTGAAAACTTAGTGAATGAAAAATTCTGAAATTCGGGATAGAACTTCATTTTCAAATCATCTTTCAAATGCCACTGTTCATTTAAAAAATTCTAAATAAAAAATTTTTAAAAATTCACTAAGTGCAAGGGTATCAAACTGACCCAGATTTGAGATTTTTCAAAATTCAAAAAGCAATTCCGAGCAATCCGTGAATTTATTTTGACTAAAAATGGTGGGGTTTGAAAGCTGATCTTATTGGCTTTAATTTCCATATTTTTCTCGAATTGTTGAAAATCATTTGATACTATTTCAATTTGAAAAACAAACCAGGGGCCAAAATCCCAAATCTGACCCCTTGACATTTAAAAATCTCTATAAATTCAGTTGAAATAGTAAAAATTACAAAAAAAAAATTCTTTGAAAATATAATTAAAAAAGGAATCTACTTGTCAAATTTCAATTTATTTGGATTCCAATTTTGTTTAGAGAACTATTTTTATTCTTGTGGTCTACTAAAGAAGGACAAAACAAAAGAACAAAAAAACCATATAATTGCATGAACCCTAGGTTACATCTTTAGGGTTACAATCTAGAGACCACATTTGGGCTAAACTAGGCTTAATCAAGTCTAGTGCTTAGCCGATGAGCTTGGTCACCTTGTGGGCCACTCACCAAAAACCCTAGCTGAAGAAAAATAGGCTAAAAATCAATTCTAAAACATGAAATCAACCCAAATTCGTTGTCATACTACTGGGTGCTTTCAACCTCTTAGCTATGCTAGCTTGAGAGGCAGGAATCACTTTCAGTAGATTGTACGACAAATTTTTCTTCAGGAATTCGAACTTAAAACGAAAAATCTAGTCACGAGATCATAAGGACCATCTGATTGACAGGGCCTTAGCCTTGTCTGGCTTGGCTACACCAACCCAGGGGTTGGGTGGTGTATGCAAGGAAGGAGGTCACTTAGACCTCAACTGGTTGGACCTTGGGAGCCACTCCCAAGGAGGCGAGTCACCTCACCAGGACCATCTTCTCCCCCCACTTCTACTCCCTTAGCAGCAATGGCTAATCCTGGACCTGGACCTAGACCGGGTCAGGATGCTGGTAATCTGGACCCAATGGCTCGTTTGGAGGCCCGGGTCGTTGAATCTGAGGAGCAGCATCAGCAGAGCATGAACCGTGTCTTGACAACGCTTGACAGAATGCAGCATCCACCACGAGGAGAACAACTTCGGGATTTCTATGATCTAGCCACACTGATCGTCGCACCCTTAGTCAGGATTCCCATAGGCGGAGATGCGTTTGAGCTCAAGCCCAATGTGATCAGTTTGATCAGCACTCACTTTTATGGAAACTCAAGAGAAGATCCGTTCCAACACTTAAAGGACCTGAGTTGACTCGTAGAAATGATTCGACCCAGGAATATTGATCCTGGGATTGTTCTGATGAAGCTTTTCCCATTTTCTGTGAGGGACAAAGCTTCATACTTATTCAAGATCATTGGGAAGCCAATTGGAACCTGGCCGAAATTACGACGTGAATTCCTGCAAAAGTTCTACCCAATTTGTCTAATGAACGCGATGAGGCGTGCGATTACGACTTTCTCCCAAGGAGCTGGGGAGAAGTTGCATGACGCCTGGGATCGATTTCACAACCTTCTCCGGAAATGCCCGCACCATGGTATACCCAGATGGCACCTAGCTCAGATCTTTTACCATGGGCTGGATGACACACATCAGTATCTGTTTGTTATGTGTAGAGTGCATTTTTGCTAGGAAAAAGCATCATAGTATAGTGCGCAATACGATCAAACAAAAATATTTATAAAAAGATAACGAGACTTTGAGTCCCGGTCGTTCGTCTCTAGGAGGTGTTTGTTTAATTCTGAAATCAATCTTTTCGCTCTACTTGTTTACAGTCGCATGGCGGTTTATGGTTATTACGTATTTAAACACGACATGCTTAGTTGCAATAGATGATAATGAAAAGCAGGCAACTTTAATCACACGAAATATTTTGCAATCAATAAGCTCATGGTGATTTTCAACATAGAGACATGTATATAGAAAATATATTTTTCATTTATTCATTCAGAGGATGTTTGCAACATGGAATGTAGAGGAAAGCTTGTAAAGGAAAGCTCGAAAACACAAATCTAGCTAGCAGAAAATGATCTCATATAGGAATCTATGGGGGAATTTTGCATGCATCATTGGGGGAGAATAAGAGCTACACTACTAAGCAGTAAATGAAAGCAGTAAAACTACGAAGAGCTAAGTTACTAATCTGGCAGAAAAGAAGGGCATTCAGAGGTGGGCTCCGATGGCCTTGGAGTGGTCGGGAGGAGAATGAGGGCGGCCAATGGAGCTTAGGCTGGCCCTTGGAGAGAGAGAGGAGTGATCTAGCATCCCGGCGTGGTGTCCTTCATGGTGGTGCTCAGCTCGTGGAGATGGAGTGGAGATGGTGGTGGCTAGCCTAAGTAGAGGTGGATGGAGCCAAGCAAGTATGGCCAAAAACTGGATGGGTGAAAATGGCCACCACTTAGGTCTTTTTATAGACCTAAGGGAAGCTCTCTAGAGAATATAGAATTCTCTAGAGAGGCCTATGGTGGGAGCTCGTGGGAGAGTGAGAGAGAGAGGATGGATGGTGGTTTTTAGATCCAACAAATGTGGATCTAAAAATTGAATGGCTCTTGGTTGCTAATTTTAGCAGCCAAGGCAACCACACATGGTAGAGACTTCTAGAGAACTCTAGGCTAGGTATTTTCATGTGGGTGGTGTCTGTGGGTGTGTCTGTGTGGGTGTGTGTGGGTCAAAACTTAGGTGTCTAGGTTTATTAGGTTAGGTTCTAGTGGGTTTAGATCAAAATAGGTCTCAAATTAGGGTTGTAAACCCTAATTCACTAAGGTAAAGTGCAATTAAAGTTAATACAAGTTTAATTGGGTGTGTGAAAACTTAATTGAGAGTAAAACAACTCAATTAATTTAGGTCTAGGTCAATTGGACTCTCACTGAGTCCAATTGGATAGTGTGTGCTGAGATCAGGGCTCAATTGGACTCAATGAGTCTAATTGAATAGGCTGATGGAATTGACTAAGATCCAATTCAATTAGGTTTAGTGAGGACCTAATTAGGTCCTTATGGAGGTCTAGAGGAGATGTACTAGGGTTAGGGCACCTTAATTTAGGTTCCTATGGGGTTGGAATTGGGTTTAGGGACCTAGAGATCCAAGATCAAGGCTTGAATCTCAAAATAGGAACTGGAGAGTAGTATCAGATGTCTAATAATAGTGTCAGACGTCTTATACTCAAAAATCAGAAGTCCATACTTGTTGTCTGGACGTCCAAGCAAAGTTAGGAAGGATTCAAGGTTCTTTCTTGGGTATTCTACAGAAATTGGACGTCTGACCAAGTGTCTGGATGTCCAATAACACTACAGAAGTGGGATTAAGGTGTGCGGGAGTTGGCTAAGGGTTCTGGACGTCTTATAATTCATCTGGATGTCTAGATAAGGGTTGGAACTAGGGTTTTGGGCCTTCTTAGGGTGCTGTGACCTAATCTAAGGGTGGCTAAGGCTTGGGGAAGTCTCTAGGCTTTCCTAAGGCTAGGATGGACCTAAGCTCTTCACATTTTACTATTTTATTCCTACTTAATAGAATAGCAAACCTTAACTTCCTTACATCATTATTTTTACATCTAATCTAAGTCTTCTGCTCCAGCTCTGCTGCAACACCCGTTATTCCTGATCCAGCTCCAAATCTAGCTCCTGATCAGCTTATTGCCTGCAATCGACATAATGCACTTAATCATCACATTATAACATTATTTTATGCATAGCTAAAGTAAAGCAGTAAAGATGCAGATAATGCTTATGCATGCATGACTTACCCTAACTTATGCTAAGTTCTAGCCTAATTTAGGTCAATTAACACCTATGATTGTTGCGCAATCAGTATCTAGCCGATGCATCTAGTGGTGGGAATTTCCTCGCGAAAGACGAGAATAGCGCATTTGAGTTGTTCAAATCTTTGCAGAGAACTTGATGAATGCCACATCCATGAAGCAGTTCCAGCGGCTTGGTCAGCAATGGGTTGGCGTCCTTGAGGCTCACACCGAGTCTATTCGAGCCGACATGGATATCATTGTCAAGCAGCTGGATAGAATAAACCTGATCAATAAAAAGATTGACCAAATTAGTCAGGGTCAATATGACCTGAACTCTGCTACTACAAGACCCTCCTATGCACCCTGAGCCCCCCTGCTCTAGTTAATCTACTCACTCAGGATGCATCTTCTCCTTATTTACGAGATCCTACATATCAGGATCCCATAAACAATCCCAATCTGGCACCATATGACCAGGGTTACGCACCACCCGCAAACTATAATACGTATCCCCTTGATGGATATACGTCTCAAACATCTTCGGCCTACGAGGATGTCAATGCTATACAAGGATACGGGCATAATAACCAGTATTCAGAGACGTATAACCTTGGTTGGCACCAGCATCCGAACTTCTCCTGGTCTGGTAACTCACAGAGACCACATCAAGATCCACACTACCAGACAAGGCAATACGAGAATGCGCAAAACACATACCCTAGGCAGTAGCCATTCCCGCATCAACAACAACCCTGTTCTATATACGAGCCGCTGCACCAAGCTGCCAGTCACCCTCCAAAGCGGGCTGACCCTTTGGAGGCACTGAAAGAGGAGCTGCAAAAATTGATGAGGAAATCTACACATGATAGGTTGCAGATAATGAAGGCGATGGCTGACCAGATACAGACTATACAGAACATGCAAAACCAGTTGTTGCAGGAGCATAGGACTCAGGGAGCCTTGCCCTCCCAAACTGTCCCGAACCCTCGGTATGTGCAGAACGAAGGCACCCCGCCTAGGTTTCAGGCACCACAGGGACAAGCACACGCCATATTACAGTCACATCCTGCACCACCTGGTTACACTCAAGGCTAGCCACCTTTGATGTAGAACCCTGCATACTCTGCCCCTTCCGCTCCCCCGCCACCTCATGGACAGCAAGCCGATGCAAATGCTGTCTCATTGACGAGTGGAAGGACATTCGACCCACCACATAGGCAGGTGGGTCCTAATTTTTCTCACCCTTCGCCGCAGGAGAGTTCGACTCCTTCATCTTAGGAGCCACCTACGGTAGATAAGGGTAAGAGGCCACTTGACCCTGAGATTCCCGTCCCTTTTCCTGAGGCTCTAACGCGAAATGTAGTATGGAAGGACACACGGAATTTTGAGGACCTGAAGTCAATGTTCAAGGAAGTACATATTCAGGTCCATCTCCTCGAGGCAAGTGATCACATCCCTATTGTTGCTAGGTTCTTCAAGGACTATTGTACCCCGAAGCAATAGCCTAGAATTGGACGACAAGCGGTACTATCAAAAGAAGCTAGCGCCATGATTCTAGCTGACTTGCCACCAAAAAAGAAAGACCCTAGTACCCCACTCATATCCTGCTTCTTGCAGGATTCTCCATTTGATCGGGCCCTTCTAGATCAGGGTTCATCCATCAACCTAACTCCCACTACCGTATTTGATCGACTTCGATTTGGGGAGTTAAAGCCTACCTCAGTCATGATTCAGCTGGCTGATTGATCAGTAAAAACATCAAGGGGGTGGTCGAGAACGTGATCGTAAAAGTTCGCGGATTCTGCTTTCCTGCAGACTTCTTCATTCTCGATATGGAGGTTCGTCCTAATCTCCGAGATGCACCAATCATTTTGGGTAGCCCATTTCTAGCGACAGCCCGAGCAAACATTGATTGTGCATCCGAGTGTATAGAGATAGCCCTAGGTAATGAGCGACTTCGACTTGACATATTCAGGGCATCAAGGAATTTTGACTGTGATCACATAGAGGAGGATGGTGAAGACAAAGATTCGGCATACTGTGGTAACATTGGGCTCCTTTGTGACGACCCAATGTCTCATTCGTCTGCACTATCAGGGTTCTTGGACCTCGATCCACAAGGGAATGAGACCACTGTACTGCACATATCTCTCTGAGGATCCGATTGTTTATGATGTGTTTCTGACCACAGCACCCCTGAATCTAGCTATCCTGATCCGTACACTACTGGATCACCCCTATTGTTACAAGAAGACGTTACCATAGCTAACAGGTTTCCCGTTAACGCAGTCACAATTGATTATCTCACAAGAAGCAAATCAGCGAGAATTCACATGCATACGAATCAGCAGATTCCCACCTTCGAGTCTGCTCCTCCTATTCCCATTTCTGACTCTGACCCACCCGTGATTGAATTGAAGCCCTTACCTGACTCACTTAAGTATGTGTTCTTGGGTGAAAGTGAAACATACCCAGTCATTATTAGTGCCCACTTAACCCAAGAATAGGAGCATCAATTGATTTCTACGCTACAAGACCATAGGGCTGCTATAAGGTGGAGCATTGCTGATCTCCGCGATATTCACCCCTTATATTGCACTCATCACATCTACACGAATGAGGGGGTGAAACCTTTGAGACAACCTCAAAGAATGCTAAACACGAATATGCTAGAGGTTGTTAAGAAGGAGATCATCAAATGACTGGATGTAGGTATTGTATACCTAATCTCTGACAGCAATGGGTGTGTCCGATCCAGATAGTGACAAAGAAAGCAGGACTCACCATAGTGAAAAATGATAAAGGGGAATCCATCCTGACCTGCACTGCGACATCTTGGCAGGTCTACATAGACTATACGAAACTGAACATGGCTACCCAGAAGGATCACTTTCCTTTTCCTTTCATTGATCAGATCTTGGAACGGTTAGGCGGACACAGTTTCTTTTGCTTTCTGGATGGATACTCCGGGTATAATCAAGTAGTGATTAGCCCAAAAGATCAAGACAAGACCACATTCACATGCCCCTTTGGAACATTCACTTTCAAGTGGATGCCCTTTGGCCTCTGCAACGCACCAGCAATATTTCAGCGTTGTATGATGGCCATCTTCTCCGACATGATTGGGGACTATGTGGAGGTGTTCATGGATGACTTCTCCATTTTCGGAGATTATTTCGCATCTTGTCTTGATAACCTCACCAAGATCCTGAAATGGTGTACTAAGGTAAACCTAGTACTATCCTGGGAGAAAAGCCATTTCATGGTGAGGGATGGCATAGTACTAGGACACAGGATCTCTAAAAATGAACTCGAGGTCAATCGAGCTAAATCTGAGATTCTTTCCAACTTACTGCCACCTAGCTCGATCAAGTAGATCAAATCATTCTTGGGTCACGTCGGCTTCTACCGGAGATTTATATGCTATTTCTCGAAAATTACATGACCTTTGATGAATCTCCTTGTTGCTGATGCCCCATTTGAATTCGGCACCTCGTGTCTCAGCGCCTTCGAGACTTTACAAAGCGTTGTCACTGATTCCCCGATTCTCCAACCACTTGACTGGTCGCTTGATTTCGAGATGATGTGCGACGCTTCTAAATTTGTCGTTGGTGCTGTTTTAGGCCAACATCAGGAGAAACAACCTTTTGTCATAAACTATGCTAATAAGACACTGAATGAGGCTCAGCACGATTATACTATCACCGAAAAAGAACTGCTAGCAATAGTATTCAGGTTGGAGAAATTCAGATATTATTTATTAGGGTCCAAAGTCATCATCTTCACTGACCACTCCGCCCTCCAGCATTTGCTGGCAAAGAAGGATGCCAAGCCCCGACTCATCAGATGGATCCTTCTATTGCAAGAATTTGATATTGAAATCCGTGACAAAGTCTGAAAGTAGAATGTTGTGGCAGATCACCTATCCAGACTGGACCTAGGCCACATTCCTTATTCACTGCCTATCCACGAGCAATTTCCGAATGAATCCATTTTGGCAGTTCACTCTATTGAGTTCCCCTGGTATGAGGATATCGCAAACTATCTTTCCACAGGCAAGATTCCCGCGAATCTATCCAAGGACCAGAAACTCAAATTCACTGCGGAGGCTAAATTCTACCTCTGGGATGAACCACTGCTCTTCCACATTGGAGCGGATCAGATTATTTGAAGATGCATCCCAAATTCTAAGATCCCCAGTGTGTTATCTTTTTGCCACAATGATGTTTGTGGTGGTCATTTCTCAAGACGGAAAACTGCTGCAAAAATTTTGCAATTGGGATTTTTCTGGCCAACCATTTTCAGAGATACACACGAATACGCCCAACACTACAAATGATGCCAGTTGGTCAGTTCTATGACCAGGAGAGACATGATGCCACTCTAGCCCCTCATGGTTGTAGAAGTGTTCGACGTCTGGGGCATCGATTTTATGGGCCCTTTTCCGAACTCGCATGGCTTCGAGTATATATTACTAGTCATTGACTATGTCTCGAAATGGGTCGAGGCCATCCCAGCGAGACGGGCTAATCATAAGACTATCATTTCTTTCGTAAGGCAATACATCTTCGCGAGATTTGAAATACCCCGCACTCTGATTAGCGACGGGGGAAGCCACTGTAATTTCCCTACTTGGAGGGGTGAGATCAGCGTGACAAAAAAAATGCGGAATTGAAAATATAAACAATCTCACAAAAATAAGCAATCACAAAATGTACACAGGAATTTTTAGGTGGAAACCCAAGCCGGGTGAAAACCACCACCTAACCCTCTCGAGTTAGGATTTTCCGATCAACCTAGTTGATCAAATCCACTAAACGAATCACTTTAAAACGAGGGTGATTCAACCTCAGTACAACCACGCTACGAGTACGAGGGTAGCGTTCCTCAACCCCTTCTCTCCACGAGAAGGATTTTGCCCCACGAAGGAGACGGGAATTCGCAAAGCGAATACCCAACCAAAAGACAAAGGTAAAATAAACAACAAACCTATAGAGCCAACAAAGTAATAAACCTAAGCTTCTATAGGATTTAGGAAACTCCCTTTTGCAAGGAGTGCGTCGACGATGACGCGGTGCGTGAGCCACGCGACGGCGCAACTTCGCTCTCGTGAACTATGGCGGGAGAGCGGGTGCGCAACAGCTTGATGCTCTCAAGAGAATGGTGCTTGAGCTTGGAGAGCAAGAGCTAGCTAGGACACAAGAGAGTGGAAAGTGTAATACAAATTGTTTCTTGTGTATCTTGGTCTCTCTAGGTGTATATCTTGTGTGTTTTTGTGTTGCAAAGGCTCCCCTCTATTTATAGAGGCCTTAGGAAGGCTTTGGAAGGCTTGGAAAAGCTTCCATAGTCGTTGGGTGCAAAGCCCAAGAGAATCAGGCCGAAATCAGGACAATGATTACATTTGACAGGGTTATCAGACGTCTGGAAGGCCACTTTAAGACGTCTGATTTCAAGGTCAGACGTCTGATTCTATGCGGGTTTCTCCCTGACTTGAATCAGATCTAAACAGGGTTTTTACGCAAGTCCATCAGACGACATACAGGACGTCTAGCACTATGTCTGGACGTCTGGAAACCTACTTTTACTGTGGGAATTGATTTCCAAACGTTGCAACGGCTAGAAAATCTCTGAGAAGAGATTTTGGGTCAGCCGAGGCAAAACGGTCATTTATCAGACGTCTGGACAGTCCTATGGACGTCTGATAAGGCTCTAACGGTCATATTCTTGACTGTTTGCTAAGCCATCCAACGGTCCACTAATTGGACGTCTGGCAAAGTCATCAGACGTCTTCTAAGACGTCTGGTCTAAGGTCTGGACGTCTGATTTCATCAGACAGAACTAACTATGTCCAGCCTAACAGTTATCAGACGTCTGAAACAACAGTCAGACGTCTTAAAATACATTATCAGACGTCTGATTTGGGAATTAGACGTCTGGAAAGTCCGTTTGAACCCTATATTGGTTTTCTAAGTATTCTACAGAAAACCTAAGTATCCTAGGGTTGTGCCGGTGTTCCTAGGACTACTGTTAGGGTTCTTTGAGGCTCTTTAACATGAAATATCTAAGGAAATAAAGAGCAACAAAAGAAACGAAAAATACAACAAGTACAAAAGAAGGAAATCTATCCTATTCTTCATTTCCTTCCATCTTCAATCTTTCGCTCCACGCGAACCTCCTCTGTTTTCCGTCAAGCTCCTCCAATCCGTCCTGGATGCAAGCTCGAACTCCATCTAAACACGTCCACATTTAAAATTGACCTGAAATCTAGGACTCAAATTGCAAATGTTAAATAACACGTGTTTTGTTATCATCAAAACAAATGATCGTGGTGCTCTAGCACCAACAATCTCCCCCTTTTTGATGATGACAAAATCGTAAATAATAATACATAAAAATCCTCCCCCTTTTTGACATTATCAAAAAGGTTTGATTGGCTTAAAATTCCTATAACTCCCCCTTAAAACATGCTCTTCTATGAGTTTCTTTTGACAAAGGTAATGTCCTCCCCCTTTTTGTAACAATGAGATAGCTATTATTTTTCTCCTCCTTTCTAAAGGAAATTTAGCTACCTTATATCTCCCCCTTAAAAATTGACAATTAGCTTATTAATTTTTAACTCCCCCTATCTAAATGCTTATAAAAAGATAGGGTTAAAAATTTTACCTCACCTACCATGGCCAATAAAATGGCCCGAATGGTGGTGGTGGATGCCACATCGGATGGGGCTCCCATCCGTAGCTTGGAGGCCCGGGCATTGGCACCGGTCTCCAATCTGGTGGTCGACGTGCGGCGGGTCCGTCGTTTGTTCGCCGTCTCGTCGGTCTTCTTGTTCTCCTCCTTGGTCTACTCCTTGGTTCTCCCAACTCGAGTTGACCAGACTTGAGCTTGTAGGTCCAGTCCTTTATGTTGTAATTATCCCTGAACCCTACAAAACAAGATTCTAATTCCTTTTTCGGTATCCAAGTGGGCTTGGATCCAGATTTGTTAGCGGGTCTCCTTGATGGAGATCCTTTCTCAATATTAGGGCTATAAAAATTATCAACTTTGTTAATTAATTTGTTAGAATTTTCCTTAAGACATGCAATTTCTTTTTCTATAGTTTGCATCTTAGTCTTTAAATCATAGATTTCTAACTTTAGACTATCATTTTCCTCAATCAACTTATTATTTTCATTGATGAGGTTATGATTTTCTAATAATAGGTTATCATTTTTAGGACAAGTTTCTAGATCCTTAAGTTTTATTTCTAACCTATCATTTTCAGATTTAAGGAAACTAAGGTTCTTTTTAATACTTTTGTTTTCTATTTTAAGTGATTTACTAATCTCAAAAAGTTCATTAAATGCTTCTTGAACATCGAGATTTACCTCGTTGTCGCTGTCGTCGCTTCCACTTTCGCTGTCGCTGTTGGTTCCTCTGGCCATGAAACCAAAGCAAGCGGTTTCTTCTTCTTCTTCCTCCGAGCTTGTCTCCTCATGAGTGCCTTCCAACCTCCTCCATATCTCGTGAGCGGTGGTGCACTCTTTGATTTTCTCGAACTCCTTCAGACTCAATGCGCAATACAGGGCATTTATTGCCTTTGCGTTGAGTGAAAGCTCTTGAATCTGCAGTTGCGAGTAGCCTCCTTGGGGTCGCTTCGGGATCTCGTATGGGGTTTCGCAACATCCCCATAGAGCGAAGTCCGTGGCTTGAAGCCACATCCTCATCCTCAGCTTCCAGTAGCTGTATTTGTTCCCGTCGAAGAACGGCGGACGGGTTGTGGACTGCCCCTCGGAAATCCTGCTTGTGGAACAGCTTCCCTCCATGTGATCTTTCCGTGGATGTTACTCCTATCGGCGGAAAACCTGCTCTGATACCAAATGTAATTTCCCTACTTGGAGGGGTGAGATCAGCGTGACAAAAAAAATGCGGAATTGAAATATAAACAATCTCACAAAAATAAGCAATCACAAAATGTACACAGGAATTTTTAGGTGGAAACCCAAACCGGGTGAAAACTACCACCTAACCCTCTCGAGTTAGGATTTTCCGATCAACCTAGTTGATCAAATCCACTAAATGAATCACTTTAAAACGAGGGTGATTCAACCTCAGTACAACCACGCTACGAGTACGAGGGTAGCGTTCCTCAACCCCTTCTCTCCATGAGAAGGATTTTGTCCCACGAAGGAGACGGGAATTCGCAAAGCGAATACCCAACCAAAAGACAAAGGTAAAATAAACAACAAACCTATAGAGCCAACAAAGTAATAAACCTAAGCTTCTATAGGATTTAGGAAACTCCCCTTTGCAAGGAGTGCGTCGATGATGACGCGGTGCGTGAGCCACGCGACGGCGCAACTTCGCTCTCGTGAACTATGGCGGGAGAGCGGGTGCGCAACAGCTTGATGCTCTCAAGAGAATGGTGCTTGAGCTTGGAGAGCAAGAGCTAGCTAGGACACAAGAGAGTGGAAAGTGTAATACAAATTGTTTCTTGTGTATCTTGGTCTCTCTAGGTGTATATCTTGTGTGTTTTTGTGTTGCAAAGGCTCCCCTCTATTTATAGAGGCCTTAGGAAGGCTTTGGAAGGCTTGGAAAAGCTTCCATAGCCGTTGGGTGCAAAGCCCAAGAGAATCAGGCCGAAATCAGGACAATGATTACATTTGACAGGGTTATCAGACGTCTAACTCTGGCATCAGACGTCTGGAAGGCCACTTTAAGACGTCTGATTTCAAGGTCAGACGTCTGATTCTATGCGGGTTTCTCCCTGACTTGAATCAGATCTAAACAGGGTTTTTACGCAAGTCCATCAGACGACATACAGGACGTCTGGCACTATGTCTGGACGTCTGGAAACCTACTTTTACTGTGGGAATTGATTTCCAAACATTGCAACGGCTAGAAAATCTCTGAGAAGAGATTTTGGGTCAGCCGAGGCAAAACGGTCATTTATCAGACGTCTGGACAGTCCTATGGACGTCTGATAAGGCTCTAACGGTCATATTCTTGACTGTTTGCTAAGCCATCCAACGGTCCACTAATTGGACATCTGGCAAAGTCATCAGACGTCTTCTAAGACGTCTGGTCTAAGGTCTGGACGTCTGATTTCATCAGACAGAACTAACTATGTCCAGCCTAACAGTTATCAGACGTCTGAAACAACAGTCAGACATCTTAAAATACATTATCAGACGTCTGATTTGGGAATTAGACGTCTGGAAAGTCCGTTTGAACCCTATATTGGTTTTCTAAGTATTCTACAGAAAACCTAAGTATCCTAGGGTTGTGCCGGTGTTCCTAGGACTACTGTTAGGGTTCTTTGAGGCTCTTTAACATGAAATATCTAAGGAAATAAAGAGCAACAAAAGAAACGAAAAATACAACAAGTACAAAAGAAGGAAATCTATCCTATTCTTCATTTCCTTCCATCTTCAATCTTTCGCTCCACGCGAACCTCCTCTGTTTTCCGTCAAGCTCCTCCAATCCGTCCTGGATGCAAGCTCGAACTCCGTCTAAACACGTCCACATTTGCAATTGACCTAAAATCTAGGACTCAAATTGCAAATGTTAAATAACACGTGTTTTGTTATCATCAAAACAAACGATCGTGGTGCTCTAGCACCAACAGCCACTTCATCCACGCCCACTTCAGGACATTATCAAATAAATACGGGGTACATCACCGGATAGCCACCCCGTATCACCCATAGACCAATGGGCAAGTTGAAGTGTCTAACCATCAGATCAAGCTGATTCTCCAGAAGACGGGTAGACCAAACAGGAAGGACTGGTCCGATAAATTAGTTGATGCACTCTATGCATATCGAACTGTGTACAAGGCCCCACTCAGAATGTCACCACATCGTATGGTATATGGCAAGGGCTGTCACCTTCCTATAGAGCTGGAACACCGCACCTTTTGGGCAGTGCGAAAATGTAACCTTGACCTTGATGCAGGAGGTTAAGAACGGAAACTCTAGCACAGTGAATTAGAAGAGATCCGGTGAGAGGCCTATGAGAACGCATTGATATACAAGGACAATACCAAGGCCTTTCATGACCGCCACATTCGTAAAAAAACATTCACAGCCAACCAGCAAGTCTGGTTGCTCGATTCACGATTAAAACTTTTCACAGGGAAGCTCAAGTCCAAGTGGACTGGTCCATATGTTGTGATTCACCCATATCCTAATGAGGCAGTCCAGATCAGGGACCCAAAATCTTGGCATATATCCACGGTAAATGGCCAGCGCCTCAAGCCATTTTTGGCTCAAGAAACTCCTCCAACTGATGAGATCATTCATCTTATTGAGGACGTGTGATTGAGTTTTCGCCCAGCTGGAGGCGTTAAATTCAGCATCTACTCCGCATCCATCACCCTATACATATTCATTTTTATATATAGCATATTTTCCTTTAAGCATATTTTCTTTCTGTATATTGCATACTATCAGGTTGGTCGATGCTGAATGTATAATTTCAGGAGTAATTACAGGTGATTTCTACCCATTCTCTCCCTGCAGCATTTATTTTCTTTTACATTCATGCATGAGGACATGCAAGAACTTAGGCATGGGGGGGTAGATATAGAAAAATTGAAAAAAATTTTATGCCAACACTTAGGAAAACCTCGGAGCTGCATGCAAAACGTACTTTAGGACCTTAAATAAAAGAACAACCAACTCCACCTCCAGTGCTCTCATTGGAGCTAGAAATCGTTCGCAACAACCAATTCCGACTCACCCACTCACCTTTTGTTCTAAATTTAGGGTCAAGCTGATTGTAACCCGATACAGGAAATTCACGAAGTACAAATTATATGAGGTTACATGTTTATAGCATATATAGATATTGCATTCATCAATAAGATTATTTTATTAAGAGAATGCATTAGGGATTTTATCCTTTAGTTGATTCCTGTAATCTGGAATCCAGTACAACTTTTCACATACACGTAGAATTTGCAATGGATTCACGGTGAAGGCTGATAAACGTCTTTAGTCTGTCGAGAAGAAGCAGTGCTTCTTTTCCTGAACCCCAGGATAGTGTTTTGGGAGTCAGGTAGATTTTCCTCCAAAAATCCACCAAATAGTGTAAGATGAGAGTAGAGTGTACTGTGCTCTAAGATTAGTACAAGGAATCTGGAGTCCTAGATAACTAGGTGATGATACTCTGAGATTAGACATAGTTTTCGCTCTCGATTTCTGTGTATACATTTTGTGCGAAATATTGAGAGCCACCAAATAAGGCAAATAAGCGGAGAGAGTTCTCATAAAACTAGGGCTAAGGTGGATGGTTACGATCGTTCTTTACGGAATCCTCGGCTGAAGGAGGGTATTAATGTCAAGGTCAGAAATAAACTGTCCTATCCATCACTCCCGGTGCCGTGAGTAGGCACTTCCACGATAGAAGCCACCCAATGTCTCTTAAGTACCACCAATCCCTAATAATGCCTCGTCAATCAAGTTCATGGTTGCGTTAATTGTGTTATGTTGAAAAAAAAATGATGAAAAAAAAAATTAGAAAAAGAAGAAAAAGCAAGAAAAAAAGAGTTTGTGAATATTTAGTGTTTATTTCATTTGCATTAAGGTAATACCACCGAATAAATTTAAGATCCACCAAATATGGCCTTAACCTATTTTTCTGTGTTTCTGATCGCCCGAATACTGGCTGAGGAATTCTGACTTTGTGCTAGGGTGATGAGAACTCAAGTAAAGTGTTAATGCCGAGTGAGACCACCAAATACAGGTCATATGTGTGAATCTGGTGAGATTGTGAGATCTAAGAAAAAGAAAGAAAAGAAAAGAAAAAGAAAAAGAGAAAGAGAGAATGAATACAAAGGAACCAGAAGAGAGCATAGCTTTTCTTGTCTTTCTTTGAGTTGAGTTACTTGATAGTCTAGGAATCTAGATTCTGAAATACTAATATCTATGTAGCACCAAGTGAGAGTAAGCCACAAAATAAACACCCGTATCCCTCAAACATCCTCTACCCAAGCTTAGATTAGGTCACCGTACCCTAGGAAACCTTAAAACCCTAATTCCAACCTCTATCTGGATGTCTAGATAAGTTATAGGACATCCAGAACCCTTAGCCAACTACCGCACACCTTAAACCCACTTCTGTAGTGTTATTAGACGTCCAGACACTTGGTCAGCCGTCCAATTTCTGCAGAATACCCAAGACAGAACCCAAAATCCCTCCTAACTCTGATTGGACGTCCAGAAAACAAGTCTGGACTTCTGATTTATCACTATAAGATGTCTGACACTATTATTAGATGTCCAGAACTGCCCTCCAGACCCTGTTTTGAGATTCAAGCCTTGATCTTGGATCTCTAGCTCCCTAAACCCAATTCTAACCCCCTAGGAACCTAAATTAAGGTGCCATAACCCTATTACATCACCTCTACACCTCCCTAAGGACCTAATTAGATCCTCACTAAACGTAATTGACTTGGATCATGGTCAATCTCTTCAGTCTATTCAATTGGACTCATTGAGTCCAATTGAGCCCTGATCTCAGCACATACTGTCCAACTGGACTCAGTGAGAGTCCAATTGACCTAAACCACACTTAATTGAGCTATTTTACTCTCAATTAAGTTTTCACACACCCATTTAAACTTGTATTAAGTTTAATTGCACTTTACCTTAGTGAATTAGGATTTACAACCCTAATTTGAGACCAACCTTGACCTAAACCCACTAGAACCTAACCTAATCAACCTAGCCACCTAAGTTTCGACCCACACACACCCACACACACCATCCACACGAAAATACCTAGCCTAGAGTTCTCTAGAACTCTCTACCATGTGTTGTTGCCTTGGTTGCTAAAATTAGCAACCAAGAGCCATTCAATTTTTAAATCCAAATTTGGTGGATCTAAAAACCACCATCCATCCTCTCTCTCTCACTCTCCCACGAGCTCCCACCATAGGCCTCTCAAGAGAATTCCATAATTCTCTAGAGAGCTTCCCTTAGGTCTATAAAAAGACCTAAGGGGTGGCCATTTGCACCCATCCATCTCTTGGTATTATTCACTTCCATTTAGGTTAGCTACATTCACTTCCACTCCACCACCATGAGTTGCTCACCATGGCTACCACCATCTCCACGCCAGGATGCTTGATCACCTCTCCAACCTCTCTCCAAGGGTCAGCCTAAGCACCATTGGCCGCCCCTCCTTTTCCTCTCAACCATTCAAAGGCCATCGAAGCCCACCTCCGAATGCCCTTATTTCTGCTAAATTACTAGCTAGTTCTTCATAGTTTACATGCTTTTATTACTACTTAGTAGTGTAGCTCTTTACTCTCCCCCAATGATGCATGCAAAATTCCCCCATAGATTCCTGTATGCGATCATTTTCTGCTAGCTAGATTGATGTTTTTAAGCTTTCCACCATAAGTTTTCCTCTAGTTCCATGTTGCAAACACTCTCTTGAATGAATGAAAGAAATTTTTCTATATATATGTCTATGTGTTGAGAATCACCATGAGCTTGTTGCAATATATTTTGTGTGATTAAAGTTTCCTGCTTTTACTTTCTGATATTCTTGCAACGAAGCATGTCTTGCTTAAATACGTAATAACCATAAACCTCCATGCAATTTTAAGCAAGTAGAGCTAGAAAAGATCGATTTCATATTTGCATAAACGCCTCCCAAAGATGAACGACCAAGACTCAAGTCTCATTATCTTTACAAAAATCATTTTTGATGAGTGTTTTAGTGCGACTATACTACTATTTCCGACGACTTTAAAATGCGTGAAAACGGCTACTGTCACCTACTTAAAAAGAAAAGAAAGAAAGAAAAGAAAAAGAAAAGTATCCAGAAAGAGAAAAAGAAATAGAAATAGAAAAGAAGAAAAGAAGAAAGAAATAAGCCACACTTCACCACATGAGTATGGTTGGCAAGTTGTCGATGGTAACAACACATCGGCTGGTTGTTTAGAACCCAGCTCACAAAAATGCACGTTTAATTCCAAACACTTAGGAAGAAGCGGAGAAGTAGAATAAGCTGGGGAGATATACACTGGCCTCTCCCTTCTGTTGACCCCATAAAAATAAAAGTAGGGAGAAAGCTACTGGTCATATAAATACACCTTTAGGCAGAATTCCTTTTCAAGGTCACCTAGGGGCGTAGAAACTCGAAGTCCGTTCTAATTGCCAATCAATGGTCTATCACATCTCACACATAAAGATGCATAGTCCTTAGAGTTCTCTTCGAGTCTTGGGTGGGTTGGGTAGCTGGTACGTTCTCTCTCTCAACATAGTTAATTAAGTTAATTGAGCTTAATTATGTATAGAAAAAAGTAACTTAGGTTAACTTGAATTTGTGTCGTTTAAGTAGTATAGGGTCAAGTTAACCTAACATTTTAGATTTTATTACTTTTAACTGGTTGAGTCCAAGTCGTTCGCTGGGAGGTATATATTATTTCAAATTCACCAATTAATTCAAAACAACTCATAGGAGGTATAATTAAGTTAATTTTAATAACATGAATTTTTCCTATTGATTTAAATTTAAGAAATATGCAAAATTCCTTAAGAAAATATATTTACTCAAATGATCTACTTTAATAGCAAGTAAACATGTTAATTTTCAATTCATTTCAAAGGAATTAAGGCAATAGAGAGTTCTTCTAATTAAAAACATGCCTTATTACAACATTTAAAAACAAAAAGAAATTGAAACTAATACAAGAAAGTAAATCCTTTATTCTCTTTTATCTCTTCATCCTCTCTCTCTCTCTTCTTCTTTTACCTTTCTCTTTGTTTCTTTCTCTCTTTCTTTTGCTTATCTTTTATCTTTTCTCTTCCTCTTTTATTTTTCCTCTTATATTTCTCAAGCTCTTCTCTTCTTCCTCTTTTCTTTTCTGCCTTTCTTCTTCCCTTAGTGCCTACTCAGTTTTCTCCTTGCCTCTACGATTTCTTCTATCTTCCATCTCTTCCTTTGCTCTTTCTTCTTCTTCCTTAGCCTTCTTTCTTTCCTTTCCTTAGCTTCCTTAGCTTCTGAACCTTAGCACTTCTTCCTCTGAACCTTCCTTACTTAACCTTCTGAACCTTAGCCTTCAGTTGAACAGGGTTTTTTTCTCTTCAACCAAAAATTGGGTTTATTATTTGTGGCTCAGACTTTTCAAGGATACATAGAACCCTTTGCAGGGTGGGACCAGACCCTACTAGGTCCTCACCCAGTTCAATTACGGTTCGGTTTATTTTTGGTTCAGAGTTTCAAGCCAAACCGACTCACGCCTCCCAGGCCTTGCCCTCCCAGGGCCACACATCCGCACGCCACACAAGTGCAGACTCGCAGGCACATATGCGCCCACACACACACATGCATGCCCAATCAATTCATTCGGTAACCGTGCACCGAGCGCTGATGACTGATATGCCCATGCAACAAAAACATTTTATACTAAGGCACCCACTTGTGGTTTATCGATGTGGGACTATGATTCCCCCTTCCAGAGCGAACTTCAAATGGTGATATCTCCTAGCTCAAAGCTCCAATTCAAGCAAACAAAAGCTTGTTGGAAAGCTCTTGAGTAGCTCTATAGGATTGTGCTATCAATTTAATGTGAAGGGGAAGTTTTCCTCTTCGATTTGAAGGGTGAATCTACAGGTTTTCTATGGGTATTTTGGCCTGGAAATGGAATTAATGGTACAGAGTCCACAGGTTGGACTTTTCTTCCTCAGTTAAGGTTCTAAATATGTTCTATAGGGAATTCTGCAGCTTTAGGTGTAGGTTTCAAGCTCCCAAGAGCTTCAGGGAACGTAGAGAAACTCAAAGCTTCTCTGAAAGCTTCAGGGAGTAAAATTAGACATAAGAATGACCTAACAAACATCTGAAGCTATGTTTAATCGATTGAAACAGATTCTGGAGGTTGTTAACAACACATCTGGGCAGAAATTGCAATCAAAACTCGTCCTAAATCTACTACTAACAGTTTAGGTTCAAAAACAACCCAAACTGGCAGTAATTGAAATCCAATCAAATTAACCTTCAGAGCTCATCCAATTCACTTTAAAATCATTCAAATGAATCTCAGAATCAATTTAAATTCATCAATTCATCAAATTGAATCCAAAATCAGAGAATCAAACTCAGGTTTGACTAGAAAGCTTCCATATTTGACTTTCTGATTTGATTCTTTTCTCAAGAAATTAAAGCCTTAAATATCTTCTTTCCAACCCCAGGAACATTCTCAAACCCTTGAATAGATGTTTGAACTTAGGATTCTAGGGTTTCAAGCTTGTTGCCTGAATTCCAAAAGGGGTTTGTTCATCAAAACAACCAAGAGGTTGTTACAGAGATTTAAGGGTAGGAATGACTTCAGTGCATTGCACTGAAGCTTCTAGATTCCTTAAAATGTGACTTAAGCTTTCTGTCAAACTTCTCCAACTCCGCTGGATTTGGAGAAGATGAACTCCTAACTACAACTCCAGTTATCAAATTTTCAAATAAATGAACTCAAAATGATCAGTGAACCTCAATTTATCATTCTAGAGCTTCTCACCAAGTTATATAGGCTGAAGAACAGTTTTAACTCGCTGAAGCTCGCCAGAGCTCCAATGTGTCCAGAAAAAGAGAAAATTGTATACAGAAATAGAAAGTGTGCCATTATCGACTTGAAAAGATTCCTGAGGTCACAAGGAACCTCAGGATCACATTAAATTCTCCATTTGCTCATTAAAATTAAGATTTATCGGTGAATCCAATTCTTGAAGTATTTGAGTCAGTTGAAGCTCAGGACTTGTTTTCCCACTCAATTGAGTGGTAAAAACAAGTCAACAGTAATTTGCGATCATAAATATATAATTAATTTAAGATTTCAACTACTCTTGAGCCGCCATTGATAGCGAGCTCAGGAGCTTAAATAGATTTAGGCATTTAAGTTATATGTGATATTTACTCTAATTATAGTGATGATTAGGATCCTTTAGTGATGAATAAGTGATGGAGGATCCAGAGGAGGTGGAGATTAGGTCAACTACTGCTGCCATGGACAGCAGAAGTAGTTGATGGAGGTGAGAATGACTTAGGCGAATTAATGATTGGATAAGTAATTAAATGTGATAAAAGTGATCATGGAAGATAGAGGAAGATGATCAGTGGTTTAAAAAGACAGAATTAAGGTTCTGGCAAGCTCAAGGAGCTCATCAAAGTCGAGGAAGATGAAATTTAAAATCAACATTACGACTAACTAGCCTACCTAACTAACTATCTAAACTATCCTACTCCTACTCCTACTCCTATCCTACTATTACCTGGAAGAAGGGGTCAGAGGATCTCCGTCGACGGCTCATGACAGAGGAGTGAAATCAGAGGGTAGTCGGAAGATCTCCGGCAGCGGTTGTGAGGTGAAGCAGAGGAGCTCCTTAGTCAGTGCCTATGTCCAGAGATGCGGCTGACCTCGGCGGAGTTCCAGAGCTAATAAAGGTGGATGGAGGAAGTCGAATGGTGTGGTGGAAGATTGCTGGAGTTACGGAGGGAATAGCCTATCGAAGTCGGTTGCAGTGAAGAAGAGGGAAGGGAGACAACTTGGTGGAAATCAGAGGGGTCAGGGGGTATTTATAGTCGACGACGACTACGAAGGAGGTGGAATATGGACGGGATTGTGGCTAGGAGGAGGATAACCACTGGCATCTTCTCTGACACTGGTGAAGTTATCTCCAACCCTAAATTAGGATAAAGGTGTCATCCAGACCGATGGATGAAGATGAGATGGTGAGCGCAAGCTCCAGGAGCTTGGAGAAGAAGAGATGATGTCGGATGGGTGGTGATCGTGCGGTGGCTGCACCTTCAGTCGTTAGCTATCCAGTCGGGTGAAGAGAAGAAGAAGTTCAAGGATGTGTTCGCAATGAAACTTAAGGACCTAAATAAAAAATGAGGACCCGATTGGAATGAAATATAAGGACCAAAATGTAAACTCAAGTTTTCAAGGTTTATTTTAATTTAGATCTTTTTTCAACTTTTTATATATGATTGTAAATAAGGTAATTATTATATTTAGACCTTGAATTTACATTTTTTACCTTTTTAGATTAATTTATTTAATTAAGTAATGTTACATAAGTTATTACATACTTAGGTATATATTATGCTTAGGTTAGTTAATGTATTAATTAGATGAATGATTAGTAATATTTCGAGTTTAATTATTAATTAGATTATTAATAATATTAATTGGATGATAAAATAGCATTTTTAACTTATTTTAAGGTCCTTTACTATTTATCCCTTATTTAATAATTAACCCATATATTCACATAATCCTAGCTAATTAACTAGGAAGACTAGTTAATTAGGGGTAATTAGAGATCATGATGAGCTTCTCATCAGTAGCCATAGAAAGCTACCTCAAAACACTAAACTTAAAAATCTAAAAAAATTAGAAAAGAAGAAAAAGAAAAAAATGCTTCTGCTTTTCAAAAAGGCGACGGCTTGGGCGATCTACACTTGGGCAAACACCCAGGCACTATTGTGTCTTTGTAGTTCAGGTCCTTAACAAAAATTTTCTAGTGTTGAAGAATAACTCTTGGCCAAGAAATCCAATCCAAATTCTTTTATAAATAGCATATAGTTTTTGCTAGGGATTAGCAAAAGATAGGCATAGGGGTGCAACGTGTATGATCTAAGTAGCCTAAAATATCTATTTTTGCATGTTCTTAGTGTCGTAGAAGCATCATGTATTGTAAATATTCCATAACATTCATCATCATGCATTTAGGTCAAATTGTACAAATTGTATAGTAATTTGCTCTTTTTGGTGGCTAGGGATAGGGCGATATTTAATCGGGGCCTTGGATTGAAGATGTAACCATACGGATTTGATTAGGGTGATGATTGGAGTTCAACAACTCCAAGATTGCCCCTATTGAACTTCCGTAGCATTAGATGTAGTTCGAGAAATATCAGAGGTCAAGGGGCTAAGTGGTGTAAATCCGTACCTCAAATAAAAAATTCAACTGCACTGATAGGTTCTGATCGACGATTGTAACCCAACGACATGAAAATCGATCCAATCCAACATTCGTGACACCACGTACAAGCAAGAGAAGACGGCAACCAAGATGGCACCATGTGGCTCCATCCCAACTGCCCAACGCCGAGCCAAGCCCCCGTTCCACCTCTGAAGGTGCGTTCAAGTCGCGATGTTAGCTATTGGATCAAGATAAAATGGCTGAGGGTGAACATGTCTTAAAATGAAAGCAGGCCTCAAACACGGCTGTAGCACATTGGTCGCACACCTTCATGCGAATGTAGTGGCATGCATTCGAAGCCCTCCTGTTGTACAGGCTATCGAGGAGTCTTGAGTTATCTTCATAGCAAAACCTCAATCGCTCGAAAATAATTAAATTTATAACTCAGAATCTAAAATGGAGTCCAAGGTCTAACACAAAGAGTAATTAATGGTAACTCAATCTCACTAATCACAATTTAATCAAAAATATAAGCAACTAGGACCAAAGCTTCATTTAGAACAACTCAAAATGACATATATATGAAATCAAGTAGAAAAGTGCAAAAAGAACATGTTAAAATGGTGATTTGAATCACCAAATTAACCCCTGAAATTAAGGTCAAATAAATGCACAGTATCTCTCAATCAAATATGCCACATCAACCAATTTAATATCTCAATAGTAGTTTCAGAACTAAGGCACCAGTAGAACACAGCTCCAATAGAAGAGGCAAAGACCTCCTCTCTCCTTCGTGCCTCAAGAGAGAGGAAAGCACAGTACAGCACAAAGGAAAAGGCCTCTCAGAGATCGATTAAGTGTAGAGAGCAGAAAGGCAAAAACCCCCACCCTCTCTCTCTTCTTTTTCTTCTCTCAGACTAGCCAAACCAGACTAAACCTGGGTAGCTGGATAATCGGATCCACACCCTGACCCGCGTGGTGTGACTGTGGGCGAGGGCACGGACGAGCGCGTGAGGCGCACGTGTAAAGGGGCGTAGGGTAGGGACCTGACCCCTGTGATACAAAGGTGATAAGGTAGCATTACTTTTTCCTCTTATGTGCTGCTAGGTGTCCTGTTGTCTATGATGTGGGACTATCCCATGTCGTCTTCCTCTCACAGAACTGCATGCGACTGCTGTAGGATTGAATGCCAAATCAAGGCAGCTGGAGCTTGCCTTGCCTTGAGTAATTCTTGGGTGTGTGTCAGCACTTGCATCCGAACACATACAGGGCCACAGCAGTTCGTGGGAAGTCCCGAGAAGGGCTACTGTGCTCAGAGAAGACAAAGGCAGAGGTGGCTTGTCCGGTGTATACCTGAAATGTAGTGTATGGGCTAGATTTTCTAATCAGTATGCCCAGGAGGATCGCCGTAGGATGGCAAGTGTATTGGTGGTGGTTTCATGGAGGTTGGAGGCCAATGGACCTTTGTCGAGGTCAGAGTGGTAATACAGCGAGGGATGAGTTCGACAGTCGGAACGAGAGACCAATAAACCCAACTAGGTTGGGGCTTTTGGTCAGTGGAGAACGGCGAAGATGTGGGTAGTCGTGGCGTGCATTTTGTGTGGTGTAGCATTGGCACGTGCTCACCAAAGCCCTTGCCAGAGGTGGGGAAGACGAAGGTCGTGCGGGTGATACTGTGGTCGTAAGTGAGTTATGAGTGTGTAGAAATGATCAAGGGAGAGGGAGTGTTTAGGGAACTTAGGGAGAGGGGGAGTGGTCGAGGGCATCCAGCTGTGATGGGTCAGAGCTGGAGAAGGTGATGGAGTTTGGTAAGGTGGCGACAACGATGAAAAGGTGGAGAGCAGTCCCTCTTTGACCGGAAAGATGTAAAAGAGACCGAGGAAGGAAGAAGGCCGTCCAATTTGATGGTTGGATGGCCGGAATAGGAGGGCAGAGAAGGGTCGCTGGAGCAACGTGTGAAGATGGCCGGAGAGGGAAGGAGGAGAGATTTCTCTTGCCAAAACTTGCTAAGGAGAAAGGATTCCCGTCCTGGGTCCTTTTATCGGCCTAAAAGATGAGCTCCAAGTTTGGAAACAAGATTGCGAAGCTCAAAGTTTTCCTACAAACTGGATGTTCAACTTTTCAAATCGATCGCATGAACTTTTGGGGAAGAATCAAGGTCCAAGATTGGGTTCATATGGAAGGGAATTCCTCAAGGAATCTCCCTTTTAATTTTGGAAGTGTTTGATTGAGAATCGAGCGAGAAATCCTCACTCAAATCTCAATGGTGAAGCTTCTTCACACCAATGGCGACAGGGAACCATTTGCAAAGAATGACAAAAAACCTAGGGACCTAATCGCAAGGAATTCAAAAGCTAGGGGCATATGTGAGAGAGCAAGAGTCTGACTGGACTAAAATGTAAACTAGGTCAAGATGAACTCTGATTAGGCCCAGTTTTGGTACAAACCTAATTTAGACCCAAGGAATCTAATGGTGAAGTTGAATTTTAGTTTTAACCAAGTTTTACTAAGCAATTTGCATACAAACCCAAATTAGGGAAGAATTATGTCTGTGACTATTTAAGGTCAAAATAGGTTCCAAAGGTCAAATCAAAGATACCAAATCTCTTGGAATATTTTTGTATGAATTTTAGAAGGTTTACATGGATTTTATTCTGACCATAACCTCTGTTATTTAAGCAAATCTAACATTAGGGTTTTGGGAGCTAAATCAGTTCTTGAAGTATGTGAAACCCTATTTCTATCTGCATGGTCCTATTTATTAGACTTTAAAGCTCATTTGACCTTTATTTTACCCCTAGCAAACCCCTTGGTTTCTTATTCACTTCTCAAAACATAATAAGGTGGAGATACAACCCTCAAATGAATATATAGGAGCCTTTATCTTTTATTCTAGACTAAAATGTGCTAGTTAAGGCTCATGATGGTGTTCCCATCATATCCCCAAGCCTAGCTTTTGCTAGTCCCTTAGAAAAACATTCTATGGATCAAACCAAGTCTCTAGGTTGGATGTAACCATCAGGGTTCCTTACTAAGCTGCATCTTTAGAAATCAGATCAGAATACCAACAATAGGCCTAGAGGTACTCGAGTACCAACCAAGATCCAGACCTGACCAGCTTCTGCCTGAGTCTGCCATGAAGGTTTCTAAGGCTCGTAAAAACTACCCAGAGGTTCATTGGCCCCAAAGGTTAAAGCACATGTGCATAAACGCAACATGTCCAGGTTCAGTTTGCCAGTGCATTTTTGTAAGAAAGAGATAGAGAAGGATGTTTTTCATTTGGAGAGTTTTCTCTCTTTTTTTTATTTTTCCCTAAATCCAACCTTGAATTGGCCCTAAACATGGTCTGTATCGGATTCCTTGTCCCCACCATCAATTCTCTAAAGGTCCCTGGCTTTCGATTCTTCGAGATAGCACTGCCCATGGAAACCCCCAAAACCCTAGCTTTCAACACTTCGAGATAGTGCTGCCCATGGCGTTCTATAGCTAAATTCAAGCCCTGGCAATTGACATTTCAAGATAATCCCACCCATGGCACCTGAACCAACACAAGGTGCTTACATGCCCCCAGTAGGATATTTAAATATCCTAAGAAACAAGCACCGAGGAGACGGTATGTTATTACGCATCTTCGATGGAAATTTCCCACCTCTCCGCTTCGGGAACTTGTCCAATCAACTTGTGTTTTCGAGCTGCTTCTAAGCTAGATCTTCGAGATGGCTTTTCATAATAGAACACTTTTGGCATGATTTTTCTTTATTAAGTGCACTGAACCAGACTTATTATGTAATTTTGGATGCTTAGGCTACCAAGTCTCACAAACCAAAGGGCAAGCAACGGGACCGAATAATCCCTAAGCCTTAAACCTAATACATCAACTTCGCATTTTCCTCAACCTCTTGAGGATTAATCTAGATCTTAACAAATATTTGACTGTTTAAATCTTAAAATAGATCCAAGAGGCCTAAGGTCAGTATCCACCACTAATTCCCTAAGTTTTAGCCTTTCAGGTCTTAATTCATCATCCGATCCACCCTAGAAGTTAGGTAGGTTCCATTCTAAATTTCAACGGACTCCTTTTTTCTTTTTTTTTTATTTGCTCCTTTTTCTTCTTTCTTTTCTTTTCCTTCCCTTCTCTCTTTTTTTTCATTCAGCTCAAATTATCCTCTCCTTTCCTTTCTCTTTTTTCTTTTTTTTGAAATGAAACCCTTCGATACATTGATTTCACAATGTTTTGCACTTTAATACCCCCCATGCCTAAGATTTGCAATGTCCTTATTATAAATTAGGTGGGTTCGAGTGCAGCTTCTATCATACGTTAGAATAGGTGAGTGGTGAACGAGTAGGAATGACTGTTGCGGATGATTTCAAGCTTTGATACAAGTATCAAAGGTGGAGTGAGTTGTTCCAATGGATGAACCCTAAAGTGCAATATGAATTCAGCAAAGGGATATATCAGAAAGGTTTTGGATTTTTCAAAGATGACAAGTTGCCTTCCATTAAGCGCTAACTTTAACGCCGTCAACTGGATGCAATGAAGCTCAAGGAGAATGGAGATCAAAAGATACTGCAGCCAAGTTTAGGTCAATAAGTTCAATGAATAATTTGAGTCTCTGACCATTTATAACAAAAGGTTCAGAATCATTGCTGAGTTCACTGATTTTGACAACTCCATTTTCGAATCCTCGTCTCACCAGAAATGGTCTAATCCATTTAGATCTGAGTTTGCCTGGGAAGAGCTTGAGTTTGACATCAAAGAGTAGTACTTTTTGACCAGGATGGAAGGATTTTCTTGAAATGTGCCTGTCATGGAAGGCTTTCACCCACTCTTTATAGATTCGTGAGTTCTCGTATGCACCATTGTGTAGCTCCTCAATCTCGCTCAATTGCAATTGGTGGTGGATTCCAGCCTTCACAAGATCTAGATTGCACTTCCATACTACCCAATAGGCTTTATGCTCCATTTCCACGGGGAGGTGACATGCCTTCCTGTACACAAGTCTAAAGGGAGACATGTCTAACTGGGTCTTATGGGTGGTCCTATAGGCCCATAAGGGTTCCGGAAGGCAGGTAAACCAATCCTTCCTGTCAGGCCGAGCAGTGACCTGAAGGATCTTCTCGATCTCCCAATTTGACAGTTCAGCCAATCAATTAGTCTGGGGGTGATAAGGAGTCGAGATACGATGCGACACCCCATACTTTTTCATCAGGGACTGGAAGTGGACATTGGCAAAATGAGACTCACCATTGCTGATGATGGCTTTTGGAACCCCAAATTTGGAAAAGATGTTCTTCTAAATGAATCGAACAACTTTATGGTCATTTGTTCTGGTGGGGATGGCTTCGATCCATTTAGAGACGTAATCAATAGCGAGTAAGATATATTCGAAGCCATTAGATCCTGGAAAGGGACCCATGAAATCAATTCCCCAGATGTTAAAGATTTCGCACACAATGATCGGATTCAAGGGCATCATATCTCACGGGCCCATGTTGCTGAGGGTCTGACAATGGGCACATGCCCTACAATAGATTGTACGTCTTTGAACATTGTGAGCCAAAAGAACCCACACTAGAGGATCTTCGCTATGGTTTTCCGACTAGAGAAATGGCCACCGCAGGCCTAATCATGACAAAATGAGATGACATTATTGACCTCATTTTCAGGAATGCATCTCCCGATCACCAGATCATTGCCAATATGGAAAAGATATAGTTCTTCCCAAATGTAGTACTTGGCAGCGAAAATCAACTTGTCTCGCCTGGAGGTCGCCCAATCTGGCAAAATTTTCCCTATAACCAGGTAGTTTACCATGTCAGCAAACTAGGGAAGTCCGTTAATGGCCAACAGATGTTCATTCGGAAAATGCTCGGTAATAGGTCCGAACAGGTCAATGATTAAAGAAGGAAGGTGAGATAAATGGTCAGCTACCATGTTCTGCTTTCCTGCCTTGTCGTGAATTTCAAGATCAAATTCTTGCAACAATAAGATCCATCGGATTAATCTTGGTTTCGCATCCTTCTTTGCGAGTAAGTACCTCACTGCGGTGTGATCCGAGTATATGATGACATGAGAACCCAAAAGGTATGATCTGAATTTTTCTAGGCCAAATACGACAGCCAGCAGCTCTTTCTCCGTAATTGTGCAATTACGTTGAGCCTCATCTAATGTCTTGCTGGCATAATATATGACCATGGGTTTCTGATAACTCTACATTCAATGATGATAATTCCATCAACTAGGGTTAGTGTTGAGGACATATACACACTAATAACACATCATGATGAGCATAGGAGCACTGCATGCATTGCGATTTGAGATTGCTTATAAATCAATGTTTAATGGCCATATGTACAAGTGTATGTTGAAATAGGCCTCAAATGAGCAATCGAACCACACGGATGGATTCAGATCGACGAATGGAGTCCAACGGACTTTAAATCACTTAAATTCGACATCCAAAGCTCCCTCAACTAGCCCAAGGAGCTTTGGTCGTTGATCTGATGATCAACGGCCCATAATGCACCACATGGTGCCCACCAGCCTGCATCTGCTGCCCTCTCTCTTCATCGCGTGATCTCAGCCGCACATCCCTCATCGAACGACTGAGGACCCGCAAGCTCAACACCACACCCCGAATGCATCCAAAGAGCATCAAGATTTGTCCATTAGATCTCCATTGAGGGGAACACCATCATGAGCCATAACTATCCTAATTTAGTCATTATCAAGGAATAAATGCTCCTACATAACTGCCAAAGAACCCTAATTCATTGCACAACCATTCTGTGAGAAAGAACAAGAAAATAGGGGTAAAACTACAGTTTTAATAGTATATATTGATTGCAATACAATCATGGGATTTCTCATAGGTTAATCAAAGTTCAAATGGTCTTAAGAATCTAACAAGTGGGTTAGAACAGACAGAAAAGGGTTTTTGCGTGTTTTAATAATTAAATAACATCTGAAACCCTAAAAATAGACCCGCTTAAATAAATATGGTTCTGGTTAGGATAAAATTCACTTAAATCCTCTAAAATTCATAGAAAAATATTCTCTAGGGTTTAGTACCTTCATTTTGACCATCAGAACCCATCTTGACCCAAAATAGAGTCCTAAACAGATATTTACCCTAATTTGGGTTTTTGCATAAATTACCCAATCAAACGAGGTCAAAAACTAAATCTAACTTCACCAATATATTCTTTAGGTTTAAATTAGGCTTATACCAAAACTTGAGCCCAATCTGAGATCATCTTGACCAAGTTTGCAGTGGTCCAATCAGACTCTTTTTATCTCATTCAGATCCTTAGCTTTTTGAATTCCTTGCAAATGGCCACCTAACTTTATCATCGTCTTCACAAAAAGGTCCCTTCCATCGTGAATCCTAATCCTACAAGCTCTGACGACCTTAAAATGGCATGTTCTCCTTGATTCCTTGACGAATCCCTCTCAAATTTAAAATGGAAGTTCGCCAAGGAATTCCCTTCCTTTTGTGCCAATTCCCAAGCTCCAGATCTCACCCAATCTCTCATGCGAATCCTTCAAAGAGATGGGTCTCCTATTTCAGCGAACATTCCTAGCTTGGGAGCGTGGCTTCCAAGCTTAAATCAACCTCCTAAGCCCTACATATGCACACCCAAGGCTCGACCGAACTCTCAGACTTGATTTCGACCGTAAAATCCCCATATTCCTCCTTCCTCTTCCGGCAGCGAAGCTCCACAAGCTCCGATGACTCCTCCTGACCCCCTTCATCATCCATCCACAATACCAGTGGTCGGATTCCCTTCCTCTCTCTCATCCTCTCTTGGCCATACCAGCAGGAGCCCCTCTATCTTCGTCATCGTCGCCATCCTCATCACCGGAGCATCTTCTTCCCCGACACCGGTCTACCAACATCGGTGCCGTTCTCCCCCCTTTCATCTATTTAAGATTAGGTTAGATTAGTTAGCTTAGATTCCTAGTTTATATTCTTACCCAAAAAATAACCCTCAACTCAACACACTCCCCTCCGTCTTCCCCGTCTCCGACCACTCCTCCGATGAGTCCATCTCACCTCCACAAACCACCAATCAACTCGCCAACCACCTCATGACCTTCGCAACATCACGCCCTACCAAACCCCTCTCCCTATTTGCCTTCCCGTCCACCCAAACTCATTGTTGACCAACCCACATTTCCATCGCAATTCCCGACTCCGACTAACCACCACACACCCTAATCCACCACAGGACCACCGCCATTACATTCGTCGAGCCTTGGCGAAGCTCCTAAGCTATTCTAATGTGGCCACAAGGCCGTATTCTTCTTTGTAGCTATCCTCGCCAGAGCTTCACCACATCCGACATCGCTACCCTTATTCTTCAAGATCCAGGCATCGCGAGCCCTAAGTGAAGTCCTAGGCATTGTGGCTTTGCTCAAGGAATGCGCTCAGGACTCCAATTGGGGGGGATACCCCCAACAGCCAGTGCAATCAGATGGAGAGGCATCAGTGCAATCCACGCGAAGGAAGGGTGGGACTTTAGTCCCACCTCAGAAGCTAACAGCCATGAAGAGGGGCATAAATTGATTTTCTACCTCTAGCTATTCGCCTGTGACACTACTCACAAGGGTCCAGTGCATCCGATTACCTGCCTAGCCAAGCACTCCTCGGCTGCCACTCACGGCCGGCAACCCTGGTCATGGGTGCACGTGTGCCCGATAACCCGATTACCCTGACTGTGGCCCTGAGAGGGTGGAACCTAAGAGGAAGAGAGAAAGAAAGAGAGTGTGGGGCAAGAGAGGGTTTTGCCTTGTGCGACACTTAACCAAATCTTAGAGTGCCTCCTTGTGCATAAGAAGAAAGAAGAAGAGAAGAGGATCTGAAGAGGCAAAGGTGAAGAAGAAAGAAGAGGAGGAGAAGGAAGAAGGCTCGTGCATAAAGAAGAGAAGGAAGGAAGAGAGCAGCTCAAGAAGGAAAGCTAAAGAAGAAGAAAGGAGAAAAGTAGAAGCAGAGAAGGAGAGAAGAGGAAGAAGAAGAAGAACAGTGCTTGGGAAGCACTGTAGCATTTGATGGTTAAGTCGTCTAGTCATCAGACCCGACGACTGATTTGAGGCTTGATACTTTAGAATTACTGTTGAGATATTTGAATTGACTGAATGTTTGATATATATGCTTAGAGAGTAATTGGTGATTTACATCACCATTGTTTTAGCTTCTCTACTTTTTTATTGCCTCAAAGATACACAAGAATTCATTGAATATCTAATGTGATAGATTAGTATTTATTAAATATCATATTTGATTTAAGTTCTTGTGCTCAGTTTCATCCTATTTGAGATTAGTGTGTGAATTCCTATTTGCTCCCTATGTTCGACCTCGGACTTCTATTCGAGTTATAAATTCTATTTGTTTTCAAGCAATTTCAACTTATACTACAACGCAACATTTATAAACCTCGGTCTCGCTCTATCAACATCCATCCAACAGTCGATATTGCATGCGCCTAACTTCACCTCTGCACCAACTCAAGGAGGTAGCGCAGCAGTCAAACGCTCGCACTAGCAAGTAGCGACGAGTGTTCGAGTTCCGCTGCGCCTCAAATTGCGCCTCAGTATGCACCACGGGCAATTCAAGCCGTCCGATAAACACCGAGCAGTGTGGATGGAAGCTACACGACATGCCCTCAAGCGCCCAATGGGCACCCGAGCGATCACGCGCGAGGTGCCCGCTCCTTGCACGCAAGTGAGATCTGACCAGCACTCAGGGCGTAATCTCAGCCATCCATTCTTTGATCGAACGGCCCACATGGCGTGCACACAGATCATGTGGGCGAAGGAAGCACGCGCATGCTCTTGGACCAACGGGTGAGGGGCTTCACCGACATTTTTGGAATGGGTTTCGTGGCGTCCCAAATGTCACTAAAGCCCTTACTTAGTTTGGAAGCCCCTCTTCTCTATATAAACCCTCCCAACCACCCCATTCAAAGGCATTCAATACACGCACACCTTCCATACTACTTTAGCCTTCTCCTAGCTCCACCAAATACTCCATACCATCCTCGGAGTTGTCAAGCCGCCAACGGAGCCTCCCTCCACCACCATAGCCACCTTGACTCTTTCTTGCACTCTCTCTTTACTTTAGTTTATGTTGCACTTGTTTAAGCTTTCATCTATTGTTGTAGTTGTAAACAAACTTTAATTACATGCTATATATTGATGATGTTTCATATATTGTAGCTCACATCCTCTTAATGCTTGTCATGTTTTAAACAGGATCTCTAATCCTACTCTCTCTCTCTCTTTCTCTCTCGCATTTTCTCTCACGCAAGCAAACCCACCATTCCTGTAACAACTAAAGTGACAAAATAATTTGATTTCACGCCTCCTCGTGTTCAACACTTGGACTCACCAAATCAACATTCTAAATTAAAATCAACGTCACGAACACATACTACAATGGCATAATTAATCAATCGTGTTCCACGCACGTCAGTTTCCCATGGATTTTTTTCCCTAACACTACCCCCACTGCGTAGTCAAATGCATCACACATGATCTCAAAGGGTTAAGACCAGTCATAGGATTGCAAGATTGGTGCTTGGGTGACTCGATCACTCAAGACTTTAAATGCATGAATGCACTCACTCGTTATCTCGAAAGGCGCATCCTTTGAGAGGAGGTTCGTCAAGGGGTGCACAATCTTGGAAAAATCAGTTATAAATCATCGATAAAAACCTACGTGCCCCAAGAACGATCTGATATCTTTGACCAAGTTAGGCACAGGAAGTTTGGAAATCAAATTCACCTTGGCTCGATCAACTTGAATACCTCTCTCAGAAATAAGATGTCCTAAGATGATGCCTTCGAGAACCATAAAGTGGCTCTTTTCCCAGGAGAGCACTAGGTTCACATCAATGCATATTTTGAGGATTTAGACCAGATGCAGGTGGCACTCATCAAAAGATTCACCAAATATTGAGAAGTCGTCCATGAATACTTCAAGGTATTTACCTACTATGTCGGAGAATATGGCTAGCATGCACCATTGAAAGGTGGCGGGTGCATTGCATAGCCCAAAAGGCATCCTACGAAATGCATACATACCGTAGGGGCAGGTAAAGGTAGCCTTTTCCTAATCCTTTGGATGAATTGCCACCTGATTATACTCAAAGTAACCATGAAAGAAACAGAAGAATCGATTTCCCTCAAATATCTCAAGAATCTATTCAATAAATGGTAGTGGCAAATGATCTTTCTTTGTTGAGACATTTAGTCTTCGGTAATCAATGCAGACTCTCCATGAATTTGCAATGCGGGTTGGGATGGTTTCTCCATATTCAATTGTTATAACGGTGAGCCCTGCCTTCTTAGGCACAACCTAGATTAGGCTCACCCAGCAGCTGTCTGAGATCAGGTAGATGATCCCAGCATCTAACCACTTGATGATCTCCTTTCTCACAACCCCCTACAGATTTGGAATGAGTCTTCTCTGCATCTCTCGGGACGATAATGATCCCTCCTCAGTGTAGATATGATGTGTGCAATATGAGGGACTAATACCAGTTAGATAATCAAGAGTCCATCCAATGGCTCTCCAATGCTGTTGGAGGATAAAAATCAGCTTTGTTTCCTGATCATATGTGAGTTGGGCACTGATGATTGACGTGTCGCTGTGCATGTGTGTTAAGGAGTGTTGTTATAGTCGCACTTGCAACGTCGATTTTAAAATAATTAAACGGAGGTGAGTCTGAGTGTCGGTCTCAGGGAGGCGTGGAAATTGGATTTTTGTTTATCACTTGTTGTCACGGAAAAGGCGGAGTTTTGCTTGCGAAATATGCGGTTTTTGAAAAGCGAGAGAGAGAGAGATAGAGAGGGAGTTTAGGGTTAGAAAGCTCTTGGTTTTGATCATGCAACTTGAACAGAAATTAAAATGGCAATTGAACGGAAAATAACTTCATTAAACATGCATTCGTAGTTCATAACTTACAACATTAAATACATGCTTCAACAAAAGTAATGGAAAGCTTAAGAGAGAGAGAGAGTGGAGAGCAACGAGGCAACCACGGCGGTGGAGGAGGCTCCGTCGGCGGCTCATCATCTCCGGTGATTACAAGAGTGCCTAAAGCTAGCTAAGAGAGGAGTGGAGTAGTTGCAAGGGGGAGTGAATGCCTTGAATGGTGGTCGGAGGGGGTTTAAATAGAGTTAAGGGCTTCCTAAAAGAAGAAGGGGCTTTAGCAACATCCAAAGCTTCGCTAAAATCGCTTCCAAAAGCATCAGTGCAACCCTCTTGCCGCCGGTCAGCCGCCCGCCCTATTCCTTCTCCTCGCACGATCCGTGGCCACTGAATGAGAGCTGTCCGATCGAAGATCGGACGGCTGAGAGTCTTCCTCGCGCGCGGTGAGATCGTGCCTCGGGCGCGCGTGTGCGCGCGCATCTCCGCTCGACGTGCACGCTCGGGTGGGTGCTCGTGCGTTGCGCTCGCACCGCGTGGCGAGATCCTGGCCGCCCGCCGCTAATCGAGGGGCCCAATTTCTCCTCGCCCGTCGCCCGTCTTCAAATCCCGCTCCGCGCGGCTCGAACGTGCGTTGCATGGATGCGGGCGTGCACGCTAACCGTTGCGCCACGCCCGCATTTTTGTCTCGACGACCGCGGGCAGGCGCGCGGATCTCGGCCGTTCAATCGAAGATCGACGGCCGAGATTTGATCTCGGCTGGCTGAAGGCGTGGCGAGCGCGGGGGCGGGGCTGATGTGGCGCAATCTGGGTCGTTGATCTCCAGATCAACGGTCAGAACTTCTTGGGCCCATTGTAGGAGCTTCGGATGTCGGATTTGGCCGATCTTGAGTCCGTTGGACTCCGTTCGTCGTTCTGAATCCATCCGTGCGGTCTGATTGCTCATCTGAGGCCTACTTTGACAAATGCTTACACAAATGACCATTAATGTAGTTTATAAGCAATCTTGGTACATGATGCATGCAATGCTCCTATTCTACTTATGTTGTGCCTTTTATTCTAAAGTTGGGCCATATTCAACATAATTATCACCCCCTTGTGTAGTGTTATCATACCCCCATGCTTACTCCTTGCTAGTCCCTAGCAAGGTTTATTCTAGTCTCTATTTCCTTGCAGAATTCAAGAAGTAATTGCTTAGGCACTTCGTTACTTTTCAATAAGAGGAAATATACGCAGATCTTAATCTACAAAGACTAAGCAGCACCCGAGTGTCTGCCAAAATACGAATCGCCTGAATCCTTGCTTTAATGTATATATAACTATACATATGTATACGTGTATATATATATATATATTTTAGAATTTTTTTCGGAATTCAGTGTGGATTGGTAACTTTTTACGACCACCCAACCCACCCAAAACTCGGTCAAAACACTAAGTGCTAAGCATCTTGGTGTGAATGTTGTGATAGACTCACTTAACGGTAATTAAGACAGACTTCGAGTTTCTACACCTCTAAGTGACCGGAAAAGGAAACAAATTTGCCTGAAGGTGTATTTGTTCGATTGGTAGCTTTCTCCCTACATTTGTTTTAATTGGGGTCAACACAAGGATTTTTCCAGTGTATATCTCCCCGGCTTGTACTACTTCCCCACTTCTTCCTTAGGTGTTTTGGTCTTTTTTGTACAATTATTGAGCTGGGCACTGGACAACCGACCAATGGGCTGTTACCCACGATCACTTGCCAGCCATACTTGTGTAGTGAAGTGTGGTTTATTTTCTTTTCTTCTTCTTCCTTTTTTTTTTTTTTGTAGGTGGCTTCCCTAATCTCAAATGTACCTAGAGGCAATGAAAAAGAAATGGCCTATGGCTGGGTTCTGTACAACCTGCCAATGGGCTATTACCCATGACAACTTGCCAGCCATACCACCCTAGAGAGTTCATTAGCTACCCAATTTCTGACAAAATCTCCAAGAAGTGAGTCTGTGCAAAAATGTGTACAGATGCTTAGACTCAAAGTTTTCCTGAGTTAGAGGGTGAGTTGATAAGTCATATACTTGTTACCTTATTTAGTAGGTGGATTAGAATAGCTTAAGGTTGCAAGGATTCACCGCTAAATCCATATTTTAATGGACACCAGGGCTAATTGAACCTGAAGGCCTGAAAAGTCTAAGTGTTTAAGTTCTTTCTGTATTATTTCCTACTATTGAAAAGTTTCTAATGCCTAAGTTTTCTTCCTAAATTCAAAGTTTTTTTTTTTAAATTAATTAATTTATTCATTCAGACTGATTAATTGAGCTCAAGATTATGCAATTTACCACCCCCATGCTTAAGTTGGACAATGTCCTCATTGGCAGATTCATGGATGCAGAAGGGTTCAAAAAGATAGTACCTGAGTGACGAAAACTACCAGATTAGTCAGAATCCTCTGGGTTGCCTCCCAGGAAGCACTGAGTTTAACACCTCCAGCTGGACAGTGCTCGATGTCAGCCCTCAACGAGGGTGACACTTTCCTTGGGGCGTACCTGGGCCAGGAAATGCTTCAATCTTTGACCATTAACTGTAAAGGTGTGCCCGATGTTAAGATCAGCGATTTCAACTGCCCCATTAGAATAGGGCTTAACCACACGAAATGGTCCTGTCCATTTGGACCTGAGTTTCCCCGGGAAGAGTTTCAGGCGTGCATCAAACAGCCAAACTTGCTGGATAGGCTCAAAGGTTTTTCTATGAATGAGTCGGTCATGGACGGCTTTCATTTTCTCCTTATACAGTCGACTATTGTCAAAGGCGTCCCGATGAATTTCTTCGAGCTTAGATAATTGAAGCGTCCTCTGCGCACCGGCCAACTGGGGATCCATGTTGCATTGCTTGATAGCCCAGTAAGCCCAGTGTTCCAATTCGACAAGAAGATGGCAGGCTTTGCCAAAGACCAGGCGATAAGGCGACATGCCTATCGGGGTCTTGAAAGCGGTCCTGTATGCCCATAGGGCATCATCAAGTCGTGTGGACCAGTCTTTCCTGTCAGGTCTCACAGTCTTCTGTAAAATGTTCTTGATTTGTCTATTTGAGACCTCAGTTTGCCCATTTATTTGTGGATGATACGGGGTGGCAATGCGGTGGTTTACCCTGTATTTTCTAAGTAGGGCACGGAATTGGGAATGGATAAAATGGCTTCCACCATCACTGATCATGGCCTTGGGTATTCCGAATCGGGAAAAGATGTTCTTTTTAACAAAGTCCATGACAGTCCTGTGATCGCATCGTCGGGTGGCGACAGCTTCAATCCATTTGGAAACATAGTCTACCGAGACTAGGATGTACTCGAAGCCGTTGGATGGTGGAAAGGGGCCCATAAAATCGATACCCCAAACGTCGAAGATTTCGACAATCAAAATGGGCTGAAGGGGCATCATATCTTTCTTAGTCATGGTCCCCAGTGTTTGGCAACGTGAGCAAGTTTTGGCAAATATGTGTGCATCCTTAAATAGGGACAGCCAGTAAAATCCAGACTGCAAAACTTTTGCAGCTGTTTTCTTTCCAGAGAAGTGGCCGCCACATGCTTGGTCATGACAAAAGGAAAGCACACTCTGAACTTCATCTTCAAGGATACACCTTCTGATGATCTGATCAGCACAGAGGCGAAACAACATGGGATCATCCCAGAAATAGTGCTTGGCCTCAGCCAAGAACCTATCCTGTTGCTGTCTAGACCAGCTGTGCAGGGTTTGTCCTATAATCAGGTAATTGACGTAGTCAGCATACCATGGCATTTTCTTGTCTTGCACGACTAGGATGTGTTCATCAGGGAAGGTATCAGATAGAGGTAGGGAGGGTCCAATGTGGTCTGGATGAAGTCTCGACAGTTGGTCAGCCACCACATTTTTCGATCCGGCCTTGTCTCGGATTTCCAGGTCAAATTCCTGCAAAAGCAGGATCCATCTGATGAGCCTGGGCTTTGCGTCCTTTTTGGCCAACAGGTGCCGGATGGCTGAATGGTCAGTATAAATAGTCACGTGGGATCCCAGCAAGTATAAGCGGAATTTTTCAAGTCCAAATACTACAGCGAGCAATTCCTTCTCAGTGACGGTATAATTACGTTGGTCCTCGTCCAACGTTTTGCTCGCGTAGTAGATCACCACGGGCTTCTTGTCTTGCCTTTGTCCCAGGACAGTGCCTATGGCAAAATCTGATGCATCACACATAATCTCAAAGTCCTGGGACCAGTCTGGGGGTTGAAGTACAGGTGCGGTGGAGACTAAGTCCCAGAGGGTGTGATAAGCCTCGATGCAATCAGGAGACATGTGGAATATGGCGTCATTGGCTAGAAGGTCAGTCAAGGGTTTGGAAAGCTTGGAGAAGTCTTTAATGAACCTTCGGTAGAAGCCAACATGTCCTAGGAAGGAGCGAATCTGCCGGACCGAACTAGGTGGAGGAAGTTTGGAAATTAAATCAACCTTAGCTCGATCTACCTCGATGCCCCTATGCGAAACGATGTGACCGAGGACAATTCCTTCTTGAACCATAAAATGGCTCTTTTCCCAACTTAACACCAAGTTAACCTCGATACATCGTTTCAGGATTTTCTCCAAGTTGCTCAAACAATGGTCGAATGAATTCCCGAACACAGAGAAATCATCCATAAAGACCTCTAAGTATTCACCCACCATTTCTAATAAAATGGCTATCATGCAACGCTGGAAAGTCGCAGGTGCGTTGCATAACCCGAACGGCATTCGACGGAATGCAAACGTGCCATACGAGCAAGCGAATGTGGTCTTTTCCTGATCTTCCAGAGCAATTGCGACTTGGTTATATCCTGAATATCCATCCAGGAAGCAAAAATACTTCTTCCCTGCCAATCTTTCAAGGATTTGGTCAATGAATGGCAAGGGGAAGTGGTCCTTTTTAGTGGCTTCATTAAGCTTCCTATAATCAATACACACCCGCCATGCGGTGGTGGTGCGGGTGGGGATGGATTCACCACGATCATTGGTGACAACTGTGAGCCCAGCTTTCTTCGGAACCACTTGAGTGGGGCTCACCCAGGGGCTATCGGAGATAGGGTAGATGATGTCGGCATCAAGCCACTTGATAACTTCTTTCTTGATGACCTCCTGCATGTTTGGGTTTAAACGTCTCTGCATCTGGCGGGAAGGTCGGGCCCTAATTTCCAGGTAAATCTTATGGGTGCAATAGGTGGGGCTAATTCCTCTTAAATCTGAAATGGTCCAACCAATGGCGGGCCGATGTTCTAAAAGGGTTGCAGTCAACCTAAGTTCCTGATCCTTGGTTAGATGAGAATTAATAATCACCGGGAAGGTCTAGTCAGGTCCCAAGAAGACGTACTTGAGATTTTCGGGCAATGGTTTAAGTTCAGGTGTGGGTGGGACCACAGTCGATGGGAAGGGAAAGGGCGGGAGTTGATCAACATCGATCTCTTCAAATGGTGTCATGTGATGGTACTCAACCTTACAGAGGTCCACAGGTAATGATGGCAACAAGTCAGAATAGTCACTACGGGTTTGGTGGTCTGAGACAGAACTGAGGGTGAGGCATTCCTCGATTAAAGTTTCCACGGGATCATGTTCCTCAATGTAATCGCAATCAAAAGACTTTGTCGCCCGGAAGATATCGAATTGCATTTTCCTATCTCCGAAGGCGATTTCCATACATCCCGTGTCGCAATCAATGTTTGCTTTAGCCGTAGCTAAGAAAGGTCTGCCTAAGATTATGGGTGCGTTCTGTAATTTTTCAGGGACTTCCATGTCGAGCACCAAAAACTCAACCGGGAAATAGAAGTCCTTGACCTGTACAATCATGTCTTCGACAACCCCCTTGGGGGTTTTCACTGATATATCAGCCAGCTGGATGGTGACAGGGGTTGGTGTCAGCTCCCCAAAACCAAATTGGTGGTACAGGGTTGTTGGAATTAGGTTGATAGAAGCACCTAGGTCTAGGAGCGCTCTATCAAACGTCATGTCCCCGATATTGCAGGAAATCAGGGGCGCTCCTGGGTCAATTCGTTTGAGTGGAAGGTTGCTTGATATCACGGAACTTGCTTGCTCAGAAAGTACAACCTTCCTAGGTGCTTGTGGTCTCGGCTTACACTTGGGTGTATAGGCATCCTCTAAAAACTTGGCGTAAGCAGGGATGTGTTTGACGGCTTCTAGGAGTGGAATATTAATCTGTACTTGCTTAAAAATTTCCAACAGCTCCTCAGTTTCCACAGTATTCTTCTTTTTCTTGATGGTTTCCAAGGCCTCAGGGTAGGGTGTCTGTTGTCAGGGTTTTGTGCGGGTTTAAAGGATGTCACGTTGTAGTAGAACTGACAAAACGTCTAAACAAATATAAAGAATTTTATTACTCGAAGACCGGAGTATCCGAGGTCGATCACAGGGAGCAAATGGAATTTAATACTAGTCAAAATGTAATTTAACACTCTAATTTACTCAAAATATCAATTCAACTATGAATGTATGCGATTAAAAGTAGTTAGGACAAAAAGAAATGAAATTGGACGTCTGATCACAAGATCAGACGTCTTAAAAGTAGGTTCCCTTTTCTTCTTGATTATTCTTCTTCCTCAGCAGTCTCTCTGTTTCTTCTTTTTCTGCTGCTGTGTTTGCTTTCTGTTCTTCTCTTTCTTCTTCTCCTGCGAAGGCTTCTTTCTTTCTTCTTCTCTATCTTGCTCCTTCTTCTTCTCCCACGAAGGCTTCTTTCTTTCTTCTTTGGTCTCTCTGTTCTTCCTACCTCCCTTCTTCCTTCTTTCTTTTCCTTCTCGCGACCGAGTCCTTCTTTCTCAATGTTCAGCCTGTGCCTACACAGAACAAAAGCTATCCATTCTCCCTCTACCCACGCGTCTCTCTCTCTCAAGCATTTCACTCATTGATGCTCTCCCAGAGCCACAGCCATAATCGGGTCGGATCGTACCTGGGACCAGGCGCACCTGCAGGTGATGATGCGCGAGGAGTGCGTAGGTGTAGGTTGGGTCGGATCCGCCAGATCCGCGTGGTCAAGCCGCGGACGAGGCGGGTGTGGGGTCAGTGAGGGACCTCACCCCTGTGCTTACGGAGGCAGTGAGAATGGAGCACGAATTCAATTTATGGTATGCCCGCACCTCGCGATTTCACGATGTGGGACAAAAGGTTCCGCCCTGCCTTTGCACACGCCCGCAGACCTGCGTGCAAACGCCACAGCTTCTGGCTCTGCTGGCGCTCCTTGCTGGACTCCCTCACCTCGCGACACTCGCGTGAGTATGCAGCACCTGTAGCCTGGGAGACCGGACGCCTGGAGCTTCGTTGGAGCTTCATCAGAGGTCGTCCATGGCGGCAGGAGCTCAAACACTGTTATGCACAAAACGAGCCTCTCGGCCCAATCAGATCAGCTAGAGACCTTCGCCGTGGCACGGCGAAGGTGGTGGACAATGCTGCAGGTTGCCGGTCGGCCTAGGCGTGCGTGCCTAGGTCAACCTGTGGCCGGAGATGGTGGGTTGGTCAGGGGGTGATTATGGAGGTCTGGAGTGGCAGTTGTGGTGTGGAGCGAGTTCCTGGTGGTGAGGCGGAGCTCTCGAGGTGGTTGGCGAGCCGTGTGGGGGACTGGAATGGTGGAAGCAGCTCACCGGAGGTCGGTCGGTGATGTGGAAGATGAGGGTGGTCAGCGTCGGTCGAGGGGTAATCAGATGAGATAACAGGGGGAAAAGAGAGAGGAGAGGATGGAGAGGAGTTCTAACCTAATTGTAAGGACGAAAGAGAACGGAGGGCGGACAGCAGTACCTGCTGTCGCCGGAGAAGATGATGCCCAGTGGGGGAGAACGGCGGCGACGACGGGGCTGAGGCGGCGTGCGCGGGTACTGCGCGACGCGGAGGGAAGTCAGGAAGCTAACTCTGCCACTGGTTTTGTGCCAGAGCGAAGAGGGAGGGGAGGGGGGCTCGCCGGAGCTTGCTGGGACTTTTGGCCGGGCAGGAGGAGACAAATTGGGGGTGGACACTCGGCCAAATCAAGCTCGGGTCCTGCGACAGGGTCTGGGGGGTGTTTTATAGGTGCTGGCCGCTCCTATCAGCGCGTGGAGAGCGCGCAATTAGGTCTGCCGGCTTGCCGGAGTTAGAAGGAAGGTGGATACCCAAATCTCTCATGCGTTCGCACGAGAGATTGGGTTCACACCAGCGATTGTAATTGGCTTTATAAGGAAGGGAATTCCTCAGAGAATCCCCCTTCCATTTCTGGGAGAGAATCTCTGAGGAATTAGAGAGCAATCTCTCTCGAAACTTCGCCGAAGCTCGATTCTACCCTAGCAATGGCGGCAGGACCGGTTTGCAAAGGAGGAAAAGAACCTAGGGGGCTCTCTGCAAAGGTATTCAAAAGATAGGGACCTATTTGTGATTTGGGTGTACTAAATTGCAAAGTAGGTCAAGATGACCTCCCCTTAGGTCCAAATTTTGGTATAAACCTAATTTGGACCTAAGGAATCCAATGGCGAAGTTGGATTTCAGGTTTGACCTCGTTTGATTGGACATTTTGTGTAAAAACCCAAATTAGGTTAATTGAAGAGCTAAGACCCTAATCTAGGTTAGACTAGGTTCCAAAGGCCAAATTAAGTGTTCTAAACCCTAGAGGATGTTTTTCTATGATTTTTAGAGGGTTTACTTGATTTTTATTCTGACCGAAACCTTGTTAATTTAAGCGGGTCTGTTTTAAGGTTACCAAGTGTCATTTAGTTCTTAGATTGCACATAAACCCATTTCTGATTAACTCAACCCACTTTTTATCTTATTTGGACCATTTAACCTATGTTTTGCTTCTGATAAATCCCGTTTATGTACTGCAATGGTAAAATTACAGTTTTAACCTTTATTTCATGTTTTCTTCTCAGAGCACTTGTTCCTTCAGTTAGGCCTTCTTCTAGGTTATGTAGGAGCTTTTATCTTCTTTATTGGGTCAAAATGAGCTGGTTATGGCTTATGATGAGGCTCTCATCAGTGTCTGAATGTGTATTGGTTCCATGTCTGGGTCCTTGGTTGGTGCCTCTTCTGAGTCGGGTATTTCAACAAGTAAAGTCTCGGGGACAGTCGACCATTTGGGATCCTGGGTTTTGGTGCCGCTTCTCAAGGTTACCGCATTCGCAGAGGCATTGGGGCCATGGGGTGATCCTTGAGAAGACGAGGACGAAGAAGCACCAAACCCAGGAGGTGTTTGCGGGGCTAGCTGGACCATGTAAGCCTGCCCGGGGTTGCTTTGGAACCCTTGCGAATTGGGGCCTCTGTTAATTATGTTTCGCGAGTTCGGTTGTGGTTGGGAAGGTAGGGATCCTTGTTGTTTACAGTCCAAGAGTTGGCTTAACTGTCCCTTTACCAAGGCCATCTCTTCCTGATGTTTATGGTTCATGTCAGCCATCATCTTTATCAGGGTATCCATTTGGTTTTGTGGGGGAGGGGCCGCCCTATTCTAGTTATATTGGGGTCTAACTGGTGGTCCTTACTGATAGGGCGGCAAGTGTGGCTGCTGGTTTGGCCTGGGCTGGTTTTGGAATTGCGGTGGTTTCTGGTTTGTCCAACCAAAGGTGGGGTGGTTACGCCAGCCAGTGTTGTAAGTGTTGGAGAAAGGGTCAGGTTTCGCATAACCTTGGACAGCTTGCACATCTTCTAAGATAGCCGATGTTGATGAAGAGGGAAGGGAGTAATCAAGGGTTGAGGGAGCAAAGGTCCCACCCTAGAACGTGGTCAGGGGTTGTTCCAGGTTCAGTTGGGTGAAGGGTTGGACCAGATCAACATTATGTGCTCCCTTTGCTAGGGAGAAAGTCTGCAAGGGGTTCCTGGTCTTGTTCAGTAGCTCATCAATCTTTTTGTCCACCAATTCCACTCGATCCAACTTTTTGGCAATGATGTCCATGTCAACCATTCCAGAATTTGCTTGCACCTCATAAATCCCGCCACGGGGTTGACTGGACCTGTTAAACTGGTTCATGGAGGCATTGTTGAGCGAATTCTCGCTCATAGACTCAAAGAGCTCAAATGTGCTCTCCTCGTCTTTGTTTAGGAAGTTTCCCCCGCATGAGGCATCTACGAAGTTCCATAGGTTGCTGTCCAGACCGTGGTAGAAGATCTGGGCCAATTGCCACCTTGGAACTTCGTGGTGTGGGCATTTCCTCAAAAGTTCATTAAATCTTTCCCACGCCTCATGAAATTGTTCCCCACCCTGGAGTGTGAAGGTAGTGATAGCTCTTCTGAGGGCATTGGTCTTTCCTATGGGGAAGAATTTCTTTAAAAATGCATGCCTCAGTTCTTCCCAGGTGGTGATGGGTCTACCTAGGGTTCTAAGCCAATGAGAAGCCTTGTCTCTTAAGGAGAAGGGAAACATCTTGATTAAAACAATGTCAAGGCTAATGTTCCTAGGTTTCACCATTCGTGCTATTCGGTCAAGATCCTCTAGGTGCTGAATGGGGTCCTCATTTGAGCTTCCATGAAAGTGGCTCTGGATCAGACTTAAGACATTAGGCTTTAGCTCAAAATCATCTCCCCCCTCAGGGATCCTAAGGTGTGGCTCGACTCTAATAGCAGAAGGATTATAGAAATCACGGAGGGGTCTTGGCTGGTCCTGAAATGGTGGTAAATCAAGTGGTGGTTGCCCTAGTATGTCGTGGAAAGGTGGTGGTTGTTCTTGTGGGTTCTATAACCGTTGTATGGCTTGCATGATGGTGTGGATTTGTTGTTGCTGAAGCCGGTGGTTAGCATTGATTTGAGCTTGGATGATGGCCATAGCGTCTGGTGGGGGTTGATCTTCAGCCTCATCTACCCTAGGTTCAGCCATATTTTTGACAGAATTACGTCGCCTAGATTCCTGCCCCAAAACACACAACTCGAGATACAGTGAGCGCCTCCCGTGCATACACTAGAGAAGAATAGGAGGGGATGCGGAGGGCGACAGATGCGAGAAATGTGTTTCAATCAAGCACACAACCCTAATCCTTATGGTGTATTCCTTAGGAGACCTAGAAATCTCACAAAGGGTGATTAAGTCCGTAAGCACTGGACTTCCCTTCCCAAGGCTAATCTGGCCAGGTTGATTATGAGGGGATTGCAGGGAAGGTTCTTCCTTTGACTTGCGCCTTCGATTCCATAGACCCCACAACCACGGTCGTTTGACACTGCCCCGCAGCCTAGTCACCAGATTCTACCAAGGGAATGAAAGCCAAGTTCCTAGCGAACAAAACCTCACCTTTTGAGATTTAACTCAGTCCTGCCTAGGGCACGTCTACTCAGTTTTAAAGGGTTAGGATAGTGCTTGTGCTTAGGGTGATGTGATGAGGCGTTGATTGGGGTGGTGCCTCTTAATTTTCCACTTTCAAAGTGTGTGCTTCTAGCAAAACATGGTTTTCAAGCAAGGATTTGTTAAGATGTGGTGTCTTTTAGTGTTTCATCCTTACTTTAGTACCTTTTAGGGTTGACGTGTCTTAATGTTTTCAAACAAGTTTCAGTGGGCACGTCAAGTTCTGCACACAACTTGGTGAAAGTAGATTTCCTTTTCTTTTGTAGAGGCTCTAAAACCCTAGTGTACTCATCCTAATGATCATGCAGCTTCTATTAGATGAGTCAGTTTTAGGGTTGAGTGGTGCGGCCCAAGTCAATTCATGGTGGCTTCGCAAACACCACTCAAGAAAAAGAAAAGAACACTCCAAGAATTTATTCAGAATGTTAGAGTGTACATTTTTTGTGGGGTGATGTGTTAAGGATGTGGGTCAAGTAATCATACACCACGCCAATTTTTTTTAGTTTTTACAATTTTTTTAGCTTTTTCACACAAGCAAACAATGAGAGATAGGTTACTCACTATCAGTCCTCGAGGCGCCTACTCCCTTGCTACCATCGTGGAATGCGTCGCTTTGTCGTCCGTGCGCCGAATTCCTGCAACCGTCAAGTAAAAAGGAAAATAGGGCATTAGACGATGTGAGAATGAGTGTGGAATGGAGGTGATAAAACATATCCGTTGCCTCCCCGGCAACGGCGCCAAAAATTGACGTGTCGTTGTGCGTGTGTGTTAAGGAGTGTCGTTATAGTCACACTTGCAACGTTGGTTTTAAAATAATTAAACAAAGGTGAGTCTGAGTGTCTGTCTCAGGGAGGCGTGGAAATTGGATTTTTGTTTACCACTTGTTGTCACGGAAAAGGCGGAGTTTTGCTTGCGAAAGATGCGATTTTTGAAAAGCGAGAGAGGGAGATAGAGAGGGAGTTTAGGGTTAGAAAGCTCTTGGTTTTGATCATGCAACTTGAATAGAAATTAAAATGGCAATTGAATGGAAAATAACTTCATTCAACATGCATTCGTAGTTCATAACTTACAATATTAAATACATGCTTCAACAAAAGTAATGGAAAGCTTAAGAGAGAGAGAGAGAGAGAGTGGAGAGCGACGAGGCAGCCACGGCGGTGGAGGAGGCTCCGTCGGCGGCTCGTCGTCTCCGATGATTACAAGAGTTCCTAAAGCTAGCTAAGAGAGGAGTGGAGTAGTTGCAAGGGGGAGTGACTGCCTTGAATGGTGGTTGGAGGGGGTTTAAATAGAGTTAAGGGCTTCCTAAAAGAAGAAGGGGCTTTAGCGACATCCAGAGCATCGCTAAAACTGCTTCCAAAAGCATCAGTGTAGCCCTCTCGCCGCTGGTCAGCCGCCCGCCCCATTCCTTCTCCTCGCACCATCCATGGCCGCTGAACGACAGTCGTCCGATCAAAGATCGGATGACTGAGAGTCTTCCTCACCCGCGCTGAGATCGCGCCGCGGGCGCACATGTGCGCGCGCGTCTCCGCCCAGTGTGCGCGCGCGCGTGGGCGCTCGTGCGCTGCGGTCGCACCGCATGGCGAGATCCTGGCCGCCCGCTGCTGATCAGGCGGCCCAATTTCTCCACGCCCGTCGCCCGTCTTCAAATCCCGCTCCTCGCGGCTCGAACGCGCGTCGCATGGATGTCGGCGTGCGCACTAACCGTTGTGCCACGCCCGCATTTTTGTCGTGGCGACCGCGGGCAGGCGCGCGGATCTCAGCCGTTCGATCGAAGATCAATGGCCGAGATTTGATCTCGGCTGGCTGAAGGCACGGCGAGCGCGGGGGCGGGGCTGACGTGGCGCAATCTGGGCCATTGATCTCCAGATCAACGGTCAGAACTTCTTGGGCCCATTGTAGGAGCTTCAGATGTCGGATTTGGCTGATCTTGAGTCTGTTGGACTCCGTTCGTCGTTCTGAATCCATCCGTGCGGTCCGATTGCTCAACTGAGGCCTACTTTGACAAATGCTTACACAAATGGCCATTAATGCAGTTTATAAGCAATCTTGGTACATGATGCATGGAATGCTCCTATTCTACTTATGTTGTGCCTTTTATTCTAAAGTTGGGTCATATTCAACATAATTATCACCCCCTTGTGTAGTGTTATCAATGAACACAGGAAACATTTGATTAGAACCCAAGAAGACATATTTCAGATGATCGAGAAGATGTTTCAACTCCATAACTGGGTTATCAATAGCACAAGGAGGTTCGGGATGGACCTCAGAAGATAAGGCAGGAGCTGTGGGTGAATCTGGATCAACTCTAGGCTCCTCTATTTGTGGGGCATGATCTGCTTGTTATTAAGGATTAGGGGTAATCAGGTTTTCTTCTAGAAGTGGGCCCTCAATCACAGAACTGATGTCACAAACTTGCTCAATTGCCCTACAGTTAATTCCTTTATGGGCCTTGAATATATCAATCTTTAATGTTTTGTTCCCGAATTTTAATTCGATCTGGCCTTCTTCACAGTTTATATTTGCCCAAGTTGTGGCTAGGAATGGTCTTCTTAAAATAATTGGTGTATTCTTCAGATTCTCAGGAGTATCCATATCTAATACGATAAAGTCCACTGGGAAATAGAAATCACGAATCCGAACTAGAACATCCTTGAGAATCCCTCTAGGTGACTTGATCAATCAGTCTGCTAACTGTAAAATCACCTCTGTCAGTTTGAGCTCAGTTTCCTTGAAATGGTCTAGTAGGGATGTAGGTATCAAGTTTATGGAGGCTCCTAAATCCAATAATGTTTGATCAAACTCTAGATCACCAATTTTGCAGGAGATCAAAGGGATGCCAAGATCTTTTTCTTTTTACGGGAGCTTGTTGAAAATGATCAAGCTGACTTACTCAGACAATACGATCGGACTCCTGTCTTTGATTCACGGCTTAAGCTTAGGTGTACACAAATTCTTCATAAATCTCACGTATGCCAGTACATGACAGATTGCATCCATCAAGGGGATGTTTATCTGGACTTGCTCAAAGAGATTGACCAAATCTTTCTTAAGTGCCTTGGGTTTGGGTTTCCTCTTTCTTTTGGAGAAGGCCTCAGGAAATGGAACCTCTGTAGGTTCCTCTATGATTGGTTCAGGTTCTAGATCTGGGATAGGGGTGTCTTGGATAACCAACCTAGGGTTAGGTTTTGAACTACCATGCTGAGAGTGGCTCAGATAAGGTGGATCCTAAGTTGTCATGCCACTACAGGTGGTAACAGAATTTAGTCCTGCCTGATTTGGTTTAGAGTTGGTAGAAGTGGTGGTTGCTACTGATATCCCAAGGATAATGTCGAAGCCTCTATCCCGTCAAGTGATGGAGCAGAAGGGACCTAATAGACAAAGTGAGCTTGGCCTTGATTCGGGTTCATAACATGCCTCTGGCTTAACACATTATTTGGATTCGGCAAAGGTTGTGAAGGAAGTGCACCAGGCTGGCAAGAATTCACCATCTATGCAAGATAATTATAGACCTCTGCGATCTCGCCCTTGTGCTATTTCTGCATAGCCGCATTCGTATTTTAAATGTTAGTTAGGGTTTGAAGAATTAAAGACATTTGATCTTCCTATGTCGACCCGGATTGGTAATTCAGACTGGGCCTAGGCTAAGAAGGTTGATATGGGCGTGAAGCCTGTGGTCAGGGATGGAATTGAGATCTTGGATTTTGATTATTCCCAGACCATGTGAAATTGAGATGATTACACCATCCAGGATTATAAGTGTTTGAGAATGGATCATTCTGGATGACGTTGAGGTCCTCGCAGGTCTACAGAACCCTAGAGAAGTCGAAAACGATGGTTCAGAGTTCCCCCAACTAGATTAGGTTGGTCTGGAGTTTCATCTGAAACCAGGATCAGACGGGGGTGGATACAAGTCCATCTCCTAGGAAGAATGGTGATAAATGTTATGCACAACTTCCCTACCAGAGGGCGATTGCACAAATGGGTTTTGCTATGCTGAGGTGGCTCTCTGCAAGTGTCGAGTCATTTCGTCTACCTTTTTCTCGATAATCGAGACCCTGTCCAGGCGACTGGCCACTAGTTCCAGATCGACGGGTGCAGACAGGCTTTGGGTTTCATGTGACCCCCGAGTGTTCGACAATGCACGGCCAGTCGTCCAATCGAACATGCATATGGATTCATTATTGATGGAGTTCTCGCACATATTCTCGAGAATCTCCCACACGTTGTCCTCATGTTGACCCATGATGTTGCCCTCACAGGTCACATTGACGAATATCTGATATCTCCATGGAGTCCCTAGTAAAAAGACTGGACTTGTTCCCATTTAGGAACTCCATGATGGGGGCATTTCTGCATGAGATCCATAAAGTATCCCATGCCTCATGAAGTGGTTCTCCCGCATTCTGAGTAAAGTGCGTGATCTGGTGCCTCAAAGCATTTGTTTGACCAATGGGAAAAAACTTCTTCAAAGATTCGGATTGAAGTTCAGCCCAAGTGTTGATCTGACGAGTTAAGGTTTGATACCAATGGGCAGTCTTGTCCATGAGGGAGAAGGAGAACATCTTCATGAGCAGGATATCACGATTTTGCACAGGTGGCCCGAAGGTCTGGGCCAGATGTTTCAATTACTGGATGTGCTAGAAAGGATCTTCAGAGTTAAGCCCATGGAATTTAGGGATAGCATGAAGCATATTTGTCTTGAGTTCAGTATTAGGTCCTCCAGCAGGGATTTGAATCTAGGTTTGATTGCTACTGCAACGGGATTGTAATGATCTCACATCATAGGATGCTACAGTGGATTCATGAATTCCTAGAATAGATCGTTGAGGCGCTAAAGTTGATTTTGGAGATTGGGTTCTTCTTCTTCTTGGTGTTCCATGGCTATGGATGAAGGAGATCTAGGCTCAAATGAATCAAAAGTGATATCGTTCTAGTCGAGAGGTAGCACAAACAAGTGAGTCGAGGCTTGGCCTCTATGGGAATGAACAGCTAATGGAGCCCTCAAGGGTGGTCTTAAGGACCTCCCGAACATGCGCTGGGGAACCAGGTGAGGGAAAGAATATGTGATGGACCCAATCGAGGCACTCAAAAACCTTTGGATGACTAAGGAGGTTCGAGGCGGATGATACCTCTTAATCAGAAAATTATTCACCCGAGAAATACTTGGGCAGCTAGGAAGGGAGAGTTCCGTAATGACCCCTACACGATATAGCGTCCCCATGGGTCACAACGTTTCCCCCATCCGACCTTCCTTGTCACTGAGAATCCAAGTAGATCGGAATGAATAACTTGACCTCTTAAGTCTACCAAATTTTAAACCTAAATTAAGGTGCTTAGAATTTCACTTGAACTTTAGATTTGATTTGTGCTTGGTGACCTAATTTGAAGGTTGGTTGACCCACAGGGGGATCAGTTTCACCTAACCTACCCTAAGGTTAAGGATGAGTTGGGTAATGAGCCTATTGACAAGACGAAATCGGGTTTTAAAATAAAGTGTTGTAATATAGCCAAAATCTCTTTGAAAACAAATGAATTTTATTACTCAAAAATGTAAATCCGAGGTAGAACACAGGGTGCAAATTAGGGTCTAAAAATCAAGAACACAGCTTTCAAATTTTATATAATATGCAATGAAAAATCAGAGTTATAATGCAAGAAATGTAAATGGATCCACAAGATATCAATGTATATAGAAGCACAAAAAATATGGACGTCTGATGTGAAAATCAAACGTCTTAAATGTGAAATTGCTACAGTACTTCTCTTTGATTTATGTCTAATCTCCTTCTTCTTTCTTTTCTTTCTTCTATTCTCTGCCTCTGATGGCCTTCTTCTTCTTCCTTCTTTGATTTATTCTGTCTTCTTCCTTCTTTGATTTCTTCTATCTTTGCTCTGGCCCTTGTCTTCTTCTTCCTATTCTTTCTCCTTTCCTTATGTCTCTGACTTCAGCTCCTCTTCGGCCTTGCTCCTCTTCAACCGTGCTTTGCCTTCTCCTTCCTTAGCTGCTCAGGCTGCCACTCTTTCTTCCTTGGCTCCCTCTTCTTCTTCTTTCTTTGGCTTCCTCTTTTTCTCTTAAGAGAAAAACCTACCCCTACCCTCCCCGCAATCTCTCTTCTTCTTTCTCTCTTAGGCTCACTCTCCCAGAGCCTTCTCGAGTTATCGGGTCAGGTATGTGCGCCCGGAACCAGGCCCACCGGCATGCGTGGTGGGCGAGTGCTCAGGTTAGTCAGGTATACAGGTCAGAGCTAGGTCCGCATGGCGTGGGGTCACGAACGAGGTAGTGGGCGAGTGGGAGCTCACCCCGTGGTCAAGAGGCGATAAGCCCCTGACACTTTTTCACTTTATACCACCACTTCCGCTCACTATCTTCCGAGGTGGGACTAAATGTCCCACCTTCCTCGTGGGCACCCACAGCAGACGTTCTCATGAATTGCAGCAACTGCGTGGGATCTTGACACCAATTTCTGGGTTTAGGGTGTGCGTGAAGGAAGTCCGCACGACCTAGGACCTAGAGCCTGGAGCCTGGTGCCTGGGATGAAGCTATCGAGCTTCCTTCATCCTCCGCCAATGGTGGCGAAGACCTGAACCCTATCAACAAGAAAATGGCCTTGTGGCCTTGTCAAAAGACACATGAAGCTTCGCCTGAGCACGGCGAAGGTGGAACTGTGGTCGGCGTGGCATGGGGTGGCTTGAGCGTGCATACCTAGGTCACCCTATGCGTGTAAAGGTGTGTGTGTTCGAGGGGCGTTCTGGGGGCGTGTCGCGATGAATGGAAAGAGGGGTTTGTGTCAGTAAGGTGTGATAGAGCTCATGAGGTAGGTGGCGAGGTGGATGGAGGCGTGGAGGAGTGGGAACACCTCGCCAGTGGTCTGGCCAGAGGTGGAGAAGGTGGTGGTGGTTTGCAAGTGTCGAAGTGTAATAGCAGAACTAAATGAGAGAAAAAGGATGAGAAGAGAGTGAGGACTTATCTAAGAGTGGTTAGACGAAGGGAGATGCGGAGGAGGCAGCCGACTCGTACTGCCATCACTGGAGACGAATGACCCAGTGAGAGGAGGGCGGCGACGACAAGAGGGTGGCAAGAGTGTTCGCTGGTGCGACGCGATGCAGACGAAGGGGATAAAGGTAACTCTACCACTGGTGTTGTGGTAGAGCGACGAGAGAGAGAGATAAGGGTCGCCGAAGCTTGCTGGGAGGTTGGCCGGAGGGGAAGAGAGGAATTTGGGGGCTATCTCAGGCCAATTCAAGCTTGGGATGTGTGGAATGGTCTGGGGAGGCTTTTATAAGCCCCGGCAGGAGGCCTTGTGCTTGGAAGCCAAGCTTCCAAGCACAGAAACCTCTCCGGAGTTGGAAGGTCAGAGTGACCAATATCTCTCATGCATTCGCATGAGAGATTGGGTGCCAAATCAATCCTCTAATTGTGTTCAAACTGGAGGAAATTTCCTAGAGAATCTCCCTTTCAAATTTGAAGGGGATTCTCTGAGAAATCAGGGAGTTCTTTCCCTCGATTCCTCGCCGGAGTAGGATTTCCTCTGTTGTGATGGTGGAGGGACCTAATTATAAAGAATGACAAGGAAGTTAGGGGGTTTCTGTAAAGGTTTTCAAAAGTTAGGGGTAGAAATGTAATTAGGTTGGACTTATTTGCAAAGTAGGTCAAGGTGAATTCCCCTTAGGTCCAAATTTTGGTACAAACCTAATTTGGACCTAAGGAGTAGAATGGTGAAGTTGGATTTTATGTTTGACCATGTTTGACTGGGTAATTTACACAAAAAATCAATTTAGGGTAAACAATTGACTGAGACCCCTATTTAGGTCAAAATAGGTTCTAAGGGCTAAATTAAAGTTTCTAAACCCTAGAGGATATTTTTTCATGAATTTTAGAGGGTTTAGATGAATTTTATCCTGACCAGAACCTTGTTAAATTAAGTGGGTCTATTTTAGTGTTACAAGAAGTCATTTAATTCCCAGATTTCACATGAACCCTTTTCTGTTTAAACCAACCCACTTTTTATCTTGTTAAGACCATTTAACCTATGTTTAGCCCATGAGAAATCCTGTTGTTGCACTGCAATGGTAAAATTACAGTTTTACCCCTTATTTTTTGCTTCTCTTTCAAAAGGGTTATTCATTGAGTTAAAAAAAGGACCTTCATTTGATTATGTAGGAGCTTTTATTCTCTTTTCTGGGTCAAAATGAGCTAGTTAGGGCTCATGATGGTATTCCCATCAGAGCCCAAAATCACCCTAAGTGATTTGCAAATAGGTTATTAAGAATCAAGCTTTAAGATTAAAGTGGATGATTAGAGCTTAATTTTAGGGTTCTCTTAATTAGGTAAATTCAAGCAAGGGTTTAGGTGACACACAATGCGGGAAAATCAATTCTTATTATTTCAGGCAGGTGTGTTTTCTCAACCTTAAGATGAAAACCCTAATTTGGCACTTTTGGTTCAATCAGTCTTTCCAAATGTGGTGCCTAGAGCTCAATCAAGAAGGTGAACAGCCTTAGGCACCTTAAATCCTAACTAGGTGTAGAAATCTGGAAGGGGATCTCTAGAGAATCAGATCAGGCAACTTGGGTGATTAATTTTAAGGAAATAGTGAAAGTTTGATCCTAATTGATTTCTTTTTACTTCTTTCCAAAAATAAGGGCTTAAGAGGATGGAAATGAAATTACCTACTGATGAGGGCACGTTTCGTGAATTAAAATCGAGGTTCTGAGGACCCATCATCGTAGCTTGTAAAATACATCTATCAGATAAAATTTATAACAGAAACTCAAAAAGTGAGTCCCAGGTTGAAGACGGGGAGGCAAACGTTTGGTTTTATAAAAATCCACACTTCGCTTTTATTTGTTTCTAGTCGTTTTTATCTTTTCTAATTTTTTTTTAGTTTTTAGCAAGCAAGAGATCAGGTCGATGACTTCTAGCTAATCTACTTGCAATAATATAAGAGAGAGAGAGAGAGAGAAAGATAGAGAAACAATTATCTATTTATAAACGAATGTTTGTTACACTACGAAAGCGTAAAAAGATAGAATGAGGTGAGAGAAATCCCCATCGACGATTGCTCGGAGGATGACTCACTCTGACATCGCCCAGAGGAAGGTGGTGAGAAGCGGTACGAACAAGGATGGAGCCAGAAGACGGAGAGCAGGGCAGGACGGCGTCGCGGAGAGGATCTTCTTCCCGAAGGACGGTGAGAGGACGGCCACGGGATGCTCCACGAATGGGGATGAGGGGAGGGAAAACTATTTGATTTTATACTCTAGAGGAGCATCCTGGGCTTGGGACAAGCTCTCTCTAAAGCCTTGGAGGTTGTGAAAGGAAGAAAGGAAGAGATGGTTTGGAATGGTGGTGGGTAGGTCCTTTTATAGTGGAGGAAGAACAAATTCGCATCTTGGTCATTACTAACCTTCATAAACGTCGCTACAGATCCTTATAGCTGTCACTGAAGATTCACCCTTCAATTCCTCTTGCTAGCACTCGAAGACCATTAATGACAGCTGCAAGTGTCACTAAAGGCACGCATCGCTAAAGATCCACCCACTATTCATGCTCCGCTGATGCAGGCATCACGTGCTCCCTGTCGCGCGCACACTCGCATGCTGGCACCCTGCTATGCTGCCCTGCACGCTGCGCTTGCACATGCGTGCCTCAGCACACTACGTTGCGCTTGCGCTCAATTGGCCAATTGGGTGGGGGGGCTGCGAGGATTCAAACCTGCGCCCCTCCCTTGAGGGTCAAGTGCTTAACCACTACACCAAGACATCCAGAAGGTTGAGGGGACAACTTAAAGCACGCAGTGGAGGAGCATTCTCAGCCGTTGGATCAAGATCCAACGGCTGACAATGGGTGATGCCTTGATGAAGACTAGGTGCTGGCCGGTGTTGGGCGGCCTGGATGGTGCCACATGGTGCCATTTGGGCCATCCATCTTCTTTCTGTTGAAGAGGGTGCCACGGTGCTCAGATCGAGATGATTCTCACATTGTCGGACTACGATCGTCGCTCTGGATCCATCCGTACGATCGGATTTTCCATATAAAACCTGTATGGATGTCGCATTGCCCCCCTGGCTGTTGATCTTCCTCGAACTTCATATGATGCTACAGAACTCCGAGCTAGACGATTTCGGAGGTGTTAGACTCCAATCGTCATCCTGATTAGATCCGTACAATCCGATTATCCACCCGAGGCCCTGAAATAAGTCTTCTTCTCTTCTGACCATGAAAAGGACCTAATTAACCTAAAATATATACAACTACTCTAAATACAGAATAATGCATGCTATACAATATTTATAATATGAAATGCAAATCTAAGCCTAGGAACATGCATGAATAGGCATTTTATCTTCAATAATTGTGTCTACATCACCTACCCCTAGAGTGGCTATCGTGCGGCTGATCTTCGCTTCATACCTCACACAACCACAAGAAATCAAATGAAGCAAGTTAGTATCAAATCAGAAATTGTAATCAGTAAAATCAAACTGCGCATTGCTCCCCAGCAACGACGCCAAAATGTTGTATGGGCTATCAAGGAGTTTTACAAAGTAATCGTCGTAGCAAAGCCTCAATCACTTGAAAATAATTAAATTTATACCTCAGAATCTAAAATGGAGTTCAAGGTCGAACACAAAGAGCAATTAATGGAAATTCAATCTCACTAATCACAATTTAATTAGAAATATAAGCAATTATGACCAAAGCTTCATTTAGAACAACTCAAAATGATAAATATATGAAATCAAGTAGCAAAGTGCAAAAAGAATGGGTTAAAATGGTGATTTAAATGACTAAATTAACCCCTGAAATTAAGGTCAAATAAATGTATAGTATCTCTCAATCAAATAGGCCACGTCAACTGATTAGCCCATATTTGTGGGCTATTTAAGTATTTAAGTGCCTAGACATTAAGTTAATTCTAACATTTATTTAGCATAAATTAGGATGTAAATAGATTAATTCATATTTCAGATTTAATTACATAATTCATGCATTGCATTCATATTTAAATGCATTTAGAATTAACTTAGAATTACATTCATTTAATTAGTTAACGAATTAGGTGCATTGCATGCATTATTTTAAGTTAACATAAAAGTTGAGGGTTTATATATAAATAACCATAATATTTTATTATTATTTTATTCTTCTTCATTCAGCAACGGCTGCATTTCCACCAACTGCCGCAGTCAAGGCTCCATTGATGGAGGAGCAGGTGTATTGGATCTGGTCGGGGCAGCTGACTTCAAAGGAGAGGAGGAGGCAGCCGAGCTCGTGGAGACACCGCCCGCCCATCACCGTGCACCCGCCCCTCACTGTGGTCTCCAAGGCCAAGCTCCACCACACCGTGGGCCGGCAAGGTGACAGCTTGCCGTGCGAATCCAGTGGGCTTGGCCATCATCGTGTTTCTTCTTCATTAGCCTGTACACATACCACCTACACCATCTTCTTTATTTTTCTTTGTCTTCTTATTTCTCTGTTTACAGAACAAAATCATACCCGCCACCTCCGCTCGCGCACAGCGCATGTTCCTCAGCCCTCCAGCCGCACACGTAGAGCGCGCTGCACTTCCGCCGGCTCCCCGTGCATCTGCACACACTTACCCGCCAACGTGCAGCACCGTCCACAACTCCACCGCGCGCACTCATCTCCTGCAGCACCGCCATCCCCGCGTACGCCCTTGCTGCGTGCACCATCCTCCACGCTCCAGTCCCTAGCACACGGCCACCAGCTCCTCACCCACGAGCGTACGCACCTCCTGCAGCAGCGCCCCTCGCCGCGCCCGCCCATCTGCGTGCGTACGTACCTCGCGCGCATCCCCCTGCGCTCCTCCTCACCTCCAACCGTGCGTTGAGCTGGTACACCAGCAACAGCAACAACTACCGCCAACCACTCCTCGCCATCCCACCGTCGACTCTGTCCATCCCGAGCAGCAATGCCGCCACCATTGGAAGCGACGTGGCTCCCACCTCCGACAAGAAGCTCCTCTCCGACCTCCACCTCCTCCATGCATGGAGTCAAAGCAACCTCCCCTGTTTTTGCACAGTAAATCCTCTATTAGTTTTTACGGAAATTGCCATTGTCAACTTTCATTTTCTTGATTTATTTGATTAATTAAATTATGGTGAATTTATGGCTTTATACTTATGCTTCTAAAGAATTGTTAAGCCTTATTGATTCATCTCTATGTGCATTACATTCAATTTTGAATTACATTTTAGTATGTGTGCAAGTGAAAAGTAGATGGCATACCCTTGCACAAGGATAATTTTCTTGCGTAAAAATTACGTTAACAACCCTTGACTTCTCCATAAATTTAAGGTTTACATTCAGAGCTACATAGGCGTTGTTCGATTTGACGAATATTTCAGCAAACTTGATTTCTACCTAATTGCGAGTTTAAATAAGTCATTGCCTCCCTGTGGATGCGACCCGCTCTTCTGTGAGTGGTTATTTTAATTGTTGATCAGTCGATTTCCACCACATAGAACTACAAATGATGTGTCATTTTATGTGACAAACGACTTTAAAAGCAAAGAATCGACTCGTCAAATGGCGCCGTTGCCGGGGAGGCAACAGACACAATAATTTCACCTAATTTTATTTTTGATTATTTCTCATTGCACAGTGATCTGACCATTTATTATTTTTTCTGTGCGAGAAATTTGTGCGAGGAATTAGAGAGAGGCGAGTGCAACGATCTGCGACACATATTCTACGACTCGCAATCACACCAGCCATCGTGAGAGGCGACCCTTGACGTCGCCAGAGGAGAAATTGATCGAGCTACTTTGCAAAGGAGGGGAAGGACGAGGACGCGACGATCATCTCTGTACATTTAGTTGTTGATTTGATTAGAGTAGGATTAAGACTTTAGACTTAATTTTTCATTGCACATTTGGTTTGAAACCCTTGTTCTGGGGTATATTTTGAGGGGTTTGTTCCCTGATTTTGTTTTAGGCCCGTGTTGGGTAATTTTTGGGAGCCTGTTCCCTTTTCTTTAGATTTAGGTTTTTAGTTTATTTTGTGGATTGTTTACCTTTATTTGCTTGTGCATAAGTAGTTTAAAAATAATAATAATAATAATAAAATGAGCTACCTGCTAGAAGCTGCCTACCCTTAGGACAAAGCATTTAGGTCAATATGATCAGCCTCTAGATTTGCTTCTTTGCATTGCGTGCATTCTCGCATCGTTGTTTGCTAGAAGCAAGGTACGCATTCTCTTACTTTGCATCCTATTCTTCATCACGCATTGCATTTGGACTTAATTCGAAGACCACATAATTTGTCTTGAAGCTATCTAACAAGTGGTCACATATATTCATGAAAAAGGACTAATTAAAGAAGGGACATCTAAAAATCAAGGACTTGATTTTCAAGCATGGTGTGTTTTTCAAAATTTAAATTCTTTTTGCGGTGAATGCACACTTATATCTTTTGCACCACGGCACTCATTTAGACACTCCTAAGTCTTGGAACGACTAGGACAAGAGCCCTCCTACCGTTGGATTCTAAAGTGTTCGGAACTTGAGATCAAAGGTTTTGCAAATCCAAAGAGGGGGATACCCTGTCACGGATTTTTTGGGGTAGTTGAGAAGCACCGCGAAAGCACAGCTTCAAAGGAAGGCTTAGGCCTACTTGCATCCCTCGATCTTCCGTCTTTGGAGTTGCCCTACCATTTGAGATTTAGGGAAGAACACCTAAGCTCCAACTAGGTCTTCTTAGGCGAGCCTTAGGTTGACAGTATGCGCGTAAATTGATTGAACAAATTGTATTGTCACCTACAATCTGACTTAAAATCAAAAGCCTAAATTGGGAAAGACCTAAAAAGTCCTTTTTGAATTGTGTTTTGCTTGGGGAATTCTGATTGAGATGTGTTGAACGTACGAGTTGCTACGCTAACATGTTTGGTTTTGAAAAACCTGTTGTCATAGTATGAAAGCGAAGAACTCATGTTCAACAAATAAAATTTATACCGAATTGGAAATTCTGAGTCGAATACAGGGAGGCGAACATTTGATTTAAAAACAATGCGTTTGTTTTATTTGTCACGAAGTAATTCAATTGATTAAAACTATCTAACTATTTATGATAAATAGAAGAGAGAGAGAGTAAGAGAGAGAGAGAATATTACAATCAGAAATCAAAACGAGATGTAAAATGAATAGGGAATTCATCATTAAAGAGATTATTTGTTTCACTAAACATTACAACTAGAAAGCAGAAAATAATTACACTAGAAAGCAGTAAATCTATTCTAGAAAGCAGTAAAAAGAATGGGGAGAGAGATATCCTCCTCGAAGTTCGCTTGGATGATGAGCTGGACGGGACGACGCCTAGACGAAGGAGGATGAAGCAGGACGAAGGAGGACAAAGCAGAAGAATGGGAACGGGGCAGCACGTCGTCATCGCGGGATCCGCTTCCGAAAGGGGGACGAAAAATTGACTTTGTCTCACGAGAAGCATCGCGGGTGTGGGACAAGCTTCTCTTGAGTGTTGGAGAGGGAGAGAAGAGAAGGAAGGGATGAGAATTTCATGTGGAGGGGGTCTCCTTTTATAGTTGCAAGGAGTGGGGGCAATTTGGTCATTACAACTCCTAAAGCATTAATTCAGGACCTTTAGTGACGGATAAAACCGTCGCTAAAGGTCTGAATGTGGGCGTAGTGGGCGATGCACGCACGCCCGCTCGCTTGCCCACGCTCGCAACATACACGCACGTCCAAACGATCTCAGCCGTCCGATTGCGAGATTGGATGGCTTAAATCGCGCCTTCGCCCTCCTACGCTGCGCGCCCCCCCACGTGCGATCTCGCGTTATGCGCGGGCGTGCGTGGGCGCGTCATCTTGATTGAGCGCGTGCAGCCGTTGGATCGCAATCCGACTCTCGCCCGTGTTGCTCGCCCACTCTCTACGAATCGAACGCGCGTCTGAAGGTAGCCGAGCGCCTTATCCCCTGCGCTGCGCGCGTGAATGGGCGGGCTGCTGAAGTTTTCAACGCGCGTTCAGGACTGTTGGATCAAAATCCAACGGCCCAGATCGCACGTTGGATTCTCTTTGAAAAGGCAGCGGTGGACCTGAGGGCCGATTGGACGGCTGAGATGGTGCCACGTGGCGCCATCTTAGTTGTCCATCTTCTGGATGATGTAGATGGTGCCACGGTTGTCGGATTGAGTCGATTTTCTCACCGTTAGGCTGTGATCGTCAATCTAAATCCATCCATGTGGTCGGATTTGTCGTTTGAAGTGCAGATTCACACCATCTTGGCCCTTAATCTTCTAGGGTTCCCAGATCACTATCTGATGCTACAGATGTCTGATTATGGCAATCTTGGAGTTATTGAACTCCAATCATCGCCCTGATCACATCTATGCGGTTGGATCTTCGATCCAAGACCCCGATAAAAAGTTTGCCCTGTCCAAGCACATAAAAGGAGACAATCAACCTCCATTTTATTCAAACTGCTCTAAATGCAAGATGATGCATGTTATGCAATATTTATAGCATGCAATGCAATCCTATGCTTAAGAACATGCATAAATAGACATCTTAAGTAGTGTAAACATGTTTACATCATACCCCCATGCCCATCTTTTGCTAGTCCCTAGCAAAAACTATATGCTATTTATAAAAGAATTAGGTTGGATTATTTGGGCTTGAGTTTATTTTCAGTCATTAAGAAATTGTCTACTTAAGATCTTAACTTTCAAAGACACAACAGTGCCCGAGTATCTACCAAAATGCAGACCGCCTCAAGCCCTCGCCTTATTCAAAGAAAATTTTCTTTTTCTCTTTTTCCTCTTTTCTAATTTTTTTGGATTTTCAAGTTTTAGGGTTTAAGAGTGGCTTTCTACGGCTATTCAACTCACCCAAGATTTGATGAGAATCCTAAGTTCTAAGCATCTTATTGTGAATGTGATAGACTCGTTGACTGGCAGTTAAAACGAACTTCGGATTTCTATGCCTCTTGGTGACCTAAAAAAAGAATTCTACCTAAAGGTGTATCTTTACAACCGATACCTTTCTCCCTACTTTTACTTTTTTATGGGGTCAACACAAGGGTGAATCCAATGTATACCTCCCTGGTTTATTCTACTTCTCCACTTCTTCCTAAGTGTTTTGGGAATTTTCAGTGCATTTATTGAGCTGGGTTTTGGACAACCGATCGATAAGCTGTTACCATCGACAACTTACCAGCCATACTCGTGTGGCGAAGTGTGGTTTATTTCTTTTTTTCCTTTTCTCCTTTTCTTTTTGACCTTTTTTTTTTAAGTAGGTGGCTTCCCTGGTCTAAGATTTACCTAAAGGCAACAAAAAGAGAAAGATCCAGTGACTGGGCTCTGGACAACCTACCTATGACTGTTACCCATGATAACTTGCCAGCCATATCACCCTAGAAGGTTCATTAGCTACCCAATTTCCGTTAGAATCACCGAACAATGAGTCAGTGACAAGATAGTGTGTAGATGCTTAAAAACTCAAAATTCCCTCAAATCAGAGGGTGGGTTGATAAGTCGTGTTCTTATCACCCACACTTATTTACTCAAATTACAATAGATTTAAGGTTGGCGAGGACTCGAAAGACAAATCCACATTTTAGTGGATACAAGGGCTGATTAAGTCCAAAGACCTGAAGGGTCTTTGTGTTCAAATCATAATGTAGTATTTCCTAAGATTGAAAATTTTCTTAAACCCAAGTTCTCTTTCCTAATTTCACAAATCTTTTTTTAAAGAAAATAAAATAAATCTACGGAGCTGACGAATAAATTCAGAGATGAATATCCACCCCCCCATGCCTACCTAATGCAATGTCCTCATTGTATTAAAAAGACATAAAATAGAGTGGAATAGCATAGAAAGCACCTGAATTGCATGAATGTCAGGTCCGCTCCGAGATAGAAACTGAAAAGAACTGTATATGTGCTGAATTTAGTGCCTTCAGCTAGGCACACTATACAAAGAAGAGAAATGAAGAATTCACAGGTGCAGGTCAGAATCAAAATAAACAAAAGAATCCTCTGACCTATCAACAGAGGTCCACAGATGTGGACCAAATTGTGGTGCAGACCTATACCCCATAATCGAGAATATCTCAAGTTCTGGATAAAAATTACCCAAAACCTAAAATCAGTATGCAAGCGGGGTCGGGCCTGCGATTTATGAGGTGCAACCCAAGACCAAAAAGTCGGGTTACAGAGAATTGAAGCTCAAAAGGATAATCATTGAATGTGTGCTTGGATTTGACATCCTCAAAACAAATGTCATAAGGGTCCTGGTTTGATGGTTTCAGCTTAATAGGCACCCTTCGACTCAGTATTGTACTTCGTCCAGAGCTAGCTTCCCAAATCAGAACTTCCCAGCTCCTATCCTCCTCATTCAGCATGTCAAATTCCAGAACCTCTTGTATATTAATCACCCCATCTGAAATCTCCAAGTCTAAATGAGGTGACTAAATCAAAATTGACTTGGGTATAATTATCTCAAAAATAGAATCATCGATAAGCTCAACGGGGTGTAACTGACAATCAGGGCATTGAATTGAATCCTCCAAAAAATGCAATTCTAGATCCTTAATGTGAGCCTTAATAAGATCAGTTTCCTCAGTTATTGGGCTATCAAATGATCTATCAGATTCCTCAGGCCCAATCGTCTCATAGAAATCGTGTTCAAAAAACTCGCGTGAGACTTCGCAACTTGAATCTTCACCATCAAAGAAATCAAGATCCGTATCAATGTATGTCCCAAAATCATCTGTCACTTTCTATTCCAAGGAGACATACGTTTCCTCGTACCCCGGCTCAGGGATCTCAGGTGAAGAAATCAGATCTTCCTTAATTGGTTGCTCTAATTCAATCTGGTCAGCCTCGTAACAAGTGTTTCCCCCAACAGGTGCCTGAACGGGTTCTAAAATTGGCTCTCTTGAAGAGGGTTCATCTTAGGAATCATCCCATGATTGAATTAAAGCAACCACAAATCTCATCCTCAATTTTGCTAACTTCCCAAGTAGAAACTCACCCGGGTTCCTATCCTTAGCATCCTAGAGCCAATCCAACATATACATATTCAAATCATCAATCATCTGAATCAGGGGCTCCAATCTCTCAATGCAAGGTATTGGCTAAACTTCTAAAGATTGTATGGTATTCCTCAATTTAGCCAGAACCTTATCTTGAACCTGGTTAACCTGAACCAAATGAGTCGGTTCAGGGTTGGGCGGGTTTGGGGTCAATGCAGGGGAATTAACGAATTGAGATTCGTTATACCCTTCCTGATAATAGGTCATTTCAGATTATTTAAAACGTGGTGATGACCTAAAGGTTGTGTAATCAGAGGATGGGTAAAGATCGGTGTATCCTTCTTGATTGTAGATCGTATTAGGTTGTTCATGAAACATTGACGATCTATAATCGATGTGGCTCTGAGAAGGATAGAAATCACAATCAAAGTGTTCAGGGTTAGACCCTAAACACGGAGGTCCGGAACTGTATCCCCAATCTGAGTTATCCCAACTAACTGATGGTTGATTACAGTACAAGTCGGGATAATCGTCATGTTGAGGATAATTCAAAACAGGAGGGAAAGAGCGGGAATGCATGTAATATGTGGAAGGATTCATGAGACACGGGAGGAAGAAAGGCGCCCTGCAATACAAACAATCAAACCTGTCCTTAAGTGGGTTAGCCTACAGACCTGCAGACTCTCAAAACCCGTCTTGAGATAAAGGAATGATTTGATCTACTTCTGTCCGTTCAATCCAACCAGTTAGAAGGAGGGACTAGGGAGAAGGTTCTCCCTTCAGCTTGCGCCTCCGGTTCCTAGTGTACCCCCCAGCCGTGATCGTTTGATTCTGCTCCCCTAGCTAGACATCAAATTGAACAGTAGAAACAGACTAATCGAAAATAATCTCGTTCTGGGCTCTGAAGAGCGAGTCAAATCCTTAAGGCCAACGTCTACTCTGTTTTATTTAGGGCTAGGTTTGAATGTGCTTTGGAATGTGATGGGCCCTTTATCTGGGTTGTGCCCTTAATGATTGATTGATTTGTGTGTGCGTGCACAACCAGTGGTTTTCAAGCAAGATTATTTTTGATGAGGTGAATTTTAAGGTTCAAATCTTGCTTAGTAGCTTTTAGGATTCAACTTTAGGTATTTTCAAACAAGTTTTGTTGGCACACCAGGTTTTGAAAGCACAGGTGGAGATGTTTTCCCTTAAAACATAAAAGAATGAGAAGTGCCTGGTAAATCCCTAAGAGTTGAACCTAAGTGGCAGCTACTTGATGAGTTGATTTTAATTGAAGTGGTGCGGCCCAATCAACTCAAACAATTGGCCTGTTGCACCACTTAATTAGGCACACAAGTGATTACCTAATCTGATTTCTACTCAATTATGTGTTTGAATGTGTGTACCGGCTCCAAAGATCGGTTTACCGGTTGAGTTTGAAAATCAGATGAGGTTGTATACCTCTGTGAGATTTTTTTTATTTTTCTTTTTTTTAATGTGGAGGTTGGGGCGGGTGTGGGTGTCAAACAACAAACAATCTAATCTTAGAGTTTATAAGAACACCTAGGTTGATTGATGTTTGTATTATTATGTGGTGGAATGAAATCTAATGGGTGGGAGGTGGGGGATAACTTACAAAACCTTCCACAGCACTTTACTCCAATCTACCGTGTTTACTCATCTCAAAAGAGTACCTGCAATCACAATAAGAAAGGAGAGAAGTGAGGTAAATTATTTGCAAGTTAGAAAACATGAAGAAAAAATCAAAGATCGTCGCCTCCCTGGCAATGGCGCCAAAATGTTGAATGTACGAGTTGCTACGCTAACATGTTTTGTTTTGAAAACCTGTCGTCATAGTATGAAAGCGAAGAACTCGTGTTCAACAAATAAAATTTATACCGAAATGAAAATTCCGGGTTGAACATAGGGAGGTGAACGTTTGATTTAAAAACAACACGTTTGTTTTATTTGTCACGAAGTAATTCAATTGATTAAAACTATCTAACTATTTACAATAAATAGAAGAGAGAGAGAAAGTAAGAGAGAGAGAGAGAATATTACAAATAGAAATCAAAACGAGATGTAGAATGAACAGGGAATTCATCATTAAAGAGATTGTTTGTTTCATTAAACATTACAACTAGAAAGCAATAAATCTACTCTAGAAAGCATTAAAAGAATGGAGAGAGAAATATCCTCCTTGACGGTCGCTTGGAGGACGAGCCAAACTACTCTAGAAAGCAGTAAATCTATTCTAGAAAGCAGTAAAAAGAATGGGGAGAGATATCCTCCTCGACGGTCACTTGGAGGACGAGTCGGACAAGACGATGCCTGGACGAAGGAGGACGAAGCAGAAGAACGAGAACGGGGCAACACGTCGTCATTGTCGCGAGATCCTCTTCCGAAGGGAGGATGAAAAATTGACTTTATCTCCCGAGAAGCATCCCGGGTGTGGGACAAGCTTCTCTTGAGCTTTGGAGAGGGAGAGAAGAGAAGGAAGGGATGAGAATTTCGTGTGAAGGGGGTCTCCTTTTATAGTTGCAAGTAGTGGGGGCAATTTGGTCATTACAACTCTTAAAGCATTAATTCAGGACCTTTAGTAATGGATAAAACCGTCGCTAAAGGTCTAAACGTGGGCGTAGAGGGCGGCGCGTGTGCGCTCGCTCGCTTGCCCACACTCGCAACTCACATGCATGTCCAGACGATCTCAGTCGTCCAATCGCGAGATCAAACAGCTTAAATCGCGGCTTCGCCTGCCTGCGCTACGCGCCCACCCGCGTGCGATCCCGCGTTACGTGCGGACGTGCGTGGGCGCGTCATCTTGATTGAGCGTGTGCAGCTGTTGGATCGCAATCCGACGCTCGCCCATGCTACTTGCCCGCTCTCTATGAATCGAACGCGCGTCTAAAGGCAACCAAGCACCTTATCCACTACACTACAGGCGTGAATGAGCGGGTGGCCGAAGTTTTGAACGCGCGTTCAGGACCGTTGGATCGAGATCCAACGGCGCAGATTGCGCGTTGGATTCTCTTTGAAAAGGCAGCGGCGGACCTGAGGGCCGATTGGACGACTGAGATGTCGCCACGTGGTGCCATCTTGGCCGTCCATCTTCTGGATGATGTAGATGGTGCCACGGTTGTCGAATTGAGTCGATTTTCACGCCGTTAGGCTGCGATCATTGATCCGAATCCATCCGTGCAGTCGGATTTGTCATTTGAAGTGTGGATTCACACCATCTTGGCCCTTGATCTTCTAGGGTTCCCCAGTCACTATCTGATGCTACAGATGTCTGATTAGGGCAATCTTGGAGTTGTTGAATTCCAATCACCGCCCTGATCACATCTGTACGGTTGGATCTTCGATCCGAGGCCCCGATAAAAATTTTTCCCTGTCCAAGCACATAAAAGGAGACAATTAACCTCTATTTTATTCAAACTACTCTAAATGCAAGATGATGCATGTTATGCAATATTTATAGCATGCAATGCAATCCTATGCTTAAGAACATACATAAATAGACATCTTAAGTAGTGTAAATGTGTTTACATCAAGGTGTGAGTTAGAATGGACCACATTGATTTTCATCCTTTCACATCTTGCCCACACCCTCACCCCCACTCTACACTCTTCGATCCCATACGCCGAGATGGTCCATCCCTTGATGGACATAATGACAATAATTGGGATCCATTTTACTCCTATTATAGGAGTATTGGCCTAGTTAAGCCCCAAATCAGTGAGCAGAACCTAGGAGCGGGATTTGCTTTGCCCAATATCCTACACACCATGGAAATACCCAACCCACCCTCCCTGAAAAATTATAATGGTTGGATAGACACTCCTTGGTACTATAAGCCTGAGCCTGACTTCTCTCATGATAGAAATGACCTCTCCTCCTTGAAGATGGAAATACAGAAAAATGCAAAATGAAATGATTGAATTGTTAGGAGAATCTTCGAGAGCAGGCCAACAAGAAAGAGATGAAATTAGCCACCCAATCTACCCCATTGAGGATGACGTACACCCCTCTACAATAGATGCATCTCCCGTGGGAGAGCTACACTTTAAGTTGGAGGGAAATTTTGGGGATTATGTAAGGGAGAATAGCTACTTTTCGAGGTTTGATTTTGAAACCTCCCCATTAGATGACAATTCCTTGAGAGATCCATGCCTTAAATGGGAGGAAGATACATATGAAAGTAGCTATGCATTGGATGAAGAAAGGTGGCAACCCGAGGAAGATGATGATAAGCTTGTGTCCACTTGAATTATATTGGAGTCAAAAGAAGGGAATGATGGTACCATTGGAAGACCTTGACCTAGATGATAGTATTTTCGTGACATTTGATGAAGTGGGTAGAAGTCAAGTTGTTAATCCTACCCTCCCTTCTAATCACGAGATGGAACTCAAGCTCACCCTTAGGGAACCTAACCCTCAAGAAATTGACCTATCTGAGGAGTCTGATGTTACTAGTGTAAACCATTTACCTCAGATAGAGTACCCTAGGGGATCTGCTAAGATATTAAATGATTCTAGACCTTAGGTATATGATGAATCATATGATGAGGAGAAAGACGAATTATATGAGGAACCTACATTCAAGATTTGGAGTAACACTAAGGGTGATTATGTCTTATTTGAAGAGTTAGCCCCTAAGGATGTCACAAATTTAACCAAATTAGGTTTCCTTAGCACACCCATTGATGATATTTCTCCTCATGATCAAATGATGGAAAATTTGAAAGCAACTTCTAAGATTTATGTGGATTCACATATAGACTCCGGGGAAGATTTGAGTAAAGAACAAAAACCCGGGGATGACATTAATAGGATAATCCTTAGATCTGTTGCTTCCAACCTGCCTTCATTTATTTCGAAGTCACCCTCTGATTCGCTTATGTCTGAAGGCGAAATTGTGACTCCCGATGAAGGGCAGGAAGATACATGTGATGGTGCAAGGAATGCTAAGGATGCAATTGAGAATTTGGAAAGAGTGTTAGGGATGGACACCGAGTTGATTAAACCCAACCTAGATCTTATGGACATCCCGCAACCTCAAAACTTGGACACCCTAGACGATCCTTACCTTAGAGAATTGCTCACTTTTGTTTTAACCGGGGGGCTTAACAAACCAATATTTCCCGTAATGGAGTATCAGGTATGGATTGATGATTTCTTTAGTCAGTCCATTGCCCTGGGGGTTTATCTCTGCACCATTCCTTCCCCATTCTTTTTGGAGGATCCTTGTCATCCTCCCCCTACCCCTTTGGAGGTTGTTATGCCAATTTATCCTTTAGAACCTCCTCTGGTGACCTGGGAAGATTTCATTCCCGTCTTAGTTGGGCGAACATTAGCTATCGGGACTCATCATCAGCTCGTCAACATCCTAGGTTACCTATTTTCTAGGCTAGCATTACGTTGCCCATTTTTAGGGCCTATTTCTACAATCCTTGAACCTGATTTGTAGGTTCTTTGGCTACTCAGCTTCTAACAAAAGAACAGCAGCCCATCTCTGACCCAGGTAATATCCTTCTATGCAATGAGGACATTGCAGATTTTAGGCATGGGGGGGTGTACTTGGGGATATACATAGCATAGTGCATTCATTGCATACATTTGCATTAAAAAAATCTAAATAAATAAAAATAAAAAAATAATTAACAAAAAAAAGTTTTGAGCTTAACTGGCTAGGTCCTGCATTCTTAAGCAAATCAGAACTCTAGGTGAGACTAAGTTGGTTCTAGGGTCAAACTTTAGAAGCTAAATGAGCTACTAGTTTTAAACCTTTAAGGTCCTTTGTGGACTTAAAAAAACTTAAGTAGGAGTTAAGTTGCGGACCATTCCTCAAGAAGTTGAGGAAGGAAAGCTAGGGTTTCAGTTAAAAAGTATGGTAGTACCTGGAGTCTTGTTCTACCTTTTGGTTTACGGGTCCTTGTAACCCAAGCATCCAAATTTCACACATTTAGTCTAGTGTAAGTAAGTAATCAACTTAATTCCTTTCTTGAAAGAGATTTGGTTCTCTTAGTTTTGACTTAGGAAAGGCTTGAAAACACAATTTGATTGGAAGAGTTCCCGTCGCAGGAGAGGTGGAGTGTACACTCACCTTGAGGATGTGATGATAACATATTACCTCCTCGACGCTTGTCTCTTAGGACATCCATCCTACTGGGGCATGTAAGCTCATTGTGCAGTTCAGGTACCATGGGCGGCCCTATCTCGAAGTGCCGATTGCCATAGGCCTGAATTTGCTTAAGAAATCCATGGGCGATACTATCTCGAAGTGTTGATTGCCAGGAGTTCTTGGGGTCGTTATGGGCGGTGCTATCTCGAAGCATCGAAAGCTAAGCACCCTTCGAGGTATGGTAATGGGGACAACGAATCCGACACAGACCGTGTTGATAGCTGATCTGAAGTTAGACTTAGAGGAATCAAAAAAAAATATATATATATATATATATTATTTAAAAAAAAATCCTTCTTCCTTTAACTCAAATAAATCAGACCAATGCACCTTCACGGATGCTTTAATCTCAGGGATCAATAAACCTTAGGGTAGAGTCAGAAATCAGGGAAACTTGTGTCTGCAACTCGTCTTTAGCCGACCTAGTCTGTAACATAGCAACTACTTGGGAATTGATGAGAACCTCATCATGAGCCATAACTAGCTCATTTTGACCCAATACAAAGGATAAAAGCTCCTACATAACTCAAGGAAAGGCTTAACTCAGAGAATTCTGAGTTTAAGGAGAAAACAAGCCATAAGGGGTAAAAATGCAATTTTACCAGTATAATCTGCATACAGGGTAATTCAAGGTCCAAACATAGGTCAAAGAAACTTAATAAGAATAAAAGTGGGATGAGATGATCTAGCAAGGGCTACAGCAATTCCAAGGAACTAAATGATAATCTGTAACCCTAAAACAAACCCACTTCAATTCACGAGGTTCAAGGCAAAGCAAAAATGGAATAAACCCTCTAAAATTCATAGAAAAATAATCTCTAGGGTTTAGAACCTTCAATTTGACCTTAGGAACCCATCTTGACCTACATTGAGAACCATACCCAATTAATAACTTAATTTGGGTTTTTGCACAAATTGACCAGTCAAACAAGGTTTAATCTAGAAATAAAATTCACCATCAGATTCCTTAGGTCCTAATTAGTCATGTATAAAAACTTGAGCCTAAGAAGAAACCTTCTTGACCAACTTTACACTTTGGTCCTCATATATTTACTTTTTGGCCCTCAGCTTTTGAACCCTCGCATTTTGGCCCCTAACTCTCCTTCGTTCTTTGCGTTCAGGTCCCCCTGCAAAACCTGCCAGCACCATGCTCCGGCAACCTTGCGCGGAGCATGGCGCCGCGTAGGGTGAGGGGGAGAGCCTGGCAAGTAAACCGGGGGTGCCCTGCGTCGTCAGCCGTCGCAGGGACACCCCCTGGTCGCTGTAACCACCATACCGGCCGTGCGAATGCACGGACGATATGGGTTTCCATCTCCGGCGTCCTCCGGCGAGGGAGACACGTCGTCTCCCTCCGCCTTCCTCCCTGATTCGGTCCCTATAAATACCCCCGTCGCTCCACCGTTCTTCCCAGCTCGGATCTGACGGAGAAAACCCCCAACTTTCCTCTCTTCTCACTCCGGCAGACGCCCACCAGCTCCGGCGGTTCTTCCTCCTCCTCCTCTTCGCTCTGCCGCAATACCAGCAGCAGAGACTTCTTCCCCTGCTCTTCCCGAGCCACGCCGCACCCAGCTGGCGCCTCTCCGGCCCTCTGCTCGCCGCCGCCCCTTCCCCCGGGCATCTTCTTCTCCGGCGACAGTCGATACGACTGTCGCCCACTCCGGCCCCTCCTCCTCCTGCTAAGTAGGTAGAACTCCTCCTCTTCCTCCCCTCTTCCTTTTCCTCACTTTAAACATCTACTGTCGCCCTCGATTCCGACCCCTCACCCTCACCTTCTCCGCCTCCGGCCATCCTCCGGCGAGCCGCTCCCATCACTCCAGCAACCCACACGGCTCGCCGACCACCGCAGAACCTCCGCCTCCTCACCCTGATCAACCCCCGCCCTTCCACTTCCCCCACATCACCCTCTGCAACCCCACCGAACAAACCCATCTTCCGACCCACAGTCCGACCTAGGGTAGCCCTTGCACGTCGCCCCACGCCTCGCCACCACCCACACGAGCTTCGCCGCACTCTGGCGAAGCTCCCGGCACCTTCTGATTAGGCCGAGAGGCCGTTTTGCTGTGAACAGGTCACCCGTCCTCCGCCGCCATTGCCGTGCAGAAGGAGCTGCTTCCGCCTGCAGCTGCAGGCGCACCACGCCCAGATTCGACTCCCGGGCCGTGCAAGGCATTTCGACAAAGCGTCAGGCTGCAGCTGAAGCGAAGCCCTCGCGCGAAGGCCTCGCGTAACGCCGCGATTACCAGTTGTTTCCTCCGCGCAGGCGCCAACTTGGGGTGGGACATTTAGTCCCACCTCGGAAAACTCTGAAGAGGCGCAGCGGTATAAAGTGAAAAAGTGCTGGAGGCTTATTGCCTCAGCACACGGGGTGAGGTCCCCTTCACCCGCCTGGTTACCCGGTCTCGTCCGCGCTCACGCCCCGCGGACCTGGCCTGACCCGACTTAGACTGACCTGCATTCCTCGCCCACCACGCACGCCGGTGGGCCTGGACCCGGGCGCGACCCGTACCCGGTAACCCGGCAGCTCTGGGAGAGCTTTCCCAAGAGTGGCTTCTGTGAGAGAGAGACGCGGGGGGAGGGTAGAGATAGGTTTTGCCCCTCTCTGATCAAGCTGTGTAAGTGTGCAGGCACAGGTGAGGAAGAACCGTGGAAGAAGACGAAGGCTGAAGGAAGGAGGATCACCAAGCGGCACTGTAGCAGCGGCGGTTTAAGTCGTCTGATTGGAAAATCAGACGACGTCCTGAAGGCAAGGAAGGAGAAGGAAGGCGAGGCAGAGGAGAACGCAGAGAGGCCAAGACAAGAACTGAAAGAAGAAAAAGAGCACGAGAAGAAGATCTGAAGAAAGGAAAAGAAAGGAAAGAAAGAAGAAGAAGAAGAACAGGACCGCTCTGCAGAGGAAAGGAAAGAAAGAAGAAGAAGAACTGGACCGCTCTGCAGAAGAACAAAAAGAAGAGAGCAGAAGATCTGAGAAGGAAGAAGAGGAGAAGCAAAGAGAAAAGAAGAAAAGCCAACAAATTCTCTCTCTCTCTCTTTCTTTATTTTTGTAAAAGAAACTTGTACCCCTAGAATACAACTTGCTCCCTGAGTTCGACCTCGGGAACTCTTTATTTCCGAGTAACAAATTGTATTAAACTGGTAATCACCTCCCTCTATACTATACTACGACGAAATAATAAAACTATAGAGGAAGGTCGCCCCCACCAGGAACCTTAGGTCTAGAGTCTGAACTTAATATGTTTCTAAAGGAAGACCGATTGGGTTGACTAGTCTACTTGGAGTGATAGGTTTTGCTTGGATTTGCTAGGGACTAGCAAAAACTAGGCATGGGGGCATTTGATTAGCCCATATTTGTGGGCTATTTAAGTATTTAAGTGCGTAGACATTAAGTTAATTCTAACATTTATTTAGCATAAATTAGGATGCAAATAGATTAATTCATATTTCAGATTTAATTACATAATTCATGCATTGCATTCATATTTAAATGCATTTAGAATTAACTTAGAATTACATTCATTTAATTAGTTAACCAATTAGGTGCATTGCATGCATTATTTTAAGTTAACATAAAAGTTGAGGGTTTATATATAAATAATCATAATATTTTATTATTATTTTATTCTTCTTCATTCAGCAACGTCTGCATTTCCTCCAGCTACCGCAGTCAAGGCTCCATTCATGAAGGAGCAGGTGTGTTGGATCTGGTCGGGGCAGTTAACTTCAAAGGAGAGGAGGAGGCAGCCGAGCTCGTGGAGACACCACCCACCCATCACCATGCACCCGCTCCTCACTGTGGTCTCCAAGGCCAAGCTCCACCATACCGTGGGCCGGCGAGGTGACAGCTCGACTCGCCAATCCAGTGGGCTTGGCCATCACCGTGTTTCTTCTTCATTAGCCTGTACACATACCACCTACACCATCTTCTTCATTTTTCTTCATCTTCTTCTTTCTCTGTTTGCAGAACAAAATCATACCCACCACCTCCGCTCGCGCACAGTGCGTGTTCCTCAACCCTCCAGCCACTCACGTAGAGCGAGCTGCACTTCCTCCGGCTCCCCGTGCATCTGCACACACTTACCCGCCAACGTGCAACACCGTCCACAGCTCCATCGCGCGCACTCATCTCCTGCAGCACCGCCATCCCTGCGCATGCCCTTGCTGCGTGAACCATCCTCCACGATCCAACCCCTAGCGCACGGCCACTAGCTCCTCACCTGCGCGCGTACGCACCTCCTGCAGCAACACCCCTCGCCGCGCCTGCCCCTCTGCGTGCATACGCACCTCACGCGCATCCCCCTGTGCTCCTCCTCACCTCCAGCCGTGCGTTGAGCTGCTACACCAGCAGCAGCAACAACCACCGCCGACCACTCCTCGCCATCCCACCGTCGACTCTGTCCATCCCGAGCAGCAACGTCACCACCATTGGAAGCAACGTGGCTCCTTCTACCTCCGACGAGAAGCTCCTCTCCAACCTCCACCTCTTTCGTGCATGGAGGAGCTCAAAGCAACCTCCCTTGTTTTTGCACAGTAAATCCTCTATTAGTTTTTACGAAAATTGCCATTGTCAACTTTCATTTTCTTGATTTATTTGATTAATTAAATTATGGTGAATTTATGGCTTTATACTTATGCTTCTAAAGAATTGTTAAGCCTTATTGATTCATCTCTATGTGCATTACGTTTAATTTTGAATTACATTTTAGTATGCGTGCAAGTGAAAAGTAGATGGCATACCCTTGCACAAGGATAATTTTCTTGCATAAAAATTACGTTAACAACCCTTGACTTCTCCATAAATTTAAGGTTTACATTCAGAGCTACATAGGCATTGTTCGATTTGACAAATATTTCAGCGAGCTTGATTTCTACGTAATTGCGAGTTTAAATAAGTCATTGCCTCCCTGTAGATATGACTCGCTCTTCTGTGAGTGGTTATTTTAATTGTTGATCAGTCGATTTTTCCACCACATAGAACTACAAACGATGCATCATTTTATGTGACAAACGACTTTAAAAGCGAAGAATCGACTCAACCAGTTTAACTATCTCAACAGTAGCTTCAAAACTAAGGCACCAACAGAACATAGCTCCAACAGAAGAGGCAAAGGCCTCCTCTCTCCTTCATGCTTCAAGAGAGAGGCAAGCACAGCACAGAGGCAAAGGCCTCTCAGAGATCAACTAAGTGTAGAGAGCAAAAGGGCAAAAACCCCCCATCCTCTCTCTTTTCTTTTTCATCTCTCAAACTAACCAAACCAGACTGGACCCGGGTAGCCGGGTAATTGGATCCACACCCAAACCCGCGTGGCATGATCACAGACAAGGGTGTTGACAAGCACGTGAGGGGCACGTGTAAAGGGGCATGGGGTAGGGACCTGACCCCTGTGATACGAAGGCGATAAGGCAGTGTTAGTTTTTCCTCTTATGTGTTGTTAGGTGTCCTATCATCTATGATGTGGGACTATCCCATGTCGTCTTCCTCTCGCGCAGCTACATGCGACTACTATAGGATTGAACACCAAATCAAGGTAGCAGGAGCTTGCCTTTCCTTGAGTAATTCTTGGGTTTGCATCAGGATCTAGAGCCGAACACGTACAGGGCCACAGCAATTCATGGCAAGGCTGGAGAAGGGCTTCCATGCTCGAAGAAGACGAAGGCAGCGGTGGCTTATCTGGCATATACGTAAAATGCAAAGTATAGGATAAATGCCCCAATCAATATGATCAAGAGGATCGTCGTTGGACGACGAGTGCATTGGTGGTGGTTTCGTGGAGGTTGGAAGCCGGTGGACCTCTGTCGAGGTCGGAGAGGTAGTACGACAAGGGATGAGTTTGACAGTGGGAACGAGAGACCAATAAACCCAACTAGGTTGCGGCTTTTAGTCAGTGGAGAATGGCGAAGATGTGGGTACTTGTGGCTTACGTTTTGGTGTGGTGTAGCATTGGCACGGGCTCATCAGAGCCCTTGCTGGAGGCAGGGAAGACGAAGGTCGTGTGGGTGATAATGTGGTCATGAGTGAGTTATGAGTGTGTAGAAAAGATCGAGGGAGAGGGAGAGTTTAGGGAACTTACGGAGAGGGGGAGCAGTCAAGGGCATCCGACTGTGATGGGCCTAAGCCGGAGAAGGTGATTGGGTTCGGTGAGATGGCGACGACGATGAAGAGGCGAAGAGCAGTCCCTCTTTGGCCAGAGAGATGCGAAAGAGACGAAGGAAGGCAGAAGGTCGTCCAATTTAATGGTTGGACAGCTGGAAGAGGAGGGAGAAGAGGGGTCACCGGAACAAGGTGTGAAGATGGCTGAAGAGGGACGGAGGATAGATTTATCTTGCCAAAACTTGCAAAGGAGCAAGGATTCTCGTCTTGGGTCCTTTTATAAGCCTAAAAGATGAGCTCCAAGCTTGGAAACAAGCTTGCGAAGCTTAAAATTTTTGCACAAACCAGATACCCAACTCTTCAAGCCATTCGCATGAACTTTTGGGGAAGAATCAAGGTCTAGGCTTGGGTTCATATGGAAGGGAATTCCTCAAGGAATCTCCCTTTCAATTTTGGAAGTGTTTGATTGAGAATAAAGCGAGAAATCCTCGCTCGAATCTCAACAGTGAAGCGTCTATTTAAACCAATGGTGGCAGGGACCCATTTGCAAAGAATGAAGAAAAACCTAGGAATCTTATGGCAAGGATTTCAAAAGCTAGGGGCATATGTGAGGGAGAAAGAGTCTAACTGGACTAAAATGTAAACTAGGTTAAGATGAACTCTGATTAGGCCCAAATTCTGGTAAAAACCTAATTTGAACCCAAGAAATCTGATGGTGAAGTTGGATTTCAGTTTTGACCAAGTTTAAGTAGGCAATTTGCACAAAAATCCAAATTATGGCAGAATTATGTCTGTAACTCTATTTAAGGTTAAAATAGGTTCCAAAGGTCAAATCAAAGATACCAAACCTCATAAAATATTTTTCTACGAATTTTAGAAGGTTTAGATGGATTTTATTCTGACCGAAACCTCTGTTATTTAAGTGGGTCTGAAATTAGGGTTTTATGAGCTGAATTAATTCTTGAAGTGTGTGAAACCCTGTTTCTGTCTGCATTAACCCACTTATTAGATTTTAAATCTCATTTGACCATTATTTTACCCCTATCAATCCCTTGGTTAATCTATGTTCATGATATCCTGTTAAATTACAGAATTAACCTTGATTTCATATTATCTTCTCAAAACATAATAAGGTGGAGATACAAACCTCAAATGAATATGTAAGAGCTTTTATCTTTTATTCTAGACTAAAATGGGTTAGTTAGGGCTCATGATGGCGTTCCCATCACCCATGAGCGCTTGCAACACAAGTGCAGTCAAATTCAACTGTGGGATGGAGATCGTGCAGGCGTAGGAGCAGAGACATGGCAGCGTCGGGTGCGAGAATCGTACATGCGCGATTAGATGCATGATCGAATGCACAATTGCATACGCATGGATTAGGCACGCTGAAGAAGAAATGTGCGGATGTGTTTTAAGCCGTCCGATCTCACGATCGGACGACTGAGAACGCTTGATCGTGGATGTGCGTTGAAGCAACTGAAAGTGAGGAGGCGGGCTTGCGTACGTACCTTCACCCATGTTTGAGCTACAGTGATGCTCATAAACGTCACTAAAGACACTGAAATTAATGTTTAATCATTAAAATGACCTATTTACCCCTCTATTCTTCAACTCTAAAATGGCCCTACGACCCCCACATTCTTTTCATTACTTCCTTCATCTCTCTCCCTCTCCAAAGCTCTAAAGAAGCTTGTCCCAAACCTGGGATGCTCCTCTAGAGTAAAAATCAAAATTTTATCCACTTCTCACCCCGTTCGTGGAGCACCCATGGTTGTCTTCTCGCCCCCGTTCTGGAAGTGGATCCTGCGACGACGATGCCCTACCTCACGCTCGGTTCTTCCTACTTCATTCTCCGTCCTCCATCTTTGATCTTCTTTTTCCAGAGGTCGCCTGTCCAGCTTGTCCTCCAAGCAGCCTTCAAGGAGGATAATTTCTCACCTCTCTTCTCTTTATCACTTTCTAGATTAGATTTTCCATTTTCTAGTGGTAATTGTATGACATTATCATTGGTATAAAATTGTTCTCTCTCTCTTTCTAGTGTTAATATTGCTGTAGAATAGAATCATTGTAATTATCTCATCTTTAAACAAAAAGTACAATATATATATATAATTGCGGATTTCGAATCGATGTAGCCTCCCTATATTTGACCTAGGACTCCTTTTGAGTTTTGGTAAAAATTATTTGATTGTTCAGATTTTCTCGCAAATTACACTATGACAACGAGTTTTCAAAACTCAAATCTTTTTGCAACAAATTTTCGTATATCAATGACGCTATACTATAACAACAATGACATAATTAAAATCACATTTTTAACATGCAGACATGTTTTGTGATCAATAGGGCGACTTGGTAGGCTTACCTAAGTCATAATATTTATGAGTCAACAATGTCTCATGAATAGTCTCCAAAGAGGTATCATTGCAAAGCTCAAGATAGGTAGGACTAGAGGATAGACAAGCAATGTTACGACCAGATTCCCAAATCCCTACGAGACACGAGAATCAGACCGACTCGACTGATCCCAAGACCCAGTCGTCCAACGAGACAGTAACCAAAAGAGCAGTAAAATAAACCACATTCACCATGCATATAACTAGCAGTAACAAAAGTACAGCAGTAAAGAAAAGAACTACTATAGTATACACCACCATAATAGTAGAAAATTAAACAAGTACATAAACATAATGCTTACAATAAAAGAGTACAGTGGTAACAGAAATTACTCACTACAATAGAAGAAACAATACAGTAGGTACAACACAAGTAAAACTATTGGGCTCTACTAGGCCCAGCACCCTCTACAGCTGCAAGCTCTGGCTGCTCAACACCTGGTCCTGAAAAGGTGACAAAGGTGATACGTCAGCGAAACGTTGAGTAGAGTGGCAACCAACTAGCTAAGAAAAATAGTAGCTGTTGTTTTTTATTTCCTTTTTTATTTCTATTTACTCATTCTTGATATTATTCCTCGGATCTTTCTCTTGATCTCGAATGTTCCTCGTGGGAACGATCTTGATTGCAGTCTTTTCTGAAAAGTAGAAGTAGCACGTGGTGCTCTCCTGGCCGGGAGAGTCCCCCGTGGTAGTCCTACCCTCAGTCAACCACCCCAAGGTCACTGACAGACGTAACGGAGACTACGGCATGCGCGATAAATGCACGGGTAGCTACCCCGCACTGGCACGTGGTCAGTCGTTTCCGTTAACGGGTGCACCCCAAAGCACAGCACGGAACCAGTATAGGGCAAAGCCCTCTCAGTGACAAGGGTCTAGCCCCTCTACAGTAACCAAACAAGGGTCTTGCCCGTCCACAGTCCGCTCACCCTCGCCTGACTACCCTGGTTTGCCCAGTGGGCCTAACAAGTCGGTGTAGGAAGGCTAGCAGAACCCCGGGGCCCGTGGGGTGTCTAGTGCTCTCCCTACACTAGTAGCTCTCCCTGGTACTGTGTACGCGAGGGCCAAAAGTCGGTACAAAGTGGCCAGACCTAACCCCGGGTCCTTGGAGTGGCTAGCTCCGCTCTGCACTAAATAAGGGAGGACAATCGCTCTCCTTGGTACTCCGTACTCAAGGGCCAGCTCACTTCCCCAATTCCATTCCATTCACCTCTCAGCAACTCTACTCCTAATTCCCCATAGGGTTCATGCTCATATTTCTTTAACTAAGCCAATTTAGGTTTCATCATTTCAACTTTATTTTCATATAGCCCATGTTCTTAATAGTTAATATCCATTCATAAACAAGCAATTGTTATCCAATTACAGGAAATTATCATTTTTCTTTCTACTTTTCCAAGACTACAATACATATATTCACGACATTCGTTTCGGTGTCTATGTTCCTAGGATTCATGCCACACCCTAAGATCTATCATTCAATCTAGTTTTCCAGTCCTAGGATTCATGCCATACCCTAGGGTCTATCATTCAATCTAGTTTTCCAGTCCTAGGGTTTATGCCATACCTTAGAATCTACTAATTATCTCACAAGTGCATAAATGTTGATAAATAATTAAAGGGAGCCACTCTACCAGCAAAATCGGGAGTACTGGGGGCGTGATCGGCAGGTCCGCACGCCTCCACAACCCCCAGAGCCGCAACGGAACGGGATCCTATCACAAGGATCAAACACAAGGAACTACTTAGAATAGGATACAAGTACTGTAAACAAGTAGAGGAACTAACTCTGAGAAGAACGAAATTTTAAACGCGGAAAACGAACTTCGAACGGACCCTGAACAGGTCAAAAATGATGACTCTGCCCTAAATCAGACGTCTGGAACATCTTCCAAACGTCTTAAACGATGGTTCAGTTCATACCTTGTTTCTGAGTGATTCTTCGAACGTCCAGAATCCCGCTGAACCGTCTAGACCTAGTTCCAGACGTCTGACTATCACTCCGGACATCTGGAGACCCTATCCATCGTCTAGTGTTGTGCCCAGACGTCCGATCTGTGTGGGAGGGCATGCCCTTGCACCTTCCCAAACGAACCTTGCACGCGTACGCAATTAATCTCAGCACGGCAAGGAAGCAGATCCTTCAGCGAAACGGCCTGCATGGCCGTACACGCGAAAGGAAGAAGAAATGGAATATCATACCTTTCAGACATCTGGATCTCACTCCAGACGTCCCCTGTGCCACCTGGACGTAGGTCCAGACGTCTAGTTCTGGGAAATTTTCCCAGAATCAGGACCTCCTCACCCTCTGCCTGCTGCGTACGGCCGTGCCGCACCACGCTCGCCTGCTGCCTGAGCTGCAGCAGCACCTCCCCAGCGCCACGCTTCCGCTGTGCGCCCGCTGGCTAGCCCTGGCTGCTTCGGCGAGCTCGCACACTCACGCTCTAACTCTTCTCCCTCTTGCTACAACTCCTCCTCCCCGCGCACACACGGCAGCAGCTACTGCCGTCGCCCTCTCACTCTCACGCTAACAGGAAGAAGAAGGAGACGGTGGAGTGATGGTGAGGGAGAGGAGAGGGGGAGGTATTTGAAGGCACCGTGGGGAGAGGGAGAGGAAGAAAGATTCGCCTGCAGGACGGGGAGGAAAGAGAGAGAAGAAAAGAGGATGACGGGTCAGTCTGCGAGCGCATGCGCGCAGACGCGAAATTGTACGCCGCAAAAATTAATTTCCGGACATCTGGGAAGGCTTCCAGATGTCTAACCAGACATCTGGGCCAACTCTCAGACATCTTAAAAGACGTTTGATGCCGGGGTCTTGACAACATAACAAACTCAAAGGAAGTTTCGTCCCCGAAACTTGCGCTAACTAGGGTGCGAAAAGAATGATATATGCATAACAAACTCAAAGAGGACCGAAGCCGGTCTGACAAGATGTACCCTCAAAAAGCTCCGGGTACCGCTCCCGCATCGTCGCCTCAGGCTCCCAGGTAGCCTCCTCGTATCACTAGATCCTCCACAAAACCTTTACCAGGGGTACTTACTTCCGTCTCAGACTGCGGACTGCTCTATCAAGAATCTGCACTGGTCGCTCGGGGTAGGTCAAGTCGTCACCCACCTCGACGCTCTCGTGACTCAGGACGTGACTGGAATCAGCGACATACTTCCTGAGGTTGGATACGTAGAACACGTCGTGCACACCAGAAAGCTAGGGAGGAAGGGTAAGCCTGTAAACAACGGGTCCAACCCGCTCCAGGACCTCAAAGGGTCCCACGAACCTCGGTGCAAGCTTCCCTCTCACCCCAAATCGTTGCAGGCCCTTCATGGCGAAATGCAAAGGAAGACGTGGTCCCTGACCTCAAACTGTACCTTTCTGCGTTTTCGATCTGCGTAGCTCTTCTGCTTGCTCCTGACAGTGTGGAGTCGCCTGTGAATCTGCTCGACTACCTCCTGACTCTGCCGGATCAGCCTGGGGCCAACCTTCCACTTGGCCCCCACCTCAACCCAACTCAAGGGTGCCGTACACCTCTGTCCGTACAGAGCCTCGTAGGGAGCCATGCCGATGCTCGAGTGATAACTGTTATTATATGCAAACTCCGCCAGGGGCAAGTGCTCCTCCCAAGAGCCCCTCCAGTCCAGTACATAAGTAAGTAAAAGGTCCTCAAGTGTTTGTATCGTGCACTCGGACTGTCCGTCCGTCTGGGGGTGGTATGCTGTACTGAATCTCAACCGCGTCCCCAGGGCCTGCTGAAACTCAGCCCAAAACTGGGACGTAAAGCGGGTATCCCGGTCGGATACGATCTCTTGCGAAACTCTGTGTAGACGTACCACATCACGGATGTACCTCTCTGCCAACTATGCTGGTCCCAAGGGACTCGAATCAGCAAGAAATGTGCCATCTTCGTCAATCTGTCAACGATCACCCAGACTGTGTCGTGTCCTCGCTGAGTAACGGGCAAGCGCACCACCAAGTCCATGGTGATGCTCTCCTACTTCCACTCTGGCACTGGAAGTGGCTGCAATGGTCTTGCAGGCCTCTGATGCTCGGCCTTCACCTGCTGGCACACTAAACACTGCTGCACGAATTCACCCACATCCCGCTTCATTCCCCTCCACCAAAAGTGATGTCTCAAACCATTGTACATCTTTGTGTTTCCAGGATGTATGGTGAATCTGGAACCGTGTGCCTCAGTCAGGAGCTCTCTCAACAGCTCCTCGTCTCTGGGAACGCACAAACGTCCCCTCATGCACAGTACCTGGTCTGTAAAAGAGAAGTCTCCAGGGTCTCCCGACAGTACTCTGTCACGCAAGGACTATAAGTACGGGTCGGCCATCTGCCCTGTGATGATGCAATCTATCAGCTGTAGCCTCGTCTGTTGTGTCATAGTCACTACCCCACAGTGCCCCAGTAACTCTAGGGGTCGCCAACTGCCCATCTCCTCCAAGAGGCTCCAACTCTGTGCCTATAAACTGGCCAAGTGTGTGGGTGCCTTCCGACTCAAGGCATCAGCCACCACGTTGGTTTTTCCCGGGTGGTAGGATATGCTACAGTCATAGTCCTTCAGGAGCTCCAACCAACGTCTCTGTCTCATGTTGAGCTCCTTCTGATCAAACAGGTATCTGAGGCTCTTATGATCTGTGAAAATCTCAAAGGTCTCACCGTACAAGTAGTGCCTCCAGGTCTTCAGCACGAAGATGACAGCTGCCAGCTCCAGGTCGTGGGTAGGGTAGCTATGCTCACGGGGCTTCAGTTGCCGTGAAGCGTAAGCAACAACGTGACCCCTCTACATGAGCACACCCCCTAACCCGTGCAAAGAGGCATCCGTGTACACAACGAACCCACCACTACTGTCTGGGATGGTGAGCACGGGAGCCAAAGTCAACCTCTCCTTCAGCTCCTGAAAACACACCTCACAGGCGTCTATCCAAGTAAAGGGCACGTCCTTCCGGGTAAGCTGTGTCATAGGACATGCAATCTGTGAGAAGCCCCTGAAAATAGCCTGTAGTAGCCTGCCAGTCCCAAGAAACTACGAATCTCAGTGACCGTACGCGGTCTCTCCCACCTGAGCACTGCCTCGACCTTGGCTAGGTCCACAGTCAAGCCATCCCCAGAGATCACATGACCTAAGAAGGTCACCTCCCTCAACCAGAACTCGTACTTGCTGTATTTGGCGTACAGCCTACGTCGTCTCAGTGTGTCCAAAACCATCCGCAAGTGTTGTCTATGTTGTGTCTGATCTCGAGAATATATGAGCACATCATCAATGAATATCACCACGAACTGGTCCAAGTATAGTCTAAACACCCGGTTCATCAAATCCACCAAGGCAGCGGGGGCATTGGTCAGCCCAAAAGGCATGACCAGAAACTCATAGTGTCCGTACTGGGTGCGGAAAGCTGTCTTGGAGACGTCTGCCTCCTTGATCCTCAACTGGTGGTATCCAGACCTCAAGTCGATCTTGGAGAATACCGTGGCACCTCGCAGCTGGTCAAACAAGTCATCAATCCTCAGCAGTGGATACCTGTTCTTGATGGTGACCCGATTCAGCTATCTGTAGTCCACACAGAGGCGTAGGGTACCATCCTTCTTCTTTACGAACAATACCGGGGCTCCCCAAGGAGACGCACTGGGTCTCACAAAGCCCTTCTCCAAAAGATCCTGCAACTGAGACTTGAGCTATCGCAGCTCAAGTGGTGCCATCCTGTACGGTGCTGTGGATATGGGGCTGGTCCCCAGTACCAGTGAGATCTCAAACTCGATATCACGCTCAAGCGATAGTCCTGGCAACTCATCTGGGAACATGTCGTGGTACTCTCTGACCACCAGGATACTCTGGAAGTCTGCCACAGGGCTAGGCTCTGCCACCACACAAGCTAGGAAGCCCTCACACCCCTGGCTCAAAAGTCTCGCCACCCGAAGTGCAGAAATGCACCTGAAGCCTCTGTCCACTGGCTACCCGTGGAACTCGAAAGAAGGCAACTCTGGTACGGAGAAGACGATCTTCCTCTCAAAGCAGTCCACCAAGGCGTGGTAAGTAGACAGCCAGTCCATCCCCAGAATTACGCCAAAGTCCTCCATCTGTATCATAATCAGGTCAGCGGGAAGGCTGTGTCCCCCAACACTGACCTCACGACCTGTGTATACCTCATCAACTACAAATAGCTAACCACTCGGACCTCTGATCATGAACGGATTCTCTAAAACATACAGTCCTGCCCCAAACTAATCGCGAAACTGGCAGCGACAAACGAGTGCGTAGCGTCGGAATCGAAAAGCGTGTAAACAAGTCTGCCGGAAACTGAAACCATACCTGCCACCACTGATCCTGAAGCTCTGGCATCCCTATGTGTCAGGGCGTTGTTACGTCCCTCAGCCCTAATGTAAACACATTTACACCACTTAAGATGTCTATTTATGCATGTTCTTAAGCATAGGATTGCATTACATGATATAAATATTGCATTACATGCATCATCTTGCATTTAGAATACTTTGAATAAAATGGAGGTTAATTGTCTCCTTTTATGTGCTTGGACAGGGCAAATATTTTATCAGGGCCTCGGATCAAAAATCCAACCGTATGGATGTGATCAGGGCGACGATTGGAGTTCAACGACTCCAAGATCGCCCTAATCAGGCATCTGTAGCATCAGATAGTGACCCAGGAATCCTATAAGATCAAGGGCAAGGATGGTGTAAATTTGCACTTCAGATGATAAATCCAATCGCACGGATGAATTCGAATCAACGATCGCAGCCCAAAGACACATAAATCGAGTCAATCCGACATCCGTGGCAACATCTACAACTTCCAGAAGATGGATGGCCAAGATAGCGCCACGTGGCGCCATCTCAGCCGCCCAAACGGCCGCTTGCGTCTTGTGAAAGCCACGTGCCCAATCTCTCTCTACCATTGGATCTTAATCCAACGGCTATGGGCGCTCGCATTTAAAAACGCCCGCTCGACCATCCGCGCCCCATAGCGCAGCAGTCGAGCGCGCTATCGCGAGCGTGGGGCACGGGTTCGAGCCGTGGCGAGGAGCAGCGGGCGCGAGCAATTGGAGCGTCGGATGAAGATAGGACGGCCGCGCGCGCCCGATAGCGTCGACGCACAATTGGACGCGCAATCGAATGCGCAATCAGACACGCGGGGGGTGCGCTACGCAGCGGACGCGGACGCGATTTAAGCCGTCTAATCTCACGATCGGACGGCTGAAAAGTGGCGAACGTGCGTAGCCGTTGAGCGCGCGAGCAGGCGAGTAGGCGCGCGTGGGCGTGGAGGCGACGGCCATGTCGGGGCTTTAATGACGGATTTATCCGTCACTAAAGACCCCTCTTTTATTATTTTGAAGTTGTAATGTCCATTTTGCCCCCACTCCTTGCAACTATAAAAGGAGACCCCCTCCATATGAAATTCTCATCCCTTCTTTCTCCTCTTTACCCCTCCAAAGATCAAGAGAAGCTTGTCCCACACCCGGGATGCTTCTCGCGAGATAAAGTCCAATTTTCGTTCCCCTTCGGAAGTGGATCCCGCATCGACAACGGCGTGCTGCTTCGTTCCCGTTCTTCTGCTTCGTCCTCCTTCGTCCCGCTTCGTTATCCTTCGTCCAGGCATCGTCCCGTCCGACTCGTCCTCCAAGCAACCGTCGAGGAGGATTTCTCTCTTCCTATTCTTTTTACCGCTTTCTAGTATAGATTTACTACTTTCTAGATTAATCTATCATCCTCCAAGCGACCGTCGAGGAGGACATTTCTCCCTCCATTCTTCTAATGCTTTCTTGAGTAAATTTATCGCTTTCTAGAGTAATTGTTTTATGCTTTCTAGTTGTAATGAACAATCTCTTCAATGCAAAAATTCCTTGTTTATTCTACATCTCATTTTGATTTCTCTGTGTAATATTCTCTTTCTATCTTACTCTCTCTCTCTTCTATTTATTGTAAATAATTAGATAGTTCTAAATTGAATTATTCTGTAACAAATAAAAAGAAACGCGTAGTTTTTAAATCAAACGTCCGCCTCCCTGTGTTCGACCTGGAATTTTAATTTCGGTATAAATTTTATTTGTTGAACACGAATTCTTCGCTTTCGAACTACAACGACAGGTTTTCCAAAACCAAACACGTTAGCGTAGCGTTCGAAATTGTTCAACAGTAGCATCGGAATCGAAAAGCGTGTAAACAAGCCTGTCGGAAAATGAAACCATACCTGCCACCACTGATCCCGAAGCTCTAGCATCCCTGTGTGTCAGGGCGTTGTTACGCCCCTCAGCCCTAGGTGCGGACAAAGCAGCCACACTCTGCGTCGGATGGGTAGCTGCTGGCCGGTACCATCCCCGTGACTGCTGTCCTCCTCCTCGCACCTGGAAACCGCAGCCTCCTGCTCACCCTCCAGTGCTCGGTGCGAAAAGCATCTGCTGACCTCCTGCCCTAGACAAGCAGTCCCTCCTGATGTGGCCCAGCTGGCCACACTGATAGCAAAGGGGGATTCGACTCCCACCCTCAGTGGGTCCCTACTGTCGGCTGGACGGGGGTCCGGTGCTAGCAGCTGGCCCCTGTTGGGGGCCCCCAAAGGCCACTGATGGCCCCGCAAAACATGATGGCTCTCCTGCGGGTGCCACGTGTCTCCTCTCTCATCGGTCCTGTGAGAAGTCTAGCTGATAGGGCCTCTAACACCCGCTGTCAGTGTCTCGCGCGGATGGGTTGGTTTCTTCGTATGTCATAGCTGCCTCCACCACCCTCGAGAACGTAGGCAGCTTCAGGGGTTTGACATAACCCTAAATTGCAGGCCGGAGCCCCTCAGTGAACCTCCAAAGGCGCTCCTTTACAGTGGCCACTGTTGTCGTTGCGAAGCGAGATAGCTCCAGGAAATGCGTGCGGTACGCGCTTACAGTCATCGTCCCCTAGTGGAGAGTGTGGAACTCTTGCCTCCTCTAGTCCTGCCACGTCTAGGGAAAGTACTGCTCGTAAAAGAGGGTGACGAACCGGTCCCAGGTCGGCTCGTCTCTCTCCTGTCCCCTGACCGCCCTCCACCACTTGTGTGCCGCGCTCTCCAGCTGGTACGTGGCAAAGGCCACGCGGCACTCCACCAAGGGGTGAAGGGTGTCAAAAACCTTCTCAATCTGCTCGAGCCAGTCCTCTGCCTCAGTCGGGTCCTCATCCCCCTTGAAGGAGGGGGGCTTCAACTTCCGGAACTATCCAAAAAGCTCAAAGTGGCACTGAAGTGGAGATGCTGGTGCACCTCCAGGTAAAGAAGCTTCGTGCTCGGAAGTGCCGGAGGAAGGTGGGGACGATGGAGGCGCATCCCCTCCCCCGCGTCCAGCGCCATGCCCGTCGCGTGGTCCCACAGAGGACTCCCCCTCCGTAGCCCCAGGGAGAGGCGCTCATGGCGGTGGGTGGAGCTCCTCTAGTACGATATCCCGTATCAGCTGGACGAGGTCCTGGGCCTGAATGCCCGGGAGCAGTGGCTGGTCCACTGAGGAATCGACCTCAACGCGCCTACCCCTCCGACCTCATCCTCAGCCGCACCCGCGGCCCGCCTCGCTAGTTTTGTGTCGAGGCATCTCCTGCAAGGGGACGTGAATACAGAACGGAAAAACGTCAAAACAAATCGATATCTAACGGAGAAATCTAAGAACAGATGTCAAAAGAAACGTTGTGGTGGCTACTCTAGTTACAAACACGAGAATTGGTTAATTTCTAGCCAGTTGGTTCACTTCTCGGGACAACCTTGCTCTGATACCATCTTGTTACGACCCAATTCCCGAATCCCTACGAGACACGAGAATAAGACCGACTCGACTGATCCCAAGACCTAGTCGTCCAACGAGACAGTAACCAAAAGAGTAGTAAAATAAATGACATTCACCATGCGTATAACTAGCAGTAACAAAAGTACAATAATAAAGAAAAGAACTACTACAGTATACACCACCACAACAGTAGAGAATTAAACAAGTACATAAACATGATGCTTACAATAAAAGAGTACAGTGGTAACAGAAATTACTCACTACAACAGAAGAAATGGTATAGTAGGTACAACACAAGTAAAACTACTGGGCTCTACTAGGCCCAACACCCTCTGCAACCGTAGGCTTTGGCTGCTCAACACCTGATCCTGAAAAAGTGACAAAGGTGACACATCAGCGAAATGCTGAGTAGAGTGGCAACCAACTAGCTAAGACAAATAGTAGCTGTTGTTTTTTATTTCCTTTTTTATTTCTATTTACTCATTCTTGATATTATTCCTCGGATCTTTCTCTTGATCTCGAATGTTCCTCGTGGGAACGATCTTGATTGCAGTCTTTTCTGAAAAGTAGAAGTAGCACGTGGTGCTCTCCTGGTCGGGAGAGTTCCCTGTGGTGGTCCTACCCTCAGTCAACCACCCCAAGGTCACTAACAAACGTAACGGTGACTATGGCATGCGCGATAAACGCACGGGTAGCTACCCCTCACTGGCACGCGGTCAGTCATTTCCGTTAACGGGTGTGCCCCAAAGCACAGCACGAAACCAGTATAGGGCAGAGCCCTCTCAGTAATAGGGGTCTAGCCCCTCCACAGTAACCAAACAGGCGTCTTGCCCCTCCACAATCCGTGTACCCTTTCCTGACTACCCTGGTTTGCCCAGTGGGCCTAACAAGTTGGTGTAGGAAGGCTAGCAGAATCCTGCGGCCCGTGGGGTGGCTAGTGCTCTCCCTACACTAGTAGCTCTCCCCAGTACCGTGTATGCGAGGGCCAAAAGTCAGTACAAAGTGGCCAGACCTAACCTCGGGTCCCTGGGGCGGCTAGCTCCTCTCTGCACTAAACAGGGGGGACAATCGCTCTCCTTGGTACTCCGTACTCAAGGGCCAGCTCACTTCCCCAATTCCATTCCATTCACCTCTCAGCAACTCTACTCCTAATTCCCCATAGGGTTCATACTCATATTTCTTTAACTAAGCCAATTTAGGTTTCATCATTTCAACTTTATTTTCATATAACCCATGTTCTCAACAGTTAATATCCATTCATAAACAAGCAACTGTTATCCAATTACAGGAAATTATCATTTTTCTTTCTACTTTTCCAAGACTACAATACATATATTCACGACATTCGTTTCGGTGTTTATGTTCCTAGGATTCATGCCACACCCTAAGATCTATCATTCCATCTAGTTTTCCAGTTCTAAGATTCATGCCATACCCTAGGGTCTATCATTCAATCTAGTTTTCCAGTCCTAGGGTTCATGCCATACCTTAGAATCTACTAATTATCTCACAAGTGCATAAATGTTGATAAATAATTAAAGGGAGCCACTCTACCCGCAAAATCGAGAGTACTGGGGCGTGATCGGCAGGTCCGCGCACCTCCGCAACCCCCAGAGCTGCAACAGAACAAGGTCCTATCACAAGGATCAAACACAAGGAACTACTAAAAATAGGATACAAGTACTATAAACAAGTAGAGGAACTAATTCTGAGAAGAACGAAATTTTAAACGCGAAAAACGGACTTCAAACGGATCCTAAATGGGTGAAAAATGACAACTCTGCCCTAATCTGATGTCTGGAACATCTTCCAGACGTCTTAAACGATGGTTCAGGTCATACCTTGTTTCTTCACGGTTCTTCAGATGTCCAGAATCCCGCTGAACCGTCTGGACCTAGTTCTAGACGTCCGACTATCACTCCGAACGTCTGGAGACCCTATCCGCCATCTGGTGATGTGCCCAGACGTCCGATCTGTGTGGGAGGGCGTGCCCTTGCGCCTTCCTGAATGAACCCTGCATGCGTACGCAATCGATCTCAGCACGGCAAGGAAGCAGATCCTTCGGCGAAACGGCCTGCATGGCTGTACACGCGAAAGGAAGAAGAAATGGAATATCGTACCTTTTAGACGTCTGGATCTCACTCCAGACATCCCCCGCACCGTCTGGACGTAGGTCTAGACGTCTGGTTTTGGGAAATTTTCCTAGAATCAGGACCTCCTCGCCCTCCGCTTGCTGCGCACGGCCTTGCCGCGTCGTGCTCACCTGCTGCCTAAGCTGCAGCAGCACCTCCCCAGCACCACGCTCCCGCTGCGCGCCCGCCGGCCAACCCTGGCTGCTCCAGCGAGCTCGCACACTCGCGCTCTAACTCTTCTCCCTCTTGCTGCAACTCCTCCTCCCCGCGCACACACGGCAGCAGCTGCTGCCCTCGCCCTCTCACTCTTACACTAACAAGAAGAAGAAGGAGACGGTGGAGTGATGGTGAGGGAGAGGAGAGGGGGAGGTATTTGAAGGCACCGTGGGGAGAGAGAGAGGAAGAAAGATTCACCTGCAGGACGGGGAGGAAAGAGAGAGAAGAAAAGAGGGCGGCAGGCGAAATCGTATGCTGCAAAAATTAATTTCCAGACGTCTGGGAAGGCTTCCAGATGTCTGGACGAACTCCCAGATGTCTTAAAAGACGTTTGATGCCAGGGTCTTGACAAGCAAGAACCTGCATCAATACATCAGCATTGACAAGAACTTCTATGCCATACACATTGGAGGTAAGCTATACATCAAAACCTTTGTCGATATTGAGAAGATTAGCACAGAAGAGGTAACACGCCATAGGTTCAACTCTCTTAATACGACTACCCCTAGCATCCGCATAAAAATTTTGATCGAAGAGACACCGATTTTGTGAAAACGAACTTGTCTCTAAGGCCAAGGAAAACACGAGCAAAATAGTCGAGGTTGATAGGGCGACTGACATGAGGTGAAAAGTTGGAATAAAGAGAGAAATTTCTTCTCGCATCATCATTAATGAAATAGCTATTACAAGTATCATTGCGAGATGTAGAGGAAGAACTATGGTTGAGCCATAATTAGGGTTCAAGTTTGATCGATCAAAAATATGGGTTTAATTAATCAAAGGGCAGTATTGATCGATCAAAAAGAAGTGAGTGATCGATCAATTCTGGGACAGGTTAATACTAGAATCGTGATTTTTGGTCGATCAGAGGGAATCAATTGGTCGATAAAAACACAATATTGCAAAAAAATAGTAAGGTAGATGGATCGAAATCAATATCAAAATAAAGTAACAAACATAGAACGTTCAAGAACGACAAGATCAACATAATCTCGTTTTAGAGGACAAAAAAGGTAAAGAGACAAATAACAATATACACACATTAATCCAAGTCATAATCTTTTGAAAGAAATGAAAAGGAGCTTGATCGACTCGCTTGCCAATTAAAAATATAAATCAATCAAATCAAAACATGTCATTACTAATGGTAGCAAAAGCAACCAAATAGAAAAAATATCAAAAGATTGAAACCACAGATAACGGAGGAAGTGTCATATCCATGGAGAGGCTAATCAAAATGCATATCAAGATCTTATTTAGTCACGAGCAATCTCAAGCAATATTCACAAGGAACATCAAACTATTCTCAACTCATTAAGCACCACAATCAACTTAAAGAAATGAAACTAACTACATTTATGAAATGCAAGGAAAAGGCAACGAGATCCTCACAACCCCGCACGGCGGCATGCATCACACCATGACCGAAAATGTTGTGGGCAATGTACACAAGACAATTCGTGATTAGTATTAACTAAGATGGATTAATAAATGGGCTAATATATAAATAGCACTCATCTTTGTGATCTCTTTTATATAGTCCCGTTTAACTCCACTCTACTCTGTACTTATGTGTAGATTAATAGTTACATTTGGAGCTCTTCCCTCCCTGTGCATTTACAATTTGTATTTACTCATCTTGGCCAGTATTTCATTCATTAATTTAGTTAATACTTTATAATTTACTTGTTTGGCTATTACTATTTTATGATTACTATGATTCTGTTGTTGAGTTGTAAATTGTCCTCCATGAGTCAAGTTTTATCAGGTTTAAGCAAGTGATAGGCCCCAGGTCATCACACTCCTGATTGGGCCTCTTGGATTTCACTTATTCTTTTTATGGTAAAATTCCTCTCTCATAACAAAGAATAGCAAGTTTCAAACAACATAAGTCCTCACTTTGAGCCCAGCAACATAGGTATCAATTGAAAGAAACTTGTTTGGAAGGTGCAAAGTGGAGTGAGCAGTGATAAGATCCTCCTTGCTTGTCTCTTAAGACATCGCAAAATGAACCTTCCATAGGAACCCCATTTGATCCCATTTGATTTTCTAGATTACAAATTAATTAACCGGTGAGGAGAATGTAGAATGCTTTAGATATTTTTAGTCCTCTGTAAGGTTGCTCCCCAATTTAGCAAGAAGTTGCATGTATTTTTTCCCCTCTATTAAGGAGGAGATGTTTATGCCACTTCATAGGTATCTTGGCAAGAGATGACTAATTACTACTAGAGGTTGCCCATGTTCATAGGAAGGGAAACAAAGAAATATAACTCAAAAAATTACAGGTACCGTAAAAAGGGAGCTAAAATATGGATTTGTAAGATATTATCATGTACGAGGAGAGTATATATATTGGCTGAAGTGGCTTGTGGAAGGACTGCATAACTATTGGATGGATTACGCTCTAACAAGGGGGCATGGAGATCAATTATGAAGATACCAAATTATTTTTATTGTTCGTTTTTGGTTGGGTCGAGGGTGGGGATGGTGGTGGTGTGGTAGAAAAGTGCACCTTTTTGTATGGAAGAATGCCAGAAGCCCCTTACACGAAGGAAGGTTGAGACTAATGGGAGATCTAGAGGAGCAGTTGGCTATTGCAAGAAAGAGTGTAAGCCAGCTATATACAGGGGGCAATTTTGAGGAAGGTTGATGATACAGAGATATGGGGCAAATTTATCAAATGACAAGATGGGTAGTTCCTGATTCAAGATGGAGGCAGAAGTTGAGACCCCCCTTCAAAAACATTCCAAAGGATGAACTAGTGCAAAGTGCAAAGTTTAAGTAATCATTAGGGGATGATGGTAGAGTATCGAGTAAAAGGGCTTGTAAAGAGCTGAGATATAAAGGCAAGAAGATAAAGATTTGAGGACATATATGGTAGGAAGGAAGATTATGTATCAGGGAATTAAGGATTAGGGCGTTCAAAACAAGGAATCATGTGATTATGTTTCTAAAAGAGAAGAGTGAGACCATCTCTTCAAATGTATCTACTCGATGTAGGTCGTGATTTTGATGCATGCCATCGTGTAGGTTTTTGTTAACTTTACATTACAGATGGTAACTTGTTTACCCTTGTAGGGTCTGTTTAATTCTTTGTTTTGCTTTCTTGTAGTGCTGTGAATCCTCCGTTTCTTTCTTTTAATAATCCTCACAGATAAAGAGAGAGGGATGAGTAAAATTCTTTCTCATATGTTTTTTTCTCTTTTTCTCACAAAAAAATATGTTGCGCAACCAAAAGGTTCTTTCTCCTTTGAGCCTAGAGAGGTGGTGGGTTGGTTAGGCAAAGTGGTGGGACGAATGACAGCGCACAGACTAGCACCTGCTCGAGGAAAGGAACGCAAGGAGTCACGAGGATTCGAAAATCGCGTCATGAAAATTGTCCAGTAGAGCTAGAGAGTTGATGAATTCGAGATGTAATCGGGTTGTGATTAGGTACAGGTAATTGCATTCCTTAATTTAAATTAATTGCCGGAATCTAACTGACTATTAGGGGACCTTACAACGGTGAACTCAATCCCTCACCCATCGTAATCATTGATGCAAAGTTCCAAATACTTGGAGATATAAATGAGAAATAAATGATATGCTCCATGAGCTGTAAAGCACCCCGATTACAGATCAAAAGAAGCCGAAATTCATTATCCCAACCTTGTCCAATACACACAACATGTCAATAGACAACAACCAACAAATTGTCCTCACTATTCACGACAACATTGCACAAATTAATGGATATGACGGAGGGAAACCACAATGCGAAGGAAAAGAGATGGAGTCAAAGATCAAAAATATCATAAGAACACCAAAGAAGACTTCCCCCCGGAGATGATACATAGAGTACAAACTTCCACTCTGCATATCAAATAACGTCCATGTCGGTGTTGGCCCATAAAAAAAATACAGCTGATTTCCACTGTTAAAAAAAAGGAAAAGAAAATGTGTGTGTGTGTGTGTATATATATATATATAGCATAAACTATATGCACCTTATCTTAATCACGTTTGGTGATCACGTAGACAGCATAGATGATCCCCGGGAGGTATCCGAAGAGGGTGAGAAGGAGGCAGATCCAGAATTGAACCTGAAAGCGTGAGATTAATTAATTAATTAAATATCATTACCCGATATGTCAAAATTAGCAACCAACGAAGATGTATCATATGGAGACAAAACAAAGGAACAAAATACTAAAAATTTAAGTAAAAATAAAAATGATAAGAAAGCAAGCAAGAGAAAATATAGCAGAAAATCCCATATATATTAGTCAAAGATAAATAAATATATGTTATAATATATTTTACAATGTATGAATTGAAAATGATAATTTTAATCTATATATTTTAGTGTTTCACAAGTAAAAATCAATTTTCATAAATGAAAATTTATTTTTCAAGTGAAAAATTAACTTTCATAGTTAAAAAATTATATTTCGAATAAAAAATCATGTACCACCAATATAAATGCAAAATATGTCGATACATTTTCATTTTCAACTGATATATTTTAACTTTCAACTGATTAAAAATTATTTTCAACTAGTATATTTTAATTTTAAATTGATCTATTTGATTTTCAATTAATAGATTCTCATTTTGAACCGATAGATTTTTATTTTTCAACCAATTAATTTTAATTTTTAATTTTTAATTACTTAATTTTAATTTTCAAACAATATATTTTACTTTCTTCTTTAAATACACACATGAGTAAAGACAACATATTGTAAAATATATTACAATACATCTTTCGATACTCATGTCCTATATATTATATCACCAATAAAAACAGTTCCTATATAAAGTTTAGCTGCAGTAATAATTGAGTTACTTCGAAGTAATGCGAAATACATCTTTTTTTTTTCTTTTGGTCAGTTTCGATGATCCAGAATAAGTGGGACGAGAGAGATCTGAAGAGGGGACAATGGCATAACCCATCTCTTAACCATTTCCCGCTCATGATCCCGACGTCAAACATAAAAATTATGCTGCTTTTAACCAAAGTCTATGGATTACAATATTTCATACTAAATCAACATAGACCCTAAGGAGTATAATTTAAGATGCAGATTGCATCATGCTGACTGTAGGATCATGTTTAGTGGTAAGGTTGTATGTGATCCGATCAAAAGAGAAAAATTAATCTTGATAATTTATTGGATATCAACCAATAGATCCAAGTTAATTTTTCAAATGATTAAATCTAAGTTGTTAAGTATTAATATTTAAGTTTTACATTCCCGTGCTTATTATGTAAAACTATCTTTTGAAGGGTTTTACAATCTCTCTTCCTTGAAATTCCAATATTCTTGTAAGAGTTCATCAATTAATCACTTAATATTGTAACATCCTTAAAAATAATCTTATATCGTAAACTTATGAAAGCGAATAATCGGATGTGAGAATTGAGAATTATTACTTGATAACTTAGATTTATGTATTTTGGGTGATTGCTTAAGTCCATTAGATCCGCACACAAGTTATTAAAGTCGATTTTTCTCAATTAAACTTGGATCTAGGTTCGGGTTATTACAAGTATACTCTTAATAAAAGTGATGGCTCAACCTCATAATGCATTCTTTGATTATCTAAGGAATAGTTCTTTCCGACTATTAGAAGAAGTTTGACTTTGATATTATTTATAATAATTAGAATCTAAACTTGAGTGAAACAAGAAAAATTGACCTTAATCTTATTACATATGGACCAACGTAACCAAGTCAATCACCTAAAATATTTACAATTAAATTATCAAGTACTAATCTTCGATTCTTTATATCTTAGTGTACAATACATTTTCATAACTTTCTCACATATGAAAAAAAGGATTATCTTTTGGCAGGTGTTACAATATGAATTCAAGTAAAACAGGTTTAATCTAGGTCATTATCTTAATTAGATACCTGACATTACTGAAAGAGAGACAAGGGCAATTGAAGAATTACATCACTACCATCTCCTATACACGGGTATCCCAAAAACTCTTGACGAATACATAAAAACTTAAGAAAACAAAACTTCCTTGAAAAGGCTATCGAAGATAAAAGAAGTAACAAGACAGAACCTAAAATATACACCCCTGGCAAGAGACGTGAAAGGTAGTAGATCATTAATCTAAAAGGTCCCCTATAACTATTTCTGCCATTATATACAAACCTACCATGTATACGAAGTATTGGAAATTTTATTCAATACTCACGCTAAAGGCCTTCTGCTGGCAATTAATGCAAATCGAAGGACCAAAAATGTCAAAACGGTTAAAATCGTGAGGCCATGTCGGCGAAGTAATTTATATATAAAATCGTCTGGCCAATTAAGTTGGCGAACATATATATATATATATATATATATATATATATATATATATATATATATATATAGGGTATATACATACAAGCACGTGTTTGAAATATGGCTAAAACATGACTACTTCAAGAGGGAGCTAATTAGTTGGCTCTGATATTTTTAATTCTGGCTACAGATATTTTTATATGACCGTCAAATTTTGAAGAACATACTATTTTAATATAATTAAAAATTATACAGCGTTTCAATCAATCGAATAATTTTACCTCTGTCATCAAGGATAACAGATTTTCAACGCTTAAAATAGTTCAAAATCGACTCTGTAATTTTGATTTAAATAAAATTTAAATTATATTTTTCTTTATTCATATGACTATCCAAAATTTGATAGTCATTTGTGACATACAAAGGAAGTTAAAAGCATGCGAGGTAAGCAATTGACTCTCCCCCCTTAGAATAATCACATTTTATCGTAGTAATATACGTACGGCAAAGATGATGAAGACACATAAAAAGACATCAATCTCAAAATTTCCATTTCCTCTCGGGACGAGAAAGAAACATAAGATACATCGAACTGAGAAGAAATCGACCTACTACAATTACCCTTTTCTCCTCTCCAAAAAGCTTCTTAATATGAGAATCAATACCCTTTGCCTCCTAGAGGGAAGAAAACCATTTAGGTGGTCACACACCAAAATTGACCCCAACCATTTACTATTCCTAAGGGCTGATGTCGGAGAAAGATGTTAACAAAGGTTGCACGCAGACACATAAAATAAATAAATAAATAAAAAGAAATTATAGATTAATATAAAGAATAGATGGCCCCTTCAGATGTAACTTGCCGAGAAAGAAGTATTGATTTAAAACACCATCATAATTCTAGCTAGGCTTTAGTTGTAAAAAAGCTGCGCGTACCAATTCTTTCATTGTCAAGTAGTCCATCTGATATATATGGAAAAAAGTACGATTTTGATTAAAAATATATATGAACGTCGGTAATTAAACTGCTGAAGCCATGAATTATACAAACATATGAAGCTGAAGCAAAAAGATGAGCAGAAAACCTCCCATCCACATACCCTGCATCCATACTTGAGGAAGACCCCAAGCGGTGGAAGGATGATGGCGAGAAGGATATCTATGCAGGTGGCAGTGCTCTCACTTGGCATCTTTAATTAGTTGGTCACCTGAATACACAGACTAAATCACAAGAACCGTGAGTCAAATATATTTAGGAGGTTCTGGTGAAGTTGGTAGAGACTTCATCTCATTTGTAGGGATATATATAGAGCAGGGGATCGTGGAGAGATGGAGATGGAGATTGGAGATAGAGATAGAGATAATTAAAGCGAAGGGGAAAGTGGAGTTGATCCCGTAAATGACGAAAGCGAAAGGGAACCGAATCCTCTTTCAACAGCTTTGTGGGCATCGCTGTAATGTGACGCGTCCCGGCTATTACAGCTGTCTCCCTCTGGATTTTCCGATGGATTCACGAAGGTCGTCATCTTTTGTTTCCCTCCTCCAGCCATAGTTTGACGCATTTACGTAGATAACCTCATGGACTATTCGAATTTACACTTATGGCCTTCTATTGATGCACGCGAGGTTGCAAATCGGTTGTGTTCGGAAATCGGTTACGTTCGGATCTGCTTAAATTTATATATATATATTTATTTATAAAATTTATATTTATATCATACATATTTATTTATTAGATACAAAAATTTAAATTTATATTCACACTTATCTATCATCGGATATCTACTTACCTATCCATTTATAAATTAATCTTAGAATCAAATTATATTCGAGAGTTAAAAGAATAAAAAAAATTATATATAACACGATTCATTAATTATTTATTTTTTATAGATTCAAAATATAGGAACTTAGATTACTTCAATTTTATTGATTCCCATTAAAATTATTACGAAAAGAATACTTGAAGAAAAATACATCAAAAACAAAAAAGAAAATACAACGAAAAGTAAAATACAAGTACATTTCAAGCAAAAGATCTCAATCCCTGAGATAAATGTTCAATAGAAGCTTCAGATGCACTCTCAACCGTCAAAATCATGGAGGACATCATATGAAAAACTATAATTAAGGAATGAGAGATTTAGGGTGAGATTTATATATCTCGAGTAAATTATGATTTTATTCGAGTCAGGTAAGCTAGTATATATTCATACACATAACTATACCTAATTCAGTTGAATTTTTTACATAAAACCCATATAAAAAATTTATTGGATTCAAATTAAGTTTTACCCATTCTTTTCAAATCAAATTGAGTCAGATTTAGATTGAATCTACCAAAGCTTGCAAATGTTGATGTACGGTTATGAATTGTCAGCTACATAGATGTAGGCTTAGTTATATCAAGGTGACAATTCATTAATTAAAGTGATAGCTTTCATAAAGATGTCAAGAGATGAAATTATATATAGTCAAAATGTAGGGAAATGCACGATGTAACATATTTTGTGATATAAGGTGATATGAGATGTCGTCCCCACTTGATATTTATTGTAAAGAAATAAAAGAACTAAAGGTTTATTATGTAATTGGCATCATCACATTTAAAAAAAATCACACCACTTTAAACTAAAATACATAGGTGATAAATAACTTTATATCAATGATAAATAATTTTACACCGGTGATAAATCACTTTGCACTGGTATAAATTGTTTGGGTGATTTTACACCTATACAAATAATTTTCATCGGTGATAAATTATTCTAAGATAATTTTGCACCAGTGTAATCTCATTTTTGTATCGGTGTAATCTCATTTTTGCACCGGTGCAAATTTATTTCTAAGGTGATCAGGTGGTTTTGTATCGCTACAAAGTAATTTTACATCCGTATAAATTGATTTTGACTTATTAGTTTAGAATTTAGGATTTAGTGTTTAGGATTTATGTTTATAGAAAGTAGTTTCACCTTAAGGTTTAGGATTTTTTATTTAAGATTTCCCAAAATCCTAAATCCTAAACCCTAAGGCGAAAAATCACTTGTCACAAGTGAAGAAACACTTGGAATTTAATTTTGCATCAGTGCAATAGAAATTTTACATTGGTACAAAATTATTTCGAAGGTGATATTATAATTTTGAACCAGTGCGAAGTTATTTCGAAGGTGATTCGAGCGGTTTGCATCCGTACAAAAGTGATTTGTTATTGGTTTTAACAGTGGTAGACTCTATCATATGTGAGTTTTTTTGGCATAAAAAGGAAGTACATCAAGTGGAGACCGCATTCATAACTTTCTACGTCACTTTTTACATCAACTTTTACATTTCCCAACTCATATCCTTATAAATATTAAATGAATGCAAGTTAGGAAATGTAAACATTGATGCAAAAAGTGACATATAAAGAGTTGTGAACGTGGTCCCCATTTGATGTATCTCCTTTTTATGTAAAAAAAGTATTCACATGTGGTGAGGTTTACTATTGTTGAAACCAATAACAAACCACTTTTGTACAGGTGTAAACAACTCAAATCACTTCGAAATCACTTTGCACCAGTGCAAAGTAAGATTGCACCAGTGCAAAATTAAATTCCAAATGTTTCTTCACCTATGACAAGTGATTTTTTACTTGGAAAGTGATTTTTCACCTTAGAATTTAAGGTTTAGGATTTAGTCTTTAGTGATTAAAGTTTAGATTCCCTAAATCTTAAATCTTAAATCATAAACCTTAAGGTGAAAAATCACTTCTGATACATGAAACCACTTTTCATAAATGTAAACTCTAAATCTTAAATCCTAAATCTATAGATCAAAATCACTTTACAAAGGTATAAAATCACTTTGCACCTATACAAATCACCATATCATCTTTGAAATAATTTTAATCCAATGCAAAATAAAGTTACATCGATGAAAAGATACCTTAAAATAATTTATGTAAAATAATATTTTACATCAATACAAAATTATCTAAAATAATTTATCACTAATTTATCACCTATATATTGTAATTTAAAATAATATGATAATTTTCTTCATATAATCACAATGATCACATAACAAATCTTTACTTTTCTTAATTTTTTATATTAAATATCAAGTGACCTTCGCACCACCTTAAGTCACATAATATATCACATCATGTATTTTTCTTTATTTTAACACATTAAATATACAAGGCACGAAAAGAATCACGTCACCGAGATCTTTGGCCGACAGTTTGACTGTCTAGGTTGGATGGAACATAAAAATAACGTTAGCTTCTATTTTTATCTTTTCTTTTCCCTGTCTTTCTCGTCAGTTGCAGCCTCTCCTCTCATCCTGTGTCTCTTGAAATGTGGGGACGAATAAGATTTTTGCTGCAATTTTTACTTCCGAGAAAACAATGATATTGATTTGAATATCAGGATATATATTAACATTTATCTTTTTGCAATGGTAAGTTTCTTGCTTGTATATCAATTTTGTGAGGTTACGTATGCATGTGTATATGTAAGAACATGTGCCTTCGTCAAGAAGTTATCATCTCGTGGTCCCTTGACTACGTAGTTTAGGAGATTGAAAATGGGCCATGCCAAGAAGATACGTGTGGGATATGCCCAGGAAGTTGACATGCCAATCACTTCTATATACTTGGAAAATGTCATGTAGAAACGTGTAACTTATATTGATGGAAAAGAAAAGAAAAATCTCATTTGAATAAACTAATCAGAAATTGGTCATTTCTTATATGCACCAATCTCTTAGGTAATTACCGCAAAGATAGCGATTGGAAACTACATCTCTCCTGCGAAAGTTAAGGAATCCTCACATCTGACCATGCCTTTGTGGGTTATTGATGGTAGTTTACATGTATAGAAGTGATAAGGCTCAGGCTCTAGAGTCTTGGTTTGTATATTTCGTGGAAGCCTCTGGCCCGTCTCCGCTAAATTTCAATCAAGTTGGACAGGTCAAATGCATCCAATAAAGTTGCAGTAACTAGCATGCATAGAAAGATAGGGGGACATCTTGTGCAATACTGTTACGATCAAGAAGGAAAATGATTGATATATTCAACTTGTACATTTTAAGGTTTAATTTATTTGAAGGGTTGGTTAACTTCTTTTTACTTTACTACTTAACCCTTTTTTACTTGGCATCGATTTTCTCCTCCTAGCACTGATTTACCTAACATTGGTTGCCATTAATGTTAATCAAACTCGTGTTAAAGTCACATGCAACCCCCTCACTCTGTGTCACCAATCATCCCCTTCTCTCTCTAACACTGATGAGGGGAGAAAAATCACCTCACGAATCCAACTGCACGACGAATCTGGCTACCCAGCATAGTATAGAGATCCAGCAGTCAGTAAAGATCCAACGGCCTACGAGGGATCTGAACTACTTGGATCCATCTACCTGACTGCTAGGCGAGTCCTGTCGAATCCAAGGAATAATAATCAACCGACTGTTGACTGTGGTGACTAGAGAGGAAACGTACAAGTGCGACATCGACATATGTACTAATGGTCATTTGGCGGTTACCTCATTAAATGGTATTAATAGCCAAGTCCCGAGATCGTGAAAACAAAAAGAGACCCGCAATAAGAGGAGATTCATCTTATAAATACTTGGGATGGACTAGCTTTTGTTTTTTCATGCAATTCAAGAGGAAAGGAAATAAATGAGAGATTGTACCACAAAATTACTAGTGAAACTTGGGATTAATATCATCTTTCCCCCAGACGTATACCCTTTTAGAGGAATTGAGTCATCAAACTCCTTGTGTAAATTCCTTGTGGTTGTGTGCTTGAGTCGATGTTCCTATTCTAAGGGCTTCGACCAATTAGCATCGTCTGTGGGAAACGTAAAATACTACTTTTCTCAATTTCATCCACCTCGTAGTGGCTTCCAATATGCGTCATTCTTCTCGTGCTAATTCCGAGAAGCTTAGCCCCATGGAGTCTAGTGTCTCCATATCAAGGAAAGCCGACAATCCTCCGGACCAAGCAAGGGTAAGGAGGTGCAATCGCCGAGCCTCCCGCAAGAGCCTTCCTACCAAGAAAACCCCCAGGGAGATGCTTTCCCTAATATGCAAGCAAAGGAAGACGAATACAATGCTAAGCTGGTGGCCTTAAGGGTCGAGTAACAGTTGCTGGCGGAGTAGCTTTAGGAGATCCGACTGATGCAAGATAGGGCCAAAATCGGGCAACGGATGACCAACTAAAATGGCATCGTGTGGTAAAAGAGGAGAACGCTCTCCTACGCAAACAGCTCGAGAAGATAAAGGTGAGCTCAGTAGCCAGAAGGGAGAAGCTCCCCTTAGTCCATTAAAGCCCCTCCTCTCGCCTTTGACGGAATCGAACGAGCATTCAAGGGCTCATCCTCTGGTGACCAGTCGCAAAGGCTCGATTCCCAAGATTGGCTGCCAAGTCACTCAAGTGATGAGAGGCAAGAGGCCACAGGTATACGTGACCACGTACCCCTTCACCAAGGACGTGATGACCGACCCACTCCTCAAGAAGTTCAAACAGCCCATCCTGACTTAATATAATGGGACGTCGAATCCCAACAGCTTTGTGGGGAGCATAGGCAAATGATGCTGGTCCACAGATGCCCAGACGGAGTACTCTACCAAGTATTCTTACCTTATTTATCCGAAATGGCTCACGATTGTTTTAACGAACTATCGGCAGGCCAAATCACCTATTTCTAAGAGTTAGTCAACAAATTTTGTCAATATTTTGCAGGCCAACAGCAGATCAGGGATAATCTGGAGAGGTTGTCGGAAATCCGATAGAGAAGACAGGAGTATTTTCAGTCATATCTAGACCGATTTAAGAATTAGTATTTTAAAAGCAAACGGTCACATAATGCCATCGCTATCCAGTACTTTAAATCAGGATTATTGACTCAAAGATTCTAGCATGATATTGATGATTTCCAGCTTATAGACATGGCAAAACTGTGGGATCGCTCTACAAAGTTTATGTAGCAAGATGACTCCCACTCTCATAGCCTTTTGGCGGATGGATATGGCGATGACCGTGCCTCCCCTAATGATAAGAAGGTCTAAGTGGAGGCAGCACCAATATCAATCCGTAGCAGCAACCGCTTCAATAAGCAGAAAGGGAATTTTCCATACCTAAGGGATCGACTAAACAAAAGTTGACCCAATGACCCCCACCAACCCAGGATCTCTATGAAGAATATGATTGTCGGAAAATTCACGAGGAAAAGTAGTGATTAGGGTTTTGGAGAAACCCACGTCATAGTACGTGCAAAAAATTCAACTATTAGATAAATTTATCAAAACTCGATGAGGCCCAGGTAGAACACAGGGACACGACGTTTGATTTACAAGAAATCCACATTAGTTTTATTTGTTTTTGGTGTTTTGTGATTGTATAATTTTTTTGGTATTTTTATAACAGAAAATCAAGTCAAAATATCTAGATGTTCTACTTGCAACTAATTAGGGAGAGCGAACAAATATTTTATAAACAATTCAAATGTTTATTACACTACAAAAAAAATAACCTTTAGTGATATTTAATATTTACCATTATCAGCCTTGTATTTGCTACTATATGTAAATAGCGACACTTAAAATAATTGTTGCTCAATTGCCGCCTTCATTAGCGTCACTAAAAGGTTAACAGCTATTGCATAATCGACGCTAAATCATCGATCTTAGAGACACTTTAGTTGCCATAATTATCATCACTAATGATATTTTTTAGTGACAATTTATTCGCTACTATTTTGCTATTGTAAAATTATATTAGTGAAAATTTAACTGACACTATTAATGTCACTATATACTTCATTTAGTGTCATTTAGATTGCCACAATTAACGTCGCTAATGATCTTTAATGACAATTTATTTACCACTACTTCACCACTATTAAATTATATTAGTGACAATTTAATTACCGTTATTAATATACTATATAATTCATTTAACAACTTTTATTTATGCCACTTAATCAAGAATATTGATTTGCTTTAATGACATTATTTTACCATTTAATTGTCACTATTGATATTATTTAACGACGATTATTTATCTCTAAATCACTACTATTGATTTACTTTAATAATGTTTTCTTTTGTCATTTAATTGCCACTATTAATTCATTTTAATGACACCTTTTTACTGATATTCTTTAGTAAAAAATATTTTTATTTGAATAAGATTGAAACATAAAGGTAACCTCAATTTTATTTATCTCCCAATAACAAAGTACAATAAAAATGCTTTGAAAGGATACATTAGAAAATAAGAAAAATATAAAAAGATAGCAACAACCTCAACACAAAAATATCCTCTCCTAAGGGTAATACAAAGAAAGAAACTAAAGTTCATGAGACATCGCTTGGCAAGAACAATGATGCTAGTGTTGGGGAAGGCCCAGTCTGAGGCTTGATGATAATGCACTTGACACCTGGGTAGGTGTCAAGCCCATGCATGTCGATCTCATTGTCAAAATGTCCAATGTTTCATATGATGGCATTATTCTTCATTTTCCTAGAGTGGTCTACCATGATAACATCCTTGTTCCTTGTACTTGTCACAAAGATGTGAGCAATGGAGATAACATCCTCAAGGGTGAGGATCTGGAATCCCTCCAAGAGCCTCCAGGGCACAGATGGGATCAATCTCCGTAACAATAACATGGGTGCCAACCTGCTTCAGGGCAGCACATTTCCATATCCGCACACCATAGCAACCTTTCTAGCAATCATCACATATGATAACAAACTTCATATATATGGATTCAAGGAAAATAGCAAACTGATCCTTTCTTTTTTTTTGATAAAGAACTAATTTATATTTATTAAGCAAGAAACATAGAAAAGATTTAAATAAGAATAAGAAAACTCACATTATTTAGTTATTTCAAAGCAAGATGTGAATTAATATTTGAATAATCAATATCAGTTTCGATTGACATTACCTATCCACAGCTCACTTCACCATCAACACCTATTGATATGTTGCTCTGAAGCATTCCCTTCAATGTCACCACCAGCAATCTGCATTACACTGCAAAAACAATCCACAAAAAATACATCAATCAAGGTAGCACGTTTTGGATGCTTTGCTAATCAAGATAAAAAATTAATAGTATAAGTCAGAATGTTTATATTTCAACGTCAAAAGACATCCAAATGAGCATAAATTAATAAATAAGCTTAAGTGATGAGGTGGTGTTGGATTATTGAATCCAAGATTAAAAAAAGCATACCCTTCAAGCATGCAACATTCACATCTTTCTCCATCTTCCCCAATCGATGAACTGTGTCCTTACATCTCTTTAAATCCAAGTCTTATGTTAGATGCTCACCGAGAACGCCATGAAACGTAGAGACAATTTTTTATGTTGTTCCTCCAATAGATAGTTTCTCTCACAAAACAGAGATTCACTTCACAAGTTGAATCTAAAATGGCAAGAAAGTACAAAAATTAAATATGAACAATATGTATTTACCATATGTTGGAAATAAATAAAAATTAGGTAAATAGAAATGGACAAGAAGTTGCAAATATAGGGGTAGTAGTTATGAAGATAAAATGGTAGAAACATTTAAGGTGATTTGAACATTGACATAGAAGTTGATTCTACAAAGATGAAGCTGTGCCTTTTCCAGCTTTTTTGTTTGATCCACCCTTACCATGGTCGATATTGTGATCTTTACTAACCTCCTAGGATAAACCTACCCTCTCGTCCCTGAAAAGACAAAGAAAGAATGGACAAAACCTTTCTTTGTTGGTTGGCTTTATGTGCCACTGCTTCCAACTGTCTTTTATTTTTTGTGATAAGAGTGGCACACAAAGACAAAACTGTCGACATGCTCTCGACACGGTCGGCATGCTGACGAAATTGATGCTCATGTCGAGGTTGCTGTTGATTTTTTTAATTACTTTTCCTATTTTTGTTGGTATGCATCGGTATGCCCACAGCATGCCCTCGACATGCTCATCGGTATGCCCATCGAAAAACGGACATTTCCATGACATGCCCTCGACATACACACGAAATTTACACTTGGAATTTCATCGATACAATATCGAAATCAACATTTCGAACCTTGGTTACTACATAGTCATTCTTTTAGGAGAACTCAGTGTGGGATTTGTTTTTTCTTTCTATTGGTGACTTCCAGAACTAAACTTCAAGCAAGGAAGAGGATTACAGAAAGTAATTGAGCTAACAAAGAATCCATTGAATGAAGAAAATTTTCTAAGCAATTTGAGAAACCTACCTACATGCTTTAGGCAAAGAAACCAAGGATTAAACCAAAATAATACATCTAAAATGGTGGGGAATAAGGAATCATGAAGAAAATTTTTAGATTAAATATAAATAGTTAATATGAAGAGGTACTGTGAAAAACTAGCAACCGTGTATTGCCCACCTTAAGAATTGATTTTAGATTATACATTACTCATTCTTCTCAACAATGTTTCAGTAGGAATTCAGTGAAAATCTCTTCATAAGATGAAATCTTTTCATATCCAGGGATATAGTTGATATCAATAACTAGGTAAAGGTTTCCAACCTTTGCATCCTGGATCAAATGAAAATTGAATAATCACAACCCAGTAGCCTTCCTCAACTCCCTAGCAACATCCTGACAAAGCCAAAGGAAAGCATCTCAGGACTAATCTTGTACAATCTGATCATCCTAGGAGGGTGTGTTTGACAACTATGAGAATGGCATTAAACCTTCGTTGCACTCCAGCCCCTCCTCCATCACATACTGGCAATGACCTTCGGTTCACACGCTTAACATAGTTGCCCTCAACGAAAGAAATGCTTTAATCCTTAAACTATAAAAAGGTGTAAGTGAGCCTGCAAAATTAATACAATTGTATCCTTCAGTCAGATTTTATTTGAAAGGAGCCTTCCATCAAATTTATTGCCATCTACAATAGAAAACATTTCTTCACTTTAAAACCTTCTATATAAAGTGTGAAATAAAAAGGTAGAAAGTGATATTAAAGAAAACATCGATGATTTGGCCAAGCAAGATCTCAAATCTTCCTCTCTTGTCTAACTACTTCAGATCAAAACAAAAGATTCTTTTTTAAAAAAAGAAAATGATAGTTATCTAAAATAATAACTACTCAAATAAATTAAAAGAGAAAGCTATCCAGTCAATACCATACCAAATGATAACTACAAAGACTCCTCACTCACAATGACTCACTCCAAAACTTAATCAAAGTAAAAACAGACTCCACAAAAATCTCCACATAAGACCTCCGCCCTCTGAAGACAACATCAGTCCTTCCTAACCAGACACCCCAGAGGACCGCCAGCGGTCTGATCTCTCCTTCGTACGGAAGACATTTTTCCCAACATGCCCCTCCGCCTCTATAACCGTTCCAAAAATCATTAAAAGACCGACAATTCCATCCCGCTCCCACACAGCTCCAAATCTACGAGACAAACGAATAAGAGAAGAAAAGGTGATCAACATCCTCATCATCACCTCCACACAAAGGGCAGAACTTACTCTTCCTAAGAGCCCATCTCACCCTCCACACCCTAGTCATGAGCCTTCTCCTCCTAAGCAGTCAAACAAAAATCTTGACCTTCAAAGGACAAGCCGCCTTCCAAACCTGTCTACAATCTCTCACAAGATCTAAATCACCAATGGAATCCCCGCCGAACAATCTCTTGTACGCAACCCTTACCGAGAAATCTCTTTCATCCCAACCAAACATATCATTTCCGGATGCCGGATGTAAGCCTTCCAACTCTTCAAGCAACCTCTGGAAGTCGTGAATTCTCGCATCTGAAAGATTCCCTGCAAAAGACAGACACCACCCACCTCCCTAAACTTCTGCCACAGACGCATCTCTACTCGTGGACAAAGCGAAAAGTCTCGGAAATCTTCTAGAGAGTGCACCTTGACCTGTCCAATTATCCTGCCAGAACCTGAAAACCTCTCCCATCCCCACCACCAATACAAAACAGTTCTACACCTTAGGAGTCACCGTCAACAGACCTTTCAAGAAGTGAGAAGCATCCCTCGGTGGGGATAGAAGGAGGAGATCCCAACGCAGAGGACCACCATAAGCTGTCCTGAAAACCTTCCCCACCAAATCCCCCCTGTTCTACAAGAGGAGCCCAACCCATTTCACCAGCAAACTATCATTAGATCTCCCCAAGTCCCTCACCCCAAGTCCCCCCTCCACCGACTTGCAATCCTCCTCCCACGTTACCAACCTGGCACCAGGCCCATTCGACCCCTGATTGGACCAGAAGAAATTCCTCATAAGTCCCAACATTCTCTTGATGACCTGTTGGGGCAACTTCAAGACGGAGGTGAAATACAACGGCATCGCCGCCAAAACTGCCTTGAGTAAAACCAGTCTTCCACCCCTCAACAGAAGCCTGGATGCCTATCCTACCAACCTCCCTCCAACCTCCCCAGAAAAGGATCCCAATCCTACACCAAGATCCTACCATCTGTCAGCAGTAGGCCCAAGTATCTAATCGGTAGCTTCTGCTCTGTGCCAAGACCCGTGCTGCACCCCCTCGCCTCTGCTTCCGTCAAATTAAAATGGACAAAACTTGATTTGGACATATTAATATGCAGACCTAAAACCTCACCAAACAATAGAAGCAAAATCCGCATCCTCCTTACTTCCACCTCCCTACCTTCAATAAAGAAAATCGTATCATCCGTATACTGCAGCAGTGGAATGCTTGTCCCACCTCCCAAGGAGAAATCTCTCACCAAGTTCCTCTCACAAGATTTTTTCGCCGCCCTCGCAAGTGCATCTGCTGCTAGAACAAAAAGCATCGGAGCCAACAGGCACCCTTATCTCACCCCTCTTCTCGACTGGATCTAACCTCCTGTCGGGTTTCCATTGATAAGAACCGAAAAAGACGTCGTGGTAACACATCTTTTGATCAACTCGATCCACATAGGTGGAAATCCCCTCTTCACCAAAGGGGTCCAAAGGAAAGACCATTGCACTGAGTCATACACCTTGCTGAAATCAATCTTCCACATGAAAGCCTTCCTCCTACTCTTCCAAAAAGACAGGATCTCCGAAGCCACCACATACCCCTCCAAAATGTTCCTGCCTGGGACAAAAGCTGTCTGTACCGAATCCACAATCCTCACCAAGGTCTTCCTCAACCTATTCGCCAAAATCTTAGCTACAATCAGATAAATAGCATTCAAAAGAGCTATCCGCCTGTACTCCTGAATCTCCTCTACTCCCTCCCTCTTCGGCAATAAGAACAAGTAAAATTTATTCAATCTGTTGAAGCCCGAACTTTCTTCTCTAAACTCCTGTGGTACCTGCACCACATCATCCTTCACCACCGACCAAAACTCCTTATAAAAAGGAGACAGGAAAACTATCCGAACCTGGACAACCATCAGCATTCAAACCACAGATCACCTTATGAATCTCATCCTCCTCAAACGACCCAATCAAGTGCTCCACTTTCCCATAGCTAAAGTCTTCAAAACAAAAGATTTTTAATATCAAAATCCATTTTTTCAGATATGCAACAATAATGATGATGAGCAACTCCTGAAAACTCTTTACCAAGTGTAGGACTTATATTAATGGCATATTCAGCATAAAGGACCTATGGTGTTTCCTGACCAGCACAAGGCATATTATGCAATTTATTCTACCAGTTGGAACCTGGTTGCTTAATTTCAATACAAAATTTATTTTCCTTTTCTTTAAATGGCATGGTTGAGATACGTTATTATTACCCCTAATATTTGAAACTGAAATAACATAAAATGTCATGCATGCAAGAGAGCAGCTTAAGGGAGTCTCAGATTAGTGCCTGTTTCAATTTGTAACAAAATTCTTTAAATTAATTATTTGTGGATTAAAATAAATTTCTTGAAAAGGAATGTGGATTAAAATAGTCACAGTTGCATTGGTGCAAATTTTCGTTTTATGGTCAAAAATAGAGCTTGCATCTATAAGTTATTTCACATTGTCTAATAGCACATTTTCTAGCCACTCAGCCAAGCAATATTGTTGGGCAACATATTCACCAAATTCTAATAGCTTATTGGCTAGTTTTTTCATTATTCTTGACCATGTGGGTAGTTGTTTGGCCTATCTTGGTGACATTGCCTGCTTAAAAGTCCTGGATTTAAGCTGCAATTAACCTGTTGCTGCTTGTAGCAGAAGAAACGGTTTCAGACAAATGAAAATCTATATCATTGCTGGACTCATCTTAACAACAAATTGGAAAAGTTGACTTCCAAACAAAACACATGAAAGCATAAACAATTAACCTGACACTAGTAGTTTTCAGCACTTCCAGGAGAGCATATTGAAGTAAAAAATCTTAAGTTTGAATCTTTTTCTAGAAAACTAGGAACTTTTTAACTTTGAATCTTTTTCGAAAAAGCTAAGAACCTTCTGGCTTTAATTGTAGATGAAAGAAGAACAATCTTTAAAAAAAATAAGAGTTGTGACATGCCGTCCAAGATGGCAGACAATACAACCACCTCCTATGCCTGCTATTTGAAGCTAAAGACATACATCAAAAGAAAATAGATTACAGCTTTATGTTATCAGCATTCAAATGTATTAAAAAAAAAAGTGACAAGAAAACTATTTACCTAGCCTAGCTAATAAGGAAATTCACTCTAACACATTAAAAGAGTGTTAAAAACAGATAAGTGAAGAGAAAACTTTTTACCTTAGCCTAGCTAAGAAGGAAATCTTCTTTAATACCTTGAAAGACAACTATAATTGCTCAATGCAGAATCGAGGAGAAGCAAACTTTTTTACTTTACAAAGTGATACTTCAAAATACTCATCAAGAAACTCATTCAAATAAGTAGATGCCACTAACAAAATAAAAGAACCAAATGCCAAATCTAAAAGAAACATCAGCATTTAATGCTGCAGAATGGTTATCTTATGAAGTAACAAAATTAATCCTGAAGGCTCAAGTTATGCATTACATGAATTAAATTGCTGCTATAATTTCTGCAATCTTCAAGATCTCCACATTACATTTGAAAATCTGGTACACTTTCTTTTCAAGAATAACTCTGGTGGATTTTGTTACGAAGCATACAATGCCTCAATTAAAATATCTTCTTAAGCTTTAATAGCTAACATGCATTTTGACCAAGATAGATCCTCCAAATTGGGGTGCTTATAGATCAACTTTTTTATTCGCTACAACTAATGCCGTCAATGCGAAAGGCGATATACTAAGGCGACACGGCTCAAAATCGCCCAAGGCGAGAGGCAACAGCCTGAGTGAATTGAGGCGATCGTTTTTTATTTGCATATATATATATATATATATATATATATATATATATATATATATATGTCTTATTAACTCAATTTAATAGTACTAAGTTTATAAAAACATGTCTAATAACAATGTTAGAGACTTTAAGTAGAAGAAAATGATATGAATTGTATGGTCAAAAATTGTTTCACATAATTTCAAATGGTAAAGAAAGAAAAGCTTTAAACATAAAAATCAAAATTATTATTAAAGTGAAAAACATAAAAACCAGAAAATATATATATGCATACTTATACATATACATAGTTACAATGTTATATAGATATATATATATATAAAAAGAAAGAAAACGAAGAAAGAGTTTCATTCCCAGCACCCTTTCGTTCCCAGCTTCATCACAGAAATGCAGAAGCTCAGGCCAATGACGCTCAGGCAATGCAGGTCGAGGAGATCATACATGGGCGATCAAGGTTGAGGAGGCACTGCAGATAGCAAACGACGCTCAGCAACTCAGGGCGAGGGTGGTCGAAGAAGCTCACTACCATTTCAAACGATCTAGAGTTCAGGCGATGAGGCGACGAGGCGACGAGGTGCTGCCCAAGGCGAGGAGGCGTGTCGCCTGATCAAAGGCCATCGCCTGGGTCATAGTTACAATGTTATATATATATATATATATATATATATATATATATATATATAAAAAGAAAGAAAACGAAGAAAGAGTTTCATTCCCAGCACCCTTTCGTTCCCAGCTTCATCACAGAAATGCAGAAGCTCAGGCCAATGACGCTCAGGCAGTGCAGGTCGAGGAGATCATACATGGGCGATCAAGGTTGAGGAGGCACTGCAGATAGCAAACGACGCTCAGCAACTCAGGGCGAGGGTGGTCGAAGAAGCTCACCACCATTTCAAACGATCTAGAGTTCAGGCGATGGGCGACGAGGCGACGAGGTGCTACCCAAGGCGAGGAGGCGTGTCGCCTGATCAAAGGCCATCGCCTGGGTCATCATCGAGGCGACAACTCCCTGTAGCGCCTCACCTCATCGCCTCAACGCCTGAGGCGCTCGCCTCGACAGCATGGACTACAATTTGTGGGTCAAAAATTCCCCCATGAAATCCCTACTTGACTAGGCAATTCATTACCCATGCAAATTGTGGGCAACTCAGAAATCAACTTCTTGAAATTTAGTTGAGCAAGAAAACTCTTATTTCAGCCATAATCTCAAAGAAGAATTACTGGTTGATTCATCTCTTTTTCTTGATAGAATAAATAATTGTTAAATATTTTCAGAAATAAAAGAAGTGCAAGAAAATTAATTATTTGACAATTCTTCTATGAATCAGAACTCAGGCTACTTACAACTCAGCTTTTTCATTCACCACAACAATTTTTGGGTCAAAAATTCCCCCAAACAATCCCTAAATGACTAGGCAATTCATCATCCATGCAAATTGTAGACAACTCGGAAATCAACTTCTTGAAACTTAGTTGAGCAAGAAAACTCTTATTTCAACCATAATCTCAAAGAAGAATTACTAGATTTTTCATTTCTTTTTTTTTCGATAAAATAAAGAAAAGTAGTGCAAGAGAATTAATTATCTAACAATTCTTTTCTGAATCAATTAAGTTGTGTGTCAAAACCTAACAAGTCTTCTATGAATCAGTTTAATTTTATGTTGGCTTCTATTAACTATAAGACATAGGTACAAGCCATGCAAGTTCAGTGACAACAAAATGACACAAAGGGCAGTCCTGAGGGAAGAATTCAAAAAGAAAAAGCTATTATACGAAGGGCAAGGCCATACCATATGGTATCTATTTAAAGAAAAATAAGAACAGGAAGAAATCAAATTATCCCTAAGCATCTAATGAAAAATAAATACATTAATACATCTAATTAAATGAAATGATCAATCCTAATGTTAAAATAACCATGCTCCCTAACTTAACTTTAAGCTACTTCTAAACACAAGATAAATCAAATGGCTAAAAAGAATCTCAATAACTCAAGCCAAAGCTCCGTAGGGAAGATTTGGACCTACTACTAGAGCAGCACCAAGGATGGTTGTTGGATTTGGTCTCAACTAAGATCCAGCTAGGCACAACCAAGATTTAGGACACACGAGGTTCAAACTTAGGCACACAGGAATGCTAACAATCTCCTTGGAATACAAACAAGTGACAATAGAGATTGCACCTATTGATTATGCAGCATTGTTAATGGTCTTGACAAGCATAGCTATTGCCATGTAATATACCTTCCTAGATTCTAGCAATTTGTGTGTAAACATAATTAGTGGACCTTCTCCCCACTAAAGAAAAATATAAAACTGCCCTTTAAGCACCCTAGGGGAAGAGATCGAGCTCAATTGTACTCAAGCTTAGTGTAAAAATCACATGACTTGTGGTGCATATGAGAGATCAAAATCTCTTCAAAGACATAGCACATTTCCTTGGAATGAACTTGATCATCAACACCTTTTTTGTGTCTATGACTGTCCTAGCATTTTTCCCTTGACTCGCATCTATTTCCTATTTCTGTTCGTAAAGATTTTGGTGGCAGTTCACTCAGACAATTTGTGAATGAAAAGCCTATCACATACAACCTTGATTGAACTAGAAAGCCTATGTGTAACTAGCTTTTTATTCTCCACAACCTAGTTCTTCTCCTTGATCTATATTATTTGACACCTATACATTTCAATTTAGCCTTTCCCACATTCAGTGACACCGACCAAGGATGCAAAAATTAGTTTATCAGCCAATTAATCTTAAGTTGGTCGCTACTAATTCAAATATAGATAATCAAGCCCATAATCAGCTAGCCCATTCAATCTAGTGCATGACTAATTGGTTGGCGAGTAAGCCAACGACTAAGAAAGATTGGTTTACCTGTTTGCATGTTTAAGAACCCAATAACTTTGAAATCCAATTAATTGCTCATTCCCTATCTTCACACTCCCACTTCCAATCAATTAATTGCTCCAAATGAAAAGACAATGAGCTTTTCTCGATAACCTCGTGTACAAGACCCAGGATGTGATGTAGACAAGCTTGCTATGAGCGTGACTATTGCTATAGTGTATCACCTGAACATATTCTTCCAAGTTTTCAGGCATGCTATAGTGCATCACCTGAAGCAATACAAGATATACAACCAAATTACAAAACCTGAACTAATAACTTCCTCTATGATTGTCATTTAAATCAGGCAATAATTGCATTTTAATCTGAATATATAAGATGCTATGCTTACCGCCCCACATCACTTTTGTCAAGGCCCATGCCAAATGCCACAGTTGCTACAACCTTCAATAAAATGCAAGATAATTTTAAATTGATGTTATTGAAGATTTGGATTCTCACTTATCAATGCTACTGGGTAAAAACAATTAGTAACAAACCATATTGCCCTCAACTGTACCTTATGATTTTAGGCTGCTAGATTATATCATAGTTTCCTATTCAGTAAAAAGACAAGGATCAAAACCATGCAGTCGTGCTAGGCTTGAACCTATGCTAGCAAATACCAAGAGGTTCCCAAGCAAACAACAAACATACTAAAAAATGGTTCTAGTGCATGTCCACACCAAAAATGGGTGATGCAACAACCGCTCCACAACAACGTTTGATGTCATGGAGATCCATCTCATCAATATCAAAATCGCTCCCAATCCTAGGAGCACTTCCTTTGAAGAACCTAAGGCAACAAAACCTAAAGATGAAAACTAGAATCTACAACCAAAAAAATGAAAAGAAACAGGATGCAGCGAAGCATATCCAGTAACAATAACGACTTGGGTCTTGAGCTGGCCAACATTGCTTGATCTTGGGTTATTATAATCCAATAATGGAGCTGTATGCTATAGGTCATGGATCTTGAGATCACTAATCCCACTGGGTTTAAAATTAATGTTAGCAACCAAAGAACACTTAACCTTGTTGTTTATATAAAATGTAATGGACTGAATTATTCAATTTTCCTATGAAAATAAAATTGCGTCCTCAAAGATCCAAAAGCATCACAGAGTTCAAGTTAAATAGTCTTGAAATATTAGACAGCTTTTTAGAACCCCTCTCTCAATTTTAGATGCAATTGTAAACTAATAGCAACTTAAATACACTTACAAGTAATTCATGAGCAGTCCAGTGCTTGAAGATTGAGAACACAACATACTCCTAATAATATGCTTTGTACTATCAAAGATCAATGGCCATTGATCCGAATCGAAAGCAATATGTCCCTCCAAGACTACATTAAACATCCCTTGATGTGTTTCTAACACAAATGAGTTCATTCCAAGCTTAGGCATACTCTTAAATTGACAAATACCAAGAACATGATATATAAAAAAATGTCACACTTACCCAAAATGCAGGGATGCCAGTTAGCAATATGTAGAGAATAACCCTAGCTGCCTAGACATCTACCTCTGGACCATGCATAATGCTTACATAAGACTTCAGGAGCAACATAGCAAGGACTCCCAACCACGTCTGTGAATATTTGCCCTGTTAAAGCAGCCAGAATTAGTGGAGTTTAGACCCCTCAGATGATTTAAACCAGAGAAACTAAAAAAACCTTAGTGAGAAACTCATGCAAATAATTCAGGTCTTAGCAAGAGATACTGCTCAACGTCCCCTTTCTTTTGAAAATCCTATTTTTTGTGAAGAAAACCTATGCACAAACAACAATGAATTTGGCATGATAATACACTATTCCTATTTAAGCATATAAACTCCACACACCTATTTTGAAAAGAGTAGAGAATCAGATGGATATCAGGCCCAAAAGGCATGTTAAAGTTGATCCTGTTCTTGATGATTTGACCAAAGACTCAAAGGAAATCAAATACATTCTGGAAGAAGAAGCGAAGAAGGAAACTGAAATTGCAATTGTCACTACTAATAACTCTGGTGAACTTCCTGAGGATTCCTGTGGAATCACTAATTATGCTAGAACTTAGAAACCCCTCCAAGTACATCCCTTCCAGAACAAGCAATCAACAAGCACTCCAAACTCCATCGATGCGATGGCCAGAGGAGTGCCGCTTACCTTCGATAGGGATCGGTGGATGCAGGGCTCCCCGATCTAGCACCATCGTCCCCACGCAGTGGAGGTTCACAGTCGCAGGGCCGCAAATCCATCTCCGCTCATCCCCCTAGCACGCCATCGCCCTTCTCCTCCTCCTCCTCTCCCTTACCTCCTGCAAACTAAACGTCGCGACTGGGGGGGCCCATCGGTGAGCGCAAGGTCGCACGAGAGATGGGAAGGGGAAGGGGTGGCGCGATCGACATGGCAGGCGCTGGCGGCGTCGTCGTTATCCACACGATGTGTGATTGCCTATGTGGACATTACCGGAGAAGAAGGCATTCGAACCATTGTGTTTGTCAATGAGGAAAGGGAGCAGGGAGTCGTAGTTGGTTGGCACTGACGATCCGACGATGCAATCGAGGTCGGCGAGGATACGATGTGCAACAAGTAGGGTTCAACGAGGGGGCTGAGGAGAGTAGGTGGCAATGGAGGTTAGGAATCAGCATGACAAGGGTTTTGGGAGGGGCGGGGTCAGTGGAGGACTTTTGTTTTTCGGGGGAGTGGGGAAGTCACGAACAACATTTGTTTTTTTGTAGGGGGCGCCAGCATCCTGCCTATTTCTTTTGTGATCAAATGTGATGATATTTGTTTATTATAAAAGATTATTATGGTGGGATTCTTAAGATTTTTTTTGTTATTGTTATAAAAAATGGATGTTTTTATAATAGTAGACATTTCCGGAACATGTAATTATTATAAAAATATTATTTTTCTATAGTGATTGAATACTATGAACACGATGAGGGAGAATGGGAAGTAGTTATTGTGTCTTACGAAACGGATGGTTCTTCCATAGCATTTTGGTTATTAATAAAAGAAAAAAAAAATCTTGGATCATGCTAAATAGGCTCCCATGGAATTGATTTAGAGAGAAAGGAAGTGTTTAAAAAAGATAATGATTAAATCAACAGATTATTCATCTATCTTAAAAAAATAATTTATTTTTAGGGATGTCTTTTTTGTCACTACCTCTTTTTTATCCCCATAAATAAAACTGTCTCAATAATATGATTGCAAAAAATATATTTTGTTATATTATCTACTTAAAGGGATGAGTTTGAATATAGCTTTTCCCTCTTCATGTTACTAAAAAAATGTTGAAGATGAACTAGTGGTCTTCTTTCACTTCCACTAAAAGGTCTCAACCAATGCTTTATAAAAAGTCTTTAGTGGTATAAATTTTTTTCGCTAAATTATCCTTTTAAAAATTACTAATATCAATTTATTATATACATATTATGGCAACTACATTCGCCATTAATACTAATTGTTGCTCGACAAAAATATTATAGTGACATAAGTAACAATTGTCGCTAAATCAAAGGATATAGTGATAATTATATTTGCCACTAATGTTAATTATCATTTGAAAAAAATATTATAGTGGCATAAATAACAATTGTCACTAACTCGAAGGCAATAGTGGCAAATATATTTACCACTAATACTAATTGTCGTTTGACAAAATGTTATAGTGGCATGTGCACAAAAATTATCGCTAAATCAAAGATTTTTTTTTTGAAATTGAAAGGAAAGCTATCGTACTACGATAACAATCCAGGAGGACTTTTATTTATCATAAAATTAAAAAAGGATCATTACAAAATAGATCTCCATATACGTATGAGGGACCAGCATTCATTTACACGTTGTTCTAAATTCACCGGTTTCTCCTGAAACAAACACTCATTCCTTTCCCTCTAAATACTCCACATAACTGCTGCCATATGCACATGTGGTTTATCTCATAATAAAAAATTTTGCCAAGAGAATCCCACATAGGAAGTGGTTCTCTACATACTCTTCTCCAAGTTACATTTGTCACCACACATGAGGAAAAAATGTGACCTGGGCTGTCAATGTGTAACCCACAAAGATAACAAACCTGCAATGCAATGCGCATCCTCCTATGCCTCAAATTCCCTGTAATCTATCCATCCCTCCTGCACAACCATAGAAATACTTGGACTTTGAGTGGAATTTTCAACAGCCATAACTTCCTTCCTATTAGATCAACCTCCTCAAATCTGGACATGGATATTATCTTTTCATATGCAAGGCCTGACATGAAAACACCATCCCATAGATAGCGATCTTCTATTCTAGCATCCGGTTTGAATGCTTGCAAATCTGATAGTAGCTGTATTTTCTCCTCCTATGAGTGTGTGCCTTCTCTACATAACTTAGCCCCACCGATCTGCCAGCTCTCCTCCTGTTCAGACCAGTACTTGTAGACAGAATCATCTCTATTTGCAGCAGCTGCATACACTCTTGGATAGACTTCCTACAACAGACCCAGCGAAGACCATTCTTCCTGCCAAAACTTGAAAGAACTACCATCACCTAAAGCAAGCTACAGTACCTGCCAATTATTCTTCAGAGCTTGAACCACAGATGTCCAAAAAGGAGATGGTTTAGATGGATGTAGCCTGTTCAGATAGCTGTGAGATCTGCCATAGTTGCCTCTAATAAGATCAGTCCATGCCTTATTTTCACCATTAAAAAGTTTGATTGCCCACTTAATTAGCAGTGTCTCATTGAATTCTTTTAAAGATTTTATTCCCATTCCACCATAATCCTTAGGTACCCATAAGTGTTCTGATGAGAACCTCATCATGAGCCATAACTAGCTCATTTTGACCCAATACAAAGGATAAAAGCTCCTACATAACTCAAGGAAAGGCTTAACTCAGAGAATTCTAAGTTTAAGGAGAAAACAAGTCATAAGGGGTAAAAATGCAATTTTACCAGTATAATCTGCATACAGGGTAATTCAGGGTCCAAACATAGGTCAAAGCAACTTAATAAGAATAAAAGTGGGATGAGATGATCTAGCAAGGGCTACAGCAATTCCAAGGAACTAAATGATAATCTGTAACCCTAAAACAAACCCACTTCAATTCACGAGGTTCAAGGCAAAGCAAAAATGGAATAAATCCTCTAAAATTCATAGAAAAATAATCTCTAGGGTTTAGAACCTTCAATTTGACCTTAGGAACCCATCTTGACCTACATTGAGAACCATACCCAATTAATAACTTAATTTGGATTTTTGTGTAAATTTACCAGTCAAACAAGGTTTAATCTAGAAATAAAATTCACCATCAGATTCCTTAGGTCCTAATTAGTCATGTATAAAAACTTGAGCCTAAGAAGAAACCTTCTTGACCAACTTTACACTTTGGTCCTCATATATTTACTTTTTGGCCCTCAACTTTTGAACCCTCGCATTTTAGCCCCTAACTCTCCTTCGTTCTTTGCGTTCAGGTCCCCCCTGCAAAACCTGCCAGCACCATGCTCCGGCAACCTTGCGCGGAGCATGGCGCCGCGTAGGGTGAGGGGGAGAGCCTGGCAAGTAAACCGGGGGTGCCCTGCGTCGTCAGCCGTCGCAGGGACACCCCCCTGGTCGCTGTAACCCACCATACCGGCCGTGCGAACGCACGGACGGTATGGGTTTCCATCTCCGGCGTCCTCCGGCGAGGGAGACACGTCGTCTCCCTCCGCCTTCCTCCCTGATTCGGTCCCTATAAATACCCCCGTCGCTCCACCGTTCTTCCCAGCTCGGATCTGACGGAGAAAACCCCCAACTTTCCTCTCTTCTCACTCCGGCAGACGCCCACCAGCTCCGGCGGTTCTTCCTCCTCCTCCTCTTCGCTCTGCCGCAATACCAGCAGTAGAGACTTCTTCCCCTGCTCTTCCCGCGCCACGCCGCACCCAGCTGGTGCCTCTCCGGCCCTCTGCTCGCCGCCGCCCCTTCCCCCGGGCATCTTCTTCTCCGGCGACAGTCGATACGACTGTCGCCCACTCCGGCCCCTCCTCCTCCTGCTAAGTAGGTAGAACTCCTCCTCTTCCTCCCCTCTTCCTTTTCCTCACTTTAAACATCTACTGTCGCCCTCGATTCCGACCCCTCACCCTCACCTTCTCCGCCTCCGGCCATCCTCCGGCGAGCCGCTCCCATCACCCCAGCAACCCACACGGCTCGCCGACCACCGCAGAACCTCCGCCTCCTCACCCTGATCAACCCCCACCCTTCCACTTCCCCCACATCACCCTCTGCAACCCCACCGAACAAACCCATCTTCCGACCCACAGTCCGACCTAGGGCAGCCCTTGCACGCCGCCCCACGCCTCGCCACCACCCACACGAGCTTCGCCGCACTCTGGCGAAGCTCCCGGCACCTTCTGATTAGGCCGAGAGGCCGTTTTGCTGTGAACAGGTCACCCGACCTCCGCCGCCATTGCCGTGTAGAAGGAGCTGCTTCCGCCTGCAGCTGCAGGCGCGCCACGCCCAGATTCGACTCCCAGGCCGTGCGAGGCATTTCGACAAAGCGTCAGGCTGCAGCTGAAGCGAAGCCCTCGCGCGAAGGCCTCGCGTAACGCCGTGATTACCAGCTGTTTCCTCCGCGCGGGCGCCAACTCGGGGTGGGACATTTAGTCCCACCTCGGAAAACTCTGAAGAGGCGCAACGGTATAAAGTGAAAAAGTGCTGGAGGCTTATTGCCTCAGCACACGGGGTGAGGTCCCCTTCACCCGCCCGGTTACCCGGTCTCGTCCGCGCTCACGCCCCGCGGACCTGACCCGACCCGACTTAGACTGACCTGCACTCCTCGCCCACCACGCACGCCGGTGGGCCTGGACCCGGGCGCGACCCGTACCCGGCTACCCGGCAGCTCTGGGAGAGCTTTCCCAAGAGTGGCTTCTGTGAGAGAGAGATGCGGGGGGAGGGTAGAGATAGGTTTTGCCCCTCTCTGATCAAGCTGTGTAAGTGTGCAGGCACAAGTGAAGAAGAACCGTGGAAGAAGACGAAGGCTGAAGGAAGGAGGATCACCGAGCGGCACTGTAGCAGCGGCGGTTTAAGTCGTCTGATTGGAAAATCAGACGACGTCCTGAAGGCAAGGAAGGAGAAGGAAGGCGAGGCAGAGGAGAACGCAGAGAGGCCAAGACAAGAACTGAAAGAAGAAGTAGAACACGAGAAGAAGAAGGTCTGAAGAAAGGAAAAGAAGAAAGAAAGAAGAAGAAGAAGAACAGGACCACAAGGGAGAAGAAAAAGAAAGAGACGAGCAGAAACAAGAACTGAAAGAAGAAGAAAAGCATCACTACTGCTGCAGATAAAGCAGAAGAGTCAAGCAGAAGAAGATAGGCAAAGAGAAAAGAAGAGAAGAAGAAAGAAGCCAACAAATTCTCTCTCTCTCTTTCTTTATTTTTGTAAAAGAAACTTGTACCCCTAGAATACAACTTGCTCCCTGAGTTCGACCTCGGGAACTCTCTTTTATTTTCCGAGTAAAAAATTTATATATTTGAAATGATGGCAATAACTGGCTATACTACAACGCTATAACAATAAAACCCGGTTATCTCTCGAAGCCAACGTTTCATTTGGCGCCGTTGCCGGGGAGCAACGGCTATTCTAGAGGTAAACATTCCTGTTTCTCTTTTTAATTTCTGATAATCTCCCCTCTTTTGTGCAGCTACAGGAAATCAAGAAGATAAGCAACCGCATGACAACCACTCCGAGGACAGGTAAATTTTTCCTCTCGCTATTAACCCCTAAACTCTAAAGAGGAAGAAAAGAAAAGAACAAGCAATATAGGGCTAACCTGTCTTCCATACTTAGTAACCATAAAGAGTTGCATGTTTTCAACTCATTAGTCCTGCACACTATTAAGGGTATTTAAGGGCTAACACATTCTTGCTTGAGCCCTAATTACCCAACAAAGAACTAACTGGACCAAGTAGAGCCAACATAAGATTCAACCTTAGGGTTTTAAAGACACACTACTTAAATCAAGAATGGAGAAAATCCAAAAGAAGTGTGCCTAAACCATTGATTGAAAATACCTATCCAAAAGAAAACCTAAAACAATTGGCTCTCTAAACACTTGAACCCTAAAAGACAAGACCTAAAAGCTCTCAAAGAAAACAAGAGGTAAAGTTAACCCCTTGGGTCAACCAACCTTAAATTAGGTCACTCTTTGCACTTAAAAGACTAAAGTTCAAGTGAAACCTTAAGCACCCTGATCTTAAAATTGGTAGACTTAAGAGGTCAAGATCCCCATTTTGGTCTACCTGGAACCGCAGTGACAAGAGAGGTCGGGTGGGGGAAACCCTGTAACCCGTGGGGACGCTCTACCGTGTAGGGGTCTTCGCGGGACTCTCCCTCTCTGGCTGCCCAGGTAATTCTCAGGTGGACGATCTTTCTGATCAAGGGGTCCATCTGCCCCGCACCTCTATAGTCACCCAACACATTTTTGGGTGTCTTGATTGGGTCCAGCACCTTCTAAACTTACCTCTTCCAACAGTGCATGTACGGAAGGAGGTCCTTAAGACCACCCTTAAGACCTCCTTTAGAAATTCGCTCTCGTCAAGGCCAAGCCTCGACGCCCGTGTTTGTGCAGCAACACCCTCACATTATTCTCTCTTCTGATTCAGAACCAAGTTCTTCTTCTTCCCCCATCATGGCTCAGCCAGTTGAGGAAGAAAATAATCTGGAACACCAGCTCCAGTGACTCAATGACCTCTTCCAAAACTTCGTGCACCCACCACAGCGTCCTATGATGCGGGACCACTACAATCCTGCTGCGGTGGCCATTGAGCCTCGAGTCAGAATCCCGACTGGAGGACCTGATTCCGAATTAAAGCCCAACATGATTCATGCTATACCTAAATTCCATGGGCTTAATTCTGAAGATCCCTTCCAGCACATCAAACAGCTAAAGCATCTGGCCCACACTTTTGGATCAGATGCGCAAAATCGGGATATTCTTCTCATGAAGATGTTCTCCTTTTCTCTTATGGACAAAGCCGCCCATTGGTATAAAACTCAGACCCGGCCGATCAACACTTGGGAAGAACTTCAATCCGAGTTTTTGAAAAAGTTTTTTCCCGTTGGTCGGACCAACGCCTTGCGCCATCAGATTACACACTTCACTCAACAATCAGGAGAACCTCTCCATGAGGCATGGGATCGTTTTCAGGATCTCATGAGAAAGTGCCCCCATCACGGAGTTCCTAAATGGGAACAAGTCCAATCTTTTTACCAGGGACTCCGTGAGGACATCCGCCTTTTCGTCAATGCAACTTGCGGAGGAAACATTATGGGTCAACATGAAGACACCGTATGGGAGATTCTCGAAAACATGTGCGAGAACTCCATCAACAATGATTCCATGGGATTATTCGACAGGACGAATACCCGCGCAGCGACGAATCTTAAGGGAGCACATGAGACGCAGGGCCTGTCCGCATCAGTCGTCCTGGAATTAATGGCCAGTCGATTGGACAAGGTCTCAATCATTGAAAAGAAGGTGGATGAGCTGACTCAGCACTTGCAGCGAGCCACCTCCGCGCGTAACTCCTTTGCACAACCTCCTTCCACACAGGAGACTGTGCAAAACATCCTCCACCGATCTTCCCCTAGGATGGATCCATATCCATCCCCATCTGATTCTTGGATCAGAGGATCATCCGATCCTTTCTACACCAGCCGGGGGAACTCCATTCCCCCTTTCCCTGATTCTCAGGAGGTTCCTCAGACCTGCGAGGACCTCAACGCCATCCAGAACGACCCATTCTCCAACACTTACAACCCTGGATGGCGAAACCATCCCAATTTTCAGTGGGCGGGAAATTCCCAAACCCAAAGACCACCTTTTCAGTCCCGCCCACAGCCCTCTCGTCATTACCAGCCGCCTCAGCCTCGGCCCAACCCTACTTATCCATCAGGGCCAAATCAGGATCAAATGTCCTTAATCCTTCAGACTCTGGCTGACATTCAAAAAACGAATGCGGCTATTCAAAAACAGCACAAGGACGAACTTACAGAAGTTAAAACTCAACTGGCCCAGTTGGCAAATTCTCGCCAGCCAGGCACACTCCCTTCCCAACCCCTTCCTAACCCAAATAACGTGCCAACCCAGAAGCGCGTTATGAATCCAAATTTAGGCCACGCACAATGGATTTATCAAGCCCCTACTGCTCCATCTCCAGACGAGATGGAAGCTTCAACTTCTTATGCGGGATTTCAGCAGCAGCCACCCCTCTTACAAAACCCAAACCAAAATCAGGCCGGATTAAATTCTGTAACAACACGTAGTGGTAAAACAACTCAAGACCCGCATTATCCAAACCACTCCAAGCCTGATAACTATGACCCTAGGATAGTTATCCAAGATACCACTGTCCCAGATCCACAACCTGGACCTATCCTAGAAGAACCAACCAAGATCCCGTTTCCTGAGGCCTTGACCAAGGGAAAGAAGACCACCAAACCCGTGGCCCCTGAGGAGGACCTGGTCAAGCTCTTTGAGCAGGTCCACATAAACATCCCCTTGATGGATGCAATCCACCACGTACCAGCTTACGCATGATTTCTAAAGAATATATGTACACCCCAGCGTAAGCCGCGAACCAAGGGAGGGAGCCCAATTGTTCTGTCAGAACAAGCCAGCTCTGTAATCCTCAGTAGACTCCCACCCAAGGCAAAAGATCCTGGTACTCCCCTGATTTCCTGCAAGATAGGTGGTACCCAATTTGATAGAGCATTGTTAGACTTGGGTGCATCCATAAACCTGATACCCACATCCTTACTTGACCATCTAGAAGAATCTGAGCTAAAACCAACCGAGGTGACATTACAATTAGCAGATCGATCTATAAAGTCACCAAAAGGGATTCTCGAGGATGTTATCGTAAGAGTGCGGAACTTCTATTTTCCAGTGGACTTTATAGTCTTAGATATGGATGCACCTGAGAACCCTAGGGATACACCAATCATTCTAGGGAGACCTTTCTTGGCTACTGCTAGAGCCAACATCAGCTGTGAGGAGGGCCAAATAGAGCTTAAGTTTGGAGATCAAACACTGAAAATTGATATATTTAAGGCCCAACAAGGAATTAATTGCGGCGTCATCGAACAAATTTGTGACATCAGGACCTTGGTTGATGAATCACACTTCCAGGATGACGCGATTATGCCTCATCAACCACAGAAGGATCTTGACCCGCAAACAGAGGAGTCGAATCCAGATATGAATAACCTAGTAACTCCCACCCTCGAACCTCACATCTATACTGAACCACCCGCTGTTGCTGATAACCCCATCCTCGAACTGAAACCCCTTCCTGCTCACTTGAAATACATCTTTTTGGGTTCTAATCAGACCCTTCTTGTGATTATCAATTCCAACCTCAGTCCTGAACAGGAATCCCGTCTGATTGTTGTCCTCCAGCAACATCGCAGAGCCATCGGGTGGACTCTCGACGATTTGACTAGAATAAGTCCCTCTTATTGTACTCATCATATCTATTCGGAAGAGGGCACACGACCTTCTCGTGAAATGCAGAGACGCTTAAACCCCAATCTGCAGGAGGTCGTGAAAAAGGAGATCATCAAGTGGTTAGTGTTGGTGCTAGAGCACCACGATCATTTGTTTTGATGATAACAAAACACGTGTTATTTAACATTTGCAATTTGAGTCCTAGATTTCAGGTCAATTGCAAATGTGGACGTGTTTAGACGGAACTCGAGCTCGCATCCAGGACGGATTGGAGGAGCTTGACGGAAAACACAGGAGGTTCGCGTGGAGCGAAAGATTGGAGATGGAAGAAAAGAAGAATAGGATAGATTCTTTTTTATCCTTTCATGTATCTCTTGTATTTATTTTCTTGCTCTTTTTGATTCCTTAGAACATTATGTTAAAGAGCCTGAAAGTACCCTAAAAGTAGTCCTAGGAACATCTGCACAACCCTAGGATACTTAGGTTTTCTGTAGAATACCTAGAAAACCAATATAGGGCTCAAACAGCATTTCCAGACGTCTAATCCCAAAATCAGACGTCTGATAAAGAATTTTAAGACGTCTGACTGTCGTTTCAGACGTCTGATAACTGTTAGGCTGGACTTAGTTTTCTGTCTGATGAAATCAGACGTCCAGACCTTAGACCAGACGTCTTAGAAGACGTCTGATGGATTTGCCAGACGTCCAATTAGTGGACCGTTGGCTGGCTTAGCAAACAGTCAAGAATATGACCGTTAGAGCCTTATCAGACGTCCATAGGACTGTCCAGACGTCTGATAAATGACCGTTTTGCCTCGGCTGACCCAAAATCTCTTCTCAGAGATTTTCTAGCCGTTGCAACGTTTGGAAATCAATTCCCACGGTAAAAGTAGGTTTCCAGACGTCCAGACTTAGTGCCAGACGTCCTCTATGTCGTCTGATGGACTTGCACAAAAACCCTGTTTAGATCTGATCCAAGTCAGGGAGAAACCCGCCCAAAATCAGACGTCTGACCTTTTAATCAGACGTCTTATAGTGAACTTCCAGACGTCTGATGCTATAATTAGACGTCTGATAAGCCTGTCAGAACAATGATTGTTCCTGATTTCGGGCTGATTCTCTTGGACTTTGTTCCCAACGGCTATAGAACCTTTCCTAAGCCTTCTAAAGCCTTCCTAAGGCCTCTATAAATAGAGGGGAACCTTTGTAACACACACACATAAGAGACACACTTAGAAAAATAAGAGACACAAGATATACACTCTCACACTCCTTTGTGTCCAAGAAGCACTTGCTCTCTAAGCTCAAGCTCCATCATCTTGAGAGCATCATTCCCGTTGCGCACCCGCTCTCCCGGCGTTGATAACGAGAGCGACGTAGCGCCATCGCGTGGCACACGCACCGCGTCATCGTCGACGCACTCCTTGCAAAGGGGAGTTTCCTAAATCCTATAGAAGCTTAGGTTTAAATTACTTTGTTGGCTCTATAGGTTTGTTGTTTTATTTTACCTTTGTAATTTGGTTGGGTATTCGCTTTGCGAATTCCCGTCTCCTTCGTGGGACAAAATCCTTCTCGTGGAGAGAAGGGGTTGAGGAACGCTACCCTCGTACTTGTAGCGTGGTTGTATTGAGGTTGAATCACCCTCGTTCAAAGTGATTCGGTTAGTGGATTTGATCAACTTGGTTGATCGGAAAATCCTAACTCGAGAGGGTTAGGTGGTGGTTTTCACCCGGTTTGGGTTTCCACCTAAAAATTACTTGCGTACATTGTGTGATTGCTCATTTTTGTGATATTGCTTTATATATTCAATTCCGCAATTTTATTACGTCACCCCTCCTGGTAGAAGGGAACCTACAATTGGTATCAGAGCAGGTTTTCCGCCGACAGGAGTAACATCTGCGGAAAGATCACATGGAGGGAAGCTGTTCCACAAGCAGGATTTCCGAGGGGCAGTCCACAACCCGTCCGCCCTACTTTGATGGGAACAACTACAGCTACTGGAAGCTGAGGATGAAGACGTGGCTCCAAGCCACTGAATTCGAGGTATGGGGATGTTGCGAAACCCCATACGAGATCCCGAAGCGACCCCAAGGAGGCTACTCGCAGGTGCAGATTCTAGAGCTCTCACTCAACGCAAAGGCAATGAATGCCTTGTACTGCGCATTGAGTCCGAAGGAATTCGAGAAAATCCAAGAGTGCACCACCGCCCACGAGATATGGAGGAGGTTGGAAGGCACTCATGAGGATTCCAGCTCGGAGGAAGAAGAAGAAGAAAAAGAAGAAGAAACCACTTGCTTTGGTTTCATGGCCAGAGGAAGCAACTGCGACAGTGAAAGCGGAAGCGACTCCGACGACGAGGTAAATCTTGATCTTCAAGAAGCTTTTAATGAACTTTTTGAGATTAGTAAATCACTTAGGGTAGAAAATAAAAGCATTAAAAAGAACCTTAGTTTTCTTAGAAATGAAAATGATAGGTTAGAAAAACAACTCAAGGATATAGAAACTAGTCCTAAAAATGATAACCTATTATTAGAAAATCAAAACCTCATCAATGAAAATAATAAATTGATTGAGGAAAATGTTAGTCTAAAAATAGAAATTTCTGATTTAAAGACTAAGATGGATATTATAGAAAAAGAAATCGCATGTCTTAGGGAAAACTCCAACAAACTAATCAACAAAGTAGATGATTTATATAGCCCTAAGATTGAGAAAGGATCTCCATCAAGGAGACCCGCTAACAGATCCGGATCCAAGCTCACTTGGATACCGAAGAAAAAATTAGAATCTTGTTTTGTAGGGTTCAGGGATAATTACAACATAAGGGACTGGACCTACAAGCTCAAGGCTGGTCAACTCGAGTTGGGAGAACTGAGGAGTAGACCAAGGAGGAGAACAAGAAGACCGACGAGACGGCGAACAAACGACGGACCCGCCGCACGTCGACCACCAGATTGGAGACCGGCGCCAATGCCCGGGCCTCCAAGTTACGGATGGGAGCCCCATCCGATGTGGCATCCACCACCACCATTCGGGCCATTTTATTGGCCATGGTAGGTGAGGTAAAACCCTTTACCCTATCTTTGTATCAGTAGCATTTAGATAGGGGGAGTCAAAAATTAATGAGCTAATTGTCAATTTTTAAGGGGGAGATATAAGGTAGCAAAATTTCCTTTAGAAAGGGGGAGAAAAATAATAGCTATCTCATTGTTACAAAAAGGGGGAGAATATCACCTTTGTTAAAATAAATTCATAAAAGAGCATGTTTTAAGGGGGAGTTATAGGAAATGTAAAATCAATTAAACCTTTTTGATAATGTCAAAAAGGGGGAGGATTTTTTATGCATTATTATTTACGGTTTTGTCATCATCAAAAAGGGGGAGATTGTTGGTGCTAGAGCACCACGATCATTTGTTTTGATGATAATAAAACACGTGTTATTTAACATTTGCAATTTGAGTCCTAGATTTCAGGTCAATTGCAAATGTGGACGTGTTTAGACGGAACTCGAGCTCGCATCCAGGACGGATTGGAGGAGCTTGACGGAAAACACAGGAGGTTCGCGTGGAGCGAAAGATTGGAGATGGAAGAAAAGAAGAATAGGATAGATTCTTTTTTATCCTTTCATGTATCTCTTGTATTTATTTTCTTGCTCTTTTTGATTCCTTAGAACATTATGTTAAAGAGCCTGAAAGTACCCTAAAAGTAGTCCTAGGAACACCTGCACAACCCTAGGATACTTAGGTTTTCTGTAGAATACCTAGAAAACCAATATAGGGCTCAAACAGCATTTCCAGACGTCTAATCCCAAAATCAGACGTCTGATAAAGAATTTTAAGACGTCTGACTGTCGTTTCAGACGTCTGATAACTGTTAGGCTGGACTTAGTTTTCTGTCTGATGAAATCAGATGTCCAGACCTTAGACCAGACGTCTTAGAAGACGTCTGATGGATTTGCCAGACGTCCAATTAGTGGACCGTTGGCTGGCTTAGCAAACAGTCAAGAATATGACCGTTAGAGCCTTATCAGACGTCCATAGGACTGTCCAGACGTCTGATAAATGACCGTTTTGCCTCGGCTGACCCAAAATCTCTTCTCAGAGATTTTCTAGCCGTTGCAACGTTTGGAAATCAATTCCCACGGTAAAAGTAGGTTTCCAGACGTCCAGACTTAGTGCCAGACGTCCTCTATGTCGTCTGATGGACTTGCACAAAAACCCTGTTTAGATCTGATCCAAGTCAGGGAGAAACCCGCCCAAAATCAGACGTCTGACCTTTTAATCAGACGTCTTATAGTGAACTTCCAGACGTCTGATGCTATAATTAGACGTCTGATAAGCCTGTCAGAACAATGATTGTTCCTGATTTCGGGCTGATTCTCTTGGACTTTGTTCCCAACGGCTATAGAACCTTTCCTAAGCCTTCTAAAGCCTTCCTAAGGCCTCTATAAATAGAGGGGAACCTTTGTAACACACACACATAAGAGACACACTTAGAAAAACAAGAGACACAAGATATACACTCTCACACTCCTTTGTGTCCAAGAAGCACTTGCTCTCTAAGCTCAAGCTCCATCATCTTGAGAGCATCATTCCCGTTGCGCACCCGCTCTCCCGGCGTTGATAACGAGAGCGACGTAGCGCCATCGCATGGCACACGCACCGCGTCATCGTCGACGCACTCCTTGCAAAGGGGAGTTTCCTAAATCCTATAGAAGCTTAGGTTTAAATTACTTTGTTGGCTCTATAGGTTTGTTGTTTTATTTTACCTTTGTAATTTGGTTGGGTATTCGCTTTGCGAATTCCCGTCTCCTTCGTGGGACAAAATCCTTCTCGTGGAGAGAAGGGGTTGAGGAACGCTACCCTCGTACTTGTAGCGTGGTTGTATTGAGGTTGAATCACCCTCGTTCAAAGTGATTCGGTTAGTGGATTTGATCAACTTGGTTGATCGGAAAATCCTAACTCGAGAGGGTTAGGTGGTGGTTTTCACCCGGTTTGGGTTTCCACCTAAAAATTACTTGCGTACATTGTGTGATTGCTCATTTTTGTGATATTGCTTTATATATTCAATTCCGCAATTTTATTACGTCACCCCTCCTGGTAGAAGGGAACCTACAATCTGTTCGGAAGAGGGCACACGACCTTCTCGTGAAATGCAGAGACGCTTAAACCCCAATCTGCAGGAGGTCGTGAAAAAGGAGATCATCAAGTGGTTAGATGCCGGAATCATCTACCCGATCTCCGATAGTCGTTGGGTGAGCCCAATTCAGGTCGTGCCCAAGAAGGCAGGACTCACCACTATAACAACTGAGACCGGAGAAATCATTCCTACCCGATTAGCCAACTCGTGGAGAGTCTGTATAGATTACCGCCGACTCAATTCCTCCACGAAGAAGGACCATTTCCCACTACCCTTCATTGATCAAATTCTCGAAAAACTTGCGGGAAATAGGTTCTTCTGCTTTCTTGACGGGTACTCCGGTTATAACCAGGTGGCAATCCATCCTGAGGACCAAGAAAAGACCACGTTCACCTGCCCCTTCGGAACATACGCTTTCCGAAGGATGCCTTTCGGTCTTTGCAATGCACTCGCTACTTTTCAGCGATGCATGCTTGCCATATTCTCAGATATGGTAGGTGATTATCTGGAAGTCTTCATGGATGACTTTTCAGTTTTCGGAGCATCATTCGACGATTGCCTCCAACACTTGGTCCAGATACTCAGGCGGTGCATCGATGTGAATTTGGTTCTTTCCTGGGAAAAGAGCCATTTCATGGTGCCTGAGGGAATTGTCCTGGGACACTCAATTTCGGAGAAAGGTATCCAAGTGGATCGAGCTAAGGTTAATCTGATTTCTCACCTTCCTATGCCTAGCTCGATCAGGGACATCCGTTCCTTTTTAGGGCATGTCGGTTTTTATCGACGATTTATCCCTGATTTTTCAAAAATCGCACGCCCCCTGACCACTCTTCTCTCCAAGGATGTTCCTTTCAAAATTTCCAAGGAATGCACTCAAGCATTTGAAATCCTGCGTGAGCGAGTCACCCAAGCCCCGATCCTACAGTCCCCTGATTGGTCTCAACCCTTTGAGATCATGTGCGATGCATCCGACTTCGCTGTAGGAGCGGTTTTGGGGCAGAAAATTGACGGGAAACCTGTGGTCATTTACTACGCCAGCAAAACACTCGATGAGGCTCAGCGTAACTATACGGTTACTGAGAAAGAGCTGCTAGTTGTAGTATTTGCCCTAGAAAAGTTCAGATCGTACCTTCTGGGTTCCCGTGTCATCATATACTCGGATCACACAGCTGTGAGGCATCTCCTTACAAAGAAGGACGCAAAACGTCGATTAATCCGATGGATCTTGCTGTTGCAAGAATTTGACCTTGAGATTCACGACAAAGCGGGAAAGCAAAATGTGGTAGCTGATCACTTGTCCCGTCTTCCTTCTGAAATAATTGACCCTCCCGGACCCATCACTGAGCATTTTCCCGATGAGCACCTGCTGACTATTGGTACTAGCCTTCCATGGTTTGCTAATGTAGTAAATTACTTGGCATCTCATCAGATCCCGTCCGATTGGCCGAAGGCCAAGAAAGATAAATTACGCTCCAATGCCAAGTATTACATTTGGGAAGACCCGTACCTCTTCCGCATAGGTGCCGATCAGATCATCCGGAGATGTGTCCCGGAAGGGGAATTCAACAATATCCTCTCTTTCTACCATGACCAGGCATGCGGTGGCCATTTCGCCGGGCATAAAACCGCATCAAAAGTCCTCCAGTGCGGCTTTTACTGGCCCACACTGTTCAAAGACGCATACAATCACTGCAAGGCATGCAGTCGTTGCCAGACTTTGGGCAACATGAGCCATCGCGACATGATGCCTATGCAACCGATTCTAGTATGCGAAATCTTTGATGTTTGGGGGATTGATTTTATGGGCCCCTTTCCTGTTTCGGATGGTTTCGAATACATTCTGTTGGCTGTGGACTACGTGTCCAAATGGATCGAAGCCATACCGACCCGAACCTGTGATCACAAAATCGTTCTCAAATTCATTCATCAACACATTTTCTCAAGGTTCGGGATTCCTCGTGCAATAATCTCTGATGGGGGGACCCATTTCACAAATGCTCAGTTTAGGTCACTGATGACCAAATACGGGGTGTCTCACCGAATCTCTACTCCTTACCACCCCCAAACTAATGGTCTAGCTGAGCTGTCTAATCGGGAGATCAAGAAAATCCTGCAAGTCACTGTTCGACCTGACAGGAAGGACTGGTCGTCCCGACTTCCGGAAGCATTGTGGGCCTATAGGACCGCCCACAAGACCCAATTGGGCATGTCTCCCTTTAGACTGGTGTACGGAAAGGCATGCCACCTTCCCGTAGAACTGGAGCATAAAGCCTATTGGGCAGTACGAAACTGTAATCTAGATCTTTCCAAGGCTGGGACCCACAGAAAACTCCAAATCAGCGACATCGATGAATTACGCCTAGACGCGTACGAGAACTCGTAAATCTACAAGGAGCAGGTTAAAGCCTTCCACGACAAACACATCTCGAGAAATATCTTTCATCCTGGTCAAAAGGTCCTACTCTTTGATGCCCGACTAAAACTCTTCCCAGAAAAACTGAGATCCAAGTGGGTCGGACCATATTTGGTCCGACAGGTTTTTGGAAATGGAGCAATCGAAATCAGTCCACTCAGCCACGATTCTGAACCTTTCATCGTGAACGGTCAGAGACTCAAGCCGTTCATTGATGTAACTTCTACTGATTTGGCTGAAGCATCTTATATCCTCCTTTCCCCTTGAGCTTATTGCGCCCAGCCGATGGTGTAAAACTCAGCGCTTAACGGGAGGCAGCCCATCATTCTCTTTGAAAACCTGAAACTTGTTCTGACACCTTTTTGCACTTGAGGTTCACCCTTGTAGATAGCCGACCCCACCTCAGATGCTTGCATCTGGGATTAGAAATCGTCTGCAAAAATTCAACCCGACCCATCCACTCATCCAAATTTCTGTCTTAAGGAATGAACTAAGTTAAATAAAAACCCCCTAGGTTACAATGAGGACATTGCAAATCTTAGGCATGGGGGGGTATGAAAGTGCAAAACTTGTAAGAAAAGGTTTCAAACAAAAAAATTCACATATGCCAAAAACACCATAAAAATTAAAAATTTTTTCGAAAAAGAATAAAAGGAGAAGGAAATTTTGTGAAGGAGAAGGAGAAGAGAAACAAAATGAAAAAGGAGCACAAAATTATAAGAAAAGGTGATAGTCATTAGTAAGGAACTAAGGAATTAACCTAAGTTCTAGACCTCATTCAAGAAAATAACTGAAAAGTGCATAATGAGATTAGTAAGAACGCAAACCTTAGGCATTCTTGAATAGACTCTTAGTACCCATTAAGATCTAGACACTCCTTAAGAGGTTGAGGAAAATGAAAAGCTGAAGTATTAGGTCTAAGGCTTAGGGAGTATTTGGCCTCGTTAACTAATTTTTGGTTTACGGGACTCAGTAACCTAAGCACCCTAACCTCACACACAGCCTGGTTCAGTAAGCGTAAAAATCAAAATCACGCAGAAGCGTCGCAAAATTCTGAAAAGAACACCTAGAATAGGAGCGGCCGATCGACACAAGTTGATTTGGACGAGTTCCCAGTGCGGAGAGGCGGGAAATCCCCTCGAAGATGCGTAACAAAATATCATCTCCTCGGTGTCTGTCTCTTAGGATATTTACATATCCTACTGGGGGCATGTAAGCACTCTGCTGATTCAGATTCCATGGATGGCATTATCTCGAAGTGTCAATTGCCAGGGTCTGGATTCGGCCACGGAACACCATGGATGGGATTATCTCGAAATCTCAATAGCCAGGGTTCCGGGGGTTGCCATGGGCGGTGCTATCTCGAAGCATCGATTGCCAGGAACCCTTGAGGATTGATGATGGGAGCAAGGAATCTGAAACAGACCTGTTGAAAAGCCAATCCTAGGCTAGAACTAAAAAGAAAAAGAGAGAGAAAACTCTCCAAACAGAATAACTTTCTATCTCTCTCTTACAAAACGCACTGCGAACTGAGCCAGGGCTAAAATCATTTCAAGCACGGGTGCTTTAACCACAAAGTCCAATAAACCTTAGGTTAGTTCTTGTGGGCCTTAAAAACCTTTGCTAAAGACTGAGGCTAAAGCTAGACAGATTTGGATCTTGATTGGTACTAGAGTACCTTTTAGACCTATGGTCAGCATTCTAACCTAATCTAAGCTCAAATGAAAAAGCACTTATCTGAAGCTATTAAGAACTTAATGGTCTAGAACAAGGGTTGAAACCTTAAGTTTTTTTTGCTAAGGGACTAGCAAAAGCTAGGCATGGGGGTATGATGAGAACCTCATCATGAGCCATAACTAGCTCATTTTGACCCAATACAAAGGATAAAAGCTCCTACATAACTCAAGGAAAGGCTTAACTCAGAGAATTCTAAGTTTAAGGAGAAAACAAGTCATAAGGGGTAAAAATGTAATTTTACCAGTATAATCTGCATACAGGGTAATTCAGGGTCCAAACATAGGTCAAAGCAACTTAATAAGAATAAAAGTGGGATGAGATGATCTAGCAAGGGCTACAGCAATTCCAAGGAACTAAATGATAATCTGTAACCCTAAAACAAACCCACTTCAATTCACGAGGTTCAAGGCAAAGCAAAAATGGAATAAACCCTCTAAAATTCAAAGAAAAATAATCTCTAGGGTTTAGAACCTTCAATTTGACCTTAGGAACCCATCTTGACCTACATTGAGAACCATACCCAATTAATAACTTAATTTGGGTTTTTGCGTAAATTGACCAGTCAAACAAGGTTTAATCTAGAAATAAAATTCACCATCAGATTCCTTAGGTCCTAATTAGTCATGTATAAAAACTTGAGCCTAAGAAGAAACCTTCTTGACCAACTTTACACTTTGGTCCTCATATATTTACTTTTTGGCCCTCACCTTTTGAACCCTCGCATTTTGGCCCCTAACTCTCCTTCGTTCTTTGCGTTCAGGTCCCCCCTGCAAAACCTGCCAGCACCATGCTCCGGCGACCTTGCGCGGAGCATGGCGCCGCGCAGGGTGAGGGGGAGAGCCTGGCAAGTAAACCGGGGGTGCCCTGCGTCGTCAGCCGTCGCAGGGACACCCCCCTGGTCGCTGTAACCCACCATACCGGCCGTGCGAACGCACGGACGGTATGGGTTTCCATCTCCGGCGTCCTCCGGCGAGGGAGACACGTCGTCTCCCTCCGCCTTCCTCCCTGATTCGGTCCCTATAAATACCCCTGTCGCTCCATCGTTCTTCCCAGCTCGGATCTGACGGAGAAAACCCCCAACTTTCCTCTCTTCTCACTCCGGCAGACGTCCACCAGCTCCAGCGGTTCTTCCTCCTCCTCTTCGCTCTGCCGCAATACCAGCAGTAGAGACTTCTTCCCCTGCTCTTCCCGCGCCACGCCGCACCCAGCTGGCGCCTCTCCGGCCCTCTGCTCGCCGCCGCCCCTTCCCCCGGGCATCTTCTTCTCCGGCGACAGTCGATACGACTGTCGCCCGCTCCGGCCCCTCCTCCTCCTGCTAAGTAGGTAGAACTCCTCCTCTTCCTCCCCTCTTCCTTTTCCTCACTTTAAACATCTACTGTCGCCCTCGATTCCGACCCCTCACCCTCACCTTCTCCGCCTCCGGCCATCCTCCGGCGAGCCGCTCCCATCACCCCAGCAACCCACACGGCTCGCCGACCACCGCAGAACCTCCGCCTCCTCACCCTGATCAACCCCCGCCCTTCCACTTCCCCCACATCACCCTCTGCAACCCCACCGAACAAAGCCATCTTCCGACCCACAGTCCGACCTAGGGCAGCCCTTGCACGCCGCCCCACGCCTCGCCACCACCCACACGAGCTTCGCCGCACTCTGGCGAAGCTCCCGGCACCTTCTGATTAGGCTGAGAGGCCGTTTTGCTGTGAACAGGTCACCCGACCTCCGCCGCCATTGCCGTGCAGAAGGAGCTGCTTCCGCCTGCAGCTGCAGGCGCGCCACGCCCAGATTTGACTCCCAGGCCGTGCGAGGCATTTCGACAAAGCGTCAGGCTGCAGCTGAAGCGAAGCCCTCGCGCGAAGGCCTCGCGTAACGCCGTGATTACCAGCTGTTTCCTCCGCGCGGGCACCAACTCGGGGTGGGACATTTAGTCCCACCTCGGAAAACTCTGAAGAGGCGCAGCGGTATAAAGTGAAAAAGTGCTGGAGGCTTATTGCCTCAGCACACGGGGTGAGGTCCCCTTCACCCGCCCGGTTACCCGGTCTCGTCCGCGCTCACGCCCCGCGGACCTGACCCGACCCGACTTAGACTGACCTGCACTCCTCGCCCACCACGCACGCCGGTGGGCCTGGACCCGGGCGCGACCCGTACCCGGCTACCCGGCAGCTCTGGGAGAGCTTTCCCAAGAGTGGCTTCTGTGAGAGAGAGATGCGGGGGGAGGTTAGAGATAGGTTTTGCCCCTCTCTGATCAAGCTGTGTAAGTGTGCAGGCACAAGTGAAGAAGAACCGTGGAAGAAGACGAAGGCTGAAGGAAGGAGGATCACCGAGCGGCACTGTAGCAGCGGCGGTTTAAGTCATCTGATTGGAAAATCAGACGACGTCCTGAAGGCAAGGAAGGAGAAGGAAGGCGAGGCAGAGGAGAACGCAGAGAGGCCAAGACAAGAACTGAAAGAAGAAGTAGAACACGAGAAGAAGAAGGTCTGAAGAAAGGAAAAGAAGAAAGAAAGAAGAAGAAGAAGAAGAACAGGGCCACAAGGGAGAAGAAAAAGAAAGAGACGAGCAGAAACAAGAACTGAAAGAAGAAGAAAAGCATCACTACTGCTGCAGATAAAGCAGAAGAGTCAAGCAGAAGAAGATAGGCAAAGAGAAAAGAAGAGAAGAAGAAAGAAGCCAACAAATTCTCTCTCTCTCTCTTTCTTTATTTTTGTAAAAGAAACTTGTACCCCTAGAATACAACTTGCTCCCTGAGTTCGACCTCGGGAACTCTCTTTTATTTTCCGAGTAAAAAATTTATATATTTGAAATGATGGCAATAACTGGTTATATTACAATGCTATAACAATAAAACCCGGTTATCTCTCGAAGCCAACGTTTCATGTTCACACTTCAATGGTTGCATAAATCTTCCTTCATGACGCACTCCCTTCCAAAAAAATCGCTTCCACATCACATCAATGCGCTTCTAAATAGACTTAGGAGCTTTGAAAATGAAGAAAAAGAAAATCGGAATAGACGTAATGACGAAGTTCAATAGAAAAGTCTTCCTCCCTTGGAAAGATACTGGCTGCTCCAGCCTTCTAACTTGGCTGAAATTTTATCAAACAGGATGTTCCAGTCACTCTTCTTCAACTTGGTACATTTCAATGGCACTCCCAAGTATCTAATTGGAAGTGTAACCAATGGTGTGCCTAATAAAGAAGATAGCGCCACTTGCTCTCGATCATTTAGTCCAAAGCAGACCAAGGAGGATTTCTCCCCATTCAATTTCAAACCTGATATATCCCCAAAGATCTTAACCATATGCAATAAAGCTTGCACTTCTTGTTCTTTCCCTTCTATAAAAAACACAGTGTAGTTGGCATATTGGAGAACTGGAGCCATGGCACTCCTATTAGAGATGGAATAGCCTCTAATTATACCAACCTCCGATAATCTACATGCATATCTTGCTAAAGTGTCAACCACAAGGTTAAACACTAGTGGAGCAAGTGGGCACCCTTGTCTAACCCCACATTGTAGTTGTATCTACTCCCCACAGGGACTGCCAATAATCAAATGGGTGAAGGATGCTGTGGTGATGCACATCTTCATCCAACGAAGCAATAAAGGTGGAAACCCTCTTCTTTTGAACACCTTCCATAGGTAAGGCCACAACACAGAGTCATAAGCTTTTCGAAAATCCAATTTCCAGAGAAATGCCTTACATTTTCTCCTATGCCACCCCATCACCATTTCCTGAGCCATGATGAAAGATTCTTGTAGAGATCTGATGAGAACCTCATCATGAACCCTAACTAGCACAATCTAACCTAGGTATGTAAGAAAAAGCTCCTACATAACTCAAAGAAAGGCTTAACTCAGAGAATTCTGAGTTTAAGAAGAAAACAGGTCGTAAGGGGTAAAAATGCAATTTAACCAACACAATCTGCAAACAGGGTAACTCAGGGTCCAAACATAGGTCAAACAAACCAAATAAGAAGGAAAGTGGGATGATCTAATCCAACAAGGGCTACAACAATTCCAAGGAATTAAATGACGTTTTGTAACCCTAAAACAAATCCACTTCAATTCACGAGGTTTGAGGTAGGGTAAAAATCAACTAAACCCTCTAAAATTCATAGAAAAATAATCTCTAGGGTTTAGAACCTTCAATTTGGCCTTAGAAACCCATTTTGACCTACATTGAGAACCATGGCCAATTAATGATTTAATTTGAGATTTTACGTAAATTGGTTGGTCAAACATGGTCTGACCTAGAAACAAAATTCACCATTAAAATCCTTAGGTCAAACTTAGTCATGTATAAAACCTTGAGCCTAAGAAGAGACCTCCTTGACCGACTTTGCAATTTGGTCCTCATCATTTACTTTTTGACCCTCAACTTTCGAAACCCTTGCATTTTGGCTCCTAATTTCATCTTCGTTCTTTGCATTTTGGTCCCTCCTGCAAGTCTCTGCGCAGCACCATGCTCCGGCAACTTTGTGCGGAGCATGGCGCCGCGCAGGGTGAGGGGGGCGTCCTGCCAAGAGAACGTGGAGTTCCCTGCCAAGAGAATGCGGAGTTCCCTGCGATGTCTGCTATCGCAGGGACTCGGCCATGCCACCTGACGACGTCCACACCCTTTGTGCGAACGCGCGGAAGGTATGGGTCTCGTCTCTGACCATACTCCGGCGAGGGACGCACTTCGCCAGCATGCGTCCGCCCCTCCGCCACCGCCTTTATAAAGACCAGCGTCGCCAGCCAGTTCTGGCAGCTTGGTCTTGACGGAGAATACCTCATCCCTTCCTCTCTCCCCACTCCGATAGGAACCCACCAGCTCTGGCGGCTCCTCCTCCTCCTTCTCGTCACTCTGCTGCAATACCAGCAGCAGAGTCACCTGCACTTGATCTCCCCACATCGCGCCGCACCAAGCACGCGCCTCCCTGCCCTCTTCCTCGCCGCTGCTCTCTCCCTCTGGGTGTTTCTTCTCCGGCGACAGTCGGTACGGCTGCCTGCCGCTCCGGCCCCCCTTCGTCCCTGTAGGTAAGTAACAGTTATTTCCCTTCCTCCCCTCTTTCTTTTCCCCAACTTGTTTTGCTTGATCGCCCTACGCCCACGCCTGACCACCTTCATCTTCCCCACCTCCGGCCACTCTCCGGCGAGTCGTTCCCGTCATCCCACAACCCCATACGACTCGCCAATTGCACCAAAATCTCCGCTTCACCTCACCAAACACCCTCCGCCCCTCCATTGCCATTCCACACCTCCACAACGACCCCTCGAAAAACCCATTTTTCTGACTACAGTCCGACCTAGGGCTGCCGCCAAACACCGCCTCATGCCTCGCCACCACCTGCACCGGCTTCGCCGCACTCCGGCGAAGCTCCCTGCATCTTCTAACTGGGCTGCGAGGCCGTATTCTTGCTTTCAGGTCACGCCCCCTTCGCCGCCATTGCTGGGCAGGTGAAGCTCCTTCACCTGCAACTGCAGCTTCGATCTCGCCCAGGCGCTGGTCCCAGGTCGCGCGGTGTGTCTCTGTGAAGACTCCCAGGTTTGCAGCTAAGGCAAACCCCTCGCGAGTTGCTGCAATTGCCTACAGCCTCCTCTCCTGCGGACGCCAGTCGGGAGGTGGGACTTTAGTCCCACCTCGGAAGTGCATGGCTCAGTGCCCGCACATAAATTGTAAAAGTGTTCGAGGCTATTCGCCTTCGAACATAGGGGTCAGGTCCCTCACGCACGTACATGCCACGCACTCGCCTTCGCCCGCGCTCATGCCCCGCGGGTCTGGGCAGGATCCAAATACCCGACACTACGCACACCTCGCCCACCACCGCACGCCGGTGGGCCTGGTCCCGGGCGTGATACTCGTACCCGAATACCCGGCTCTGGGAGAGCGATCCTATGAGAGAAATCTGAGAAAGAGAGAGATGCGGGGAAGGGTAGGGGTAGGTTTTGCTCTGACCAGTTGTGTGAGTGTGCAGGAGCAGAAGAAGAAGAAGCGGCGAAGGAAGAAAGGAAGGAGAAGAAGAGAAGCATTGTAGCAGACCTGCAGTTAAGTCGTCTGACCACTACATCAGACGATGATTGGGCAGCGGCTAGAGGAGATAAAGCAGAGAAGAATGAAGAAGAAAAGAAGAAGACTCTGCAGCTGAAGAGAAGAGAAGAAGACAGGACGAGTAGAAGAAGAAGACTTGGCCACCAGAGAAAAAGAAATCAAAAGAAAGAGAGAAAGAAATAGGAAGAAAAGAGAAGAAAGAAGAAGAAGAAGAAGAAAGAAGAGGGAAGAAGACAAAAAGCACAAAAAGAAGAAAGAAGAAGGCACAGCCATGAGAGAAGAAGAGAAGAAGAAGAAGCCAAGACAAAAAAAATTCTCTCTCTCTCTCTCCCCCCCTCTCTCTCTCTTATTTTTGTAATCCAATAGAGAAACTTTGTACTTCTAGAATTTCAGTAGCTCCCTGAGTTCGACCTCGGGAAAACTATTTCCGAGTTAAAAAAAATCTATTGTGACGACAACCGTAGCTGTCTTGTCTTATACTATAACGACTGTACTATAATAAACACAAAGCAGCACCGCGGTTCGCCGCTTTTCACTTGGTGCCGTTGCCGGGGAGCAACGGCTATTCTAGAAGTTTTGAGCTCTTTATTTAAAAATTGCTAATCTTTTTCTCTCTTGTGTGCAGGTAAAGGAAAAGAATTGGAAGAGCAGCCGCACAACAAACACTCCAACAAACAAGTAATCTTCATCAGCCCTCTCCTAAACTCCCTTGAGATCTAAAAAGAAATGAAAAGAAGAATCAACTTAGGGCTACCTGTGCTATACTTAGTAACTCATCAAAGTTGCCTAATTTTTCATTTCAACACATTTTAACTGTCCATCCAATTAAGGTAACTAGGGCTAAAACCTTCTTGATTGAGCCCTAGTTACTAAATTTTGAGGCAACTAAAATGGACCAAATAGAGCCAACTCAAGGATTGAAAAGCTAGGGTTTTTAGAGACACCTTCTATTAACAAAGAAAAGATCTTCTCAAAAAGAGGTGTGCCTAAACCTTGTTTGAAAAGATCTATACAAGAGGAACCCTAAGCAAATCAGGCTCTTAAATCCATTTGAACCTTAAAAGAAAGGACCCAAAAGCTCTCAAAAGGAACAAGAGGTGAAGTTGACCCCTTGGGTTAACCAACCTTAAAATTATGTCACTTTTTCACTCAAAATACTTAAAAGTTCAAGTGGAACCTTAAACACGTCAAGGTCCCCATTCTGGTCTACCTGGACCGTAGTGACAAGAGAGGTCGGGTGGGGGAAACCCTGTAACCCGTGGGGACGCTCTACCGTGTAGGGGTCTTCGCGGAACTCACCCTCTCTAGCTGCCCAGGTAATTCTCAGGTGGACGATCTTTTTGATCAAGGGGTCCATCTGCCCCACACCTCTATAGTCACCCAACAATTTTTGGGTGTTTCGATTGGGTCCAGCACCTTCTAACTCATCTATTCCAACAGTGCATGTACGGTAGGAGGTCCTTAAGACCACCCTTAAGACCTCCTTTAGAATTTCACTCTCGTCAAGGCCAAGCCTCGACGCCCGTGTTTGTGTAGCAACTCCACCACATTATTCTCTCATCTGATTCAGAACCAAGCTCTTCTTCCCCCATCATGGCTCAGCCAGTTAAGGAAGAAAACAATCTGGAGCACCAGCTCCAGCGACTTAATGACCTCTTCCAAAACTTTGTGCACCCACCGCAGCGTCCTATGATGTGGGACCATTATAATCCTACTGTAGTGGCCATTGAGCCTCAAGTCAGAATCCCAGCTGGAGGACTTGATTCTGAATTAAAGCCCAATATGATTCATGCTATACCTAAATTCCATGAGCTTAATTTCGAAGATCCCTTCCAGCACATCAAATAGTTGAAGCATCTGGCCCAAACTTTTGGGTCAGATGCACAAAATCGGGACATTCTTCTCATGAAGATGTTCTCCTTCTCTCTTATGGACAAGGCCGCTCATTGGTATCAAACTCAGACTCGGCCGATCAACACTTGGGAAGAACTTCAGTCTGAATTTTTGAAGGAGTTCTTTCCCGTTAGTCGAACCAATGCCTTGCGCCATCAAATTACTCACTTTACTCAGCAAACGGGAGAACCTCTCCATGAGGCATGGGATTGCTTTCAGGATCTCATGAGAAAGTGCCCCCACCACGGAGTTCCTAAATGGGAACAAGTCCAGTCTTTTTACCAGGGACTCCGTGAAGACATCCATCTTTTCGTCAATGCAACCTGCGGAGGAAATATCATGGGTCAACATGAGGACACCGTATGGGAGATTCTCGAAAACATGTACGAGAACTCCATCAACAATGACTCCATGGGATTATTCAACAGGACGAATTCCCGCGCATCGACTAACCTTAGGGGAGCACATGAGACGCAGGGCCTGTCCGCATCAGTCGACCTGGAATTAATGGCCAGTCTATTGGACAAGGTCTCAATCATTGAGAAGAAGGTGGATGAGCTGACTCAGCTCTTGCAGCGAGCGACCTCTGCGCGTAACTCCTTTGCACAGCCCCCTTCCACATAGGAGACTGTGCAAAACATTCTCCACCGATCTTCCCCTGGGATGGATTCATATCCATCCCCATCTGATTCTCGGATTGGAGGGTCATCCGATCCTTTCTATACCAGCCCGGGGAATTCCATTCCCCCTTTCTATGATTCTCTGGAGGTTCCTCAGACCTGCGAAGACCTCAACGCCATCCAGAACGACCCATTCTCCAACACCTACAACCCTGGATGGCGAAACCATCCTAATTTTCAGTGGGCGGGAAATTCCCAAACCCAAAGACCACCCTTTCAGTACCGCCCATAGCCCCCACAGCCCCCTCGTCCCTACCAGCCGCCTCAGCCTCAGCCCAACCCTACTTATCCATTAGGGCCCCTTATCCTTCAGACTCTAGCTGACATTCAAAGAACGAATGCGGCTATCCAAAAACAACACAAGGACGAACTTACAGAGGTCCGAAATTAACTGGCCCAGTTGGCAAATTCTTGCCAGCCAGGCACACTTCCTTCCCAACCTCTTCCTAACCCGAATAACATGCCAACTCAGCGGCGCGTTATGAACCCAAACCCGGGCCAAGCTCACATGATTTATCAGGCCCCCTCTGTTCCTTCACTTGATGGGATGGAGGCTTCCACTTCTTTTGCAGGCTATTAGCAGCAACCCATCTTACCCAATCCCAACCAAAATCAGGCAGGACTGAATTCCGTAACAACCCGTAGTGGTAAGGAAACCCAAGATCCACCTTATCTAAACCACTCCAAGCCTGGTAGTGATCCCAAGCCTAGGACGGTAATCCAGGACATTCCTATCCCTGTCCCAGATCAAAGACCTGGACCTATCCTAGAAGAACCAACAAAGGTTCCGTTTCCCGAGGCCTTGACCAAGGGAAAGAAGACTACAAGCCCATGGCACCTGAGGAGGACCTGGTCAAGCTCTTTGAGCAGGTCCACATAAACATCCCCTTGATGGATGCAATCCGCCACGTACCGGCTTACGCACGATTCTTAAAGAATGTGTGTACACCCCAGCATAAGCCGCGGACCAAGAGTGGGAGTCCAATTGTACTGTCAGAGCAAGCCAGCTCTATAATCCTAAGCAGACTACCACCCAAGGCTAAAGATCCTGGTACTCCCCTGATTTCCTGCAAGATAGGTGATACCCAATTTGATAGAGCATTGCTAGACTTGGGTGCTTCCATAAATCTGATACCCACATCCTTACTTAGCCATCTAGAAGAATCTGAGCTAAAACCAACTGAGGTGACATTACAATTAGCAGATTGATATATAAAGTCACCAAAAGGAATTCTCGAGGATGTTATTGTAAGAGTGCGGGATTTCTACTTTCCTGTAGACTTTAGTCTTAGACATGGACGCACCTGAAAACCCTAGGGATACACCGATCATTCTAGGGAGACCTTTCTTAGCTACAGCTAGAGCCAACATCAGCTATGAGGAGGGCCAAATAGAGCTCAAATTTGGAAATCAAACCCTAAAAATTGATATATTTAAGGCCCAACAAGGAATCAATTGCGGTGTTATCAAACAAATTTGTGACATTAGGGCTTTGGTTGATGAAACACCCTTTCAGAATGACCTGATTATACCTCATCAACCGCAGAAAGATCTTGACCGGCAAACAAAGGAGTCGAATCCAGAGTTAGACAAACCAATAACTCCTACCCTTGAACCTCACATCTATTCTGAACCACCCATTGCTGCTGATAACCCCATCCTCGAACTAAAGCCCCTTCCTGATCACTTGAAATACATCTTTCTGGGTTCTAATCAGACCCTTCCTGTGATTATCAATTCCAAGCTCAAACCCGAACAGGAATCCCGTCTGATTACTGTTCTCCAGCAACATCGTGGAGCCATCGGATGGACTCTCGATGATCTGACTGGAATAAGTCCCTCTTATTGTACTCATCATATCTATTCAGAAGAGGGCGCACGGCCTTCTCGTGAAATGTAGAGACGCTTGAACCCCAATCTGCAGGAGGTCATGAAAAAGGAGATCATCAAGTGGTTAGATGTCGGGATCATCTACCCGATCTCCGATAGTCGTTGGGTGAGCCCAATTCAAGTCATGCCTAAAAAGGCAGGACTCACCACTATAACAACTGAAATCAGAGAAGTCATTCCTACCCGATTAGCCAACTCATGGAGAGTCTGTATAGATTACCGACGACTCAATTCCTCCACAAAGAAGGATCATTTCCCACCACCTTTCATTGATCAGATTCTCGAAAAATTAGCGGGAAATCGATTCTTCTGCTTTCTTGACGGGTACTTCGGTTACAACCAGGTGGCAATCCATCCTGAGGACCAAGAGAAGATCGCGTTCACCTACCCCTTTGGAACGTACGCATTCCGAAGGATGCCTTTCGGTCTTTGCAATGCACTTGCGACTTTTCAGCGGTGCATGCTTGCCATATTCTCAGATATGGTAGGTGACTATCTGGAAGTCTTCGTGGATGACTTTTTAGTTTTTAGAGCATCATTTGACGATTGCCTCCAACACTTGGTCCAAATACTCAGGCGGTGCATCGATGTGAATTTGGTTCTTTCCTAGGAAAAGAGCCATTTCATGGTGCCTGAGGGAATTGTCCTGGGACACTTGATCTCGGAGAAAGGCATCCAAGTGGATCGAGCTAAGGTTGATCTAATCTCTCGCCTTCCTATGCCTAACTTGAGCAGGGACATCCGTTCTTTTCTGGGGCATGTCAATTTTTACTGTCGTTTCATTCCTGATTTCTCGAAAATCGCGCGCCCCTTGACTACTCTTCTCGCTAAGGATGTACCCTTTAAAATCTCCAAGGAATGCACACTAGCCTTTGAAAACCTTCGTGACCGAGTCACCTAGGCACCTATCCTACAATCTCCTGACTGGTCTCAACCCTTTGAGATCATGTGCGATGCGTCTAATTTCGCTATAGGAGCGGTCCTAGGGCAGAAAGTTGATGGGAAACCCGTGGTCATCTACTACGCTAGCAAGACACTTGACGAGGCTCAGCGTAACTACACGATTACGGAGAAAGAGCTGCTAGCTGTAGTATTTGCCCTTGAAAAATTCCGATCGTATCTCCTGGGTTCCCACGTCATCATCTACTCGGATCACACAGCTGTGAGGCATCTCCTTGCCAAGAAGGACGCGAAGCCCCGACTAATCCGATGGATCTTGCTGTTGCAAGAATTCAATCTCGAAATTCGCGACAAGGCGGGAAGACAGAATGTGGTAACTGACCATTTGTCCCACCTTCCTTCTGAGATTATCAACCCTTCCGGACCCATCACGGAACATTTTCCTGATGAGCACCTGCTAACTATTGGTACTAGCCTTCCATGGTTTGCTGATATAGTAAACTACTTGGCATCTCATCAGATCCCGTCTGATTGGCCGAAAGCCAAGAAAGACAAATTGTGCTCTGATGCCAAGTATTACATTTGGGAAGAACCGTACCTCTTCTGCATAGGTGTTGATCAAATCATCCGGAGATGTGTTCCGGAAGAAGAAGTCAGTAATATTCTCTCTTTTTGCCATGACCAAGCATGCGGTGGCCATTTCTCTAGGCATAAAACCACATCAAAAGTCCTCCAGTGTGTCTTTTACTGGCCTACGCTGTTCAAAGACGCATACAATCACTGCAAGGCATGCAGTCGTTGCCAAACTTTGGGCAACATGAGTCATCGCGACATGATGCCTTTGCAGCCGATTCTCGTATGCGAAATTTTTGATGTTTAGGGAATTGATTTTATGGGCCCCTTTCCTATTTCGGATGGTTTCGAATACATTCTACTGGCCGTGGACTACGTGTCCAAATGGATCAAAGCCATACCGACCCGAACCTATGATCACAAAATCGTTCTCAAATTCATTCATCAAAACATTTTCTCAAGGTTCGGGATTCCTCGTGCTATAATCTCAGATGGGGGGACCCATTTCACAAATGCTCAGTTTAGGTCACTGATGACCAAGTACGGGGTGTCTCACCGAATCTCTACTCCTTATCACCCCCAGACTAATGGTCTAGCTGAGCTATCAAATTGGGAGATCAAGAAAATCCTGCAGGTCACTGTTCGGCCTGACAGGAAGGACTGGTCGTCTTGACTTCCGGAAGCCTTGTGGGCCTATAGGACCGCCCACAAAACCCAATTAGGCATGTCTCCCTTTAGACTGGTGTATGGGAAGGCGTGTCACCTTCCCGTCGAACTGGAGCATAAAGCCTATTGGGTAGTATGGAACTGTAAACCCACAGAAAGCTTCAAATCAGCGAGATCGATGAATTACGCCTGGACGCGTATGAGAACTTGCAAATCTACAAGGAACGGGTTAAAGCCTTCCATGACAGGCATATCTTGAGAAAGATTTTTCATCCTGGTCAGAAGGTCCTACTCTTTGATGCCCGACTCAAACTTTTCCCTGGAAAGTTGCAATCCAAGTGGGTCAGACCATACTTGGTCTGACAAGTTTTTGGAAATGGAGCCATCAAAATCAGTCTGCTCAGCCACGATTCCGAACCTTTCATCGTGAACGGTCAGAGACTCAAGCCGTTTATTGATGTAACTTCTACTGATTTGGCTAAATCATTTTATATCCTCCATTCCCCTTGAGCTTATTGCGCCTAGCCGATGGCGTAAAACTCAACACTTAACGGGAGGTAGCCTGTCATTTTCCTTGAAAACCTAAAACCTTTTCGACGCCTTTGTGCACTTAAGGTTCACCCTTTAAGACAACCAACTCTACCTCAGATGATTGCATCTGGGATTAGAAATCGTTCGCAACAATCACCTCGACCCATTCACTCACCAAAATATCTGTCCTAAGGAATGAACTAAGCTGAATAAAAACCCCCCTAAGTCACAATGAGGACATTGCAAACCTTAGACATGGGGGGGGTATGAAAGTGCAAAACTTGTAAGAAAAGGTTTTAAACAAAAAAATTCACATATGCCAAAAACACCATAAAAATTAAAAGAAAAATTTATTAAAAAAAAAAGGAGAAAGGAAATTTTGTGAGAGAAGAAAAAGAAACAAAATGAAAAAGGAGCACAAAAATATGAGAAAAGAGTAATAGTCGTTAGTAAGAAACTAAGTAATTGACCTAAGTTCTAGACCTCATTTAAGAAAAGAAATGAAAAGTGCATGGTGAAATTAGTGAGAACACAAACCTTAGGCATTCTTGGATAGACTCTGAGTACCCATTAAGATTTGGAGACTCCGCAAGAGGTTGAGGAAAATGAAAAGCTTAAGTATTAGGTCCAAGGCTTAGGGAGTATTTGGCCTCATTAACTAACTTTTGGTTTACGGGACTCAGTAATCTAAGCACCCTAACCTCACACACAGCCTGGTTCAGTAAGCGTAAAAATCAAAATCACGCAGAAGCGTCGCAAAATTCTGAAAAGAACACCTAGAGTAGGAGTGGCCGATCAACACAAGTTGATTTGGACGAGTTCCCAGCGCGGAGAGGTGGGAAATTCCCCTCGAAGATGCATAACAAAATATCATCTCCTCGGTGCTTGTCTCTTAGGATATTTACATATCCTACTGGGGGCATGTAAGCACTCTGCTGGTTCAGATTCCATGGATGGTATTATCACGAAGTGTCAATTGCCAGGGTCTGGATTTGGCCACGGAACACCATGGATGGGATTATCTCGAAATCTCAATAGCTAGGGTTCCGGGGGTTGTCATGGGCGGTGCTATCTCGAAGCATCAATTGCTAGGAACCCTTGAGGATTGATGATGGGAACAAGGAATCTGATACAGACCGTGTTGAAAAGCCAATCCTAGGCAAGAATTAAAAAGAAAAAGAGAGAGAAAACTCTCCAAACAGAAAAATCTTCTATCTCTCTCTCTTATAAAACGCACTGCGAACTGAGCCAGGGCTAAAATCATTTCAAGCACGGGTGCTTGATAAATGCCAGTTTATCATCATTCTTATGCATTAAAACAAACCTAGCTCTTAGGATTTTACTCCGCAAACAGGTTTTTTGGGCTGCATTTAGGCATAAATTAGGTTAGGCATGCATTGCATTTTTTATTGTCTTTTTAATATGTTTTTGTGAGTGTTAGGGATGTACAGATATATAGAACCCTAGCACTCAAGAAGGCAAATGGTGAAGGAGAAGCCCAGACTAGCTGGAACTCAGCTTGATCCAGCTCACCTCAGCTTGATCCAGCTCACCGCAGCTGGAACCTAGCTCACTTGAACTATGGTTAGCTCATCCTAGCTCCATTCAGCTAATCTCAGCTGAGTGGCAGCTCAAGAGAGTTCATCTTAGCTCACCCTAGCTCAAGTCAGCTCAGATCCAGCTCAACTTAGCTGAGTCTAGCTCATCTCAGCTCCCACTAGTCCACAGGGAGCTCTAGCTAGCTCAGCTAAGTTGACAGGAGTTCACCCCAGCTCAGATCCAGCTACATCCGGCTCCACTCAACTCCAGCCAGCTGAAGAAGAACTCATCCCAGCTCAGGAAGCTCAAGTCCAGCTCCCAGGGACTCAGCTTAGCTCAACTCAGTTGAGCTAAGCTACCTTAGCTGCCTCAACCAGCTTGACCCTCCCCGGGAGCACCAGACCTAGCTCACCTTAGCTCATTATGGTAGAAGCTAGCTCACTTTAGCTTAGCTTGGCAGCTAACAAAGAACTAGCAAGCTAATCCAGCTAGAGTCGCTCTATGCCAGCCTCTTCAGCAGCAGCCAGCTCCAGTTTCAGCTCCTGACTTCTCCTCAGCTCCTCCCTCCAAATCCTAGCTCCAACACCTTCTCCTCTACTCCTCCATTAGCTAAGCTAGCTTAGCTTAGCTATGCTCCAACTTCATTGGCTTGTACCACCCCAAAAACCCACCTAACAACTCCACCCAACTAGCTCCACCTAAGCTCCACATAAGCTAACCTACTTGGCACCAACCTAGCCTACCCACCACCTCCAAAAGACACCTAAAAGTGGCACCAAAATCACCCTAACCACTGTTGGTGCTAGAGCACCATGATCATTTGTTTTTATGATAATAGAACATATGTTGTTTAACATTTGCACTTGGAGTCTTAGATTTCAGGTCAATTACAAATGTAGACGTGTTTAGACGGAATTCGAGCTCGCATCCAGGACGGATTGGAGGAGCTTGATGGAGAACAGAGGAGATTCGCGAAGAGCGATAGATTGAAGATGGAAGGACAAGAAGAATAGGATAGAATTCTTTTTATTCCTTTCATGTACATTTGTCGTTATTTTCTTGCTCTTTATTTCCTTAGAAAATTATGTTAAAGAGCCTCAAAGTACCTTAACAGTAGTCCTAGGAACACCGGCACAACCCTAGGATACTTAGGTTTTCTGTAGAGAACTTAGAAAACCAATATAAGGTTTAAACAGCATTTCCAGACGTCTAATTCCAAAATCAGACGTCTGATAAAGTGTTTTAAGACGTCTGACTGTTGATTCAGACGTCTGATAACATTTAGGCTGGACATTGTAAGTTCTGTCTGATGAAATCAGACGTCCAGACCTTAGACCAGACGTCTTAGGAGACGTCTAATAACTTTGCCAGACGTCCAATTAGTGGACCGTTGGCTCTCTTAGCAAACACTCGAGGATATGAACGTTAGAGCCTTATCAGACGTCTGATAATTGACCGTTTTGCCTCAACTGACCTGAAAATCTCTTCTCAGAGATTTTCTAGCCGTTGCAAATCCATTCCCACGAAAAAGTAGGTTTCCAGACGTCCATACATAGTGCTAGACGTCCTGTATGTCGTCTGATGGACTTGCACAATAACCCTATTTAGATCCGATTCAAGTTAGGAAGGAACCCGCACGAAATCAGACGTCTGACCTTGAAATTAGATGTCTTAAAGTGGTCTTCCAGACGTCTGATGCCAGAATTAGACGTTTGATTACCCTGTCAGTGCAATGATTGTTCCTGATTTCAGGCTGATTCACTTTGGCTTTGTACCCAACGGCTATGGAAGCTTTTCTAAGCCTTCCAAAGCCTTCCTAAGGCCTCTATAAATAAAGGGGAGCCTTTATACACCAAGACACACCTAGCTACACACTTTCACACTCTTTTGTGTCCAAAAAGACTCTCTTGCTCTCCAAGCTCTAGTTCTTCATCTTGAGAGCATCAAGCTTTGCACACCCGCTCTCCCGCCGTAGTTCATGAGAGCAACGTAGCGCCGTCGTGTTGTTCACGCATCCGTGTCGCCGACGCACTCCTTTCAAAGGGGAGTTTCCTAATTCCTATAGAAGCTAGGTTTAAAATTAGTTTGTTGGCTCTATAGGATTATTGTTCTTTTATCTTTGTTATTTGGTTGGGTATTCGCTTTGCGAATTCCCGTCTCCTTCGAGGGACAAAATCCTTCTCGTGAAGAGAAGGGGTTGAGGAACGCTACCCTTGCACTTGTAGCGTGGTTGTATTTGAGGTTGAATCACCCTCGTTTAAAGTGATTCGTTTAGTGGTTTTTGATCAACTTGGTTGATCGGAAAATCCTAACTCGAGAGGGTTAGGTGGTGGTTTTCACCCGGTTTGGGTTTCCACCTAAAAATACTTGTGTACTTGTGTGATTGTCTATTTTGTGAGATTGTTTATATTTATTTCCGCAATTATTACGTCACCCCCTCCTAGTAGGGAATCTACAACCACCCTCTTGATGGCGCCACTTTTCCCTCCATAATTCCCCTTCATCTCCACCACACAATTCCCCTTGAATCCATCTCCACCATCCACCTAATCCCCCTTCTAGAAGACCCTAGGTTGGCGCCAAAATGGTGGTGTCTCTCCACCACCAAAAGCCACCAACACCCCCTTTAACACCCCTTGGGTTGGCACCACACACCCTTGTCCATAGAATCACTAACCACCTCCATCCTTCCATCCTAGCCCTCCATTTCAAGGGGCACCTTAACCCCCCATCCTACCCTATAAAAAGACCACTACCCACCACCATTCAAGACATCCTTGGATAGCAAATTCACTCTCATATTCCACCTAGAAGCCCACGTCCAAGAGAGAAGAAGAAGAAGAAGATTAAGGGGATATTCTGTCCCCTTGGTGCCTTCCCCTCTTCCCTTCTCTCTTGGGTCACGCCAGCCAAAGGAGAAGCCAGGCAAGGAAGATCTTTGGAGGAGATCTTGAAGGTGGTCCACGCCACCTTGGAGGAGATTTTGAGGGTGGTGCACACCCACCCCTTGGAGAGAGCATCCAAGGTGGAAGCTTCCACCTTGGAAGAGCTCTCAAGGAAGGAGAAGAAGTAGGCCCTCTTTTCAAGCCAAGGAGCAGCTAGGCCTGGAGCAAGAAGACTCCCTTCTTCACCATTTTTGCAAGAGGATTTGTGTTTCTTTTCTTGCTTTCAGATTTTTTTAGTTCTAGTAGATGCATTCCTCTACTTGTCATTGAAAAGAACACTCATTCTAGTAAATTAAATTGCCTTCTTTTAGCTTTTTATTGCAATTGTTACTTTTGGTTCTAGCACTTGTTTCACCTCTCCTTCCTAATTACTCTAGGCCTCCACTTGCCTAGAGTGAGCTTAGGAAGAAGATATATCTATCTTTTAAGTTGTAGTTAAGCAATTGTAGGTGTTAGTACTTTACGTTACAATTCGCATTTTGCCCTCATCTTTTCAAAACAAAAAAAAAAATTACATATTTAAAATACCAAAAAGAAAGTTGAGATGTGTTTTTAGCAAGAGAATTGAATTGCAATTTTTGCCTCCTTGGACGACCCTAGATACTCCCCTATCTAGGTTTATAAATTTAAAAGCATATGCGAATTCGCATGTTACAATGACATTGAAAACCCGCTTTTACAAATCACGCGTAATCCGCTATCACTTTTTGGCGCTGTTGCCGGGGAGGCACGGCTTTGCATTAATTAATTTTCTCTTTCTTGAAGTGGATCTCATCCCCTTCTCTTTCTTTCTTTTGTGTGTGCAGGAATTACAGCGGGAAGGCGGGAATCTGGAAGCGAGAGCTCAAAGTTCCTTTTCTTCCTGCGAAATTTAGGTTGGTTCCTCTTTCTGGTCACATAATTAATTAAAACTACCAAAAACATATTAAACTTGGCTTTCAGGGTCCCAAACAATTTAATTAAGTGGAGTGGTGCCCATATAAAATCCATTGTTTGCTTGAATGCTTCTTTAGCACCACTCCACTACAAGTATTGGTGTTCTGTTTTTCGGGTCCAGATTTCTGTCCGAACTTGAAAAATTGATTCCTAACATCACAAGCCTCCAAAAATCATAAAATTTCATACAGTGATTCCCAATTAAGTTTGGAACATCTGTTCCAAATTTCAGATCAATTGGATTTGTATTTAATTTTTAAAAATTCGTGGATTGCAGAGGGGTCACACCCTCTAATCTTCCTGATTTGCTGTTGTCCGTGAATTTTTAAAATTTTTATACTCATCCAATTTTTATGAAATTTAGCTTGCTGGAATTCTTGTGAAATTTTACACATCACATAAAATCACAAGAATTTTCTAAGGTTGGTGGTAATACTGAAAAGTCCACAATACCCACGGGTATCATTTCTAGACTTTGACGCCAGTACAATTAAAAATTCAAAACAATTATCAAACAAATTCCTAAAATCTTACAAAAATCTTTTCTGGAATCCTTATTTGATTTTAGTCAAGGTAGTGGTATTGATTGCATTGATTGGACCACTATCTATTCAGAAAGCTTAAAAATAACACATTGGTAGTTAAATTTCTGTCTTAGGGACAATTGGCTTAGGGTTTCTTCTTTCTCTTTAGAGATGCAATTTAAAGGAAATATACAATCACCCATACAACTTGTCTTTCATTTGATTGTGAACTTTCAAACTTGTTTGAAAACTTAAAGAGGAAAACCCTAAAACACATTTAATTAAATCAAATCCTAAAAGACAAAAATACAAAAAAAAATAATTGTGTGACAACTTGATTTTTATTGGAGCCACTCTCCAATTCCTGCACACACACAAAAAATAAAAATAACAGGGCAACATCCCAATAAACGCCCTCCACATTCCGTGTGCACTATAGCATCCTAGACCTAATTAAAATTTGTAGCAACTTGACCCCTAAGGCTTTATCAACTTAGGCTTGCTATTTAGGTCTTAAGTTTTCTTTAGTTAGTACCAATTCTGTTATCTATATCTGGTGTTCAGGCTGAGGGGCCGTGTCAAACGACTAGGCGCAGGTTTGTACAAGCACCTGGGATTTTCCCTGGGAAACGTTTAGGCCCAAACCTCCCCTTAAGCAACTTGGCCAGATTTGTTGATAGAACGGGTATTCACTACTGACTACATATTTCCTATATAGATCAAGTCTTAGGTTATTATTAGGGAGTCACATTTAAGTTAGGTCTAGTTTTGTTTGTTTGAATTGCACACTTTCTCTCATCTCTTTCTCTTCTCCTCCCCTCCAATTCTTCCAAGTAGTGCATGCATGGGCGACGGTCCCAAAAACCATACCTCGAGGGACCATCTGATTTCGCCTCCCGCAGCAGGAAATCATTGTTTTCTTCCCCTTCCTCTTCTAAGACAATGGAAAACCCAGGAAGCCGTCAAACAAATTCTACTTCCACTTCTAACCCGTCAGCCGACCCACAAGCTGACTTCACCTTCCCTCATCTTCCTAACTTGGAGCAACCAGAAAAACCAACAGGGCCAGGTGGCCCTCCAATTGTAACCCAAAATACAAATCCCTTTGCATTAATGGTCGACCATTTGGCTCGACTACAACAAAATCAAGAAGATCTAGCTAGGACTATCACGAACCTAGCTAATCAAGGACAAAATCCACCACCCCGCCAATAGCCTGTCGTTTCTCTTAAGGATTTCTATGATCCTTCCAATTATGAGGAAAGACCAGGGGTGGTCATACCACAAGGGGATTTCGAGATTAAACCAGCCATTCTAAACCTTATCAAGCATTTTCATGGTCTTCCAAGAGAGGACCCTTTTTGTCATCTCGAGGAATTAACTGCCCTTGCTTAAACCACTCGTTCCCGCAATGTGCAGGAAGATGTGTGGTTAATGAGACTCTTTCCTCTCTCTCTTAAAGACAAAGCATCGCATTGGTTTAGAACGGTTGGGCGCCCTATTACCACCTGGCCCCAATTAAAAAGTGCTTTTCTTAAAAAAATTTTTCCGATCGGTCGAACGAATGCATTAAGAAGATCCATAACGACCTTTCAATAAAAAATTGGTGAACCCCTCCACGAAGCTTGGAAAAGATTTCAGGAACTTCTAAGAAGTTGTCCCCACCATGAAATTCCACAATGGTAGTTAGTGCAAATCTTCTATCATGGATTAGAAGATCAATTGAAACGATTCGTGGATGCCTCATGTGGAGGCAATTTTCTTAACAAAGATGCCGAAAGTGCTTATCTTCTCTTTGAAGAAATGAGTGAAAACTCATTTAACATGACTTCAATAGACACTTTTGGCAGATCACAAAACCCCAAACACGGAGTCCATGAAATTGACTCCAAATCCACCTCTGTTCTAGTCACACAAGATGATCTATATATGTTAGCTCAACGACTGGACCAGATGCAAACTCACCAAAAGAAAATGGAAGAAAAGCTCATAAACAAACAAGCTCCACACGTCCACTCTCCACACACTAACCCCCCACACATTCTCCGAAGAGAAAATCTACACAATATTGATGCCACATTTGCTAGCCAGCAATTTCCGGCTGATTTCCCGCAAGATTTGACTAGGAATTTTGATCAAAATATTTTTGATCCCACCTCGGAAAATATCTATGCTCTCCAAGAGCAATTTAGAAACCCCTCCAACACTTCCAATCAAAACTGGAGGACTAACCCAAATCACTCCTGGAAAAACCCGAATCCGATTCCTTTTCCCAAACAAAACTATTTTGGGAATTATGGGCAACCTATGTATCAACCTGGACCATCCCAGGATGATATTAATAATCAAGTCATGAAAACTCTGCAAGGAATGCAGACTCAAATGACAGAAGTAACCCGCATGATTACCAACTTGCAACACCAAGTTAAGGTTACTCCTGATCATCGACCTATTGGGAATTTACCTTCCCAACCCATGCCCAACCCAAATAATCAAAGGAATCAATTCCAAGGTGGATATCCCAGTCAACCCATTCAGCTAGCACCTCAGCATCCGCCGGGTTTTAATAACAGCCAGGCCCCCCATCCTCATCCTAGAAACAACCAGACTACAAATGCAGTTACCTTGAGGAATGGGAAAACCACTCACAATACCCTGCCTATTAAAGAAACCCGCTCTAATGACACACAGATTAACTCTTCCCCTCTTATTGTTTAGGAACCAATTCATGCAAAACAGGGCAACCCTGCCCCATTTCCACAAGCCCTCCACTCTTCAAAAAAGAAAAAGACAAAATCCGAGCCCACTGAGAAGGAACCAATGGATTTATTTGGGCAAGTAGAAATTAATATTCCTCTCCTAGATGCCATTAAATATATCCCTGCCTATGCAAAATTCCTAAAAGATTTATGTACTCCGAAAAGGCAACCCAGAAATTTAGGAAAGGTAATTCTTCCAGAGACAGTCAGCTCAGTTGTGCAGAGCCGACTGCCTCTTAAGAGAAAAGATCCCGGCGCCCCCCTAATCCAAGTTATCATTAATGATACCTCATTTGATCACGCTTTGTTGGATCTTGGTGCCTCAATTAATCTTATCCCCACAGTTGTTTTTGAGGAATTTAAGATCGGTGAATTGAAGCTTGTTGAGGTTACTCTCCAATTAGCCGACCGATCTACGATTAAACTAAGGGGAATTGTTGAAGATGTTCTTGTCCGGGTCAAAAATTGTCTATTTGCAGTAGACTTTTTAGTCATGGACATAGAGGTACCTGAAGCACTTAAGTTTGCCCCAATTATTCTTGGAAGACCATTCTTAGCCACCGCCCGTGCCAATATTGATTGTGATTCTGGAAAGATGAAGATCATGTGTGGCGGTGAATCTGTAACCCTAGACATTTTTCAAGCTTCTAGGCGATTCCAAGAACCAGATTTCTTTGATGATTCGGATTCAGAAATAGAAAACATTGTGGAGGAAACTTTGTAGATTTCCCATTTAGGTTCCTGTTTTGCTGTAAATACGGTTCCTGAACAATCCACTTTTTCTCACCCTTCCACCCTGTCTAGCTAACATTCCAGCTGACCCTTTCACTCTCACCTCACCTCTAACCCACAAAGCAGAAACTCTTTCGGAATCGGGCCCACAATTGGAATTAAAACCTTTGCCCGATTCCCTTAAATACGCCTTCCTGGGTCCTAATCAGACCCTGCCCCTGATTATAAATTCTGGACTTACCGGGGCACAAGAGCACAAACTCCTCCAGGTTTTTAGTAAATATCGGAAAGCTATTGGCTGGACCCTTTCTGATCTTAAGGGTATTCATCCGTCCTATTGTACGCATCGTATATATTTAGAGGACGATTCTCGCCCCTCCCGCCAACCATAAAGGCGCTTGAATCCTATTATGCAGGAGGTGGTAAAAAAGGAGATTATTAAGTGGCTGGATGCTGATATCATCTACCCCATTTCTGACAGCTCATGGGTTAGTTCAACATAAGTTGTCCCCAAAAAGGCTGGACTAACAGTTGTCACTAATGATAATGGGAAAAATGTAGCCACTCAAACCGCTTCTTCTTGGCGCGTGTGCATCAATTACTGAAAATTAAACACCGCCACCAAGAAGGATCATTTCCCGCTCCCCTTTATTGATCAAATCTTGAAGCATTTAGCCGGATGAGATTTTTACTATTTTCTGGACGGTTATTCCGGCTATAATTAGGTAGTGGTTCATCCTGAGGACCAGGACAAAACAACTTTCACCTGCCCCTTCGGAACCTTTACTTTCCGAAGAATGCCCTTTGGTCTTTGCAACGCACCTGCAACTTTTCAAAGATGCATGCTTGCAATTTTTTCAGACCTGGTAGGTGAATGTTTAGAAGTCTTTATGGATGACTTCTCTGTTTTTGGAGATTCTTTTGACCATTGTCTCAAAAATCTTGAAAGAACTCTCCAAAAGTGCATAGAAGTTAATCTGGTCCTTAGCTGGGAAAAAAGTCATTTCATGGTCCAAGAAGGTATTGTCTTGGGCCATGTTATTTCAAAACAAGGAATCGCGGTAGAGAAAGCAAAAATTGATGCTATATCACCGCCCACTACTGTCAAACAGATCAGATCCTTTTTGGGTCATGTGGGTTTCTACCGTCGATTCATACAAAATTTTTCCCAAATCTCCAAGCCCTTAAGTCAGCTTCTCACTAAAGACCAGCCATTTGATTTTAATAATAAGTGCCTGGAGAGTTTTCTGAGGTTGAAGAAAGAGGTTACTGAGGCACCAATATTGCAGGGACCTGATTGGAATAGTCCCTTTGAATTAATGACAGATGCCTCGGATTTTCCTGTAGGGGCCGTTCTAGGGCAAAGAATTGGCAAGAAGCCCATTGTGATCTATTATGCTAGCAAAACCCTTGATGATGTACAACGGAATTACACAGTTACTGAAAAGGAACTTCTTGCCATTATATTTGCCTTAGAAAAATTTAGATCTTATCTATTGGGGTCACATGTCACTGTTTATACCGACCACTCAGCAATTAAATATTTGCTGACAAAGAAAGATGCGAAACCCCGCCTTATCCGTTGGATTCTGTTGCTCCAGGAATTTGACCTGGAAATCAAGGATAAGGCGGGATTTCACAATGTAGTGGCCGACCATCTCTCTCGTCTTATGATGAATGACATAATGACCCCGCCAGATCAGTTCCCTGATGAAAGCATCTTAGCTGCTAAGACCCTCCCTTGGTTTGCACCCATCGCAAACTACTTAGCAACAGAACAAATCCCCGCTGATTGGCCAAAAACAAAACGGGATAAGTTCTTTGCTGATATTAAATATTATTTTTGGGAGGAGCCCGACCTTTTCCGCATTTGTGCCGATCAGGTCATTCGATGATGTGTCCCCGATTCTGAAATCCATGATATCTTGACACATTATCACTCAATGGCATGTGGCGGACATTTTTCGGGCAAGAAAACTGCAGCTAAAATCCTTAATGAGGGATTTTATTGGCCCAGCTTGCACAAAGATGCTCATGACTTCGTTCGGTCTTGTGTGCGTTGCCAGAGCATCGGCAACATGACTCGGAAGGATATGATGCCTCTTAATCCTATTTTAGAGGTTGAAATTTTTGATGTTTGGGGCATCGACTTCATGGGACCGTTCATCAACTCTGGTGGGTATTTATATATTTTAGTCGCAGTCGACTATGTTTCTAAATGGATAGAAGCAATACCCACCCGCACTAGTGATCACCGTGTGGTTGTCGAATTTCTTAAGAAAAATATTTTCTCAAGATTCGGCATACCAAAAGCCAATATCAGTGACGGAGGCTCACATTTCACCCACTCACAATTTTGTCACATTCTTTCTAAATATGGGGTTAATCATAAAATTTCCACACCATATCACCCCCAAACAAATGGCCAGGCTGAAGTCTCTAACCGGGAAATTAAAAATATTTTACAAAAGATGGTTAGGCCTGACCGTAAAGATTGGTCCACAAAATTGGACGACGCTTTATGGGCCTACCGTATTGCTTTTAAAACTCTGCTTGGCATGTTTCCCTTCCGTCTGATTTTTGGGAAGGCATGCCATCTCCCGGTAGAATTAGAACATAGGGCTTTTTGGGCAATAAAACAACTCAATATGGATTTATCTAACGCCGGTAACCATAGAAAATTACAATTAACTGAATTGGAAGAATTACGTAATTTTTCCTATGAAAATGCAAGGATTTATAAAGACTGAACAAAGAAATTTCACGATAAATATATTGTTCGAAAACACTTTGATGTTAATCAACGCGTTTGGCTTTTCGATGCGAGATTACGTCTTTTTCCTGGCAAATTAAAATCTAAATGGACCGGCCCCTTTATTGTCCATAAAATATATCCATACGGCGTTGTTGACCTTTTTGATCCAAAAACTAATTCGACATTTCAAGTCAATGGCCAGCGTTTAAAGGCCTATTTTGACCATACGCCTAAAATTCCGTCTGAATCTTTTAATTTTACTGAGCCAGCCACCCTTGATCACTAGTGTACATCACGCCCGGCTGAATGGCGTAAAAGATAGCATTGGATGGGAGGTAACCCATCATTTTTTTTCCTGCTTTCCTTTTTTCTTTTCCAGGTTTTGATCATCCTAAACCCAACCATTCTTCACTAAGGTGATCCCTTTTCCCTCCTAATGCATGAGGACATGGCATATCTTAAGCATGGGGGGAGTGTTTTTAAATTTGACGATCGATTTAGGATTTTCAAAACCTAACAAAAAAAAATGCAATTTTCTTTAATTTATTTCCTGCTTGCATACCTAAAAAAATAAAAATGTTAAAAACTTATTGAGGAAAAATTTTGAAATCGGAACTAAGGTCGAGAAATTCACTTTTGGTACAATAGGATTTAATCTTTAACAAACTAAGGATGAGGATATGGATCTGATCATTATAATTCCAGGGTCTATTTTAGACTAGATTAGATATCCTTCTATAAAATTCCACCTGAACTCATGATAGTTCAGGTGACTTGATCCTATTTTGTAATACGGAAAGTATTTGACTTAGTTTCTGATTCAAAAACTTGCGTGTCTTGAGAAACTTCTTGTGTCAATTTTCACACACAAGCCAACACCTAAAAATAATTAAAAATTTGAAAAACTCCCTTGTTTGGACTTAGTGAAAGTCTGAAGCAGATCATTGGTTTGAGTTCCCACCGCCGAGAAGGAGGAAAATATCTCCTTTGAGGATGCGATGTCAACATGTTACCGCCTCGGCGCTGCTCCATATCTATATTTCATATCTTTAGATGAAGCATTAAAGCGCATTTTAGCAGCTCAAGTGTCTTGGACGGTGCTCTACCTATAGTGTCGGAGCAAGAGCTTGAGTTTGCTTGGAGCACCTCTTTACACCGCATCGTGTTTTGAGGTTGTGAGCTCCTGGGTGGTGTCATGGACAGTGCTATCTCGAAGTACTAGTGCCAGAGCCCCCTCGAGGAATGGTAACGAGAATGATGATCCAGACACATCTGTTGTAAGACTAAGCTAAAAATAAGCATGGAAAAAAAAGGTAATAAATAAATTAACACGCCCTTATAAATGTTGGCTTTTCACAAGCATAGACACAAGGTTTTAAAGGATTTTGCAAGTTGCGAATCAGATTCATGAGCCAGAAAAATCCTAAAAACAAACATTTCAAGTCATCTGAATTAACAAGGGATTAATTTGTGAATTTTCTGGAGGATATATTGATCCCGTTCTGTCTAATGGTTGAATCCAAAAACAAATCCTGATGTTTATCTTTAACAAATCTCGTACCTCCTGTGTTTTAATCTACCAAGGTCCCTTAATCTCTTTTTCTCCTCAAAAGTCGAAAAAATTAGATTTCCCAAAAATTCCATTTTCCAAAAACTTAAAGTTTTGCTAAGAGAGTAGCAAAAGATAAGCATGGGGGTGTGATAAACACCAGTTTATCATCATTCTTATGCATTAAAACAAACCTAGCTCTTAGGATTTTACTCCGCAAACGGGTTTTTTGGGCTACATTTAGGCATAAATTAGGTTAGGCATGCATTGCATTTTTTATTATCTTTTTAATATGTTTTTGTGAGTTATAGGGATGTACAGATATATAGAACCCTAACACTCAAGAAGGCAAATGGTGAAGGAGAAGCCCAGACTAGCTGGAACTCAGCTTGATCTAGCTCACCTCAGCTTGATCCAGCTCACCGCAGCTGGAACCTAGCTCACTTGAACTAGGGTTAGCTCATCCCAGCGCCATTCAGCTAATCTCAGCTGAGTGGCAGCTCAAGAGAGTTCGTTTTAGCTCACCCTAGCTCAAGTCATCTCAAATCCAGCTCAACTTAGCTGAGTCTAGCTCATCTCAGCTCCCACTAGTCCACAGGGAGCTCTAGCTAGATCAGCTGAGTTGACAGGAGTTCACCCCAGCTCAGATCCAGCTACATCCAGCTCCACTCAACTCTAGCCAGCTGAAGAAGAACTCATCCCAGCTTAGGAAGCTCAAGTCCAGCTCCCGGGGACTCAGCTTAGCTCAACTCAGTTGAGCTAAGCTACCTTAGCTGCCTCAACCAGCTTGACACTCCCCGGGAGCACCAGACCTAGCTCACCTTAGCTCATTATGGTAGAAGCTAGCTCACTTTAGCTTGGCTTAGCAGCTAGCAAAGAACTAGCAAGCTAAGCCAGCTAGAGTAGCTCCATGCCAACCTCTTCAGCAGCAGCCAGCTCCAGTTTCAGCTCCTGACTTCTCCTCCTCAGCTCCTCCCTCCAAACCCTAGCTCCAACACCTTCTCCTCTACTCCTCCATTAGCTAAGCTAGCTTAGCTTAGCTATGCTCCAACTTCCTTGTCTTGTACCACCCCAAAAACCCACCTAACAACTCCACCCAACTAGCTCCACCTAAGCTCCACATAAGCTAGCCTACTTGGCACCAACCTAGCCTACCCGCCACCTCCAAAAGACACCTAAAAGTGGCGCCAAAACCACCCTAACCACCCCCTTGATGGCGCCACTTTTCCCTCCAAAATTCCCCTTCATCTCCACCACACAATTCCCCTTGAATCCATCTCCACCATCCACCTAATCCCCCTTCTAGAAGACCCTAGGTTGGCGCCAAAATGGTGATGTCTCTACACCACCAAAAGCCACCAACACCACCCTAACCACCCCCTTTAACACCCCTTGGGTTGGCGCCACACACCCTTGTCCATAGGATCACTAACCACCTCCATCCTTCCATCCTAGTCCTCCATTTCAAGGGGCACCTTAACCCCCCATCCTACCCTATAAAAAGACCACTACCCACCACCATTCAAGACATCCTTGGCTAGCAAATTCACTCTCATATTCCACCTAGAAGCCCACGTCCAAGAGAGAAGAAGAAGAAGAAGATTAAGGGGATATTCTGTCCCCTTGGTGCCTTCCCCTCTTCCCTTCTCTCTTGGGTCACGCCAGCCAAAGGAGAAGCCCGGCAAGGAAGATCTTTGGAGGAGATCTTGAAGGTGGTCCACGCCACCTTGGAAGAGATTTTGAGGGTGGTGCACGGCCACCCCTTGGAGAGAGCATTGAAGGTGGAAGCTTCCACCTTGGAGGAGCTCTTAAGTAAGGAGAAGAAGGAGGCTCTCTTTTCAAGCCAAGGAGCAGCTAGGCTTGGAGCAAGAAGACTCCCTTCTTCACCATTTTTGCAAGAGGATTTGTGTTTCTTTTATTGCTTTCAGATTTGTTTATTTCTAGTAGAAGCATTCCTCTACTTGTCATTGAAAAGAACACTCATTCTAGTAAATTAAATTGCCTTCTTTTAGCTTTTTATTGCAATTGTTACTTTTGGTTCTAGCACTTGTTTCACCTCTCCTTCCTAATTACTCTAGGCCTCCACTTGCCTAGAGTGAGCTTAGGAAGAAGATATATCTATCTTTTAAGTTGTAGTTAAGCAATTGTAGGTGTTAGTACTTTACGTTACAATTCGCATTTTGCCCTCATCTTTTCAAAACAAAAAAAAATTACATATTTAAAATACCAAAAAGAAAGTTGAGATGTGTTTTTAGCAAGAGAATTGAATTGCAATTTTTGCCTCCTTGGACGATCCTAGATACTCCCCTATCTAAGTTTATAAATTTAAAAGCGTATGTGAATTCACGTGTTACAACGACATTGAAAACCCGCTTTTATAAATCACGCGTAATCCGCTATCAGTGCTTTAACCACAAAGTCCAATAAACCTTAGGTTAGTTCTTGTGGGCCTTAAAAACCTTTGCTAAGGACTGAGGCTGAGGCTAGACAGATCTGGATCTTGGTTGGTACTAGAGTACCTTTTAGGCCTATGGTCAGCATTTTGACCTAATCTAGGTTCAAATGACAAAAGCACTTATCTGAAACCATTAAGAACATCATGGTCTAGAACAAAGGTTGAAACCTTAAGTTTTTGCTAAGGGACTAGCAAAAGCTAGGCATGGGGGTATGATGAGAACCTCATCATGAACCCTAACTAGCACAATCTAACCTAGGTATGCAAGAAAAAGCTCCTACATAACTCAAAGAAAGGCTTAACTCAGAGAATTCCGAGTTTAAGAAGAAAACAGGTCATAAGGGGTAAAAATGCAATTTCACCAACACAATATGCAAATAGGGTAACTTAGGATCCAAACACAGGTCAAACAAACCAAATAAGAAGGAAAGTGGGATGATCTAATCCAACAAGGGCTACAATAATTCGAAGGAATTAAATGACATTCTGTAACCCTAAAATAAACTCACTTCAATTCACGAGGTTCAAGGCAGGGTAAAAATCAACTAAACCCTCTAATATTCATAGAAAAATAATCTCTAGGGTTTAGAACCTTCAATTTGGCCTTAGAAACCCATTTTGACCTACATTGAGAACTATGCCCAATTAATGATTTAATTTGGGTTTTTACGTAAATTGGCTGGTCAAACATGGTCTGACCTAGAAACAAAATTCACCATTAAAATCCTTAGGTCAAACTTAGTCATGTATAAAAACTTGAGCCTAAGAAGAGACCTCCTTGACCGACTTTGCAATTTAGTCCTCATCATTTACTTTTTGACCCTCAACTTTCGAAATCCTTGCATTTTGGCCCCTAATTTCATCTTCATTCTTTGCATTTTGGTCCCTCCTGCAAGTCTCTACGCAGCACCATGCTCCGGTGACTTTGTGCGGAGCATGGCGCCGCGCAGGGTGAGGGGGCGTCCTGCCAAGAGAACGCGGAGTTCCCTGTGATGTCTGCTATCGCAGGGACTCGGCCATGCCACCTGACGACGCCCACACCTTCCGTGCGAACGCGCAGGAGGTATGGGTCTCGTCTCCGACCATACTCCGGCGAGGGACGCACGTTGCCAGCGTGCGTCCGCACCTCTGCCACCACCTTTATAAAGACCAGCGTCGCCAGCCGGTTCTGGCAGCTTGGTCTTGACGGAGAATACCTCATCCCTTCCTCTCTCCCCACTCCAATAGGAACCCACAAGCTCTGGCTGCTCCTCCTCTTCCTCGTCACTCTGCTGCAATACCAGTAGTAGAGTCACCTGCACCTGATCTCCCCGCGTCGCACCGCACCAAGCGCGCGCCTCCCTGCCCACTTCCTTGCTGCCGCTCTCTCCCTCTGGGTGTTTCTTCTCCGGCGACAGTTGGTACGACTGCCTGCCACTCCGGCCCCCCTTCGTCCCCGTAGGTAAGTAACAGTTATTTCCCTTCCTCCCCTCTTTCTTTTCCCCAACTTGTTTTGCTTGATCGCCCTACGCCCACGCTTGACCACCTTCATCTTCCCCACCTCTGGCCACTCTCTGGCGAGTCATTCCCATCATCCCACAACCCCATACGACTCGCCAACTGCACCAAAAGCTCCTCTTCACCTCACCAAACACCCTCCGCCCCTCCACTGCCATTCCACACCACAACGACCCCCTGAACAAGCCCATTTTTCCGACTACAGTCCGACCTAGGGTTGCTGCCAAACACCGCCTCACGCCTCGCCACCACCTGCACTAGTTTCGCCGCACTCCGGCGAAGCTCCCTGCATCTTCTGACTGGGTTGCGAGGCCGTATTCCTGCTTTCAAGTCACGCCCCCTTCGCCGCCATTGCTGGGCAGGTGAAGCTCCTTCACCTGCAACTGCAGCTTCGATCTCACCCAGGCGCTGGTCCCAGGTCGCGCGGAGTGTCTCTGTGAAGACTCCCAGGTTTGTAGCTAAGGCAAACCCCTCGTGAGTTGCTGCAATTGCCTACAGCCTCCTCGCCTGCGGACGCCAGTCGGGAGGTGGGACTTTAGTCCCACCTCGGAAGTGCGTGGCTCAGTGCCCGCACATAAATTGTAAAAGTGTTCGAGGCTATTCGCCTTCGAACACAGGGGTCAGGTCCCTCACGCACGTACGCGCCACGCGCTCGCCCTCGCCCGCGCTCACACCCCGCGGGTCTGGGCAGGATCCCAATACCCGACACTACGCACACCTCGCCCACCACCACACGCCGATGGGCCTGGTCCCGGGCGTGATACCCGTACCCGAATACCCGGCTCTGGGAGAGCGATCCTATGAGAGAAATCTGAGAAAGAGAGAGATGCGGGGAAGGGTAGGGGTAGGTTTTGCTCTGACCAGTTGTGTGAGTGTGCGGAGCAGAAGAAGTGGCGAAGGAAGAAAGGAAGGAGAAGAAGAGAAGCACTGTAGTAGACCTGCAGTTAAGTCGTCTGACCACTACATCAGACGACGATTGAGCAGCGGCTAGAGGAAATAAAGCAGAGAAGAACGAAGAAGAAAAGAAGAAGACTCTGCAGTTGAAGAGAAGAGAAGAAGACAGGACGAGTAGAAGAAGAAAACTTGGCCGCCAGAGAAAAGGAAATCAAAAGAAAGAGAGAAAGAAATAGGAAGAAAAGAGAAGAAAGAAGAAGAAGCAGAAGAAAGAAGAGGGAAGAAGACAGAAAGCACAAAAAGAAGAAAGAAGAAGGCACAGCCGTGAGAAAAGAAGAGAAGAAGAAGCCAAGACAAAAAAAATTCTCTCTCTCTCTCTCCCCCCCTCTCTCTCTCTTATTTTTGTAATCCAATAGAGAAACTTTGTACTTCTAGAATTCCAGTAGCTCCCTGAGTTTGACCTCGGGAAAACTATTTCTGAGTTAAAAAAAATCTATTGTGACGACAACCGTAGCTGTCTTGTCTTATACTATAACGACTGTACTATAATAAACACAAAGCAGCACCGCGGTTCGCCGCTTTTCAAGATCTATTTGGAAGAAAGGCTGATTGAACAGGAAGAATCTGATCTTGTAAAACAATTCGAAGTCTATTTGCCAGGACTTTGCTCACCACCAAATAGATAGAGTTCGAGTGCAATAGGCCTAAAGTCTGAGAATCTATCCGCACCTTGTTTCTTTAGTAGAAGAAATAGATAAGATCGGTTTATCTTATCAAAATCGTAATTGCCTCTCTCAAAATCCCCAATAACCTTCATCACCTCCTCACCTAGCAAATTCCACAGTTCTTTATAGAAAAAGACTTGAACACCATCCGGACCCAGTGAGCCTTCATTGTTCAAATCTTTTATAGCATCCACAACTTCTTTTTCATAAATAACCTCAATCAATCTGCTAGCCTGATCTTCAGAAATTTGAGGAAATATACCTACTGCCATTCTCCATTCTCCCCTACCTACTACTCGTGAAGTTTCCTTGAAATATTTGATGGCTTCAGACTGAATCTCCTACAAAGAAGTTCTCTGATCACCTTTAATAATATATGATATCAGGTTCTATCTTCTATGTGAACTGGCTACAAGGTGGAAATACTTTGTGTTGGCATCACCCTTGTTAAGCCAGAGTTGCCTTGAACATTCACACCAATCCATTTCATGCTTTAGATCCTCCTCCTCTATCACCTCTTGCCAACCTTTCCTTGCTTCTAGTTCTTGGTCTGATAGAAAGGAGACAAATTCCTTTGCATCTAAGTATTGCACCTCTAATAGAGCTTCATGACGTCTTTGCTCTCTCAAGCTTTGAAGCCAGTTTGATTATAGCAGTACCTTCCACCTGTTTAGCCCTCCACCATGCTTCAATCATTTCACGAAAGCCCGATTCTCTCAGCCATGATCTTCTAAACTTGACGTTGGAACCTACGTGTGCATGCTCACCACTATCCCAAACCAAAGGCATATGGTTTGAGAAGGGTCGCTCTAAACCAACCACAGATGACAACTGAAACTTGTCCAAGAGGTTGGCATTTACAAAGAATCTATCTAATTTAGACATTAGACCATTTCCATTTCTCCAGGTATACTCTGCTCCAGAAGAAGGAAATTCATTCAAATCGAGATTTTGTATCATCAATTGAAAACCAAGTGATGCACTGTCCACTAAGCCACTTGATCTGTCCATCCCTGTCAAAACACAATTAAAATCGTCGCCCACCAGCCATGGAATCCCCTGTGCATGAATTGCCACTTCTAAGAGATCTTCCCACATCTCATTTCGAACATTCGCAACACAAGTCCTATAGACTTCTGTAATGAGACATTCCACCTCCCCCTGTACCATCTTACATTTACAAGTTATCATATGCCTAGATTTATAGATCTCCATCACTTGTAGACATGCCTTTCTCCACCATAAGGCTATACCACTAGACCTCAGCGCTAAGCACCGCACATTCAGCTCTTCCTGACTTCATCAACTCATTCCACACCTTACTATTTTCCTCTTCAATATGCTTTTCCTATATGAGTGCACAATCAATCTCCCATTCCCTCAGATATCTCGATAAGGAGGCCGGTCGAACTTTGTCGCGTGACCCACGCCCATTCCAAGAGAGAACTCTCATCTCCCTTCTTGAGATCCCCCTCATTAGATTTATGTATCCTTCCAACTCAAAGAGCAGCTGCAATAGAATTTTCATCCATCTTCACAGAGTTCACACATTTTCTCTGCCTAAGCTTGTATGGGGACCTCCCAATCCCAGATTTAGATGATGAACCTACCCTAAACTTCAACCCTTCTACAGCTTGAAAGGAGGAGTGGAGCTCCATAGAATTGATAGGAACCTCCTGAAGCACCCCCACAGTTACCTCCTCCTCAACTATAAGTTGATCATTTTCATATCATCCATCTCATCCTCATCCACCCCCAAATGATGATGATCCTTTCACTTCTTTGGCTTAGGTGTCTCATCTGGTGTATCACGGCCCATCTGCACCCGACCTGCATCCTCTCTTACAGCTTCAGCAATGGTCTTCTTCTCTTCCTATTCCTGATGGATTGTGTCCTCACACCCAAATGTCAGTCACAAGAGCCATGAACTACCTCCACATCGAAGGATAATTCTCTCTAGAATTGATCCCCCCCCAAAGACATCCACCTTCACACCCATTATACGACCATCCCCTTCCCATAGGCTAACCTCAGCATCTTTTGCCAACTTTGCAAACCCTACTATCATGGATGCAACCACCTCCCTCGAACTTAGATGGAGTGGCAAGCCCTTAATTTCCAGCCTTCCCTATCTAGAGCATGTTCTTTGAGGCGACCACTCCGACAAGGAACCATCAAAAGGAGATACAAGTATCCATAACACCGTCACATTCTCAAAAATGCTTGATAAAAAATGAAGACGTTCAACATCGATCATCCCCAATCCAAAAACCAAGAATCGCGTAGGGGATAGTGTGGCAATCTTCCAACCTTCAATCGATAAAGATAGGGATCTTACCAGTAAATGAAGATTTTCCAAAGAGGGATTATCGGTCATCACCTCTTCGATCAAAGCACCTCTTAGCACTAATTCGGCAACCCTAATGTCCTCAGACATAGGAACCTCTACATCAATGGTATGACCCAAATAGATGGGCGACGGTGGTGGAGGCAGTGGCGAGCCTTCATTATTCATCCTCCTAACGTGCGTGGAAGCCCTCTCTCCTGGCTGCCCTTTAATCATCGCACAAGAATCTCGCTTGTGACCATGTCCTCCACAGGCCAGACAAATGAGAGGAGATCGACATACCGCCGCCATATGTCCACGTCTTCGATAGCGAAAACACATAATCTCCCTGTTAACCCTTTTCCAAACCTCCTTCCTCGCAAGCCTCGTGCCCTCAGCCCTTCTTCTCGTCTGAGAAAACCCCCTCTACTCTCTCCTCTACCAAGCCCTAGATCTCCAACTCGACCACCCCTCATCTCCCACCCTATCACTATGATCTCTCCCTCCTGTTGCCACCCTCTTATCACCATGGTCTCTCCCTCCCATCGCCATCCTCCCATTTTTAGGGTTTTCAAAACAATCGGGCACTTGAAAGTAGTGGCAAATGTATTATATGCCACTATCTAATTAGCTGCTAAAAGCAATTTTTTTTGTAGTGTTACAAAACTAAGTGTGGGTGTCGAATCTCAAGTAGTGTTATTTAATTAGGTGATATTAGCGTCGAAATGAGTATAGTGGAAGTGGTTAACTACAAACGAGCCTACACAGATTTTTCAAATATATTTAACTTAGACTAACGTACGTTTTAAGATTGTTTGTTTTAGGCCCAGGGTCAAACTCAGGGAGGCGGGCTTAAGGTTCTCGATTTCTACGAGAAACCTAAAGGTACGTCATTTCCATTTGCTTATTTTGTTTTTGGATTTTTCTTTGGTTTTAGATTTTTTTTGTGATAACTTTGTTCTTGAGGCACTGCCTCAAAGTAAGTCCTTCGCAACATGCTAACTTGAGTCCAAATAATCTCTCTACACACGAGATCAGGTACTTCCAAGACACAAAGTTATCTTTTCTCTTTTACAACATCTTTTTTTGTATTTTCTTAATTATCAAATAAAAGATAATACGAGAATAAAGGAAAATTTGTGGGAAATGAAAGAAATTGAGATACTTAGCTTATTTATATATGTACATATGTATGTATAAGATATATATATCTATGTATGTATATAGCGAGATAAAGAAAAAGAGAAGAAAAGGAGGATGGAATTGACAAATGGGATGTAGCACTGTGCTAGGCTAATTGATGTCTAGATAGACATGATCAACCCTAGTTATGTGCCATGTGAATGTGTGGATCAGACATGTGTGCGTGTGTGGGTATACTTAATGTGTACAGGTTATCGCATATGTGTGCACAACTAGTGTGTAGACACTAGCGATACAATGTGCGGGAAATGGGGCGATGTGAGTGTGTGTGCATGTATTGGTCTCTATGTGTGTGTCTTTGTGTATGTGTGGGGGTGTGCGTATACATGAGTCTATGTGAGTGGGTAAGTGTGAAGTGGGGAGGTTGTGCTGTGTGCATACAAGAGTGTAGCATGCAGGCATGTAGTGCACGCTAGAGTAGTGTGTGCGCACTGGTGTGAGTGCAACATTGAGAGATGGTGTGAGGGAGTGTGTAGTGAGTGCGCGCCTGAGAGGGAGTGGTGGCACGTAAGAGTGAAGAGAGAGAGCATGCGAATGTGTGAAGAGTGACTGACTGAGGGGAGTAGGAAGGCACGCTTCAGTGTTGGTGACCAACTAACTAAGAAGTTGGCTAGTCACAATCATGCTAGGCAGTCATGCAAGGGGGCGCATAGAGAGGTGGGGATAGGCATGCAACCGACTGAGTGAGAAACTTAGTCGATCATATGAGAAGGGAGAGTGAGTGCACAGAGCGTGCAACCGACTAAGTGAGTGGGTGTGTTCAGTGCTATGTCACCGGCTAAGTGATGGGAACACCATCATGGGCCCTAACTAAACACATGTAGTCAAGTTTGATTGATTAAAGCTCCTACATAATCATCTAAGGGTCATAATTCTGTAATGTTATGATTTTAGAGAATGGGAAATCAAGGTTAATTCTACAATTTTAATAGCACATCATGAACACAGATTAACCACGAGGTCACTCAGGGGTTAAATAAAGATCAAATGAGCTCAAAAGTCCAAAAAGTGGGTCAACACTGACAGAAACAGTGTTCACGCATTTGGAGAACCGAAATAACATAAAAATCCTAATTATCAACCCAATTAAATTAAAGAGGTTATGGTTAGGATAAAATTCATCTAAACCTCCTAAAATTCATACGAAAATATTCTAAGAGGTTAGGTACCCTTGGTTTGACCATCTGAACTTATTTTGACCTAGAATAGAGTTTCATAAGGAATTCTACCCTAATTTGGGCTTTTGAGCAAATTTCCTAGTTAGACATGGTCAAAACTCAAATCCAACTTCATCATTAGATTCCTTGGGTCCAAATTATATTAAGGTCACAATTTTGGCCCAATCAAAGTTCATCTTGACCTAGTTTGCAATTTAGCCCTTTAAAACTCTATTTCTTACATTTAGCCCTGCAGGTTTCGAATTCTTTGCCAATGGGTCCCTAACTTCTCATCATTTTATTCACTTAGGTCCCTACCACCATTGTCTGTGGGAACACACCTACAGTGAGATTTGAGGGAGGATTTCTCCCTCAAGTCAAACCAATCTCCTTCAATTTTGGAGGGAATTCCTAAAGGAGATTCCCAATCTCTCGAAACGCCTTGTGATCTCCAAATCAAGCTCTAGAGCTCAAACGAGCTTGAGATTTCAGGGAATTTCCTCCTTGAAAACTCGAGCAATCCAAGCCTCTTTCCTCATTCTTAAGCTCATTCTAAAGAGCTATAAGAAGCCCCTGACCCTAGACCGTGCTCCTTAGCCAAGTTTGGGCCGAAAATACCATCTCCTCTCCTTCTCTAGCCTCCACGACTTTGGCTTCAGTGAGCCTTCTCCAACTACTTCCTCCAGCCATCCAACCATCAAATTGGACGGCCTTCCAACTTCCTTTCTTCTTCACAACCGTAACCAGCCAAAGTTCGGCCGCTCTCCACCTCTTCTTCCTCGCCAACACCTCACCGTACTTCTCGTCTTCTTCACATTTGGTCAATCAATGCCAGACGCATCTCGCCCTCTCACTTATCCCTAAGTCCCTCAAGTACTTTCACTCCCCTGATTCTTTCTACCCCCTTAGTGAAAGAGCGATCTTCATTTTTGATAAAAACTTTAGCATGAAATGATGTGTCGTTGTATGTAATCACGTGGTAGAAAATTACTTTTCAAAATGTTTTACTTCTCAGAATCTAACCACGAAAATAGTTAGGTCATCTTCACGGGGAGGAATTAGCCTATTGAATGTCTTATTTGTTCAGGAATATCATCAAATGTACATACTAATTATTGCAACTCACTTTCTCACATAAACTCTTAATCTAAATAATTAATCAGGAATGCAGGTGTTTATTGCTACATGATGATGATGAAGGCATGGTCGGAGGTGGCCGGACGTGGTCGAACGGCGAGACGGAGGTCGTTGGTGGTGGGTTTCTCCGCACATGCGCGTGGACTACCGTTGGCGTTTCTGATGATGTGGTGGAGCTCGTGGAGTAGAGGTGAGTCTAATGGCATCGACGGCGTGAAGAACGGATGGCTGTGGTGATGGCTGCATGGAGAGGGGCGGCATCGGCGTTGGGTTCTTCTTTGTTGGCTGATGAAGAAGATAAAGAAGGAGAGGAGGGGGTGCGATTGTTCTATTTGCATGGTGCTGCTGCTGGTGGTATCCCGCGTGAGTTGGTGTAGGTGAGGGCTGGCGATGCGTGGTGTGCTACGTGTGGTGAGGGTGCTATGCAGTGAGGGCAGCGCGCCGTGAAGGCAGCACGCCGTGAAGGCAGTGTGCGGTGAAGGTAGCGGCTGGCGGTGAGGGCACTGCGCGGTGGGTCTGTTACTGCTGTGGCTGCATGTGGTTGTGGCTGTAGTGAGAGGGCATGCGCGTGAGGGCACTGCACGCGGTGAAGGCAGCGGCTAGCGATGAGAGCGGTGAGAGGAGTACATGGTCCACAGTTCACGCTTCTTGCACAGTGCACGCAGGATCCATGGTGCTCGCCTCCTTCACAGTGGTGAGTGAGAATCCCCGCCATCCCCCTGCCGAGAGAGAAGATATCTCCTAAGGGTTGTTCTGCGGTTGGAGAAAAGCTCGACGTGGAGTGGGTAGTGCGTTAGGATAAGGTATGGGGATTGTTGCGCGGGGGAAGGCGGTGCATGAGAGGAGGTTTTATTTTATAAACTAATTATTTATATACACTAAGTTATAAAATGCAATAGAATATATGTAAACATAAGTAATGATGTATGCAATAATTCTATGACCTAATGTAGTTATTAACAAATATAAAATGTAAGAATAAAGTTAACTCAAGCATAACAATAGTCCATTGAAATGGACTCATCAAATACCCCCATGCCTAAGATTTGCTAGTCCCTGGGAAAAAGTGAAAAACAATAGAAGTAACCAGAAGGTTTCTTCTTTTCTTATTTCAAAAATTTTGAGATCCAGACAAATGTGAAGTGATAATAGCCTAGGTAATGGATCCAAGTGAAAATAACCAACTTACATTTGCAGTTCATACTTATCCCTTAGTAAATATTTCTATCAATGTAGGCAACTACTTCCCTCAGGGATAAAGCAGAAAATAATCTGTAAATTGACCCCAGCTTTTTGGCATAGGTAGGAGAAACTGAGTTTAATGGATATGTATTTGGTGGCACACACTCATCTGGTGCTACATGTAATCTAGTACTACAGACTCTAGATCTTTAGACTATTAAACAAGTTAACTCGGAGAGAGGCTAAACAACTATGCTCTCTTGATATTCCTTTGTGCTTACTCTTTTCCTTCTTTTCTTTCTGAGATCACAAATCTCACTAGATTTAGTAAATGAACTCACTGTTTGGTTGCCTCACATGGCATTCACACCTCAACTAAAGTCCTAATAACTCTACAACTAAGTTAGAGTCCTTAGCCAGTATTTGGGCTATCAGAAATACTGAAAGGTAGGTATGGGTCATATTTGGTGGGTCGCGATGGGTGTTTTTGTTGCCTCAGAAACATTGTCACGAAGATAAAACTATAAACTTGGACTCTTTTCTTTTTCGTGTCATTCTCTCTGTTTTTTTTTTACTATAATTGTTTCTTTTTTCCTTCTTTTTCTTTCTTCATAAATCAGCATAACACGACATAGACTTTTATTTATGAGGCATTATTAGGGATGATGATGGTCAAGAAGATATTATGTGGCTTATTTGGTGGAAGTGCCTACTTTCGACATCGGGAAGGAATGGATAGGACAAGCGTATTTTTGACCTTTGACACTATTACCCTCCTTCAGCCGAGGACTCTATGAAGGATGGTCGTAACTATCCACCATAGTCATAGCTTTATTAAGACTCAATCTCTGTGTATCTGCCTTATTTGGTGACTCTCAGGAATTCACATAAAGTATGCACACAGGAACAGAGAGCGAAAACTATGCCTAACTCTGAAGTATCATCATCTAATTGTCCAAAACCTAAGAGTCCTTGCACTAGACTTACTGCACCAGTAATCTCTCTACTTTCTTCTCACAAATATGAGGTGGATTTACTAGAAGATAGTATGCTTGACTCCCTACTAACTGTCCAAGGGTTCAGTAGACTAAAAATGCTTATTGGTTTTCTTCAAAGATCCATTACCCAGTCTATGTGCAAGTGAAGTAAATGTACTGGATTCTAAACTTAAGAAATAATTTAAGAAGAAAAATCTTTAACGACGCTTCCATGACAAAGATGTTTTGCTAAGGACTAACCAATTCAGCTCAAGAAAAGAATTTTTTTTTATATGCTAACCTAAATGCATGAATACCTCCTAAAATTCAAAGTGCACCCCCCATGCCTAAATCGTACAATGTCCTCATCGTAAAATTAAAAAAGGGGGAGAAAGGAAGGAAATCACCTGATGACGGTGTTATACAGAACGCTGGGTTGCCTCCCAACAAGTGCTACATTTTCTGTCAGCAGCCAGACTTATAAGGAACCTATAAGTCTGGTTCCAGAGAGAAAAAGCTAGGCCCTAAACATATGCGTAACAACGCGGGCCTAGAAAACAGGTAGCCACGGATGTTGATGAGCTGATGATGTAGCATGATTCCAAATGCTCGCCAGAAGACATGAAAGTGGAGAACCTCGTTGGCTACCTTGGGAGGTCTAGGAATAACAAAAGGAATATGAAAAGGGACCTCCCGAAATGGAATAAGTGGAGGATAACAAGGATCCTCCAAAGTAGGATGGGTTTTAAAAGATATAAACATTATTATTTCAAACCCTTGAATGGCGAGACTAAAAGTACAAGCATCAATTCACACTCGTCATTGTACCCAAGGATGTACTGACTTGATATGTTCTTCAGAAAGAATGTAACTGAGTAGAGACCTGAGCTAAGGATTGGTTAGGGAGTGTATGGATTGTTTGTGGTGTTGGAAGGTAATGATTAAGTCCAATGAGGGCTTAGTCGATGTCAGGTCTAATTCCAACAACGATTCATATTGTGTATTCTCCCTAACAAGTGGAGAAAAATTCACTTCACCCTACCTAGCATTAATGATCGGAGTCATATTTTCACCTTCCAGTATATGTGAATCAATGGTAGACTCCAAATTATATTCCTTTGATGGCTGGGTCGAAATATCAAAATCATTATCATTAATTTCATCCCCAGATTCGTTTGGTTCACTTGAGTTTTTTTCGAGGTGTATATGTGATTCACCAGTAAAGGGAGGAGTTGGATCAGTATCCTCAATTATTCCTAAAGGAGGATCAGTCTTAATATTTTGAAGCAAGCCTATATCACTCAATTCTTTATTCTTCTCAGGGCATAAATCCTCAATTGACATGTTTTGTCCCCGAGAGTCTCCCCTAGGCTTCTTACTATTGTGTTTGTCCTCCTCGAATATCAACTCCTGGTTTGATGGAGGATGACTCTCAAAATCGAAAGAAGAGAGGAATTCGTATTTCACCAAATTATTTATATCCTCCGGGGATAAGTCCTTGAATAACAAATAATCTCCCTGTGATTCACTCCAGATTTTCAGTCCGGGTTCCTCCATTGGGTCATCCTCGTCTTCTGAAATAGACTCTTTATATCTCTGAGACCAAAATTGATCTAATTCATCCTCCATTCCCTTAGGATCACCTTCATTGGGTGCATTTAAATCCTCAGGATGTTGAATGGTAGGTGTTGATTCCCTAAGTGAATGGTTAGGATTAGGCTCACTAAGGGTAGAATGGGATTCCACAAGATAATTAATAGGGGAAGTGATATGAACAATACGACCTTGACCCGGGTTAGTAGGGGTAAGGAAAATACTATCATTGGGGTCAAGGTCCTCAAGAGGTACCATCTTCCCCTTCTTTTGACTCCAATATAGCTCGGGTGGATAATCACTAGGATCGTTCTCCTCTAGTGGTCGTGTCTCATTGGGAGAGTCTAAGTGATAGCCACATAAAACTGGATCCCTATTGTCATTGGTTTCCTCAAAATTATTTTCATGATCACGGTCGTATGGGTAGGGATCAAAATTACTAGGAAGAGTGTAGCTAAGCTGTCTTATTTCTTTATTTAATTGTTGACTATTCCTTAACATCTCTCCCATAGATTCCATCATTTCCTTTTGTTGTTTTTGCATTTCTATCATAAAAGAGGAGAGGCTACTACTATCAGGTTGGGGAGGATAGTCAATTTTAAGCTCTGGTTGCCTAGGGGTATTGGTCCAACCTCGATACAGAAAATCATGAAGGGTGTGAGGGTTGGGTGTTTGCATAGGTATTCTAGGGTTGGAAAATCTCACACCTAGGCTCTGCTCAAAAGTGGTAGCTATCGGGCCAATGCTCCCATGATAAGAATATGAATGATCCCATGAATTGTCACTGTGCCCATCAAAGGATGGATATGCTCGGGGCATGAGATCCTGGTTAAAATGATAGGAGTAAGGATAGTCCATTTCTTTTAATCAAATGTTTTAACTCTCTTAGGACTTAGATTAAAACAGAAAACTTCCTAGAGAGCTCTATTATGCACACGCCAAGCAAACACAAGGCAAGGGGTCTTTTGTTGATTTAAAATTCTTTAAGTCCTCTTCCAATCTCTTCAACTTGGCCAAATATAATCAAGGCAGTGTTTCTCCGTTCCCACGTAAGTGGTATAAGAGAAATGAGGCACTTGAAATTTCTGGTTAATGACTGTTAAGAAGGTTGAGGTTACTTTTAGTCCTTTTTGGGTGATCAATCAAGTTGTCAAGCAATTACGCACCCTAAATTGACCTTCGAGTGCCCTAGGACCTATACTTTGCTTAGATGATACTCCCAGGTGATCAAGTGAGAAGTTACTCCAAGGACGAACAAAGGGATGCAAGTAGGGCGAACCCTTCCTTTGAGGCGATGCATATGTGGTGCCCCTTAACTACCCTTTGGTTCCTTTAAGGGTTGTCGCCCTCTGTGAAGTATCAAAACACTTGGTCAAATGATGGTACCACCACCACAAAGCACGATAGGAGGGTCTGCACCGATAAAGAGATCAGTGCCTATAGCCTTAAAGGTCCAAGTCCTAGTACAGTGCCTATAGTGTGTGCTCAGTGCAGGAAGTGTGCATCACATCGCGAAAGTGATTTTTCTTTTTGAAAATCGCAGTCACATTATTCAAACACTTCCTATATATTTTTCTTTCTTTTCAAGAAATAATGTGACCACTTGATTAATATTTTCAAATCAACTTAAATGGTCTTCTTCAATTATGTCCAAATGCAATGCATGTGCAGATAACTAATGCACAAGAAAAGATGTACCTTACTCCAGCTCTCTTTAATGCAGGATGTTTACAACGCAAAAAGAAAAGCTAGATGCTTCTCATTCAATCCTAGATGGTTGCCCTATAGATATGCAGCTTCTAGCAGGCAGTTCGAATATATATATATTTGAATAATAATACGCAAACAAACCTAATCTAATTAACTAACCAACATGCAGCTCAAACAATTCAAATAATCTTATAATCTAAATAAAATGGGAACACGCTCCTGAAAATACCCAACACGGGTCCACAAGACAAAAACTAAATGTCTAAGGTCTATCTAGCCTGATCTAAGTATAAACAGATCTCCAGTTGCCAATCCTCCTTCCACACATGCGGGATCAAGGCTCACCTACTCCTGTTGCTACCCTCTAGGTGGCATCAAGGTCCACCAAGAATATCGTCTCCGCCGTGCGCGCCCATCACGTTTGTCGCGTGTTTTTGTACGGAAGAAGATCCACAGTTAGTAATTCAGAAAAGCTTTCAAAATAGCATAAAAATAACATAAAATTCCTGAAAAAATTAGGCGTGTTTCATCCCAGCAACGGTGCCATTTGAAAGAGCGATCTTCATTTTCGATAAAAACTTTAGCATGAAATGATGTGTCATTGTATGTAATCACGTGGTAGAAAATCGCTTTTCAAAAAATTTTACTTCTCAGAATCTAACCACGAAAATAGTTAGGTCATCTCCACAGGGAGGAATTAGCCTATTGAATGTCTTATTTGTTTAGGAATATCATCAATTGTACATACTAATTATTGCAACTCACTTTCTCACATAAACTCTTAATCTAAATAATTAATCAGGAATGCAGGTGTTTATATGCAAAATTACCATAATATAATATTCTAAATAATGACCTTGGTAATAGCAAACAATGTTAATATTAATCTCCTACCTAATGACACCAGTTTACTATAACCAATATCTCATTTGCATGCCATTCATAAGAAGAAATCAATCATGTGTAATTCAAATTTAAGCAAGGGCTGTCCATGCAAATTTACTACAATATATTAAATTAGAAAATAAATGAATAGTGTTTTTCGCAGTGGCATTTTCTGTAATTATTAATATGGAGAAAAATAGGGGATTTGGTTTGTCTCCTTGGTGCGTGCACGAGGAGGCTTCGTCGGAGGAGCTACTCTGCGGGAAGGCGCGTCTCGACAAGGGCTATGTGATGACGGTGAAGGCACAGCCGAAGGTGGCCGGACATGGCCAGACGGCGAGACGGAGGTCGTTGGTGGTGGGTTTCTCCGCGCGTGCGTGTGGATTGCTGTCGGAATTTTTGATGATGTGGTGGAGCTCGTGGAGTCCAGGTGAGTCTGATGGCGTCGACGGTGTGAAGAATGGATGGCTGTGGTGACGGCTACGTGGAGAGGGGCGGTGTCGGCGTTGGGTTCTTCTCTGTTGGCTGACGGAGAAGATGAAGAAGGAGAGGAGAGGGTGTGATTGTTCTGTTTGCACGATGTTGCTGCTGGTGGTATCGCGCGTGAGTTGGCGTAGGCGAGGGCTGGCGGTGCGTGGTGTGCTGCGTGCAGTGAGGGCAGTGCACGGTGAAGGCAGTGGCTGGTGGTGAGGGCGCTACACGCGGTGAGGGTGCTGCGTGGTGGGTCTGCTACTGCTATGGCTGCATGCGGTTGTGGCTGCGATGAGAAGGCACGCGCACGAGGGCGCTGCACGCGGTGAAGGCAGTGGCTGGTGGTGAGAGCGGTGAGAGGAGTATGTGGTCCATAGTTCACGCAGGATCCATGGCGCTCGCCTCCTTCACGGTGGTGAATGAGAATCCCTGCCATCCCCCCGTCGAGAGAGAAGATATCTCCTAAGGGTTGTTCTGCGGTTGGAGAAAAGCTCGGCGTGGAGTGGGTGCTGCGTTAGGATAAGGTATGGGGATTGTTTCGCGGGGGAAGGCGGTGCGTGAGAGGAGGTTTTATTTTATAAACTAATTATTTATATACACTAAGCTATAAAATGCAATAGAATATATGTAAACATAAGTAATGATGTATGCAATAATTCTTTGACTTAATATAGTTATTAACAAATATAAAATGTAAGAATAAAGTTAACTTAGGCATAACAATAGTCTATTGAAATGGACTCATCACTTAGATTTTAGGTTCAAACACAGCACCACTCGCACCACTTCCATCTTCCCCATGGCCGGAGAAACTCTAACGAGTTCGCACGACCTCCACACCTCTCCAAACACCGCACGACTACCTCCACAAGCTCCACTTCACCTTCCTCTTCAAAAGCTCTAAATCTATTTGGGGTTTCACGCTTTCCACCACACCATCGAACAAGCCCGTGTTCCGCCCTTGTCTTCATCACTGACAGACCTCTACACTGCCTGAAACACTGCATAATCACCACCATCGTCCTCGCCACCACTCGGCGAATCTGTTGAACCATCTAATTTGGGCGATTAGCCCATTTTCATGCGTGGAGGAATTCGCCAGACAATTTCCGTCACCACCGTCTTCCTCGACATTATGCATCTTCCTCTGACATTCATCCACCTTGTTGCAACTCTTGTTCGAAGCGGTTTCAGGCCTTGAAGCCCTCCAGGCCTCCAATCGAGCTCTAGCTGATCGCATTTTTGCACGGTTTGTTAATTTAGGGTTTTAAGTCATTGTAACGCACAAAAATGGATTCACTTTTAAATTTATATTCCTAGATAGGGGAGCATCTAGGGTAATACAAGGAGGCCAATTGTTTGCAAAATCAACTCTCTTGCTTAGTAAATAAATCTCAACTTTCTTTTTTTGTCTTTTTTCAATATATCATTTTAATGTTTTTGAAATTAAGGCAACATGCGAAGTTGTTGGCGGAAAAAAGTGACTACACCTACTATGCTAGTCTAAGTGACAAAAATTATCCTCTTTCTAAGCTCAACCAAGGCGCATGGAGGCCTAGGTTAATTAGAAAGGAGGAGTGAAACTACACTAAAGATAAAGCAAGGTAATGCAAAAAAGAGTGCAACAATAAATCAAGGCAACTTATCTTTTTATATTAAAGGAAATTATCTACTAGTAGATGAATGCTTCTACAAGAAAAAAATTGAAAACAAAATAAAGACAAATCCTTTAGATGATGATGGTGATGAAGAGGATGAAGCTCTTCTTGCTACAAGCCTGGTAGCTCCCAGGCTTGAAAAGAAAATATTCAGCTCCTTCCTTCTATAGCTCTGCCAAGATGATGTCCTCCAAAGCAAGCCCTAAGGGGGCGTGCCCTAAGCTTTTCTCCAAGGGTGGATGTCCACCCTAGATCCTTCTCCCTTGCCTGGCCGTCCTCCTTGAAAAGGAAAGGTCCTCCTCCTTGGCGTGGCCCAAGTTGAAGAGAGTGGGGAGAAGAAGGCACCAAAGGGGCTGGTGATGTGCCCCCTTAATCTTCTTCTCCACTCCTTCTTCTTGGCCGTAGGTATAGGTGGATGTGGGTGGAAAAAAACACTAATGGAGGATGAAGAAAATGTGGGAAGATAGGTGATGAGAGCCTCATCATGAGCCATAACTAGCTCATTTTGACCTAATAAAGAGAATAAAAGCTCCTACATGACTTAGAAGAGGGCTTAATTGGAGGAATAAGTGTTCTGAAAAGAAAACATGAAATAAAGGTTAAAACTGTAATTTTACCATTGCAGTACATAAACAGAATTTCTCAGAGACAAAGCATAGGTCAAATGGTTTAAATAAGATAAAAAGTGGGTTGAATCAATAAGAAATAGGTTCATGTGCAATCTAGGAATTAAATGACATTTGGTAACCCTAAAACAGATCCGCTTAATTCAACAAGGTTTCGGTCAGGATAAAAATCAAGTAAACCCTCTAAAAATCATGGATAAATATCCCCTAGGGTTTAGAACATTCAAATTGGCCTCTAGAACCTAATTTGACCTAAATTAGGGTCCTAGCTCATCAATTGACCTAAATTGGGTTTTTACGCAAAATTTTCAGTCAAACGTGGTCAAACCTAAAATCCAACTTCACCATTGGATTCCTTAGGTCCAAATTAGGTTTGTACCAAAATTTGGACCTAAGGGAAGGTCATCTTGACCTACTTTGCAAAATAGTCCACCCAATTACATTCTGGCCCCTAACTTTTGAAAACCCTTGCGAAAACCCCCCAACTTTTGTTGTCACTTTCTGCATTCCGGTCCCTCTACCAACGTAGCAGAAGACCCATACTCCAGCGAAGTCTCGAGGAGGATTTCTCCTCGCTTCCCTAGGGAGCTGCTCTCAGATGTGAAAGGGGGGTTCCCTGAGAAGTCCCCTACCGCCTGAGCAGCTCCCCATGACCTGATTTGCACCATACCTCTCGTGCGAACACTTGAGAGGTATGGGTGTTGTACCTGCGGCGACCTCCGGTGAGAGCCTTGCTCACCCTCCGTGAATCTGACCCTCTTCTTGTGCCTTTAAAAGAAACCCCAGGACTAGCCGCTTGAAGCAGACTTGTCTTAGCGGAGAATCCCTCAAAATTTCCTCTCTTCCCTCTCCGGCAGGAAACCCACAAGCTCCGGTGACTACTTCTCCTCCTTCTCGTCGCTCTGCTGCCATACCAGCAGCAGAGTCTGCTTCTTCTCGTCTTCCTGTGTCGCGCCGCACCAAGTGCACGCCTCCCTACCCACTTCCTCGTCGCCACTCTCTCCCTCTGGGTGTTTCTTCTCCGGCGACAGTCGATACGACTGCCCGCCACTCCGGCCCCCTTCGTCCCTGCAAGTAGGTTATAATTACTCCCCATCTTCCCCTCTTTCTTTTCCCCACATTATTTCATTCAAACCGACCCTCGACTGTCCCTGACCACCATCACCTTCCCTGTCTCCGGCCACCCTCCGGTGAGTTGCCCCCGTCGATCCGCAGCTCCACACAACTCGCCGACCATCCCAGAAGCTCCGCCTCATCACACTGAACGCCCTCCGCCCCTCCACAGTCCCTCCACACTCACTCAACACACCACTGAACACACCCATTTTTCCGGCCATAGGATGACTTAGGCACGCACGCCTAGGCCGCCTCGCGGCCTGCCGCACAGCTCAACACCTTCGCCGTGCCACAGCGAAGGTTCCCTGGTAGTTTGATTAGGCCGAGAGGCCGTATTCGTGTTTGACAGGTTCTGAGGCTCGACCGCCATTAAAGCCACCTTGAAGCAGCTTCTTCCGAGCTCCAGGCTTCAGAGCTCTAGGTTTTCAGCTGCTGCGGATTGGGGAGACTCCTGCGAAGGCAGGCAGCCAGCAACCGACGAGAATCGAGGCTGCAGCTGAGGAGATTGCGAAGAGGTTTTCCTGTGGGCGTGCGTGAGGAGAGGCGCCAGTTTAGTCCCACATCGGTAAGCCTCGCAGAGCCTTCATTGTTTAAATTGATTTTGTGATACGGGCTTATCGCCTCCGACCACACCTGGGGTGAGGTCCCTCGCCCATCACACCCGCCTCGTCCGCGGTGTCACCTAGCGGACCTGGCGGGATCCGACCCGACACCACCAAGCACACCTCGCGCACTATACACACGTCGGTGCACCTGGTCACGTGTACGCTATCCGACCCGTTAACCGGCTCTGGGAGAGCTTCCTATGAGCGATTTGCAGAGAGAGAGAGAGATACGTGCGAGTAGAGGGAAGGGTTAGGTTTTGCTATGCCTTGTGTGCAGGAACAGAGCGTCGAAGGAGAAAGGCTAAGTACTTAGCCGCAGGAAGGAGAAGGAAGAAGCTCTGAAGAGAGGCTAAGTAGAGGAAAAGGCAAGGTAGAGAAGAAGCAGAAGAAGAGAGGCCGTGCAGAAGAAAAGAGAAGGAAGGAAAAAGAGAACTCAGAAGAAAAGGCTTGCCAAGGCAGAAGAAGGAGGATGCAGAAGGACTCAGAAGAAGAGAAGGAGAAAGAAGAGTAAGAGAAAGGAAGAACAGAAGAAAGAGAGAAGAAGGACTAACAGAAGACAGAAGAAGAAGAAGAACAGTGAAGAACAAGAAGATCAGAGGCATGCAACAGCAAAAGAAGAAGAAGAAGGCTTTCATTTTAAGACATCTGATACAAAAATCAGACATCCAATTCTGTTCTTTTTAGCAATTCATTTTTATAATTCTCTCATTGAACCAATTGTTTTCTCAAGTTTTTAAAAGTACTTAGATTGCTCCCTGTGTTCGACCTCGGATACTCCGATTTTCGAGTAATAAAATCTTTATTTGTTTTGAACATTTTTTCGGCTTTACTACAATGTGATAATCTTTAAAAACCCGATAAAACGTACGCGAAACAATAGGTGGTTATATATAGTGTAGGAAGGGGGGCATAGGTGGCTCTTGGAATGGATGGCTAGGATTGGATATGGGGGGTAGTTGGGGATCCTATGGCTAAGGGCGATTGGCGCCAACCCAAGGGGTACCTAGATGGTGGTTATGGGTGGTGGCACCCCTTGAAGTTGGCGCCAAAATGCTTCTAGAAGGGGGGCTTAGGTGGCGCCAAGTAGGGTTCTAGAAGGAGGGGTAGGTGGGTGGCTAGGATGGGTTGTAGGGTTAAGTGTATGGTGGATATGGGGGTGGATGTTGGTGCCAGAAATGGGGGTAGTTAGGGTTAGGTTTTGGCGCCAAAATTGGTGACTTTTGGTGGTGATGATGGGGTGAAGAGGTGGCTAGGTGGTGGCACCAACTTGGAGTAGGATAGCTAGCTTAGGTATGGCTTAAGTTGGTGGAGCTAGCTAGGGTTGAGTTGAAGGTGGCGGATGGCCAAGGAGTTGGTTGCTAGCTAAGCTAAGCTAAGCTAGCTTAGCTAGCTATGGAGTAGAGGAGGAGGTATTGGAGCTAGGGTTTGAAGAGAGGAGTTGAAGAGGAGAAGCCTGGAGCTTGAACTAGAGCCGACAGCTGCTGAAGAGGGTGGCATGGAGCCACTCTAGCTGGCTTAACTTGCTAGTTCTTTGCTAGCTGCTAAGCCAAGCTAAAGTAAGCTGGCTTCTACCATAATGAGCTGAGTCTAGTGCTCCCGGGGAGGATCAAGTTGGTTGAGGCAGCTAAGGTAGCTTAGATCAACTAAGTTGAGCTATGCTGAGTCCCCGAGAGCTGGACTTGAGCTTCCTGAGCTAAAAATGAATTCATCTTCAGCTAGCTGGAGTTGAGTGGAGCTAGATGTAGCTGGATTTAAGCTGGGGTGAACTCCAGTCAACTCGGCTGAGTTAGCTAGAGCTCTTTGTGGACTAGTGGGAGCTGAGATGAGCTAGAGTCAACTAAGTTGAGCTGGATCTGAGCTGACCTGAGCTAGGGTGATCTAAGATGAGCTCTGTTGAGCTGCCATTCAGCTGAGATTAGCTGAATGGAGCTGGGATGAGCTAACCCTAGTCTAAGTGAGCTAGGTTCCAACTGTGGTGAGCTGGATCAAGCTGAGTTCCAGCTAGTTTGAGCTCCTCCTTCACTATTTGCCTTCTTGAGTGCTAGGGTTTTTGGGATCTGGTAACCTGTATATCCTTAACACTCACAAAAACACATCAAAAAGACAATAAAAAATGAAATGAATGCCTAACCTAATTAATGCCTAAATGCAGCCCAAAAACCCATTTGTGGAGCAAAACTCTAAGAGCTAGGTTTGTTTTAATGTATAAGAATGATGATAAACTGTCGTTTATCACATCCCCATGCTTATCTTTTGCTAGTCTCTTAGTAAAACTTTAATTTTTTGGAAAATGGAATTTTTTGGGAAATCTAATTTTTTCGACTTTTGAGGAGAAAAAGATTAAGGGACCTTGGTTGATCTAAACACAGAAGGCACAGGATTTGTTAAGGATAAACATCAGGATTAGTTTTTGGATCCAACCATTAGACAAAATGGGATCAATATATCCTCCAAAAAATTCACAAATTTACCCCTTGTTAATTCAGATGACTTGAAATTTTTATTTTTAGGATTTTTCTGGCTCATGAATCTGATTCGCAACTTGTAAAATCCTTTAAAACCTTGTGTTCGTGCTTGTGAAAAGCTAACATTTATAGGGGCGTGTTAATTTATTTATTTATTTATTTTATTATTATTATTATTATTTTTCTCTCCCCCATGCTTATTTTTAGCTTAGTCTTACAACAGATGTGTCGGGATCATCATTCCCGTTACCAATCCTCGAGGGGGCTCTGGCACCAGTACTTCGGGATAGCACTATCAATGACACCACCCAGGAGCTCACAACCCCAAAACACGTTGCGGTGTAAAGGGGCGCTCCAAGCAAACTCAAGCTCTTGCTCCAACACTATAGGTAGAGCACCGTCTAAGACACTTGAGCTGCTAAAATACGCTTTAATTCTCCATTTAAAGATATGAAATATAGATATGGAGCAACGCCAAGGCGGTAACATGTTGACATCGCATCCTCAAAGGAGGCATTTTCCTCCTTCTCGGCAGTGGGAACTTAAACCAATGATCTGCTTTAGACTTTTACTAAGTCCAAACAAATGAGTTTTTCTAATTTTTAGTTATTTTTAAGTGTTGGCTTGTGTGCGAAAATTGACACAAGAAGTTCCTAAAGAAATGCAAGTTTTTGAATCAAAAACTAAGTCAAATACTTTTCATATTACAAAAGAGGATCAAGTCACCTGAACTATCATGAGTTCAGGTGAAATTTTAGAGAAGGATATTTGATCTAGTCTAGAAATAGACCTTGAAATTCTAATGATCAGATTCACATGCTCATCCCTAGTTTGTTAAAGATTAAATCCCATTGTACCAAAAGTGAGTTTCTCAACCTTAGTCTTAATTTCAAAATTTTTCCTCAAAAAGTTTTCATTGTTTTTATATTTTTGGGTATGCAAGCAAGAAAATAACTAAAGAAAAATGCATGTTTTTAGGTTTTGAAAATCCTAAATCGATCATCAAATTTTAAAAACACCCCCCATGCTTGAGATATGCAATGTCCTCATGCATTAGGAGGGAAAAGGGATCACCTTAATGAAGAGCGGTCGGGTTTAGGATGGTCAAAGCTTAGAAAAAGAAAGAAAAAAAGGAAAGCAGAGAAAATGATGGGTTACCTACCATCCAGTGCTATCTTTTACGCCATTCAGCCGGGCGTGAAGGTATGCACGGAAGATGGAAAATCATGTAAATAGTTGGACACTTGGATGCCTGCAGAAAATGTGTCTTCTTCTAGATCCCAAAAAAATTGATTAGAAGCAATATTGGGATCAAAGTTGGATGGAAAATGATAAGTGTAGCCCGAGTTTGGCCATGGTTTTAAATCAGGTTGGATGCCAAACTCAGGCGGGGTTGGTGGTAGGTCCATAAGAAAGGAGTCGAGGAAGGGATGGTGAGGATTGGGTGAAGTTAGTGTGGAAAAGTGGGGTGCGGGAATAGTGGGTGGGTTAGGGTGATCAGGGGGTGCTTCAGGAATGGATTTGGGGACAAGACAAGTCTCCAGATCACAGATGTCATCGACCACTGATTCTGAATTAGAGTCCTCAAAAAAATTATGGTCTGTAAGGGTATCTATCAGCATTGTCTCCTCCACCATATTGGAAATTTTCGTATCTGAGTCCTAAAAAAAGTTATCATCATGGAATCTCCTGGAGGATTTGAAAATATCTAAAGTGACAGTTTGGCTGGCGCAAGTGATATCCATTTTGCCTCTGTGGCAATTGATATTTGCCTTTGCAGTGGCCAAAAAAGGGTATCCAAGGATTATTGGGGACTCTAGTAATGATTCAGGTACCTCAATGTCAAGAACCAGAAAGTCCAAAACATCCTCGACAATCCCACAAGGTTTGATTGTAGATTAGTTGACTAATTGTAGGGTAACCTCGATGGGTTTTAATTCGCCGATCTGAAATTCTTCAAATAAAATCGTGGGAATAATATTAACCGAGGCACCAAGATCAAGGAGGACGCGATTAAAGGTAGTATCATCAATAATTACTGAAATTAAAGGTGCCCCCGGATCTTTCATCTTAGGAGGTAGCTTGCTCTGTATGACAGAGCTTACTGTCTCTGAAAGATGCACCTGTCTTAGATTTTTGGCTTGCCTTTTAGGAGTACAAATCTCCTTCAAAAATTTAGCATAGGTAGGTATATATTTGACGGGATCTAGGGGAGGAATATTGATTTGAACTTGCCCAAATAGATCCATGAGTTCTTCTGTGGTGGGCTCAGATTTCTTTTTTCTGTTGGTGGTGGGGTGAAGAGCTTGTGGGAAAGGGATAGGAATTGTGTCTTGAGATTTTTGTATTTCTTTTTCTTCCTGATGGGGAGGTCGGGAGTCAATTTGCACAGTGATGGGGATTTCACCAGGTTTGTGTGAAGGCCTGGGATCAGTGGTGGTTTTCCCACTCCTCAATGTAACTGCATGTGCAGTCGGATTATTATTTGGAGGAGGTGGGGGGCCTGTGGTTGCGAAAACCTGGGAGGCTGCTAAGGTGGTGGATTAGTAGGAGGCTGATTCGGGTAGTATGGATTTCTGCCCGGATATTGGTTCCTTTGGTGATTAGGGTTGGGCATGGGTTGGGATAGAAGATGTCTTGCAGGTCTTTGCGTGGGAGTAACCCCAATCTGGTTGTTCAGATTTGTGATGGTGCAGGTTACTTCCGTCGTTTTTGTTTGCATTTCCTGTAGGGTCTGCATCATCTGGGCATTGACGTCTTGTTAGGATGGCCCAGGATGAAAGGTTGGATTCGACCCATATCCATTAAAATGATCTGGTTGGGAAGGAACCTGATCATTGCAGGAGTAGTTCTGGTAATTTTTCCAATTGGAAGAATTTTTAAAGGGCTCCTGGATGGCATAAATATTTTGAGTGGGGTTACGATTTGGATAGTTGTAATTCCCCAATGAATCATGGGTAACCTCAGAATACTGGTAATAATCAGCAGGAGTAGTGTTGAGATTGTGCAAATTTTCTCTTCTTGGAAAGTTAGGTTGGGTTAGATGTGGACTGTGTGGAGCTTGGGTTGATGTGGCCAGTCTTTCCTGAATTTTCTTTTGATTAACATGCATCTGGTCGAGTTTTTGAGCAATCATTTGAAGATCGTCTTGGGTGATAGGGATACATTGAGTGCCTACTTCATGAACACTGAATTGCAGGTTTTGAGTTCTACAAAATGTGTTCATGGAAGCTTGATTAAATGAGTTTTCACTCATTTCTTCAAAAAGGTCATAGGCACTTTCAGCATCCTTATTTAAGAAGCTGCCGCCACACAAGGCATCGACGAAATGTAGGATTTGATCTTCTAATCCATGATAGAAGATTTGCACGAGTTGCCATAAAGGAATCTCGTGGTGCGGGCAACTTCTTAAGAGATCTTGAAATCTTTCCCAAGAATCATGGAAAGTCTCACCAGATTTGTGGTGAAAGGTCGTAATAGATCTTCGCAGGGAATTAGTACGACTTATGGGAAAGAATTTCTTGAGGAAGGTGCTCTTGAGCTGAGGCCAAGTTGTGATGGGTCGGCCAATGGTCCTGAACCAATAAGTGGCCTTATCTTTAAGAGATAATGGAAAAAGCCGCATTAGCCATATGTCCTCTTGCATATTTCAGGAACGGGTTGTTTGTGCAAGAAGAGTCAACTCTTCAAGGTGGCTGAAAGGGTCTTCCCTAGGAAGGCCATGGAAGTGTTTAATCAGGTTCAGGACTGCAGGCTTGATCTCGAAGTCCCTGTCTGGTATGACCACCCCTGGTCGTTCCTCATAATAAGACGGATCGTAAAAATCTTTTAGGGGAATAACAGGCTGCTGACGGGGTGGTGGGTTTCGCCTTTGATTGGCTAGGTTTTGGATGTTCCTAGTCAATGTTTGTTGATTGGAATTTAATTTATCAATCTGCTCAACCATCAATTTTAAAAGATCAGGTAGGGGGTCTTGATGTTGTGTTTGGGGCAATTCAAGATTAGGGAGCTCCAAGTGTGGGAAGTTAAAGGTGGGTGGGTTTTGGGTGGAAGGGTTAGAATTAGGGTTAGTAGTGGGGTTAGAGGTAAGATTAGGGTAGTGGACCTATTTTGTTGATTTTCCATTTTTTAGAAGAAGAAGAACACAGAAAAAGTGGTCTTTTTGCGTGGGGGGAAAATCAAATGATCCTTCCAAGTGCGAATTCTGAGATCATCTCCTGTGCATAAAATGGAAGAATGGGAGGGGAGGAGAAGAGAAAGAGATGAGAGAAAGTGTGCAAATTAAACAACCAAAGCTAGACCTATCTTAAGTGTGACACCTTAAAAATAAACTTAAGACTTGGTCTACATAGGAAATAAGTAATCAATAGTGAATACCCGTTTTGTCAACAAATCTAGCCAAGTTGCTTAAGGGGAGGTTTGGGCCTAAACGTTTCCCAGGGAAAACCCCAGGTGCTTGTACAAACTCGCGCCTGGTCGTTTGACACGGCCCCTCAGCCTGAACACCAGATATAGATGACAGAATTGGTATTAACTAAAAAAAACTTAAGACCTATATAGCAAGCCTAAGTTGATGAAGCCTTAGGGGTCAAGTTGTTACATATTTTAGTTAGGTTTAAGATACTATAGTGTACACCGAATGTGGAGGGCGTTAATTTGGGTTATTGCCCTGTTATTTCAATTTTTTTGTGTGTGTGCAGGAATTGGAAAGTGGTTTCAATTAAAAAGCAAGTTGTCACACAATTTCTTGTATTTTTGTCTTTTAGGATTTGATTTAATTCAATGTGTTTTAGGGTTTCTCTTTTTAAATTTTCAAATAAGTTTGAAACTCCACAATCAAAGGAAAAACAAGTTGTATTGGTGATGGTTAATTTCCTTTAATGTGAGTCTCTAAAAAGAAAGAAAGAAACCCTAAGCCAATTGTCCCTAAGAAAGAAAATTACTACCAATGAATTATTTTTAGCCTTTCTGTATTAAGTAGTGGTCCAAAAAGTCAAAAAACATCACTACTTTAAAGAAAATCAAACAAGGATTCCAGAAAAGATTTTTCTAAGATTTTAGGAATTTGTTTGATAATTTTTTTGAATTTTTATTTGTACTGGTGTCAAAGTCCAGAAATGATATTCGTGGGTATTTTAGACTTTTTAGTATTACCACTGACCTCAGAAAATTTTGATGATTTTATATGATGTGTAAAATTTCATAAGAATTCCAGAAAGATAAATTTCATAAAAATTAGATGAGTATAAAAATTCTAAAAATTCATGGACAGTAGCAAAATAGGAAGATTAGAGGGTGTGACCCCTCTGCAATCCATGAATTTTTAAAAATTAAATGCAAAGCCAATTGATCTGAAATTTGGAACAGACATTCCTATCCTAATTTAGAATCACTGTATGAAATTTTATGATTTTAGAAGGCCTGTGGTGTTAGGAATTGATTTTTCAACTCCAGAAAGAAATCTAGACCTGAAAAATAGAACACCAATACTTGAAATGGAGTGGTGTTAATGAAACATTCAAGTAAACAATGAATTTTAATGGACACCACTCCACTTAATTAAGATGTTTGGGATCCTGAAAGCCAAGTTTAATATTTTTTTGGTAGTTTTAATTAACTATGTGACCATAAAAGGGAACCAACCTGAAAATCCAGGGGAAGAAAAGGAACTTTGAGCTTTCGCTTCCAAATTCCCACTTTCCTGCTGTAGTTCTTGCAGACACTAGAGAAAAGTGAGGGAAGGGGATGAGATCCACTTCAAGCAAGAGAAAAAAAGATTAAGCAAAGTCGTGCATCCCCGGCAACGGCACCAAAAAGTGATTGCATTTTTGCATGGTTTGTTAATTTACGATTTTAAGTTGTTGCAATGCACAAAAACAAATTCGCTTTTAAATTTATATTCCTAGATAGGGAAGTATCTAGGGTCGTCCAAGGAGGCCAATTGTTTGCAAAATCAACTCTCTTGCTTAGAAAATAAATCTCAACTTTCTTTTTTTGTCTTTTTTCAATATATCATTTTTATGTTTTTGAAATTAAGGCAACATGCGAAGTTGTTGGTGGGAAAAAGTGACTACACCTACTATGCTAGTCTAAGTGATAAAAATTATCCTCTTTCTAAGCTCAACCTAGGTGTGTGGAGGCCTAGGTTAATTAGAAAGGAGGAGCGAAACTACACTAAAGATAAAGCAAGGTAATGCAAAAAAAGAGTGCAACAATAAATCAAGGCAACTTTTTTTTTTATATTAAAGGAAATTATCTACTAGTAGATGAATGCTTCTACAAGAAAAAAAATTGAAAACAAAATAAATACAAATCCTTTAGATGATGACGGTGATGAAGAGGATGAAGCTCTTCTTGCTCCAAGCCTGGTAGCTCCCGGGCTTGAAAAGAAAATCTTCAGCTCCTTCCTTTTATAGCTCCTCAAAGATGATGTCCTCCAAAGCAAGCCCTAAGGGGGCGTGCCCTAAGCTTTTCTCCAAGGGTGGACATCCACCCTAGGTCCTTCTCCCTTGCCTAGCCGTCCTCCTTGAAATAGAAAGGTCCTCCTCCTTGGCGTGGCCCAAGTTGAAGAGAGTGGGGAGAAGAAGGCACCAAAGGGGCTGGTGATGTGCCCCCTTAATCTTCTTCTCTACTCCTTCTTCTTGGTCGTAGGTATAGGTGGATGTAGGTGGAAAAAAACACTAATGGAGGATGAAGAAAATGTGGGAAGATAGGTGGGTATATATAGTGTAGGAAGGGGGAATAGGTGGCTCTTGGAATGGATGGCTAGGATAGGATATGGGGGGTAGTTGGGGATCCTATGGCTAAGGGTGATTGGCACCAACCCAAGGGGTACCTAGGTGGTGGTTATGGGTGGTGGCACCCCTTGAAGTTGGCGCCAAAATGGCTTCTAGAAGGGGGGCTTAGGTGGGGCCAAGTAGGGTTTTAGAAGGAGGGGTAGGTTGGTGGATAGGATGGGTTGTAGGGTTAAGTGTATGGTGGATATGGGGGTGGATGTTGGCGCCAAAAAGGGGGGTAGTTAGGGTTAGGTTTTGGCACCAAAATTGGTGCCTTTTGGTGGTGATGATGGGGTGAAGAGGTGGTTAGGTGGTGGCACCAACTTGGAGTAGGATAGCTAGCTTAGGTATGGCTTAAGTTGGTGGAGCTAGCTAGGGTTGAGTTGAAGGTGGTGGATGGCCAAGGAGCTGGTTGCTAGCTAAGCTGAGCTAAGCTAAGCTATCTTAGCTAGCTATGGAGTAGAGGAGGAGGTATTGGAGCAAGGGTTTGAAGAGAGGAGTTGAGGAGGAGAAGCCTGGAGCATGAACTGGAGCCGGTAGCTGTTGAAAAGGGTGGCATGGAGTTACTCTAGCTGGCTTAACTTGCTAGTTCTTTGCTAGCTGCTAAGCCAAGCTAAAGTAAGCTGGCTTCTACCATAGTGAGCTGAGGTGAGCTAGGTCTGGTGCTCCCGGGGAGGATCAAGCTGGTTGAGGTAGCTAAGGTAGCTTAGCTCAACTAAGTTGAGCTAAGCTAAGTCCCCAGGAGCTAGACTTGAGCTTCCTGAGTTAAAAATGAATTCATCTTCAGTTGGCTGGAGTTGAGTGGAGCTGGATGTAGCTGGATTTGAGCTGGGGTGAACTCCAATCAACTCAGCTGAGCTAGCTAGAGCTCCTTGTGGACTAGTGGGAGCTAAGATGAGCTAGACTCAACTAAGTTGAGCTAGATCTGAGCTGACCTGAGCTAGGGTGAGCTAAGATGAGCTCTCTTGAGCTGCCATTCAGCTACGATTAGCTGAATGGAGCTGGGATGAGCTAACCCTAGTCTAAGTGAGCTAGGTTCCAGCTGTGGTGAGCTGGATTAAGCTGAGTTCTAGCTAGTTTGAGCTCCTCCTCACCATTTGCCTTCTTGAGTGCTAGGGTTTTAGGGATTTGGTAACCTGTATATCCCTAACACTCACAAAAACACATCAAAAAGATAATAAAAAATGCAATGCATGCCTAACCTAATTAATGCCAAAATGCAGCCCAAAAACCTGTTTGCGGAGCAAAACTCTAAGAGCTAGGTTTGTTTTAATGCATAAGAATGATGATAAACTGTCGTTTATCACTAGCCCTTCAATTCTTCTACGCATCAGCAGCATCCTACGCAAGGTTGCATGGAGGAGGGAGTGGGAAACATAGTCCCACATCGTGAAGAACAAAGCCTTCAACAGCATATAAAGGGAAATTGTGATCTGAGTTGTTTGCCTCCAAACGCACAAGGTGAGGTCCTATCTCTCCCCACGTGCCACGTACATGCCCTCGCCCACCACACGCCGGTGGGTCTGGGCTTGGGTCCGATTACCTGGTTACCGATGAGAGTCTCATCATGGCTCTTAATTATCCTTAATTGACTAATTTCCTAAGTTAATTAACCAAGAATATACTTAATACAGGGTTAATTATACCGTAGGGGTTAAAATACTAAGGACCTTTGAAATAAGTTAAAAATGCTAAATTAAATATCAATTAATCTTAATAATAATTTAATTAATAATTTGGACTCAATTAATAAGCATTTACCTAGATATTTAATATTTAAATTAATTTAGTTAATATAATGACCTAAGTACTTAATTAACCTATTTAAATTAATCACTTAATTAAATATATCTAAAAATGGTAAAAACATAATTTCAAGGTATAAATATAATATTTACCTAACTTATAATTATATATAAAAAGTTAAAAAAAAGCCTAAAAACTAACTATTTACGTTTAAGTCCTTAATTTCCATTTCAATCGAGTCCCTTTATAAAATTTAGGTCCTTTATTTTTATTACAAAAGGCCCTTGTGAACACAACACTCTTCTTCTTCATCTTCTTCTTCAGTTTTGGACGGACGAGGAAGTCTGGTGACCGTACCCTCTAATCACCTTCCATCCTGCATCAAAACTCCCTCACTGTAGCTGCCATTGTTCCGCTCACGTCCAACTTCCCATCTGTGGGTTTCGATCTTCCTCAAATCCTATTTAGGATAGGGGAAGAAACTCACCGGCGTCGAAGATGACGTCAGTTGTTTCTTCGCACCTAGGCCCAATTACGTCCAAGTTCTTCCCCCTTGACCACCTGCTCCACCTATAAATACCCCCATACCTCTCCGATTACAGGGGAGCGACCCCCTTTCCCCTCTTTCCCACTATGGTCTTTAGTAGGTTTCCTCCTAGCTCTGACGTCTTCCTATCCTCTTTCTCAAGTGCTACCGCCAAGGAGCGCTGCCTCTCTCACCTCCTCTTCCTCTCCTCCGCCCTGCCAATGGTGTTGGAGAGCTCCAAAGCTCTGCGTCTCTCCGCTTTGCTTGATCGAAGATTCTCTCCTCAACACTTCTACTTTCGATCCTGTTCTCGCCCTGCCAACGGTGAGATCCCTCAACTTCTTCGTCAGGTAAGTAGATTTAACACTTAGGCGTAGTTTTAGCTTTTCAATTAGGTGAGTAATGGTAGGAGTAAGAGTAGATTAGTTAAACTTCGCATTTTTTCTCTGACTTCGACGAGGTCAATTCCGACCTCGTCAGACTTCGATTCATGTCTTTAACCACCTGAGCACCTTCCTCATCTCACCACGATCACTGCTCACCTTCTTCCCTCTAAAATTTATCAACTTTTATGCTTAAATCAGTACACCTTCACCGGAGACATCCGCTGTCCATGGTGGAGGTCTTCGACTTAGTTCATAGTCACTAGGGGCCCTCCATCACTTCTCTATCACATCAAGGCCCCATTCCACTCTTTAATTAGACCAATAGATCATTATACACAAAATGCCTAAATTCCATCAACCTTTTGAGCTCGCTGTCCATGGCGGCTCAGAAGGAGTTGTTCCATCTAATTGACCACTTCTACACCATCGCCTCATCTCCCTGAAAATTTCCCCTCACTCAATTGAGTAAGATGTTTTATCTTGAGTTCAATAGAACTCAAGAGATGATCATATTGTATTCTTGATAAATTCTTGCATCAGTTCATTAATTGATCAAATTGAATTGTTCCTGAGGTTACTTGCAACCTCAAGAATCTTTTAGGACTGCTTTTATTAAATTTAGTGAAGATTCACTCTCCAGTTTGTTAAATTGGTGTTCACTAGAGCTCCGATGAGCTTTGACGAGCCAATTAAGAGCCTCAGCCCTTGGAATGATCTGAGAAGCTCTAGATCACTTCTTCATGATCTCAGGATCAAGAAGAACTCACTAAACTTGTGTGCAAGTGTGAATCTCCCTCGACCGACAGTCATCTTCTCCAACTCCAGTGGAGTTGGAGAGACCCATTACTTGAGATTTTAAGCTTGCAAATAGGTCATTAAGCATGAGTTAACTTTAGAGAACCTATTATAGGTCGTGGTTAGAACTGAGAACTTCTAGCTTCTTCTAATGAATACATCACCTTCACATTTCAGGCGTTGAAGCCTGAGAGCACTGCTGAAGTGCTCAAAACCTGATTTTGAGGTGTGGAATAATTTCCTTAAGTTGAATTAGGTCAGATTAGGTATTTAATTTGATCTGGGAAGTTGTAGATTTGAAAGTCAACTCTTAACTTGAATTTGGTCAAACCTGAGTTCAATTCTAGGAAATCAGGCATGATTCTTTGATTTAAAGAATTGGATAAGTTTCTATGTTGATTTAGGATTATTTAGAACTTATTTGATTAGATTTCATTGAGAGTTGTTAAGATTCTATGATCTGACTTGTTTGGGTTAATTTGAAACCCAACATTGATCTTGAGGTTTTTTCATCAAGATTTGAACTCAAATCCTACTCAGATAAGCTTCTTTTGATTCACTGAATCGGTCTAAGTCAATTCTCGAGGCTTTTATCTCTCTATTGGACTAATTTGAGCTTGAATCTAAGCTCTGAACCTGAGATCCGAAGCTATGAAGATTTTAGAGCTTTTACAACTTTTCCTAGACCTCTCTTCCTCTTCTAAACCTTGCGAAATGCTATATGAAGCATTCCATTTCTCTCAAATGAGAGGCATTTCACCTTCTATAGTTCATTTGACTTGAGATTACACCCTTTGAAGCTTATTCCAGGTCATGATGACAGAGCCATGTTATTTCCGTAAATTAGTGGGTCAATTGTGATCCAAACATCACATTTGTGATAAAATTAAGTAGTTGAGAGTTCAGCTTTCTATCGAGCTATTATTTGCTCAATTTGACCCTGTGAGATGCTTGGAATCGATGCTTGAAGATCTCTCCTGCAGGGGCAGCTGTGCTGAAGAGGAGCAGCTGAGGAAAGTCCCACCTTGGAAGTGGAAGGGTGAGTGCACGGGTATTTAAGGAATATGTGCACCCAGCGCTTTAGTCGTTAGCGCTAGGCGCACATATAATCTATACCTTCTGATCTGAGAGCATGCGTGCAGTGCACATGAGCGTGTGTATGTGCGTGGGCCCAGGTGGGCATGAGCATGTGTGGGCCTGATTGGGCCGAGACTGTGTATAGAGAAAATGGTTAAAAATCCACCTAATGAAAACTAGGCTTGGGCTTAGTAGGGTTAGGTCCTACCCATTTCGGGTGCTGCATATCCTCGAAAGGCCCAACCGCCCATTTAACAAAATTTTTGTTAAGTGAATAGAGAGTGGGTTTAAGTCAAGAAAATGGCTAAGTGTGGAGTGAGTTGCACTGTAAAAACAAAAGAAGAAGAAATGGGTGAGAGAAGCTAAGGAAGAAGTTAAAGGAGACAGAGAGAACTTAAGAGAATGAATAGAGAGCCTAAAAGAAGAAAAGGAATTAAATCAGAAAGAGCTTAAGAGAGTAATAAGGGTTAAATGAAAGACAAGAAAGAGAAAGAGAAATAGACGTCTGGTGCATTAATCAAAAGTTTAATTTTAATTTTAAGTCGTCTAATTTTCTTAACAGACATTTGGTAAAAGGCTGAAGGCTGAGAAATGAACTGCTTGGGCTTTATTGTTTAAAGAGGCATTTATATTCTTTGTAAACATCTTTCTATGCCTTATCTTTTGTGCCATATTATAATAAACACTTCTCACTCTTGTTGTTCAACGCAAATCTTTCATATACATTTCTTTCTATTAATGGAATAATTGTATACTTTAATTGTTCAATCTTATGTGCAATTATTCATGTACTTAACATATTCTATAATTAATAAAGTAATTAGTTATTCATTTACTTAGTAATTGAATGGTGAATTAAATTACAAATTATGCCTCTTAGTGAACAACCTAGACTCAACCAATTAAATGAATTAAATCTAAAATGTTAGGTTAGCCTGACCCTATACTACAATTAATGACAACAACCTAATGATTCAAGTTAGCCTAAGTCATTTCTTTACGCAATAGGAAGTGATAGCGAAAATACGCGATTTGTTAATTAGGTAATTTAGTGTCGTTGCAATGAGTAAATCCGCTTTCGCTTTTAAATTTATATCCTAGATAGTGGGGTATCGAGGGTCTTCCAAGGAGGCTAAATGTTTGCAAAATTGATTCTCTTGCTTACAAAATACATCTCAACTTTCTTTTTGGTATTTTTTAATATATCATTTTTTTATTTTTGAAATTAAAGCAACATGCGAAATTGTGGCGGGAAAGTGACTTACACTTCAACTCAATATACTACTTCTAAAGTGGCAAGTAGAGCCTCTCCCTAAGCTCACTCTAGGCAAGTGGAGGCCTAGAATAATTAGGGAGAGGGAGTGAAGAATGCTAAAAACAAAGCAATTAGAAATGCAAATAAAGAAATTACAAAGAAGGCAACTAGATTAATGAAAAAGTGTTTTACAAAAAAGCCTAGTAGAGGAATGCTTCTACTACTAGAAAAATTGCAATAAATAAAAGCAAACACAAATCCTCTAGATAGATGGTGAAGAAGAGGGCTTCTTGCTCCAAGCTTGGTAGCTCCCAAGCTTGAAAAGAGTCCTCCAACTCCTTCCTTGCTATGCTCCGCCAAGGTGATGTCCTCCAAGGAAAGCCCTAAGGGGGCGTGCCCTAAGCTTCTCTCCAAGGGTGGACGTCTATCCTAGGTCCTTCTCCTAAACCTGGCCATCCTCCTTGAAGTAGAAAAGTCCTCCTCCTTGGCGTGGCCCAAGTTGAAGAGAGTGGGGAGAAGAAGGCACCAAAAGGGCTGGTGATGTGCCCCTTTAATCTCCTTCTCTACTCCTTCTTCTTGGCCGTAGGTGTAGGTGGTATAGGTAGCAAAATACACTAATGGAGGATGAAGAAAATGTGGGAAGTTTGGTGGGTATATATAGTGTAGGAAGGGGGGCATAGGTGTCTCTTGGAATGGATGGCTAGGATAGGATATGGGGGGTAGTTGGGGATCCTAGGGCTAAGAATAAGTGGCGCCACCTAAGGGGTGCTAAGGGGGGTAGTTAAGGCTTTGGTGCCCTTTAGAATTGGTGCCAAAATGGGCCTTCTAGAAGGCCATTAGGTGGAGCCACCTTAGGGTTCTAGAAGGGGGGTATGTGGATGGCTAGGATGGGTTATGTGGGTAGGTGTAGGGTTGATGAAGGGGCTGAAAGTTGGCACCAAAAGGGAGGTGGTTAGGGTTAGTTTTGGTGCCAACTTTTGGTGTCTTTTGGTGGTTAATTGAGGGGTGAAAGGTGGTGAAGAGGTGGCGCCAAAATGAGTAGGATAGCTAGCTTAGGTAGGGCTTAAGTTGGTGGAGCTAGCTAGGGTTGAATTGAAGGTGGTGGATGGCCAAGGAGTTGGTTGCTAGCTAAGCTAAGCTAAGCTAAGCTAACTTAGCTAGCTATGGAGTAGAGGAGGAGGTATTGGAGCTAGGGTCTGAAGAGAGGAGCTGAGGAGGAGAAGTCTGGAGCTGGAACTGGAGCTGGCAGCTGCTGAAGAGGCTGGCATGGAGCTACTCTAGCTGGCTTAGCTTGCTAGTTCTTTGCTAGCTGCTAAGCCAAGCTAAAGTGAACTGGATTCTACCATAATGAGCTGAGGTGACCTAGGTCTGGTGCTCCTGGGGAGGATCAAGCTGGTTGAGGCAGTTAAGGTAGCTTAGCTCAACTGAGTTGAGCTAAGCTGAATCCCCGGGAGCTGGACTTGAGCTTCCTGAGATGAGATGAGTTCTTCTTCAGCTGGCTGGAGTTGAGTGGAGCTGGATGTAGTTGGGTCTGAGCTGGGGTGAACTCCTGTCAACTCAGCTGAGCTAGCTAGAGCTCCCTGTGGACTAGTGGGAGCTGAGACGAGCTAGACTCAGCTAAGTTGAGCTGGATCTAGTTGACTTGAGCTAGGGTGAGCTAAGATGAACTCTCTTGAGCTGCCATTCAGCTGAGATTAGCTGAATGGAGCTAGGTTGAGCTAACCCTAGTTCAAGTGAGCTAGGTTCCAGCTGTGGTGAGCCAGATCAAGCTGAGTTCCAGCTAGTCTGAGCTTCTCCTTCACCATTTGCCTTCTTGAGTGCTAGGGTTTTAGGGATCTGATGTAAACACATTTACACTACTTAAGATGTCTATTTATGCATGTTCTTAAGCATAGGATTGCATTTCATGATATAAATATTGCATTACATGCATCATCTTGCATTTAGAATAGTTTGAATAAAATGAAGGTTAATTGTCTCCTTTTATGTGCTTGGACAGGGAAAATATTTTATCAGGGCCTCGGATCAAAGATCCAACCGTATGGATGTGATCAGGGCGACGATTGAAGTTCAACGACTCCAAGATCGCCCTAATCAGGCATCCGTAGCATCATATAGTGACCTAGGAACCATAGAAGATCAAGGGCCAGGATGGTGTAAATCCACACTTCAGATGATAAATCCGACCACATGGATGAATTCAGATCGACGATCGCAGCCCAACGACACAAAAATCGAGTCAATCCGACATCCGTGGCACCATCTACAACTTCCAGAAGATGGATGGCCAAGATAGCGCCACGTGGTGCCATCTCAGCCGCCCAAACGGCCGCTTGCGTCTTGTGAAAGCCCCGCGCCCGATTGCTCTCCGCCGTTGGATCTTAATCCAATGGCTGTGGGCGCTCACATTTAAAAACGCCCGCTCGACCATCTGCGCCCCATAGCGCAGCGGTCGAGCTCGCTATCGCAAGCGCGGGGCGCGGGTTCGAGCCGTGGCGAGGAGTGGCGGGCGCGAGCAATTGGAGTGTCGGATGGAGATCGAACGACCGCGCGCGCCCGATAGCGCCGACATGCGATTGGACGTGCAATCAGACGCGCGGGGGGCGCACAGCGCTCAGGCGCGGACTCATCTTATGCCGTCCGATCTCGCGATCGGACGGCTGAAAAGCGCTGGACGTGCGCAGGCGTTGAGGAGCGGGCAGTCGAGGAGGCGCGCGTGGGCGCGGAGACGACGGCCACGTCGGGGCTTTAGTGACAGATTTATCCGTCACTAATGACCCCTCTTTTATTATTTTGAAGTTGTAATGTCCATTTTGCCCCCACTCCTTGCAACTATAAAAGGAGACCCCCTCCATACGAAATTCTCATCCCTTCTTTCTCCTCTCTACCCCTCCAAAGCTCAAAAGAAGCTTGTCCCACACCCGGGATGCTTCTTGCGAGATAAAGTCCAATTTTCGTTCCCCTTCGAAAGTGGATCCCGCGACGACGACGGCATGCTGCTCCGTTCCCGTTCTTCTACTTCGTCCTACTTCGTTCTCCTTCGTCTAGGCATCATCTCGTCCGTCTCGTCCTCCAAGCAATTGTTGAGGAGGATAACTTCTCTCTCCCATTCTTATTTACAACTTTTCTAGTGTAGAATTTTCCTGCTTTATAGTGTAATTGATTTTCCGCATTCTAGTGTAACTTTTATAAGCAGTTGAAATATTGAATAAATGTTCTCTCTCTCTCTCTCTCTTTCTCTCTCTCTTTCTTTTAGTCTGATAGCTCCATTGTAATTATGTCGCTTTGCTTATAAAAAAAACCTAAAAAATATATAATTGCGAATAGAGATCAACGTAGCCTCCCTGTGTTCTACCCGGAATTATTTTCGGTATAAATTTTATTTGTTGAACACGAATTCTTCTCTTTTTGAACTACAATGACAGGTTTTCCAAAACCAATCTCGTAAGCGTAGCAATTCACGAAAAATACCGTTCAACATTTTGGCGCCGTTGCCGGGGAGGCAACGATTTCTGATCTTTTCTTTGCATTTCTTGCACTTTATTTGTTTTCTAACTAGCTTTTTGTCTATTATTTTGCAGAGACCTCCATCAAGGAATCAACAAGCGGTAGACTGGAGTAAAGTGCAGTTGAAGACAACTGTAAGTGCTCCCCCATTCTTTCCCCCTCCATAGATTTCATTCGCCACATTAAATCCAAATCCCAATTAACATAGGTGTTTGTATAAATCCTAGGAATAGTTTGGTTGTTTGGATTTCCACTCTCATTCATTCCACCTTCATTCATAAAAAAAAAAAAAACAAAAATATAATCTTGTGGGGTAATTTTCAACAAACACACAACACACCCACATTCAAGGCACTTGATCAACTTGATTTGTTTTCTACTCAACCGGGTTCTGATCTGTGGAACCAGTACACACAAAGCAACACATAACAGAGTAGAAATCATTCTAGGTTAATCATCTTTGAGTGCCTAACTTAGTGGTGCATTTGTGGCCAGTTGTTTGAGTTGTTTGGGCCGCACCACTTTATTTTAAAACCAACTCATCAAGTAGCTCTTCCTTAGGGTTTTAATCTAGGTATATTCCAGGCACTCCACTTTCTTTCTGATTTTAAAGGAAAACAATCTTCACCTGTGTTTTACAACTTGGTTTGCCTAGAAACTTGATTGCAATTCACCTAATTTGAAACCTTAAAAGCTACTAAGCAAGATTTGAACCTTAAAATTCACCACATCAAAAATAATCTTGCTTGAAAACGACTGGTTGTGCACACACACACAAATCAATCAATCATTAAGGGTACAACCCATTTAAAGGGCTCATCACATTCCAAAGCACATTTAAACCTAGCCCTAAATAAAATAGAGTAGACGTTGGCATTAAGGATTGAACTCGCTCTTCAGAACTCAGAACGAGATTATTTTCGATTAGTCTGTTTCTATTGTTCAATCTGATGTCTAGCTAGGGGAGTAGAGTCAAATGATCGCAGCTGGGGGGTACACTAGGAACCGAAGGCGCAAGCCGAAGGAAGAACCTTCTCTCCAGTCCCTCCTTCTAATTGGTTGGATTGAACAGATAGAAATACATTAAATCGTTCCTTTATCTCAAGATGGGTTTTGAGAGTCTGTAGGTCTGTAGGCTAACCCATTTAAGGACAGGTTTGATTGTTTGTATTGCAGGGCACCTTTCTTCCTCCCGAGTCTCATGAATCCTTCCACATATTTCACACATTCCCGCTCTTTCCCTCCTACTGTGAATTATCCTCAACATGATGATTATCCCAACTCATATTGTAATCAACCATCAGTTAGTTGGGATAATTCAGATTGGGGATACAATTCCGGACCCCCGTGTTTAGGGTCTAACCCTGAACACTTTGATTCTAATTTCTATCCTTCTCAGAGCTACATCGATTATAGATCGTCTTCCTTTCATGCACAACCTAATACGATCTACAATCAAGAAGGATACACTCATCCTTACCCATCCTCTGATTTCACTGCCTTTAGGTCATCACCATCTTTTCAACAATCTGAAATGACCTATTATCAGGAAGGGTATAACGAATCTCAATTCGTTAATTCCTCTGCATTGATGTCAAACCCTCCCAACCCTGAACCAACTCATTTGGTTCAGGTTAATCAGGTTCAAGATAAGGTTCTGGCTAACTTGAGGAATATCATTCAATCTTTAGAAGTTCAGCCAATACCTTACATTGAGAGATTGGAGCCCCTGATTGAAATGATTGATGATTTAAACAAGTCTTTGTTGGATTGGCTCCAGGATGTTAAGGATAAGAACCCGGGTGAGTTTCTACTTGGGAAATTAGCGAAATTGAGGATGAGATTCATGGTTGCTTTGATTCAATCTTGGAATAATTCCCAGGATGAACCCTCTTCAGGAAAGCCAATGACAGAACCCGCTTAGGCACCTGTTGGGGGGGACATGTGTTACGAAGCTGACCAGATTGAATTAAAACAACCAATTAAGGATGATCTGATTTCTTCACCTGAGATCCTTAAGCCGGGTTATGAGGAAACGTATGTCTTCTTGGAACAGAAAGTGACAAATGATTTTGGGACATACATTGATACGGATCCAATTGGTGAAGATTCAAGTTGCGAAGTCTCACGCGAGTTTTCTGAAAATGATTTCTGTGAGATGATTGGGCCTGAGGAATCTGATAGATCAATTGATAGCCCAATAACTGAGGGCACTGATCCTATTAGGGCACACATTACGGATTCAGAATCGCATTTTCTGGAGGAATCAATTCAATGCCCTGATTATCAGTTACACCCTGTTGAGCTTATTGATGATTCTAATTCTGAGATAATTAGACCCAAGTCAATTTTGATTCTGCCACATCATTTAGACTTGGAGATTTCAGACGGGGTGATGAATATACAAGAGGTCCTGGAATTTGATAAGCTGAATGAGGAGAATAGGAGCTGGGAAGTTCTGATTTGGGAAGTCAATTTTGGGGGAAATAGAAGACTGAGTCGAAGGGTTCCTTTTAAGCTGAAACCATCAAATCAGAACCCTTACGACATTTGTTTCGAGGATGTCAAACCCAAGCACACATTCAACGATTATCCTTTTGAGCTTCAATTCTCTGTAACCCGACTTTTTGGTCTTGGGTTGCATCCTCAGAAATCACAGGCCCGATCCCGCTTACATTCTGATTTTAGGTTTTGGGTAATTTTTATCCAGAACCTAAGATATTCTCGATTATGGGGTATGGGTCTACACCACAATCTGGTCCACATCTGTGGACCTCTGTTGACAGGTCGGAGGATTCTTCTATTTATTCTAATTCTGACCTGCACTTGTGAATTCTTCATTTCTTTTATTTGTATAGTGTGCCTAGCTGAAGGCACTAAACTCAGCACATATACAGTTCTTTTTAATTTTTCATCTCGGAGAGGACCTGACATTCACGCAATTCAGGTGCTTCCTTCGCTTTTCCACTCTATTTTATGTCTTTTTAATACGATGAGGACATTGCATTAGATAGGCATGGGGGGGGGTGGATATTTATCTCTGAATTCATTCGCCAGCTCTGTAGATTTGTTTTCTTTTATTAAAAAAAAAAATCGAAATTAGGAAAGAGAATTTGGGTTTAAGAAAATTTTCAATCTTAGGAAAAACTACATTAAGATCTGAACACAAAGACCCCTCAGGTTTTTAGACTTAATTAGCCTGTGTATCCACTAAAATGTGGATTTCTTTTGAGTCCTCGCCATCTTAATTCTTTCGTAATTGGAGTAAATAAGTTTGGGTGATAAGTACACGACTTATCAACCCGCTCTCTGATTTGAGGGAATTTTGAGTTTTAAGCATCTACACACTTTCTTTGCACTGACTCGTTGTTCGGTGATTTTAGCGGAAATTGGGTAGCTAATGAACCTGCTAGGGTGATATGGTTGGCAAGTTATCATGGGTAACAGCCCATAGGCAGGTTGTCCAGAGCCCAGTCACTGGACCTTTCTCTTTTTGCTGCCTTTAGGTAAATCTTAGACCAGGGAAGACACCTATTTAAAAAAAAAAAGGAGAGAAAAAAAATCAAAAAGAAAAGGAGAAAAGAACAAAAAGAAATAAGCCACACTTCACCGCACGAGTATGGCTGGCAAGTTGTCGGTGGTAACAGCTCATCGACCGGTTGTCCAGAACCCAGCTCAGAAAATGCACTAAAAAAATTCCCAAAACACTTAGGAAAAAGCGGAGAAGTAGAATAAACCAGGGAGATATACACTGGATTCACCCTTGTGTTGACCCCGTTAAAAAATAAAAGTAGGGAGAAAGCTACCGGTTGTAAAGATACACCTTTAGGTAGAATTCTTTTTGAGGTCACCTAGAGGCGTAGAAATCCGAAGTCCGTTCTAATTGCCGGTCAACGAGTCTATCACAATCACAATAAGATGCTTAAAGCTTAGGGTTCTCATCAAATTTTGGGTGAGTTGAATGGCCGTAGAAAGCCACTCTTAAACCTGAAAATTTGAAAATAAAAAAAAATTAGAAAAGAGAAAAAGAGAAAAAGAAAATTTTCTTTTAATAAGGCGAGGGCTTGAAGCGGTCTGCATTTTGGCTGATACCCGGGCACTGTTGTGTCCTTGAAAGTTTAGTTCCTAAGTAGACAATTTCTTAATGATTGAAAAATAACTCAAGTCCAAATAATCTAACCTAATTCTTTTATAAATAGCATATAGTTTTTGCTAGGGACTAGCAAAAGATAGGCATGGGGGTATGATGTAAACACATTTGCACTACTTAAGATGTCTATTTATGCATGTTCTTAAGCATAGGATTGCATTTCATGATATAAATATTGCATTACATGCATCATCTTGCATTTAGAATAGTTTGAATAAAATGGAGGTTAATTGTCTCCTTTTATGTGCTTGGACAGGGCAAATATTTTATCAGGGCCTCGGATCAAAGATCCAACCGTATGGATGTGATCAGGGCGACGATTGGAGTTCAACGACTCCAAGATCGCCCTAATCAGGCATCCGTAGCATCAGATAGTGACCCGGGAACCCTAGAAGATCAAGGTCCAGGATGGTGTAAATCCGCACTTCAGATGATAAATCCGACCGCATGGATGAATTCGGATCGACGATCGCAGCCCAACGACACAAAAATCGAGTCAATTCGACATCCGTGGCACCATCTACAACTTCCAGAAGATGGACGGCCAAGATAGCACCATGTGGCGCCATCTCAGCCACCCGAACGACCGCTTGCGTCTTGTGAAAGCCCCACGCCCGATCGCTCTTCGCCGTTGGATCTTAATCTAACGGCTGTGGGCGCTCGCATTTAAAAACGCTCGCTCGACCATCCGCGCCCCATAGCGCAGCGGTCGAGCGCGCTATCGCGAGCGTGGGGCGCGGGTTCGAGCCGTGGCGAGGAGCAACGGGCGCGAGCAATTGGAGCGTCGGATGGAGATCGGACGGCCGCGCATGCCCTATAGCGCCGACGCGCGATTGGACGTGCAATCAGATGCACGGGGGGCGCGCAGCGCGCGGGCGCGGACACATCTTAAGCCGTCCGATCTCGCGATCGGACGGCTGAAAAGTGCTGGACGTGCGCGGGCATTGAGGAGCGAGTAGCCGAGGAGGCGCACGTGGGCGCGGAGACGACGGCGACGTCGGGGCTTTAGTGATAGATTTATCCATCACTAATGACCCCTCTTTTATTATTTTGAAGTTGTAATGTCCATTTTGCCCCCACTCCTTGCAACTATAAAAGGAGACCCCCTCCATACGAAATTCTCATCCCTTCTTTCTCCTCTCTACCCCTCCAAAGCTCAAAAGAAGCTTGTCCCACACCCGGGATGCTTCTTGCGAGATAAAGTCCAATTTTCGTTCCCCTTCGAAAGTGGATCCCGCGACGACGACGGCATGCTGCTCTGTTCCCGTTCTTCTACTTCGTCCTCCTTCGTCCTACTTCGTTCTCCTTCGTCCAGGCATCATCTCGTCCGTCTCGTCCTCCAAGCAATTGTTGAGGAGGATAACTTCTCTCTCCCATTCTTATTTACAACTTTTCTAGTGTAGAATTTTCCTGCTTTATAGTGTAATTGATTTTCCGCATTCTAGTGTAACTTTTATAAACAGTTGAAATATTGAATAAATGTTCTCTCTCTCTCTCTCTCTCTCTCTCTTTCTCTCTCTCTTTCTTTTAGTCTGATAGCTCCATTGTAATTATGTCGCTTTGCTTATAAAAAAAACCTAAAAAATATATAATTGCGAATAGAGATCAACGTAGCCTCCCTGTGTTCGACCCGGAATTATTTTCGGTATAAATTTTATTTGTTGAACATGAATTCTTCGCTTTTTGAACTACAATGACAGGTTTTCCAAAACCAATCTCGTAAGCGTAGCGATTCGCGAAAAATATCGTTCAACAGGATCTGTATATCTGTTCATCCCTAACACTCACAAAAATATATCAAAAAGACAATAAAAAATGCAATGCATGCCTAACCTAATTTATGCCTAAATGCAGCCCAAAAACCTGTTTGCGGAGTAAAATCCTAAGAGCTAGGTTTGTTTTAATGCATAAGAATGATGATAAACTAGCATTTATCAGGAAAGTTAAACAACTCAATTCACTCAAAAACTAAATGGGCTGGGAGGGAAAACCTTAGGATGTGGCGGCGTGGTGATGGAGGCAGAGGAGTAGAGGAAGATGGCTGGAGGGTTTAGAGATCCAAGGGCTGGTGTCAGAGGGATAGAGAAGCTCGGTGCTCATCTACTTCTCACTGAGGTTATGATGATAAAGGTGGGCGGTAGGATAGGAGAAGAGGTGGGACAGAGATAATATGCTACAGATGTAGAAGAAGAGGCCACATGGCCATGGCCTGTAATGCCCCAATCCGCTGCCTGGCTTGTGGTGGGCAGGTGCATAAGAAGGATACTTATAGGAGAAAGGGGTCTACCAATCCTGATGGAGCAGCACGGTGAAAGGACTTAAATAAAAAAGAAGTTTGACCTCCGCCTCTACCTAAAAGTTTTGACCACGTTCTCGACCTGGAGATTCCTTTATCCAAAGAAGTTAGCAACTCAGAGATGATCTTGCGAGGAGCCCTGATTGGTGAGGCCATGATGGGAATCGTAACATCTGCACAAGCCCAGAAGCTGGTAAGCTCCTTATCCCTATCCTCTAAGGGGTGGAAGATAGCGATGCTGGGTCGATCGCATTTCTTGCTATTTGGGTTGGGCATGCTAGATGTTGAAAATCTTCGCTTCCGCACGTGCATATTTGAAGGGATGAATGTTATGTGGAGGCTCGTCTCGCCGTTTGACGAGGCTATACAAGAACGCCCACCTCAGAGGGCACAAGAGAGAAGGGGATTCTGGAGAATAGGGGACTTCCTTTGCATCTGAGAGTTAACAGTGTGGTGTCGAGCGCTATATCGAGCTTTGCGGTAGTAGAGGAAGGAGCAAGTGTGGGACTGCAAGGGGGAGATGGAAGGCTTGTATCTGTAGAAGTAAAGTTAACCTGGGGAGGGCAAGTCCCTAGTAGGATTATTCTTAGATATAGAGGAAGATCTTGGCTCCTCCATGTCAGATTTCTCCATCACAGGGAAGAAAAGCAAGAGCAAGTGGGAGGGCGATCCTATGCTGAGGTGGTCAGGGTACAAGAGGGAAGCATAGGAAGCTGACTGAGTCAGGAAGAATGTCTTGAGCCCAAGAAAAGAAAGGGATTTCATGGTCCAATTATGCAAGAAGAGCAGATGAATGGGAGACCTAGAAATCAACAGGGTGGTGAGGAGATGCTTGGATTCCCTAATGGAAGGGAAATTGTTCCAGTGGATGCATCTCAAGTAGACAAACCTATGCTTGATAAGGATCAGGATGTAGAATTCACCTTTGAGGCGCTTGAAGGAATAAAATATGGGGTTGGATCATCCTTAAGAATCAATCCAGGTCGCTCCCCCTATAAACTCAGAGGAAGAATAATAGGCGGGGGTCAAAGGCTCAATGAAAAATCAATAGCAACAGTCCTCAACCTTGAGAGAAGGTTAATGGGTTCAAAGGGGGCAGATCTGACACATAAATGAAAGTTGTCATGTGGAATGTGCGTGGGTTGCACAATGGAGTTTAGAGAGCTTCGCTTGCTCGATATCTGTGGGAATGGGAAGTAGATTGTGCTCTACTCCAAGAGACTCATGTTGAAGAGGAATGCAAGTATCTTTGGCACACTCTGGCGCAAGGAGGCGAGTCAGACATTAGGTCTATAGATGCGCAGCAGAGATCTGGTGGCATTACAATCTGGTGGAAATGCTAAAAAATGTAGCTAATAAATGTTTGGAGAGAGAAATATATCATCACCTGCAAATTCAGATATCTGAAAACTGATCAGGGGCTGATAATAACTTGCACTACGGTCCATGCCTCAACAGTGTGAGAAATTCACTTTGGCAGGAACTGTCTTGAGCGGCAGAAGTGGTTGAAGGGCAGCCTTGGCTAGTGGGGGGAGATTTTAACTGCACTTTAACTGAGGATGATAGGGGAAGTGGCAGATTGTATGGTGGCACCTTAGGATTCCAAATGACTGCCTTGACATTGGGTCTTTCAATCTATCCTTCCTCAGGGGCTGAATATACATGGAGAAATGGGAGTAGTCAAAAAATGAAGCTAGATCGCTTCTTTGCCAATGCGGAATTGCTAGAAAGACATCAACTATCCTCGGTAAAGGGGTTGGATCGCCCATTTTCAGACCATACTCCTTTACTTTGGGAGAGTGGTGAAGATTCCTCAATAGGTACTGGTGTTTGAAAAGTCATTAAATCCACATTAAAAAATGCTCGAGAGCTTCGCGCTAATGTGGCGAGAGCAGTGGTGGTGGTGGCGTGCAGTGAGAGGTTGTGGGTGAGCATGGCGAAGGCTGATTAGGTCGGAAGAGGTAGGTCTGTTCGGTGGGTAGTTTGGAAGGTGGACTTGGCGAAATAGGAGAGGGGTTTGGTTCGTGGAGTAGAGTTGAAGGTGTAGGGAGTTTTGGCGAGGTGTTTGGTGTCCTGTGAAGGTGGAGCGGACTTGCCAGAGATGTGGTTGAAGGTGAAAACGAAGGTGGTGGGCGGTGGTGTTGAGGGTTGAAACTAAATTTGAAAGGGGGAGAATTAACCTAAGAGTCTAAGGGAATTATTCTAATCCTAATCTAATGGATGAAAGGGGGAGATCGACGCCGGCTTTGGTTGGCTGGTGTTAGGGAAGAAAGTGCTCCGGTGAGTGATAGGATGGCGAGGACGATGAAGGGAGAGGCATTGGCGGGTACGGCATGACACGGAGGAAGATGAGGAAGGAGAATCCGCCGCCGGTATTGCGGGCGAACGACGAGGGAGGTCAAAAGAGGTCGCCGGACGTCGAGGAGCTATTCGGTCGGAGAGGAGGGAGGAATTGAGGGTGATTTCTGGCCAAATTTGAGTGTAGGGAAAGTGGTTTGTCATAGGGACCCTTTTATAGGCCTTAGGGAGTCGGTTGGAGCTTAAGAATCAAGCTTTGCGAGCTTGGAAAGCTTTCCAAAGTTGGAAACTCAAAAGATACCCAAATCTCTCATGCGTTCGCATGAGAGATTGGGAAGGTTATGGAATTCGAAGTTGAGTGCATTGGAAAGAGAATTCCATAAGGAATCTCCCTTCCAATTTTGGAAGGGATTCATTGATTAGAGGAGTTCCAATTCTGAAAGAGCGATCTTTGTTTTTGTTGAAAACTTTAACATAAAATGATGTGTCATTGTATTTAATCACGTGGTAGAAAATCTCTTTTCAAAACATTTTAATTTTCAGAATCTAACCACGAATAGTTAGGTCATCTCCACAGGGAGGAATTAACCTATCAAAAATAAGTAATGATGCATCAAGTAACCGGGAATATCAACAGATGTGCATGCTGACTAGTGTTCTCATTTCCAGCATAAATTCTCAATTTAGATAATTAACCAAGAATCTGAGGGTGCACATACAAAATCACCACCATGGAAATACCAGAATTGTTATCTTAATACTGACTAGCATCATCAAATTTAACTAAATCAGAATTGGTTCCCCATAATAAAGATACATGTTAGCTTAGTCATGAGATAAATGTAATGTGACTGCATGCAATTCAATTAGAATTGAGGGTCATTCATGCAATTCTACCATAATATAATAATAAGATAAATAAGTGAATAGTATCTTTGACAATGGCATACCCTGTAAATTTTAATAGGGGAGAAAACAGGGGATTCTCCTTCTCTCTTGTGCGTGCACGTGGAGAGGTGATCATCGGTTGGTTGGAGTTCAGTGGAGGTGCGTTGGAGGCCAGGCGTCGTAATGGAGGTGGCATGGCGGTCGGAGGTGGACGGCGGCGGTCGGACGGTGGAGGTGAAGACGCCGGCGTTGGGTTCTGTCGCACAGTTGTGCGCATGGCCTGTGGCGTGCTTGCGGCTGCACGCTCATGCGTGGGTGCATTGAGAGCATTGCGTGGTGAGGGCACGCTGTCGGGTGCGATGTGTGCTGCGTGGAAGGGGGAAGGGTGTTGCCCGCTTTGGGTTCCTCTCTTCGTTGCAGCAGTGGAAGAACGAAGGAGATGAAGAAGATGAGAGGTGCGGTTTGCAGTGCGCGTCTTTGCGTGATGTGAGGACGCTGCGCAGTCTGAGGGTGGGCGCTTGGAGGTGGTGGTGCAGGCGTGGCTGTAGGTGCACGGTGGGGGTGCTTGCAAGGTGTGGTGGGGCGGCAGTAGGGTTGCAGGCACGGTGGGGCTGTGGTAGTGCGTGTGGTGGTACAAGCCGTGGCGTGCGCTTGCTGTGGGGGCTGGTGGCTTCTTGGCACAGCTGTGGAAGTGCAAGGGTGCACCTGCAGGGTGCGCGGTGGGAGGATGCTGTGCTACTTGCAGGGCGCGCAGCTGTGGTGTTGGAGAGCTTGTAGGCAGGCTGGAGGCACCGTGCACGCCTTCTTCACAGTGCACTCCCTCTCCATGGTGGTGAAGGTGGAGATACTCCCGTAGGGGGAAAAAGAAGCCGACCCCTCTCTCTCGCCAAAAGCCTCCTTTATCTCGTCCCCCATTCGCAAGTCAAGGGATTTTTAAATCCCTTACTAAGTTTGGCCGACGGCTGTTGGGGAGGTGTCGTTGAGGTCGGCGACTGTTGGGGGAAGGGGAATTTTATTTCACCCCCCTCGTCTCTTGCAAACTTTTTCTACAATAATGAAACATGAAATAATTATATACTGAGTTATAGAATGAGATAGAATAGATAAAAACTTAAGTAATGATGCATGCAATTATTCTATAACCTAATGTAGTTATTAACAAACATAAAATGTAAGAATAAAGTTAACTTAGGAGTAACAATAGTCCATTAAAATGGACTCATCAAGTTCCCTTCTATCAAAGTTCGTCGGAGAAGGATTACACTGTGATAATGGTGGAGGGACCTATTTGTAAAGAGTGAAGACAAAGATAGGGGTCTATTTGTAAGGAATTCGAAAGTTAGGGTCATGTGTGTGAAAGAAAAGACTTAGACTGAATCAAATTGCAAACTAGGTCAAGACAATCTCTGATTGGGCCCAAATTTTGGTATAAACCTAATTTGAATCCAAGAAATCCAATGGTGAAGTTGGATTTGGGTTTTGACCAAGTTTGACTAGGTAATTTATGCAAAAACCTAAATTAGGGTAATAGTCTGTCTATGACTCTATTTTAGGTCAAATTGGGTTCCAATGGTCAAATCAAGTATAACAAACCCTAGAGAATATTTTCTATGATTTTTAGAGGGTTCATGTGAATTTTATCTTGACCAGAACCTCATTATATTAAGCGGGTTTGTTTTAGGATTTCAAATGTCATTTAATTCCTGAAATGTGTGAAAACCCATTTCTGTCTGCACGGATCCCCTTGTTAGACATTTAAGACCACTTGACCTTTAATTAACCCCTAGAAATCCCGTGATTGTTCTACAATCATGATATGCTGTTAAAACTGTAATTTTACCTCTGTTTTACTGTATTTCTCTCAGAATGAATATGTAATGAATTATGGTCCTCTAGCGATTATGTAGGAGCATTTAATGATGGAATATGAATAAATAAAGCTAGATATGGTTGATGATGACGTTATCATCATACCCCCATGCCTAACTTTTGCTAGTCCCTTAGCAAAATCTCATGGAATCAACTTAAATTTTAGACCATGCCTTTAATGCTTAGATTTCTGATGTGTGCTTTCTTTTGTAGATTAGGTTAGAATGCTAATAATAGGCCTAGAGGTATTCAAGTACCAACCAAGATCTAGACCTGACCAGCTTTAGCCTCAGTCTGCTGCGAAAGTTTCTAAGGCCCACAGGAACTAACCTAAGGTTCGTTGAACTCTGCGGTTAAAGCACCCGTGCTTAAAACATGGTTAGCCCCAGTTCAGTTTGTAGTGTGTTTTTGTAAGAGAGAGATAGAAGAATTTTTGCATTTTTTTGGAGAGTTCTCTCTCTCTTTTTCTTCTTTATTTCTAGCTTCAGATTGGCTTTACAACATGGTCTGTATCGGATTCCTAGCTCCTACCATCAATCCTCACAAGGTCCCTGGCTTTTGATGCTTCGAGATAGTACCGCTCATGGCAACCCCCAAAACCCTGGCTTTTGATACTTCAAGATAGTGCTGCCCATGGTGTTCTATAGCTAAATTCAGGCCCTGGCAATTGACATTTCGGGATAATCCCGCCCATGGCACCTGAATCAGCATAAGGTGCTTACATGCCCTCAGTATGATATTTAGAAATCCTAAGAGACAAGCACCAAGGAGATGGTATGTTATTGTGTATCTTCGAGGGGTCAACTTGTGTTGATAAGCTGCTCCTAATCTAAGTAACTTTTTCAAAATAGAATTAACGCATTTGCGTGATTTTGATAATTAAGCGCACTGAACCATACTATGTGTGGATTAGGGTGCTTAGGTTACCGAGTCCTACAAATCAGAGGTCAGTTAATAAGGTCGGATAATCCCTAAGCTTTAGACCTAATACTTAAGATTTGCATTTTCCTCAAACTCTTGAGGACTATCCAGATCTTAACGGATATTTGAATTTTTAAGCCTAAAACAAGCCCAAGAGGCCTAAGATCAGCACTCATACTAATCTTCGTGTTTCTGTAGCACTTTGAATTTTATTTCTTTCTTTTGATTTGGTCTAGAACTTAAATAGATTCCATAATCTTTTACTAATGACTATCTCTTTTTTATTTCAAATTGTTACTACTTTTTGACATTTTAAATCACCTCTTCCTCTTCAAGAATGATATGCAATTTAATTTTTTTCAAAATTTCCTCCCCTTTCTCCAATTTTTTTGCTCCTTTTCTATTTTATTTTTTTGGTTTTTTGGAATATCTATTTTTTTGTGAGAACCCTTTAGCACTTTGAATTTTTATGTGTTTGGACCTTAACACCCCCCATGCCTAAGTTTGCAATGTCCTCATTGTAAATCGGAGGGTATGAAATTAGTTAGGGTTTAGGGATTAGAACAGGATAATTGGGTGGGTGATTTTTGCGGACGATTTTAAGCTCTGGTACGAGTACCAAAGGTGAAGTCTACTGTTCTGAAACTGAACTCGAAGTGTGATAGACGTGAAGTACAAAAGGATAATTAGAAGGATCTCAGGTTTTTGGAATGATGGGTTGCCTCCTGTTAAGTGCTAAATTCAATGCCTTCAACTGAGCAAAAAATGGTATGGAGGAGTGGTTGACGAGTTGATTGTTCGCTTTAAAGTCGTTTGTAGTTTTATGTGGTGGAAAAATCGACTAATCAATATTTAAAAAAAATAACCACTCGTAGAAGAGCGGGTCATATCCATAGGGAGTCAATGACGTATTTAAATTCGCACCGGTTAAAAACGTTTGTTCATAGTTAGTTTAGATGAGAATCAAGCCAAATTTGCCTTCAGATTAAGGTTGAATCAAGAAATCATGCTGAAATAGCAATTCTTACTAACTAGAGGATATTTGTTGCAATGCAAATTCAATAAAATATCATTAAAAGATGACAATGGTAGAAAATGTAATTATTAATGGCATGAATACTATAGCAAAACAGGGGATTTATTCTCCTTGGCCATGCGCGAAGAGGAGTGGACGGCCGGAGGCGGGAAGCTCGGAGGAAGTTCTTTGGACCGAGGGCTTCGCAGCGGTGGTGGCGGCGAGTTGCGTGGTGGTCGGAGCTGGTCGGACGGAGCTCCGGCGAAGGTGGCTGCCAACGGTGGCTGCAGTTGCTGGAGGTGATGCACGTGCGCGCATGAAGGCTGCTTGTGGGCGGTGCGCGCGGCCTGTTGTTGCGCGCACTGATTTCGCACCTTTTGCTGGAGGCGCTGCAGGCAAAAGCGGGGTGTGCTGCTGTTGGCGGAGAGGCTGTGCAGGAGGAAGATGCGGGTGCGCTGAAGTGGACACGCAGGCTTGGCACTGCAACAGGCTACTGGCGGGCGTGGTCTTGGTGCTATAGGTGAGTGCACGCACGCACTGGTGCGGCATTGCAGGTAGCGGCGGGGAGGTTGCAGGCGCGTGCACTGGTGGAGGTGCTGCAGGCGGAAGGCGCGTGCACTGCATGGTGCTGGTGGTTAGTACTGGGGGTTTGATGCGGGCGTGGAGTGAGCAAGTGAGGGTTGGCAGTTCAGGTGAGCGGGCGCGGGCTTGGTGCTGCAGGTGAGCGGGTGAGGGCAGGCGGTTGGCACTGAAGGTGAAGTGGGTGAGTGTGGTTGCTGCTGGAGTGGGAGGGTCGAAGCTTCAGACGTCCAGGAAACTTCCCGGACGTCTTAACTAGCTGAGTGAAATTGCAGTGGCTGCGGTGATGGTTGTTGGTGACGATGGCAAGGGAGGTGCACGCTGAGGTGCTCACGGTAATGCGGATGAGCTCTGGATGGCGGTGTCTCCTGTCACACCACACGCCCACGGTGGTGGAGACTCGTCGCCACGGTTGAGGCCGGCAGTGTGGAATGGACGAGAGACGAACTCTCTGCGCAGTGGTGGTCGGGGATGGAGGCCTATTGAACTCGGCTGCCTCCTCCTCTCTTTTGAAATCAGCTGCCCGACCAGATCCAACACATCCGCTCCTCCTCGATTGGGTTCTTCACTGCAACAGTTGGAGGAAGAAATGCAACCGTTGCACGTAGAAGAAGAATAAAAATAATTATAAAATATTATGGTTATTTATATACAAACCCTCAACTTTTATGTTAACCTAAATTAATGCATGCAATGTACCTAGTTAGTTAACTAATGCAATTCTAAGTTAATTCTAAATGCATTTAAATATGAATAAGATGCATGAATTATGTAATTAAATTAGACATATGAATTAATCTATTTACATCCTAATTTATGCTAAATAAATGTTAGAATTAACCTAATGTCTAGGCACTTAAATACTTAAATAGCCCACAAATATGGGCTAATCAGTGGTCAAATGAAACGAATTTTGTAGAACAAGCACCTTGATCAATAGCCTGGTTGGTCCAACTAGGTTCTTGTTCAAGTCAGCAGGCTGATGATGCAGCCCAAATCCAATCAATCTGGTGGGTTGATAGATGTGAATCAGTAGATGTGGAACCCACCATATGCTATGGAGCTCAAGTAGATGTGGAAGTGTGAAACTAGGGTTTGGCTGAGTCCAATCAGCCTGGTTAGAGTAGGGATCCTCGAAAGAGAGTGAATTTGTGCAGGATGTGAGGTCCCTACGAGGGTGATCAGAGAAAGATGGCGTGTAATTTGCAGTCTGATCGATATCCGATACTTGATTAAAAGATGGATGAGAATCATCTGCAATCGACTCATCGAGAGGAGAATTAGAGTAAAAATTGAGTTCGATTGCTGTTCAGGGTTAAGAGCAGGTTTTGGAAGGCTCTGTATGTGTAGAAGAGGTGGCATTAATAAAAATTGTGTGTGAGGGCTCTTCTAGGAAGGATTCCAAGGTAGGATCATCTAGAGAGTCCTCATAATGGCCATCAAAGTCAAATGTAAATGCCTGAAGAGTGTTTAGAGGGTTATGGAAATCTGATTCATGGAAAGATTGGAACTCTGGATTGCAGACACTCTCGGCAATTACTATTTCTGATTCTTGAGGATCAAAAAGGAATGATTCCATCTCAGTGGAACCTAATTTTGAATTAATGATCTCAGAATCAGGGACCTCAGAGTCAGAGTCGGAGAATGGATCATGTATGTTGAGGTTGTAGATTGGCTTAGAGTTGTCAAGAAATAATAGTTCTCCAAAATTAGGGTAAGATTCGAAATCATCGAAGAATTTGCGAGAATCATGTTATGAATCTGATTCGGGATCAGGGGTTCCACCATAGAATAAATCAAGAGATGTACAATCAGCAACCTAACTTGGATCTAGCCTATTCTTAGAAGCTGAACTAAAAAAGATGTTCTTATGAGGCATGGATTCGGGTTCTTGGCTCCTAGGATAGACTCAATCAAGTCCTTCCAACTCCTCGATTTCTATACCATAGATTGGCGTGACTTCCGAAAAATCAATCTATATCTCTGAGGAGGTTGGAGAGGTGCACTCATCAAATACATGCCCAGAATCATAATCCAAATTCAAAATTTAAATTTCATCATATTGGGCCTCATGATCATCCCAAATAGCTTGAATCCAGATTCTAGGTTAAGGGTGTGGGTTGGATCACTAGAATCTAGGTTGGGCCCTATAGGGATATCAGAATTGCTCTCGAGAGTCACCTTATCAAAATAAGGGATGGAATTTACACCCTCTAGAGGTTCTAGTTCAATCTTAGTATCATAGGTGCCTGGGAAATCTAAGGTTGGTGAACTAGGCTCTTGATTTTCTAGGGCTGGCTCAAAATTGTAAACACCTGTAATCGAATCCACCCAACCTGTCTCAAGATCAGGAATGTCAATTTGTTTGTAATTTGAATCAGATTCCATTTGGGTTGGGGGTCCATAACAAGCTTGATCACCAAACCCAGGATTTGGGAAATTACATGGATTATTGGAATTAGTCCAAGATGTCATCTTAACTTCTGACATGTATTTTTGATCAATGGATCTATACAAATTATTTAGCAATTCTCCCCGTTTTCCCAAAAAATTCTGGAGTTCTTCCGAAACTGAAGGATTTGACTAATATTGCAGATAATCATTGTTGTGTAATTTCACCAATTCCATGTGTTCTGCTAAGAGATCATCCCAAGTTGAACCGTGGGTTAATTGTATCCGTATCATCTCCATATGGTTCAAAATGTGGTTCATTATTTTTTTGAATTTATCCTGAATGTCCCTTTTACAATATTCTTCATGGTTTCTATAAGCATTCTCAATTATCTTTTCTTTCATGTTCATTTGGGACTCTAGTTTCCTAAACAGTCTTCCTATATAGCCAGGCTGCATTTTTGAATCAAGTGGTGGAATCAGGATGTAGAATCAAACTCAAGATTAGATTGCAGTTGATTTGACCAGATAGAAATCCCTAAGATGATTTGTGTATGTGCACTAGAGAAAAGATGAGGGATTGGATGTTGTTGGACTCAATCAAGGCACCCAAAGATTTTTGGATGACTATAAAGGTTCGGGGCGGATGATACCCCTTGATCAGAAAGTCGTCCACCTGAGAATTACCTGGGCAGCCAGGAAGGGAGAGTCCCGCAAAGATGCCTACACGGTAGAGCGTCCCCACGGGTTACAAGGTTTCCCCCACCCGACCTTCCTTGTCACTGAGGGTCCAGGTAGACCGAAATGGATAACTTGACCTCTTAAGTCTACCAATTCTAAGTCCTAATTTGTGCCTTTAATTCCACTTGATTAGAAGTTAATTTGACTTGTGACCTGACTTGCCCTAAAGGTGGCAGAATGAAATCTAGGTCAAGACCTAGAAATCACCTTGAATTGACTCTCACGTTATTAGGTCCAAGGACTTTTTGGGTTTAAGTGAATTTAGAGCCTGATTTTTAGGGTTTTTCTTGATTAGATCTTTTCAACTAAGGGCTTGGGTAGCACACAAATGCAGGAGGATTATTTTCTTTTATGCAAGCAAATGTGAACTATCACTCCAGAACCCTAATGTAGAAACCCTAATTGGCTCTATTCTACATCCAATTTGATCTTAAAATGTTCTCCTTAGACTTCAAACAAGAAGTCTGTAGTCCAAGAAGATTAGAAATTATGCATAGTCCCTAATAGGTATAGGAAATTTGGGTAGGGAATTCTAAACATAATCGTCTCAAGCTTCAATCAGATATGAATTTTGTTTGCAAATCAGGAAACTTGCCTTTTTAAATGATGATTGCTATAAAAATAAGGCAGGTGATTCCTAATTGATTGTTTCCTTTTTTTGTCTTCCCAAGATTAAGAGGTTGATTAGGGAAGAATAGAAAATTTACCTGCCTTAAAGTGGTTGATTTGCACAGAAGATCTCCTCGTGAAGTACCTCACAAAAATCACAAGAAATCAAACAGGGCAAGTTAGTGCTCAATCAAAATATAGTAAGAGAATAGCGATGAATTGCGCGTTGCTCCCTGGCAACGACGCCAAGATGTTGCCATGATAAATTGGTGTTTGAACAGTCGTTGCGCTATAGTATAGCCAATAAATTGCAAAAACATATATAATTTATGCTCGAAAGAAATCCGAGGTCGAACACAGGGAGCAAATAGGAATTCACGTACTAATCTCAATAAATAATATAAATGAGCACAATTAATGATAGCATTTACTCAAAACTAATTCAATTGTAGCACATGAGTATATCAAGAGTCTAATGAGGCAAAAAGATATCAAAGACAAAATAATGGTGATTTGGATCACCAATATTAGCCTAACAAATATGTAGTAATTATCCAAATAGTATCAATTAAGCAAACCAAGTGCACATTGCACTATTAGAAATCCTTGTTAGACGACTTAAGTGCTCAAATGCTACAGTGTTCAATGAGTCTTCTTCTGACTTGGCCATTCTCTTTCTCTTCTTCTACAGTCCTCCTCTTCTTCTGCCTTAGCTCTTTTCTTCTTCCTCTTCCTCCTTTCCTTCCTTGTTCTCTTGATGCACAGGGGAAACTCACCTCTGAAATCGACTAAGTGTCGAAAACATTGAAGAACAAAACCCTCCCCTGCCCTACACTCTCTCTTTCTCTTCCCTTTCTCTTTCTCAATGTTCGGATAGATGCTCGGGTAATCAGGTATTTAGGGATCCGCATACCTAGGACTAGGGCTATTGGTGTGGGTAGCAGCCGAGGTGTGAAGCAGGTCGGGTATGTGATCGGGTAAGGAGGACCTCACCCTCGTGTTAGGAGGTGAAGAGGTTAAGTCACAAAAACGTAATAAGGCACTCTAGCGGCTCTTCCCTTATCCGATGTGGGACTAAATGTCCCAGCTTTCTTCTGCGAGCAGCAGCTTCAGGTGCTTCTTCTAATTTCGATCAAAGAGCCAGTCAATAGTCCAAATTAACTTCTTGGTTGCGCTCCTGGATGAGTTCTGCTGAGCCTGGAGATCTCGCCTGGGGTTATTGGCTGGGAAGCAAGCTTCAAAACTTGCTTGAAGCTCTTCGGTAATGGTGGCTGCACCCTAGGTACCTGAAAACAAGAGGGCCCCTCGGTCGCATTAGAAAATGCTCAGGAGCTTCACGCTAATGTAGCGAGAGCAGTGGTGGCGGTGGCATGCAGTGAGAGGTCGTGGGTGAGCGTGGCGAAGGCAGATTAGGTCAGAAGAGGTAGGTCTGTTCGGTGGGTAGTTTGGAAGGTGGAATTGGCAAAATAGGGGAGGGTTTGGTTCATGGAGTCGAGGTGGAGATGTAGGGAGTTTCGGCGAGGTGTTTGGTGGCCTGTGAAGGTGGAGTGAACTCGCCGGAGATGTGGCCAGAGGTGAAGACGAAGGTGGCGGGCGATGGCATCGAGGGTTGAAACTAAGTTTGAAAGGGGGAGAATTAACCTAAGAGTCTAAGGGAATTATTCTAATCCTAATCTAATGGATGAAAGGGGGAGAACGACGCCGGCTTTGATTGGCCGGTGTCGGGGAAGAAGGTGCTCTGGTGAGTGATAGGACGGCGTGGACGATGAAGGGAGCGTCGGCGGGTACGACATGATGCGGAGGAAGACGAGGAAGGAGAATCTGCACTAGTATTACGAGTGGATGACGAGGGAGGTCAGAAGAGGTCGCCGAATGTCGAGGAGCTATTTAACCGGAGAGGAGGGAGGAATTGAGGGTGATTTCCGGCCAAATTCGAGCGTAGAGAAAGCGGTTTGTCATGGGGACCCTTTTATAGGCCTCAGGGAGTAGGTTGGAGCTCGAGAATCAAGCTTTGCAAGCTTGGAAAGCTCATTGGAGTTGAAAACTCAAAAGATACACGAATCTCTCATGCGAACTCATGAGCGATTGGGAAGGTTATGGAGTTCAAAGTTGGGTGCGTTGGAAAGAGAATTCCATAAGGAATCTCTCTTCCAATTTTGGAAGGGATTCATTGATTAGAGTTCTCTTCAATCGAAGGTCGTCAGAGAAGGATTCCTCTGCGATAATGGTGGAGGGACCTATTTGCAAAGAGTGACACAAATATAGGGGCCTATTTGTAAGGAATTCGAAAGTTAGGGGCATGTGTGTGAGAGAAAAGACTCAGACTGGACCAAATTGCAAACTAGGTCAAGACAATCTCTGATTGGGCCCAAATTTTGGTACAAACCTAATTTGGACCTAAGAAATCCAATGGTGAAGTTGGATTTAGGTTTTGACCAAGTTTTACTAGGTAATTTATGCAAAATATAAATTAGGGTAATAGTCTATCTGACTCTGTTTTTGGTCAAATTGGGTTCCAATGGTCAAATCAAGCATTCTAAACCGTAGAGAATATTTTTCTATGATTTTTAGAGGGCTTATGTGAATTTTATCATGACCAAAACCTCATTAGATTAAGCGGGTTTATTTTTAGGGTTTCAAATGCCATTTAATTCCTGAAATGTGTGAAAACCCATTTCTGTCTGCACGAACCCACTTAGACATTTAAGACCACTTGACCTTTTAATTAACCCCTGGAAATCTCGTGATTGTTTTACATTCATGATATGCTATTAAAAATGCAATTTTACCCCTATTTTATCGTATTTCTCTCAGAATGATTATGCAATGAATTATGATCCTCTGGCGATTATGTAGGAGTATTTAATGATGGAATATGACTAAATAAAACTAGATATGGCTGATGATGACGTTATCATCAGGTACTTTAAATTTGCAAAATTTTGGCTCAAGGAAGAAGGTTGTAAGGAGATGATCAGCAACTGGTGGACATTTATGCATGTGGACGGCTTGGCGACTTTCAGGCTGGCAACTAAGCTTGAAGAATTGAAATCCGTTATGAAAGAATATAGAAAAATTATAGATGTCATGAGAGACCAAAGGAGAATGGAGGCTTTGAAGAATGTAAACTTGCTTGATAAAAAGAGAATAGAGAGCAAGTAATAGAAGTAGAGTAACTCCAATGTAAAAACTGGCAGGTGACTATTCAAGAAGATGACCTAAAAAGAGAAATTGATTGGAGAGAAAAATCATGACAACTTTGGCTGAAAGAAGGAGATGCCAACATGAAATTCTTCCACATGGCTGCTAGCTCTAGAAGAAGAATTAATTACATCTCTTCCTTGAAGTCAGGTGATCAGGTGTTGACTTCCCCAGGTGACATTCAGAGGGAAGCGACCAGATTTTACAAGGAGGCCTCTAAAGCAGCAAAAAGAGGGATTTGGAGAATAAGAAATTCTGATTTCACTCGGATCAGCCAATCTGAAGCTGAACATCTAATTAAACCCATCATGATTGAAGAGGTTGAGAGTGCAATAGCTGGTTTAAATTCTGCAGGCTACCCAGGCCTGGATGGTTTTCAAGTCTTCTTCTAAAAGAGCTCTGGCCGGTTGTGAAAATGGATGTAATGGAAGTTATCAAGGAATTTCAGGAGGGCAACTCGGGCTTTGAAAGAATCAACAAATCCTACCTCTTCCTACTACCAAGGAGAAAAGGGGCAGAGAGTTTGCAGGAGTTCGGGCCAATTGCCTTGACGAACTCCATCTACCTGATTATAGGTAAAATTCTAGTGAACAGATTAAGAGGTGTTCTTTTGCAACTAATAAATCCGGTTCAATCGGCCTTTCTGCTCAACCGTTCTCTACAAGAGTCATTTATCGTAGCACAAGAGATGGTTAGTAGCTGGTGCAGGCGAAAATGCAAAGCCTTTAAGGGGAAAGTAGACTTCAACAGGGCCTTCGATTCCATTTCATGGTCATACCTCTGGGAAATTATGAAAAGGAGAGGGTTCCTGCCAAAGTGGATTCAATGGATGAAGAGATGCATTGTAACTTCATCCTTCTCCCCTTTAATTAATGGCAAACCATGTGGAGCTTGGATACAACCCCAACGTGGAGTTAGGCAGGGCTGGCCATTAGCCCCCCTCATTTTCAACTTGGCTATAGACACCCTTGCGTGTTTTGTGTGCAAACTCTCAGCAGTAGGGCTTATCAAAGGCTATTCGCTGTCAAGTTCTAGAGACATGGCACCAATTTTACAATATGCGGACTACACCATTTTTTCCATGGAAGCAGAAGAAATGAAGCAACAGCCCTTTACACATGGTCTCTCTATTTGGAGACCTCTTTGGGCTGAAGCTAAATGGGGAAAAGTCTTCCTTGATTTGCTTTGGGCTGAACGGTCAAGAGAGGGAGACCTTATCAACCAATCTACACATGCCTATTGTTAGTCTGCTAGTGAGGTATCTATGGCTGCCTTTGCGTGGAACCAAACTGAAGAGAAGCAATTGGAACTTCTTATTTGACAAGGTGGCTGCTAAACTTGAAAGTTGGAGAAGCCGCTACTTATCTAAAGGTGGTAAGCTGATCCTCCTAAACTCGGTCATTGATAAACACACATGAATTCATGATAAAATGCTTATTTATGATAGTTCCTAGACTTAGCATTGCATATCATGTTATAAATATTGCATAACATCCCTTGCATGGCATTTAGGATAGTTGTATATTATGTACACTAATTCTTCCATTTTACATGGTCAGGAGGTAGTGCGACATCTTTATGGGCTTTGGATGAAGAATTCGACCATATAGATGAATCCAGAGCGACGATCACAGTCCGTCAACGCGAAAATCACCCTGATCGAAGCTCTGTAGCACCCTCTACAAGAAGAAGATGGATGGTCCAGATGGCACCATGTGGCACCATCCAGACTGCCCAACATGAATCGCAGCCACCCCATCACTCACGCATTGAGAGATCTCAGCTGTTGGATCTCAATCCAATGGCTAAGGGGCACCCGAACCACGTGACAGCAGCATCCTGCACTTGACCAAAATAGCTCCTTGGCCAAACGGTGAGGTGCACTCTCCGCAGATGCAAGATGCGAGTTCAAGTTGTAGCGCAAGGAGGCAATTGTGCGAAGAGCGGGCGCAATCGAATTGCACCCATTGGATGACATCTAGCGGAGGAGGTGTCACCATGTGGCATTGCTCGATGGGCGCTGATGGTGCACGCGGCCATCGACACACCTCGCAAACGTGTGAGCCCATGTGCAAGTGAGCGTGTGCTTGGTGGCGCCAGCCTTCAGCAACAGCCTGGTAGACATTTAGTGACACTTACAGCCGTCACTAATTGCTCATAGGCGTAAGCCTAGCTATGTGCGTGAGAAGGCGTGAGCTAGCTACAATGACACTTACAGCGACGTCTTGGAGGTCGCTATTGGTCTTATGCCTATTCTAACCTCCTCTCATCCACTATATAAGGACCTACACCCCCTCCCTTCCAAGCCATCTCTACCTACTCTACTCCCACCTACTCCTAAGCTCTAGCAAGCCTACCAATGCTCTGTTAGAGCTTATTCTAGAGCTCCTAAGGCTCCTATTAGTGTAACGAAACTCTGCCCCAACAAATATTCCTCCATCTTCCCATCCCCATTCATAGGTCACCTTGGAGCCATCCTCTTACCTCTATTCCGGTAGCAGATCATCTTTGCCTTCTCACATCCATTCCAGAGCCACGCTGAAGCTTTCCTCTACCCGACGTCCTCCCGCATCTCACCTCCGTCATCCTGCTTCACAACTCCATCTGAGCTTCCCCAGGCGTCGTCGTCTCACCGAATAGTCACTTCGAGAGATTTCTTCTCACCCCTGTTCTCTTTTATGCTTTCTTAGTTTATTGTAATTGACATTCATGTACTATATCATATTTGATTCCATCTCTCTCTTATGATTGCTTGTCTTTTTTTATTTCAAAAATAAATAAAATAAACAAAACCCTAAATTGCCAAAAAGAAACAAAATGAAGCGCGATTTTCAATTAAAGTAAACGTTGCCTCCCTGTGTTCGACCCGGGACTCCCTTGGAGTTTCGGTATAAATTATATTTGATTACAAGTTTTGCGACTACGAGATGGGTTATTCTTAACCCCAATTTCAATTTGCGAAACCCGTGTGATCATTTTGAATAGCCTGCCAACACTCTGAGAGCTTATTCTTAAGTTCCCAAGGCTCCTATTAGTGTAACGAAACTCTGCCCCACCAAATATTCCTCCATCTTCCCATCCCCATTCATAGGTCACCTTGGAGCCATCCTCCCACCTCCATTCCGATAGCGGATCATCTTCGCCTTCTCACCTCCATTCCGGAGCTGCACTAAAGCTTTCTTCTACTTGACATCCTCTCGCATCTCACCCCCATCGTCCTGCTTCCCAACTCCTTCATCCGAGCTTCCGCCAGGCGCCGTCGTCTCATCGAATAGCTGCTTCGGGAGATTTCTTCTCACCCCTGTTCTCTTTTATGCTTTCTTAGTTTATTATAGTTGACATTCATGGAATATATCATATTTGATTCCATCTCTCTCTTGTGATTGCTTGTCTTTTTTTTATTTCAAAAACAAAAAAAATAACAAAACCCTAAAACACCAAAAAGAAACAAAATGAAGTGCGGTTTTCAATTAAAGTAAACGTCGCCTCCCTGTGTTCTACCCAGGACTCCCTTGGAGTTTCGATATAAATTATATTTGATTACAAGTTTCATGAATACAACGACGGGTTATTTTTAACCTCGATTTCAATTCGCGAAACCCATGCGATCATTTTGGCACCGTTGCCATGGAGGCAACGGAATTTACTTTATTGTTTTCTACACTTTTTTGAATTTTCATGGCACTAACCCTGCTTATCTCTGATCTATTGTCTTGTAGGTACCCTAGCATGGAGATCCAAGTGTGGTAGATCGGGGTAAAGCATGGGTAGAGTGCTTTGTAAGTGTCCCCCACATTCCCCCTCCATTAGTTTCATTTCGCTACACCCATAACCAAGACTTAATCTACTTAGGTGTTTGCGTAAGCCCTAGGATAGAATTATTTGTCTTGTTTGCCACCTTCATCCACTTCACCCCCGCATTTTTAAAAAAAAAAAAACTAAAAGATACTTTCTATGGGACGAATCAATTTACACATTTTATACACCCACATCAGAGGCACATAACTTGACTTTATTTTCATCTACTCAATCGGGATTCCGACCTATGGATCCAGTACACTAATTCAACACATAAAAGAATAGAAATCATATTAGGTTAATCATCTTTCTGTATGCCTTAATCGGTGGTGCATTTGAGTCGATTGATTGAATTGTTTGGGCCGCACCACCTAATTTAAAAGAATTCATTTTGTAACTACCCCAAAGGATTCAATATTTAGGTCAAGCCAGGCATTCCATATTCTTTTGATTTATAAAGGAAAAACACTTGAACTCATGCTTTCAAAACTTGGTTTGCCTCACAAAACTTTGTTGAATACACCTAATATTTGAATCCTAAAAGCTACTAAGCAAGATTCGAACCCTAAAACTCACTTCATCATTAATAATCTTGCTTGAAAACTTCTTGGTTGTGCACATTCACACATTCTCAACAAATCATTAATGGAACAACCCATTAGGGGCCCATCACATTCCTGAAGCACCATTGTCCCAAGCTTAGCTAAAATTGAGTAGACGTTGGCCTTAAGGACTGGTTCGCTCATCGAGATCCAGATTGAGATTGTTCACGGTTAACCTGCTTATACTAGTCAATCTAATGTCTAGCTAGGGGAGTAGTGTCAAACAACTATGGCTGGGGGGTACACTAGGAACCGGAGGCGCAAGCCAAAGGAAGAACCTTCTCCCCAGTCCCTCCTTCTAACTGGTTGGTTTGCTTGGACATAAGTAGAGTAAATCGTCCATAATCTTAGGAAGGATTCTGAGAGTCTATAGACTACCCAACCTAAGGACAAGCTTGTATTTTTGTGCTGTAGGGCCCCTTCTCTTTCCCATCCTTCCGACTTCCTTCTAGTGTATGCTTGGAAGGTCATTGAACCCTAGATTGGAAGGACCTTTAGTCCATTCCTGGAGGTGGAGGTTGAGCTTTAGCCAAGCAGATCCCATGGTTGATCAACAACCACCCGCCCCACCCCCAAACCAGCAGGAGCTGATTTAGAGGCAGTTGGAAGAATTGCAGCAAATGTAGCAATGGTTCCAACGAATGAATGGTCAAGGCGCTCAGCCCTTGAAGGATTTTTATGATCCTTCAAACTATGGGGAATGTCCCGACATCATGATTCTTGCCAGAGACATAGAAATCAAGCCCCAAGTCTTAAGTTTGATTAAGAATTTCCATGGGCTTGGCTCAGAGGACCCATTCCAGCACTTGGAGGATCTGACCACTTTGGTTTAGACCACCAAAGCAAGGAATGTGAATGAAGAGCAAATGATCATGAGGCTATTCCCCTACTCTCTCAGGGAAAAGGCCGCACATTGGTATCGGACCAAAGGAAGGCCGATAGAAACTTGGGCTGCTCTTAAGTCGGCTTTCCTGAAGAAATTCTTCCCAATCGGACGAACCAATGCCTTGCAACGGACGATTACCACTTTCGCCCAGCAGCCGGGGGAACCATTTCATGGTGCTTGGGAGCGATTCCAGGAACTTTTGAGGAAGTGTCCACACCACGAGGTGCTGAAATGGTAACTTGTGCAGATTTTCTATCACGGGTTGGTTGAACTCCGTAATCACGTGGACGCTTCTTGCGGAGGTAATTTCTCAACAGGGATGTAGATAGCGCATACGACCTGTTTGAGGAAATGAGCGAGAACTCTATTAATCATGCCTCCTTGGATGCATTCAACTGGTCCCAACAACCCAGGTCAAGTGCTAATGAGATCTAGGATTCTCATTCATTTGACATGGAATTGATTTGTAATAAGTTTGATAAAATAGATTTGGTTGCTAAAAGAATGGAAGAATGAATGTCTGAGAATTCGGGAAACACTTCTACACCTACTCAATCCTAGAATTCGGGATTCCATTCCTCACGAGCTCCCACGGGGCGGGAGTTCGTGAACCAACTTGAATCGGCTCAACATGTGAGCCAGGATTTCTCGGAACCTTATGGGTTCCAAACTGGGGCCTTTGATCCCAATTTTTCTGATCCTTCCTTCTCTCCATCCTTGTCCTATGAGGATGCGTATGCAATGTAGGAGAATGTTAGGTCCAACCCGTATTCCAACACTTATAACTCGGGTTGGAGGAACCACCCTAACTTCTCTTAGAAAGTCAGGGGCAACAGACCCAAACTTGACCCAGCAACTATGCATCTCAAAGACCTATGGGTCAGGGTCAAGTATTCACCCAGTTGACCCTGAGACCGGTTACTCAGCTATCTTGGAATGCCCAATAATCTACAAGGCAGGCTGATTTAAACTGGCAGATGGTGGAAATGCAAAGGTCCATGCTTTAGCTTATGCAACAAATGAAGACATCATTAGATAACTTGCAATCTGGGTTAATTGCTAACACCGACAACCCAGATCTCTACCATCCCAACCCATACCCAACCCAAGCAATGTGTAAAATCAGGGCAACAGAGCCCAAGGGTACGGGAATCAAAGGGACCCACATGCACATGCTCAAGTGGTTGAGCAGGGTCCTTCATCATCTTCTTCTTCTTCTGGTTATATGACCAACCAAGGCCCTCCAATCTTCACTACCCCACCTCAAGACCCGAACTCATATGCCTCTGCAAACTCCGTCACCTTGAGAAGTGGGAAGCAGACCCAGAACCCTGAATTACCTTCTAGAAGTCAAAACCCTGAGGAACTTGAGAGAGAGGAGGAGATTGAAGAAGACAATAAGGCCCAGGTATCGAAAATTGAAAATACCACCCATATCCCATTCCCTGAGGCCCTATTGAAAACCAAGAAGAAGAAAACCATAGATAGCAACAAGGAGCTCCTGAATTATTTAAGAGTGTAGAGATCAATATTCCTCTCCTCGACGCTATTAAGCACATCCCGGCTTACGCTAAATTCTTGAAAGAACTGTGTACCTAAAAGCGTAAGCTGAGAGAACCCACTCCGAGGAAGGTGATTCTCTCTGAGTAGGCAAGTTTTGTTATCTTACATCACCTTCCTCAAAAGAAGAAAGATCCAGGTGCCCCCTTGATCTCATGCGTTATTGGGGAATACACTTTGGATAGGGCACTATTGGACCTAGGTGCATCCATCAACCTAATCCCGACTTCTCTTTATGAGAGGTTTGGGTTAGGTGAACTTAGGCCAAACTCAGTAATGCTACAATTAGTGGACCATTCGGTCACCACACCGAGGGGCTTTATTGAGGAATGTAATTGTCAAGGTCAAGGATTTCTATTTTCCCATAGATTTCCTCGTCCTTGACATGGATGTACCTAATGATTTGAGGAACACACCCATCATTCTGGGGCGTCTGTTCCTAGCTACCGCCAAGGCCAACATAAACTGTGAAAGCGATAGTATGGAGATCACCTTTGGGGATAAGAAGCTAACTCTGGATATTTTTAAGGTGATAAGAGGATTTGAGGATTGTGGATTCATTTAGGAGCTCGAGGATCAGGATCTTTAGACTTGTATGATAATCAGTGCACTTGAGGACTCCACCAGCTTTAGCGAACCCAACCCACAACCCTTTGTGGTAGACCTGCCACATCTTGAAGAAGTTGCTGATTTTGTTCATTCCCAACCTCTTCCATTGGATCGTTGATGGGTGCAGGATGCGTTGGTTTAATTGTATCGTTATAGCATGCATTCGGGACGTCGATTTTAATTAAAGATTGGATTTGGTGAATCCAAGTGTTGAACACGAGGAGGCGTGAAATTGGATTACTTTGTTGCTTTTAGTTGTCGCAGGAAGTTTGGTTTGCATGCGAGAAAATGAGAGAGAGAGAGAGAGAGGAGTAGGGTTAGAGTTTGTCTTTAAATCACGGCATTCATTCGAACAAGATGGGAGCTATATAAGAAACAACATCAACATTAACATTTAGCATGCAACTTGAGTTTGTTTGCAAATACAACAATAGCTAAAAGCTTAAACGAAAGCAATATAAAACTAGGGTAAAGAGAGAGAGAGGAGGAGGAAAGGTGGCCACGGTGGTGGAGGAGGGCTCCGTTGATGGCTTGACAACTCCAAGGTGTATGTGGAATGCTTGGTGGTGCTAAGAGAAGGCTAGTGTTGTATGGAGAGGGTGTGTGAATTGAATGCCTTTGAATGGGGTGGTTGAAGGGGTTTAAAGAGGAGAAAAGGGCTTCTAATTGAGGTAAGGGGGTTTAGCAATGTCTCGGACATTGCTAAACCCCTTCCAAAAATGTCACTGAAGCCCACTGGCCGCCGATCCGTTTGAGGCGCACGTGCTTCTTCTCCCACGATCCGTGTGATCGTGCTGTGAGTCGTTCGATGGAAGATTGGACGATCCGGAGTTTGCATGGGCATGCGCTGTGGATTGCACACATTCTCGCCTGGGCACATCCGCGTGCATCCGTTGTGCCGCATGGCATTATCCTCGCCGTCGGCTTCCTCATCAGGGGCCGAATTTCGTCCGCGCGTGCTCCTGCTGCCAATTTAAGCCTAGTTCGGGCTCGAATGGGCGCTCTTTGCCTGTGGATGAGGTGCGGATGAACGCACTGTGTGCGTTGGTTTGTCACAGCATGGGATTTCTGGCTACTACTCCTTAGCCATTAGATGGGAGATGTGCGACCGAGATCATGTAATGAGGGTGTGCTGAAGAGAGGGTGCGGTCGGAGTTCACAAGTCAACCGTCCGATGATGATCGGACGGTCGAGATCCCATCTTGGCATTATGGAGAGATGGTGCGGGCGAAGCATGCAGGTTCTCAGCCATCCGATCCTTAGATCAGACGACTTAAAGTACTTTGCGAGGGTGCTGCGCGGCGAGGGTGCGATTTGAGTGCAACATGGCTGCTTGTGGGCTATTGATCTGATGATTAACAACCAAAACTTCTTGGGTTTGTCGAGGGAGCTCCGGATGTCAGATTTAAGTGATTTTGAGTTTGTTGGACTCCATTCGTCAATCTAAATCCATCTGTGTGGTCCGATTGCTCATCTGAGGCCAGTTTCAATATGCACTTGTACACATGGCCATTAAACATTGATTATAAGCAATCTTAATTCGTCATGCATGCAATGCTCCCATGCTCATCATGGTGTGCTATTAATGCACAAATATCCTCAAGATAAACCCTGGTGATAGAATTATCATCATCGAATGTAGAGTTATCATACCCCCATGCTTATCCCTTGCTAGTCCCTACTAAGGTTTATCCTAGCCGTTATTTTCAGTTGGAATTAGGAATTGATTGCTTAGACATTTGTTGCTTGTCAAGGGGAGGAAATATACTAAGAGCCTAATCCACAGAGACTAAACAGTGCCCATGTGCCTACCAAAATGCAGATCGCCCAAGTCCTCGCTTTAAAGCATATATATATATATTTCTTTTTCATCTTTACTCATTTTTTTGGATTTTTGGAGTTCAGAGTGTGTAGGTAACATTTTACGGCTACCCAACCCACCCATAACTCGAAAAAGACTCTAAGTGCTAAGCATCTTGGTGTGAAGATTGTGGTAGACTCACTCAATGGTAATTAAAATAGACTTCGGGTTTTTACGCCCCTAGGTGATCGAAAAAGGAAATGCTTGCCTGAAGGTGTATTGTTTGATCGGTAGCTTTCTCCCTACTTTTATTTTACATAGGGTCAACACAAGGGTGTTTCCAGTATATATCTCCTCGGATTGCTCTACTTCCCCACTTCTTCCTTAAGTGTTTTGGGCTTTTTCGTGCATTTAGTGAGCTGGGTTCTAGACAATCGGCCAATGGGCTGTTACCCACGACCACTTGCCAGCCATACTTGTGCAATGAAGTGTGGCTTATTTATTTTTTTCTTTTTCTTCTTTTTCTATATATATATATATTTTTTTTTTCTTACTTTTTTCTTTTTTTATTTCAGTAGGTGGCTTCCCTAATCTAAGATTTACCTAGAGGCAATAAAAGAGAATGGTCCTGTGGTTGGGCTCTGAACAACCTGCCAATGGGCCGTTACCCATGACAACTTGCCAGCCATACCACCCTAGAAGGTTCATTAGCTACCTAATTTCTATTAGAATCTCTGAGGAGTGAGTCGGTGCAAAAATGTGTGTAGATGCTTAGACTAAAAGTCCCTCGAGTTAGAGGGCAATTTGATAAGTCATATACTTATCATCCTACTTTATTGATCAGATTAATGTAAATTAAGGTTGTGAGGATTCAAGGCTAAATTCGCATTTTAGTGGACACTTGGGTTGATTAAGCTTGAAGGCCTGAAAAGTCTAAGTGTTCAGGTTCTTCTCGTCTTATTTCCTATGGTTGACAAACTTCTAATGCCTAAGTTCTCTTTCCTAATTCTTTTTTTTTTGTTATATATATATATAATTCAACTTGATAATATGAACTCAGAGAATGTGAATTACCACCCCCCCATGCTTAAGTTGGACAATGTCCTCATTGGCAAATAAATGTATGCAAGGGGGTACAGAAAGAAATCACCTGAGTGCAGCTGTGTACCTGATCAGCTTGAATCTTCTGGGTTGCCTCCCAGGAAGCTCTGAGTTTAGTGCCTTCAGTTGGGCATAATGCACAAACACGAATTGTCTAGGTCAAGAAGGTGTAGATGAAATCAGTAAGACCCAAAATCAGAAGTCCGCAGATGCGAACTAGGTTGTGGTGGAGGCTCATCCCGAAGGGGCGGGAACTCTACAACAGATGTAACATGCATGCCCGTGTTTGTTCCTCTCTTAGTCTACGGGCATGCAGAAAAGTTTATGTGAACGAGTGCACCTCGAATCTAAAATGCCGGACACTGAAGATGTCAGTTTCATACTTAGCTTGTGTCCCTATAAAATTGTAATTCCTCAAAAGTGTATCAATTCTAGTGCATTTGGGTTGTGGGATTTCTATTTTGGTAGGGCATGTAACAAAATCAAGAGTTTCAAAATGAGCCCTAAAATCAAGCATGAGGTCGCTCTCCAAAGAAAAATCCATCTCTTCTTCAACTAGGGTTTCATGGCTTATTCCCTCCAAGTCCTTGACCCCAAGAGTATTCTTTGCAACCTCTTTCATATCAGACTCAATGTCTGAGGTTGCTTTAGAGGTAGGGCTATTTTCATCCTCTAGCTCAGATTCCTTCTCTTGGCCCTCCTGTAAATTTGTGATGGGGGTTTCAACTGATTCAAAATCGATTATTTCGAGATTGCAATCCCATTCCCCATCTCCAATGTTGGATGTCTTTTCCACCGAATCACTTTCCTCAAGGAGATTAGATTTGGCTTCCACGACATTGCTCCCCAAATTCTCAGTTTCCTCCTGATGTGTGTCCTCAACTCTCCCCAAATCATGTTCTGAGGAATCCTTACTGACATCTTCTATGGAGTTGTCCAACTCTTGGGGAGTATCAATGGTGGACAAAATCGATTTTAGGTAAATAGGTGTAGTCCAATTGATCACGGTAGGGCCTTGCTTCACAAATTCCATAAACGGAGTTGTTTCCAACAATGTTCTTTGGCCCTCTTCCTCCAGTTGTTGGAACATATTGATCATGGCCTATTGCCCTTTAATCAATTCTTGATTCTGTTTGTGTAATTCTAACTTGAGGTTATCAAGAATTGACAGGGTGTCATTTGGTTTCCCTTGGATTTGTTCCTTCAAATCAGGGCTAGGAAGGTGTGGTTGAGGATGTGTACTAGAATCTGCATTGGGTTTAACTTCTTGGGTGGGTCCTCTATTCTATCATTTTCAGGATCCAATTCTTCAAAAGGAGCCATTCTCTGTTTAGTCCTACTCTAGAATAATTGAGGTTCTAAGTCTTCCTCCCAATCGAATTCGTCATCAGGGACCAAATCAAAGGTTGATCATCCTTGATTTGCCTAGGTTTCTAATCATCTTTTGATTTCCATTTGTCTAGAAGCCCTTCCAATCCAAAGGTCAAGTAAGAAAGATTCTTGAATTCAGATGACCTTTCTTGGTTATAGTCCTGGGAAGGGTAGGGATCTTGGTGTTCTCCTAGAGTGTAGGTCCCATCAAATTGGTTAGTGAGTGGGAGGGACCTAACTGGAGAGTTGTCATGAGGCGAATCGAGATAAGGATCCCCAAGGTTTGGATCATACCCCAGGGTGGGTATGTTGGATGTATCTCAATAAGAGGTTGGTGCGGGTGGTCATAATTGGGATAGTTGGGACAAGGGGATATCCTAGGTTGTACCCCTAACTCGATAGTTGGTTATCCCAAGTAGGCTATGGATATGGTCTACTTGGGTTAGCATACAAATCATGTTGGGGGTAGTTTGGGTAAGATGGATAAGCATTGAAATCCATGGTTTGGAAGAACTGGAGGGATGAGGGAAGAGTAGATGAGAGAGCTGTGTGTGCACAACCAAGCAAACAAATCTAGGCCCTACAGTGTAGACCTAGGTGACCTAGAAGCCTCCAAGGGAATGATCAGATCTGCAGGTACTTAACCACCCTTCTCGATGTTAATCTAGCCAGGTTGATTACGGGTGGATTGAGGGGAAGGTTCTTCCTTTGGCTTTCATCGCTGGTTCTGTAGACCCCACAACCGTGGTCGTTTGACACTTTCCCGCAACCTAGACACCAAATTCTACGAAGGAAATGAAGGCCAAGTGCCTAGCTAACCTAATCACGCCTTCAAGACTCAGACTAGTCCTGCCTAGGGCACGTCTACTCCATTTTAATGAGGGGTTAGGCTAGTGCTTGTGCTCAAAATATGTGATAAGGCGTTGATTGGGGTTGTGCCTTTTAGTTAACCGATTTGAGTCTAAGTGTACTTAACAAGACATGGTTCTCAAGCAAGGATTTTAAGATGTGGTGTCTTTTAATAATTTGTCCTTGCTTTAGTGCTTTTTAGGGTTGAAGTGCCTTAATGTTTTCAAAAAGGTTCAAGTGGGCATACAAAGTTTTGCATACAATGGGAGAAAGTTGATTTCCTTTAGAGTGATGTGGCCCTAGAAAAGCAACCCTAATGAGTTCACCCTAGTGTTCATGCAGTTCTACCAGGTGAGTTGATTTTAGTTATGGTGAGTGGGGTGGCCCAAGTCAAATCACGGTGGCTTCGCAAACACCACTCAAAAGAAAGAACACTCAAAAAGATTATCTCCTTAAGAATGTTAGGGTGTATTTTTTTTGTTGGGTGGTGAGTTTGGAATGTGGGTTAAGTAGTCATTCACCATGCCAATTTTTTATTTATATTTTTTTGTATTTTTCTTTTTTTAACCACGCAAACAACCAAAGGGTGGAGTGATACTCACAACTGGTCTTCACCGCACTTTACTCCATCTCTACCGTCACGAATCACACTCCATCGCCCACGCATTGAGTTCCTGCAATCCATCAAGTGAGGGAGAAAAATGAGTTAGACGATGTGAATACGAATGCGGGATGAAAGCAACAAAAAAAATCCATTGCCTCCCCGACAACGGTGCCAAAAACTGATGGACGCAGGACGCGTTGGTTTAATTGTGTCATTATAGCATGCATTCGCAACGTCAGTTTTAATTAAAGATTGGATTTGGTGAGTCCAAGTGTTGAACATGACGAGGCGTGAAATCGGATTACTTTGTTGCTTTTAGTTGTCACAGGAAGTTTGGTTTTCTTGTGAGAAAATGAGAAAGAGAGAGAGAGGGGGGGAGTAGGGTTAGAGTTTGTCTTTAAACCACGACATTCATTCGAACAAGATGGGAGCTATATAAGAAACAACATCAACATTAACATTTAGCATGCAACTTGAGTTTGTTTGCAAATACAACAATAGCTAAAAGCTTAAACAAAAGCAACATAAAACTAGGGTAAAGAGAGAGAGAGGAGGCAAGGTGGCCACGGTGGTGAAGGAGGGCTCCGTCGGCAGCTTGACAACTCCAAGGTGTATGTGGAATGCTTGGTGGAGCTAGGAGAAGGCTAGTGTTGTATGTAGAGAGTGTGTGAATTGAATGCCTTTGAATGGGGTGGTTGAAGGGGTTTAAATAGGAGAAAAGGGCTTCTAATTGACTAGACGTTGGTAAACCCCTCCAAAAATGTCGCTGAAGCCCACTGGCCGCTGTCTGTTTGAGGCGCACGTGCTTCTTCTCCCACGATCTGCGTGATCACGCAGTGAGCCATTCGACTAAAGATCGGATGGTCAAGAGTTTGCGTGGGCATGCACTGTGGATTGCACACATTCACGCCCGGGTGCATCCGCGCGTATCCATTGCAACACGTGGAGTGATCTCACTGTCGACTTCGGCATCAGCGGCCGAATTTTGTTCGCGCATGCTCTTGCTGCCAATTTGAGCCTTGCTCGGGCTTGAATGGGTGCTCTTTGCTCGCGGATGAGGCGCGGACCAACGCACTATGTGCGTTGGTTTGTCGCAACACGTGATTTCTGGCTATTGTTCCTCAGTTGTTAGATGGGAGATGTGAGGCCGAGATCATGCGATGAGGGTGTGCTGAAGACAGGGTGCGGTTGGAGTTCGCGAGTCCTCAGCCGTCCGATGATGATCGGACAGTCGAGATCTCATCTTGGTGTGATGGAGAGATGGTGCAGGCGAAGCATGCAGGTTCTCAGCTGTCTAATCCTTGGATCGGATGGCTTAAAGTAGTTCTTCGTGAGGGCGCTGTGCAGTGAGGGTGCGATTTGAGTGCAACGTGGTTGCTTGTGGGTCGTTGATCTGATGATCAATGGCCAAAACTTCATAGGCTGGTGGAGGGAGCTCTGGATGTCAGATTTAAGTGATTTCGAGTCCGTTGGACTCCATTCATCAATCTGAATCCATCCATGTGATTCGATTGCTCATCTGAGGCCTGTTTCAATATGCACTTGTATACATGGCCATTAAACATTGATTATAAGCAATCTTAATTCATCATGCATGCAATGCTCCCATGCTCATCATGGTATGCTATTAATGCACAAATATCTTCAAGATAAACCCTGGTTGACGAAATTATCATCATCAAATACAGAGTTATCAATTGTCCTAATGAATCTTCGTCAGCATCCTCCCTACCTTCTATTCTAAACCCACCTCAACTTTAATTGAAACCATTGCCCAAAACTTTGAAATATGAGTTCTTAGGACCTGAAAACATGGTCCTTGTGATTATTAGTGCTGATTTGACTAAGAAGCAGGAATTGAGGTTAGTTAAGGTCCTTAAGAACAACAAGGAGGGAATTGGTTGGACCATCCACTACCTTAGGGGGATCGAGCCATCTTATTGTAATAATCATATTTTCATGGAAGATGGATCCCTCCCTTCTAGGGAGATGAAAAGGAGACTAAACCCAAATATGCGAGAAGTGGTCAAGAAGGAGATAGTCAAGTGGCTCGATGCTAGGATTATATACCCAATCTTGGATAGTCCGTGGGTTAGCCCCGTTCAGATTGTACCCAAGAAGGTGGGAATAACCGTTACGACTAATGAGAAAGGGGAAACCTTCACCACTCGTTCAGCTTTTTCTTGGAGAGTCTGTATTGACTATAGGAAGCTGAACACAGCCACTAAAAAGGATCACTTTCCCTTGCCATTCATCGATCAAATCCTTGAAAGGTTAGCTGGGCAAAAATGCTTTTGCTTCCTGGACGGTTATTTGGGATATAACCAAGTCCCTATCCATCCCGAAGACCAGGAAAAGACAACCTTCACATGTCCCTACGGAACCTTTGCATTCCGTAGAATGCCATTCGAGCTTTGCAATGTGCCTGCGACTTTTCAAAGGTGCATGCTGGCCATCTTTTCTGACATGGTGGGAGATTGTCCTGAGGTGTTCATGGATGATTTCTCCATTTTCGGAGATTCTTTTGAGTCTTGCCTAGCTAACTTGGAATTGATCCTCCAGAGATGCATCAAAACACAACTAGTCCTTAGCTGGGAAAAGAGCCACTTTATGACTCAGGAAGGCATTGTCCTGGGTCATGTGGTCTCTAGTCAGGGTATTGAGGTTGATAAAGCTAAGGTGGATGCTATCTCTAGACTTCCTCCACCCACATCCATAAATAGATCCGCTCTTTCCTTGAGCATGTGGGTTTTTACAGAAAATTCATTAAGGACTTCTCGAAGGTTGCTCGGCCCTTGAGTAACCTTCTAGCCAAAGACATACCGTTCGTGTTTGATGAATCATGCTGTAAGGCATTTGATTTATTAAAAATGGCAGTCACCTGTGCCCCGATGTTGCAATCACCGATCTGGACAGCCTCATTTGAGATTATGGTTGATGCATTTGATTATGCCGTCGGGGCTGTCATGGGTCAAAAGATTGAGAAAAAGCCCTCTGTGACTTACTATGCTAGCAAGACTCTAGATGAGGCCCAGAGGAACTACACAGTTACTGAAAGAGAATTTCTAGCTGTAGTTTTCGCTTTAGAAAAATTCAGGGCTTATCTTTTAGGTTCTCGTGTCATCATTATACTGACCACTCGACCTTGAAACATCTCTTGGCCAAAAAGATGCCAAACCCTAGCTTATTCGCTGGATTCTACTGCTTTAAGAATTCGAGCTTGAAATTAGGGATAAAGTCGGGGCATAAAATGTAGTGGCAGATCACCTCTCAAGAATCCTAATTGATTCTCCTCATCCGGATGTCCCGATCTCTGATACTTTTCCGGATGAGACTATCCTTACAGTCTCGGGTATCTGAACCCCCTAGTTTGTGGATACCGCCAATTATTTGGTTGTTGGTCAAATCCCCTAGGATTGGACCAAACAACGGGATAGATTTGTGTCTGAGGCCAAATATTATTTTTGGGATGATTCCGAGCTGTACCGCATCGGCGTAGACTAGATTATTCGTCGATGCATCCCAAAAATTGAGTTCCATAGCATAGTTGAGTTCTGCCACACATCTACGTGTGGTGGACACTTTTCCAGGAAAAAGATGGCAGCAAAAATCTTGCAATCCGAATTCTATTGGCCGTCATTATTTAAGGATGCCCAGGAATTCTCAAAGTCATGCACCCGATGCCAGACACTTGGGAACATGGCTAAGAGAGATATGATGCCCCTGAACCTGATACTTTCCGTCGAAATTTTCGACATTTGGGGCATCGACTTTATGGGACCCTTCCCTCCTTCATTTGGACACCAGTATATTCTGGTCACTATTGATTATGTGTCCAAATGGATTGAGGTAATTCCCACCCGGACCAATGACCACAAGGTGGTCATCGATTTTGTGAAGAAAAATATCTTCAGTCGGTTCAGGGTTCCTCAGGCAATTATCAATGATGGTTGATGAGTCCATTAAAATGGACTATTATTAAGCCTAAGTATCTTTAATTATACAATTTAGGTGTGTTAATAATGGTAATTAAGTTATAGAAGATTTGTACACCTCATAATTTAAGTTATAACATTCTATAACTTCATGATTCTATTATTTTTATGTGCAGGTAATAAAATACACAAAGAGCAAGGGTGGGGGGATAAAATTTCCAAAACAACTGCAACTCTCCTTCCCCCCTCCCCCACCGGACATTGGGCAAAACTTCTGGTGTCGCCTTTCTCAACAGCCATGACCGGGGATTTTGGAAAATCCCTGAACTCACGGGGTGAGGGGAGAACTTAAAAAGAAGAGGCGGGGAGAGAAGAAGGCTACCCAGAGAAAAAAGAGAACGGCTCTCTCTTCTCCACTGTGGAGAGGGCGAGCATTGTGCCACTCCGTCTCTACCTCAGCCACCGTAGGCAACCGCACGCCATCACCCACGCCACCTGCAGGCTCTCCTCACCTCACCTGCCCTACCGCGTGCCTTCACCAACTGCCCGCACTGCCTACAGGCAGTTCTCCAATCCACCGCGCGCACACGTGCTTCACAGTGCCTCTCTGCGCCAGACCTGTAGGTGATAGACCTGCATCCACTTCAAGCACGCCGCGTGCCTATCAGTAGGCGCGGCAGCTCGCGCCCCAGCATCCTCTCCTTGCGCGTCCCTGCCTTCCTCTCCGCCAGCTCGCTACTGAAGGTGCCCGCATGCCATCTCCCCGCGCGTGCACCAACGCATCCCGCCATTCCACCTTCCTGCAAGCAAACAGCAGGCGTCCTACCGCCCTGCAGTGCCTGCTCCATCCTCTGCAAGCACGCCGCGCGCCTTTCTCCCATCTCCAGCGCGCCCGGCCATCCACAGTAGCCTGTAGCCACCTCAGGCGCAGCCTCCCACGCTGCAGCAGGCGTAGCGACGCACCCGACAGCCTTCACCGCCAGCTGTGCACGGTAGCAGTCTCCGACCTCCTCCGGCCACCTCCGCCGCCGCCGCTGCCACCGTCGGAGAGCCCTCATCCTCGCCGTCCTCTTGAGCCTCGCAACTGCCCCGCTGGTGCTCTCTCTCTCTCGCGAGGAAGAGAGAGATCAAATGCTCTGTTTTTATTAGAATTAAAAATTACATTCAATGCCATTGCCACCGATTTTATTTTTTTTATTATTATTATATTATGGCAGAATTGCATTCAAGCACTCACAGTTCTTTCTAATTGCATGGTATTAATATTGGCTAGTTTAAAGATTGATTTTGGACTTGATTTAAGTACTAATTGTCTTTAGTACACATCACATGAAAATTACACTAATTCATCCTAAATTTATTGAGGATTTCTGTGAGGGAAAACTGCACTTACACCCTTAACTTTTTAGGTTATTACAAATCTACTTTCCTTCACATTTTAAGTCCAATTTGAAAAGGAATTTCGCACTATCCGAAATAACATTAAATAATTAAGTATTGATTGCATCATTGCCTCCCTGTGGACACGACCCGCTCTTCTACGAGTGGTTATTTTCATTATTTTTTATTAGTCGATTTTTCCACCACTTAAATACTATAACGCTAAGCGAAAAGTCGACCTTTCAATGGTGGCACACATTTCACTCATGCCCAGTTTCGAAATTTACTGGGGAAATACAGGGTGAATCATCGAATTTCCACACCTTACCACCCTTAGACGAACGGATAGGCCGAGGTCTTCAATAGGGAGATCAAAAACATTTGCAGAGGCCTAATAGGAAGGATTGGACCCAAAAGCTAGATGATGCTCTTTGGGCCTACCGTATGGCGTACAAAAAGCCTATTGGTATGTCTCCGTTCCGTTTGGTGTTTGGTAAAGCGTGTCACTTATCCATAGAACTTGAACACCAGGCATTTTAGGCCATCAGGAAATGTAATTTTGACCTTGAATTGGCTGAGAAAACCAGGAAACTCCAACTATCTGAGTTGGAGGAGCTTTGAAGTGATGCTTATGAAAATGCCAAAATCTATAAGGCAAGGACCAAAGATCTCAATAACCAGATGATTTCACGTAAGAGCTTCGAGCCGAACCATATGGTTTATCTTTTCGATTCTCGATTGAATCTTTTCCTCAGAAAACTCAGGTCTAAGTGGGACGACTCATTCATTATTGAGAGGATTTTCCCTAACGGGGCCGTCGAAATCTCTAACCTAAAGACGGGTAATATCTTCAAGGTCAACGGACAGCATCTCAAACCCTTTTTTGACCATATTCTCCCTGAACTCGTCTCGAACAAGGTTACTCCTACCTTGCCTTAACCACCGCGGGCTGATCATTGCCCAGCTGAAGGCACTAAACTTAGCATGTGTAAAGACTACTCCAAGCTGACCAAAATCCCATGGAAAGCAGGTGCTATTCTTCCACTTCTACTCTCTTGCATGCCTGCATTTTTAATAATGAGGACATTGCAATAGCTAAGCATGGGGGGTGGATATATCTTATAATCTTTTTGTCAGCTGTAACATTAATTTCCTGTTATTTTAGTTTAAAAAAAAAGAATTAGGAGATGAGAACTTAGGCATTAGGAGTTGCAAACTTTAGGAATTGATACTTTGAGACCTGAATACTTAGACTCTTCAGGTCTTCGGGCTTAATTAGCTCGGGTGTCCACTCGAATGTGGATTTAGTATTGAGTCCTCGCCAATTAAAATTTAGTTTAATTTGGTAAATAAATTGGAATAATAAGTATGCGACTTATCAACCCACCCTCTGATTTGGGGAGACTTTAAGCCTAAGCATCTATATACTTTTTCTGCACTGACTCACTTTTCGGCGTTTTCTTCGGAAATTGGGTAGCTAATGAACTATCTAGGGTGGTATGGCTGGCAAGTTGTCGGTGGTAACAGCTCATCGGCCGGTTGTCCAGAGCCTAACCACAAGACCATTTTTGTTGTACTGCCTTTAGGTAAATCTTAGATTAGGGAAGCCACCTACTTAAAAAAAATAGAGAGAAAAAAGAAAAAGTAAAAAATAGAAAAAGGAGAAAAAAATAGTAAAAAAGAAAAAATAAAACCACACTGCACCGCATGAGTATGGTTGGCAAGATGTTGTGGGTAACAGTCCATTGGCCGGTTGTCCAGAGCCTAACTCACAAAAATGCATAATAATTCCCAAAACACTTAAGGAAGAAGCGGTGAAGTAGAATAAACCAGGGAGATATACATTGGGTTCGCCCTTGTGTTGACCCCATAAATAAAAGCAGGGAGAAAGCTACCGTTCGAAAAGATAAACCTCTAGGCAAGGTCACCTAGGGTCGTAGAAACCTGAAGTCCGTTTTAACAGCTACTTAGTGAGTCTTTCACTCTTTTCACTAGATGCTTAGCACTTAGAGTCCTTTTCGAGTCTTGGGCGGGTTGGGTAGCTGTAAAAAGTTATCCCAAAACTCTCAAACTTCAAAAGTACAAAAAAAAAGAAAAGAAGAGAAACAAGAAAAAAAATTTGTGTATCTTCTCTTTTCAAATAAGGCGAGGGCTTGGACGGTCTTCATTCTGGCAGACACCTGGGCACTGTTGAGTCTTTGTAACTAGGTCTTGGGTTGAAAGTTCTTAAAATAACCAACAAATTTTGCCTAAGAGATTGAATCCTAATTCTACTTTTATAAATAGCATTAAGGTTAATTTTGCTAAGGACTAGCAAAAAGTAAGCATGGGGGTATGATAAACACACATGAATTCATGATAAAATGCTTATTTATGATAGTTCCTAGACCTAGCATTGCATATCATGTTATAAATACTGCATAACATCCATTGCATGGCATTTAGCATAGTTGTATATTATGTACACTAGTTCTTCCATTTTACATGACCAGGAGGTAGTGCAACATCTTTACAGGCTTTGGATGAAGAATCAGACCGTACAGATGAATCCGGAGCGACTATCGTAGTTCGTCAACGTGAAAATCACCCCGATTGGAGCTTCGTAGCACCCTCTACAAGAATAAGAAGATGGACGGTCCAGATGGCACCACGTGGCACCATCCAGATCGCCCAACACGAACCGCAGCCACCCCAACACTCACGCATGGAGAGATCTTAGCCATTGGATCTCAATCCAAGGGCTGAGGGGCGCCTGAAACGTGCGACAGCAGTGCCCTGCACTTGACCAAAGAGCGCCTTGGCCAAACGGTGAGGCACTCTCTCCACTGACGTAAGATGCGAGTTCGAGCCGCAGCGAGCGGAGGCAATCGCGTGAAGAGCAGGCACAATTAAATTGCACTCATTAGATGACATTTAGTGGTGGAGGTATTGCCACATGGCATCGCTTGATGGGCGCTGATGGTGCATGTGGCCATCGATGCACCTCGCGAACGCGTGAGCCTACGTGTGCGCGGGCATTGCTTGGTTGGCGCCAACCTTCAGTGATAGCCTGGCAAACATTTAGTGATGCTTACAGCTGTCACTAATTGCTTGTAGGTGCAAGGCCAATTGCGTGCGTGAGTAGGCATGAGTTGGCTACAGTGACACTTATAGCGACGTCCTAGAGGTCACCATTGGTCTTATGCCTATTCTAACCTCCTCTTATCCACTATATAAGGACCTACACCCCCTCCCTTCTAAGCAATCTCTACCTACTCTACTCCCACCTACCCCTAAGCTCTAGCAAGCCTACCAATGCTATGTTAGAGCTTATTCTCAAGCTCCCAAGGCTCCTATTAGTGTAACGAAACTCTGCCCCACCAAATATTCCTCCATCTTTCCATCCCTATTCATAGGTCACCTTGGAGCCGTCCTCCTACCTCCATTCCGGTAGCAGATCATCTTCGCCTTCTCACCTCCATTTTGGAGCCGCATTGAAGCTTTCCTCTACCCGACGTCCTCCCGCATCTCACCTCTGTCATCCTGCTTCACGACTCCTTCATCTGAGCTTCCCCAGGCACCGTCGTCTCACCGAACAGTCGCTTTGAGAGATTTCTTCTCACCCCTGTTCTCTTTTATGCTTTCTTAGTTTATTGTAATTGACATTCATGCAATATATCATATTTGATTCCATCTCTTTCTTTTGATTGCTTGTCATTTTTTTATTTCAAAAAAAAAAAACCAAAAACATCAAAAAGAAATAGAATGAAGCACGATTTTCAATTAAAGCAAATGTCGCCTCCCTTTGTTTGACTCGAGAGTCCCTTGGAGTTTTGGTATAAATTATATTTGATTACGAGTTTTGTGACTACGATGACAGGTTATTCTTAACCCCAATTTCAATTTCCGAAACCCGTGCGATCAGTCGTCATCGCTATCCCGGTGTTTTACTTCTTGTTTTGAAAGTGCCAAAATCAGTTTGGAAAACATTTAACATGCTATGAAAGTGCTTCTTTTGGAAGGGAGCCAAATCTGAGGGCAGATTCTTACATCCCCTTAGATGGCAGTAGCTTTGCTCTACTAAAAAGTTCGGTGGCTTGGGCATTCTCTCCTTAAAGGAGTTCAACGACTCCTTGCTGCTTAAATGGGAAATAAAGCTCCTAGAAGATGATGAAAAAAGTTGGTCCATGATCGTCAAAGATGCATATGGCCATTCACATGTATCTCGATGAACAACAACTCCTAGCAGACCTTCCCTTTTTTGGAAATGAGTCTGGATAGCCATGCGTGATAACTTGCAGAACTTCAAACTAGTGGTAGGAGATGGTGAACACTTCTTTTTTTGGCACGACCACTAGTCTAGCTTGGGTCCTCTGAAAGACCGATATCCGCACATGCATAATGCAATAGCAGATAAGAGCATCTCAGTCAAGAACAGTTGGGAAGCCACTCAGAACTGTTGGAGTCGCTCTGAATCGGAGACCAACACAGGAATTGATGGAGAGAATTGTAGACCAACACAGGTGTTAGTCACTCTGAATTGGATTTTAAATCAATGAGTTGCAGTATAGATTGAATCAGCGTGAAAAACAAATAAAATTTATAACTCGAATATCAAAAATGAAGTTTGAGGTTGAACATAGGGAGCAATTAGCAAAATGATTCTCAAGATCGCAATTCAAGCAAATATATGACTAATTTATAATAGAATTTCAAGCAGTAATGATATATAAATGAAAGCGTATGTCAAATAATGCAAAAAGAATGAGGTAAAATGATGATTTGAATCACCAATTACCCCTCACAATAATATAAAATATTTCAATAGTATCATTCAATCTAAATCCTTGTAGGATAAGTGCACAGTGCACTTCAGCTGCTCTTCTTCTATTTTTTCAGCTCCTCTTCTCTTCTTCTGTGCCTTCAGCTCCTCTTCTCTTCTACTTCTTTGCCTTCTTCTCTTATCTCTCTTCCTCTCCTTCTTCCCTCTCTTCTCACACAAGGGGAAGGGTTTCCTTCTTCAAACAACTAAGTGTCAGCCGTTGGTCTTCAGAGCAAAACCCCCTGCCCCTGCATGCTCTCTCTCTTTCTCTCTCTGGGATCCACTCTCCCAGAGTCTCAGGCAATCAGATTCGGATCTAAGTGTACCTGGGATTAGGGCTGTGGGCGTGATATCGTAGCCGAGGTGTGAACAGGGCTTAGGTGGGTCAGGTCAGTGCCAGGCCCGCGGGGGACAGGTCACCGGTGAGGCGCAGGTGAAGGGGTGTGCTGGGACCTCACCCCCTATGTTTAGTTGAGGCGATAAGCCTGTGTGACTTTTTCAATTTATGCAGTGCCGCCTCTTCACTCATTTCCTAGGTGAGACTAAATATCCCACCCTCCTCGCACACACTATTGTGGCTGGATTGCACGCTCAATCGAGGCAGCTGCTAAGGATGTAGCATTTAATCGAGGCCTTGGATGAGACCTGGAGTGTAGCCATGTCTCCTGGAGGTGTCGCCTGGAGGTGCAGGTGCTGAAGATAGCTTCAAGCTTCCTTCGAAGCTTTGCGGTAACGACGCGGTACCTGGAGACTTGAAACTAAAGGAAAGGGGCCTTGCAACCGCATCAGATAGCTCAGTAGGTTCGCCGTGGAGTGGCGAGTACGGTGGTGGGTGCAGCGTGTGGTGCGAGTGAGGGTGGAGGCCTGACGGTGACGGAGATGACCGCGCGAAGGTGGGGTGTTCAGTTACATTAAGGAGAGGCTAATAGCCTCAATAACCAGAGGGATTTTGATCTCTAGGACATGGCGGAGCTTCTAGAGTCGGTGGTGAAGCTGATGGAGGTGTGGAGCGGTGGAGGCGCTTCGCCAGAGTTGTGGCAAGAGTGGAAGAAGGTGAAGGTGGTCGGCGTGATACGACGGTCGAAACGAAGTGTGGTTGGTGTGTAAATGAAGTAGAGAAGTTAGGGAACTTATCTAGGTGTTTGGCGGATCAAGAAGGGTAGAGGAGATGCCGGTTGTGGTGTGATCAGCGTCGGAGAAGAAGGCACTCCGATGAGGGTAGGACGGTGAGGATGAAGAAGATAGAGGCGCCCTTGGTATGGTGCGACGTGGAGGAAGGCAGGGAAGGAGGATCTGCCATCGGTATTGCGGTTAGATGAAGGAAGGAGTCGTAGGAGCTTGCCGGACATTGAGGAGCTTTGGCCGGATGAGGGGAGATGAAATCAGAGGGGAATTCTGCCAAATTCGAGAGTAGGATCTTCGGTCTGACTTAGGGAATCTTTTATGGGGCTCTAGAGGTCAATTTGAGCTTGGGAAGCAAGCTTCCCAAGCTAGGAAAGCTCGCCGGAGTTTGGAAACACTATGATACTTGAATCTCTCATGCGTTTGCATGAGAGATTGGGAAGGTTTTAGGGCTTAGGATCTGGCTCAAAAGGAAAGGAATTCCTTGACGAACTTTCCTTTCAAATCTGAGATGGATTCGTCAAGGAATCAAGGAGAACATGCCAAAACAAGCTCGTCAGAGTTGTAGGATTAGGATTTCATGGCAGCAGGGACCTATTTGAAGAAACTGATGATAAAGATAGGAACCTTTTTGTAAGAAATTCAAAAGCTAAGGGGCCATGTGAAATAAAGAAAGTCAGACTTTTAGATTGGGGTCAAATTTTGGTACAAACCTAATTTGGACCTAAGGAATCTAATGATGAAGTTGGATTTTGGTTTTGACCTAGTTTGACTAGGTAATTTGCATAATTACCTAAATTAGGGTAAATGTCTGTCTGAGACTTTGTTTTAGGTCAACATGGGTTTCAATGGTCAAATTGAAGATACCAAATCCTAGAGAATATTTTTCTATGATTTTTAGAGGGTTTAGGTGAATTTTATTTTGACCAGAACCTCAATAGATTAAGCGAGTCTGCTTTTAGGGTTTTAGATGTCTATTAATTCCTGTAATGCATGAAAACCTTTTTCTGTTTATTCTAACCGACTTATTAGACTATTAAGATCATTTGACCTTTGTTCAACCCCTGAGAGAACCCATGGTTATTCTATTTTTGTGATAGAATGGTAAATTTGCAGAAATAACCTTGTATTCTTATTTTCTTCTCAGATCAATGTTTTATGCCCTTAAGACCTGATGGATATGTAGGAGCTTTTATTGATTTAATCAGATCAAATTGGGCTAGTTATGGCTCATGATGGTGTTCCCATCAATAGGTGGATAAAAATTATGCTACTATATGGCATTTAAAAATCCCTCTGAAAATAAAGATCTTCCTTTGGTTGAGTAGAAGAAATGGACTTATTACTGGAGAATTAAGGCATTCCAGGTTGGGTATTCTAGCTCAAAATTGCCCTCTTTGTTACTTCCCCACAGACAACAGCATACACATTTTTTCCACATGCTTGGTAACCGACCAAATATGGAGAAAGGTCGCAGGAGAAGTCTTGCTCTCTTGGAATGAACTATGGATGTCATTTACTAATGCCACTAAACCACATTCATTGTTGGTTGCAATGTTGTGGTGTGTATGGTGTGTTCGCAACAAAAAACTATTTAGAGGGGAAGCTATTAATGTGGGGATTATTGTAAGAGAATGTTGGGAATTAGTCAGAGCGTGGAGTGCCTTGTGAGCATTGTTTGTAGTGTGGAGAGATTACTTGTAAATATTATTTATTGATTTGATTATTGAATAAAATGCTCCCGGTTTGCTATCGTTAACGATAGCATTCCTCATCTTTTCAAAAGAATTTCTTTACACAATTAATTAAGACTAATAACCTTAATTAACTGTGTTGAGAATTATACCATCAGTTACCCAGTTTTATTTTGAAGGAAGGAAACCTGAGGAGGGGGAGGGTTTTGCACCTCGAGATTCATGCCCCCCCTCTCCTGTGCTTGCGAGGCCTTTGTGCTTTGTATCTGCTAGTGCTTTGAGGTTAAGCCATTTGACCTCTCCTTTTGACGTCTGAGGCCTTGTGCTGAATCTAATCTGGTGCTACTGTGGATTTATTTATGTGGATATTTGGTTGAAAGTATCGTTGAAATATTTGAGATAATTGCATAGCTTAAACATTAGGGTTAATTTGGTGGTTCAAACTACCATTTTAACCCCATCTTTTTGCACTTGACTCTTGAAATATTATTTTGATATATATATTGAGCATCGTTTTGATTATATTTGCATATCTCTCCTGATTATTGTGATTAGTAGATTGAAATTGCCAAATTGCTCCCTATGAATGACCTCGAACTCAATTCTGTTTTTGAGCACCTAACAAATTTTATATGTTGTAGCGATTTTCGTCAATTGTACTACGACATGTGTTTCCTTAAAACGATGATTTTTTGCTAGCAACATTTTAGCACCATTGCCGGGGAGCAACATGCATTTTCATTCACTGATTACAATTCTGATTTGATACTAACTTGCTTTACCTAATCTATTGTGATTTTGTGAGGTGCATTTGAAGATCTACTGCACAACAACCACTCTAGGGCAGGTAATTTCATTCCCTTCTTCTTAAGCCCCTTATTTCTGGAACGAATTAAAAACAAGAATCAATTAGGATCAACTCGCATTATTTCATAGAATTAATCATCTGAGTTGCTTGATTTGCTTTGATTTGATTAAGAGTCCCCAACCTGATATCTACACCTACTAGGGACTTAAGGTGCCTAAGGCTACTCACATTCTTGATTGAGCCCTAGGTGCCAACTTTGGAAAGAATTGGACTTGGAATAGAACCAAATAAGCATTTCCATTTTAGGGTTTCAGGAAAACACACTTGCCTGATTTAAAGAGAACTAATTTCCCACATCTTGTGTTACCTAAGCCTTGGTTGAATTTACGTAATCAAGCAAACCCTAAAAGAAGGCTCTAACAATCACTTGAATCACTAAAATTTGGGATCTAATAACCTGTTTACAAACCACTTAGGGTGATTTTGGGTTCTTTAACCAACTCATCCTAAACTTCAGGGCAGGTTAGGGGAAGTTGACCTACTTTGTGGGTTAACCAACCTCCAAATTAGGTCACAAATCACAATCGATTCTAAAGTTCAAGTGAAATTCAAGGCACATATTCAAGAATAAAATTGGTAGACTTAGGGGTCAAGCTTGCTCATTCTGGTTTACTTGGATTCTCGGTGACAAGGAAGGTCAGGTGGGGGAAACCCTATAACCCGTGGGGATGCTCTACTGTGTAAGGGTCATTACGGAACTCTCCCTTCCTAGTCACCCAAGTACTTCTCGGGTGAGTGACTTTCTTATCTAGAGGTATCATCTGCCTCGAACCTCCTTAGTCATCCAAAGATTTTTTGGGTGCCTCGATTGGGTCCATCACACATTCTGTCCCTCATTTGGCTCTTTAGTGCATGTTCAGGAGGAGGTCCTTAAGACAACCTTTGAGGCCTCCACTAGCTATTCATTCTCATTGAGGCTTAGCCTCGACCCACTTGTTTGTGCTACCACCCGACCAGATTATCATCTCTTCCGATTCTTCCATTTCTGAGCCTAGATATCCATTATCTACATCCATGGAGAATCTAGAAGAAGAAATGCCCAATGAGCAGGATCGGATACAACATTTCATGGATTTTATGCATGCAATCATGAACCCTCCACCATAGCCACAAATGAGAGATCATTACTGTTGGTGCAAGGGCACCATGATTGTTAATTTTGATGATAACAAAATACTTGTCATTTAACATTTGCATTGAGTTTAAGGTTTCAGGAAAATGCAAATGGTTACAAGTATGAAGGAGGAGCTCAAGCTCGCGTCCATGGTGGATTGAAGGAACTTGATGGAGGAGAAGGAGCTTCACATGAAGCAAGAGCTTGAAGATAAGAATAAGATAGATTTCTTTTTGTCTTGTACTCTGTACTTAGTTTTTGTATATTTGTTGTTTGCTCTTTATTCTATTTAGATTATATGTTAAAGAGCCTCAAAGTAACAAAACAATAGTCCTAGGAACACCTACACAAACCTAGGATACTTAGGCCTTTTCTAAAGAACTTAGAAAGCCAAAATAGGCATTGTTGAATGACGGATGACTACGCTATCGGAATTGGATTTGAAAACCCGCCGTTGTAGTTAGAGTTGCAAAGAAATCCGTTCAACAAATAAAGTTTATACTGAAAAATCTGTAAAGAAATTCCGGGTCGAACACAGGGAGGCTACGTCGATCAAAATTCGCAATTATATTTTTTTGTGTTTTTGTTTAAAGGGCAAAATAATCACAATGGAAGCAATATAGATAATTAGAGAGAGAGAGAACAATCACTTGATATTGAATAATGTTTTTACAACTAAGAAAGCAAGAAATGATTACACTAGAAAGTGAGAAATTGTTACAACTAGAAAGCAGGAAAATTCTACTCTAGAATGTAGTAAAAAGAATGGGAGAGAGAAGTTATCCTCCTCGATGATTGCTTGGAGGATGAGCTGGACGGGACAACGCTTGGAAGACGAGGAATGGAGTGGGAAGAAGGAGGACGAAGCAGCAGGAATAGTAACGAAGTAGCACATCGTCATTGTCGCAGGATTCACTTCCGGAATGGGGGCGAAAACTTGGTTTTAGCTCTTGAGGAGCATCCCGGGTGTGGGACAAGCTTCTCTTAAGCTTTGGAGAGGGAGAGAGGAGAAGGAAGGAATGAGAAATCCATATGGTTGGGGTCTCCTTTTATAGTTGCAAGGAGTGGGGGCATTTTGGATATTACAACATTAAAAACATTAATTCAGGGCCTTTAGTGATAGATTTATCTGTCACTAAAGGCATGAACGTGGCTGATGCGCGTGTGCCGCGCACGCACCCCCTCGCTTTCGCTACCTCAACGCTTATGCACGATCGCGCGCACTCAGCCGTTCGATCAAGAGATTGGACGACTTAAACTGCCCTCGCTAGCGCCGCATGCCCGCGTGTGATCGGGTGTTTGCGCTGCACGTCTGATCGCGCGTGGGTGCTATCGACTGATTTGCACCGCTGGATGCCCATGGCACGGCTATGATAGCATGCTCGTACGTGAGGAGGGGCGCTGCGCTCGTGACTCGATCCCACGCCTCCTACCTTCGCAGTGCCTTAACCGTTGCGCTACGCGTGCAGTTGAGGCACGTTGTGGATTTTGTGCACGTGTGATCTGCGGTCGTTGGATGGTGATCCAATGGCTCAGATTCATTGAGCGAGTGAAGAAGAGAAGAGCTATAGTCGGTTGGGCAACTAAGTTGGCACCACGTGGCGCCGTCTTGGCCGTCCATCTTCTGAGTGTTGTAGATGGTGCTACGGATGTCAGATTGGATCGATTTTTGCACCATTAGGTTGTGATTGTTGATCTGAACCCATCTGTGCTGTCGGATTTATTATCTGAGGTGCGGATTAACACCATCTTGGCCCTTGATCTTTAGGGTTCCTCGGTCTCTATCTGGTGCTACAGATGTCCGATCAAGGCGATCTTGGAGTCGTTGAGCTCTAATCATGGCCCTAATTAGATCCGTAGGATTGGATATTTGATCCGAGACCCCAATTAAAACGTTGCCCTGTCCCTGACCATAAAAGTAGATAATTACTATACAATTTATATAACTTAACTTAAATGCATGATTATGCATGTTATGAAATATTTACAATGTATAATGCTAATGTGACACTAAGAACATGCATTAATAGACATTTTAGGTTAATTAGATGTATGCACATCACACTCGCATGCATATCTTTTGCTAGCCCCTAGAAAAAACTGCATGCTATTTATAAAAGAATTAGGTTGAATTATTAGGGCACAAATCATTTTCAACATTAAGAAATTTTTACTTAGGATTTGAACTGTCAAGGACACAACAGTGCCAGGGTATCTGCCAAAATGCAGACTGCCTCAGGTCCTCACCTTATTCAAAGAAAGATCGCTTTTTCTCTTTTTCTTTTTCTCTATTTTTTTTGGATTTTCGAGTTTAGGGTTACAGAGTGGCTTTCTACGCCACTCAACCCACCCAAGATTTGATGAGAACCCTAAGTTCTAAGCATCTTTTTGTGAATGTGATAGACTCGTTGATCGGCAATCAGAACAGACTTTGGGTTTCTACGCCCCTAGGTGACCTTAAAAAGAGTGCTCTGCCTAAAGGTGTATCTCTACAACCGGTAGCTTTCTCCCTACTTTTATTTTTTAATGGCGTCAACACAAGGGTGAATCCAGTGTATATCTCCCCGACTTATTCTACTTCTCTGCTTCTTCCTAAGTGTTTTGGGAATTTTTAGTACATTTCTTGAGCTGGGTTCTAGACAACCGGTCGATGAGCTGTTACCACCAACAACTTGCCAACCATACTCGTGCGGCGAAGTGTGGCTTATTTCTTTTTGTTTCTTTTCTCCTTCTTCTTTTTCTTTTTCTTTTCTTTTTGACTTTTTTTTTTCTTTTTAAGTAGGTGGCTTTCCTGGTCTAAGATTTACCTAAAGGTAGTAAGAAGAGAGTGGTCTAGTGACTGGGCTCTGGACAACCTACCTATAGGCTGTTACCCATGATAACTTGCCAGCCATATCACCCTAGAAGGTTCATTAGCTACCCAATTTCTACTAAAATCGCTGAACAATGCGTCAGTGACAAATAATGTGTAGATGTTTAGACTTAAAGCTCCCTCAAATCAGAGGATGGGTTGATAAGTCGTGTACTTATCACCCAAACTTATTTAATCAAATTAAAATAGAATTTAGGATGGCGAGGACTCAATAAAAAATCCACATTTTAGTGGATACCTAGGCTGATTAAGCTCAAAGACCTGAAGGGTCTTAGTGTCCAGATCCTACTGTAAAATTTCCTAAGATTGAAAGGTCCTAATGTCCAAGTATTCCTTCCTAATTCAATATATATATATATATATAAGAAAATAGGTAGAATTTACAAAAATTCCACAGAGCTGACAAAATAATTAAAAAATGAATCCACCCCCTCATGCCTAGTTGATGCAATGTCCACATTGAGAATAAAAGACCTGAAAGGAAGGGTAGAATGCAGAAGATATCACCTGAATATGAAGCTCAGGTTAGCTTTGAGTCAGACTGTACAACTGCTCAGTTTAATGCCATTAGCTAGGCGAAGTCTAGCCAAAGAAGTCACAACATGGCTAGAGCAACCGTGTCCGAGATGGGTTCTGTCAATAACAGGTTTCAGACGTTGACCATTGACTTTGAATGAATTACCCATCTTTGGGTCAGAGATCTGAACAGCTTCGTTTGGAAATATCTAATCGATAATGAATGGGCCATTCCATTTCAACCTAAGTTTGCCAGGAAAGAGCTTAAGTCAAGAATCGAATAGCCAGACCTTCTGGTTCGGCTCAAAGCTCTTGCAGGAAATCAATTGGTCATGAAGAGCTTTGGTTCGAGCCTTGTAGATCTTGGCATTCTCATACGCATCATTTCTAAGCTCCTCCAACTCAGATAGTTGGAGTTTCCTGGCCTTCCCGGCTAAACTCAGATCTAGATTGCACTGCTTGATTGCCCAAAATTCCCTATGTTCAATTTCTACGGATAAATGGCATGCCTTTCCATACACCAGACGAAACGGAGACATGCTGATGGGTGTTTTATACATTGTATGGTAGGCCCAAAGAGTGTCCTCAAGCTTTTGAGTCCAATCTTTGCGATCAAGCCTAACTATTTTCTGCAGAATATTCTTGATCTCTCGATTGGAGATCTCGGCTTGTCCATTTGTCTGGGGATGGTAAGGTGTGGAGATTCTGTGATTAACCCAGTATTTTTCCAGCAAATTACGAAACTAGACATTAGTGAAATGAGTGCCACCATTGCTGATGATGGCCCTCGGAATCCCGAAACGACTGAAAATGAACACAGGGCGGCTACGTTGATCAAAATTTTTTGTGCTTTTGTGTAAAGGGCGAAATAATCACAATGGAAGCAATATAGACAATAAGAGAGGGAGAGAGAAAGAACAATCACTTGATATTGAATAATGTTTTTACAACTAAGAAAGTGAGAAATGATTACACTAGAAAGCGGGAAATTGTTTGAATTAGAAAGCAGGAAAATTCTACTCTAGAAAGTAGTAAAAAGAATGGGAGAGAGAAGTTATCCTCCTCGATGATCGCTTGGAGGACAAGTCAGACGGGACAATGCATGGAAGACAAGGAATGGAGAGGGAAGAAGGAGGACGGAGCAGAAGGAATGGGAATGAAGTAACACGTTGTCGTCATCGCAGGATCCACTTCCAGAATGGGGGCGAAAACTTGGTTTTAGCTCTTGAGGAGCATCTCGGGTGTGGGACAAGCTTCTCTTAAGCTTTGGAGAGGGAGAGAGGAGAAGGAAGGGATGAGAAATCCATATGGTAGGGGTCTCCTTTTATAGTTGCATGGAGTGGGGGCATTTTGGACATTACAACATTAAAAACATTAATTCAGGATCTTTAGTGATGGATTTCTCTATCATTAAAGGCTTAAACGTGGCTGACGTGACCGCACCGCGCGTGAGCCCCCTCGCCTTCGCTGCCTCAACGCTTACGCACGACCGCGCACGCTCAGCTTTCCAATCAAGAGATCAAACGGCTTAAATCGCCCTCGCTAGCACCGTGCGCCCGCATGCAATCGGGCGTTTGTGCTGCATGTCTGATCGTGCGTGGGCACTATCAGCTGATCTGCGTCGCTGGATGCCCATCACACGACTGTGATAGTGCACCCGCACGCGAGGAGGGGCACTATGCTCGTGACTCAATCCCGCGCCTCCTGCCTTCGCAGCGCCTTAATCGCTGTGCTACGCGTGTGCGTTGAGGATTTTGTGTGCACGTGATTTGCGGCCGTTGGATGGTGATCCGACAACCCAGATTCATCGAGCGGGTGAAGAAGAGAAGAGCTGCGGCTGGTTAGGCGGTTGAGATGGCACCACATTGCACCATCTTGGCTGTCCATCTTCTGAGTGTTGCAGATGGTGCTATGGATGTTGGATTGGATCGATTTTCATGCCGTTAGGCTGCGAACGTCGATCCGAACCCATTCGTGTGGTCAAATTTGTCATCTGAGGTGCAAATTAGCTCCATCTTGGCCCTTGATCTTTAGTGTTCCTCAATCTCTATCTGGTGCTACGGATGTCTGATCAGGGCGATTTTGGAGTTGTTGAACTCCAATCGTCACCCTAATCAGATCCGTACAATTGGATCTTTGATGCAAGGCTCCGATTAAAAAGTCACCTTGTCCCTGACCATAAAAGGAGACAATTACTATACAATTTATACAACTTGACCTAAATGCATGATTATGCATGTTATGCAATATTTACAATGTATAATGCTAATGTGGCACTAAGAACTGTGGATTCTTCCCTACTCGGAGGAGGTGAGATCAGCGTGACGTAAAAAATGCGGAATATAATGTAAAGCAATCTCACAAAAATCAATCGCACAATGTACACAATAATTTTTAGGTGGAAACCCAAACCGGATGAAAACCACCACTTAACCCTCTCGAGTTAGGATTTTTCGATTAACCAAGTTGATCAAATCCACTAAACGAATCACTTTAAACGAGGGTGATTCAACCTCAATTACAACCACGCTACTTTATACGAGGGTAGCGTACCTCAAACCCCTTCTCTTCACAAGAAGGATTTTGTCCCATGAAGTAGACGGGAATTCACAAAGCGAATACCCAACCAAATAACAAAGATAAAGAAGCAACAATCCTATAGAGCCAACAAAGTAATTTAAACCTAGCTTCTATAGGAATTAGGAAACTCCCCTTTGCAAGGAGTGCGTCAGATCGATGATGCGGGTGCATGAGCCACGCGACGACGCAACGTCGCTCTCGTGAACTACGGCGGGAGAGCGGGTGCGCAAAAGCTTGATGCTCTCTAGATGAAGAACTTGAGCTTGGAGAGCAAGAGCTTCTTTAGGACACAAAAGAGTTTGAAAGTGTATTACAAAGTGTTTCTTGTGTATCTAGGTGTATATTAGTGTGCAAGAGGTTCCTCTCTATTTATAGAGGCCTTAGGAAGGCTTTGGAAGGCTTAGGAAAGGTTCCATAGCTGTTGGGAGCAAAGCCCAAGAGAATCAGGCTGAAATCAGGAACAATGATTGCACTGACAGGGTTATCAGACGTCTGATCCTGGCATCAGACGTCTGGAAGATCACTTTAAGACGTCTGGGAACAACATCAGACGTCTGATTTTAGGTGGGTTTCTTCCTGACTTGGATAAGATCTAAACAGGGTTCTACTGCAAGTCCATCAGACGACATACAGGACGTCTAGAACTATGTCTGGACGTCTGGAAACCTACTTTTTCGTGGGAATGGATTTCCAAGAGAGTGCAACGGCTAGAAAATCTATGAGAAGAGATTTTGGGTCAGCCGAGGCAAACGGTCATTTATCAGATGTCTGGAAAGGCCTAAGGATGTCTGATAAGGCTCTAATGGTTAGATCTTCAGTGTTTGCTAAGCCAACCAACGTCCACTATTTGGACGTCTGGCAAATTCATTAGACATCTACTAAGACGTCTGGACAGAGGTCTGGACGTCTGATTTCATCAGACAGGGCTAACTAAGTCCAGCCTAGTTGTTATCAGACGTCTGAATCAACAGTCAGACGTCTTAAAACACATTATCAAATGTCTGATTTTGGAATTAGATGTCTGGAAATGCTGTTTGAACCCTACATTGGTTTTCTAAGTTCTCTACAGAAAACCTAAGTTCCTAGGGTTGTGCCGGTGTTCCTAGGACTACTGTTAGGGTACTTTGAGGTTCTTTAACATGAATCTAAGTAACAAAAATAAAGAGCAACAAAAGAAATGAAAAATACAAAGAGTACACGAGAAGGAAATCTATCCTATTCTTCATCTCCTTCCTTCTTCAATATATCGCTCCTCGCGAATCTCTTCTGTTTTCCATCAAGCTCCTCCAATCCGTCCTGGATGCGAGCTCGAACTCCGTCTAAACATGTCTCCATTTGCAATTGTCCTGAAATCTAAGACTCCAAGTGCAAATGTTAAATGACGCATGTTTTGTTATCATCAAGACAAATGATCGTGGTGCTCTAGCACCAACAAGAACATGCATTAATAGACATTTTAGGTTAATCAGATGTATGCACATCAGGCATCAAACAGCGTGATCAGACTTCCAATCTGAAAATCAGACCTCTGATCTTAGACTTTAAGTCGTCTGACTGTTTGATCCGACATCCAAAACACTTAGGTTGGAGAACCACTCTTTGTTTGCCAGTTTCAGATGTCCAGCCCTTAGTCCAGACATCTTAGAAGACATCTAATGACCTTGCCAGATGTCCAACTAGAGGACTGTTGGCTTTGTCAGACTTGATCATTGAGGATTATCCTTTAATCTGACCTACATTCACTTTCAAACATCCTTAGAGAACCCTAGATGTCTGATAAGTAGACGTTAGGCCCAAGTCACCTTTTATCAGATGATTATAGCCATTTAACCTTGGGAAATCCATTCCCATAGAAGATTGCATTTCTAGATGTCCAGACTTTGTGCCAGCCGACTGACCTATCGTCTGATCAAAAAAAACCTAGAACCCTATTTAGGTCTAGGGAAAATAGGAAGGAAACCCATCTTAAATTAGATGTCTGATTAGTTTCCAAGATGTCTTATAATTGATCTTTAGATGTCCATCTTGATCCAACTTTAATCAGATCTTCCACCCTTCTAGATTAGATGACTAATTCCTAAATCAGACGATGCCCAGACGTCTGATAATAGATTCAAACGTTTGATAACCCTGTTAGAATCATTAATAGTCATGATTCCAGCCTGATTTGTTGATGATAACATCATCATGAGACATAACTAACTTTAATTAATCATAATCAAGTGACAAATGCTACTACATAGTCGCTTGAGAGCCATAATTCCCTTCAGATCCTTTCTAAGAGGAATACATTAAATTAGGGTTAATTATGTAGTTTTAACATCATATCATGAAAGTAGAGTAACCACGGGATTTGCCAGGGGTTAATCAAAGGTCTAATGAGCACTAAAGCCTAATAAGTGGGTCCATATAGATAGAAATAGGGTTTCACACATTTTGAGAACTAATACAGCTCCCAAAACCCTAATTTCAGACCTGCTTAAATTATAGAGATTTTGGTTAGAATAAAACTCATCTAAACCTTCTAAAATTCATAGAAAAATATTCCATGAGGTTTGGTACACTTGATTTGACCATTGGAACCTATTTTGATCTTAAACAGAGTCATAGATAGAGTTCTGCCCTAATTTGGATTTCTATGCAAATTGCCCAATCAAACCTGGTAAAACTCAAATCCGACTTCACCACTAGATTCCTTGGCTCCAAATTAAGGTTTTACCAAAATTTGGGCTCAATCAAAGTTCATCTTGGCCTAGTTTGGATTTTAGACTAGTTAGACTCTTTTTCTCTCAATTAGCCCCTTAGCTTCTGAATTCCTTGTAGATTGGCCCATAAATTCTTCATCTTCTTCACAAAATGGTCCCTGCCGCCATTGGAGGTTAATCAACCTCCACGGTGGCTTTGACCACACCTAATCCTACTCAAATCAATACCAAATCCCACCAAATTTGGTGGGATTGGTGTTCACATTGCGAGGAATCATCTGAAGGTAATTTGGAATCCCAAATCACATCTGATTGCCCTAGCGAACGCATGAGATCAGTGGGTGTTTCTTGTGTCAAGAACAAGCCATTGTGGGCTTGTTTCCTTGTCCAGAGCTCGGTTTAAAGCTCTATAAAAGCTCCAAATTCTCAAACCTTGCTCTTTAGCAAGGTTGAAGCCCCAAAATCCTCTTCAACTCCTTCCCCGGTCATCTCCGACCAAGCTTCGGTGACACCTCCTCAATCTCTTCCTACAACCAACCAATAGACAAATTGGTTGGTTCTCCTTCATCCCCGACTTTGTCCACTTCTCGACAGCCAACTCAGGAGCTGCATCCTCCTCTCTTTGTTGTCGTCCTCCTCCTTAGGAGCTTTCACCTTCTCCGGCACCGACAATCACATCGACGTGCGCTCCTCCCCCTTTTGTCCTTAAATTAGGTCTTATCCTCTCCCTTTTCTCCTCTTGAATCCTCCTCGCTCCTTTCTTTTCTATTTCAACCACCACCTTGCCCGCTCTCTCACTGTCATCCTCCGCTCCGACCAAGCTCCAACGAGGTTGCCCGCACTCTACAAACCACCAAATGCTCCACCAACACTCCCACAACCTTCGCCTTGCCATTGCCATCAAAACCTCTATACTTATTCTGCGTTTCCTCCACCATAAACCCCCACTGAACAACCCAACGTTCGTTCACCTTCCTTGTCACCATCCGACCACGTGCCACATCTATCCACCAAAGGACCACCACCATCACGTTCCTTGAGCCACGGTGACTCTCTTGAGCCATCTAATTAGGGCTTAGAGCCTGTATTCATTGTTTCAGGTCTTAGACATTGTCGACGATCACTTCGCCGCCATTTGCCATCATCAAATGTTCCCAAACCTCAACTCCAACTCCTGAAATCGTGGAACTACTTCGCGTATCTTCCTACAGCAGCAATTAGAGAACAAAGTGCTGCAGTTGCTCTAATTGGCAAAGCATTCCTTCACCCACATCATGCAAAGACACTGAAGAAGTCAGGGACATTTTATTCCACATTGATGGGTGAGAGGCAATTGTAGATGTATAAGTCGAATTTGTGATCTGTGCTCTTCACCCAGCACACGGGGGTCAGGTCCCCTTACACCTATACCCATACACCTCGTCTGCAATCCACATGCCCACAGGCCTAGTCCCTGTTCACGACTCGATAACTCGATTAAATGCCCGATTACACCCGAGTCTATGAGAGAGAAGAGAGGAGGAGAGACTTTTGTGAGAGGTGGGGGTGGGTTTCGCTCTCTGACAAAGATGCCTTTGCGCTGAAGGAGAGGCGATACTAGCCTCTGAAGAAGAAGCCTTAGTCTATGAAGGCTTGAGAAGAAAGAAGGCTCTTTGAAGAGCCTTATGCTTATGCTCTGTTAAGGCATCTAATGTTGTACTCCTGTTGATGTCTGATCTGATTTGGTTCTAAGCACTATCGAGTTATTTAAGAACCTAAGTTAAGTTGATTGGGATATTATTTGATTATTTGAACATGAGATGCATGCTTAATTAGAGGACCTAATTGGTGATCTAAATCACCACTTTTTAGATTCTCTTTATTCTTTTTATCTCATCATCATTTGAATTACAATCTGATAGTTGTATTCATTGAATATCTATTTTGATGCTTGATTGTGCTCATCTATTCTAAATGAAGATTAATGTATGAATTCTATATTTGTTCCCTGCGAACACCTCAGACTCCCTTTAGAATTTGAGTTTATAAATTTAAATGTCTTGCTGTGCAATTTAGGAGTGTACTACAACAAACGCATCTTAAAACTCCTATTTTGCCTATCAACATTTGCCTTGGGTTTATTCTCAATGGCTATAGAAGCCTTCCAAGGCCTTCCAAAGATTCTTAATTCCTCTATAAATAGAGGAACACTCTTCCTAAGTGAAATACACCTAAGAATACTACTTCCATACCTTTTGTGTCCAAGAGAAGAGAGATCAAAGAGAAGTGCTTTTGCTCTCAAAGTTTTCAATTTGAGAGCACCAATACTCTATCGATGCACTTCCTATTAAGGGGAGATTCTTACCTATAGTAGAATAACATTATATTGACTTTGTGGCTGTATAGGTTCTTGTCGTTATTTTCTTTGTTCTTGTCTCCTTTGTGGGACAAAATACTCCTCATAAAGAGGAGGGGTTTGAGGTACGCTACCCTTGTCTAAGTAGCGTGGTTGTAAGAGGTTAAGTCACCCTCATTTGAGTTGTTAGTGGATTTGATCAACTTGGTTGATCGGGAAATCCTAAGTCGAGAGGCTTAGGAGGTGGTTTTTACTTGAGTTTGGGTTTCCACCTAGAAATCCCTTGTGTATTTGTGTGATTGATCTTTTGTGAGATTGTTACTTTACTTTCACATTTTTATTTTATATCACGCAAATCTCACCCCCTACATTAGAACCTACAATTACAACCTCGCCGTAGTGGCGATCGAACCCAAGGTGTAAATCCTGGTTGGAGGGCCTGATGCTGAACTCAAACCAAATATGATTGGTACAATTCCCAAATTCCATAGCTCAAACTCCAAAGATCCCTTCCAGCACATTAAGCAGCTGAAACATCTGGCCTAGTGCTTCAGGCCTCCTATTCAAAATAGGGATGTCTTGCTCATGAAGATGTTCTCCTTCTCCGTTATGGATAAGGCTGCCCACTGGTATCAGACTCTGACTTGTCCGATCAACACATGGGAGGAACTTCAATCTAAATACTTGAAAAATTCTTCCTAGTGGGTCGGACAAATGCGTTGAGGCACCGGATCATGCATCTCACCTAGAATGTGAGAGAACCACTTCATGAGGCATGGGACCGCTTTTTGGATCTCATGACGAAATGCCCCCATCACGGAGTTCCTAAATGGGAACAAATGCAGTCATTTTACCAAGGACTTCGTGAGGATATCAGGCACTTTGTCAATGCAACCTATGGTGGAAACTTCATGGGTCAGCATGAAGATATAGTTTGGGAGATTCTCGAAAACATGTGTGAGAACTCCATAAATAATGAATCTATGCGTGTGTTCGACCGGACGACCACTTGTGCATTGACAAACATGCGAGGGGCACACGAGACTCAAGGCCTATCCTCATCCGTCGATTTGGAGTTGATGGCTAGTAGATTGGATAAGGTCTCTATCATCGAAAAGAAGGTGGATGAATTGACTCGACATCTGTAGAGAACCATCCCCGCATAGTAGAACATGTATGCGCAACCCCCCTTAGGTAGGGAGGCTATGCATAACATTTACCACCACTCGCACCAAGGGATGGACCCGTATCCACCCTTGTCTGATCCTGGTTTCGGAGGAAACTCTGGACCTGCCTACTCTAGTTGGGGGAGCTCTGAACCCTTGTACTCTAACTTTTTCGGAGTTCCTTAGACCTGCAAGGATCTCCATGCCATCCAGAATGATCCATTCTCTAACACCTATAACCCAGGATGGCGCAATCATCCCAACTTTGTGTGGTCGGGAAATAATAAGAACATAAGATCTCAATTACAACCTCGACCACAGGCTCTTCACCCATATCAGCCCGATTAGCCTAGGCCCAATCGGAATTACCAATCTGGGCCTAGCAAGGAAGATCATATGAGCATGATTCTGCAAGCCTTGGCTAACATCCAGAAGACTAATGCGGCTATGCAGAAACAACACAAAGACGAGATCATAGAGGTTCGAAATCAGTTGGCACAGATGGCATGGACTTGCCAGCCTGGTGCACTTCCTTCCCAACCTCTAGCAAATCCAAACAACATGTCGACCTAAAAACACATGGTGAATCAAATCCAGGGTCAATATTGCTACACTCAGCCAGGCCCATTGACTCATACTTGCGTGTTTGGAGCATCCACCTCAGCTGATCCGAATCAAGCCTCCATGACTAAACCTACTATTCGGCAACAGGGTCCAATTCTCTTTCCTTTGCCTCCGCATCATAACTGTGCTATGATGAATGTTGTGAGAAAGAGCAAAGATCACAAGACCAGGCCTCGAGGTCCATCTCCCAAATCTCACCCAACCCATGATCAACAAGGTTGAGGACAAAACCAAGAGGTGGAAATAGAAACCCGTCCCCCAAGATAACCAACCCATTCCCCTATCCCAAATCTTATCCCACCTCCACACTAGAGGACTGTCAGAATCAGATATAATGGGACCATTGAGGAATGCACAAGTCACTATCCTGTTACTTGATATCCTTACTCTCAACTCCACCTCACCTAACTCATCTAGAAAGGAGGTGGAGGAACCCTCACAAGGGAAGGTAGTACTATCTAAAAATGTGAGTGCCATAATCCAAAATAGTCTACCTCCCAAGAAATCTGATCCAGGTACCCCGCTGATCCCTTGCAAGATCGGTGGTACAAATTTCAAGCGGGCTGTATTAGATCTTGGCACTTCAGTCAACCTAATCTCGATCGCCCTATTTGAGAAACTATGGATAGGATAGCTAAAACCCGCTGATGTTACTCTGTGATGGGGTAGAGATTCGTCGTGAAAAGGTTTGAGTTTGGAAAATCTGTCGTCGTAGTTCAATTCACAAGAAAATCCGTTGATTAGATAATATTTATAACTAAAACTCGAGGTAAGTCCCAGGTCAAACACGGGGAGGTGAACGTTTAGTTTGAGATCTACGCTTTTGGTTTTTATTTATTTTTGTTGTTTTTATCTTTTCTTATTTTTTTTGGTATTTTTATCAAGCAAGAGATTAGGTCAATGCAAACTTTATCTACTTGCAAAAATAATGCAGAGAGAGAAAGAGAGAGAAGAGGAACAACCATATATTTATGATTAAATGTTTCTACAACTATGAAAGCGGGAAAACTACACTACAAAAGTGGAAAGATAGAGATAGGTGAGAAGAATCCCCATCGACGGTCGCTTGGAGGACGACTCGCTTTGATGGCTCCTCGAAGAAGGTGAGGAGCAGGATGAGGCAGAACGACGATGGAGGAAGGAGGATAGGGTAGGACGTCATTGAGGCAAGGATCTTCTTCCTGAAGGAGGTAAGAGGATAGCCATGGGATGCTCCACAAATGGGGATGAGAGGTGGGAAAATATTTGATTCCACTCTAGAGGAGCATCCCGGGCTTGGGACAAGCTCTCTCTAAAGCCTTGGAGGTGGTGAGGAGAAGAAAGGAAGAGATGTGGAAAAATGGGAGGGGTAGGGGTCCTTTTATAGTGGAGGAAAGGATCAATTTTGTATACAAGACATTTAGTGATGGTCATAAATGTCGCTGAAGGTTCGCCGCAAATGTCACTGCAGACAGCCCACGCACCCACCAACCGCTGCGCTAGCCGTTCTCCATGTGCCCTTGCCGTGCGCCCACGTGCACTATGCGCCTGCTGCGCCTATGCATGCGGTGCCTTGTGCTGCCGTTGCATTGTGTGTGTGTGCCTCTACGCGCGTGTGCGCACCCGCACTGCTATAAGTGTGCGTGCACATGGGTGGCCTGGGTTGCACCAAATGGCGCGATCTAGGCCATCCATCTTCTTTCCTTTGTAGGGGCTGCTACAAAGGTCAGATTTAGTCGATTTTTGCGTAGTTGGGTTGAAATTGTCGACCTAAATCCATCTATGTGGTCGAATTTATTATTTGAAGCTTCAAATTGTGTCACCTAGTCCCTCGACTGTTGATCTTCCTTGGACTTCATATGGTGCTATGGGACTCTGATCAAGGCGATTTCGGAGGCGTTGGACTCTGATTGTCATCCTGATCAGATCCGTACGGTCGAATCGTCAATCCGAGGCTTCAAATTAAATCTCTTTCTCTCTTGGCCATAAAAGGATGCAATTAACCTAAATTATACACAACTACTCTAAATGCAGAATGATGCATCCTATGCAATATTTATATTATGAAATGCAAATCTAAGCCTAGGAACATGCATGAATAGGAATTTTAACCTAAATAGATATGCCTACATCATATCCCCGTTCCTATCATTTGCCAGTCCCTAGCAAAATTAAACTACATGGTATGTATAAAAATAGAATTAGGGCTCGATTGCTTAAGGCATTAGTTGTTTATTAATGAAAGGAAATTTCAACTAAGAGCCTAAACTACAAAGACTCGACAGTACCCAGGTGCTTGCCAAAATGGAGATCACCTAAGTCCTCGCCTTATTTGAAAAGGGAAGATACATTTTTTTGCTTTTACTTCTTTTCTAATTTTTTTTGGATTTTTTCAGTTTGAGAGTTTCAGGATAACTTTTTACGGCTACCTGACCTGTCCAAGACTAAAAAAAGACTTTAAGTTCTAAGCATCTTGTGAAAGGGTGATAGACTCACTGAGCGACCGTTAAAATGGATTTCAGGTTTCTATGACCATAGGTGTCCTGAAAAAAAAATTCTGTTTAAAGGTTTATCTTTCCAATCGGTAGCTTTCTCCCTACTTTTTTTATTTTTTATGGGGTCAACACAAGGACGAACCCATTGTATATCTCCCTGGTTTATTCTACTTCCCTGCTTCTTCCCTAAGTATTTTGAGAATTATTTATGCATTTTTGTGAGCTAGGCTTTGGACAACCTGCCAATGGACTGTTAACCATAGTAACTTGCTAGCCATACTCGTGCGGTAAAGTGTGATTTTATTTATTTATTTATTTTCTCATTTTTCTATTTTTTCTTTTTCTTTTTGGGTGTTTCTTTTTCTCTTTTTTTCTAAGTAGGTGGCTTCCCTGATCTAAGATTTACCTAAAGGCAGTAGGAAAAGAATGGTTGTGTGGCTGGGCTCTGGACAACCGACCGATGAGTTGTTACCACTGACAACTTGCCAGCCATACCACCCTAGACGGTTCATTAGCTACCCAATTTCCATAAAAATCGTCAGAAAGTGAGTCGGTGTAAATAGTGTGTAGATGCTTAGACTTACAGTCCCCTCAAATCAGAGGGTGGGTTGATAAGTCGTGTACTTATCATCCTAATTTATTTACCATATTAAAATAAAATTACTTGGTGACGACTCAAGACAAAGTCACATTCGAGTGGACACCCGGGTTGATTAAGCCTGAAGACCTGAAGAGTGTAAGTATTTAGGTCCTATCGTATCATTTCCTAAAGTTAATAACTTCTAAATGCCTGAGTTCTCTTCTCCTAATTTCTTTTTTTTTTAAGAAAATAAAAATAAAAGAATTTCTACGGACTTAACAAAATGATTTCACGAATTAATTATCAAACCTCTATGCTTAAATGATGCAATGTCCCCATTGTAGAAATAAAGACACGAAAAGAGCAGAGTAAATAGAATATCACTTGAATTTCGTGAAAATCTGGTCAGCTCTGCAGAGAGAAGAGAGTATACACACATGGTAAGTTTAATGCCTTTAGCTAGGCGTAAAATACAAACAAAGAAGAGGTTAAGAATTCACAGGTACAGGTCAGAATCAGAATTAAAAGATTGATCCTTAAACCCGTCAGCAGAAGATGTCCACAGACGTGGACTAGATTATGGTGCATACCCATGCCTCAGGGTCGAGTGGTTCTAAGGTTTTGGATGAAAATAATCCATAACCTAGGATTGTTGTATTTGCGGGGCTAGACTTGCGATTTGGTGGTGTGCAACCCAAGACTAAAGTGTCGAACAATGGGTAAGTCTAAATCACTATGCCTATTTGTCCATGTGGAATTTGGCTCAAAAATATAATCAATGATGCTATGCTTTGGTTGCACATAAAGACATCATAAGGGTCCTTGTAGAAAGTAGGTAGTTTCATGTCAACAAGAACCCTTAGATCCAAAATCCTACTTTCCCTGAAGTTAACTTCCCAGATCCTCACTTCCAAATTCCTATCCTCCAACATCAAGAGCTCAAGCTCCGTAACCTATATCATATCATTCACCCCATATGATTTACCCAAGTCCAACAGTTGTGCTGAATTAGGATTGACTTGGGCACAATGATCTTAAAAGTATGATCATTCAGCTCTTTGGGGTGCAGTTGAGGAAAGGGGCCACTGATTGAATCATCTAGTAAATGAGGATTCAAATCCTCCAAGTTAGCCCCAACACGATGTAGATTTTACGCAGTTTGTAAAAATACGTCGTAACGCATAAAATCGATCAACTCTTAAATTTATAACCTAGATAGTGGAGTATCTAGGGTCATCCAAGGAGGCCAATTTGTTTGATAAATCAAATCTCTTGCTTAAAAGGAATTGAACTTTCGTTTTGGTTTATTATATATATGAGTTTTATGGGTTTTGAAATAACGGGAACATGAGAGTTTTGCTGATAGCAGGAAAATAACTAATACCTATTTTGATAAAGCTAACCCTAAGGTGATAGGTAGATCCTCTCCCCAAAGTCACCCTAGGCACGTGGAGGCCTAGAGTACTTAGGGAGAGGGAGTGAAACAAATGCTAGGCAAAAACTTGTAAAAAGCTATGCAACAAAAATTATGAGAAGGCAACTTGATTTAATGAAAATTGTCTACACAAAACCTGTAGAGGAATGCTTCTACTCTACTTGAAAATACAAGAAAAATAAAAGACAAATCCTCTAGATAAAATGGTGAAGAAGAGGGCTTCTTGCTCCAAGCCAAGTAGCTCCTTGACTTGAAAGGACAACTCCTTCTTCTCCTTCCTTGAGATTCTCCTCTAAATGATGTCCTCCAAGGTGGAAGCTACCACCTTCAATGATCTCCTTAAAGGATGGGTGTGCACCACCTTTGCTCCTCCTTGCCCGGCCATCCTCCTAGTGGGGGAGTGCTCCTCCTCCTTGGCATGGCACAAGGGAGAAGAAAAAGGGGAAGAAGGCACCAAGGGGGTGGGTAGGGTGCCCCTTTAATCTTCTCTTCTTCTTCCTTGGCTGTGAGTATCGTGATTGTAGGGTGGAATTATACTAAAGGGTGGTTAATTATGTGGTGGTAGGGTAGGGCATTTATAGGATGGGAAGGGGGGTGGTTATGGTGTTTTTTTTTGGAGGGAAATGAAGGGGTGCTTGGATATTTTTGGAGGGAAAAATGGGAGGGAAATGAAGAGGTGCCTTGGTTATCCCTCCAAAAATACCTTCTAGAAGGTGTTGATTTTGGAGGGAAAAAATGGAGGGTGGAGATGAGTTTTGATGGTGGATGTAGGGTGGTGATGGAAGGGATAGTTGGCACCAAAATAAAGTAGGAGTATGTGGTCTTTTTGCTGGAGCTTAGGTAGTAGGGTAGTAGGTTTTGGTGCCATGGAGGTGGACTAGCTAAGCTAAGCTAGCTTAGCTAGATTAGCTAGTAGGGAGTAGAGTTGGAGGCATTTGGAGCTAGGGTTTTGAGGGAGAAGAGCTGGAGGTAGTCACCTTGAGCTGCACTAGAGCTGGTGGCTGCTGAAGAGAGCTGCAAGGAGCTACCATAGTTGGCTTAGCTTGCTGGTTCTTTGCTAGCTGCTAAGCCAAGCTAAAGCAAGTTGGCTTCTGCTGAAAGGAGCTCTGGTGAGCTGGGTCTGATGCTCTCAGGGAGGACCTAGCTAGTTGAGGTAGTTAAGGTAGCTTAGCTCAACTAAGTTGATTTAAGCTGAGTCCTTGGGAGCTGGACTTAAGCTTCCTGAGCTAAGATGAAGTCATCTTCAACTGGCTGGAGTTGAGTAGAGCTGGATGTAGCTGGTCCTAAGCTGAGGTGAACTCTAGTCAACTCAGCTGAGCTGGTTAGAGCTCCCAGTGAACTGATGGGAGCTGAGATGAGCTAGACCTAGCTAAGTTGAGCTAGATCTGAGCTGACTTGAGCTAAGGTGTGCCAAGATGAGCTCTCTTGAGCTACCATTCAGCTGAGATGAGTTGAATGGAGCTAGGATGAGCTAACCCTAGTTCAAGTGAGCTGGATTGCAGCTATGGTGAGCTGGATCAAGCTGAGTTTCATCTGGTTTAAGCTTCTCCTTCACCAGTTGCCTTCCTGAGTGCTAGGGTTTTAGGGATTTGACAATATGTTTATCCCTAACACTCACAAAAACACATCAAAAACATAATAAAAAATGCAATGCATGCCTAACCTAATTAATGCCTAAATGCAACCAAGAAACCCATTTGCGGAGCAAAATCCTAAGAGCTAGGTTTGTTTTAATGCATAAGAAGATGATAAATTGCTTTTTATCACACTCCCATGTTTATCTTTTACTAGTCTCTTAGCAAAACTTTAATTTTTACAAAATGAAATTTTTGGGAAATCTAATTTTTTCGACTTTTGAGGAGAAAGAGATTATGGGACATAGGATGATCCAAACACAGGAGGTATGGGATTTGTTAAGGATAAACATTGGGATTTATTTTCGGATCCAAAAATTAAACAAATACGGGATCAATATATCCTCCAAAAAGTTCACAGATTAACCCCTTGTTAATTCAGATGAGTTGAAATTTTTGTTTTTAGGATTTTTCTGGCTCTTGAATTTGATTCACAACTTTCAATAACCTTTAAAACTTTGTGTCCATGCTTATGAAAGTCAACATTTATAAGGGCGTGTTTTTTGTTTAAAACTTTTTTTTTTCTTCCCCATTCTTATTTTTAGCTTAGTCTTACAACAAATGTGTGTTTACGCAGCGAAATCGAGTTTTAAAAACTGTGTTGTAATATAGTTGAAATCACTTTAAAAATAAATAAATTTATTACTCGAATTTTAAGTCCGAGGTCGAACACTAGGAGCAATATGAAATTCAAAACTCAAGATCACAATTCAACTCAAGAATAGAGATTGCAATAAGAATAATGTCAGGATCAATATGTAAAAAGAATGGAGTAAAATGGTGATTTAAATCACCAATTACTCCTCACAAATAACACTTAAATCAAAGCCTCAAATAGATGTTAATCAAATGTATCAGACATCTTAAATATGTGCTACAGTGCTAGAGACTCAAGGGTCTCTTTCTTTTCCTGTGCAGCTTCTTTCTCTTTCTCTGAGCTTCTCCTCTTCTTCTTGTTCTTCTCTTCTGTTGGTCTTCCTGTGCGACACCTTCTCTTTATCTTCTTCTGCTCAAGCCTTTCTTTCTTCTTCTTTCTTTCTCTATTTCTTCTTCTTCTCCTCTTCTTTTCCTTCTCTTTCTTTGCTGGTCAGGCCTTCTCTTCCTTTCTTCTTTCTTTCTTTACGTACAGAGGGTAGCCATCACAAGTTTTGGCTAAGTGTTGCACAGGGCAAAACCCTCCCCTGCCTCGCGCTCTCTCTCTCTTTCTCTCCTCTTAGGCTCTGCCCTCCCAGGGCCACTCAGGGTATAATCGGGTAATCGGGTAGGTGGATACCCGGGTCCAGGGCTGCCGGCATGGTCGCAGCCGAGGAGTGGGCTTAGGTGGGTCAGGTGTACTAGGTTTGCGGGGGAGAGGTTGCGGACGAGGCACATGAGTGGGTGAGAGGGGACCTCACCCTTAGTGTCTGAGGTAATAAGGCTATAACACTTTTGCAATTTATGACCCGCGGGATGCTCAGTGATTTCCGAGGTGGGACTATCTGCCCTTCCTTCTTCGCGCATCTGCAGCAGAGGCCCTTCCTTTGATTGCTGCGGCTCATGAGATCCCAGCATCTAATTGACCACCTGGGGCATACCTGAAGCAAGTCCGCATGACCTGAGACTTCTACCTGGGGCAGACAAGGCCTGGACGAGCTCGAAGCTTTTTTGAAGCTCTTCGTTAATAGCGGCTAGGGGGTACACCTGAAATCAAGCAAATGGCCTCTTAGCTTTGTCAGAAGGTTTAGGAAGGATCGCTGGACCACGACGATTGCGACAGTGGTGGTTGTGTGGCGTGGCGAGGTCTGTGCGTGCGAGTCGGAGTCAGACTGTGTGCGTGAGAGTGGGTGTGTTCGAGGGCGAGTTAGGGTGAGCGAAGTAGTGAATGGGAAGAGGGCCTTTGAAGAGGGTGGAGAGGTGAAGGTTATGGGCTTGTTGGCAAGTTTATTGGTGGTTTGTGGTGGTGAGATGTGCTCGCCAGAGGAGTGGCTGGAGGTGAGGACGATGGAGGTGAACGGTGTATCGAGGGATCAAAGTTGAAGGATAAATAAGGGGAAAAAGAGTAGGGGAGATGAGGGAACGTTGGGACCTAATCTCAGGATGAAGGGGCTAGGGCACCACTGAGTTGGCTATCGAGAGGCGGAGGAAGTTAGGGAGAACGAAGACGCTCCCAATTTGGCAGTGGGGAGGGCATAGGACGACAGTGAAGGAACTCGCCAGAGCTAGGTCAGAGGAGGTCGGAGGTTGGGTTAGGGAGAGGGTTTTTGGCCTCAAAACTAGCTGAAGAGCACGACCGTGCCCTAGGGTTTCTTTTATAATGCTCAGGAAGGATCTTAAGCTTGGAAGCCAAGCTTCCAAGCTAGGAAATGTCATCGAAGCAGGAAACCCATTTGTTCCATGAGTTCCCATTAGGATTTGGGCGAGAATTGGGGCCCAAGATGTGGTTCAAAAGGAAGGGAATTCTTTGACGAACTTCCCTTTCAAATTTGAGAGGGATTCGTCAAGGAATCAGGGAGTTCTTGCCATTTTTAGGTCGTCGGTGCTTGTAGGAATAGGAGTAATGGTGGTAAGGACCTAGTTGTGAAGATGATAATAAAGTTGGGGGTCTATTTGTAAAGATTTTGAAAGTTAAGGGCATAAATGTAATCAGACAGGATGAATTTGCAAACTAGGTCAAGACAATTTCATCTTGGGTCAAAATTTTGGTACAAACCTAATTTGGACCTAAGGAATTCAATGGTGAAGTTGGATTTTGGTTTTGACCACGTTTGACTAGGTAATTTACGTAAAAACTCAATTTAGGGTAAATGTCTGTCTGAGACTCTGTTTTGGGCCATAACGGGTTCTATGGTCAATTTGAAGGTTTCAAACCCTAGAGAATATTTTTCTATGAATTTTAGAGGGTTTAGGTGAATTTTATTCTGACCAGAACCTCAGTTAATTAAGTTGGTCTATTTTTAGGATTTCAAAAGTCATTTAATTCTCAAAACACGTGCAAACTCTTTTCTATCTGTTTTAACCCACTTGTTATCCTTTTAAGACCATTTGATCCTCATTCAACCCTTGAGAAAACTCGTGGTTGTATTATATTTAAGTTATGATGGTAAAATTATAATTTTAACCCTAGTTTCTTGACTTTCCCTCAAAATGGTTATGTAGTGACTTATGGTTCTTTGGCAGTTATGTAGGAGCATTTGCTGACTTAATTGGATCAAAATGAGCTAGTTATGACTCATAATGGTGTTCCCATCATACCCCCATGCCTAGCTTTTGCTAGTCCCTTAGCAAAATTTCAAGGTATTAACTTTAATTCTAGACCATATGCCTTTCTATGCTCAAAATTCTGATGTGTGCTTTCTTTTGTAGATTAGGTTAGAATGCCGATAGTAGGCCTAGAGGTACTTAAGTCCAACCAAGATCCAGACCTGACCAGCTCTAGCCTCAGTCTGCCGCGAAGGTTTCTAAGGCCCATAGGAACTAACCTAAGGTTCGTTGAACTTCGCGGTTAAAGCACTCGTGCTTGTAACATGTTTTAGCCCAAGTTTAATTTGCAGTGCATTTTTGTAGGAGAGAGACAGAAGAATTTTTCTTTATTTTTGGAGAGTTTTCTCTCTCTTTTCTTTTTATTTCTAGCCTTGAATTATATTTACAACATGGTCTATATTAGATTCCTAGTTCCCACCGTCAATCCTCACAGGGTCCCTGGTTATCGATGCTACGAGATAGTCCCACCCATGGCATTCTGTAGCTAAATCTATACCCTGGCAATTAACATTTCGAGATAATGATGCCCATGGCATCTGAACCAGCACAAGGTGCTTACATGCCCCCAGTAGGATATTTAATATCCTAGGAGACAAGCACCGAGGAGACGATATGTTATTGCACATCTTCGAGGGGAATTTCCCTCCTCTCCACGTCGGGAACTCGTCCAAATCAACTTGTGTTGATCAACTGCTCCTAATCTAGGTAACTTTTTCAGAACATATTTAATGCATTTTGTGTGATTTTGATATTTAAGCGCACTGAAGCAGACTATGTGTGGATTGGGGTGCTTAGGTTACCGAGTCTCGCAAAGCAGAGGTCAGTTAATGAGGCCAAATAATCCCTAAGCTTTAGACCTAATACTTAAGTTCGCATTTTCCCCAACCTCTTGAGGACTATCTAGATCTTAGCAGATACTTGCATTTTTAAGCCTAGGATTGCAGCCCAAGAGGCCTAAGTTCAGCGTTGCTACTAATCTCTTTTTGTTTCTTTAGCACTTTTTGTTTTTCATTTTTTTTTCTTTTAATTTGGTCTAGAACTAAGTCAATTCCTTAATCATTTACTAATGACTATCTCTTTTACTTTTCAAATTGTGCTCCTTTTTGACATTTTTATCTCCTCCCCTAATGGCCTGGATGTCACTAATGGTCCCATACCTATTTTTGCCTCTTCTCCTCCACTATAAAAGGACCTAACCCCCTCCCTTCCAAGCCATCTCTACTTACTCTACTCCCACCTACTCCCAAGCTCTAGCAAGCCTACCAATGCTCCATTAGAGCTTGTTCTTAAGCTCCCAAGGCTCCTATTAGTGTAGCAAAACTCTGCCCCACCAAATACTCCAACTTCCCATCCCCTTTCATAGGTCACCTTGGAGTCGTCCTCCCACCTCCATTCCGGTAGCAGAACAACTCCGTCTTCTCACCTCCATTCCGAAGCTACGTCAAAGGTTTCCTCAACTCGACATCCTCCTGCATCTCACCTCCGTCGTCATGCTCCTCACCTCCTTCATCTGAGCTTCCGCTAGGCACCGTCGTCTCGCCGAATAGCCAATTCGGGAGATTTCCTCTCACCCCCCTCTCTTTTTATGCTTTCATAGTTTATTGTAATTGACATTGGAAGTAATATATATCAGATTTGTTCCACATCTCTATCTTGTGATACACTTGCTTGTTTTCTTCTTACAAAAATACAAAAAAATAACAAAACCCCAAAATACCAAAAAGAAATGAATTGAAGCACGCTTTTCAATAAAGTAAACGTCTCTTCCCTATGTTTGACTCGGGACTCCCTTGGAGTTTCAGTATAAATTTTATCTGATCGACGTGTTTTGCGACTACGACGACAGGTTACTTGTAACCCCAATTTCTAACATGCAAACACACCCGACCATTTTGGCACCGTTGCCGGGGAGGCAACGGAATTTACTTTATTGTTTATTGCGTTTCTTTGTATTTTTATAGCACTAACCCTACTTGTCTTTGATCTATTGTCTTGAAGGTACCCTAGCATGGAGATCCAAGTGTTGTAGACCAGAGTAAAGTGCGGGTAGAGTGTTTTGTAAGTGTCCCCCTCACCACCCCCACCTTAGTTTTCATTCCATAACCTAATAACTCAAACCCAAATCAACTTAGGTGCTTTTTATAAACCCTAGGATAGATTTGGTTGTTTGTTTGCCACCTCCACTCGCCTCGCCATCCACATAAATAAAAAAAAATAAAAAAAAGTGTTATCTGATTGTGGGATTTTCTGAAAGCTACACACTTAACACCCACAACTTCTTATCCTAAGGCACACAATCACTTTGATTCTACCACTTAATCGAGATTTGACCTATGGACCCTGTACACTTCAACTAAATACACATAAGTGAGTAGAATTCTGAATAGGTTAAGCATTCTTGTGTGCCTTAACTAAGTGGTGTAATAGGCCAATTGATTGAGCTGTTTGGGCCGTACCACTCAATCTAAAACTGATCCATCAAGTAGCTTGCCACTTAGGGTTAATTCTTAGAGCTGAACCAGTCACTCCACATTATTTTTGAATTTTAAAGGAACATATCATCACTCGTGCTTTCAAAACTTTGAGTGTTCTACTAAACCTTGATTGAACCAACCTAAGAATTAAACTCTAAAAGCTACTAAACAAGGTTAAATCCTAAAAGACACAACATCAAATAACCTTGTTTGAGAACCCTGGTTGTGCACGTATACACATTTTAACTGATCATTAAGGGCACAACCCATCTAAAGGGCCCATCACATTCCTGAAGCACCATTGTCCCAAGCTTAACTAAAATTGATTAGATGTTGTTCCAAAGGACTAGTTCGCTTGTTGGGATCCAGATTGAGATTGTTCACGATTAACCTGCTTATACTAGTCAATCTGATGTCTAGTTAGGGGAGTAGCATCAAACAATTGCGGCTGGGGGGTACACTAGGAACCGGAGGTGCAAGCCAAAGGAAGAACCTTCTCCCTAGTCCCTCCTTCTAATTGGTTGGATTGCCTGGACTTAAGTAGAGTAAATCGTCCATAATCGTAGGATGGATTCTGAGAGTCTGTAGACCTTTAGGCTACACAACCTAAGGATAGGCTTGTATTTTTGTATTGTAGGACTCCTTTCTCTTCTGATTTCCCTCCTTACTACACCATGTACCCTTCCACATCCTACACACATTTCACATCCTATCCTCCTACCACCACCAACCCCCAAGATGATTACTATCCCGACTTAACTTGTAATTATCCATCCACTAGCCGGGATGACTTTGATTGGGGATTGGAATCTAGACCTCAGTGTCCAGGGCCTAACTCTGGACAACAAGACTCTGATTACTATCCTTCCCAGAGCTATAATGATTATAGATCTCCATCTTTTGACGATCAACCTAACCAGATCTACAATCGTGAAGGATATGCTGATTATAACACTTACCCTCCCCAGAATTATGCTGAATTTAGGTTGCCACCAACCTTTAAACAACCTGAAACGACCTACCATCAAGGAGGGACCCGAGAACCTCGACATCTTGACTCCCTTAGATTTAACCTGAACCCACCCAAACCTAAACTGAACCAGTCGGTTCAGGTGAACCAAATCTAGGATAGGGTGTTGGCTAATTTGAGGAACACAATACAATCTTTAGAAGCTCAGCCAACACCATGCATTGAAGCACTAGAGCGTATGATCAAAATGATTGATGAACTTAATAGTTATCTATTAGATTTGCTCCAAAGTGTTAGGGATAGGGACCTGGGGGAGTTTCTTCTTGGGAAATTATTGAGGTTGAGGATGAAATTTGTGGTTGCACTAGTCAAATCTTGGGATGATTCTCAAGATGAACCCCCTTCAAGAGAGCCAATGTCTGAACCTGCTCAGGTGCCTATCGAGGGGGATACATTTTCTGAGACTAGGGATGATCAGGTTGGGCTATAGCAACCATTTGAGGATGAACCGATTGATTCACCTGAGATCCCCGAGCCAGGGAGCAAGGAAAAATATGTCTCCACGGACCATGAAATGACATATGATTTTGAGACATATAAATGAGGATCATGGATTCTTTGAATCTGAGGGTGAAGAATCTTTTGGTGAAGTCTCACTTGAACTTAAGGAAGAGGATTTTAGTGAGACAAATGGGCTTGAGGAATCTGATGAGCCAGTTGATAGCCCAATTATTGAAGATTTGGATTCGGTTGGGGCTAACTTGGAGGATTCGAATCTTCATTTACTAGAAGATTCAATCAATAGCCCCATTCCTCAAGCACACCCCAAAGGGATTGATTTTGATTTGGAAATCATTATACCCAAGTCAATCTTGAGCCAGCCACGATTTCTGGACTTGGGAGAATCTTATGGGGTGAATGACATGCTAGAGGTCCCGAAACCGAAGCACCTATTGTTGGAGGATAGGAATGTTGAAATGAAAATTTGGGAGGTTAATTTTGAGGGAAAAACAAGTTTGGATATAAGGGTACCTATTGACCTGAAACCACCTATCTTCTATGCAGACCCTTATGATATCTTTCATGTGCAACCCAAGCTCGAAATAACTGATTATTTTTCTGAGCTTGATGTTAAGTGAACAACTGCACCTATTGAACCATCTTTACCTATTGTCCGACACTTTGGTCTTGGGTTACACACCATTAAACCGCAGGCCTAGCCTCGCAAACACAACAACCTTTAGTTCTGGGTGATTTTCATCCAGAACCTGAGAACCACTCGATCCTAGGGCATGGGTCTACACCATAATCTAGTCCACGTCTGTGGACATCTTTTGCTGACGGGTTTCAGAATCAATATTTTTATTTTGATTCTGACCTGCACTTGTGAATTCTCAATTTCTTCCTTGTATGTATTTTATGCCTAGCTGAAGGCATTAAATTTAGCACGTGTTTATATTTCACATTCTCTGCGGAGCTGACCGGATTCCTCACGATGTTCAAGTGATATTCTATTTACTCCGCCCTTTTCATGTCTTTATTTTTGCAATGAGGACATTGCAACATTTAGGCATGGGGGGTGGATAATCGATTCCTAAAATTGTTATGTTAACTCCGTAGAGTTTCTTTTAGTTTCTTATAAAATTAAAAAAAATTTGAAAATTTGAAAAAAGATAAAAAAAAGAAAGAAATTAGGAAAAGAGAACTTAGGCATTTGGAAGTTATTAACTTTAGGAAATGATATGAGAGGACCTAAACACTTAGACTCTTCAGGTCTTCGGGTTTAATTAGCCCGGGTGTTCACTTGAATGTGTATTTAGTCTCAAGTCCTCGCCAATTAAAATTTATTTTAATTTGGTAAATAATTTGGGATGATAAGTATGTGACTTATCAACCCGCCCTCTGATTTCAGGGGCCTTTAAGCCTAAGCATCTACACACATTTTTTGCATTGACTCACTTTTTGGTGATTTTTACGGAAATTGGGTAGCTAATGGACCGACTTGGGTGGTATGGCTGGCACGTTGTCGCTGGTAACAGGTCATCAGCCAGTTGTCCAGAGCCCAGCCATAAGACCATTTTCGTTGTACTGCCTTTAGGTAAATCTTAGATTAGGGAAGCCACCTACTTAGAAAAAAAAAGAAACACTCAAAAAGAAAAGAAAAAAAAAGAAAAAGGAGAAAATAAAAAAATAAATAAAACCACACTTCACCGCACGAGTATGGCTGGCAAGTTGTTAGTGGTAACAACTCATCGGTCGGTTGTCCAAAACCCAGCTCACAAAAAAAAATGCACAATAATTCCCAAAACACTTAGGGAAGAAGCGGGGAAGTAGAATAAATCGGGGAGATATACACTGGGTTCGCTCTTGTGTTGACCCCATAAATAAAAGAAGTAGGGAAAAAGCTACCGATCATAAAGATAAACCTTTAGGCAAGGTCACCTAGGGTCGTAGAAACCCAAAGTCCGTCTTAATGGTCGTTTTGTGAGTCTATCACTTTTTCACAAAGATGCTTAGTATTTAGAGTCCTTTTCGAGTCTTGGGTGGGTCGCGTAGCCGTAAAAAGTTATCTCGGAACTCTCAAACTCCAAAAGTACAAAAAAAAATAAAAAAGAAAAAAAATAATTAAAAAATGTATCTTCCCTTTTCAAATAAGGCGAGGACTTGGGGGTCTGCATTCTGGCAGGCACCTGGGTACTGTTGAGTTTTTGTAGTTTAGGTCCTTAGTTGAAATTTTGTATTGTTAATAAACGACTTAGGCTTAAGTGATCTAATCTTAATTCTGCTTTTATACATAGCATATAGTTTAATTGTGCTAGGGACTAGCAAAGGATAGGCATGGCGATATGATGTAAACACATTTATTGAGGGTAAAATGCTTATTCATGAATGTTCCTAGGCTTAGATTTGCATTACATGTTATAAATATTTTATAGCATGCATCATTCTGCATTTAAAGTAGTTGTATATAATTTAGGTTAATTGCGTCCTTTTTGTGGCTATGAGAGAAGGATATTTATTTCAGAGCATCAGATTGATGATTCGATTGTAAAAATTTGATCAAGACGATGATTGGAGTCCAACGCCTCTGAAATCGCCTCGATCGGAGTCATGTAGCACCATATGCAGTCTGAGGAAGATCAACGGCCAAGGGACTAGGAGACATAATTTGGAGCTTCAAATGACAAATCCAATCACGCAGATGGATTCGAGTCGACGATCGCAGTCCAACCTCTATAGCAGCCCCTACAACAAGAAGATGGATGGTCCAGACTGCGCCACGTGGAGCAGCCCAGGCCGCCTAGAGCATGCATGCGGCATCGCATGCACGTGCGCGTAGGTGCGCATGCACACGGAATAGCGCCAGCGCATGGGCGCGTGCGGCAAGGTGGGGGAGCAGTGCCAGCTATGTGTGAGTTGGACCTACAGTGACGCATGAGCTGGATTTACAGCGACGTTTACAACCGTCGCTAATTCTTCGCGTGCCAGCAAAGCCAGCTTTGGGTGTCAGCATGCATGAGCTGCCTACAGCGACGCTTCCAGCGACGGCCTGGATGTCACTAATGGTCCCATACCTATTTTTGCCTCTTCTCCTCCACTATAAAAGGACCTACACCCCCTCCCTTCCAAGCCATATCTACCTACTCTACTCCCACCTACTCCGAAGCCCTAGTAAGCCTATCAACGCTCCATTAGAGCTTGTTCTCAAGCTCCTAAGGCTCCTATTAGTGTAGCAAACCTATGCCCCACTAAATACTCCTCCAACTTCCCATCCCCCTTCATAGGTCACCTTGGAGCCGTCCTGATTGCACTGCAAAAATACGCCTGCAATTGTGCCATCTTGTGCTATTTCCTAGCATTACCAATGCATATTAGGTCTCCATAGTTGCATTGCAAAAATACACGCATGCATGCATTTAATTAAGAGGGGAGGAGAGTGAAATAAAATGGCCTCGCGATTACATCTTTCCTCAAGTGCTGCTTTACAAAATTCACCATCTTTTTATTTTTATTTGATTTTGAATCTCTTCCCGCGGCTGCATGGGACAACACCTTTCTCCTCGCGCCATTCCCTACTCTAGCCCTTCCCTGCGGCTGCCTCTCCCTGCCAAGGCCTTGCATGAGCCATGCACAGCCAGGGCATGGCTGTGCATGATTTCTTCCTCTATAAAAAAGCCACGGCTCCTCCTTTGCAAAGCCAGCTTGGTACCCAGCCAAAAATACCGCAGCTTCTTCTCTTTCCAGGCCACCATCTCCTCCCTCTCCCTCCACACGCCGGTCCTCCTCGGAGACACCCGGCGGACAGGAGCAACTCACAGTGGTGCACAACCACCACCGTGAGTCCACCACTGCCCAGCTCACCAAAGAGCCGGTGGGCGTGGTGGCTCTTTCCTCGTTTTTACGTTTCCAGCACCTTCAGCCATTGGAGCGGGAGCTTCAAGCTTGAAGCTCAAACCTCCAGCAGAAGTGGCAAGGCCGAACCGCACAGCAGCAGCAGTAAGGCGGCAATAGCACACGCAGGACTTTCGCGCGCGCCTGCAGGTGCTCTTGCCTCCTTCTCCTTCGCACTGCCCTCACTTTCAACTTCTTCGCGCAAGCGCCCTGTCGCGCTCTCTCTTCCGCAACCGGCCACTGCGCGCCACTGCAGTGGCCGGCCAAGCACCCCCGTGCACCCCAGCCAACACGGCCAGGCCACCGTGCACCCTATTGCGCCCCTTCGCTCGCAACCCAGCCCTCCCCGCGTGCTCTATCGCGAGGTCCCGATCGCAAGCCACCAGCCGGAGCCACTCTTCCGCACGCGCCGAGCCGTCCGCACTCACAGCACCTGCAGCTCCCTGTTGCACGGCCACTGTAGCCACTATTCACGCGTTTCTGCGGAGCACTGTGGCTACAGTGGGGTGACCGGTGAGTTTCTCACTTTACTGGTCACCCGGCGTGCTGCTACCGTCGTTCTCTCGCGAGCGCGTCTTGCCCTGCGTCGCCCGCAGCCGCCCGTGTACGTGCGTCTGTCTCTCCCAGCGCCTGCCTTCGCTCGCTCTCTTCGCCCACGCGCGCCTGCCAGCACCCGCTCTAGCCCTCGTGCAGCACGGTGCATGCGTGTCTTCTCTTAGTGCCCATAGCCCTCCAGTGTGCATGTCCTTGTGCGCATACGCGCCTGCGAGCGAGCTTGAAGCACCACACGGTGCCCCGCTGCTATAGACAACTTAAAAAGCACCTCTTCACTCAGCAGGAAGCATGCAGCAGCCCTCTCTCTCCCACTCTCTCTCTCTCTCTCACTCACTCTCACAACACTCTCTCACTCTCTCTTTACTAACACACACACACATACACTCACACTTCCATACACACACACACACCTATACACTATTATATACATATATATACTGATATATATAGATATATTTATATACATATATATATATACTTATATCTATATATATAGTAGTATTTATATAAATAAGTATTAGTATACATATATATATATATACATATATACATATACTTATATATATATATATACATACATATACATATACTTATATACATATATATATATATATCTATATATATATTAGTACTTATATAACTATGTATTAGTCTATATACATACATACATACATACATATATATATCTATATACTTATATATATATACATATATATCTACATATATACATATACTCATATACTTATATATATATATATATATACACACAAATATACATACATATATATACATATATATATATCTATAACTATATATACATACATACATATATATATATATTTATATACTTATCTACATATATCTATATATACATATATTACTATATACATACACATACATATATATACATCTATATAGTATCATATACATACATATACATATATATATATATATATATATATATATATATATATATATATATATATAGATCTATACATATATCTATCTATACATATACTTATATATATATATATTGACATACCTATATATATATATACATATACATATATACATATATACCTATATATAGATACCTATATATTTATAACCATATATATATATATAGATATATTTACATACACATATATATATTTTCACATTATTTACCATACGTGGTATCGCGGGAATATCTGCACCAGTTGTTGATATTCCCTGATACCCGCGTACAAAAAGCGTGTTTGCATTCATCTTCCACCAATCCACCTTACACGCGGCACCTCATCCTGTTGGTTGCGTCTTTCTATACGACGACCGACTCGACACCGTGCTACACTCCATATCCACCTCCACCCCCACCTCTTTATACATATATAATATATACCTATATATATATATATACACTATATTTACTTCATTTCTATTTCGCTTTCTTGCTAGTAAAAAGATAAAAAAATATATAAAAGAGAAAAGATAATCCTTGACTTGCAGGCAATCCGTCTTCCGAGTAGCAAGACCCGTTTTGGAACCCTGATTTGGCTCAGAGTTAAGAACCCAATTTTGAGGGTGTGCCTCGAGGACAAGAATTACCAGAAAAAAATCTAAATAGAAAAACACCAAAAACATAATAAATGAACGGAAGAGACTCGTTGTAGGAAAGGCGTAGAAACTTGACTTGTAACCCCACTTCCTTGAGTTCGACCCTGGGCCTAAAAGTGACCAAGATAAAATCAAGTAGGCTAGGTAAAAATTTTTGTAAAGAGATGGTTAGGTCCGATTTAGGTTAACCACTATACACACTTCAACGATAAAATCATCATATTAACAACCTATTCGGGTCCGACACCACCTCCCACCTCCATTCCAGTAGCAGATCAACTTCGTCTTCTCACCTCCATTCCGGAGCTACGCCGAAGCTTTCCTTAACCCAACGTCCTCCTGCATCTCACCTCCGTCGTTCTGCTCCTCACCTCCTTCATCCGAGGTTCTGCCAGGCACCGTTGTCTCACCGAACAGTCGATTCGGGAGATTTCCTCTTACCCCCCTCTCTTTTTATGCTTTCATAGTTTATTGTAATTGACATTGGAAATAATATATATCAGATTTGTTCCACATTTCTTTCTTGTGATACGTTTGCTTGTTTTCTTCTTACAAAAATACAAAAAAATAACAAAACCCCAAAATACCAAAAAGAAACGAATCGAAGTGTGGTTTTCAATAAAGTAAACGTCGCTTCCCTGTGTTCGACTTGGGACTCCCTTGGAGTTTCGATATAAATTTTATCTGATTGATGTATTTTGCAACTGCGATGATGGGTTACTTATAACCCCAATTTCTAACACTCGAAACACGCCTGACCATACCCCACTTAAGGATAGGCTTGTTTTGTTGTGCTGCAGGGTTCTTATCCCCAGTCCTTTCGACCTCTTCCTAGTTTATGCTGGTAAGGAGGTCATTGAATCCCCAATTGGAAGGACCACTAGAGTATTCTAGGAGGCATAGATTGAATTTTGGCCAAATTGATCCCATGGCCGATCAACAGCCTCCTCTGCCTCAGAATCCATAGGAGGTATTTCAAAGGCAGCTGGAACAAATGCAGAGAATGAAAGAATGGTTCCAGAGAGTGCAGGGCACTCAGCCCTTGAAGGATTTTTATGATCCTTCAAACTATGGGGAACGTCCTAGCGTCCAGATTCCTGTGGGAGACGTAGAAATCAAGCCCCAGGTGTTAAGCCTGATCAAACATTTCCATGGGCTTGGCTCTGAAGACCTGTTTTAGCACTTGGAGGACTTGACTACTTTGGTCCAAACCACCAAGGTGCAAAACGTGAATGAAGAGCAGATGATCATGAGGCTCTTCCCCCACTCTCTTAGGGATAAAGCCACTCATTAGTATAGGACTATAGGAAGGCCAATTGCAACTTGGAATGATTTGAAATTGGCTTTCCTAAAGAAATTCTTCCTTATCAGACGTACCAATGCTCTGAGATGGGCGATTACTACCTTCACCCAGCGGTCGGGGGAGTAGTTTCATGTTGCCTGGGAGTAATTCTAGGACTTATTGTAGAGGTGTCCACACCACGAGGTGTCGAACTGGCAGCTTGTGCAGATCTTGTACAACAGGTTGACTGAGTAACTCAGAAATCACGTGGACGCTTCTTGCAAAGGAATTTCCTCAATAAAGATGCAGATAGCATGCACGATTTGTTTGAGAAGATGAGTGAGAATTCGATCAATCATGCCTCCATGGATACTTTTAACTGGTCCCAACAAATCAGATTGAATGTTAATGAAGTCCACGACTCTCATTCATTTGATATGGAATTGATTTACAATAAACTAGATAAGGTGGACTTGGTTATTGAAAGAATGGAGGAGTGGATGGCTGGAAACACAATGAACAATTCTCGATCCACTCAATCTCAGAATTTGGGATTCCATTCGACGTGAGCTCCTTCTGGACGGGAGTTCGTGAATCAACTTTATGTGGCTCAACCTGTGAGTCAGCATTATTCGGAACCCCACGGGTTCGAAATTGGGGTCTTTGATCCCAATTTCTCCGATCCCTCCCTTTCTTTCTCTCCATCCTCACCCTATGAGGATGTCTATGCTGTACAAGAGAATGTTAGGTCCAACCCTTACTGAAATGCTTATAATTCGGGTTGGAGGAACCACCCTAACTTCTATTGGAAAAACCCAGGGCAACAGACCCAATTCCGACCCAGCAACTATGCTCCACAAAGAACAACGGGTCAGGGTCATGTTTACACTCAGTTGCCTCCAAATTAGGTCAATCAGCCATCTTGGAATGCCCGTCAACCTGTGGGGCAGGCTGATTTGAACCGATAGATGGTACAAAGGCAAGGATCTATGCTCCAGCTCATGCAGCAAATGAAAACCTCGCTGGACAACTTGCAAACCAGGTTCATTGCTAATTCTCGTCAACCCAAATCTCTACCATCTCAACCCGTACCCAACCCGTGTAATATCCAGAATCTAGGTAATCAAGCCCAAGGGTATGGGGATCAAAGGGACCCGCACGCACATGCTTAGGTGGTTGAGCAGGGTCCTTCTTCTGCTTCTTCCTCAAATCAAAGGTATTTGGCTAATGAAGCCCCTCCAATCTTTCCTAACCCTCCCCAAGACCCAAACTCATATGCATTTGCTAATTCTGTTACCTTGAGGAGTGGAAAACAAACTCAGAATCCACAACCACACTGTTTTGATCTACCAAATCCTAGAGAGCCTGAGGAGAGAAAGGAGAACTCTGAAGAAGATATCAAGGCTTAGGAACCTGATTCCAAAAATCTAACTCATGTTCCTTTTCCTGAGGCCTTGATTAAACCTAGGAAGAAGAAGTCTGTTGATAGTAATAAGGAGCTCTTGAATATATTCTAGAATGTCAAGATTAATATCCCGTTCCTCGATGCTATCAAACACATACTGGCTTATGCTAAATTTTTGAAGGATTTATGCACATAGAAGCGTAAGTCAAGGGAATCTATTCCTAGGAATGTGGTACTCTCCGAGCAGGTTAGTTCTGTTATCTTGCATCACCTTCCTCAGAAAAAGTGAGATCCAAGTGCTCCTTTGATTTCTTGTGTCTTCGAAGAATACACTTTTGATAGAGCACTTCTGGATCTAGGTGCATCTATTAACCTAATTCTGATTTCTCTTTACGAGAAGTTTGGATTAGGTGAACTTCGGCCGACTTCAGTAACGCTGCAGTTAGCAGACCATTCGGTCACAAATTTGCGAGACATTGTTAAAGATGTTATTGTTAAGGTTAAGGATTTCTATTTTCCTATAGATTTACTTGTCCTTGACATGAATGTACCAGAAAATTTAAGGAACATGCCCATCATTCTAGGGCGTCCATTCCTTGCTACTGCTAAGGCCAATATCAACTGTGAAACCGGTAGCATGGAAATCGCCTTTGGGGATCAAAAATTGAAATTGGACATTTTTAAGGCGATTAACAAATTCAAGGATTGTGGATTTATAGAGGAACTTGAGGAAGACATTTTGAATATTGAAACTTGTATGGAGGTTTCTGCAATTGAAAGTTCCTCTTGTTGTGATGGATTTGACTCGCAACCCTCTATGGCAAACCCACCACATCTTGAAGAGGTTATTGATTTCGTTCACTTTCAACCTCTTCCACTTGATGAATCTTCATTAGCATCATCCTTACCTTCAATCTTAAACCTGCCCCAGCTTGAACTGAAACCATTGCATGAGAATTTGAAATATCAGTTTTTGGGACCTCAAAAGAGGCTCCCTATGATTATTGGTGCTAGATTAACTAAGGAGCAGGAGATTAAACTGATCAAGGTCTTAAAGGTACACAAGGAGGCAATTGGTTGGACCATTCATGACCTTAGGGGGATCGACCCATCTTACGGCAATCACAGACTATTTTTGGAAGATGGATCCCGTCCTTCTCACCAAATGCAGAGGAGATTAAACCCTAATATGAGAGAAGTGGTCAAGAAGGAAATTATCAAGTGGCTCGATGTAGGAATCATTTATCTGATCTCTGATAGTCCTTGGGAAAGTCTCGTGCAAATTGTTGCCAAGAAAGCTAGGATTACCGTTGTGACTAACGAGAAAGGAGAATCTGTCACAACTCGTTTAGCTTCCTCTTGGAGGGTTTGTATTGATTATAGGAAGCTAAACACAGCCACAAAAAAGGATCATTTCCCTTTGCCCTTTATTGATCAAATCCTTGAAAGACTAGCCGAGTAGAAGTACTTCTATTTCCTAGACAGTTACTCGAGATACAATCAAGTCCCTATCCATCCTAAGGATCAGAAAAAAATGACTTTCACCTGTCCCTATGGAACCTTTACTTTCCATAGGATTTCTTTCAGCATATGCATTGCACCCGTGACTTTTCAAAGGTATATGCTAGCCATATTCTTAGACATGGTGGGAGAGTTTATGGAAGTCTTCATGGATGATTTCTCTATTTCTAGAGAATCATTTGATTCTTGTCTGGCTAATCTTGAAATGATGCTTAAAAGATGCATCAAAACAAGACTAGTCCTTAGCTAAAAAAAGAGTCATTTCATGACACAAGAAGGCATCGTCTTGGGTCATGCTATCTCTGAATGGGGAATCGAAGTTGACAAAGCTAAGGTTGATGCTATCTCTAAACTTCCTCCTCCCACATCTGTCAAACAAATTCGATCATTTCTGGGTCATGTGGGATCTATAGGAGGTTCATTAAGGACTTTTCTGAGGTTGCTCGCCCTCTGAGCAATCTTCTCGCCAAAGATACGCTGTTTGATTTCAATGAATCGTGTCGTAAGGCATTTGATTTTCTTAAAACGGTGGTCACTTGTGCTCAGGTGTTGCAACCACTGGTTTGGATAGCCTCATTTGAGATCATGACCAATGCTTTTGATTACGCAGTCAGGGCTATTTGAGTTAGAAGATTGACAGGAAGCCCTCTGTCATCTACTACGCTAGTAAAGCTCTGGATGAGGCCTAGAGGAATTACACTGTTACTGAGAAAGAATTACTAGCTGTAGTATTTGCTTTGGAGAAATTCAGGGCTTATCTCTTAGGGTCTCACGTCATCATATATATCGACCACTTGGCCTTGAGACATCTCTTGGCCAAAAAGGATGTCAAACCTTGGCTTATTCGATGGATTCTTCTGCTTCAAGAATTTGATCTTGAAATCAAAGATAAATCCGGGGCATAGAATGTGGTGGCAGATCATCTTTTGAGACTTTTGAGTGATTCTTCTTGTTTGAATATTATGATTGTTGATACTTTTCCAGACGAGACTATCCTTACACTTTCAGGTGTCCAAACCCCGTGGTTTGTTGACATTGTCAATTATTTGGCTGTTGGTCAAATCCCTCAGGATCAATGAGATAGACTCAAATATGAGGCCAAATATTACTTCAGGGAGGACCTAAACTGTATCACATCGGCTCTGATCAGATTATTCGCCGATGTGTTCTGGAGATTGAATTCAAAAGTATACTCGACTTCTGCCATGCATCTGCATGTGGTGGACATTTCTCCTGGAAAAAGACGGTTGCAAAAATTTTACAATTTGGATTCTTTTGACCGTCTTTATTCAAGGATGCCCAAGAATTCTCCAGGTTGTGTTCCCGATCTAGGCACTTGGGAGCATAACCAAGAGAGACATGATGCCTCTAAACCCGATTCTTCCCGTCAAAATCTTCGACGTTTGGGGCATCGATTTCATGGGACCTTGCCTCCCTTCATTTGGACATTAGTATATTCTCGTTGTTGTTGATTACGTGTCCAAGTGGATTGAGGCCATTCCCACCCAAACCAATGACCACAAGGTGGTCATCGATTTCCTCAAGAAGAACATCTTCAGTTGGTTCGAGATTCCGAGGGCTATCATCAGCTATGGTGGTTCTCACTTCACTAACGCCCAGTTCCGTAATTTACTGGCAAAATATGGGGTAAATCACAAAATCTCCACACCTTACCATCCCTAGACAAATGGACAGGCTGAGATCTCTAATCAGAAGATCAAGAATATTCTTCAGAAGACGGTTAGGCCTGATCGTAAAGACTAGACTCAAAAGCTTGAGGATGCTCTTTGGGCCTACCGTACGGTGTACAAAATGCCTATCGACATGTCACCATTTTGTCTGGTGTATGGAAAGGTGTGCCATTTACCCACAGAAATTGAACATAGGGCATTCTAGGCAATCAAGCAGTGCAATCTGGATTTGAGTTTAGCCGGAAAGACCAGGAAACTCCAACTATCTAAGTTGGAGGAGCTTAGAAATGACACATACGAGAATGCCAAGATCTATAAGGCTCAGACCGAAGCTCTTCATGACCAATTGATATCCTGCAAGAGCTTTGAGCTGAACTCGAAGGTCTGGCTCTTTGATTCTCGACTTAAGCTCTTTCCCGGCAAACGTAGGTCAAAATGGAATGATCCGTTCATCATCGATCAGATTTTTCCAAACGGGGCCGTTCAGATTTCTGACCTAAAGATGGGTAATTCATTTAAAGTCAATAGTCGACGATTGAAGCCTTTTATTGATCGTATTGTTCTAGAACCCGTCTTAGACACATTTGCTCACATCATGTTGTGATTTCTTTGGCTAGACTTCGCCGAGCTGATTAGGCTTTCTTAAACTCAGCTATTGTACAGTCTAACTCAGAGTTGACTCGAGCATCATATTCAGGCGATATCTTCTACATTCTACCTTCCTTTCATGTCTTTTATTCTCAATGTGGACATTGCATTAGCTAGGCATGGGGGGGTGTGATTGCGCAGCAATCATAGTTCTTAATTGCCCTAAATTAGGCTAGGACTTTGCATAAGTTAGGGTAATTCATGCATGCATAAGCATTATCTGCATCTTTACTGCTTTACTTTAGCTATGCATAAAATAATGTTATAATGTGCTGATTAAGTGCATTATGTCGATTACAGGCAATAAGCTGATGAGGAGCTAGATTTGGACCTAGATCTGGAGTAGAATCTGAAGCTGGATCAAGAATAATGGGTGTTGCAGCAGAGCTGGAGCAGAAGACTTAGATTAGATGTAGGAATAATGATGTAAAGGAGTTAAGGCTTGCTATTCTATTAAGTAGGAATAAAGTAGTAAAATGTGAAGAGCTTAGGTCCATCCTAGACCTAGGATATCCTAGAGACTTCCCCAAGCCTTAGCCACCCTTAGATTAGGTCACCGCACCCTAGGAAACCATAAAACCCTAATTCCAACCTTTATCTGGACGTCTAGAACCCTTAGCGAACTCCTGCACACCTAAAACCCACTTCTGCAATGTTATTGGACGTCCAGACACTTGGTCAGATGTCCAATTTCTGCAGAATACCCAAGACAAAACCTTGAATCCTTCCTGACTCTGATTGGATGTCCAGAAAACAAGACTAGACTTCTGATTTTTGAGTATAAGACATCTGACACTATTATTAGACGTCTGATACTGCTCCCCAGTTTCTGTTTTGAGATTTAAGCCTTGATCTTGGATCTCTAGGTCCCTAAACCCAATTCCAACCCCATAGGAACCTAAATTAAGGTGCCCTAAACCTAGTACATCACCTCTAGACCTCCCTATGGACATAATTAGGTCCTCACTAAATCTAATTGACTTGGATCTTAGTCAATTCCATTAGCCCATTCAATTGGACTCATTGAGTCCAATTGAGCCTTGATCTCAGCACACACTATCTAATTGGACTCAGTGAGTGTCCAATTGACCTAGACCTAACTTAATTGAGTTATTTTACTCACAATTAAGTTTCCACACACACAATTAAACTTGTATTACGTTTAATTGCACTTTACCTTAGTGAATTAGGGTTTACAACCCTAATTTGAGACCTACCTTGACCTAAACCCACTAGAACCTAACGTAATCAACCTAGCCACCTAGGTTTTGACCCACACACACCATCCACACGAAAATTCTAGTCTAGAGTTCTCTAGAACTCTCTACCATGTGTTGTTGCCTTGGTTGCCAAAATTAGCAACCAAGAGCCATTTAATTTTTAGATCCACATTTGGTGGATCTAAAAACCACCATCCACCCTCTCTCTCTCACTCTCCCACGAGCTCCCACCATAGGCCTCTCTAGAGAATTCCATAATTCTCTAGAGAGCTTCCCTTAGGTCAATAAAAAAACCTAAGGGGTAGCCATTTGCACCCATCCACTTTTTGGCCATACTTGCTTGGCTCCATCCACCTCCACTTAGGCTAGCCACCACCATCTCCACTCCATCTCCATATGCTGAGCGCCACCATGAAGGACACCATGCCAGGATGCTGGATCACTCCTCCAACCTCTCTCCAAGGGCTGACCTAAGCTCCATTGGTCGCCCCTCTTTCTCCTCTCCACCACTCCAAGGCCATCGGAGCCCACCTCCGAATGCCCTCACTTCTGATAGATTAGTAGCTAGCTCTTTACATTTACTACTTTTATTTACTGCTTAGTAGTGTATCCATTATTCTCCCTCAATGATGCATGCAAAATCCCCCCGTAGATTCTTGTATGCAATCGTTTTCTGATACCTAGCTTTACATTTTTAAGCATTCATGTACAAGATTTCCTCTACAAGTTCATGTTGCAAACACTCTCCAAATGAATGAATGAAAAATATATTTTCTATATATATATGTCTATGTGTTGAGAATCACCATGAGCTCATTGCAATATCTTTTGTGTGATTAATGTTGCCTATTTTCAATTCCTGATATACTTGCAACTAAGCATGTCATACTTCAATACGTAATAATCATAAACCGGTGTGTGATTTTAAATAGAGTAGAGCGGTAAAAGATCTAATTCAAAAGTAAAACAAACGCCTCCTAGAGACGAACGACCGAGACTTAAGTCTTGTTATCTTTTATTGAATATCTTTGTTTGATCGTATTGCACTCTATACTACGACACTTTTCCTATCAAAAATGCACTTTACGAATCCCAAACAAATGGCGCCGTTGCCGGGGAGGCAACGTCATTTTCTTTGATTTCGATCTTTTAAACTATCACTGACAAATCTTTCTCTACTTTGTTTTTGATGTGCAGGACAACACGGAAGAAAAACAGGATCTACGCACACAACGAGCGCAGCAAATAAAAAATTAGGTGCACGTCATCTCCCCTTTAGATTAGGTTTCCTTTTTGAACCCTAGGAGTAGATTTACTTTCTACAAGTTCTTTTGAAAAAAAAAATCTTTATTCAATTTCGTGAAAAAGAAAAAAATTAAAAAAAAATAAAAAATAATTTTGAAAAAAATCTAGATTAGGTTTCTTTTTGAATCCTAGGTTAGTTTGAAAAAAAAGAAAAAAAAAGAGATATTTTCTTTAAATCCTTTGAAAAATTCTTTTTGAGAAAAAAAATTGCAAAAGTTTTCGAAAAAAAAAAAATTTTTGGTGGAAAGCTTGGATTTCAAACCCAAAAGCCTCTTTCAAAGTTTTTCCATCATCTTTTGATTTTCGATCAGATTTCAAGTCTGATTTAAAAATTCAATTGTCGAAAAATTAGTAGGCAAAAAGTTTTGAAATTCAGGTAAAACTTTTATTTTCAATCCATCTTTCAAACTCCACCATTTTTTTGAGAACATTTCAAGTATAAAATTTTTAAAAATTTGCAAAGTGCACAGGGGTCAGCCGACCCAGATTCGAGATTTTTCAAATTTCAAAAAGAATTCTGAGCAATCCACGAATCTGTTTTGACTAAAAATTGTGGGGTGTGAAAGCTTATTTCAATGGATTTATTTTCCATATTTTTCCCAAATTTTTGAAGGTCAATTGATACCATTTCAAAGAGAAAAATCGACCAGGGGTCAAAATTCCAAATTTGACCCCCTGACATTCAAAAATCCCTAAAAATTTGGTTAAAATATAAAAATTATAAAAAAATATTCTCTTGAAAGCTAATTGAAGAAGGAATCTACTCAAAAGATTTCAAATTAATTGGATTCCAATTGTTGTTAGAGAATGAACTTTACTTATGTGGTTTGCTGAAACAGAGAAAAATCCTAGAAGCGCATGAACCTTAGGGTAAATCTTTAGGGTTACAACTTAGAGACCACACTTGGGCTAACCTAGACTTAATTAAGTCTAGCACTTAGCCGATGAGCCTATTCACCTTGTGGGTCACTCACCAAGAGAAAACCCCACTGAAGAAAATGGGCTAAAAAAAATTTCGAAACATGAAATAAAACCCGAATTCGTTGTCGTACTACTGGGTGATTTCAACCTCTTGGCTGGGTTAGCGAAGAGGTGGGACTCACTTTCAGTCAGTTGTACGATGAATTTCTTCAGGAATTAAAACCTAAAATGAAAAATCCAATCATCCGATTCATAAGGACCACTTGATTGACAGGGCCTTAGCCTTGTCTTGCTTGGCTACTGTTTGCACCTCAAAACACGGCTATAAGAACGCCTTCTTATGCTATTTTCTAGCATTAACTATGTATATTATAATCCTATAGTCGCATTTGTAAAAACGCTTGCATGCATGCATTTAATTGAGAGGAGAAGAGAATGGAATAAATGGCTTGCATAATTATTTTTTTTATCAACTGTTTCTTTGCAAAAGTCCCTTCTCTATTTTTATTTTCATCTTTCTTTGTTCTCTTCCCGCGGCTGCAACTCCTCCCGCAGCCGCATGCAACGCCATGCGCCTCTCCCTGCTGTCCTTCCCGCGCCTCTCCCTGCAGCTGCCACTCTCCAACGCCTCTCCCTGCTGCTGCCATGCCTCCCCGCCATGCTCTCCTCCTCTATAAAGCCGCAGCTCTTCCTCACGACGAGGAGAGAGACGCAGCTGCTGAAAAACGCCACCCTGCAGTCCACCACCTTCCTCGCCCATTCTCCCCTCCCATACGCCGGCCCTCCGTCGAGGAGGCACTCGACGAGCAGGAGAACCCACTGTGGTGCTCACCACCATAGTGGGAACACCACCGCCCAGCTCTTCAACGAGCAGGTGGGCGTGGTGTCTTCTTTTCTTTTCGGTTTCATCTCCACGCCATTGCTGCCGCTTCAAGGTCCGAAGCTTGAAGCAGCAGCAGCAGCAGCTAAACCGCGGCAACAGCAGCAGCAGCAGCGACCCCCGCCTCCTCCGCGACCTTCCCCGCAGGCGCGCAACCCTCCGCGCGCGCCTGCAGGCCCGTTCCCCGCCTCCGCCTCTGCTCTGTCGCCTCTGCCATTCCACCCGCAACCGGCCGCTGCGCGCACTGCAGCGGCCGGCCAGGCCCTCTCGCCGCCCCCTGCCAACCTCTGCAACCCTCCGCGACCGACTGCAGACTCCTCGCCGCCCTCTCCGAGCACGCCATCGCTCGCTCTCCTTCCTCGCACCCGGCCTGCAGACGCCTCACCTTCTCCGCGCGAAGACGCGCCTGCATCCGCGATCTTCAGACGACGCGGCGTCAGACGTTTGCCGCCTCCGGCAGACGTCTTAACTCGCGTGTCCGCGATCACTCCTTCGCCCGCTCTCTCTCTCCGCCGATCTCTCCCGCCCGCTCCCTCTCTGTCTGCCGCTCTCTCTCTCTCACGTATTCTCTACCTCTCTCTCTCTCTCTCTCTCTCTCTCTCTCTCTCTCTTTTTCACTTACAGCAACACACACACACCCATTCACCGACACACACACACACACACTCATAGTAACATATATACATATATATATATATATACATATATCTATATATATATACTTATATATACATGGTATATCTATATAGTTATGTATACATACATATAATATAATATATATATACATATACATATATAATATATATATATATATATATATATATACACATACTCATATACATATATATATATACATTCTATATACTTATACATATACACATATATATATACATATATATCTAGATACATATATACCTATATACATATATATATATATCTATATAGTATTATATATATATACTTATATACATATATACATATATACATACATATATATATATATCTATATATATCTATACATATATACTTATACATTTATATACATACATATGTACATATATTTTCACGTTATTTACTATACGCTGTATCGCGGGAATATTTGCACCAGTTGCTGATATTCTGCGATACAGCGTGTACAGAAAGCGTGGACACATCCGTCCTCCATCCACACTCCACGCGGCACCTAGTCGTGTTGGTTGCGTCTCTCTAGACGTCGACTGACTCGACATAGTGCTACACTCCATCGTCACCTCCACCCCCACCCCTTTATATATATACTACATATAAATATATATTTATAGCTACTATATTAACTTTCTATCTGTTAGCTTCCTTCTTAGTAAAAAGATAAAAAAAAGGTATAAAAGTGAAAAGATAATCTTTGATTTGCAGGTACCCCCGTCTTGCAAGTAGCAAGACGTGTTTTGAAACTCTGTTTTGGCTAAAAGCCAAGGACACAATTTTGAGGGTGTGCCTCAAGAACAAGGATTATCAGAAAAAAAACCTAAATAAGAAAAATACCAAAAACAGAATAAACGAACGGAAGAGACGCGTTTTAAGGAAAACGTAGAAATTCGACTTGAACCCCACTTCCCTGAGTTCGACCCTGGGCCTAAAAGTGACAAGATAAAATCAATTAGGCCAGGTTAAAAATTTTGTAAAGAGATGGTTAGGTCTGAATTAGGTTAACCACTATACACATTTCAACGGTAAAAATATCATATTAACAACCTATCCGGGCCGACCATCATAACTTTTCTGGCGCCGCTGCCGGGGAGGTGCGCTTTCGAGTAAGTTTCTATCCAATTCCTATAAATTTGTCTCTTCTCTCTTCACGGGTATTGTTGTTTTTGGTGTGCAGGTGAACCTGGTGGAAGGAGAAGAAGGTTGACGAAGTCGAGGACGTGAGCAGATCCAAGGCGGGAACGAGAGCGTAAAGACGCCGACATCGCATTGGAGCTTCGCACACGTTGCCGAACAAGTAGGTTTTCTTTTCTCATCAAATTAGGGTTAAGTTGCCACCACAATAAAAAAAAAAAAAATTTTAAAACTAAAAACTAGAAAAACTTTTTGGGATTTCTTGAAGGCAAGTGGATTAAAATTCACTTGATTGATTGGTTGTCTTCACTCCCACTGCCCCGGGATTTCCTGCCTTACTTCGCATAGCGAAAATCCTAGAATCTTGATTCTTAGATTTTTCGCCGTGGGAAGTGTTCTTTGAGGCAAAGAAAAAGATTGCTTGTATCCCTCTTTTGCCTCACTTATCTTTAATTCAGGATCACATTTTTGGTGGGGAGATTTGGAATTGAGTTGATTCCAACCCCACCACGACTTTTCAAACTTGCCTGTGATTCGATCCTGAATACTTCAACCCCAACAATTTTACTTTCTTTATCTGTTGGTTGAAGCCTTGTGTGTGGATATCTTTCTGGTGATTGGGAGCACTTGAATTGAAGTGTTTTGGCTCCCTTTCACATTGGTATAAAATTGATTCGTGCATCCACACATAGAAATCTCCATTTAGGGTAGCCCATTGCATTTTAGCATGCATTAACTAACTGATAATTGAAGAAGGGTTTCTTGGGCTTTAGAAAGAAAACCTGTATTCTTGCAAAACCCGGAGATTGGTTGAATTGGTAATTCAGCAAAATCCTAAAATTCATACTACTTAAGGTTTACTCTAAAAACCATTCACCAATTAAAACTTCAATTCGGGGAGATTTCCCCGTTGCATGCTTGGTCTTACACACTCTTAAAATCAATCACTTGGGCATTACCCTTAAACAACGCCCTTCACATTCCAAAAGCACTTGACCCTAAGCCTCTAATTAAAACTGGTAGTAACTTGACCCTTACTAAGGATTGGAGGTCTAACTACCTGTGTGTAGCGACTACGTGCTGGTGAGAGTTCCCGCGTGCTATCGGGTGTCTAAGACTGGGGCAAACGGCCTTTCAATCTGGCCCGGTGGTTCCGCGGTGCTCTCATTCGGTTCCGTAGTTCGTGATAGTAGGTAACTTAGATCTTTAGGTCTAAGGGCACACTGTAGAGGTTAGGAACTTGACTGTATTGATTTGTAATCAAGTGTACCTTTGCGGCGTCATTTCTCTCATCCCTTTTCCCTTCTCATCTCCCCAATTCTTCCTGCGGTAGTGCATGTTTGGGAGGAGGTCACAAAACCATGAATTGCTTGTATTGACTGATAAATCTAGAAAAAGAGCCGAATCATCCTCCTCCTCCACAAACATGGCACACACCCCCGCCTCACCACTTCGTCACAATTTCAATTCTTTCAACACCAGGCTTATCCCGGGAAACCCTGCAAGACCTTCCTTATCGAGTGTCGTGCCAAGCGACTCGGTAAGTCATGTGGAACTGGCTTCTGTGAGCTAGTATTTCAACACGGAGGACCAAGCCTCCGTGTACTCGGACACATATGCGGACACGTCTTCTGGCATAGAAGATGCCTGCACCCTGGGGAATAACCTGTTTTCTGCCACGTATGACCCAGGGTGGCATAATCATCCCAACTTTGCATGGTCCAACAACCCGCAGCATCGAAACCCCGCTGGTGGACCAATGCGATCGTCCGCACCCGTCATCCCAAGGGCCCAGTCTAATCCTATGGCAAATCTGCCATCAGGCCCTTGTGTACAGAAAACCAAACACGCATCAAAACCTCTTGATAAATTGATGCGAATGATGACGGAAATGTCAAAGCGCCATAAAGAAAACATGACCTCTCTTCAGCATTTGGCGCAGCAGAATGCTGAGATCAATCAACTAAGCATGGCGACTCGATCTCAGGGCACTTTTCCCGCCCAACCTGTTCCAAACCCGCAAAACTTTGTACCCTGTGGTCCGCAACCACAGGTACAACCTTCTCAGGAACAGGTTCATCAAATTCTGCAAGCTCCGAGTATTCCTTCGGGATTTCAGGTTAATCCCGCTGCAGCACCGCACTCTTATGCTGATAGTGATCACATCAAGGATGACACGTCTGACGAGGACGTGACTGTCAGTACGTGTATCGAACTAATTGGGACCTATTCGGACTGTTGCGGATTACCTATAAACACTGATAACTGCCTGACCAACGCATACTGTGACGTTCCCCAATCCCTCCCTATTCCTGTACCTTCTCCTGACCAGACTTCTGACGAGGTTTTCTCCGCTTCCCATACCTCGTGGTCTGAGTCATTGCCGGGCTGCTCACCGCCGGTCCACACTATGGAAGACCAGATTGCCCTTTCTTTCCCGCTAAATCAGGCGGATTTGCAAATCCACACTGGGACCTTGAGCCCACATCTTACTCACCGGGGCTATTCCCTTTTGGATCCATCTATCCAAAAAGCCCCCCTTCTTGGCCAATCTAAGGGCCAACTTCCTCTTCCTGATCTGTTTTCTGATCCGCCTGGGACACTCTCGTCCCAGAAAATGCCAAATCTCTCACCATCCACCATTACTTTTCACGCCTCTATCGCGATTACTTCGCTTTTCTCTTCACCACCCACCATCCACCCACCCTTCCACCCTGATTTATACCCTGAACCTCAGCTCCTGTTACCCGATCTGTCGTCCGTTCTCTGCCTTTCCCTGCATGCATATGAGGACATAGCATTGTTTGGCATGGGGGGGTGGATAGGCATCCATAGGATCCGGGTATTTTATGGTATCAGACAATTACCACCTATTTATAAATATGCAAGAAAAAGAAAAAAAAGAAAAAAAAAATATATATATATTAGTAATAAATGGTGTTTAGTAATGATCTAAAAGCTGAAAAAAAAATACAATAAGTGTTTATGGATATTCAACCTCTGTTTTGAAGAATTTCCAGGCCACAGAAGCTTGATTCGCTCAGGCTCGGCTTAATTCACTTAAAGCATTGACGAAATAGATCAAAATCTCTCCTAACTAAGAATGTTTCTTGTACCTGAGACACCAGTACAGGATTCGTTGGTTTGCTTTTTCTTGAGAGCTTAAGTAAACTTGGTTCACACTACACATATCAGGAAAGAACAGGTGAACATAAGATCCAACCCTAGTGTTCATTAGGGAAGGTGGAGTCCTTACCTGTACGCGCAGGTAGACTTTTTATCCCAGGCTTTAGTCTTGTGTTTAGGAGCGACTCTTTCCACCAAAAAGAAACTCTCCCACCAAAAAAAAAAAAAAAAAAAAATTCTGCTCTGTCAAAATGTGTTGTAAGAGATATACTGACAGGTGTTTCAAAAAAAAAAAAAAAAAAAAAAGATGTTGCAAAAGAGTCGGTATATCTCATAAATGTCTGTATACTTTGTTTTTCGGTGAGCCACAAAAAAAAAAAAAATCAGAAAATGGGAGTTGAGTTTTCCGTAATCATCTTAAGGGTCAATCCGAAAACACGAGCTGAAATTGGGACCAACCTGTACTTAAAAATTCGTGAAACCCTGGGAGTGAGTCTTAAGGTTCATCTGGTCAGTCTTGATCCTTCACTATGCACAAACCATAACCTCTTGAGCTCTCGAGTATGGCAAAACCTCCTGGGTCCTGGAAATCGGACTTAAGGTTTAAATATCAAGAGTCCTGGTTAGTTGAGAGATAATCTTTGTCATGTAAGACTTAAAGTACTGGTAATCTTCTCTACAATTGGTTCTCACAATATCCGATAATAAACACACCGATATCATCTCAGAAGAAAATCTTCAGCTTAAGATCATTTCTAAATACGGTTTTGCTAGGGACTAGCAAAAGATAGGCATGGGGGTATATGTTTGCACCTCAAAACACGCCTATAAGAACGCCTTCTTATGCTATTTTCTAGCATTAACTATGTATATTATAATCCTATAGTCGCATTTGTAAAAACGCTTGCATGCATGCATTTAATTGAGAGGAGAAGAGAATGGAATAAATGGCTTGCATAATTATTTTTTTTATCAAGTGTTTCTTTGCAAAAGTCCCTTCTTTATTTTTATTTTCACCTTTCTTTGTTCTCTTCCCGCGGCTGCAACTCCTCCCGCAGCCGCATGCAACGCCATGCGCCTCTCCCTGCTGTCCTTGCCGCGCCTCTCCCTGCAGCTGCCACTCTCCAACGCCTCTCCCTGCTGCTGCCATGCCTCCCCGCCATGCTCTCCTCCTCTATAAAGCCGCAGCTCTTCCTCGCGACGAGGAGAGAGACGCAGCTGCTGAAAAACGCCACCCTGCAGTCCACCACCTTCCTCGCCCGTTCTCCCCTCCCATACGCCGGCCCTCCGTCGAGGAGGCACCCGACGAGCAGGAGAACCCACTGTGGTGCTCACCACCACAGTGGGAACACCACCGCCCAGCTCTTCAACGAGCAGGTGGGCGTGGTGTCTTCTTTTCTTTTCGGTTTCATCTCCACGCCATTGCTGCCGCTTCAAGGTCCGAAGCTTGAAGCAGCAGCAGCAGCAGCTAAACTGCGGCAACAGCAGCAGCAGCAGTGACCCCCGCCTCCTCCGCGACCTTCCCCGCAGGCGCGCAACCCTCCGCGTGCGCCTGCAGGCCCGTTCCCCGCCTCCGCCTCTGCTCTGTCGCCTCTGCCATTCCACCCGCGACCGGCCGCTGCGCGCACTGCAGCGGCCGGCCAGGCCCTCTCGCCGCCCCCTGCCAACCTCTGCAACCCTCCGCGACCGACTGCAGACTCCCCACCGCCCTCTCCGAGCACGCCATCGCCCGCTCTCCTTCCTCGCACCCGGCCTGCAGACGCCTCACCTTCTCCGCGCGAAGACGCGCCTGCATCCGCGATCTTCAGACGACGCGGCGTTAGACGTCTGCCGCCTCCAGCAGACGTCTTAACTCGCACGTCCGCGATCACTCCTTCGCCCGCTCTCTCTCTCCGCCGATCTCTCCCGCCCGCTCCCTCTCTGTCTGCCGCTCTCTCTCTCACGTATTCTCTACCTCTCTCTCTCTCTCTCTCTCTCTCTCTCTCTTTTTCACTTACAGCAACACACACACACACTCATAGTAACATATATACATATATATATATATATACATATATCTATATATATATACTTATATATACATAGTATATCTATATAGTTATGTATACATACATATAATATAATATATATATACATATACATATATAATATATATATATATATATATATATATACACATACTCATATACATATATATATATATACATATCTATATACTTGTACATATACACATATATATATACATATATATATATATCTATATAGTATTATATATATATACTTATATACATATATACATAGCTATATACATATATACATACATATATATATATATATCTATATATATCTATACATATATACTTATACATTTATATACATACATATGTACATATATTTTCACGTTATTTACTATACGCTGTATCGCGGGAATATTTGCACCAGTTGCTGATATTCTGCGATACAGCGTGTACAGAAAGCGTGGACACATCCGTCCTCCATCCACACTCCACGCGGCACCTAGTCGTGTTGGTTGCGTCTCTCTAGACGTCGACTGACTCGACATAGTGCTACACTCCATCGTCACCTCCACCCCCACCCCTTTATATATATACTACATATAAATATATATTTATAGCTACTATATTAACTTTCTATCTGTTAGCTTCCTTCTTAGTAAAAAGATAAAAAAAAGGTATAAAAGTGAAAAGATAATCTTTGATTTGCAGGTACCCCCGTCTTGCAAGTAGCAAGACGTGTTTTGAAACTCTGTTTTGGCTAAAAGCCAAGGACAAAATTTTGAGGGTGTGCCTCAAGAACAAGGATTATCAGAAAAAAAACCTAAATAAGAAAAATACCAAAAACAGAATAAACGAACGGAAGAGACGCGTTTTAAGGAAAACGTAGAAATTCGACTTGAACCCCACTTCCCTGAGTTCGACCCTGGGCCTAAAAGTGACAAGATAAAATCAATTAGGCCAGGTTAAAAATTTTGTAAAGAGATGGTTAGGTCTGAATTAGGTTAACCACTATACACATTTCAACGGTAAAAATATCATATTAACAACCTATCCGGGCCGACCATCAGCTACACCAACCCAGGGATTGGGTGGTGTATGCGAGGAAGGAGGTCACTTAGACCTCACTTGGTTGGACCTTGGGAGCCACTCCCAAGGAGGTGAGTCACCTCACTGGGACCATCTTCTCCCCCCACTTCTACTCCGAGAGTCACCATGGCTAATCCTGGACCTGGACCTAGACTGGGTCAGGATATCGAGAATCTGGACCCGATGGCTCGTCTGGAAGCCTGGGTAGTCGAATCCGAGGAGTGGCATTGGCAAAGCATGGATCGCATCCTAACGGTGCTTGACAGGATGCAGCACCTGCCGTGAGGAGAACAACTGCGGGATTTCTACGACCCAGCTGCACAAATCGTCGCACCACTGTCAGAATTTCTGCAGGCGGAGATGCGTTTGAGCTCAAGCCCAATGTGATTGGGTTGATCAGCACTCATTGCTTTGGGAACTCAAGTGAAGATTCATTCCAGCACCTTGAGGACCTGAGTCGACTTGCTGAAACAATTCGACCCAGGAATATCGATCTCAGGATTGTTCTGATGAAGCTTTTCCCGTTCTCTTTGAGGGACAAAGCTTCATACTGGTTAAGACTATTGGGAAGCCGATTGGAACCTGGCCGGAATTATGGCGTGAATTCTTGCAAAAGTTCTTCCCAATCAGTCGAACAAACACGATGAGGTGCGCAATCACAACTTTCTCCCAGGGAGCTGGGAAGAAGTTACATGAAGCTTGGGATAGATTTCACGACCTTCTCTGGAAGTGCCCGCACCATGGTATACCCAGATGGCACCTAGCTCAGATCTTCTACCATGGGCTGGTGACACACATCGGTATCTAGTTGATGCATCTAGTGGCGGGAATTTCCTCGCAAAAGATGAGGACAACGCATTTGAGCTATTTAAATCATTAGCAGAGAACTCGATGAATGCTGCATCCATGAACCAGTTCCAGCGGCCTGGTCAATAGCGGGTTGGTGTCCACGAGGCTCACACTGAGTCTATTCGAGTTGACATGGATATCATCGTCAAGCAGCTGGATAGAATAAATCTAATCTAGAAGAAGATTGACCAGATCAGTCAGGGTCAATTTGACTCGAGCTCTGCCACCTCATGACCCTCTTATGCACCCTGAGCCCCTCCTGCTCGAGTTAATCTACTCACTTGGGATGCATCTTCTCCGTATTTATGAGGTCCCGCATATTAGGATCTCGTAAATAATCCAGATCTGGCACCTTATGACCAGGGTTACGCACCACCCACAGATTATAATGCGTATCCCCTTGATGGATATATGTCTCAGACATCTTCGGCCTACGAGGACATCAGTGCTATCTAAGGATACGGGTGTAATAACCAGTATTCAGAGACGTATAACCTTGGTTGGTGCCAGCATCCAAACTTCTCCTGGTCTGGTAATTCACAGAGACCACATCAAGATCCACACCACCAGACCAGGCAATACGGGAATGTGCAAAACACGTATCCCAGGCAATAGCCATTCCCGACTCATCAGTAGCAACCCCGCTCTTTATACTAGCCGTTGCACCAAGTTGCCAGTCACCCTCCAAATCGGGCTGACCCTTTCGAGGCACTGAAAGAGGAGCTGCAAGAATCAATGAGGCAATTTACACAAGATAGCTTGCAGATTATGAAGGCGATGGCTGATCAGATATAGACCATACAAAACATGCAGAACCAGCTGTTGCAAGAGTATAGAACTCAGGGAGCCTTGCCCTCCCAACCCATCTCGAATCCTCGATATGTGTAGAACCAAGGCACCCCACCTAGGTTTCAGGTACCACAGGGACAGGCACACGCCATATTACAGGTGCCTCTTGCACGACCCGATTATGCGCAAGGGTAGCCGCCTTTGCAGAACCCCACGTATTCTGCCCCTTCCGCTCCCCCACCACCTCATGGATAGCAAGTCGATGCACATGCTATCACTTTGAGGAGTGGAAGGAAGACATTCGACCCACCACATAGGTAGGCGGGTCCTGATTTCTCCCACCCATTGTCGCAAGCAGGTTCGACTCCTTCCTCATCTCAAGAGCCGCCTATGGTAGATAAGGGTAAGAGGCCACTCAACCCTGAGATTCCCGTCCCTTTTCTTGAGGCTCTGACAAGAAATGCAGTACGAAAAAAGGACATGCGGAATTTTGAGGACCTGAAATCAATGTTCAAGGAAGTACATATTTAGGTCCCCCTCCTTGAGCTATCGATCACATTCCTGCTGTCGCTAGGTTCTTCAAGGACTATTGTACCCCGAAGCGACAGTCGAGAATTGGACAATAGGCGATACTGTCGAAAGAGGCTAGCACCGTGATTCTAGATGACTTACCATTGAAGAAGAAAGACCCTGGTACCCCACTCATATTCTGCTTCTTGTAGGATTCTCCATTTGATCGGGCCCTTCTAGATCTGGGCTTGTCCATCAACCTAACTCCCACTGTCGTATTTGATCGATTTCGATTTGGGGAGTTGAAGGCCACCTCGGTCACGATTTAGCTGGCTAACAGATTAGTCAAAACACCGAGGGGGTTGGTGGAGAACATGATCGTAAAAGTCCACGGATTTTGCTTTCCTGCAGACTTTTTCATTCTCGATATGGAAGTTCCTCCTAATCTCTGAGATGCACCAATTATTTTGGGTCGCCCATTTCTGGTGCTAGCCCGAGTGAACATCGATTGTGCATCCGGGTGTATGGAGATAGCCCTAGGCAATGAGAGACTTCGACTAGACATATTCAGGGCAACAAAGAACTTCGACTGTATCGAATAGAGGAGGATGGTGAAGACGAAGATGCGGCATACTGTGGTAACATTGTGCTCCTTTGTGATGACCCAATGTCTCATTCGTCTACACTATCAGGGTTCTTGGACCTCGATCCACACGAGACTGAGACCACTACACTACACATATCTCCCCGACGATCTGACTATTTAGGGTGTGCTTCTGACCACAACACCCCTGAATCCAGCTATCCTGATCCATACATTACTGAATCGTCCCTGTTGTTGCAGGAAGACGTGACCACAGCTAACAGGTTTCCCATTAACGCAGTCACAATTGATTATTCCACAGGGAGCAACTCAGCGGGAATTCACGTGCACATGGATCAGCAGATTCCCACCCTTGATTCTACTCCTCCCACTCTCATTTCTGACTCTAACCCACCCGTGATTGATTTGAAGCCCTTCCCTGACTCACTCAAGTATGTGTTCTTGGGAAAAAGTGAGACATACCCAGTCATTATCAATGCCCACTTAACCCAAGAATAGGAGCACCAATTAATTTCTACGCTACAAGACCATAGGGCTACTATTGGGTGGAGTATTGCTGATCTTCGCAGTATTCGCCCCTCGTATTGCACTCATCACACCTACACGGATGAGGGGGTGAAACCTTCGAGACAACCTCAAGGACAGCTTAACCTGAATATGCTAGAGGTTGTTAAGAAAGAGATCATCAAATGGCTGGATGCAGGTATTGTATACCCAATCTCAGACAGCCAGTGGGCGAGTCCGATCCAGATAGTAACCAAGAAAGCAGGCCTCACTGTCATAAAGAATGATAAGGGCAAATCCATCCCGACCTGCACTGTGACATCTTGGTGGGTCTGCATCGACTATAGGAAACTGAACACGGCTACCCAAAAGGATCACTTTCCTTTGCTGTTCATTAATCAGATCTTGGAACGGTTAGCCAGATGCAGTTTCTTCTGCTTTCTGGATGGATACTCTGTGTATAATCAATTAGCGATTAGCCTGGAAGATCAAGACAAGACCACATTCACATGCCCGTTTGGAACGTTTGCTTTCAAGTGGATGCCCTTTGGCCTCTGCAATGCACCAGTGACATTTCAGCATTGTATGATGACCATATTCTCTGACATGATTGGGGACTATGTGGAGGTATTCATGGATGACTTCTCCATTTTCGGAGATGATTTCACATCTTGTCTTGATAACCTCACCAAGATCCTGAAACGGTGTATTGAGGTGAACCTAGTACTATCCTAGGAGAAAATTCATTTCATGGTGAGGGATGGCATAGTACTAGGACACAGGATCTCCAAAAATGGACTCGAGGTTGACAGAGCTAAATCAGAGATTATCTCCCACTTACTGCCACCTAGCTCGGTCAAGCAGATCAGATCATTCTTCGGTCACGTCAGCTTCTATCAGAGATTTATACGCGATTTCTCGAAAATCGCATGGCCTTTAACGAATCTCCTGGTTGCCGATGCTCGTTTTGAATTTGATACCTTGTGTCTCAATGCCTTCGAGACTTTACGAAGCGCTATCTCCAACTCCCTGATTCTCCAACCACCTAACTGGTCGCTTGATTTTGAAATGATGTGCGATGCTTCTAATTTTGCTGTCGGTGCTGTTTTAGGCTAGCGTCGGGAAAAACAACCCTTTGTCATATACTATGCTAGCAAGATGATGAATGAGGCTCAGCGCAATTACACTGTCACCGAAAAAGAACTCCTAGCAGTAGTATTCGGGTTGGAGAAATTCAGATCTTACTTATTAGGGTTCAAGGTCATCATTTGCACCGACCACTCCGCCCTCCGGCATTTGTTGGCAAAGAAGGATGCCAAACCATGACTCATCAGATGGATTCTTCGTTTGCAGGAATTTGATATCGAAATCTGCGACAAAGCCAAAAAGTAAAATGTTGTGGCAGATCACCTATCCAGAATGGACCCAGATCACATTCCTTATTCCCTACCTATCCACGAGCAATTTTCGGATGAATCTCTTTTGGCAGTTCATTCTGTTGAGTTCCCCTGGTATATGGATATCGCGAACTACCTTCTTGCAGGCAAGATTTTCGCAAATCTATCCAAGGACCAGAAACTCAGATTCACTGTAGAAGCCAAATACTACCTCTGGGATGACCCACTGCTCTTCCGCATTGGAAAGGACCAGATTATTCGAAGATGCATCCCAGATTCTGAGATCCCCAGTGTGTTATCTTTCTGCCACAATGAGGCTTGTGGTGGCCATTTCTCAGGACAGAAAACCATTGCAAAAATTTTGCAGTTAGGATTTTTCTGGCCAACCATCTTCAGAGATACACAAGAATACACTCAACACTGCAAACGATGCCAGTTGGTTGGTTCTATGACCAGGAGAGACATGATGCCACTCCATCCCATCATGGTTGTAGAAGTGTTCGACATCTGGGGCATCGATTTTATGGGCCCTTTTCCGAACTCGCTTGGCTTCGAGTACATATTGCTAGCCGTTGACTATGTCTCGAAGTGGGTCAAGGCCATCCTGGGGAGACGGGCCGACCATAAGACCGTTATTTCTTTCGTACGGTAGTATATCTTCGCGAGATTCAGAATACCCCGCGCTCTGATTAGAGATGGGGAAGCCACTTCATCCATGCCCATTTTAGGTCAGTATTAAAGAAATACGGGTACATCATCGTATAGCCACCCCGTACCACCCACAGACCAATGGGTAGGCTGAAGTGTCTAACCATCAGATAAAACTGATTCTCCAGAAGACGGTTAGACCAGATAGGAAGGATTGGTCCGACAAATTAGTTGATGCACTTTGGGCATATCAGACCGCATACAAGGCCCCACTCGGAATGTCACCATATCGTATGGTATATGGCAAGGCCTGTCACCTTCCTGTAGAGCTAGAACACCGCGCCTTTTGGGCGGTACAAATATGCAACCTTGACCTTAATGCAGGAGGTCAAGAACAGAAACTCTAGCTCAGTGAATTAGAAGAGATTTGGTAGGAGGCCTATGAGAACGCATTGATATACAAGGACATGACCAAGGCCTTTCACGATCTCCACATCAGGAGGAACTCATTCACGCCCAACCAACAAGTCTGGTTGTTTGATTCACGACTAAACTGTTTGCAGGGAAGCTCAAGTCCAAGTGGACTGGCCCTTATTTTGTGATTCATCCATATCCTAATGGGGCAATCCAGATCAAGGACCCAAAATCTGGGCATATATCTACGGTAAATGGCCAGCGCCTCAAGCCATTTTTGGCCCAGGAACCTCCTCCACCTGACGAGATTATTCATCTTATTGAGCACGTGTGAGTGAATTTTTGCCCAGCTGGAGGCGTTAAACTCAGCATTTACCCCACATTCCACCATCATTTATACATAACCATTTTTATATATAGCATATATATATTTTTCTGGTAGCATATTTTTTTTCTGCATATTGCATACTGACAGGTTGGTAGGTGCTTAATGTATACTTTCAGGAGCAATTACAGGTGATTTCTACCCATTCTCTCCCTGCAGTATTTATTTTCTTCTATATTCATGCATGAGGACATGCAACAACTTAGGCATGGGGGGGTAGATACAACAAAACTGAAAAATTTTATGCCAACATTTAGGAAATCCTCAAGGCTGCATGTAAAATATACTTTAGGATCCTAAATAAAAGAACAACTGACTCCACCTCCAATGCTCTCATTGGAGCTAGAAATCATTCGCAACAGCCACTTTCGACTCACCTACTCACCTCTTGTTCTAAATTTAGGGTCAACCTGAATGTAACCTGAAAGGGAAATTTTATGAAGTACAAATTATATGAGGTTACTTGTTCATAGCATATATACATATTGATTCATGAATAATATTATTTTATTAAGAGAATGCATTAGGGATTTTATCCTCTAGTTGATTCTTGTAATCTGGAATCCAGTATAACTTTTCACACACACACATAGAACTTGCAATGGATTCACGGTGAAGGTTGATAAACGTCTTTAGTCTGTTGAGAAGAAGCAGTGCTTCTTTTCCTGAACCCCTGGATAGTGTTTTGGGAGTCAGGTAGATTTTCTTCCAAAAATCCACCAAATAGTATGAGATGAGAGTAGGTTGTACTGGTGCTCTAAGATTAGTACAAGGAATTTGGAATCCTAGATAATTAGGTGACGATACTCCGAGATATGGCATATTTTTCACTCTTGGTTCCTGCGTATACATTTTTTTGTGAAATATTGAGAGCCACCAAATAAGGCAAATACACGAAGAGAGAGTTTTCATAAAACTAGGGCTAAGGTGGATGGTTATGACCATTCTTTACGGAATCCTCGACTGAAGGAGAGTATTGATGCCAAGGTCAGAAATACACCATCCTATCCATCTCTCCCGGTGCCGTAAGTAGGCACTTTCACCAAATAAGCCATCCAATGTCTCTTGAGTACCACCAATCCCTAATAATGCCTCCTCAATAAAGTTCATGGATGTGTTATGTTGAAAAAAAAATGATGAAGAAAAAAAAAGAGAAAAGACAAAAAAATTAAAAAAATTAGAAAAAGAAGAAAAGCAAAGAAAAAAAAGAGTGAATATTTAGTTCAGTTGCATTGAGGCAATACCACCAAATAAATTTGAGATCCACCAAATATGGCCTTAACCTATTTTTCTGTGTTTCTGACCACCCAAATACTGGCTGAGGAATTCTGACTTAGTGTTAGGGTTATGAGAACTCAATTAAAGTGTTAATGCCAAGTGAGACCACCAAATACAGATTGTATATGTGAATCTAGTGAGGTTGTGAGCTCTAAGAAAAAGAAAGAAAAGAAAAAAGAAAAAGAGAAAGAGAGAATGAATACAAAGGAATTAGAAGAGAGCATAGTTTTTCTCATCTTTCTCTGAGTTGAGTTACTTAGTTGTCTGGGAATTTAGATTTTGTAGTATTAGTCTCTATGTAGCACCAAGTGAGAGTGAGCCATGAAATATATAATCTTTTCCCTTAAAGATTCTCTACCTATGCCTAAAGTTAGGGTGGAATTCATAGAATATTTTGAATACCCTGAGGGAAGAAGTCCGCCTATCCTGCTAGAATTTTCACTAGGGGTCAAGTATAGGCTTTAGAGGTGTATTAATTTTTCACTCGAATTCGTTGCAAAAGCTAGATAGCTGCACTTTCACGATTGCCTGGATTTCTAGAGCATAGGATGAAAACAAAAGCAGAAAAATCTCTAGGCATACACTTGAAAAAATAATCAGTCCCTTAGGGACCCTTGCTGTACATAATTTAGTCTTGCATTTGCTAGGGACTAGCAAGATTTAGGCATGGGGGTATGATTGCACAGCAATCATAGGTCTTAATTGACCTAAATTAGGCTAGGACTTAGCATAAGTTAGGGTAATGCATGCATGCATAAGCATTATCTGCATCTTTACTGCTTTACTTTAGCTATGCATAAAATAATGCTATAATATGCTGATTAAGTGCATTATGTCTATTGCAGGCAATAAGTTGATCAGGAGCTAGATCTGGAGCTGGATCTGGAGTAGGATCTGAAGCTGGATCAGGAATAACGGGTGTTGTAGCAGAGCTGGAGCAGAAGACTTAGATTAGATGTAGGAATAATGATGTAAGGGAGTTAAGGTTTGCTATTCCATTAAGTAGGAATAAAGTAGTAAAATGTGAAGAGCTTAGGTCCATCCTAGACCTAAGATAGCTTAGAGACTTCCCCAAGCCTTAGCCACCCTTAGATTAGGTCACCGCACCCTAGGAAACCTTAAAATCCTAATTCCAACCTTTATCTGGACATCCAGATGAATTATAGGACATCCAGAACCCTTAGCCAACTCCTGCACACCTTAAACCCACTTCTGCAGTGTTATTAGACGTCCAGACACTTGGTCAGATGTCCAATTTCTGCAGAATACCCAAGACATAACCTTGAATCCTTCCTGACTCTGATTGGACATCTAAACAACAAATCAGGACTTCTGATTTTTGAGTATAAGATGTCTGACACTATTATTAGACGTCTGATACTGCTCTCCAATTCCTGTTTTGAGATTTAAGCCTTGATCTTGGATCTCTAGGTCCCTAAACCCAATTCCAACCCCATAGGAACCTAAATTAAGGTGCCATAACCCTAGTACATCACCTTTAGACCTCCTTAAGGACCTAATTAGGTCCTCACTAAACCTAATTGACTTGGATCTTAGTCAATTCCATCAGCCCATTCAATTAGACTCATTGAGTCCAATTGAGCCTTGATCTCAGCACACACTATCCAATTGGACTCAGTAAGTGTCCAATTGACCTAGACCTAATTTAATTGAGTTATTTTACTCACAATTAAACTTGTATTACATTTAATTGCACTTTACCTTAGTGAATTAGGGTTTACAACCCTAATTTTAGACCTACCTTGACCTAAACCCACTAGGACCTAACCTAATCAACCTAGCCACCTAAGTTTCGACCCACACACACCCACACACACCATCCACACGAAAATATCTATCCTAGAGTTCTCTAGAACTCTCTACCATGTGTTGTTTCCTTGGTTGCCGGAATTAGCAACCAAGAGCCATTCAATTTTTAGATCCACATTTGGTGGATCTAAAAGCCACCATCCACCCTCTCTCTCTCACTCTCCCACGAGCTCCCACCATATGCCTCTCTAGAGAATTCCATAATTCTCTAGAGAGCTTCCCATAGGTCTATAAAAAGACCTAAGGGGTAGTCATTTGCACCCATCCACTTTTTGGCCATACTTGCTTGGCTCCATCCACCTCCACTTAGGCTAGCCACCACCATCTCCACTCCATCTCCATGAGCTGAGCACCACCATGAAGGACACCATGCCAGGATGGTAGATCACTCCTCCAACCTCTCTCAAAGTTCATGTTGCAAACACTCTCCAAATGAATGAATGAAAAATATATTTTCTAAATATATATGTTTATGTGTTGAGAATCACCATGAGCTCATTGCAATATCTTTTGTGTGATTAATGTTGCCTGTTTTCAATTCCTGATATACTTGCAACTAAGCATGTCGTACTTCAATATGTAATAATCATAAACCGACGTGTAATTTTAAACAGAGTAGAGCGATAAAAGATCAAATTCAAAAGTAAAACAAATGCCTCCTAGAGACGAACGACCAGGACTCAAGTCTTGTTATCTTTTATTGAATATCTTTGTTTGATCATATTGCACACTATACTACGATGCTTTTCCTATCAAAAATGTGCTCTACGAATCCCAAACAGGGTGGATTCATTTCTGAATCAATTTGTCAGCTCTGTGGAATTCTTGTAAATTATACTTGTTTTCTTATATATATATAAAATTGAATTAGGAAAGAATACTTGGGCATTATGACTTTTCAATCTTAGGAAATGTTATAGTAGGATCTGAACACTATGACCCTTCAGGTCTTTGGGTTTAATCAGCCTGGGTATCCACTAAAATGTCTATTTGTTTATCGAGTCCTCGCCATCCTGAATTCTATTTCAATTTTAATAAATGAGTTTGGGTGATAAGTATACGACTTATCAACTTGCCCTCTGATTTGAGGGAACTTTAAGTCTAAGCATCTACACACTATTTGCACTGACTCGTTGTTCAACGATTTTAATGGAAATTGGGTAGCTAATGAACCTTGTAGGGTGGTTTGGCTGGCAAGTTGTAATGGGTAACAACCCATAGGTAGGTTGTCCAGAGCCCAGCCACTAGACCATTCTTTTCTTGTTGCCTTTCGATAAATCTTAGACCAAGGAAGCCACCTACTTAAAAAAAGAAAAAGAAAGTCCAAAAAGAAAAAAAAAGAAAAGAAAAAGAAAAAGAAAAGGAGAAAAAGGAAACAAAAGAAATAAGCACAGCTCACCGTACGAGTATGGCTGGCAAGTTATCGTGGGTAACAACATATTGGTAGGTTGTCCAGAACCCAGCTCAAGAAATGCATGTTGAATTCCTAAAACACTTAGGAAGAAGCGAAGAAGTAGAATAAGCTGGGGAGATATACAATGGATTCACCCTTGTGATGACCCCATAAAAAGAAAAGTAGGGAGAAAGCTACTGATTGTATAGATACACCTTTAGGCAGAATTCTTTTTAAGGTCACTTAGGGGCATAGAAACCTGAAGTCCATTCTGATTGCCAATCAATGAGTCTATCACATTCACGAAAAGATGCTTAGAACTTAGGGTTCTCATCAATTCTTGGGTGGGTTGAGTGGTCGTAGAAAGCCACTCTATAACCCTAAAGTCAAAAATCCAAAAAAAATAAAAAAGAGGAAAAAGGAGAAAAAGAGATCCTTCTTTGAATAAGACGAGGGCTTGAGGTGGTCTGCATTTTGGCAGATACTCAGGCGCTGTTGTGTCTTTGAAAGCTCAGGTCCTAAGTAAAAATTTCTTAATCTTGAAAATGACTTTTGCTCGAGTAATCCAACCTTAATTCTTTTATAAATAGCATGTAGTTTTTGCTAGGGACTAGCAAAAGATAGGCATGTGGGTGTGATGTGCATACATCTAAATAGCCAAAAATGTCTATTAATGCATGTTCTTAGTATTATATTAGCATCGTACATTGTAAATATTGCATAACATGCATAATTATGCATTTAGGTCAAATTGTATAAATTATATAGTAATTGTCTCCTTTTTTGGTTAGGGATAGGGCGACTTTTAATTGGGGCCTTGGATCAAAGATCCAATCATACGGATTTGATCAGGGCGACGATTGGAGTTCAACGACTCCAAGATCGCCCTGATCGGACATCCGTAGCACCAGATACAGATCGACGAAGCCTAAAGATCAAGGGCCAAGATGGTGCCAAATCGCACTTCAAACGATAAATCCGACCACACGGATGGGTTTGGATTGATGATCGTAGCCTAACAGCGTGAAAATCGACTCAATCCAACATCATGGCACCTTCTACATGTCACAGAAGGTGGATAGCCATGATGGCACCACATGGCGCCATCACAGCAGCCCAAATCGGCTACTGCACTGCTTCCCATCTTTTGAAGGCGTGGCGAGATGAGACCTGGGCCATTGGATCTTGATCTAACGGTCATGAAGCGCATGTGCTTAAATCATAAGCGCAACAAAGTAGAGCCGCTAGTGCAGCGGTCGAGCGGCGTTGCGCGAGCGTAGGGTGTGCATTCGACTTGCCATCTGCAGCATGTGAGCAGTTAATCTCAATTGCGCGATCGGCTACGGGTAGCCCAGATCATCTAATCGCCTACATGCGCGATCAAAGGCATAGTGCGCATGCTTTATCGCACGCATGGGCGCGGTTAGGTGCAAAAGAAGGCGCACGCGAGGAACAATCTGGGCCGTCTGATCTCAAGATCGGATGGCTGAGATTTCAAGAACGTTGGTGAGCATTATGTGCACAGTAGGCTAGGAGGCGTGCACGCGCGTGAGGCTGCGACGACATGGGGTCTTTAGTGACGTTTAAATCTGTCACTAAAGACCCCTCGTTTAATGTTTTAATTATGAAATGACCAAATTGCCCCTATCCTTGCAGCTATAAAAAAATACCCCTACCCTACGAAATCCTCATCCCTTCGTTCACCTCTCTCCCTCTCCAAAGCTCAAGAGAAGCTTGTCCCACACCTGGGATGCTATTCTAGAGTTAAATCCAATTTTCTCACCCCTATTCCGGAAGTGGATCCCACCACGACGATGATGTGCTACCTCGTTCCCGCTTCTTCCTACGTCGTCCTCCTTCTTCCCGCTCCGTCCTTCATCTTCCAAGCGTCGCTCCATCCAACTCGTCCTCCAAGCATTCGTTGAAGAGGATAACATCTCTCTCCCTTCTTTTTAATCGCTTTCTAGAATAGAATTTCCAGCTTTTTAGTCATAATCATTTCCTACTTTCTAGTTATAAAAATATTTTTATTATATCAAGTGATTATTCTCTCTCTCTCTCTCATTGTTTAAATCAATTCCATTGAATTTATCTCGTTTTCAAACAAAAACACAAAAAAAAATATAATCGTGGATTTAAGATCGACGTAGCCTCTCTGTATTCGACTCGGAATTCTTAGAATTTTGGTATAAATTTATCTGTTGACGGATTTCTTCGCAAATCGAACTACAACGACGGGTGTTTTGAAACCAACTTCGATCGCATAGTTTTCTGCTCTCAACATACATATGGCCATTAAACATTGATTTATATGAAATCTTAATTCGCAATGCATGTAGTGCTCTTATACCCATCATGATATGTTATTAGTGCGCATATATCCTAAAAACTAACCCCAGTTGATGGAACTATCATCATTGAATGCAGAGTTATCATACCCCCATGCTCACCCCTTGCTAGTCCCTAGCAAGGTTTATCCTAGCCATTATTTTTAGTCGAAATTAGGAATTGATTACTTAGACATATGTTGCTTGTCAACGGGAGGAAATATACTAAGAGCCTAATCCACAGAGACTAAACAGTGCCTGTGTGTCTGCCAAAATGCAAACCGCCCAAGTCCTCGCTTTAAAGCATATATACAGAGACATATTTTTTCTTTTTCATCTTTTTCTCATTTTTTTGGATTTTTGGAGTTGAGATTGTGTAAGTAACTTTTTACGGCTACCCAACCCACACATAACTCGAAAAAGACTCTAAGTGATAAGTATCTTGGTGTGAAGATTGTGATAGACTCACTTAACGGTAATTAAAACAGACTTTGGGTTTCTACACCCCTCGGTGACTGGAAAAGAAAATGCTTGCCTAAAGGTGTATCTGTCTGATCAGTAACTTTCTCCCTACTTTTATTTTTAGTGGGGTCAACACAAGGGTGTTTCCAGTGTATATCTCCCCGGATTGCTCTACTTCCCCGCTTCTTCCTTAAGTGTTTTGGGCTTTTTCGTGCATTTAGTGACCTGGGTTCTGAACAATCGGTCAATGGGCTGTTACCCACGACCACTTGCTAGCCATACTTGTGTGGTGAAGTGTGTCTTATTTATTTTTTCTTTTTCTTCTTTTTCTATATATATTTTTCTTCTATTTCTCCTTTTTCCTTTTTTTTTTTACTTTTTCTTTTGTTGTTTCAGTAGGTGGCTTCCTTGATCTAAGATTTACCTAGAGGCAATAAAAAAGAATGGTCCTGTGGCTGGGCTCTAGACAACCAGCCAATGGGCTATTACCCACGACAACTTGCCAGCCATACCACCCTAGAAGGTTCATTAGCTACCCAATTTCTGTTAGAATCTCTGAGGAGTGAGTCAATGCAAAACTATGTGCAGATGCTTAGACTAAAAGTCCCTCTGAGTCAGAGGGCAGGTTGATAAGTCGTATACTTATCACCATTCTTTATTGATCAGATTAATGTAAATTAGGGTTGCGAGGATTCGGGGCTAAATCCACATTTTAGTGGACATCAGGGTTGATTAAGCCTGAAGGCCTGAAAAGTCTAGGTGTTTCAGGTTCTTCTCGTATTAGTTCCTACAGTTGACAAGCTCCTAATGCCCAAGTTCTCTTTCCTAATTTTTCTTTTCTATATAATTCAGGCTAGTAATATAAACTCAAAGAATGCAAATTACCACCCCCCCATGCTTAAGTTGGACAATGTTCTCATTGGCAAATAAATGTATGCAAGGGGGTACAGAAAGAAATCACCTGAGTGCCGCAGTTTACGTGATCAGTCTGAATCTTTTGGGTTGCCTCCTAGGAAGCACTGAGTTTATTACCTCCAGCTAGGCGAACCTTCGTGTCAACCCTCAATGAGGGTGACTACTTCCTTTGGGGGAACCTAGGCAAGATAATGTTTTAATATTTGGCTGTTTATTGTGAAGGTTTGCCCAGTGTTAGGATCTGCAATTTCAACTGCGCCATTGGGATAAGGTTTGACTACCTAATATGGTCCTATCCATTTTGATCTCAGCTTCCTAGGGAAAAGTTTAAGTCTTGCATCAAAAAACCAGATTTACTGATTGGGCACGAAGGTTTTCCTATGAATGTGTTTGTCGTGGATGGTTTTCATCTTCTCTTTGTAAAGTCGACTATTTTCATAAGAGTCTTGATGGATTTCCTTAAGCTTGGAGAGTTGGAGTGTCCTTTGTGCTCCGGCCAATTGGGAATCTATATTGCACTACTTAACAGCCCAGTACGCTCGGTGTTCCAACTCGACCGGAAGGTGGCAAGTTTTGCCAAAGACCAATCGATAAGGCAACATGCCTATTGGGGTCTTAAAAGCGATCCTGTATGCCCAAAGGGCATCATCCAATCGTGTGGACCAATCCTTCTGGTCAGGTCTCACGGTCTTTTGTAGAATGTTCTTGATCTATCTATTAGAGACCTCAGTTTGCCCATTTGTCTGCAGGTGATACGGGGTGGCAATGCGGTGAGTAACCCCGTATTTTCTAAGTAGGGCACGAAATTGGGCATGAATAAAGTGACTCCCACCATCACTGATTATGGCTTTCGGTATCCCAAACTGAGAGAAGATGTTCTGCTTAACAAAGTCCATGATAGCCTTATGGTCACATCTTTGGGTGGCTACGGCTTTGATCCACTTTGAGGCATAGTCCACTGAGACTAATATGTACTAATAGCCATAAGATGACGGGAAGGGACCCATAAAATCGATACCCCAAACATCAAAAATTTCAACAATCAGAATGGGTTGGAGGGGCATCATATCCTTTCTAGTCATAGTCCCTAATGTCTAGCATCGAGAGCAAGTCTTGGCGAAACTGTGTGCGTCCTTTGAAAAAGGATGGCCAGTAAAATTCAGAGTGCAAAACCTTTGCTGCCATTTGCTTTCCAGAGAAGTGGCCACCACAGGATTGGTCGTGAAAAAAGGACAGCACACTTTGGACTTCCTCTTCAGGAATACACCTCCTAATGATCTGGTCAGCACAGAGTCTAAAAAGCATAGGATCATCCCATAAATAGTGTTTGGCTTCAGCCAAGAACTTATCTCGTTGCTGTTTGGACCAGTTGTGTGGAGTCTATCCTACCACCAGATAGTTGACTAAGTCTGCATACCAGGGTAGTTTTCTTCCTTGCATGGCTAGAAGTTGTCCATCAGGGAAGGTGTCGTCAAAGGTAATGAGGATCCGATGTGATCCGGGTGAAGTCTGGACAGGTAATCAGCTACGATGTTTTTGGACCCAGCTTTGTTGTGTATTTCCAGGTCAAATTCCTGCAAGAGCAGGATCCATCGGATCAGCCTGGGTTAGCATCCTTTTGGGCCAACAAATGTTGGATAGCCGAGTGGTCGGTGTAAACTGTTATGTGGGATCCCAGAAGGTATGATAAGAACTTTTCTAATCCAAAGACTACGGTGAGAAGTTCTTTTTTTGTGATGGTGTAATTCCGTTGAGCCTCACTCAACGTAGATCACCACAGGTTTCTTCTCTCTTCTTTATCCCAGCACTGCTCCGATAGCAAAATCTGATGCATCATACATAATCTCAAAGTTCTGGAACCGATCTGGGGGTTGTAAAACAGGTGTAGTGGAGACTGTTTCCCTAAGAGTGTGGTAAGCTTTGATACAATCAGGTGTCACGTGAAAAAGGGCGTCGTTGGGTAGAAGGTTAGTCAAGGGCTTAGAAAGTTTGGAAAAATCCTTAATGAACCTTCTATAGAAGCCAGCATGTCCTAGGAAAGATCGGATTTGCTTGACCGAGCTAGAGGGTGGAAGTTTGGAAATTAAATCAACCTTAGCTCGATCCACTTCGATGCCCCTATGCAAGATGATGTGACCGAGGACAATCCCTTCCTGAACCATGAAATGGCTCTTTTCCCAGCTTAAAACCAGGTTGACCTCGATACATCGCTTCAATATCTTCTCCAAGTTGCTAAGACAATGGTCGAAGGAGTTCCCGAATACGGAGAAATCATCCATAAAGACCTTCAGGTATTCACCCACCATCTCTGAAAAAATGGCTAGCATGCAACGTTGAAAGGTCGCAGGTGCGTTGCATAACCTGAATGGCATACGACGGAATGTGAACGTGCCATATGGGCAAGTGAATGTGGTCTTCTCTTGATCCTCTGGTGCAATAGCAACTTGGTTGTATCCTGAATATCCATCCAGGAAGCAAAAATATTTCTGCCCTGCCAATTGCTCTAGAATCTAGTCAATGAATGGCAGAGGGAAATGATCTTTCTTGGTGGCCTCATTAAGCTTCCTATAGTTGATGCATACCCACCATGCGGTAGCGGTACGGGTAGAGATGGATTCACCTTGGTCATTGGTGACCACTGTGAGCCTGGCTTTCTTGGGTACCACTTGAGTGAGGCTCACCCAGGGGCTATCGGAAATTGGGTAAATGATATCTGCGTCAAGCCACTTTATTATTTCTTTTTTAATGACCTCTCGCATATTTGGGTTCAATCGCCTTTGCATCTGGCGAGAAGGTCGAGCCCCATCTTCCAAATAGATCTTGTGAGTGTAATAGGTAGGGCTAATTCCCCTTAAGTCAGAAATTGTCCACCCAATGGTTGCTTGATGTTCAGAGAGGGTTGTAGTCAACCTAAGTTCTTGATCTGTAGTTAAATGGGCATTGATAATCACAGGGAAGGTCTGGTCAGGTCCCAGGAAGACATACTTGAGATTATCGGGAAAAGGCTTTAGTTTGGGTGTAGGTGGGACAACATTTGATGGATAGGGAAAAGGTGGGAGTTGATCAACATCAATCTCCTTGCATGGGGGTTGCTGAAGTTAATCAGTTCTACACAGGTCAACCTCCACAGGCTGGAGTGCGTTTGGGTTGTCATCACTTGGTTGAGTCAGATGGTCTGCTGAAGAGCTAAGAGTGAGGCATTCTTCAATCAGAGGTTCCACGGGATCGTGCTTCTCAATCCAGCCACAATCTAAAGACTTAGCCACCCTGAAGATATCCAATTGCTTTTTCTTGTCTCCAAAGGCAATTTTCATGCATCTCATGTCGCAATCAATGTTCGTCTTAGCCAAAGCTAAGAAGGGTTTGCCCAGGATGATGGGTATGTTTTGTAGCTTTTCGAGGACTTCCATGTTGAGGACCAAAAAGTTGACCGGGAAGTAGAAGTCCTTGACTCGAATAATTAATTCTTTGACCACCCCCTTCGGGGTTTTCACAGATCTATTAGCCAGTTGGATAGTCACAGGTGTGGGTTTTAATTCCCCAAATCGAAATTGGTGATAAAGGGTAGTTGGGATGAGGTTGATCGTAGCACCGAAGTCCAAGAGCTCTCTATCAAATGTCATGTCCCCAGTATTCCAAGAAATCAAGGGTGCTCCTGGGTCAATTCGTTTGGGAGGTGATTACGCAGCAATCATATGTCTTAATTGACCTAAATTAGGCGAGGACTTAGCATAAGTTAGGGTAATTCATATATGCATAATCATTACTAGCACCTTTATTGCTTTCTTTTAGCTATTCATAAAATAATGCTATAATGTATTGATTAGGTGCATTATGTCAATTGCATGTAATAAGCTAATCAGAAGCTAGATCTGAAGCAGGATTTGAAGTTGGATATGATGAATAACTGGTGTTGCAGTAGAGCTGGAGCGGAAGACCAAGATTAGATGTAATATACAATAATGTAGGGGGTTGAGGTATGCTATTCTATTTAAGTAGGAATAAAGTAGTAAATTATGAAGAACTTAGGACCATCCTAGCCCTAGGATAGCCTAGAAGCTTCCCCAAGCCTAAGCTACCCTTAGATTAGGTCACCACACCCTAGGAAACCTTAAAACCCTAATTCTAGCCTCTATATGGATGTCTAGATAAGTTATAGGATGTCCAAAACCCTTAGCCAACTATCGCACACCTTAAACCCACTTCTACAGTGTTATTGGACGTCTAGACACTTTGTCAGATGTCCAATTTCTGCAGAATACCCAAAACATAGCCCAAAATCCCTCCTGACTTTGATTGGACGTCCAGACAACAAGTTTGGACTTCTGATTTTTCACTATAAGATGGCTGACACTATTATTAGACGTCCAGAACTACCCTCCAGACCCTGTTTTGAGATTCAAGCCTTGATCTTGGATCTCTAGCTCCCTAAACACAATTCTAACCCCATAGGAACCTAAATTAAGGTGCCCTAACCCTAGTACATCACCTCTAGACCTCCCTAAAAACCTAATTAGGTCCACACTAAACCTAATTGACTTGGATCTTAGTCAATTCCATCACCCTATTCAGCTGGACTCATTGAGTCCAATTGAGTCCTAATCTCAGCACACACTGTCCAATTGGACTTAGTGAGAGTCCAATTGACCTAGACCTGACTTAATTGAGTTATTTTACTCTCAATTAAGTTTTCACAAACTCATTTAAACTTGTATTAAGTTTAATTGCACTTTACCATAGTGAATTAGGGTTTACAACCCTAATTTGAGACCTACCTTGACCTAAACCCACTAGAACCTAACATAATCAACCTAGCCACCTATGTTTCGACCCACACACATTGACACACATGAAAAATACCTAGCCTAGAGTTCTCTAGAACTCTCTGCCATGTGTTGTTGCCTTGGTTGCTAAAATTAGCAACCAAGAGCCATTCAATTTTTAGAGCCACATTTGGTGGATCTAAAAACCACCATCCATCCTCTCTCTCTCTCTCTCCCAGGAGCTCCCACCATAGGCTTCTCTAGAGAATTCCATAATTCTCTAGAGAGCTTCCCTTAGGTGTATTAAAAGACCTAAGGGGTGGCCATTTGCACCCATTCACTCTTGGCTTCCGTTTAGCTTAGCTACATTCCACTTCCACTCCACCTTCACAAGTTGCTTCACTGTTGGGGACGCTTGATCGGGTTATAAAAAGGTCACGTTGTAGTATAGTCGAAAAAGCATTCAAAACAAATAAATTTTATTACTCGAATTTTAAGTCTGAGGTCAAACACAGAAAGCAAATGGAATTCATGTACTAATCTCAATAATAGATGCAAGTTTGAACACTTAAAATTACTCAAAACCTTATTCAGATTGTAAAGCAGGAGTATATGAATAATAAAATGTAGTATAAAATAAAAATTGGATCAGACGTCTTAAAAAGGCTTGATTGTGTCTTTTTGCTTCTTCTCTTGGCTCTTTCTTCTCTTTCCCTTCTTTTCTTAGCTCTTCTTTCTCTTTCTCTGACTTCACCTGAGCCCTCTTGTTCTTCTTTCTTTCTTTGATGTCTTCTTCTTTGGCTTTGGTTCTGGCTTAAGCTCTCTTCATCTTCTTTTTTTTCTTCCTTTCCTCTACGTGCTGGCCTTAGCTTCTCTTTCTTCTCTTCTTTCTCTGACTTCTCCTGCCTTCTTCTTCCTTCCTTGGCTTCTATTCCTTTCTGCCTTCTCTGCAACAGTGCCTTCTCCTTCCCGTTCCTTAGCATCCTCTGCAGCTCCTTCTCTTTAGCTTCTTCTTCCTTAACCTTTCCTTTAGGGTCCTCTTCCTTCTTCATCTTCCTTCTTCCTTTCCCTCCACACAAGTGCAAAACCTACCCCTACCCACCCCCGCAAACTCTCTCTCTTTTATCTCTTAGGCTCGCTCTCCCAGACCTTTCTCGGGTAAACGGGTCAGGTTAGTGTGCCCGGGTGTAGGCGCACCGAAGTGGGTGATGCGCGAGGAGTGCAGGGTAATCGGGTTAGGCTGCCAGGTCCGCGGAGGAGTGAATCGCAGACGAGGCATGAGTGGGCGAGGGGACCTCACCCTATGTCAGGAGGCAATAAGCCCCTGACACAAATTCATCTTATATTACTCTGTTTGCTCCAAACTTACCGAGGTGGGACTAAAAGTCCCACCCGCTTCTTCGTGAGCCCGCAGGAGATGCCTTGCTCAATTGCTGTGGCTGTAGTGCTCTCCAAAGCCAATCTCCTGGTTGGAAGCATGCGTGATGCGAATCCGCATCATCTGGACCTGGATACTTGGAGCGAGGTTGCCTGGAGTGAGCTTGCAAGCTCCTTTACGTCTGCTCCAATGGCGGTTGAGGTCGAAACCTGCTCTCAAGTAAAATGACCTTGTAGCCTCATTAGAATACGCAGGAGTCTTCGCTGACACGACGAAGGTGATTCGGTGGGTGGCGTGGTGCGAGGTGACCTAGGCGTGCGTGCCTAGGTTGGTCTGTGGCCGTGGTGATGGGTTTGATTGGGGGAAGAATGTGGAGTGTGTGGCAGTCGATAGAGAGGGGGGAAATGATCATTGGAAGGTGGCAGAGCTTCTGAGGTAGTTGGTGAGGTGGATGGGTGTGTGGAGTGATGGAGACACCTCACTGGTGGTCTGCCGGAGGTTGAGACGATGGTGGTGGTCTGCGGTGGTCGAGGGGTGTTTTGGGAAATAAAGAGGGGGAAAATAAAGAGAAGAGGGAATTGAAGGTATTTAACCTAGTTTAAGGATGAAGGGGGGTGAGATGGTGGTTAGAGCGTACCTGCCTCCGCCAGAGACGAAGATCTAGTTAGAAGGGGGTGGTGACGACGAAGAGGATGCAGATGCGTGTGCAGGTATGGCACGACGCGGATGATGGAGGTAGAGACAACTCTACCACTGGTATTGTGGCAGAGCAATGAGAGGAGGTAGGAGGAGTCACCGGAGCTCGCTGGATGTCTGGCCGGAGGAGAAGGGATGAATTTGAGATGTTGTCTTCAGCCAAACCAAGCTGAGGATGGACAGCCGGGTCAGGGGAACCTTTTATAGTCCCAGGCAGAGGGCCTTGTGCTTGGAAGGCAAGCTTCCAAGCACAAGTATCCTCGTCGGAGTAGGATTGGGAGAGATACCCAAATCTCTCATGCATTCGCATGAGAGATTGGGTGACCATTAGGGCTTGAAATTGTGTTCAGATTATTAGGAATTCCTCAGAGAATCTCCCTTTCAAATTTGAGAGAGTCTTTGAGGAATCAAGGAGAAATCCCCTCTTGAATCCTTGTTGGAGTAGGAATCCTCCGCAGTAATGGTAGAGGGACCTAATTGCAAAGAATGACGAGGAAGATAGGGGGTATTTGCAAGGTTTTCAAAAGCTAGGGGTATAAAAGTAATTAGGTTGGACTGTTTTGCAAAGTAGGTCAAGGTGAACTCCCCTTAGGTCCAAATTTTGGTAGAAACTTAATTTGGGCCTAAGAAATCCAATGGTGAAGTTGGATTTTAGGTTTGACCACTTTTGACTGGGCATTTTACACAAAAACCTAATTTAGGGTAAATATTTGACTAGGACCCCTATTTAGGTCAAAATAGGTTCCAAAGGCTAAATTGAAGGTTATAAACCATAGGAGATATTTTTCCATGATTTTTAGAGGGTTTATTTGAAATTTATCCTGACTAGAACCTTGTTGAATTAAGTGGGTCTATTTTAGGGTTACAAGAAGTCATTTAATTCCTAGATTTCATATTAACCCTTTTCTGATTGAACCAACTCACTTTTTATCTTTTTATGACCATCTGACCTATGTTTAGTCCCTGAGAAATCCTGTTGTTGTACTGCAATGGTAAAATTACAGTTTTACCCTTTGTTTCTTACTTTTCTCTCAAAATAGTTATTCCTTGAATTAGGCCCTTCATTTGGTTTTGTAGGAGCTTTTGTTCTCTTTTCTAGGTCAAAATGAGCTAGTTAGGGCTCATGATGGTGTTCCCATCATTCACCATGGCCACCACCCTCTCCACGCCAAGATGTTGGATCACCTCGTCAACCTCTCTCCGATGGCCGGCCTAAGCACCATTGGCCACCCCTCCTCCTCTCAACCAACTCAAAGGCCATCGGAGCCCACCTCTGAATGCCCTTATTTCTGCTAGATTATTAGCTTAGTTCTTCATAGTTTACATGCTTGTATTACTGCTTAGTAGTGTACCTTTATATTCTCACCTAATGATGCACGCATAATCCCCCTTTAGATTCATGTATGCGATCATTTTCTGTTAGCTAGATTTATGTTTTCATGCTTTCCTCTATAAGCTTTCCACGAGTTCCATGTTGCAAACACCATGATGAATTAATGAAAGATCTTTTTCTATATATGTATATCTATGTGTTGAGAATCACCATGAGCTTCTTGCAATATATTTTGTGTGATTAAAGTTGCCTGCTTTTAATTTTTGATATTCTGGTAACTAAGCATGTCTTGCATAAATACGTAATAACTATAAACCGACATGTGATTTTAAGCATGTAGAGTGAAAGAGATTGTTTTCAAATTTGCATTAACGCCTCCCAGGGACGAACGACTGGGACTCAAGTCTCGTTATCTTTGTAAATCATTTTTGACGAGCATTTAGCATGACTATACTATGATTTCCGATGATTTCAAAATGCGTGAAAATGAGATTTGTCAAGTGGCGTCGTTGCCGGTGAGGCAACGTCATTTTTTGATTTCAATCTTTTGAGCTATCACTGACAAATCTTTCTCTGCTTGTCTTTTTGATGTGTAGGAAAATAGGAAAAATAGGAATCCGCGTACGCAACGAGCGGAGATTAAAAAAATTAGGTGTACATCTCATCTTAGATTAGGATTTCCCTTTTTGAACCCTAGGTTAGATTTATTTGAAAAAAAAGAAAAAAAAGCCTATTTATTTTTGAGGAAGAGAAAAAAAAATCAAAGAAAAAATCTAGGTAGTTAAATTAGGTTTCTTTTTGAATCCTAGGTTAGTTTTGAAAAAGCAAAAAAAAAAAGAATTTGAAAATCCTTTGAAAAAAAATCCTTCTTGAAAAAAGAAATTCAAAATTTTTTGAAAAAATTTTTTTTTCTCCTCTCCACCACCCTATGATTTTCGACCAGATTTCAAGCTCCGATTTAAAAATTAATTATCAAAAATTTAATGAGAAAAAAATTCTGAATTTAGGTTTGCCCTTCATTTTCAAACCATCTTTTTAACGACACCATTCATTCGAAAAAATTCTAAGTAAAAAAATTTTAAAAATTTGTGAGGTGTAAGGGGGTCAGATTGACCTAGATTTGAGATTTTCAAAATTTAAAAAGCAATTTCGAGCACTCCATGAATCTGTTTTGACAAAAAATTGTGGGGTTTGAAAGCTGATCTCATTGGATTTAATTTCCATATTTTTCTTTAATTTTTGAAGATCATTTGGTATTGTTTCAATTTGAAAAATCGACTAGGGGTCAAAATTCCAGATCTGACCTCTTGACATTTAAAAATCTATAGAAATTTGATTGAAATAGTAAAAATTACAAAAAATATTCTCCAGAAAGATAATTAAAAAAGGAATCTACTTACAAAATTTTAATTTATCCCGATTCCAATTTTTATCAGAGAATTGATCTTAATTTCATTGGTCTGCTGAAGAAGAAAGAACAAAAAAAAAACCCTAGAATTGCATGAACCTTAGGTTACATCTTTATGGTTATAATCTAGAGACCACATTTGAGCTAGCCTAGACTTACTCAAGTCTAGTGTTGAGCTGGTGAGCTTGTCCACCTTGTAGGCCACTCACCACAAACCCCAATTGAGGAAAAACATGCTCAAATTAATTTTAAAACACGAAATCAACTCGAATTCGTTGTCATACTACTGGGTGTTTTCAACCTCTATTGTCGAACCTGGTGACTAAGTCTGTGGGGTAGTGTCAAACAACTGCTACTTGGGGGTCAACGGAACCGGAGGTGTAAGCCAATGGAAGAACCTTCCCCTTAGTCCCCTCGTAACCAGACTGGCTGGGTTAGCTTGAGAGGCAGGAATCACTTTCAGTCGGTTGTACGACGAATTTTTCTTCAGGAATTCAAACTTAGAATGAAAAATCTGGTCACCAAATCATAAGGACCATCTAATTGATAGGGCCTTAGCCTTGTCTGGCTTGGCTACACCAACCCATGGTTGGGTGGTGTATGCAAGGAAGGAGGTCATTTAGACCTCAACTGGTTGGACCTTGGGAGCCACTCCCAAGGAGGCTAGTCACCTCGCGAGGACCATCTTCTCCCCCCACTTCTTCTACTCCCTTAGCCGCAATGGCTAATCCTAGACCTGGACCTAGATCGGGTTAGGACACTGGTAATCTGGACCCAATGGCTCGTCTGGAGGCCTAGGTTGTTGAATCTGAGGAGCAGCATCAGCAGAGCATGCACCATATCTTGACGACGGTTGGCAGAATGCAGCATCCACCACGAGGAGAACAAATTTGGGATTTCTATGATCCAGCTACACCGATTGTCTCACCCTTAGTCAGGATTCCCATACGCAGAGACGCGTTTGAGCTCAAGCCTAGTGTGATCGGTTTGATCAATAGTCATTTTTATGGAAACTCAAGCGAAGATCCAATCCAGCACTTAAAGGACCTGAGTCAACTCACAGAAATGATTTGACCTAGGAATGTTGATCTTGGGATTGTTCTGATGAAGCTTTTCCCATTTTCTCTGAGGGACAAAGCTTCATATTGGTTCGAGACCATTGGGAAGCCAATTGGAACCTGACCGGAATTACGACGTGAATTCCTGCAAAAGTTCTTCTTGATCAGTCGAACGAATGTGATGAGGCATGCGATTTCGACTTTCTCCCAAGGAGCTAGGGAGAAGTTGCATGATGTCTGGGACCGATTTCACAACCTTCTCCGGAAATGCCTGCACCATGGTATACCCAGATGGCACCTAGCTCAGATCTTTTACCATGGGCTGGATGACACACATCGGTATCTGGCCGATGCATCTAGTGGCGGGAATTTCTTAGTGAAAGACGAGAACAGCTCATTTGAGTTGTTCGAATCTTTGGCGGAGAACTCGATGAATGCTACATCCATGAACCAGTTCTAGCGGCCTGGTCAGCAGCGGGTTGGTTTCCATGAGGCTCACACCGAGTCTATTCGAGCTGACATGGATATCATCGTCAAGTAGCTGGATAGAATAAACCTGATCGAGAAAAAGATTGACCAAATTAGTCAGGGTCAATCTGACCTGAACTCTGCTGCTCTAAGACCCTCTTATGCACCTTGAGCCCCCCTGCTCGAGTTAATTTACTCACTCAGGATGCATCTTGTCCTTATTTACAAGATCCTACATATTAGGATCTCCTAAACAATCCTGATTTGGCACCATATAACCAGGGTTACGCACCACCCGTAGACTATAATACGTATCCCCTTGATGGATATACGTCTCAGACATCTTCGACCTATGAGGACGTCAGTGCTATTCAAGGATACAGGTGTAATAACCCATATTCAGAGACGTATAACCCTAGTTAGCACTAGCATCCGAACTTCCCTTGGTCTGGTAACTCACAGAGACCACATCAAGATCCACACTACTAGACCAGGCAATACGGGAATGCACAAAACACATACCCTAGGCAGCAGCAACCCCATTTTATATACCAGCCGCTGCACCAAGCTGCCAGTCACCCTCCAAAGTGGGCTGACCCTCTTGAGGCACTGAAAGACAAGCTGCAAGAATCGATAAGGAAATCTACACAGGATAGCTTGTAGATAATGAAGGCGATGTCTGACCAGATACAGACTATACAGAACATGCAAAACCAGCTGTTGCAGGAGCATAGGACTTAGGGAGCCTTGCCCTCCCAACCTATCCTGAACCCTCAGTATGTGCAGAACCAAGGTGCCTCGCCTAGGTTTCAGGCACCACAGGTACAAGCACACGCCATATTACAGGCGCCTCCTGCACCACCTGGTTATGCTCAAGGCCAGCCGCCTTTGATGCAGAACCCCACATACTCTGCCCCTTCCGCTCCCCCACCACCTCATGGACAGCAAGCCGATGCAAATGTTGTCTCATTGAGGAGTGGAAGGAAGACATTCAACCCACCACATAGGCAGGCGAGTCTTGATTTTTCTCACCCTTCGCTGCAGGCGAATTCGACTCCTTCATCTCAGGAGCCACCTACGGTAGATAAGGGTAAGAGGCCACTTGACCTTGAGATTCCCATCCCTTTTTCTGAGGCTCTGACGTGAAATGTAGTGCGGAAGAAGGACACGTGGAATTTTGAGGACCTGAAGCCAATGTTGAAGGAAGTACATATTCAGGTCCCCCTCCTCGAGGCAATTGATCACATCCTCGCTATCGCTAGGTTCTTCAAGGACTATTGTACCCCGAAGCGATAGCCTAGAATTGGACGACAGGTGGTACTGTCAAAAGAAGCTAGCACCGTGATTCTAGCTGACTTGCCCCCGAAAAAGAAAGACCCTGGTACCCTACTCATATTTTGCTTCTTGCAGGATTCTCCATTTGATTGGGCCCTTCTAGATCTGGGTTCACCCATCAACCTAACTCCCACTACCGTATTTGATTGATTTCATTTTGCGGAGTTAAAGACTACCTTGGTCACGATTCAGCTGGCTGATAGAGCAGTAAAAACACCAAGGGGGTTGGTTGAGAATGTGATCGTAAAAGTCCGTGGATTCTACTTTCCCACAGACTTTTTCGTTCTCGATATGGAGGTTCCTCCTAATCTTTGAGATGCACCAATCATTTTGGGTAGCCCATTTCTAGCAACAGCTCGAGCAAACATTGATTGTGCATTTGGGTGTATGAAGATAGCCCTAGGTAATGAGTGCCTTTGACTTGACATATTCAAGGCATCAAGGAATTTTGATTGCGATCACATAGAGGATGGTGAAGATGAAGATTGGGCATATTGTTGTAACATTGGACTCCTTTGTGATGACCCAATGTCTCATTTGTCTGCACTATCAAGGTTCTTAGACATCAATCCACATGGGACTAAGACCACTGCACTGCACATATCTCCCCGAGGATCCGATTGTTTAGGGTGCGTTTCTGACCATAGCACCCCTGAATCTAGCTATCCTGATCCATACACTACTGGATCGCCCTTGTTGTTACAAGAAGATGTGACCACAGCTAACGGGTTTCCCATTAATGCAGTCACAACCGACTATCTCACAGGTCGCGAATCAGTGGGAATTCACACGCATCCGGATCATCAGATTTCCACCTTTGAATCTGCTCCTATTCCCATCTCTGACTCTGACCGACCCGTGATTGAATTGAATCCCTTACCTGACTCACTTAAGTATGTGTTCTTGGGCGAAAGTGAGACATACCCGGTCATTATTAGTGCCCACTTAACCTAAGAACAGGAGCATCAATTGATTTCTACGCTACAAGACCATAAGGTTGCTATAGGGTGGTGCATTGCTGATCTCTGTGGTATTCGCTCCTTGTATTGCACGCATCACATTTACACAGATGAGGGGGTGAAACCTTCGAGACAACCTTGAAGAAGGCTAAACCCAAATATGCTAGAGGTTGTTAAGAAGGAGATCATCAAATGGTTGGATGCAGGTATTGTATACCCAATCTCTGATAGCCAATGGGTGAGTCCGATCCAAATAGTGCCCAAGAAAGTAGGACTCACCATAGTGAAAAATAATAAAGGCTAATCCATCCCGACCCGCACTACGACATCATGGTGGGTCTGCATCGACTATAGGAAACTGAACATGGCTACCCAGAAGGATCACTTTCTTTTGCCTTTCATTGATCAGATCTTTGAATGGTTAGTCGGACGTAGTTTCTTTTGCTTTCTGGATGGATACTCCAGGTATAATCAAGTAGCGATTAGCCAGGAAGATCAAGACAAGACCACATTCACATGCCCCTTTGGAACATTGGCTTTCAAGCGGATGCCCTTCGGCCTCTGGAATGCACCAACAACATTTCAGCGTTGTATGATGGCCATCTTCTCTGACATGATTGGGGACTATGTGGAGGTGTTCATGGATGACTTCTCCATTTTCGGAGATGATTTCGCATCTTGTCTTGATAACCACACCAAAATCCTGAAATGGTGTATTGAGGTAAACCTAGTACTATCCTGGGAGAAAAGCCATTTCATGGTGAGGGATGGCATAGTACTAGGGCACAGGATCTCTAAAAATGGACACGAGGTTGATCGGGCTAAATCTGAGATTATTTCCCACTTATCCCCACCTAGCTCAGTCAAGCAGATCAGATCATTCTTGGGTCACATCAGCTTCTATCGGAGATTTATACATGATTTCTCGAAAATTGCATGACCTTTGATGAATCTCCTTATTGCCGATGCCCCACTGAAATTTGACACCTCGTGTCTCAGCGCTTTTGAGACTTTACGAAGTGTTGTCTCTGATTCCTCGATTCTCCAACCACCTGACTAGTCACTTGATTTCGAGATGATGTGCGACGCTTCTGATTTTGCCATCGGTGCTGTTTTAGGCCAACGTCGGGAAAAATAACCTTTTGTCATATGCTATGCTAGCAAGACGTTGAATGAGGCTCAGCGCAATTATACTGTCACCAAAAAAGAATTTCTAGCAATAGTATTCGGGTTGGAGAAATGCATATCTTATTTATTAGGGTCCAAAGTCATCATCTTCACTGACTACTCCGCCCTCTGGCATTTGTTGGCAAAGAAGGATGCCAAACCCCGACTCATCAGATGGATCCTTCTATTGCAAGAATTTGATATTGAAATTTACAACAAAGTCTAAAAGTAGAATGTTGTGGCGGATCACCTATCCATATTGGACCCAACCCACATTCCTTATTCCCTGCCTATCCACGTCCAATTTTCGGATGAATCCCTTTTGACAGTTCACTCTGTTGAGTTCCCCTGGTATGCGGATATTGCGAACTATCTTGCTGCAAGCAAGATTCCCACGATCCTATCCAAGGATCAGAAACTCAAATTTACTGCGGAGGCCAAATTCTACCTCTGGGATGACCCATTGCTCTTTCGCATTGGAGTGGATCAGATTATTCAAAGATGCATCCCAGATTCTGAGATCCCCAGTGTGTTATATTTTTGCCACAATGATGCTTGTAGTGATCATTTCTCGGGACAGAAAACTGCTGCAAAAATTTTGTAGTTGGAATTTTTCTGGCCAACTATTTTCAGAGATACACACTAATATGTCGAACATTGCAAACGATGCCAGTCAGTCAGTTCTATGACCAGGAGAGACATGATGCTACTCCAACCCATCATGGTTGTAGAAGTGTTCGATGTCTGGGGCATCAATTTTATGGGCCCTTTTCAAACTCGCATGGCTTCAAGTATATATTACTAGCTGTTGACTATGTCTTGAAGTGGGTCGAGGCCATCCCGGCGAGACGGGCTGATCACAAGACCATCATTTCTTTTGTACGGCAATACAACTTCGCGAGATTCGGAATACCTCGCACTCTCATTAGCAACGGGGGAAGCCACTTCATCCACGCCCACTTCAGGACATTATTAGAGAAATATGGGGTACATCACCGTATAGCCACCCCGTATCACCCACAGACCAATGGGCAGGCTGAAGTGTCTGACACAAGACCATCATTTCTTTTGTACGGCAATACATCTTCGCGAGATTTGGAATACTCGCGCTCTAATTAGCAACGGGGGAAGCCACTTCATCCATGCCCACTTCAGGACATTATTAGAGAAATATGGGGTACATCACCGTATAGCCACCCCGTATCACCCGCAGACCAATGGGCAGGCTGAAGTGTCTGACCGTCAGATCAAGCTGATTCTCTATAAGACGGTTAGACCAGACAAGAAGGACTGGTCTGATAAATTAGTTGATGCACTCTGGGCATATTAGACCACGTACAAGGCCCCACTTGGAATGTCACCGTATCGTATGGTATATGGCAAGGCCAGTCACCTTCCTGTAGAGCTGGAACACCGCGCCTTTTGGGCGGTGCGAAAATGTAACCTTGACCACAATGTAGAAGGTCAAGAATGAAAACTCCAACTCAGGGAATTAGAAGAGATCCGGCGGGAGGCCAATGAGAATGCATTGATATACAAGGACAAGACCAAGGCCTTTCATGATCGCCACATCCAGAGGAAAGCATTCATGCCCAACCAGCAATTCTGGTTGTTCGATTCACGATTAAAACTTTTCACAGGGAAGCTTAAGTCCAAGTAGACTGGCCCATATGTTGTATTCACCCATATCCTAATGGGGCAGTCCAGATCAGGGACCCAAAATCTGGGCATATATCTACGGTAAATGGCCAACGCCTCAAGCCATTTTGGCCCAGGAACCTCCTCCAGCTAATGTGATCGTTCATCTTATTGAGGACGTGTGATTGAGTTTTCACCCAGCTGGAGGTGTTAAACTTGGCATCTACTCCGCATCCATCACCCTGTACATATTCATTTTTATATATAGCATATTTTTCTTTAAGCATATTTTCTTTCTGCATATTGCATACTGTCAGGTTGGCTGGTGCTGAATGTATAATTTCAGGAGCAATTACAGGTGATTTCTACCCATTTACTCCCTGTTGTATTTATTTTCTTTTATATTCATGCATGAGGACATGCAAGAACTTAGGCATGCGGGGGTAGATACAGTAAAACTAAAAAATTTTTCTGCCAACCCTTAGGAAAACTTTGGAGCTGCATGTTACACGTACTTTAGGATCCTAAATCAAAGAACAATCGACTCCACCTCCAATGCTCACATTAGAGCTAGAAATCATCCGCAACAACCATTTCAGACTCACCCACTCACCCTTCCTATTATGAAATTTCGGATCAAACTGAATGTAACTCGATACGGGAATTTTACGAAGTATAAATTATATAAGGTTACTTATTTATAGCATATATACATATTACATTCATGAATAAGATTTTTATCAAGAGAATGCATTAGGATTTTTTTCCTCTAGTTGATTCCTGTAATTTGGAATCCAGTACAACTTTTCACACATGTAGAATTTGCAATGGATTCATGGTGAAGGCCGATAAACGTCTTTAGTCTGTCGAGAAGAAGCAGTGCTTCTTCTCCTGAACCCCTGGACAGTGTTTTGGGAGCTAGGTAGATTTTCTTCCAAAAATCCACCAAATAGTGTGAGATGAGAATAGAGAGTACTGGTGCTCTAAGATTAGTGCAAGGAATCCAGAACCCTAGATAATTAGATGATGATACTCAGAGATTAGGCATAGTTTTTGCTCTCGGTTCCTGCGTATACATTTTTGTGCAAAATATTGAGAGCCACCAAATAAGGCAAGTACGCAGAGAGCGAGTTTTCATAAAACTAGCCCTAAGGTGTATGGTTACGACCATTCTTTTCGGAATCCTCGCCTGAAGGAGGGTATTGATGTCAAGGTCAGAAATACATTGTCCTATCCGTCTCTCCCGGTGCCGTGAGTAGGCGCTTCCACCAAATAAGCCACCCAATGTCTCTTGAGAACCACCAATCCTTAATAATGCCTCCTCAATAAAGTTCATGAATGTATGCTAGCTTGTGTTGTGTTGAAAAAAAATTATACATAGAAAAAAAAAGAAAAAAATGATGAAAAAAATTGAAAAAAAATTAGAAAAAGAAGAAAAAGCAAGAAAAAAAAGAGTTTGTGAATATTTAGTGTTTATTTCATTTGCATTGGGGCAATACTACCAAATAAATTTGAGATCCACTAAATATGGCCTTAACCTATTTTTTTGTATTTCTGATTGCCTGAATACTGGCTGAGGAATTCCGACTTAGTGTTAGGGTTATGAGAACTCAGTTAAAGTGTTAATGCCAAATGAGACCACCAAATACAGGTCATATGTATTAATCTGATGAGATTGTGAGCTCTAAGAAAAAGAAAGAAAAGAAAAGAAAAAGAAAAAGAGTAAGAGAGAATGAATACAAAGGAATTAAAAGAGAGCATAGTTTTTCTCGTCTTTCTCTGAGTTGAGTTACGTAATAATTTGGGAATCTAGAATCTATAGTACTAATTTCTATGTAGCACCAGCCGAGAGTGAGCCACCAAATATATAATCTTTTCCCTCTAAGATTCTCTACCTAAGCTTAAAGCTGGGTGGAATTCATAGAATATTTTGAATACCCCAAGGGAAGAAGTCCGCATATCCCGCTAGAATTTTTACTAGGGGTCAAGTACAGGCTTCAGAGGTGAATTAGTTTTTCACTCGAATCCATTGCAAAAGCTACATAGTTACACTTTCACGATTGTTTGGATTTCTAGAGCATAGGATGAAAACAAAAAGGAGAAAAATCTCTAGGAATACACTTGATAAAATAATCAATCCCTTAGGGACCCTTCTATGAATAATTTAGTCTCGCATTTGTTAGGGACTAGCAAGATTTAGGCATGGGGGTAAGATTGCGCAGCAATCATAGGTATTAATTGACCTAAATTAGGATAGGACTTAGCATAAGTTAGGGTAATTCATGCATGCATAAGCATTACTAGCACCTTTACTGCTTTCTTTTAGCTATGCATAAAATAATGCTATAATGTACTGATTAGGTGCATTATGTCAATTGCAGGTAATAAGCTGATCAAAAGCTAGATCTGAAGCAGGATCTGAAGCTGGATCTGAAGAATAACTGGTGTTGCAGCAGAGTTGGAGTGGAAGACCTAGATTAGATGTAGTAGACAATAATATAAGGGGTTGAGGTATGCTATTCTATTTAAGTAGGAATAAAGCAGTAAATTATGAAGAACTTACGACCATCCTAGCCCTAGGATAGCCTAGAAGCTTCCCCAAGCCTAAGGTACCCTTAGATTAGGTCACCACACCCTAGGAAACCTTAAAACCCTAATTCTAGCCTCTACCTAGATGTCCAGATAAGTTATAGGATGTCTAGAACCCTTAGCCAACTCCTACACACCTTAAACCCACTTTTGCAGAGTTATTGGATGTCTAGACACTTTGTCAGACGTCCAATTTCTGCAGAATACCCAAAATAGAACCCAAAATCCCTCCTGACTTTGATTGGATGTCCAGACAACAAGTCTACACTTCTGATTTTTCACTATAAGATGTCTGACACTCTTATTAGACATCTAGAACTGCCCTCCAGACCCTGTTTTAAGATTCAAGCCTTGATCTTGGACCTCTAACTCCCTAAACCCAATTCTAACCCCATAAGAACCTAAATTAAGGTGCCCTAACCCTAGTACATCACCTCTAGACCTCCCTAAGGACCTAATTAGGTCCACACTAAACCTAATTGACTTGGATCTTAGTCAATTCCATCAGCCTATTCAATTGGACTCATTGAGTCCAATTGAGCCCTAATCTCAGCACACACTGTCCAATTGGACTTAGTGAGAGTCCAATTGACCTAGACTTGACTTAATTGAGTTATTTTACTCTCAATTAAGTTTTCACACACCCAATTAAACTTGTATTAAGTTTAATTGCACTTTACCAGAGTGAATTAGGGTTTACAACCCTAATTTGAGACCTACCTTGACCTAAACCCACTAGAACCTAACATAATCAACCTAGCCACCTAAGTTTCGACCCACACACATCGACACACATGAAAAATACCTAGCCTAGAGTTCTTTAGAACTCTCTACCATGTGTTGTTGCCGTGGTTGCTAAAATTAGCAACCAAGAGCCATTCAATTTTTAGATCCACATTTGGTGGATCTAAAAACCACCATCCATCCTCTCTCTCTCACTCTCCCACGAGCTCCCACCATAGGCCTCTCTAGAGAATTCCATAATTCTCTAGAGAGCTTCCCTTAGGTCTATAAAAAGACCTAAGGGGTGGCCATTTGCAACCATTCACTCTTGGCTTCCATTTAGCTTAGCTACATTCCACTTCTACTTCACCTTCACGAGTTGCTTCACCATGGCCACCACCATCTCCATGCCAAGATGTTGGATCACCTCCTCAACCTCTCTCCGAGGATCAGCCTAAGCACTATTGTCTACCCCTCCTCCACTCAACTAACTCAAAGGCCATCAGAGCCCACCTCCGAATGCCCTTATTTCTACTAGATTAGTGGCTTCGTTCTTCATAATTTACATGCTTTTGTTACTACTTAGTAGTGTAGCTCTATATTCTCCCGCAATGATGCATGCATAATCCCCCTTTAGATTCATGTATGCGATCGTTTTCTGTTAGCTAGATTTACGTTTTCAAGCTTTCCTCTATAAGCTTTCCACGAGTTCCATGTTGCAAACACCATGATGAATTAATGAAAGATCTTTTCTATATATATATGTGAATGTGTTGAGAATCACCATGAGCTTATTGTAATATATTTTTTGTGATTAAAGTTGCCTGCTTTTAATTTCTGATATTCTAGCAATTAAGCATGTCATCGATAAATACATAATAACCATAAATCGACATCCAATTTTAATCAAGTAGAGAGAAAGAGATCGATTTCAAATTTGCATAAATGCCTCCCAAAGACGAACGATTGGGACTCAAGTCTCGTTATCTTTACAAAGCATTTTTGACGAGCATTTAACGCGACTATACTATGATTTTCGATGATTTCAAAATGCATGAAAATGGGATTTGTCAAGAGGTAGGCTGCTCAATATCGCTGAACTAGCTTGTTCTGAGAGCAATACCTTCCTAGGTGCTTGGGTTCTCGGCTTACGCTTCAGTGTATGGACATCCCTCAAGAACTTAGCGTATGTCGGGATATGCATGATTGCTTCAAGGAGTGGAATATTAATCTGGACTTATTTGAAAGTCTCCAGCAGCTCCTCATTCTCAACTATAGCTTTCTTTTTCTTCCTTTTCTCAAAGGCCTCAGGGTATGGTGTTTGGGTTTGACTCGGGTTAGTCTTCAGGTCCTTGGGTTCCTCCCACTCATCCTTAGAATCGAGTATCTCATGAAGTGAGGTCAAGGGAGGGGTCAGCCATTTGGGGTCCTAGGTTTTAGTGTCACTTCTCAAGGTAACCGCATTGCCAAGGTATTGGGACCATGGGTAGATCCTTGAGAAGAAGAGGAAGAGAGGCACCAAACCCAGGGGGTGTTTGTGGGGCTTGCTGGACCATGTAGGAATGCCTAGGATTGGCTTGGAACCCTTGAAAATTGGGGCCTCTGTTGATCACATTTTGCGAGTTCCATTGTGGCTGAGAAGGAAGGGATCCCTGTTGTTTGCAATCCAACAGCTGGCTCAACTGTCCCTTCACTAATAACATTTCCTCCTGATGTTTCTGATTCATATCAGCCATCATTTTTATTATCATGTCCATTTGGTTTTGTGGGGGAGGGGCTGCCCTATTCTGATTATAGGGTGGTCTAACCAGTGGACGTTGCTGATAGGAGGTGAGTTTGGCTTGGGTTGGTTCTGAAATTGGTTTGATTTTTGGTTCATCCACGTGAAATTCGAGTGATTACGCCATCCGACGTTGTAGGTGTTGGAGAAGGGGTCAGGTTAGGAGTAACCTTGGATGGCCTGGAGATCTTTAAAGATAGAAGGTGTCGAGGAGGAGGGGAGAGAGTAATCAGGGTTTGAGGGAGCAAAGGTCCCTCCCTGGAACATGGTCAGGGGTTGTTCCAAGTGTATTTGGTTCATTGCCTGCACCAAATCTACATTGTGAGCTCCCTTTGCTAGGGAGAGGGTCTGTAGCGGGTTTCTAGTTTGGTTCAACAGCTCATCAATCTTTTTGTCCACCAACTCAACTCGATCCAACTTTTTGGCTTTAATGTCCATGTCAACCATTCCAGAATTGGCTTTCACTTCATAGATCCCACCACGGGGTTGACTGGATCGATTAAACTGGGTCATGGAGGCATTGTTGAGCGAATTCTCACTCATGGACTCAAAGAGTTTGAACGTGATCTCCTCATCTTTGTTCAAAAAGTTGCCTCCACATGAGGCATCAACAAAGTTCCTAAGGTTGCTATCTAGACCATGGTAGAAGATTTGGGCCAATTGCCACCTTGGAACCACATGGTGTGGGCATTTCCTCAACAATTCATTAAATCTTTCCCATGACTCATGGAATTGTTCCCCACCTTGTAGTGTAAATGTGGTAATGGTTCTTCTAATGGCATTGGTTTTCCCTATGGGGAAAAACTTCTTCAAGAATGCATGCCTTAGTTCCTCCTAGGTGGAGATGGGTCTCCCTAAGGTTCTAAGCCAGTGAGATGCTTTGTGTTTTAGGGAGAAAGGGAACATCTTAATCAAAACAATATCCAAGCTGATGCTCCTGGGTTTCATAGTTTGGGCAATTTGGTCTAGGTCCTCAAGGTGTTGGAAGGGGTCCTCATTTAAGCTCCCATGAAAGTGGCTTTGAATTAAGCTCAGGACATTAGGTTTCAGCTCAAAATCATCTCCCCCTTCGGGGACCCTAAGATGTGGCTTGATTTGGATAGCAGATGGATCGTAAAAATCATGGAGAGGCCTAGGTTGGTCTTCAGGAGGTTGTGGTGGGTTAGGTGGGTTCAGTGGGGGTTGCCATTGAGGGTTTTACAATCTGTGTATGGCTTGCATGATGGTTTGGATTTGTTGTTGTTGAAGTTGTTGGTTGGAAGTGATCTGGGCGTGAATAATGGCCATAGCATTGGGTTGAGGTTGGTCCTCAACCTCATCAATTCTTGGTTCAGCTATCTCCCTTGTAAAATCAAGTCTCCTCTTGATTTCCCTATCTAAAACAAACATCTCAGGATGCAGTGATCGTCTCCCGTGCATACACTAGAGAAGAACGGAAAGGGATGTGAAGAGAGATAGGTGTGAGAAGTGTGTTCACACACAAGAAAGCAAGTCTAGTCCTTATAATGTATAACTTAGGTGACCTAGAAGCCTCAAATGGAATGATCAGATCTGTAAGCACTTAACCACCCTTCCCGACGTTAATCTGGCTAGGTTGATTATGAGGGGATTGAAGGGAAGGTTCTTCCTTTGGCTTTCACTGCTAGTTCTGTCGACCCCACAACCGTGGTCGTTTGACACTTCCCCGCAGCCTAGACACTAGATTCTACAAAGGGAATGAAGACCAAGTGCCTAGCAAACCAAATCACACCTTCAAGACTTAGACTAGTCCTGCCTAGGGCACGTCTACTCCATTTTAATGAGGGCTAGGTTAGTGCTTGTGCTCAGGATATGTAATGAGGTGTTGTTTGTGGTTGTGCCTCTTAGTTAACTGATTTGAGAGTGTGCGTGCACTTAACAAAACATGGTTTTCAAGCAAGGATTTTAGGATGTGGTGTCTTTTAATGATTTGTCCTTGCTTTAATGCTTTTTAGGGTTGAAGTTCCTTAATGTTTTCAAACAAGGTTCAAGTGGGCACACAAGGTTTTGCACACAACGGGCGAAAGTCGATTCCCTTTAGAATGATATGGCCCTAGAAAAACAACCCTAGTGTATTCACCCTAGTGTTCATGCAATTCTACCAGGTGAGTTGATTTTAATTATGGTGAGTGGTAAGGCCAAAGTCAAGTCATGGTGGCTTCACAAACACCACTCAAAAGACAGAAGAACACTCCAAAAAGTTTCTCTTTAAGAACGTTAGAGTGTATTTTTTTTTTATTGGGTGATGAGTTTGGAATGTGGGTCAAGTAGCCATTCACCACGCCAATTTTAGATTTTTATATTTTTTTGTATTTTTTTAGGCAAGCAAACAATCAATGGGTGAAGTGGTACTCACAATCGTCTCCGCAGCACTTCACTCTCGATCCACTATCTTGGATTGCGCTCCTCCATCACCCAAGCATCGAGTTCCTGCAACCAATCAAGTAGAGAGAGCAAAATGAGTTAGAATATGTGAATAAAAATGCAGGATAAAAGCGACAAAAGAAATCCGTTACGTCCCCGACAACGCCGCCAAAAAATGATGTGTGCGGAACACGTTTGTTTAATTATGCCATTGTAGTATGCATTCGTGATGTCGGATTTAATTTAAGATGTGGATTTGGTGAGTCCAATTGTCGAACACGAGGAGGCGTAAAATCAGATGAGTTTGTTGCTTTAGTTGTCACAGAAATGGTGGGTTTGCTTGCTTGAGAGAAAATAAGAGAGAGAGAGAGTAGGGTTAGAGATCATGTTTAAAACATGATGATCATTCTAGAAGGATGTGAGCTATGATAAATGAAACATCATCAACATGCAGCATGCAATTATAGTTTGTTTACAACTATAACAATAGATGAAAGCTTAAATAAGTGCAACATAAAACTAAAGTAAAGAGAGTGCGAGGAGGAGGCAAGGTGGCCACGGCAGTAGAGGGAGGCTCCGTCGGCAGCTTGACAACTCTGGAGCGGGTATGGAGTGTTTGGTGGAGCTAGGAGAAGACTAGTGTTGCATTGAGAGGGTGTGTGAATTCAATGCCTTTGAATGGGGTGGTTGAGGAGGTTTATATAGAGAAGAAGGGTTTCCAAACTAAGGGTTCTAGCGACGTGTGGGACGTCGCTAAACCCATTCCATAAGCGTCGGTTAAGCCCCTCGCCCACTAGTCTAAGTGTGTGCATGTGCTTCCATCCCCTGCTCGATTTATGTGTGCGCCATGTGGACCGTCCGATCAAAGATCGAACAACTGAGATCGTGCCTTAAGCGCTAGTTCAGATCGCGCTTGTGAACTCTGAGCGTTTGCCTCACGCGTGTCTGCATTCGACGCGTGAGAGCGCACTGCGTAGCTTCCGTCTGCATCATTCGACGTTGATCGAATGACCTGAATCATCTGCAGTGCATTGGGTCATGATTTGGGGTGCAGCGGGAGTCGAACGCTCGCCGCTGCCTGCGAGTGCGAACGTTCGATCGCTGTGTTGCCTCTGCGAGTTGGTGTAGCGGTGAAATTAGGCACGAGCGATATCGATCGTTGGATGGAGATCCAACGGTCAAATCTTGAAGCTCTTTGGATGTGCTAGGGTGCGGTGCGGTGCTGAGCTCGCAGATCCTTAGCCATCTGATGAGAGATGTGTAGCTAAGATCGTACAATGAAGAGAGAGGGTGGCAGATGTGGGTAGGCAGGTGCCATGTGTGTAGCTGAGATCGTACGATGAAGAGAGTGGGTGGCAGATGCAGGCAGGTAGTCACCACGTGGCATGTTTGGGCCATTGATCATCAAATCAACGACCAAAACTTCTTGGGCTAGTCGAGAAAGCTCTGGATGTCGGATTTAAGTGATTTCAAGTTCGTTGGACTCCATTTGACGATCTGAATCCATCCGTGTGGTCCGATTGCTCATCTGAGGCCTGTTTCAACATGTAGTTGTACATATGGCCATTCACAATGCATGCAGTGCTCCTATACCCATCAGGATATGTTATTAGTGTGCATATATCCTCAAAACTAACCCTAGTTGATGGAATTATCAAGGAGACCCATCAGCTGATGAAGGCGATGTCTAAGAGCCAACGGCCAGCAACTGAAGGCGATTGAAAGGGGGAGGAAAGGGCTGTGCTGTCACCACAGTCCTAAGGAATTTGAGTTGAGGGAAGCTGAGGGCGTGGAAGAATGGGACCACTTAGGGAGTGGGGGTGATCCAAGTGTGTGTGCGAGCTGAGGGAGTGCTTAAGTAAAGTGATTAGTGGATCAGGTCACCTCGCGGTGGGATTAAACATTTAGGTTAGGGATGGTGAGGATGAGAAGAGAGGGCGCACAAAATTTTCAAGTCAAATCACGACTGCTAGATGGGATCTGGGGGTAGAGGTGAAGCCACGTGATAAATCACGCGAAGCTTCGATTGATTTCAAGCCGTAGATCAAGTGGTTGGAAGATTGAATGGCAGGTATTGTCTGAGTTCTTCAATGAACAGTGCACCAAGAGGTACATCGTTCTCTCAGGTTCTATTGGGAAAATTGCAGCAATGGTCCTCAATTGAAATGGTAGGATTTTTGCATAGTGACCCATAAGTAGTATAAAAGCATTACAGAGCCATCCCTAAAATCTTACAAAAAAGTCCCTACAGCTATCAAATAAGTCCCTGGCAAGTTTCTAATTTGAATAAAATGTTATGAATGAAGGACCTAATGTGAATAAAATGTTATCAAATAAGTTTTTATTAAATCTTAATTGAACATATTAGAAGTTAATTTCACTTTTGATTTGAAGTTTTGAGCTCATTTGTGTGTTCAATTTGCAATTGGATCAGCATTTTGTATTTATTAATATAATATCTCAATAAATGACCTAATTATGCAATTTTAGCATAGATTTAGTGTTTTAGGTCCTTTCTGTTAATTCTCACACTTAACCCTTTCATTGTGTTAATTTGATAGTGTTTAACCTAGTTTCTAGCTTAACTTAGACATTTTAGCTATGATGATCCACACCTCATTAGTTATTAAATGATGGAAAGGAAATCTAGTGGGTAGGTAGGGGGATAAACTTACAGAACCTTCATTTGCACTTTTCTCCGAGCCCACCTAGGAAGAGTACCTACAATCACAGTAAAATCAGAGAAAAAGTGAGATAAAAGTTAGGTAAGGCGAAAAAATGCGAGAAAAACCAAAGAGCGTTGCCTTTCCGGCAATGGCACCAAAATGATGCAGCGGAGATTTGTCGCCAAAAAGATATGAGTTTGGAAAACCCATCGTCGTAGTTTGATTTGCGAGAAACTACGCCAATCAGATAATATTTATAATTGAAACTTGAGGTGAGTCTCGGGTCGAATACAGGAAGCGAACGTTTGGTTTGAAAAATCCTCATTTCGCTTTTATTTGTTTTTGTCATTTTTATATTTTCTTATTTTTTTTTATATTTTTATCAAGCAAGAGATTAGGTCGATGAAAAGTTTATCTACTTGCAAAAATAATGTAGAGAGAGAGAGAGAGGAACAATCATATATTTATGAACAAATGTTTCTACAACAGTGGCGAAGGAAGGAGGATGGGGCAGGATGCCGTTGTGGCAAGGATCTTCTTTTCGAAGGAGGTGAGAGGACAACCATGGGATGCTCCATGAATGGGGATGAGAGGCAGGAAAATGTTTGATTCTACTCTAGAGGAGCATCCTAGGATTGGGATAATCTCTCTCTAGAGCCTTGGAGGTGGTGAGGAGAAGAAAGGAAGAGATGCATAAAAATGGGAGGGGTAGGGGTCCTTTTATAATGGAGGAAAGGATCAATTTCATATACAAGACATTTAGTGACGGTCATAAATGTCGCTAAAGGTCCACCGCAAACATCGCCGAAGATAGCCCACACGCCCACCAACCACTACACTAGCATCCGATCCATGTGCCCTTGTCGTGCGCCTACGCATGCTACGCGCCCACTGTTGTGCCTTCACGTGTTCGCATGCTGCGCTGTTGTGCCTTTGCGCCCTTGTTGCGCCCATGCTCGCAGTACCTTACGCTGTAGCTACGCTGTGCGTGCGTGCATCTGTGCCCGCTGGTGTCGAACCCGGATAGGTTGTTAATATGATGATTTTATCGTTGAAGTGTGTATAGTGGTTAACCTAAATCAGACCTAACCATCTCTTTACAAAATTTTTTTACCTGGCCTACTTGATTTTATCTTATCACTTTTAGGCCCAGGGTTGAACTCAGGGAAGTGGGGTTACAAGTCGAGTTTCTACGCCTTTCCTACAATGAGTCTCTTTTGTTCGTTTATTGTGTTTTTGGTGTTTTTTCTTATTTAGATCTTTTTCTGGTAATCTTTGTCCTTAAGGCACACCCTCAAAATTGGGTTCTTGGGTTTGAGCCAAAACGGAGTTCCAAAACGAGTCTTGCTATTTGCAAGACGGGGTACCTGCAAGTCAAAGATTATCTTTTCTCTTTTATATATATTTTTTTATCTTTTTACTAACAGGAAAGAGAAACAGAAATAAAGTAAATACAGTATATATATGTATATATTATGTAGATAAAGGGGTGGGGGTGGAGGTGAAGATGGAGTGTAGCACGGTGTTGAGTCGGTCATCGTCTAGAGAGTTGCAACCAATAGGATGAAGTGCCGCGTGTAAGGTGTAGGATGGATGGTGGAAGATGAATGTGAACACGCTTTTTGTACGCGTGTACCAGGGAATCTCAGCAACTGGTGCAGATATTCCCGCGATACAGCGTAGGGTAAGTAACGTGAAAATATATATATATGTATGTATATATGTAGATATATTTATATGTATATATGGTTATAAATATATAGGTATATGTATGTGTATATATATATGTTTATATATATGTATATATATATATATATATATAAATATATGTATATATAGATATATGTAACTAGATATGTATATATATGTATATATGTATATATAGTTATATAGATATATATGTATATATGTATGTAGATATATATATATATATATATATGTATAAGTATATGTATATATATGTATGTATAAGTATATATATATATATAAGAATATAGATGTATATGTGTATATATATATGTGTGTATATAGACTAATACATGTTTATATAAGTACTAATATATGTATAGATATATGTAAGTATATATGTATATATATAAGTATATAGATATATGTATATATGTATATAAGTATACTAATACTATTATATATATAGATATAAGTATATATATATATATATGTATATGTATAGTAGTATATGTATATATGTATATATATATATATGTATGTATATATACTAATACATAAGTATATAGGTACTATTATATGTATAAATATAAGTATATATATGTATATATATGTATATAAATATATATATGTATACGTATATATATATATTTATATAATAGTGTATAGGTGTGTGTGGGTGTGTGGAAGTGTTAGTGTAGGTTTGTGTGAGTGTCGGTGTAAAGAGAGAGTGAGAGAGAGTGAGAGAGAGAGAGCGGGAGAGAGAGAGGTGGCAGCCACACTGCTGAGGGGTGGAGTTAAGGTGTCTGAGCTACAGGGTTGACGTCTGAAGGCTTCTGCACGTGCACGCGTAAGCGTGTATACGCACAGAGAAGAGTGTCCTGGAGGGAGTGTTGGAGCGGAGAGGACCCAGCGCCCAACGTTGCATGGAGTGGCTGGAACGAGTGCTTGCAGGCGCGGGTGAAGGGAGTGCGCGACGTAGACGGGTGCGAGAGAAGGGAGTGGGTGAAGCAGACGTGCGGGCTGGTGCGGGCGACGCGGGCGGAGACATGCAGGCAGGTGCCCGAACTGGCGAACGGCCGTCGCGGCGCGCTGGGTGATCGGTAAAGTGAGAAGCTTTCCGGTCACCCCACTGTAGCCACAGTGTCGCACAGACTTGCGTGAACAGTGGCTATAGTGGTCGTTCGCGCCCCGCAACCGGGAGTTGCAGGTGGTGTGAGTGTGGCCGGCTCGCGGTTGGCGTGTGCGGGCTGGCACGCGAGTGAGAAGGCCTGCGCCGGCCGGTTGCGAGCAAGGAGAGCTCGCAACAGAGTGCACGGAGAAGGAGGCGAGGGCGCCTGCAGCTTGCGCGGAAGCTTGCAGGTGTTGGCAGGGGTGCGGGGAAGCGCTTGGCCGGCCGCTGCAGTGACGCGCGGAGGCCGATTGCAGGCGGAAGGGTGCGTGATAGGGTGGAGAAAGCGGGAGGCGGAGAGGCCTGCAGGCGCGTGGAGGGCGAGGGCACCTGCAGGCGTGCGTGGAAGGAGGTTGGACAGCTGCTGTGTGCTGCTGCTGCCTTCTTTCTGCTGCTGCAGGGCATGCGAGCGAAGCTTTGAGCTTCAAGCTTCAAGCTTGAAGCTACCGCTCTAATGGCAGAAGGTGCTGAACGGAAAAAAAATGAGAACAGAGCCACCACGCACCGGCTCTTTGAAGAGCTGGGTGGTGGTGGTCTCACTGTGGTGGTGTGCACCACAGTGAGGGCTCCTGCCCGCTGGGTGTCTCCTCGGAGGAGGAAGGCCGGCGTATGGAGGGAGAGGGAGGAGAGGACAGCCTGGAAGGAGAAGGTTGTGCTGCAGGTTCTTTTTGTGGCTGGGACTAGGCTTGATTTTGCAAGGAGCCGTGGCTTTTTATAGGAGAGGAAGGCATGGCTGTGCATGGCTCATGCACGGCTACGGCAGGGAATGGTAGCCGTAGGGAAGGGCTGGCAGGGAGAGGCAGCCGTAGGGAAGCATGGCGCGAGGAGAAGAAAGGTGCAGTCGCGGGAAGAGATTTCCAAATCAAGTGGAAAAATAAAAAGATGGTGGATTTTGCAAAGAGGCACTTGTGGAAAAAGGTAAAATGCAAGGCCACTTATTTCATTCTCCTCTCCTCTCAATTAGATGCATGCATGCATGTATTTTTACAAATGCGATTATGGAACCCTAATATGCATAGGTAATGCTAGGAAATAGCACAAGAAGGCACTATTGCAGGTGTATTTTTGCAGTGCAATCATACCCCCATGCCTATCTTTTGCTTGTCCCTAGCAAAACATTTTTTTTGTAGTATTTAGAAATGATCTTAAGTTGAAGATTTTCTTCCGAGGCGAGATAGGTGTGTTTATTGTTGGATACTGTGAGAACCAATTGTAGAGAAGACTACCGGTACTTTAAGTCTCACATGACATAGGTCATCTCTTGACTAACTAGGACTCTTGATATTTAAACCTTAAGTACGATTTCCAGGATCCAGGAGGTTTTTGCCGTACTCGAGAGCTCAAGAGGTTATGGCATGTGCTTAGTGAAGGATCAAGACTGACCAGATGAACATTAAGACTCAAGCCCAGGGTTTAACGAATCTTTAAGTACAGGTTGGTCCCAGTTTCATCTCGTGTTTTCGGATTGACCCCTAAGAAGATGACGAAAAACTCAACTCCCATTTTCTGATTTTTGTGGCTCAAAGGAAAATAAGGTATTTGTAACTTGCCCTGAAGAACTTCTTGTAGGGCGAAGACTTTACAGACATTTGTGAGATATACTGACTTATTTGTAACTTTTTTTTTTTTGAAACACGTGTCAATATATCTCTTACAACATTTTTTTGAAGGAGCACACTTTTTTTCTTTTTGGTGGGAGAGTTTCTTTTTGGTGGAAAGAGTCGCTCCTAAACACAAGACTAAAGCCTGGGATAAAAAGTCTACCTGCGCGCATAGGTAAGGACTCCACCTTCCCTAATGAACACTAGGGTTGGCTCTTATGTTCACCTGGTCTTTCCTGATATGTGTAGTGTGAACCAAGTTTACTTAAGCTCTCAAGTAGAAGCAAACCAACAAATCCTGTATTGGTGTCTCAGGTACAAGAATACATCATTAGTTAGGAGAGATTCCGATCTATTTTGTCAATACTCAAGTGAATTAAGCCGAGCCTAAGCGAAGCAAGCTTCTATGGCCTGGAAAGTCTTCAAAACAGAGGTTGAATATCCATAAGCACTTATTGTATTTTTGTTTCAGCTTTCAGATCATTACTAAACACCATTTATTATTATTATATATATATATTTTTTCTTTTTCTTGCATATTTATAAATGGGTGGAAACTGCATGATACTATAAAATACCTAGATCCTATGGATGCCTATCCACCCCCCCATGCCAAACAATGCTATGTCCTCATATGCATGCAGGGAAAGGTAGAGAAAGGACGAAAGATCGGGTAATGAGAGTTGAGGTGCAGGGTATACAGCAGGGTGGTAGGGTGGGTGGTTGGTGGGTGGTGAAGTGAAAAGTGAAGTGATGGTGATAGTGGCGTGAAAAGTGATGGTGGATGGTGAAAGGTATGGCATTTCATGGGACGAGAGTGTCCCAAGCGGATCGGAGCACCAGTTAGGAGGAAGAAATTAGCCCTCAGATTGGCCAAGAAGAGGGGCTCTTTGGATAGATGGATCCAAAAAGGAATAGCCCTAGTGAGTAGGATGTGGGCTCAAGGTCCCGGTGTGGATTTGCAAATCCGCCTGTTTTGGCGAGAAAGAAAGGGCAGTCCGATCTTCAAGAGTATGGACCGGCGGTGAGCAGCCCGGATATGAATCAGACCACGAGGTATGGGAAACGGAGAAAACCTCGTCAGAAGTCTGGCTAGGAGAAGGTACGGGATAAGGGAGGGATGGGGGAACGTCACAGTATGCGTTGATCAGGCAGTCGTCAGGTAATCCGCAGCAGTTTGAATAGGTCCCAATTAGTCCGATACACGCGCTGACGGTCATGTCCTCGTCAGACGTGTCATCCTCGATGCAATCGCAATCAAAGTTCTTGGCTGCCTTGAAGATGTTAAGTTTGAGCTTTTTAGATCCAACGGCAATCTCAATACAGCCCGACTCGCAGTCGATAAGGGCGCGGGCTGTGGCCAAGAAAGGTCGACCAAGGATGATCGGACAATCAGAAAGTGAGCTAGGAACTTCCATATCTAAAATAAGAAAGTCAACAGGAAAACAGAGACTGTTGACCCTAACCACCACGTCTTCCACCACACCCTTCAGGATTTTGACAGAACGATCTGCCAACTGTAATGTGACAGGGGTGGGTTTCAGATTTCCCAAGGAAAATTTTTCGAGCATGATGGTCGGTATAAGATTTATGGAAGATCATAGATCAAGAAGGGCATGGTTAAAACTATAGCCTTGGATGCTACAGGAAATAAGCGGTGTGCCCGGATCTTTCTGCTTCGGTGGTAGGTTTGACAGTATAGCACAACTCGCATGAGGCGAGAGAACCACCGAATTCTTGGTTTTCTTTGACTGTCGCCTGGGTGTTGTGTAGTCTTTGAAAAATCGGGTGACAGTAGGTATGTGGTCGATAGCCTCGAGCAGGGGTACCTTGATTTCTACATCCCTGAACAGATTATGCAGGTTATCAAAGGCCTGTGTATCTTTCTTTTTGCCTTTTGGCTCCCTTAGTAGAGCCTCAGGGAATGGGACTGATTCTGGCAACAATTTGGGTGTATTGTCCTCTCGCGAATGCAGTGCGCATCCCGAATGAGAGGGTGATGAAGAAGACAGGCTAGGATCAGGTCGAGGCGGGTCGACGGTCTACTTACCACTCCTTGTAGTGATAGCATTGGACGATGCGAGTCCAGTGGGATCATACGGCGGAGGAGGGTTCGCAATGGGGACATAAGAGTGCGGTGCTGTAGTGGGATTAGCCTGAAATCCCGGTGGAATGCTCGGAGCTTGCAGAATTTGATGAACCTGTCCCTAAGAAGGTCGTACCTGTGGTTGAGGACCACAGGGTACGAAATTTCGCAGGTTTGGAACAGGTTGGGTGGGAAGAGTGCCCTGAGATCGAGTCATCATGTGTAGTTGACTGATCTTAGCATTCTGCTACGCCAATTGGTGCTGAAGAGAAGTCATGTTCTCTTCATGGTGCTTTGACATATCCGTCATCATTTGCATCAATTTGTCAAGAGGACTTGATGCGTGTTCGATTTGCGGTACGCAAGGGCCTGATGACGGATTTGCCATAGGGTTAGACTGGGCCCTTGGGATGACGGGTGCGGACGGTGGCATTGGTCCACTCGCAGGGTTTTCACGCTGCGGGTTGTTGGACCATATGAAGTTCGGATGATTGCGCCACCCTGGGTTATACGTGGCATAGAACGGGTTGTTCCCCAGGGCACAAGCGTCTTCTATGCCAGAAGACGCGTCTGCATGTAAGTATGCATCCGAGCACACAGAGGCTTGGTCCTCCATGTCGAAATACTGCTCGCAGAAGCCAGTTCCACAGGACTTACCGAGTCGCTCGGTGCGACACTCGGTAAGGAAGGTCTTACGGGGTGTCTCAGGATAGGCCTGGTGTTGGAAGAATTTGGATTGTGATGAAGTGGTGAAGAGGTGGTGTTTGCCAGAGATCGGGCGAGGTTGGCCAGAAGCTCGTCTAGCTTCTTGTGCATGACGGAGACTTCATCCAGTTTTTGTGCAATAAGGCTTAGATCAGTGGATGAATGGGAGGGTCCCGTGTCAACTTCGTGGACATTTCGAGGCTGGCTGGTATGATTAAAGGCGACAATGGAAGCATTATTCATCGAGATTGCACTCATATTTTCAAACAGTTCGAATTCTCCATTCTCGTCTTTATTCATAAAGTTCCCTCCGCAGGAAGCGTCTGCAATCTACTTCAAAGTCTCATTTAGCCCATAGTAGAAAAGTTGGGCTATATGCCACTTAGGCAGACCGTGGTGTGGACACTTCCTGAGGAGGTCGTTATACCTCTCTCATGCCTCATGAAATTGTTCGCCGTTTTGTTGCGTAAATAAAGTGATGGCACGGCGAAGCGCATTGGTTCGCCCGATTGGGAAGAACTTCTTGAGAAATGCTGTTCGCATCTCTTCCCAAGAGTGGATGGTTCTCCCAAGGGTGCATAACCACTGCGACACTTTATCCCGCAATGAAAACGGGAACATTTTCATGAGGACTATAGGTAACCCGACATTTCTTGGTTTAACCGTTTCAGCTAGTCGGGTTAAGTCTTCCAAGTGGAGAAATGGATCTTCACTTGCAAGACCATGGAAGTGAAAATTTATTAGGCCAATTATGTTCGATTTTAGTTCAAAGTCGTCCTCGCCCTTGGGGACCCGAATTTGTCCTATGGTCTCTGTAGCAGCGGGATTTTGATAGGAGCTAAGAGACCTAGGCTCCTCCCATTCAGGAGGGTTCTGCATTTCCTCCAATATTTCCCGAATGGCTTCCATTTGCTCATTCTACATTTCCATTTGGGCTTGGAGGCGGGTTATGGGATCTAAGAATCCACCACCAGGTGGGTTCTGAGGGCGATTTCCTCCCTCGAGATTTGGGGGTGGGCGTGCAGCCATGTTTGTGGAGGAGGATGATTCGGCTTGTTTTCTAGATTTATCAGGCAATTCAAACAGTTCAGGGTTTTGTGACCTCCTCCCAAACATGCACTACCGCAGGAAGAATTGGGGGGGATAAGAAGGGTAAAGAGATGAGAGAAATGACGCCGTAAGGGTACACTTGATGACAAATCAATTCAATCAAATTCCTAACCTCTACAGTGTGCCCTTAGACCTAAAGGTCTAAGTTACCTACTATCATGAACTACAAAACCGAATGCGAGCACCGTGGAACCACCGGGCCAGATTGAAAGGCCGTTTGCCCCAGTCTTAGACACCCGATAGCACGCGGGAACTCTCACCAGCACGTAAACGCTACACGCAGGTAGTTAGACCTCCAATCCTTAAGAAGGGTCAAGTTACTACTAGTTTTAGTTAGAGGCTTAGGATCAAGTGCTTTTTGGAATGTGAAGGGCGTTGTTTACGGGTAATGCCCAAGTGATTGATTTTTCAAGTGTATAAAACAAGCATGCAACGGGGAAATCTCCCCGAATTGAAGTTTTTAATTGGTGAATGATTTTTAGAGTTCAGCCTTAAGTGAATTTTAGGATTTTGCTGAATTACCAATTCAACTAATCTCTGGGTTTTTGTGAGAATACAGGTTTTCTTTCTAAGCCCAACAAACCATTCTTCAATATCAGTTGGTTAATGCATGCTACAATGCAATGGGCTACCCTAAATGGAGATTTCTATGTGTGGATGCACGAGTCCGTTTTATATTAGTTTGAAAGGGAGCCAAAGCACTTCAATTCAAGTGCTCCCAATTACCAAAAAGATGTCCACACACAAGGCTCAACCAAAAGATAGAGAAAATTAAATTGTTGGGGTTGAAATGTTCGAGATTGAACCTTAGGCAAGTTGAAAAGTCGTGGTGGGGTTGGAATTAACTCAATTCCAAGTCTCCCCACCAAAAAGGTGATCCTGAATTATGGATAAGTGAGGCAAAAGAGGGGTGCAATCAATATTTTTGTGTTTGCCTCAAAGAATTCTTCCCACGACGAAAAATTCAAGAATCAAGATTCTTGGATTTTCACTATGCGAAGTAAAGCGGGAAATCCCGGGGGCAGTGAGAGTGAAGACAATCAATCAAAGAAGTGAATTTTAATCCACTTGCCCCAAGAGATCCCAAGAAGTTTTTTTCTAGTTTTTTAGTTTTTCATTTTTTTTTAATTTAGGTAACAAGTTAACCCTAGTTGCTAAGAAAAGAAGACCTACTTGTTCGGCAACGTGTGCGAAGCTCCAATGCGGTGTCGGCGCCTTCACGCTCTCATTCCTCCCTTGGATCTACTTACGTCTTCGACTTCGTCTGCCTACCTTCTCCTTGCACCAGGTTCAGCTACACACAAAAAATAGAGATACCCGTGAAGAGAGAAGAGAAGAGAAAAAATTACAGGAATGGATTAAAAACTTACTTGTAGGGGCACTTCCCCGGCAACGGCGCCAGAAAAGATATGGTGTCGAACCTGGATAGGTTGTTAATATGATGATTTTATCGTTGAAGTGTGTATAGTGGTTAACCTAAATTGGACCTAACCATCTCTTTACAAAATTTTTTTACCTGGCCTACTTGATTTTATCTTGTCACTTTTAGGCCCAGGGTCGAACTCAGGGAAGTGGGGTTACAAGTCGAGTTTCTACGCCTTTCCTACAACAAGTCTCTTCCGTTCGCCTATTGTGTTTTTGGTGTTTTTTCTTATTTAGATTTTTTTCTGATAATCTTTGTCCTTGAGGCACACCCTCAAAATTGGGTTCTTGGGTTTGAGCCAAAACAGAGTTCCAAAACGAGTCTTGCTATTCGCAAGACGGGGTACATGCAAGTCAAAGATTATCTTTTCTCTTTTATATATTTTTTTTATCTTTTTACTAATAGGAAAGAGAAACAGAAATAAAGTAAATACAGTATATACATATATATGTATATTATGTATATAAAGGGGTGGGGGTGGAGGTGGAGATGGAGTGTAGCATGGTGTCGATTCGGTCGTCGTCTAGAGAGACGCAACCAACAGGACGAAGTGCCGCGTGTAAGGTGTAGGATGGATGGTGGAAGATTAATGTGAACACACTTTTTGTACGCGTGTATTAGGGAATCTCAGCAACTAATGCAGATATTCCCCCGATACAGCGTAGGGTAAGTAACGTGAAAATATATATATATTTATGTATATATGTAAATATATTTATATGTATATATGGTTATAAATATATAGGTATATGTATGTGTATATATATATGTATATATATATATATATATAAGTATATGTATATATGTATGTAGCTATATATGTATGTAAGTATATGTATATATATATGTATGTATATATATATATATATATATATATAAATATATGTATATATAGATATATGTAACTAGATATGTATATATATGTATATATGTATATATAGTTATATAGATATATATGTATATATGTATGTAGATATATATATATATATATATATATGTATAAGTATATGTATATATATGTATGTATAAGTATATATATATATATATATGTATATATATATATATATATATAAGTATATAGATGTATATGTGTATATATATATGTGTATATAGACTAATACATATTTATATAAGTACTAATATATGTATAGATATATGTAAGTATATATGTATGTGTGTGTATATATATATATAAGTATATAGATATATGTATATAAGTATACTAATACTACTATATATATAGATATAAGTATATTTATATATATATGTATATGTATAGTAGTATATGTATATATGTATATATATATATATATGTATGTATATATACTAATACATAAGTATATAGGTACTATTATATGTATAAATATAAGTATATATATGTATATATATGTATATATATATGTATATAAATCTATATATATATGTATATAAATCTATATATGTATACGTATATATATATGTATATAATAGTGTAAAGGTGTGTGTGGGTGTGTGGAAGTGTTAGTGTAGGTGTGTGTGAGCGTCGGTGTAAAGAGAGAGTGAGAGAGAGCGGGAGAGAGAGAGGTGGCAGCCGCACTGCTGAGGGGTGGAGTTAAGGCATCTGAGCTGCAGGGTCGACGTCTGAAGGCTTCCGCGGACGCACACGCAAGCTCGTATGCGCGCAGAGAAGAGTGTGCTAGAGGGAGTGTTGGCACGGAGAGGACCCAGCGCCTAGCATTGCGCGGAGTGGCTGGAACGGGCACTCGTAGGCACAGGCGAAGGGAGTGCGCGATGTAGATGGGTGCGAGCGAAGGGAGTGGGAGAAGCAGACGCGCGGGCTGGTGCAGGCGACGTCGGCGGAGACGTGCAGGCGGGTGCGCGCACGGGCGAACGACGGTCGCGGAGTTCCGGGTGACCGGTAAAGTGAGAAGCTTTCCGGTCACCCCACTGTAGCCACAGTGTCGCGCGGACTCGCGTGAACAATGGCTACAGTGGTCGTCCGCACCGCGCAACCGGGAGCTATAGGTGGTGTGAGTGTGGCCATCTCGCGGCTGGCGCGCGGGGGCTGGCACGGGAGGGAGAAGGCCTGCATCGGCCGGTTTCGAGCACGGAGAGCTCGCGACAGAGCGCGCGGAGAAGGAGGCGAGGGCGCCTGCAGCTTGCGCCGAAGCTTGCAGGTGCTGGCAGGGGTGCGGGGAAGTGCTTGGCCGGCCACTGCAGTGACGCACGGAGGCCGGTTGCGGGCGGAAGGGTGCGTGATAGGGCGGAGAATGAGGGAGGCGGAGAGGCCTGCAGGCACGCGTGGAAGGAGGCTGGACGGCTGCTGCATGCTGCTGCTGCCTTCTTTCCGCTGCTGTAGGGCATGCGAGCGAAGCTTTGAGCTTCAGGCTTGAAGTTGCCACTCTACTGGCAGAAGGTGTTGAATGGAAAAAAAATGAGAATAGAGCCACCACGCCCACCGGCTCTTTGAAGAGCTGGGTAGTGGTGGTCTCACTGTGGTGGTGTGCACCACAGTGAGGGCTCCTGCCCGCTGGGTGTCTCCTTGGAGGAGGAGGGCCGGCGTATGGAGGGAGAGGGAGGAGAGGACGGCCTGGAAGGAGAAGGTTGTGCTGTAGGTTCTTTTTGTGGCTGGGACTAGGCTTGATTTTGCAAGAAGGAGCCGTGGCTTTTTATAGGAGAGGAAGGCATGGCCGTGCATGGCTCATGCACGGCTACGGCAGGGAATGGCAGCCGCAGGGAAGGGCTGGCAGGGAGAGACAACCGCAGGGAAGCATGGCGCGAGGAGAAGAAAGGTACAGCCGTGGGAAGAGATTTCCAAATCAAGTGGAAAAATAAAAAGATGGTGGATTTTGCAAAGAGGCACTTGAGGAAAAAAGTAAAATGCAAGGCCACTTATTTCATTCTCCTCTCCTCTCAATTAGATGCATGCATACATGTATTTTTACAAATGCGATTATGGAACCCTAATATGCATAGGTAATGCTAGGAAATAGCACAAGAAGGCACTATTGCAGGTGTATTTTTGCGGTGCAATCACCCACGCTACTGTATGCGTGCGGTGGTGCATGCGTGCACATGGGAGGCCTGAGTTGCACCAAATGGCCCGTTCTGGGTCGTCCATCTTTTTTCTATGTAGGGGCTACTATAGAGGTTGGATTAAGTCGATTTTCGCACCATTGGGCTGAGATTGTCGACCTGAATCCATCCGTGCAGTTGGATTTGTCGTTCAAAGCTTCGAATTGCATCACTTAGTCCCTTGGCCGTTGATCTTCCTCGGATTGCATATGGTGCTATGGGACTCCGATCAAGGCGATTTCAAAGGCGTTGGACTTCGATTGTCGTTCTGGTCAGATCCGTATGGTCGGATCATCAATCCAAGGCTCTGAATTAAATCTCTTTCTTTCCTGACCATAAAAGGACATAATGAACCTAAATTATACACAACTACTCTAAATGCAGAATGATGCATGCTATGCAATATTTATATTATGAAATGCAAATCTAAGCATAGGAACCTGCATGAATAGGCATTTTAACCTAAATAGATGTGTCTACATCACTATTCAATTAGCTGATCAAACCATAATCACCCCGATTGGGCTAGTAGAGGATGTGGTAATTAGAGTAAAGGATTTTAGCTACCTAGATGATTTTCTAGTTCTTGACATGGATGTGCCACAACGAATACAAGATATGACCTTGATTTTAGGGAGACCTTTCTTGGCTACTGCAAGAGCCATAATCAATTGTGAATTAGGGCACATGATAATAGCCTCCGGAGATAAGCGAACTGATCAACATTTTTGAGGCATCTTCTAAAGGAAAAGAAAAGTGCTCGGTAGAACAGCTAGGTTTGATTCAGGATCTCATGACCATTTTGGCAGTGGAAAACCTAGAACCAGGACTAGAGGTCTTCTACATGACAGAGAATCTCAATTTAGCTTAGCACAATTCCAGCGAATTGAGAGTATTAAAGGCATTTAACTTTGATCTTGATGACATACACATGGATTTGGAGGAACAGGATAACAATCGACAAGATTTGGATTTCTATTCCATGGATTTGGAGACATTTTATTATGAGGATTATTTTGAGGATCTTTAGGAATCGAGCATGGTAGGTGCCGAGAGTAACCATAACCCAGAGTATGAATCCTTTACAGATTTGGAGATAGATGATCCAAAAGTCACTTTCCAAACATTCACTTTTGATTGGGATGAGAACTATAGAGAAGATTCATTAGAAGACCTAATTTTGAGTCATTTCTTGAGGAATTGATCTTGCACCCACTTGAGAAGAATCAAGATGACTTGTTGGATAATGATCCATTAGGTCACATTGCATGAGAGGAACCACACATCTAGGCTATACTGACTAGATTCACTTCTTTTGGGTCCTGGACTCACAACGATCTTACTTCAGAGCCCCATGATCACTACATCTTCCCAATGATTCCTCTGCAAAAACTTAGTAAGAGCCACCTAGAAATGAATCAACTTGACCTATATCATAGACCTTCTGGAATGACTCTTCATCATGATTTGATACTCATTTGTGGCCATTTGATTCTCATCCACCATGATCACATATTTTCTCCTATCACTCATCATAATGAGACAGATGACATATCCTCTTGAGCTCCTTGCTCCCAGCCAATGGTGTTAAACTTAGTGCTTAATGGTGGGCAACCCATCATTTTGAAAAACTCGAGACACTTCTGACCTATTTTTTTGTTGAAATCATATTGCACTTTAGGGTTCGTCCATTAGAACAGTCGACTCCACCTTTGATACTTGTATTAAAGTTAGAAATCGTCCTCAACAGTCATTCCGACCCATTCACCACCCCCTACTCTAATGTACGATTTGAACTAAACTTGAACCCACCTAATTTACAATGGGGACATTACAAATCTTAGGGATGGGGAGGTATTAAAGTGCAAAACACTGTGGGAATCAACTCATGGAGGGGTTTCATTCAAAAAATAAAAAAAAGGGAGAAAGGAGAAGAGAAGTCAATTTGAGCTGAATTGAAAACAATTGAGGAGAAAAGAAAATAAAAAGAAAAGGGAGCACTCAAAAGAAAGAAATGAGATAGCCCTTTGTGATTGAGTATGGAATTTACCTAACTTCCTGGCTGGATTGGATGATGAATTAAGACTTAGAAGGTTAAAACTTAGGAGATTAGTGACAGGTACCGACCTTAGGCCCCTTGGGCTTATTGTAGGGCTTAAACACTCACGTATTCATTAAGATCCGGATTAGTCCTCAAGAGGTTAAGGAACGTGAGAGGCTGATGTATTAAGTATAAGGGTTAGGGAGTATTTAGCCCTGTTGCCTGCCCTTTGGTTTGCGGGGCTTGGTAACCTAAGCACCCAAAATCCATAAACTGGTATGGTTCAATGCGCTTAGGGAAGAAATAATGCCAAAAGTGTTTTGTTCTGAAAAGACATCTCGAAAATATAGCTTAGGAGCGGCTTGAAAACATAAATTGATTGGACGAGTTCCCGACACGGAGAGGTGGAATATTACCCTTGAAGATGTGTATTAACATATCATCTCCTCGGTGCATGTCTCCTAGGATATCTAAATATCCTACCGAGGTCATGTAAACACCTTGTACTAGTTTAGGTGCCATGGGCGGGATTATCTTGAAATTTCGATTTCCAGGGTCTGAATTTAGCTATAGAACACCATGGGCGGTACTATTCTAAAGTGTCAAAAGCCAGGGTTCTGGGGGTTGCCATGGGCGGTGCTATCCCAAAGCATCAAAAGCTAGGAACCATTTAAGGATTGATGGGGGGATAATGAATCTGATACAGGCTGTGTTTAGGGCCAATTTGAGGGTAGATTTAGGGAAATATAAAAAGAAAAGAGAGGAAACTCTCAAAATGAAAAATCCTTCTCTATCTCTCTTATCAAAATGCACTGGCAAAGTCAACCTGGACTTAATACGTCTAATGCACAGGTGCTTTAATCACTCAGGTCAACGAATCTCTGGGTAGTTTTTGCGGGTCTTAGAAGTCTTCGCGGTAGACCTAAGTTGAAGCTGGTCAAGTCTGGATCTTGGTTGGAACTTGAGTACCTCTAAGCCTATTTTTAGTATTTTGATCTAATTTCTAGAGATGTTGCTTAATAGGGCATCCTGATGGTTACATCCAGCTTAGAGATCTGGTTTGGTCCATAGGATTTTGCTAGGGACTAGCAAAAGCTAGGCATGGGGGCATGATGAGAACACCATTGTGGGCCCTAACTAGCCACATTTAGTTGGGTTTGATTGATTAAAGCTCTTACATAATCATCTGCAGGTCGTAATTCTATAATATTCTGATTTGAGAGAATGGGAAATCAGGGCTAATTCTGTAATTTTAACAGCACATCATGAACACAGATTAACCACGGGGTTATTCAGGGGTTAAATGAAGGTCAAATGAGCTTAAAAGTCCAAAAAGTGGGCCAGCACTAATAGGAAAGGGGTTTCATGCACTTCGAGAACTGAAATAGCATATGAAACCCTAATTATCAACCTGCTTCAATTAAGGAGATTTTGGTTAGGATAAAATTCATTTAGATCTCCTAAAATTCATAGAAAAATATTCTAAGAGGTTTGGTACCCTTGGTTTGACCATCTGAACCTATTTTGACCTAGAATAGAGTTTTAGATAGAATTCTACCCTAATTTGGGCTTCTATGCAAATTACCCAGTCAAATGTGGTCAAAACTCAAATCCAACTTGACCATTAAATTCCTTTAATCCAAATTAGGTTAAGGCCAAACCTTGGGCTCAATCATAGTCTATCTTGAGCTAGTTTGCAATTTAGCACTTTAAAAATCTATTTCTTACATTTAGCCCCTCAGGTTTCGAGTTCTTTGTAAATGGGTACCTAACTTTTCATCATTTTATTCACTTAGGTCCCTGCACCATTGGTGGTGGGAACAGACCTGCAATGAAATTCGAGGAAGGATTTCCCCCTCAAATTGAATCCAATCTCCTCCAAATTTAGGGGGAAGTTCCTAGAGGAGATTCCCAATCTCTCAAACCACCTCTTGATCTCCAAATCAAGCTCTAGAGCTCAGTCGAGCTTGAGATTTCATGGATTTTTCTCCCTAAAAACCTGAGCAATCCAAGCCTCTTTCCTCATTCTTAAACTCATTCTGCAGCTTTATAAGAAGCCCTCGACCCCTAACTGTGCTCCTTAGCAAAGTTTTGAGTAGAGAATCCTCTCTCTTCCTCCTCTCCGATCAACCATACTTGAGCTCCGACGACGCTCTCCAATCTCCTTCGTCCAGCCTCCCAACCATGAATTTGGGAGTTTCTTTGTCTTCACCTTAGTCCCTCGCTCCTTGCCAACAGTAGCGGGAGTCTTCCCCCTCTTCGTCGTCGCAGTTCTACCTTGCCGCAAACTTGCCTTCCTCGGCATCGGCTTTCACAAGACAACGCTGATGTAAACACATTTACACTACTTAAAATGTCTATTTATGCATGTTCTTAAGCATAGAATTGCATTTCATGATATAAATATTGCATAACATGCATCATCTCGCATTTAGAGTAGTTTGAATAAAATGGAGGTTAATTGTCTCCTTTTATGTGCTTGGACAGGGCAAACATTTTATCGGGGCCTCGGATCAAAGATCCAACCATATGGATATGATCAGGGCGACGATTGGAGTTCAACGACTCCAAGATTGCCCTAATCAGGCATCCGTAGCATTACATAGAGACCGGGGAACCCTAGAAAATCAAGGGCCAAGATGGTGTAAAGCCGCACTTCAGATGACAAATCCGTCCACACAGATGAATTCGGATCGACGATCGCAGCCCAACGACACAAAAATCGAGTCAATCCGACATCCGTGGCACCATCTACAACTTCCAGAAGATGGACGGCCAAGATGGCACCATGTGGCGCCATCTCAGCCGCCCAAACGGCCGCTTGCATCTTGTGAAGACTGCGCACCCGTCTTCGCCGTTGGATCTCGATCCAACGGCTGCGACGCTCTCGCGTTGAAGTCAGGCGCTCGACACAAATGCGACCGCAGCGTAGCGGTCGAGCTCTCTAACGCGAAGCAGGGACGCGCGTTCGAGCCTCGCCACACAGAAATTGGAGCGGTGGCGCACCTCCAATCGACCGCACGATCACGATCCAATGGCTGCTCGCGCCCGATAGCGCCAACGCGCGATTGGACGCGCGTGTGAACGCGTGATCGCACGCACAGGCTGGCGGGCGGCAGCGGTGAAGGCACGATTTTAAGCCGTCTGATCTCGCGATCGGACGGCTGAGACTTCACGGACGTGCGAAGCCGATGAGGGCGCGAGCAAGCGAGGAGGCGCGCGCGAGCCGCCCATGTCGCCCACGTTAAGGGCTTTAGTGACGGATTTATCCGTCACTAAAGACCCCTCATTTACTATTTTCAACTTGTAATGTCCATTTTGCCCTCACTCCTTGCAACTATAAAAGGAGACCTCCTCCGTACGAAATTCTCATCCCTTCTTTCTCCTCTCTACCCCTCAAAAGCTCAAGAGAAGCTTGTCCCACACCCGGGATGCTTCTCGCGAGATAAAGTTCAATTTTCGTTCCCCTTCGGAAGTGGATCCCGCGACGACGACGGCATGCTGTTTCGTTCCCGTTCTTCTGCTTCGTCCTCCTTTGTCCCTCTTCGTTCTCCTTCATCCAGGCGTCGTCCCGTCCGACTCGTCCTCCAAGCAACCGCCGAGGAGGATTTCTCTCTCCCTATTCTTTTTACCGCTTTCTAGTATAGATTTACTACTTTCTAGATTAATCTACTCGTCCTCCAAGCAATCGTCGAGGAGGACATTTCTCTCTCCATTCTTTTAATGCTTTCTAGAGTAAATTTATCGCTTTCTAGAGTAATTGTTTTATGCTTTCTAGTTGTAATGAACAATCTCTTCAATACAAAAATTCCTTGTTTATTCTACATCTCATTTTGATTTCTCTGTGTAATATTCTCTTTCTCTCTTACTCTCTCTCTCTCTTCTATTTATTGTAAATAATTAGATGGTTCTAAATTGAATTATTCTGTAACAAATAAAAAGAAACGCGTAGTTTTTAAATCAAACGTTTGCCTCCCTGTGTTCAACCCGGAATTTTAATTTCGGTATAAATTTTATTTGTTGAACACGAATTCTTTGCTTTCGATCTATAACGACAGGTTTTCCAAAACCGAACACGTTAGCGTAGGTTCGTACACGTTCAACATTTTGGCGCCGTTGCCGGGGAGGCAACACTCTTTGATTTCTCTTCGCATTTTGTAACTTATAAATCATTTACCTCACTTTTCTCCTTTCTTATTGTAATTGCAGGTACTCTTTCGAGACAGACAAAAGAGGTAGATCGGAGTAAAGTGCTGTGGAAGGTTTTGTAAGTTATCTCACACCTCGCACCCATTAGATTTCATTTCATAACATAATAATTCAAACATCAATCAACGTAGGTGTTCTTATAAACTCTAAGGTCAGATTGTTTGTTGTTTGACATCCATACTCACTCCAACCCCCACATTAAAAAAAAGAAAAAAAAAATCTCACAGAGGTACACAACCTCATCTGATTTTCTAACTCAACCGGTAAACCGATCTTAGGAGCCGGTACACACATCCAAACACATAATCGAGTAGAAATCAGATTAGGTAATCATTTGTGTGCCTAATTAAGTGGTGCATTTGTGGCCAATTGTTTGAGTTGATTGGGCCTCACCACTTCAAATAAAATAAACTCATTAAGTAGCTGCCAATTAGGTTCAACTCTTAGGGATTTACCAGGCACTCCACATTCTTTTTAAACTTTAAAGGAAAACATCTTCACCTGTGCTTGTAAAACTTGGTGTGCCAACGAAACTTGATTGAAAACACCTAAAGTTGAATCCTAAAAGCTACTAAGCAAGATTTGAATCTTAAAATTCACCACATCAAAAACAATCTTGCTTGAAAACCACTGGTTGTGCACTCACACACAAATCAATCAATCATTAAGGGCACAACCCATTTAAAGGGCCCATCACATTCCGAAGCACATTCAAACCTAGCCCTAAATAAAACAAAGTAGACGTTGGCCTTAAGGATTGGACTCGCTCTTCAGAACCCAGAACGAGATTATTTTCGATTAGTCTGTTTCTACTGTTCAATCTGATGTCTAGCTAGGGGAGTAGAGTCAAACGATCGCGGCTGGGGGGTACACTAGGAACCGGAGGTGCAAGCCGAAGGAAGAACCTTCTCCCCAGTCCCTCCTTCTAACTGGTTGGATTGAACAGACGGAAGTAGATCAAATCATTCCTTTATCTCAAGACAGATTTTGAGAGTCTGTAGGTCTTTAGGCTAACCTATTTAAGGACATGTTTGATTGTTTGTATTGCAGGGCACCTTTCTTCCTCCCGTGTATCATGAATCCTTCCACATATTTCACGCATTCCCGCTCTTTCCCTCCTGTTGTAAATTATCCTCAACATGACGATTATCCCAACTCGTATTGTAATCAACCATCAGTTAATTGGGATAAATCGGATTGGGGATACAATTCCGGACCCTCGTGTTTAGGGTCTAACCCTGAACACTTTGATTTTGATTTTTATCCTTCTCAGAGCTACATCGATTATAGGCCGTCTTCCTTTCATGAACAGCATAATACGATCTACAATCAAGAAGGATACACCGATCCTTACCCATCCTCTGATTTCACTGCCTTTAGGTCATCACCATCTTTTCAACAATCTGAAATGACCTATTATCAGGAAGGGTATAACGAATCTCAATTCGTTAATTCCCCTGCATTGAGCCCAAACCCGCCCAACCCTGAACCAACTCATTTGGTTCAGGTTAACCAAGTTCAAGATAAGGTTCTGGCTAACTTGAGGAATATCATTCAATCTTTAGAAGTTCAGCCAATACCTTGCATTGAGAGATTGGAGCCCCTGATTGAAATGATTGATGATTTAAACAAGTCTTTGTTGGATTGGCTCCAGGATGTTAAGGATAAGAACCCGGGTGAGTTTCTACTTGGGAAATTAGCAAAATTGAGGATGAGATTCGTGGTTACTTTGATTCAATCTTGGAATAATTCCCAGGATGAACCCTCTTCAGGAAAGCTAATAATAGAACCCGCTCAGGCACCTGTTGGGGGGGACAAGTGTTATGAGGCTGACCAGATTGAATTAAAGCAACCAATTAAGGATGATTTGATTTCTTCACCTGAGATCCCTGAGCCGGGTTACGAGGAAACGTATGTCTCCTTGGAACAGAAAGTGACAACTGATTTTGGGACATACATTGATACGGATCCTGATGGTGAAGATTCAAGTTGCGAAGTCTCACGCGAGTTTTCTGAACACGATTTCTGTGAGACAATTGGGCCTGAGGAATCTGATAGATCATTTAATAGCCCAATAACTGAGGAAACTGATCTTATTAGGGCACACATTACGGATCCAGAATCGCATTTTCTGGAAGAATCAATTCAATACCCTGATTATCAGTTACACCCTGTTGAGCTTATTGATGATTCTAATTCTGAGATAATTAGACCCAAGTCAATTTTGATTCTGCCACATCATTTAGACTTGGAGATTTCAGACGGGGTGATGAATATACAAGAGGTCCTGGAATTTGATATGCTAAATGAGGAGGATAGGAGATGGGAAGTGTTGATTTGGGAAATGAATTTTGGAGGAAATGGAAGATTGAGTCGAAGGGTTCCTTTTAAGCTAAAACCATCAAATCAGAACCCTTACGACATTTGTTTCGAGGATGTTCAACCCAAGCACACATTCAACGATTATCCTTTTGAGCTTCAATTTTCTGTAACCCGACTTTTTGGTCTTGGGTTGCATCCTCAGAAATTGCAGGCCCGATCCCGCTTACATTCTGATTTTAGGTTTTGGCTAATTTTTATCCAGAACCTAAGATATTCTCGATTATGAGGTGTGGGTCCGCACCACAATCTGGTCCACATCTGTGGACCTCTGCTGACAGGTCAGAGGATTCTTCTGTTCATTCTAATTCTGACCTGCACATGTGAATTCTTCATTTCTTTTCTTTGTATAGTGTGCCTAGCTGAAGGCACTAAACTCAGCACTTATATAGTTCTTTTTCGTTTTCATCTTGGAGCGGACCTGATATTCACGCAATTCAGGTGCTTTCTACACTTTTCCACTCTGTTTTATGTCTTTTTAATACAATGAGGACATTACATTAGATAGGCATGGGGGGGTGGATATTCATCTCTGAATTCATTCGTCAGCTCCGTAGATTTGTTTATTTTCTTTTATAAAAAAAAAATTTCGGAATTAGGAAAGAGAATTTGGGTTTAAGAAAATTTTCAATCTTAGGAAATACTACATTAGGATCTGAACACAAAGACCCCTCAGGTCTTTGGACTTAATTAGCCTGTGTATCAACTAAAATGTGGATTTGTCTTTGAGTCCTCGCCATCTTAATTCTATTATAATTGGAATAAATAAGTTTGGGTGATAAGTACACGACTTATCAACCCGCCCTCTGATTTGAGGGAATTTTGAGTTTTAAGCATCTACACACTTTCTTTGCATTGACTCGTTATTCGGCGATTCTAACGGAAATTGGGTAGCTAATGAACCTTCTAGGGTGATATGTCTGGCAAGTTATCGTGGGTAACAACCCATAGGTAGGTTGTCCAGAGCCCAGTCACTGGACCTTTCTCTTTTTGTTGCCTTTAGGTAAATCTTAGATCAGGGAAGCCACCTATTTTAAAAAAAAAAAAAAAATCAAAAAGAAAAAGGAGAAAAGAACAAAAAGAAATAAGCCACACTTCGCCGCATGAGTATGGCTGGCAAGTTGTCGGTGGTAACAGCTCATCGACCGGTTGTCCAGAACCCAGCTCAGAAAATGCACTAAAAATTCCCAAAACACTTAGGAAGAAGCGGGGAAGTAGAATAAACCGGGGAAATATACACTGGATTCACCCTTGTGTTGACCCTGTTAAAAAAATAAAAGTAGGGAGAAAGCTACCGGTTGTAAAGATACACCTTTAGGCAGAATTCTTTTTGAGGTCACCTAGAGGCGTAGAAATCTGAAGTCCGTTCTAATTGCCGGTCAACGAGTCTATCACAAATCACAATAAGATGCTTAAAGCTTAGGGTTCTCATCAAATCTTGGGTGAGTTGAATGGCCGTAGAAAGCCACTCTTAAACCCTAAAATTTGAAAATCCAAAAAAAAAAAAATTAGAAAAGAGTAAAAAGAGAAAATGAAAATTTTTTTGAATAAGGCGAGGGCTTGAGGCGGTCTGCATTTTGGCTGATACCCGGGCACTGTTGTGTCTTTGAAAGTTCAGTTCCTAAGTAGACAATTTCTTAATGATTGAAAATAACTTAGGTCCAAATAATCTTACCTAATTCTTTTATAAATAGCATATAGTTTTTGCTAGGGACTAGCGAAAGATAGGCATGGGGGTAAGATGTAAACACATTTACACTACTTAAAATGTCTATTTATGCATGTTCTTAAGCATAGGATTGCATTTCATGATATAAATATTGCATAACATGCATCATCTCGCATTTAGAGTAGTTTGAATAAAATGGAGGTTAATTGTCTCCTTTTATGTGCTTGGACAGGGCAAACATTTTATCGGGGCCTCGGATAAAAGATCCAACCATATGGATATGATCAGGGCGACGATTGGAGTTCAAGGACTCCAAGATCGCCCTAATCAGGCATCCGTAGCATCAGATAGAGACCGGGGAACCCTAGAAAATCAAGGGCCAGGATGGTGTAAATCCGCATTTCAGATGACAAATCCGACCACACGGATGAATTCGGATCGACGATCGCAGCCCAACGACACAAAAATTGAGTCAATCAAACATCCGTGGCACCATCTACAACTTCCAGAAGATGGACGGCCAAGATGGCGCCACATGGCGCCATCTCAGTCGCCCAAATGGCCGCTTGCATCTTGTGAAGACCGCGCACCCGTCTCCTCTCCGCCTTTGGATCTCGATCCAACGGCTGCGACGCGCCTGCGTTGAAGTCAGGCGCTCGACACAAACGCGACCGCAGCGCAGCGGTCGAGCGCTCTAACGCGAAGCAGGGACGCGCGTTCGAGCCTCGCCACGCAGAAATTGAAGCGGTGGCACACCTCCAATCGACCTCACGATCGCGATCCAACGGCCGCGCGCGCCCGATAGCGCCGACGCGCGATTGGACGCGCGCGTGAACGCGTGATCGCACGCACAGGATGGCGGGCGGCAGCGGTGAAGGCGCGAGCAAGCGAGGGGGCGCACGCGAGCCGCCCACGTCGCCCACGTTAGGGGCTTTAGTGACGGATTTATCCGTCACTAAAGACCCCTCATTTACTATTTTCAACTTGTAATGTCCATTTTGCCCTCACTCCTTGCAACTATAAAAGGAGACCTCCTCCGTACGAAATTCTCATCCCTTCTTTCTCCTCTCTACCCCTCCAAAGCTCAAGAGAAGCTTGTCCCACACCCGGGATGCTTCTCGCGAGATAAAGTTCAATTTTCGTTCCCCTTCGGAAGTGGATCCCGCGACGACGACGGCGTGCTGTTTCGTTCCCATTCTTCTGCTTCGTCCTCCTTCGTCCTTCTTCGTTCTCCTTCATCCAGGCGTCGTCCCGTCCGGCTCGTTCTCCAAGCAACCGTCGAGGAGGATTTCTCTCTCCCTATTCTTTTTACCGCTTTCTAGTATAGATTTACTACTTTCTAGATTAATCTACTCGTCCTCCAAGCAATCGTCGAGGAGGACATTTCTCTCTCCATTCTTTTAATGCTTTCTAGAGTAAATTTATCGCTTTCTAGAGTAATTGTTTTATGCTTTCTAGTTGTAATGAACAATCTCTTCAATACAAAAATTCCTTGTTTATTCTACATCTCATTTTAATTTCTCTGTGTAATATTCTCTTTCTCTCTTACTCTCTCTCTCTCTTCTATTTATTGTAAATAATTAGATGATTCTAAATTGAATTATTCTGTAACAAATAAAAAGAAACGCGTAGTTTTTAAATCAAACGTCTGCCTCCCTGTGTTCAACCCGGAATTTTAATTTCGGTATAAATTTTATTTGTTGAACACGAATTCTTCGCTTTCGAACTACAACGACAGGTTTTCCAAAATCGAACACGTTAGCGTAGGTTCGTACACGTTCAACAAATGCCTACCCCCTCGTCTTTCTCTTCGTTCCCTCTATCCTGTTTATTTAACCATCCACTTTAATTTTATCCACTCAAACTTCGCTTTCGACTGCTAATCGCAATGCACCATCTTCGTCTTCCGTAGTGCCGACGAAGCCGCATGACTGTTACATTGCACGAAACCGCATGCCATCGAGTCCACGAGCTCAACCTCACTTCCCTACACAAAAGCTCTCTACTCATTTCCACTTTCGCCCACTCTATGACTCTGTCAAACACCTCATCCTTCGGTCACCTTCCCAGACACCATTCGGCCGCCCTAATCCACCAAACACCATGCTGACACTGCCTACGTCTTCCTCGCAACTTGACGATCCTGTTGAACTATCTGATTAGGGAGTTTAGCCCATGTTTCATTATTTCGGGTCTCACCTATCTTCACTGCATTGCCGCCACTTCGCTACCTCCGTCTGTCATGCTCTAACCCTTTCCAACCTCGTTGCAACCTCAGGCACTGTGATTCCAAGTCAAGAAGAGCTCCAGGCTCTCAATTGCATTCACCAGCATCAGATGCAACTTCAATTTAACGAGCCTCATGAAGTTACGTGCAAAGAAGAGAAGGCCTTTAGTCCCACATCATGTGTGGGAGACCTCGTGAAGGCAAATAAAGACAATTCGTGCTGAGGGCTCGTTGCCTTAGCATGCACCGGGGGTGAGGTCCCCATACACGCACCAGGGGTGAGGTCCCCATACACGCACCCTCGCCTGTGATAATACCAGCGGGTCTAGGCTGGATCCGTTTACCTGGATACTTGGGTTTGACTTGATTTTGAAGGAAATTTGAGGAGGAGAGGGGAGGGCTTTGCACCTCAAGATTCGTGCCCCTCCTCTCTCAACACTTACTCAGCACTTGGCTTGTGCCTTGTGCTTATTGCTGTGCTTGTGTGCCTTGGGTCTTGACGGTTAAGGCATTTGAATCCTCTTCTCGATGTCTGAGGCCTTATGATTCTGCTGATTACTATGTTACATTTGGTTGAGAGTTACTGTTCATATATTTAAAATTGAATTAGAGCTTACATTAGGGTTAAATTGGTGGTTTAAACCACCATTTTAACCTAATATTTTTGCACTCTCACTCTTGATTTTATTGAGATATTATTCTGATTCATATTAAGCATTATTTCGATTATATTTGCATATCTCTCTTGATTATTGTGATCAGTTGATTGAGTTGCTAATTTGCTCCCTATGAACAACCTCAGACTCACTTTTGTTTCTTGAGTTTTATAAATTTAAGTGTTGTTACGATTTTTGACCATACTACGATGTGTATTTCTAAAATGACAATTTTCGCACCCAAAACGAAGTGAGAAATTTGGCGGTGACATAGCAAGGAAAATGAACCACGATTGGGTATTGTTCCAAAACAAAGGAAGCATGAAATAGGGAGCATCTAAGCAGCTCCAATGGCGATCAAAATGAAGATAAAAACATCAAAACAACTAAAATCAACAAAAGAACCACCATGTCTACCTACTCACGAAGGAGCTAGAGGGTGGTGGAGCCTCGATGTGGTGGTTTCGACCATGGGAAGCATCTCCCACTTACCAGCGAGTGCCCTCAGCTGGTGAGAGGCCGCTAGGATAGGAAAAGAAGAGAGGGAGAGAAGAGAAATGTGGGTGTGTGGTCGACATGGTGATGGTGTGTGCTCTGTGAGGTGTTTGCATGCTCTGTGTGGTGGATGTCGACAACCTAAGAGTGGAGGCAAGGGTACGGTTTTATAGGTGAGGGGTGGTGTGTGCGGCGCACGCAAGTGACCATTAAGGATATTTAGAAAAGTATGAGTGAGGTACTTGGGGTTTCAGATAATGAATGTAGGTAATAGGTGGATAAAAATGGATGGTGACACACACATGGGAAATGAAATATGAAGAATCTATCTCTCTCTCTTTCTTCCTCTAAATTATTCATGAATGTAGGTATTTACAAAATGCATGAATTGTTAATTAATCCTAAATGTGTAATCCTAGAAAATAACATAAGATTGATAAGTTATTGGCGTGAATTGTTGTGCAATCACACCCATGCCTATTTTTTGCTAGTCCCTAGCAAAACTCTTATTCAGTACTTAATATAGTAGTAAGTGTTTAGCAATGATCATTAGTTGAAGATTTTTCTAAAGCAATACCAATGTGTTTATCTGTTGGACATTGTGAGAACCAATTACAAAGAAGACTACTAGTACTTAAGATTTACATGACATATACCATCTCCCGACTAACAAGGGCTCTTGGGATTTAAACCTTAAGTACGACTGATTAGCCCATATTTGTGGGCTATTTAGGTATTTAAATGTCTAGACATTAAGTTAATTTTAACATGTATTCAGCATGCATTAGGACAAAAATACATTAATTACAGATTTGTTTCATGCATTGCATTTTTATGTAAATTAGGTCTTAGCATGCATGGTTTTTAATTTAGTTTGCATTTAGTGGGAATTATACATAACACATGCAATTAGATATTTTATAAGGCTTTGTCTATAAATAAGCCAATGTTATTATATTTCTCATCTTTTTTCTTCACAGGAACGGCTCTGCCTCTCCTCCTCCAGCCATACCTCCTTAATGGCCGTTAGAAGCGGATCTGCTCTTGCCTCTCCATTTCAAATCCATGTAGACGGCTACAAGAGAGGGAGAAATGCTACCGTGCTCGAGGAGACTCTGTCCCGACTTCACCACCGTGAAGAGCTTCGAGCTCAGCTTCATCAACACCATCGTGCATCTCCAAGGTCAAAGCATCGCCACACTGTGGGCCAACGGGGTGACAGACTGTCGTGCCAATTCGGCAAGCTTAGCCATCACTGTGCGCGTGCATCTCTGACGGCCATGCAACCATCATCGTGTAACTAGTAGATCACCTTCCCTGTCCACGCACCACCAACACCATCTTCTTCTTCTTCTTCTTCTTTCGTTTACTCTATTTCTCTTCCACCAACAAACCCAACATCTTCAAATAGATCCACCAGCTACTACCTCCTTCACTGCCTGACCACCTCGCATGTGCCACACCTCTCCGCACAGCACCTCTGCAGCCTCTGCCCGTAGCACACGACCATCTCCTCCACGTGCTCACGCAGCAGCTGCAGCTGCAACAACACGTGTGGCCTGCACGTGACCTCCACATGTAAGCCCTCTACCTACCCAAACAAACTACGCGCACATCCTCCGCGCGCGCCCGTAGCCCTCTAGCAGTGCCACGCCCCCTCATCTCCATGCACAGAAGCAACAGTAGCAGCCACCGCTGCCTCTTCTCTTGTTCATATAGCTGACTCTGACCATGTTGCGACTCACCGTCGCTACCACTGCGAAGCCATCGCTCCAGTTGGCCTCTGGCGAGCTCCTCCCCTCCGGCCATCCCTTCCTCCACGTGCATGCCCAAGGGAAAGTTTGCCCGGTTTTGGGTCCCATTTGTTATTACATTCATATGCCATTGCAAGCTTTTGATTTTTTCTTTTATTAATTAAATATTATGGTTTTTTTAGGAGAGCCCCCCTTATCTTTCATTGAAATGCAAGTTCAGTAATAACAAGCATTGATAGCTTAGTTAAAAAGGGGCTTTAGCTTGCTTACTTAGGAAAACTAGTTGTGAACATTATTATTTTCAATTTAGTGAGTTTTAATAGGCCATTACCTCTCTATGGACATGACCCACTCTTCTCGAGTGGTTTAATTTTAATTCAATACTTTGATTTGTCGATTTTCCACCACTTAGAACTACAAATGACAAATCATCTTAATTATTATCTTTGAAAGTGAAAATTAACTTGTCAAATGGTGCCATTACTGGGGAAGCAACGAGCCTATTAAACTCGCATTTATTTATTTATTGGTTCACACATTTTATTTGAGGCACATTTCAATTCAATTATCTATTTGGTGCGAGGTATGCGTATTTGGAGACATCTTGTCACACCAGCCTCAAAGATCAGGCGATCCTTGACGTCGCTAATAAAGTTGCAACACTGGGAGAAGGAACATCACACCTGCCTCTGCAATGCCTTGGTGGACCTTGTTTCCACCACTAGAGGAGATATTTGGAGAACCACATCCTTATCTCATCTATTCAGCTGTAGATAGAATTTAGGTTTTAGAACTTTATTTTCTTGCACATACATTTTGTTTGAGACCCTTGTTTTGAGGTACATTTTAGGGGTTTGTTCCCCAACCTTCTTTTAGGCCCTTGCATGGGCATTTTTGTGGGAGTTTGTTCCCATTTATTTAGACTTAGGTTTTTATTTTCTTTCGTGGATTGATTTTATTTTTCTTGTTTGTGCATAACTAGGCTAGATATAAAACATAAAAAAAAATCATGAACTACCTGCTAAAAGCTGCATGCCCCTGGTCGAACCATATAGGTGTCTATGACAGCTTCTAGATTTCATTTTGCATTGTGTGCATTTTGCATTGTTGATTGCTGGAGGGAAGGTACATCCTCTTTCTTTGCATTCTATATTGTTCATGCATGTGCATTTGGATTTCATTGCAAGACCACCTAATTGAATCGAAAAGATTTAACAAGTGGTCACATATTTTTCTTGAAAAAGGGCTTTAAATTAAGGAGGAACACTAAAAACCAAGAACTTAAACTGAAAACTTGTCGTGCGTTTCAAAACTCAAACTCAAAATTTTACGATGATTGCACACGTGTATGATTGTGCACCAAGGCACACATTTAGACATTGCTAGGTTTTTGGACCGCTAGGTAAGAACCCTCTTACCATTGGATTCTAAAGTGTTTAGTACTCAAGATCAAAGGTTTGGTAACTCCAAGGGGGGGATACCCTGTCACGTATTTTTGAGGGTAGTTAAGAGGCACCGTGAAAGCAAAGCTTCAAAGGAAGGCTTAGGCTTACTTGCATCCCTCGATCTTCCATCCTTGGAGTACTTTACCATTTGAACTTTAGGGAAGAGCGCCTAAGTTCCAACTAGGTCTTTTTAGGCATTTCATAGGTCAACAATAGGCACATAAATTGATTGAACAAATTGATTTGTCACCTACAAGTGGACTTAAATCTCAAAAGCCTAACTGATTAGAGATCTAAAAAGTCCTCTGATTTGTATTTGTATTGGGAGGAATCTGATTGTGGTGTGAGTTAGAATGGACCACATTGACTTTCATCCTTTCACATCTTGCCCTCACCCTTACCTCCACTCTGCGATCTTTGATCCCATATGCCGCGATGGTCCATCTTTTGATGGACAGACAACCAGTGGGATCCTTTTTACTCCAATTATAAGAGTATTGGCCTAGTTAAGTCCCAAATCAGTGAGCAGAACCCAGGAGAGGGATTTACCTTGCCCAATATCCCATACAACATAGAAATGCCCAACCCACCCTCCCTGAATAATTATAATGGTTGGACAAAAACTCCTAGGAACTATAAGCCTGAGACTAACTTCTCTCCTGATAGTAATGATGACCTCTCCTCTTTGAAGATGGAAATACAGAAAATGCAAGACGAAATGATCAAATTATTAGGAGAATCTTCGAGAGCCGGCCAACAAGAAAAAGAAGCCCTTAGCCACCCGACCTACCCCATTGAGGATGAAGTGTACCCCTCTACACTAGATGCATCTCCCGTGAGAGAGCTACACCCTAAGTTGGAAGGGAATTTTAGGGATATGTAAGGGAAAATAGCTACTTTTCGAGGATTTTGAAACCTCCTCGCTAGATGACACTTCCTTGGGAGATCCACGCCTTAATTGGGAGGAGGATATGAATGAAAGTAGCTATGCATTGGATTTAGAAAGGTGGCAACCTGAGGAAGATGATGATCAAGTTGAGTATCCACCTGAATTATATTGGAGTCAAAAGGGAATGATGGTACCATTGGAAGACCTTGACCTAGATGACAGTATTTTCATGACATTTGATGAAGTGGGCCATCCCTTCTGATCATGAGATGGAACTCAAGCTCACCCTTAGGGAACCTAACACTGAATAAATTCACTTATCTGAGGAGTCCGATGTTACCGATGTAAACCATTTACCCCAGATAGAGTGCCCTAGGGGACTTGTTGGGCTTTTAGATGATTCTAGACCTCGGGTACATGATGAATTGTATGATGAGGAGAAGGATGAATTATATGAGGAACCTATATTCAAGATTTGGAGTGACACTAAGGGTGATTATGTCTTATTTGAAGAATTAGTCCCTGAAGATGTCCCGAATTTGACCAAATTAGGTTTTCTTAGCACATATATTTATGATATCCCTCCTCATCATGAAATAATGGAAAACATGGAAACAACTTCTGAGATTAATGTGGATTCACATATAGACTCCGGGGAGGATTTTAGTAAAGAACAAGAACCTGGGGATGAGATTGATAGGATAATCCCTAGATCTGTTGTTTCCAACATGCCTTCATTTGATTTGGAGTCACCCTCTGATTCGCTTATGTCTGAAGGCAAAATTTTGACTCCATACCTTGAAATGATCACAGATGATGTGCAGGTAGATACTTGTGATAGTACAAAGGATGCTAGGGATGCAATTGAGGAATTGGAAAGATTGTTAGGGATGGACATTGAGCGGAATAAATCCAACCTAGATCTTATGACCATCCCGCAACCTCAAAACTTGGAGACCCTAGACAATCCTTGGCTTAAAGACATGCTCACTACTTTTTTGACTGGGGGGCTTAACAGACCAATATCTCTTATAATGGGGTACCAGGTATGGATCGATGCTTTCTATGGTCAGTCCATCACCTTGGGGGTTTATCTCTGCACCATTCCTTCCCTTTCCTTTTAGAGGATCCTTGTCATCCTCTCCCTAGCCCTTTGGAGGTTGTTATGCCAGTTTATCCTTTAGAACTGCCTCCGGTGACCTGGGAAGATTTCATTCCCATCATGGTTGGGCGAGCATTTGCTATTGGGAATCATCATCTACTCGCCAACATCCTAGGTTACCTCTTTTCTAGGCCAGCATTACTTTGCTCATTTTTAGGGTCTATTTCTTTAGTTTTGGAACCTGACTTGTAGGTTCTTTGGCTACTCGGTTGCTAACTAAATAACGGTAGCCCAACTATGACCTAGGTAGTATCCTTCTATGCAATAGGGACATTGTAGATTTTAGGCATGGTGGGGTGTACTTAGGGATATACATAGCATTTATACATAGTGCATCCATACATTTAGTTAAAACATTCTGCATTGCATACATTTGCATTGATAAAAAAAAAGAGAAAAAAAATTATAGTATTGAGTTTAACTAGTTGGACCCTGCATTTTTAGGCATAAGATCAGGACTTTTGGTTAGACTAAGTTGACTCTTGGTGTTTGACTTTAGAAGCTAAGTTGAGCTACTAGCTTTAGATCCTTAGGGTCCTTTGTGGACTTAAAAACTTAAATAGGAGTTAAGTTACAGACTACTCCTCAAGAGGTTGAGGAAGGAAAGCTAGGGATTGAGTTAAAGGCTGGGTAGTACTTGATGTCTTTTTCTACCTTTTGGTTTACGGGTCCTTGTAACCTAAGCATCCACATTTCACACATACTTGGTCTTGTGTAAATAATGATCACCTTAATTCATTTATGAAAGACAATTTACTTCTCTTAGTTCTGACTTAGGAGAGGCTTGAAAACATAATTTGATTGGACGAGTTCCCGCCGCAATCATCCCTGCCACAAGAGAGGTGGAGTATATACTCACCTTGAGGATGCGATGATAACATGTCACCTCCTTGGCACTTGTCTCTTAGGATATCTATCCTACTGGGGGCATGTAAGTGCATTGTGCGGTTTAAGTACCATGGGCGGCACTATCTCGAAGTGCTGATTGCCACAGGCCTGAATTTGATAAAGAAATCCATGGGCGATACTATCTCGAAGTGTCAATTGCCAGGAGTTCTTGGGGTCGCTATGGGCGGTGCTATCTCAAAGCATCGAAAGCCAGGCACCCTTCGAGGTTCGGTGATGGGGACAATGAATTTGACATAGACTGTGTTGATAGTTGATCCAAGGTTAGACTTAGAGGAATCAAACAAAAATATATATATTAAAAAAAAAATCCTTCTTACTCTCTTTCTAGGTTGGCAATCATACCAACCTCAAATAACTTAGACCAATGCATATGCACGGATGCTTTAATCTCTAGGATCAATAGACCCTAGGGTAGAGTTAGAAATTAGAGAAACCTGTGCCTGCAACTCATCTTTAACTGGCCAAGTCTGTAACTTAGCAACTACTTGGGAACCTTAGGTTTAAAGTCTTAACTTAACATGTTTCTAAAGGAAGATCGATTAGGTTGGCTGGTTCACTTAGACAGCTGAGTTATTGCTTGAATTTGCTAGGGACTAGCAAAAACTAGTCATGGGGGCATTGATTAGCCCATATTTGTGGGCTATTTAGGCATTTAAATGTCTAGACATTAAGTTAATTTTAGCATGTATTTAGCATGCATTAGGATATAAATACATTAATTATAGATTTATTTCATGCATTGCATTTTTATGTAAATTAGGTCTTAGCATGCATGATTTTTAATTTAGTTTGCATTTAGTGGGAATTATACATAACACATGCAATTAGATATTTTATAAGGCTTTATCTATAAATAAGCCAATGTTTATTATATGTTTCATCTTCTTTTTTGCAGGAATAGATCTACCTCTCCTCCTCCAGCCATACTGGTCGTGCGTGCTTCACGTGTTTAGAAATCGAGGTTACAAGTAACCTATCGTCGTAGTTGCTAAACACGTCGATCAAATAAAATTTATATCGAAACTCCAACGGAGTCCCGGGTCGAACATAGGGAGGCGACGTTTACTTTATTGAAAATCGTGCTTCGTTTCATTTCTTTTTGGTATTTTATTGTTTTGATATTTTTTGTATTTTCGAAATAAAAGAAATCAAGTAAACGTATCACAAGATAGAGATCTGAAACAAATCTGATATATATTACTTCTAATGTCAATTACAAGAAACTATGAAAGCATATAAAGAGAGGGAGGTGAGAGGAAATCTCCCGAATCGGTTGTTCGGCGAGACGACGGCGCCTGGCGGAAGCTCGGACGAAGGAGGTGAGGAGCGAGACGACGGAGGTGAGATGCTGGAGGACGTCGAGTTGAGGAAAGCTTTGGCGTAGCTCCGGAATGGAGGTGAGAAGATGGAGTTGATCTACTATCGGAATGGAGGTGAGAGGATAGCTCCAAGGTGACCTATGAAGGGAGATGGGAAGTTGGAGGAATATTTGGTGGGGCAGAGGTTCACTACACTAATAGGCACCTTGGGAGCTTGAGAATAAGCTCTAATGGAGCGTTGGTAGGCTCGCTAGAGCTTAGGAGTAGGTGGGAGTAGAGTAGGTAGAGATGGCTTGGAAGGGAGGGGGTGTAGGTCCTTTTATAGTGGTGGAGAAGAGGCAAAAATCGTATCTAAGTCTTTACTGACGTCCACAAATGTCACTGCAGCTGTTGCTGAAGATCCGCCCTTCAATTGTTCTTGCTGGCGTGCGCAGACCATTAGTGGCATCCATAAACATCACCGTAGCTATCGCTGAAGATTCGCCTATCAAATCCTCTTGCTAGCGTGCGCTGACCATTAGTGATAGCTGCATGCGTCACTAATGGTTCATCGCTAGAGATTCGTTCTGTTCCTTGCTGGCGCTGCACGCATCGCACGCTCGTGTCCCGTGCGTGCTGGAATGCACAGGCACATCACACTATGCTGCGCGCTGTGCGGTGCGGTGCATGAGCGGTGAAATTGAAAATTGGGGGGGCTGCAGGGATTTGAACCCACGCCCCTTCGATGCGAATCGCTTCGTCAACTAGTGCGTCACGACACCCTTTGTGTCGCGAGGAAGAAATCGGTGTAGATGCTTCCTAACCGTTGGATCTTGATCCAACGGCTAGGATTAATGGCGTAGATGATGAGGGAGAGTGGGCGGTGGCTGCTGGCCAGGTTTGGGCGGCCTGGGTGGTGCCACGTGGCGCCATCTGGGTCGCTCATCTTCTTCTTGTAGAGGGTTCCACGGTGCTCAGATCGGGATGATTCCTGTGATGCTAGATTACGATCGTCGCTTCGGATCCATCCGTACAGTTGGATTTTCCATTCGAAACCTGTATGGATGTCGCATTGCCCCCTGGCCATTGATCTTCCTCGGGCTTAATATGATGCTACGGGACTCCGATCTGGACGATTTCAGAGGCGTTAATCTCTGATCGTCATCCTGATCAGATCCGTATGGTCTGATCGTCCATCCAAGGCCCTAAAATAAATCCTCTTTTCTCCTGACCATAAAAAGGACCTAATTAACCTAAAATATAAACAACTACTCTAAATGCAGAATGATGCATGTTATGCAATATTTATAACATGAAATGAAAATCTAAGCCTAGGAACATGCATGAATAAGCATTTCAACCTAAATAGATGTGTCTATATCACATACCTCCTTAATGGTTGTGAGAAGCGGATCTGCTCCCACATCTCCATTTCAAATCCATGCAAATGGCTACAAGAGAGGGGGAGCTGCTACTGTGCTCAAGGAAACTCCACCCTGACTCCACCACCGTGAAGAGCTTCGAGCTCATCTCCATTACCACCACCGTGCATCTCCAAGGTTTAGCATTGCCACACTGTGGGCTGGTAGGGTGACAGATTGCCGTGCTAATTCGACGAGCTCGACCATCACCATGCACGTGCATCTCCAACAGCCACGCAACCATCACCGTGTAACCACCGGATCACCTTCCCTGTCCACGCACCACCAACACCATCTTCTTCTTCTTTTTCTTCTTTCTTTTCCTCTATTTCTCTTCCACCAACAAACCCAACATCTTTAAACAGATCCACCAGCCGCTACCTCCTTCACTACCTGACCACCCTACATGCGCCACGCCTCTCCACACAGCACCTCTGCAGCCTCCGCCCACAGTGCATGACCATCTCCTCCATGTGCTCACGTAGCAGTTGCAGCTGCAGTAACACGTGCGGCCTGCCCTCGACCTCCGCGTGCAAGCCCTCAGCCTACCCGACCAAATTGCGTGTGATTAGTCAATTTTTGCTTTCGAAAATGATGATTAATAAGATTTGTCATTGGATTTCCAAGTGGTGGAAAATCAATTAATCAAAACACTTAAAAATTAAACCACTCACAGGAGAGCGGGTCGTATCCATAGGGAGGCAGAGGCCTATTAAAATCACAATTAGGTAGAGATTGAGTTCGCTAAAATATTTGTCAAATCAAATAATGCATATGTCACTCTAAATGTAAACCTTAAATTTATGGAGAAGTCAAGGGTTGTTGACGTAATTTTCATGTAAGAAAATTATCCATGTGGATGGGTATATCATGTACTTTTCACTTGCTTGCATACTAAAATGTAATTCAAAATTAAATGTAATGCATATCGAGATGAATCATAAAGGCTTAACAATTATCTAGAAGAATAAGCAGAAAGCTATAATTTCACCACAATTTCATTAATCTAAGAAATCAAAAAATGATTCTTGACAATAGCAATTTCCGTAAATAGAAATGCAAACCAAAACAGGGGATTCCACCTCTCTCCTCCTCACGCACGGGAGAGAGGTTCGTTCAAGGAGCTACTCAGGGAAAAGGTCGGCTAGAGTGAGGTCTTCGCGATGGCATAGGAGGTGTAGTTAGAGGTGGCCGGTGGTGGGTGCTCACAGGTGGAGAGGGGCGACGATGATGGGTTGGCCTATTGTGTGGCTGCTGAGGATGTTGTGCTGCTAGGTGTGCGCATGGCCATTGGAGGTGCTGGAGGACACACGCTTTGCTCGTGGGTGGAGGTACTGGAGTAGCGCATGCTTTATGCGCGTGGGATGGAGGCAAGGGCTGGTGGGGGGGGTGCTCTGTTGCTGCTAGAGCAGCGCTTGGAGTGGCTGCAGGCGGAGGTGTAGCACAAGGGGCGCGGAGGTTGTGTGGCCATGCAATGGGTTGGTTCTGCTGCGCACAGCATGGGAGGCACAGGTGGAGGTGTAGTGCACTCTGTGCGTGGGCGGAGCTGCTGCTGGTGATGCGTGCAGTTGCACGCGGAGTAGGCGAAGGACTTGCTGCAGGTGATGTTTCTACAGGGTGGTGAGGAGGTGCGTGCATCTGAAGGCGAGGGTAGTGCAGTGGGTGGCGTGTAAAGGTTGTGCTCTGTTGCTGCAGTTGTAGCTGCTGTGTGAGCTTGGCGACGACGAGTGAAGTTGGGTTTGTTTTTGAGGTGGAAGAGAAATAGAGGAGAAAGTGGTGGGGGATGTGGAGTTGGTGGTCAGGTGGTTGCACGGTGAGTTTGTAGTGCGGAGCTTTGCGATGGCGGTGCGGGCTGTCACCCTACACGCCCATGGTGGTGAAGCTTTGCCATGGTTGGCTGGTGGTAGTGCAGTGGATGAGAACAAGTTTTCTACATGGTGAGGAGTGGGGATGGAGGCCACCTCTGAATGGCAGCCGTTCCTCCTCTTTTGTAGCTATAGCTACAAGGATTTGAAATTCAAACAGGCGGGAGGAGATCCACCATCGAGTGAATGCTAGAAGAGTGAATGCACAGGAGGAGGCGGAGGTGGAGTTGTTACCTACAGAAGGAGAAGAAGAAGAATAATAAAATAATTAGGATTATTTATACATAACTCCTTAACTTCTATGTTAGTTAAAATAATGTATGTAATGCACCTAATTAATTAACTAATCAAATGCATACAATTCTAGGTTAATTCTAAATGCATTTAGATATGGATGCCACACATGAATTATGCACTTAAGCTAAAAATATGAATTAATTTATTTACATCCTAGTGTATGCTATCTAAATGTTAAAATGAACTTAATGTCTAGGCACTTAAATACTTAAATAGCCCACAAATATGATCTAATCAAACACCCCCTTGCGTAGTTTTTGCTAGTCCCTAGCAAATCTAAGCAATAACCTAGCATTCCAAGTGGACTGGCCAACCCAACCGGTCTTCCTTTAGAAACATGTTAAGTTCATATTATAGACCTAAGGTTCCCAAGTAGTTGTTAAGTTACAGACTAGTTCAGCTAAAGACGAGTTGCAAGCACAAGTTTCCCTGATTTCTAACTCCACCCTAGGGTTTATTTGTCCCAAAGATTAAAGCATCTGTGCATGTGCATTGGTCTGAGTTATTTGAGGTTGGTATGATTGCCAACCTAGAAAGCGAGTATTATTATTATTATTTTTTGTAATATATATATTTTTATTTGATTCCTCTAAGTTCAACCTTAGATCAGCCATCAACATGGTCTGTATTGGATTCATTGTTCCCATCATTGAACCTCGAAGGGTGCTTAGCTTTTGATGCTTCGAAATAGCACCGCCCATAGCGACCCCAAGAACTCTTGGCAATTGACGCTTCGAGATAGTATCGCCCATGGATTTCTTAAGCGAATTCAGGCCTGTGGCAATCGACACTTTGAGATAGGGCCACCCATGGTACTTGAATCGCACAATGCGCTTAGATGCCCCAAGTAGGATGGATATCCTAAGAGACAAGTGTTGAGGAGGTGACATGTTATCATCGCATCCTCAAGGTGAGTATATATTCCACCTCTCCTGCGGTAAGAACTCTTCCAATCACATTGTATTTTCAAGCTTCTCCTAAGTCAAAACTAAGAGAACCAACTTTTCTTTAAGAAATGAATTAGGGCGATCACTATTTACACAAGACCAAGTGTGTGTGAAATGTGAATGCTTAGGTTACGAGGACTGGTGTCAGACCTGAATAGGTTGTTAATATGGTGATTTTATCGTTGAAGTGTGTATAGTGGTTAACCTAAATCGGACCTAACCATCTCTTTACAAATTTTTTTAACCTGGCTTACTTGATTTTATCTTGGCCACTTTTAGGCCCAGGGTTGAACTCAGGGAAGTGGGGTTACAAGTCAAGTTTCTACACCTTTCCTACAACAAATCTGTTCCGTTCGTTTATTGTGTTTTTGGTATTTTTTTCTATTTAGATTATTTTTTTCTGGTAATCTTTGTCCTTGAGGCACACCCTCAAAATTAAGTTCTTGGCTTTGAGCCAAAATAAGGTTCCAAAACGGGTCTTGCTATTCGCAAGACGGAGTACCTGCAAGTCAAAGATTATCTTTTCTCTTTTATATATTTTTTTTATCTTTTTACTAACAAGAAAGAGAAATAGAAATAAAGTAAATACAGTATATATATATAGGTATATATTATGTATATACCGGGGTGGGGGTGGACGCGGAGATGGAGTGTGGCACGGTGTCGAGTCAGTCGTCGTCTAGAAAGATGCAACAATAGGACGAGGTGCCGTGTGGAGTGTAAGGTGGATGGTGGAAGATGTGTGTAACCACGCTTTTTGTACGCGTGTATCGAGGAATATCAGTAACTGGTGCAGATATTCCCGCGATACCACGTATGGTAAATAATGTGAATATATATATATATATGTGTATATATGTAAATATATCTATATATATATATATATATGGTTATAAATATATAGGTATATATATGTAGTTATATATGTATATACATATGTGTATATATATATATATATATAAGTATATGTATAAATAGATATATGTATAGATATATATATATATATATATATATGTATATATATATGTATATGTATGTATAACTATATAGATGTAGATATATATATATATATATATATATATATATATAGTAATATATGTATATAGATATATGTAGATAGATATGTATATATATATAGTAATATTTGTATATAGATATATGTAGATAGATATGTATATATGTATGTGTGTGTATATATATATATATATATGTATGTATGTATAAGTATATGTGTATATATATGTATATAAATATATATATATAAGTATGTATATAAACTAATACATAGTTATATAAGTACTAATATATGTATAGATATATGTGTGTATATATATATATGTATATGTCTATAAGTATATATATATGTATATATATATATATATGTATACGTATATATATATATATATATATAATAGTGTATAGGTGTGTGTGTGTGTATGGAAGTGTGAGTGTATGTGTGTGTGAGTGTCAGTAAAGAGAGTGTTGTGAGAGAGAGAGAGAGAGGGCATCCGCACGCTTCCTGCTGGAGTGAAGGCGCGCGGTTAAGACGTCTATGCCGTTAGGGCATCGTTTGGAAGTCCCACATGCCGACTGGAGCTTCACGTGTGCGCAAGCGCGTATGCGCGCAGAGAGGCTTGTGCTGGAGGGCGATGGATGCGGAGAGGACCGCAGCGCACAGTGCTACGCGGAAGGGCTGGAGTAGGCGTTGGCAAGCTCGGGCGAAGGGAGCGGGTGAAGGTAGGCATATGCAGGTTGGCAGATGCGTGGGTAGGTGCGGGCGACGTGGGGCGAGACGCGCGCACGGGCGAACGGTGGTAGCGGCCTACCGGGTGACCGATAAAGTGAGAAACTCACCGGTCACCCCATTGCAACCATAGTGTTCTGCAGAAATGCGTGAACAGTGGCTACAGTGGTCGGGCGAGCCGCACGACCGGGAGCTGCAGGTGCTGTGTGTGCGGACGGCTCAGCGTGCGCGATGGAGTGGCTCCAGCTGCTGCGGGCGTGACCTCGTAACAGAGTGGACGGAGGGGGGTTGGGTCACGAACGAAGGGGCACGATAGGGCACGTGGAGGCCTGCGGGTGCTGCTGGGGTGGTTGAATTGCCGCTGCAGTGGCGCGCGGTGGCCGGTTGCGGAAGAGAGAGCACGACAGGGCGGGAGGCGATGGTGCCTGCAGGCATGCACTAGAGGCGAGGGCGCCTACAGGCGCGCGCGGAAGGGGCAGGGGCTGCTACTATTGTGGGGCTCGGCCGGCTGCTGCAAGGCGTGCGGTGGCCGGTTGAGCTTCACAGCTGAAGCTTGGTGGTAATGGCTGAAGTGCTGGAAAGTGAAGAAATCAGGGAAGAGCCACCACACCCACCGGCTCTATGGTGAGCTGGGCGGTGGTGGACTCACGGTGGTGGTTGTGCACCACCGTGAGGTTCTCCTGTTCGCCGGGTGTCTCCTCTGAGGAGGAGGGCCGGCGTGTGGAGGGAGGGGGGATGGTGGCCTGGAAGGAAGTGGAGCTGCTGTGTGCTTTTTGAAGTGGAGGACCAGGCTGGCTTTTGGAAAGGAGGAGCCATGGCTTTTTATAGAGGAAGAAGCCATGCACGGCCATGCCCTGGCTGTGCATGGCTCATGCATGGCCTTGGCAGGGAGAGGCAACCGCAGGGAAGGGCTAGAGTAGGGAATGGCGCGAGGAGAAAGGTGTTGTCCCATGCAGCAGTGGGAAGAGATTCAAAATCAAATAAAAAATAAAACTAAAAGGATGGTGAATTTTGTGAAGCAGCACTTGAGGAAAGATGTTAATTGCAAGGCCACTTATTTTATTCTCCTCCCCTCTCAATTAAATGCATGCATGTGTGTATTTTTACAATGCGATTATGGAGACCTACTATGCATAGGTAATGCTAGGAAATAGCATAAGAAGGCACAATTGCAGGTGTATTTTTGTGGTGCAATCAAGGACCCGTAGACCAAAAGGTAGAAAAAGACTCCAGGTACTACCCAGCCTTTAATTCAATCCCTAGCTTTCCTTCCTCAACCTCTTGAGGAATGGTTTGCAACTTAACTCCTACTTAAGTTTTTAAGTCCACAAAGGACCCTAAAGGTCTAAAGCTAGTAGCTCACTTAGCTTCTAAAGTTCGACACCTAGAATCAACTTAGTTTAACCTAAAGTTTTGGTCTGTTTAAGAATGCAGGGCCCAGCCAATTAAGCTCAATAACATAAAATGTTTTTCTTCTTTTTTCTTTTTGTATGTAATATGCATGAATGAATGCAAAATGTAGACATGCTATAAATAGATGCCTCAGGCCCTCTCCCCCATGCCTGGTTCAAACAATGTTCTCATTGGAAATAAAATAGTTAAAGGAAGATATTACCTGAGGAGGAGAATGACAGGAGCTAAGGCTTCTCAAGAGTGACCTCGTCAAACAAATGGCCATCCAAAGTAATGTATGGTTTTAACCGTTGGCCGTTGACGATAAAGGGAGAGGAAGGGCCCTTGATCTCCACAGCTCCATGAGGAAACACTTTAGTGATTATGTAAGGCCCATCTCAACAAGATTTTAATTTCTCTAGAAAAAGCTTAAGTCTGGAGTTGAAAAGCCAGACTTGTTGGTTGGGCTCAAAGGTCTTTCTAAGGATATACTTGTCATGCAAGACCTTAGTTCTCTCTTTATAAGCTTGAGAGGTGTCATAAGCATCATTCCTCAACTCCTCAAGCTTACTTAATTCCAGAAGTCGTGCCTTACTCGCCTTTTCCAAATCCATGTTGACACTTCGAATAGCCCAAAGTGCCCTATGTTCCTGCTCAACGAGTAAATGGCATGCTTTCCCGTACACAATCCGAAAGGGAGATGTACCCAAAGGGGTCTTATAAGTCGTTCGATATGCCTACAAAGCATCATCGAGCTTTTGGGACCAGTCCTTCCTATCAGGTCTAATGATCTTTTCTGAAATGTTCTTTATCTCCCTATTCGATACTTCAACCTGGCCACTCATCTGAGGATGGTAAGGGGTAGCGACCTTATGAGTCACTCCTAGACTCCTGAGTAGCCGATTGAAGTGGTGGCTTCGGAAATGAGATCCCCCATCACTTATAATGGTCTTGGGGTAGCCAAAACGAGATATGATATTGGCCTTCAGAAATTTCATGACCACAGAGTGGTCATTTGTGCACGTAGGAATGGCCTCTATCCATTTAGAGACATAATCAACTGCCACCAAGATATATTCATAACCATGGGACGAAGGGAAGGGGTCCATATGTCAATTCCCCATACATCAAAAATTTCAATAGATTGAATAGGGTGTTGAGGCATCTCATTCTTCTTCCTAATCATTCTAGTCCGTTAACATCTAATACAAGCCTTAACAAAATTATGAGAATCCTTAAATAACGAAGGCCACCAAAAATTGGACTGGAGAACCTTAAAAGCAGTTTTTTTAGCACCAAAGTGTCCTCCACAATGAAGTTCATGGCAAAAACTCAGCAGACTTTATTACTCCTCTTCAGGCATGCATCGTCTCAATACTTGGTCTTGTCCAATTATAAATAATTCAGGCTCTTCCCAATGAAAGTATTTATCTTGGGAAATGAATCTCTTTCTTTTCTACTTATCCCAAGAGCCAGGAGTTTCTCCAGTGACCAAGTAATTGACGGTATTAGCATACCAAGGTGAAGTTGGTGTTATTGCCATAAGGGTTTCCTCAGGAAATGTCTCGCGGATGTCTCTAGATGAAGAGTCATCAAGTGGAAGGCAAGATAGGTGGTTAGCCAACATTTTCTACTCCTTTCTTTTCACGTATCTCCAAGTCAAATTCTTGAAGGAGTAGGAACCACCTAATCAGACATGGCTTAGAATCCTTCTTAGCAATGAGATGTTTCACTGCCGCATGATCAGTGAAAATAACCACCTTAGACCCAAGAAGATAAGACCTAAACTTCTCTAGTGCAAAAACTACAGCAAGTAATTCCTTTTCAGTGATGGTGTAGTTTTGCTGTGGTTTAGTTAAAGTCTTGCTGGCATAGTGCAGCACATGAGGTCTTCCCTCAACCCTTTGTCCAAGGATTGCTCCCACTGCATAATCCGAAGCATCACACATTAGCTCAAATGAGAGTGTCCAATTAGGAGCTAGGAGAATAGGTGTAGAGATCAAGGCCTCCTTCAAAGTTTGAAAGGCCTCAGGACACTTTGAATCAAAATTGAAGGAAGATTCCTTTGCCAACAGGTCATAAAGTGGCCTAGAAATTTTACTGAAATTTTTAATAAAGTGCCTATAAAAGTTGGCATGGCCCAGAAAGGATCTAATCTATTTGACATTCGTGGGCAATGGAAGTTTGGAAATAGAATCAGTCTTGGCTTTATCTACTTTTAAGCCTCGCTCAGACACAACATGCCTAAGTACAATTCCTTTCTGTACCATGAAGTGGCTTTTCTCCCAGCTGAGGACTAAACCAGTCTCCTTACATCGCTTCAGCACATTCTCTAGGTGTAGGAGACACTGGTCGAAAGATGAGCCATAAATGGAGAAGTCATCCATAAACACTTCAACACACTCGTCAATCATGTCCGAGAAAATGGACATCATACACCACTGGAAGGTTGCAGGGGCAGTACATAACCAAATGACATACACCTGAATGCAAAGGTACTGTAAAGACTTGTGAATGTCGTCTTCTCCTGGTCATCAGGGAAGACTGCAACCTAGTTGTACCCAGAATATCCATCGAGAAAGCAATAGTACTTATTCCCCACCAATTTCTTGAGAATTTGATCAATAAAAGGCAAGGGAAAGTGATTCTTCTTGGTAGCGGTGTTCAGCTTATGGTAATCAATATAGACCTTCCATCTAGTTGAGGGTCTAGTCAAAACTTGTTCACCTTGGTCATTAAATTCCTCAATAAAGCCTGCCTTCTTTGGCACCACATGAATAGGTCTTACCCATTTACTATCTGCAATGGGATATATGATCCCAGCGTCCAACCACTTTAGGATTTCCTTTTTAACCACTTCCCTCATATTAGGGTTCAGACATCTCTGCATGTCCCTAAATGGTTTGATGGAATCATCAGTATAAATGTGGTGCATGCAGAGTGTAGAGTCTATACCCTTAATGTCAGCAATGCTCCAAGCAATAGCTTCCTTGTGCCTAGACAAGCATTCAATCAGGGCTCCCTCCTGTGCCTCAAATAGCACAGCCGAAATGATAACGGGGAGCATATTATTGGCACCCAGGAAGACATACTTGAGAGTGTCTGGGAGGGGTTTCAACTCAAGGTTCGGGGCTTGTATGGTTGAGGGTTTCATAATAGATGTCCCCATCTCAGGTAGTAGATCTACCTTGGGCAGAGATGATGGGGAAAGAGACTCAGCAGCACCCAGCAACTCCTCAAGTTCTAGTATATCCCATTCACATTCCTCCAAGAGATGGGAATGCTCATTTAGCATGACATGCTGAAGGGGGTCATCACATAACATTGTAGGGGTTGTCTCTTCAATCAGGTCATCTATCACTCAACTTGAGAACAATCCTCAAGCCCAACTTGTTTATAAGCATCAAACACATTAAGCCGGATTTTCCTATTCCCAAAGCCCATTTTCAATGCCCCAGTATTGTAATTATTGAAGCATGCGAAGTTGCAAGGAAGGGGCGGCGCAAAATGGTGGAGGGCTTGGTTGGCTTGTTGGTAGGGTCAGTGTCCAAAACTAAGAAGTCAATGGGGAAGAAGAAATCTTCCACTCTCACAAGGACATCTTCCAAAGTTCTCCGCGGTGTCTTAAGTGATCGATCAGCAACTTGGAGTATTACCGGGCTAGGCTTTAGATTGCCTCCCCCAAGTTGTTCATACACGTAGCTCGGAAGGATGTTCATCCCTACACCTAGATCAAGTAGAGTCTCATCAATCTATAAGTCACCAATAACCACCGAGATGTACGGGGCTCCTAGGTCCTTATGTTTCGGGGGTGTGCCATGTTGAACAATTGAGCTAACAGAATCAGGTAGGACAACTTTTGATTGGACTTCTTTCCTAGATTGCTGCATTTTCATGCACAGGTCCTTTAAGAAGCGTGCATAAGATGAAATATGCCTGATTGCCTCAAGCAAAGGCAGGTTAATTTGCACTTGCTTGAAAGTTTCCATGATCTCATCCATCTTATCTTTGGTTCCAGATGAGCCAGCACAAGTCTGCCCAGAGGTGGATAAGCGCTCTAAAAAGGGCACTCTCGATCTTTGGGTGGAAGGGTTGTCATGTCGAGTAAGGGGTGGAATGGGGGTAACTTCTTCTGGTGAGGTGATTTCAGGTAGAGGAGATTTGGGCAAGTCTTCTCCAGTGGGGGTGAAAGTCGGGGTGGATGGTTTTTTAGAGAGTGAGCCTATAGGAGCATCAGGTTTGGAAATTTCTTTCCCTCTCCTCAGAATAGTCACCGCCTGGGCATGCTCCCTAAAGACATTCCCTTTTCCTTTAGGATTCTCCTCAGCAGCACTGGGAAGCTTCCCAGTTTTCCTCTATCTAACAGCCTCAACAAGATTTCCTATCTGCGATTTCATTTCATTTATAGCCATGTCATGAGATTGGATGATGACACTTTGACTTTCTTGCATAGTTCTCAACATTGCCTTCAATTCATCCATCTCAGAGGTCTTAGGTTGGGCAAAGGTTTGAGATTGGTTCATTTGATGATTTTGAAAGGGTTGTGGTTTATAATTCCCTGAATTTGAAACATTCCCTTGTCTCCAGGAAAAATTTGGGTGATTCTTCCATCCCTCATTATAAGTGTTGGAAAAAGGGTCACTACGAGGTCTAGGATGAAACCCTTGAGCGGCATTTAGATCCGCTTGTACAAGCTCAGGGAATTGGGAGGCCAAGTGGCAATCCACAGTGGAGTGTGTATTGCCTTGGAAAATGGAGCATTCAGAAGCTTGGGATGTGGAGGTGCCAGATACGAATTGGCCCGGGCTTGACATAAGCCTTTCCATGTTTTGATTTAATAATTGAATCTGATAGGCTAAATTATGGGTGTCCCTTGCCTCATTCGCCTCTAACTTTATTTGCATGAGAGTGGGTTTTCTATCCATGTAGGCAGAATTCAAGTGAATAGAATTCTCACTCAAAGTATCAAAAAGGTTCCAAGCTTCATCCTCAGTCTTAGATAGAAAGGTTCCTGCACAGGCACCATCCACAATCTGCCTGTGCGAATCATTAAGTCTTGTGTAGAACCTTTCAACCAGTTTCCACTTAGGCACCTGGTGATGTGGGCAAAGTCTCAATAGGTCATTAAAGCGCTCCCATGCATCATGGAAAGCTTCCCCATCCTTTTGAACAAAACTCATAATTTCCCTCCTAAAGTGATTTATTTTGCTCATGGGGAAGTACTTCTTCAAAAACTCCTTCTTCAAGGCATCCCAAGTGTTAATATCATCAAAGGTATGATACCAATACTTGGCTTTGTCCTTCAGGGAGAAAGGAAAGAGGGTCCGCTTTTGAGTGTCATCAGTAACGCCCTGCAGCTTCATCATGGAACAGACCTCGGTGAATTCCTTTATATGCCTGTAAGGGTCTTCCCTAGCAGTAATATAAAAGGAGGGTAGCAAGGATATGATACTGCTTTTGATCTCATAAGGATTGTCCCCTCCAGGTCTATATAGTGCAAGGCCAACTTGATTGGTTGGAATGAAATATTCCTTAAATCTCCTTTAACCAGCCATTTCTTCCCTTAGGAGGTTCCTTCTTAAGATTATTTTAGGTTCAGGATCAAACACAAGTTGTCTCCTAAGAGATCGCCTACCAAACATGCACTACAAACACAATTCAAAAGGACTTGTTAGGTCTTTGCAAATTTATGATTTTGACTTTAATTCAAATTGTAGGTGACAAAGCAAGTTGCCTGATCAATTACACGCTAATTGTTGACCTTCGAAATGCCTAAAAAGACCAAGTTGGAGCTTAGGTGTTCTTCCCTAAATCTCAAATGGTAGAGCAACTCCAAAGACGGAAGATAGAGGGATGCAAGTAGGCCTAAGCCTTCCTTTGAAGCTATGCTTTCGCAATGCTTCTTAACTACCCCCAAAAATCCGTGACAGGGTATCCCCCTCTTTGGATTTACAAAACCTTTGATCTCAAGTTCTGAACACTTCAGAATCCAATGGTAGGAGAGCTCTTGTCCTAGTAGTTCCAAGACCTAGGAGTGTTTAAATGCGTGCCATGGTGCAAGAGATACAAGTGTGCATACACTGTAAAAATTTTGAGTTTTGAATTTTGAACCGCAGCACAATGTCTCAATTCAAGTCCTTGGTTTTTAGTGTTCCCCCTTAACTTAAAGTCCTTTTTCAAGAAAATATGTGACCACTTAGATCTTTTCAATTCAATTAGGTGGTTTTGCAATTAAATCCAAATGCACATGCGTGAACAATATAGAATGCAAAGAAATAGGACGTACCTTTCCTCCAGCAATCAGCAATGCAAGATACATGCAAATGCAAGCAAAATAAATCTAGAGGCTGCTCATTCACACCTAAATGGTTGTCCTAAGGCAGGCAGCTTCTAGCAGGCAGCTCGTGTTTTTTTTTGCTACTTATACACATGCAAGAAAAATAAAATCAATCCACAAAAGAAAACCTAGATCTAAAGAAAAGGGAACAGGCTCTCGAAAAGTTACCCAACATGGGCCTAAAAGAAAGTTGGGGAACAAACCCCTAAAATGTACCCCAGAACAAAGGTCTTCCAAATGAATGTACTGAAATAAAGAGAAGAAAGAAAAGTAAAAATCTATCTACAGTTGAAAGAATGAAATGAGGATGTGGTCCTCCAGATATCTCCTCTAGTGGTGGAAACAAGGTCAACTAAGGCATTGTAGAGGCAGATGTGATGCTCCTTCTCCCAGTGTTGTGACTATGTTGGCAATGTCAAGGATCACCTGATCTCTGAGGCTGGTGCGACAAGATGTCTCCATATATGCGTACCTCACACCAAATAGATAATTGAATTGAAATGTGCCTCAAATAAAATGTGTGAATCAATAAATAAATGAATGCAAGTTTGACAGGCTCGTTGCCTCGTCGGCAACGATGCCATTTAATAAGTCAATTTTCGCTTTCGAAAATGATGATTAAGAAGATTTTTCATTGGATTTCCAAGTGGTGGAAAATCAACTAATCAAAACAATTAAAAATTAAACCACTCATAGGAGAGTAGGTCGTATCAATAGGGAGGTAGAGGCCTATTAAAATCACAATTAGGTAGAGATCAAGTTCGCTGAAATATTTATCAAATCAAATAATGCATATGTCTCTCTGAATGTAAACCTTAAATTTATGGAGAAGTCAATGGTTGTTGATGTAATTTCAGGTAAGAAAATTATCCATGTGCAAGGGTATATCATGTACTTTTCACTTGCATGCATACTAAAATGTAATTCAAAATTAAATGTAATGCATATCGAGATGAATCATAAAGGCTTAACAATTATCTAGAAGAATAAGCATAAAGCTGTAATTTCACCATAATTTAATTAGTCTAAGAAATCAAAAAATGATTCTTGACAATGGCAATTTCCCTAAATAGAAATGCAAACTAAAATAGGGGATTCTACCTCTCTCCTCCTCACTCACGGGAGAGAGGTTCATTCGAGGAGCTACTCTAGGAAAAGGTTGGCCGGAGCAAGGCCTTCACAATGGCGTAGGAGGTGTGGCCAAAGGTGGCTATCGGTGGGCGCTCACAGGTGGGAGGGGCGATGGCGATGGATCAGCCTGCTACGTGGCCGTTGAGGAAGCTGCACTACTAGGCATGCATGTGGCTGCTGGAGGTGTTGGAGTAGTGCACGCTCTGCGCGCATGGGCTGAAGGCAAGGATCGGTGGGAGGAGGGGCTGCTCTATTGCTGTTGGACCAGTGCTTGGAGTGGCTGCGGGTAGAGGTGCAACACGGGGGGTGAGGAGGCTGTGCGGCCATCCAGTGGGTTGGTTCTGCTGCGCAAGGCATGGGAGGCGCAGGCGGAAGCGCAGCGTGCTCTGCCCGCGGGTGGAGCTGTTGCTGGTGATGCGTGCGGCAGGCACACGGGTGTGTGAGTGCAGCTACATGGGGAGCCGGTGAAGGACTTGCTGCACGCGACGTTTTTGCAGGGCGGTGAGGAGGTGCGCATGGTGTGCGCGTCTGAAGGCGAGAGGCAGTGTAGTGGGTGGCGTGCGGAGGCTATGCTTTGTTGCTGCAGTTGCAGCTACTGCGTGAGCTGGGCGACGACGAGTGAAGTTGGGTTTGTTTTTGAGGTGGAAGAGAAACTAAGAAAGTGGTGGGGTATGTGGAGTTGGTGGTCGGTGGTTGCATGGTGAGTTTGTAGTGTGGAGCTCTGCGATGGCGGTGCGGGCTGTCAACCCGCATGCCCACGCTGGTGAAGCTCAGTCGTGGTTGGCTAGTGGTAGTGGAGCGGATGAGAACAAGTTCTCTGCACGATGAGGAGTGGGGATGGAGGCCACCTTTGCATGGCAACCGTTCCTTCTCTTTTGTAGCTCTGGCTACAAAGATTTGAAATTCAAACAAGCGGGAGGAGATCCATCGTCGAGTGAATGCTGGAGGAGTGAATGCGTAGGAAGAGGAGGCGGAGGTGGAGCTATTACCTGCAGAAGGAGAAGAAGAAGAATAATAAAATAATTAGGATTATTTATACATAACTCCTTAACTTCTATGTTAATTAAAATAAGGTATGTAATGCACCTAATTAATTAAATAATCAAATGCATGCAATTTTAGGTTAATTCTAAATGCATTTAGATATGGAGGCCACACATGAATTATGCACTTAAGCTAAAAATATGAATTAATTTATTTACATCCTAATGTATGCTATCTAAATGTTAAAATTAACTTAATGCCTAGGCACTTAAATACTTAAATAGCCCACAAATATGGGCTAATTAGCGCGCACAGCCTCCATGTGCATCCGCGGCCCTCCAGCAACGCTGTGCCCCCTCATCTCCGCTCATAGAAGCAACAACAATAGCCACCACTACCTCTTCTCTCGTCCGTACAGCCAGCTCCGACCACATTGCGACTCGCCGCCACAACCATCGCGAAGCCATCGCTGCACTTGACCTCCGGCGAGCTCCTCCCCTCCGGCCATCCCTTCTTCCATGTGCTCGCCCAAGGGAAAGTTTTTCCCTATTTTGGGTCCCGTTTGTTATTACATTCATATGCCATTGCAAGCTTTTGATTTTTTCTTTTATTAATTAAATATTATGGTTGTTTTAGGAGAGCCCCCCTCATCTTTCATTGAAATGCAAGTTCAGTAATAACATGCATTGTTAGCCTAATTAAAAAGGGGTTTTAGCTTGCTTACTTAGGAAAACTAGTTGTGAACATTATTATTTTCAATTTAGCGAGTTTTAATAGGCCATTACGTCCCTATGGACACGACCCGCTCTTCTCGAGTGGTTTAATTTTAATTCGATACTTTGATTAGTCGATTTTCCATCACTTAGAACTACAAACGACAAATCATCTTAATTATCATCTTTGAAAGCAAAAATTGACTCGTCAACGACTTCCAGGAACTACAGAATTTTAGCAAGTTTAAGAAGAAAAGAAGTTATGTTTGTGCTTAGTGCAAGTTAGGACTAACCAAATGAACTTAAGACTCAAATCTAGGGTTTCACTTCATTTTAAGTCCAGGTTGGTCTTAGCTTCAGCTCATGTTTTTGGATCAACTCTAAAAATAATGAAAACTCAAACCCAACTCTTATTGTGTGTGTGGCTCAAAAATATTTGGCGGGAAACATAGGGTATATATAGTGTACCCTGAAACAACCTTTTTTGGTGGATATGTACAAAGGTATTTACAACTAGAGTTAGAGAACATACTGACTTATTGTAAAGAATACTTTTTTTTCTTTTCTTTTTCTTTTGACTTTTTCTATTTTTCTACTTTTCTCATTTTTCAGATTTTTTTGCTTGGTTTTTTTCTTTTTTCTAAAAAAAATAGAAATGTCAGTATGTCTCACATCAACATTATTTGGTGGAGCACACTTATTTGGTTGATGAGTATTTAGCGAAAAGAGTTTCTCCTAGACATAAGACCAAAGACTGAGACAAAGAGTTTACTTACATGCACAGGTAAGGACTACACCCTCCCTAATGAGTACTTGGGTTGAGAATGTAAGTTCGCTTAGTTCTTCCAATATCCATGTAGTATGAACCAAAGCTACTTAACTCTTAAACAGAGGCAAATAGACGAATCATGTACTGCTTGACTCAGGTACAAGAATATGTCCTAAGTTAGGAAAGATTTTGGTTCTATCCTTGTCAAATCTCAAGTGTCTTAAGCCTAAGCCTCAATGAATCAATCTTATGTGGCCAAGAAAGTCTACAAGCAAAGGTTGAATGTCCATAAACACTTATTTTATTTTTGCTTCAGCTTTCAGATCTTAAATAAACACTTTTGAAAATATTTTTGGATTTTTTGAATTATCAATTTTTATTTATTTTTTTGTGTTTTATAACTTTTTTCAGAATGTTTCAACATTTTTCAATTTTTATGGATTTTTCAATAAAGCTATATATAGACTAAAGATGGATATGTATAATGAAAGGGACCTTGCATGATACCCAAAGAATATACAAGATCTTATGGATGCTTATCCATCCCCTCATGCCAAATCTTGCTATGTCCTTATATGCATGTAAGAGGGGTGAGACAGGATTAAAGGCTCTTGGTATAATAGTAGTAAGGGGTATAAGGTAGGGTGGATGGGTGGCTGGTGGAAACATGTGAAGTGAAGTGTAGTGAACTAAAATGGAGTGCGAACAATGAGAGATGAGAGAAAATAGTGAAAGGTGGAAGGGTCTTGTGGTGCCTCCCAATGAGAGTTGAATTTAATGTCCCCAACTGGACACAAAATGAGGAAGAAATTAGTCATCCTCCAGCAGGGCAATTGTCTCACCAATGGGGGCAGATTCACAAGTGAGATAAGGTTTCAACTGTTGCCCATTTACCATAAATTTATGCCTAGTTTTGGGGTTTTTGATTTCAACAGCACCGTTCGGAAATGGTCATGAGACAAGGAATGACCCTATCCATTTGGACTTCAATTTACCAGGAAAGAATTTAAGCCAGGTATCATAAGGCCAAACTTACTGTGATGGCTCCACTCCTTTCACCTAATGCGGTTATCGTGAAAGGCCTTGGTTTGTTGTTTAAAGGTTAAAGCGAAGTCATAGGTCTCATGTCTCAATTCCTCTAATTTCTGGAGTTGGAGTTTTCGTTCTCGACCAAATAGGTTTGGTCAAGGTTACATTGGTGAACTTCTTAATAAGCACGGCTCTCCAACTCAACAGGAAAATGACAAGCCTTCCCAAAAATAATTCTATAAGGTGACATATTGATGAGCGTATTTTTCGTGAGCAAAGTCAAGGTTTTAGAGAACTCGTCATCGTAGTCACAAAATATCTCAACCAAATAAAATTTATACTGAAACTTGAAGTGAGTCCCAGGTCGAACACAAGGAGGCGAATGTTTGATTTTGAAATCTACGCTTCAATTTTATTTGTTTTGTTGTTTTTATCTTTTGCAATTTTTTTGGTATTTTAATAGGCAAGAAATCAAATTGACAAAATATTTATCTAACTAATCTACTTACAGAGAGAGAGAAACAATCATATATATGTCTAAACAAGTGTTTGCTACAATGGAGAAATTGAAACTATACTAGAAAGTAATAAAAGGTAAAGGTGAGAAGAATCCCTCTTGATGGTCGCTTGGAGGATGACTTGCTTTGACGACGCCTGGACAAAGGTGAGGGGAAGTTGAAGGAAGGAGAATGGTGGTGGAGAGAGGAGGATGGGATAGGGTGACATTATGGTGAGGATCTTCTTTCGAAATGTGGTGAGAGGACGGCAATGGGATGCTCAACGAAGGGGGTTGAGAAGCAATAAAAAATTGATTTTCTACTCTAGAGGAGCATCTTGGGCTTGGGACAAGCTCTCTCTAGAGCATTGGGGGTGGTGAGGGAGAGAAAGGAAGAGATGAAGAGAAATGGGAGGGATATGGGTCCTTTTATAGTGGAGAAGAGGTATTTTGTGCATGGGACATTTATTGACATCAAAGATGTCGCTGTAGCCTCGCCACAAATGTCGCTGAAGGCCTAGCTCATGCTTGCTCACACTAGCGCTCATGCGGTGCACGCGTGGTCAATGGCGAAACATTCGAGAAGAAATGGACTGTTGGGATTATGCGAGGATCACGCATTAGAGGGCACGTCAGATCATGCATGGATTAGCATGTGTGATCATGTGTTTCACTCAGCCGCATCCACTCTCATTCATCGCACTGTGTGCCGCATCTTGTGCCACTCGATGGAGATTGAGTGGCTCTATTTTGCATCTCTCACCTATGCGGTCAATTGCGAGTGCTAAAGGAGTCGAACTCATGGCATGGGTTTGCAAGTGATGCTCACGACCAATGAGAAACATAGCTGGATTGTCGAGCGGAGAATCGAGGTGGCACGAGACCTCAATCGTTGGATGGAGATCCAACTGTCGGGAATCAAAGTTGATGAGCTCCTCAGATGAAGCAGGTGACATGGCATCACAAGGGCCGTTTGATGGACATCTAACAGCCCAGATCGCACGAGGGAAACACCTTTGAGGAGGGGTGACTACTGAGGGTGATTTTAGGTGGCTGGGATGGTGTCATGTGGCGCCATTATGGTCGTCCATCTTCTTTGCTTTGTATATGGCACCACGGTGTCGAATTGGATTGATTTTTGTGCCATTAGGCTGCGATCATCATTTCGAATCCATCTGTGTGGTTGGATTTGTCATCTAAGGTTGGGAGTGGTGCCACCTTGCCCCTTGGCCTTTGATCTTCCTCAAACTGCATAATGTTCTACAGGACTCCGATCAATACGATTTTAGAGGTGTTGCACTTTGATTGTTGTCCTGATCAGATCCGTATGGTTGGATCGTCAATTTGAGGCTTTGAAATAGATCTTCTCTCCTGGCCATAAAAGGATGTGAATTAACCTAAACTTTATACAAACTATTCTAAATGCAGAATGATGCATGCTACGCAATATTTATAATATGAAATGCATCTCTAAGCTTAGGAACATGCATAAATAGGCATATTAACCTAAATGGATGTGTATACATCATACACCATGCCTATCTTTTTCTAGTCCTTAGCAAAATCAAAGTAAATGCTATGTATAAAAATAGAATTAGGATTCGATTGCTTAAGCCATTAGTTCTTTATTAATAAAAGGAAATTTCAACTAAGGTCTTAAACTATGAAGACTCAACAGTGCTCGAGTTCTTGCCGAAATGCAAACTGCCCAAGTCCTCGCCTTATTTTGAATAGGGAAGATACATTTTTTTTTGTTTTTTTTTCTTTTCTAATTTTTTTGGATTTTTGAGTCTAGAGTTTTGGGGTAGCTTTCTATGGATACCCAACCCACCCAAGACTTGAAAAGAACTTTAAGTTCTAAGCATCTTAATGTGAAAAAGTGATAGGCTCACTAAGCGGCCGTTAAAATTAACTTCATGTTTCTACAACCCTAGGTGACCTAAAAAATTCTGCCTCAAGGTTGATCTTTCCGATCAGTAGATTTCTCCCTACTTGTTTTCATTATTTCATCGGTAGAACCTAGTGTATATCTCCCAGGTTTATTCTACTTCCTCGCTTCTTCCCTAGGTGTTTTGGGAATTATTTGTGCATTTTTGTGAGCTGATCTCTGGACAAATAGCCAATAAGCTATTACCCATGGTAACTTGCTAGCCACACTCGTGCGGTAAAGTGTGGTTTATTTATTTTTTCTCCTTTTTCTATTTTTTTATTCTTTTCTTTCTTTTCTTTTTTTAGTGTATATATATATTTTTTCTTTTTCTGAGTAGGTGGCTTCCTTGATCTAAGATTTACCTAAAGGTAGTAGAAAGAGAATGGTCATGTAGCTAGTCTCTGGAAACTGGCCAATGGGTTGTTACCCACAACAACTTGCTAGCCATACTACCTGATAGGTCGGTTTTCACTTTCATTGTTTCGCATATAAAATGTCGTGTTGCAGTATGCAAGTGGTGGAAAATCATAAATCAAAACAATAAAAATTAACCACTCACAGGAGAGCGGGTCATATCCACAGGGAGGTAGTGGCCTATTAAAACTCGCATCAATCAAAAATCATTGTTCATGACTAATTTGCTCAAAAAGTTGTGTCAAATACTGCATTAGATATGCGTTTAAATGAAAGCACAAGCTGAAATTGTATTTATGATAATCAAGAGGGAGTTTAATGTAATGTTCACAATAATAAAATATTAATATAAAGTGGCAATGGCAATGAATGTAAAATTTAATTGAGGGGGAAACAGGGGATTTCTTTCCCTTGTGCTCGCACACGAAGGAGGTCGCGGCTGGAGACGATGCTTGCGGTTGAGGACAAGTGAAGTGAGGGCTCCACGGTGGTGGTCGTGGCGATGTGTGAGGCGATCCGAGGTGGCCGGACAGAGTAGTGGAAGGTGGTGCTCGGCTGCTGCTGCTATGAAGCAGCTCAACGTGCGGGTGGAGGTGCACGAGCAGTGGGATGCTGCCACAATGCATGCTATGTGTGCGCTGGGCATGCACGACATTCCTGTTGGGTGCGCGTAGGCTAAGAGAAGGCGATGGTGCCGGTGGGCAGCTGGTGGGCTACACTGCAGCTGGCTATCGCACACGGGCGGGGGGCATGCATAGGCTGAAGGCAAGGGGCAGCGCTGGTGCTATGTGGAGAGGAGGTGCAGGAGGACGTGTGCTCTGTGCATGGGTGTAGCTGCTGGAGTAGCGCACACTCTGTGTGCGTGGGCTGGAGGCGAGGGTCGGTGGGGGGTGCAGGCGGTGGGGGTGCTCTGTTGTTGCTGGAGCAGCAACTTGGAGTGGCTGTGGGTGGCATGAGGGCACACGCGAGGGAAGGCATGAAGAGCTGGTGGCGCGTGGGAGTGCTGGTGTGTGCGGTGTGGCTACGCGTGTGGGAGCATTGCTGGCCGTGGGTGGAAGTGGAGATGCGGGCAGCTTGTAGCATGCGTTGCGTGCGAGATGAGGTCGGCTGTTGCTGTCCACTTTGGCTTGAAGGTGGTCGTGGTGAGGGTATTGCACGCTGAGGTGCTCACGGTAATGCAAACAAGCTCTAGATGGCGGTGTGGCTTGTCACGCCACATGCCCACGATGGTGGAGGCTTGTCGCCACAGTTGAGGCCGGTGTAGTGGAGCAGACAAGAGTGTTGCACTCTCTGCACAGTGAGGAGAGGGAATGATGGCCTCCCGAGCACCGTCATCTCCTCCCCCCTCTTGTAGCTGTAGCCACTTCATTTGAAATTACAAGAGGCGGGAGCAAATCCTCGTGAATGCTGGCAGCTGTTAATAAAATCAATGAGGGTAGGATGAGGTGGAGGCAGAGCAGTTACCTACAGAAGGAGAAGAAGAATAATAATAAAATAATTAGGATTATTTATACATAACTCCTTAACTTCTATGTTAATTAAAATAATGTATGTAATGCACCTAATTAATTAACTAATCAAATGCATGCAATTCTAGGTTAATTCTAAATGCATTTAGATATGGATGCCACACATGACTTATGCACTTAAGCTAAAAATATGAATTAATTTATTTACATCCTAATGTATGCTATCTAAATGTTAAAATTAACTTAATGTTTAGGCACTTAAATACTTAAATAGCCTACAAATATGGGCTAATCACTACCCTAGAAAGTTCATTAGCTACGTAATTTTCATAAAAATCACCGAAAGGTGAGTCAATGAGAATAGTGTGTAGATGCTTTAGACTTAAAGTCCCCTTAAATCATAGGGTGGGTTGATAAGTCGTGTACTTATTACCCCAATTTATTAACCAAATTAAAATAAAATTAACTTGGTGTGGACTCGAGACCAAGTCCACATTTTAATGGACACCTGGGCTAATTAAACTCGAAGTCCTGAAGAATCTAAGTGTTCAGGTCCTAAGGTATCGTTTCCTAAAGTTAACAACTCATAATGCCTCATTTTCACAAAAATAACTTCTAATGCCTAAGTTCTCTTCTAATCTTTTTTTGTCATTTTGAATTTAATTTTTTTTAAGAAAAATAAAAGAAATTCCACGGAGCTAACAAAATAATCTCAGGATTAAGTAACCACCCCCCCAAACCTAATTGATGCAATGTCATTATAAAAATAAAGACATAAAAAGGGCAGAATAAATAGAATATCACCTGAATTTTGTGATAGATCTAGTCAACTTCATAGAGAGAAAGGAGTATACACATGTGCTAAATTTATTGCCTTTAGATAGGCATAATATACAAACAAAGAAAAAATTAAGAATTCACAAGTGCAGGTCAGGATCAGAAGAAGATTAATCTCAAGACTCGCCAGTAGGTGTCCACAGATGTGGACCAGATTATGGTGCAGGCTCAAACCCCAAGGTCGAGTAGTTCTAAAGTTCTGGATGAAAATCATCCAGAACCAGAGATTGTTGTGCTTGCGAGGCTGGGCCTGTGGTTTTGTGGTGTGCAACCTAAGTCTAAAATGTCAGACAATGGGTAGATCTGATTCACTAGATTCAGATGTCCACTTAAAGTTTGCCTCAGAAAGATAGTCAATTGTTATGTACTTGGGTTGCACATCCTCAAAGTCAAAAATATTATAAGGGTCCTGGTAAAAGGTTGGTGGTTTCAGGTTAATAGGAACCCTTGGATCCAAAATTGTACTTCCCTTAGAATTAGCCTCCCAGATTTTTATTTTCAAATTTCTAAACCCTAAAATCAAGGTTCCGGGACCTTCAGATCATTGTACACCCCATCTAAAATATCCAAGTTAAACAATTGTGGCTCAATCAGGATTGACTTGGGTACAATGATTTCAAAAATATCATCATTCAGCTCTTCGGGGTGTGTTTGAGGAATGGGGCTACTGATTTAATCTTCTAGTCAATCAGGATTCAGATCCTCCAAGTTAGCCCCAATTAGATCATAATCCTCAACTATCAGTCTATCAAATGGTTCATCATGCTCCTCAAGCCTATTTATCTCACTAAAATCATTTTCCTTAAGCTCAAGTGAGACTTTACTAAGAGATTCCTCACCCTCAGAATCAAAGAATTCATGATCCTCATTTATATGTCTCAAAATTGTCTATCATTTCATGGTCCATGGAGACATATTTTTCCTCGTTCCCTGGCTCAGGGATCTCCGGTGAGAAACTCGGTTCATCCTCAATGGGTTGCTCTAGACCAACCTGGTCATCCCTTGTCTCATAAAAATTGACCCCCTATAGGTGCGTGAGCGGGTTCTGACATTAGCTCTCCTAAAGGGGGTTCATCCTGAAAATCATCCCAAGATTGATCTAAGGCAACCAAAAATTTCATCCTCAATCTTGATAATTTCCCAAGTAAAAACTCACATGGGCCCCTATCCTTAACATCTTGGAGCCAATTCAATAAAGAACTATTAAGATCATCAATCATTTTGATCATAGGCTCCAATGCTTCAGTGCATGGGGTTGGCTGAGCTTCTAAAAATTGTATAGTGTTCCTCATGTTAGCCGACACCCTATCTTGGACTTGGTTCACCTGAACCGAATGGTTTGGTTCAGGGTTGGGTGGGTTTGGGTTAAAACTAGGGGAGTCAAGAAATTGAGGTTCTTGGGTTCCTCCCTAATAATAGTTCGTTTCAGGTTGTTCAAAGAAGGGTGGTGACCCATATTCAGTATAATCTTGAGGAAGGTAGGTGTTATAATCGTCATATCCTTCCTTATTGTAGATTGGATTGGTTTGATCATCGAAGGGTGGAGATCTAAAATCAGTGTAGCTTTGGGAAGGATAATAATCATAATCATGATGTCTAAGGTTAGGTCCTGGACATTGAGGTTCGAAATCATATCCCTAGTCAAAGTTATCCTGACTAGTGGATGGGTAGTCATAAGTTAGGTCGAGATAGTAATTATCTTGGGGATAAGTGGTGGTAGGAGGGTAGGATTGGAAATGTGAGTGTGGTGTGGAAGAATATATGGTGAAATAGGAGGGAAAACAGAATAGAGAAAGGTGCCCTGCAGTACAATCAACCAAACTTGTCCTTAGGTGGGTAGCCTAAAGACCTATAGACTCTCAGAACCCATTCTGAGATGAAGGAAACAATTTGGTCTACTTTTATCCAGTCAATCCAACCACTTAGAGGGACGGGTTAGGGAGAAGGTACTTCCCTGAGCTTTCGCCTCAGGTTCCTTTGATACCCCCTAACTGTGGTTGTTTGACACTACTCCGCTAGCTAGACATCAGATGGATTGGTATAAGTAGATTAATAAAAAATAATCTCAATCTAGGTCTCGAAGAGTGAATCACACCTTAAGGCTAATGTTTACTCAGTTTTAATTAGGCTTGGGATGATTGTGCTCTTGGAATGTGATGGGTCCTTTAGATGGGTTGTGCCCTTAATGATCAATTATTATGTGTGTGCGTGCACAACTAGTGGTTTTCAAGTAAGATTATTAAAGATGAGGTTGATTTTAAAGTTCAAATCTTACTTAGTAGCTTTTAGGGTTTAATCTTTAGGTATATTCAATCAAGGTTCAGTGGAACACTCCAAATTTTGCAAACACAAGTGTAGATATATTCCTTTAAAATAAAAAATAATGTGGAGTGCCTAGTTCAGCCCTAAAAATCAACCTTATGGGGCAAGGTACTAATGAATCACTTTTATCTCAAGTGGTGTGGCCTAAACAACTCAATCAATTGGCCTGTTGTACCACTTAGTTAAGGCACATAAAAAAATATTTAACTTATTCAGATTTCTAATCACTTATCTGTGTGTTAACTTTGAGTGTACCGGGTCCATAGGTCAGAAATTCGGTTAAGTGATTAAATCAGAAAAGGTATGCCTTAAGTCGAGAAATTTATGGGTGTGTGAGGTGTGTAAATTTTAGTTATGTCCCACAATCAGAATTTTTTTTTCTTTGTTTTCTGTAGATGGGGGGTGAGGTTATGTGAAGTGACAATCAAACAATCAGATCTATCCTATGGTTTATAAAAGCACCTAGGTTGATTTAAGTTTGAGTTATTAGGTGATGGAATGGAAATCTAATGGGTGGGTGATGGGGATACACTTACATAACCTTCTAACTACACTTTACTCCAATCTATTCCGATTTGGCTCACCTTGGAAGGGTACCTGTAATCACAGAAAGAAAGGAGCAAAGCAAGCTAAAAAGTTAAGTAAGGCGTAAAACATGGAAAAACCAAAGAGCATTGCCTCCTTGGCAACTATGCCAAAATGATGAGTGTATTTTTTGAGAGTAAAATCAGGATTTTGGAGAATCCATCCTCATAGTCGCAAAATATCACCACCAAATAAAATTCATACCAAAACTCAAAGTGAGTTCTGGGTTGAACATAGGGAAGTGAACGTTTGATTTTGAAATAGGCACTTCGATTTTATTTGTTTTGTTAATTTTATCTTTTGCAATTTTTTTTGGTATTTTAAGAGGCAAGAGATTAGATTGACAAAATATTTATCTAACTAATCTAGTTAGAGAGAGAGAGAGAGAGAAACAATCATATATATATGTCTAAACAAGTGTTTGCTACAATGGAGAAATTGCAACTATACTAGAAAGAAATAAAAGACAAAGGTGAGAAGAATCCCACTCGACGGTCGCTTGGAGGATGACTTACTTTGACGATGTCTGGACGAAGGTGAGGGGAAGCTGGAGGAAGGAGAATGACGGCGGAGGGAGGAGGACGCGATAGGACAGCATTATAGTGAGGATTTTCTTTCGGAATGTGGTGAGAGAATAGCCACGGGATGCTCCATGAAGGGTTGAGAAGCAGGAAAATAATTGATTTTCTACTCTAGAGGAGCATCCTGGGCTTGGGACAATCTCTCCATAGAGCCTTGGAGGTGGTGAGGGAGAGAAAGGAAGAAATGAAGTGAAATGAGAGGGATATAGGTACTTTTATAGTGGAGAAGAAGAGGCATTTCATGCATGGGACATTGAGTGACATCAATGACGTCTCTGTAGCCTCGCCCACTCATGGGAACACCATCATGAACCATAACTATCTCAATTTAATCTAATAAGTCAATAAAAGCTCCCACATATCAGTCAGAGGTCTCTTGGCTAGGTTGAGTTGTTTTGAGAAGAAAAGAAGAATAAAAGGTTATTTCTGCAATTTTACCATCTTATCACAAATACAGATTAACCACGGGGTATGCCAAGGGTTTATTAAAGGTCATTTAGTCATTAATGTCTAATAAGTGGGTCCATGCAGATAGAAATAGGTTTTCACGCATTTCAAGAATTAATGGGCATCTAAAACCCTAAAAATTGACCTGCTTAAATAACTGAGGTTCTAGTCAGGATAGAATTCATCTCAACCCTCTAAAAATCATATAAAAATATTCTCTAGGGTTTGGCATCCTTGATTTGACCATCTGAACCCATTTTGACCTGAAATAGAGTCTCAGACAGACTATTACCCTAATTTAGGTTTTTGCATAAATTACCCAATCAAACTAGGTGAAAAGCAAAATCCAACTTCACCATTGGATTCCTTGGGTCCAAATTAGGTTTATACCAAAATTTGGGCCCAATTAGAGATTGTCTTGAACTAGTTTGTATTTCAATCCTGTTTGATTCTTTCTATTTCACAAATGCCCCTAGCTTTTGAAATTCATTACATATAGGCCCCTATCTTTGTCATCACTCTTTGCAAAGAGGTCCTTCTGCCATTGTCGCAAGGGAATCCTACTCTAGTGACCTTCAATTGGAAAGTTCTTGATGATTGCTTGACGAAACACTCCCAAACTTGAACCAGAGATTCCTTAAGGAATTCTCTTTCCATTGCACCCGATCTTGGACCCCATAACCTTCCCAATATCTCATGTGAACGCATGAGAGATTCGGGTATCTCTTATGCGTCAAGCTTACCAAGCTTGAAATCTTGGTTTCTAAGCTTCAAACCTCCCTCTAAGGCTTATTTAAAGACCCATGATGCACGCTGATCTCCCTATACTCGTTTTTGGCCTGGAATACCCTCTTTCCTCCCTCTTCTCTAGCGAAAAGGCTCCACGACATCTGGCAACTCTCTCCAACCACTCTCGTCATTCACTCGCAATACTAGTGGTGGATTCTTCTTCCTCTCCCTCTTCCATGTCGCGCCATACCAACGGGCGCCCCAATCCTCGTCGTTGTCGTCGCTTCTACCCCACCGAAGTAGCCTTCGTCTCTGACGTTGGCCATACCAGACCTGGCGTCGTTTCTCCTCTTCTTCGTCCACTACCTACTTAGATCAACTCCCTAGCTCTGCTACTTCACAACATCTTCGCCACTCCAACTCGACCATCGCTTCGCCTCCCGCGAATTCATCTCCCTCCGCTCTGGCAACCACTCCGGCGAGGTCTTCCGCATGCTCCACCACTCCAAACACCTCTCCAACCACCTTATAAGCTTCACCATGACTCACCCATCCAAACCCTTCTCCTTATTTGCCACTTCGCTCACCCAAATCATCTACCGAACAAGCCCACCTTTTCCAACCTCCTCCACCTTGGCTAGCCATCTCCGACCACTCTCACCACATGGCACCGCCACCAACACCTTTGCCACATTCGCGCGAAGCTCCTGAGCATTTCTGACGTGGCCTTTAGGGTATTTTCACTATTTCAGGTGTTTGCTCCTTTGCTGCCATTGACAGAAGCTTCGAGCAAAGCTGGAACCTTACTCCAGCGCACTCTCGCTCTAGGTACCGACTCCAACAGCTGCAGAAACGACCCAGGAGTGCGAAGAGACCAATGATTGAGGCATTAACTGTCTGCTTTGTATGAATTAGTAGGAAGAAACTACCTGCTGCTGCACGCAAGAACTGTTGGACACTTAGTCCCACATCGGAAGTCACCGAGTAGCTGAAGCCGTATATTACTCAAAAGTCACCGCGACCCCTCACCCATGACACATGGGTCAGGTCCCCATTACTCGCTCATGGATTTGTTTACTCTCTCACACCTCATCCATGACCCATGCCACGTGGACCTAGTCCCAGGTATGTGTACCCGATTGCCCGTATACCTACCTGATTTAAAGAGAGAAGAGGAGAATAGGAGAGAGAGAGCGTGTAGGGTTAAGAGGGGTTTTGCTTCAGAGAATACTGTCTGACACAGCCAATTTTGTGAATCCCTCCCCTGTGCATAAAGAGCAAAAGCCAGTGAAGAGAAGAAGAAGAAGCAGCCAAAAGAGGAACAGTGCTTATGCATTGTAGCATCAGAGTGAAGTGCACTGTGCACTCGTCATATGTGGCATTTGATTGATTGATGCTATTGTATTATTTAAGTATAATTGTAATAGGGAAATTTGGTGATTGAAATCACCATTTTACCCTAATCTTTTATCCACATTGACTTTTGAATTTGTATCTATATCATTTATGCTTGAAATTACTATTACATTGTTATATTCTTGCGTACAATTGTGATCTTGAGATAAATTGCCATATTGCTCCCTGCGTTCGACCTCGGATTTCTGTCAAGTTATACATTTTAAGTGTTCTTCGCGATTTATCGACTATACTATAGCACATTACTTTTAAAACACCGATTCAGCGCGTGAACACTTTGGTGCCGTTGCCGGGGAGCAATGCGCAATTTGATCTCTTGATTGCAATATCTGATTTGATAGTAACTTGCTCTATCAATCCAATTAGGGAGAGTCAGACAATCACCAAACACTCTAGGGGCAGGTAAACTCCATCCACTTTCTCCTATGCCCCTGATTCTGAAAAAGCTAAAAGAAGAAAAATCAATTAGGGCTAACTTGCATTCTATTCTTAGATCAATTATCACAAGTTGCCTGATTTGATACATTCTTTTTAGAAGACATCCCAAACCTGATTCTTGCACCTACTTAGGGATTTAAGACACCTAGGGCTACCACCTTCTTGATTGAGCCCTAGGTGCCAGATTTGGAATTAATTGATTGACCAATTAAGAGCCAATTAGGGTTTCCATTCTAGGGTTTTAGAGGCACACTTGTTTAAAACAAGAATCAATCTTCCTAAACTGTGTGTGTTCTAAGTCTTGATTGAACTTACCTAAGAAGCAAACCCTAAGAATCAAGATCTAAATCTCACTTGAATCCTTAAAGTAATACCTAATAATTAAGGACAAATCAGGTGAAGTTGACCCACCTTGTAGAGTCAACCAATCTTCAAATTAGGTTACCACTCACAAAAACATCTTAAAGTTCAAGTGAAATCCAAAGCACCCACACTCTAAACATAAAATTGGTAGTTTTAATAGGTCAAGTTATCCATTCTGGTATACTTGGACCCTCAGTGACAAGGAAGGTCGGGTGGGGGAAACCCTACAACCTGTGGGGATGCTCTACCTTGTAGGGGTCTTTGTAGGACTCTTCCTTCCTGGCTGCCCAGGTAATTCTCAAGTGGACGACTTTCTGATTTAGGGGTATCATCCACCCCTAACCTCTATAGTCATCCAAGGATATTTGGGTGTCTTGATTAGGTCCATCACACTTTCTATTCCTCATCTTCTACATCGGTGCATGTTTGGGAGGAGGTCCTTAAGACCACCCTTGAGGCCTCCATTAGCTATTCACTCCCATTGAGGCCAAGCCTTGACTTCTCTATTTGTGCAACCTCCCAACTAGATCGACATAGGTTCTGATTCATCTGAACCTAGATCTCCTTTATCCATACTCATGGAACAACTAGCAGAAGAAGAAAACAATTACCAGAATTAGCTTTAGCACGTCAACGATCTATTTCAGGCCTTTATAAATCATCACAGCGTCCTATGATGCAAGATCATTACAATCCCTCTGCGGTGGCGATTGAACCTCGAGTCCAAATCCCGACTGAAGGTCTTGATAATGAACTGAAGCCCAACATGATTCATGTTATTCCTAAATTTCATGGGCTTAATTCCGAAGATCCCTTCCAGCATATCAAGCAACTCAAGCATCTAACCCAGACCTTTGGGTCAGAAGCTCAAAATTTGGATATCTTGCTCATGAAAATGTTCGCCTTCTCTCTCATGGACAAGGCCGCTCACTGGTACTGATGTAGACGCATCTATTTAGGTTAAATGCCTATTCATGCATGTTCCTAGGCTTAGATTTGCATTTTATGTTATAAATATTGCATAGCATGCATCATTCTACATTTAGAGTAGTATATATTTTAGGTTAATTAGGTCATTTTTATGGTTAGGAGAGAAGATGATTTATTTTAAGGCATCAGATGGATGATCGGATTGTACGGATCTGATCAAGACGACGATTGGAGGCTAATGCCACCAAAATCGTCTAGATCGGAGTCCCGTAGCATCATATGAAGTTTGAGGAAGATTAACAGCCAGGAGGGTAATGTGACATCCTTAAAGGCTTCAGATGAAAAATCCAACTGTATGGATGGATTCGGAGCGATGATTGCAGTCCGGCAACAAGGAAATCAACTCGATCAAAGCACCGTGGCACCCTTTGCAACAAAAAGAAGATGGACGACCCAGATGGTGCCATGTGGTGCCATCCAGGCCTCCCAACACCGGCCAGCACCCACTCTTCATCAAGGCATCACCCATTCTCAGCCATTGGATCTTGATCCAGTGGTTGAGAATGCTACACCATCATGTGCGCTAAGTCGTCCCCTCGACCTTTTGGACGTCTTGGTGCAGTGGTTAGGCACCTGACCCTCAAGGGAGGGGCACAGGTTCGAATCCTCGTAGCCCCCCCAATTGGCCAATTGAGCACACGTAGCGCAAGAGTAGCACAACATGTGGAGGCATGGACGCGCAAGCACAGTGCAGCGTGCAGGGCAGCACAATGCGGCACTAGCATGGGAGCGTGCGCGTGACAAGGAGCGCGCGATGCATGTGACAGCGGAGCATGAGCAACGCGTGGATCTTCATCGACGTAGGCCTTTAGTGATGCTTGTTGCTATCACTAATGGTCTGCATGTGCCAGCTAGAGGAATTGAAGGGTACATCTTCAGCGATAGCTGTAGGGATCTGTAGCGATGTTTACATACACCAGTAATGACCTAGATGCTAATTTGTTCTTCCTCCTCCACTATAAAAGGACCTACCCACCACCATTCCAAACCATCTCTTCCTTTCTTCCTCTCACCACCTCCAAGGCTCTAGAGAGAGCTTGTCCTAAGCCCAAGATGCTCCTTTAGAGTAGAAAACCAAATATTTTCCCTCCCCTCATCCCCCTTCATGGAGCATCCTGTGGCTGTCCTCTCTCCGCTCTTCGAGAAGAAGATCCTTGCCGTGACGCCATCCTACCCCGCCCTCCATCCTCCAGCTCCGTCCCCGTTCGTCTTGCTCCTCACCATCTTCCTCCAGGCAACACCAGAGCGAGTCATCCTCCAAGCAACCGTCGAGGGGGATTTCTCTCACCTCTTTCTATCTTTCTTTCACTTTTGTAGTGTAGATTTTCATACTTTCCTAGTTGTAAAAAATAGTTGTTCATGAATAGATGATTGTTTCTCTCTCTCTCTTTCTCCCTCTCTCTCTTATCTTTTTGCAAGTAGATAATGTTTTCATCGACCTAATCTCTTGTTTGATAAAAATATAAGAAATTAGAAAAGATAAAAATGACCAAAACAAATAAAAGCGAAGCACGGATTTTTATAAAATCAAACATTCGCCTCCTCATGTTCGATCTTGGACTCACTTTTTGAGTTTCGGTTATAAATTTTATCTGATAGACTGATTTTTCGAGCTACGAGATGGGTCCTCCAATCCCTGATTTCAATTTGTGAAGCGTGCCTATATCATTTTGATGCTGTTGCTGGGGAGGCAACGCTCTTTGATTTTTTATTTCTGTGTTTTTTTTGCCTTACCTAACTTTTATCTCACTTTTTCTCTGATCTTACTGTGATTGCAGGTACTCATTCAACACGGGCTAAAGCGGTTAGATTGGAGAAAAGTGCGGATGAAGGTTTTGTAAGTGTATCCCCACCACCCCCACCGTGGTTTTCATTCCATAACCTAATAACTCAAACCCAAATCAACTTAGGTGACTTCTATAAACCATAGGATATATTTGGTTGTTTGTTTGCCACCTCCGCTCACCTAGACATCCACATAAATAAAAAATAACAAAAAAGTTATCTAGTTGTGGGATTTGCTGAAAGTGACACATCTTAACAACCATAACTCTCAACTTCAGGTGCACCACTCCACTTTGACTCTACCACTTAACTGGGATCTAACCTGCGGACCCGGTATACTTCAACTCAAAACACATAAGTGAGTAGAAATTTGATTAGGCTAAGACATTGTGTGCCTTAATCTGTGGTGCGAATAGGTCAATTGATTGATTTGTTTGGGCCGCACCACTCAAATTAAAAGTGATTCATCAATAGGTAGCCACTTAGCATTGATTTGTAGGGCTGAACTAGGCACTTCACATTTTTTTCTAATTTCCAAAGGAATACATCATCACCAGTGCTTGTAAAACTTGGAGTGTTCTACCGAACCTTGATTGAACCAACCTAAGGATTAAACACTAAAAGCTACTAAACAAGGTTAAACCCTAAAAGACATATCATCAAATAACCTGGTTTGAAGACCCTAGTAGTGCACGCACACACATTTTAACTGATCATTAAGGGCACAACCCATCTAAAGGGCCCATCACATTCCAAGAGCACAATCATCTCAAGCCTAACTAAAATTGAGTAGATGTTGGCCTTAAGGATTGATTTGCTCTTCGAGACTAAGATTGAGATTTTTTTCTATTAATCTACTTCACTAGTCCATCTGATGTCTAGCTAGGGGAGTAGTGTCAAACGACCGTGGCTGGGGGGTACACTAGGAATCGGAGGCGTAAGTCAAAGGAAGAACCTTCTCCCCAGTCCCTCCTTCTAACTGGTTGGATTGACCGGATAAAAGTAGATTGAATCATTTATAATCTCAAGACAGGTCCTGGGAGTCTGTAGGTCTTTAGGCTACCCACATAAGGACAGGTTTGGTTGATTGTACTGCAAGGCACCTTTCTCTCTTTTGTTTTCCCTCTTACTCCACAATGTATCCTTCCACATCTTTCACACATTCCCAATCCTATCCTCCTACCACCACTTATCCCCAATATGATTACTATTCCGACTTGACTTGTAATTACCTATCCACTAGCTGAGATGACTTTGATTGGGGATATGAATATGAACCTCAGTGTCCAGGGTCTAACCCTGAACAACAAGACTATGACTACTATCCTTCCCAGAGCTATAATGATTATAGATCTCCACCCTTTAATGATCAACCTAACTAGATCTACAACCATGAAGGCTATGCTGATTATAACACTTACCCTCCCTAGAATTATGCTGAATATAGGTCAGCACCATTATTTGAACAACATGAGAGGGCTTACTATCAGGGAGGAACCCAACCTTGATATCTTGACTCCCCTAGATTTAACTCGAATGCACCCAACCTGAACCAAACCAGTCGGTTTAGGTGAACTAGATCCAGGATAGGGTGTTGGCTAATTTGAGGACCACTATACAATCTTTAGAAGCTCAGCCAACACCATGCATTGAAGCATTGGAGCCTATGATCAAAATGATTGATGAACTTAATAATTCTCTATTAGATTTGCTCCAAATGTTAGGGATAGGGACCTGGGTGAGTTTCTTCTTAGGAAATTGTCGAGTTTGAGGATGAAATTTGTGGTTTCCCTAGTCAAATATTGGGATGATTCTCAAGATGAACCTCCTTTAGGAGAGCCAATGTCTGAACCCGCTCAGGCACTTGTCAAGGGGGATACATGTTCTAAGATTGGAGATGACCAGATTGGTCTAGAGCAACCCTTTGAGGATGAACCGATTGATTCACCTTAGATCCCCAAGCCAGGGAGCGAGGAAAAATATGTCTCTTTGAATTAGGAAATTACAATTGATTTTAAGACATATATAAATGAGGATCATGAGTTCTTTGACTCTAAGGGTGAAGAATCTCTTAGTGAAGTCTCTCTTGAGCATAAGGAAGATGATTCTAGTGAGACAAATGGGCTTGAGGAATCTGACGAACCTTTTGATAGCCCAATTATTGGAGAATTGGATTTGGTTGGGGCTAACTTGGAGGATTCGAATCCTCATTTACTAGAAGATTCAATCAATAGCCCCATTCCTCAACCACACCCCAAAGGAATTGATTCTGATTTGGAAATCATTGTACCCAAGTCAATTCTGAGTCAGCCACAATTTCTGGACTTGGGTAAATCATATGGGGGAATGATATGCTAGAGGTCCCAGAGCCTGAACACTTGATGTTGGAGGATAAAAATGTGGAAATGAAAATATAGGAAGCTAATTTTGAGGGAACTATGAGTTTGGATTTAAGGGTTCCTATTGACCTGAAACCACCTACATTCTATCAGGACCCTTATGATATCTTTCACGTGCGACCTAAGCTTGGAATAATTGACTATCTTCCTGAGTTGAACTATAAGTGGACACCCAATATTAATGAATCAGATCAATCTATTGTCTGCCACTTTAGTCTTGGGTTGCACACCACCAATCCATAGGTCGGGCCCTACAAACACAACAATCTTAGGTTTTCGGTTATTTTCATCCAGAACCTTAGAACCACTCAACCCTGGGGCATGGGTCTGCACCATAATCTGATCCTCATTTGTGGACATCTACTGGCAGGTCCTGTGATCAATATTTTTATTTTGATTTTGACCTGCCGTTGTGAATTCCTAATTTCTTCTTTGTAAGTATGTTATGCTTAGCTGAAGGCATTAAATTTAGCTTGTGTTTATATCTCACATTCCTTGTGGAGCTGACCAGATTTCTCACGATATTCAGGTGATATTCTATTTACTTCGCCTTTTCTTATCTTTATTTGTACAATGAGGACATTGCATCATTTAGGCATAGAGGGGTGGATGTTTAATCTTGAAATCATTTTGTTAACCTTGTAGAATTTCTTTTAGCTTCTTAAAAAAAAAATGAAAATTTGAGAAAGATAAAAAAAAAGAAATTAGGAAAAGAGAACTTAGGCATTTGGAAGTTATTAACTTTAGGAAATGATACGATAAGACCTGAACACTTAGGCTCTTCAGGTCTTTGGGCTGAATTAGCCTAGGTGTCCACTCGAATGTGGACTTAGTCTCAAGCCCTCGTTATGTCAATCTTATTTTAATTTGATAAATAATTTGGGATGGTAAGTATGCGACTTATCAACCCACCCTCTGATTTGGGGGGACTTTAAGCCTAAGCATCTACACACTTTTTTTGCACTGACTCACTTTTCGGTGGTTTCTTCGAAAATTGGGTAGTTAATGAACTATCTAGGGTGGTATGGTAGGCAAGTTGTCGGTGGTAACAACTCATCGGTCGGTTGTCTAGGGCCCAGCCACAAGACCATTTTCGTCATACTGCCTTTAGGTAAATCTTAGATCAGGGAAGCCACCTACTTAAAAATAAAAAAAAGAAGAAAAATAAAAAAAAAATATATAAAAAAATAGAAAAAGAAGAAAAAAATAAAACCACACTTCACTGCACGAGTATGGTTGGCAAGTTGCCATGGGTAACAGCCCATTGGCGGGTTGTCCAGAGCCCAGCTCTCAAAAATGCATAATAATTCCCAAAACACTTGGGGAAGAAGCGGGGAAGTAGGATAAATCGGGGAGATATATACTGGGTTCGCCCTTGTGTTGACCCCATAAATAAAAGAAGTAGGGAGAAAGGTAACATTTGGAAAGATAAACCTTTAGGTAAGGTCACCTAGGGTCGTAGAAACCCGAAGTTTGTTTAACGGCCACCTAGTGAGTCTTTCACTCTTTTCACTAGATGCTTAGCAATTAGAATCCTTTTCAAGTCTTGGATGGGTCGGGTAGCTGTAAAAAGTTATCCTGAAACTCTCAAACTCCAAAAGTCCAAAAAAATAAGAAGAGAAGAAAAACAAAAAAAAAGTGTCTTCCCTTTTCAAATAAGGTGAGGACTTGGGCGGTCTACATTCTAGCAGACACCCGGGTATTATTGAGTTTTCGTTATTTAAGACCTTAGTTGAAATTTTCTATTGTTAATAAACAACATAGGCCTAAGTAATCTAATCCTAATTTTGATTTTATACATAGCATGTAGTTTAATTTTGCTAGGGACTAGTAAAAGATAGGCATGGGGGTATGATGTAGACACATCTATTTAGGTTAAAATTCCTATTCATGCATGTTCGTAGGCTTAGATTTGCATTTCATGTTATAAATATTGCATAGCATTCATCATTCTACATTTAGAGTAGTTGTATATATTTTAGGTTAATTAGGTCCTTTTTATGGTCAGGAGAGAAGATGATTTATTTTATGGCCTCGGATGGACGATCAGACCATACAAATCTGATCAGGATGACGATCGGAGGCTAACTCCTCTGAAATCGTCTAGATCGGAGTCCCGTAGCATCATATGAAGTCCAAGGAAGATCAACAGCTAGGAGGACAATGTGACATCCTTACGGGCCTCAGATGAAAAATCCGACCATACGGATGGATTTGGAGTGACGATTACAGTCCGACAGCATGGAAATCAACTCGATCCAAGCACCGTGGCACCCTCTACAACAGAAAGAAGTTGGATGGCCTAGATGGTGCCACATGGTACCATCTAGGCCACCCAACACCAGCTAGCACCCACTCCTCATCAAGGCATCACCCATTCTCAGTCGTTGGATCTTGATCCAACAATTGAGAATGCTCCTCCACCATACGTGCTAAGTCATCCCCTTGACCTTTTGGACGTCTTGCCATAGTGGTTAAGTGCCTGACCCTCAAGGGAGGGGCACATGTTCGAATCCCCGTAGCCCCCCCAATTGGCCAATTGAGCGCATGCAGTGCAAGAGTAGCAAAGTGCATGGAGGCATGCATGCGCAAGTGCATCGTTGTGTGCAGGGTAGCACATCGTGGTGCCAACACGCGAGCGTGCGTGCGACAAGGAGATGCGATACATGTGCCAGCGGAGTATGAGCAGCGAGCAGATCTTTAGCGACGTGGGCCTTTAGTGACACTTGTAGCTCTCACTAATGGTCTACGTGCGCCAGCAAGAGTAATTGAAGGGTGGATCTTCAGTGACAGCTGCAGGGATCTGTAGCAAAATTTACGGACGTCAGTAATGACCCAGATGCAAATTTGTTCTTCCTCCACTATAAAAGGACCTACCCACCACCATTCCAAACCATCTCTTCATTTCTTCCTCTCACCACCTCCAAGGCTCTAGAGAGAGCTTGTCCCAATCCCGAGATGCTCCTCTTGAGTAGAAAACAAATTATTTTCCCTCCCCTCATCCCCCTTCATGGAGCATCCCATGACCGTCCTCTCACCGCCCTTTGGGAAGAAGATTCTCTCCGCAATGACGTCCTGCCCTGCCCTCCGTCCTCCGACTCTGTGCCTGTTTGTCCCGCTCCTCACTACCTTCCTCCAGGCGACGTCAGAGCGAGTTGTCCTCCAAGTGACCTCGAGGAGGATTTCTCTCACCTCTTTCTATCTTTCTTTCGCTTTCGTAGTGTAGATTTTCCTGCTTTCGTAGTTGTAACAAACAATTATTCATGAATAGATGATTGTTTCCCTCTCTCTCTTTCTCCCTCTCTCTCTTATCTTTTTGCAAGTAGATAAAGTTTTCATTGACCTAATCTCTTGCTTGATAAAAATACAAAAGAATTAGAAAAGATAAAAATGACCAAAAACAAATAAAAGTGAAGTGTGGATTTTTATAAAACTAAACATTCACCTCCCTGTGTTTGACCCCGGACTCACTTTTCGATTTTCGATTATAAATTTTATCTGATAGACACATTTTGTGAGCTACAACGACGGGTCCTCCAAATCCTAATTTTAATTCACGAAACACGCCTCGATTAGGTACCAAACCCTAACTCGTCCAATCAACACGTGGGCTGAATTGCAATCCGAGTTTCTAAAAAAGTTCTTCCCTATTGGTCGGACAAATGCTCTACAGCACCGGATCACACATTTCATGTAGCAAGCAGGAGAACCACTTCATGAGGCATGGGATCATTTTCTGGACCTCATGCGAAAGTGCCCCCACCACGGAGTTCCTAAATAGGAACAAATCCAGTCTTTTTACCAGGGACTCTGTGAAGATATTCGATTGTTCATTAATGTGACCTGTGGAGGAAACATCATGGGTCAACATGAAGACACCGTGTGGAAGATTCTTGAGAACATGTGCGAGAACTCCGTAAATAATGAATCCGTGGGCATGTTTGACTATACGAATGCCTGTGCATTGACGAATCCGCAGGGAGCACATGAGACGTAGGGCCTGTCCTCTTTCGTCAACTTGGAGTTAATGGCCAGTTGCCTGGACAAGGTCTCGATCATTTAGAAGAAGGTGGATGAGCTAACTTGACATTTGCAATGAGCCACCACTACGCAAAACCCGTTCGCACAACCACCCTCTGGGAAGGAGGCTATGCACAACATCTACCACTGATCATCTCAAGGGATGGATCTATACCAACCCCCATCTGATCTAGGGTTCGGAGGAAACTCCGGATCTGCCTACTCTAGTTGGGGGAACTTTGAACCCTCGTCTTTTGATTTCTCCGAGGTTCCTCGGACCTGCGAGGACCTCAATGCCAACCAAAATGATCCTTTCTTAAACACCTACAACCTTGGATGGTGAAATCATCCTAATTTCATGTGGTCAGGGAACAATCAAAATCAGAGACCTTAATATTAGCCCCGACCACAAGTTTCTCATCCATATCAGCGGCCTCAGCCTCAACCCAACCCAACTTACCAAATCAGGCCAACTTGAGAAGATCAAATGACTCTTATCCTTCATACTCTAGCTAACATTCAGAAGATGAATGCGGCTATGCAAAAACAACACAAAGGTGAGATCACAGAGGTTCACAATCAATTTGCCCAGATGGCAAATCCTTGCCAACCTGGTGCACTCCCTTCGCAACCTTTGCCTAATCCAAATAACATGTCGAACCAAAGCCGCATTATGAACCCGATTCAAGGCTAGGCTCACTATGTCTATCAGGTCCCTTCTACTCCATCACCCAATGGGATGGAGGCTTTGACATCATACGCGGGTTATCAGCAGCAACCACCTCTTTTGACTACCCCAACCCAGAACTAGGCAGGATTGAATTATGTTACCACACTTAGTGGCAAAACAACTCAAGAACCACTTTACACAAGCCACTCTTAGCCTAGTAGTTCAAACCCAAACGCTAGGTTGGTCATCCAGGATACCCCTGTCCCAGATTAAAAACCTGGACCAATTCTAGAGGAACCTGCAGAGGTTCAATTTCCGGAGGCCTTGTCCAAAGGAAAGAGGAAACCTAAACTTGTGGCTCTTGAGGAGGACCTGGTCATGCTCTTTGAGTAGGTCCAAATAAACATCCTGTTGATGGATGCAATTCGCCACGTATTGGCTTATACGAGATTTTTGAAGGATGTATGTACACCTAAGCGTAAGTTGTGAACCAAAGGTGGGAATCCAATCGTACTGACAAGCAAGCCAGCTCCATCATTTTGAGCAGACTCTTGTCGAAGGCAAAAGACCCTGGTACCCTTTTGATTTCATGCAAAATCAGTGATTTAGAATTCGACAGAGCCCTTTTAGACTTAAGAGCTTCCATCAATTTGATCCCTACGTCCCTACTAGATCATTTCGAGGAGACTGAGCTAAAACCCACTGAGGTGACTTTATAGTTAGCTGACCGATCAATCAAGTCACCTAGAGGAGTTCTCGAGGATGTTCTGGTGTGGATCCACGATTTCTACTTTCCTACGGATTTCATTGTGTTAGATATGGAGACTCCTGAGAATCTGAAGAATACACTGATTATATTAGGTAGACCGTTCTAGCAGTAGCTAGGGCGAACATTAATTGCGAAGAGGGCTAGATTGAATTGAAATTCGGGAACAAGACACTAAAAATTGATATATTTAAGGTCCAGAAAGGAATTAACTGTAGGGCTGTGGAACAAGTATGCGACATCCATTCTATGATTGAGGACACATTTCTTGAAGACAACTCGATTATTCCTAGTCCTTGATTGCGCAGCAATCATAGGTCTTAATTGACCTAAATTAGGCTAGGACTTAGCATAAGTTAGGGTAATTCATGCATGCGTAAGCATTATCCGCATCTTTACTGCTTTCCTTTAGCTAGGCATAAAATAATGTTATAATGTGCTGATTAAGTGCTGATTATGTCAATTATAGGTAATAAGCTGGATCTGAAGCTGGATAAGGAATAATTGGTGTTGCAGCAGAGCTGGAGCAGAAGACCTAGATTAGATGTAGTAGATAATAATGTAAGAGAGTTAAGGTATGCTATTCTATTAAGTAGGAATAAAGTAGTAAAATATGAAGATCTTAGGTCCATCCTAGCCATAGGATAGCCTAGAGACTTCCCCCAAGCCTTAGCACCCTTAGATTAGGTCACCACACCCTAGGAAACCCTAAAACCCAGTTCCAACCCTTATCTGGATGTCTAGATAAATTATAGGATGTCCAAAACCCTTAGCCAACTCCCGCACACCTCAAACCAACTTCTGCAGTGTTATTGGATGTCTAGACACTTTGTCAAACGTCCAATTTCTGCAGAATACCCAAAACAGAACCTAGAATTCCCCCTGACTCAGATTGGAAGTCCAGAACTGAAGTCTGGACTTTTGATTTTTGTGTATAAGTCGTCTGACTCTGTTTTTGGATGTCTGGAACTACTCTCCAGTTCCTGTTTTGAGATTCAAGCCTTGATCTTGGATCTCTAGCTCCCTAGACCTAATCCCAACCCCATAGGAGCCTAAATTAAGGTGCTCTAACCCTAGTACATTACCTCTAGACCTCCTTAAGGACCTAATTAGGTCCTCACTAAACCAAATTGACTTAGATCATAGTCAATAACCACTACCTAAGCCAATTGGACTCATTGAGTCCAATTGGGCTCAGATCTCAACCCACACAAGTCCAATTGGACTTAGTGAGAGTCCAATTGACCTATACCCAACCTAATTGAGTTATTTCACTCTCAATTAGGTTCACACTCATTCAATTAAACTTGGGTTAAGTTTAATTGCAAATTACCCTTAGCAATTAGGGTTTGCAACCCTAATTCAAGGCATACACCTACCTAAACCCCTTAGGACCTAACCTATACCTCTTAGCCACCTAGGGCATGACCACACACACACACCCATCCATTCACTCCCACACATCTAGAGTTCTCTAGAAATCTCTTGAAGTGGCGCCGTCTTGGTTGCCAAATTTAGCAACTAAAAGGCATTCAATTCTTAGATCCACTTTTTGTGGATCTAAGAACAACTTCTCTCTCACTTGGCCGGCCACTCATTGGAGCTCTCTCTAGAGAGTTCCACACTTCTCTAGAGAGACTCCCTTAGGTCAATAAAAAGACCTAAGGGGTGGCCATTTGCACCCATCCATTTCCTTGGCATTCATTCCACTTAGGTTAGCCACTTTCATCTTCACTCCACCTCCACGAGGAGAACCACCATGAAGGCCACCATCTCCATGCCAGGATGCTGGATCACTTATCCAACCTCTCTCCAAGGGCTGGCCTAAGCACCATTGGCCAGCCCTCCTTCTCTCAGCCACTCAAAGGCCATCGGAGACCACCTCCGAATGCCCTTCCTTTCTTCTAGATTAGTAACTTAGCTCTTCGTAGTTCATTGCTTTTATTTACCACTTAGTAGTTTAGCTCTTATTCTCCCCAAATGATGCATGCAAAATCCTCCCATAGATTCTTGTATGCGATCATTTTCTGGTAGCTAGATTTACATTTTCAAGCATTCCTGTACAAGCTTTCATCTACATTCCATGTTACAAACACTTCGCTGAATGAATGAATAAAAGATATATTTTTATACATATCTCAATATTTGAAATCACCATGAGCTCATTGGTTGCCATCTTTCTTGTGTGATTCAAGTTGCCCGCTGGTCGAGCGTGTTTCGTGTGTTAGAAATTGAGGTTACAAGTAACCTGTCATCGTAGTTGCAAAACACGTCGATCAAATAAAATTTATACCGAAACTCCAAGGGAGTCCCTGGTCGAACACAGGGAGGCGACGTTTACTTTATTGAAAATAGCGCTTCGATTCGTTTCTTTTTGGTATTTTAGGGTTTTGTTATTTCTTTTGCGTTTTTGAAATAAAAGACAAGCAAATGAATCACAAGATAGAGATGTGGAACGAAAATGGTATATATATCAATCCAATGTCTATTACAATCTACTATGAAAGCATAAAAAGAGAGGGAGGTGAGAGGAAATCTCCCGAATCGGCTGTTCGGTGAGACGACGGTGCTTGGTGGAAGCTCGGACGAAGGAGGTGAGGAGTGAGACGACAGAGGTGAGATGCTAGAGGACGTTGGGTTGAGGAAAGCTTCGGCGTAGCTTCGGAATGGAGGTGACAAGACGGAGTTGATTTGCTACCGGAATGGAGGTGGGTGGACGGCTCCAAGGTGACCTATGATGGGAGATGGGAAGTTGGAGGAGTATTTGGTGGGGCAGAGGTTCACTACACTAATAGGCACCTTAGGAGCTTGAGAACAAGCTCTAATGGAGCGTTGGTAGGCTTACTAGAGCTTGGGAGTAGGTGGGAGTAGAGTAGGTAGAGATGGCTTGGAAGGGAGGGGGTGAAGGTCCTTTTATAGTGGTGGAGAAGAGGCAAAAATCAGTATGGGACCATTAGTGACATCCAGGCCGCCGCTGGAAACATCGCTGTAGGCAGCTCATGCCCGCTGGTTCCCGCAGCTGGCTTTGCTGGCATGCGATGAATTACTGATAGCTGTAAATGTCGCAGTAAGTCCAACTCATGCGTCGCTGTAGTCCACCTCATGCTACGCTAGCGCCGCTCCTACCTTGCTGCACGTGTGCGCGCGCCCATGCTCTACTACACGCACACTCGAATGGCGGTGTTGCGTGCGTGTGCTGGCGGCCTGGGCTGCACCACGTGGCGCAGTCTGGGCCGTCCATCTTCTTCTTGTTGTAAAGGCTGCTACAGAGGTCGGATTGAGTCGATTTTCGCGTTGTTGGGTTGTGATCGTCAACTCGAATCCATACGCATGGTCAGATTTATCATTTGAAACTCCAAATTATGTCTCCTACTCCCTTGGCCGTTGATCTTCCTCAGACTGCATTTGGTGCTACGGGACTCCGATCGAGGTGATTTCAGAGGCGTTGGACTCCGATTGTCGTCTTGATTAGATCCGTACGGTCGGATCGTCAATCTGAGGCTCCGAAATAAATATCCTTCTCTCCTAACCATAAAAGGACGCAATTAACCTAAATTATATACAACTAATCTAAATGCAGAATGATGCATGCTATGCAATATTTATAACATGCAATGCAAATCTAAGCCTAGGAACATGCATGAATAGTCATTTTACCCTCAATAAATATGTTTGCATCACCTTCTTTTCAGTTATATATATATTTTGCAACAAACATGTCGATTCTGAAAAATATAGAAGATCTAAGTATAGATGCATTTTCTGTAAACAACCACCACGTAACTAGAATTGTGTGCACTGAAACTCATACTTTTACCTTTGTTCTCTATTTAACGCACGTGCATGTAATCAGAATTCATAATAAAAGTGGCGAAATCTTAATTCGAAGATTGGAAATTGGCATGCAATTTTAAATAAAGTAGAGCGATAAAAGATCGATTTCAGAATTAAATAAATGCCTCCTAGAGATGAACGACCGGGACTCAAAGTCTCGTTATTTTTACAAAATCTTTTTTTTGACAAACGTTTCTGTGCGACTATATTACAATTTCCGACGACTTTAAAATGCGCGAAAATGCCTTTCGTTAGTCCTCAGCCCCAAGCAGATCATACCCTGCAAATAGAGGAGCCTAGCACAGATCTAGAACCATATACAGCTCCCACCTTTTCTTCTGAGGCCCATGCCGACCCACCTGCTGCTGCTGATAATCCCATCATGGAACTGAAGCCTCTTCCCGATCATCTAAAATACGTCTTTTTGGGTTCTGATCAGACATTTCCTATGATTATCAATCTCGCCTTACCTCTGATCAGAAAACACGTCAGGTTTCTGTCCTCCAGCAGCATAGAAGAGCAATTGGTTGGACTCTCGATGATCTGACCGGCATCAACACCTCATATTGCACGCATCACATCTACATCGAAGAGGGCTCACGACCATCCCATGAAATGCAGAGACACTTGAATCCAAACCTATAGGATGTCGTGAAAAAGGAGATCATTAAGCGGTTAGATGTAGGTATCATCTACCCGATCTTCAACAGTTGTTGGGTGAGATTAATCCAGGTTATGCCCAACAAGGCAGGACTCACTGTTATTATGACTGAATTTGGAGAGACTATACCGATCTGTATAGCGAACTCATGGAGAGTCTGTATTTATTACCGAAGACTAAGTAACTCCACGAAAAGGGATCATTTCCCACTGCCATTTATTGATTAGATATTCGAGAAATTAGCAGGGAATCGATTCTTTTGCTTCTTGGATGGGTACTCCGATTATAACCAGGTGGCAATCCATCATGAGGACCAATAGAAGACTACCTTCACCTGCCCCTTCAGGACATACGCATTCCGTAGGATGCCGTTCGGTCTCTGCAATGGACCTGCTACTTTTTAGAGGTGCATGTGATGAAGCGTGTTTTGCATGGTAGAAATTGGGGTTTGGAGGAACTCGTCGTCGTAGTCGCAAAACTCGTTATCAAATACAATTTTATCGAAACTCCAAGGGAGTCTCGGGTCGAACACAGGGAGGCGACGTTTACTTTGTTTGAAAATCATGCTTTGTTTTGTTTCTTTTTGGTGTTTTGTTAAATATATATATATTTTGTTTTTATAAAGGACGCAAATAGGATGGATCACAATATAGATGGAATCAAATATGATATATTACACAAATGTCTATTACAATAATCAATGAAAGCATAAAAGAGAGAGAGGTGAGAAGGAATCTCCTGAATCAGCTGTTCGGCGAGATGACGGCACCTAGCGGAAGCTTGGATGAAGGAGTTGAGGAGCAGGAAGACGGAGGTGAGATGCAGGAGGATGCTAGGTAGAAGAATGCTTCATCGAGGCTCTGGAATGGAGGTGAGGAGGCAAAGGCGATCTGCTACTGGAATGGAGGTGAGAGGACGACTTCAAGGCAACCTATAAAGGTGATGGGATGAGGGATGAATATTTGGTGGGATAAAGGAATTCTACAATAATAGGAGGCCTTTGGAGATTGAGAGTAAGCTCTAATGGACTTTTTGCTAGTCCCTAGCAAAATTACCCTAAATGTTATGTATAAAAGTAGAATCAAGATTTGATTACTTAGGCAAAATTTGTCGATTGCTTTAGAAAATCTCAACCCCAAGACCTAATTACAAAAATTGAACAGTGCCTAGGTGTCTATCAGAATGCAAACTGCCTAAGCCCTCTCCTTATTTGAAAAGAGAAGATACACATTTTTTTTTTATTTTTCTTCCTTTCTAATTTTTTTGGACTTTTGGAGTTTGAGAGTTTCGGGATAACTTTTTACGGCTACCCGACCCGCCCAAGACTCGAAAAGGACTCTAAGTGCTAAGCATCTAGTGAAAAGAGTGAAAGACTCACTAGGCGGCCATTAAAATGAACTTTAGGTTTCTACGACCCTAGGTGACCTTGCCTAAAGGTTTATCTTTTCGAACGGTAGCTTTCTCCCTACTTCTTTTATCTATGGGGTCAACACAAGGATGAACCCAATGTATATCTCCCCGGTTTATTCTACTTCCCCGCTTCTTCCCTAAGTGTTTTAGGAATATTATGCATTTTTGTGAGCTAGGCTCTAGACAACCGGCCAATAGGTTGTTACCTACGGCAACTTGCCAGCCATACTCATGCGGAGAAGTGTGGTTTTATTTGTTTATTATTATTTTTTTATTTTCTCCTTTTTCTTTATTTTCATTTCTTTTTTTTCTTTTTTTTTTAAAGTAGGTGGCTTCCCTAATCTAGGATTTACCTAAAGGCAATACGAAGAAAATGGTCTTGTGGCTGGGCTCTGGACAACCAACCAACGGGCCGTTACCACTGATAACGTGCCAGCCATACCACCCTAGATGGTTGATTAGCTACCAAATTTCCAAAGAAATCGCTAAAAGGTGAGTCAGTGGCAAAAGTGTGTATATGCTTAGGCTTAAAGTCCCCTAAAATCAGAGGGTCGGTTGATAAGTCGTATACTTATCACCCCAATTTATTGACCAGTTTAAAATAGATTACTTAGCGAGGACTCGTGACTAAGTCCACATTTGAGTGGACACCTGGGCTAATTAAGCCCGAAGACCTAAAGAGTCGAAGTATTCAGGTCCCAAAGTATCAATTCCTAAAGTTTGCAACTCCTAATACCTAAGTCCTCCTCTCCTAACTCTTTTTTTTTTAAGATGAAAAATAGGAAATTACTGTTACAGCTGACAAAAAGATTCATAAGAAATATCCACCCCCCATGCTTAGCTAATGCAATGTCCTCATTGTTAAAAATGAAAGCATGCGGGAGAGTAGGATTGGAAGAATCGCACCTGGTTTTCGTGAGATTCTGGTCATCTTGGAATAGTCTTTACACGTGTTGAGTTTAGTACCTTCAGCTAGGCAATGATCGGCCTGCGATGGTTAAGGAAAGGTAAGAGCAACCTTGTTTGAGTCAGGTTCAGGGAGCATATTGTCAACAAAGGGTTTGAGATGTTGTCCGTTGACCTTGAAGGAATTACCTATCTTTGGGTCAGATATTTTGATGGCCCTGTTAGGGAAAATCCACTCAATAACGAATGGCCCATCACACTTAGGCCTAAGCTTACCGTGGAAGAGCTTTGGTTGAGAATCGAAAAGCTAGACCTTTTGGTTCGGCTCAAAGCTCTTATGTGAAATCATCTTGTCATGGAGAGTTTTGGTCCTTGCCTTATAGATTCTAGTATTTTCATAAGCATCATTTCTAAGCTCCTCCAACTCAGATAGTTGGAGTTTCCTGGTCTTCCCGGCCATCTCTAGGTCAAAATTACATTTTCTGATGGCCAAAAATGCCCGGTGTTCAAGCTCTACAGGTAAGCGACATGCCTTACCAAACACCAGATGGAACGGAGACATACCAATAGGTGTTTTGTATGTCGTACGGTAGGCCCAAAGAGCATCATCTAGATTTTGGGTCCAATCCTTCTTATCAAGACTTACAATTTTCTGCAAAATATTTTCGATCTCCTGATTGGAGACCTCGACCTGTCCGTTCGTCTAAGGGTGGTAGGGTGTGCAAATCCGATGATGCACCCCATATTTCCCCAAAAAATTCCAAAACTGGGCATGAGTGAAATGCGTGCCACCATCACTGATAATCACCTGGGGAATCCCAAATCGACTGAAGATATTCTTCTTCATAAAATTGATGACCACCTTGTGGTCATTGGTCCAAGTGGGGATTACCTCAATCCATTTGGACATGTAATCAACAGCGACCAGAATATATTGGTGTCCAAATGAAGGAGGAAAAGGTCCCATGAAGTCGATGCCCCAAATGTCAAAAATTTTGATGGAAAGTATTGGGTTTAGGGGCATCATATCTCTCTTAGCCATGTTGCTGAGTGTTTGGCATCGAGTGCACGACTTTGAGAATTCCTGGGCATCCTTAAATAATGGTGGCCAATAGAATCCAGATTGCAAGATTTTTGCGACCTTCTTTTTCCTGGAAAAGTGTCCACCACACGTAGATGTATGGCAGAACTCAAGTATACTATGGAACTCAATTTTTGGGATGCATCGATGAATAATCTGGTCTACACCGATGCAGTACAACCCCGGATCATCCCAAAAAGAATATTTGGCCTCAGACACAAGTCTGTCCTGTTGTTGTTTGGTCTAATCTTGGAGGATTTGACCAACAGCCAAATAATTGACGATATCCGCAAACCAGGGGGTTCGGATACCCGAGACTGTAAGGATAGTCTCATTCGAAAAGGTGTTTGAAATAGAGATATCTGGATGAGGAGAATCAATTAGGATTCTCGAGAGGTGATCCGCCACTACATTTTGTGCCTTGACTTTATCCCTGATTTCATGATCAAATTCTTGAAGTAACAGCATCCAGCGAATAAGTCGGGGTTTGGCATCCTTTTTGGCCAAGAGATGTTTCAAGGCCTAGTGGTCAGTATAAATGATTACGTGAGAACCTAAAAGATAAGCCCTGAATTTTTCCAAAGCGAAAATTACAGCTAGCAATTCTTTTTCAGTAATGGTGTAGTTCCTCTGGGCCTCGTCCAAAGTCTTGCCAGCATAGTAAATCATAGAGGGCCTTTTCTCAATCTTCTGACCGAAGATAGCCCTAACGGCATAATTAGATGCATCAGCCATAATCTCAAATGGGGCTATCCAGACCGGTGGTTGTGACACCGGGGCACAGGTGACTGCCATTTTTAACAAATCAAATGCCTTACAGCATGATTCGTCAAACTTGAACGGTGTGACATTGGCTAGAAGGTTACTCAAGGGTCGATCAATCTTCGAGAAGTCCTTGATGAATCTTCTATAAAAATCCACATGCCTAAGGAAAGAGCAGACCTGTTTCACGGATGTGGGTGGAGGAAGTCTAGAGATAGCATCCACCTTAGCCTTATCAACCTCGATAGCCCGATTAGAAACCACATGACCTAGGACAATGCCTTCCCGAGTCATAAAATGGCTCTTTTCCCAGTGAAGGACCAGCCATGTCTTGATGCATCTCTGGAGGATCAATTACAAGTCAGCTGGGTAGGACTCAAAAGAATCTTCGAAAATGGAGAAATCATCCATGAACACCTCAAGACAATCTCCCACCATGTCAGAAAAGATGGCCAGCATGCACCTTTGAAAAGTCGCGGGTGCATTGCAAAGCTCGAATGGAATTCTACAGATTGCAAAGGTTCCGTAGGGATAGGTGAAAGTTGTCTTTTCCTGGTCTTCGGGATGGATAGGGACTTGGTTATATCCTGAATAACCGTCTAGGAAGCAAAAGTAGTTTTGCCTAGCTAACCTTTCTAGGATTTGATCGATGAATGGCAAGGGAAAGTGATCCTTTTTGGTGGTTGTTTTCAGCTTCCTATAGTCAATACATACTCTCCAAGTAGAAGCTGAATGAGTGGTAAAGGTTTCCCCTTTCTCGTTAGTTGTAATGGTTATTCCCGCCTTCTTTGGTATAATCTGAATGGGGCTAACCCACGGACTATCTGAGATTGGGCATATAATTCTAGCATCGAGCCACTTGATTATCTCCTTCTTGACCACTTCTCACATATTCTGGTTTAGTCTCCTTTGCATTTTGCGAGAAGGGCAGGATCCATCTTCCTTGAAAATACGATGATTACAATAAGGTGGCTCGATACCCCTAAGGTCATGGATGGTCCAACTAATTGCCACCTTATTGTTCTTAAGGACCTTAATCAACCTTAATTCTTGCTCCCTAGTTAAATTAGCACTAATAATCACTAGGAGTATGTTCTTAGGTCCTAAGAACTCATATTTCAAATTTTTAGGCAATGGTTTCAATTCAAGCTGAGGTGGGTTTAGTATAGAAGGTAGGGAAGACGCCGATGAAGGTTCATCAGGATCATCCAATGGAAGAGGCTGGGAATGAACAAAATCAACAGCCTCTTCAGGATGTGGCAGGTCTGCCATGGAGGGTTGTGAGTTGGGCTCACTAAAGCTGGTGGAGTCCTCAAGGGCACTGATTGTCATACAAATCTCAAAATCATGATCCGTGAGCTCCTCAATGAATCCACAATCCTCAAATCCTCTTATCTCCTTAAAAATATCAAGAGTTAGATTCCTATCCCCAAAGGCGATCTCCATACTATCGTTCTCACAATTTATGTTGGCCTTGGCGGTAGCTAGGAACAGGCACCCCAGAATGATGGGCGTGTTCCTCAAATCGTTAGGTACATCCATGTCAAGGACCAGGAAATCTACAGGAAAATAGAAATCCTTGACCATGACAATTACATCCTCAATAACGCCCTTCAGTGTGGTGACCAAGCGGTCTGCTAATTGTAGCGTTACTGAGGTTGGCCTAAGTTTGCGTAACCCAAATCTCTCATAAAGAGAAGTTGGGATTAGGTTGATGGATGCACCTAGATCTAATAGTGCCCTATCAAAAGTGTATTCCCCAATAACACATGAGATCAAGGGGACACCTGGATCTTTCTTCTTTTGAGGAAGGTGATGCAGGATGATAGAACTTGCTTGCTCAAAGAGAATCACCTTCCTCGGAGTGGGTTCTCTCGGCTTACGCTTTTGGGTACATAGTTCTTATAGAAATATAGCATAAGCCGAGGTGTGCTTAATAGCATCGAGGAGAGGAATATTGATCTCTACGCTCTTGAATAAATTCAGGAGCTCCTTGTTGCTATCTAAGGTTTTCTTCTTCTTGGTTTTCAATAGGGCTTTAGGGAACGGGATGTGTGGCATTTTCAATTTCCGATCCCTGGGCCTTATTGTCTTATTCAATCTCCTCCTTCTCTCTCTCAAGCTCCCCAGGGTTTTGGCTTCTAGAAGGTAATTCAAGGTTCTGGGTTTATTTTCTACTTCTCAAGGTGATGGAGTTTGCAGAGGCATATGGGTTCGGGTCTTGAGGTGGGTTAGTGAAGATTGGAGGGCCTTGATTGGTCATGTAACCAGAAGAAGAAGAAGAGGAGGGATCTTGCTCATCCACCTGAGCATGTGCGTGTTGGTCCCTTTGATTCCCGTACCCTTGGGCTCTATTGCCTTGATTTTGCACATTACGCGGGTTGGGTATGGGTTGGGATGGTAGAGATCCAGGTTGTTGGGTGTTAGCAATTAACTCGCATTGCAAGTTATCCAATGATGCCTTCATTTGCTGCATAAGTTGAAGCATGGACCCTTGCATTTCCATCATCTGTCGGTTTAAATCAGCCTACCCTGCAGATTGTTGGGCATTCCAAGATGGTTGAGTAATCGATCTCAGGGGCAATTGGGTGTATACTTGACCCTGACCCATAGGTGTTTGAGATGCATAGTTGCTGGGTCGTGTTTGAGTCTGTTGCCCTTGACTTTTCCAGGAGAAGTTAGGGTGGTTCCTCCAACCTGAATTATAAGTATTGGAATACAGGTTGGACCTAGCATTCTCCTTCATCACATACGCATCCTCATAGGATGAGGATGGAGAGAAGGAAGGATCAGAAAAATTGGGATCGAAGGCCCTAGTTTGGAACCCAAAAGGTTTCGAGAAATCCTGGCTCATAGGTTGAGTAGGTGTAGAAATGTTTCTTGAATTCCCAAACATCCATTATTCCATTCTTTTAGCAACCAAGTCCATCTTATCAAGCTCATTACAAATCAATTCCATGTCAAATGAATGAGAATCCTGGATATCATTAGCATTTGACCTGGGTTGTTGGGACCGATTGAATGCATCCATGGAGGCATGATTAATTGAGTTCTCGCTCATTTCCTCAAACAGGTCATATGCGCTATCTGCATCCCTGTTGAGGAAATTATCTCTGCAGGAGACATCCACATGATTACAGAGTTGTTCAACCAACCCATGATAGAAAATCAACATGAGTAGCCATTTCGGCACCTCATGGTGTGGACACTTCCTCAAAAGTTCCTGGAATCGCTCCCAGGCACCATAAAATGGTTCCCCCAGCCGCTGGGCGAAGTGGTAACTAATGAGTCCATTTTAATCGACTATTGTTATGCCTAAGCTAACTCTATTCTTACCATTTAGGTTTGTTAATAACCACATTAAGTTATAGAATGTTTGCATGCATCATTATTTAAGTTTACATCTATTCTATCGCATTCTATAACCTAGTATGTAATTATTTTATGTTTTATTGTTGTAGGAATAATGTTGGAAAAGAATAGGGGGTGAAATAAATTTCCCCCAACAAATGGTGGCCTCAACTGAGCCTTCCTCAACCTCCAACCAGCCTCAACTGGACAAATTTAGTAAGGGATTTAAAAATCCCTTGACTTTCGGATGGGGGAGGAGATAAAAGAGGTTCTTAGCGAGAGAGAGGAGTCTGCTTCTTCCCCCCGTGGTGGGGAATCATCTCCACCTTCCCCACCGTAGAGAGAGCATGCATTGTGGAGAAGGTGTGCACGGTGAATCCAGCCACGCCCTACAAGTGCGCCACCACCCACTGCCATAGCCTTCGCGTGCCCTTGTAGTGCTACTGCCAATAGCTTCCACCTCCAGCCCTGCAGCCACACCCGTTCAAAGCCTCTCACCACGCGACCCTTCCTTCTTCTCCAGCCCTGCTACCGCTCCACCCCAACTTCCACCGCATGCTCTACAAGCACACCCTTGCAGCCTGCCCCACAATGCGCTGCACCAGCCCCCATCGCGCCTGCAAGCACTAGCCCCCATTGCGAGCACTGCTCTAGCGCTCCTACTGTAGCCGCACCTGCAAGCGCCAGCCACCCACCGCATGCCCTGCAGGCACCCCCTTGCCAGCGCCTGCAGGCAACCAAGCACTCGTAGGCAACCCAGCCACCCGTAGGCGCCTACGCCAGCAGCCACGCCCGTAGGTGAGCCCTAGTGCACCCTTGTGTGCATACCCAGCAAGCATTCGCTTAGCCAGCAGTAGCCGCTCTTCCTCCTCTCCACACGCGGTTCTCCTCCTCCAACAGAACCCAACAGGCCAACGGCTGTTCTCCACCACCCGACCATCGTCGGCCACCTCCGGCCACCGCGTCACCACCATCGCAAAGCATGTGTCGAGGCGCACCACCCTGTCGACTCTCGCCGCCAACCATGCAAGGCCGTCCAAGCGAGGAAGGGAGAGGAGAAATCCTCTGTTTTCTCCTTAATTAAAATTTACATTGCATGCCATTGCCATTTAGATATTATTATTTTATTCCAGCCACATTGCATGGATGCACTTATAGTTTCTTGAATTTACTTTACTTGTGTTAAGTGCATCATTCTGCATTGAAATTCAAATCAGATTTGCATGCAAATCAAATTTACATGATATTCCATTACACATGCATCATATACACATTTTTGGGAGCTTAATTCCTCACGTGAAACTTGCATAAATAACCTTGAACTTTTAAGGAAATTGTAAGCTCCATTTAGAGTAGTATATTCCTTGCATTGAAGTTGCAAAGTTGTCTGCAAACAGCATCATCCTCTACTTGTGAATTTATTGGTTCTATTCTTCCTTGTGGATGCGACATTTTTATTGTGGTTAAATTTGATATTTATTTTTGATTGAGAGATTTTCCACCACATAAAACAAAATGACATATCATTCTATTTCTATCATCTTCATAAATAAGAGAGAGTCTCTACATCAAATGGTGCCATTGTCGGGGAGGCAACAGATGCAATAGATTCACTTTATTATTTTTGAGTATTCTGAGTTGCGCAATTATCTGATCATTCTTTATCTTATTGTGAGAGGAATCTGACGGGGCGACAGACGCAACAGAGCGACGACATCGACCTTGAACGACGAACATGGCAGGCGCGCACAGTGGAGACGATCTTTTTGGTGGACCTTGATGCCACCTGGAGGCCAGCAACAGGAGTGTGGTCCTTGATCCCACATGCATAGGCTTACGGAGAAGCCTATTTTTGATTTAGTCATTAGAGCTTAGTTTAGATTTAGTTTAGATAGACATTAGAATTTAATTTCTTTCTTTTGGACCCTTGTCAGGTATTTTTGGGAATGTGTTCCCAGTGTTTCTTTATTTCTTATCGCTCTTGTATGTGGGAGCATATTTTCGGGAGCGTGTTCCCATTTATTTAGATTATAGGATTATTCAAATTGTTTGGACTGCATGTTGGTTAGTTAGTTAGATTAGGTTTGTTTGCTTATTATTATTATTAAAAAAAAAAATTTCGAACTGCCTGCTAGAAGTTGCATATCTAGAGGACGACCATCTAGGACTGAATGAGCAACATCTAGTTTATTTTTACTGTATTGCATACATTCTTGCATGAAGAAAGCTGGAGTAAGGTACGTCTTCTCTTGAGCATCAATTACCTGTCATGCATTTGCATTGAACCTAAATCTAAGACCACTAAAGTGCTTGAATCGAATTAATTCAGTGGTCACTTTAAAAATTTGGATTGCTAAGAGGTTGGACCTTAAATCTGTGACTTAAAATTGTGTGCAAAAGGATCTTGTTTGCGAAATTTCAAAACTCAAAACATGATTGTATTATTGCACACCTGAGACATTGTGTACCTCACACATAAGGTCACTAGATAAATTTCTACCTCTCCTCTTTTGCACCACAAGGGAAGTTAGTTGGAAATCAACAAGCCTATCCACCAAGTTACTTCAGTTCCTCGTGTGTGGACTCGATTCAAGACTTCCATCCCTTGCGAGTAGGTTATAGGCACCAACGAAGGTTGGCCTAAGAAGTGTAATTTTTGCAAAAGTTGTTTGGCCACCAACTGAACATTTAATTCTATGACCTAGAATCTACTAAAAACAGATCCCACTGGATTTGTGTTTGCTTTGACAGTGCTAGAACTCTCTAGGAAGTTTCTGCTTGTGTTCTGAATTCTTCTAAATCCTAAGAGAGTTAAAACTGTTTCGCTTAAAGAAATGGATCACCCTTACTCTTATCATTTAGATTATCAGAGTCAATACTTCCCATCTTTTAACCAGGATCCCATGCCTCGAGCGTATCCATCCTTTGATGGGTACATTGACAATTCATGGGATCATTCTTATTCTTATCCTGGGAGTACTGGCCTGATAACTCCCACTTTTGAGCAGAGCCTAGGAGAGGGATTTTCCAACCCTGGAATCCCTACTTCTATGCAAACACCCAACCCTCCCACCCTTCATGATTTTCTGTATCGAGGTTGGATCGATACCCCTAGGCAACCAGAGCCTGAAATTGACTATCCTCCACAATCTGATAGTAGTAGCCTCTCCTCTTTTATGATAGAAATGCAAAAACAACAAAAAGAAATGATGGAATCTATGGGAGAGATGTTGAGGAATAGTCAACAATTAAACAAAGAAATAAGACAGCTTAGCTACACTCTTCCTAGTAATTCTGATCCCTAAACAGACGACCATGATCATGAAAATAATTATGAGGAAACCAATGACAATAGGGATCCAATTTTATGTAGCTATCACTTAAACTCTCCCAATGAGACATGGCCACTAGAGGAGAACGATCTTAGTGATTATCCACCCGAGATATATTGGAGTCAAAAGCAAGGGAAGATGGTACCTCTTGAGGACCTTGACCCCAATGACAGTATTCTCCTTACCCTTACTAACCCAGGTTAAGGTTGTATTTTCCTATCACTTCCCCTATTGATTATCTGGTGGAATCCCATTCTACCCTTAGTGAGCCTACTCTTGACCCTCCACTTATGGAATCAACACCTACCATTCAGCATCCTGAGGAATTAAATGCACCCAATGAAGGTGACCCTAAGGGAATGGAGGATGAATTAGATCAATTTTGGTCTTAGAGATATAAAGAGTCTATTTCAGAGGATGAGGATGCCCCAATGGAGGAACCTGGACTAAAAACCTGGAGTGAATCACAGGGGAATCATTTATTATTTGATGATTTACCTCCAGAGGATATAAATAATATGGTGAAATCTAGATTCCTCCCTTCTTTTGAGAGTCATCCTCCATCAAAGCAAGAGTTGATATTAGAGGAGGACAAACAAAATAGTGAGAAGCCTAGGGGAGACTCTTGGGCACAAAACATGTCAATTGAGGATTTATACCCCGAGAAGAATAACAAATTCAGTGATATAGGCTTGCTCCAAAACATTAAGATTGATCCTCCTTTAGGAATAATTGAGGATACTGATCCAACTCCTTTCTTCACTAATGAATCACATATACACCCCAACAAAAATTTGAGTGAACCAAACGAATCTGAGGATGAAATTAATGATAATGATTATGATATTTTGACCCTGCCATCAAAGAGTTATAATTTGGAGTCTACCTATGATTCACATATACTGAAAGGTGAAAATATGACTTCGATCATTAATGCTAGGTAGGGTAACGTGAAGTTGTCTGCAAGTGTTAGGGAGTATACACAATCTGAATCATTGTTGGAATTGCACCTGACACCGACAAAGCCTTCATTGGACTTAATCATTACCTTCCAACAGTACAAACAACCCTTACACTCCCTAATCGATCCTTGGCTCAGATCAGATCTCTACTCATGAGCATTCTTTCTGGAGAACATATCAGGCCAGTACATCCTCGGGTAGAATGATGAGTGTGGATTGATGCTTGTACTTTTAGTCTTGCCATTCAAGGGTTTCAAATATTAATGTTTATATCTTTTAAAACCCATCTTGCTTTTGAGGATCCTTGTTATCCTCCACTTATTCTGTTTCAGGAGGCCTCTTTTCATATTCCTTTTATTAATCCTAGACCTCCCCAGGTAGCTAACGAGATTTTCTGCTTTCATATCTTTTGGCGAGAATTTGGGATTACGTTGCATCATTAGCTCGCTAACATCCGTGGCAACCTATTTTCTAGGCCCACGCTGTTATGCATATTTTTAGGGCCTAACTTTTTCTGTCTGGAATCACACTTACAAGTTCCTTATAAGTCTGGCTACTGATAGAAAATGTAGCGCTTGTTGGGAGGCAACCCAGCGTTCTGAATAACACCATCATCAGGTGATTTTCTACCTTTCTCCCCTTGTTTTAATTTTACAATGAGGACATTGTAGGATTTAGGCATGGGGGGTGCATTTTGCATTTAGGTTAGCATATAAGAAGAAAAAAATTCTCTTTTCTTGAGCTGAATGGGTTAGTCTCTAGCAAAATATCTTTGTTATTGGATGATTTTCTTCTTGAATTATTTCTTAAGTTTAGAATATAGTACATTTACTTCACGTGCACGTAGACTGGGTCATGGATTTTTGAAGAAAATCAATAAGCATTTTTAGTCCACTGAACCCTTGGACAGTTAATAGGGAGTCAGGCATATTATCTTCTAGTAGATCCACCTCATATTTGTGAGAAGAAAGTAGATAGATTACTAGTGCACTAAGTCTAGTGCGAGGACTCTTAAGTTTTGGACAATTAGATGATATACTTCAGAGTTAGGCATAGTTTTCGCTCTCTGTTCTTGTATGTGTACTTTGTGTGAATTCCTGAGAGTCACCAAATAAGGCAGATACATAGAGATTGAGTCTTAATAAAGCTATGACTATGGTGGATGGTTACGACCGTCCTTCATAGAGTCCTCAGCTGAAGGAGGGTAATAGTGTCAAAGGTCAGAAATACGCCTGTCCTATCCATTCCTTCCCAGTGCCGAGAATAGGCACTTCTACCAAATAAGCCACATAATATCCTCTTGACCATCATCATCCGTAATAATGCCTTATAAATAAAAGTCTGTGTCATGTTATGTTGATTTATAAAAAAAAGAGAAAAAAAAGAAAAAAAAAGAAACGGAAAAGAGTCCAAGTTTATAATGTTATCGCTGTAACATTATTTCTGAGGCAACAAAAACACTTATCGTGATCCACCAAATATGACCCATGCCTACCTTTCAGTATTTCTGATCGCCTAAATACTGTTTGAGGACTCTAACTTAGTTGTAGAGTTATTAGGACTTTAATTAAAGTGTGAATGCCATGTGAGGCTACCAAACAGTGAGTACAATTACTAAATCTGGTGAGATTTGTGATCTCAAAACGAAAAGAAAAAAAAGAGTGAGTGCCAAGGAACATCAAGAGAGCACATTTGTTTAGCCTCTCTCCGAGTTGACTTGTTTAATAGTCTAGAGATCTAGAGTCTGTAGTACTAGATTACATGTAGCACCAGATGAGTGTGTGTCACCAAATACAAATCCATTCAACTCGATATCTCCTACCTAAGTCAAAAGCCGGGGTCAAATTACAAATTATCTTCTGCTTTATCCCTGAGGGAAGTAGTTGCCTATCCCGACAGAAATATTTACCTAGGGGTGAAGTAAGAACTCCTAATGCGAATTAGCTTTTCACTTGGATCTGTTACTTAGGCTATCATCACTTCACATTCGTCTAAATCTCTAAAGTTTTGAAATAAGAAAAGAAGAAATCTTTTGATTACTTCTATTATTTTTCATTTTTGCTAAGGACTAGCAAATCTTAGGCATGGGGGTATTTGATGAGTCCATTTTAATGGACTATTATTATGCCTAAGTTAACTCTATTCTTACCTTTTAGGTTTGTTAATAACTACATTAAGTTATAAAATGTTTGCATGCATCATTATTTAAGTTTATGTCTATTCTATCGCATTCTATAACTTAGTATGTAATTATTTTACGTTTTATTGTTGTAGGAATAATGTTCGAAAAGAACAAGGGGGTGAATAAATTTCCCCCAACAAACAGCTGCCTCAACTAAGCCTTCCTCAACCTCCGGCCGGCCTCAACACCTCCCTAACTGCCGCTGGCCAAATTTAGTAAGGGATTTAAAAATCCCTTGACTTGCAGATGGGGGAGGAGATAAAAGAGGTTCTTAGTGAGAGAGAGGAGTCTGCTTCTTCCCCCCTGGTGGGGAATCATCTCCACCTTCCCCACCGTGGAGAGAGCATGCACTGTGGAGAAGGTGTGCACGGTGAATCCAGCCACTCCCTACAGGCATGGCACCACCCACTTCCATAGCCTTCGCGTGCCCTTGCAGTGCTACTGCCAATAGCTCCCACTGCCAGTCCTGTAGCCGTGCCCGTTCAAAGCCTCTCACTACACGACCCTTCCTTTTTCTCCAGCCCTGCTACTGCTCCACCCCAACCTCCACCGCGCGACCTTGCAGCCTGCCCCACAGCTCGCTGCACCAGCCCCCACCGCTCCTGCAGGCACCAGCCTCCACCGCTCCTGCAGGCACCAGCCCCCACTGCACCTGCAAGCACTAGCCCCCATCACGCACACTGCTCCAGTGCTCCCACCGCAGCTGCGCCTGCAAGCGCCAACCACCCTCCGTACACCCTGTAGGCGTGCCCTCGCCAGCGCCCGCAGGCAACCATGCAACCATAGGCAACCCAGCCGCCCGTAGGCACCCACTCCAGCAGCCACGCCCGCAGACAAGCCCTAGCGCACCCTTGTGCGTGCACCCAGCGCGCATCCGCGTGGCTTGCAGCAGCCACTCTTCCTCCTCTCCCCACACGGCTCTCCTCCTCCAACAGAATCCAACAGGCCAGTGGCTGTTCTCCATCGTCTGGCCACAACCAGCCACCTCCGACCGCCGCGTCACCACCATCGCAAAGCACGCATCGAGGCGCACCACCCCGTCGACTCTCATCACCAACCGCGCAAGGCCGTCCAAGCGAGGAAGAGAGAGAGGAGAAATCCTCTGTTTTCTCCTCAATTAAAATTTACATTGCATGCCATTGCCATTGAGATATTTTTATTTTATTCTAGCCACTTTGCATGGATGCACTTATAGTTTCTTGAATTTACTTCACTTGTGTTATGTGCATCATTCTACATTGAAATTCAAATCAGATTTGCATGCAAATCAAATTTACATGATATTCCATTACACATGCATCATATACACATTTTTGGGAGCTTAATTCCTAACGTGAAAATTGCATAAATAACCTTGAACTTTTAAGGAAATTGTAAGCTCCATTTAGAGTAGTATATTCCTCGCATTGAAGTTGTAAAGTTGTCTGCAAACAGCATCATCCTCTACTTGTGAATTTATTGGTTCTATTCTTCCTTGTGGATGCAACATTTTTATTGTGGTTAAATTTGATATTTATTTTTGATTGAGGGATTTTCCACCACATAAAACACAACGACATATCATTCTATTGCTATCATCTTCATAAATAAGCAAGAATCTCTACATCAATAATCGCCTGTTGACGTGCTGTTGTTTGTGTGTGTTAAGGAGTGTCGTTATAGTCACACTTGCAACGACAATTTTAAAATAAGTAAATGGAGGTGAGTCCGAGTGTCGGTCTCAGGGAGGCGTGAAAATTGGATTTTTGCTTATCACTTGTTGTCATGGAAAGTGTGGAGTTTTGCTTGCGAAGGATGCGGTTTTGAAAAGCGAGAGAGAGATAGAGAGAGAGATTAGGGTTAAAATGTTCCTTATTTGATCATGCAACTTGAACGGAAATTAAAGTGACAATTGAATGGAAAATAACTTCATTAATCATGCACTTGTAGTTCATAGCTTACAACATTAAATACATGCTTCAAACAAAAGTAATGGAAAGCTTAAAAGAGAGAGTGAAAGAGAGAATGGAGAGCGATGAGGCAGCCACGGCAGTGGAGGAGGCTCCGTCGGTGGCTCGTCGTCTCCGGTGATTATAAGAGGGCCTAAAATTAGCTAAGAGAGGGGTGGAGTAGTTGCAAGGGAAGTGAATGAATTGAATGAGTGGTTGGAGGGGGTTTAAATAGGGTTGAGGGCTTCATAAAAGAAGAAGGGGCTTTAGCGACGTCCAGAGCGTCGATAAAACCACTCTCAAAAGCATCGGTGAAGCCCTCCAGCTGTCGATCAGCTGCCCGCCTTGTTTCTTCTTCTCATGCGATCTGCGGCTGCTGCGTGAGAGCCGTCTGATCGAAGATTGGACGGCTGAGATCTCTCCTCGGCTGCACTGGGATCGCGCCTTGGGCACGCGTGTGCGCAGGCGTCATCGCCCGACGTGCGCGTGCGCGTGGGTGCCCGTGAGCTGTGGTTGTGCCGCGTGGCGAAATCTCGGCCGCCCGCTGCTGATCGGCGGCCCAATTTCGCCGCGCGCTACCTCAGTCTTCAATTTCAGGATCCGTGTCGCTCGAACCCGCGTCGCTTGCATGCGGGAGTACGAGCTAACCGTTGCGCCACGCCCGTGCTTTGTCGCGGCGACTGCGGGCGGGCACGTGAGTCTCGACCGTTCGATCGAAGATCGACGGCCGGGATCTGATCTCGGCTAGATGAAGAGGCTGCGTGTGTGGAGCAGGGGCTGACATGGCGCAATATGGGCTGTTGATCTCCAGATCAACGGTCAGAACTTCTTGGGCCCATTGTAGGAGCTCCGGATGTCGGATTTGGCCGATCTTGAGTCCGTTGGACTTTATTCGTCTTTCTGAATCCATCTGCGTGGTTCGATTGCTCATCTGAGGCCTGCTTTGACAAATGCTTACACAAATGGCCATTAATATAGTTTTATATGCAATCTTGGTACATGATGCATGTAATGCTCCCATTTTACTTATGTTGTGCCTTTTATTATTAAGATGGGCCATATTCAACATAATTACCACCCGCTTGTGCAGTGTTATCATACCCCCATGCTTACTCCTTGCTAGTCCCTAGCAAGGTTTATTCTGGCCTTTATTTCCTTTCAGAATTTAAGAAGTAATTGCTTAGACACTTCATTACTTTTCAATAAGAGGAGATATACGAAGATCTTAATCTACAAAGACTAAGCAGTGCCTGGGTGTCTGCCAAAATACGAATCACCCGAATCCTTGCTTTAATGTACATAACTATACATATGTATATGTATATATTTATATTTTTAGAATTTTTTCGGAATTCAGTGTGGGTTGGTAACTTTTTACGACTACCCAACCCACCCAAAACTCGGTCAAAACCCTAAGTGCTAAGCATCTTGGTGTGAATGTTGTGGTAGACTCACTTAACGGTAATTGAGATAGAATTTGGGTTTCTACGCCTCTAGGTGACCGGAAAAGGAAATAAATTTGCCTGAAGGTGTATTTGTTCGATTGGTAGCTTTCTCCCTACGTTTGTTTTAATTGGGGTCAACACAAGGATTTTTCCAATGTATATCTCCCCGGCTTGTACTACTTCCCCGCTTCTTCCTTAAGTGTTTTGGTCTTTTTTGTGTAATTATTGAGCTAGGCTCTGGACAACCGACCAATGGGTTGTTACCCACGGTCACTTGCCAGCCATACTTGTGCGGTGAAGTGTGGTTTATTTTCTTTTGTTCTTCTTCTTCTTCTTTTTGTTTTTTTGTTTTTGTTTGTAGGTGGCTTCCCTGATCTCAAATGTACCTAGAGGCAATGAAGAAGAAATGGCCTGTGGCTGGGTTCTGGACAACCTGCCAATGGGATATTACCCACGACAACTTGCCAGCCATACCACCCTAGAGAGTTCATTAGCTACCCAATTTCTATCAAAATCTCCGAGAAGTGAGTCTGTGCAAAAATGTGTGCAGATGCTTAGACTCAAAGTTTTTTTGAGTTAGAGGGTGAGTTGATAAGTCGTATACTTATTACCTTATTTAGTAGGTGGATTAGAATACCTTAAGGTTGCAAGGATTTGCCACTAAATCCATATTTTAACGAACACCAGGGCTGATTAAGCCTGAAGGCCTAAAAAGTCTAAGTGTTTAACTTCTTTTTGTATTATTTCCAACTATTGACAAGTTTCTAATGCCTAAGTTTTCTTCCTAAATTCAATTTTTTTTTTATTCATTCAGACTGATTAATTGAGCTCAGGATTATGCAATTTACCACCCCCCCCATGCTTAAGTTGGACAATGTCCTCATTGGCAAGTACATGGATGCAAAAGGGTTCAAAAAGATAGTACCTGAGTGATGTAAACTACCGGATCAGTCTGAATCCTCTGGGTTGCCTCCTAGGAAGCGCTGAGTTTAATGCCTCCAGCTAGGCGGTGCTTGGTGTCAGCCCTCAATGAGGGTGACACTTTCCTTTGGGGGAACCTGGGCCATGAAATGCTTCAATCTTTGACCATTAACTGTAAAAGTGTGCCCAGTGTTAAGATCAACGATTTCAACCGCCCCATTAGAGTAGGTCTTAACCACCTGAAATGGTCCTATCCATTTGGACCTGAGTTTCCCCGGGAAGAGTTTTAGGCATGCGGCAAACAGCCAGACTTGTTGGTTAGGCTCAAAGGTTTTTCTATGAATGAGTCGCTCGTGGACGGCTTTCATTTTCTCCTTATACAGACGAATATTGTCAAAGGCATCTCGACGAATTTCTTCGAGCTCAGATAATTGGAGCGTCCTCTGCACACCGGCTAACTGGGGATCCATGTTACATTGCTTGATAGCCTAATAAGCCCGGTGTTCCAATTCGATAGGAAGATGGTAGGCCTTGCCAAAGACCAGGCGATAAGGTGACATGCCTATCAGGGTCTTGAAAGCGGTCCTGTATGCCCACAAGGCATCATCAAGTCGTGTGGACCAGTCTTTCCTGTCAGGTCTCACAGTCTTCTGTAAAATGTTCTTGATTTGTCTATTTGAGACCTCAGTCTACCCATTTGTTTGTGGATGATACGAGGTAGCAATGTGGTGGTTCACCCCGTATTTTCTAAGTAGGGCATGGAATTGGGAATGGATAAAATGGCTTCCACCATCACTGATCATGCCTTTGGGTATTCCAAACTGGGAAAAGATGTTCTTCTTAACAAAGTCCATGACAGTCCTGTGATCGCATCGTCGGGTGGCGATGGCTTCAATCCATTTGGAAACATAGTCTATCGAGACCAGGATGTACTCGAAGCCATTAGATGGTGGAAAGAGGCCCATAAAATCGATACCCCAAACGTCGAAGATTTTGACAATCAAAATGGGCTGAAGGGGCATCATATCCTTCTTGGTCATGGTCCCCAGCATTTGGCAGCGTGAGTAAGTCTTGGCAAAGATGTGTGCATCCTTAAATAGGGACGGCCAGTAAAATCCAGACTGCAAAACTTTTGCAGCTGTTTTCTTTCCAGAGAAGTGGACGCCACATGCTTGGTCATGACAAAAGGAAAGCACACTCTGAACTTCGTCTTTGGGGATACACCTCCTGATGATCTGATCAGCACAGAGGCGAAACAGCATGAGATCATCCCAGAAATAGTGCTTAGCCTCAGCCAAGAACCAAGAACCTGTCCCATTGCTGTCTGGACCAGCTGTGCGGGGTTTGTCCTACAACCAGGTAATTGACGTAGTCAGCATGCCATGGCATTTTCTTGTCTTGCACGGCTAGGATATGTTCATCAGGGAAGGCATCAAATAGAGGTAGGGAGGGTCCAATGTGGTCTGGATGAAGTTTAGACAAGTGGTCAGCCACCACATTCTTTGATCTGGCCTTGTCTCGGATTTCCAGGTCAAATTCCTACAAAAGCAGGATCCATCTGATGAGCCTGGGCTTTGCATCCTTCTTGGCTAACAGGTGCCGGATGGCTGAATGGTCAGTGTAAATAGTCACGTGGGATCCCAGCAAGTATGATCGAAACTTTTCAAGTCCAAAGACTACAGCGAGCAACTCTTTCTCTATGATTGTATAATTACGTTGGGCCTCGTCCAACGTTTTGCTAGCGTAGTAGATCACCACAGGCTTCTTGTCTTGCCTTTGTCCCAGGATAGCGCCTATGGCAAAATCTGATGCATCACACATAATCTCAAAGTCCTGGGACCAGTCTGGGGGTTGAAGTACAGGTGCGGTGGAGACTAAGTCCCGGAGGGTGTGATAAGCCTGGATGCAATCAGGAGACATGTGGAATATGGCGTCGTTGGCTAGAAGGTCGGTCAAGGGTTTGGAAAGCTTGGAAAAGTCTTTAATGAACCTTTAGTAGAAGCCAACATGTCCTAGGAAGGAGAGAATCTGTCAGACCGAACTAGGTGGAGGAAGTTTGGAAATTAAATCAACCTTAGCCCGATCTACCTCGATGCCCTTATGCGATACGATGTGACCGAGGACAATTCCTTCTTGAACCATAAAATGGCTCTTTTCCCAACTTAACACCAGGTTAACCTTGATACATCATTTCAGGATTTTCTTCAAGTTGCTCAGACAATGGTCGAATGAATTCCTGAACACCGAGAAATCATCCATAAAGACCTCTAAGTATTCACCCACCATTTCTGAAAAAATGGCTAGCATGCAATGCTGGAAGGTCACAGGTGCGTTGCATAACCCGAACGGCATTCGACGAAATGCAAACGTGCCATACGGGCAAGTGAATGTGGTCTTTTCTTGATCTTCCGGAGCAATTGCGACTTGGTTATATCCTGAATATCCATCCAGGAAGCAAAAATACTTCTGCCCTGCCAATCTTTCAAGGATTTGGTCAATGAATGGCAAGGGGAAATGATCCTTCTTAGTGGCTTCATTGAGCTTCCTATAATCAATGCACACCTGCCATGCAGTGGTGGTGCGGGTGGGGATGGATTCACCACGATCATTGGTGACAACGGTGAGCCCAATTTTCTTGGGAACCACTTGAGTGGCGCTCACCCAAGGGCTATCGGAGATAGGGTAGATGATGTCGGCGTCAAGCCACTTGATAATTTCTTTTTTAAAGACCTCCCGCATGTTTGGGTTTAAACATCTCTGCATCTGGCGGGAAGGTCGGGCCCTGTCTTCCAGGTAAATCTTATGGGTGCAATAGGTGGGGCTAATTCCTCTTAATTCCGAAATGGTCCAACCAATGGCAGCCTGATGTTCTGAAAGGGTCGCAGTCAACCTGAGTTCCTGATTCTTGGTTAGATGAGAATTAATAATTGTTGTCGACGTTTTGTGCGGGTTTAAAGTATATCACGTTGTAGTATAACCGACAAAACGTCTAAACATATATAAAGAATTTTATTACTCGAAAACCAGAGTATCTGAGGTCGATCACAGGGAGCAAATGGAATTTACTACTAGTCAAAATGTAATTGAACACTCTAATTTACTCAAAATATCAATTCAACTATGAATGTATGCGATTAAAAGTAGTTAGGACAAAAAGAAATGAAATTGCACGTCTGATCACAAGATCAGACGTCTTAAAAGTATGTTCCCTTTTCTTCTTGATTATTCTTCTTCCTCAGCAGTCTTCTCTGTTTCTTCTTTTTCTGCTGTTGTGTTTGCTTTCTTTTCTTCTCTTTCTTCTTCTCCTGCGAAGGCTTCTTTCTTTCTTCTTCTTCTCTGCCTTGTTTCTTCTCTGTCTTGCTCCTTCTTCTTCTCCTGTGAAGGCTTCTTTCTTTCTTCTTTAGTCTCTCTGTTCTTCCTGCCTTTCCTTCTTCCTCAACGTTTCAGCCTGTGCCTACACAGAGCAAAACCTATACGTTCTCCCTCTACCCACACGTCTCTCTCTCTCAAGCAATTCACTCAGGGACGCTCTCCCAGAGCCACAGCCATAATCGGGTCGGATCGTACCCAGGACCAGGCGCACCTGCAAGTGATGATGCGCGAGGAGTGCGTAGGTTTAGGTCGGGTCGGATCCGCCAGATCCGTGTGGTCAAGTCGCGGACCAGGCGGGTTTGGGGTCAGTGAGGGACCTCACCCCTGTGCTTACGAAGGCAATGAGAATAAAGCACAAATTCAATTTACATGGTACCTGAGTGTTGCAATCCCACGATGTGGGACTATCTGGTCTCGCCTTCATGCGCGCCCGCAGAGCTTTGTCACTCGATTGCCCAAGCTGTTGACTCTGCTGGCTCTCCTTGCTGGACTCACTCACCTCGCGACACTCGCGCGAGTATGCAGCACCTGTAGCCTGGGAGACCGGGTGCCTGGAGCTTCGTTGGAGCTTCATCAGAGGTTGTCCATGGCAGCAGGAGCTCAAACACTGTCATGCACAAAACGAGCCTCTCGGCCCAATCAGATCAGCTAGAGACCTTCGCCGTGGCACGACGAAGGCGGTGGACGATGCTGCAGGTTGCCGGTTGGCCTAGGCGTGCGTGCCTAGGTCAACCTGTGGCCGGAGATGGTGGGTTGGTCGGGGGGTGATTGTGGAGGTCTGGAGTGGCAGTTGTGGGGTGGAGCGAGTTCTTGTTGGTGAGGCGGAGCTCTCGAAGTGGTTGGCGAGTCGTGTGGGGGGCTGGAATGGTGGAAGCGGCTCGCCGGAGGTCGGTTGGTGATGTGGAAGATGAGGGTGGTCAGCGTCGGTCAAGGGGTAATCAGATGAGATAATAGGGGGAAAAGAGAGAGGAGAGGATGGAGAGGAGTTCTAACCTAATTGTAAGGACGAAAGGGGACGGAAGGCGGACAGAAGTACCTGCTGTCGTTGAAGAAGATGACACCCAGTGGGGGAGAACGGCGGCGACGACAGGGCTGAGGCGGCGTGCGCGGGTACTGTGCGACGCGGAGGGAAGTCAGGAAGCTAACTCTACCACTGGTTTTGTGGTAGAGCGAAGAGGGAGGGGAGGGGGGCTTGCCAGAGCTTGCTGGGACTTTTGGCCGGGCAGGAGGAGATGAATTGGGGGTGGACACTCGGCCAAATCAAGCTCGCCTTCTGCGGAAGGGTCTAGGGGGTGTTTTATAGGTGCTGGCCGCTCCTATCAGTGCGTGGAGAGCGCGCAATTAGGTCTGTCGGCTTGCCGGAGTTGGAAGGAAGGTGGATACCCAAATCTCTCGTGCGTTCGCATGAGAGATTGGGTTCACACCAGCGATTGTAATTGGCTTTATAAGGAAGGGAATTCCTCAGAGAACCCCCCTTCCATTTCTGGGAGAGAATCTTTGAGGAATTAGAGAGCAATCTCTCTCGAAACTTCGCCGGAGCTCGGTTCTGCCCTAGCAATGGCGGCAGGACCGGTTTGCAAAGGAGGCGAAGAACCTAGGGGGCTCTCTGCAAAGGTATTCAAAAGATAGGGACCTATTTGTGATTTGGGTGTACTAAATTGCAAAGTAGGTCAACATGACCTCCCCTTAGGTCCAAATTTTGGTATAAACCTAATTTGGACCTAAGCAATCCAATGGAGAAGTTGGATTTCAGGTTTGACCTCGTTTGACTGGACATTTTGCGTAAAACCCAAATTAGGTTAATTGAAGAGCTAGGACCCTAATCTAGGTCAAACTAGGTTCTAAAGGCCAAATTAAGTGTTCTAAAACCTAGAGGATGTTTTTATATGATTTTTAGAGGGTTTACTTGCTTTTTTTTCTGACCAGAACCTTGTTAAATAAAGCAGGTTTGTTTTAGGGTTACCAGGTGTCATTTAATTCCTAGATTACACATGAACCCATTTCTGATTGACTCAACCCGCTTTTTATCTCATTTAGACCATTTGACCTATGTTTTACCTCTGAGAAATCCCGTTTATGTACTGCAATGGTAAAATTGCAGTTTTAACCTTTATTTCATGTTTTCTTCTCAGAGCACTTGTTCCTTCAGTTAGGCCTTCTTCTAGGTTATGTAGGAGCTTTTATCTTCTTTATTGGGTCAAAATGAGCTAGTTATGGCTCATGATGAGGCTCTCATCAATAATCACTGGGAAGGTCTGGTCAAGTCCCAAGAAGATGTACTTGAGATTCTCGGGCAATGGTTTAAGTTCAGGTGTGAGTGGAACCACAGTCGATGGGAAGGGAAAGGGCGGGAGTTGATCAACATCGATCTGTTCAAATGGTGTCGTGTGATGGTACTCAGCCTTACAGAGGTCCACGGGTAATGATGGTGACAGGTCAGCACAGTCACTACGGGTTTGGTGGTCTGATACAGAACTAAGGGTGAGGCATTCCTCGATTAGAGTTTCCACGGGATCATGTTCCTCAATGCAATCGCAATCAAAAGACTTTGTCACTTGGAAGATATCCAATTGCATTTTCCTATCCCCGAAGGCAATTTCCATACATCCCGTGTCTCAATCAATGTTTGCTTTAGCTGTAGCTAAGAAAGGTCTGCCTAAGATTATGGGTGCGTTCTGTAATTTTTCAGGGACTTCCATGTCGAGCACCAAAAAGTCAACCGGGAAATAGAAGTCCCTGACCCGTACAATCATGTCCTCGATAACCCCCTTCAGGGTTTTCACTGATCTATCAGCCAGCTGGATGGTGACAGGGGTTGGTGTCAGCTCCCCAAAACCAAATTGGTGGTACAGGGTTGTTGGAATCAGATTGATAGAAGCACCTAGGTCCAGGCGCGCTCTATCAAACGTCATGTCCCCGATATTGCAGGAAATCAGGGGTGCTCCTGGGTCAGTTTGCTTGAGTGGAAGGTTGCTTGATATTACGGAACTTGCTTGCTCAGAGAGTACAACCTTCCTAGGTGCTTAAGGTCTCGGCTTACGTTGGGTGTACAGGCATCCTTTAAAAACTTGGCGTATGCAGGGATGTGTTTGACGGCTTCAAGGAGAGGAATATTAATCTGTACTTGCTTAAAAATTTCCAACAGCTCCTCAGTTTCCACAGTATTCTTCTTTTTCTTGATTGTTTCCAAGGCCTTAGGGTAGGGTGTCTGAATGTGGATTGGTTCCATGTCTGGGTCCTTGGTTGGTGCTTCTTCTGAGTCGGGTATTTCAGCGGGTGAAGTCTCGGGGAGAGTCGGCCATTTGGGATCCTGGATTTTGCTGCCGCTTCTCAAGGTCACCGCATTCGCAGAGGCATTGGGACCATGGGTTGATCCTTGAGAAGACAAGGACGAAGAAGCACCAAACCCAGGAGGTGTTTGCGGGGCTGGCTGGACCATGCCCGGGGTTGCTTTGGAACCCTTGCGAATTGGGGCCTCTGTTAATTATGTTTCGCGGGTTTGGTTGTGGTTAGGAAAGTAGGGATCCTTGTTGTTTACAGTCTAAGAGTTGGCTTAACTGTCCCTTTACCAAGGTCATTTCCTCCTGATGTTTCTGGTTCATGTCAACCATCATCTTTATTAGGGTATCCATTTGGTTTTGTGGGGGAGGGGCCGCCCTATTCTGATTATATTGGGGTCTAATTGGTGGTCCTTGCTGATAGGGGGCAAGTGTGGCTGCTGGTTTGGCCTAGGCTGGTTTTGGAATTGCGGTGGTTTCTGGTTTGTCCAACCAAAGATGGGGTGATTATGCCAGCCAATGTTGTAAGTGTTGGAGAAAGGGTTAGGTTTCGCATAACCTTGGACAGCTTGCACATCTTCTAGGATAGCCGATGTTGATGAAGAGGGAAGGGAGTAATCAAGGGTCGAGAGAGCAAAGGTCCCTCCCTGGAACGTGGTTAGGGGTTGTTCCAGGTTCAGTTGGGTAAAGGTTGGATCAGGTCAACATTATGTGCTCCCTTTGCTAGGGAGAAAGTCTGCAAGGGGTTCCTGGTTTGGTTCAGTAGCTCATCAATCTTTTTGTCCACCAATTCCACTCAATCCACCTTCTTGGCAATGATGTCCATGTCAACCATTCCAGAATTTGCTTGTACCTCATAAATCCTGCCACGGGGTTGACTAGACCTGTTAAACTGGTTCATGGAGGCATTGTTGAGCGAATTCTCGCTCATAGACTTAAAGAGCTCAAACGCACTCTCCTCGTCTTTGTTCAGGAAGTTTCCCCCACATGAGGCATCGACGAAGTTCCGTAGGTTGCTGTCCAGACCGTGGTAGAAGATCTGGGCCAATTGCCACCTTGGAACTTCGTGGTGTGGGCATTTCCTCAAAAGTTCATTAAATCTTTCCCACACCTCATGAAATTGTTCCCCACCCTGGAGTGTAAAGGTAGTGATAGCTCTTCTAAGGGCATTAGCCTTTCCTATGGGGAAGAATTTCTTTAAAAATGCATGCCTCAGTTCTTCCCAGGTGGTGATGGGTCTACTTAGGGTTCTAAGCCAATGAGAAGCCTTGTCTCTTAATGAGAAGGGGAACATCTTGATTAGAACAATGTCAAGGCTAATGTTCCTAGGTTTCATAGTTAGTGCTATGCAGTCGATATCCTCTAGGTGCTGAAAGGGGTCCTCATTCGAGCTTCCATGAAAGTGGCTCTGGATCAGACTTAAGACATTCAGTTTTAGCTCAAAATCATCTCCCCCCTCGGGGATCCTAAGGTGTGGCTCGACTCTAATAGCTGAAGGATTATAGAAATCGCGGAGGGGCCTCGGTTGATCCTGAAATGGTGGTAAATTAAGTGGTGGTTGCCCTGGTATGTTTTGGAAAGGTGGTGGTGGTTGTTCTTGTGGGTTCTGTAACCGTTGTATGGCTTGCATGATGGTGTGGATTTGTTGTTGGTGAAGCTGGTGGTTAGCATTGATTTGAGCTTGGATGATGGCCATAGTGTTTGGTGGGGGTTGATCCTCAGCCTTTCCTACCCTAGGTTCAACCATGTTAACAGATTACGTTGCCTAGATTCCTGGCCCAAAACACACAACTCGGGATGCAGTGAGCGTCTCCCGTGCATACACTAGAGAAGAACAGGAGGGGATGCGGAGGGCGACAGATGAGAGAAATGTGTTTCAAGCACACAAGCCTAGTCCTTATAGTGTTTTCCTTAGGAGACCTAGAAATCTCACAAAGGGTGATTAAGTCCGTAAGCACTGGACTCCCCTTCCCAAGGCTAATCTGGCCAGGTTGATTACGAGGGGATTGCAGGGAAGGTTCTTCCTTTGGCTTACGCCTCCGGTTCCGTAGACCCCACAACCACGGTCGTTTGACACTGCCCCACAGCCTAGTCACCACATTCTACCAAGGGAATGAAAGACAAGTGCCTAGCGAACAAAACCTCGCCTTTTGAGACTTAACTCAGTCCTGCCTAGGGCATGTCTACTTAGTTTTAAAGGTTAGGATAGTGCTTGTGCTTAGGGTTATGTGATGAGGCATTGATTGGGGTGGTGTTTCTTAATTTTCCACTTTCAAGGTGTGTGCTTCTAGCAAAACATGGTTTTCAAGCAAGGATTTGTTAAGATGTGGTGTCTTTTAGTGTTTCATCCTTACTTTAGTACTTTTTAGAGTTGATGTGTCTTAATGTTTTCAAGCAAGTTTCAGTGGGCACGTCAAGTTCTGCACACAACTTGGTGAAGGTAGATTTCCTTTTTATTCTGTAGAGGCTCTAAAACCCTAATGTACTCATCCTAATGATCATGCATCTTCTATTAGATGAGTCAGTTTTAGGGTTGAGTGGTGCGGCCCAGGTCAACTCACGGTGGCTTCGCAAACACCACTCAAGAAAAAGAAAAGAACACTCCAAGAATTTATTCAGAATGTTAGAGTGTACATTTTTTTGTGGGGTGATGTGTTAAGGGTGTGGGTCAAGCAATCATACACCACGCCAATTTTTTTTAATTTTTACAATTTTTTTAGTTTTTTCACGTAAGCAAATAATCATGCGAGAAAGATTACAAACTTTCGATCCTCATAGTGCCTACCCCCTTGCTACCGTCGTGGGATGCATCGCTTCGCCGTCCACGCGTCGAATTCCTGCAACCATCAAGTAAAAAGGAAAATAGGGCATTAGACGATGTGAGGATGAATGTCGAATGGAGGTGATAAAACAAATCCGTTGCCTCCTCGGCAACGGCGCCAAAAACTGACGTGCTGTTGTGCGTGTGTGTTAAGGAGTGTCGTTATAGTCGCACTTGCAACGTCGGCTTTAGAATAAGTAAATGGAGGTGAGTCCGAGTGTCGGTCTTAGGGAGGCGTGAAAATCGGATTTTTGCTTATCACTTGTTGTCACGGAAAGTGCGGAGTTTTGTTTGTGAAAGATGCGATTTTGAAAAGCGAGAGAGAGATAGAGAGAGATTAGGGTTAGAATGTTCCTTGTTTGATCATGCAACTTGAACAGAAATTAAAGTAACAATTGAACGGAAAATAACTTCATTAATCATGCACTTGTAGTTCATAGCTTACAACATTAAATACATGCTTCAAACAAAAGTAATGGAAAGCTTAAAAGAGAGAGAGAAAGAGAGAATGGAGAGCGACGAGGCAGCCACAACGGTGGAGGAGGCTCCGTCGGTGGCTCGTCGTCTCCGACGATTACAAGAGGGCCTAAAGCTAGCTAAGAGAGTGGTGGAGTAGTTGCAAGGGAAGTGAATGAATTGAAAGAGTGGTTGGAGGGGGTTTAAATAGGGTTGAGGGCTTCCTAAAAGAAGAATAGGGTTGGAGGGGGTTTAAAGAGCGTCACTAAAACCACTCCCAAAAGCGTTGGTGAAGCCCTCCAGCCGTCGATTAGCTGCCTGCCTTGTTTCTTCTTCTCGTGCGATCCGCGGCTGCTACGTGAGAGCCGTTCGATCTAAGATCGAATGGCTGAGATCTCTCCTCGGCTACGCTGGGATCGCGCCTTGGGCACGCGTGTGCGCCCGTGAGCTGTGGTTACGTCGCGTGGCGAAATCTCAGCCGGCCGCTACTGATCAGGCGGCCTAATTTCGCCGCGCCCTACCTCCGTCTTCAATTTCAGGCTCTGCACGGCTCGAACCCATGTCTCTTGCGTGCGGGCGTGCGCGCTAACCATTGCGCCACTCCCACGCTTTGTCGAGGCGACTGCAGGCGGGCGCGCAAGTCTCGGCTGGATGAAGAGGCGGCGTGCGGTGGAGCGGGGGCTGACGTGGCGCAATATGGGTCGTTGATCTCTAGATCAACGGTCAGAACTTCTTGGGCCCATTGTAGGAGCTCCGGATGTCGGATTTGGTTGATCTTGAGTTCATTGACTCCGTTCGTCGTTCTGAATCCATCCGTGTGGTCTGATTACTCATCTAAGGTCTGCTTCGACAAATGCTTACATAAATGACCATTAATACTATTTTATAAGCAATCTTTGTACATGATGCATGCAATGCTCCCATTCTACTTATGTTGTGCCTTTTATTCTTAAGATGGGCCATATTCAACATAATTACCACCCCCTTGTGCAGTGTTATCACCTGTCGCAAGGCATTGGTCCATTCGATTGGGAAGAATTTCTTTAGGAAAGCCAACTTAGGAGCTTCCCATGTTTCTATTGGCCTTCCGATGGTACGATACCAATGTGTGGCCTTATCCTTGAGAGAGTGGGGAAAGAGCTTCATGATCATTTGTTCCTTGTTCACATTCCCTGCTCTGGTGGTCTGAACCAAAGTGGTCAGATCCTCCAAGTGTTGGAATGGGTCCTCTGAGCTAAGCCCATGGAAATGCTTAATCAAACTTAAGACTTGGGGCTTGATTTCTATGTCTCCAACGAGAATCATGATGCCGGGATGTTCCCCATAGTTTGAAGGATCATAGAAATCCTTTAAGGGCCCAGCACCCTGACCATTCATTCGTTGGAACCATTGATGCATCTGCTGCCATTCTTCCAACTGCTTTTGAATCATCTCTTGCTGGTTCGGGGGCGGGGGAGGTGGTTGTTGATCAACCATGGGATCTGCTTGGCTATAGCTCAACCTCCACCTTTGGGAATGGTCTAAAGGTCCTTCCAATCTAGCATTTAATGACCTCATTCCAAGCATACACTGGAAGAAAGTCGAAAGGATGGGGAAGGGAAGGAGCCCTATAGCACAAAAATACAAGCCTATCCTTAGGTTGGGTAGCCTAAAGGTCTACAGACTCTTAGAATCTGTCCTAAGATTGTGGACGACTTACTCTACTTATTTCCAGGCAATCCAACCAGTTAGAATGAGGGACTGGGGAGAATGTTCATCCTTTAGCTTGCACCTCCAGTTCCTAGTGTACCCCCCAACCGCTGTTATTTGACGCTACTCCCCTAGCTAGACATCCGATTGACTAGTATAAGCAGGTTAATCATGAACAATCTCAATCTAGATCCCGACGAGCGAACCAGTCCTTAGTGCCAACGTTTAATAAATTTTAGTTAAGCTTGGGATATTTAGTGCTTTCGAAATGTGATGGGCCCTTAATGGGTTGTGCCCTTAATGATTTGTTTGAGAATGTGTGTATGTGCACAACTAAAATGTTTTCAAGCAAGATTATTGAGGATGAGGTGAATTTTAGGGTTGTAAACTTGTGTAGTAGGTTTTAGGATTCAAGTATTAGGTATATTCAACCAAATTTTGTGAGGCAAACCAAGTTTTGAAAGCACGAGTTCAAGTGTTTTTCCTTTATAAATTAAGAAAATATGGAGTGCCTGGCTTGACCTATATATTGAATCCTATGGGGCAGCTACAAAATGAATCTCTTTTAAATTAGGTGGTGCGGCCCAAACAATTCAATCAATCAATCCAAATGCACCACCGATTAAGGCACACAAAAAGGTGATTAACTTAATATGATTTCTACTCCTTTATGTGTTGAATTGGTGTACCGGTTCCACAAGTCAGAATCTCGGTTGAGTAGATGAAAATCAAGTCAGGTTATGTGCCTCAAATGTGGGCGTATAAAGTGTGTATACTGATTAGTCCCACAGAAAGTATCCTTTTGTTTTTTTTTTATAAAATGCGGGGGTGAGATGAGTGGAGGTGGCAAACAAGTCAACCAAAGTCTATCCTCGGGTTTATGTAAGCACCTAAGTAGATTTGGCCTTGGTTATGAGTGTGGCGAAATGAAACTAGTGGGGGGATGTGGGGGGCACTTACAAAGTACTCTACCCACACTTTACTCCAATCTACCACACTTGGATCTCCATGCTAGGATACCTGCAGGACAATAGATCAGAGATAAGTGGGGTTAGTAATATGTAAATGCAAAAAAGCACAGAAAACAAGAAAGTAAATTCCGTTTCCTCCTCAGCAATGGTGCCAAAATGTTGAAGCATGTTTCCTGTGGTAGAAATCGGGGTTTGGAGGAACCTATGGTCATAGTCGAAAAACTCGTTATCAAATAAAATTTTATCAAAACTCCATGGGAGTCCCGGGTTGAACATAGGGAGGCGATGTTTACTTTGTTTGAAAACTGTACTTCATTTTATTTCTTTTTGGTGTTTTGTTATATAATTTTTTTTGTTTTTATAAAGGATGCAAACAATATGGATCACAATATAGATGGAATCAAATATGATATATTGCACAAATGTCTATTACGATAATCTACAAAAGCATAAAAGAGCAAGAGGTGGAAGGAATCTCCCGAATCGGCTGTTTGGTGAGACGACGGTGCTTGGCGGAAGCTTGGATGAAGGAGTTGAGGAACGGAACGATGGAGGTGAGATGCAGGAGGATGCCGGGTAGAGGAATGCTTCACCGAGGCTTTGGAATGGTGGTGAGGAGGCAGAGGCAATTTGCTATCGGAATAGAGGTGGGAGGATGGCTCCAAGGCAACCTATGAAGGTGATGGGATGAGGGACGAATATTTGGTGGGATAAAGGAATTCCACACTAATAGGAGGCCTTTGGAGCTTGAGAGTAAGCTCTAATGGAGCTTTGGTAGGCTACTAGTGCTTAGGAGTAGGTGGGAGTAGACTAGGTAGAGGTGAAGAGGAATGGGGGGTGTAGGGGTGTTTATGTAGAGGTGGAATGGAGGTAGTTTCTGTGCACGGGCCTTAGTGACATTTAAGATGTTGCTAAGACCTGCCAGAGACATCACTAAAGCTTTCACGCACCTTGGCTGGTGCTGGGAGGCTTGGCCACACCTGGAGTAGGGCGCGGCGATCGTCGGCCATTGGATCAGGCGTGGATGGTTGTGATCGTGAGAGGAGAACACGTGCTCACCCACATTTGAAATTTGCATCGCTGGTGTATGAGTTGGTAGCCATTAGATGATGCGTCCCATGACTAAGACTTGCCCGCAGATTGCGTGTGCCTTGATTTGAATCGTGCGCCTCGCGCGATTGCGTGGATCGAACGGCGGGCGAAGCTCCTGGTCATCTTAAATGCATGGCCCAGATGGCGCACATGCGATCTGGCGTGCTCCCTCGCGTTGGAGGGCGGTGTTTGATCGAGCATGAAGAGTCTTAGCCTCTCGATCAAGATTGAGCGGCCCTATTTCTTCCACACTATAGCAGGCGCGGTGGATTATGGCTCGAACTTGCGCTCACGGTTTGCGAGCGCTTGTCTTCACCATTACACTGAAGCGGTGCTTTGTCAAGTGGAGGGCGGTGTAGTCATGAGTGCCTTGACCATTGGATGAAGATGCAATGGTCGAGATGCATCCTTGAGGTCAGGTGCGATGGCTCAGGTGGGGGGTGATTGCGTAGCAATCATAGGTCTTAGTTGACCTAAATTAGACTAGGACTTAGCATAAGTTAGGGTAGTTCATGTATGCATAAGCATTACTTGCATCTTTACTGCTTTCTTTTAGCAATGCATAAAATAATGCTATAATGTATTGATTAAGTGCATTATGTCAATTGTAGGTAATAAGCTTATCAGAAGCTAGATTTGAAGTTGGATCTAAAGTTGGATCTGAAGAATAAAGAATAACTGGAGTTGCAACAGAGCTAGAGCAGAAGACCTAGAATAAGATATAGTAGACAATAATGTATGGGGTTGAAGTATGCTATTCTATTTAAGTAGGAAAAAAGCAGTAAATTATGAAGAACTTAGGTCCATCCTAGCCTTAGGACAGCCTAGAGGCTCCCCCAAGCCTTAGCCACCCTTAGATTAGGTCACCACACCCTAGAAAACCTTAAAACCCTAAGTCCAGCCTCTATCTGGATGTCTAGATGAGTTATATAAACCCACTTCTGCAGTGCTATTGGACGTCTAGACACTTGGTCAGATGTCCAATTTCTACAGAATACCCAAGACAGAACCCAAAATCCCTCCTGACTCTGATTGGACATCCAGACAACAAGTCTGGACTTTTAATTTATCACTATAAGACGCCTGACACTATTATTAGACGTCCAAAACTGCCCTCCAGACCCTATTTTGAGATTCAAGCCTTGATCTTGGATCTCTAGCTCCCTAAACCCTATTCTAACCCCCTAGGAACCTAAAATAAGGTGCCCTAACCCTAGTACATCACCCCTAGACCTCCCTAAGGACCTAATTAGGTCCTCACTAAACCTAATTGACTTTGATCATGGTCAATCTCTTCAGTCTATTCAATTGGACTCATTGAGTCCAATTGAGCCCTGATCTCAGCACACACTGTCCCATTAGACTCAGTGAGAGTCCAATTGACCTAGACCTAACTTAATTGAGTTATTTTACTCTCAATTAAGTTTTCACACCCAATTAAACTTGTATTAAGTTTAATTGCACTTTACCTTAGTGAATTAGGGTTTACAACCCTAATTTGAGACCTACCTTGACCTAAACACACTAGAACCTAACCTAATCAACCTAGCCACCTAGGTTTCGACCCACACACACCCACACACACCATCCACACGAAAATACCTAGCCTAGAGTTCTCTAGAACTCTCTACCATGTGTTGTTGCCTTGGTTGCTAAAATTAGCAACCAAGAGCCATTCAATTTTTAGATCCACATTTAGTGGATCTAAAAACCACCATCCATCCTCTCTCTCTCACTCTCCCATGATCTCCCACCATAGGCCTCTCTAGAGAATTCCATAATTCTGTAGAGAGCTTCCCTTAGGTCTATAAAAAGACCTAAGGGGTGGCCATTTGCACCCATCCACTCTTGGTTCCATTTAGCTTAGTTTCATTCCACATCCACTTCACCTCCATGTCCTTGAGTAGCTTCACCATGGCCATCATTGCCTTCACTCCAAGATGCTGGATCACCTCTCCAACCTCTCTCCAAGTGTTGGCCTAAGCACCATTGGTTGCCCCTCCTCCTCTCAACCAACTCCAAGGCCATCGGAGCCACCTTCGAATGCCCTTATATCTGCTAGATTAGATTATAGTTCTTATTAGATTTACATGCTTTATTTACTACTTAATAGTGTAGTTCCTTACTTCTCCCCCAATGATGCATGCAAAATCCCCCCATAGATTCATTTATGTAGTCGTTTTCTGGTAGCGAGTAGTTTTATTTCCCTGTACAACATTGCTCTACCTGTGCTCTGCAACTCTGATATCATCATCTTTTATATATATTAATATATATGTTAAAAATCACCATGTGCCTAGTTATGATCATTTGGTGTGATTGAAGTTGCATGTTTTAATTACTATCTTTTGGCCACTAGTGTGTCGTACATTAATATGTAAATCACCATAAACCGGCATGAGATTTTAAGCAAGTAGAGTGAAAGAGATCGATTTCAAATCTGCATTTCCGTAAATGCCTTCCAGAGACGAATGACTAGGACTCCAAGTCTTGTTATCTTTATAAATATTTTTGTTGATCGTATTGCGCACTATACTACGATGCTTTTTCTAATCCAACAGGCACTCTATGACTATCTAGCAAAAAGGCACCGTTGCCAGAGAGGCAACATTATTTTTTATTTCGATCTCTTTAATTATCACTAATAAATCTTCCTCTGCTTGTCTTTTGATGTGCAGGAAAATAGGAAAAATGGGATCTACGCACACATCAAGCGCAGAAAAGTCGTCAGGTGCACATCTCCTCCTAGATTGGGATTTCCTTTTCTTGAACCCTAGGTTAGATTTCCTTCTAGCAATTTCATTTGAAAAAAAGAAAAAAAAAAGCTCTAAGTAAGATTAGGTATCCATTTGAATCTTAGGTTAGTTTACTAAGAAAAAAAAAAGGAATTTCTTTTTTCTTTTGAAAAAAAAGTTTTTCCTTCAAAAGAAAAAATTCAAAAGTTTTTGAAAAAAATTATCTTGGTGGAAAGTTTGAATTTCTAATTCAAACACCTTTCAAAAGCTTCTCCACCACCCTATGATTTTCAACCAGATTTCAAATTCTGATTTAAAAATTCAACTGCTGAAAAATTAATGAGCAAAAAATTCTGAAATTTGGGCTAGATTTTCATTTTTAAACCACCTTACAAATGACATTGTTCATTTGAAAAAATTTGAAGTACCAAATTTTTAAAAATTCCTGAAGTGCAAGGGGGTCAGATTGACCTAGATTTGAAAATTTTCAAAATTCAAAAAGCAATTTCAATCAATTCGCGAATCTATTGTGAATAAAAATGATGGCGTTTGAAAGCTGATCTCATTGGCTTTAATTTCCATATTTTTCTCAAATTTTGGAAGATCATTTGATACTGTTTCAAAGTAGAAAATCGACTAGGGGTCAAAATTCTACATCTAATCCCTTGACGTTTAAGAATCCCTATAAATTCAGTTGAAATAGTAAAAATTATAAAAAAATATTATTTGGAAAGATAATTGAAAAAGGAATCTACTTGCCAAATTTCAGCTTATTCTGATTCCAATTTTTATCAGAGAATTGGTCTTAATTTCATGGTCTGCTGAAGAAGAAACAAAAAAACCCTAGAATTGCATGAACCCTAGGTTACATCTTTTGGGTTACACTCTAGTGACCATACATTTAGGCTAGACTAGACTTAATCAAGTCTAAGGTTTAGCCGGTGAGCTTGGCCACCTTGTGGGCCACTCACCATAAACCCCAATCGAAGAAACAAGGGCTAAATTTAATTTTAAAACACAAAATTAACCCGAATTCGTTGTCATACTACTGGGTGTCTTCAATCCCTCTTGCCAAACCTTGTGACTAAGTCTGCAGGGTAGTGTCAAACAACCATGGCTAAGGGGTAACGAAATCGGAGGTGTAAGCCAAAGGAAGAACCTTCCCCTTAGTCCCCTAGTAACCAGACTGGTTGGGTTAGCTTGAGAGGCAAAAATCACTTTCAGTTGGTTGTACATTGAAGTTTTCTTCAGGAATTCCAACTTAAAATGAAAAATTTGGTCATCCGATCATAAGGATCATATGATTGACAGGGCCTTAGCCTTGTCTGGCTGGCTGCACCAACCTTGGGGTTGGTTGGTGCATGCGAGGAAGGTCACTCAGACCTCGATTGGTTGGACCTTGGGAGCCACTCCCAAGGAGGTGAGTCACTTCACCTGGGCCATCTTCTCCCCCACCCTCTTCTTCTATCTTCTTAGCTGCAATGGGTAACCCTGGATCTAGACCTAATCAGGATCCAGAAGAGCTAGACCCACGAGCTTATCTGAGAGCCTGAGTCACTGAATCAGCTCAACCTTGGGATCATAACCCAAGGTGGTGAAGATGACTTTTCACTTCGCCTGATCCTTCTCCTTGGATTACCGAAATGGTTAACCCATATGCTAACCCTGGATATTATGACCCATACCAGTTGGTCCCTCAAAGGACCGCATCTTATAACCCAGGATATGGATTTCATACTCCTGCTTCTCACCCATAGAATATGGGTAGACCTAATTCACCCCCTGGAACCCCTAAAGAACTACAAGTGCATATGCAACCACATTATAGAATATAGAGAGCTATAGCTAGCACTAAGGAGAAGGTTGCATTCTATCTACATGAAATCTAAGCTATCACTGAGCTGAACCAAAGACAAAGCTGGATTCCGTATCAACAAGTTGTGATGGAGCTCCTTCAGGGAACAACAGGGAAAACAAGGCTAATTGGACAAAATTGGGAAACTCAAGAACTACTGCTTTTGAGATATCAAGTGGAAAATAGCCTTGAAGACCTCGAAGAATCTAAAACGATTACACTGGATGGACACACAGGAGATTCTCGGGAGCAGATGTCGGAAGATAATTCAGGGGAAGAAGAATCCAGCTTGGATATGAGACAGGAGCAAGAACTATTCAGAATGGGTTTGTTTGAGAACTCCATTCAGGAAACTGAGGAAAGGACTGATATCTCCAGGACTAAGCCACAATCGGATTATCCTGAATCCTGGGAGATACCTCTTGGGTTAGATAACCCAACCGTGATAAGGGAAGTAGATCCACTTGAGGATATGGATCTTGAGGCAAACATTACATGTGACACTACTGATCAATCTAGGCCACTTCCCATTATAGGTGAACCTGTGCTAGAGCCAACATCTTCTAATCTGCACTCTTCTTCTTTCACCTACATCCCTAATTTGGATGCTAGAGATTCTGAGATGACACTTTCTATCCCTGATCCTTGTAGATTCCCTACCAGGAGGGGGTAACGTAATAATTGCGGAAATAAATAATAAACAATCTCACAAAAAGACAATCGCATAAGTACACAAGAATTTTTAGGTGGAAACCCAAACCAGGTGAAAACCGCTACCTAACCATCTCGAGTTATGATTTTTCGATCAACCAAGTTGATCAAAATCCACTAAACCGAATCACTTTAAATGAGGGTGATTCAACCTCAATACAACCACGCTACTTAAACGAGGGTAGCGTATCTCAACCCCTTCTCTCCACGAGAAGGATTTTGTCTCGCGAAGGAGACGGGAATTCGCAAAGCGAATACCCAACCAAATAACAAAGATAATACAAACAAGTAATCCTATAGAGCCAACAAAGTAATTTTAAACCTAGCTTCTATAGGAATTAGGAAACTCCCCTTTGCAAGGAGTACGTCGAGTTGATGACGCGGTGAGTGAGCCACGCGACGGTGCAACTTCGCTCTCGTGAACTACGGCGGGAGAGCGGGTGCGCGAAGCTTGATGCTCTCAAGATGAATGGAACTAGCGCTTAGAGAGCAAGAGAGACACAAAATGGTTTGAAAGTGTATTGCAAGGTGTGTCTTGGTGTTTCTTGGTGTCTCTAGGTGTGTAAAGGCTCCCCTCTATTTATAGAGGCCTTAGGAAGGCCTTGGAAGGCTTAGAAAGCTTCCATAGCAGTTGGGTGCAAAGCCCAAGTGAATCAGCCCGAAATTAGGAACAATCATTGCACTGATAGGCTTATCGGACGTCTAATTCTGTCATCAGACATCTGGAAGTTCACTTTAAGATGTCTGATTTCAAGGTCAGACGTCTGATTTTGGGCGGGTCTCTTCCTGACTTGGATCAGATCTAAACAGGGTTCTAGTGCAAGTCCATCAGACGACATATAGGACGTCTGGCACTATGTCTGGACGTCTGGAAACCTACTTTTTCTGTGGGAATGGATTTCCAAACGTTGCAACGGCTAGAAAATCTCTGAGAAGAGATTTTGGGTCAGCCGAGGCAAAACGGTCAATTATCAGACGTCTGGAAAGTCCTATGGACGTCTGATAAGGCTCTAACGGTCACATTCTTGAGTGTTCGCTAAGCCAGCAAACGGTCCACTAATTGGACGTCTGGCAAAGTCATCAGACGTCTCCTAAGACGTCTGGTTTAAGGTTTGGACGTCTAAATTCATCAGACAGAACTAACTATGTCCAGCCTAAATGTTATCAGACGTCTGAATCAACAGTCAGACGTCTTAAAACACTTTATCAGACGTCTGATTTTGTAATTAGACGTCTGGAAATGCTGTTTGAACCCCATATTGGTTTTCTAAGTTCTCTACAGAAAACCTAAGTATCCTAGGGTTGTGCAGGTGTTCCTAGGACTACTGTTAGGGTACTTTGAGGCTCTTTAACATAATGTTCTAAGGAAATAAAAGGAGCAAGCAAAATAAAGATAAAAGTACATGAAAGGATTAAAAAAAATTCTATCCTATTCTTCTTGTCCTTCCATCTTCAATCTAGCGCTCCTCGCGAATCTCTTCTATTCTCCATCAAGCTCCTCCAATCCATCCTGGATGCGAGCTCGAATTCTGTCTAAACACGTCTACATTTGCAATTGACCTGAAATCTAAGACTCCAAGTGCAAATGTTAAATAACACGTGTTTTGTTATCATCAAAACAAATGATCGTGGTGCTCTAGCACCAACAATCTCCCCCTTTTTGATGATGACAAAACCATAAATAATAATGCAAAAAACCCTCCCCCTTTTTGACATTATCAAAAAGGTTTAATTGATTTTACATTTCCTATAACTCCCCCTTAAAACATGCTCTTCTATAAATTTCTTTTGACAAAGGTGATGCCTCCCCCTTTTTTATAGCAACAAGATAGCTATTATTTTTGTCCCCCTTTCTAAAGGAAATTTAGCTACCTTATATCTCCCCCTTAAAAATTGACAATTAGCTTATAATTTTTTAACTCCCCCTATCTAAATGTTTATGATAAAAAGATAGGGTAAAGGGTTTTACCTCACCTACCATGGCCAATAAAATGGGCCAAATGGTGGTGGTGGATGCCACATTGGATGGGGCGCCCATCCGTAGCTTGGAGGCCCGGGCATTGGTGCCGGTCTCCAATCTGGTGGTCGACGTGCGGCGGGTCCGTTGCTTGTTCGCCGTCTCATCGGTCGTCGTGTTTTCCTCCTTGGTCTACTCCTTGGTTCTCCCAACTCGAGTTGACCAGCCTTTAGTTTGTAGGTCCAGTCCTTTGTGTTGTAGTTATCCCTGAACCATACAAAACAAGATTCTAATTCTTTCTTCGGTATCCAAGTTGGCTTGGATCCGGATCTGTTAGCGGGTTTCCTTGATGGAGATCCTTTCTCAACCTTAGGGCTATAAAAATTATCAACTTTGTTGATTAATTTGTTAGAATTTTCCCTAAGACTTGCAATTTATTTTTCTATAGTATTCATCTTAGTCTTTAAATCAGAAATTTCTATTTTTAGACTAACATTTTCCTCAATCAATTTATTATTTTCATTGATGAGGTTATGATTTTCTAATAATAGGTTATCATTTTTAGGATTAGCTTCTAGATCCTTAAGTTTACTTTCTAATCTTTCATTTTCACTTCTAAGAAAACTAAGATTCTTTTTAATGCTTTTATTTTCTATCTTAAGTGCTTTACTAACTTCAAATAGTTCATTAAAAGCTTCTTGTAAATCGAGATTTACCTCATTGTCGCTGTCGTCGCTGTCGTTGTCACTTTCTCCGATTGCCATGAAACCAAGGCACGCGGTTTCCTTCTCCCTGAGATCTTCTTCTGAGCTTGTCTCCTCATGAGTGCCTTCCAACCTCCTCCATATCTCGTGGGCGGTGGTGCACTCTTGGATTTTCTCGAACTCTTTAGGACTCAGCGCACAATACAGGGCATTCATTGCCTTTGCGTTGAGTGAAAGCTCTCGAATCTGCAGCTACAAGTAGCCTCCTTGGGGTTGTTTCAGGATCTCGTATGGGGTTTCGCAACATCCCCATAGAGCGAAGTCCATGGCTTGAAGCCACATCCTCATCCTCAGTTTCCAGTAGCTGTAGTTGTTCCCGTCGAAGTAGGGTGGCCGGATGGTGGACTGCCCCTCGGATATTTTGATTGCTGATGTGCTTCCCTCCATTTGATCTCTTTGCCGGGTGTTACTCCGATCTTGCAAGAACCTGCTTTGATACCAACTGTAGATTCCCTTCCAGGAGGGGGTAACGTAATAATTGTAGAAATAAATAACAAACAATCTCACAAAAAGATAATCGCACAAGTACACAAGAATTTTTAGGTGGAAACCCAAACCGGGTGAAAACCACCACCTAACCCTCTCGAGTTAAGATTTTTCGATCAACCAAGTTGATCAAAATCCACTAAACCGAATCACTTTAAACGAGGGTGATCAACCTCAATACAACCACGCTACTTAAACGAGGGTAGTGTATCTCAACCCCTTCTCTCCACGAGAAGGATTTTGTCTCGCGAAGGAGACGGGAATTCGCAAAGCGAATACCCAACCAAATAACAAAGATAAAATAAATAAGTAATCCTATAGAGCCAACAAAGTCATTTTAAACCTAGCTTCTATAGGAATTAGGAAACTCCCCTTTGCAAGGAGTACGTCGAGTTGATGACGCGGTGCGTGAGCCACGCGACGGCGCAACTTCGCTCTCGTGAACTACGGCGAGAGAGCGGGTGCGCGAAGCTTGATGCTCTCAAGATGAATGGAACTAGCGCTTAGAGAGCAAGAGAGACACAAAATGGTTTGAAAGTGTATTGCAAGGTGTGTCTTGGTGTTTCTTAGTGTCTCTAGGTGTGTAAAGGCTCCCCTCTATTTATAGAGGCCTTAGGAAGGCCTTGGAAGGCTTAGAAAGCTTCCATAGCCGTTGGGTGCAAAGCCCAAGTGAATCAGCCCGAAATCAAGAACAATCATTGCACTGATAGGCTTATAGGACGTCTAATTCTGTCATCAGACGTCTGGAAGTTCACCTTAAGACGTCTGATTTCAAGGTCATACGTCTGATTTTGGGCAGGTCTCTTCCTGACTTGGATCAGATCTAAACAGGGTTCTAGTGCAAGTCCATCAGACGACATATAGGACGTCTGGCACTATGTCTGGACGTCTGGAAACCTACTTTTTCTGTGGGAATGGATTTCCAAACATTGCAATGGCTAGAAAATCTCTGAGAAGAGATTTTGGGTCAGCCGAGGCAAAACAGTCAATTATCAGACGTCTGGAAAGTCCTATGGACGTCTGATAAGGCTCTAACGGTCACATTCTTGAGTGTTCGCTAAGCCAGCAAACGGTCCACTAATTGGACGTCTGGCAAAGTCATCAGACGTCTCCTAAGACGTCTGGTTTAAGGTCTGGACGTCTGAATTCATCAGACAGAACTAACTATGTCCAGCCTAAATGTTATCAGACGCCTGAATCAACAGTCAGATGTCTTAAAACACTTTATCAGACGTCTGATTTTGTAATTAGACGTCTGGAAATGCTGTTTGAACCCTATATTGGTTTTCTAAGTTCTCTACAGAAAACCTAAGTATCCTAGGGTTGTGCAGGTGTTCCTAGGACTACTGTTAGGGTACTTTGAGGCTCTTTAACATAATGTTCTAAGGAAATAAAAGGAGCAAGCAAAATAAAGATAAAAGTACATGAAAGGATTAAAAAAATTCTATCCTATTCTTCTTGTCCTTCCATCTTCAATCTAGCGCTCCTCGCGAATCTCTTCTGTTCTCCATCAAGCTCCTCCAATCCGTCCTGGATGCTAGCTCGAATTCCGTCTAAACACATCTACATTTGCAATTGACCTGAAATCTATGACTCCAAGTGCAAATGTTAAATAACACGTGTTTTGTTATCATCAAAACAAATGATTGTGGTGCTCTAGCACCAACAATCCTGACATTCGAAGACCAGAAGTAGCTATGGATGACTTGACTGAAGAAATAAATATGCTACCTGAGGCAGGAATTACTGAGGAGCCCAACACATACGAGGGTGAAACTTTGAGCAGAATGAGCTGGGGACACACCTACCATCCTAGTCAATCTAATGGATGGCTCAACTCCGAGCCTGAAGAGTCAGCCTTTGATGAATCGAAGATGAGTACTGATGAGGATGAAGTAATTTCTGACGAGGATTTCAGTGACCTCCCCACTGATCTTCTACTTTCACGGATACCCCCATATGATCCAAAGCATGGAAAGGGCATGATCTTTGATGTCAATTATCGTTATGAGGATCCCTATGACTCATATTCTAGTTCTGAGATACATGTTGATCTAATCCTTCAGCAACTTCCTGCTGAATTGTGGGACCTGATAAATCAGCTGAATCAACATCATGACCCCCCCTCTGATTATCCTCTATTTTCCACCACCACTCCACACTTTCCTATAGCTAGACTTTTTGGAGTAGGGGTGCACAATCAGTTGGTTCGCATCTCCGAACCACTGATTCTAGGAGCATACGATCACATCTTTCTATTGATCTTGACTGGCTCCTATGCTAGAACTGATACATTTGATTGAGTTTTTGCCCAGATGGAGGCTTTAAACTCAACATCTACTTTGCATCCATCACTTATACATTCCATTTTTTATACGTAGCATATTTTTCTTTTAGCATATTTCCTTTTTGCATATTGCACATTATCAGGTTGGCCGGTGCTAAACGTTAAAATTCAAGAGAAATTCCAGGTGATTTCTACCCATTTACTCCCTGCAGAATTTATCTTCTTTTATATTCATGCATGAAAACATGCAAGAACTTAGGCATGGGGGGGTAGATACGACAAAATTGAAAATTTTTATGCCAACATTTAGGAAAATCTCAGAGCTACATGTCAAACGTACTTTAGGACCTTAAATAAAAGAACAACCGACTCCACCTTCAATGTTCGCATTGGAGCTAGAAATCATCCGCAACAGCCATTTCTGACTCACCCACTCACCCTTTTGTTCTAAATTTAGGGTCAAGCTAAATGTAACCCGATAAGGAAAATTTCATGAAGTACAAATATAAGAGGTTACTTGTTTATAGCATATATACATAGTGCATCCATGAATAAGATTATCTTATTAAGAGAATGCATTAGGGATTTTATCCTCTAGTTGATTCCTGTAATCTGGAATCCAGTACAATTTTTCACACACAAGTAGAATTTGCAATGGATTCATGGTGAAGGCTGATAAACGTCTTTAGTCTGTCGAGAAGAAGTAGTGCTTCTTCTCCTATACCCCTGGACAGTGTTTTGGGAGCTAGGCAGATTTTCCTCCAGAAATCCACCAAATAGTGTGAGATGAGAGTAGAGTGTACTAGTGCTCTAAGATTAGTGTAAGAATCCAGAATCCTAGATAATTAGGTGATGATACTCAGAGATTAGGCATAGTTTCCGCTCTCGGTTCCTGTGTATACATTTTTATGCAAATTTTTAAGAGCCGCCAAATAAGGAAAATATGCAAAGAGCGAGTTTTAATAAAACCAGGGCTAAGTTGGATGGTTACGACCATTCTTTACGGAATCACCGACTGAAGGAGGGTATTGATGTCAAGGTCAGAAATACATTGTCCTATCCATCTCTTCTAGTGCCGTGAGTAGGCACTTCCACCAAATAAGCCACCCAATGTCTATTGAGTACCACCAATCCCTAATAATGCCTCCTCAATAAAGTTCATGAATGTGTGCTAGCTTGTGTTGTGTTAAAAATTATTATACATAGAAAAAAATGAAAGAAAAATTAGAAAAGAAGAAAAAGCAAGAAGAAAGAGTGAATCTTTAGTGTTTATTTCAGTTGCATTGAGGCAATACCACCAAATAAATTTGAGATCCACCAGATATGGCCTTAACCCACCTTTCTTGTGTTTCTAACCGCCTGAATACTGGCTAAGGAATTCTGACTTAGTGTTAGAGTTATGGGAACTCAATTAAAGTGTTAATGCCAAGTGAGACCACCAAATACAGGTCATATGTGAGAATCTGGTGAGATTGTGATCTCTAAAAAAAAAAAAAACAGAGAGAGTAAGAAAGAATGAATACAAAAGGAACCAAAAGAGAGCATAGCTTTTCTCATTTTCCTCTGAGATAAGTTACTTGATAATCTGGAAATCTAGATTCTATAGTGCTAATCTCTATGCAGCACCAAGTGAGAGTGAGCCACCAAATATATATTCTTTTCCCTCTAAGATTCTTTACCTAAGCTTAAAGTTGGGTGGAATTCATAGAATATCTTGAATACCCTGAGGGAAGAAGTCCACCTATCCCACTAGAATTTTTACTAGGGGACAAGTATAGGCTTTAGAGGTGAATTATTTTTTCACTCGAATTCGTTGCAAAAGCTACATAGCTACACTTTCATGTTTGTCTGGATTTCTAGAGAATTTGATGTAAACAAAAAAGAGAAAAATCTCTAGGCATACACTTGATAAAATAATCAATCCCTTAGGGACCCTTCTGTGAAGAATTTAGTCCCGCATTTGCTAGGGACTAGCAAGATTTAGACATGGGGGTATGATTGCACAGTAATCATAGGTCTTAATTGACCTAAACTAGACTAGGACTTTGATAAACACTAGTTTATCATCATTCTTATGCATTAAAACAAACCTAGCTCTTAGGATTTTAGTTTGCAAACGGGTTTTTGGGCTGCATTTAGGCATTAATTAGGTTAGGCATGCATTGCATTTTTTATTGTATTTTTGATGTGTTTTTGTGAGTGTTAGGGATGAACAGATGTACAGATCCCTAAAACCCTAGCACTCAAGAAGGCAAATGGTGAAGGAGCATAGACTAAATGGAACTCAGCTTGATCCAGTTCACCACTACTGGAACCTAGCTCACTTGGACTAGGGTTAGCTCATCTTAACTCACCCTAGCTCAGGTCAGCTCGGATCTAGCTCAACCTACTTGAGTCTAGCTCATCTCAGCTCCCACTAGTCCACAGGGAGCTCTAGCTACCTCAGTTGTGTTGACTGGAGTTCACCCCAGCTCAGATCCAACTACATCCAGCTCCACTCAACTCCAGCCAGCTGAAGAAGAACTCATCCCAGCTCAGGAAGCTCAAATCTAGCTCCTGGGGACTCAGCTTAACTCAACTTGGTTGAGCTAAGCTACCTTAGCTATCTCAACCAGCTCAATCCTCCTCGGGAGCACCAGACCCAGCTCACCTCAGCTCCATTCAATAGAAGCCAACCCACTTTAGCTTGGCTTAGTAGCTAGCAAAGAACTAGCAAGCTAAGCCAACTAGAGTAGCCCCATGTTGACCTCTTCAGTAGCTGCCAGCTCCACTTCAGCTCCAGATTCTTCAAATCCAACTCCTCCCTCCAAACCCTAGCTCCAACACCTCCTCCTCTACTCCACTATTAGCTAAGCTAGCTTAGCTATGCTCCAGCTCCATTGGCTTTTACCACCTAAAATCCCTACCTAACAACTCCACCAACTAGCTCCACCTAAGCTCCACATAAGCTACCCCTACTTCCACCTCACCTTGGCACCAACCTAGCCTACCCACTACCTCCAAAAGACACCATAAAGTGGCGCCAAAACCACCCTAACTACCTCCTTATTGGTGCCACTTTTTCCCTCCAAAACACCCCCACATCATGGCCCTACACATAACCCTACAACCCATCCTAGCCATCCACCTACCCCTCCTTCTAGAACCCTACTTGGTGCCACCTAAGCCCCCCTTCTAGAAGCCATTTTGGCGCCAACTTCAACGGGTGCAACCACCCATAACCACCACCTAGGTACCCCTTGGGTTGGCGCCAATCACCCTTAGCCATAGGATCCCCAACTATCCCCCATATCCTATCCTAGCCATCCATTCCAAGAGCCACCTATGCCCCCCTTCCTACACTATATATACCCAGCTATCTTCCCACATTTTCTTCATCCTCCATTAGTGTATTATTCCACCTACATCCACCTACATCTACAACCAAGAAGAAGGAGTAGAGAAGAAGATTAAGGGGGCACATCACCAACCCCTTTGGTGCCTTCTTCTCCCCACTTTCTTCAACTTGTGCCATGCCAGGGAGGAGGAGCATTCTACTTCAAGGAGGATAGCTAGGCAAAGTAGAACCTATGGTTGACGTCCACCATTGGAGGAGGAGAATTAAAGGTGGTAGCTACCACCTTGGAGACATCATTTGGAGGAGCATCTCACGCCACGGAGAAGGAGTTGTCTTTCCAAGTCAAGGAGCTACTTGGCTTGGAGCAAGAAGCTCTCTTCTTCACCATCTATCTAGAGGATTTGTGTTTTATTTTTCTTGTATTTTCAAGTAGAGTAGAAGCATTCCTTTATAGGTTTTGTGTGCACAATTTTGCTTTAATTCAAATTGCCTTCTTTCAATTTCTATTGCATAGCTTGTTACAAATTTTGCCTAGCAATTATTTCACTCCCTCTCCCTAATTATTCTAGGCCTCCACGTGCCTAGGGTGAGCTTAGAGAGAGGCTCTACCTGTCACCTTAGGGTTAGGTTTCTTGAATTAGGTTTTAGTTGTTTTCTAGCTTTCAACAAAAACTTCCATGTTACCTTTATTTCAAAAACCATAAAAACTATATATTCAAAAAGACTAAAAAGAAAGTTGAGATTTATATTCCAGCAAGAGATTTAATTTTTTGCAAACTTGCCTCCCTAGATGACCCTAGATACCCCACCATCTAGGAATATAAATTTAAAAGCGAATCCATTTCTGTGCGTTGCAATGACTTAAAACCCTAATTTAACAAACTACGCAAAAATGCGATCAGACTTAGCATAAGTTAGGGTAGTTCATGCATGCATATGCATTATTTGCATCTTTGCTGGTTTCTTTTAGCTATGCATAAAATAATGCTATAATGTACTGATTAAGTGTATTATGTCAATTGCAGGTAATAAGCTGATTAGAAGCTAGATCTAAAGCTGGATCTGAAGAATAAAGAATAATTGGAGTTGCAGCAGAGCTGGAGCAGAAGACGTAGAATAAGATGTAGTAGAAAATAATGTAAGGAGTTGAGGTGTGCTATTCTATTTAAGTAGGAATAAAGTAGTAAATTATGAACTTAGGTCCATCCTAGCCTTAGGACAGCCTAGAAGCTCCCCCAAGCCTTAGCCACCCTTACATTAGGTCACCGCACCCTAGGAAACCTTAAAACCCTAAGTCCAACCTCTATCTGGATATCTAGATGAGTTAAAGGATGTCCAGAACCATTAGCCAACTCCCGCACACCTTAAACCCACTTCTGTAGTGTTATTGGACGTCCAGACACTTGGTCAGATGTCTAATTTCTGCAGAATACCCAAGACAGAACCCAAAATCCCTCCTAACTCTGATTGGACATCCAGACAACAAGTCTAGACTTTTTATTTTTCACTATAAGGCATCAGACACTATTATTAGACGTCCAGAACTGGCCTCTAGACCCTGTTATGAAATTCAAGCCTTGATCGTGGATCTCTAGCTCCCTAAGCCCAAATCTAATCCCCTAGGAACCTCAATTATTGTGCCCTAACCATAGTACACCACTTTTAGACCTCTATAAGGACCTAATTATGTCCTCACTAAACCTAATTGACTTGGATCATGGTCAATCTCTTCAGTCTATTCAATTGGACTCATTGAGTCCAATTGAGCCCTGATCTCAGCCCACACTGTCCAGTTGGACCCAATGAGAGTTCAATTGACCTAAATCTAAATTAATTGAGTTATTTTACTCTCAATTAAGTTCTCACACACCCAATTAAACTTGTATTAAGTTTAATTGCACTTTACCTTAGTGAATTAGGGTTTGCAACCCCAATTTGAGGCCTACTTTGACCTAAACCCACTAGAACCTAACCTAATCAACCTAGCCACCTAAGTTTCAACCCACACACACCTATACACACCATCCACACGAAAATACCTAGCCTGGAGTTCTCTAGAACTCTCTACCATGTGTTGTTGCCTTGGTTGCTAAAATTAGCAACTAAGGGCCATTCAATTTTTAGATCCACATTTGGTGGATATAAAAGCCACCATCCATCCACTCTCTCTCACTCTCCCACGAGCTCCCACCATAGGCCTCTCTAGAGAATTCCATAATTCTCTAGAGAGCTTCCCTTAGGTCTATAAAAAGACCTAAGGGGTGGCCATTTGCACCCATCCACTATTGGTTCCATTTAGCTTAGTTTCATTCCACATCCACTCCACCTCCATGTCCACGAGTAGCTTCACCATGGCCACCACCACCTCCATGCCAAGATGTTGGATCACCTCTCCAACCTCTCTCCAAGGGCCGGCCTAAGCACCATTGGTCTCCCCTCCTCTCAACCAACTCAAAGGCCATCGAAGCCACCTCCGAATGCCCTTATTTCTGCTAGATTAGATTATAGTTTTTCTTAGATTTACATGCTTTATTTACTACTTAATAGTGTAGTTCCTTACTTCTCCCCCAATGATGCATGCAAAATCCCCCCATAGATTCATGTATGCAGTCATTTTTTGGTAGCGAGTAGTTTTATTTCCCTGTACAAGCATTCCTCTACCTGTGCTCTGCAACTCTGATATCATCATCATCTTTTATATATATAAACATATATGTTGAAAATCACCATGTGCCTGATTAGCCCATATTCGTGGGCTATTTAAGTATTTAAATGTCTAGGCATTAAGTTAATTTTAACATTTAGAGAGCATACATTAGGATGTAAATAAATTAATTCATATTTTTAGCCTAATTGCATGCATTTAGAATTAACTTAGAATTGCATGCATTTGATTAGTTAATCAATTAGGTGAATTACTTGCATTATTTTAATTTAACATAGAAGTTAAGGGTTTATGCATAAATAACCATAATATTTTATTATTTTCTTCCTCCACAGGTAACGGCTGCTTCTTCTCCTTGCACAACCGTTCCACACAGCTCCGAGCATTCATTGGCCATGAAGAGCATCTCAGCCCGCCTCTTTGGATTTCAAATTCAACTATAAAGGGAGGACGACCATGCAAAGGAGGCCACCATCCCCGACCCACCACTGTGCAGAGCTTTGAGCTTCTCCATTCCACCACCACCGACCTCATACTACGAGCACAAGTCCATACCACTGTAGGCAAGTAGGGTGACAGACTGCTGCGCCACCATTTGGCTTGTGCAGATTACTGCGAGCACCTTAGCGTGCACTACCACCCTCACCGTCGTCACCAGCAACCAACACTGCAACCATGTACCTTCATCCTTCCAGTTGGTTAAGATGTTTGGGAATGATCCCAGACATCTGAGCTCCCAACAGTACCACCTCCATTTTCTTCCTCTTACGTTACCTGTTTCCTTTCCACCAAAAAGAAACCAACGTCACCTCCAATGCCAACAACCCACCAGCCATCATCCTCTCCTCGCACTGTGCCTCCACCACGCCTCTCCTTGTGCACAATGAGCAGCCCTGGCCTTTACCCCCAGCGCGCACGCCTACGCTACGCCTCCACCTATGCCTCCCATGCCGTGTGCAGCAGAACCAACCCGTTGTACACTCGCATAGCCTCCGCATCCTCCTTGCTACACCTCCAGCCCATGCACGCAGCCACTGTGCATAACAGCTTCCCCGCGAGTCCGCGCAATCTGTAGCATGTGGGTTGCAGCGTGCGGCCAGCAGCATCCAACAGCAGTAGCTGTGTCCTTCAGCACCTCCTTGCGTGCGGCCTGCAGCACGCAGCAGCAACTACTACAGTCGAGCTCAGTAGCGCCCGCGTGCACCCGCACGACCTGTGCACGTCCTCGCACGTCCACCGCCTCCATCCGCGTGAAGCCCTTCAGTGCATACGCCTCCTCTCCGTCTCCAGCAGCAGCAGAGAGCTACAACCACCGTCGATCACCGCCGCCTCTGACCACCATTGGCCACAAGACCACCACCATCGAATAACCCTTGGCTCACTCAACCTCCGGTGAGCTTCTCCCTTCAATCGCGGCCTCCTCCTCGCGCACGAACAAGGGGAAGAATTTCCCCTGTTTTGCTATAGTAAAGCACCTATTAATATTTACATTTAGAGCCATTATGAACTTTTATAATTATTTTATTAAGCTGCATTGCAAAATATATCCTTTAGTTGTGCGAAATTGCTATTTCAGCATTATCACTTATTGTTTACCTAATCTGAAAGTGATTTTGATTCGATTTCTTGACTAAATTAATAGTGAACATTTATTTTTGACCCTTACAAGTTTAAATAGGCCATTGCCTCCCTATGGACACGACCCGCTCTTCTGTTAGTGGTTAATTTTTATTGTAATTCTTTTGTTAAGCGATTTTCCACCACTTTGTTACTAAAACGACAAATCAGTGCCTGGTTATGATCTTTTGGTGTGATTGAAGTTGCATGTTTTAATTACTATCTTTTGGCAACTAGCATGATGTGCATCAATACGTAATCACCATAAACCGGCATGAGATTTTATGCAAATAGAGCAAAGGAGATCGATTTCAAATCTGCATTTCCATAAATGCCTCCCAGAGATGAACGACTGGGACTCCAAGTTTTGTTATCTTTATAAATATTTTTATTGATTGTATTGAGCACTATACTATGATGCTTTTTCTAATCGAACATGCGCTCTATGACATCCAAGAGGGGGTGGCCTGGATGGCGCCATGTGGCAACATCTGGGCTGTCCGTCTTCATCTTCTTGTAGAGTGTGCTACAGAGCTCTGATTGGGGTGATTTTCGCTTTGACGGACTGTGATCGTCACTCCAGATTCATCCGTATGGTCATATTCTTCATTTGAATCCTGTAAAGATGTCGCACTACCTCTTGGCCAAGTAAAGTGGAGGAATTAGTGTACATAATACATAACTATCCTAAATGCCATGCAATGGATGCTATGCAGTATTTATAACATGATATGCAATGCTAAGTGTAGGAACTATCATAAATAACATTTTATCATGAATTCATATGTGTTTATCAGCATGCTTGCCATATTCTCAAATATGGTAGGTGAGTACCATGAAGTCTTCATGGATGACTTCTCGGTATTTAGGGAGTCTTTTGATGATTGCCTCCTGCACTTGGTCCAAATCCTCAGGCATTGTATCGACGTGAATCTGGTTCTTTCCTGGAAAAAGAGCCATTTCATGGTTCTTGAGGGAATTGTCCTAGGACATCTTGTTTCTAAAAAAGGCATCCAGGTTGATCGAGCTAAGGTTAATTTGATTTCCAAACTACCCATGCCTAGCTTAGTAAAGGACATCTGCTCTTTTCTGGGGCACATCAATTTTTACCATTGTTTAATTCCTGATTTCTCGAAAATCGCATGTGGAAAGGGTTCAAGTTTGGAAAACCCATCGTCGTAGTTTGATTTGAGAGAAATTCTATTGATTTGATAAAATTTATAACCGAAACTCAAAAAGTGAGTCTCGGGTCGAACACGGGGAGGCGAACATTTGGTTTTGAAAAATACGCATTTCGCTTTATTTCTTTTTGTCATTTTTATCTTTTCTAATTTTTTTGGGATTTTTAGCAAGCAAGAGATTAGGTCGATGAATTCTTATCTAGCTAATCTACTTGCAAAATATAAGAGAGAGAGAAACAATCACATATATGTTTGAAGCAAATGTTTTCTACAACTAAGAAAGTAGGAAAGATTACACTACTAAAGCAAAAAGAAAGATATAGGTGAGAGAATCCCCCTCGACGGTTGCTTGGAGGATGACTCGCTTTGACGTCGCCTGGAGGAAGGTGGTGAGGAAGGAGCGAGACGAACCAGGATGGAGCCGGAGGACAGAGGGTGGGGTAGGATGGCGTCACGACGAGGATGTTCTTCCCAAAGGGAGGTGAGAAGACTGCCATGGGATGCTCCACGAAGGGGGATGAGAGGTGGGAAGAAATGTTTGTTTTCTACTTTAGAAGAGCATCTCGGGCTTGGGACAAGCTCTCTCTAGAGCCTTGGAGGTGGTGAGAGGAAGAAAGGAAGAGATGAAGAAAATTGTGAGGGGTAGGGATCCTTTTATAGTGGAGGAAAGAATCAAATTCTTATACAGGACATTTAGTGATGGTCATAAACATCACTAAAGTTCCACAGCAGATGTTGCTGAAGACAGCCTTGCGGCCATGCTACCGCGTTGCTGGTGCACGCTCTGTACGCCTACATCTCATGCCTCCGCACGCTCCCCCACCTGCGTGCGCTATTGTTGTTGCATGGGTGTGCCTCCACGTGCATGCATGCACCTGCTCGACTGTGCGAGTGCGGTGGTGCGTGTGTGCGCATGGGCGGCCTGGGTTGCACCATGTGGCGTGATTTGGGCTGTCCATCTTCTTTCCATTGTAGGGGCTGCTATAGAGGGCAGATTGAGTTAATTTTTGTGCCGTTGGGCTATGATCGTCGGCCTGAATTCATCCGCGTGGTTGGATTTGTCATTTGAAGCTCCAGATTACGTCACCTAGTCCCTTGGCCATTGATCTTCCTTGGACTACATATGGTGCTATGGGACTCCGATCAAGGCAATTTAGGAGGTGTTGGACTCCGATCGTCATCCTGATCAGATTCATATAGTCCGATCGTCCATTTGAGGCCATAAAATAAATCCTCTTCTCTCTTGACCATGAAAAGGATCTATTTAACCTAAAATATATACAACTACTCTAAATGTTGAATGATGAATGCTATACAATATTTATAACATAAAATGCAAATCTAAGCCTAGGAACATGCATAAATAGGCATTTTAGCCTAAATAGTTGTGTCTACATCATACCCCTATGCCTATCTTTTGCTAGTCCTTAGCAAAATTAAACTATATGCTATGTATAAAAATAGAATTAGGACTTGATCACTTAGGCCTAAGTTGTTTATTAACAATAGAAAATTTAAACTAAGGTCCTAAACTACGAAAACTCAATGTACCTAGGTGTCTGCCAGAATCTAGATCTCCCAAGTGCTCGCCTTATTTGAAAAGGGAGGATACATTTTTTTATTTTTCTTCTTTTCTAATTTTTCTTGGACTTTTGGAGTTTGAGAGTCTCGGGATAACTTATTACGGCTACCCGACCCGCCCAAGACTCGAAAAGGACTCTAAGTGCCAAGCATCTTGTGAAAGGGTGATAGGCTCACTAGGCAGCCATTAAAATGGACTTTGGGTTTCTACAACCCTAGGTGACCTTAAAGATTTCTGTCTAGAGGTTTATCTTTCTGAACGGTAGCTTTCTCCCTACTTTTATGTCCTTTATGGGGTCAACAAAAAGGTGAACCTAGTGTATATCTCCCTGGTTTATTCTACTTCCTTGCTTCTTCCCTAAGCGTTTTTGGAATTATTGTGCATTTTTGTGAGCTGGGCTCTGCACAACTAGCTAATGAGTTGTTACACATGGAAACTTGCCAGCCATACTCGTGCGGTGAAGTCTTGGTTTTATTTTTTCTTTTTATTTTCTCCTTTTTCTATTTTTTTCTTTTTATTCTAAGTATTTCTTTTTCTCTCTTTTTTTTTTCTAAGTAGGTGGCTTCCCTGATTTAAGATTTACCTAAAAGCATCAGGAAGAGAATGGTCGTGTGGCTGGGCTCTGGAGAACCGACCGATGAGATGTTACCACCGACAACTTGCCAACCATACCACCCTAGATGGTTCATTAGCTACCTAATTTTCTAAGAAACTACAGAAAAGTGAGTCAGTGCAAACAGTGTGTAGATGCTCAGGCTTAAAGTCCTCTCAAATCAGAGAACGGGTTGATAAGTCGTATACTTATCACCCCAATTTATTGACCAATTTAAAATAGAATTACTTGGCGAGGACTCGAGACTAAGTCCACATTCGAGTAGACACCTGGGCTAATTAAGCTTGAAGACCTGAAGAGTTTAAGTGTTTAGGTCCTCTCGTATCATTTCCTAAAGTTAATAATGCCTAATACCTAAGTTCTCTTCTCCTAATTCTATTTTATTTTTTCATCTTTTTGAATTTTCTTTTTTGTTTTTTAAGAAACTAAAAGAAATTCTATGAAGTTAACAAAATGATTTCAGGAATTACTTATCCCCCCATCATGCCTAAATGATGCAATGTCCTCATTGTAAAAATAAAGACATGAAAAGGGTAGAGTAAACAGAATATCACCTGAATTTTGTGACAACCCGTTTAGCTCCGTAGAGAGAAGAGAGTATACACACATTCTAAGTTTAATGACTTTAGCTAGGCATAATATACATACAAGGAAGAAATTGAGAATTCACAAGTGTAGGTCAGAATCAAAATCAAAAGATTAATCCTCAAACCTACCAGTAGAAGATGTCCACAGACATGGACAAAGTTGTGGTGCAGACTCATGCCCTGGGGTTGAATGGTTCTAAGGTTCTAGATGAAAATCACCCAAAACCTAAGATTATTGTGCTTGCAAGGCCGGACCTGTGGTTTGGTGGTGTGAAACCCAAGACTAAAGTATCGGACAATGGATTGATTTGACTCATTAAAATTGGGTGTCCACTTATAGTTTAGCTCCTGAAGATAGTCACATATTCCAAGCTTGGGTCGCACGTGAATGATATCATAAGGGTCCTGATAGAAGATAGGTGGTTTCAGGTTAACAGGAACCCTTATATCCAAAATCGTATTTTCCTCAGAAGTAGCTTCCCAGATTTTCATTTCCACATTTCTACCCTCTAAAATCAATGTTCCCGGGACCTCCAAATCCTTGTACACCCCATCTAAAGTACATAAGTCTAATAATTGTGACTGAATCGAGATTGACTTGGGTCTGGTGATCTCAAAAATATCATCATTCAATTCTTTAGGGTGTGGTTGAGGAATGGGGCTACTGATTGAATCATCAGTATTCAAATCGTCCAAGTTAGACCCAACATGATCATTCTCTTCAATGATTCGGCTATCAAATGGTTCATCAGATTCCTCAAGCCCATTTGTCTCACTAAAATCATCTTCCTTACACTCAAGTGAAACATCACTAAGAGATTATTCACCCTCAGAGTCAAGGAATTCATGATCCTCATTTATATATGTCTCAAAATTGATTATCATTTCTTGGTTCAAAGTGACATACTTTTCCTCACTCCCTGGCTCAAGGATCTCGGGTGAATCAATCGGTTCATCCTCAATGGGTTGGTCCAACCCAACCTGGTCATCCCTCGTCTCAAAAAATGTATCCCTCCCCAACAGGAGCTTGAGCGGGTTCAGACATTGGCTCTCCTGAAGGGGGTTAATCTTGACAATCATCCCAAGATTTGACTAGGGCAACCACAAATTTCATCCTCAACCTTGATAACTTCCAAAGTAGAAACTCACCCTGGCCCTTGTCCTTAACATCTTGGAGCAAATCCAATATAGAACTATTATGTTCTTCAATCATTTTGATCATAGGCTCCAATGCTTCAGTGCACGGTGTTGGCTAAGCTTCTAAAGATTGGATAGTATTCCTCAAGTTAGCCAATACCCTATCTTGAACCTGGTTTACCTGAACCGAATGGTTCAGTTCATGGTTGGGTGGGTCTGGGTTCATTCTATGGGAGTCAAGATATTGAGGTTCTCGGGTCCCTCCCTGATAGTAGGTCATTTTAGGTTGTTTAAAGAATGGTGGTGACCTATATTCAGTGGAATACTGGGGAGGGTAAGTGTTATAATCAACATGTCCTTCATGGTTGTAGATCTGATTAGGTTGATCATCAAAGGGTGGAGATCTATAATCTTTGTAGCTCTAGGATGGATAGTAATCATAGTCTTGTTGTCTAGGGTTAGACCCTAGACACTGAGGTCCAGATTCATATTCCCAATCAAAGTTGTCCCGACTAGGAGATGGGTAGTCATAATTCAAGTCGAGATAGTAATCATCTTGGGGATAAGTGTTGGTAGGAGGGTAGCATGGGAAATTCGTGTAAGATGTGGAAGGATACATGGTAGAATAGAAATCAACCCTATCCTTAGGTGGGTTAGCCTAAAGACCTATAGACTCCCAAGACCTGTCTTGAGATTATAAACTATTTGGGCTACTTCTATCCAGTCAATCCAACTAGTTAGAGGGAGGGGCTGGGGAGAAGGTTCCTCCTTTGGCTTGTGCCTCTAGTTACCAGTGTACCCCCCCAGCAGCGATCGTTTGATGCTAGTCGCTAGCTAGACATCAGATGGACCAGTAGAAGCAGATTAATAAAAAAAAATCTCAGTCTGAGCCCCGAAGAGCAAATCAACCGTTAAGGCCCACGTCTAATTACTTTTAATTAGGTTTGGGATGATTGTGCTCTTGGAATGTGATGGGCCCTTTAGATGGGTTGTGCCCTTAATGATCAATTCAAATGTGTGTGCGTGCACAACCAAGGTTTGTAAACAAGGTTATTTGATGATGTGTCATTTAGGGTTTAACCTTGTTTAGTAGCTTTTAGGGTTTAATCCTTAGGTTGGTTTAATTAGGGTTCAGTAGAGCACTCTAGGTTTTACAAGCACTGGTGATGATGTATTCCTTTAGGAATTAGAAAAAAAATGTGGAGTGCCTGGTTCAGCCCTAAAAATCAACCCTAAGTGGCAAGCTACTGATGAATCACTTTTATCTTAAGTGGTGCGGCCCAAATAGTTCAATCGATTGGCCTGTTGCACCACTTAGTTAAGGCACACAAAAATGTTTGACCTATTCAGATTCTACTCACTTATTGGTGTGTTGAGTTAGGGTGTACCGGATCCATAGGTCAGATTCCGATTAAGTGGTAGAATCGATGTGAAGTGGTGCACCTTAAGTCGAGGGTTGGGGTTTAATGTGTGTCTCTTTCAGAAAATCCCACAATAGAAGAGTATTTTTTTTATTATTATTTTTAATATATGCAGGTGGGTGAGGTGAGGCGAAGTGACAATCAAATAATTAGATCTATCCTAGTGTTTATGCAAGCACCTAAGTTGATTTGAGTTTGAGTTATTAGGTTATGGAATGGAAATATAGTCGGTGGGTGGGGGGAATAACTTACAAATGTCCCTACCCGCACTTTACTCCAATCTACCACCTTCAGCTCCTCGATAGGGTTCCTGCAAGACAATAAATCGAAGAAGAAAGATAGGTTAGAAAAATATGTAAGTAATGCAGGAAAATGTGAGAAAAAACCAAAGAGCATTGCCTCCCCAGCAATGAAACCAAAATGATTGTTGCAGATTCACATGCGGAAAGGGTTCAAGTTTGGAAAACCCATCGTCATAGTTTGATTTGCGAGAAAATCCATTGATCAGATAAAATTTATAATCGAAACTCGAAATGTGAGTCCCGGGTCAAACATGGGGAGGTGAACATTTGGTTTTGAAAAATGCATGTTTCACTTTATTTTTTTTTGTCGTTTTTGTCTTTTCTTTTTTTTTTTGATATTTTTATCAAGCAAGAGATTAGGTCGATAAATTCTTATCTAACTAATCTACTTGTAAAATATAAGAGAGAGAGAAACAATCACATATATGTTCGAAGAAAATGTTTTCTACAACTAAGAAAGTGGGAGAGATTACACTACTAAAGCAAAAAGAAAGATATAGGTGAGAGAATCCCCCTCGATGGTTGCTCGGAGGACGACTCACTCTAACGTTGCCTGGAGGAAGGTGGTGAGGAGCGGGATGAATGAGGATGGGGTCGGAGGATGGAGGGCGGGGCAGGACAGTGTCGCGGCAAGGATGGTCTTCCTGAAGGGAGGTGAGAAGACGGCAACGGGATGCTCCATAAAGGGGAATGAGAGGCGGGAACAAATGTTTATTTTCTACTCTAGAGGAGCATCAGGGCCTTGGGACAAGCTCTCTCTAGAGCCTTAGAGGAGGTGAGAGAAAGAAAGAGATGAAGAAAAATGGGAGGGGTAGGGGTCCTTTTATAGTGGAGGAAAGAATCAAATTCGTATAAAGGACATTTAGTGATAATCATAAATGTCGTTGAAGGTCCACTGCAAATGTCGCTGAAGACAGCCTTGCGCCCACGCTGATATTGTGCTTGTGCGCACTCTGCGTGCCGGTGTCGCATGCCTCTACGCACTACACGCTCGCGTACGCTGCCGCTACTACACATATGTGCCTCCATACGCGCACATGCCTGCATTGCTGCACGCGTGCGGTGCCGCGTGCGTACGCATGGGCGGCCTGGGTTGCGCCATGTGGAGCATTCTGGATCGTCCATCTTCTACAGAAGTCGAATTGAGTCAATTTTCACACCATTAGGCTACGATCATCGACCTGAATCCATCCATGCAGTCGGATTTGTCGTTTGAAGCTCCAAATTACTTCACATAGTCCCTTGCCTGTTGATCTTCCTCGAACTGCATATGGTGCTACGGGACTCCAATCAAGGAGATTTTGGAGGCGTTGAACTCTGATCATCGTCCTGATCAGATCCGTATGGTTGAATCGTCAATCTGAGGCTCTAAAATAAATCTCCTTTTCTATTAACCACAAAAAGGACGTAATTAACCTAAAATATACGCAACTACTCTAAATGTAGAATGATGCATCCTATGCAATATTTATATTATGGAATGCAAATCTAAGCCTAGGAGCATGCATAAATAGTCATTTTAACCAAAATGGATGTGTCTACATCACCCCATAACTAATCTTCTCTCGAAGGATGTCCCTTTCAAAATGACCAAGGAGTGCACTCATGCATTTGAGAGCCTACGTGATCGAGTTACTCAAGTACCAATCCTGCAATCCCCTGACTAGTCTCTACCCTTTGAGATCACATGCGATGCTTCTGACTACATAGTTGGTGCGATACTTAGGCAGAAAATAGATGGGAAACTAGTGGCCATCTACTAAGCTAGCAAGACACTTGACAAGGCTCAGCGTAACTACATAGTTACTGAGAAAGAGCTCCTAGTTGTAGTATTTGTCCTTGAAAAATTTTGATCCTATCTTTTGGGTTCCCGTGTTATCATATACTCGGATCACACCGTAGTGAGGCATCTCCTCGCGAAGAAGGATGCGAAACCTCGACTAATCTGCTGGATCTTACTATTGCAAGAATTCGACCTCGAGATTCGTGACAAGGAAGGAAAATAGAACATGGAAGCTTATCGCTTGTCCTGACTTCCTTCTGATATCATCGACCCTTCCGGACCAATCACAGAACACTATTTTGATGAGCACCTCCGACTATTGGTGTAGGACTTCCCTGGTATGCTGATTTGGTTAACTACTTGGCATCACATCAGATCCCATCTGATTGGCTGAAGGCCAAGAAGGACAAGTTGCTTTCTAATGCCAAGTACTACATTTGGGAAGACTTGTACCTCTTCCGCATTGGTGTTGATCAGATCATCAAACAATGCATCCCGAAAGTGAAAATTTAGGACATTATGTCCTTCTACGATGACCAAGCCTATGGCGGATACTTCTCCGGACATAAAACCACAGCTAAAGTCCTCCAATGCCATTTTTATTAGCCCACGATCTTCAAAGATGCACACGATTACTGTAAGGCATGCACTTGTTGCCAGACCTTGGGCAACATGAGCCACCATAATATGATGCCTTTACAGCCGATTCTCGTATGCAAAATCTTCGATATATGGGGGATTGATTTTAAGGGACCCTTCCCTAAATCAGACGGCTTCGAATACATTCACCTCACTGTAGACTGTGTTTAATTGGATCGAAGCTATCTCGACCTGAACCAATGATCATAAGATGGTAATCAAGTTTATTCATCAGCACATCTTTTCTTAGTTCAGTGTCCCACATGCCATTATCTTTGATGGAGGGACCCACTTTACAAATGCATAGTTGAGATCCTTGATGACCAAGTACGGGGTGTCACACCGAATCTTGACTCATCACCCCCAAACCAATGGATTGGCTGAACTATCTAATTGGGAGATCAAGAAAATCCTCCAGGTCACTGTACGACCTGACAGGAAGGATTGGTCGGCCTGACTTCCGGAAGCTTTGTGGGCTTATAGGACTGCTCACAAGACCTAATTAAGTATGTCTCCATTTAGATTGGTGTACGGGAAGGCATGTCACCTCCCCGTCGAGATGAAGCACAAAGCCTATTGTCTAGTATGGAAGTGCAATCTAGATATGCATAAGGTTGGAACCCACCGTCAGCTTGAAATGAGCGAGATCGAGGAACTGTGAAATGACGTGTAGGGGAACTCACGAATTTACAAAGTGTGGGTGAAGGCTTTTCATAACAAACACATATGTAGAAAAGCTCTCCATCATTGTCAAAAGGTCCTACTCTTTGATGCCAAGTTAAAACTTTTCCTAGGAAAACTCAGATCAAAATGGATTGGACCATTCTTGGTGAGGCGAATCTTTGGAAATGGAGCCGTCGAAATCAGTCAACCCAGCCTTGATTTTGAACCTTTCATCGTGAATGGCTAGCAACTCAAGCCGCTCATTGAACTCATTGATATGAACTTGGCTGAGGTATCTTTTGATCTCCATTCTCCCTGAGCTTATTGCGCTCGGTTGATGGTGTTAAACTCAGTGCTAAAGGGAGGCAACCCATCATTTCTTGAAAAACCTGAAACCCTTTTGACACATCTCTTTGATGAACTCATATTGCACTTTAGGGTTCATTCATTAGAACAGTCGACTCCACCTTTGATACTTGTACCGGAGCTTGAAATTGTCCACAATAGTCATCCTGACCCATCCACCCATCCTTTGAACCTGTTCTAATGTATGATCTAAGCTGAACTTGAACCCGCCTAATTTACAATGAGGACATTACAAATCGTAGGCATGGGGCAGTATTAAAGTCCAAAACACCGTGAGAATCAATTCACAAAAAGGGTTTCATCAAAAAAATTATATATGCTAAAACAAATGGAAAACAGAAAAATGGAAAAAAAAGGGAGGTTGAGGAAAAAGGAGAGCCATTTTTTAGAAAAATGAGAAAAGGAGGGAAGAAAAATTGAAAAGAAAAGAAAGGAGCAAAAAGATAAAGAAAGAAATTGAGTCCCTTCAAAGTAATATGGAACTTACCTAACTCTCTAGGTTGGATTGAATGATGAATCAAGGCATGGAAGGCTAAAACTTAAGGGATTGGTGGAGAATACTAACCTTAGGCCTCTTGGAACTGATTGGATTTAAACACTCATGTACTTGTCACGATCCAGATTAGTCCTCAAGAGGTTAGGGAAAATGCAAAGCTTGTGTATTAGGTATAAGGCTTAGGGAGTATTTGATCATGTTAACTGACCTTTGGTTTGTGGGACTTGGTAACTTAAGCACCCTAAATCACACACAGTCTGGTTCAGCGCACTTTAAATAATAAAATCATGCTAAAGGGCATTTAATCTGTTCTGAAAATGGTCCTAAGATCTAGATTAGGAGCGACTTGAAATCACAAGTTGATTTGGACTAGTTCTCGGTGAGGAGAGGTGAGAAATTCCCCTCGAAGATGCACAATAACATATCATCTCCTCTGTGCTAGTCTCCTAGGATATCTAAATATCCTACTGGGGGCATGTAAGAACCTTATGCTGGTTTAGATGCCATGGGCAGCATTATCATGTAATGTCGATTGTCAGGGTCTGGATTTAGCTACAGAACGCCATGGGTGGCACTATCCTGAAGTGTCGAAAGCTAGAGTTCTAGGGGTTGCCATGGGTGGTGCTATCCCGAAGCATCAATTACCAGGGACCCTGCGAGGATTGATGGTGGGGACAAGGAATCCAATACAGACGGTATTTAGGGCCAATTTGAAGATGGATCTAAGGAAAAATATAATGAAAAGGAAAAGAGAGAGAAAGCTCTCCACAAATAAAAATCTCCTTCTATATCTCTCTCTTACAAAATGCACTGGAAAACTGAACCTGGAGTAACCATGTTTCAAGCATGGGTGCTTTAACTGCTGGGTACAATGAACATTAGGTTAGTTCCTGCAGGCTTTAAAAACCTTCGCGGTAGACTGAGGCGAAAGCTAGTCAGGTCTGGATCTAGGTTGGTACTTGATTACCTCTATGCCAATTGTTGGTATTAAGATCTGATTCCAAGAGATGCAACTTAGTAGGGCACCCTGATGGTTATATCTGACCTAGATAACTGGTTTGATTCATAGAATTTTGGTAAGGGACTAGAAAAAGCGAGGCATGGGAGTATAATGGGAACACTATCATGAGACATAACTAGCCCAATTTGCTCTGATAGAGTCAATAAAAGCTCCTACATTTCAGTCAGAAGGTCTCTTGGGTAGGTTGAGTTGTTTTGAGAAGAAAAGAAGAATAAAAGGTTATTTATGCAATTTGACCATCTTATCACAAATACAGAATAACCATGGGGTATGACAGGGGTTTATTAAAGGTCATTTAGTCATTAATCTCTAATAAGTGAGTGCATGCAGACAGAAACATGTTTTCCCGCATTTCAAGAATTAATGGACATCTGAAACCCTAAAAACAGACCTGCTTAATTAACTGAGCTTTTGGTTAGGATAAAATTCATCTAAATCGTATAAAAATCATAGAAAAATATTCTCTACGGTTTAGCATCCTTGATTTGACCATCTGAACCCATTTTGACTTGAAACATAGTCTCAAACAGACTATTACCCTAATTTATGTTTTTGCATAAATTATCAAGTCAAACTAGGTCAAAACCTAAATCCAACTTCACCATTAGATTCCTTAGGTCCAAATTAGTTTTATACCAAAATTTGGGCCCAATCAGAGATCGTCGTGATCAAGTTTGCATTTTAGTCCTATCTGATTCTTTCTATTTTACAAGTGCCCCTAGCTTTTGAAATTCATTACAAATAGGTCCCTATCTTTGTCATTACTCTTTGCAAAGAGGTCCTTCCTCCATTGTCGTGGAGGAATCCCACTCCGGCAACCTTCATTTGGAAAGTTCTTGATGATTGCTTAACGAAACTCTCCTAAACTTAAACTAAAGATTCCTTAAGGAATTTTCTTGCCATGGCACCCGATCTTGGACCCCATAACCTTCTCAATCTCTCATGCGAACTAATGAGAGATTTAGGTATCTCTTGTGCGTCAAGCTTAACAAGCTTGAAAACTTGGTTTCCAAGCTTTAAACCTCCCTCTAAGGCCTATTTAAAAACCCATGATGCAGTCGATCTCCCTACGCTCGTTTTTGGCCTGGAATACCCCTCTTTCCTCCCTCTTCTCTGGCCAAAAGGCTCCACGATGTCCGATGACTCTCTTCGGCCACTCTTGTCATTCACTCGCAATACCAATTACGGATTCTCCTTCCTCTCCCTCTTCCGCGTTGCACCATACCAGTGGGCGCCCCAATCCTTGTCGTTGTCGCCGCTTCTACCCCACCGGAGCAGCCTTCATCTCCCACGTCGGCCATACCAGACTCGACATCGTTCCTCCTCCTTGTTGTCCGCTACCTATTCAGATCAACTCCCTAGCTCCTCTACTTCACGACATCATCTTTGCCACTTCGACTCGACCACCGCTTCGCCTCCCGTGAATTCATCTCCCTCCGCTTCGGCAACCACCCGGCGAGGTCTTTCACACGCTCCACCACTCCAAACACCTCGCCAACCACCTCATAAGCTTCACGATGACTCACCCATCAAAACCTCTCTCCTTATTCGCCACTCCACTCACCTAAATCATCCACTAAATAAACCCACCTTTTCTGACCTCGTCCACCTTCGCCAACCATCTCCAACCACTCTCACCAGGCACTATCGCCACCAACACCTTCGCCACAATCGTGTGAAGCTTCGAGCATTTATGATGTGGCCTTTAGGCCATTTTCACTGTTTTAGGTGTTTGCTCCTTCTCCACCATTGATGGAAGCTTCGAGCAAAGCTTGAAGCTTGTTCCAGCACACGCTTGCTCTAGGTACCGACTCCAGCAGCTGCGGAAATGACCCAGGAGCACGAAGAGACCAGTAATTGAGGCATTGACTGTCTGCGTTGCATGAATTAGCTGGAAGAAGCTACCTACTACTACACGCAAGAACTGTGGGACACTTAGTCCCACATCGGAAGTCACCGAGTAGTTGAAGCTGTATATTACTCAAAAGTCACCTCGACCCCTCTCCCAAGACACGGGGGTCGGGTCCCCGTTACCTGTTCATGGATCTGCCTACTCTCTCACACCTCGTTTGTGACCCACGCCACAAGGACCTAGCCCCAGGTATCTACGTACCTAATTGCCCGAATACATGCTTGATTAAGAGAGAGAAGGGAAGGAGAGTGAGAGAGAGTGTAGGATTAAGGGGGGTTTTGCTTCAGAGAATACTATTTGACACTTATCCAATTTTGTGAATCCCTCCCCTGTGTGTAAAGAGAAAAAGCCAATGAAGAGATTGATGCGAAAGGTCGCGTGATTTGTAAAAGCGGGTTTTTAATATCGTTGTAACATGCGAATTCGCATATGCTTTTAAATTTGTATCCTAGATAGTGGGGTATCTAGGGTCATCCAAGGAGGCAAGTTTGCAATTCAATTCATTTGCTTACAAAATGGATCTCAACTTTCTTTTTGGTATTTTAAATATGTAATTTTTTTTTGTTTTGAAAAGATGAGGGCAAAATGCTAATTGTGGCGGAAAGTACTAACACCTATAATTACTTAACTAAAACTTAAGAGATAGATATATCCTCTTCCTAAGCTCACTCTAGGCAAGTGGAGGCCTAGAGAAATTAGGAAGAAGAGGTGAAACAAGTGCTAGAACAAAAACAACAATTGCAATAGAAAGTAGAAAGAAGGCAATTTGATTAACTAGAATTTGTGTTTTTTCAAGACAAGTAGAGGAATGCTTCTACTAGAAATGAAAAAATCTAAAAGCAATAAAAGAAACACAAATCCTCTTGCAAAATTTGGTGAAGAAGGGAGATTTCTTGCTCCAAGCCTAGCTGCTCCTTGGCTTGAAAAGAGGGCCTCCTTCTTCACCTTCCTTGAGAGCTCCTCCAAGGTGGATGCTACCACCTTCAATGCTCTCCTCCAAGGGTGGGCGTGCACCACCCTCAAATTCTCCTCCAAGGTGGCGTGGACCACCTTCAAGATCTCCTCCAAAGATCTTCCTTGCCTGGCCTCCTTTGGCTGGTGTGGGCTCAAGAGAGAAGGGAAGAGGGGAAGGCACCAAAGGGACAGAATATCTCCTTAATCTTCTTCTTCTTCTTCTCTCTTGGGCGTGGGCTCTAGGTAGAGTATGAGAGTGAATTTGCGAGCCAAGGATGGTTTGAATGGTGGTGGGTAGTGGTCTTTTTATAGGGTAGGATGAGGGGTTAAGGTGACTCTTGAAATTGAGGGCTAAGATGGGAGGATGGAGGTGGTTAGATGATCCTAGGGTTAAGGATGGTTGGTGCCACCTAAAGGGTGTAAGGGGGGTAGTTATGGGTGGCCAAGGGGTACCTAAAAGTGGCTCCAACCATGGAGAGGTGCCATGAGTTGGCACCAACTTTGAGGCTTCTAGAAGGTGGGATTATGTGGATGGTGGAGATGGGTTTAAGGGGAGATGTGTGGTGGAGATGAAGGGGTTTCTTGGAGGGAAAAGTGGCGCCAACAAGGGGGTAGTTAGGGTGGTTTTGGCACCACTTTTTTGGTGTCTTTTGGAGGTGGTGGGTAGGCTAGGTTGGCACCAAGTAGGGTTAGCTTATGTGGAGCTTAAGTGGAGCTAGTTGGTGGAGTTGTTAGGTAGGGTTTTTGGGTGGTACAAGCCAAGGAAGCTGGAGCATAGCTAAGCTAAGCTAAGCTAGCATAGCTAATGGTGGAGTAGAGGAGGAGGTGTTGGAGCTAGGGTTTGGACGGAGGAGCTGGATCTAAAGAATCTGGAGTTGAAGTGGAGCTGGTAGCTGTTGAAGAGGTCAACATGGGGCTACTCTAGCTAGCTTAGCTTGCTAGTTCTTTGCTAGCTACTAAGCTGAGCTAAAGTGAGTTGGCTTCTGTTGAATGGAGCTGAGGTGAACTGGGTCTGGTGCTCCTAAGGAGGATTGAGCTGGTTGAGACAGCTAAGGTAGCTTAGCTCAACCAAGTTGAGCTAAGTTGAGTTCCCAGGAGTTGGACTTGGGCTTCCTGAGCTAGGATGAATTCTTCTTCAGCTGGTTGGAGTTGAGTAAAGCTGGATGTAGCTAGATCTGAGCTGGGCTGAACTCCAGTTAACTCAACTGAGCTAGCTAGAGCTCCCTGTGGACTAGTGGGAGTTAAATGAGCTAGACTCAACTAGGTTGAGCTGGATCTGAGCTGACTTGAGCCAAGGTGAGCTAAGATGAACTCTCTTGAGTTGCCATTCAGCTGAGATTAGCTGAGTGGAGCTGGGATGAGCTAACCCTAGTTCAAGTGAGCTAGGTTTCAGCTGTGGTGAGCTAGATCAAGCTAAGTTCCAGCTAGTCTGAGCTCCTCCTTCACCATTTGCCTTCTTGCATGCTAGGGTTTTAGGGATCTGTATATCTATTCATCCCTAACACTCGTAAAAACACATTAAAACAACAAAAGAAAATGCAATGCATACCTAACCTAGTTAATGCCTAAATGCAGTCCAAAAGCTCGTTTGCGGAGCAAAACTCTAAGAGCTAGGTTTGTTTTAAAGCATAAGAATGATGATAAGTTGTCATTTATCACACCCCCATGCTTATCTTTTGCTAGTCTCTTAGCAAAACTTTAATTTTTTGGAAATCGGAATTTTTGGGAATTCTAATTTTTTTGACTTTTGAGGAGAAAAAGATTAAGGGACCTTGGTTGATCTAAACACAGGAGGTACGGGATTTGTTAAGGATAAACATCGGGATTCGTTTTTGGATCCAACCATTAGACAAAACAGGATCAATATATCCTCTAGAAAATTCACAAATTAACCCATTGTTAATTCAGATGACTTGAAATTTTTGTTTTTAGGATTTTTCTGGCTCATGAATCTGATTCGCAACTTGCAAAATCCTTTAAAACCTTGTGTCTGTGCTTATGAAAAAGTCAACATTTATAAGGGTCTGTTAATTTATTTATTAATTCTTTTTTTTTTCTCTCCCCCATGCTTATTTTTAGCTTAGTCTTGCAACAGATGTGTCGGGATCATCATTCCTATTACCAATCCTCAAGGGGGCTCTGGTGCCAGTACTTCGGGATAGCACTGTCCATGACACCACCTAGGAGCTCATAGCCCCAAAACACAATGTGGTGTAAAGGGGCGTGTTTGCACCTCAAAACACGCCTATAAGAACGCCTTCTTATGCTATTTTCTAGCATTAACTATGTATATTATAATCCTGTAGTTGCATTTGTAAAAACGCTTGCATGCATGCATTTAATTGAGAGGAGAAGAGAATGGAATAAACGGCTTGCATTTTTACATTTTTCTTCAAGTGTCTCTTTGCAAAAAGTCCCCTCTCCATATTTTATTTTCATCTTTCTTTCTTCTTCCCACGGCTTTTCTCTTCTTCCCGCGGCTGCGTCCTTCCCGCGGCTGCACTCTTCCCGCAGCTGCATGCAGCAGCCACGCAGCACCTCTTCCCGTCACGTCTCCCTGCCAACGCCGCTCCCTACAGCTGCAACTAGCACGCCCTCTCCCTGCTGAAGCCAACACGCCCCTCTCCCCTCCTCTATAAGTAGCTGCAGCTTCATCCTCGCGAGGAGAGAGGTTGCAGCTACTGAAAAAAACCCGCAGCCACCTTCCTCGCCCGTTCTCCCCTCCCATACGCCGGCCCTCCGTCGAGGAGGCACCCGACGAGCAGGAGAACCCACTGTGGTGCTCACCACCACAGTGGGAACACCACCGCCCAGCTCTTCAACGAGCCGGTGGGCGTGGTGTTTTCTTTTCTCTTCGTTTTCATCTCCACGCCATTGCTGCCGCTTCAAGCTCCGAAGCTTGAAGCAGCAGCAGCAGCAGCTAAACCGCGGCGACAGCAGCAGCAGCAGCACCCCCCGCCTCCTCCGCGACCTTCCCCGCAGGCGCGCAACCCTCCGCGCGCGTCTGCAGGCCCGTTCTCCGCCTCCGTCTCCGTTCTGTCCGCCTCGCAGTTGCACCCGTAGCCCGCCGCCGCGCGCACTGCAGCGGCCGGCTACAGCCTCACGCCGACCCCTGCCCCCCTCTGCGAACCTCCGCGACCACCTGCAGACCTCCTCCACGCTCGCTCCTCCGCGCCATCGCCCGCTCGTCGACTTCGCGCAGGCCTGCAGAACCCTGCGCGAAGGCGCGCCCGCACCCGCCGTCTTCAGACGTCCGCCTCCGCCTTCAGACGACGCGGCGTCAGACGTCCGCCGCCGCGAGCAGACGTCTTAACTCGCTGCCATCGTCCGAGCTCGCGATCTCTCCCGCCCGCTCTTTCTCTCTCTGGCGCTCTCTATCTCTCTCCCGCTCTCTCTCTCTGCTGATCTCTCTCTCCCGGTCTCTCTCTCTCACGTATTCTCTTTTTTCACTCACTCACAGACACACGCTACACCAACACACACACATCTTCACCGACACACACACACACCCACACACACACTTACACTATACGTATAGTTATATATAGTAACATATATATACTTATATACATCTATATATAATATATACATACATATATATATATATATATATATACACTTATATACATAGTAATATCTATAGTTATGTATACATACATATATATATAATACATATACATATATATATAATATATATACATATATATATATATATCTACTTATATATATCTATATACTTATACATATACTTATATATATATATATATATATATACTTATATACATAGTATATCTATATATTTATGTATACACACACATATATATAATATATCTATATACTTATACATATACTTATATATATATACATATATACTCATATACATATATATATATATACATATCTATATACTTATATATATACACACATATATATATATATATCTAGATACATATATACTTATATACATATATATATATATACATCTATATAGTATTATATATATATATACTTATATACATATATATATAGCTATATACATATATACATACATATATATATATACATATACACCTATATATATATATATATATAATACATATATATCTATATATATCTATACATATATACTTATACATTTATATACATATAGATATATTTACTCATATACATACATATGTACATATATTTTCACGTTATTTACTATACGCTGTATCACGGGGATATCTACACCAGTTGCTGATATTCCCTGATACACGCGTACAAAAAAGCGTGGTCCCATACATCATCCATCCTTCATCCACACTCCACGCGGCACTTAGTCGTGTTGGTTGCGTCTCTCTAGACGTCGGCTGACTCGACATAGTGCTACACTCCATCGTCACCTCCACCCCCACCCCTTTATATATATACTACATATAAATCTATAGCTACTATAGTTACTTTCTATCTGTTAGCTTCCTTCTTAGTAAAAAGATAAAAAAAGGTATAAAAGTGAAAAGATAATCTTTGATTTGCAGGTACCCCCGTCTTGCAAGTAGCAAGACGTGTTTTGAAACTCTATTTTGGCTAAAAGCCAAGGACACAATTTTGAGGGTGTGCCTCAAGAACAAGGATTACCAAAAAAAAAAAAACCTAAATAAGAAAAATACCAAAAACAGAATAAACAAACGGAAGAGACGCGTTTTAAGGAAAACGTAGAAACTCGACTTGAACCCCACTTCCCTGAGTTCGACCCTGGGCCTAAAAGTGACAAGATAAAATCAATTAGGCCAGGTTAAAAATTTTGTAAAGAGATGGTTAGGTTTGAATTAGGTTAACCACTATACATATTTCAACGATAAAAACATCATATTAACAACCTATCCAGGCCGACCCATCAGGGCGCTCCAAGCAAACTCAAGCTCTTGCTCCGACACTATAGGTAGAGCATCGTCCAAGACACTTGAGCTGCTAAAATGCACTTTAATGCTCCGTCAAAGATATGATATATAGATATGGAGCAACACCGAGGCAGTAACATGTTAACATCACGTCCTCAAAGGAGGCATTTTCCTCCTTCTCAACGGTGGGAACTCAAACCAATGATCGACTTCAGACTTTTACCAAGTCCAAACAAGGGAGTTTTTCAAATTTTTAGTTGTTTTCAAGTGTTAGCTTGGGTGTGAAAATTGACACAAGAAGTTCCTCAAGACATTCAAGTTTTTGAATCAGAAACTAAGCCAAATACTTTTCACATTACTAAATAGGATCAAGTCACCTGAACTATCATTAGTTGAGGTGGAATTTTTAGAGAAGGATATCTGATCTAGTCTAAAATAGACCCTGAAATTCTAATGATCAGATCCACATCCTCATCCCTAGTTTGTTAAAGATTAAATCCCATTGTACCAAAAGTGAGTTTTTCGACCTTAGTCCTGAGTTCAAAATTTTTCCACAAAAAGTTTTCAATATTTCTATTTTTTTAGGTATGCAAGAAGGAAAATAACTAAAGGAAAATGCATGTTTTTAGGTTTTGAAAATCCTAAATCGATCATCAAATTTTAAAAACACCCCCCCATGCTTAAGTAATGCAATGTCCTCATGCATTAGGAGGGAAATGGGATCACCTTAATGAAGAGCGGTCGAGTTTAGGAGGGTCAAAACCTAGAAAAATAAAGGAAAAAGGAAAGCAGAAAAAATGATGGGTTACCTCCCATCCAGTGCTATCTTTACGCCATTCAACCGGACGTAGTGTGCATTAGTGATCAAGGGTGGCTGGCTCAGTAAAATTAAAAGATTTAGACGGAAGATTAGGCGTATGATCAAAATAGGGCTTTAAACGTTGGATCAAAAAGATCAACGGCACCGTATGGATATGTTTTTTGGACAATAAAGGGGCCGTCCTATTTAGATTTTAATTTGCCAGGAAAAAGACATAATCTTGCATCGAAAAGCCAAACGCACTGATTAACGTCAAAGTGTTTCCGAACAATATATTTATCATGAAATTTCTTTGTTCGATCTTTATAAATCCTTGCGTTTTCATAGGAAAAATTACGTAATTCTTCCAATTCAGTTAATTGTAATTTTCTATGGATACCGACGTCAGATAAATCCATGTTGAGTTATTTTATTGCCCAGAAAGCCCTATGTTCTAGTTCTACTGGGAGATGGCATGCCTTCCCAAAAATCAGATGGAAGGGAGACGTGCCGAGCGGGGTTTTGAAAGCGGTACGGTAGGCCCATTAAGCGTCGTCCAATTTGGTGGACCAATCTTTATGGTCGGGCCTGACTGCCTTTTGTAAAATACTTTTAATTTCCCAGTTAGAAACTTTAGCCTGGCCATTTGTTTGTGGGTGATAAGGTGTGGAAATTTTATGATTCACCCCATATTTAGAAAGAAGGTGATGGAATTGTGAGTGGGTGAAATGTGAGCCTCCATCACTGATAATGGCGTTTGGTATGCCGAATCTTGAGAAAATATTTTTCTTAAGAAATTCGACAATCACACGGTGATCACTAGTGCGGGTGGGTATTGCTTCTATCCATTTTGAAACATAGTCGACTGCGGCTAATATATATAAATACCCACCAAAGTTGATGAACGGTCCCATGAAGTCGATGCCACAAACATCAAAAATTTCAACCTCTAAAATAGGATTAAGGGGCATCATATCCTTCCGAGTCATGTTGCTGATGCTCTGGCAACGCACACAGGATCGAACAAAGTCATGAGCATCTTTGTGCAAGCTGGGCCAATAAAATCCCGCATTAAGGATTTTAGCTGCAGTTTTCTTGCCCGAAAAATGTCCACCATAGGCCATTGAGTGACAATGTGTCAAAATATCATGGATTTCAGAATTGGGTACACAATGTCGAATGACCTGATCGGCACAAATGCGGAAAAGGACAAGCTCCTCCCAAAAATAAAATTTAATATTAGCAAAGAACTTATCCCATTTTGTTTTTGGCCAATCAGCAGGGATTCGTTCTGTTGCTAAAAAGTTTGTGATGGGTGCAAACCAAGGGAGGGTTGTAGCTGCTAAATGCTTTCATCGAGGAACTGATCAGGTGGAGTCATTATGTCATTCGTCATAAGACGAGAGAGATGGTCAGCCACTACATTATGCGATCCCGCCTTATCCTTGATTTCCAGGTCAAATTCCTAGAGCAGCAGAATCCAACGGATAAGGCGGGGTTTTGTATCTTTTTTTGTCAGCAAATATTTAATTGCTGAGTGGTCGGTATATACAATGACATGTGACCCCAACAGATAAGATCTAAATTTTTCTAAGGCAAATACAATGGCAAGAAGTTCCTTTTTAGTAACCGTGTAATTCCGTTGTACATCATCAAGAGTTTTGCTAGTATAATAGATCACAATGGGCTTCTTTCCAATTCTTTGCCCTAGAATGGCCCCTATAGCAAAATCTGAGGCATCTGTCGTTAATTCAAAGGGACTATTCCAATCAGGTCCCTGCAAAATTGGTGCCTTAGTAACCTCTTTCTTCAACCTCAAAAAACTCTCCAGGCACTTATCATTAAAATCAAATGGCTGGTCTTTAGTGAGAAGCTAACTTAAGGGCTTGGAGATTTGGGAAAATTTTTGTATAAATCGACGATAGAAACCCACATGACCCAAAAAGGATCTGATCTGTCTAGCAGTAGTGGGTGGTGGGAGCTTAGATATAGCATCTATTTTTGCTTTATCTACCGTGATTCCATGTTTTGAAATAACATGGCCCAAGACAATACCTTCCTGGACCATGAAATGACTTTTTTCCCAACTAAGGACCAGATTGACTTCTATGCATTTTTGGAGAGTTCTTTCAAGGTTTTTGAGACAATGGTTAAAAGAATCTCCAAAAATAGAGAAGTCATCCATAAAGACTTCTAAACATTCACCTACCAGGTCTGAAAAAATTGCAAGCATACACCTTTGAAAAGTCACAGGTGCATTGCAAAGACCGAAGGGCATCCTTCGAAAAGCAAAGGTTCTGAAGGAGCAGGTGAAAGTTGTTCTGTCCTGGTCCTCAGGATGAACCGCTACCTGATTATAGCCGGAATAACCATCCAGAAAAAAATAAAAATCCCATCCGGCTAACTGCACCAAGATTTGATCAATAAAGGGGAGCGGGAAATGGTCCTTCTTGGTGGCGGTGTTTAATTTCCAGTAATCAATACACACACGCCAAGAAGAGGCAGTTCGAGTGGCTACATTCTCCCCATTATCATTAGTGACAATTGTTAGTCCAGCCTTTTTGGGCACAACTTGTGTTGGACTAACCCAGGAGCTATCAGAAATGGGGTAGATGATATCAGCATCTAGCCACTTAATAATCTCTTTTTTTAACACCTCCTACATAATAGGGTTCAAGTGCCTTTATGGTTGGCGGGAGGGGCGAGAATCATCCTCTAAATATATATGATGTGTACAATAGGACAAATGAATACCCTTAAGATTAGAAAGGGTCCAGCCAATGGCTTTTCGATATTTACTCAAAACCTAGAGAGGTTTGTGCTCTTGTGCCCCAGTAATTCTAGAATTTATAATCATGGGCAGGGTCTGGTTAGGACCCAGGAAGACATATTTAAGGGAGTCAGGCAAAGGTTTTAATTCCAATTGTGGGCCCGGCTTCGAAAAAATTTCTGTTTTGTGGGGTAGTGGTGAGGTGAGAGTGAAAGGGTCAGCTGGAAGGTTAGCTGGACATGTGGTTAGGGTGGAAGGGTGAGAAGAAGTGGATTGTTCAGTAACCGTATTGATGGCAAAATAGGAACCTAAATGGGAAATCTGCAAAGTTTCCTCCACAATGTTTTCTATTTCTGAATCTGAATCATCAAGGAAATCTAGTTCTTGGAACCGCCTAGAAGCTTGAAAAATGTCTAGGGTTACAGATTTACCGCCACACATGATCTTCATCTTTCCAGAATCACAATCAATATTCGTGCGGGTGGTGGCTAAGAATGGTCTTCCAAGAATAATGGGGGCAAACTTTAGTGCTTCTGGTACCTCTATGTCTAGGACTAAAAAGTTTACTGCGAATAGACAATTTTTGACCCGAACAAGAACATCCTCAACAATTCCACCCGGTTTAATTGTAGATCGGTCGGCTAATTGGAGAGTAACCTCAACAGGCTTTAATTCATCGATCTTAAATTCCTCAAAAATAACTGTGGGGATAAGATTAATTGAGGCACCAAGATCCAACAAAGCATGATCAAATGAGGTATCATTAATGATAACTTGAATTAGGGGGCACCAGGATATTTTCTCTGAAAAGGCAGTCGGCTCTGCACAGCTGAGCTGACTGTCTCTGGAAGGATCACCTTTCCTGAATTTTGGGGCTACCTTTTCGGAGTACGCAAATCTTTTAGGAATTCTGCATAGGCAGGGATGTATTTAATGGCATCTAGGAGAGGGATATTAATTTCTACTTGCCCAAATAAATCCATTAATTCTTTCTTAGTGGGCTCGGATTTCTTCTTGTTCTTATTTGAAGAGTGGAGGGCTTGTGGAAATGGAGCAGGGTTTCCCTGTTTTGCATGAATAGGTTCCTGAACAATATGAGGGGGAGATGGGGAAGAGTTAATCTGTGTTTCATTAAAGTGGGTTTCTTTAATAGGCAAGGGATTGTGAGTGGTTTTCCAATTCCTCAAAGTAACTGCATTTGCAGTTTGGTTGTTTCTAGGATGAGGACGGGAAGCCTAATTGTTATTGAAACCCGGTGGATGCTGAGGTGTTGGTTGAATGGGTTGACCGGGATATCCACATTGGAGCTGATTCCTTTGATTATTTGGGTTGGGCATGGGTTGGGAAGGTAAATTACTAATAGGTCGATGATCAGGAGTAACCTTAACTTGGTGTTGCAAGTTGGTAATCATGCGGGTTACTTCTGTCATTTGAGTCTGCATTCCTTGCAGAGTTTTCATGACTTGATTATTAATATCGTCCTAGGATGGTCCAGGTTGATACATAGGTTGCCCATAATTCCCAAAATAGTTTTGTTTGGGAAAAGGAATCGGGTTCAAGTTTTTCTAGGAGTGATTCAGGTTAGTCCTCCAGTTTTGATTGGAAGTGTTGGAGGGGTTTCTAAATTGCTCCTGGAGAGCATAAATATTTTCTAAGGTGGGATCAAAAATATTTTGATCAAAATTCCCAGTCAAATCTTATGGGAAATTAGTTGAAAATTGCCGACCAGCAGACGTGGCATCAATGTTGTGTAGATTTTCTCTTCGAAGAATGTGTGAAGGGTTAGTGTGTGCAGAGTGAATGTGTGGAGCTTGTTTATTTGTGAGCTTTTCTTCCATTTTCTTTTGGTGAATTTGCATCTGGTCAAGTCATTGAGCTAACATATATAGATCATCTTGAGTGACTGGAACAGAGGTGGATTTGGAGTCAATTTCATGGACTCCATGTCTGGGGTTTTGTGATCTGCCAAAAGTGTCCATTAAAGTCATGTTAAATGAGTTTTCACTCATTTCTTCAAAGAGGAGATAGGCACTTTCGACGTCTTTATTAAGAAAATTTCCCCCACATGAGGCATCCACAAATCATTTCAATTGATCTTCTAATCCATGATAGAAGATCTGCAGTAACTGCCATTGTGGAATTTCATGGTGGGGACAACTTCCTAGAAGTTCCTGAAATCTTTCCCAGGCTTCGTGGAGGGGTTCACCAATTTTCTGTTGAAAGGTCGTTATGGATCTTCTTAATGCATTCGTTCGACCGATCGAAAATTTTTTTTTAGAAAAGCACTTTTTAATTGGGGCCATGTGGTAATAGGGCGCCCAACCATTCTAAACCAATGAGACACTTTGTCTTTAAGGGAGAGAGGAAAAAGTCTCATTAACCTCATGTCTTCCTGCACATTGCGGGAACGAGTGGTTTGAGCGAGGACAGTTAATTCCTCGAGATGACAAAAAGGGTCCTCTCTTGGAAGACCATGAAAATGTTTGATGAGGTTTAGAATGGCTGGTTTGATCTCGAAATCCCCTTGTGGTATGACCACCCATGGTCTTTTCTCATAATTGGAAGGATCATAGAAATCCTTAAGAGGAATGACAGGCTGTTGGTGGGGTGGTGGATTTTGTCCTTGGTTAGCTAGATTCATGACAGTCCTAGCTAATTTTTCTTGATTTTGTTGTAGTCGAACCAAATGGTCGACCATTAATGCAATGGGATTTGGATTTTGAGTTATAATTGGAGGGCCACCTAGCCCTGCTGGTATTTCTTGTTGCTTCAAATTAGGGAGGTAAGGGAGAGTGAAGTCAGCTTGTGGGTCGGCTGACGGGTTAGAAGTGGAAAAAGAATTTTTTTGTCGGTTTCCTGGGTTTTCCATTTTTTTAGAAGAGGGAGAAGAAAACAATGATTTTCTGCTGTGGGGGGCGAAATCAGATGGTCCCTCAAGGTGTGGTTTTTGGGACCGTCGCTGGTGCATGCACTGTTTTGGAAGAATTGGAGGGGAAAAGAGAAAGAGATGAGAGAAAGTGTGCAATTCAAACAAACAAAGCTAAACCTAACTTAAGTGCGACTCCCTAACAATAAACCTAAGACTTGGTCTACGTAGGAAATAAGTAATCAATAGTGAATACCTGTTTTGTCAACAAATCTAGCCAAGTTGCTTAAGGGGAGGTTTGGGCCCAAACATTTCCCAAGGAAAACCCTAGGTGCATGTACAAACTCGCGCCTGGTCGTTTGACACGGCCCCTCAGCCTGAACACCAGAGATGACAGAATTGGTATTAACTAAAGAAAACATAAGACCTATATAGCAAGCCTAAGTTGATGAAGCCTTAGGGGTCAAGTTGCTACGAATTTTAGTTAGGTCTAGGATACTATAGTGCACACGGAATGTGGAGGGCGTTAATTGGGTTGTTGCCCTATTATTTCAAATTTTTTTGTGTGTGTGCAGGAATTGGAAAGTGATTCCAATGCAAATCAAGTTGTCGCACAATTTTTTTTATATTTATATCTTTTAGGATTCAATTTAATTGAATGTGTTTAGGGTTATTCTTTTTTAAATGTTCAAATAGGTTTGAAACTCCACAATCAAAGGAAAAATAAGTTGTATGGGTGATGGTATATTTCCTTTATATTGTGGGACTAAAAAGCAAGAAAGAAACCCTAATTGGATTTGAACCCTAATACAGAAAATTACTACCAATGAATACTTTTTAGGCTTTTCGAATAGGTAGTGGTCCAAACAATGTAACCAACACCACTACCTTATGTAAAATCAAACAAGGATTTCGGAAAAGATTTTTGTAATATTTTAGGAATTTATTTTGTAATTTTTTTGAATTTTTATTTGTACTGGTGTCAAAGTCTAGAAATGATACATGTGGGTATTTTGGACTTTTCAGTATTACCACTGACCTTAGAAAATTTTGGTGATTTTATATGATGTGTAAAATTTCACAAGGATTCCAGAAAGCTAAATTTCACAAAAATTGGATGAGTATAAAAATTATAAAAAGTTTCAAATAGTAACAAAATAGGAAGATTAGAGGGTGTGACCCCTCTATAGTCCATGAATTTTTAAAAATTAAATGCAAAGAAAATTGATCTGAAATTTAGAAAAGATGTTCCTAACTCAATTTGAAATCACTGTATGAAATTTTATGATTTTTGGGGTCCTGTGGTGTTACGAATTGATTTTTCAAGTCTAGACTGAAATCTGGACCCGAAAAAAATAAACACCAATACTTGCAATGGAGTGGTGTTAATGAAACATTCAAGCAAACAATGAATTCTTATGAGCACCACTCCACTTAATTAAAGTGTTTAGGGTCCTGAAAGCCAAGTTTAATATTTTTTTTGTAGTCTTTTAGCCTAAATGTGACAAGAAATGGGGAACCAACCTAAAATCCATGAGAAGAAAAGGAACTTTAAGCTTTCGCTTCCAAATTCTCGCTTTCCTGTTGTAATTCCTGCACACATGAAAGAAAAGAAAGAGAAGGGGATGAGATCCACTTCAAGTAAGAGAAAAATGACTAATGCAAAGCCGTGCCTCCTCGGCAACGGTGCCAAAAAGTGATGCGAAAAGTCGCATGATTTGTAAAATCAGGTTTTTAATATCGTTGTAAAACACGAATTCACAAACGCTTTTAAATTTGTATCCTAGATAGTGGGGTATCTAGGGTCATCTAAGGAGGCAAGTTTGCAATTCAATTCTCTTTCTTACAAAATAGATCTCAACTTTCTTTTTGGTATTTTAAATATGTAATTTTTTTTGTTTTGAAAAGATGAGGGCAAAATGCGAATTGTGGCGGAAAGTACTAACACCTATAATTACTTAACCAAAACTTAAGAGATAGATATATCCTCTTCCTAAGCTCACTCTAGGCAAGTGGAGGCCTAGAGTAATTAGGAAGAAGAGGTGAAACAACTGCTAGAACAAAAATAACAATTTCAATAGAAAGTAAAAAGAAGGCAATTTGATTAACTAGAATTTGTGTTTTTTTCAAGACAAGTAGAGGAATGCTTCTACTAGAAATGAAAAAATCTAAAAGAAATAAAAGAAACACAAATCCTCTTGCAAAATTTGGTGAAGAAGGGAGTCTTCTTGGTCCAAGCCTAGCTGCTCGTTGGCTTGAAAAGAGGGCCTCCTTCTTCTCCTTCCTTGAGAGCTCCTCCAAGGTGGATGCTACCACCTTCAATGCTCTCCTCTAAGGGTGGGCGTGCACCACCCTCAAATTCTCCTCAAAGGTGGCGTGGACCACCTTCAAGATCTCCTCCAAAGATCTTCCTTGCCTGGCTCCTCCTTTGGCTGGCGTGGGCTCAAGAGAGAAGGGAAGAGGGGAAGGCACCAAAGGGACAGAATATCCCCTTAATCTTCTTCTTCTTCTTCTCTCTTGGGCGTGGGCTCTAGGTAGAGTATGAGAGTGAATTTGCGAGCCAAGGATGGTTTGAATGGTGGTGGGTAGTGGTCTTTTTATAGGGTAGGATGAGGGGTTAAGGTGACTCTTGAAATGGAGGGCTAAGATGGGAGGATGGAGGTGGTTAGATGATCCTAGGGTTAAGGATGGTTGGCACCACCTAAGGGTGGTAAGGGGGGTAGTTATGGGTGGCCAAGGGGCACCTAAAAGTGGCACCAACCATGGAGAGGTGCCATGGGTTGGCGCCAACTTTGAGGCTTCTAGAAGGTGGGATTATGTGGATGGTGGAGATGGGTTTAAGGGGAGATGTGTGGTGGAGATGAAGGGGTTTCTTGGAGGGAAAAGTGGTGCCAAGAAGGGGGTAGTTAGGGTGGTATTGGTGCCACTTGTTTGGTGTCTTTTGGAGGTGGTGGGTAGGCTAGGTTGGCGCCAAGTAGGGTTAGCTTATGTGGAGATTAGTTGGAGCTAGTTGGTGGAGTTTTAGGTAGGGTTTTGGGTGGTACAAGCCAAGGAAGTTGGAGCATAGCTAAGCTAAGCTAGCTTAGCTATTGGTGGAGTAAAGGTGGAGGTGTTGGAGCTGGGGTTTGGAGGGAGGAGCTGGATCTGAAGAATCTGGAGCTGAAGTGGAGCTGGCAGCTACTGAAGAGGGCAACATGGGGCTACTCTGTCTGGCTCCGCTTGCTAATTCTTTGCTAGCTACTAAGCCAAGCTAAAGTGAGCTGGCTTCTATTGAATGGAGATGAGGTGAGCTGGGTTTGGTGCTCCTGGGGAGGATTAAGCTGGTTAAGACAGCTAAGGTAGCTTAGCTCAACCAATTTGAGCTAAGCTGAGTCCCCGGGAGCTGGACTTGAGGTTCCTGAGCTGGGATGAATTCTTCTTTAGCTGGCTGGAGTTGAGTGGAGCTGGATGTAGTTGGATCTGAGCTGGGCTGAATTCCAGTCAACTCAGCTGATCTAGCAAGAGCTCCTTGTGGACTAGTGGGAGCTAAAATGAGCTAGACTCAACTAGGTTGAGCTGGATCTGAGCTAACTTGAGCTAGGGTGAGCTAAGATGAACTCTCTTGAGTTGCCATTCAGCTGAGATTAGCTGAATGGAGCTAGGATGAGCTAACCCTAGTTCAAGTGAGCTAGATTCCAGCTGTGGTGAGTTGGATCAAGCTGAGTTCCAGTTAGTTTGAGCTCCTCCTTCACCATTTGCCTTCTTGGGTGCTAGGGTTTTAGGGATCTGTATATCTGTTCATCCCTAACACACACAAAAACACATTAAAACAAAAAAAGAAAATGCAATGCATGCCTAACATAGTTAATACCTAAATGTAACCCTAAAGCCCATTTGCGGAGCAAAACTCTAAGAGCTATGTTTGTTTTAAAGCTTAAGAATGATGATAAACTGTCGTTTATCAGAGATGAAGAAGAAAAGGAAGAAGAAGAGAAGAAGAAGTAGCCAAAAGAGGAACAATGCTTAAGAACTATAGCATCAAAGTGAAGTGCACTGTGCACTCATCATACTTGGCATTTGATTGATTGATATTATTGCATTATTTAAGTATAATTGTAATAGGGTAATTTGGTGATTCAAATCACCATTTTACCCTAATCTTTTTGCCACATTGACTCTTGAATTTATATCTATATCATTTGTGCTTGAAATTACTATTACTTTGTTATATCCTTGCTTACAATTGTGATCTTGAGATAAATTGCCATATTGCTCCCTACGTTCGACCTCGGATTTCTTTCAAGCTATAAATTTTAAGTTTTCTCCATGATTTATCGGCTATACTACTGCTCATGCGAACAGCCCAGCTCACGCTCACTCATGCTTGGCTCATGCGGTGCATGCATGGTCGATGGTGAAGCGATCGATCAAGAATGGATGGCTAGGATTGCGCACTTAGATCGCATGCTAGAGGGTGCATCAAATTGCGCGTGGATTAGCATGTGCGATCACGCATTTCGCTCTGCCATATCCACGCTCATCCATTGCGCCATGTGGTGTGTCTTGTGTTGCTTGATGGAGATCACGCGGCTCTATTTAGCCACTCACCTATGAGGTCAATTGCGAGTGCCAAAGGAGTCGAACCTGCACCGTAGGTTTGCGAGTGATGTTTGCGACCAATGTAGCACATGGTTGGATTTTTGAGTGGATAATCGAGGTGGTGCAAGATATCGACTATTTAATGGAGATCCAATGATTGAGAATCAAAGTTGATGAGCTCCTCAGATGAAGTGAGAGACATGGTGTCACAAGGGAAATGCGTGAGGGAAATGCCTTTGAGGAGGAGCAGCTGCTGAGGGTGATTTTGGGTGGCTGGGGAGCCTTGAAGGTGATCTGATATGACCATAAGGTGTTAGTCAGTTTGTTAGACCAATCCTTAAGGTCAAGATAAACCATTTTCTAGAGGATTTGCTCATCTACCAATTCGACACCTCAGCTTGGCCGCTCGTCTGGGGCTGGTACGAAGAAGCAATATGTTGGTGAACTCTGTACTTCTTTAGAAGTGCCCAAAAAGATGATTGTGTGAAATTGTTTCCTCCATTTGAAATGATGGCCCAAGGGATCCCAAAGCATGCAAAGATATAGTCCTTGAAGAATTTGGTGGTAATGACATGGTCGGCACAGTGTGTGGCAATGGCCTCAATCCATTTCCAGACATAGTCAACGACAACGAGGATGTACTCGAAGTCATTGAATGGAGGAAAGGGACACATAAAATTGATTCCCCATATATCAAAGATCTTTGCCGCTAAGATGGGTTGCAAGGGCATCATGTCACAGCGTGACACTGACCCTAGTGACTATCATCTAATGCAGTGCTTAGAATAATTGTGTGCATCTTGATGAAGGGAGGGCCAAAAGAATCTGCACTGCAACACCTTAGCTATTGTCTTCCTCCCAGAAAAATGGCATTCGCAAGCTTGATCATTGTAAAAGGATAACACACCGGTGACCTCATTGCTAGGAACACAGCGACGGATAATCTAGTCGGCATATAATCTAAAAAGAAGTGGATTATCCAAGAAATAATACTTTGCCTTTGCAATGAGATGGTTGCATTGGTTTTTAGGCTAGCCTCGGGGAAGAGAACCAGAGGCAAGGTAATAAGCGATATCGGCATACCAAGGTCCATTTGCCACATTTATTGCCAGAAGGTGCTAATCAAGAAAAGATTCATTCATTGGCAGGGAAAGTTCAATATGGTCAGGGTCAAGTCTAAAGAGATGGTCTATGACCACATTCTGGGCTTGGGCCTTATCTCGTATCTCAAGATCAAACTTTTGTAACAGAAGGATCCAACGAATCAATAGGGGTTTAGCATCCTTATGTAGGAGATGATGGATGGTCGCGTGTCAGTGAAGATGGTAACATGGGAGACCAGAAGATAAGATCTGAATTTCTCCAACCCAAAGGCAACCACTAGTAGCTCCTTTTTAGTGGTTGTTGATAGATACACAATTATTCATGATAAAATGCCTATTTATGCGTGCTCCTAGGCTCAAAGAAGCATCCAACATTATATATATTTCATTTTTTTTTTAAGATGAGGAATGCTATCGACGACGATAGCAGACCGAAAACATTTTATTCAAGAAAAAGCATGAAAGTTACAGGGAGTCACACCACTCTCTAACAATTCTCCTACACTCCCTTATGATACCCCCAGCATTCAACACACCCCCATTAAACAGAATGTCATTGCGTGCTCACCACACACACCACATTACGCCCACCATCTTTACCTGCTCCCCTCCCTTCATCAGGATGGACCGCCATAAATCATCCCACATGGGTAGAGCAACCCCACAGATGTACCTCCATACATGCTCCGTCACCAAACATGAAGAGAAAAGGTGCATCCTTTCATCTGAAGGTAATGTACACAGAGGGTAGTTTTGGGAAGGAGTCTCCATCTTTTTCGACCTCATTTCACTGGTGATAAGACCATCCCAACAACAAAGCCAAAGGAACACTTTGATTTTTAAGGCTATCTTCAATGACCAAATCTTGGCGCAATTCGCCTCCTCCCTTGGATGATCATTAATCAATGAGGCCATCAACTTTTTGTATGCCTTGGCTGGGGTGAACACCCCATGTTTCCACCTAAACCCATCTGCCTTGTCCACCGGCTGAAATGCCATCAGGTCTGCCAACAGCCTCTCTTGTTCGACCTGTGTGCTTCCGCCCTCGCGCAAACCAACCCCTGCAATATTCCACCTTCCACCTGCAAAATCCCAGCAATCAACAACAGGGATGTTACTATCTATAGTTGCAACATACTCCCGTGGAAACTCCTCGTTCAGTCTGCCCAGATTCGACCACTGATCTGTCCAAAACTTGAAATGTCTTCCATCTCCTACAGCTAGGTCAAATTCTGCCATGTTGACCTGCATTGCTTTCTACATAGAAAGCCAAAATGGTGACGGGCGATGAGGAGGGGTCACCTACAGCTGAACCTGCGAACTGCCATATGCCTCCAAGATCAGCTGAGGCCAAATCTTCCCTTCAGCATTTGCCAGTTTAATTGACCATTTCAGTAAAAGGGCATCATTGAATTCCTTGAGAGAACGGATCCCCATCCCTCCCTTGGAGCGAGGTCTATAAAGATGCTGCCATTTCATCAGGTGCAAGAATTTGCCTTCCGCCTTCGCACCTTTCCAAAAGAAATGTTTCCTCATGACATCTAACCTCTTCTAAACTGCCTTCAGAGATCTGAACATAGAGAAGAAAAAAATGGAGATAGATGTGATAACTGAATTAAGGAGAATCAATCTCCCTCCCTTTGACAAAAACCTGTTGCTCTATCCCTCTAGTTTAGCCGAGACTTTCTCAAACAATATGGCCCAATCACTCTTCTTTAATTTACCTTCTCTTAGTGGTAGCCCAAAGTATCTAATTGGTAGCGTAGCCAAAGGAGTTTGTAGGATGGTTGAGATTGCTTCCCTCACTTGACCTGCCATACAAAAGCAAACCAATGATGACTTCGCTCTATTAAGTCTAAGGTCCAAAATCTCTCCAAAAATGCTCACCAAAGTGAAGAGGGTCTCCACCTCTTCCTTTTCTCCTTCAGCAAAAAGAATCGTGTCATCAGCATATTGTAGAATTGGTGCCAGAGCCCTGGAGTTGGAAATAGAATACCCCCTCACCAAACCCCCACTGGCTAGCATACAAGTAAACTAAGCTAATGTATCCACAGCTAAGTTAAAGATAAGAGGGGCTAAAGGGCACCCTTGTCGCACTCTGCACCGTGGCTACAGCCAAACCCCGCAAGGTCTCCCATTAACCAATGGTGAAAAGGATGAAGTGACTATGCATCTTTTCATCCATTGGATCTAGAGCGGAGGGAAGCCTCGTCGCTTGAAAATCTCCCACAAATAGGACCATGCAACAAAGTCATATGCTCTACTAAAATCAACCTTCCACATATATGCTTTGCTCTTCCTTCTGTGCTATCCAGCCACCATCTCCTGTGCCATAATGAAGGACTCTTGAAGCAACCTATTTGGGAGGAACACTGACTGCATAGGACTGATCAAATTAGATAGTACCCCTCTCAGTCAGTTTGCAATCACTTCGCTAATTATTATATAGATTGAATTTGAAAGTGCTATGGGTCAAAAACCCAACAACTTCTCTGCCCCACATATCTTTGGCATAAGAAAAAGATACAACTTATTCAGTCACTCCACGCCCGAATTTCCACACTGAAACTCTTGGATGACCTCCATGACATCCCCTTTTGACAATTGATGAGACACTCATCATGATCTCTAATTACCCCTACTTAACTAGTCTTCCAAGTTAATTAGCTAAGGTTATGAACATATAAGGGTTAATTATAGAATAAGGGATATTTAATAAAGGACCTTAAAATAAGTTTAAAATGACATTTTATCATTCAATTAACATTATTAATAATTTAGATAATAATTGGACTCGAAATTCGATTAATCATTCCCTTAATAAATAAGTTAAGTAACTTAAACATAATGTATACCTAAGTATATCATAACTTAAGTGAGTTTACTTAATCTAATAAATTAATCTAAAAAAGGTCAAAAATGTAAATTCAAGGTGAAAACATAATATTTACCTTATTTACTAATATATATAAAATGTAAATTCAAGGTGAAAACATTAGCTCCTTCTTCTGCTAGGCCCCGCCATTCTCTTCGCCGCCAACTACTATAAATGCCCCCTCACACCTCAGATTTTATTCAAGTTGGCTCCCTTCCCTCTTCTAACACTGCAGCCGACCCAATAGGCTATTCGTACAAAACTCCGGTGACTTTCCATTTCATTTTCCGACTGCTTCCATTCATTCTGATCAGCCGAGGAGATCCGCCATGGTCTTCCGCATCTCTGACACAGGTGCCGACCCAAGGAATCCTCCGCTCCACCTCTAATCCGCCCGCCAGAGATCTTTCTTCCACCCTCTGATTTTGTTGTCCTTCATGAGACTTCGGCGTAACCCTATTGACCCCTTCGTCCAGGTAACAGTAGATTAGGAGTAGGAGTAGGAGTAGGAGTAGGCTAGTTTAGTTAGTTAGCTTAGGTAGTTAGATTATAGTTAATGACAGATTTTAGTTTCATCTTCTCCGACTTCGACGAGCTCCTTGAGCTCGTCAGAGACTTAATTTCATCTTTTGAGATCACTGTCGACCTTCCTTTAACTTCCATAATCACTTCTAGCACATTTAATCATTTAATTGATCATCTAATCACCTAATTCACATATCACCAACACCGACTAGTGACACTGTCCATGGTGACAGTAATAGACCTAATTCCACCTCCACTGGGTTCTTCATCATCTATTCACCACTTTAGAACCCTAATCAACACTATAATGCATATAATTACCACATATAAATTAAACGCCCAAATCTTAATTAAGCTCCTGAGCTCGCTGTCAATGGCGGTTCAGGAGCAGTTCAAAATATTAATTAACTATATAATTATGTCTACTATTACTTGTTGACTTGTTTTAACCTCTCAATCGAGTGGTTAAACAAGTCCTGAGCTTAACTCAAATAAAATTTTTAAAGAAATGATTTCACTGTCAAATCTTAACTAAAAAGAAATAATGAGGAATTAAATATGATACTCAAGTTCCTTGTAACCTCAGGATCCTTTCTAAATCAAAAATGGTAAGTTTAATCAATCTGTGCATACTTTTTATATTTTTTGCACTCACTGGAGCTCCAGTGAGCTCCGACGAGCTAAAACTGTGTTTCAGCCTCTAGAATTTGTTGAGAAGCTCCAGAATGGTATAATATGGATCACTGATTGTTTTAAGGATGTTTAATTGAGATTTGAATGTCTGGAGCCAAAGATTGAACTTCATCTTCTCCAACTCCGGCAGAGTTGGAGAAGTCTGTTAGGAAAGATCTAAGAAGCATTTAAGGAACTTAGAAGCTTCAGTGTAATGCACTGAAGCTATTTAAACTCTTGGAATGCTGTAACAACCTTCCATTGGCTCTGTCGAACAAACAGCTTTTCAAGTTCAGGCAGTGAGCCTGTAACCCTAGGAATAAGAGTCAGAACACCTACCTAAAGATTTGAATAAGTTTTTGATGTTGAGGAGACTCTAATTGAGGCTTTGATTTCTTGGGAGAAGGCTTTGAACAGAAAGTCAATTTTTGTGCCTCTACACTTAAAATGAGTTTGATAATGGAGTTCTGAGCTTGAATTGAGGAATTGAGGAGTGTAAACTATTTCTGAGAATTTGTTGAATGATCTTAGAGAGAATAAAGTGAGATCAGATGATTTATTTAGTGAGAATTTGAATCCTATCAATTTGGGTTACTTTCGAACCCAAACTAACAGGAGAAGCATTTTATTGAAATATAAACTTGAATCCTACCCAGATGAGTTAATTATAACCCTTAGAATTAGTTTAAATTAATTAGAAGCATTCTTATGTGTCTGTTGCACATAATGAAGTCAGAAGATTAGAACTCTAAAGCTTTCAGAGAAGTGAAGAGCTTCTCTACTGGTCCTGAAGGTCTTAAGAGCTTAAAGACTACTTTAACAGATGCGGAATTAATTGTAGAACTTGTACAGACCTTTAATTAAGAAAGAAAAGTCCATCTGAAGACTCTGTAGATATAAATTTCATTTCCATGCTAGTAATAGCCCGTAGGAACCCCTGATTGTATCTTTCAAATTGAAGAGGAAAACATCCTCTAATCCGTAAATTGACCCTGCAATTGTGTAGATCTATCTTAGAGCTTTCTAACAAACTTGAAATCACTCGATTTTGAGCTCTGGATAGAAAGTTATGATCATTTGACGTTGGGTCTGGAAGGGGTTATGTTAGTCCCACATCGTTGAATTCTGAGCATGTGCATGGGGATAAAATGAATTTGTTACCTCGGCTCTTCAGTTGTCAGTGCTCGGCGCACTAGTTACCGATCTGATCTGAGCATGTGCTTGTGTGTGTGTGTGCGGGCTTGTGTGCCTGCGGGTGTGCACCCTTGGGGGCGTGAGCGAGTGTTGTGCCCTGGGAGGGCGAGAGGCCTGGGAGGCCGGGTTGAGCCGAAGTGGCTCGAGACTATGAACCGGTATGAAATGAACCGAAATCGAACCTAACTGAGATTAGGCGAGGACCTAATAGGGTCTGGTCCCACCCTAATCTCAGGGTGCTGTGTATCCTCGGAAGGACCTCACCGCAAATAAAATAATTTTGGTAAAAAAAGTAAAAAAAACCCGGTTCAGCTAAAAGTTTAAGGGAATTGAAAGAGAAGCTGATGGTTGTTAAAGTGTTGAAACTGAAGGCTAAGGAAGAAAGGAGCACAGGCACTAAGGAAAAGAGATTAAGGAACAAAAGGAGAAGACTAAGGGAAGAAAAGACGGCAGGTGAAGATAGGAACGAAAGAAGAAAGGTAAGAAAAGAGCTCGAGAGAGAGAAGAAAATAAAAGAAGAGAAAGAAAGAGGAAGAGAGAGGCTGAAGAAGTAAAGAAAGGAAAATTTTATTTTTCTTGCATCATTTTAATTACTTTTTGTTCTTAATTGTAAAAAGGCATGTTTTAATAGAACAACTTTTAATTGCCTTAATTTCTTTTGAAATAAAATAGAAAACTAACATGTTTACTTGTTAATAAAGTAGATCATTTAAGTAAATATGTTTTTTTTCATATGGAATTTTGTATATTCTTTGTAGTTTAAATATTTTGATAAAATTCATGTTTTAAAAATCAAACTAGTTATACCTCCTAAACTTATAGAGATAAAAGAAAATTGGTGAATTTGGAAAAATTATTATGCCTCCCAGCAAACGACCTGGACTCAACTAGGAAAATTTTCTAAAATGTTAGGTTAATTCGACCCTATACTACACAACCGATACAACTTCGAGTTAACCTAAGTGACTTTTTCAACTCTTAATTAAGTAAAATTAACTTAATTACTGAGTTGAGTAACATGATCATTTTAATGGCGTCGTTGCCGGGGAGGGAATATTTTGATTCACTAAAATTTAAAAGGATTAATTGTTTAATTAGGAGGTATTTTGTAAATATATTTTTGTTTTTACTAACTTTTGTTATAATTAGTTGTATTTTGTTTTGTTTTTATTTTCTGTCTTCTTTTCAGGTTTACCTCTGCGGGTAATCTCAGGAGAAGGTAGTAATCAGTTTTGCTGTTTTTGTTTTTGTGAGTATTTCTTATACTTTTGTTTTGTTGCATTTAGAAAAATAAAAAAATACAACAATACATCTTTTCTGACTGGCAGCAGCATATCATAGGTATACACTCTTAGGAGTGCATTATCCTGCTAGTATTAGAGTGATCTGACTCAGGAACTTTTAAACTATTTTTCTAGCATCAGCGGGAAAACATGAGAAAACCCATGTAGATCACTGTCCTCTGAGAATTAAAAAGACCACATATATTTGTTTGAAAAGATATAAAAAGCAGCCATTGTAGTTTAATTGATATATTTTTGAAAAAAAATGAATTAAAAAGAGGAAGTAAAATTGGTGACTTAAATCTGTTTGTAGAATGCATGCAGGTTTTTATATCACTATCGTCTGTTGTATGCTATTGTGCACACAGCACGATCACTAGAGTCACATGAGGCTATTTTTCTATCTCTCCTCTTTGCACCTCTTAGGACTTTGGCCGAAGATCAACAAGTCTGTCTCACTACTAGAGCCCCGGGAGCCAGTAGTGAGCGGTCTCGATCCTAGACCTTAGACGTTTTAGCTTTAAGGTACGCACCTGCGTAGACACGGATTAGGATGCGTATTTTGATACTGTTACTCTATTTGTTTGCATCAAATTACTTTTCGTATCTTAGGAATTTCTTCTTTCCTTTGAAGAAGAGCAAAACCCGCATCTTTTGCGTTGTTTTGCGGGTTTTTTGTGCCGCTATTTTCTTATCGGTGGTGTGCGTGTGCACTTGCACATTATTTTTCGTTTATGGATGGGAGGCGATCCTTGCATCCACCTCTTGCACCACCGTTGGCAGGTGATCCTAGGCCGGTTGTAGATAAGCAACCAATGGTTTTCCCGTCTGATCCATCTACTTCCTTGGATCAAATGCAGAATTTAAATCCCGAGATCCCTTCTTCTTCTGGTTAGGGGGAGATGCAGCCTTTTGATGTTCATGAGGCGCTCCTGAACCAGAATCTTAGGATGCTAGAGCAAACTAGACAAATCAATTTATTAACAGCAGCCTTAAATAATTTACAGACTCTCCAAACCCATGCTTCACCTCGACCTGAGGCGGGTTTTGAAAACCCTGATTTACCGATCAATCATCCAAGGCCTCTACTTAGAGATTATTATAACCCATCTAATGCACAAGTAGAGCCTAATGTTAGGATACCTATTGGGGAGAATGATCCAGAATTAAAGCCAAATATTATAGGTTTAATCCCCCACTTTCACGGATTTGCATCCGAGGATCCATTTCAACATATAGATCTTAAAAATCTATCCCAAACTCTTGGTCCTCGAAATCAAAATAGGGAAATCCTACTGATGAAGATGTTCTCTTTTAGCCTTAATGATAAAGCAGCATATTGGTATAGAACTATATCATGACCAATCTCAACTTGGGCTGAATTGGAATCCACATTTTTGAAGAAATTCTTTCCAATTGGTCGAACTAATGCTTTAAGACGAGCTATTACTACTTTCAATTGAAATCAAGGAGAACCAATTCATGAAGCGTGGGAACGTTTTCATGAATTGCAAAGGAAATGCCCACATCATGGCATCTCTTGTTGGCAACTCATGCATATCTTTTATTATGGTTTACAAGAGGGCATTCACAATCTAGTTGATGCCTCTTGTGGAGGGAATTTTCTAAATCGCGACGCAGAATCCACTTTAGAATTATTTGAAGGGATGGCGGAAAACTCGATCAATAAGGCATCAATGTCGCAATTTTTGCAGGGAGCGAATACGAATCATCAAAATCTGCATAAGGGCATTCACGAGATCAGTAATCCGTCCAGTTCAAAGGATTTAGAGATTATTGCAGAAAAACTGGACAAAGTAGATATCGTAGCAAAGCATCTCGACGAGGTTAGAAATACAATGAAAACTCTTACGCCTCTACTTACTACGAATCCCGCAGAATTTACCTATTTCGCAAATTCCCACGGGGAGGGAATTTGTGAATAATCTGGATTCTAGAGATCCATCTTCCTTGGGTTTTTTGTCTACTCCTTCACCAACCCAAGGAGGGACCTTTGTCCCACAATCTTACCCACCCTTTTCCCCAACCTTTTCTGTTGCAGAAAACACGCCATATCCTCTTGACTTGAACGCCATTCAAGGATACACACCAAGATCAAACCCATATTCAAATTCCTATAATCCTAGATGGTGTAATCACCTTAATTTTTCTTGGTCTGACCAAAATCAAAGACCAAATTATTCGAATCATACCCATTTTAACCCACCTCCATTGCCTCCTCAGCAATCAAATTTAAGGCCTTTCCCGATGAGTATGCAGAATTACTCTAGGCCTATTAGAGATACATAGCTAGATCAGATTTTAAGAGTTGTGTTAGAGAGTCAGCGACAAAATGCTGAAGCTCTCGTTGAGATCCATAGGCAATGTAAGGTAGAATTGGCTGATTTAAGAAATCAAATCACGCTTTTGGCTGAATCTCGTCAGTAGGTACTCTTCCATCTCAACCAATTTCGAATCCTAGGAATCTGCCAAATCCTAGGCAAAACCAAGGCCAAGTCCATTTCATTAATCAGGCCTTTGATTCTAATCATAATCCGTCCTCTACATTACCTGAAAATAACCCATCAAACCCACATCAGCAACCTATTTTGTATCAAAATGACCTACCTATTATTGAGAATCAAAACTGACTATGCTGATCTTCTGAACTTGGTGGGATCATCTTTTAAATTGCCTTAATCTTGAGCATTCTACATCTCAACCTCAATCAGATCTATCCTTCATAAGATTCACTCTGATCTTTCTGAGATTTTCACGTGAATCTAATTTTTGGATCTATGAGATTTATTCTAGGCAATTTCAGGACGAGTTTTGATTGGGTGGTTTCTAATCTGTTTTCTATTATTTTTGATCTAATTCTTTCATAACTCCTCTGTTTTTACCGTATACCTATTCTTTTTAGGAGTTCTTTACTAGGGTTTATGCCTAGCTGAAGGCGTAAAACTTAGCACTTGTACATAGCTGTTTCCTGTTTTTACCTTTTTGATTTTCTTATACACTTTAAAAATTTCACTCCATATCATATTGATTACCTTCATTTAGTTCGATTGACCACTCTGACCTTTGGTCAGAAATGAAATCGTCTGCACAGAGATTTTTAATCTCCTCTATGCGACTCCTTCGATCACCCTATACTAAATGAAGTGTAGTATCTTTTCACCCTTCTTACAATGAGAACATTGTAAAATTTTGGCTTGGGGGGGTGTTGAAGTGAAATTTTCACTTTAAGTGTATGTTAAAAAATAAAAACACATAAAAAATTATATATCCACGAAATTTTTTAAAAAAATAGAAAATCTAAAAATGATAAAAATTTTATTAAAAAATAAAAAATTTCATAAAAATTTTAAAATTTTTTTTAAAAAATTTCATAAAAACTGAAAAATCTTTATACTTAAAAATAAAAATATATAAATACAAAAATTTGAAAAACAAAATTCATAAAAATAATAAAAGGGGTTTATTCATTATTAATAAAGAAGAAAAGAAGAAGAATATAAGTATATATATATTATAATTAAGGGCTTAATTTTCTTTTAGGTCAGAAATTTAAAATGTATATAGAATATGTAGAGTATTTAAGAGCATTCAATTCTTAATTACATTTTTACTTAAACATTTTGTAAAAACACACTTTTGTGTTTAAAATTTTTAAAACAAGATTTTATTTGAATTAGGAATCTTTTAAATCTTTTAAAGATTTGTTTTTCTATTCTTACTTGAATTAAGAAACTAAGTGTGTTAAGATTTAAACTTAAGTTTTGGAATTGAATTATAACTTTTTAATCAATTAGACTAAGTAATCTTTTGCTTTTTGAAAATTTGATTTTATCATAAAGTTAAGTAAAAGGTCAGATATTCAGAGTTAATTAAATAGAGAGTTGGTAGAATTTTAGTTTACAAAACTTACAAGCTAGAGATAAATAACTAGACTTGGTAAATTTTGTCTTGATGGATCCTATAGGAGAAAACTAAAAATTTGAAGAACTTGAGAGTAAAGGGCTTTGTTGTCCAAGATCTGGTTTGAGAGCTAAGTAACCTAAACATCTAAATTCACTCAAATAGAATTGTCTTGTTGACATCTGAGACTGCGAAAACACAGAGGTTAAGAGATCAATTCTAAATCCTCTTTGGTCCAACGATTTCCGTGGGGTGGTTCTTGAAAGGGTGAAGGATGTGCCACTCACCTAGAAAAAGGATTTGGAGGATAAAGTTAGTAAGAAAAATGAGAAGGGGGAAAAGAAAAGAAAAAGGAAAGAAAAAATAAATAAATAAAACACTGTGCAGTTAAGTGCCTTGTTAAAAATGGGTGCTTATGTAGTTTTTCCACACTAATAAATAAAGCATCTTGTTACAAATGGATGTTACCCTTCCTTCTATCAAATAAAAAGAACACCTCACTACAAATGGGTGTTCTAACCTTAGAAAAAGAGAAAAAAAAATATGGAGAAAAAATATTAGGAATAAGAGACCCAGTGGTCCATCGGGGAAATATACACAAAACGTGTTGACCTCAGGATAGAAAACTAGTGAGGAGAAAGCAACCAAACCTGAGTAAGGCCAAACCAAAGGCTTGAATTGGAATAATTGGGATTGGAAATTGATGTCATAAGATCTGGATTTTTGCAACTTTGGATGTCTTTAGGACAATTCTCTTCACTAAGCATAGATGTTTTAAAATCATAGCTACTGAACCTTGGTATTGGGCAATGAAACCTAAGAAATTGGGTTTTGAAGATTTTAAGTTGAGACCTAAAGGAGAAGAATTGACAAAATCCTAGGTCTAGAAGTTAATCTTTAGTGTTGTAAGCTAGTAAATTAGAGTTTTACTACTCTGAGTTTGATTAATAATGAGTATCTAATTAATTTGCTTAAACTTATATTGATAAAAGTCAAATATCATAAACAAAGGATGAACTTAAATATATTTGAGTTTGTAAGTTAAAATTTACTTCTCAATTCTTAAGTTTTATTTTTCTTAAAACACTTTGTATTCTAATTTGAGTTAAGAATAGTTACAAAGATTAAGAGATTTTTGAAGAATTCTAATTCAGAGTAAAATTCTTGTTTACAAATTATTTTAAGTGTGTTTTTTTGAAAATGTTATAAGTATAAGTCTAAGTAAGAAAATTTTAACATATGCTCTATACATTAATCATTTATATTAAACTTAAAAATTTCTGACCTAAGCATTCCTCTACATAGTTACTATTTATAATAATTTAAACCCAAGTGCTTTAAATCATCATAGTCTTAGTTAATTTTGCTAGGGACTAGCAAAACTTTGGCTTGGGGGTATGATGAGACACTCATCATGATCTCTAATTACCCCTAATTAACTAGTCTTCCTAGTTAATTAGCTAAGGTTATGAACATATAAGGGTTAATTATAGAATAAGGGATATTTAGTAAAGGACCTTAAAATAAGTTAAAAATGACATTTTATCATTCAATTAACATTATTAATAATTTAGATAATAATTGGACTCGAAATCCTATTAATCATTCCCTTAATTAATAACTTAAACATAATGTATACCTAAGTATATCATAACTTAAGTGAGTTTACTTAATCTAATAAATTAATATAAAAAAGGTCAAAAATGTAAATTCAAGGTGAAAACATAATATTTACCTTATTTACTAATATATATAAAAAGTTGAAAAAGATCTAAGTTAAAATAAACCTTTAAAAACTGAGTTTACATTTTGGTCCTTAATATTCATTAAAATCAGGTACTTATTTCTCACACAGGTCCTTAAGTTTTATTTCATTTAAGTCCCTTTCCCTCTTCTTCTTCTTCAGCTTAATGAACGGCTGGCGGCAGAGAGTCACCCCACCGTGCGATTACTGCCCTACCGACATCATCCTTTTTTGTCCAAGCTCTTGCAGCTTGCGCTCACCACCTCCACTTCATCCACCAGTCTGGATTAACCGGAAATCCTATTTTTCAGTGGGAGATAACCTCACCGTCATCGGAGACGACGCCAGAGGTTAAGCTCCTCAAGCTCCTTCTTTGGCTTGACCCTGCCATTATCTTTGCCGCCAACTACTATAAATACCCCCTCACACCTCAGATTTTACTCAAGTTGGCTCCCTTCCCTCTTCTAACACTGCAGCCGACCCAATAGGCTATTCGTCCAAAACTCCGACGACTTTCCATTTCATTTTCCAACTGCCTCCATTCATTCTGATCAGCCGTGGAGATCCGCCATGGTCTTCCGCATCTTTAATAGAGGCGTTGACCCAAGGAATCCTCCGCTCCACCTCAAATCTGCCCGCCGGAGATCTTTTTGCCACCCTTTGATTTCATCATCCGTCATGAGACTTCGGCGGAACCATATTGACCCCTTCGTCCAGGTAACAGTAGATTAGGAGTAGGAGTAGGAGTAGGCTAGTTTAGTTAGTTAGTTTAGGTAGTTAGGTTAGAATTAATGTCAGATTTTAATTTTCATCTTCTCCGACTCCGGTGAGCTCCTTGAGCACGCCAGAGACTTAATTTCATCTTTTGAAATCACTGTCCACCTTTCTTTAACTTCCATAATCACTTCTAGCACATTTAATCGTTTAATTGATCATCCAATCTCCTAATTCACATATCACCTCCACCGACTTCTGACATTATCCATGGTGACAGTAATTGACCTAATTCCACCTCCACTGGGTTCTTCATCATCTATTCACCACTTTAGAACCCTAATCGACACTATATTGCATATAATTACCACAAATAAATTAAACGCCCAAATCTTAATTAAGCTCCTGAGCTCACTGTCAATGGTGGCTCAGGAGTAGTTCAAACTATTAATTAACTATATAATTGTGACTACTATTACTTGTTGACTTGTTTTAACCTCTCAATCGAGTGGTTAAACAAGCCCAGAGCTTAACTCAAATAAAATTTTTAAGGAAATGATTTCTCTATCAAATCTTAACTAAAAAGAAATAATGAGGAACTAAATATGATACTCAGGTTCCTTGTAACCTCAGGATCCTTTCTAAATCAAAAATGGTAAGCTTAATCAATCTGTGCATGCTTTTTATATTTTTTGGACTCACCGGAGCTCTGGTGAGCTCCGGAGAGCCAAAACTGTGTTTCAGCCTCTAGAATTTGTTGAGAAGCTCCAGAATGGTATAATATGGATCACTGATTGTCTTAAGGATGTTTAATTGAGATTTTAATGTCTGGAGCCAAAGATTGAACTTCATCTTCTCCAACTCCAGCAGAGTTGGAGAAGTCTGTTAGGAAAGATCTAAGAAGCATTTAAGGAACTCAGAAGCTTCAGTGCAATGCACTGAAGCTGTTTAAACTCTTGGAATGCTGTAACAACCTTCCGTTGGCTCTGTCGAACAAACAGCTTTTCAAGTTCAGGCGGCGAGCCTGTAACCCTAAGAATAAGAGTCAGAACACCTACCTAAAGATTTGAATAAGTTTTTGATGTTGAGGAGACTCTAATTGAGGCTTTGATTTCTTGGGAGAAGGCTTTGAACAGAAAGTCAATTTTTGTGCCTCTACACTTAAAATGAGTCTGATAATGGAGTTCTGAGCTTGAATTGAGGAATTGAGGAGTGTAAACTATTTCTGAGAATTTGTTCAATGATCTTAGAGAGAATAAAGTGAGATCAGATGATTTATTTAGTGAGAATTTGAATCCTATCAATTTGGGTTACTTTCGAACCGAAACTAGCAGGAGAAGCATTTTATTGAAATATAAACTTGAATCCTACCCAGATGAGTTAATTATAACCCTTAGAATTAGTTTAAATTAATTAGAAGCATTCTTATGTGTCTGTTGCACATAATGAAGTCAGAAGATTAGAACTCTAAAGCTTTCAGAGAAGTGAAGAGCTTCTCTACTGGTCCTGAAGGTCTTAAGAGCTTAAAGACTACTTTAACAGATGCGGAATTAATTGTAGAACTTGTACAGACCTTTAATTAAGAAAGAAAAGTCCATCTGAAGACTCTGTAGATATAAATTTCATTTCCATGCTAGTAATAGCCCGTAGGAACCCCTGATTGTATCTTTCAAATTGAAGAGGAAAACATCCTCTAATCCGTAAATTGACCCTGCAATTGTGTAGATCTATCTTAGAGCTTTCTAACAAACTTGAAATCACTCGATTTGGAGCTCTGGCTAGAAAGTTATGATCATTTGAAGTTGGGTCTGGAAGGGGTTATGTTAGTCCCACATCATCAGATTCTGAGCGCGTGCATGGGGATAAAACGAATTTGTTACCTCGGCTCTTCAGTCGTCAGCGCTCGGCGCACCGGTTACCAATCTGATCTGAGCATGTGCTTGTGTGTGTGCGGGCTTATGTGCCTGCGGGTGTGTGCCCTTGGGGGTGTGAGCGAGTGTTGTGCCCCGGGAGGGCGAGAGGCCTGGGAGGCTGGGTTGAGCCGAAGTGGCTCGAGACTATGAACCGGTATGAAATGAACCGAAATCGAACCTAACTGAGATTAGGGGAGGACCGAGTAGGGTCTGGTCCCACCCTGATCTCAGGGTGCTATGTATCCTCGAAAGGACCTTGCCGCAAATAAAATAATTTTGGTAAAAAAAGTAAAAAAAACCCGGTTCAGCTGAAAGTTTAAGGGAATTGAAAGAGAAGCCGATGGTTGTTAAAGTGTTGAAACTGAAGGCTAAGGAAGAAAGGAGCACAGGCACTAAGGAAAAGAGATTAAGGAACAAAAGGAGAAGACTAAGGGAAGAAAAGAAGGCAGGAGAAGACAGGAACAAAAGAAGAAAGGTAAGACAAGAGCTTGAGAGAGAGAAGAAAATAAAAGAAAAGAAAGAAAGAGGAAGAGAGAGGATGAAGAAGTAAAGACAGGAAAATTTTATTTTTCTTGCATCATTTTAATTGCTTTTTGTTCTTAATTGTAAAAAGGCATGTTTTAATAGAACAACTTTTAATTGCCTTAATTTCTTTGGAAATAAAATAGAAAACTGACATGTTTACTTGTTAATAAAGTAGATCATTTAAGTAAATATGTTTTTTTCATATGGAATTTTGTATATTCTTTGTAGTTTAAATATTTTGACAAAATTCATGTTTTAAAAATCAAACTAGTTATACCTCCTAAACTTATAGAGATAAAAGAAAATTGGTGAATTTGGAAAAATTATTATACCTCCCAACGAAGGACCTGGACTCAACCAATAAAAATTTCTAAAATGTTAGGTTAATTCGACCCTATACTACATAACCAACACAACTTCGAGTTAACCTAGGTGACTTTTTCTACTCTTAATTAAGTGAAATTAACTTAATTACTGAGTTGAGTAAGCCGCATGATCAACAACCAGCCAAAATTCTTTGTAAAAAAACACTTGAAACCCATTCGGGCTTGGAGAACCTTCAACATTCAGACCAGCCATGGCATCAATCACCTCCTATTCGGTAATGGGTTCAATCAATTTTTTTGCTGCGAATATATCAGTGGCATGCGTGATGGTGCCATCCTCCATTCTCCCCTCCTCATAGCCCTGGTGGTTTCCTTAAAGTATCTAACAACCTCCCCATGAATGTCTTCAGATGAAGTTAGAGTCTGGTCATCCTTCTTCAAGGAAGAGATGAGGTTCACCCTCCTCCTAGAGCTGGTGCCATGTGGAAGAACTTCATATTCGCATCACCCTCCTTCAGCCATAGTTGCCGCGACTTCTCCCTCTAGTCCACCTCTCTCGTCAGGTCTTCAGCGTGAACCACACCTTGCCATATCCTCCTGTTGAGAGTGGAAAACTACATGAAAAGGATTGAGTTTTGAAAACCCGTTGTTGTAGTTCTATTTGCGAAGCAATCCATCAACAGATAAAATTTAACCAAAATTCGTAAAGAAATTCCTGGTTGAACACAGGGAGACGGACATTTGATTCAAAATCGCATTTGTTTAATTGTCATGAAGCAAATTAGCTAATCGAATTGATTCTAAATTAGCTATCTACTTAAAGAATAAAGAACAGAAGATAGTGAGAGAACATTATAAATAAAGAGAAAATAGAGGTAGAATAAACATGGATTTCATAATCAAATGTTGTTCATTACACTAAGCATTACAACTAGAAAGCAGGAAATCTACACTAGAAAGTAGTAAATCTACCCTAGAAAGTGGTAAAGAGAATGGAGAGAGAAGTATCCACCTCGATGATTACTTGGAGGACGAACTCGATCGAGCGACGCCTGGAAGACGGAGGATGGAGCGGGATGAAGGAGGACGAAGCGGGAGGAACCGAGGGCGAGGTAGGACATTGTCATCATCATGGGATCCGATTCCTGAATGGAGTGAGAGGACAACCGTGAGATGCTCCACGAAGGGGGAGAAGGTGGAAGAATTCTAATTTTTACTCTAGAGGAGCATCCCAAGTTTGGGACAAGCTCTTAGATCTTTGGAGGGGGTGAGAGAAGAGAAGGGATGAGAATTTCGTAAGGTAGGGGTCACCTTTTATAGTTGCAAGGATTGGTGGCAATTTGGTCATTACATATTCAAAAACATTAATATCAGGTCTTTAGTAACGGATTTATTCATCACTAAAAACCTAACGTGTGCGCGCACTGCGCGCACACACCCACGCCTCCTCGCCTTCTGCATCTGCCATGTTCTCGTAAGATCAGTTGTCCGATCGCGAGATCAGATGGCTAAGAAACGATCTCACCTGCTTCTTCTTTAGTGTAACTGCGTGCCCATGCATGCGATGGAGCATGCGCGTACGCGATCGAAAGCAACTCCATGCTCCACGTCTCCGCTCCTCGCCCGCACGATCGCCATCTGATGGCTGAATTGAATCTGCCTACACCCCACGCTCAAATTTGAGGCTCACAGGGGCTCGACCTTGCACCTCTTCTTTGCGTGAAGCGCTTGCGCTCGTTGTGCTACAGTTGTCGCTTTGTTGCTCTTATGTTTTAAGCATGCACAACTATGGCCATTGGATCAAGATCCAACGGCCCAGATCATCTGCACCTTTGCCTTTAGAAGTGCAACTGTAGGTCCTTGGGCTGATTGGGCAGCTGAGATGGTGACACATGGTGCCATCTTGGCCGTCCATCTTCTTTGTGTTGTCGATGGTGCCACGGATGTTGGATTGGACCAGTTTTCATGCCGTTAGGCTGGGATCGTCGATTCGAACCCATCCATGTTGTCGGATTTGTCGTCTGATGTGCAGATTGACACCATCATGGCACTTAATCTCTGAGCTTCCTCGGACTATATCTGGTGCTAGGATGTCCGATCAGGGCGATCTTGGAGTTGTTAAACTCCTATCATTGTCCTGATTAGATCCGTACGGTTGGATCCTCGGTCTTAGGCCCTGATTAAAATTCTCCCTGTCCCTGGCCATAAAAGGAGACAATTACTATACAATTTGTAATTTGACCTAAATGCATGATTATGCATGTTGTGCAATATTTACAATGCATGATGCTAATATGGTACTAAGAACATGCATTAATAGATAATTTTGGCTATTTAGATGTATGCACATCACCTCCTTTGCGCCAACTCCTCTTCAGCCAAGATCCCTCTGTTCTCTTTTTCATCCAAGTCATGAAATGCTACCAAAGCTTCTATCCTCCACTGATTCTCCCCACCTCGATAGTCTGCCTATATTCTTTCAACATTAGCCACAGATCTTTCAGTTTCCTCGCCAGCTGATAGGTTGTTGACCCATCCATCTGCTTTTGCTCCCACCACAGACTCACCATCTCTTTAAATCCCTCTTCCTTAAGCCAAGACCTTTTGAATTTAAAATAAGTACCTATGATAGATTCCTCCCCGCTATCCCACAACAAGGGAGTATGATCGAAGAAGTGTCTAGGCATTCCTGTCACAATGGAGAGTTGGAATCTCACCAATAAGTCTGCATTCCCAAAGATCCTATCCAGTTTTGAAACTAGCCCATGTCCATTCCTCCATGTAAACTCAACCCCAGTCGAGGGGTGCTCATTCAAGACAAACTCAGAGACCACAAGTTGGAAACCAAGGGAAGCTCGGTCAACTCTTCCGTTCCCTCTATCATTCTCCGATACCACACAATTGAAATCTCCTCCCATGAGCCATGGTATACCCTCAGTACTGCTTGACATCTGACACAATTCAGTCCACAATTACTCCTCAAATGATATGCACATGGACCATAGATATAAGAGATGACCAAGTCCTGACCATCCCCAACTGATTGAAATTTGCAAGACACCTGGAACTGACCCTTCCAAACTTCTTTCAAAACCAACTTAGATGTCTTCCACCACATGGCCAGACCTCCAAATCTTCCCTGTGAATCCACTGCTCGAACATCGGCTTGACCACCTTGAAGGAGTGATTGCCACAAAGAAGCTCCTCCTTCTTCAATGTGAGTTTTTTGCAGCAGAGAGCAATCCACCTCCTACTCCCAAAGGTAGCAAGCTAGTGAAGCTCACCGCATCCCGTCACGCAACCCACGCACATTCCAAGTCATAATCCTCATCCCTTGGGCTCTTTAACCCCCTGCTGCTCCCCAGCCCTTCTCTCTACGCATAGAATGGATGAAATCTTCTCTTCCTTAAATTGCTAACCTCCACCACTTGTTCTTCCCCGAAGCTTATAAGGGGAGCACACAGCTTACCCTTTGAGGATGACCCCATATCGTAACTTGGGCCCTCCAAGGTCATAAAAGAGAAGGGATGTGAACTGTGTGTTGAGGTGAATCGTGTAACCTCCTACCCCTACCAGTCTGGATTCACCACTACAAGATCCCTTCTGAATTCTACCTCTTGAATCATGGCGCTCGCTGTTGGTGGTTGTTCCACCCCCTGCATCTCCTCCTCCCGCATCTCTGAGAAATGTAGCTCCTTTCTCTTCTTAGGTTTCAGCCGATTTGTCTCGAAGGGCTTGCAGCTATTGTCAGCAATGTGCCCTCCAACCTCTACCTCGTGTGCCCTTTGTTTCTCCTGTTGTAGTTCTTCATCTCGAAGGGTAGCCATCTTTAGCCAAAGGAGCCACGAGCTTCCCCCACACTTGAGTATAATTTTGTTTGGAATTGGTCCCCCCCTCAACACATACACCTCCACCTTGATTGATCTCCCATCCACTTCGTAGAGGTCCACCCTTGCATTCTCAACTAAGGCGACGAAGCCTGCCATCATCCCCGCCACCTCCCCTCTGGTTTGGTGATGCAAAGGGAGCCCCCAAATCTCCATAGTGCCCCTCCTATTCTCCACCCTCTGTGGAGGTCGATCCTGCAAGGCCCCATCGAAGGAGGACACCAGCATCCACAAAATAGTCGTCCTCTCAAAAATTGTTGTACGAAAATGAAGACCTTCCACATCAATCATACCTAGGTTGAAAAGCACAAAATAATCGCCACCCAGATGCGCCAACTTCCAGCCCTGAGATGATAAGGATAGGGATCTTACCAAGTTTCGAATCCGCTCGAGGGAGAAAGAGCCAGTCATGATCTCTCCAATCAGGGCACCCCTTATTGCCATCTCCGTCGCCTTAACCTCCTTCATATGAGGGACTTCAACATCATACACTTGCCCTATACTCACCGGCAGTGGTGGTGGCACCACCCCTTCCCTTCTTGGCACCTTTATTGTCCGCCTTCATTCTGGTCCTTCCCCATCCTCTTGCATGAATCCTTCTTATGACCCCAGCCTTTGCATTCCAAACACAACGTAGGATATTTGCAAACCACCGCCCTGTGACCCCTTCATCTGCATTGGTAGCACACTATATCTACATTTTCACCTCTCCATCTCCTCTAGAAGTCGCCGACCCCGTAGGCTGCACAAGTGTTAGCCCTACTAGCCTCCATCCTCTCTCTTTGACGCCACCTCCTAGACCTCCACACCCTCCAGCCGTTGTCTTCTTCCCTAACCCTAGCCACCATCGCAGATTTTCTCTCTTGAGGATGTGAGGTGGAGTTAGATCCTTTATATATATTTCATAACATACATCATCATGCATTTAGAATAGATTGTACAATTTGTACATTAATTTTCACATTTTAATGGCTATGGGACAGACAACATATTTCTGGGCTCCAAATTGTAGATCTAACTGTATGATGTGATCAGGGTGATTATCGGAGTCTAACACCTCCGAATTCACCTCGATCGAAGAATTGTAGCATAAGCTGAAAGCCACAGAAGATGATAGCAATGTCATAGGATGATGCAAATCTAGACCTCAAACGAAGAATCCATCCATACAGATGGATTCTGGTCAATGATCGTAGCCCAACAGTGTATAAATCAACCCGATCCAACATCCATAGCATCTCCTACAAAGAAAAGAAAATGGATGGTTTAGATGGCACCACGTGGCACCATCTAGACCACCTAGATTGCCCAAATCGCCCAAAGCAAGCTAGCCCCTTTGCTACTTTGCTCTCATTGCGTGTTGTGGGCCATTGGTTCTTAATCCAACGCCCTGGGCTAGACACGCCTCCTCATCTACACCCCATCATTCTCAACCGTTGGATTTCAATCCAACGACTAAGATTCATCTCCAGTTGTGCTTTGATGACTATACATATAATGACGATAATTCTATTAGTTAGAGTCAATTTCGAGGGCACATGTGCATTAATGTCATATTGTAGTGGGATTGGGAGCATTGCATGCATTTTGCATTACGTTAGGTTCAGATTGCTTAGAATTAATGTTTAATGGTCTACTGTGCAAGTTACTATTGAAATATGTCTCAGATGAGCAATCTGACCATACGAATGGATCCGGATCAACGAATAAAGTCCAATGGACTCAAAATCACCTCAATCAGACCTTCGTAGCTCCCTCAATGAGCCAAAGAAGTTCTAGCCACTGATCTAATGATCAACGACCCAAAACCAGCCATGTAACCACTTCGAAACTGCTCAATGGAGATCCAGTGGCTCATTTTCCCTCCTTGTCACATGTTGCTCAATTACGCCCTCATGAGGCTTCGAACGCATGCCCACTACATGTGGGTTGAGGTGTAGACCATTGCACCATGCCCGTGGATTATCACATGGATGTGATGTCGGTGCTGCATCTGCAGTCGTTGGATGCGATCATGTGGTGGAAGGTGAGGTGCGATGTGGCGCAATGAGATGCTTCTGATGAGGATCGAACGGGGGCGATTGTGCGATGGAGCGTTGAATGGTGAAAGATGGAGTACAATGGAGAGAGGAGTGAGCGCCACGTGGCTGGTTTAATGATTAATAGGTAGAACTTCTTTGGCTCATTAAGGGAGCTACAGAGGTTGGATTCAGGTGATTTTGAGTCCGTTGGACTTTGTTCATTGATCCGGATCCATCCATATGGTCTGATTGCTCATTTGAGACCTGTTTCAATAGGAACTTATATAGTAGGCCATTAAACATTAATTCTAAGCAATCTTAACCTAACATAATGCAGAATGTATGCAATACTCCCAATCCTACTGTAATATGACACTAATGCACATGTGCTCTCGAAATTGACTCCAATTGATATAATTATCATCATTATATGTAGAGTCATCATGCTTCACGAGTTCTAAAGCAAAATTAAGGCATGATCTTAGCCATTGGATCAAAATCCAATGGTTGAGACCTCACACCCATGGCCACAGATAGTGGTGAAGCACTGCCCTCTCAAGCAACTGGCGTGAGATCGAGACGCAATGTGCATCTTTTCCTCAGTGCAAGTGGGACAACAATTGAATCGTAAGATCGAGATCATGCGGTTATGGAAGCGCCATGTCAGCACGTCATCTCTACTCACAGACTCAACGCATGTGAGGTGGGCACTCTCAACCGAACAATTAGCATTAGACGGCTTCGGCACAACCACGTGACACAACCTATGGAGAGGCACACGACACGCACGATCCAACTCATGATCATACGCATGACTCATGTGATCTAAAGGTGGAGTGGGATGCAATTTGAGCCCACTGATCAAAATGCAACTGTCGTGGGTGGCTCCTTAGTTGCTAGTGTGGTGCACAGTGGTGCGTGCCATGCAACGGCCGAGTGCGCCTCGTGTGCGCCGATAAACGCCAGTTTATCATCATTCTTATACATTAAAACAAACCAAGCTCTTAGGATTTTGCTCTGCAAATGGGTTTTTGGGATGCATTTAGGCATTAACTAGGTTATGCATGCATTGCATTTTTTCATAACTAGGTTAGGCATGCATTGCAAATGGATTTTGCTCCTTAGGATTTTTTAACTAGCTCTTAGGATTTTGCTCCGCAAATGGGTTTTTGGGCTGCATTTAGGCATTAGCTGGGTTAGGCATTAAAATAATATTTGTGAGTGTTAGGGATAAATAGATATACAGAACCCTAAAACCCTAGCACTCAAGAAGGCAATTGGTGAAGAAGAAGCTCAGGCTAGCTTGAACTCAGCTTGATCCAGCTCACCACAACTGGAATCTAGCTTACTTGGACTAGGGTTAGCTCATCATAACTCCATTCTGCTCATCTCAGCTGATTGGTAGCTCAAGAGAGCTCATCTTAGCTCACCTTAGCTCAGGTCAGCTCAGATCCAGCTCAACTTAGTTGAGTCTAGCTCATCTTAGCTCCCACAAGTCCACAGGGAGCTCTAGCTAGCTCAGCTGAGTTGACTGGAGTTCACCCTAGCTCAGGTCCAGCTACATCCAGCTCCACTCAACTCCAGCCAGCTGAAGATGAATTCATTCTAGCTCATGAAGCTCAAGTCCAGCTCCTGGGGACCCAGCTTAGCTCAAGCTAATTGAGCTAAGCTACCTTAGTTGTCTCAACCAGCTCAATTCTCCTTGGGAGCACTAGACCCAACTCACCTTAGCTCCATTCAGCAAAAGCCAGCTCACTTTAGCTTGGCTTAGCAGCTAGAAAAGAACTAGCAAGCTAAGCCAGCTAGAGTAGCCCCATGTTGACCTCTTCAGTAGCTGCCAGCTCCAATTCAGCTCCAGACTCTGCATATTCAACTCCTCTCCTCAAACCCTAAGCTCCACATGCATATTCCTCTACTCTATATCTATCTAAGCTAGCTTAGCTTAGCTTAGCTTAGCTAGAATCCACCTCCATGGCACCAAAACCTAACCCTAACTCCACCTACATAACCTACCACACCAAGTCCACGTAAGCCTACTTAAGCTAGCTCCACCTCTACTCAAGTTGGCGCCACCACTTCACAACCTTTCACCCCTCAACTAACCACCAAAAGACACCTAAGGTTGGTGCCTAAACTAACCCTAACTACCTCCCTTTTGGCACCAACCTCAACCCCCATATCCACCCTACACATAACCCCTCCAAGCCATCTCCACCATCCACCTCAACCCTCTTCTAGAAGCCTAGAAGTTGGCGCCAACCCATGGCACCTCTCCATGGATGGCGCCACTTTTAGGTGTCCCTTGGCCACCCATAACTACCCCCCTTACACCCCTTAGGAGGTGCCAACTCTCCTTAGCCCTAGGATCACTTAACCACCTCCATCTTTCCATCTTAGCCCTCCATCTCAAGAGTCACCTTAACCCCTCATCCTGCCCTATAAAAAGACCACCACCCACCACCTTACAACCCATCCTTGGCTAGCAAATTTCCTCTCATATTCTACCTAAAGCCCACGCCCAAGTGAGAAGAAGAAGAAGAAGATTAAGGGGATATTCTGTCCCCTTGGTGCCTTCCCCTCTTCCCTTCTCTCTTGTGCCCATGCCAGCCAAAGGAGGAGCCAGGCAAGGAAGGCCTTTGGAGGAGGTCTTGAAGGTGGTCCACGCCACCTTGGAGGACAACTTGAGGGTGGTGCACGCCCACCCTTGGAGGAAAGACTTGAGTTGGAGGAGCTTTCAAGGAAGGAGAAGAAGGAGACCCCCTTTTCAAGCCAAGGAGCAACTAGGCTTGGAGCAAGAAGACTCCCTTCTTCACCAAATTTTGTAAGAGGATTTGTGTTTCTTCTATTGCTTTTATATTTTCCATTCCTAGTAGAAATATTTCTCTACTTGTCTTTGTAAAATAACATAAATTCTACTAAATTAGTTTGCCTTCTTTTTTAATTTCTATTGCAATTGTTTGTCTTTGTTCTAGCACTTGTTTCACTTCCACTTCCTAATTACTCTAGGCCTCCACTTGCCTAGAGTGAGATTAGGTAGTGGACATATTTATCTCTTATGTTTTAGCTTAGTAATTTTAGGTGTTAGTACTTTTCCGTCACAATTCGCATTTTGCCCTCATTATTTCAAAACTGAAAAAAAATTATATATTTAAAATACCAAAAAGAAAGTTGAGATTTATTTTCTAAGCAAGAGAGTTGAATTGCAAATTTGCCTTCTTGGATGACCCTAGATACTCCTTTATCTAGGTTTATAAATTTAAGAGTTGATCGGTTTTGCATGTTACAACAACGTATTTTACAAATCGCGTAAAATTCGTTATCACTTTTTGGCGCCGTTGTCAGGGAGGCACGACTTTGCATTAATCATTTTTCTCTTGCTTGAAGTGGATCTCATCCCCTTCTCTTTTTTCTCTCTTGTGTGTGCAGGTATTACAGGAAGAAAGCGGGAATCTAGAAGGGAGAGCTCAAAGTTCCTTTTCTTCCCGTGAATTTCAGGTTGGTTCTTTTTTCTGGTCACATAGTCAATTAAAACTACTAAAAAAATATTAAACTTGGCTTTCAGGATCCCAAACATCTTAATTGAGTGGAGTGGTATCCATTAAAATTCATTGATTGCTTGTATGCTTCATTAAACACCACTCCAATCCAAGTGTTGGTGTTCTGATTTTCGGGTCCAAATTTCTGTACGGACTTCAAAAATCAATTCCCAACACCATAGGTCTCCTAAAATTCTAAAATTTCATACAGTGATTCCAAATTAAGTTAGTAACATCCTTCCAAATTTTAGATCAATTAGCTATGTATTTAATTTTTAAAAATTCGTGGACTGTAGAGGGGTCACACCCTCTATTCTTCCTATTTTGCTACTGTTCGTGAATTTTTAGAATTTTTGTGAAATTTAGCTTTCTAGAATCCTTGTGAAATTCTACATCTCACATAAAATCACCAAAATTTTCTGAGGCCAGTGGTGGTACTAAAAGTCCAGAATACTCACAGGTATCATTTCTAGATTTGGACGCCAGCACAAACAAAAATTCACAACAAATATCAAAAAAATTCCTAAAATCTTACAAAAATATTTTCTGGAATCCTTGTTTGATTTTCTTCAAAGTAGTGGTATTGTTTAAATTTTTTGAACTGCTACTTAATACACAAAGCCTAAAAACAACTCTTTGGTAGTTAAATTTCTGTTCTAGGATCAATCGAATTAGGGTTTCTTTTTCATTTTTAGAGATAAACCACTACAAGGAAATTGATCTCAACACATACAACTTGATTTCCTTTTGTTTGTGGAACTTCCAAACTTGTCTGAAGTCATAAGAAAGGAAACCCTAAAACTCATTAATCTAAATCAAATCCTAAAAGACAAGAATACTTCAACTGTGTGACAACTTGATTTGCATTGGAACAACTTTCCAATTCCTGCACACACACAAAAATTGAAATAACAAGGCAATAACCCAAATTAATGCCCTTCACATTCGGTGTGCACTATAGTATCCTAGACCTAACTAAAATTTGTAGCAACTTGACCCCTAAGGTTTCATCAACTTAGGCTTGTTATATAGGTCTTAAGTTTTCTCTAGTTAATACCAATTCTGTCATCTATATCTGGTGTTTAGGCTGAGGGGCTGTGTCAAACGACTAGGCACGAGTTTGTACAAGCACCTAGGGTTTTCCTTAGGAATCATTTGGGCCCAAACCTCCCCTTAAGCAACTTGGCTAGATTTGTTGACAGAATAGGTATTCACTATTGATTACTTATTTCCTACATAGACCAAGTCTTAGGTTTATTTTTAGGGAGTCACACTTAAGTTAGGTCAAGCTTTGGTTGTTTGAATTGCACACTTTCTCTTATCTTTTTCTCTTCTCCTCCCCTCCAATTCTTCCAAAATAGTGCATGCATGGGCGACGGTCCCAAAAACCACATCTTGAGGGACAATCTGATTTCGCCCCCGTAGTAGAAAATCATTGTTTTCTTCTCCCTCCTTTTCTAAGAAAATGGAAAACCTAGGAAGCCGACAAAAAAATTCTGCTTCCACTTCTAACCCGTCAGCTGACCCACAAGCTGACTTCCCCCTCCCTCACCTCCCTCATTTGGAGCAACCGAAAATTCCTATAGGGCTAGGTGGCCCTCCAATTTTAACTCAAAATCCAAACCCCTTTGGCTTTACGGTCGACCATTTGGTCCAATTACAACAAAATCAAGAAGATTTGGCTAGGACTATCACGAACCTAGCTAACCAAGGGCAAAATCCACCACCCCACCAGCAGCCTGTCATTCCTCTTAAGGATTTCCATGATCCTTCCAATACGAGGAAAGACCCGAGGTGGTCATACCACAAGGGGATTTCGAGATAAAACCAGCCATTCTAAACCTTATCAAACATTTTCATGGTCTTCCAGGAGAGGACCCTTTTTGTCATCTCGAGGAATTAACTGTCCTCGCTCAAACCACTCGTTCCCGCAATGTGCAGGAAGACATGTGGTTAATGAGACCTTTTCATCTCTCTCTTAAAGAAAAAGCGTCTCATTGGTTTAGAATGGTTGGGTGCCCTATTACCACCTTGCCCAATTAAAAAGCGCTTTTCAAAAAAAAAATTTTCCGATCTGTCGAACAAATGCGTTAAGAAGATCCATAATGACCTTTCAACAAAAAGTTGGTGAACCCCTCCACAAAGCTTGGGAAAGATTTCAAGAACTTCTAAGAAGTTGTCCCCACCATGAAATTCCACAATAGAAGTTAGTGCAGATCTTCTATCATGGATTAGAAGATCAATTGAAACGATTTGTGGATGCCTCATGTGGGGAAAATTTCCTTAACAAAGATGCTGAAAGTGCCTATCTCTTCTTTGAAGAAATGAGTGAAAACTCATTTAACATGACTTCAATGGACACTTTTGGCAGAACATAAAAGCCTAGACACGGAGTCCATGAAATTGACTCCAAATCCTCCTCTGTTCCAGTCACTCAATATGATCTATATATGTTAGCTCAACGACTGGACCAGATGTAAATTCACCAAAAGAAAATGGAAGAAAAGCTCACAAATAAACAAGCTCCACACGTTTACTCTCCACACATTAACCCTCCACAACTTCTTCAAAGAGAAAATTTGCACAACATTGATGCCACATTTGCTGGTCAGCAGTTTCCAACTAATTTCCCGTAGGATTTGACTGGGAATTTTAATAAAAATATTTTTGATCCCACCACGGAAAATATTTATGCTCTCCAGGAGCAATTTAGAAACCCCTCCAACACTTTCAATCAAAATTGGAGGACTAACCTGAATTACTCTTGGAAAAACCCGAACTCGATTCCTTTTCCCAAACAAAACTATTTTGGGAATTATGGGCAACCTGTGTATCAACCTAGACAATCCTAGGAAGATATTAACAATTAGGTCATGAAAACTCTGCAAGGAATATAGAATCAATTGACAAAAGTAACCCACATGATTACCAACTTGCAACACCAAGTTAAGGTTACTCCTAATCATCGACCTATTGGGAATTTACCTTCCCAACCCATGCCCAACCCAAATAATCAAAGGAATCAATTCCAAGGTGGATATCCCAGTCAACCCATTCAACCAGCACCTCAGCATCCACCGGGTTTCAATAGTAGTCAGGCTTCCCGTCCTCATCCTAGAAACAACCATACTGCAAATGCAGTTACTTTGAGGAATGGAAAAGCCACTCACAATCCCTTGCCTGTTAAAGAAACCTATTTTAATGAAACATAGATCAACTCGTCCCCATCTTCCTCTCATAATATTCAGGAACCAATTAATGCAAAATAAGGAAACCTTGCTCCATTTCCACAAGCCCTCCATTCTTCAAATAAGAAAAAGAAGAAATTCGAGCCCACTGAAAAGGAATTAATGGATTTATTTGGGCAAGTTGAAATTAATATCCCTCTCCTAGATGCCATTAAATACATCCCTACTTATGCAAAATTCCTAAACGATTTGTGTACCCCGAAAAGGTCGCCCCGAAATTTAGGAAAGGTGATCCTTCCTGAGATAGTCAACTCAATTGTGTAGAGTCGACTGCCTCTTAAGAGAAAAGATCCCAGCACCCCTTGATTCAAGTTATCATTAATGATACTTCTTTTGATCGCACTTTGTTGGATCTTGGTGCCTCAATTAATCTTATCCCCACAATTGTTTTTGAGGAATTTAAGATCGGTGAATTAAAGCCTATTGAGGTTACTCTTCAATTAGCCGACCGATCTACAATTAAACTAAGGGGAATTGTTGAGGATGTCCTTGTCCGGGTCAAAAATTGTCTATTTGCAGTAGACTTTTTAGTCCTGGACATAGAGGTACCGGAAGCACTAAAGTTTGCCCCCATCATTCTTGGAAGACCATTCTTAGCCATCGCCCGCACGAATATTGATTGTGATTCTGGAAAAATGAAGATCATGTGTGGTGGTGAATTTATAACCCTAGACATTTTCCAAGCTTCTAGGTGGTTCCAAGAACCTGATTTCTTCGATGATTCGAATTCAGAAATAGAAAATATTTTGGAGGAAACTTTGCAGATTTCCCATTTAGGTTTCTATTTTGCCATCCATACGGTTCCTGAACAATCCACTTCTTCTCACCCTTCCACCCTAACCACACATTCAGCTAACCCTCCAGCTGACCCTTTCACTCTCACCTCACCACTAACCAACAAAGCAGAAATGCTTTCGAAGCCGAGCCCACAATTGGAGTTAAAACCTTTGCCCAACTCCCTTAAATATGTCTTCCTGGATCCAAATTAGACCTTACCCCTGATTATAAATTATGGACTTACCGGGGCACAAGAGCACAAACTTCTCTAGGTTTTGAGTAAATATAGAAAAGCTATTGGCTGGACCCTTTCTAATATTAAGGGTATTCATTCGTCCTATTGTCCACATCGTATATATTTAGAGGACGATTGTCAGCCCTCCCGCCAACCACAAAGGCGCTTGAACCCTATTATGCAGGAGGTGGTAAAAAAGGAGATTATTAAGTGGCTTGATGCTAATATCATCTACCCCATTTCTGACAGCTCCTAGGTTAGTCCAACACAAGTTGTGCCCAAAAAGGCTAGACTAATAGTTGTCAGTAATGATAATGGGGAGAATATAGCCACTCGAACCGCCTCTTCTTGGCACGTGTGTATTTTAAAAATCGCGTAAAATTCGTTATCATGTGCCATGTCCCCCACACTGCATTTAGTACCTTGACATGCCAAATGATTTGGCATGCCCTCCTTAAGCCCTATAGATACCCTTGCACCCCCCTCCCTTCCTCTTCATCCCTTCCAAGATCTTTCTCACCCTCTTTAAAGCTTATGAACCCTCTTGAGCTAGTGTCCCAAGGCCCCAGATGCTCCACTAGAGAAAAATCAAAATAATTTTCCACCTTCTCACCCCTGTTCGTGGAGCACCTACGACCATCTTCTCACCTCCATTTCGAAACAGATCTCGCGATGGCAACACCCTACCTCATCCTCCCTTCATCCTCCTCCCTCTATCTCCATTCTCTCTCTTCTAAGCATCGTTTGATTGGCTCATCCTCCAAGCAGCCGTTGAGAGGGATTTCTCGCTCTCTTTCTATCTTTTACTACTTTTTAGTGTAGTTTTAGTTTTCGCAATTAGTTGTAATAAACATTAGAGCATTTATTTAGAAGAGATTCTTTCTCTCTCTCTCTTATACTTTGCAAGTAGAATAGAATTGTTAGATTTTTTTTGACCTGATTTTTTGTTATATTAAATCCTAAAAGTAATTGAAAAGACAAAACTCTTCAAAAATAAATAAAAAGCAAATGCAATTTTTCCTAATCAAATGGTGCATTCCTACATTCGACCCGGGATTCACCATCCTCATTAAAAATATTATCTGATAGTTGGATTTTTGGCAATTACAATGACGGGTTTTTCAAACTTTGACTTTTCATGCGAACTTTTTGACTCATCAATTGTGTAATTACACTAGGCCTCATTTAACGTCTTGCAGGCATAGTACACCATGAAGGGTGTCTATCATGTCTTTTTACCAAGATGGCTCCGATAGGTAGGTTAAAAGAATCACACATCAACTCGAAAGTTGAGGGACCAATCAGGTGGCTAGAGAACAGGGTCCTTAGTGACAGCATCACGTAGCTACATGAATGCCCGAAGACAATCGAGGCTCATGTCGAAGGGCACATCGATTGATAAGAGATGCATCAAAGGTCTATAAATCTTTGAGAAATCCTTAATAAATTTCCTATAGAACCCGACATGACCAAAAAAGGAGTAGATTTGCCTAACAGAGCTAGGTATAGGTAAATTAGCCATAACATCCACCTTAGCTCTGTCTACCTCAATACCTTTTTCGGAGATGATATGTCCTAGAACAATACGCTCGTGCTCCATAAAGTGACTTTTATCCCAAGAAAGCACGAGGTTCACATTAATACATCTCCAAAGGATGTGGGTCAGATTGGCCAGAAAATCATCAAAGGTCAGTCCGAAGATTGAAAATTGGTCCATAATGACCTCAAGAAAATTCACCTACCATGTCATGGAATATCGCCAACACACAACGTTGGAAGGTACTTGGTGCGTTACAAAGTCCAAATGGCATTTGTCGAAAGGTGAAGGTGCTGATGGGACAGGTGAAGGTGGTCTTCTCTTGATCATGGGGGTTGATAGCCACCTGATTATAGCCTGAGAACCCATCCAGGAAATAAAAGAACTGATTTCCTGCTAACCACTCTAGGATTTGGTCAATAAAAGGTGGCGGAAAATGGTCATTCTTAGTAGCAACATTTAGTTTCCTATAATCTACACACACTCTCCAAGACATAGGAATGCGTGTAAGAATGGATTCTCCCCTGTCATTAACATGAATGGTGAGGCCCGCCTTTTTAGGCACAACATGAATGGGGCATACCCAAGGGCTGTTACTGATCGGGTAAACGATTCCCACATCAAGCCATTTAATGATTTCCTTTTTAACGACCTTCCACATGTTAGGATTGAGACGTCGTTGCATCTCATGAGAAGGTCAAGCCTCCTCCTTTGTATATATAAGGTAAGTGAAGTAGAAGGGGCTAATGCCAGACAAATCAGAGATAGACCATCCAATGGCTGCCTTATGTTCAGTTAGGACCTTCATTAGTTTGCACTCTTGCTCCTTAGACAATTTTGAATTGATGATGATAGGGAGTGTCTCATTTGGTTTTAAGAAAGCATGTTTTAGTATGTGAAGTAGCACTTTAAGCTCGGGAGTGGATAGGAAAAGATCTTGCAAAAGTTGGGACATGAGTGTCCCAAAAGGATCATCAGGAGGAAGAATAAGGGGTGAAGAAAATTGGTCCTTAGGTTGGTCATAAGTTGGGGCATCTTGGATTGATGGATCCAAGAAAGGGGAGCCCTAAGAACTAATGTTTGGGAATAAAGTCCAGTGTAGAATATCGAATTTGCCAGATTTGGCAGGGAAGAATGGTCACTCTGATCTTTAAGGGGGTAGATTGGAGGTGAGTAGCCCGTAAATGACTCAGACCATGAGGCACAAGAAGTAGAGTGGCCTTCGTTAGCGGTCTGGTTAAGGAGGCATAAGAGAAGGGGTAGAGAAATGTCATAATGAAAATTAGCCAGGCATTGGTGATTATCCAAGGGTATGCCGTAGTAGTCGGAATAAGTTCCTACCAACTCGATACACGCATTGACAACCATGTCATCGTCAGACATGTCATCCTTAATTAGATCGTAGTCAAAATTCTTGGCAGCCTTAAAAATATTGAGTTTAAGCTTCTCAGAGCCCACAACTATCTCAGTGTAGTCTATTTCACAATCAAAATGGGTGTGGGCTATGACCAAGAATGGTTTCCCGAGGATGATCGGGTAATTAGAAAGTGACTCAAGAACTTCCATGTCTAAATAAGAAGGTCAATAGGAAAATAGAGACTGTTGACCCTAACCACCACATCTTCCACCACACCCCATGGGATTTTGATAGAGCGATCTGCTAGATGTAATGTAATAGGGGTGGGTTTCAGATTTCCCACTGCAAATTTTTTAAGCATGATAGTCTGAATGGTGTTAATGGAAGGTCCTAACTCAAGCAAAGCACGACCAAAATTGCAGCCTTTGATGCTACACGAAATGAGAGGAGTGCCTGGATCTTTCTGCTTCCATGATAGTTTTGAGAGAATACCACAACTCGCATGAGGTGAGAGAACCATCGGAGTTTTCGTTTTCTTTTGCTGTCGCCTCAATGTAGTGTAATCCTTAAATAAACATGCAACAATAAGGATATGGTCGATCGCTTCTAGCAAGGGAACCTTGATTTCAACATCCTTGAATAAATCATGCAAATTATCAAAGGTTTACATGTTCTTTTTCTTGTCTTTTGGCTCCCTCAATAGAGCCTCAGGAAATGGGAGTAACTCTGGCACCGGTTTGGGCTTGTCATCCATTCGTGGATGCAGTGCATAATTCAAATGAGAGGACAACAATGAAGATGGGCCAGCATCAGGTTGAAGCAAATCGACGGTTTGTTTATTCTTCCTCATGGTAATCTCATTGGATGTCGCAGGTCCAGAGGGATCATAAGGTGGAGGTTTACAACAGGGATGTAGGGTTGTTATGTTGCTGGGGGATTCTCCTGAACTCCTAGGGGATTGCTTGAAGTTTGTAGAATCTGATGAACCTACCCCTAAGAAGGCTGTACCTGTGGTTGCGGACCCCGAGTACAAAATTTCATGGGTTTTGGACAGGTTGGGTGAGAAGAGTGCCCTGAGATCGATCCACCATACGTAGTTGCCTAATCTCGTCATTCTGATGCGCCAATTGCTACTGAAGAGAAGTCATGTTTTCTTCACGGTGCTTAGACATATCCGTCATTATGCACATAAATTTGTCAAGAGGGTTTGGTGCGTATCAGCTTGAGGTGCATAAGGGCTTAGCAGCGGATTTGCCAAAGGACCATACTAGGTAGTTGGAATAACAGGAATAGACGGTCGCATTGGTCAACCAACAGGGTTTTGGCACTGAGGATTGCTGGATCATGCGAAGTTCAGATGATTGCGCTACCCTGGGTTATATGTAGCAGAATATGGGTTGTTGTTCCCCACGGCTCCCACATCTTCAAATTTTGAAGATAGGTCTGCATAAGTTAATGATCCAAGCACATGGAGGTTATATGTAGTAGAATATGGATTGTTGTTCCCCACGGCTCCCATGTCTTCAAATTCTGAAGACGGGTCCACATAAGTTAATGCATTGAAGCACATGGAGGCTTGTTCCTCCATGAGAAAATAGTGGCTAGCAGAAGCTAGGTTCACATTGCTTACCAAGTCACTCAACTCGATACTCAAAAAACACTGTGCTGGTCGTGCAGGGTTCTTGGTAAGAAGTCTGGCTTGGGAAGGGTTAGGCTTGTGACATGAGGGAGGAGTTGAAGTCCTGGCCACAAAATGGGTGGGATTGGCCAAAAGTTCATCTGGCTTTTCGTGAATGAGGGAGACTTTTTCCAATTTTCGTACAATTAAGTTCATATCAGTGGATGAATGGGAGGGTCCCATGTCAACCTTATGTGTTCCTCTGTAAGGTGCGCTGATCCAAATAAAGGTGACAATGGAAGCATTGTTCATGGAATTTTCACTGAAATTTTCAACTATTCAAATGGTCCTTCCTCGTCTTTATTCATAAAATTATCTTTGTAGGAAGCACTCGCAATTTGTCGCATGTTCTCATTTAGCTGATAGTAGAAAATTTGGGCTACATGCCACCATTGTAGACCGTGATGTGGGCATTTCCTAAGGAGATCATTATACCTTCCCCATTCCTCATGAAATTGTTCACTGTTTTGTTACGTAAAAGAAGTGATGGCACGGTGAAGCACATTGGTGCACCCAATTGGAAAGAATTTCTTAAGAAAAGATGTATGCATCTCTTCCCAAGAAGTGATGGGTCTTTCAATCGTGTGCAACCATTGCATGGCTTTGTCCCACAACGGAAATGGGAACATTTTCATGAGGACAACATCTAACCTGACATTTCCTAGTTTAATTATTTCAGCAAGTTGGGTAAGATTCTCTAAGTGAAGAAAAGGGCCTTCACTAGCATGGCCATTATAGTGGAAGTTGATCAAACCAATGACATTTGGTTTTAGCTCAAAAGCACCCCCACCATCGGGGAAACAGACTCTCCTATGGGTCTCTGTTGTAGCGGGATTGAGATAAGAGCTTAGAGACCTAGGCACCTCTAGAGGAGGACGATTTTGCATTTCCTCCAAGGTATCAATAATGGATTTCATTTGTTCATTACACACAGCCATTTGAGCTTGGAGTCGGGTTATGGGGTCGACACCACCTGGTGGAGGGGGAGGAGACAATTTCTCCCCTTGGGATTTGGGGGTGGGCAAGTAGCCATGTTTATGGAGCAGGATGAAGATTCATTCATTTCTACCCTCCTAAAATTATCAGATATTTCAAGTTCAAGGTTTTGTGACCTTCTCCCAAACATGCACCATTGAAAGAAGAATTAGGGAGATGAGAAGAGAGGAGATGAGAAAAATGATGCCGAATAGGTGCACTTGATGACAAAACAAACAATCAAGGTCCTAACCTCTAATGGTGACCCTAAACCTAAAGATCCAATCGCCACCTACGGAACCTTATATGAGCACTGTGGAACCACCAAGCCAAATTGAAAAGCTGTTTACCTCAGCCTTAGACACCCGATAGCATGCAGGAACCCATATTAGCATGTAGGCACTATACGTAGGTAGTTAGACCTCCAAATGTTAATGGGGTCAAGTTACTACCAGTTTTAATTAAGAGGCTTAGGATACAAGTGCTCTGGATTGTGAAGACCGTTGTTTAAGGGATAATGCCCAAGTGCATTGATTCAAGAGTGTGTAAATCAAGCATGCAATGGGGAAATCTCCTCGAATTGAAGTTTAGATTGGTGAATGGCTTTCAGAATTTTGCTCTTTAGTAATATGCATTTTTAGATTCAAATGAGTTACCGCTTCAACCAATCTCTGGGTTTCTAGAAAATAAGTTTTGATGCCCAAGCAACCCTCCTTCAAATTGATTAGTTGATGCATGCTACAATGCAACGGGCCCCTAAATGGATACTTCTAAGTGTGTATGCACTAATCACTTTTAATATGATGTGAATGGGAGCCAAACAATGCAACTAAGTACTCTTAGCAAAATGTAGAATCCACACAAGGCTCAACCACCAAAATAAGAGAAATGAAAATATTTTGGGGTGGAAATCCGAGATCAAATTAGAGGCAAAATATGAGGTCGTGATGGGGTTGGATTTAACTTGATTCCAAGGCTCCCAAACAAAAAATAATGTGATCCCAAATATAAATGATGAGGTGCAAAGAGTAACAAGACTTGATTTTAACTCACCTCAATGAAATTATACATCGTGAAAAATCGAAGAATCGAAATTCTTGGATTTTACATGCGCAAGCATGTGGGAAATCGAGGGTGGTGGATGTGATGAGAACAATCAATCAATGGATTTTAATCCACTCGAACTAAGAAATCCCAAGAAGAAGCTCTCTTTTTTTTAAGGTTTTTTTATTTTTGTATTTTTTTATCTTTTTAGTAAAATTTATGTTGACAAGAGAACTTAAGTTGCTAAGAGTTATTGACACCTACCTCCTCAGCAATGTGTATGAAGCTCCAACCAATGCTGGCAACTTCATGCTCTCGCTCTCACCCTTGACTCATCCACGTCTCTGACCTCCTCTGCATGTCTTCTTCCATGTAGTAGGTTCACCTGCACATAAACAAATAATGAATACCCGTAAAGAGATGGGTAGGAAGAAGAATAAAGTTTAAGGAAAAGAGTAGAAATCAAACCTAAATAGCACCTCCCCGGCAACGACTCCAGAAAACTTATGTTGAATCGCAAGTGGTGTTATTTTAATTAGGTGATATTAGCATTGAAATGAGTATAGTGGAAGTGGTTAACTAGCTATCCTACATAGATTTTTCAAATATATTTAACCTAAACTAAAGTACATTTTAAGATTGTCAATTTTAGGCCCATGGTTGAACTTAGGGAGGCAAGCTTAAGGTTCTCTATTTCTATGTGAATCCTAAAGGTGCATCATTTCCATGTGAGCTTATTATGTTTTTGGATTTTTCTTTGGTTTTAGATATTTTTTGTGATAACTTTGTTCTTGAGGCACTCCATCAAAATAAGTCCTTGGAAACACACCAACTTGATTCCAAATAATCTCACTACATGCAAGATCAGGTGCTTGCAAGATATAAAGTTATCTTTTCTCTTTTACAACTTTTTTTTGTATTTTCTTAACTGTCAAATAAAAGATAATACGAGAACAAAAGAAAAATTATGGGAATTGAAATATTTAGCTTATTTATATATGTACATATGTATGTATAATATATATATATCTACGTATGTATATCACTATAATCTTCCCTGGTATGTTGACATTGTCAACTACCTGGCTTCTAGAGCAGTTCCTCCTGATTCGACTCGACAACAAAAAGATAGACTTAGACCCGAAGCCAAGAAGTTTTACTGGGAATAACCTTGGTTATCTAAACATTGCCCTAACAAGATCATTAAAAGGTGTGCACCTGATAAGTTCTGCAAGACTAGGCATGTGGTGGTCATTCCTCTAGCAAAAAGGTCGCTGCCAAGAATTTGCAGAGGGATTTTTGTTGGCCTACGCTTTTCAGAGACGCATGTGAATATAGTAGGACATGTTCATGCTATCAGTCTCTCGGTAGTATTGGCCGCTGAGACATGATGCCCTTGAATCCGATTCTAGTATGCGAGGTCCTTGATATATGGGGCATTGACTTCATGGGACCTTTTCCAAATTCTCATGGCTTCGAGTATATCTTGTTGGCAATTGATTATGTTTCAAAATGGATTGAAGCATCACCTCGAGAGCTAATGACCATAGAGTTGTGACACAATTAGTCCAAGAGTTTATCTTCTCTAGATTTAGGGTACCAAAAGCCATCAATAGTGATTGAGGGTCTCATTTTAGGAATATCCACTTTCAGTCCCTATTGAAAAAGTATAGGGTGACACATAGGATTGTAACACCTTACCACCCTCAAACTAATGGACTAGTTGAATTGTTTAATCAGGAGATCAAGAAGATTTTACAAACTACCATCAGATCAGAAAGAAAAGATTGGTCTTCCTGCCTTTCTGATGCATTGTGGGCATATAGGACAGCTCACAAAACCCCATTAGGCATGTCCCCATTTAGATTGGTATACGGGAAACCCTATTAGCTTCCCATGGAACTTGAGCACAATGCCTATTGGGCCATCAGAAAGTGTAACTTAGACCTAAAGAAGGTCGATGATCATAGAAGACTTCAAATTTTCGTGCTTAATGAGTTAAGGAATGAATCATATGAAAGCTCGAGGATTTATAAGGATAAACTTAAGGCCTTCCACAACCATCACATTCGTAGGAAAACTTTTCACCCTAGTCAAAAAGTCCTTTTTTTGACTCACGACTGAAACCTTTCCCAGGGAAACCTAGATCCAAATGGACTGGACCTTACACAATCTTGAGATTATTTGACAATGGAGCTGCCGAGATCATCGAGATTGATAAATCTGAATCTTTCACCATGAATGGATAGAGATTAAAACCTTTCATTGAGATGCATGATCTTAGACTTGTCGATTCTATCATTTTGCTCCAATATTTTGAACCTACTTCTGACACATTTGGGTTTGCACCTAGCTGAAGGCGTTAAACTTAGAAAACTATCACTTGTATATATCTATTTTCATCTTTCTTAATTTCCATTCCTTCCTTAGGTGTCTATCCTTGCATTGCTAGTATGCACTCATAGTCACATGTTTTGCATTTCACTACTTAGCTCAACTTTCCACTCTGATCTTGTATCAGACTTGAAATCGTTCGCATAGAGATTTTTATCTCGTCATTCCGACCTCCTTCCATCACCTAGTCTAGGCTAGTAAAAGGCAGAGCATGCATTTGCATCCACCCTATTCATACAATGAGGACATTGCATTATTTAACCATGGGAGGGTGTAAATGGTCAAATCATTTTCTAAAATGCAATTATAGACACATATGCAGTATATATAGTATAGTATTATTGAAAAAGTACCAAAAAAATTAAAAAAAATTTACAAAGTCAAAAATACAAAAAATTGTGAACAAAAATTCCAAAAATATAATAAGGAACCTACACATTCTTTATTATTGAGGGATAACTCCAAAAGATAATTTCTGAGGGGAGAAAAAACTTTGAAAAGATTTATAAGTGTTTAATTATGATCTTATAGCTGGAAACAAAAATAGTATAAGTGTTTATGGACATTCAACCTGTACTAGTTAGACTTTCTAGGCCATAGTAGCTTCATTCATTCAGGCTCTGGCTTAGTACACTTAAAGCATTGACAAGATAGACCAGGATCTCTCCTAACTTAGGACATATTCTTGTACCTGAGTCACCAGTATAGGATTCGCTAGTTTGCTTTGGCTTAGGAGTCTAAGTAACTTTGGTTTTCACTACACAGTGTCAAAAAGACTTAGTGAACTTAAAATTCAACCTTAGTGTTCATTAGGGAAGGTGGAGTCCTTACCTGTGTATGTAGGTTGACTCTTTGTCCTAGTCTTTATTCTTGTGTTTAGGAAAAGTTTTTTCCACCAAAGTACTCACTCACCAAATAAGTGTGCTCTGCCAAATAAAGTTGTAGGAGATATACTGACATTTGTTTTCAAAAAGGAAGAAAAATCAAGAAAAATGAGAAAAAGTGGAAAAAATAAAAAAAGTCAAAAGGAATCGAAAAAGAAAGTCATTCTTTTGAATAAGTCAAGTATGGTCTCCAAAGTCCTGTACAGTCTTTTCACCAAATATTTTCAGGGTGCATTACACATACCCTATTTCCACCAAATATTCTTTGAGCCACAATGCCGTAAATGTTGGGTTTGAGTCATCACTCATTTTTGAGAGTCAATTCGAGGACATGAACTGAAGCTAGGACCAGCTTGGACTTAAAAAGACATGAAACCCCAGGATTGAGTTTTAGGGTTCATCTGGTTAGTCTTAACCATTCATTGAACACAGCCATAACCACTTAGATTCTAAGCTTTGTAAAACCCTCTTGAGTCCTGGAAATTATACTTAAGGCTTAAATCCAAGAAGTCCTAGTTGGTCAAGAGATGGTCTATGTCATATCAGTCTTGAGTTTTGGTAAATCTTCCTAGGCAACTGGTTCTCACAATGTCTAGATATAAACATAGTTGGCTTTTCAAAAAAATTTCAGCTTAAAGATCATCTTTAAACACTTAAAAAATTGAAAAGATTAAATAGACATCTTATCACACTTACCTAGCTGATACTTAAATGCTTTGCACTTAATGAGTTGTTTGTTAAGGGACTAGTAAAGCATAAGCATGGGATATGATGAGATATGGCTCATCATAGCTAAAATGCTTAAGTTAAGCTAGAAATTAGCTTAAGCACTATCTGATTAACACAATAAATGAGTTAAGTGTGAGATTTAAGAAAAATGACCTATAACATAAAATTTGTGTTAAAAACGCATAATTAGGTCAAATTAATGAGATATTCTATTCACAAATATAAATGAACGATCTAATTGCCAATTAAACACATTTCTGAGCTCAAAAGTTCAAATCAAAGGGAAAATTAACTTCTAATATGTTTAATTAAGCTATCATAAAATTCCATTGCATTTAGACATCGATAGGACCTTGCATTTAATAGCTTACACTTAGGTCCTTCATCCATAACATTTTATTAAGCCTAAAACACGCAAGGGCATGTTTGCAAGCCTTCAAGGACCATTCTGACATGCTTCTTCTCACTAATGGGCTACCTTGCAATTTTTACATCCCTTCACTTAAAGCCCTTTGGTACAAAAGCACCAAATGACCAGCAGCTGAGCTCTTCCGCATGTACTATTCATACGAGAAGAACATAACAAGCAGCCATCATTGATATCTTTCTTTATTGATCCTGCAGTGGATCTGCTATCATTCCTTGTGTGCCTTTGCGCGATGCTTCTTCACCTCCCTCAGATCTCATCTAGCAGTGGAGATTTGTCTCTAAGTCCTCCAGTGCACATCTTTAACTCCATCCATCGTTGGTGCCCTAATGCCTAATCTCACCTCACCGGTGACTTGATACACTCAAACCTCTACTTAACCACTTGCCTTGACTCGTACGTGCAACATCAGCCCTCATCTACCTCTTTCAAGCTGATCATTCTTCCTCTCCAGTGTTTCCTTCCCATTTCACTTGGCCACACCTATGATAGAGGTGGAGCTTCATCTTCCCCCTTCATCCATGTTGCTAAGGATGACGTAAGCTTAAGGACATCCCTAGAGCTTCACTAGTAAGCTTTTCACTTACTAGAGATCTCCCTCATTTCATCATCCTCTTCAGTTATCGGCTGTTGATCCAGTAGAGTCCCATTCTTCCTATTAGATTTGGTTTTACTACTTTCTATGTAGATCTACTTTCTAGATTAATTAGGAGTAGAATTAGTTAGTGATCTCATGGATTGATTGTTAGATTTAGGAGTAGATTAGATTAGTGTCAATCTTGCCCTCTATAAGCAATTCAGATCAGAGAGGTATTGCTCCACCTTTATTTCAATTCACTAATCTCCCTCTTCACCTTATGATCCACATTCACTGATTTACCCATTATTTTAGTCGCCCAATCACTTGAGCTGATTTGGATCTGAAGCTCTCTAGCTTTTAGATCCAAATCACACTAGAAATCACTTAAGGGTGATCTCATCCATCTCATTAGATCACAATCATCCTCACTACGCTTTGAATTGTGCTCATTTGCTTGATTAGATTTGGTTTGAGTTTTAGGGATTGAATGAGGATTTTCTGATGTAATTATGTGTTAATCAAATTTAAGTGATCAAATTAAGCAGATTTTTGTTTGATTGGATTAATGGTGTTGGGCACGAATTATTTTTATTGGATTTGCACTGAGAATAGTGTTTTTGCCTAAATTTTCATTCAAGATTTTGAGTTTTATTCTTCAATGATAGCTAGAGCCAAGGAAAATCACCCGCAGTGATTTGAGGCTCTAGCAATGATTCGATTGCTTTTTGAGAATTGCCAAATCTTCTTGAACACTAATTAATGGTGCACAGGAAGTATAGGTGATTATATCACCTTAGTGATTCAAGATCAGAAGCCTTAAAATAAGGCAACATGGGATCTAATCTTAAATGACATTCAATTTTAGATTTGATGCTTATCATAGGTTTTAGGAGCTTTCAATGAAGATTTTGAAGTGATTTATAGGTGGAATTAATGTCTAGATTAATTCATTCCTCTTGTATTATCTGTGGTGAAGAGGAAGGGATTAACTAGGATTTGATGTGATTTTCGATCGATGTTAGATCTTTTAAGGAGGTTTAACAACATCTGGAATTTGCATTTTCAATATTGAAAGCTACTCTAGTTTAGTGTTTGAAGAAGTTTTTCTTTGGATTTGCACTCTTGATTTCAAGAGAATTTTTGAACGAACTGATGTTCTAAAATTGATGGCCCTTAGATCTGGATTTTCAGATCTGAGGTGATCTTCTTAGACTTCAGATCAGGCTTCAGGGCCTAATCTTAGCAGAAGCAGCAATCAGGTATGCTGCATATGCAGAAGTAGCAGCTGCACCTATTGTCCAAAACAGTTGCGAGCTGAGCTCTTTGGATTTAAATGAATTATCTGATAGTGTAATGCTATAACCTAATGTTTCAAGCATTCATGTACCATTGTAGCTTAAAAATTTGATTTGAATGGCTTGATTCCATGCTTTAAATCACACTGTCAGCAACATTTATGTGATTAACATTTATCTGATTATCTGTCCAAAATGAGAATTGAATGAAATTCATGGTAAAAATCATGTTTAATTTTTCATTTATCTCTCATAGTGTATGCTAGATTTTTTGAATTCATATATCTTCATTCCAGCCATCAGAATTCATTTCCATGGTGTAGGCTCTTAATTTCATATCTCAATTAAGCCACATTTGTGTCAAACTTGTAAAAATATAAAAAAATCTAAAAACATTGTAAATAAATAAAATAAACCTATATTGAGTAGGATTAGGTATTTGTTTAAGTATATGTGAAGTTTGAAAATATTTCGAACCCTCGGGTTGGTAGAACATACAGCCGATAGTTCAGTTTACATTGAAATTCAATAAAAGAACTGCATTCAAAAATCTCAGAAAACAATAATTCCTCTATCATCTCACCTTTTCTCTCTCTTCTTCTATCTCTATTATATATACAAATACCATAAAAATTTGAAAATACCCAAAAGTACAAAAACATACTTTCTATATACTATTTATACTTGTAAATATAACTTAATACTAGTTTAAAAGTAAATATTGTAATATATGTAAATAATGTATATAAATAACTTATAATTGTATTATATATATTTAAATAAGTATTTAGGATGAGTTACTATATATATAACTTTATTATATAACTATATATTTACTTATAATAGATTAAATGTATGTAAATTAAGATAATTATAAATAAGTATTTAAACATGTATACTAGTATCTAGTACTCTAGCTACATACATATTTGAGTAATTATAATATAGCTATTTATACCGGTAAATTTATTTACTTTATATATTTATTGTATATAATTAGATTATTAAGTTAATTAGGTAAATTATTAAGTTAAAATAAAGTAAATTAGTAAATTAACTTAATACTGAAGTAATCCATGTTGTATATTTGTATATATTAATTTCAAATATTTCCAACCTATTTATAATATATTTATACTATACATTAATATTTATAATTAAATTATACGTATATCTATTAATAACGTGTAATTAAATGTAGATAAATTGAAATAAACATTCTAAAATTAATCAAAAGTGTTTAATTAATAAATACCTTATTATGTAAATTAACTATTTATAAAGTCAATTGCATCATCAAATCATTAATTTGTACATTAATTAAGTATTTAAGCTGTAAATTAACATGTACATAGCTCTAATTTTAGGTAATTTATATATATAATTAAATTATTTACTTTTATAAATTAATTGTACAATTAAATAGCTTTATATAAGGGCTTTCAAATTCTATAATTTACTTAAAATTTGGACCTAAAATTGACACTCAATTTGAGGCTCAAAACCAACTTTACAGAACGTTGCGCACGCCAGGTTCAGTTGCTAAGAATAGCACCACATCGGTGCTATGCGAATAGCTACAGTCGCATATAAGTGATTGCCTCCAAAGCCTTCCCAGTTGACAGTGCATGGCACAAATTAAAAGCCTCTTCCCCTAATCCCTTCAAGAATACTTTGAGCATATTCTATGTGGGCTGGGAGTCTAGTCTAGCTGTGCAACTCGGTTGAGCTGGCATTGGCTCAAGACTATGCACTAAAAAAATCATAACTAAAAACTAGGGCTGATTCATAGTAGCGATCTGGTCTCATTTGTGAGGGTGCTGTGTATCTTGTAAACCAGACCGGTTTGCTCATTAAAAATAATTAATTTTTGATAAAGTGAGGTATAGGTTGAGATTGAGAAGAGCTAAAAAAAATTGTGAGTGCCTAGTGCCTTAGGGTGTGCGTGAGTGTTGTGTGCGTAAGTTAAGTGTTTGTGTGTACTAAGTGTGCTGTGTACAAAGTGTATATAGATGTATATGTATATGTATATATATCAGTACATAGTATAAATGTATAATATATGTAGTATATGTATAATAAATAAAATGCCTATTTGTAATGTATACGTGTGAATGTTGTATAGTATGTAAGTATATAAGAGTAATGAGTGTTTTAGCCTTTTTATGTACATAGTCTTTAGTGACAGTTTTTGAGGCTTTAGTAACGTTTAAGTATGTCAGTATATTATTGTATATTAATTTAGCTAAGTCAAAGTTTTGTATAATATTGATATGGTACATAGATGTATATAGATATGTGTAGTATATTATAAACACTATATATAGAGTATATATATATTTAAGTATTAATAGTATATATCTATAAATAGATATATTATATCTATATAAATGTATTGTAGTGTATATATGTACATATGTTGATCTATATAGTTAGTATGTATATAATTAGAGTATTTGTTTAACTTAGGTTGTATATAATCTGTTTATGGTTTAATATTAGTTCGTATGTTTATATATATGTTAGTATCGTATATTATCATATATTTCATAATTATTTTTGTACCTAGACATAGGTATTGCATTGTATATAACTAACATAGAATAGATTAGAGAGTGTTTCATGCCTGTTTGATTGTAAATATGTTTAAGGCATTGTAGTTAGCACTGATTGATTTATTTTGTACATAATTAACTCATGTCATTAATTATTTGATTCATTTGTAAATATATAATTGACATTTTTGGAATATAGAGAGTGATGTATATCAATAACTACCTCCCAGTGAATGACCTGGAATAAATCAGTAAAAGTTATGTAAATAAATAAAATGACATGACATCTGTTTACATTGTGACGCTATACTACAATCAATAATGACATCATTAAATTACTCTTTTTAGCATGTAGACGTTTTTCATTGATCACTGATAAGAGCTCAAACTTGTGCCTCTCATTTGAGGGAGGTCCACGTTAACCACCGCATTGCAATGAGGGAAGATGGATTTGGGCCACTGGATTACAGATCCAATGACTGAGATTGTCTAAATGGAGCACCTTTAGAGATAAGAGGCGCGGGCATAGGTGACGTGGCAGCTTTATGGCCGTTGGATTGTGGATCCAATAGTCCAAATCATTCCTCATGCTTAGTCTAACACTGAGTAGGGGCTTCAGGAGACTTTGGATGGTTTGGATGGCACCACGTGGCACCATCTAGACCATCCATCTTCTTTTCTCTGTAGGTGATGCCACACATGTCCGATCGGATTGATTTTTAGGTTGATGGATTGCGACTGTTGATCCGAATCATCCATGCTGTTGGATTTGTCGTTTGGTGCACAAATTTGTATCACCCTATATGCTAGCCGTTGATCTTCTATGGCTTATAAAAGATGCTACGGAGGTTCGATCAAGCAATTTTGGAGGTGTTGGACTTTGATTGTTGCCCTGATCACATCTGTATGGTTGGATCTTCCATCTAAAGCCTAGAAATATGTCACTCTGTCCCCTGGCCAAATAATTAGGGGAACTATTGCATAATTTACAGAAATTATTCTAAATGCATGATGATGCATGTTATGCAATATTTGTAATGTTGAATGTATCACGAGCTTAGGAACATGCATAAATAGGCATTTTATCCTAAATAAGTATGTATTCATCTGAATACATTCCCCTGATAGTAAATCAAGCGGACGTGTTAGTAGAAGTCTGGTCAACTGATAAAGACTTGCTTCCCCCATCAAACCCCACCAAAGCCTCTGAAGAAGAAGATAGAAAGTGAGCCTTATTATAAATACCATCAGGCTTGGGGGCACTCCACGGAGGACTACCAGGATTTGTGCAACTAGATCAAGTACCAAATCTGGCATGGTAATTTGGCCCATTTCGTTAAACGAAATAGAGGCCAAGATAAAGGCAAGCTTCTTGGAAGGTTTTGAGGAATATCACTGAGAGAAACTCCAATAGCTCCGAGGAGTCCATGTGATATCCATTCCAGAGCTAGAGGCAATGGAGACAACGGTGCCCATGACATACCAGGGGATTTCACTAGAACTCTCACATGTGGAATATCACCACCAGGTCATGGTGGCATTAAGGATGAGATGTTCAGGAAGTCGAGTGGCCGGGGTCTTGTCTCCTTAATTGACATTGCATTGGCAGGGCTTAGATGAAGAACAGATAGATGTGATCTTCGACATCAATGCCGCCACTGGCTCAAGGACTGCCCTTGCACCTATGGGGACCACTTGAGAGGTGTACCCGACCCTACAATGGGGTGAAAGGAGTTTCGTTCACTAGGCTGCCTCGAGGCTCTTCTCCCTTTCGGAACTGGCTGATATTATGGATCCCCTGTTAATAACTCTCCTCTTAGTTGGGCGGCAACAAGCCCGTCTCCTTGTAAATGAGCGTAGCGCCGTGGATGTCCTTTTCTTTAAGGCCCTCACGCAGTTGGGTCTTAGCAACGAGCATATGTCCCCACCAACCCACTCGGTAGTTGATTTTGGGAATCATAAAGTAATGTAGATTAGCTTGCTGGTGTCAATATGTGATGGGGATAGGCACCTCAACAGGACGACCACCTTCATTGTAGCTGGTTTGGTGATGGCATTGGACGACATCATAGGCCACCCCATGACCCACACTTTCCGGGTAATCCTCTTGTTTTTCCAATTCATACTCTTCCATTCCCTGTGTGGAAAAGGAATTGTCCATGGGGATTAATCTGCCGGTTGAGAGTTACTGTACTTTGAGTTTGAATGCTCAATGGAGAGAAGTCTCCCCAAACTTCATAACTGGAGAAAGAAGAGAAATTTGGTCTAGGCCCCGCAGGAGGAAGAAACCCCTATCCAGCCACTTGTATAGGAAATGAAGCTTGGTTCCTCAACCATGGCTATCCAATTGTAGCCTAATCAAATTGACAAGCTAGTCCAGATAGGAGCTGAGTTACCCACTCCCGAAGTTCATGAGCTGCTCCTCTTATTAAGGTCTAATGGGGACACTTTTACATGTTCTGATAATGACCTAACAAGAGTGGACCCATCTCTGATAGAGCATTGACTCAATATGTAGTAGAGTTCCTAAGTAGTCAAGCAAGCCAAACGGCATATGTTGCCAGAATAGTGGTAGGCGGCCGCTGTAGAAGTGGACAAGCTATTGGAGGCGGGATTCATTGAGCAATCCATCTATTGGGAATGGCTATCCAATATTGTGATGGTCAAGAAATCAAATGATAAATGAAGGATATGTGTGGACTTCACAAATGTAAATGGTGCCTGCCCAAAGGATGAGTTCCCCTTGGCAAAGATTGATGTCCTCGTAGACTCCTGTAGTGGACAATCACACATGTATTTCCTTAATGCTTATAGTGGTTATCACTAGATAAGCTTAGCTTCAACTGACATGCCCCATACTTCATTTATAACTGATAGGGGTCTATTTTAGTATAGAGTCATGCCCTTTGGCCTAAAAAACACTGGAGCTACTTATCGACATCTTGTAAATTTGGTGTTTGCTCATCAAATTGGAAAGTCATTTGAAGTGTATATTAATGATATGCTTATGAAAAGCTTGAGTTTCTCCCAACATTTGAAGAACTTAGCCCAGGTGTTCCAAGTCTTAAGGGACACTCGGCTTTGCCTGAATCTTGAGAAGTATGCATTTGGCAAGTCCTCGGGAAAATTCTTGGGCTTCATGGTCTCTAATCACGAGATAGAGGCCAACCTCGACAAAATTCAAGCGATTATGGTTCTAACACCCCGACTAATCTGAAGGGAATCCAGTTGTTAGTTGACAAGATTGTGGCCTTAGGTTGCTTCTTGTCTCAATCTTCAAACAAGTATACCTTTTTTTATGAATGTATCAAGAAGGGAAAGGCTACACACTAGCACAGTGGACCCCTCAATGCCATCAAGCCCTCGAGGAGGTTAAGAAATCCCTTTAGTAGCCCCACATTCTCATAGCTCCCAATGACGGGGAACCCTTGTTCCTTTATCTGGTAGCTCTATTATTGCTGTTAGTGCCGTCCTATTATGTAAGTGCAATAGAATACAATAGCCAGTGTATTTTGTTAGCAAAACTTACTAAGGGGTGGGAGAAAGATACATAGTGATTGAGAAGCTTAGCCTCTCCCTGATAGCTGCCACCAGAAAGCTACACCCATATTTCTGGGAGCACACAATAGCTGTACTCACGGATTACCCCTTGTGCCAAATGCTTTATAAGCCAACCGGGTCAACCTGATAGATGAAATGGGCTATGGAGTTGGCAGAATTTGATATTAAATATCAGGCACAAAAATCCATTAAAAGGCAAGTCCTGGTAGACTTTATAGCAGAATTCACGGATCTGGGGCCTCCCACCACCTTGCCGTGGAGACTGTATGTTGATGAGTCCTCAATGATGGTAGGGGCCAGCACTAGAATCACTCTGATAGCTCTCGATGGCACTATAATAAGTATGCCATCAAGCTGGCTTTTCCCACCTCAAACAATATCGCTGACTATGAGGCCTTGTTAGTTGTCCTCAGGGTAGCAAAATCCATAGGGGATTCATGTTTAGAGATCCATACGGACTCACAATTAGTAGCCAACTAGATTAATGGTGAATATCAGGCTAAAGATCCTAGTATGAGCCTCTACATAGACCAAGTAAAATAGGAGCTATTAAATTTTAAGGCCACCTTGGTTAAGCGGGTGCCTCAGTCTGACAATCCATTGGCTCATGCTCTATTCCGCCTAGCATCCGCCATTCCTGTAGGACAAGAGGATGATATACTCTTGCAGGCATTAAATAGGCCTATAGTGCTCCCTCCACAATCACTCATGATCGAACTAATTGCCTCTTAGATGACTCCAATAATAACTTTCCTAAATACAACTGAGTTACATCCCGAGGAACCTCAACCCAAAGCTTTCCAACTAAAAGCCTTACGCTACACATTGATAGGCGGACAATTGTATAAGAGGGGTTATTCAACCCCCTTATTATGATGTCTCATCTCGGAGGAAGTCTCTCAGGCACTTCAAGAATCCTACAGTGGTATTTGTGGCAATCATGAAGATACAAAGCCCTTGTGGCCCGCCTGATTCAAATAGGACATTTTTTACCCTAGATGAAGCAGCAATGCAAAGAGTTTGTATGCAAATGTGATAACTGTCAAAATTTCACCCTAATCCATCATCTCCTGCTTGGAAAGATGGTGTCCATTATGTCCCTAATTCGCTTTGCTAAATGGGAAATGGATTTCGTTGGGCCTTTCTCACCTGCACCTACTAAAAAACATTTTATCCTGGTACCAATGGACTATTTTTCAAAATGGATTGAAGTAGAGGCCATGGCTAGCCCAATAGCTGATAGGGTCATAACATTTCTATGAAAGAACATTATTGCTTGTTATGGATGCCCAAGAGCCATTGACACTGATAATGGTACCCAGCTTGCCTCCAAAAAGTTTGAAGATTTTTGTACAAGTTTGGACATCCACCTATGTTTTGCGTTTGTTGCTCACCCTCAAACAAACGGACAAGTGGAGGTAATCAATCATACGATTATCACTGCACTTAAAAGATGGTTGGATTCTACGAAAGGAAGATGGGTGGATGAATTATCGGATGTATTGTGCGGATATCATACCAGTTAGAAGACCGTAACCAGCTACACGCCCTTCAGCTTAGTAAATGGTATGGAGGCCCGGTTGTCGATTGAGACGATCCTCCCCACATATTGCTCTCAATTATATGACCTGCTCACTAATGAAGACCAAGTCTGCCTAGCCCTAGACTTAGTGGACGAGGTCAGAGAAGAAGCATCGAAGGCAACAACCCTATACAAAGAAAAGAGGGCTGCTACCCATGACAGGTGATCGCACGTGTTTCGCATGTTTGAAATTAGGGTTACAAGTAACCCATCATTGTAGTTGCAAAACTCATGATCAAATAAAATTTATACCGAAACTCCAAGGGAGTCCCAGGTTGAACACTGGGAGGCGACGTTTACTTTATATGAAAACAACACTTCGATTTGTTTCTTTTTGGTGTTTTAGGGTTTTGTTATTTTTTTTGTTTTTGAAATAAAATGACAAGCAATCACAAGATAGAGATGGTATCAAATATGATATATTGCATGAATTCCTATTACAATAATCTACGATAGCATAGAAAGAGAAAGAGGTGAGAAGAAATCTCCTGAAGCGGCTGTTCAGTGAGACGATGGTGCCTGGCAGAAGCTCGAACGAAGGAGGTGAGGAGTAGGACAATGGAGGTGAGATGCAGGACATCAGGTAGAGGAAAGCTTCACCATGGCTTCGGAATGGAGGTGAGAAGGTGGAGATGATCTACTACCGGAATGGAGGTGGGAGGATGGCTCCTAGGCGACCTATGAATGGGGATGGGAAGATGGAGGAATATTTGGTGAGGCAGATGTTCGCTACACTAATAGGAGCCTTGGGAGCTTGAGAGTAAGCTCTAACAGAGCATTGGTAGGCTTGCTAGAGCTTAGGAGTAGGTAGGAGTAGAGTAGATAGAGATGGTTTGGTGAGGGGGGTGTATAGGCCTTTATATAGTGGATGGGAAGAAGAGAATCCCGTGCACAGGCATTCAGCGATAGCTACAAGCATCACTAAAGGTCGCTCAAGCTGTCACCAAAAGATCTGCACCTCTTCATTGCCTTGGTTGGCGCACGCACTGCGCAGGCCATTTAGTGACAGCAGTAAGGGTCACTAAAGGCCCGCTCTTTTGTCATAAATCCCGCACCAACCGCTCACACTCGCAACTATCATTGCACATGTAGGCGCTGATGAATCCTGTCCATCGGATGAAGGATTGCACAGTCGAGAGAAGATTGCGCCCCTTCAAAAAAGTTTAATTGCACTCCTCGTCATCAGCCGTCGGATGCTGCGTTCAGACGTCTTAACTGTGCGTGTCAGATGGTGCGTTCTCGAGGTGCATCGGTGGCTAGGTGCAGCATCCATGCTCAACTATGTCGACGTAGCTACTTCCTTTGCCGCCCAATCTTCCATCGACGACTTAATTTTCCTCTCGCATGCACTTCAACAGATAAAATCCGCATGCGGGGCTTCGAACACATGGCCATGCGTTGTGAGCTGAGGTGCAAACCACTGTGCTGAGGGTCGTTATGTGCTCCACTTACGAAATAAGCTTCCGCACCCACGACCGTTGGATGAAGATCCAACGGTCGAGATGACTCCTCGCTTGATCTACCTGAGATGCTTCTTCAACCGTGGTGCACACATCTTAGCCATTGGATTGAGATCGAACGACTGGGATCTGATCTTGTGACGGTCTTGGAGACACCTTAGTTCAGGTAGGGTGGCCTGGATGGTGACATGTGGCACCATTTGGGTCATCCATCTTCTTCTTCTTCTTGCGGAGGGTGCTATAGAGCTCAGATCGAGGCGATTCTCACGTTGACGGACTATGATCATTGCTCTGAATCCATCTGTACGGTCGAATTCTTCATCCGAAGCCTATAAAGATGTCGCACTGCTTCTTGGCCATGTAAAATGATGGAATTAATGTACATAATATACAACTATCCTAAATGCAATGTAATGGATGTTTGTGCAATATTTATATCATGATATGCAATGCTAGGCTTAAGAACTATCATAAATAAGCATTTTACGATGAATTTGTGCATGTTTATCAATAGGTGATTCAAGAAGAGGAAATTCTCTGAAGGGGACTTAGTTTTACGTCTCAACGGAGCATTCTAGTTGATAGAGTCAGATGACAAGTTGGATGCCAACAAGGAAGGACCTTAGAAAGTTTGCAAGGATAATGATGCTAATTATTATAAACTACAAACACTTAGTAGTAAGCTAGTCCCTCACACATGGCATGCTAGCAACTTGGGGATGTGTTACAAATAAATAATAAAGTATAGAGAAAAAGAAGTTTCTTCCATTCATTGCTGTAAAGGGCTACATCATAACAACTATTTCTAAGGGTCGTTCCTATCAAACTACCAATAAAAAAGTGAAAATATAAAGAAAGGGGAAAAAATAATGCCCATGAATAAGTGAAGGTTCACTCCAGATCCTTGAGAATGTTGAGCTTAGGAGTTAGGGGAGTTCAGACGACCTCGTAGGCGAGGTAGAGACAACTAGAGGGTTGTTCACTCCCTCCATCAGTAGGTGAGGCTAGTCCTATCCAACTCCTCTTCAAAAGCGGGTGATGGGAACACCATCATAGGCCCTAACTAGCCACTTTTAGTCAAGTATGATTGATAAAAGCTCCTACATAATCATCTGAGGGTGATAATTCTATATTATTCTGATTTCAGAGAATAATAGGAAATCAGGGTTAATTTTGTAATTTTAACAACACATCATAAATGCAGAGTATCCACAGGGTTTGTCAGGGGTTAATTGAAGTTCAATTACGCATTAAAATCCAAAGAGTGGGTCTACACGGATAGAAATGGGGTTTCACATGTTTCGAGAATCGTAATAGCACACAAAACCCTAATTTCAAACCTACTTAAATTAAAGATGTTTTGGTCAAGATAAAATTCATCTAAACCTCTTAAAATTCATATAAAAATATTCTAAGAGGTTTGGTATCTTTGGTGTGACCAAGTGAACCCATTTTGACCTTAAACAAAGTTTCAAATGGGATTTTACCCTAATTTTGGCTTCTGTGCAAATTTCCTAGTCAAATGTGATCAAAACTAAAATCCAACTTCACCATTATATTCCTTGGGTCCAAATTAGGTTGGTACCAAAATTTTGCCCCAATCAGAGTCCATCTTAACCTAGTTTGCATTCCAGTCCCTAAAACTTCTATTTCCTACACTCTAACCCTTAACTTTCAAAATATCTTGCAAATAGGTCCCCAACTTTGTCATCTTCTTCATGAAACACCCTTGCCACTTGAAGCTTCATGGTTTCCTAAAATAGAAGTCAATGCGACTTTGACTCAGGCAAATCCTCATCGAATTATCTCCAAATCCCACCAAAATTGGTGGGAATGGAGTTTAGACCAAGATGAATCATACAAATGCAATCCCAGACCTTGATTTGGAATAAGGAGCTCCACCGAGATTCATGAAATTGTGGCATTTCTTGATTAGAAATCTCAACTCAATCACATGAATTCCCATATTTAGAGCTCGAGTTTGAGCTCTATAAAGAGTCCTCTTGTCACGACCGTCTTCCTTTGCAAGGTTTAGGCCCAAAATTTTTCTCCTCCTTCCTCAATCTTCTCTGATCAAGCTTCGACGCCACCTCCTCGACTTCTTCCTATGACTAACCTACAACCAAACTGGCTGGTTCTCCTTCATCCTCGACTTCGTCCGCTCCTCGACTGCCAACTCAGGAGCTGCCTCCCCCTCTCCTTGTCGTCATCTTGGCCATCAGAGCATTCCTCGTCTCCAGTGTCGACCAATCGAAACCGATGTGAAATCCTCATCCCCTTCATCTGTAGATAAGTTCTCTCTCTCTCTCTCTCCCTTTCTACTTCAATTCCACCTACTTAGATCTTAGGTTCAACCCCAAAACAACCCTCAACCCCATTGTCTTCCCTACGGTTGACGATGCCTCTAGCGAAGCTATGCTGCCACTACACCACACGAAACTACTCACCGTCACCTTTACTAGTTCTGTCACACTTCAGAGAGCAAAATCCCTCTGATTACTGAGGCTATCGGCCTCTCCATGCCCTTGCCGGATGACCCATCTTTCTGTCACCTCCTCCGACATTATCCGGCCGTGATTGACCTCAATCCACCAAAGGAACACCACCACCAAACTCCTCACACATCGGTGACCCTTCTAGACCATCTAATTGGGGCCAAGCACTCATATTCATGATTATAGGTGCTAACCACCATTGAAGGCAGCTCCGCCTCCATTCGTCATCCTCTGACCGTCATCCTCATTACTGCCACTCACTATCGAAGCAGTTTGACCTTGTGAAGGCATCAACTTCACCAATCGAGTGAAGGATTGACACCATCAACTAGAATCGGAGAAGCCTTCATCTATTGCACACTCAAGGGAGAAAGCTTAATAAAGTCCCACATTGTATATCAACGAGCTGCTTGCAGCATATAAAGAGAAATTGTGCCATTGCCTCATTGCCTCAGTAACATAGGGGGTGAGGTCCCCCATGCACATGCTTACCCACGAGCTCACTCCTTACCCGTGACCATTGCTTGTGGGTCTAGACCCTACCTGGATCCGATTACTCACTTATATATCTGATTACCCAGTTCTGAGAAGGAAAGAGGAGGGAATCTAAGGAGGGTGGGGGGTGGTTTTGCACTATTCATCCTTAAGATGCATGCGTCTTAGTTCTATACTTAGCATCTTGATCGCACAGTAATCATAGGTCTTAATTGACCTAAATTAGGCTAGAACTTAGCATAAGCTAGTGTAATTCATGCATGCATAAGCATTATTGGCATCCTTACTGCTTTCCTTTAGTTATGCATGAAATAATGATATAATGTACTAATTAAGTGCATTATATAAATTGAAGGAAATAGGAAGCTTAGAAGTTGGATCTGAACCTGGACCTGAAGCTGGTGCTGCATCAGAGCTGGAGCGGAAGATTAGAATAAAATGTAGTAGAGAAATAATGTAAAGGGTTGAGGTATGCTATTCTATTAAGTAGAAGCAAAGCAGTTAAATTATGAAGAACTTAGGTTCAATCCTAGCCCTAGGATAGCCCTAAAAGACCTCCCAAGCCTTAGCCACCCTTATATTAGGTCACCATAGCCTAAGATGCCTTAAAACGCCAATTCTAGCCCTTATCTGGACATCCAGGCAAGTTATTAGATGTCCAAGAGCCATAGCCACAACCCTTACACCTTAAACCCATGGTTGCAATGTTATTGGACGTCCAGACACTTGGTTAGACTTCCAATTTCTGTAGAATACCCAAGATAGAACCTTGAATCCCTCCTGACTCTGATTGGATGTCCAAACAACAAATCTAGACTTCTAATTTTTGAGTATAAGTCATCTGATACCTTTATTGGATGTCTGGAACTGCTCTCCAGTTCCTGTTTTGGAATTCAAGCTTGGATCTTGAGTTCCTAAGTCCCTAAACCCAATTCCAACCCCTTGGGAACCTAAATTAAGGTACCCTAACCCTAGTACACCACCTTTAGACCCTCCTAAGAACCTAATTAGGTTCTCATTAAGCCCAATTGACTTAGATCATAGTCAATTACCATTGCCTATTCAATTGGACTCATAAAGTCCAATTGAGTTTAGATCTCAACCAATACAAGTCCAATTAGACTCAGTGAGAGTCCAATTGACCTAAGCCCAACCTCATTGAGTTATTTCACTCTTAATTAGGTTCACACTCATTCAATTAAACTTGTGTTAAGTTTGATTTCATTTTCTCCTTAGCAAATTAGTGTTTGCAACCCTAATTTGAGACCTACCCTAACCTAAACCTATTAGGACATAACCTAGCTCACTTAGCCACCTAGGGCATGACCACACACACACACACACCCATTCACACACACCCACCCACATAGAGTTCTCTAGAACTCTCTTCAAGGTGGCGTCACTCTTGGTTGCTAAAATTAGAAACCAAGAGCCATTCGATTTTTAGATCCACAAATGGTGGATCTAAAACCCACCTTGGATGGCCACACTTGGAGCTCTCTCTAGGGAGTTCTACACTTCCCTAGAGAGTCTCTCTTAGGTTTGTAAAAAGACCTAAGGGGTGGCCATTTGCACCCATTCAAGCTTGGCACCATTATTCCACCTTCCATAGCATAGCTCCACCTCCACACCTCCACCTCCACGGGCTCTCACCATGGCCAGTAGCAGCTCCACGCCAAAAGCTTGGATCACCTCCTCCTCACCTCTCTAAGGGTTGACCTAACCCCCATTGGCCACCCCTCCTCCTCTCAACCAACTCAAAGGCCATCGGAGCCCACCTCCATATGCCCTTATTTGTGCTAACTAAGTAGATATAGTTCTTCATAGATTTACTACTTTATTACTGCTTAGTAGTGTAGCTTCATATTCTCCCCCAATGATGCATGCATAATCCCCCCATAGATTCATGTATGCAGTCATTTTCTGCTAGCGAGTAGTTTATGTTTCAAGTTTTCTTGTACCAAGGATTCCTCTAGCTGTGCTCTGTAACTCTGATGCAATCAATGAAATCATCTTTTTATATATCTATATATCTATCAATGAAAATCACCATGTGCTTGATTGCAATATCTTTCTCGTGATAATCAGTTGCCTACACTCATTTTATATTTCTACTGCAACAGCATGTTGTGCATGAATACGTACATAATCATAAATTGGCATGAGTTTTTAAGCAAGTAGAGCGAGTGAGATCAAAATTATTTTGCATTTCCATAACACCTCCCAAAGATGAACGACCAGGACTCCAATTCTCATTATTTTAGAAATATTTTTGTTTTGATCGGATTTCGCACTATACTACGACATAACGATGATTTTCAAATTTGAAAATGTGAGATCCTAGCCGAACAAATCTCTGAGAAGGGTTCCAGCTCTGTGTTAGCACTCTGGTGCCTTGTGTTGCTTTGAGACTTAAGGCGTCTGAGGTTCGCCTCAGACATCTAAATTGGGATTGGTTGCGAACACTGTGGCATTATTTGAGGCTCTACTAATGTGGAATTGAGAGATTAGTGGTTCAATACCACTGTAGCAAAATTGATTTGATTGTGAATGCCTTGGCATGTGCCTAATTGTGGGATTTAAGTGGTAATTCAAATCACCATTTCTTATAGTCCTTTTCATTCTTTTTATCCGAATAATTCTTGAGATACAATTTGGGTTATTATTGCATACATTTTTTATTATTGATATTCATTACATATCTTTGTTATTGTGCTCATTATTTCTAATTGCGATTAGTGTGTGAATTCCATATTTGCTCTCTATAAACGACCTCGGACTCAATTCTTTATTTTCGTGCACTCTTACAAATTTAAAGGCTGTTGCATTTTTGTTGATCGTACTACAACTCACATTTCATAAAACTCAATGAATTAGCATGCAACATTTTGGCGTCGTTGCCTGGGAGCAATGTGCAATTCACCACTGATCTTATCTTTCTTGATTGAGCTATTACTAAGTTTCCCTATTTGTTTTGCTGTGATTTTGCGAGGTACTTCACAAGATCTTTCGTGCAATCAACCACTCCAGGGCCAGGTAAAATTTCACTTCTTCCCTAATCTCCTCCTAATCTTGGGAAAGAGAAAAAGGAAACAAATGAATTAGGATCCACTTACCTTATTTTTATAGTAATCATTATATAAAAGGAAAAAAGTTTCTTGATTTGTGAAATTGATTTGATATCTGATTGAAGTGAGATAATTTGATTTGAGATCTCCATCCTAATTTCTTGTACCTATTAGGGATTTATGCTTAAATTCTCAACATCTTGGACTATTCACATTCTTGTTTGAGTCCAAGGTGTCATATTTGAGATCAAATTGGACTTGAAATAGAGCTAATTAGGGTTTCCACTTTAGGGTTGTGAAGTATTAGTATACATTTTCCTGCATTAAAGGAAATTGAACTTACCACATTTGTGTGCTATCCAAGCCCTTGTTTGGAAAGATCTATTCAAGAAAACCCTAAAATCAAGGCTCTAAATTCACTTAAACTATGAAATTTTGGACCTAAAAACCTGAGAGACAATTCAGGGTGATTTTGGGTCTTGATCTAAATTTCATCCTCAATCTTTAGGCCAGGTCAAGTGAAGTTGGTCAACTTTGTGGGTCAGCCAACCTCCAAATTAGGTCACAAATTGAATCAACTTCTAAATCAAGTGAAATTCAAGGCACAAATTAGGACTAAAATTGGTAGACATAAGGTCTAAATTCACACATTTCGATCTACTTGAAACTGCAGTGACAAGGAAGGTTGGGTGGGGGAAACCTTGTAACCCATGGGGATGCTCTACCGTGGAAGGGTCTTTGCGGGACTCTCCCTTCCTGGCTGCCCAAGTAATTCTAGGATGTGTGGATTTCTGATTCAAAGGTATCATCCACGTCAAAACAACCTTAGTCATCCAAAAATCTTTAGGTGCCTTGATTGAATCCAATAAACATCCAGTCCCTCATCTATTTTCTAGAGCACATACATAAGAAAGGTCTTAGGTTTGACCTAGAGGCCTCCTTTGGAGTTGATCTTTTTGGGGAAATTCTGATCTGATCTAGTCAATTCAATCTGGACCTGAATTTGATTCTACATCATGATCCACCACCTGATTTGAAAATGCAACTTGACAACATAGGAAGACTGTTTAGGAAACCTAAATCCTAAATGAGCATGAAAGACAAAATGATCAAGGCACTCTTAAATATCATGATGAGTATTACAAAACCTCTGATCCATTTAGCAGAGTTCTAGTTAATGTGTCAGAAATAACAACCTTCGTTGTGAATCGTGCCCAGCTAATGTTGACACAAATAATAAATGGTTCAACCTAGGATATTCTCATGACAGAATACATTGAATTCGAGAGATTGCATAATGCTGAGTATCTCCAATGTCTGACAAATCCACTACATTGGGAAATGCACCAAGATATTAAGAAATGGGAGAATTTGATAAATCTATTGAAACTAACCATCAATCAAAAATATCCATATATCCACTCAGAAATTGATGAGACATCTTGGGGCAATGTTGATCAATATGTTTGCCCAGAGCCCAGGTTAGAAAATCAAGGTTGTCATGGACACCCAACCTCAATGGAATAATATTCAAATTTTGCGTAGAAGGGCATACCTAGTCTTGATGTTGGTTGGGTGGATCGAGTTGCAGGTGTTCCCAATTGTGAACCAGCCTTAGAGAGCCATGAAGCTGGTCCATTATGCCTTGATTTTCTAAACACCTGTAGTGAGCTTGAATCAGAACCTCTCGAGGAGGTAGTTCCCATACCTTAGCCTATTAAGGTAATCCTCAAGAGTGATTATGACATCCCAATTCAACCATGTCCAGATTCTAGTGACCCAATTCCTAACCTTGACCTAGAATCTAGATTTGAGCCTATTTAGGAAGATCATGAGACCCAATGTGATGAGAACCAGATTTTCGATCTGGATTATGATGTTGGGCTCGTATTTGATGGTTATACCTCTCTAGACTTAGAAGAACGAATTGATTTTTTGCAAGTCGCACCGATTTATGATGCAGAAACAGAGGAGTTGGAAGAATTGGGATTTGATTGGGTCTACCCTAGGAGCCAAGAACGTGAGCCTTTGCCTAATAAGGACACCATTTTGAGCTCAGAATTTGAGATTAGGTTAGATCGAAGTCAAGTTATTGATTCTATGCATCATGATTTATTTTGTGGTGGAAATCCCGATCTGGAATCAGGTTCAGAAATTGATTTTTGCAAATTCTTCGATGACTTGGAGTCATACTCTAATTTCGGAGATTCATTGTTTCCAGATGATTATGAGCAAGTTTACTATCTCAGCATCCATGATCCATTCTTTGATTCTGGTGCGAAGGCTGATGATTTGGACCTTGATGCAACCACACCACATACGAAGCTTTTCAAAATCCGATCCCAACCCCGACCCACCACCAGAATCAATTTCTATTCTGACTCACCTCTTTCTGATTTGGTCGCATATGATTCACCTCCATCTTTTAATTGGAATCAGACATTGATCAGACCAATAATCAAGTCTTATCCTTCTCTGATCTCACTAGTAGGGTTCTTACATTCTTCATTGATCCATTGACTTTTGAGGATCCCTACTCTAATCAGGCTGAATAGATTCAGCCAAACCTTGATTCACATTTCCATATCTTTTCGAGAAACATAGCATCTAGTGGGCTCCACATCTATTGATTCACATCCATCAACCCACCAGATTGATTAGGTTTGGTTTGCATCATCAGCCTGTTGACCTGAACAAGCACCTGGTTGGACCAACCAGGCTACTCATCAAGGTGCTTATTCTACAAAATTCCTTCGATTTGACCACCCCTTCTCTTTAACCACATTCTACTCGGCTGAAGGGATTGAATTTAGCGCTTAACAGGAGGCAACTCAGCATTTCAAAAACTCGAGACCCTTCTCATCCTTTTGAGCTACACTCTTACTGCACCTAAGAGTTCAACTTTAGAACAGTTGACTCCACCTTTGATACCTATATCAGAGCTAGAAATTATCCGCAATAGTCATTCCGGCCTGTTCATCACCCACCTGTTCTAATGTACGATCTAAACTAAACTTGACCCCACCTAATTTACAATGAGGACATTGCAAATCTTAGGCATGGGGGGTGTTAAAGTGCAAACAAATGAAAATTCAATTCTCTGAGGGGTTCTGATAAAAGAAATGAAGGGGGGAAGTTTTATGAAATGATTGAAAATCTTTCTTGATGAGGAAAATAGGAGGAAATACAAAATATGAAAAAGGAGAGAAATCAAGAAAAAATTTGATAGTCATACCATATGATTATGGGATTTACTTAAGTTCAAGACCAAATAAAAAAAAAAAGATTAATCATGAAGTGCTAGAGGCAAGGAGATTAGTAAGAGTGATGATCTTATGCCTCTTGGACCTATTTCAAGGTTTAAACACTCAAGTATTCATTAAGATCCAAATTAGTCCTCAAGAGGTAGAGGAAAGAGCGAAGCTGATGTAGTAGGTCTAAGGCTTAAGGATTATTCAGCCCCATTGCCTGCCCTTTGGTTTGCGAGACTTGGTAACCTAAGTGCCCAAAAATCACACATTAAGTCTAGTTTAGTGCGCTTAATAAAGAAAATCATGCCATAAGTGTTCTATTATGAAAAGTCATCTCAAAGATCTAGCTTAGGAGCGACTCGACAACACAAGTTGATTGGACGAGTTCCTATTGTAGAGAGATGGGAAATTCCCCTCGAAGATGTGTAATAACATATTGTCTCCTCGGTGCTTGTCTCCTAAGATATCTAAATATCCTACTAGGGGCATGTAAGCACCTTGTGATGGTTCAGGTGCCATGGATGGGATTATCCCAAAATGTCGATTGCTAGGGCCTAAATTTACCTACAGAACGCCATGGGTGGCACCATATTGAAGTGTCAATAGCCAGGGTTTTGGAGGTTGCTATGGGCGGTGCTACCTCGAAGCATCGATTGCTAGGGACCCTTCGAGTAATGATGGTGGGGACAAGGAATTTGATACAGATCGTGTTTAGGGCCAATTCAAGGCTGGGTTTAGGGACTTATAAAAAGAAAAGAGAGAAAACTCTCAAAATGAAAAAAATCCTTCTCTATCTCTCTCTTATCAAAATGCACTAGTAAACTAAACCTGGACATGATACGTTTACACACGAGTGCTTTAACCGCTGGGGTGAACAAACCTCTGGATAGTTTTTGCGGGCCTTAGAAACCTTCATGACTGACCCAGGCTGAAGTTGGTTAAGTCTAGATCTTGCCTGTTACTTGAGTACCTCTAGGCTTATTATTGGTATTTTGATTTGATTTCTAGAGATGAGTCTTAGTAGGGCATCTTAACGGTTACATCCGACTTACAGACCTAGTTTGATCCATCGGATTTTACTAGGGAGTAGCAAAACCTAGGCATGGGGGTATGATGGGAACACCATCATAGGCCCTAACTAGCCACTTTTAGACAGGTATGATTGATAAAATCTCCTACATAATCATCTGAGGGTCGTAATTCCATATTATTTTGATTTAAGAGAAGAGTGGGAAATCAAGGTTAATTCTGTAATTTTAATAGCACATCATAAATGCAGAGTAACTACAGGGTTTGTCAGGGGTTACTTGAAGGTTAATTGAGCATTAAAGTCCAAAGAGTGGGTCCACACAGACAGAAATGGAGTTTCATGCATTTCGAGAACCGCAACAACACTCAAAACCCTAATTTCAGACCTGCTTAAATTAAAGAGGTTCTAGTCAGGATAATATTCATGTAAACCTCCTAAAATTCATATAAAAATATTTCAAGAGGTTTGGTACCTCTGGTTTGACCATCTGAACCTATTTTGACCTTGAATAGAGTTTCAGATGGGATTTTACCCTAATTTGGGCTTAAATTAAAGAGGTTCTGGTCAGGATAATATTCATGTAAACCTCCTAAAATTCATATAAAAATATTTCAAGAGGTTTGGTACCTCTGGTTTGACCATCTGAACCTATTTTGACCTTGAATAGAGTTTCAGATGGGATTTTACCCTAATTTGGGCTTCTATAGAAATTGCACAACCAAACGTGTTCAAAAATAAAAGCCAACTTCACCATTATATTTCTTGGGTCCAAATTAGGTTGATACCAAAATTTGGGTCCAATCAGAGTTCATCTTGACCTAGTTTGCATTTCAATCCCTAAAACCTCTATTTCGTACACTCAGACCCCTAACATTCGAAATCTCTTGCAAATTGGTCTCCAACTTTGTCATGGTTTTCACAAAATGCTCCCTGTTGCCTGAAGCTTCAAGGTTTCCTAAAATATAAGTCAACGCGACTTTGACTCAGGCAAATCCTCATCAAATCATCTCCAAATCCCATAAAACTTGGTAGGACTATAGTTCAAACCATGACAATTCATACAAACGCAATCCAAGACCCTAATTTGGAGTAAGGAGCTCCAACGAGATTCATGAAATTGTGGGGTTTCTTGATTAGAAATCTCAACTCAATCATATGAATTCCCTGATTTAGAGCGTGAGTTTGAGCTCTATAAAGAGCCCTCTTGTCACGACTGTCTTCCTTAGCAAGGTTTAGGCCCAAAATTCTTCTCCTCCTTCCCTGGTCTTCTTTGATCGAGCTCCGGCGACACCACCTCGATCTTCTTATGGCCAATCAATAGCCAAATTGGTTGGTTCTCCTTCATCCCTGACTTCGTCCGCTCCTCAACAGCCAACTCAGGAGTAGCCTCCCCTTCTCGTCGTTGCCGTCCTGACCACCGGAGTATTCCTCGTCTTCGACGTCGACCAATCAAAGCAGGCACCGAATCCTCATACTCTTCATCCGTAGATAGGATCTCTCTTTCTCTCCCTTTCTACTTCAATTCCACCTACTTAGATCTTAGGTTCGACCCTAAAACCACCCTCAACCCCATCGTCTTCCCCACGGTTGACGATGCCTCCGGCGAAGCCATGCTGCCACTACACCGCGTGAAATCACTTGTCATCACCTTCACTAGCTCCGCCACAGTTTAGAGTGCAAAAGCCCTCTGATTGCTGAGGCTATCGGCCTTTCACACCGTTGCTAGACAACCCATCCTTCCGCCACCTCCTCCGACATCGTTCGGCCATGATCGACCTCAATCCACCAAAGGAACACCACCACCAAACTCGTCACACATTGGCGACCCCTCTGGACCATCTAATTGGGGCCAAGCATTGGTATTCATGATTACAGGTACTTACCACTGTTGATGACTGCTCCTCCTCCATCTGCCATCCTCCAGCCGTCGTCCTCATTGTTGCCACCTGCTATCAAAGCGGTTTGACCTCGCGAAGGCATCAGCTTCACCAATTGAGTGAAGGATCAACACCATCAACTAGAATCGAAGAAGCCTTCATCTACTATGCACGCAAAGGTGAAAGCTCAACAAAGTCCCACATCGTATACCGATAAGCTGCCTGCAGCATATAAAGAGAATTTATGTTGTTGCCTTGTTTCCTCAATAACATGAGGGGCGAGGTCCCCCACCCACGGGCTCTCATTCCTCACCCGCGACAACTGTCTGCGGGTGTGGGCCCTACCTGAATCCAATTACTTGCTTATATGTCCGATTACCCAATTCTGAGAAGGGAAGAGGTGGGAATCTAAGGAGGGTGGGGGGCGAATTTGCATTGTCCATCCTCAAGACGTGTGCCTCTTAGTTCTATATTTAGCATCTCTGAGAAGGGTTCTAGCTCTGTGTCAGCACTCTGGTGCCTTATGTTGCTTTGAGACTTAAGGCATCTGAGGTTTGCCTCTGACGTCTGAATTGGGATTAGTTGTGAACATTGTGGCATTATTTGAGGTTGGTACTAACTTGGAAGAGATTAGTGGTTCAAGGCCATTGTAGCAAAATTGATTTGCTTATGAATGCCTTGGGATGTCCTTAATTGTGGGATTTAAGTGGTGATTCAAATCACCATTTTTTATAGTCCTTTCTATTCTTTTTATCCCAATAATTCTTGAGATAAAATTTGGGTTATTATTGCATACATTTTTTATTATTGATATTCATTGCATATCTTTGTTATTGTGCTCATTATTTCTTATTGCAATTAGTGAGTGAATTCCACATTTGCTCTTGCAAATGACCTTGAACTCAATTCTTTGTTTTCGAGCACTTTATAAATTTAAATGTTGTAAAGTGATTTTGTTGACTATACTACGATGCAAGATTTTCTCCCTTATAAATTTGACTCAAACGCTAACAATAGTAGGACTATTAGCCTAGTCCCTAGGCAGAGATGTGGGAGTATTATCCTCTATAAAGCCCTCCTCCTTCTGGTGGATGTACTCGCATCTAATTGGTCAATGGACCAACCACAAATCTCCTATGCCGAGGTACGTCCACCCTCTAAGAAGACTACATAGCTACCAAGGTACACTTCCCAGCCTCATTAGTGACAAGGTCCCAGCTACTCTTCATAAAAGGATCTAGCACCAAGAATTCCATGACAGCTTCTAGGTCCTTCTCTATCACGGAGCACTCCTTTCAGCAAGCTGGCGGGTTGTGACAAGCTCCCGCCTCAGCTCCTGCGCCTCCTCCTCCACTTCTCCTACACCTCCTTAGCCTTGGCGAGGTCGTCCATCATGCTGCTCAAGTGGAGTCACTCCTCCTCAAGCGATCTTTCAAACTCCTCCGTGACAGAAGAGTGGCATGTCTTGAACACCTAGACCTCTTCCTTCAGCCAGGATAAGCTAGTGATAGCCCCATCTAGCTTGTCTTCATGCTCTCCCACTCTCTTAAGATCCCTCTCATGGATCTTTCCAAGAGAATCATGGAGCTTGGTGGTTGTCTTCCTAACTATTCTTAAACCCAGTAGGGTAGCATTTACCTCCTTGTAGGCAAGGCTGAAGTAAGCAGGGAGGTCCCTGAAGGAGTTCAACCTCTTTATCTCCCCCTCAACCTCCTTCTCCGCCTTCAGGTGGGCAGCGTTGGCCTCCTCTAGCTGGCAGATAAAATTCTTCTGCTTTGCCCTAATAGTCACCACCCACTTCACTACCATATCCGTCGCTTCACTAGGGGTGGTGATGCTGGACCCAGAGAGAGATTCATTCGTAATAGAATTAGGGATAAACTTAAGCCCCAAGGTGTCCACCAACGTAGTAACAAGACAAGTGTTGTTGTAACATACTTGATAAGGCACCATGAAGGGTGAAAATTAAGGAGAAACTTATAACACAAAGACAGTAGAAGTAAATGTGCTTCAGATTCACCCTCAAGCTTGGAGGGTTAGTCAAGGTGATAGCATCTTGTAGGTCCGTAGCACCTGCCTCTCAAGGTCAACCAAGGTGGGGTCAACGCTTGTAAAGCCTCTTGCCCCTCGAGCTTGAGATGCCGATGCACTCCCAGGGGTCGTCGATGGTTTTCCAGACAAGGTGGCCTGTAGGGTGGCAGTAAGCTCCCAACTAGGGGGTGCCACTTGAAGTATCTCTTGAGCAGAGCTTGCAGTCCTCTGCCCAGAAGGTGTGGAACCACTCATACCCTAAGAACTAGTTGAAGCACTAGTTCCAGGGACCCCACGCACAGCGTTTTAAATACATTGCTAATCGCTAAACCCTTCCCCATGGCCGTTTGCTTAGCCATAGGTGAATGCGCTGGGAGTGCTAGCTCGGATAGGTAGGAAGCCTGCTTGGCTTCTTTCGTCCCATTCAGTGGAGACTTCCGCACCCTCAGCCTCGGCCGATGCTTGTTGGTGGGGAGACACGGAGTGGACGCTCTCTTCACCACCCATTCCCTCAAATATGGAAGAGATATGCACAGCCTTTGCTTGTCTCTTCTTTCGTTTGAGAGGCACCTCTTAAGGGTTGCAAGAAGACACTTCTCTTCTTCTCTTCTTACTCTCCTGGCAGTGAAGGGGTTGATGAGGTGTGGCTTATCATAGCTAAAATGCCTAAGTTAAATAGAAACTAGGTTAAACACTACATAATTAACACAAGAAATGAGTTATGTGTGAGAAATAATAGAAATGGCCTAAAATAGTAAATCAATGTTAAAAATGCAAAATTAAGTCACAAATTGAGAGATTCTATTCAAAGTTTAATATGGTGATCCAAATTGGAAATTGAACACATATTTGGTTTTAAAAGATCAAATTAAAAGTAAAATCATATTCTTAAATGTTCAATTGTGCTTCAATGAAAACTTGGTTTCATTTGAACATCAATAGGACCTCGCAAGCATCAGATTACGTTTAGGTCCTTAGGTTAGGGACTTGATTGAGAATCACTAGGGACCTATTTGCAACACTCGAGGTCCAATATGCATCAGTTCCTCGCCACTTATGGGTTTCTTCTTAAAATTCCTAACAATTTATCCATTACACCTGATAAGCTGCAGACTTCTTTGGGTGCACTATAGCCGCGAAGAACTTGCGCTACAGCCACCGTCGATTCTCTACTCCCCAGATCCAACTACCGATCCTGATTGAAGCTTCGCACGCCTATGTACATAGCCTTACCATGCCCCTCAGATCCCATCCTATGATGGGCTTTTGACAAAGAAGCTTCCCATGCATCTCTTCCCTTCAACCCACCGTTAAACCTAATTTAGCCTAATCTTACACGCTAGTGCTCAGATCCAGTGGCAAGCCTACTTAAGCACCTCCTTGGACCCTTGCGCGCACTACTAGCTCCCTCCCCCTGAGTGGTTCCTTTCCATCTATTCCCTTAACTTTCCACCTCTTTTCATCGCTTGCAGTGACAGAGCAAGTTGCTTTCCCACCATCGATCACCTTTAGCCGCTAGCTTCAGGCTCTTGGATACCTCCCTCGTCAACTGAAGGGTCTTCCCCATTTCGTGATCATCGGCCGCCAGCTGGTGACCTTGGACATCACCTTCTTCCCTTAGCTAGATTTACTACTTTGATAGCTAGTTTGATTGCTTTCTAGATTTGTTTTAGTGTGAGTTAGCATAATTTAGATCAATAGATGTAGTTTAGATGTCAAATTTTGTGATGGATTAGTTTAGATTAGAGTAGATTTAGTTTAGATCTGATCTGCCCTCTCTGATCAATTCAGATCAGAGAGGTGTTTTTCACACTTTTATTTTGATTCATTGTTCTTCCTCATCACCCCCTTATCCACGTTCTACTGATTTTCCTCGCAATTTGATTCTCATTTAACCTCATTCATCCGAGCATATCTAGATATGAAATTCTCAGATTTCATGATCTAGATAGTGTTCACAATACCTAGGGGTCCTCTCACTCACTCCATCTATTAACAACGACCCTCTATCTTGTTTTAATTAACTTGATTCACTTGATTCTTTCAGATTTGTGTTTCATGCCTAATCTTGCGATTTGGAGTCAATTCGAATTTATTTGAGTTTAATCGAGCGATTTGAGGTTTTAATTGCTAAATTGGGTGTAATGCAATGAATCTAAAGTGTTGGATTTAGTTTTCAATTTGTAGATGAGCTTACGCCCAATTGTAGCTTTGTTGTGGGTAATTCAAGGCAAGGAAAATCAGTGAGTCTGATTTGAGGTGTGAATAATGATTCAATGGGTTTAAATGAATCACCTACTGTCCCTATTCACCTGTCAATGGTGAAGAGGAACTCTAGTGATCACATCACCTTAGCAACTCAAGACCAAAACCTCTACAATAGGGCAACATGGTTTTAAGTTTGAATGACATGGAGTTTCAGATTTGATTAGAGGTCTAATTTGATTTTTGAATGAGTTTCTTTGTGTTGATTTTGCAATAATTGAGATGAACTTTTGATGGTTTAATTTTCATCTAGAATCATTTAGTATTAAAAATTCATTTCCTAGATTTCAGAGTTTTAAATGGTTTGTGAGAAAGGGATTTAATTAGATCTAAACATATAGAGCAATAAATCAAAAGGACTAATCTGAGTGTAACAGTCCAACATTGAGGTGAATTTGAGCATTAAATCAAATCTATGTGGTCTGATCAGAGCTGCAGCAGCAGCTTCCAGCTGTTGAATTTTGGTTGAGCAACAGCTGATATAGCAGCAGCAGCTGCTGGGTGTTTGCAACTGTTGTGCACTTTAGGACATCTGTAGCAGCTGTTGAAGTAGCAGCAGTAGTTGCACCATTGTTTAAGATGTCTGATATGTTGTTAGTAGAAGCTAAACTAAAATTTCAATTTCTGCTACTGGCTTTGTTGGATAGAGGATGATTTGAGATGGAATTTGGGTCTATTAAATGGATTAAGGAGTTGACTTGTGATGTATAGTTCTAGAAATTTACAAAACAAGCATTCATGTATAAAGTTAGATTCTAATTTGATGTTTATGCTTATATCTTGTTGCATTGGATCTTTGTCAGCTAGTTCTTATTGAGCCTAACAGTCTCAATTGTGATTTTAATGAAATACACTGTGAAAATCATGTTTAACTACTCAATCATCTTCTATGTTTTTTGTTAAGTGTTTGTGAATGCTTTAACTAAATATCATACCCTTAGAATAGAGCTTGAGGCCTTGGGTTCCTAAATTCATCATTCACTTTAGCCCTCTTATGTGTTAACTTGCACATAAATAAAAATACTTAAAAAATTTATAAATAAATAAAATAAACCTTAGCTTGGTAGAACATATCAATTGATTGTTCAGTATACCTTGGAATTTAATAAAAGACCAAAGTTCAAAAATCATAAAAAGAACTTCTTCTCTCTCTTCCCACCCTTTCTCTCTCATCCCATACCTCTCTTATTTATATAAAAGCTACAAAAATCAGAAAAAGCCTAAAAATACTTAAAAATACCTTGTATACTATGTATATATTTGTATATATAAGTTAAAACTAAGCTAAGTATATATATATTGTATAATATGATAATAAAGCCTATAATTAACTTATATATGTATTCTATATATTAAATAAAATAGTTAGAATGAATTATTATATAGATAACTTTATTGTATTATTATATATTAATTCATATAAACTAAATGTATATTAATCTAAGTAATTAGACAAACCTATCTCTATGTACATAATTATATCTAAAACAATACATACATATTTAGCTAAGTAATATGTAATGTATAGTACCTGTAGATTAATTTAATTATGTATTTACAGTAGATAATTAAGTTATTAGGTTAATTAGGTAATTTATTAACTTAAAATAAAATAAATTAGTGATTTAAGTGAATACTAAAGTAACTTATAATGTACACTTGTATAATATTATATTAAGTATTTTCAACCTATTTGTACTGTATTTATAATGTATTCTAGTATTTATAAATTAATTATGTTTATAACTAACTTAAACGAGTATTTAAAAGTAAATCGAAATAAAATCTCTAAAATATATTAAAACTATGTAATAAGTAATTTAATATGCAATTGAACTCTGTATAAGGTCAATTGTATGAGTAATTAAGCAATTTGTACTTTGATTAACAGATTAACCTTTAATTTAACATGTACAAATCACTAACTTTAACTAATTTTTATATATAACTAATTAAGTTATTTTACTAAATTAACTATATAATTATGTAGCCATATATAAGGACTTTCCAAATGTATAACTTAATTGGAAGTTGGATCCCATTTGAGCGCTCAATTCTAGGCTCAAAGTTGGGATTTTAGAATGTGCACAACGTGGTGTTGCACTAATTGGACGCTCATGAAAAGTAACACATCATGAGTGTCAAAAGAGTAGGTGCTGCATTTTTTGCCCCACGATCGTTAGCGTAGGGCGCAAACTCAAATGAGAATATGTATTGGTTATTCTTGAGGAGCATGCCACGTGCACCTGTAAGCGTGCATGGGTGCGTGCGTGTGCGTGTGTGTGCACAGGTGTGTGGGCATGTGAGCGCATGTGGGCTTGTTGGGCCTGAGAATGAACAAAAATTCACCTAATCTAAACCAAGGTTGGCTCACTAGTAGGAGTCTGGTCCCACCTATATGTATGCTGCATATCCTCCGAACGTGGTTTGGTCCGCCCATTAAACCAAAATTTTTGGCCCATGAATAGTATGTGCGTTGAGAGAGGGGCAAAATTTTCTAAGTGTTGTGAAAGAAAGAAGAGAAGAAAGGAGAGAGTAGAAAAAGATACTAAGTGTTAGCTATGTGTGTGCTTGTGTGTCTATGTGTATACGTATACTTATATATATTTATATATATTAAATAATATTGTATGTATATAAATAATGTATATGTAGATAGTATAGTATACATATATATATACATATGTATGAATCACAGAACTTGTTTTAGCCTTAAAAATATATAAATAAACTAGGGCTTTAGAGACATACATATATGTCATTATATATGTATATACGTTAGTATAAGTAGTTCTTTTCGCCTTAGGTTATATACATATGTTACTAGGGCTATAACGACGTATATATGTGTTACTGTATATGTAATATATGTTACTATAGATATTAGTATGTTAATATAACTTAACATAGCATATACTAGTAGCTATTTTTGTACCTATTCCTAGGTATTACTTATTTTAGTTGTATAAAATGAACAAAGTGTAATAGTAGCTAGTTTTTTATGCTTATTAGTTGTACATATGTTTAAGGCATTGTAGGTAGAAATAATTGATTCTTCAGTATATTATTAACCAATTCATTCATTGTGTGATTCATTCGTTCATTTTATAAATAAATTTAACATTTTTGGAATAAAAGAACATTTTTGGACTTAGAGAGTGATGTATATAAATAATTTTCTTTTAGTGAATGACCTGGAAACTAACCAGTAAAAATTGTAATTAAATAAAAATGACATGACATCAGTTTGCATTTGTGACAAATATACTACAATAATGACACTTTAAACACCATTTTTATTGCAACTCAGTAGTTTCTCCGCATATTTTTGGCTCCATTGCCAGGTGAAGTTGTTGGGTTCAACCGGGTTTTATTGTTATAACATTGTAGTATAGCCAGTTATTACCAACATTTCAAATATATAAATTTTTTACTCGGAAAATAAAAGAGTTCCCGAGGTCGAACTCAGGGAGCAAGTTGTATTCTAGAGATATACATGTTTCTTTTACAAAATAAAGAAAGAGAGAGGGAAAGAATTTGTTGTTCTCTTTGTTTTCTCCTCGTGATGTTCTTCTTTCTTTCTTTCTTCAGATCTCCTTCTTCTTCTTTGTTCTGCAGAGGTGATGCTCCTCTTTCTTTCTTCAGATCTCCTTCTTCTTCTTCCTTGGTTTCTGTCTTGGCCTCTCTTCTTCTTTTTCTGCAGTCTCTTCTGTGAAGGTTTCTTCTTCCTTGGCTCTGCTGTACTTCTTCTCTGCAGCCTTTCCTCTTCTTCTGCCTTGCTCAGCCTCTTCTTTAGAGTTTCTTCTTGTTTCTCCTCCCTGCGGCTAAGTGTCAGCTTCTTCTTTTCTTTTTCAGCCAGGGACGTCACCCCTCCTTCTTTCTTCTTTTCCCTTCAGGCCGTCGTCTGATTTCCAAATCAGACGACTTAAACTACCTGTTGCTACAGTCAGCTTCCTTCTTCTTCCGCGGGTCTTCTTCTTCGCCTGTGCCTGCACACTTCAGAGTTTTTCGTCAGAGGCAAAACCTACTCTACCCTCCCCCCCCCGCGTCTCTCTCTCTCTCTGAAACCACTCTTGGGAAAGCTCTCCCAGAGCTGCCGGGTAACCGGGTTCGGGTCAGGCCCGGGTCCAGGCCCACCGGCGTGCGTGGTGGGCGAGGAGTGCAGGACAGTCTTAAGTCGGGTCGGGTCGGGTCAGGTCCGCGGGGCGTGAGCGTGGACGAGACCGGGTAACCGGGCGGGTGAAGGGGACCTCACCCCGTGTGCTGAGGCAGTAAGCCTCCAGCACTTTTGCATCTTATATCGCTGCGCCTCTTCAGGCTTTTCCGAGGTGGGACTAAATGTCCCACCTCAATTGCGCGCCCGCAGCGGGGAAATCAGCGGGAGATCGCGACGTCACGCGAAGCCTTCTGCCTTAGCTGCGAGCCTGGTGTTTTGTCGGAACGCCTCGCAAGGCCTGGGAGTTGAATCTGGGCGTGGCGCTGAGCGTGGCGCGCCTGTAGCTGCAGGCGGAAGCAGTTCCTCCTGCACGGCAATGGCGGCGGAGGTCGGGTGGCCTGTTCACAAGAAAACGGCCTCTCGGCCTAATCAGAAAGTGCCAGGAGCTTCGCCAGGGTGCGGCGAAGCTCGTGTGGGTGGTGGTGAGGCGCAGGGCGGTGTGCAAGGGCTGCCCTAGGTCGGACTGTGGGTCGGAGGATGGGTTTGTTGGGGGAAGCGTTACGGAGGTGTGGAGTGGCAGTGAAGGGGTGGGGGGTGCTCAGTGTGATGAGGCGGAGGTGCGGTGAGGGTCGGCGAGCCGTGTGGGTTGCTGAGGTGATGGGAGCGGCTCGCCGGGGGATGGCCGGAGACGAAGGGGGTGACGATGGTCAGGGTCGGTCGAGGGCTTAATTGAATAAATTGAAAGCGGGGAAAGAAAGAGGAGAAGAAGGGGAGTAGCTCTAGCTTACTTGCAGGGACGAAGGGGGAGGAACAGGGCGACAGTCGTATCGACTGTCGCCGGAGAAGACGATGCTCAGGGAAAGGGGCGGCGGCGAGTGGAGAGCCGGAGAGGCGCCAGCTGGGTGCGGCGTGGCGCGGGAAGAGCAGGGGAGGAAGTCTCTGCTGCTGGTATTGCGGCAGAGCGAAGAGGAGAAGGGGGAGGAACCGCCGGAGCTGGTGAGCGTCTGCCGGAGAGAGAAGAGAGGAAAGTTGGGGATTTTCTCCGTCAGATCCAAGCTGCCCCGGTCGGTGGAGCAACGGGGGGTATTTATAGGGATCAAACAGGGAGGAAGGCGGAGGGAGACGACGTGTCTCCCTCGCCGGAGGATGGCCGGAAACAAGAACCCATACCGTCCGTGCGTTCGCACGGCCGGTATGGTGGGTTATAACGACCAGGGGGGTGTCCCTGCGACGGCTGACGACGCAGGGCACCCCCGGTTTACTTGCCAGGTCCCCCACCTCACCTTGCGCGGCGCCATGCTCCGCGCAAGGTCGCCGGAGCATGGTGCTGGCAGGTTTTGCAGGGGGGACCTGATCGCAAAGAACGAAGGAGAGTTAGGGGCCAAAATGCAAGGGTTCAAAAGTTGAGGGCCAAAGAGTAAATATATGAGGACCAAAGTGTAAAGTCAGTCAAGGAGGTTTCTTCTTAGGCTCAAGTTTTTATACATGACTAATTAGGACCTAAGGAATCTGATGGTGAATTTCATTTCTATATTAAACCTTGTTTGACCGGTCAATTTACGCAAAAACCCAAATTAAGTTATTAATTGGGCATGGTTCTCAATGTAGGTCAAAATGGGTTCTGAAGGCCAAATTGAAGGTTCTAAACCCTAGAGATTATTTTTCTATGAATTTTAGAGGGTTTATTCTATTTTTACTTTGCCTCGAACCTTGTGAATTGAAGTGGGTTGTTTTAGGGTTACAGATTATCATTTAGTTTCTTGGAATTGCCGTAGCCCTCGCTAGATCATTTCATCCCACTTTTATTCTTATTAAGCTGCTTTGACCTATGTTTGGGCCCTGAATTACCCTGTATGCAGATTATACTGGTAAAATTGCATTTTTACCCCTTATGACTTGTTTTCTTCTTAAACTCATAATTCTCTGAGTTAAGCCTTTCCTTGAGATATGTAGGAGCTTTTATCCTTTGTATTAGGTCAAAATGAGCTAGTTATGGCTCATGATGAGGTTCTCATCATACCCCCATGCCTAGCCTTTGCTAGTCCCTTAGCAAAAACTTAAGGTTTCAACCCTTGTTCTAGACCATGAAATTTTTAATAGTTTTAGATAAGTGCCTTTTTTATTTGAGCATAGATTAGGTTAGAATGCTGACCATAGGCCTAAAAGGTACTCTAGTACCAATCAAGATCCAAATCTGTCTAGCCTTAGCCTCAGTCTTTTAGCAAAGATTTTTAAGGCCCACAAGAACTAACCTAAGGTTTATTGGACTTCGTGGTTAAAGCACCCGTGCTTGAAATGATTTTAGCCCTGGCTCAGTTCGCAGTGCGTTTTGTAAGAGAGAGATAGAAAGTTTTTCTGTTTGGAGAGTTTTCTCTTTCTTTTTTTTTTTTTTTTTTTTAGTTCTAGCCTAGGATTGGCTTTTCAACACGGTCTGTATCAGATTCCTTGCTCCCATCATCAATCCTCAAGGGTTCCTGGCGATCGATGCTTCGAGATAGCACCGCCCATGGCAACCCCCGGAACCCTGGCTATTGAGATTTCGAGATAATCCCATCCATGGTATTCCGTGGCCGAATCCAGACCTTGGCAATTGACACTTCGAGATAATGCCATCCATGGAATCTGAACCAGCAGAGTGCTTACATGCCCCCAGTAGGATATGTAAATATCCTAAGAGACAAGCACCGAGGAGATGATATTTTGTTACGCATCTTCGAGGGGATTTCCCGCCTCTCCGCGCTGGGAACTCGTCCAAATCAACTTGTGTTGATCGGCCGCTCCTATTCTAGGTGTTCTTTTCAGATTTTTGCGACGCTTCTGCGTGATTCTGATTTTTACGCTTACTGAACCAGGCTGTGTGTGAGATTAGGGTGCTTAGGTTACTGAGTCCCGTAAACCAAAAATTAGTTAACGAGGCCGAATACTCCCTAAGCCTTAGACCTAATACTTCAGCTTTTCATTTTCCTCAACCTCTTGAGGAGTGTCCAGATCTTAATGGGTACTAAGAGTCTATTCAAGAATGCCTAAGGTTTGCATTCTTTACTAATCTTATTGTGCACTTTTCTTGAATGAGGTCTAGAACTTAGGTTAATTCCTTAGTTCCTTACTAATGACTATCACTTTTTCTCATAATTTTGTGCTCCTTTTTCATTTTGTTTCTTTTCTCCTTCGCAAAATTTTCTTCTCTTTTCCTCTTATTCTTTTTCGAAAATTTTTTTTAATTTTTATGGTGTTTTTGGCATATGTGAATTTTTTTGTTTGAAACCTTTTCTTACAAGTTTTGCACTTTCATACCCCCCCATGCCTAAGATTTGCAATGTCCTCATTGTAACCTAGGGGGTCTTAGTTCATTCCTTAAGGCAGAAATTTGGATGAGTGGATGGGTCGGGTTGAATTTTTTGCGGACGATTTCAAATCCCAGATGCAAACATCTGAGTTGGGGTCGGCTGTCTACAAGGGTGAACTTCGAGTGCTGAAAGGTGTCAGAACAAGTTTCAGGTTTACAAAGAGAATGACGGGCTGCCTCCCGTTAAGCGCTGAGTTTTACGCCATCGGCTGGGCGCAATAAGCTCAAGGGGAAAGGAGGATATAAGATGCCTCAGCCAAATCAGTAGAAGTTACATCAATGAACGGTTTGAGTCTCTGACCGTTCACGATGAAAGGTTCAGAATCGTGGCTGAGTGGACTGATTTCGATTGCTCCATTTCCAAAAACCTGTCGGACCAAATATGGTCCGACCCACTTAGATCTCAGTTTTCCTGGGAAGAGTTTGAGTCGGGCATCAAAGAGTAGGACTTTTTGACCAGGATGAAAGATCTTTCTCGAGATGTGTTTGTCGTGGAAGGCTTTAACCCGCTCCTTGTAGATTTGCGAGTTCTCGTACGCGTCTATGCGTAATTCATCGATCTCGCTGATTTGGAGTTTTCTGTGGGTCCCTGCCTTGGAAAGATCTAGATTACAGTTCCGTACTGCCCAATAGGCTTTATGCTCCAGTTCTACGGGAAGGTGGCATGCCTTTCCATACACCAGTCTAAAGGGGGACATGCCCAATTGGGTCTTGTGGGCGGTCCTATAGGCCCACAATGCTTCCGGAAGTCGGGACGACCAGTCCTTCCTGTCAGGTCGAACAGTGACTTGCAGGATTTTCTTGATCTCCCGATTAGACAGCTCAGCTAGACCATTAGTTTGGGGGTGGTAAGGAGTAGAGATTCGGTGAGACACCCCGTATTTGGTCATCAGTGACCTAAACTGAGCATTTGTGAAATGGGTCCCCCCATCAGAGATTATTGCACGAGGAATCCCGAACCTTGAGAAAATGTGTTGATGAATGAATTTGAGAACGATTTTGTGATCACAGGTTCGGGTCGGTATGGCTTCGATCCATTTGGACACGTAGTCCACAGCCAACAGAATGTATTCGAAACCATCCGAAACAGGAAAGGGGCCCATAAAATCAATCCCCCAAACATCAAAGATTTTGCATACTAGAATCGGTTGCATAGGCATCATGTCGCGATGGCTCATGTTGCCCAAAGTCTGGCAATGACTGCATGCCTTGCAATGACTGTATGCGTCTTTGAACAGTGTGGGCCAGTAAAAGCCGCACTGGAGGACTTTTGATGCGGTTTTATGCCCGGCAAAATGGCCACCGCATGCCTGGTCATGGCAGAAAGAGAGGATATTGTTGACTTCCCCTTCCGGGACACATCTCCGGATGATCTGATCGGCACCTATGCGGAAGAGGTACGGGTCTTCCCAAATGTAATACTTGGCATCGGAGCGTAATTTGTCTTTCTTGGCCTTCGGCCAATCGGACGGGGTCTGATGAGATGCCAAGTAATTTACTATATTAGCAAACCATGGAAGGCTAGTACCAATAGTCAGCAGGTGCTCATCGGGAAAATGCTCAGTGATGGGTCCGGAAGGGTCAATTATTTCAGAAGGAAGACGGGACAAGTGATCAGCTACCACGTTTTGCTTTCCCGCTTTGTCGCGAATCTCAAGGTCAAATTCTTGCAACAGCAAGATCCATCGGATTAATCGAGGTTTCGCGTCCTTCTTCGCAAGGAGATGCCTCACAGCTGTGTGATCCGAGTATATGATGACATGGGAACCCAGAAGGTACGATCTGAACTTCTCTAGGGCAAATACTACAGCTAGCAGCTCTTTCTCAGTAACCGTATAGTTACGCTGAGCCTCATCGAGTGTTTTGCTGGCGTAGTAAATGACCACAGGTTTCTTGTCATTTTTCTGCCCCAAAACCGCTCCTACAGCGAAGTCGGATGCATCACACATGATCTCAAAGGGTTGAGACCAATCAGGGGACTGTAGGATCGGGGCTTGGGTGACTCGATCACGCAGGATTTCAAATGCTTGAGTGCATTCCTTGGAGATTTCGAAGGGAACATCCTTGGAGAGAAGAGTCGTCAGGGGGCGTGCGATTTTTGAAAAATCAGGGATAAATCGTCGATAAAAATCGACATGCCCTAAAAAGGATCGGATGTCCCTGATTGAGCTAGGCATAGGAAGGTGAGAGATCAGATTAACCTTAGCTCGATCCACTTGGATACCTTTCTCCGAAATTGAGTGTCCCAGGACAATTCCCTCAGGCACCATGAAATGGCTCTTTTCCCAGGAAAGAACCAAATTCACATCGATGCACCGCCTGAGTATCTGGACCAAGTGTTGGAGGCAATCGTCGAATGATGCTCCGAAAACTGAAAAGTCATCCATGAAGACTTCCAGATAATCACCTACCATATCTGAGAATATGGCAAGCATGCATCGCTGAAAAGTAGCGGGTGCATTGCAAAGACCGAAAGGCATCCTTCGGAAAGCGTATGTTCCGAAGGGGCAGGTGAACGTGGTCTTTTCTTGGTCCTCAGGATGGATTGCCACCTGGTTATAACCGGAGTACCCGTCAAGAAAGCAGAAGAACCTATTTCCCACTAGTTTTTCGAGAATTTGATCAATGAAGGGTAGTGGGAAATGATCCTTCTTCGTGGAGGAATTGAGTCGACGGTAATCTATACAGACTCTCCACGAGTTGGCTAATCGGGTAGGAATGATTTCTCCGATCTCAGTCGTTATAGTGGTGAGTCCTGCCTTCTTGGGCACGACCTGAATTGGGCTCACCCAACGACTATCGGAGATCGGGTAGATGATCCCGGCATCTAACCACTTGATGATCTCCTTTTTCACGACCTCCTGCAGATTGGGGTTTAAGCGTCTCTGCATTTCACGAGAAGGTCGTGTGCCCTCTTCTGAATAGATATGATGAGTACAATAAGAGGGACTTATTCCAGTCAAATCATCGAGAGTCCATCCGATGGCTCTGCGATGTTGCTGGAGGACAACAATCAGACGGGATTCCTGTTCAGGACTGAGGTTGGAATTGATAATTACAGGAAGGGTCTGATTAGAACCCAAAAAGACGTATTTTAAGTGAGCAGGAAGGGGTTTCAGTTCGAGGATGGGGTTTTCAGCAGCAGCGGGTGGTTCAGTATAGATGTGAGGTTCAAAGGTGGGAGTTACTGGGTTGTTCACATCTGGATTTGACTCCTCTGTTTGCGGGTCAAGATCCTTCTGTGGTTGATGAGGCATACTCGAGTCATTCTGGAGGTGTGATTCATCAACCAAAGTCTTGATGTCACAAATTTACTCGATGACGCCGCAATTAATTCCTTGTTGGGCCTTAAATATATCAATTTTCAGTGTTTGATCTCCAAACTTAAGCTCTATTTGGCCCTCCTCACAGCTGATGTTGGCTCTAGCAGTAGCCAAGAAAGGTCTCCCTAGAATGATTGGTGTATCCCTAGGGTTCTCAGGTGCATCCATATCTAAGACTATAAAGTCCACTGGAAAATAGAAATCCCGCACTCTCACGATAACATCCTCGAGAATCCCTTTTGGTGACTTTATAGATCGATCTGCTAATTGTAATGTCACCTCGGTTGGTTTCAGCTCAGATTCTTCTAGATGGTCAAGTAAGGATGTGGGTATCAGGTTTATGGATGCACCCAAGTCTAACAATGCTCTATCAAATTGGGTACCACCTATCTTACAGGAAATCAGGGGAGTTCCAGGATCTTTTGCCTTGGGTGGGAGTCTACTAAGGATCACAGAGCTGGCTTGCTCTGACAGAACAATTGGGCTCCCTCCCTTGGTTCGCGGCTTACGCTGGGGTGTACATATATTTTTTAGAAATCGTGCGTAAGCTGGTACGTGGCGGATTGCATCCATCAAGGGGATGTTTATGTGGACCTGCTCAAAGAGCTTGACCAGGTCCTCCTCAGGGGCCACGGGTTTTGTGGTCTTCTTTCCCTTGGTCAGGGCCTCGGGAAACGGGATCTTGGTTGGTTCTTCTAGGATAGGTCCAGGTTGTGGATCTGGAACAGCGGTACCTTGGATAACTATCCTAGGGTCATGGTTATCAGGCTTGGAGTGGTTTGGATAATGTGGGTCTTGAGTTGTCTTACCACTACGTGTTGTTACAGAATTTAATCCGACCTGATTTTGGTTTGGGTTTGGTAGGAGGGGTGGCTGTTGCTGAAATCCCGCATAAGAAGTTGAGGCTTCCATCTCGTCTGGAGATGGAGCAGTAGGAGCCTGATAAATCCATTGGGCGTGGCCTAAATTTGGATTCATAACGCGCTTCTGGGTTGGCACGTTATTTGGGTTAGGAAGAGGTTGGGAAGGGAGTGTGCCTGGTTGGCGAGAATTTGCCAACTGGGCCAGTTGAGTTTTAACTTCTGTAAGCTCGTCCTTGTGCTGTTTCTGAATAGCCGCATTCGTTTTTTGAATGTCAGCCAGAGTCTGAAGGATTAAGGACATTTGATCTTGATTTGGCCCTGATGGATAAGTAGGGTTGGGCCGAGGCTGAGGCGGCTGGTAGTGACGAGAGGGCTGTGGGCGGGACTGAAAAGGTGGTCTTTGGGTTTGGGAATTTCCCGCCCACTGAAAATTGGGGTGGTTTCGCCATCCAGGGTTGTAAGTGTTGGAGAATGGGTCGTTCTGAATGGCGTTGAGGTCCTCGCAGGTCTGAGGAACCTCCTGAGAATCAGGGAAAGGAGGAATGGAGTTCCCCCGGCTGGTGTAGAAAGGATCGGATGATCTTCTAGTCCAAGAATCAGATGGGGATGGATATGGATCCATCCCAGGGGAAGATCGGTGGAGGATGTTTTGCACAGTCTCCTGTGTGGAAGGAGGTTGTGCAAAGGAGTTACGCGCAGAGGTGGCTCGCTGCAAGTGCTAAGTCAGCTCATCCACCTTCTTTTCAATGATTGAGACCTTGTCCAATCGACTGGCCATTAATTCCAGGTCGACTAATGCGGACAGGCCCTGCGTCTCATGTGCTCCCTTAAGATTCGTCGCTGCGCGGGTATTCGTCCTGTCGAATAATCCCATGGAGTCATTGTTGATGGAGTTCTCGCACATGTTTTCGAGAATCTCCCATACGGTGTCTTCATGTTGACCCATGATGTTTCCTCCGCAAGTTGCATTGACGAAAAGGCGGATGTCCTCACGGAGTCCCTGGTAAAAAGATTGGACTTGTTCCCATTTAGGAACTCCGTGATGGGGGCACTTCCTCATGAGATCCTGAAAACGATCCCATGCCTCATGGAGAGGTTCTCCTGATTGTTGAGTGAAGTGTGTAATCTGATGGCGCAAGGCGTTGGTCCGACCAACGGGAAAAAACTTTTTCAAAAACTCGAATTGAAGTTCTTCCCAAGTGTTGATCGGCCGGGTCTGAGTTTGATACCAATGGGCGGCCTTGTCCATAAGAGAAAAAGAGAACATCTTCATGAGAAGAATATCCCGATTTTGCGCATCTGATCCAAAAGTGTGGGCCAGATGCTTTAGCTGTTTGATGTGCTGGAAGGGATCTTCAGAATTAAGCCCATGGAATTTAGGTATAGCATGAATCATGTTGGGCTTTAATTCGGAATCAGGTCCTCCAGTCGGGATTCTGACTCGAGGCTCAATGGCCACCGCAGCAGGATTGTAGTGGTCCCGCATCATAGGATGCTGTGGTGGGTGCACGAAGTTTTGGAAGAGGTCATTGAGTCGCTGGAGCTGGTGTTCCAGATTATTTTCTTCCTCAACTGGCTGAGCCATGATGGGGGAAGAAGAAGAACTTGGTTCTGAATCAGAAGAGAGAATAATGTGAGGGTGTTGCTGCACAAACACGGGCGTCGAGGCTTGGCCTTGACGAGAGCGAATTTCTAAAGGAGGTCTTAAGGGTGGTCTTAGGGACCTCCTTCCGTACATGCACTGTTGGAAGAGGTAAGTTTAGAAAGTGCTGGACCCAATCAAGGCACCCAAAAATGTGTTGGGTGACTATAGAGGTGCGGGGCAGATGGACCCCTTGATCAGAAAGATCGTCCACCTGAGAATTACCTGGGCAGCCAGAGAGGGAGAGTCCCGCAAAGACCCCTACACGGTAGAGCGTCCCCACGGGTTACAGGGTTTCCCCCACCCGACCTCTCTTGTCACTGCGGTTCCAGGTAGACCAGAATGGGGATCTTGACCTCTTAAGTCTACCAATTTTAAGATCAGGGTGCTTAAGGTTTCACTTGAACTTTAGTCTTTTATGTGCAAAGAGTGACCTAATTTAAGGTTGGTTGACCCAAGGGGTCAACTTTACCTCTTGTTTTCCTTGAGAGCTTTTAGGTCTTGTCTTTTAGGGTTCAAGTGTTTAGAGAGCCAATTGTTTTAGGTTTTCTTTTGAATAGGTATTTTCAATCAATGGTTTAGGCACACTTCTTTTGGATTTTCTCCATTCTTGATTTAAGTAGTGTGTCTCTAAAACCCTAATGTTGAATCTTATGTTGGCTCTACTTGGTCCAGTTAGTTCTCTGTTAGGGCTCAAGCAAGAATGTGTTAGCCCTTAAATACCCTTAATAGTGTGCAGGACTAATGAGTTGAAAACATGCAACTCTTTATGGTTACTAAGTATGGAAGACAGGTTAGCCCTATATTGCTTGTTCTTTTCTTTTCTTCCTCTTTAGAGTTTAGGGGCTAATAGCGAGAGGAAAAATTTACCTGTCCTCGGAGTGGTTGTCGTGCGGTTGCTTGTCTTCTTGATTTCCTGTAGTTTTCTGCACAAAAGAGAGGAGATTATCAGACATTAAAAAGAAACAAGAATGTTTACCTCTAGAATAGCCGTTGCTCCCCGGCAACGGTGCCAAAATGAAACGTTGAGATATAACCGGGTTTTATTGTTATAGCGTTGTAGTATAGCCAGTTATTACCAACATTTCAAATATATAAATTTTTTTACTCGGAAAATAAAAGAGTTCCTGAGGTCGAACTCAGGGAGCAAGTTGTATTCTAGGGGTACAAGTTTCTTTTACAAAAATAAAGAAAGAGAGAAAGAATTTATTGTCTTTTCTTCTTTTCTCTTTGCTTCTCCTCGTCTCAGATCTTCTTTTATCTTCTTCTTCTTTATCTGCAGTGGTGATGTTCTTCTTCTTCTTTCAGCTGTTTCTGCTCTACCTTTTTCTTCTGCAGAGCGGTCCTGCTCTTCTTCTTTTCCTTTCTTCAGATCTTCTTCTTTTTCTTCTTCTTTCAGCTGTTCCTGCTCTACCTTTTTCTTCTGCAGAGCGGTCCTGCTCTTCTTCTTTTCCTTTCTTCAGATCTTCTTCTTCTTTGTTCTTCTTCTTTCAGTTCTTCCCTTGTTCTTTTGTGTTCTCCTCTGCCTCGCCTTCTTCTGTTGTTCTTCAGATCTCCTTCTTTCTTCTTTTCTTTTTCCAGTCAGGACGTCGTCCCTCCTTCTTTCTTCTTTTCCCTTCAGGACGTCGTCTGATTTTCCAATCAGACGACTTAAACTGCTTGTTGCTACAGTGTCTCCCTCAGCTTCCTTCTTCTTCCGTGGTCCTTCTTCTTCACCTGTGCCTGCACACTTCAGAGTTTACATCAGAGGACAAAACCTACTCTACCCTCCCCCCCCCGCGTCTCTCTCTCTCAGAAGCCACTCTTGAGAAAGCTCTCCCAGAGCTGCCGGGTAGTCGGGTACGGGTCGCGCCCGGGTCCAGGCCCACCGGCATGTGTGGTGGGCGAGGAGTGCAGGTCAGTCTAAGTCGGGTCGGGTCAGATCCGCGAGGCGTGAGCGCGGACGAGACCGGGTAACCGGGCGGGTGAAGGGGACCTCACCCCGTGTGCTGAGGCAGTAAGCCTCCAGCACTTTTTCGCTTTAAACCTCTGCGCCTCTTCAGACTTTTCCGAGGTGGGACTAAATGTCCCACCTCAATTGAGCGCCCGCAGCGGAGAAAGCAGCGGGCGATCGCGGCTTCACGCGAGGCTTTCGCCCCAGCTACGAGCCTGATGCTTTGTCGAAACGCCTCGCAAGGTCTGGGAGTCGAATCTGGGCGTGACGTGCCTGCAGCTGCAGGCGGAAGCAGCTCCTTCTGCACGGCAATGGCGGCGGAGGTCGGGTGGCCTGTTCGCAGCAAAACGGCCTCTCGGCCTAATCAGAAGGTGCCGGGAGCTTCGCCAGGGTGCGGCGAAGCTCGTGTGGGTGGTGGCGAGGCGTGGGGCGGCGTGCAAGGGCTGCCCTAGGTCGGACTGTGGGTCGGAGGATGGGTTTGTTCGGTGGGGTTGCAGAGGGTGATGTGGGGGAAGTGGAAGGGCAGGGGTTGATCAGGATGAGGAGGCGGAGGTTCTGCGGTGGTCGGCGAGCCGTGTGGGTTGCTAAGGTGATGGGAGCGGCTCGCCGGAGGATGGCCAGAGGTGGAGAAGGTGAGGGTGAACAGGAGCGGTCGGGGGTTTAATCAAATAAAAGACAGTGAGGAAAAGAAAGAGGGGGAGATGGGGAGGAGTTCTGACCTAGCTACGGAGACGAAAGGGGCCGGGGCAGGGCGACGTCGTATCGACTGTCGCCGGAGAAGAAGATGCCCAGGGGAAGGGGCGGCGGCGAGCAGAGAGCCGGAGAGGCGCCAGCTGGGTACGGCGTGGCGCGGGAAGAGCAGGGGAAGAAGTCCCTGCTGCTGGTATTGCGGCAGAGCGAAGAGGAGGAGGAGGAAGAACCGCCAGAGCTGGTGGGCGTCTGCCGGAGTGAGAGGAGAGGAAAGTTGGGGGTTTTCTCTGTCAGATCCGAGCTACCCAGGTCGGTGGAGCGACGGGGGGTATTTATAGGGATCAAAACAGGGAGGAAGGCGGAGGGAGACGACGTGTCTCCCTCGTCGGAGGATGGCCGGAGACAAAAACCCATACCGTCCGTGCATTCGCACGGCCGGTATGGCAGGTTACAGCGACCAGGGGGGTGTCCCTGCGACGGCTGACGACGCAGGGCACCCCCGGTTTACTTGCCAGGCTCTCCCCCTCACCCTGCGTGGCACCATGCTCCGCGCAAGGTCGCCGGAGCATGGTGCTGGCAGGTTTTGCAGGGGGGACCTGAACGCAAAGAACGAAGGAGAGTTAGGGGCCAAAATGCGAGGGTTCAAAAGTTGAGGGCCAAAAAGTAAATGTATGAGGACCAAAGTGTAAAGTTGGTCAAGGAGGTTTCTTCTTAGGCTCAAGTTTTTATACATGACTAATTAGGACCTAAGGAATCTGATGGTGAATTTCATTTCTATATTAAACCTTGTTTGACCGGTCAATTTATGCGAAAACCCAAATTAAGTCATTAATTGGGCATGGCTCTCAATGTAGGTCAAAATGGGTTCTGAAGGCCAAATTGAAGGTTCTAAACCCTAGAGATTATTTTCTATGAATTTTAGAGGGTTTATTCCATTTTTACTTTGCCTCAAACCTCGTGAATTGAAGTGGGTTATTTTAGGGTTACAGATTATCATTTAGTTTCTTGGAATTGCTGTAGCCCTTGCTAGATCATCTCATCCCACTTTTATTCTTATTAAGTTGCTTTGACCTATGTTTGGGCCCTGAATTACCCTGTATGCAGATTATACTAGTAAAATTGCATTTTTACCCCTTATGACTTGTTTTCTCCTTAAACTCAGAATTCTCTGAGTTAAGCCTTTCCTTGAGTTATGTAGGAGCTTTTATCCTTTGTATTAGGTCAAAATGAGCTAGTTATGGCTCATGATGAGGTTCTCATCAATGTGTAACTTGATTCTAATTAATTAAAGCTAGTTATAGCTCATGATGATATTATCATTAGTGGGTTAACCAACCTTTAAATTAGGTCACAAATCACAATCAATTCTAAAGTTCAAGTGAAATTCAAAGCACCATAATTCAGGACAAAAATTGGTAGACTTAAGGGGTCAAGTTGCTCATTCTGGTCTACTTGGATTCTCAGTGAAAAGGAAGGTTAGGTGGGGGAAACCCTGTAACCCATGTGGACGCTCTACTGTTTAGGGGTCTTTGCAGGGCTCTCCCTTCCTAGTTGCCCAAGTATTTCTCGGGTGAGTGACTTTCTGATCAAGAAGCATCATCCGCCTTGAACCTCCTTAGTCATCCAAAGATTTTTGGGTGCCTCGATTGGGTTGGTTGCACATTTTGTTCCTCATCTGGTTCATTAGTGCATGCTTCAAAGGAGGTCCTTAAGACCACCTTTGAGACCTCCATTAGCAGTTCATTCTCGTCGAGGCCAAGCCTTGACTCACTTGTTTGTGCTACCTTCCAACCTGATTGATATCTCTTCCAACTCTTTTGCTTTTGAGCCCAGATCTCCTTTAGCTACATCCATGGAGAATCAAGAAGAAGAACCCAATCTCTAGAATTAGCAATAGTGCCGTAACGATCTATGTTAGGCATTCATGAACCCACTGCAACGTCCTCAGATGTAAGATCATTACAATCCCACTGCAGTAGCAATTGAACCCAGGGTGCAAATCCTGGCTGAAGGACCTGATGCTAAACTCGAGCCCAATATGCTTCATGCTACCCCCAAATTCCATGGGTTGAACTCCAAAGATCCTTTTTAGTACATCAAGAAATTGAAACATCTGGCTTAGGCCTTCGAGCCATCTATTCAGAATCATGATATCTTACTCATGAAGATGTTCTCTTTCTCCCTCATGGATGGGGCAGCCCACTGGTACCAAGCTCTGATCTGTTCGATTAACACTTCGCAGAACTCCAATCTGAATTCCTGAAGAAATTTTTCCCAGTTGGTTGGACAAATGATTTGAGGCACTAAATTATGCACTTCACACAAAATACCACTTAATGAGGCATGGGATCACTGACGAGTCGATTCATCACTTTTAAAGTCATTTGTCACATAAAATGGTGCGTCGTTTGTAGTTCTATGTGGTGGAAAAATCAACTAATCAACAATTAAAATAACCACTCGTAGAAGAGCGGGTCATGTCCACAGGGAGGCAATGACATATTTAAACTCGCACTGGTTAAAAACATATGTTCACAGTTAGTTTCGTCAAGAATCGAGCCAAATCTGCCTTCAGATTAAGAAAACATCAAGAGAACATGCTGAAATGACAATTTTGAACAAATAAAGGATATATTTTGCAAGCAGCTTAATAAAATAATAATAAAAGTTGACAATGGCATAGAATGTAAATATTAATAGAGTTTTCACTGTAGCAAAATAGGGGAACTTCTTCCCCTTGTCCGTGCACGAGGAGGAAGGAATGGCCGGAGGTGTGAAGATCGGAGGAGGATCTCTGGATCGAGGGCTCCGTGATGGCGGTCGCAGCAAAGTGCAAGGTGCCCCGAGGTGGCCGAACAGAGGTATGATGGTGGTGGGTTCCAGTGGCTGCTGAAGTGCCACAGGCCGTGCCGGCATGCGTGGGCACAGCTGAGCTCAGCCGCACTGCTACTGTTGCATACTGTTGGCTGCATGCTGCAAGCATCGACGGCGTGCTGTAGGGAGTGCGGCGGAATTGCAGCGCACTCTACACGTGCGGCTGGAGGGTGTTTGCTGCTGTAGGTGTGCGGTAGGGGCGCGTGTGGGCTGGAGTGGCACTGCTGCAGGGGGTGAGGCGCGCCGAGGGGAGCTGGTGGGCGTGCGCTAGTGGCCGGACCATGGAGGATGGTGCACGTAGCAAGGGCGTGCGTGGGGATGGCGGTGCTGCAGGAGATGAGTGCACGCGGTGGAGCTGTGGATGGTGCTGCACGCTGGCGGGCGTGCCAGTTGCGTGCGTGGCTGGAGGCGAGGGTGGATCTGATGGAGCGGGGAGAAGCTGCTGGTGAAGGCACGGGCTAGAGGAGAGGCCGGTTGCTGTTGTGCGTGGGGACGAAGCTTCAGCCGTTCGGGAAATTTCCCAGACGTCTTAACTGACGGAGAAGATGAAAATACAAGGCATGGAGTTGCGACGGCTACAATGGTGGTTGCTGGTGATGGCGGTGAAGGTGGTGATGTTGATTATGGTGAGGCACAGTGATGGAAGCGTGGCCAGGGACACACGCTCACGGTGTTGGCATGAGTCCACCGGCTTGGCACGGCAAGCTGTCACCTCACCAGCCCACGATGTGGTGGAGCTCAGCCTTGGACACCACAGTGGTGGAATGGAGTACACGGTGGTGGAGTGGGGCGGTGTCTCCTCTAGCTCGGCTATCTCCTCCTCTCTCTTGTAGTCAGCTACCCCGACCAGATCCAACACACCTGCTCCTCCATGAATGGGGCCTTGACTCCAGCAATTGGAGGAAATGCAGCCATTGCTGAAAGAAGAAGAATAAAGTAATAATAAAATATTATGGTTATTTATATACAAACCCTCAACTTTTATGTTAACTTAAAATAATGCATGCAATGCACCTAAATGTTTAACTAATTAAATGAATGTAATTTTAAGTTAATTCTGAATGCATTTAAATATGAATGCAATGCATGAATTATATAATTAAATCTGAAATATATATTAATCTATTTACATCCTAATGCATGCTAAATAAATGTTAGAATTAACTTAATATCTAGGCACTTAAATACTTAAATAGCTCACAAACATGGGCTAATCAAATCCCCTATGCCTAGTTTTTGCTAGTCCCTAGCAAATCCAAGCAAAACCTAGCACTCCAGGTAGACTATCCAACCCAATCAGTCTTCTTTAGAAACATATTAAGTTTAGACTTTAGACCTAAGGTTCCCAACTAGTTGCTAAGTTATAGACTAGGTCAGCTAAAGACGAGTTGCAGACACAAGTTTCCTTGATTTCTGACTCTACCTTAAGGTTTATTGATCCCTGAGATTAAAGCATCCGTGCATGTGCATTGTCCTGAGTTATCTGAGTTAAAGGAAAAAGGATTTTTTTTTATATTCCTCTAAGTCTAACCTTAGATCAGCTATCAACACGATCTGTGTCGAATTCATTGTCCCCATTACCATACCTCAAAGGGTGCCTGGCTTTCGATGCTTCGAGATAGCACCACCCATAATGACCTCAAGAACTCCTGGCAATTGATACTTTGAGATAGTATCGCCCATGGATTTCTTAAGCGAATTCAGGCCTATGGCAATCGGCACTTCGAGATAGGGCTACCCATGGTACCTGAACTGCACAATGTGCTTACATGCCCCCAGTAGGATGGATATCCTAAAAGACAAGCGTCGAGGAGATAATATGTTATCATCTCATCCTCAACGTGAGTATATACTCCACCTCTCCTACGGTGGAAACTCTTCTAATCAAATTGTGTATTCAAGCCTCTCCTAAGTCAAAACTAAGAGAACCAAATCTCTTTTAAGAAAGGAATTAAGTTGATTACTTACTTACACTAGACCAAGTGTGTGAAATTTGGATGCTTCTCTTACAAGGACCCGTAAACCAAAAGGTAGAACAAGACTCCAGGTACTACCCCACCTTTTAACTCAAACCCTAACTTTCCTTCCTCAACCTCTTGAGGAATGGTCTGCAACATAACTCCTACTTAAGTTTTAAGTCCACAAAGGACCCTAAAGGTCTAAAGCTAGTAGCTCTCTTAGCTTCTAAAGTTTGACCCTAGAATTAACTTAGTCTAACCTATAGTTCTGATTTGCTTAAGAATGCAGGACCTAGCCAGTTAAGCTCAAACTTTTTCTTTTAAATTATTTTTTTATTTATTTAGATTTTTTTTAATGCAAATGTATGCAATAAATTCACTATGCTATGTATATCCCCAAGTACACCCCCACATGCTTAAAATCTACAATGTCCTCATTGCATAAAAGGATATTACCTGGGTCAGAGCTGGGCTGCCGTTCTTTTGTTAGCAGCTGAGAAGCCAAAGAACTTGCAAATCAGGTTCAAGGATTGCAGAAATAGGCCCTAAAAATGAGCAAAGCAATGCTGACCTAGAAAATAGGTAACCTAGGATGTTGGCAAGCTGATGATGAATCTCAATAGCAAATGCTCGCCCAACCAGGATGGGAATAAAATCTTCCCAGGTCACCAGAGGAGGTTCTAAAGGATAAACTGGTATAACAACCTCCAAAGGGGTAGGGGGAGGATGACATGGATCCTCCAAAAGGAATGGGGAAGGAATGGTGCAGAGATAAACCCCCAGGGCAATGGACTGACTAAAGAAATCATCAATCCATACCCGATACTCCATTACGGGAAATATTGGTTTGTTAAGCCCCCCGGTCAGAACAAAAGTGAGCAATTCTCTAAGGCAAGGATCATCTAGGGTGTCCAAGTTTCGAGGTTGCGGGATGGCCATAAGATCTAGGTTGGGTTTAATCAGCTCACTGTCCATCGCTAACACTCTTTCCAAATCCTCAATTGCATCCCTAGCATTCCTTGCACCATCACATGTATCTTCCTGCCCTTCATCAGGAGTCACAATTTCTCCTTCAGATATAAGCAAATTAGAGGGTGACTTTGAAATAAATGAAGGGAGGTTGGAAGCAACAGAACTCGGGATTATCCTATCAATGTCATCCCTGAATTTTTGTTCTTTACTCAAATCTTCCCCAGAGTCTATATGTGAATCCACATAAATCTTAAAAGTTGCTTCCAAATTTTCCATCATTTCATCATGAGGAGAAATATCATCAATTGGTGTGTTAAGGAAACCTAATTTGGTCAAATTTGTGACATCCTCAGGGGCTAACTCTTCAAATAAGATATAATCACCCTTAGTGTCACTCCAAATCTTGAATGTAGGTTCCTCATATAATTCATCTTTCTCCTCATCATATGATCCATCATAAACCCGAGGTCTAGAATCATTTAATATCTCAGCAGATCCCCTAGGGTGCTCTATCTGAGGTAAATGGTTTACACTGGTAACATCGGACTCCTCAAATAGGTCAATTTCTTTAGGGTTAGGTTCCCTAAGGGTGGGCTTGAGTTCCATCTCGTGATCAAAAGGGAGAGTAGGATTAACAACTTGACTTCGACCCACTTCACCAAATGTCACGAAAATACTATCATCTGGGTCGAGGTCTTCCAATGGTACCATCATTCCCTTCTTTTGACTCCAATATAATTCAGGTGGATACTCAACCTTATCATCATCTTCCTCGGGTTGCCACCTTTCTTCATCCAATGCATAGCTACTTTCATATGTATCTTCCTCCCACTTAAGGCGTGGATCTCTCAAGGAAGTGTCATCTAATGGGGAGGTTTCAAAATCCATCCTCGAAAAGTAGCTATTCTCCCCAAAATTTCCCTCCAACTTAAAGTGTAGCTCTCCCACGGGAGATGCATCTATTGTAGAGGGTGGTACATCATCCTCAATGGGGTAGATTAGGTGGCTAATTTCATCTCTTTCTTGTTGGCCTACTCTCGAAGATTCTCCTAACAATTCAATCATTTCATTTTGCATTTTCTGTATTTCCATCTTCAAGGAGGAGAGGTCATTTTTATCCTAAAAGAAGTCAGGCTCAGGCTTATAGTACCCAGGAGTGTCTGTCCAACCATTATAATTATTCAGGGAGGGTGGGTTGGGTATTTCTATGGTGTGTGGGATATTGGGCAAAGCAAATCCCGCTTTTAGGTTTTGTTCACTGATTTGGGGCTTAACCAAGCCAATACTCCTATAATTGGAGTAAAACGGATCCCAATGATTGTCATTATGTCCATCAAGGGATGGACCATCTCGGCATATGGGATCGAAGAGTGCAGAGTGGGGGTGAGGGTGTGGGCAAGATGTGAAAGGATTAAAATCAATGTGGTCCATTCTAATTCACACCTCAATCAGAATTCCCCAAGCAAAACACAATTCAAAAAGGACATTTTAGGTCTTTCCCAATTTAGGCTTTTGATTTAAGTCAGATTGCAGGTGACAATACAATTTGTTCAATCAATTTACGCGCTTATTGTCGACCTATGGCTCGCCTAAGAAGACCTAGTTGGAGCTTAGGTGTTCTTTCCTAAATCTCAAATGGTAAAGCAAATCCAAAGATGGAAAATCGAGGGATGAAAGTAGGCCTAAGCCTTCCTTTGAAGCTGTGCTTTCGCGGTGCTTCTCAACTACCCCCAAAAATCCGTGACAGGGTATCCCCCTCTTTGGATTTACAAAACCTTTTATCTCAAGTTCTGAGCACTTTAGAATCCAACGGTAGGAGGGCTCTTATTCCAAGCTTAGGAGTGTCTAAATGCGTACCGTGGTGCAAAAGATATAAGTGTGCATACACCGCAAAAAGATTTTGAATTTTGAATCGCACACCACATTTGACAATCAAGTCCTTGATTTTTAGATGTTCCTCCTTTAATTAGTCCTGTTTTAGGAATATATGTGACCACTTGTTAGATCGCTTCAAGACAAATTATGTGGTCTTCGAATTTAGTCCAAATGTAATGCGTGATCAAGAATAGGATGCAAAGTAAGAGAATGCGTACCTTGCCTCCAACAATCAACGATGCGAGAATGCATGCAATGCAGAGAAATAAATCTAGAGGCTACTCATACAAACCTAAATGGTTCGTCCTAAGGGAAGACAGCTTATTTTTTTATTTTTTTTTAGCTACTTATGCACAAGAAAATTAAAGGCAAACAATCGACAAAATAAATTAAAAACTTGAATCCAAAGAAAAGTGAACAGGCTTCCAAAAATGATCCAACACGAGCCTAAAACAAAATCAGGGAACAAACCCCTCAAAATATACCCCATAACAAGGGTTTCAAACCAAATGTGCAATGAAAAATTAAGTCTAAAGTCTTAATCTTACTCTAATCAAATCCACGACTAAATGTACAGAGATGATCATCGCATCCTTGTCCTTCCCCTCCTTTGCAAGGTAGCTCGATCAATTTCTCCTTTGCCGATGTCAAGGGTCGCCTCTCACAAAGGCTGGTGTGATTGTGAGTTGTAGAATATGTGTCGCAGATCGTTGCACTCACCTCTCTCTAATTCCTCGCATAAATTTCTCGCACAGAAAAAATAATAAATGGTTAGATCACTATGCAATGAGAAATAATCAAAAATAAAATCAGGTGAAATTATTGCATCTGTTGCCTCCCCGGCAACGGTGCCATTGGACGAGTCGATTCTTCGCTTTTAAATTCGTTTGTCACATAAAATGATGCGTCATTTGTAGTTCTATGTGGTGGAAAAATCAACTAATCAACAATTAAAATAACCACTCGCAGAAGAGCGGGTCGTGTTCACAGTTAGTTTCGACGAGAATCGAGCCAGATCTACCTTCAGATTAAGAAAACATCAAGAGAACATGCTGAAATGGCAATTTTGAACAACTAAATGATATATTTTGCAATGTAGCTTAATAAAATAAAAATAAAAGTTAACAATGTCATAGAATGTAAATATTACTAGAGCTTTCACTGTAGTAAAATAGGGGAACTTCTTCCCTTTGTCCATGCACGAGGAGGAAGGAATGGCCGGAGGTGTGAAGCTCGGAGGAGGATCTCTAGACCGAGGGCTCTGTGATTGCAGTCATGGTGAAGTGCGAGGTGCCCCGAGGTGGTCGGACGGAGATACGGTGGTGGTGGGTTCCGGTGGCTGCTGAAGTGCCGCAGGCCGTGTGGGCATGCGTAGGCGCGGTTGAGCTCGGCCGCACTGCTGCTGTTGCATACTGCTGGACGCACACTGCAAGCATCGACGGCTCGCTGTAGGGAGTGCGTGATGTAAACACATTTACACTACTTAAGATGTCTATTTTTGCATGTTCTTAAGCATAGGGTTGCATTTCATGATATAAATATTGCGTAACATGCATCATCTTGCATTTAGAAAAGTTTGAATAAAATGGAGGTTAATTGTCTCCTTTTATGTGCTTGGACAGGGCAAACATTTTATCGGAGCTTGGATCGAAGATCCAACCGTATGGATGTGATCAGGGCGACGATTGGAGTTCAACGACTCCAAGATCGCCCTAATCTGGCATTTGTAGCATCAGATAGTGACTGGAGAACCCTAGAAGATCAAGGGCCAGGATGGTGTAAATCCGCACTTCTAATCACAAGTCTGATAGCACGGATGAATTCGGATCGACGATCGCAGCCCAACGACATAAAAATCAAGTCAATCTGACATCCGTGGCACCATCTACAACATCCAGAAGATGGATGGCCAAGATGGTGCCACGTGACGCCATCTCGATCGCCCAAATGGCCGCATACATTCTCTGAAGACCTTGCACCCACTCTCTCTCCGCCGTTGGATCTCGATCCAATGGCTGTGGACAGCCGCACCTAAAAATGCCCGGTCGACCATCCACGCCTCGTAGCGCAGCTGTCGCAAGCACTTGTAGGAGCTGCAGCCGCGGGTTCGAGCAGCAGCTAAGGGGAGGAAGGCGCGGGTGATAACACCACGCAAGGGGGTAGTAATTAGGTTGAATATGGCCCATCTTTAGAATAAAAGGCACAACATAAAGTAGAATAGGAGCATTGCATGCATCAAATACCAAGATTGCTTATAAACTGCATTAATGGCCATTTGTGCAAAGCATGTGTCAAAAGCAGGCCCCAGATGAGCAATCTGACCGCACGGATGGATTCAGAACGACGAACGGAGTCCAACGGACTCAAGATCGGCCAAATATGACATCTGGAGCTCCCATAATGGGCCCAAGAAATTCTGACCGTTGATCTAGAGATCAACGGCCCAGAAAGCGCCACGTCACCCCACCCCCATCGCTCGCACGCCCTCAAGCCAGCCAAGGACGAATCTCGGCCGTTGATCTTCGATCGAACGGCTGAGATCCTCATGCTCGCCCACGGTCGCCGCGACAAAGCGCTGGTGTGGCGCAACGGCTAGCGTGCACGCCCGCATCGCAGCGACGCGCATTCGAATCGCACGGAGCAGAAATCAAGCGCGAGCGAAGGGCACGGCAAAATTGGGCCGCCCGATCAGCATCGGGTGGCCAGGATCGCGCCACGCAGTGCGATGATAGCTCCCGAACACCCACGCGCTCGTGCACGCCGGGCAGAAACCCTCGTGCGCACGCGCGCCCGAGGTGCGATCTCAGTGCGGGCGCAGGAGGATCTCAGTAGTCCGATCTTCGATCGGACGGCTCTCGTTCAACGTCCACAGATCACGCATGGAGAGAGAACGGGGCGGGCAGCTGACCGACGGCAGGAGGGCTTCACCGACGTATCTGGAAGAGATTTTAGCGACGTTCTGGATGTCGCTAAAGCACATTTTTCTTTTAGGAAGCCCTTAACCCTATTTAAACCCCCTTCTACCACCATTCAAGGCATGCTCTCCCACTTGCAACTACTCCACTCCTCTCCTAGCTAGGTTTAGGCACTCTTGTAATCGCCAGAGATGACGAGTCACCGACGGAGCCTCCTCCACCGCCGTGGCTGCCTCGTCGCTCTCCACTCTCTCTCTACCTCTCTCTCTCTCTTTTAAGCTTTTATTTACTTTTGTTGAAGCATGTATTTAATGTTGTAAGCCATGAACTATGAATGCATGTTTAATGAAATTATTTTCCATTCAGTCGCCATTTTAATTTCTGTTTAAAGTGCATGATCAAAACTAAGAGCTTTCTAACCCTAAACTCTCTCTCTCTCTGGCTTTTCAAAATCGTCTCTTTCGCAAGAAAAACTCTACCTTTTTCGTGACAAGTGATAAACAAAATCCGATTTCCACGCCTCCCTGAGATTGACACTCGGACTCACCTCTGTTTACTTCTTTTATAGCTGACATATCAAGTGCGACTATAACGACACCTCTTAACACACACGCACGAGACCACGCCAGTTTTTGGCGCCGTTGCCGGGGAGGCAACGGATTTGTTTTATCACCTCCATTCCACCTTCATTCTCATATCGTCTAATGCCCTATTTTCCTTTTGACTTGACGGTTGTAGGAATTCGGCGCATGGACGGCGAAGCGACGCATTCCACGACGGTAGCAAGGGAGTAGGCGCCTCGAGGACCGATAGTGAGCGATCTCTCTCTCATTGTTTGCTTGCGTGAAAAAGCTAAAAAAAAAAATCATAAAAACTGAAAAAAATTGGCGTGGTGAACGATTGCTTGACCCACATTCTTAACACATCACCCTACAAAAAAATGTACACTCTAATATGCTGAATAAATTCTTGGAGTGTTCTTTTCTTTTTCTCTTGAGTGGTGTTTGCAAAGCCACCGTGAGTTGACCTGGGCCGCACCACTCAACCCTAAAAACTGACTCATCTAATAGAAGTTGCACGATCTTTAGGATGAGCACACTAGGGTTTTAGAGCCTCTACAAAATAAAAAGGAAATCTACTTTCACCAAGTTGTGTGTAGAACTTGACGTGCCCACTGAAACTTGGTTGAAAACATTAAGACACGTCAATCCTAAAAAGTACTAAAGTAAGGATGAAATACTAAAGACACCACACCTTAAAAATCCTTGCTTGAAAACCATGTTTTACTAGAAGCACACACTTTGAAAGTGGAAAATTAAGAGGCACCACCCCAATCAACGCCTCATCACATCACTCTAAGCACAAGCACTATCCCAACCCTTTAAAACTGAGTAGACGTGCCCTAGGCAGGACTGAGTTAAGTCTCAAAAGGCAAGGTTTTGTTTGTTAGGCACTTGGCTTTCATTCCCTTGGTAGAATCTGGTGACTAGGCTGCAGGGCAGTGTCAAATGACTGCTGTTGTGGGGTCTATGGAACCGGAGGCGCAAGCCAAAGGAAGAACCTTCTCTGCAATCCCCTCGTAATCAACCTGGCCAGATTAGCCTTGGGAAGGGGAGTCCAGTGTTTACGGACTTAATCACCCTTTGCAAGATTTCTAGGTCTCCTAAGGAATACACCATAAGGACTAGGCTTGTGTGCTTGATTGAAACACTTTTTCTCTCATCTGTCGCCCTCCGCATCCCCTCCTGTTCTTCTCTAGTGTACCCACGGGAGACGCTCACTGCATCCCGAGTTGCGTGCTTTGGGGCAGGAATCTAGGCGACACAATTCTGTTAACATGGCTGAACCTAGGGTAGATGAGGTTGAAGATCAACCCCCACCTGATGCTATGGCCATCATCCAAGCTCAAATCAATGCTAACCATCAGCTGCAGCAACAACAAATCCAAACCATCATGCAAGCCATACAACGGTTACAGAACCCACCAGAACAACCACCACCACCTTTCCAAAACATGCCAGGGCAACCACCACTTGATTTACCGCCATTTCAGGACCAGCCAAGACCCCTCCGTGATTTCTATAACCCTTCTACCATTAGAGTCGAGCCACACCTTAGGATCCCCAAAGGGGGAGATGATTTTGAGCTAAAACCTAATGTATTAAGTCTAATCCAGAGCCACTTTCATGGAAGCTCAAATGAAGACCCCTTTCAGCACCTAGAAGATCTCGACCGCATAGCAAGAACAGTAAAACCTAGGAACATTAGCCTTGACATTGTTCTAATCAAGATGTTCCCTTTCTCATTAAGAGACAAGGCTTCTCATTGGCTTAGAACCCTAGGTAGACCCATCACCACCTGGGAAGAACTGAGGCATGCATTTTTAAAGAAATTCTTCCCCATAGGAAAGACCAATGCCCTCAGAAGAGCTATCACTACCTTCACACTCCAGGGTGGGGAACAATTTCATGAGGTGTGGGAAAGATTCAATGAACTTTTGAGGAAATGCCCACACCACGAAGTTCCAAGGTGGCAATTGGCCCAGATCCTCTACCACGGTCTGGACAGCAACCTACGGAACTTCGTCGATGCCTCATGTGGGGGAAACTTCCTAAACAAAGACGAGGAGAGCGCGTTTGAGCTCTTTGAGTCTATGAGCGAGAATTCGCTCAACAATGCCTCCATGAACCAGTTTAACAGGTCCAATCAACCCTGTGGCAGGATTTATGAGGTGCAAGCAAATTCGGAAATGGTTGACATGGACATCATTGCCAAAAAGTTGGATCGAGTGGAATTGGTGGACAAAAAGATTGATGAGCTTCTAAACCAGACTAGGAACCCCTTGCAGACTTTCTCCCTAGCAAAGGGAGAACATAATGTCGACCTGGTCCAACCCTTCACCCAATTAAACCATGAACAACCCCTGACCACGTTCCAGGGAGGGACCTTTACTCCCTCGACCCTTGATTACTCCCTTCCTTCTTCATCAACATCGGCTATTCTAGAAGATGTGCAAGCCGTCCAAGGATATGCAAAACCTGACCCTTTCTCCAACACTTACAACACCGGCTAGCGTAATCACCCCAACTTTGGTTGGACAAACATGAAACCACCGCAATTCCAAAACCAGCCCAGGCCAAACCAACAGCCACACTTGCCCCCTATCAGCAAGGACCACCAGTTAGACCCCAATATAACTAGAATAGGCCGGCCCCTCCCCCACAAAACCAAATGGACACCCTAATAAAGATGATGGCTGACATGAACCAAAAACATCAGGAAGAAATGGCCTTGGTAAAGGGACAGTTAAGCCAACTCTTGGACTGTAAACAGCAAGGATCTCTACCTTCCTAACCGCAACCGAACCCGCAAAACATAATTAACAGAGGCCCCAATTCGCAAGGGTTCCAAGGAAACCCCGGGTAGGCTCATATGGTCCAGCCGGCCCCACAACCACCTCCTCGGTTTGGCGCTTCTTCATCCTCGTCTTCTCAAGGACCACCCCATGGCCCCAATGCCTCTGCGAATGCTGAGACCTTGAGAAGCTGCACCAAAACCCAGGATCCCAAATGGCCGACTCTCCCCGAGACTTTACCTGCTGAGATACCTGACTTAGAAGAAGCACCAACCAAGGACCCAGACATGGAACCAATTCAGACACCCTATCCTGAGGCCTTGGAAACAATCAAGAGAAAGAAGAATACTGTGGAAACTGAGGAGCTGTTGGAAATTTTTAAACAAGTACAGATTAATACTCCGCTCCTAAAAGCTGTCAAACACATCCCCGCTTACGCCAAGTTCTTAAAGGTTGCCTGTACACCCAAGCGTAAGCCGAGACCTCAAGCACCTAGGAAGGTTGTACTCTCTGAGCAAGCCAGTTCCGTGATATCAAGCAACCTTCCACTCAAACGAACTGACCCAGGAGCGCCCCTGATTTCTTGCAACATCGGGGACATGACATTTGATAGAGCGCTCCTCGACCTAGGTGCTTCTATCAACCTAATTCCCACAACCTTGTACCACCAATTTGGTTTTGGGGAGCTGGCACCAACCCCTGTCACCATCCAGCTGGCGGATAGATCAGTGAAAGCCCCGAAGGGGGTTGTCGAGGACGCAATTGTACGGGTCAAGGACTTCTATTTTCCCAGTCGACTTTTTGGTGCTCGACATGGAAGTCCCTGAAAAATTACAGAACGCACCCATAATCTTAGGCAGACCATTCTTAGCTACGGCTAAAGCAAACATCGATTGCGACACGGGATGTATGGAAATCACCTTCAGAGAAAGGAAAATGCAATTGGATATCTTCTGGGCGACAAAGTCTTTTGATTGTGATTACATTGAGGAACATGATCTCGTGGAAACTTTAATCGAGGAATGCCTTACCCTCAGTTCTGTCTCAGACCACCAAACCCGTAGTGACGATTCCGACTTGTCACCATGCTTACCCATGGACCTCTGTAAGGCTGAGAACCATCACATGACACCATTTGAAGAGATCGATGTTGATCAACTCCCGCCCTTCCCATTCCCTTCAACTGTGGTCCCACCCGCACCTGAACTTAAACCATTGCCCGAGAATCTCAAGTACGTCTTCTTGGGACCTGACCAGACCTTCCCAGTAATTATTAATTCCCATCTAACAAAGGATCAGGAACTAAGATTGACTGCAACTCTTTTAGAACATCGGGCCGCCATTGGTTGGACCATCTCGGATCTAAGAGGAATTAGCCCCACCTATTGCACCCACAAGATTTACCTGGAAGACGGGGCCCGACCTTCCCGCCAGATGCAGAGACGGTTAAACCCTAACATGCGGGAGGTCGTTAAAAAAGAAATTATCAAGTGGCTTGACGCCGACATCATTTACCCTATCTCTGATAGCCCCTGGGTGAGCCCCACTCAAGTGGTTCCAAAGAAGGCTGGGCTCACTGTTGTTACTAATGATCATGGTGAATCCATCCCCACCCGCACCACCACCGCATGGTGGGTGTGTATTGATTATAGGAAGCTTAATGAAGCCACTAAGAAGGACCACTTCCCCTTGCCATTCATTGACCAAATCCTTGAAAGATTGGCAGGGCAGAAGTATTTTTGCTTCCTGGATGGATATTCAGGATATAACCAAGTCGCAATTGCTCTGGAAGATCAGGAAAAGACCACATTTACTTGCCCGTATGGCATGTTTGCATTCCGTCGAATGCCGTTCGGGTTATGCAACGCACCCGCGACCTTCCAGCATTGCATGCTAGCCATTTTTTCAGAAATGGTGGGTGAATACTTGGAGGTCTTTATGGATGATTTCTCTGTATTCGGAAATTCATTCAACCATTGTTTGAGCAACTTGGAGAAAATCCTGAAACGATGTATCGAGGTTAACTTGGTGTTAAGTTGGGAAAAGAGCTATTTTATGGTTCAAGAAGGAATTGTCCTCGAACACATCGTTTCGCATAGGGGCATCGAGGTATATCGAGCTAAGGTTGATTTAATTTCCAAACTTCCTCCACCTAGTTCGGTCCGGCAGATTCGCTCTTTCCTAGGACATGTTGGCTTCTATCGAAGGTTCATCAAAGACTTTTCCAAACTTTCCAAACCCTTGACCGACCTTCTAGCCAACGACACCACTTTCCACATGTCTCCCGATTGCATCCAGGCTTATCATACCCTTCGGGACTTAGTCTCCACCGCACCTATACTTCAACCCCCAGACTGGTCCCAGGATTTTGAGATTATGTGTGACGCATCAGATTTTGCCATAGGCGCTGTCCTGGGACAAAGGCAAGACAAGAAGCCCGTGGAGATCTACTACACGAGCAAAACGTTGGACGAGGCCCAACGTAATAATATGGTCACAGAAAAAGAGTTGCTTGCTGTAGTCTTTGGACTGGAAAAATTCTGATCATACTTACTGGGATCCCACGTGACTATCTACACTGACTATTCAGCCATCCGACACCTGTTGGCCAAAGAGGACGCAAAACCCAGGCTCATCAGATGGATCCTGCTTTTGCAAGAATTTGACCTGGAAATCCGAGACAAGGCCGGATCGAAAAATATGGTGGCTGACCACCTGTTAAGACTTCATCCAGACCACATTGGACCCTCCCTACCTCTATCTGATACCTTCCCTGATGAACACATCCTAGCCGTGCAAGACAAGAAAATGCCATGGTATGCTGACTATGTCAACTACCTGGTTATAGGACAAACCCCGCACAGCTGGTCCAGACAGCAATGGGATAGGTTCTTGGCTAAGGCCAAGCACTATTTCTGGGATGATCCCATGCTGTTTCGCCTCTGTGCTGATCAGATCATCAGGAGGTGCCTCCCCGAAGATGAAGTTCAGAGTGTGCTTTCCTTTTGTCATGACCAAGCGTGTGGCGGCCATTTCTCTAGCAAGAAAATAGCTGCAAAAGTTTTGCAGTTTGGATTTTATTGGTCATCCCTATTCAAGGATGCACACATCTTTGCCAAGACTTGCTCATGATGCCAAACACTAAGGACCATGACCAAAAAAGATATGATGCCCCTTCAGCCCATTTTGATTGTCGAAATTTTTGACGTTTGGGGTATCGATTTTATGGGCCCCTTTCCACCATCCAACGGCTTCGAGTACATCCTGGTCTCGGTAGACTATGTTTCCAAATGGATTGAAGCAGTCGCCACCCGATGATGCGATCACAAGATGGTCATGGACTTTGTGAAGAAGAGCATCTTTTCCCGGTTTGGAATACCCAAGGCCATGATCAGTGATGGTGGAAGCCATTTTATCCATTCCCAGTTCCGTGCCCTACTTAGAAAATACGGGGTAAACCACCTTATTGCCACCCCGTATCATCCACAAATAAATGGGCAGACTGAGGTCTCAAACAGACAAATCAAGAACATTTTACAGAAGACTGTGAGACCTGACAGGAAAGACTGGTCCACACGACTTGATGATGCCCTGTGGGCATACAGGATCACTTTTAAGACCCCGATAGGAATGTCACCTTACCGCTTGGTCTTTGGCAAAGCTTGCCATCTCCCTGTCGAATTGGAACACCAGGCTTACTGGGCCGTTAAGCAATGTAACATGGATCCCCAGTTAGCTGGTGCGCAAAGGACTCTTCAATTATCTGAGCTTGAAGAAATTCGTCGGGACGCCTTTGACAATAGTCGGCTATATAAGGAGAAAATGAAAGCCGCCCACGACCGACTCATTCATAGGAAAACCTTTGAGCCAAACCAACAAGTCTAGCTATTTGATGCACGCCTGAAACTCTTCCCAGGGAAACTTAGGTCCAAATGGATAGGACCATTTCAGGTGGTCAAACCCTATTCCAATGGGGCAGTCGAAATCGCCGATCTTAATACCGGGCACACCTTTACAGTCAATGGTCAAAGATTGAAGCATTTCCTAGCCCAGGTACCCCCAAGGAAAGTGTCACCCTTGTTGACGACTGACACCAAACACCGCCCAGCTAGAGGCGTTAAACTCAGCGCTTCCTGGGAGGCAACCCAGTGGATTAAGACTGATCTGGTAGTTTACGTCACTCAGGTACTATCCTTTTGAATCCTTCTGCCAATGAGGACATTGCCCAACTTAAGCATGGGGGGGATGGTACATTGCATAATCCTGAGCTTAATTAATCAGTCTGAATGAATAAATTAATTGATTAAAAAAAATTTGAATTTAGGAAGAAAAACTTAGGCATTAGAAACTTGTCAATAGTGGGAAATAATACAAAAAGAACTTAAACACTTAGACTTTTCAGGCCTTCAGGCTTAATCAGCCCTGGTGTTCGTTAAAATATGGATTTAGCGGCGAATCCTTGCAACTTTAAGCTATTCTAATCTACCTAATAAATAAGGTAATAAGTATACGACTTATCAACTCACCCTCTAACTCAGGAAAACTTTGAGTCTAAGCATCTACACACATTTTTGCACAGACTCACTTCTCGGAGATTTTGACAGAAATTGGGTAGCTAATGAACTCTCTAGGGTGGTATGGCTGGCAAGTTGTCGTGGGTAATAGCCCATTGGCAGGTTGTCCAGAACCCAGCCGCAGGCCATTTCTTTTTCGCTGCCTCTAGGTACATTTGAGATTAGGGAAGCCACCTACGAGAAAAAAAAAGAAAAGAGAGAGAAGAAAAGAAAATAAACCACACTTCACCGCACAAGTATGGCTGGCAAGTGATCGTGGGTAACAGCCCATTGGTCGGTTGTCCAGAGCCCAGCTCAATAATTGCACAAAAAAGACCAAAACACCTAAGGATGAAGCGGGGAAGTAGTACAAGCCGGGGAGATATACACTGGAAAATCCTTGTGTTGACCCTAAGTAAAATGAACGTAGGGAGAAAGCTACCAATCGAACAAATACACCTTCAGGCAAAAATTTATTTTCTTTTCCGGTCACCTAGAGGCGTAGAAACTCTAAGTCTGTCTCAATTACCATTAAGTGAGTCTATCACAACATTCACACCAAGATGCTTAGCACTTAGGGTTTTGACCGAGTTTTGGGTGGGTTGGGTAGCCGTAAAAAGTTACCAACCCACACTGAATTTCGAAAATTCTAAAAAGACATATATAGATATATACGTATACATATGTATAGTTATATATACAAAGCAAGGACTCGGGTGATTCGTATTTTGGCAGACACCCGGGCATTGCTTAGTCTTCGTAGATTAAGATCTTCGTATATTTCCTCTTATTGACAAGTAACGAAGTTCCTATGCAATTACTTCTTGAATTCTCCAAAGAAATAAAGGCTAGAATAAACCTTGCTAGGGACTATCAAGGAGTAAGCATGGGGGTATGATAACACCACGCAAGGGGGTAGTAATTAAGTTGAATATGGCCCATCTTTAGAATAAAAGGCACAACATAAAGTAGAATAGGAGCATTGCATGCATCAAATACCAAGATTTCTTATAAACTGCATTAATGGCCATTTGTGTAAAGCATGTGTCAAAGCAGGCCCCAGATGAGCAATCGGACCGCACGGATGGATTCAAAATGACAAACGGAGTCCAACGGACTCAAGATCGGCCAAATCCAACATCCGGAGCTCCCACAATGGGCCCAAGAAATTCTGACCGTTGATCTGGAGATCAACGGCCTAGAAAGCGCCATGTCGCCCCGCCCCCACCGCTCTCACGCCCTCAAGCCAGCCAAGGACGAATCTCGGCCGTTGATCTTCGATCGAACGGTCGAGATCCGCGCGCTCGCCTGCGGTCGCCGTGACAAAGCGCGGGTGTGGCGCAACGGCTAGCGCGCATGCCCGCATCGCAGTGACGCACGTCCGAATCGCGCGGAGCAGAAATCAAGCGCGAGCGAAGGGCGCGGCAAAATTGGGCCGCTCGATCAGCAGCAGGTGGCCAGGATCACGCCATGCGACGCGATGACAGCTCCCGAGTGCCAACGCGTGCGCGCACGCGTGCCCGAGGTGCGAACTCAGCGCGGGCGCAGGAGGATCTCAGATCGGACGGCTCTCGTTCAACGTCCATAGATCGCGTGTGGAGAGAGAGCGGGGCGAGCAGCTGACCGGCGGCCGGAGGGCTTCACCGACGTATCTGGAAGCGATTTTAGCAACATTCTGGATGTCGCTAAAGCACATTCTTCTTTTAGGAAGCCCTTAATCCTATTTAAACCCCCTTCTACCACCATTCAAGGCATACTCTCCCACTTGCAACTACTCCACTCCTCTCCTAGCTAGTTTTAGGCACTCTTGTAATTGCCGGAGACGACGAGCCGCCGACGGAGCCTCCTCCACCACCGTGGCTGCCTCGTCGCTCTCCACTCTCTCTCTACCTCTCTCTCTCTCTCTTTTAAGCTTTCATTTACTTTTGTTGAAGCATGTATTTAATGTTGTAAACCATGAACTATGAATGCATGTTTAATGAAATTATTTTCCGTTCAGTCGCCATTTTAATTTCTGTTTAAAGTGCATGATCAAAACTAAGAGCTTTCTAACCCTGAACTCTCTCTCTCGCTCTCGCTTTTCAAAACCGTCTCTTTCGCAAGCAAAACTCCGCCTTTTTCGTGACAAGAAGTGATAAACAAAATGCGATTTCCACGCCTCCCCGAGATCGACACTTGGACTCACCTTCGTTTACTTCTTTTAAAACCGACGTATCAAGTGCAACTATAACGACACCTCTTAACACACACGCACGAGACCACGCCAGCGGGCGAGCGAGCGATGGCGGGCGTTGGATCATCATCGGACCGCCGTCTGCACTCAATAGAGATCACGCGCTATTGCACACGCTGCAAGGATGTGCGATCGTACGCATTGGGCGGGCGCGTAGCAGTGGGCGATCGTGCATCTTAAGCCGTCCGATCTCATGATCAGACGGTTGAGATTTAAAGAACATGGGCGGATGTGTTGAGCGCGGGTAGCTGAGGAGGCATGCTGGGCGTGGGTTGTACGCCCACGTTGGGGCTTTAGTGACGGTTTTATCCGTCACTAAGGACCCCTCATTTATTATTTTAAAGATGTAATGACCGTTTTTCCCCCACCCCTTCAAACTATAAAAGGAGACCCCCTCCACATGAAATTCTCATCCCTTCCTTCTCTTCTCTACCTCTCCAAAGCTCAAGAGAAGCTTGTCCCACACCCGGGATGCTTCTCGCGAGATAAAGTCCAAATTTTCGTCCCCCTTTGGAAGTGGATCCTGCGACGACGATGGCGTGTTGTTCCATTCCCGTTCTTCTGCTTCGTCCTCCTTCGTCCTACTCCGTCCTCCTTTGTCCAGGCGTCGTCCCATCTGGCTCATCCTCAAAGCGACTGTCGAGGAGGATTTCTCTCTCCCTATTCTTTTTACTACTTTCTATTATAGATTTACTGCTTTCTAGAGAAGTTCTGCTCGTCCTCCAAGCATTCGTCAAGGAGGACATTTCTCCCTCCATTCTTTTAATGCTTTCTAGAGTAAATTTATCGCTTTCTAATGCAAGTGTTTTATGCTTTCTAGTTGTAATGAACAATCTCCTTAATGATAAATTCTCTATTTATTCTACATTTCATTTTTGATTTCTGTGTAATATTCTCTCTCTCTTACCCTCTCTCTCTCTTCTATTTATTGTAAATAATTAGATAGTTTTAAATTGAATTACTTCGTGACAAATAAAAAGAAATGCGTAGTTTTTAAATCAAACGTTCGCCTCCCTATGTTCGACCTGGAATTTCAATTTCGGTATAAATTTTATTTGTTGAACACAAGTTCTTCGCTTTAAAACTACAACGACAGGTTTTACAAAATCAAACACGTTAGCGTAGCAATTCGAGCATTCAACATTTTGGCACCGTTGCCGGGGAGGCGACGATCTTTGATTTCTCTTCGCGTTTTGTAACTTACAAATCATTTACATCACTTTTCTCTTTTCTTATTGTAATTACAGGTACTCTTTCGAGACAGGAAAAAATGGTAGATCGGAGAAAAGTGCTGCGGAAGGTTCTGTAAGTTATTCCCCCACCTCCCACCCATTAGATTTCATTCCACAACATAATAATTCAAACATCAATCAACCTAGGCATTTTTATAAACTCTAAGGTTAGATTGTTTGTTGTTTGACATCCATACTCACCCCAACCCCCACATTGAAAAAAGAAAAATTAAAAAAAATCTCACAGAGGTACACAACCTCATCTGATTTTTTAACTCAACCGGTAAACTGATCTTAGGAGCCGGTATGCACATTCAAACACATAATTGAGTAGAAATCAGATTAGGTAATCATTTGTGTGCCTAATTAAGTGATGCATCAGGCCAATTGTTTGAGTTGGTTGGGCCGCACCACTTCAAATAAAATCAACTCATCAAGTAGCTGCCACTTAGGTTCAACTCTTAGGGATTTACCAGGCACTCCACATTCTTTTCAAGATTTAAAGGAAAACATCTTCACCCGTGCTTTCAAAACCTGGTGTGCCAATGAAACTTGTTTGAAAATGCCTAAAGTTGAATCCTAAAAGCTACTAAGCAAGATTTGAACCTTAAAATTCATTGCATCAAAAATAATCTTGCTTGAAAACCACTAGTTGTGCATGCACACACGAATCAATCAATCATTAAGGGCACAACCCATTTAAAGGACCCATCACATTCCAAAGCACATTCAAACCTAGCCCTAAATAAAATAGAGTAGACGTTGGCCTTAAGGATTGGACTCTCTATTCAGAACCCAGAACGAGATTATTTTCGATTAGTCTGTTTCTACTGTTCAATCTGATGTCTAGCTAGGGGAGCAGAATCAAACGATCATGGCTGGGGGGTACACTAGGAACCGGAGGTGCAAGCCGAAGGAAGAACCTTCTCCCCAGTCCCTTCTTCTAACTAGTTGGATTGAATAGACAGAAGTAGATCAAATCGTTTCTCTATCTCAAGACGGGTTTTAGGAGTCTATAGGTCTATAGGTTAACCCAATTAAGGAGAGGTTTGATTATTTGTATTTCATGGTGCCTTTCTTCCTCCTGTGTCTCATGAATCCTTCCACATATTTCATGCATTCCCGCTCTTTCCCTCCTGTTTTGAATTATCCTCAACATGACGATTATCCCGACTCGTACTGTAATCAACCATCAGTTAGTTGGGATAACTCGGATTGGGGATGCAGTTCTGGACCTCCGTGTTTAGGGTCTAACCCTGAACACTTTGATTCTGATTTCTGTCCTTCTCAGAGCTACATCGGTTATAGATCGTCTTCCTTTCATGAACAACCTAATATGATCTACAATCAAGAAGGATACACCGACCTTTACCCATCCTCTAATTACACTACTTTTAGGTCAACATCACCTTTTGAACAATCTGAAATGACCTATTATCAGGAAGGGTATAACGATTCTCAATTCATTAATTCCCCTGCATTGAGCCCAAACTCGCCCAACCCTGAACCAACTCATTTGGTTCAGGTTAACCAGGTTTAAGATAAGGTTCTGGCTAACTTGAGGAATATCATACAATCTTTAGAAGTTCAGCCAATACCTTGCATTGAGAGATTGCAGCCCCTGATTGAAATGATTGATGATTTGAATAAGTCTTTGTTGGATTGGCTCCAGGACGTTAAGGATAAAAACCCGGGTGAGTTTCCACTTAGGAAATTAGCAAAATTGAGAATGAGATTCGTGGTTGCTTTGATTCAATCTTGGGATGATTCCCAGGATGAACCCTCTTCAGGAAAGCCAATGACAGAACCTGCTCAGGCACCTGTTGCGGGGACACGTGTTACGAGGCTGACCAGATTGAATTAAAGCAACCAATTAAGGAAGATCTGATTTCTTCACTTAAGATCCCTGAGCCGAGTTACAAGGAAACGTATGTCTCCTTGGAATAGAAAGTGATAAATGATTTTGGGACATACATTGATACGGATCCTGATTTCTTTGATGGTGAAGATTCAAGTTGCAAAGTCTCACACAAGTTTTCAGAACACGATTTATGTGAGACGATTGGGCTTGATGAATCTAATAGATCATTTGATAGTCCAATAACTGAGGAAACTGATCTTATTAGGGCACACATTACGGATCCAGAATCACATTTTCTGGAGGATTCAATTCAATGCTCTGATTATCAGTTACACCCCATTGAGCTTATTGATGATTCTATTCCTGAGATAATTAGGCCCAAGTCAATTTTGATTCTGCCACATCATTTAGATTTAGAGATTTCAGACAGGGCGATTAATATACAAGAGGTCCTGGAATTTGATATGCTGAATGAGGAGGATAGGAGCTGGAAAGTTCTAATTTGGGAAGTTAATTTTGGAGGAAATGGAAGATTGAGTCGAAGGGTTCCTTTTAAGCTGAAACCATCAAATCAGAACCCTTACGATATTTGTTCCGAGGATGTCAAACCCAAGCACACATTTAACGATTATCCTTTTGAGCTTAATTTCTCTGTAACCCGACTTTTTGGTCTTGGGTTGCATCCTCAAAAATCGCAGGCCCGACCCCACTTGCATTTTGATTTTAGGTTTTGGGTAACTTTTATCCAGAACCGAAGATATTCTCGATTATGGGGGATGGGTCTGCACCACAATCTGGTCCACATCTGTGGACCTCTGTTGATAGGTCAGAGGATTCTTCTGTTTATTCTGATTCTGACCTGCACTTGTGAATTCTTCATTTCTTTTCCTTGTATAGTGTGCCTAGCTGAAGGCACTAAACTCAGCACATATACAGTTCTTTTTAGTTTTCATCTCGGAGAAGACCTAACATTCACGTAATTTAGGTGCTTTCTATGCTTTTCCACTCTGTTTTATGTCTTTTTAATACAATGAGGACATTGCATTAGATAGGCATGGGGGGGTGATATTTATCTCTGAATTCATTCGTCAGCTCCGTAGATTTTTTTTATTTTCTTTTATAAAAAAAAATCCGAATTAGGAAAGAGAATTTGGGTTTAAGAAAATTTTCAATCTTAGGAAATACTACATTATGATTTGAACACAAAGACCCTTCAGGTCTTTGAACTTAATCAGCCCGTGTATCCACTAAAATGTGGATTTATTTTTTGAGTTCTTGCCAACCTGAATTTTATTTTAATTGGAGTAAATAAGTTTGGGTGATAAGTACACGACTTATCAACCCACCCTCTGATTTGAGGGAATTTTGAGTTTCTAGCATCTACACACTATTTTGTCACTGACTCGTTGTTCGACGATTTTAATGGAAATTGGGTAGCTAATGAACCTTCTAGGGTGATATGGCTGGAAAGTTATCGTGGGTAACAGCCCATAGGTAGGTTGTCCAGAGCCTAGTCACTGGATCTTTCTCTTTTTGCTTCCTTTAGGTAAATTTTAGACCAGGGAAGCAACCTACTTAAAAAAAAGAAGAAAAAAAAATCAAAAAGAAAAGGAGAAAAGAAAAAAAGAAATAAGCCACACTTCGCCGCACGAGTATGGCTGGCAATTTGTCGGTGGTAACAGCTAATCGACCGGTTGTCCAGCACCTAGCTTAGTAAATGCACTAAAAATTCCCAAAACACTTAGGAAGAAGCGGAGAAGTAGAATAAACCGGGGAGATATACACTAGATTCACCCTTGTGTTGACCCCATAAACAAATAAAAGTAGGGAGAAAGCTACCGATTGTAAAGATACACCTTTAGTTAGAACTCTTGTTGAGGTCTCCTAGAGGCGTAGAAACTCAAAGTCCGTTTTAATTGCCGAACAACAAGTCTATCACAATCACAATAAGATGCTTAAAACATAGGGTTCTCATCAAATCTTGGGTGAGTTGAATGGCCGTAGAAAGCCACTCTTAAACCCTAAAATTTGAAAATCCAAAAAAATTAGGAGTAAAAAGAGAAAAAGAAATTTTTCTTTGAATAAGGGGAGGGCTTGAGGCGGTCTACATTTTGGCTGATACTCGAGTGCTGTTGTGTCTTTGAAAGTTCAGTTCCTAAGTAGACAATTTCTTAATGATTGAAAATAACTCAGGTCCAAATAATCCAACTTAATTCTTTTATAAATAGCATATAGTTTTAGCTACAGCGAGCTACAGCCGCGGGTTCTAGCTACAGCGAAGGGGAGGAAGGCGCAGGCGAGGGAGTGATGGCAGGCGTTGGATCATCATCGGACGGCCATCTGCACTCAATACAGATCATGCGCTATTGCACGCGTGGCAAGGAAGCACGATCGTACGCGCTGGGCGAGCGTGCAGTAGAGGGCGATCATGCATCTTAAGTCGTCCGATCTCGCGATCGGACGGCTAAGATTTAAAGAACGTGGGCGAATGTGTTGAGCACGGGTAGCTGAGGAGGTGTGTGTGGGTGCGGGTTCTACGCCTGACTAGTCGATCTTTCGCTTTAAAGTCGTTTGTAGTTTAATGTGGTGGAAAAATTGACTAATCAATATTTAACAAGAAATAACCACTCGCAGAGGAGCAGGTCGTATCCACAGGGAGGCAATGACGTATTAAAATTTGCACCAATTAAAAATGTTCGTTCATAGTTAGTTTGGACAAGAATCAAGCCAAGATTGCCTTTTGATTAAGGTTTAAGCAAGAAACAATGCTGAAATGGCAATTATGAGAAACTAGAGGATATTTTCCGCAATGCAGAATCAATAAAATATCATTAAAAAGTGGCAATGGCAGAAAATGTAATTTCTAATTGATGGTTTACTGTAGCAAAATAGGGGAATTTTTCCCCTTTGTCTTGCGCGACGAGGAGCGGATGGCCGGGCGCGGGAAGCTCGGAGGAGGTCCCTTAGACCAAGAGCTTCGAATCGGTGGTGGCGACGAGTCGCGCGGTGGCCAGAGGTGGCCGGACGAGCTCCGGCGAAGGTGCTGCAGCAGGTGAGCTTGCGTGGCTGTTGGCGTGAGATCTGCTCGCACGCTGCTGCTGACGGCTTTGCAGGCACGGGAGGACGGGTCTGCAGGCGGTTGAGCGGGTGCGACTGCAGCTGGCGGGGGTGAGTAGGCTGCAGCAAGCGCGGGCGGAGGGCGTTGCTGGCGGTTCTGCAGGCGTGGGGGTGAACGGCGTGGACTGCAGGCGCTGTTGGAGTTCTGCAGGCGCGGTTGCTGCTGCAGGCATGGGAGGTGGGTGCTGCAGGCTGAGGAGGGCGTGCGCGGTCTGGAGGGCATGGAGATGGCGAAGGCTGATGGTGGGCGCAGTTGCGTTGGAGGCTGGTGGGTGGCACTGCAGGCGTGGGCGCGCACGGATGAAGGCGCAGGCGCGGGGGTGGTGGTGCGGACGTGAACGGTGAGATGGGCGGATGTGGTTGTGCGAGTGCGGGTGGAGTTCAAACAGGTACGCAGGCGGGTGATCGTAGGTGAGTGGGTAGCTTCAGACGTCCGGGAAATTTCCCAGACGTCTTAAGTGAATGAGAAGGTGATTGCAGTGACGGTGGTTGCGGCGGTGGTGGTTGGTGACGACGACGAGGGAGATGCACGCTAAGGTGCTAACGGTAATGCGGGCGAGCTCCGGATGGCGGTGTGGCCTGTCACACCACACGCCCACGGTGGTGGAGACTCGCCGCCACGGTAGAGGCTGGTAGTATGGAGTGGAAGAGAGAAGTTCTCTCTGCACAGTGGTGGGTCGGTGGCGGAGGCCTGCCTCGCTCAGCATCCTCTCTCCTCCTTTTGTAGCGGCCTACAGAAATTTGAATGGAGAGGCGGGAGCAGATCCACCTTCTCCGCTGATCCATGAATGCACTTTTAGTGAGGCCAGAGGCGTTGCAGCGGCAGCCGAGCCGTTGCTGAGAAGAAGAAGAATAAAGGATATTATTAAAATATTATGATTATTTATATACAAACCCTCAAGTTTTATGTTAACTAAAACAATGTACTTAATTAGTTAACTAATTAGATGAATGGCATTCTAAGCTAATTCTAAATGCACTTAAAATATGAATGCAATGCATGGATTATGTAATTAAATTAAAAATATGAATTAATCTATTTACATCCTAATTTATGCTAAATAAATGTTAGAATTATCCTAATGTTTAGGCATTTAAATACTTAAATAGCCCACAACTATGGGCTAATCAATGCCCACGTTGGGGCTTTAGTGACAGTTTTATCCGTCACTAAAGACCATTCATTTATATTTTAAAGATGTAATGACCATTTTGCCCCCACTCCTTGCAACTATAAAAGGAGACCCCCTCCACACGAAATTCTCATCCCTTCCCTCTCTTCTCTACCTCTCCAAAGCTCAAGAGAAGCTTGTCCCACACCCAGGATGCTTCTCGCGAGATAAAGTCCAAATTTTCGTCCCCCTTCGGAAGTGGATCCTGCGACGACGACGGCATGCTGCTCCATTCCTGTTCTTCTGCTCCGTCCTCCTTCGTCTGGGCGTCGTCCCGCCTGGCTCGTCCTCCAAGCGACAGTTGAGGAGGATTTCTCTCTCCCTATTCTTTTTACTGCTTTCTAGTATAGATTTACTGCTTTCTAAAGTAGTTCTTCTCATCCTCCAAGCATTCGTCGAGGAGGACATTTCTCCCTCCATTATTTTAATGCTTTCTAGAGTAAATTTATCGCTTTCTAATGCAAGTGTTTTATGCTTTCTAGTTGTAATGAACAATCTCCTTAATGATAAATTCTTTGTTTATTCTACATCTCATTTTTGATTTCTGTGTAATATTCTCTCTCTCTCTTACCCCCTCTCTCTCTCTTCTATTTATTGTAAATAATTAGATAGTTTTAAATTGAATTACTTCATGACAAATAAAAAGAAACGCGTAGTTTTTAAATCAAACATCCGCCTCCTTATGTTCAACTCGGAATTTCTATTTCGGTATAAATTTTATTTGTTGAACACGATTTCTTCGCTTTCAAACTACAAAGACAGGTTTACAAAACCAAACACGTTAGCGTAGCAATTCGAGCGTTCAACAGTGCGGCAGAAGTGCAGTGCACTCTACGCGTGCGGCTTGAGGGCATTTGCTGCTGCAGGTGTGCGGTAGGGGCGCATGTGGGCTGGAGTGGCACTGCTGCAGGGGGTAAGGCGTGCTGAGGGGAGCTGGTGGGCATGTGCTAGTGGCCGGAGCGTGGAGGATGGTGCATGCAACAAGGGCGTGCGCAGGGATGGCAGTGCTGTAGGAGATGAGTGCATGCGGTGGAGCTGTGGATGGTGCTGCACGCTGGCGGGTGCGCCAGTTGCGTGCGTGGCTGGAGGCGAGGGTGGATCTGATGGAGCAGGGAGAAGCTGCTGGTGATGGCGCAGGCTAGAGGAGAGGCCGGTTGCTGTTTTGCGTGGGGACGAAGCTTCAGATGTCCGGGAAATTTCTCGGATCTCTTAACTGATGGAGGAGATGAAAATGCAGGTCATGGAGTTGCGGTGGCTGCGGTGGTGGTTGCTGGTGATGGCGGTGAAGGTGGTGATGTTGATTCTGGTGAGGCACAGTGATGGAAGTGTGGCCAGGGACACACGCTCGCGGTGTTGGCATGAGTCCACCGGCTTGGTGCGGCGACCTGTCACCTCGCCAGCCTACGGTGTGGTGGAGCTCGGCCTTGGAGACCACGGTGGTGGAATGGAGTACACGGTGGTGGAGTGGGGCAGTGTCTCCTCTAGCTCGGCTGTCTCCTCCTCTCTCTTGTAGTCAACTGCCCTGACTAGATCCAACACACCCGCTCCTCCATGAATGGGGCCTTGACTGCGGCAGTTGGAGGAAATGCAGCCGTTGCTGAAAGAAGAATAAAAGTAATAATAAAATATTATGGTTATTTATATACAAACCCTCAACTTTTATGTTAACTTAAAATAATGCATGCAATGCACCTAATTGGTTAACTAATTAAATGAATGTAATTCTAAGTTAATTCTAAATGCATGAATTATATAATTAAATCAGAAATATGAATTAATCTATTTACATCCTAATGCATGCTAAATAAATGTTAGAATTAACTTAATATCTAGGCACTTAAATACTTAAATAGCCCGCAAACATGGGCTAATCAATCGCTTTCTGGATCTCATGCGAAAATTCCCCCACCACAGAGTTCCTAAATGGAAACAGGTCCAGTCTTTTTATGAGGGACTCCATGAGGATATTAGACTCTTTGTCAATGCAACCTATGGTGGCAACATCATGGGGCAGTATGAAGATACCGTTTGGGAGATTCTTGAGAATATGTGCGAGAATTCCATAAATAATGAATCTATGGGTATGTTCGACCAGACGACTACCTGTGCATTGACAAACACATGGGGGGCACATGAGAGTCAAGGCTTATCAGCATCTGTCGATCTAGAACTGATGGCCAGTTGCCTGAACAAGATCTCTGTTATCGAGAAGGAGGTGGACAAATTGACTCGACATCTGTAGATAACCAACTTAGCACAGCAGAGCACGTATGTGCAACCGCCCTTCAGTAGGGAGGTTGTGCATAACATTTATCACCACTCTCACTAGGGAATGGACTTTTATCCACCCTTGTCTAATCTTGGTTTAGTAGGAAACTCCAGAACTACTTGCTCTAGTTGGGGGAACTCTGAACCCTTGTATGATGACTTCTCTAGAGCTCCTCATACCTGCGAGGATCTCCACGCCATCTAGAATGATCCATTCTCAAACACCAATAACCCTGGATGGCATAATCATCCCAACTTCGTATGGTCAGGGAATAATCAAAATCCAAGATCTCAATTCCAACCCTGACCACAGGATCCATGCCCATATCAGCCTGCTCAACCTAGGCCCAATCCAAATTATCAATCCAGGCTGTCAAGGGAAGATCAAATGACTTTGATTCTATAAACCTTGGCTGACATTCAAAAGACCAATGTAGCTATATAGAAACAACATAAAGATGAGATCACAAAGGTTTGAAATCAACTTGCATAGCCTCTACCACATCCTAATAACGTGTCGAACCAAAGGCATATTATTAACTCGAATCAGGGCCAAGCTCACTATGTTTATCTGGCCTCGTCTGCTCCATCACCCGACGGGATGGAGGCTTTGACATCATACTCGGGATATCAGCAGCAACCACCACTTCTGCCAACTCTGAACCAAAACCAGGTGGGACTTAATTCTATTATCACCTGTAGTGGCAAGTCGACTTAGGATCTACCTTATCTGAGCCACTCTTAGACTGGTAGTTCAGAGCCTAACCTTAGGTTGGTTATCCAGGACACCCCTATCCCAGATCTAGAACCTAAACCAATCCTAGAGGAACCTACAACAGTTTCATTTCTTGAGGCCTTGACCAAGGGGAAGATGAAACCCAAACTTGCAGCATTAGAGGAAGATTTAGTCAAGCTCTTTGAGAAAGTCCAGATAAACATCCCCTTGATGGATGTGATCTGCTATGTATCAGCTTACACAAGATTTCTAAAAGATTTATGTACACCAAAGCGTAAGTCGTGAAGCAAAGATAGGAGTTCAATCATCTTGCCTGAGCAAGTCAGCTCGATCATCTTGAGCAAACTCCCACAAAAAGCAAAAGTTCCTAGCACCCCTTTGATCTCCAGCAAAATTGGTGATCTAGAATTTGATCGAGCATTATTGGATTTAGGAGCCTCCATAAATCTGTTACCTACATACCTACTAACCATTTTGAGGAAATTGAGCTCAAACCGACTAAGGTGACTTTGTAGTTAGCAAACCAATCAATCAAGTCACATAGAGGAATTCTCATGGATATTCTGGTTTGGATCCATGATTTCTCTTTTCTAGTTGATTTCATTGTGTTAGACAAGGATACTCCTGAAAATCTGAGGAACACAGCAATCATCTTAGGGAGACCATTCTTAGCCATAGCTAGGGCGAATATCAACTACGAAGAGGGCCAGATAGAGTTGAAATTCGGGAAGTAGACACTAAAGATTGATATCTTTAAGGCCCAGACAGGAATAAACTATGGGGTAATCGAGGAAGTGTGTGACATCTGTTCTATGGTTGAGGAACCGCTTGTAGTGGAAGACCACATTATCTCTGATCCTCAACCTTGAAAAAATTCTGATCCATAGATAAAGGAGCCCAAAGCTGATCTAGATTCACTTTTAGCTCCCACTTTATCTTCCAAGCCCCATCCTGAACCACCATCCACTGCTGGTAACCCCTTTATGGAGTTGAAACCTCTCCCAGATCATCTGAAATATGTGTTTTTGGGTTCCAATCAAACGCTTCCTGTGATCATCAATTCCCAACTCACATCTAATCAGGAGACAAAGCTGATTTTTTTTCAACAACAATATCGGAGAGCCATCAGATGGACTCTCGATGATTTGACTAGTGTTAGTCCCTCATATTGCACACACCGTATCTACAATGAAGAGGGCTCACGACCATCTTGAGAGATGCAGAGAAGACTCAATCCAAACCTACAGGAGGTCATGAAGAAAGAGATCATCAACAAGTTAGATGCCAGCATCATCTACCCGATCTCTGATAGCTGTTGGGTGAGCCCGATCCAGGTTGTGCCTAAAAAGGTAGGGCTTACTGTTATCACGATTGAATATGGAGAAACCATCTAGACCCACATTACAAATTTGTGAGGAGTTTCCATAGACTATCGGAAATTGAATGCCTCCACGAAGAAAGATCATTTCCTGCTCCCGTTCATTGACTAGATTCTCGAGAAACTAGCAGGAAATCAATTTTTCTACTTCTTGGATGGTTACTTCAGATATAATCAGGTGGTAATTCATCCAGAGGATCTGGAAACGATCACCTTTACCTATCCCTACGGGACGTACGCATTCCGCAAGATGCCATTTGGACTATGCAACTCACCTCTCACTTTTCAACGGCACATGATAGCCATATTCTCGGATATGGAAGGTAATTATCTTAAGGACTTCATGGATGACTTCTCGGTATTTGGTGAATCTTTTGATGAATGCCTCATGCATTTGGTCTAGATCCTTAAAAGATGCATCAAAGTGAACATGGTCTCTCCAGGGAAAAGAGCCACTTCATGGTTCCTGAGATTATCGTACTTGGACACCTCATCTCTACGAGAGGTATACAGGTCGACTGGGCTAAGGTAAATCTGATTTCCAAGCTACCTATGCCTAACTCAGTCAAAGACATTAGATCATTTCTAGGGCATGTTGGATTTTATCATTGATTCGAACCTGATTTCTCTAAGATTGCACGCCCCTTGACGAATCTCCTTTTGAAGGACATGCCATTTGAGATATGTGGTGAGTGCATTCCTACATTTGAGATCTTGCATGTTCGAGTCACCCAACCACCAATTTTGTAATCTCTTGACTGGTCTCAACCCTTCGAGATCATGTGCGATGCATCTGACTATGTAGTAAGAGCAGTGCTGGGTCAGAAAATTAATGGGAAGTCAGTAGTCATATATTACACCTGCAAGACATTGGATGAGGCTTAGCGTAATTACACTATTATGGAGAAAGAATTGCTGGCTATACTATTTGGCCTGGAGAAATTCAGGTCATACCTCCTGGGTTCCCACATCATCATTTACTCAGATCACACTGCAGTGAGTCACTCACGAAGAAGGACACGAAGCTGAGATTAATCCGCTAGATCTTGCTGTTACAAGAATTTGATCTTGAAATTCACAGCAAGGCGGGAAAGCAAAACATGGTAGCTGACCATTTGTCTCGCCTTCCTTCTTCGATCATTGGCCCATCTAGACCTATTTCCGAGCATTTTTTAGATGAGCATCTCTTGGCCATTAACGGACTTCCTTGGGAAAGTCCTGCCAGATTGGGAGACTTCCAGGTGGGACAAGCTGATTTTCGATGCCAAGTACTATGTTTGGGAAGATCCATATCTTTTCCATATTGGTAATGACTAAGTGATGAAGATGTATTCCCGATGACGAGGTCAATGATGTCATCTCATTCTGTGGCCTGCGATGGCCATTACTCTGGGCATAAAATCATAGCAAAGATCCTCCAGTGTGGGTTCTTTTGGCCTACAATGTTCAAAGACACACAATCCTATTGTAAGGCATGTGCCCGTTGTCAGACCCTCGACAACATGGGCCTCCGTGACATGATGCCCTTGAATCCGATCATCATGTGCGAAATCTTTGACATATGGGAAATTGATTTCATGGGACCCTTTCCAGGATCTAACAGCTTCAAGTACATCTTACTCATTGTTGATTAGGTCTCAAAATGGATTGAAGCAGTCCCCACCAGAACAAGTGACCATAAAGTTGCTCTTCAGATCATTTTGGAGAACATCTTTTCTAGATTTGGGTTTTCGAAAGCCACCATCAGTGATGGCAGGTCTTATTTTGCAAATGTGCACTTTCAGTCCCTGATGAAAAAGTACAGGGTGTGCATCCTATCTCAATTCCTTGTCACCCCCAAACTAATGGATTGTATGAATTGTCAAATCAAGAGATCAAGAAGATTGTTCAAGTCATTGTTCGGCCTGACAGGAAGAATTGGTCCGCCTGCCTTTCGGAAGCCTTATGGGCCTATAGGACCACCCGTAAGACCCAGTTAGGAATGTCTCTCTTTCGACTCGTGTATGAAAAGGTTTGTCACCTTCCCGTCAAAATGGAGTATAAAGCCTACTAGGCAGTATGAAAGTGCAATTTGGATCTTATGAAGGCTAGAATCCATCACCGATCGCAAATGGGTTTGATCGAGGAACTACGTAATGACGTGTACGAGAACTTGTGAATCTACAAAGAACGAGTGAAACTGTGAAAGCCTTCCATGGTAGGCACATTTCACGAAAATATTTCCATCCTGGTCAGAAAGTATTACTTTTCGATGCTAAACTAATGCTCTTCCCAAGAAAACTCAGATCAAAATGGTTTGCACCATTCTTTGTGAGACAAGTATTTGGAAATGGAGTGGTCAAAATCAGTGAATTCAGCCATGAATCAGAACCCTTTTTCGTGAACGGTCAGAGACTCAAATCGTTCTTCAAACTCACCGACTCAAATTTGGCTGCAGTATCATTTGATCTCCATTCTCCCTGAGCTTCATTATGCCTAGATGATGGCGTTAAAGTTAGCGCTTAATGGGAGGCAACCCATCATCTTTGAAAAACCTGAAACCCTTCTGACATATCTCTTTGCTGAAATCATATTGCACTTTAGGGTTCATCCATTCGAGCAGCTGACTCCACTTTTGATACTTATATCAGAACTAGAAATCATCCACAACAGTCATTCCAACCAGTTCACCACCTACCTGCTTTAATGTATGATCTGAATTGAACTCGAACCCACCTAAATTACAATGAGGGCATTACAAATCTTAGGCATGGGGGGTATTAAAGTGCAAAACACTGTGAAAATCAATCCATAGAAGGGTTTCATTCAAAAAAAATAGAGAGGAGAAAAGAAGAAAGGAGAGGTCAATTTGAACTGAAAAACAAAAAAGGAGAATAAAAGAAAATAAAAAGAAAGAGAAAAAGGAGCAATCAAAAAGAAGAAAAAATGAGAGAGTCCCTTGAAATTGAGTATGGAACTTACCTAACTTCTAGGTTGGATCGGATGATGACTTAAGACCTAGAAGGCTAGAACTAAGGAGATTAGTGACGAGTACTGACCTTAGGCCTGATTGCGTGTATCACTCAACTCAGTAATTAAGTTAATTTCACTTAATTAAGAGTAGAAGAAATCACTTAGGTTAACTCGAAGTTGTGTCGGTTATGTAGTATAGGGCTGAATTAACCTAACATTTTAGAAATTTTTACTGGTTGAGTCCAGGTCATTCACTAGGAGGCATAATAATTTTTTCTCCAAATTCACTAATTTCCTTTTATCTCTTTAAGTTTAGGAGGTAAAACTAGTTTTACTTATCAAAACCTGAATTTTGTCAAATATTTAAACTATGAAGAACATACAAAATTCCATATGCAAACATATTTACTCAAAATGTTATTCTTTATTAACAAGTAATCATGCTATTTTTTTTTTCTAATTTTATTTCATTAAGGAAATTAGAAAATTATCCAACTAAAGCATGCCTTTTACAATGAAGAACAAAAAATAAGTATGCAAAAATTCATCTAATTTTTCATCTCTACAGCCTCTAAACTTCTTTCTTAAATCTTCCCCTGCCTTCTCTTCTTCCCTTAGTTTCTTTCTTTTTGTTCCTTAGTCTTTCCTTAACACTTCTTAGCATTCGCACTCCTTTCTTCCTTAGTCTTTAGCATCTTCAGCAGCTTCTCTTTCCTTTTCCTTTCAGCAGAATCAGGTTTTTTTTACTTTTTAAACCAAAAGATTTTGTATTTGTGGCGAGGTCCTTTCGAGGATACACAGCACCCTAAGACTAGGGTGGGACCAGACCCTACTCGGCCCTCGCCTAGTTTCAGTTAGGTTTTGTTTCGATCTATTTCTTAATCGGTTCACAGTCTCGCGCCATTTTCGGCTCAACCCGGCCTCCCAGGCCTCAATAACATTCGCACGCACGCCCCCAAGGGCACATATTCACATCCACATGCACAGGCCCGAAGGGCGCACACACCTGCAGGCCAATGCCCACGCCCAAAACAATGCTCAAATCAGATCAGAATCGGAACTGGTGCGCCTTGCCCTTGACGACTGCATAGCCATAGGAACAAAAGAGTTTTATACCTAGGTGCGTGCTTGTGGATATCCAAGGTGGGACTAAGTTTACCCTTCCAGACCCGGATTCAATTGATCACAACTTCCTTCCCAAAGCTCCAAATTCAATGATTTAAAGTTCGTTGGAAAGCTCTAAGGGTAATCTATTCAATTTTAAGGTCAATTTAATGTTTTAATTATGTTTAGCTCTTCAATTTAAGGAATGAAATCAGGGGTTTCTACAGGTTTAATAACAAGCCTAGAAATGTTTTAGCTTAGGGAAGTCCTCAGATGGACTTCTCTCATCTATTAGAAGGTCTATATACATTATATAAGCAATTCCGCTTCAGTTTGGATGGATTGAAGGCTCTTGAAACCTACAGAACCTGCAGAGAAGCTATTCTCTTCTCTGAAAACTTCAGAGATTAATTTTCAGTTATCAATTTGTGCAACAGACACTTTAAAGTGTTCCTAATCTATTTAGATTAATTCTAAGGGTTTTAACTAATCAATCTGGGCAGGTTTTAGTTTTAAATTTCAACAAAATAGTGCTTCTATTCGTTTGGTTCAAGAGTAACCCAAACTTATCAGGAACATAATTTTCGCACAAAACATCATCTGAGCTTGCTTAAATCGATTTCAGATCATCAATTAAAATTCCAGAAACAACCTACACATCTCAATTCCTCGATTTAAGCTCAGAACACCATTATCAGATTTAAGTTTGACTGTAAACGCTCAAAATTTGACTTTTTGTGTAAAGCTTCTTCCTAAGAAATTAACACATCAATTAGATTCTCTTCATCGTCTGGAACTCACTCAGAACTTCAGATTTGAGTTCTGCCCTTAATCTCTATGGATTCAGGCTCATCGCCTGGACTAAATTAAGTGTTTATTCGACAGAGTAAATCAGTGTTTATTACAGTGTTTTAAAAGTTAAAATAGCTTCAGTGCTTCGCACTGATGCTTCTTAGCTCTTTAAATGTTTCTTAATTCCTTTATAACAGTCTTCTCCAACTCACCAGAGTTGGGGAAGATGAAGTTAAATCCTAAGCTCCAGTGAATGAAACCTCAAACAAATTTATTAAAAATGATCAGTAATCCATATTTTATTGTTCTGGAGTCACTTAACAACTTCTAGAGGCTGCAACTCAACTTTGACTCGCCGGAGCTCGCCGGAGCTCCGGTGAGTCCAGAAAATACAAAATGCATGTACAGATTAACAAAATTAATTATTCTTAATCCAAAAATGATTCTGAGGTTTCAAGGAACCTCTTTATCACATTAAATTCCTTGTTTGTTCATTGAAATATCAGATTTGACAGTAAACTTGTTTCTTAAAAGATTTATTAGTTTAAGCTCAAGACTTGATTTAACTACTCAATTGAGAAGTTAAATGAAGTCAACAGGTATTATTAATCATAAATATATATTTAATTTATAATTTGAAATGTTTTTGAGATGCCATGGACAGCGAGCTCAGGGACTTAAATTAAATTTGGGCATTTAATTATAGATGATAGTAATAGGTAATATAAAGTCTATTAGGGCTCATTAGTGATGGAAGGTGATGAAAGAACCCAATGAAGGTGGAATTAGGTCAACTTCTGTCACCATGGACAGTGAAGTAGTCGGTGAAGGTGAGATATGAATTAGGCGTTTAGGTGATCTAATTAAACTATTTAGTGATTTAGAAATGAACATGGAAGAATAAAGAAGGTGAACAGTGAGTTAAAAGACAAAATTAAAGTCTCGGGCGAGCTCAAGGAACTTGCCAGAGCTGGAAGAGATGAAGCTAAATTCTACAATTACTCTAACTTAACTAACTAACCAAACTAGCCTACTCCTACTCTTACTCCTAGTCTACTGTTACCTGGACGAAGGGGTCAATAGGGTTCCACCGAAGTCTCATGGCGGATGACGAAATCAGAGGGTGGAAGAAAGAGCTCCGGCAGGCGGATTTGAGGTGGAGCGGAGGAATCCTAGGGTCGGTGCCTTTGTCAGAGGTGCGGAAGACCACGGCGAATTTCCTCGGCTACTTAAGGTGGATGGAGGAAGTCGGAAGATGAAATGGGGGTTCGTCGGAGGTTTGGAAGAATAGCCTATTGGGTCAGCTGTAGTATTAGAAGAGGGAAGGGAGCCAACTTGATAAAATTGAAGGTGTGAGGGGGTATTTATAGCATTTTTCGGCGAAGAGAGGGATGGGGTCTGGCTGAAGAAGAAGCTCGAGGAGCTTAACCTCTGTCGTCGTCTCCGACGACGGTGAGGTTAACTTCCACTGAAAAATAGGATTTACAAATGATCCAGACCGATGGATCAAGTGGAGGTGGTGAGAGCAAGCTGCAAGAACTTGGGCAAAGAGGAATGATGTCGGCAGGGAGGTGATCACGCGATAGGATGACTTTCTGCCACCAGCCGTTCATTTGGCTGGAGAAGAAGAAGAAGAAGAAGATGAAGAGGGATCTAAAAGTAATAAAACCTAAGGACCTATGTGAGAAATAAGGACTCGAATGTAATGAAAATTAAGGACTAAAATGTAAACCCAGGTTTTGAAGGTTTATTTTAATTTAAATCTTTTTCAAATTTTTATATATATTAGTAAATAAGGTAAATATTATGTTTACACCTTGAATTTACATTTTTGACCTTTTTTAGATTAATTTATTAGATTAAGTAAAATCACTTAAGTTATTACATATTTAGGTATACATTATATTTAAGTTACTTATCTTTTTAATTAAGGAAATGATTAGCACGATTTCGAGTCCAATTATTATCTAAATTATTAATAATGTTAATTGAATGATAAAATGTCATTTTTAACTTATTTTAAGGTCCTTAACTAAGTATCCCTTATTCTATAATTAACCCTTATATATTCATAACCTTAGCTAATTAACTAGGAAGACTAGTTAATTAGGGGTAATTAGAGATCATGATGAGTGTCTCATCAAGGACTCTTGGATCTATTTCAGGGTTTAAAAACATGTATTTGTTATGATCCAGATTAGTGCTCAAGAGGTTGAGGAAAGTGCGAGGTTGATGTAGTAGGTCTAAGACTTAGGGATTATTCAGTCCCGTTGCCTGCCCTTTGGTTTGCGGGACTTGGTAACCTAAGCACCCAAAATTACACACTAGGTCTGGTTCAATGCACTTAATAAGGAAATTCATGCCAAAAGTGTTCTATTCTGAAAAATCATCTTGAAGATCTATCTTAAGAGTGGCTCAACAACACAAGTTGATTGCACGAGTTCCCGACGTGGAGTGGTGAGAAATTCCCCTTGAAGATGCACAATAACATATCGTTTCCTCGGTGCTTCACTCCTAGGAAATTTAAATATCCTACTGGGGGTATGTAAGCACCTTATGCTGGTTTAGGTGCCATGGCCAGGATTATCTGAAATGTCAATTGCTAGGGCCTGAATTTAGTTACAGAATGCCATGGGCAGTACTATCTCAAAGTGTCGAAGGCCAGGGTTCTGGGGGTTGCCATGGATGGTGATATGTCGAAGCATCAAAATCCAGGTGATTGTGCAATAATCGTAGGTCCTAATTGGCCTGAATTAAGGTAGAACCTAGCTTAACATGGGCATTCTGCATGCATATACATCGTACTTTGCATCCAAGATGATTTATATGTTTTATACATAATAATGTGCTATTTGAGAGGTATTAATAATTGCAGGTAATCTAGGGCTGTAGATGACCGATCCAACCTTTTGGATCTATTTGGAATGACGATGGGAGTCCAACGCTTCCAAGAGTGCATCAATTAGACTCCCGTAGCACCCTAGGGAGTCAACAGAGGAAGCAGGAGCCAAGGGGCAAATTGAAGAATATCCAGACCACAGATGACAAATCCAATAGCATAGATAGATTCGGATCAATGTTCATAGTCCAACGATGTAGAAATCAACTCAATCGGAGGCCTACATCATCAGATGCAAGGAGAAGAAGATGGACAGCCACAATGGCACCACGTGGCGCCATTGCAACTGCCCCTCACCGCACCCCAATCTTGGAAGGAAAGACGTGGGTTCTTGGATTGTCATCCAACGGCTGCGATGCATCCACGCTGCCTGCCTCCAACAGCTTCATCGAGTGAGGATTGATGAGTCCATTTTAATGGACTATTGTTACGCCTAAGTTAACTTTATTCATACATTTTATGTTTGTTAATAACTACATTAGGTCATAGAATGATTATATGCATCATTACTTAAGTTTACATATATTCTATTGCATTCTATAACTTATTATGTATATAAATAATTATTTTGTATTTCATTATTGTAGGAATAGCTTATGTTATATTTCAACGTGCTACTCTCTCATGCAGGTCATGCACACAGCGCACTGTATCCATCTCCTCCACTTGATCCACTCCATCAGGTTATTTTAAGAGTTAACAAGTAATCGGGAAAATGGGAGAGGAGGAGGAACAATTTTGCGAAGAAACTAGGGTCTTTTGAAAAGAATCCCCCCCCACGGGGAGCTCTCAACTCTCACCGGCCTCAACAAATTGGCCACCCAACTCTCAGAATGGCTAACGGTGGCCAATTTTAGTAAGGGATTTAAAATCCCTTGAATTGCATTAGGGAAGAAGAACTGACGGGAGGAGATAAAAGTCGCATGGGATAGTTAATTCTAGCTCTCTTGGCGAGGGGGATCATCTAGAACGCACCATTGTGGACCCTGCGCACACCATGAGGAGAACCTGCACTGTGGCCCTTTCAAACCTTGCCAGCCTCGCCAAGTGTGCCTCTTCAAGTGCTGCAGCAGTAGAGTAGCCTAGCATCTGCCACGCTTGCACGCAACCATGCCTGCGCGCAACTCTCACCCATACGTAGTAGTGCTCGTGTGCAACCGCACCCTTGTGCACGCAACCCTCTCTAGCCAAGCCAGGCGTGGACACAGCATGCAGACGCCCGCGCCCTTATGCCTCTTTATCTTCTTCCTTTGCTTCTCTCAAACTACCTGCAAACAACAAAAAGAACCCACCACAGCAAATGCACCCCTGCTCAACCCTTGCCGACCACGCTTGCGTGCAACCACGCCCGTGCGCTGCCACACCCGCATGCAGTAGCGCTCACGTGCAACCGCACCCTTGTGCGCATGCACCAGACTGCATGCAATAACCACCTGAGGTAGCTGCAGTCCCTGCTGCTCCTCTCCACTGCCACCTGCTATCTGGCCAACCGCCACCGGCCATCTCCCGTCTCATCATCATCATCTACGAGATCCTCTCCTCCGGTGGAACTCCTCCTCCCAAGAAAACTGTCGGCGATGCCTCCTCCAACGTGCGGTGAAGAGAGAGGAAATTTCCTCTATTTTTGGAAGAATTAAAATTTACATTGCCTGCCATTGTCACTTGAATATTGGATTATTTTATTAAGGAAAAATTGCATGGGTGCACTTACAAGTTCGTGAATTTGCTTAACTTATGTTATGTGCATCATTTAACATTGAAATTTAATTCAGATTTGCATGCAATTCAAACTTACATGAGATGCCACTACACATGCATCATATACATACTTTTCGGAGCTTGATTCCTAACTTGAAAGTTACATAAATAGCCTTGAACTTTTCATGAAATTGCAAGTTCCATTTATAGTGGCATATTCATCGAATTGATGTCGCAAAGGTGTCAGCGAACATTATAACTCTCTACTAGTGAATTTATTGGATCTATTCCTCCCTATGGATATGACATCCTTTTCATGGTTTAAATTGATATCTACTTTAATCTTTGATTGAGAGATTTCCACCACATAAATTACAATGACATATCATTCTATTATTTTCTTAATCAAGCGAAATACTCTCACATCAAATGGCACCGTTGCTGGGGAGGCAACAGACGCAATAGATTCACTTTATTATTTCTAAGTATTCTGAGTTGCGCAATTATTCTTATCATTCTTTATCTTTTTGTGCAAGGAATCTGATGGGGCAACTAGCGTAGCAGAGCAACAACATCAACCTTGAGCGATGCCCACATGAGGAGAAGACGCAGGAGGCTTGGATCCTGCTTTCACAGGAGATTCTCCTTCGGCACAAATTTTATTTCTATCTTCTCACCCTTGTAGTAATTGGGGTTGAATTTTTGGGGGTCTGTCCCCACATTCTTTACCTACTAGGGTTTATATTTTTCTGCATGCGTGATTCATTTTTCTTCTTGCTTGCCTTTAAAACAAACAAAAGAAAATATTGAGCTGCCTGTTTAGGAGTTGCATAACCTTAGGTGCACGCATTTAGGGGTGATTGAGTAGCACATTAAATCTCATTATTGCATTGCGAGCATATTGGTACGAAGATTGCTGGAGATAGGTACACCTTTCTAACTTTTGCATCCAGCTCCTGTTCCCGCATTTGCATTCGAATTAAAATTCAAAGACCAACAAGTTGATTAAATTTACTAATTCAGTGGTCGCCTAACTGAAAGTGGGACAGATAATCAGATTTGACCTTAAAATCAAAGCACACTTGATCTAATTCAAAGGGTCTTGTCTGCGTTGTCAAAAATAAAAAAAAAGAGATTTGCGGTGTGATGCACACTTCTGACACTGAGCACACACATTAGGCACCGCACTAAGGCTCGATCCCTTAAGGCTATAGGCACCGATCTCTTCATCGGTGCAAACCCTCCTATCGTGTTTTGTGGTGGTGGTACTATCTTTTGACCAAGTGTTTTGATACTTCATGGAGGGGGACACCCCTTAAAGGAACAAAAGGGTAGTTAAGGGGCATCGCATACGCATCGCCTCAAAGGAAGGGTTCGCCCTACTTGCATCCCTTTGCTCGTCCTTGGAGTAACTTCTCACTTGATCACCTAGGAGTATCATCGAAAAAGTATAGGTCCTAGGGCACTCGAAGGTTGAATTAGGTCACGTGATTGTAGTGAATAACTTGTTTGTCCATCTATATCAACCAATTCTACCTCCGCAACAAATAAGGTTAAGATCTCAAGTCATCACCCCTCTTATACCACTTACGTGGGAATGGAGGGATAAGCCTTGACCTCTTTACCTATCTTTGGCGTGGAGGCTTCACTTACTCAATCAACAAGGACTTGAATTGTGATTGATATTGTATGCTTGGTAGATGCTCTCTAGAGGGCAGTCTAGTGTTTGATCCTAAGCCTGAAAAAATTCATAGGAGAGCTCACCTAGGAGAGAAAAGAGAAGTCATGGCTGATCAAGGAACAAATCAACAAAGGACCCTGAGGGACTATTTTATTCCAACCAACCAGCCTGCACAAGCACTGAGACGACTGGAAGGGGATAATCCATATGAGATCAAGAGTAGTACCATATCTTTGTTGCCCTCCTTTTATGGTACTACTTGGGAGGACCCCTATCGGCATTTTGAGGAATTCACCGAGGTCTATTCTACGGTGAAGCTCCATGGCTTTACTGATGAAGCCCTGATGAGGACTCTATTTCCGTTCTCCCTAAAGGATAAGGCCAAGCACTGGTATCATACCCTCGATGCAAGGGTAAATGATTGGGCCACCCCTAAGGGAGAATTTTTGAAAAAGTATTTTCCTATGAGTAAGACCAACCATTACAGAAGAGAGATTATGTGTTTTACTCAACAGGAAGGGGAGCAATTTCATGAGACTTGGGAGTGCTTTAATGACCTGCTTAGGTTATGCCCCAATCATCAGGTGCCAAGATAGCAGTTGGTCGAAAGGTTCTATATCGGATTATCTAAAAGGCATAGGCAAACCATCGATGTAGCCTGTGTAGGAACCTTCATGACCAGAACTGAGGATGAAGCTTGGGCATTATTTGAAACTTTAAGTGACAACTCCATACATTTGTCCTCTGCCTATCAAGAAAGAAAACCATCAATCTTGCAAAGGAAGATAGAGGCCCATGAAGCCGGGGCTTCTCAGGATTTGGCTTATCAGATTCAATTATTGAATAATAACTTTGATAGGCTTTTAGCAAACCCTGGCATGAACCCGCAAGCAGCCGCTATCCTTCAGGCTTCAAGTGAATGCTCCATTTGATAAAGCACAACACATGCCACTACGGAGTGCCACCAAGAAAATCAATTCCCTGAGTTGATTCAGGCCGACTTGAATGTGGCCCAAGGTTTCCGCCCACCTCCTCTCAATAACCCTTATTCCAATACCTATAATTCAGGGTGGCAGAACCATCCAAACTTCTCTTGGAAGCAAGGTGATGCTTCTAACTTAGGGAATACAAGACCCTTACCTCCCCAACCCATATATCAACCATCTTATGAAAACCCTCCTCAGAATAAGCCCTCTGAGATGGATAAACTTAAAGCCATGATGAAAGCGATGCAAGAGCATTAGAATATGGTCATCCAATCTCAGAATAAGATGATTATGGATATGCAATCCCAAATTGATCATCTTACTAAGGCAGTTACGCAACGTGATCCGGGCAAGCTAGCTAGCTCTTCTACGGAGAACCCTAAGGGCAAGGGGGTCGTATTCAGGGAGCATGCCCAAGCTGTGATTGTGCTGAGGAGTGGAAAGAAGATTGACAAGCCTGATAACACTCCTACGGTTACGTCTCAGAATTCCCCTTCTACACCGATCCTGACTTCGATCTCCACGGAGGAAGAGCCACATTGCTGTCCCTCACTTGAAATCACCCACAATGAGGATGTTGTCCTTCCACCACCCCTCTCCCGCCATGATGACCCCTCTACCCAAAAGCTAAGGGTGCCCCATCTAGAGCACTATCTGCTCATGGGGAATCTTCTGTTGGCTCGCTTGGAGCCAAGGATAGGATGGAGGAGATTATGGATACTTTTAGGCAAGTCCAAATCAACTTGCCTCTGTTGGAAGCTATCAAATAGATCCCGTCTTATGCTATGTTTCTGAAGGACCTGTGCACCCAAAAGCATCGATCTAGGAAACAGGTCCAAACCAAGGTCATCCTACCTAACCATGTTAGCTCGGTTCTCCAACGTGGAACACCCCCCAAAATGAAAGACCTAGGGGCCCCATATATTTCAGTGGTTATAGGTAACCAACACAATGACGAGGCTCTGCTCGATCTGGGTGCGGGGGTGAACATTTTACTGAGCTCTGTCTGTGACCTTTTGGGAGGAGGAAAGTTAAAGGCTAGTCCAATCATCCACCAAGTCGCAGATAGATCACTTAAGACACCACAGGGATTGCTGGAACATGTCCTTGTGAGGGTGGAGGACTTCTTCTTCCCTATTGATTTTTTGGTGCTAGATACTAACCCATCTAATAAGCCCACAAAGCCATCCATTATTCTAGGATGCCGCTTCTTGGCCATAGCCAACGCCTCTATCAATTGTAGATCAGGGGCACTTAAAATGGGCTTTGGGAACAAGAAGATCTGGTTGAATGTTTTGGATACTTACAAGCAATCCAGATTTGAAGATTGTTCTCAGATTGAGGTTGTTGATGAAATAATTGAAGAGACTACTCCAGCACTCCTATGTAGAGATCCCCTTCAAAAGGTCATATCTAAGGACCATCCTCTGATTATTAAAGAAACTGAAAGGGAAATACCCAAATTAGAAGAGTTGCTGGGGATACACATAGAGTCTCTATCCCTACCCTAGACTGTGAAGGTAGATCCACTACTTGATGTGGGGACATCTCAACTTAAACCCTCAATCCAAAAGGCTCCTGAGTTGGAGTTGAAACCCCTCCCAAGCACATTGAAATATGCTTTCCTTGGCCCTAATGACATGCTCCCCGTTATTATCTCGTCTGCATTATCTGAATCATAGGAGGGAGCTCTGCTTGAGTGTTTACAAAGGCACAAGGAAGCAATTGCCTGGTCAACTGCTGATATTAAGGGTGTTGATCCCTCCCTTTGCATGCATCATATATACACGGACGAGTCCGTGAAACCTTTTCGAGACATGCAAAGAAGGCTCAACCCCAATATGCGGGAGGTTATTAAAAAGGAGATTATGAAATGGCTGGATGTAGGGATTATATATCCCATTTCAGATAGTAAATGGGTCAGTCCTATTCATGTAGTACCCAAAAAAGCAGGAATCACTATGGAAGAGAATGACCAAGGAGAGCTGGTGACCACTAGACCCTCAACTAGTTGGAGGGTCTGCATTGATTACCGTCGTTTGAACACGGCTACCTAGAAAGACCATTTCCCCTTACCATTTATCGATCGGATTTTGGAACGACTGGAGGGGAACAAGTACTTCTATTTTCTTGACGGGTACTCTGGGTATAATCAGATAGCCATTTTTCCTGACGATCAGGAGCTTACCACCTTCACAAGTCCGTATGGCACATTTGCGTTCCATCGAATGCCATTCGGGTTATGTAATGCTCCTGCCACTTTCCAACATTGTATGATGGCCATCATTTCTGATATGATCGACAAGTTTGTTGAAATTTTCATGCATGACTTCTCCATTTATGGCTCGTCGTTTGACCAATGCCTTTCGAGCCTTGATAAAGTCTTAACCCGTTGCGAAGAGGTAAAGCTGGTGCTTAGCTGGGAGAAAAGTCACTTTATGATCCAGTAGGGCATTGTGTTGGGGCATATAATTTCGAAGAAAGGATTAGAGGTGGACATCGCAAAAATTAATTCCATCTCTAAGCTTCCATTGCCCGCAATGTTCGTCAAGTTAGATCTTTCCTTGGCCATGCTGGATTTTATAGGCACTTCATTAGAAATTTTAGTAAAATCTCTAAGCCACTCTGCGATCTGTTAGCGAAGGATGTTTCCTTCGATTTTGATGATTGATGTGGTGAGGCTTTCCAAGTCTTAAAAAAAGCCCTTATTACCGCACTGATTCTCCAAGCACCAGATTGGACCCTCCCATTTGAGTTAATGCGCGATGCTTCTGATTTTGTAGTAGGAGCGGTCTTAGGTCAAAAGGTTGATGGCAAACCTCATGTGCTGCATTATGCCAGCAAGACCCTTACGAATCCTCAGCAAAATTACATGGTCAATGAAAAGGAACATCTTGCTATAGTATTTTCTTTAGAAAAGTTTTGATCTTATCTTTTAGGATCCAAGGTTGTGGTGTTCACTGATCATTCTGCCTTAAAGCATCTTCTTGCTAAAAAGGATGCCAAACCTCGCCTAATTCATTGGATTCTACTACTCCAGGAGTTTGACCTAAATAAGAAAGGAGTTGAGAATGTGGTAGCAGATCATCTGTCCAAGATCCCTATTGAGGCATCAAACCCTGCTGGTAGTATTCAAGAGACTTTCCCTGATGAGTCTCTAATGGCTGTGGAGGCTAAAGCTCCTTAGTTCACTAACATAGTGAACTATCTAGTCACGGGCATTACCCACAGTACTTGGGACAAGCAGAAGTGAGACAGGTTTCTTGCTAATGCTAAATTGTATCACTGGGAGGAACCCAAGCATTTTAGAGTAGGCCCTGACCAGCTTTTCCGCCGTTGCATCCCTGATGAAGAATAAAGAAGCATTCTAAGTTTCTTCCATGACTTCCATTATGGGGGACATTTTAGTGGGAAAAAGACTGCCCATAAGGTTCTTCAGTCTGGCTTTTGGTGGCCCACATTATTTTGAGATGCACATACGGATGTGGGTGCATGTTTACATTGCCAGCAGACGGGAACCATTGGAAAAAGAGATGAGATGCCCCAGCAACCTATCCTCCCTGTTAAGATCTTTGATATTTGGGGCATCGACTTCATGGGTCCCTTTCCTGTGTCCTTTGGATATGAGTACATCCTTGTGGCTGTGGACTATGTATCGAAATGGATAGAAGCTATACCCACGCTAACCAATGATCGCACCTAAATTTGGCCTAAATAGGTTCGTAATCGTTCAACACGTTAGCCAGCAACGGAACCACAAAATGTTGAACGATTATGAACCTACGCTAACGTGTTCGGTTTTGGAAAACCTGTCGTTGTAGTTCGAAAGCGAAGAATTCATGTTCAACAAATAAAATTTATACCAAAATTAAAATTCCAGGTCGAACACAGGGAGGCAAATGTTTGATTTAAAAACTACGCGTTTCGTTTTATTTGTTACAGAATAATTCAATTTAGTACTATCTAATTATTTACAATAAATAGAAGAGAGAGAGTAAGAGAGACAAAGAATATTACACAGAGAAATCAAAATGAGATGTAGAATAAACAAGGAATTTTTGCATTGAAGTGATTGTTCATTACAACTAGAAAGCATAAAATAATTACTCTAGAAAGCGATAAACTTACTCTAGAAAGCATTGAAAGAATGGAGGGAGAAATGTCCTCGACGATTGCTTGGAGGACGAGTAGATTAATCTAGAAAGCAGTAAATCTATACTAACAAGCGGTAAAAAGAATAGGGAGAGAGAAATCCTCCTCAACGGTTGCTTGGAGGATGAACCAGACAGGACGACGCCTGGACGAAGGAGAACGAAGCGGGACGAAGGAGGACGAAGCAGAAGAACGGGAACGAAGCAGCACGCCGTCGTCGTCGCGGGATCCACTTCCGAAGGGGAACGAAAATTGGACTTTATCTTGCGAGAAGCATCCCGGGTGTGGGACAAGCTTCTCTTGAGCTTTGGAGGGGTAGAGAGGAGAAAGAAGGGATGAAAATTTCGTATGGAGGGGGTCTCCTTTTATAGTTGCAAGGAGTGGGGGCAAAATAGACATTACATCTTCAAAATAATAAATAAGGGGTCTTTAGTGACGGATAAATCCATCACTAAAGCCCCGACGTCGCCGTCGCCGTCGCCGCCGCTCCCACGCGCGCCCGCTCAGCTACCCGTGTGCGTAATGCCTACGCACGTCCGCGAAGTCTCAGCCGTCCGATCGCGAGATCGGACGGCTTAAAATCGCGCCTTCACCGCTGCCGCCTACCCACCTGTGCGTGCGATCGCGCGTTCACGCGCGCGTCCAATCGCCCGTCGACGCTATCGGGCACGTGCGGCCGTTGGATCGCGATCGTGCGGTCAATTGGAGGCGCGCCACCGCTCCAATTTCTGCGGGGCGCGGCTCGAATGCGCGTCCCTGCTTCGCGTTAGAGCACTCGACCGCTGCGCTGCGGTCGCGTTTGTGTCGAGCGCTTGACTTCAGCACGGGCGCGTCGCAGCCGTTGGATCGAGATCCAACGGCAGAGAGGAGACGGTTGCACGGTCTTCACAAGATGCAAGCACCCATTTGGGCGGCTGAGATGGTGCCACATGGCGTCATCCTGGCCGTCCATCTTCTGGAAGTTGTAGATGGTGCCACGGATGTCGGATTGACTCAATTTTTGTGTCGTTGGGCTGCGATCGTCGATCCGAATTCATCCGTGCAGTCGGATTTGTCATTTGAAGTGTGGATTTACACCATCCTGGCCCTTGATCTTCTAGGGTTCCCCGGTCTCTATCTGATGCTACGGATGCCTGATTAGGGCGATCTTGGAGTCGTTGAACTCCAATCGTTGCCCTGATCACATCCATATGGTTGGATCTTTCATCCGAGGCCCCGATAAAATGTTTGCCCTGTCCAAGCACATAAAAGGAGACAATTAACCTCCATTTTATTCAAACTACTCTAAATGCAAGATGATGTATGTTATGCAATATTTATATCATGAAATGCAATCCTATGCTTAAGAACATGCATAAATAGACATTTTAAGTAGTGTAAATGTGTTTACATCATACCCCCATGCCTATCTTTTGCTAGTCCCTAGCAAAAACTATATGCTATTTATAAAAGAATTAAGTTAGATTATTTGGACCTGAGTTATTTTCAATCATTAAAAAAAAATTGTCTACTTATGAACTGAACTCTCAAAGACACAACAGCGCCTGAGTATCAACTAAAATGCAGACCGCCTCAAGCCCTCGTCTTATTCAAAGAAAAATTTCTTTTTCTCTTTTTACTCTTTTCTAATTTTTTTTTTTGGATTTTCAAATTTTAGGGTTTAAGAGTGGCTTTCTACGGCCATTCAACTCACCCAAGATTTGATGAGAACCCTAAGCTTTAAGCATCTTATTGTGATTGTGATAGACTCGTTGACCGGCAATTAAAACGGACTTCGAATTTCTACGCCTCTAGGTGACCTCAAAAAGAATTCCGCCTAAAGGTGTATCTTTACAACCGGTAGCTTTCTCCGTACTTTTATTTTTTAACGAGGTCAACACAAGGGTGAATCCAGTGTATATCTCCCCAGTTTATTCTACTTCTCCGCTTCTTCCTAAGTGTTTTGGGAATTTTTAGTGAATTTTCTGAGCTGGGTTCTGGACAATCGGTCGATGAACTGTTACCACCGACAACTTGCCAGCCATACTCGTGCGGCGAAGTGTGGCTTATTTCTTTTTGTTCTTTTCTCCTTTTTGTTTTTGTTTTTTTTTTCTCTTTTTTTTTTTAAGTAGGTGGCTTTCCTAGTCTAAGATTTACCTAAAGGCAGCAAAAAGAGAAAGGTCTAGTGACTGGGCTCTGGACAACCTACCTATGGGTTGTTACCCACGATAACTTGCCAGCCATATCACCCTAGAAGGTTCATTAGCTACCCAATTTCCATTAAAATCGTCGAACAACGAGTCAGTGCAAAGAAAGTGTGTAGATGCTTAAGACTCAAAATTCCCTCACATCAGAGGGCAAGCTGATAAGTCGTGTACTTATCACCCAAACTTATTTACTCCTATTAAAATAAAATTCAAGTTGGCGAGAACTCGAAAAATAAATCCACATTTTAGTGGATACACGGGCTGATTAAGTTCAGAGACTTGAAGGGTCTTTGTGTTCAGATCTTAATGTAGTATTTCTTAAGATTAAAAATTTTCTTAAACCCAAATTCTCTTTCCTAATTTTGATTTTCTTTTTATATATATAAAACAAATCTACGGAGCTGACGAATGAATTCAGAGATGAATATCCACCCCCCCATGCCTATCTAATGCAATGTCCTCATTGTATTAAAAAGACATAAAACAGAGTGGAAAAGCGTAGAAAGCACCTGAATTGCGTGAATATCAGGTCCGCTCCAAGATGAAAATGAAAAAGAACTGTATAAGTGCTGAGTTTAGTGCCTTCAGCTAGGCACACTATACAAAGAAAAGAAATGAAGAATTCACATGTGCAGGTCAGAATTAGAATGAACAGAAGAATCCTCTGACCTGTCAGCAGAGGTCCACAGATGCGGACCAGATTGTGGTGCAGACCCACACCCCATAATCGAGAATATCTTAGGTTCTGGATAAAAACTACCCAAAACCTGAAATCAAAATGTAAACGGGATCGGGCCTACGATTTCTGAGGATGCAACCCAAGACCAAAAAGTCGGGTTACAGAAAATTGAAGCTCAAAAGGATAATCGTTGAATGTGTGCTTGAGTTGAACATCCTCGAAACAAATGTCATAAGGGTTCTGATTTGATGGTTTCAGCTTAAAAGGAATCCTTCAACTCAATCTTCCATTTCCTCCAAAATTAACTTCCCAAATCAGAACTTCCCCGCTCCTATCCTCCTCATTAAGTGTTTCAAATTCCAAGACCTCTTGTATATTCATCACCCCGTCTAGAATCTCCAAGTCTAAATGATGTGGCAGAATCAAAATTGACTTGGGTCTAATTATCTCAGAATTAGAATCATCAATAAGCTCAACAGGGTGTAACTGATAATCAGGGCATTGAATTGATTCCTCCAGAAAATGTGATTCTGGATCCGTATCGTGTGCCCTAATAAGATCAGTTTCCTCAGTTATTGGGCTATCAAAGGATCTATCAGATTCCTCAGGCCCAATCATCTCACAAAAATCGTGATCTGAAAACTCGCGTGAGACTTCGCAACTTGAATCTTCACCATCAGGATCCGTATCAATGTATGTCCCAAAATCATTTGTCACTTTGCGTTCCAAGGAGACATACGTTTCCTCGTAACCCGACTCAGGGATTTCAGGTGAAGAAATCAGATCATCCTTAATTGGTTATTTTAATTCAATCTGGTCAGCCTCGTAACACATGTCCCCCCCAACAGGTGCCTGAGCGGGTTCTGTCGTTGGTTTTCCTGAAGAGAGTTCATCCTGGGAATTATTCTAAGATTGAATCAAAGCAACCACGAATCTCATCCTCAACTTCGCTAATTTCCCAAGTAGAAACTCACCCGGGTTCTTATCCTTAACGTCCTGGAGCCAATCCAACAAAGACTTGTTTAAATCATCAATCATCTGAATCAGGGGCTCCAATCTCTCAATGCAAGGTGTTGGCTGAACTTCTAAAGATTGAATGATATTTCTCAAGTTAGCCAGAACCTTATCTTGAACCTGGTTAACCTGAACCAAATGAGTTGGTTCAGGGTTGAGCGGGTTTGGGCTCAATGCAGGGGAATTAACGAATTGAGATTCGTTATACCCTTCCTGATAATAGGTCATTTTAGATTGTTGAAAAGATGGTGATGACCTAAAGGCAGTGAAATCAGAGGATGGGTAAGGATCGGTGTATCCTTCTTGATTATAGATCGTATTATGCTGTTCATGAAAGGAAGACAATCTATAATCGATGTAGCTCTGAGAAGGATAAAAATCAAAATAAAAGTGTTCAGGGTTAGACCCTAAACACGGGGGTCCAGAATTGTATCCCCAATCCGAATTATCCCAACTAACTGATGGTCGATTACAATACGAGTTGGGATAATCATCATGTTGAGGATAATTTACAACAGGAGGGAAAGAACGGGAATGCGTGAAATATGTGGAAGGATTCATGATACACGAGAGGAAGAAAGGTGCCCTGCAATACAAACAATCAAACCTGTCCTTAAATAGGTTAGCCAAAAGACCTACAGACTCTCAAAACCCGTCTTGAGATAAAGGAACGATTTGATCTACTTCCGTCTGTTCAATCCAACCAGTTAGAAGGAGGGACTGGGGAGAAGGTTCTTCCTTCGGCTTGCACCTCCGGTTCCTAGTGTACCCCCCAGCCGTGATCGTTTGACTCTACTCCCCTAGCTAGACATCAGATTGAACAGTAGAAACAGACTAATCGAAAATAATCTCGTTCTGGGTTCTGAAAAGCGAGTCCAATCCTTAAGGCCAACGTCTACTTTGTTTTATTTAGGGCTAGGTTTGAATGTGCTTTGGAATGTGATGGGCCCTTTAAATGGGTTGTGCCCTTAATGACTGATTGATTTGTGTGTGAGTGCACAACCAGTGGTTTTCAAGCAAGATTGTTTTTTATGTGGTGAATTTTAAGATTCAAATCTTGCTTAGTAGCTTTTAGGATTCAACTATAGGTGTTTTCAATCAAGTTTCGTTGGCACACCAAGTTTTACAAGCACAGGTGAAGATGTTTTCCTTTAAAGTTTAAAAAGAATGTGGAGTGCCTGGTAAATCCCTAAGAGTTGAACCTAATTGGCAGCTACTTGATGAGTTGATTTTATTTGAAGTGGTGCGGCCCAATCAACTCAAACAATTGGCCTGTTGCACCACTTAATTAGGCACACAAATGATTACCTAATCTGATTTCTACTCAATTATGTGTTTGGATGTGTGTACCGACTCCTAAGATTGGATTACCGGTTGAGTTTGAAAATCAGATGAGGTTGTGTACCTCTGTGAGATTTTTTTTTTCTTTTTAATGTGGGGGTTGGGGTGAGTATGGGTGTCAAACAACAAACAATCTAACCTTAGAGTTTATAAAAACACCTAGGTTGATTGATGTTTGAGTTATTATGTGATGAAATGAAATCTAATGGGTGAGAGGGGGGGATAACTCACAAAACCTTCTACACCACTTTACTCCAATCTACCGCTTTTCCCTGCCTCGAAAGAGTACCTACAATTACAATAAGAAAGGAGAAAAGTGAGGTAAATGATTTGTAAGTTACAAAACAAGAAGAGAAATCAAAGATCGTTGCCTCCCCGGCAACGGCGCCAAAATGTTGAACGATTACGAACATACGCTAACGTGTTCGGTTTTGGAAAACCTGTCGTTGTAGTTCGAAAGCGAAGAATTCGTGTTCAAAAAATAAAATTTATACCGAAATTAAAATTCCGGGTCGAACACAGGGAGGCGAACGTTTGATTTAAAAACTACGCGTTTCTTTTTATTTGTTATAGAATAATTCAATTTAGTACTATCTAATTATTTACAATAAATAGAAGAGAGAGAGAGAGTAAGAGAGACAAAGAATATTACACAGAGAAATCAAAATGAGATGTAGAATAAACAAGGAATTTTTGCATTGAAGTGATTGTTCATTACAACTAAAAAGCATAAAATAATTACTTTAGAAAGCGATAAACTTACTCTAGAAAGCATTGAAAGAATGGAGGGAGAAATGTCCTCCTTGACGATTGCTTGGAGGACGAGTAGATTAATCTAGAAAGCAGTAAATCTACACTAAAAAGCGGTAAAAAGAATAGGGAGAGAGAAATCCTCCTTGACGGTTGCTCGGAGGACGAGCTGGACGAGACGACGCCTGGACGAAGGAGAATGAAGCAGGTCGAAGGAGGACGAAGCAGAAGAACGAGTACGAAGCAGCACGCCGTCGTCGTCGCGGGATCCACTTCCGAAGGGGAACGAAAATTGGACTTTATCTCGCGAGAACCACCCCGGGTGTGGGACAAGCTTCTCTTGAGCTTTGGAGGGTTAGAGAGGAGAAAGAAGGGATGAAAATTTCGTATGGAGGGGGTCTCCTTTTATAGTTGCAAGGAGTGGGGGCAAAATAGACATTACATCTTCAAAATCATAAATAAGGGGTCTTTAGTGACGGATAAATCCGTCACTAAAGCCCCGACGTGGCCGTCGCCGCCGCTCCCACGTGCGCCCGCTCGGCTGCCCACGTGCGTAATGCCTACGCACGTCCGCGAAGTCTCAGCCGTCCGATCGCGAGATCGGACGGCTTAAAATCGCGCCTTCACCGCTGCCGCTCGCCCGCCTGTGCGTGCGATCGCGCGTTCACGCACGCGTCCAATCGCGCATCGGCGCTATCGGGCACGCGCGGCCGTTGGATCGCGATCGTGCGGTCGATTGGAGGCGTGCTACCGCTCCAATTTCTGCAAGGCGCGGCTCGAACGCGTGTCCCTGCTTCGCGTTAGAGTGCTCGACCGCTGTGCTGCGGTCGCGTTTGTGTCGAGCGCTTGACTTCAGCGCAGGTGCGTCGCAGCCGTTGGATCGAGATCCAACGGCCGAGAGGAGACGGGTGCGTGGTCTTCACAAGATGCAAGCGGCCGTTTGGGCGCTTGAGATGGCGCCACGTGGCGTCATCTTGGCCGTCCATCTTCTGGAAGTTGTAGATGGTGCCACGGATGTCGGATTGACTCGATTTTTGTGTCGTTGGGCTGCGATCGTCGATCCGAATTCATCCGTGCGGTCAGATTTGTCATTTGAAGTGCGAATTTACACCATCCTGGCCCTTGATCTTCTAGGGTTCCCTGATCTCTATCTGATGCTATGGATGCCTGATTAGGGCGATCTTGGAGTCGTTGAACTCCAATCGTCGCCCTGATCACATCCATACGGTTGGATCTTTGATCCGAGGCCCCGATAAAATGTTTGCCCTGTCCAAGCACATAAAAGGAGACAATTAACCTCCATTTTATTCAAACTACTCTAAATGCAAGATGATGCATGTTATGCAATTTTTATATCATGAAATGCAATCCTATGCTTAAGAACATGCATAAATAGACATTTTAAGTAGTGTAAATGTGTTTAAATCAACGACCTTCACGAGTGATGTAGAGACGTTTAAACACTAACCTACAAGAGGTCGTGAAAAAGCATATCATCAAGTGGTTAGACGCAAGGATCATCTACCCGATCTCCGACAGTCGCTGGGTGAGTCCAATCCAGGTTGTGCCTAAGAAGGCCGGACTCATCATCATCACGATTGAAACCGGAGAGGTCATGCCTACCCAAATTGCTAACTCATGGAGAGTCTGCATTGATTACAAAAGACTCAATTCTTCCATGAAGAAGGACCATTTCCCACTACCATTTATTGATCAGATCCTCAAGAAACTAGCAGGGAATAGGTTCTTCTGCTTTCTTGACGGGTACTCCGGTTACAACCAGGTGGAAATCCATCTAGAGGTCCAACAAAATACCACGTTCACCTGCCCCTTTGGGGCGTACGCATTTCGAAGGATGCCTTTCGGTCTCTGCAATGCACCCGCGACCTTTCAGTGGTGCATGCTTGCCATATTCTCAGATATGGTAGGTGATTATCTGGAAGTCTTCATGGATGACTTTTTAGTTTTCGGAGCATCATTTGACAACTTCCTCCAGCACTTGGTCGAAATACTCAGGCGGTGCATCGATGTGAATTTGGTTCTTTCATGGGAAAAGATCCATTTCATGGTGCCGGAGGGAATCATCCTGGGACATCTAATCTTGGAGAAAGGCATCCAAGTCGATCGAGCCAAGGGTAACTTGATTTCCAAACTCCCTATGCCTAGCTTGAACAAGGACATCCGATCTTTTCTGGGGCACATCGATTTATCCCTGATTTTTCAAAAATCGCGCACCCCCTGACTACTCTTCTCTCAAAGGATGTGCCTTTCGAAATCTCCACGGGATGCACTCAAGCATTTGAAATCCTACATGATCAAGTTACCCAAGCCCTGATCCTACAGTCCCCTGTTTGGTCTCAACCCTTTGAGATCATGTGCGATGCATCTGACTTTGCTGTAGGAGCGGTTTTGGGGCAGAAAATTGATAGGAAACCCATGGTCATTTACTACGCTAGTAAAACACTAGACGAAGCTCAGCGTAACTATACGGTTACTAAGAAAGAGCCATTGGCTGTAGTATTTGCCCTAGAAAAATTCAGATCATACCTCCTGGGCTCCCGTGTTATCATCTACTCGGATCACACAACTGTGAGGCATCTCCTTGCAAAGAAGGACGCGAAACCTCGATTAATCCGATGGATCTTGCTGCTGTAAGAATTTGACCTCAAGATTTGTGACAAAGTGAGAAAACAAAATGTGGTAGCCGATCATTTATCTTGCCTTCCTTCTGAGATAATTGACCCTTCCAGACCCATCACAGAACACTTTCCTGATGAGCACCTCCTGACTATCAATACAGGGCTTCCATGGTTTGCAGACATAATGAACTACTTGGCATCACATCAGATCCCATCCGATTGGCTGAGGGCCAAGAAGGACAAATTGCGTTCCGATGCCAAGTATTACCTTTGGGAAGACCCGTATCTATTCCGCATTGGTGCTGATCAAATTATTAGATGATGTGTCACGGAAGCAGAAATCAAAGACATACCATCCTTCTACCAAGACCAGGCCTACAGTGGACATTTTTTAGGACACAAAATCGCATCAAAAGTCCTCTAGTGTGGCTTTTATTGGCCTACAATTTCAAGGATGCATATGCTCTCTGTAAAGCATGTACCCGTTGTAGTTTCCCTAGTAGGAGGGGGTGACGCAATAAAGTGTAGAATAAAAATATAATAATCTCACAAAAATACACAATCACACAATGTACATAAAGATTTTTAGGTGGAAACCCAAACCGGGTGAAAACCACCACCTAACCCTCTCGAGTTAGGATTTTCCGATCAACCAAGTTGATCAAATCCACTAACGTACTACTTAAACAAGGGTAGTACAACCTCAATTACAACCACGCTACTTTATACGAGGGTAGCATACCTCAAACCCCTTCTCTTCACGAGAAGGATTTTGTTTCACGAAGGAGATGGGAATTTGCAAAGCGAATACCCAACCAAATAACAAAGTAAATTACAAATAGTCCTATAGAGCCAACAAAGATAATCTTAACCTAAGCTTCTATAGGAATTAGGATGCTTCCCTTTGCAGAAGTGCATTGACGATGCAGGTGTGTGAACTACGTGACGGCGCAACAGTGCTCTCGTGAACTACGACGGGAGAGCGGGTACGCAATTTGATCGATGCTCTCTAGATGTAGAACTAGGCTTGGAGAGCAAGAGCTTTCTATAGATGAATTTGACACAAGGATGTGGAAATACTTGTACTTGGTGTGTCTAGCTGTGTTGAGGCCCTAGGAAGGCTTTGGAAGGACTTGGAAGGCTTCCATAGCCGTTGGGTGCAATCTCCAAGAGAATCAGGCCGAAATTATGATTAATCATTACACTAACAGGGTTATCAGACGTCTGATCCTGGCATCGGATGTCTGGAAAACCAGCTTAAGACGTGTGGGAACAACGTCAGACGTTTGATTTTAGGTGGGTTTCTTTCCTGACTTGACTCAAATCGAAATAGGGTTCTAGTGAAAGTCCATCAGACGACACACAGGACATCTGGAAACCTACTTTTCTACAGGAATGGATTTTCAAGAGACTGCAACAACTATAAGATCTCTGAGAAGAGATTTTGGGTCAGTCGAGGCAAAACGGTCATGTATTAGACGTCTGGGGTCCTCTACGGATGTCTGATATGAGGCAACGGTCATATTCTTCAATGTTTGCTAAGGTAGCCAATAGTCCACTAATTGGACGTCTGGCAAAGGCATCAGACGTCTTCTAAGACATCTGGACTAAGGTCTAGATGTCAGATTTCATCAGACAGAATTAACTAAGTCCAGCCTAAACATAATCGGACGTCTGAGTCAATAGTCTGACATCTTAAAAGTATTTATCAGACATCTGATTTTCAGATTAGACGTTTGAAAAGGCTATTTAATCCCTAGTTTGGTTTTCTAAGTTCTTTACATAAAACCTAAGTATTCTAGGTTTGTGCAGGTGTTCCTAGGACTACTGTAAGGGTTCTTTGAGGCTCTTTAACATAAATCTAAGTAACAAAATAAAGAGCAACAAAAGAAACAAAAATACTTAGAGTACAAGGAAAGGAAATCTATCCTATTCTTCATCTCCTTCCTTCATCAAGCCATCGCTCCTCGCGAAGCTCCTCTATTCTCCGTCAAGCTCTTCCAATCCGTTATGGATGTGAGCTCGAACTTCTTCTAACCACGTCTCCATTTGCAATTAACCTGAAATCTAAGACTTCAAGTGCAAATGTTAAATGACACGTGTTTTGTTATCATCAAAATAAACGATCGTGGTGCTCTAGCACCAACACCTGTTGCCAGACTTTGGGCAACATGAGCCATCGAGACATGATAGCTTTACAGCCGATCCTAATATGCAAGATTTTTGACATTTGGGGGATTGATTTTATGGGACCCTTCCCTATCTCGGATGGCTTCGAATACATTTGACTCACCGTTGACTACGTGTCCAAGTGGATAGAAGCCATTTTGACCCAAACCAATGATCACAAGGTTGTTATCAGATTCATTCATCAAAACATCTTCTCAAGGTTCGGGATTCCATGAGCAATAATTTTCGATGGAGGAACCCATTTCACTAACGCTTAGTTCAGGCCACTGATGACCAAATACGGGGTGTCGCATCGAATCTCTACTCCTTACCACCCCCAAACTAATGGTCTAGATGAGCTATCAAATAGGGAGATCAAAAAAATCCTCCAGGTTATTGTTCGACCTATTAGGAAGGATTGGTCATCTCGGCTTCCGGAAGCATTGTGGGCCTATAGGATCGCCCACAAGACCCAATTAGGTATGTCTCCATTCAGATTGGTGTACGGGAAGGCATGTCACCTCCCCGTCGAATTGGAGCATAAAACCTATTGGGTAGTACGGAATTGCAACTTAGATCTTTCTAAGGCTGGAACCCATAGAAGGCTTCAAATGAGCAAGCTCAATGAATTACGCCACGATGTATATGAGAACTCACAAATTTACAAAGAATGGGTTAAAGCCTTTCACAACAAACACATTTCTAGAAAGATTTTTCATCTTGGTCAAAAGGTTCTACTCTTTGATGCCCGACTCAAATTATTCCCAGGAAAGTTACGATCTAAGTGGATCGGACCCTACCTAGTCCGACAAATCTTTGGAAATGGAGCCATTGAGATTAGTCCACTCAGCCACGATTCTGAACCCTTCGTCGTGAACAGTCAGAGACTCAAACCGTTCACTGACATGACCAATACAGATTTGGCTGAGTCATCCTTTATCATCCACTCTCCTTGAGCTCATTGCGCCCAGCCGATTGCATAAAACTCAGCGCTTAATGGGAGGCAACCTGTCATTGTTAGAAAAAAACCCGAAACCTTTCCTAGCATTTCCATGCTGAATTCATATTACACTTTAGGGTTCATCCATTACCACAGCAGACTACACCTCAGGTACCCATACCCGAGTCTAAAATTTTTTTGCAATAGTCACCTCGACCAGTTCGCTTACCCAACACCTGTCCTAATGAATGAACTAAACTGAATTCAAACCCACCTAATTTACAATGGGGACATTGCAAATCGTATGCATGGGGGGTATGAAAGTGCAAAATGTCAGGAAAACTCATATCAAGAAAAGGTTTCAACAAAAAAGGTTACATATCACAAAAAAAAGACAAAAAAATTAAAAAATTTGGAAAAAGAGAAAAAACTGAGGGGGGATAGAAAAATTTTATGGGCTATACAAAATATGAGGAAAAGCGCAAAATGCCAAAAAGGAGCACAAAATGAAAAAGAAAAAAGAATAGTCATTAGTAAAAGATTAAGGGATTAACTGAAGTTCTAGACCACATCAAGAAAAGAGAACAATGAGAGAAAAGTGCTAAGGAGATGCAAAAGAGATTAGTAGGAACGCTGACTTTAGGCCTTTTTGGCTAGACTCTTAGGCTTAAAAATTCAAGTACCCACTAAAATTTGGATACTCCTCAAGAGGTTGGGGAAAATGCAAAGCTTAAGTATTAGGTCTAAGGCTTAGGGAGTATTTGACCTCATTAACTGACCTTCGATTTGCGAGATTCAGTAACCTAAACACCTCAATTCACACATAGTCTGGTTTAGTGCACATAACTATCAAAATTATGCAAAAAGCATTTTAATATTCTGAAAAAGTTGCCTAGATTAGGAGCTACCGATCAACACAAGTTGATTTGGACGAGTTCCTGACGCAGAGAGGAGGGAAATTCCCCTCGAAGATGCGTAACAACATATCGTCTCCTCGATGCTTGTCTCTTAGGATATTTAAATATCATAGCGGGGGCATATAAGCACTCTATTTGTTCAAATACCATGGGCGGCATTATCACGAAATGTCGATGGCCAGGGTCTGGATTTAGCCACGCAACGCCATGGGAGGGATTATCTCGAAAGCCAGGGTTCTGGGGGTTGCCATGGGCGGTGCTATCATGAAGCATCGATTACCAAGGACCCTTGAGGATTGATGATGGGGATGAGGAATCTAGTACAGACTGTGTTCAGAAGCCAATCTGAAGCTAGAAATAAAAAGAAAAAGAGAGAGAAAACTCTCCAAACAAATAAATCCTCTCTCTCTCTTACAAAAATGCACTGCAAACTGAACCTAGGCTAAAAATGTCTCAAGCACGGGTGGTTTAACCACGGAATCCAACGAACCCTTGGATAGTTTCTACGGGCATTAAAAATCGTTGCGGAGGACTGAGGCTAAAGCGATTCAGGTCCGGATTTTGGTTGGTACTTGAGTACCTCTAGGCCTCTTGTCGACATTTTGACCTAATCACAAAAGAAAAAAGAAAAGACACTTATCACAAATAGTAGAAGAAACTCATGGTCTAGAACAGAGGTTAAAACCTTGAAATTTTGCTAAGGGTCTAGCAAAAGCTAGGCATGGCGTTATGATGAGAGCCTCATCATGAGCCCTAACTAGCTCAGTTTGACCTATGAAAGAGAATAGGAGCTCCTACATAACCTTGAGAAGGACCTAATTCAAGGAATTAATGCTCTAAGAAGAAAACATGAAACAAAGGTTAAAATTGTAATTTTACCATTACAGTACATAAACGGGATTTCTCAGAGGTAAAACATATGTCAAATGGTCTGAATAAGATAAAGAGTGGGTTGGTTCAGTCAGAAATGGGTTATTATGCAATCCAAGAATTAAATGACATTTTATAACCCTAAAACAAACCTGCTTAATTCAACAAGGTTTTGGTCAGGATAAAAATCAACTAAACCCTCTAAAATTGATGGAAAAATATCCCCTATGGTTTAGAACCTTCAATTTGGCCTTTGGAACCTATTTTGACCTAGATTGGGGTCCGAGCTCATTATTTGACCTAATTTGGATTTTAGTGTAAAATGTCCAATCAAATGTGGTCAAACCTAAAATCCAACTTCACCATTGGATTCCTTAGGTCCAAATAAGGTTTGTACCAAAATTTGGACCTAAAAAGAGGTCATCTTGACCTACTTTGCAAAATGGACCACCTAATTACATTCTGGCCACCTAACTTTTAAAAAATCTTACGTAGACCCCCCTAACTTCCTCTCCACTCTTACATTTAGGTCCCTCCACCATTAATGGGTAGAAATCCTACTCCAGCGAGGAATGGAGGGGGAGTACTCCTTGATTCCTCAGTGATTTCCTCCCAGATTTGAAAGGGAGATTCGCTAAGGAATTCCCTTGCATCTGAGCTTAATCACAAGACCTGAATCGCACCCAATCTCTATGCGAAAGCTCGAGAGATTTGGGTATCCAATGGATTTCCTACTCCGGCGAGGACTCTTGCACTTGGAAGCTTGTCTTCCAAGCACAGGAGCCCCTACCAGCATCTATAAAAGGATCCCCGGTCCTTTGCGCATCTCCCAAGCTTGATTTGGCCGCCGATACCCTCTCAAATTCTTCCCTCCATATCTCTGGTCAGAATGCCTGCAAGCTCCGGCGACCTCCCCTCCCTCCTCTTGTCACTCTGCCATCACACCGTGGCAGGGTTCACTTTGCCTCGTTCCTCTGTGTTGCGCCGCACCAGTGCATGCCTCTCTGACCTCTTCCTCGTCGCCGTTATCTCCACCTCAGGGCCATCTTCTCCGACAACAGCACATATGAATCATTTGTCTCCTCAGCCTCCCCTTCACTCCAATCACCACAGATAAGTTCCACTTCTCCTACTCTTTCCTTTCACTCCTTTTATTTCATAAACCACCCCTCGATTGCCACTGTCCACCCTCATCTTCCTCATCTCCGGCTGACCTCCGGCAAGACGCATTAATGTTGTGTCTTGTTGGTTGTGGCTGAAATGATTGTTGATTATGTCGTTGTAGTACAGGGTGTACAATATAACATTAAGGATGTCGTATAGTGGTGAGTATGGGTGAGTTCCAGTCATTACAACCATTATTATCATTTGCTTATTTATCTAATTTTTACTGGTTTTGTTCCAGGTCGTTCACTGGGAGGCAATTTATTGAATTTAATTCGGTCACTCTTTGATTATCTCAAAATTTGTCTTCTTATTCAAAAAAAAAGAAAAACTTTACATTTTATTAAAGAATGAATGAATGTGTGTTTTATTTACCTAATTACTAAGAAATGCTTGCAAAAACACTAACTATGAACAAGCATCAAACAATCTATTATTATACTCTAAACTATGTATTTACAAGTTATCCTATTAGTACTATCATGATAGTATATAATACATTAGACTGCAATGGTGTAGAAATTTAACTTATTAGTCTGTTATGTACAGTAACATATACAGCAGTTTCAGTGACAGATATAAGCGTCGCTAAATCTCAGAAAACACTATATACAACCTAAAGAGGCAAAACTGAGATCTTTAGCGACGTTTATAGTGTCGCTTTATTCTGTTAGTAATTATATAGATTTACTTATACGTATGTATACTAGTTATTCTTTGTTTCTCTTTCTTTCTTCATTAAGTCTCTGTTCTTTGTATTCTTAACTCCTGTTCTTCTTGTGTTCATATTTCTGTTTTCTTCTAAGTATTCATCTTCTTCTTTCTCTTTTTATTACTCTTGTTCTTTTCTCTGTTGTTCTTGTACTCTTTGCTTTTTTTCTCTCGTGTTAACCCTTTGTTCACTCTTCTGTCTTAGCATATTTCAGAGGTTGCGGTGGGGAGGGGATTAGGCTAATATCATTAGTTTAAAACGTGTTTAGTTTGCGGGCACGCTTTTCGAGGGATACACAACACCCTAAGGGTGGGACCAGACCTCTACTAAGCGCGCCCTAATCTCAGATTAGGTGGCTTAATTATGTCTTTAATCTCAGCACCAGGCCTCAGCCCAATGCCATATGCTCGCACATGCTCGGGCCCCCGGCCACACACACGTCACATATTTATCGCAAATCAGACAGAGTACTCAGACCAGAGCTCTACGGGTAATCGGGTCAGATGTTCGTAGGCAGTGTTTCGGGCGCCCGGCGCCCGTGACGACTGGCGTATAAGAAACACAAATCACATTTATGTGGCTGCGCTTGACTTGCAGCACACGATGTGGTGCTATTCCAGCGCCACATCGTGCGCTGGAAATCAGGCGCAGCTGCGTCTGATCGGACTTTTGGCCCTCGATTTGGGGGCCATAAATTATTAAATAAAATAAAATAAAATATGGTTAATAAAGTATTTACATAATACTACATAATTGATTAATTAATTTTGAATTTTAAATATGTTTACTATACAAATAAATTCGCTAAACTAGGCTGATTGTATAGGTTGATTTAGGTGATTAAATAGTTAATTACTTATAAAATAGTTAGTAAATGGCCTAATTGACCTTATATAGATTCAATTTACATACTTAAGTATTTTATACATATTTTTATTGTATATTTACGAATTTATTTCTATTTTATTTAAGTTAAACTAGCTGTTCTGGGGGTTTTAACAGTGTTAGTGGCTTAAGCCACTGTCAAATGGGCTAACTGCTGCTGCAGTTAGTCCATTTGAAGAGGGGGAAAGCATTCACAGAGAAGAGGAGAATTTAGAGAAGAGGGGAATGTTGCTGCAGTTTGCAGCATTTTACTGTATAACTGGGAATAAGAGAAAATTCAGAACAAACTAAAAATTAAAGAGTTGAAATCCAAATCTGATAAGGGTATAGATCTCACGAAAATCACATAAGAATTCAGTTCAAATACCCACAAGGAAAAGCCCTTATCAAAAGCATCATTTCAGATCAAAACACAAATGGCATTGAGTTAGTCTTCCTAATGCCATAGACAGCATGAAGGAAGACTTAACTCAATCAATTAAAACCAAAAACATACAATCCCAGTTTCTTGCAACCTTAAGGAGTATGGAAAACTCTTTAGGTTAGAGAATCACCATACAAAAATAATTATCAAACAGGTGGTGTATGACAGTTCTGAAATGACAAATCAGAAAAAGAATGCATTAAAGGAATTTATAAAAGCTAGCAAATGCATTCAGATCAAGGCAGAAGCAAATTCATGAAAGGCTCTTCTGATTTGTTCTCTGTCACCAGAGAACTTCTCAGAATCCTTGCCCTCAAGGAAAACCAAAATCCCTTCAATTTGTCAGATCTGTCAAGACATTTCAGAAAGCAAAATCTCTTCAAAACCCATGTTAAAGTGAATCTGACAAACTGAGGCAATCAATCTAAAATAAAAGGGGCTTTTGTGAACACAAATGGGGTGAGTGAGAAGCCCCAAATGGTGCTTGTGACGCCAATTTCAGATCTGAGGCAGTACACCATCAGATCTGGAATTGGGTCCAGATGTGTGGGTGACAGATGAAAGATTCGTCGTTAAAAGGAACATAAATCAGAATTGGATGGTGGAAAAACAAAACATGAAGAGGGAGATAAATTGATTAATGAACAGATGATTCTTCCCCTCTGATCTGGACTGATCAGAGGAGGTGAGGGAGGGGATCTAATACTAATTCTACTCCTAAGACTAATCTAACTACAGCTAACATTAAACACTAACAATTAAAACTAAATCTATTCTAAACTACTGTAAACTAAATCTAACACTACTTGTGCAGAATTAAAAACTAAACTAACAGGAAGAATGGGACCTATGGGTCCTTAGCCGGCGGCTAAGGAGGAAGAAAGGAGGAGGGTGACTCCAGCGGAGGGAAGAGTCTGCTAGTGAGACTCCAGGGTCGTCCTCAGGTGCTACGAGGTCCTTAGCGACGAGGAGGGTCGAGAGCAGGTGATGATTCCACAGCCGGTGGCTGTGAAATCAGGGTCTAGGTGAGGAGGAGAGACTGGAGTGGAAGAATTGATCGCTAAGAGATGTAGGAGGGAGCGATCCCCTCGCGCGCGACACCACTGAGGTGCTTAAATAGCAGCTCAGTGACTGAGATCACCGCAAGGGTGAGGTTAATCAGAATCAGGCCGGCGGTGAGGATGAGATGGGTAGAGCGCGCGGCGAGTCAAGAGAGAGATCTGACCGTCAGATGAGATCTGGGAAGAGAGGTGAACGCACGCACCGAATCGCGCGAAGGTTCCATTTGAATCCAGCCGCAGATCGAGATCAAAAGTGCGATGGACGGTCGAGAATGGCTGTGTTCTTCGCGCGCTACAGTGCGCGTGAAGAACACAGGCTTCTCTCTGAAATGAGGGAAAATTTGCAGACGGACCCTTAGAAGAAGGGGTAGAACATTTGCATGCAGGCCCAAAAGCGAGAAGAATAGCAGCTGGAAGGGCCCTGCAGTCTTATAAAAGGGTCCCTGCGGCTTGCAAATAGGTCCAAAAAGGAGTTTTGAAGGGTAGAAATGTAATGCATGAAGGACCTAATTGTAATCTATTTATTTCTAAGCCTAAATGATGTCCAATTGCTTTCAAATTTTTACATGTGCTTAATTGAACATTTACGACATTGATTTTACTTATGATTTGGCTTTTCAAACTTGTTTATGTGTTCAATTGATGCATGGATCATCATTTGTTCTTTAGTTTTCAGAATATCCCATTTTTGTGACCTAATTAGGAGATTTTAACACACATTAAAAGTTTTAGGTCTTTTCTTTAATTCCCACACTTAACCCTTTTTATGTGTTAATTTGATATTGTTTTGCTTAGTATCTAGCTTAATTTCGGCCTTTTAGCTATGATGAGTAGCCACTCATCATACCCCCATGCTTACGTTTTGCTAGTCCCTTAGCAAACAATCTGTTGAAGTGTAAGGCAATTTAAGTATCAGCAAGGTAAGTGTGTAAAGATATCTTTTTCTTCTTTCAAAAATTTTTAAGTGTTTATGATGATGATCTTTAAGCTGAAACATTTTCCAATACCAACTGTGTTTTTGGACATTGTGAGAACCTGGTTACTGAGGATAACCTACCAGAACTCGAGGCTTAAATGACATAGACCATCTCTCAACCAACAAGGACTCTTGATATTTAAACCTTAAGTCGAATTCCAGGACTCAGGAGGTTTTTACAGAGACTCAGAGTGCTATGAAGTTATGGCTGTGCTTTGTGATAAGTCAGGACTAACCAGGTGAATTCTAAGGCTCAATCCCGGGGTTTCACTTCTTTTTAAGTCCAGGTTGGTCCTAACTTCAGCTCATGTTTTCGGATGACTCTCAAAAATTGATGGTATTCAAACCCAACCCTTATTGTATTTGTGGCTCAGAGAAGATTTTTTTTTTTTTTTTTTGGTGGAAAAATAGGGTATTTATTTTGAACCCTGAAAACATTTTTGGTGGAAGAGTTGTTTTTCAGACATTTTGGAGAACATACTTAACTTTTTTTTTTTTTTTTTTTTTTTTTTGAACAGTATGTCTCCAAAACTTATTTGGTAGAGCGCACTGTATTTGGTGGGTGGATTTCTTTTGTGGAAAGAGCTTCTCCTAGACACAAAACTAAAGATTAGGACAAAGAGTCTACCTGCACGCACAGGTAAGGACTCCACCTTCCCTAATGAACACAAGGGTTGAGGTTTAGGTTCAAGTGGTCTTTCCTGACATTGTGTAGTGTAAGCCAAGGTTACTTAGACTCCTAAGTCAAAGCAAACCAACGAATCCTGTACTGGTGACTCAGGTACAAGAATTGTCCTAAAGTTAGGAGAGACTGTGGTCTATCTTGTCAAGGCTCGAAGTGTATTAAGCCTAAGCTTGTATCAAGCTCCTATGGCCCGGTAGGTCAAACCAGTAATGGTTGAATGTCCATAGACACTTATTCTATTTTTTTGTTTTCAGCTATAAGATCACTTATCTTTTCTTTTTTTTCTTTTTCTCCCTCCTCTCTTGAAATGAATATCCTCCTTTGACAAATAAAGTACATGTCCCTTATTGTATTTTTGGAATTTTTCTGATTTGTTATTTTTTTTTTTTTTTTTAGCTTTGTAATTTTTTTCAAAAAATTTTTTCAAAATTTTTCAATTTTTTTTTTTTTTTTTTTTTTTTTGAAGTATATAATTTTTTTGATAATACTATATATACTATAGTTGTGTCTACAATTGCATTTTGGTTTAAATGGTTTACCATTTACACCCCCCCATGCTTAAATGTTTCAATGTCCTCATTGAATGAAAGGGTGGATGCAAATGCTTGCTCTGCTTTTCACTATCCTAGGCTGGGTGATCGAAGGAAGTCGGAATGAGGAGATAAAATCTCTGTGCGGACGATTTTAAGTCTGATCTAGGATCAGAGTGAACAGTCGGGCTAGGAAGTGAAATGCATGACATGTGTGTCAATGAATGTATGCTCAGAATGCAAGGGTAGACACTATATGCAAGTAAAGGTAAGAGTAAGAAAAGTGTAAAACAGCTATATACAAGGGTAGGTGTTGCTAAGTTTAACGCCTTCAGCTAGGCGAAAACTTACATGGTAATTCAAAATGTAGGAGCGAAATGGTGGAATTGACAAGTCTGAGATCCTGTGGCTCAATGAAAGGTTTCAGTCTTTGTCCATTAACAATAAAGGGTTCAGATTTGTCAAGTTCAGTGATCTCAACGGCTCCATTATCAAATAATCTCAAGATTTTGAAAGGTCCAATCCATTTTGATCTTAACTTCCCAGGAAAGAGTTTCAGTCTAGAGTCGAAGAGAAGGACTTTTTTACCAGGGTGAAAAGATTTCCTAAGAATGTGACGGTCATGGAAGGCCTTAAGTTTGTCCTTATACATCCTTGAGCTTTCATAAGATTCATTCCTTAATTCATCGAGCTCAGACATTTGTAATTTCCTAAGATCACCGGCCTTCTCTAAGTCTAAGTTACACTTTCTGATGGCCCAATAGGCTTTGTGCTCTAATTCGACAGGAAGATGACAGTGTTTCCCGTACACAAGTCTAAAAGGAGACATGCCTAAAGGGGTTTTGTGGGCTGTCCTATATGCCCACAACGCATCAGAAAGGCGGGAAGACCAATCCTTTCTATCAGGTCGGATGGTAGTCTGTAAAATCTTTTTGATCTCCCGATTAGATAATTCAGCAAGTCCATTGGTTTGAGGGTGATAAGATGTAGCAATCCTATGTGACACCCCATACTTTTGCAGTAGGGACTGAAAATGTGTGTTTCTAAAATGAGACCCTCCATCACTAATGATGGCTTTAGGTACCCCGAATCTAGAGAAGATGAAATCTTGAACAAATTGTGTCACAACTCTATGATCATTAGTCCTTGAGGGGATGGCTTCAATCCATTTTGAAACATACTCAACTGCCAACAATATGTACTCGAAGCCATAAGATTTAGGAAAAGGTCCCATGAAGTCAATGCCCCAAATGTCAAAGATTTCGCACACCATGATCGGATTCAAGGGCATCATGTCTCGGCGGCCAATACTACCAAGAGACTGACAGCGTGAACATGCCCTGCTATATTCGTGTGCATCCTTGAAGATTGTGGGCCAATAGAAACCACTCTGCAAAATCTTTGCAGCGGTCTTTTTGCCAGAGAAGTGACCGCCGCACGCCTGGTCGTGGCAGAATGATAAGATGCTTCTAATCTCCTTATCAGGGACGCACTTCCTAAAGATCTGGTCTTTACAATGCTTGAAAAGCCAAGGTTCTTCCCAGTAATAGTGCTTGGCCTCGGATCTAAGTCTGTCTTTTTGATGTCGGACCCAATTAGTGGGGATGAGTCCAGAAGCCAGGTAGTTGACAATGTCAGCATACCAGGGAAGATCAGAATGAATGACCAGCAATTGCTCGTCAGGGAAGTGGTCAGAGATGGGTAAAGAAGGAGAAATCGCTTCAGAAGGAAGGCGGGATAAGTGGTCAGCTACCACATTCTGCTTTCCAGCCTTATCACGAATCTCTAAATCAAATTCCTGTAAAAGTAGGATCCATCTAATCAGACGAGATTTCGCGTCCTTCTTGGCGAGAAGATATCGGATTGCCGTGTGGTCAGTGTAGACTATAATGTGGGAACCTAAAAGATAAGGTCTGAATTTTTCCAGTGCATATACTACAGCTAGCAATTCCTTTTCCGTGACGGTGTAATTCCTCTGAGCTTCATCTAAGGTCTTGCTAGAGTAATAGATGACTGTGGGTTTCCCGTCCAATTTTTGACCAAGGACAGCTCCTACTGCATAATTAGAGGCATCACACATGATCTCAAAAGGGTGAGACCAATTCGGGGGTTGCAGTATGGGTGCCTTGGTAATCAGATCACGAAGTGTCGTATAGGCACGAACACAATCGTCAGAGATCTGGAAGTCTACGTCTTTAGAGAGGAGAGTAGTGAGAGGTCGGGCTATTTTCGAGAAATCCGCTATAAAGCGGCGATAAAAACCAACATGCCCGAGGAAAGATCGAATTTGCTTAACCGACGAAGGTAGTGGTAAATCAGAAATCAACTTTACCTTCGCGCGGTCAACCTCAATTCCTCTCTCAGAAATAAGGTGACCTAATACAAGTCCTTCAGTTACCATGAAATGAGATTTCTCCCAGGAAAGTACCAGATTCACATTAATGCATCTTTGCAGGACCTTGGTCAGGTGGTCTAGACATGCATCAAATGTGCTCCCGAAGACCGAGAAGTCATCCATGAAGACTTCTAAACAATCGCCTACTAAGTCAGAAAAGATTGCAAACATACACCGCTGGAATGTAGCAGGTGCGTTGCACAATCCAAAAGGCATCCTACGGAATGCAAAGGTTCCGTAGGTGCAGGTGAATGTTGTTTTCTCCTGATCATCGGGGTGAATTGCCACCTGATTATATCCTGAATAGCCATCCAAAAAGCAGAAAAATCTATTCCCTGCCACTCTTTCCAGTATTTGATCAATGAAGGGAAAAGGGAAATGATCTTTCTTCGTGGCTTGGTTGAGTTTTCGGTAATCTATACATACTCGCCACGAACTAGCAATGCGTGTAGGGATGACTTCTCCAGAATCAGTGGTGATGATGGTAAGTCCGGCCTTTTTTGGCACAACCTGAACAGGACTTACCCATCTACTGTCAGAAATTGGGTAGATAATTCCATTGTCCAGCCATTTAATCATTTCACTTTTTATCACCTCTTGTAATGTAGGATTTAATCTACGCTGGGGCTGTCTAGTAGGTCTAGATCCTTCTTCAGTGAAAATCCTATGTGTGCAATAAGAAGGACTGATGCCAGTAAGGTCAGAAAGGCTCCATCCTATAGCCTGCCTATGTGCTCTTAGGACGGATAAGAGTCGTGACTCTTGATCAGAAGAAAGGGAAGAGTTAACAATCACCGGATAGGTCTGATTAGGTCCTAAGAAAACATATTTGAGAGAGTCAGGAAGAGGTTTGAGTTCAACAGGCACAGGATCAGAAGGAGCAGGTGTGAAAGTTTCAGGAGATCCTAGAGATACTAATGGAATGGGAGGAAGGTCCTCAGTCTCTAAATTTGGTATCTCAGTGGAAGTCACGTCAGAGTCCATAGAGTGTTGAGGTTCTAAATTTAATGAATTGATCAAGGTGTCCTCAACCAATTGATCCAATGAATCCAGGGAGAAGATTTCTTCAATTAAACTACAGGTCGGTCCTCTTTGGGCCTGAAAAATATCAATTTTTATTTTCTGATCTCCAAACTTTAATTCTATAAGGCCCTCCTCACAATTGATGTTTGCCTTGGCCGTAGCCAAGAAAGGTCTTCCTAAAATGATAGGTGTATTCTGGATATCTTCAGGTACTTCCATGTCAAGGACTATAAAGTCTACAGGGAAGTAAAAATCCTTGACCCGCACTATGACATCTTCCAACACTCCCTGAGGTGTCTTAACTGATCTGTCAGCTAATTGCAGGGACACCTTGGTTGGCTTCAAATTGCCAACCTCAAAATGTGTCAGTAGAGAGGTTGGGATAAGATTGATGGAAGCACCTAGGTCAAGTAGTGCTCTATTGAATGTGGTGTTACCAATCATGCAGGATAAGAGAGGGGTGCCTGGGTCTTTCATCTTAGTTGGGAGGGTACTAGAGATGATGGAACTAGCTTGTTCCGAGAGAATGATTGGACTACTCCCTTTTTGAATTCTTTCTTTACGCTTAGGTGTACATAGGTCTTTTAAAAACTTAGCGTAAAGAGGGATGTGGCGGATTGCATCCAACAAGGGGATGTTTATGTGGACTTGCTCAAAGAGCTTAAGCAAATCCTCCTCAGGTGCCACACAGGTCTTTTTCTTTCCTTTCTCCTTCTTCTTTAAAGCTTCAGGAAAAGGTACTGGAGTTGTGAGAGGTTCAGTTATAGGTAGAGGAGAAGTAGGAAGTGGAGGAGCAGAACTAGAAGTGGTAGGTGTTGGAAGAGGTGGATCTAGTGTGCATTTACCACTCCTAGTGACTATGGCATTTAGTTCAGCTCTAGAGGTAGATGGTAAATCATTGTTAGGTAGCAGAGGTGGTTGCGTTTGTGCAAGAGAGGAATTTGAGTCAGTGAAGAATTCAGTGTTGTGCACTGCTTGTGAAATGTCATGTGTTTGGTTTTGCAGTGTTGGTCTAGGTTGGACATACCTTTGAGCAGGTATGTTCCTAGGGTTGGGTTGTGCTTGGGATGGGAGTGAATGTGGTTGACGGGACTCCGTCAAGTGTGATAGCTGGGCTCTCATCTCAGCTAAGGCTGCGTCCTGTCTCTGCTGCATAGCAATATTCTGTTGTTGCATATCAGCAAGAGCTTTCATGATAGACCCCAACTGGTCATCTCGTGTAGGCCCAGATTGAGAGTATTGGGTGGGCCTAGGTTGGGGTTGCTGGTGGGTACGCGGTGGATATCCGTGTGATTGTGGAGGTGGTGCTCGGATCGGGTTGTGCAATGGTGGTGCAGAAGGTTGTTGAAAAGGAGGTCTTTGTGAATTTCCTGACCACGAGAAATTTGGATGATTACGCCATCCAGGGTTATAGGTTTGTGTGAAAGGATCATTGTGAATGGCGTGAAGCTCCTCCGAAGCTCCAGAAGGTGCAGGGAAGTCAGTGAAGGGAGGAACAAAGGTTCCTCCAACCGGTGAAGGATATGGAAATGAAAAATCCGGTAATGCAGTTTGTGTCACAGAAAGGTTATTCACAGTTTCCCTCCCTGTGGGAAACTGAGAAGAAGTGTTTTGTGCTGGTGACTGAGAAGAAGAAGATGGGTGTTTTGAGAGAAATTTCCATACTTCATCTACTTTCTTCTCGATTAAGCCCACTTTATCCAGTTGACTAGCCACTATCTCTAAGTCTTTGCTACTGGATTGGGCTTCATGTACCCCCGTGTGTGAGTGGGAATGTGAGGACTTTCTATTAAACACGCTCATTGAAGCATTGTTAATAGAGTTTTCGGCCATGCCTTCAAAGAGCTCAAAGGCTGAGTCCTCGTCCCGACACAGGAAATTGCCTCCACAAGCGGCATCTACAAAATTCCGTGTGTCATCATGGAGCCCATGGTAGAAGATCTGGACCTGTTGCCAGCGTGGGACACCATGGTGGGGACATTTTCTCAAAAGCTCATGGAATCTCTCCCAAGCCTCGTGCATAGGTTCTCCTAAATTCTGGGTGAAGGTGGTGATGGCACGCCTTAAGGCATTAGTGCGGCCTACAGGAAAGTACTTCTTTAAGAACTCATGTTCTAAAGAAGCCCAGGAATCTATAGGTGTAGTCCGTGCAAGTGTTCTAAACCAAAAGGCTGCCTTATCTTTTAATGAAAAGGAGAACATTTTCATCAAAAGCGTGTGCTGATCATGTCCTTGCAGACCCAAAGTTTGGGCAAGATTCTTCAGCTCCTCTAAATGCTGAAAAGGGTCCTCAGAAGCAAGTCCATGGAAGTGAGGAATGAGTGCTATAATGTTCGGCTTCAGTTCAGCAGCACGACCCCCATTGGGATAACGTACCACAGGCATTGGTTGGGCAACTGCGGGATTATAGTAATCTCGTAGTTGAGGTCTACGGGGTTGGGGTGGTGCCTGAGGATTTCTAAGTTGAAGTGGTTGTGGTTGGGGATTAGCTAATAGATTTACAGCTTGAGCAAGCTGTTGCACCTGTTGGGTTAAGGTATTCATTTGTAGTTGTGTATCGAAAAGGTGCTGAAGATGAGGCATAGGTCCTCTCTCCGGGGGTGGATTAGGATGATTAGGATAAGGTGGAGGTTGGAACCTAGGGATAGGTGGTTGCTGTGGTAGAGGATGTGCAACTGAGTCTGGAGGAAGTTCTTCAAAATCCTCAAAGTGTGAAGAATCAAGATCATCCTCTTGGCGAGGGGGATTGTGGAAAGTATTTTGAGACTCAGGAGGTAAGGGATTAGAAGTGGAAGGCAAAGAAGATGATGCAGTAGCTTGGGTAGCAGTACCCAAGGGGAGTACAAGTTCTGGGTTTTGGGATCTCCTACCTTCCATTGAGTTGATTTGATTTTTTTTTTTTTTTTTTTTTTTTTTTTTTTTTTTTGAAATCCCGTTTACTCTAATTCGATCCAACTCAATGGGAAAAAATTTTTAACGTTCACAATAAAACAGAAGAATCCCAACAAAATCTCAATTCAAGAAGACCAATCAATCGAAATGAATCGGAGAAAATTTTTCCTAGAGGCTGCTACGCAAAGTATGTTATACGCAAACAATTGTTTCAAGCAATTGTACGTATCCTAAGATAAACCTAGCGAAGTGCAGACCTCTAAAATCCACTGGGAATCTGGATAAGACTGAGCGTGCGGATCCAGATCCTGTGGTTGCAGAAAGATGAGGTAGAAACCCGTGTATTGTGGCCTTAAGTGATCGTGCTGTGTGCACGATAACATTCAACACAAGGCGATTAAAATCTCAAACATGGTTTCACCCAATTTTGCTATCTCCTTTTTGATTTAATTAAAGTGATTAAAATATGTTTTCTATGCTGCTCATTTCACTTTTTACTAAATTCAGAACAAGTAGTGGTCTTCTTTAATTTTAAGTCAACTGCAAATATGGCAGGAGTTAGAGTTAGGTAAGAAATGCGTACCTGACTCCAGCAATCTTCTAATGCAGATTTGACTTGAATTAAAATCTAGCAAGAATGAAATGCAATCCTAAAAATGGATGCCTGAGGTTATGCTGCTGCTAGATAAGTATGAGGTCTTTTTGATATATATTTTTTTTTTTTCTTTCTTTTTGAAAAATTTTATATGCAATTCAAAAGTAAGGAAAGAAATTAAGAACAGAAAGAAATAAAGTCCAGATAGTCCAGAATTATTACAAAAATTGTGTGAGAACAAGCTCTCACAACTTATGACTAACAATTGCTCCTAATCAATAAACCTAAAACTATCTAATACTAAAATCCTACAGCGACTTCGAGGCAAAACTCCACCAGGAAGACGGATCTGGAGCGCAGCGACTCCACCAGGAAGACGACACTCCTCCTCAAGTGCTGTGAAAAAAAAACAAATGATTAGTAAAAGAATAAAGGAATGTATACACAATTACTTCAATGGAAAATAAAAGCAATTATAATGAAATGAATGAAGAATTTCTATATACAAAAGAATGAAAAGAAAATTTTGGTGCAAAGAGCGTTGCCTCCCCGGCAGCGGCGCCAAAATAATGTTGTGTCTTGTTGGTTGTGGCTGAAATGATTGTTGATTATGTCGTTGTAGTACAGGGTGTACAATATAACATTAAGGATGTCGTATAGTGGTGAGTATGGGTGAGTTCCAGTCATTACAACCATTATTATCATTTGCTTATTTATCTAATTTTTACTGGTTTTGTTCCAGGTCGTTCACTGGGAGGCAATTTATTGAATTTAATTCGGTCACTCTTTGATTATCTCAAAATTTGTCTTCTTATTCAAAAAAAAAGAAAAACTTTACATTTTATTAAAGAATGAATGAATGTGTGTTTTATTTACCTAATTACTAAGAAATGCTTGCAAAAACACTAACTATGAACAAGCATCAAACAATCTATTATTATACTCTAAACTATGTATTTACAAGTTATCCTATTAGTACTATCATGATAGTATATAATACATTAGACTGCAATGGTGTAGAAATTTAACTTATTAGTCTGTTATGTACAGTAACATATACAGCAGTTTCCGTGACAGATATAAGCGTCGCTAAATCTCAGAAAACACTATATACAACCTAAAGAGGCAAAACTGAGATCTTTAGCGACGTTTATAGTGTCGCTTTATTCTGTTAGTAATTATATAGATTTACTTATACGTATGTATACTAGTTATTCTTTGTTTCTCTTTCTTTCTTCATTAAGTCTCTGTTCTTTGTATTCTTAACTCCTGTTCTTCTTGTGTTCATATTTCTGTTTTCTTCTAAGTATTCATCTTCTTCTTTCTCTTTTTATTACTCTTGTTCTTTTCTCTGTTGTTCTTGTACTCTTTGCTTTTTTTCTCTCGTGTTAACCCTTTGTTCACTCTTCTGTCTTAGCATATTTCAGAGGTTGCGGTGGGGAGGGGATTAGGCTAATATCATTAGTTTAAAACGTGTTTAGTTTGCGGGCACGCTTTTCGAGGGATACACAACACCCTAAGGGTGGGACCAGACCTCTACTAAGCGCGCCCTAATCTCAGATTAGGTGGCTTAATTATGTCTTTAATCTCAGCACCAGGCCTCAGCCCAACGCCATATGCTCGCACACGCTCGGGCCCCCGGCCACACACGTCACATATTTATCGCAAATCAGACAGAGTACTCAGACCAGAGCTCTACGGGTAATCGGGTCAGATGTTCGTAGGCAGTGTTTCGGGCGCCCGGCGCCCGTGACGACTGGCGTATAAGAAACACAAATCACATTTATGTGGCTGCGCTTGACTTGCAGCACACGATGTGGTGCTATTCCAGCGCCACATCGTGCGCTGGAAATCAGGCGCAGCTGCGTCTGATCGGACTTTTGGCCCTCGATTTGGGGGCCATAAATTATTAAATAAAATAAAATAAAATATGGTTAATAAAGTATTTACATAATACTACATAATTGATTAATTAATTTTGAATTTTAAATATGTTTACTATACAAATAAATTCGCTAAACTAGGCTGATTGTACAGGTTGATTTAGGTGATTAAATAGTTAATTACTTATAAAATAGTTAGTAAATGGCCTAATTGACCTTATACAGATTCAATTTACATACTTAAGTATTTTATACATATTTTTATTGTATATTTACGAATTTATTTCTATTTTATTTAAGTTAAACTAGCTGTTCTGGGGGTTTTAACAGTGTCAGTGGCTTAAGCCACTGTCAAATGGGCTAACTGCTGCTGCAGTTAGTCCATTTGAAGAGGGGGAAAGCATTCACAGAGAAGAGGAGAATTTAGAGAAGAGGGGAATGTTGCTGCAGTTTGCAGCATTTTACTGTATAACTGGGAATAAGAGAAAATTCAGAACAAACTAAAAATTAAAGAGTTGAAATCCAAATCTGATAAGGGTATAGATCTCACGAAAATCACATAAGAATTCAGTTCAAATACCCACAAGGAAAAGCCCTTATCAAAAGCATCATTTCAGATCAAAACACAAATGGCATTGAGTTAGTCTTCCTAATGCCATAGACAGCATGAAGGAAGACTTAACTCAATCAATTAAAACCAAAAACATACAATCCCAGTTTCTTGCAACCTTAAGGAGTATGGAAAACTCTTTAGGTTAGAGAATCACCATACAAAAATAATTATCAAACAGGTGGTGTATGACAGTTCTGAAATGACAAATCAGAAAAAGAATGCATTAAAGGAATTTATAAAAGCTAGCAAATGCATTCAGATCAAGGCAGAAGCAAATTCATGAAAGGCTCTTCTGATTTGTTCTCTGTCACCAGAGAACTTCTCAGAATCCTTGCCCTCAAGGAAAACCAAAATCCCTTCAATTTGTCAGATCTGTCAAGACATTTCAGAAAGCAAAATCTCTTCAAAACCCATGTTAAAGTGAATCTGACAAACTGAGGCAATCAATCTAAAATAAAAGGGGCTTTTGTGAACACAAATGGGGTGAGTGAGAAGCCCCAAATGGTGCTTGTGACGCCAATTTCAGATCTGAGGCAGTACACCATCAGATCTGGAATTGGGTCCAGATGTGTGGGTGACAGATGAAAGATTCGTCGTTAAAAGGAACATAAATCAGAATTGGATGGTGGAAAAACAAAACATGAAGAGGGAGATAAATTGATTAATGAACAGATGATTCTTCCCCTCTGATCTGGACTGATCAGAGGAGGTGAGGGAGGGGATCTAATACTAATTCTACTCCTAAGACTAATCTAACTACAGCTAACATTAAACACTAACAATTAAAACTAAATCTATTCTAAACTACTGTAAACTAAATCTAACACTACTTGTGCAGAATTAAAAACTAAACTAACAGGAAGAATGGGACCTATGGGTCCTTAGCCGGCGGCTAAGGAGGAAGAAAGGAGGAGGGTGACTCCAGCGGAGGGAAGAGTCTGCTAGTGAGACTCCAGGGTCGTCCTCAGGTGCTACGAGGTCCTTAGCGACGAGGAGGGTCGAGAGCAGGTGATGATTCCACAGCCGGTGGCTGTGAAATCAGGGTCTAGGTGAGGAGGAGAGACTGGAGTGGAAGAATTGATCGCTAAGAGATGTAGGAGGGAGCGATCCCCTCGCGCGCGACACCACTGAGGTGCTTAAATAGCAGCTCAGTGACTGAGATCACCGCAAGGGTGAGGTTAATCAGAATCAGGCCGGCGGTGAGGATGAGATGGGTAGAGCGCGCGGTGAGTCAAGAGAGAGATCTGACCGTCAGATGAGATCTGGGAAGAGAGGTGAACGCACGCACCGAATCGCGCGAAGGTTCCATTTGAATCCAGCCGCAGATCGAGATCAAAAGTGCGATGGACGGTCGAGAATGGCTGTGTTCTTCGCGCGCTACAGTGCGCGTGAAGAACACAGGCTTCTCTCTGAAATGAGGGAAAATTTGCAGACGGACCCTTAGAAGAAGGGGTAGAACATTTGCATGCAGGCCCAAAAGCGAGAAGAATAGCAGCTGGAAGGGCCCTGCAGTCTTATAAAAGGGTCCCTGCGGCTTGCAAATAGGTCCAAAAAGGAGTTTTGAAGGGTAGAAATGTAATGCATGAAGGACCTAATTGTAATCTATTTATTTCTAAGCCTAAATGATGTCCAATTGCTTTCAAATTTTTACATGTGCTTAATTGAACATTTACGACATTGATTTTACTTCTGATTTGGCTTTTCAAACTTGTTTATGTGTTCAATTGATGCATGGATCATCATTTGTTCTTTAGTTTTCAGAATATCCCATTTTTGTGACCTAATTAGGAGATTTTAACACACATTAAAAGTTTTAGGTCTTTTCTTTAATTCCCACACTTAACCCTTTTTATGTGTTAATTTGATATTGTTTTGCTTAGTATCTAGCTTAATTTCGGCCTTTTAGCTATGATGAGTAGCCACTCATCACGCATCCATCACTCCGCACCTCCACACATCTCGCCACCAACCTCTTCGCCTCCGCCATCACCCATTGCTTACTTTCCGCCCCTCCACTGACCGCCACACACATTCCATACTTCCACCAAACAACCCCACCTTCACGACCATAGCACGACCTAGGCATGCACGCCTAGGCTGTTCTAAGCCACGTCGACCCTCGCCTCACCTTCATCGTGATATGGTGAAGATTTTCCTGTTGTTTGACAGGGACGTGAGGCCGTATTTGTATTGATAGGTCTGACCCCTCGCCACCATTAGAGAAGAAGCAAAGCTTGCGAGCTTGCTCGCAACCTTGCATTAGGCGGCCCCACTCCAGAAGACTAGGTCACAGGTGTGTGGCTTTCCTGCATGAACCGCATCTACCATCTATCGAGGGCCAAAGCACTCCACTGCTGCAGCAATTAGGAGACATCCCCTGCGGAAGTGCGCGAAGAAGAGGGTGGGACTTTTAGTCCCACCTCGGTAAGTTTCGAGCTGCCTGTGTGATATAAGTTGAATTTGTGATATCAGCTAATCGCCTCTAGTGCATAGGGGAGAGGTCCCTCGCCCTCACTCATGCCTTGTCTGTGACCTGTCCCCGCAGACCTGGCACCCGATCGATTACCTAAACCTAGCACTCCTCGCGCATCACACCCATGCTGGTGCGCTTGGACCCGGGCATGCACCCAACCCAATTACCCAGCTCTGGGAGAGCGTACCGAAGAGAGAAATAGAGAGAGATGCAGGAAGGGTAGGGGGTAGGTTTTGCTGCGTGGTGTTGTGCAGGAGGGAAGAGGTGCAGTAGAGAAGAAGAAGAAGGTGGTAGCTAAAGGACTTAGCAAGGAAGAAGGTAGCCACTGCAAGGAAGAAAAAAAGAGATGAAAAGAGAGGCATTGTAGCAGAGGAGTGGCCAAGCAGAAGAAGAAGAAGAAGAAGAAGAAGAAGAAGAAGAAGAAAGTAGCAAGTGAAGAAGAGAAGTAGGGACTTAGTCGTAGAAGCAAGGAAGAAGGCAAGGGCAGAAGAAAGAGAGAAGCAGGAGTGACCAAGCATAAGAAGAAGAAGAGAAGGGAAGACAAAGAAGAAAAGAAGAAGAAGCCAAAGAACAAGGCAGAAGAAGCACAACCGTAGAGCAAAGAGAAAGAGAAAGAAGAGAGAAAGAGAAGACATGGAAGGCCAAAATCACAAATCAAAGCATTGTAGCAAGATTTTTTAAGACGTCCAATTCTTTTGAGCATTATTTCTACATAACATTACCCCTCAATTTTGGTTGAATTAGTTATTTCTTTTTATTGAGAGTTGTGTTCTTAAGTTTTGGAATACCCAATTGCTCCTTATGTTAGACCTCGGATACTTTGATTTTCGAGTAATAAATTCTTATTTGTTTTCGTGGTGATTTCATCTATACTACAATGTGACATCTTTTAAAACACGATTTAGCTACATAAACCACACCCCAATCCACACACAGTCTGGTTCAATGCGCATAACTATCAAAATCACGCAAAAGCATTTAAATGTTCTGAAAAAAGTTGCCTAGATTTGGAGCGTCCGATCAACACAAGTTGATTTGGACGAGTTCCCAGTGTGGAGAGGCGGGAAATTCCCCTCGAAGATGTGTAACAACATATCATCTCCTCCGTGCTTATCTCCTAGGAATTTACATATCCTATTGGGGGCACGTAAGCACCCTGCTGGTTCAGATGCCATGGGTGGCATTATCACGAAATGTTGATTGCCAGGGTCTGGATTTAGCTACAGAACGCCATGATCAAGATTATCTCAAAATCTCGAAAGCCAGGGTTCTGGGGGTTGCCATGGGTGGTGATATCACAAAGCATCGATTGCTAGGGACCTCTGAGGATTGATGATGGGGATGAAGAATCTGATATAGACCTTGTTGAGAAGCCAATCTAAAGCTAGAAATAAAAAGAAAATAGAGATAAAACTATCTAAACAAGTAAATCCTCTATTTCTCTCTTACAAAAAACGTACTGCAAATTGAACTGAGGCTAAAATATGTCTCAAGAACGGATGCTTTAACTACGGAGTCCAACAAACCTTAGGATAGTTCCACATGCCTTAAAAACCTTCACGGAGGACCGAGGCTAAAGCTGGTCAAGTCCGGATCTTGGTTGGTAATTGAGTACCTCTAGGCCTACTGTTGGCATTCTAACCTAATCAAAAAGAAAAAGAAAAAGCACTCATCATAATGTGAATGGAACTCATGGTCTAGAATAGAAGTTAAAACCTTAAAATTTTGCTAATGGACTAGCAAAAGCTAGGCATGGGGGTATGATGGGAACAACATCATTAGCCCTAACTAGCTCATTTGTCATAGAAAAGAGAACAAAAGCTCCCACATAACCAAATGAAGGGCCTAACTCAAGGAATAACCAGTTTGAGAGAAAAGTAAGAAACAAAGGGTAAAATTACAATTTTACCATTACAGTGCAACAACGGGATTTCTCAGGGGCTAAACATAGGTCAAATGGTCTTAACAAGACAAAAAGTTGGTTGGTTCAAACAGAAAAGGGTTGATGTGAAATCTAGGAATTAAATGACTTCTTGTAACCTTAAAATAGACCTACTTAATTTAACAAGGTTCTGGTCAGGATAAAATTCACCTAAAACCTCTAAAATTCATATAAAAATATCATCTAGGGTTTAAAACCTCCAATTTGGCCTGTAGAACATATTTTGACCTAAATACGGGTCCTAGTCAAATGTTTGCCCAAAATTGGGTTTTCATGTAAAATGCTCAATCAAACGTGCTCAAACCTAAAATCCAACTTCACCATTTGATTCATTAGGTCCAAATTAGGTTTATACAAAAATTTAGACCTATGGGGAGTTCACCTTGACCTACTTTGCAAAACTGTCCAACCTAATTACATTTAGACCCCTAGCTTTTGAAAACTCTTGCAGACACCCCCTAGCTTCCTCGTCGTTCTTTGCAATTAGGTCCCTCCACCATTATAGTGGAGGAATCATACTCCAATGAGGATTCAAGGGGGATATCTCCTTGATTCCTTAGAGAATCCCTCTCAAATTTGAAAGGGAGATTCTCTGAGGAATTCCCGTTCATGTGAACCCAATCTTGAGCTCCAAATCCTACCCAATCTCTCATGCGAGCGCATGAGAGATTTGGGTCATTTCTACTTTCCATCTCCGACAGCCTACCAATGCTTGGAAGCTTGCCTTCCAAGGACAAGGCCCTCTGCCAGGGGTTATAAAAGGTTCCCCTGACCTTGCTGCAGATCCCCAGCTTGGTTTGATCGGAGATAGCCCCCAAATTTCTTCTCTTCTCCTCCGGCCAAACACCTAGAGAGCTCCAGTGACCTATATCTCCTCCTCTCGTCTCTCTGCCACAATACCAGTGGAAAAGTTGCCTCTACCTCCATCGTTCGCGTCATTCCACACCTGCGCCTGCGCTTATCTCCTTCTCATCATCGCCGTCCCCCTTCTACTGCGACCTTCGTCTCCAGCGACGGCAGACACGAGCCGAAAGTCATCCGTTATCCTTTCATCCTTAAAGTAGGTCTGGTACTTCCCCCTTCTCTCGTCTTCATGTTTCCTCCTCTTTATTTCCCAAAACACCCCTCGACGCTAACAGACCACCACCATCTTCTCCACCTCCAGCAGACCACAGGCGAGGTGCATTTGCCACTCCACGCAACCACCCACCTCGCCAGCCACCTTAGAAGCTTCGCGACATTCCACTGATCACTGTCCCCCTTTCCATTGACCGCCACACACTCCACACATTTCCCCCGAACATACCCAACTCCACGGCCACAGAACGACCTAGGCACGCATGTCCAGGCCGCCAGGCGCCACGCCGACCACCGAGACATCTTCACCGTGCCATGACAAAGCCTCCTGCGTGTTCTAATGAGTCTGCAAGGCCGTGTTGCTTGAATGCAAGTTCAGACTTCCATCGCCATTGAAGTAGGCATGAAGCTTGCTTGCAAGCTTGCACCAAGCAGCCTCGCTCTAGGCGCCAGGTCCCAGGCGACGTGGTTTCATCTCACGCACACCTTTAGCCAAGTGACTGGCTTTGCAGGGCACCGCATCTGCTGCAATTGAGCTTGAAACTTGCAGGCGCGTGCAAGAAGCAAGTGGGACTTTTAGCCCCACCTCTATCGTTTTAGAACGGGTGGTGTGGTATAAATTGCAAAAGTGTCAGGGGCTTATCACCTCCTGACACAAGGTGAGGTCCCACTCATCCCACGCCTCGTCCGCGACCAACTTCCCCGCGGATCTGGCTCTAAAACAACTACCCGTGCACTCCTTGCCCACCACGCATGTCGATGGGCCTAGTCCCGGGCATGCTAACCCAACCTGTTTACCTGAGCAGGCTCTAAGAGAGCGAGCCTAAGAGAGAAGAAAGAGAGGAGAGTTCATGGGGAGGGTAGGGGTTAGGTTTTGCTCATGCAGGGAATGGAAGAAGAAAGAAGATAAAGGAGAAGCTAGGGAAGGAAGGAGAAGCTAAGGAAGGAAGAAGAAGCTACAGAGGAAGCTAAGGAAGGAGAAGGCATGATTGAAGAGAAGGCAAAGCTGAAGAGAAGCTGAAGCCAAAGAAAGAAGGAACAAGAAGAGCTGAAGGCCAGAGGATAGAGAAGACAAAAGCCAAGGCAGGAAGGAACAAGAAGAAAGAAGTTGAAGGAGAAGTCATAGAAGAAAGAAGGAAGGAACAAAAGAAGCCAAAGAAGAAGGAAAGAAGAATAGAGAAGAAAGAGGAGAAAGAGAGGAATGAGACAAAGAAAGAAGCAGAAGAAGAAGGAAAAATCAAAGAAAATCAAACACTGTAGCAAACACTTTTAAGACATCTGATTCAATAATCAGACGTTTAATTCTTCCCAAATTCTCTTTCATATGTTCTCTAGCTACATTTTATTATCCATATACTCATGCTTGACATTTTGAATTATATTTTTAGTTTTAAGTGTTCAAATTGCCTCTATTATTGAGATTAGTGCATGAATTCCATTTTCTCCCTATGTTCAACCTCGGACTTAAACTTCGAGTAATAAAATTTATTTATTTTCAAAGAGATTTCAACTATACTACGATGCATTATTTTAAACCTGATTTTGCTTCGACAAATGGGCACCCTATCCATATCCTCCACTTGATCCACTCCATCAGTCTATTTTAAGAGTTAACAAGTAACCAGGAAAATGGGAGAGCAGGAGGAACAATTTTGTGAAGAAACCAGGGTCTTTTGAAAAGAATTCCCCCCCACAGGGACCTCTCAACTCTCACCAGCATCAACAAATTAGCCACCCAACACACAAAACGGCTAACAGCAACCAATTTTAGTAAGGGATTTAAAATCCCTTGAATTGCGCCGGGGAAGAAGAACTGACGGGAGGAGATAAAAGTCGCATGGGATAGTTAATTCTAGCTCTCTTGGCCTGGGGGTCATTTAGAACACACCACTGTGGACCCTGCGCACATCGTGAGGAGAACCTGAACTGTGGCCCTTTCAACCGTCGCCAACAATGCCAAGCACACCTCTCCAAGTGCTACAGTAGTAGAGCAGCCTAGCACTGGTCACACTTGCGCCCAACCACACCCGCATGCAACCCTCGCCCGCAGCAGCAGTGCTCGCGTGCAACCGTGCCCTTGTGCATGCAACCCTCTCCAGCCACGCCTGGCGTGCACACCGCACGCAAACGCCCGTGCCCTTGTACCTCTACGTCTTCTTCTTCCTCTGCTTCTCTCAAACCGCCTACAAACAACCAAAAGAACCCACCACAGCAACCGCGTCACCGCACAACCCTCGCTGGCCACGCTTGCGTGCAACCATGCCTGCGCGTAGCCGCAACCGCACGCAGCAGCGCCCACGTGCAATCGCACCCTTGTGCATGCACAGTAACCACCTGAGGTGGCTGCAGTCCCTGCCGCTCCTTTCCGCCTCCACCTGTTGTCCGGCCAGTAGCCACCAGCCACCTCCTGCGTCACCATCATCATCTACTAGATCCTCTCCTCCGATGGAACTCCTCCTCCGGAGCAAATCGTCGGCAATGCCTCCTCCAACGTAAGGTGAAGAGAGAGGAAATTTCCTCTATTTTTGGAAGAATTAAAATTTACATTGCCTGCCATTTTCACTTGAATATTGGAATATTTTATTCAGGCAAAATTGCATGGGTGAACTTACAATTTCATGAATTTGCTTAACTTGTGTTATGTGCATCATTTAACAATTAAATTTAATTCAGATTTGCATGTAATTCAAACTTACATGATATGCCACTACAAATGCATCATATACATAATTGTGGGAGCTTGATTCCTGACGTGAAAATTACATAAATAGCCTTGAACTTTTCATGAAATTGCAAGTTCCATTTAGAGTGGCATATTCATCGAATTGATTTCGCAAAGGTGTTTGCGAACATTATAACTCTCTACTCGTGAATTTATTGGATCTATTCCTTCATGTGGATACGACATCCTTTTCGTGGTTTAAATTGATATGTACTTTAATCTTTGATTGAGAGATTTCCACCACATAAATTACAATGACATATCATTCTATTATTTTCTTAATCAAGCGAAATACTCTCACATCAAGGATCAAATCTCAATCGTTAGATTTCCATGCAATGGCCGAGGGCAGCTGCACATGATTTGGAAACCGCAACAATCCACTCTCATAGCATAGTGGAGAGTGAACTTAACAACCAACGCACGACGTTGGTTCAAGTCGCAATGTGGGAGTCGACCATGCCCGGATGAAATTCAACCGTAGGATCTTCATCAGGCAGATCAGGTGCGGATGCGTGGTGAGCGTAGGAGCGTTAGATGAAGGCGCACGTCAGGAGTTGGCTGAGTGCAGCGCACGACTTTTAAGACATCCAATCAATAGATCAGACAATTGAGATGGTTTAGGAAGATGAGGTGCGGATTGGGGCTGAGCGGCGGGCGTGCGGATGAAGCGGCGAGTGGCCTTGTGGCACCATCACAGCTGCTCCTCGCTGCCACTCAACTTCTGAAGAGGCTCTCCCCATGCGCTGTGGGGCATTGGATCATCCTCCAACAGCCACAACGTATTCATGTTGCTGCTTCAGGACCGCCTCAACAAAGAACGAAGAAACCTCAGCCGTTGGATCTCCATCCAACGGCTAAGGACAAATAGACGTAAAGAGGAAACCATAACAAAACTCACGCGCTTGTGCTGGATCAGATGGTGTGCATTCGAAACACCTTGAGCGAGAAATCAGTGGTCACGAGTGCAGATGAAATCCATCTATTGGATAGCTATCGGGCAACGGAAAGGTTACTGTGTGGCGTGCTGGATGCCATCAGGCAACGATGTGTGTGATGACACACGTGCGTGCTCATTTTGAAAATCAAACATAGATGTTGCGACTCTTTAAGCCGTTCGATCTCACGATCGGATGACCCATATTTGTTAAGCACGTTAGGCACGATGAAAGGGCGAGTAGGCGTGCAGGGGATAAGAAGAAGCAGCAGGCATTGGCACGATGAGCACTGGAGCGTCTGATTGTGATCCAAGCATCCAGAGGCTGCCACGTGTTAGCATGAGTGCAAATCCATGCGTAGAAGGTGTTTTGAAGGTTATTTTGAGGCCAAATCAAAGTCGTTGAACTCTCGATCAAAGAAACTGATCACCAAAGGGTTATTGCATGGTTTTGGAGGCTCAAATGCCCATCTTGCCCCTCATAAAAGATATAAAAGAAGGCCCAGGGCTCCTCGAACTGATGAATCTTCCACCAACTCCTCCAGACCCTCTCTAGTTCTTCATATTTTCTTCACCGACTCTCTCCATCTCTGGCTCTCTTCCTCTGAAGCACTTGTAGGATTTATAATGCACAAGAACACTAAAAGGGGGGATGAATAGTGTGGCAGATAAAAATTTGTAGGAATAACAAACCACAAAAACACACAAAATATATAGTGGTTCCCCTCACTTGGGTACTCCACTACCTAAGTCTCCTAACTAGGGATTTTTAACCCAATTCCCTCAACTCGGAGGGAATCAATTTACTAATGACTTGAGGTAATTAATGGGTTACCTCACCCCAATTAAATGATATCAAAAAGAAATAAAGATACAAGTGCAAGCAAAATGCAAATAAAAGCTTACAACGAATTCCTAAGTCTCCAACAAGTATATTGCTTAATAGGAATATATAAATTAATCTAATGAGAATACTAAGGCATAAAAGAATGATTGAACAATGAAGAACATGATCGCCTTTGATGACTTGTTGCAAATGGAGAGAAGCCTTGAGAAGAATACCACAAATCGAGCTGCTTTGCAGGTAGAAAATTTAAGAATTGGAGGTGTAGGCAAGGATAGTATTTTTTGGCTTCTTAGTTGTGTGTAAAAGACACTCAAATAGTGCTTATATAAGCCACTAAACACCTCTCCTACGAATACTAGCTGTTAGGGGCAATTTAGGAACATTAGAGATAGGTTTAGTTGCAAAATAGCCATTCAAACTGGTCGCAACGGTTAGTTGGTACCGGTACTAAACTTTTGGTACCAATACTGACTGCCTATAGTCAACCCAACTAAGTCACTAGGTACCGATACTCATGATGAGTACCGGTACTTGCGACTCATAGATTTGGGTCCTGTGACCTACATGTACTGGTACTCATGATGAGTACCGGTACTTGTGACTCACAGATTTGGATCCTGTGACCTACATGTACCGATACTCATGATGAGTACCGGTACTTGTGATTCACTGATTTGTGTCCAGTGACCTACATGTATTGGTATTCATGATGAGTACCGGTACTTGTAAGGTTCAGGAACTACATCAGTCCACAAGCTGTGAGCTCCTTCTGCCGGTACTCATGATGAGTATCGGTACTTGTTGTTCAAAGTTTGGGACTAAAAACCCAAACCTATGGCAAGTACCAAGAATGAATTTAAGTCAATTTTTAGAGTTATCCCATCTACTCTATATGACTTTATTTTGAAAGGATCGAATTTGAGTTTTAAAACGAATGAATGAACGATATTTTGAACCCTAATTATCTCTACTTTGATTTTAACTCCTATATTATGTTTTACTTGATAGGAGACATACAAAGACTCTAAAATACAATGAATACAACAAAAACTATAAATTTCTTCCTTCATATGCTATCTTGTCCCTTCAATGCTATCTTGTTGCTTGCATACATAGATTCTTTTGTCCTGTAATACTTCATAAACACATTAGATTTTAAAACGGTTTAGTTAACACCAAAACACAGAAGAGAAGTGGAACTAGGTTCCAACAATCAGCTCCTTTTTGGTATTGAGAGAACAAACAAGATATTCATATTTAAAAATAAATAGAGACTTAATGAAAGAAGAATAAAAAACTCCACAAGGAGTGAAAAACCTCCCCCTCAAACTAAGCTCCCCCTATTTTAAATATGAAGTATCTAATCATTTCTCCCCCTTTTTGTCAAGCTAGCAAAAAGATGAGCAAATAATACATTTTTAAGCAATCAAAGCATGATATATAAGCAACCAACTCTATACAATCTTCATAAAAACTAAACATGATAAAATTCATAAAGATAATGCTTGAGACAATTTTAGCAAAGCCACACATAAGAAATCTTAAAAATCATATAAGTTTAGCGAGACATAAATGTTATAAAAGTTCAACAAGCAACAAAATGAAAACTAAACTAATTTCTAGGATGTTTTCTGATAAGCTTTTGAACATGTTCACCACCATCATCATCATCATCCTAGTCGTCATCATCATCTTCATCTTCATCATCACTATCTTCATATGAAACTTCTTCTTCATCTTCAGTGTCTTCTTCCTCATCAACATGGAGAATAGGTTCTTCTTCCACAATTGGAGAAGAGACAAAAGATGGATCTTGGAAGTGCTTTTGCCTTCTTTCACTGTATTCTTGAGGTGCTTTTGATTAAGTCCGCTTCCTTTGTTACATTGTTGAGTGGAAGAAGCAACATGGGAAGACTCAATGAAAAGAGAAAGGTCATGAAACTTGTGTTCCATGTGACGGAAGGCAAAATTGAGATTAGATATATTTTGACCAATGTAACTGAAAATATTTATCAAATTTGGATCGGTGTTAGACTCATGAGATAGGTTTACCCAAAGTGTTTCGGCTTCCAGATATGGATATATTATAGGGACAAAAGCCGAAGATGAGTCTGAAGGTTGATAAGAAGATTAAGCATTTGGATCAACATACTCTTCTTCTTCATTATCACCAAAGGATTCCTCTTTAGCAGGTTTCACTCCCATTTTCCGGAGAGTGGACCATTTGAAATAGAACACTTTTTTAAGAGGAGTAAAATTAGAGAGGTCAATTTTATTTTTGTGAAGAATGTGGGATACCAAGATATCCAATGGTAAAGTTAATGCATGGTATTGAGGTCTATGTTCCAATTTACTGAATGAATGAAAACTATGTTCCAATTTACTAAGAAGCTTGTGATGATAGCATAAATTAAGGGTAAAATATCAACAGGAATTTTGTGGAATCCTGAATTTTCAATCCTTAAGTTCCATGCTAAGATACGAAAAGGGACGCGAGCAAATATGGTCATGTTTGGGGCAACCAATGCTTTGCCTTGATAGTTAGGGAGTAAGAGAGTTTCATGAATTTTATAAGTAGGAAATTTCTCCTTAAGTGTGTTAAATGCATGACCTTCTTTAGGACATTTAGTGATGGTTGACAAGAATTTTGGTGTGATGGTGATTTTATGACCAAAAACATTTATTGTTAGGACAAGGTGACCTCATTTTTCTTATTCTTGGAGATTAGCAAAGAATAGACAATTGACATCAGGGTATACTCCAGGAACATCGACAAAAAAATGATTCATCAAAGAAATGCATGAGCATTTGTTTGGAAAGACGAGTGGTAAAATTAAAGAGTTGAAGAGAGAAATCTTTCCACTCAACTGGCTTACAATGATGAAGTTTTAGGCCTTTATACCAATCAAACTTCGACCTAGCATCCTCATTGATGCAAAACTTGTGAAAAGCATCTTGAGGTGCTTTTCCCTTACTCTTAGATTTAGATGCCATCTGAAATCATGCAACAACAAGGAATAAGAAAATAATTAGAAATATGGAAAACTTCTTTTCATGTGTTTGTACAAAAACACATTTAAGCCTGTATGTACCAGTACTGGTAATTAGTATCGGATTGGTATTCATATTCAGTACTGGTATCTGCTCGCTAAAGGCACTACTATGCCTAGCTAGTACCGATATCAGTGATGGGTACCGGTACCATCTGGTACCGGACATGAATGAAGTGCAGTAATAGGAATGGTTTTGATAGAGTGAAAATAAGATACAAGATGACTCAATGAACCACGAAATGATAAGAAGATAAGAATGTACCTAGAGTTGAGGCTTGGAGATGATCCTTCTCTTCTTGGCTATGGCTTGGAGAGGCTCTTCTGAAGAGAACTAGGGTTTGCAAGTGATAAAATGAGGCAAGTGTTTGCACTTGGGCTCTTTTATATGGGATGGGTCATGTGCTAGTCACACCACTTAAGTGGTTGAAAGAAGTGCAATTAACAACTTAGGTGTTGAAAAAATAACGTAGTCAACAACCTAAGTTAAGCAACCATATTGCAAACAACACCCTGATATTTACAGATATATGGAAATATTACAGTTTACCCCTTTTTTAGCAAGCATGGGTAAATTGCAATGAGGCCCTCAGGGATTTTTATAAATACAAACAAATTACATATCAATCAAATTGTTAGTTTTGAATCTCTTTTATTGTACAAAGTCCTAATTTTCTTCTTATAAAGTAAAATCTCTTTGCTGCAAGAGGTTTTGTAAAGATGTCTGCCAATTGGTTTTGTGTCTACAAATTCTAATTGAATGGAACCTTGAAGCACACTATCTCTAAGGAAATGTTGTCTAACATCTATGTGTTCGGTACGTGAATGATGTATCAGATTTTTGGATAAATTTATTGTGATTGTATTATCACATAAAATTTTGGATTGTGCAAAAATAAATCCAAAGTTGAACAAAGTTTGTCTCATCCAAATGACCTAAGAGCAAGCAAGTGAAGCAATAATCTACTCTGCTTTTGTCATAGAAAGTGAAACACAAGTCTATTTCTTAGAGAACCATGAGACCAGAGATTCTCCCATAAAATGACATGTGTCGCTAGTGCTCCTTCGGACTGTCCATCTCCCTACATAGTTTGCATCACTATAGGATAATAGTTCTAAGGTTTGTGCTTTAGGATAGAAAAGACCAAGATCTTTTGTGCTATTTAGGTATCTAAATATTCTTTTTACTACATTGAAATGAGATTCCTTGGGTTTGGATTGGAATCTCGTACATGAACATGTAGTGATGAGTCCATTTTAATGGATTATTGCTATGCCTAAGTAATTCAGTTCTAATATTATATGTTGGTTAATAATTACATTAGGTCATTAAATAAGTACATGCATTATTATTTGAGTTTTTATCTACTTTATTGTATTTTGTAATTTAGTATGTAATTATTTTATGTTTTGCTGTTGCAGGAATAAATTGCAAGAGTTGAGGGGGGGTGAATTAAATTCTCCCCTCCCCAATAGCTGCCGGCCTCAATTGAGTCTCCCGGCTGACCTCAACAGCTCCTCAACAACCGCCGACCAAAATTAGTAAAGGGATTTGAAAATCCCTTGAGAGGCGGAGAGAGGAGATAAAAGAGGGACTGCACAAGAGAGGAGGGCTTCGGATCTTCTTCCTCCCCTTTGAGGGGATATCCATCAACCGTGCTTGCACTGTGCACCAAGCCTCCCACCGTAAACGCCCTCCTAGCCTGCACTACCCCACTCCATCACCGCACAGGCAAGGCCTTCTCCACCTACCCTCACTGCGTGCCCTCCACCGCAAGTGCTGCACCTCACCTCCGCAGGCGCCCGCACCGCTTCAGCGTTCGGCCTGCAGCATGCTCCTGCCTGCAGTGCGTCCTCGCCACCAGCTCTCTCATCGCAGGCATGCAACCACTAGCCACACACGCGCTCTTCGCACTCGGCCGCCAGCCCTCACCATGCACCCTCTAGCACTATCACCACTACAGGCGCTGCACCGCTATAGGCGCACTACTACAGGTGTTGCACCGCTACACCCATGCCCCTTCAGCACTCTCCACCGCTATTGCCAGTGCCCTCATTGTGCCATCACCCTATCCATCACCCTCTCCAGTGCCTTCCCACAGCTAGCAGATGCACGTTGCACCGCGCCCTGCAGGCACTGCACGCCAAGCGCTCGCAGGTGCTGCGCCCTTCACCACTCTCTGCAGGCGTAGGCCCTTCACCGCCCTTGCGCCTTCTGGCTGCAGGCACCCCTTCAAGCTCGCAGGTCCACAGCCGCACCTTGCAAGCGCTGTAAAGGACCACCACCAATGCCTTGTGTGCGCACGAGCCTAGCGCTCAGCCGCAGGCACACCACAGGTCATGCGTACACCGTGCGGCCGAACTAAATGCCGTCAATGCACCTGCACCATCTAGCCGCCGCCGTCCACCACCGACCGCCATGCCACATCCGTTACGATGCCCATCCTCCGGCGTGCCTCTACCACTTACAGGTCAGCAGAAGATGCCTCCTCCACACGGGCCGAGAAGAGAGAAGGAAAAAACTCTATTTTCCTTCATATTAAATATTACCAATCATGCCATTGCAGAGGAACACTGTTCATTTATTTAATGAATTAAATTATTAAGGTGAATTTGCGTAGCCACCCTTCTATTTAATCAAAATTACTTGCATATGCATATCTCTCATGAATGATTTAATGCATATCTTATGGTAAACAAGCTATGTTCGAGAAATTAGTATTTACGGTGTTTACCAGTATCAAGATCATTATTTTACATAATATTATATAGTGGATGCACCCTTGTATTCTTGATTAATTATTTAAAGCAATAAATCATGTTGAAAACACGTGCACCAGTTAGTATGCATACACATTGAGATTCCCAAATAAACAAAGCACAATGCACTAGTTTAAATAAGCTAATTCCTCCCTGTGGAGACAACCTAACTATTCGTGATTAGATTCTGAAAATTAAAATGTTTTGAAAAGCGATTTTCTACCACGCGATTAAATATGACACATCATTTTATGTTAAAGTTTTCAACGAAAATGAAGATCTCTCTTTCATGTAGCAAAAAGAATATCAAGTCTAGAAGTTGTAAGATATAGTAGTGAACCTATCATGCCCTGGTATTTCTTTTCATCTACCCTCTTGCTGGATAAATCTTCACCAATAGAAGTAGATAGAGCAGTCGGAGTCTCATTGCCATTTACATTTTCAAAGTCAAATTTCTTGAGAATTTCAAGAACATATTTTGTGTCTAATTGTTGAATTTGGAGTCCTAAAAAGAATCTGAGTTCACCCATCATACTCAATCTTCATAGTCTTACAAAAATGTTGACATAGGAACTCCTTAGTTGATCCAAATATAATATCGTCGACATATATTTGATCTAGTAGGATGTCATTTCCTTCTTTTACAAGAAGAGTTGAATCAACAACTCCAATTCTAAATCTGTGCTGAAGAAGAAAGGTCCTAAGCCTATTATACCAGGCCCTAGGAGATTATTTAAGTCCATATAATGCCTTATTGAGCTTGTATACATGCTCTGGGTGTGTCGGGTCCTCGAACCTGGGAGGCTAATGAACATAAACTTCTTCCTTAATATAACCATTAAGAAAGGCGCTCTTGACATCCATCTGATATAGCTTGAAGTCCTTTGCACTTGCAAAGGCAAGTAGCATCCGTATGGACTCTAGATGAGCAACAGGAGCATATGTCTCATCAAAGTCAATACCCTCCTATTGGTTATAGCCTTGAGCTACAAGTCTGGCTTTATTCCTGATCACTGAACTAGATTCATCCAATTTATTTCGGAACACCCACTTGGTTCCAATGATGGAATTACCCTCAGGAGCAGGTACCATGTCCCATGCACGGTCCCTTGTAAATTGGAGTAGCTCCTCCTGCATAGCTACAACCCACGATTCATCCTTTAATGCCTCATCAGCTTTCTTGGGTTCAAGTTGAGAAACAAAGGCATTAAGGACAAAATTAGCTCTAAAGTAAGATCGGGTTTCTACACCTTGTTTAATATCACCTATGATCTGCTCTTGAGGGTGATCCTTATGGTGTACGCATTCTTTTGGAAGATAATGTACATTTTCTTGTATCTTCCATTTTTGATACATCGATGAATGGGGTATCTTCATCACTAGAATCTAAATGATTTGGTTCAGGTTCACCTAAGTTTGTTTCATCAAATAAAACATGCAGGGATTCTTCTATAATAAAAGTCCTTTTATTAAATACTCGATAAGCTTTGCTTCTTGTTGAATAGCCAATAAAAATGCCTTCATCACCTTTAGCATCAAACTTATCAAGCTGATCACGGGTGTTTAATAAATAACATCAACTTCCAAACACCCTAAAATATGAAATCCTAGGAGACTTCTCATAATAAAGCTCATATGGAGCTTTCTTAATAATAGGCCTTAAGAGAGTTCTATTAAGAACATAACATGCCGTATTACCCAGAAATATTTTTGAAACCCAGACTCCAAGAGCAAAGTTCGGGTGCATTCTTGTAGAGTGTGATTATTGCACTCTACAACACCATTTTGAGATGGTGCTCGAGGAAATGAAAATTCATGGGTTATGCTAGAATTGACACAAAAACTTAAAAATTTTTCATTTTCAAATTCATCCCCATGATCAGTCGTAAGTCTAAGAATTGAGGATGATTTTTCCTTTTGAAGTCTTCGAGCAAGACTTAGGAAGGAATCAAATGAGTCATCCTTATGTTTCAAGAAGATGACCCATGTGAACTTAGAGAAGCCATCAACAATATATAGGAAAAATTTTGATCCATTTAGACTCTCAAATCATGTTGGTCCAAATAGATCAAGGTGTAACAACTCTAAAGGTCGTGTTGTTGAAATTAAGTCTTTTGGTTTAAAGGTAGCCTTGTGTATTTTTCCGAGTTCACAAGAGTTGTAGAAAGCATCATTCTTTTAAGTTAGTTTGGGTAGGCCCCTTACTAACTCATTTTTGGCTAACCTATTAAGATGTTTGTGATTAATGTGACCTAGCCTATGGTGCCAAGGATCTACTTCAACATGGGAAGCAAGCAGACATTTTATAAATTTCTCTTGTGAAAAATGAAGAGCATAGATATTTTCATATCTAAAGCCTTCAATTAAAACCGTATTTGTTCCTTCTTTTAATATTTTAAAGCCAACTTTAGTAAACAAAACATCACATCCATTAACACATATTTGACTAATACTAGGCAAGTTAGGTTTTAAGTTTTCTACTAAAAGAACATTACGTACCTGCTTAGAAGAATCACCTATTGTACCTTTACCAATAATGCGACAACATTTGTTGTCTCCCAACTTGACGTGTCCTCCATCTTCGATTCTGATTCACTTGATAAAGCGGTTGGAGTGTCCGGTCATATGCTTGGAACACCCACTGTCTAGAATCCATTTGTCCTTCTTGACTTGCAAAATAGTTTATTAAATCTATTTTAGGTACCCATATTCTTTTGGGTCCTTGATAGTTAGTACCATTCAAATCATTAGGTTTGTAGATCACCTTACTGTTAGAATTATAATTCTTAGGATTCTTGATCTTTTGATAAATCCATGCATGTCTAGGTGCATGTGATTTATTTTGTGTATTCTTTTCATTATTGAACTTGGCTTTTAAACTATTACAAAATTCTATATTCAGCCTACTTGTTTTTAGAATATTTGAAGTGCCCTCAAAGTGTTCATAAATATCTTCTGATTCTACTATTTTTGCATGCAATTGATTGTTAGTTTCTTGTGACATTTCTAATTTTATTTCTAAACAAAATTTTTCTATTTCTAGAGTTTTATAACTATCATGCAAGACCTTATTTTCTTTTTTAATCAACCTAGCTTTGTGATACAAATCTTCATATGCTTGTAGTAATTTATTAAAAGTGACTTCAGAATATACCTCATTTTCTACGTTGTCGTTGTTCGCCATTAAGCAAAGATGTGCAACTTCCATTTCTTCAGATTCTTCAGAAGATGATTCCGTGTTGGAATCACTATCATCCCAAGTCGCTTTGTATGCCTTTCTTGAAATCTTTTTCTTCTTCCAATCGAGTTCTTTGTCCTTCTTCTTTTCTTCCTTCTTCTTTTTGATCATTGGACAATCTTTTTGTACGTGCCCTTTCTTCTTGCACTCAAAACAAATAATGTCAATTGTAAATTTATTGACTCTCTTACCTTATTTTTGGATGAATTTTTTGAATCTTCTCATTAGAAGAGCAAGCTCCTCTTCTTCATGGGAGTTGGAATCGTCAAAGTCCAACTCCTTTATAGCTTTGAAAGCAAGTCCTTCTTCTTGCTTACAGATTTTTCTTCGTTCTTCTTCATATTCTCCAATTGGACTTCATACCCCATGAGGATTCCAATCACGTCATCCAGGGAGAGAGTAGAAAGGTCGTTTGCCTCTTGGATGGCTGTGGGCTTTGGAGACCAATCACTTGTAAGGGATCTCAAGATCTTCTTTACAAGCTGCTCCTCCTTCTGCTTGACTCCAAGGTTCTTCATTGAATTCACGATCTCTCCAAATCTTATGTACATCTCTTTGATTGTTTGACCTTTCTGCAACCTGAAACACTCATAGCTTGCTGTTAGAATAGAAATATGTGTTTCTTTTACCTTACTTGTACCTTCATAGGTGACTTGCAAAGTGTTCCATATCTCGTATGCGGACTTGCATGCGGAGATATGGTTAAATTCTTCCCTTGATAATGCACAATAGAGTGCATTCATCACTTTTACATTTCCTACGATCTTTTTCTTTTGGTCCATGGTCCAAACAACACCTTCCTGTGGCTCTGGATCCGTGTACTTCTCTTGAATGAGAGTCCACAAGTCCTTATTGATCGCTAAAATACGCGATTTGTTAATTAGGCAATTTACTATCGTTGCAACGCGTAATAACGCTTTCGCTTTTAAATTTATAAAACCTAGATAGTGGGGTATCTAGGGTCGTCCAAGGAGGCAAGTTTGCAAAAATTAAATCTCTTCCTTGGAAAATAAATCTCAACTTTCTTTTTTGTATTTTTCAATATATCATTTTTATGTTTTTGAAATAACGGTGAATTTGTGAGTTATTGGCGAGAAAGTGACTAACACCTAACTCAATACACTACTCCTACAGTGGCAAGTAGAGCCTCTCCCTAAGCTCACTCTATGCAAGTGGAGGCCTAGAATAATTAGGGAGAGGGAGTGAAGAATGCTAGAAACAAACCAATTAAGAATGCAACTAAAGAAGGCAACATGATTAATGTGAAAGTGTTGTATAAAAACCCTAGTAGAGGAAAGCTTCTAAAACTAGAATTATAAGTACAAAGTAAAGAAACACTAATCCTCTAAAGATTGATGAAGGGGGGAGGCTCCTTGCTCCAAGCCTAGTAGCTCCTGGGCATGAAAAGAAGTGCTCCAACTCTTTGTCTCTAAAAGCTCTGCCAAATTAATGTCCTCCAAAGAAAGCCCTAAGGGGCATGCCCTAAGGTTTTCTCCAAGGGTGGACGTCCACCCTAGGCCCTTCTCCTTTTCTTGGCCATCCTCCTTGAGATGGAAAGGTCCTCCTCCTTGGCATGGCCCAAGTTGAAGAGAGTGGGGAGAAGAAGGCACCAAAGGGGCGAGTGATGTGCCCCCTTAATCTTCTTCTCTACTCCATCTTCTTGGCAGCAGGTGTAGGTGGGTATAGGTAGAAGAATACACTAATGGAGGATGCTCTAAAATGGTGGTAGGTGATGGGTTTACATAGAGTAGGAAGGGGGCATAGGTGGCTCTTGGAATGGATGGTTAGGATAGGATATGGGGGGTAGTTGGGGATCCTATGGCTAAGGGTGATTGGCACCAACCCAAGGGGTACCTAGGTGGTGGCTATGGGTGGTGGCACCCCTTAAAGTTGGCTCCAAAATGGTTTCTAGAAGGGGGCTTAGGTGGCGCCAAGTAGGGTTCTAGAAGGAGGGGTAGGTTGGTGGCTAGGATGAGTTGTACGGTTATTTGTAGGGCCATGATGTGGGGGTGTTTGGCACCAAAAGGGAGGGCTTCTAGAAGGGTAGTTTGGCACCAAAACTAGGAGTCCTTTGGGTGTAGTTGAGGGGCTAGGAGGTGTCCATCTTGGCGTAAAAATAGAGTAGAGGTTAGGTAGCTTAGGTGGACTTGGTACACTTAGTTGGTGGAGCTAGGTAGGGTTAAGTTGAAGGTGGAGGATGGCCATGGAGCTGGATGTTAGCTAAGCTAAGCTAGCTTACCTAGTAATAGAGTAGAGGAGGAGGCATGGGAGTTAGGGTTTAAAGAGCGGAACTGGACAGAAGAAGTCTAGAGCTGAAATGGAGCTGGCAATTGCTGAAGGGGGTGGCATGGAGCTACTCAAGCTGGCTTAGCTTGCTAGTTCTTTGCTAGCTGCCAAGCCAAGCTAAAGTAAGCTGGCTTCTACAATAATGAGTTGAGGTGAGCTGGGTCTGGTGCTCCTAGGGAGGATCAAGCTGGTTGAGGTTGCTAAGGTAGCTTAGCTCAACTAAGTTCAGCTAAGCTAAGTCCCCGGGAGCTAGACTTGAGCTTCCTAAGCTGGGATGAAATCATCTTCAGCTGGCTAGAGTTGAGTGGAGCTGGATGTAGCTGGACATGAGCTGGGATAAACTCTTGTGAACTCAGCTGAGTTAGCTAGAGCTCCCTGTGGACTAATGGGAGCTGCGATGAGCTAGACTCGGCCAAGTTGAGCTGGATCTGAGCTGACCTAAGCTAGGGTGAGCTAAGATGAGCTCTCTTGGGCTGTCATTCAGTTGAGATGAGGTGAATGGAGATATGATGGGCTGACCCTAATCCAAGTGAGTTGAATTCCAACTATGATGAGCTAGATCAAGCTGAGTTCCAGCTAGTTTGAGCTTCTCCTTCACCTGTTGCCTTCCCAAGTGCTAGGGTTCTGAGGATCTGTTAATCTGTTTATCCTTAACACTCACAAAAACTTTTTAAAAAGATAATAAAAAATGCAATGCATGCCAAACCTAATTAATTCCTAAATGCAGCCCAAAAACCCATTTATGGAGTAAAATCCTATGAGCTAGGTTTGTTTTAATGCATAAGAATGATGATAAACTAGCATTTATCACACCCCCATGCTTATCTTTTGCTAGTCTCTTAGCAAAACTTTAATTTTTTGGAAAATAGAATTTTTGGGAAATCTAATTTTTTTGACTTTTGAGGAGAAAAAGATTAAGGGACCTTGGTTGATCTAAACACAGGAGGCACAAGATTTGTTAAGGATAAACATCGGGATTTATTTTTGGTTCCGAAAATTAGATAAAATGGGATCAATATATCCTCCAGAAAATTTACAAATTAACCCCTTGTTAATTCAGATGACTTGAAATTTTTGTTTTTAGGATTTTTCTGGGTCTTAAATCTGATTCACAACTTGCAATATCCTTTAAAACCTTGTACCTGTGCTTGTGAAAAGCCAACATTTATAGGGGCATGTTTTTGGTTTAAATTTTTTTTTCCCCATGCTTATTTTTAGCTTAGCCTTATAACAGATGTGTTGGGATCATCATTCCCGTTACCAATCCTCGAGGGGGCTCTGGTGCCAGTATTTCGGGATAGCACTGTCCATGACACCACCCAGGAGCTCACAACCCCAAAACACAATGCGGTGCAAAAGGGTGCTCCAAGCAAACTCAAGCTCTTGCTCCAACACTATAGGTAGAGCACCGTCAAAAACACTTGAGCTTCTAAAATGTGCTTTAATGCTCCCCAAAGGAGGCATTTCCCTCCTTCTTGACGGTGGGAACTCAAACCAATGATCTGCTTCAGACTTTTACTAAGTCCAAACAAGGGAGTTTTTCTAATTTTTAGCTGTTTTTAAGTGTTGGCTTGTGTGTGAAAATTGACATAAGAAGTTCCTCAAGAAATGCAAGTTTTTGAATTAGAAACTAAGTTAGATACTTTTCAAATTACAAAAGAGGATCAAATCACTTGAACTATCATGAGTTCAGGTGGAATTTTAGAAAAGGATATTTGATCTAGTCTAAAAATAGACCCTGAAATTCTAATGATCAGATCAGCATCCTCATCCTAGTTTGTTAAAGATTAAATCTCATTGTACCCAAAAGTGAGTTTTTCGACCTTAGTGCCAATTTCAAAATTTTTCCTCAAAAGGTTTTCAACATTTTTATGTTTTTGGGTATGCATCAAGAAAATAAAATAACTAAAGAAAAATGCATGTTTTTAGGTTTTGAAAGTCCTAAATCAATCATCAAATTTTAAAAACACCCTCCCATGCTTAAGATATGCAATGTCCTCATGCATTAGGAGGGAAAAGGGATTACCTTAATGAAGAATGGTCAGATTTAGGATGGTCAAAACCTAGAAAAAGAAACAAAAAAGGAATGTAGGAAAAATGATGGGTTACCTCTCATCCGGTGCTATCTTTTACGCTATTCAGCTGGGCGTGAAGGTATGCACGGAAGAAGGAAAATCATGTAAAAAGTTGGACACTTGGATGCCCGCGTAAAATGTGTCATCTTCTAGATCCCTAGAAAATTGATTAAAAGCAATATTGGGATCAAAGTTGGATGGAAAATGATAAGTGTAGCCCGAGTCTGGCAATGGTTTTAAATCAGGTTGGATGCCAAACTCGGGCGAGTATGGTGCCAGGTCCATAGGAAAGGGGTCAAGGAAGGGATGGTGAGGATTGGGTGAAGTTAGTGTGAAAAGGTGGGGTAAGGGAAGAGTGGGTTGGTTAGGGTGATCAGGGGGTTCATCAGGAATGGATTTTTGGTCAAGACAAGTCTCCAGATCACAGATTTCGTCGACCACTGATTCTGAATCGGAGTGTTCAAAAAAATTATGGTCGGTAAGGGTATCTTTCAACATTGTCTCCTCCACCATATTGGAAATTTCCATATTTGAGTCCTCAAAAAAGTTATCATCATGGAATCTCTTGGAGGATTTGAAAATATCTAAAGTGATAGTTTGGCTAGTGCAAGTGATATCCATTTTGCCTATGTGGCAATTGATATTTGCCTTTGAAGTGGCTGAAAAAGGGTGTCCAAGGATTATTGGGGAGTTCAGTAATGATTCAAGTACCTCAATGTCAAGGACTAGAAAGTCTGTAGGGAAGACACAATTCTGGACCTTGACCAAAACATCCTTGATAATCCCACGAGATTTGATTGTAGATCGGTTAGCTAATTGCAGGGTAAACTCGACGGGTTTTAATTCAACGATCTGAAATTCTTCAAATAAAATAATGGGAATGATATTAACTGAGGCACCAAGATCAAAGAGGGCGCGATCAAAGGTAGTATCATCAATAATCACTGAAATTAAAGGTGCCTCCGGATATTTAATCTTAGGAGGCAGCTTGCTTTGTATGACAGAGCTTACTGTCTCTGAAAGATGCACCTGTCCTAGATTTTTGGCCTGCCTTCTAGGAGTATAGATCTCCTTCAAAAATTTACTGTAGGTAGGTATATTTTTGATGGCAGTTAAGAGAAGAATATTGATTTGAACTTGCCCAAATAGATCCATGAGTTATTCTGTGGTGGGCTCAGATTTCTTTTTTCTATTGGTGGTGGGGTGAAGAGCTTATGGAAAAGTGATAGGAATTGTGTCTTGAGATTTTTGTATTTCTTTTTCATCATGATGGGGAGGTCAGGAGTCAATTTGCACAGTGATGGAGATTTCACCAGGTTTGTGTGAAGGCCCAGGATCAGTGGTGGTTTTCCCACACCTTAATGTAACTGCATGTGCAGTCGGATTATTATTTGGAGGAGATGGGGGGCCTGCGGTTGTGGAAACCTGGGAGGCTACTGAGGTGGTGGATTAGTAGGAGACTGATTTGGGTAGTGTGGATTTCTGCCCAGATATTGGTTCCTTTGGTGATTAGGGTTGGGCATGGGTTGGGATGGAAGATGTCCTACAGGTCTTTGAGTGGGAGTAACCCCAATCTGATTGTTCAGATTTATGATGGTGCGGGTTATTTCCGTCATTTTTGTCTGCATTTCCTGCAAGGTTCTCACCATCTCGGTGTTGGTGTCTTGTTGGAATGGAAAGGATGGAAGGTTGGATTCGACCCATACCCATTAAAATGATTTGTTTGAGAAGGAACTTGATTATTCCAGGAGTAGTTCGGGTAATTTTTCCAATTGGAAGAATTTGTAAAGGGCTCTTGGATGGCAAAAATATTTTGAGTGGGGTTAAGATCTGGATAATTGTAATTCCCCAAAGAATCATTGACAGTCTCCAAATAATGGTAATAATTAGCAGGGGTAGTTTTGAGATTGTGCAAATTTTCTCTACATGGAAGGTTAGGTTGGGTTAGGTGTGGATTGTGTGGAGTTTGGGTTGATGTGGCAAGTCTTTCCTCAATTTTCTTTTGATTGATATGCATCTGGTCAAGTTTTTTAGTGATCATTTGAAGATCGTCTTGGGTGGCAAGGATAGATTGAATGCCTACTTCATGAACACCGAACTGTGGGTTTTGAGTTCTGCCATGGAAGCTTGATTAAATGAGTTTTCACTCATTTCTTCAAAAAGATCATAGGCACTCTCAGCATCTTTATTTAAGAAGTTGCTGCCACATGAGGCGTCGACAAAGTGTCGAAGTTGATCTTCTAAACCATTATAGAAGACCTGCATGAGCTTGTTGGTGCTAGAGCACCACGATCATTTGTTTTGATGATAACAAAACACGTGTCATTTAACATTTGTACTTTGAGTCCTAGATTTCAGGTCAATCGCAAATGGATACGTGATTAGACGGAGTTCGAGCTCGCATCTAGGACGGATTGGAGGAGCTTGATGGAAAATAGAGGAGATTCGCAAGGAGCGATAGATTGAAGAAGGAAGGAAATGAAGAATAGGATAGATTTCCTTCTCTTGTACTTGTTGTATTTTTCGTTTCTTTTGTTGCTCTTTATTTCCTTAGATAATTCATGTTAAAGAGCCTCAAAGTACCCTAACAGTAGTCCTAGGAACACCTGCACAACCCTAGGATACTTAGGTTTTCTGTAGAACACTTAGAAAACCAATATAGGATTCAAACAGAGTTTCCAGACGTCTAATTCCCAAATCAGACGTCTGATAAAGTATTTTAAGACGTTTGACTATTGTTTCAGACGTCTGATAACTGTTAGGCTGGACATAGTTAGTTCTGTCTGATGAAATCAGACGTCCAGACCTTAGAGCAGACGTCTTAGGAGACGTCTGATGGATTTGCCAGACGTCCAATTAGTGGATCGTTGGCTGGCTTAGCAAACACTCAGGATATAACCGTTAGAGCCTTATCAGACGTCCATAGGACTGTCCAGACGTCTGAGAAATGACCGTTTTGCCTCGGCTGACCCAAAATCTCTTCTCAGAGATTTTCTAGCCGTTGCAACGTTTGGAAAATCCATTCCCACAGTAAAAGTAAGTTTCCAGATGTCCAGACATAGTGCCAGACGTCCTAAATTTCGTCTGATGGACTTGCACTAGAACCCTGTTTAGATCTGATCCAAGTCAGGAAGAGACCCGCCCAAAATCAGACGTCTGACCTTAGAATCAGACGTCTTAAAGTGAACTTCCAGACGTCTGATGCCAGAATTAGACGTCTGATAAGCCTGTCAGAATAATGATTATTCCTGATTTCGGGCTGATTCTCTTGGGCTTTGTTCCCAATGGCTATAGAACCTTTCCTAAGCCTTCCAAAGCCTTCCTAAGGCCTCTATAAATAGAGGGGAACCTTTGCAACACCTAGACACACTAAGAGAAACACAAGACACACTTAAGCAACATAGTTCCACTCTCTTGTGTCCTAGATAGCTCTTGCTCTCCAAGATCAAGTTCTACATCTTGAGAGCATCAAGCTGTTGCGCACCCGCTCTCCCGCCGTTGTTCACGAGAGCGAAGTTGCGCCGTCGCGTGGCTCACGCACCGCGTCATCAACTCGACGCACTCCTTGCAAAGGGGAGTTTCCTAATTCCTATAGAAGCTAGGTTTATAATTAGTTTGTTGGCTCTATAGGACTTGTTTCTTTTATCTTTGTTATTTGGTTGGGTATTCTCTTTGCGAATTCCCATCTCCTTCGTGAGACAAAATCCTTCTCGTGGAGAGAAGGGGTTGAGGTACGCTACCCTCGTTTAAGTAGCGTGGTTGTATTGAGGTTGAATCACCCTCGTTTAAAGTGATTCGGTTTAGTGGATTTTGATCAACTTGGTTGATCCGAAAATCCTAACTTGAGGGGGTTAGGTGGTGGTTTTCACCAGGTTTGGGTTTCCACCTAAAAATAATTGTGTACTCGTGTGATTGTTATTTTGTATATTGTTTATTTTATTTCCACAATAATTACGTCACCCCCTCCTGGTAGGGCCGGAAAAACTACAGAGCTGCCATAAAGGAATGTCATGGTGCGGGCAACTTCTTAAAAGATCTTGGAATCTCTCCCAAGAGTCATGGAAACTCTCGCCAGACTTCTGTTGGAAGGTCATAATAGATCTTCGTAGTGAATTAGTATGACCTATGGGAAAGAAGTTTTTGAGGAAGGCGCTCTTGAGTTGAGGCCAAGTTGTGATGGATCGGCCGATGGTCCTAAACCAATAAGCGGCCTTATCTTTAAGAGATAATGGAAAAAGCCACATCAGCCATATGTCTTTTTGCACATTTCGGGAACAGGTTATTTGTGCAAGAAGAGTCAGCTCTTCAAGATGGCTAAAAGGGTCTTTCCTAGGAAGGCCATGGAAGTGCTTAATCAGGTTTAAGACTGCTGGCTTGATCTCAAAGTCCCCCTCTGGTATGACCACCCCTAGTCGTTCCTCATAATAAGACGGATCATAAAAATCTTTTAGAGGAATAATAGGCTGCTGATGAGTTGGTGGGTTTGGCCTTTGATTGGATAGGCTTTGGATGTTCCTAGTCAATTTTTGTTGATTGGAATTTAATTTAGTAATCTTCTCAGCCATCATTGTTAAAAGATCTGGCAGGGGGTCTTGATGTTGTGATTGAGGCAAATCAAGATTATGGAGCTCTAAGTGTGGGAACTTAGAGTTGGGTGGGTTTTGGATGGAAGGGTTAGAATTAGGGTTAGTAGTGGGGTTAGAGGCAGGATTAGAGGTGGAAGTGGAAGGGTTAGTGGACTCATTTTGTTGATTTTCCATTTTTTTAGAAGAAGACAGAAAAAATGATTTTCTGTGCAGGGGGCGAAATCAAATGATCCTTTCAGGTGCAAATTTTGAGACCATCGCCCGTGCATAAAATGGAAGAATGGGAGGGGAGAAGAGATGGAGATGAGAGAAGTGTGCATGCAAGCAATCAAATTCTAGACCTAACTTAAGTGTGACTCTCCAAAAATAAACCTAAGACTTGGTCTACTTAGGAGATAAGTAAGCAACAGTGAATACCCGTTCTGTCAACAAATCTAGCCAAGTTGCTTAAGGGGAGGTTTGGGCCCAAACGTTTCCCAGGAAAATCCCCAGGTACTTGTGCAAACTTGTGCCTAGTCGTTTGACATGGCCCCTCAACCTGAACACCAGATATAGATGACAGAATTGGTATTAACTATAGAAAACTTAGGACCAATATAGCAAGACTAAGTTGATGAAAACCTTAAGAGTCAAATTGCTACAAATTTTAATTAGGTCTATGATACTAGTGTGCACACGGAATGTGGAGGATGTTAATTGGGTTGTTGCCCTATTATTTCAAATTTTTTTGTGTGTGCAGGAAATGGAACGTGGTTCTAATGAAAAGCAAGTTGTCACACAATTATTGTATTTCTATCTTTTAGGATTGTATTTAACTTAGTGTATTTTTAGGGTTTTCTTTTTATGTTTTCAAACAAGTTTGAGGTTCCACAAACAAGAGGAAATCAAGTTGTATGGGTGAAGATATGTTTCCTTTTGGTTGTTTGTTTCTAAAAATGAAAAAAGAAACCCTAATCCAATTGGTCCTAGGAGAGAAATTTAACTACCAATGAGTTGTTTATAGGCTTTCTGTATTAAGTAGTGGTCCAAAAAATTCAAACAACACTACTACTTTAAAGAGAATCAAACAAGGATTCCAGAAAATATTTTTGTAAGCTTTTAAGAATTTGTTTGGTAATTTTTTGAATTTTTATTTGTACTGGTTCAAAGTCCAGAAATGATACCCATGGGTATTTTGGACTTTTCAGTATTACCACCGACCACAGAAAATTTTGGTGATTTTATATGATGTGTAAAATTTCACAAGGATTCCAAAAAGCTAAATTTCACAAAAATTGGACAAGTATAAGAATCCTAAAAATTCACAGATAGCAGGAAAATAGGAAGATTAGAGGGTATGACCCATCTATAGTCCACAAATTTTTAAAAATTAAATGCAAAGCGAATTGATCTAAAATTTGAAATAGCTGTTCCTAACTTAATTTAAAATCACTGTATGAACTTCTATGATTTTAGGAGGCTTGTGGTGTTGGGAATTGATTTTTCAACTCCAGACAGAAATCAGGATCGAAAAATACAACACCAATACTTGAAATGGAGTGGTGTTGATGGTGCAAACAAGCAATCAATGAGTTTTAAAATGCACCACTCCACTTAATTAAATTGTTTAATGTCCTGAAAGCCAAGTTTAGTGTATTTTGGTAGTCTTTTAGTTTAGGTGTGACAAGAGAGAAGAAACCAACCTCAAAATCTACGGGAAGAAAAGGAACCTTGAGCTTTTACTTCCAAATTCCTGCTTTCTTCCCGTAATACCTGCACACACAAGAGAAAAGAAAGAGAAGGGGATGAGATCTACTTCAAGCAAGAGAAAGAAAGATTAAGCAAAGCCATGCCTCCCCGGCAACCGCGCCAAAAGGTGATCACGAAAATACGCAGTTTGTTAATTAGACAATTTAGTGTCATTGCAATGCGTAATTCCGCTTTTGCTTTTAAATTTATAAAACCTAGATAGTGGGGTATCTAGGGTCATCCAAGGAGGTAAGTTTGCAAAAATTAAATCACTTCCTTGGAAAATAAATCTCAACTTTCTTTTTTGTCATTTTCAATATATCATTTTTATGTTTTTGAAATAACGGCGAATATGCAAGTTGTTGGCGAGAAAGTGACTAACTCCTAACTCAATACACTACTCCTGAAGTGGCAAGTAGAGCCTCTCCCTAAGCTCACTCTAGGCAAGTGGAGGCCTAGAATAATTAGGGAGAGGGAGTGAAGAATGCTAGAAACAAACCAATTAAGAATGCAACTAAAGAAGGCAACATGATTAATGAGAAAGTGTTGTACAAAAACCCTAGTAGAGGAAAGCTTCTACAACTAGAATTATAAGTACAAAGTAAAGAAACACTAATCCTCTATAGATTGATGAAAGGGGGAGGCTCCTTGCACCAAGCCTAGTAGCTCCTGGGCTTGAAAAGAAGTGCTCCAACTCTTTGTCTCTGAAAGCTCCACCAAATTGTTATACTCCAAAGCAAGCCCTAAGGAGGCGTGCCCTAAGCTTTTCTCCAAGGGTGGACGTCCATGCTAGGTCCTTCTCCTTTGCTTGGCCATCCTCCCTGAGATGGAAAGGTCCTCCTATTGGTGAAAATCGTAGCTCGCGCTTTTGATAAAAGCATCGTAGTAAAGTTGCGAAATACGATCCAACAAAGATATTATTTTGTAAAAATAACGAGGCTTGAGTCCTGGTCGTTCATCTCTGGGAGGCGTTGCTTTTAATTTTGAAATTGATCTTACTCTACTTTGTTTAGAATCGCATGCTGGTTCGTGATTATTACATATTTACATATGACATGCTTAGTTGCAAGAATATTAGGAATTGGAAACAACTAACTTGAATCACCAAAAAAGAATGACAATTATTATGCTCATGGTGATTTCAAACATATAGAGACAAATATATATATAAAAGCATTTTCATTCATTCATTGGGGAGTTGTTTGCACAAGAAATCTAGAGGAAAGCTTGTACATAAATGCTTGAAAATTAAACCTAGCTACCAGAAAATGATCGCATACAAGAATCGATGGGGGGATTTCGCATGCATCATTGGGGGAGAACTAAGACTACACTAATAAGCAGTAAATAAAAGCAGTAAACATACGAAAAGATAAACTACTAATCTAGCAGAAGCAAGGGCATTCAGAGGTGGTCTCCGATGGCCTTTGAGTGGCTAAGAGAAGAAGGAGGGGCAGCCAATGGAGCTTAGGCCGGCCCTTGGAGAGGGGTTGGGGAGCTGATCCAGCTACCTGGCATGGAGATGGTGGCCTCCATGCTGGTGCTCAACTTGTGGAGGTGGAGTAGAGATGGAAGTGGCTAGCATAAGTGGAATGAATGCCAAGGAAGTGAATGGGTGCAAATGGCCACCCATTGGGTCTTTTTATAGACCTAAGGGAAGCTCTCTAGAGAATTATGGAATTCTATAGAGAGGCCTATGGTGGGAGCTCGTGGGAGAGTGAGAGAGAGAGGGTGGATGGTGGTTTTTATATCCACCAAATGTGGATCTAAAAATTGAATGGCTCTTGGTTTCTATTTTTGGCAACCAAGGCAACCACACATGGTAGAGAGTTCTAGAGAACTCTAGGCTAGGTATCTTCGTGTGGATGGTGTGTGTGGGTGTGTGTGGGTCGAAACTTAGGTGGCTAGGTTGATTAGGTTAGGTTCTAGTAGGTTTAGGTCAAGGTATGTCTCAAATTAGGGTTATAAACCCTAATTAACTAAGCTAAAGTGCAATTAAACTTAATACAACTTTAATTGGGTGTGTGGAAACTTAATTGAGAGTAAAACAACTCAATTAATTTAGGTCTAGGTCAATTGGACTCTCACTGAGTCCAATTGGACAGTGTGTGCTGAGATCAGTGCTCAATTGGACTCAATGAGTCCAATTGAATAGGTTGATGGAATTGACTAAGATTCAAGTCAATTAGGTTTAGTGAGGACCTAATTATGTCCTTAGGGAGGTCTATAGGTGATGTACTAGAGTTAGGGCACCTTAATTTAGGTTCTTATGGGGTTGGAATGGGGTTTAGGGACCTAGAGATCCAAGATCAAGGCTTAAATCTCAAAACAGGAATTGGAGAAAAGTATCAGACGTCTAATTATAGAATCAGACGTCTTATACTCAAAAATCAGAAGTCCAGACTTGTTGTATGGACGTCCAATCAGAGTCAGGAAGGTTTTCAGGTTCTGTTTTGGGTATTCTGCAGAAATTGAACGTCTGACAAAGTGTTTGGACGTCCAATAACACTGCAAAAGTGGGTTTGAAGTGTGCGGGAGATGGCTAAGGGTCTTGGATGTCCTATAACTTATCTGGACGTCTAGATAAGGGTTGGAACTAGGGTTTTAGGGCTTCCTAGGGTGTTGTGACCTAATCTAAGGGTGGCTAAGGCTTGGGGGGGTCTCTAGGCTATCCTAGGGCTAGGATGGACCTAAGCTCTTTACATTTTACTGCTTTATTTCTACTTAATAGAATAGAAAACCTTTAACCCCCTTACATTATTATTCCTACATCTAAACTAGGCCTTCTGCTCCAGCTCTGCTACAACTCCCGTTATTTCAGATCCAGCTTCAGATGCTGCTCTAGATCCACCTCCAGATCTGCTTATTGCCTGTAATTGACATAATATACTTAATCAACACAATATGCCATTATTTTATGCATAGCTAAAGTAAAGCAGTAAAGATGTAGATAATGCTTATGCTTGCATGAATTTCCCTAACTTATGCTAAGTTCTAGCCTAATCTAGGTCAATTAAGACCTATGATTGCTGCGCAATCACCTCCCCCTTGGCGAGGCCCAAGTTGAAGAGAGTGGGGAGAAGAAGGCACCAAAGGGGCGTGTGATGTGCCCCCTTAATCTTCTTCTCTACTCCTTCTTGTTGGCCGTAGGTGTAGGTGGGTATAGGTAGAATAATACACTAATGGAGGATGCTCTAAAATGGTTGTACATGATGGGTTTATATAGAGTAGGAAGGGGGCATAGGTGGCTCTTGGAATGGATGGCTAGGATAGGATATGGGGGGTAGTTGGACAACCTATGGCTAAGGGTGATTGGTGCCAACCCAAGTGGTACCTAGGTGGTGGTTATGGGTGGTGGCACCGCTTGAAGTTGGTGCCAAAATGGTTTCTAGAAGGGGGCTTAGGTGGCGCCAAGTAGGGTTCTAGAAGGAGGGGTAGGTGGGTGGCTAGGATGGGTTGTAGGGTTATGTGTAGGGCCATGATGTGGGGGTGTTTTGGAGCCAAAGGGGAGGGCTTCTAGAAGGGTAGTTTGGTGCCAAAACAAAGTGTCTTTTGGGTGTAGTTGAGGGGCTAGGAGGTGTCTACCTTGGCTCCAAAATATAGTAGAGGTTAGGTAGCTTAGGTGGACTAGGTAAGCTTAGTTGGTGAAGCTAGCTAGGGTTAAGTTGAAGGTGGAGGATGGCCATGGAGTTGGATGTTAGCTAAGCTAAGCTGCTTACCTAGTAATAGACTAGAGGAGGAGGCAATGGTAGTTAGGGTCTAAAGAGAGGAGCTAGGCAGAAGAAGTCTGGAGCAGAAATGGAGCCGGCAGCTACTGAAGGGGGTGGCATGGAGCTACTCAAGCTGGCTTAGCTTAGTAGTTCTTTGCTAGCTGCTAAGCCAAGCTAAAGTAAGCTGGCTTCTACCATAATGAGCTGAGGTGAGCTAGGTCTGGTGCTCCCAGGGAGGATCAAGCTGGTTGAGGTAGCTAAGGTAGCTTAGCTCAACTAAGTTGAGCTAAGCTGAGTCCCCGAGAGGTGAACTTGAGCTTCCTGAGCTGGGATGAATTCATCTTCAGCTAGCTGGAGTTGAGTGGAGCTGAATGTAGCTGGACCTGAGCTGGGGTGAACTCCAGTCAACTTAGCTGAGCTTGCTAGAGCTCCCTGTGGACTAATGGGAGCTGAGATGTGCTAGACTCAGCTAAGTTGAGCTGGATCTGAGCTAAGGTGAGCTAAGATGAGCTCTCTTGAGCTGTCATTCAACTGAGATGAGCTGAATGGAGCTAGGATGAGCTAACCCTAATCCAAGTGAGCTGGATTCTAGCTCTGGTGAGCTAGATCAAGTTGAGTTCCAGCTAGTTTGAGCTTCTCCTTCACCTATTGCCTTCCTGAGTGCTAGGGTTCTAAGGATCTGTTAATCTGTTTATCCCTAACACTCACAAAAACATATTAAAAAGACAATAAAAATGCAATGCATGCCTAGCCTAATTAATGCCTAAATGCAGCCCAAAAACCCATTTGCGGAGTAAAATCCTAAGAGCTAGGTTTGTTTTAATGCATAAGAATGATGATAAACTAGCATTTATCACTCATCCATGGCCATGAGGAAGATTTGCATCATCCTCTTCCAGTATCCACAGTCCATCCCATCAAAGTAGGGAGGACATGTGGATGACTGTCCTTTGTGCGCTTGACTGATGATGCCATTACGAGAGAGAAAGATTGCTTCTTCTATTTGCAACCTGCTCTGATGCCACCTGTAGGATCTATAATGCACATGCACACTAGAAGGGGGGATGGTTAGTGTGGTAGATAAAAATTTGTAGGAATAAAAAACCGCAAAAACACACAAGATATATAGTGGTTCGCCTCATTTGGGTACTCCACTACCTTAGTCTCCCGACTTAGGATTTTTAACCCAATTCCCTCAACCCGGAGGGAATCAATTTACTAATGACCTGAGGTAATTAACGGGTCACCTCAACCCAATTACAAGATATCAAAAAGAAATAAAAATACAGGTGTAAGCAAGATGCAAATAAAAGCTTACAACAAATTCCTAAGTCTCCAACAAGTATATTGCTTAATAAGAGTATATCAATTAATCTAACGAGAATACTAAGGCGTAAACAGACGATTAAACAATGAACACGATCGCCTTTGATGACTTGTTGCAAATGGAGAGAGGTCTTGAGAATAATGCAACAAATCAAGCTCCTTTGCAGCTAGAAAAATTGAGCATTGAAGGTGTAGGCAAGGATAGTATTTTTTGGCTTCTTGGTTGTGTGAAAAAGACACTCAAATAGTGCTTATTTAAGCTACTAAACACCTCTCCTATGAATACTAGCCGTTAGGGGCAATTTAGGAACATTAGAGATAGATTTAATTGCAAAATAGCCGTTCAAATTGGTCACAACAGTTAGTTGGTACCGGTACTAAACTTTTGGTACCGGTACTGACTGCCTATAGTCAGCCCAATTAAGTCACTATCTATTGGTACTCATGATGAGTACCGGTACTTGTGACTCACAGATTTGGGTCCTATGACCTACATGTATCGATACTCATGATGAGTACTGGTACTTGTGACTCACGGATTTAGGTCCTGTGACCTACATGTTTCGGTACTCATGATGAGTACCGATACTTGTAAGGTTCAGGAACTACGTCAATCTACAAGCTGTGAGCACCTTGTACCGGTACTCATGATGAGTACTAGTACTTGTTCACAGTTTGTGACTAAAAATCCAAACCTGTGCCAAGTACCAAGAATGAATTTAAGTCAATTTTTAGAGTAATCCCATCTACTCTATACATCTTTATTTTGAAAGAATCAAATTTGAGGTTTGAAATGATTGAATGAATGATATTTTGAATCCTAATTATCTCTACTTTGATTTTAACTCCTAGATTATGTTTTACTTGTTAGGAGAAATGCAAAGACTCTAAAATACAATGAATACAACAAAAACTATAATCTTCTTCCTTCATATGCTATCTTGTCCCTTCAATGCTATCTTGTTGCTTGCAACCATAGATTCTTTTGTCCTGTAATACTTCATAAACACATTAGACTTTAAAACGATTTTGTTAACACCAAAACACAAAAGAGAGGTGGAACTAGGTTCCAACAGCACCCACAAGCCAACATGGCGGCCCGCCGTTGCTCTCCCCAGCCTCTCCAGAACGCCACCATGGACTACCCGTGGTTCCCTTATTATGCTAGATAGTAGTTTTTTATTTATGATCTAGTTAGGTAGCAAGAACTTCTTCTAGTCATAATTATATTCATGATCAGACTATTTGCATGATATACATATTGTGATATATATATATGGATTAATTCGTGATGTAAACACGTTTACACTACTTAAGATGTCTATTTATGCATGTTCTTAAGCATAAGATTGCATTGCATGCTATAAATATTGCATAACATGCATCATCTTGCATTTAGAGTAGTTTGAATAAAATGGAGGTTAATTGTCTCCTTTTATGTGCTTGGATAAGATAAACTTTTTATCGGGGCCTCAGATCGAAGATCCAACCGTACAGATGTGATCAGGGTGACAATTGGAGTTCAACGACTCCAAGATCGCCCTAATCAGGCATCTGTAGCATCAGATAGTGATCGGGGAATCCTAGAAGATCAAGGGCCAAGATGTTGTAAATCTGCACTTTAAACGACAAATCCGACCGCACGGATGGATTCGGAATGACGATCACAGCGTAACGACATAAAAATCAAGTCAATCCGACACCTATGACACCATTTACATCATCCAAAAGATGGATGGCAAAGATGGCACCACGTGGCGCTATCTCGGCCGCCCAATCGTCCGCACGCACCCGTTGAAGCCCCCGCATCCGCCCTTCCCTGCTGTTGGATCAAGATCCAACGACTGTGGATGCGCATGCTTGATTTCATCTGTGTGACTATTTGGACGGTGTAGCGCAGGGTTCAGCGCCTTATCACGAGGCACTGGCGCAGGATCGAGTCGCAACGAGCAGACGAGGGGTGCGGGTGAGCGAGCACATGCGAGCGTTGGATTGCGATCGAAAGATCGCGAGCGCCCGATAGCACCCACGCACTATTGCACGTGCGGCGGTAACGTGGCATTGCACGCCATCGGGAGCACGCTGAGGAGGCAGGCGTAGCGCGATCTGAGTCGTCCACTACGCCCACGTTTAGACCTTTAGTGACGGTTTTATCCATCACTAAAGGTCCTGAATTAATGTTTTAAGAGTTGTAATTGCCCCCACTCCTTGCAACTATAAAAGGAGACCCCCTCCACATGAATTTATCATCCCTTCCTTCTCTTTTCTCCCTCTCCAAAGCTCAAGAGAAGCTTGTCCCACACCGGGGATGCTTCTCGCGAGATAAAGTCAATTTTTCGTCCCCCTTTCAGAAGCGGATCCCGTGACGACGATGATGTGCTGCCCCATCCCGTTCTTCTGCTTCGTCCTGCTCTGTCCTCCTTCGTCAAGGCATCATCCCATCCGGCTCGTCCTCCAAGCGACCGTTGAGGAGGATATCTCTCTCCCCATTTTTTTTACTGCTTTCTAGAATAGATTTACTGCTTTCTAGAGTAGTTCAGCTCGTCCTCCAAGCGACCGTCGAGGAGGATATTTCTCGCTCCATTCTCTTAATGCTTTCTAGAGTAGATTTACTACTTTCTAGTGTAATTATTTTCTGCTTTCTAATTGTAATGTTTAGTGAAATAAACAATCTCTTTAATGATGAATTCCCTATTCATTCTACATCCCATTTTGATTTCTATTTGTAATATTCTCTCTCTCTCTTACTCTCTCTCTCTTCTATTTATTCTAAATAGTTAGATAGTTTTAATCAATTGAATTACTTCATGACAAATAAAACAAACGTGAATTTTTTAAATCAAACGTCTGCCTCCTTGTGTTCGACCTGGGATTTCCATTTCAACATAAATTTTATTTGTTGAACACAAGTTCTTCGCTTTCATACTACGATGACAGGTTTTTCAAAACCAAACACTTTAGCGTAGCAACTCGTACGTTCAACAATTCGCAATTAGTAGCATATTATCTAGTTAGTAATTAGGCCTAGATTAGTTATGAATTCCGAAATGCTTTCTGCCTCCTTGAGTTCGACCGGGACTCACCTATTCCATTAAAATTTATTTGTCAAGATGTATTTCACTCTATACTATGACATATTTATCTTCTTTACGTGATTTACGCCACGAACAAATTGGCGATGTTGCCAGGTAGGCACTGTGATTTTTGATTTCATAGTTGACTTAGTTCTTTTTTGTGCAGGATGAACTAGGGATCTGCACACACATCAAGCATGGATTTTAAAGAAAATCAGGTGTACATCTTCCCTACCGTAGTTTTAGGCTTCTTTCTGAATCTAAGGTCGGATTTGAATTTTAGTTAGAATTTGCTTTCTGAAGAAGAAAAGGTAGTTAGATTAGGATTTCCTTTTGAATCCTAGGTTAGTAGTTGCTTGAAAAAAAAAGAGTGAAAAATTTGAAAATGTTTTTCCCTCTAAAAAAAATTTTTCAAAAAGTTTGAAAAAAAAGGAAAAATTTAAAAAAAATTATTTTGGTCGGAGGGTTTGAAATTTGAATTTCAAAAGCTTTAAAATGCCTTTCCACCACATCCTTGATTTTCGATATGATTTCAAGGAGCGATTTAAAAACTCATTTGATGAATATATATTTAGCAAAAGATTATGAAATTTAGGTAAAAGCTTCATTTTCAAACCATCTTTCAAACGACACCATTTATTTGAGAAAACTCGATTTGTGCAATTTTTAAAAATTCATGAAATACAAGGGGTCAAACTAACCCAGATTTGAAAATTTTTGAATTTCAAATAGAAATTTCAAATAATAAGTGAATCTTATCTGAGTAAAAATGGTGAGATTTGAAAGCTGATCTAATTAGCTTTCATTTCCATATTTTTACCAAATTTTCAAAGTTTATTTGTTGCTGTTTCAAATTGGAAAACCGACCAAGGGACAAAATTCCAGATCTGACCTCCTGACATTTAAAAATTCTTATTTATTTGGTTTAAATAGTAAAAATTACAAAAACATATTCTTTGAAGAGATAATTGTAAAAGAAATCTACCTGTCGAATTTCAAATTATTTGGATTTCATTTGCACATTAGAGAACTATTTTAACTCTTGTTGGTCTACTGAAACCCTAAAACTGTATGAACCCTAGGTTACACCTTTAGGATAAAATTTTTAGAGACCACACATTTGGGATAACCTAGACAAAATCAAGTCTAGTGGCTAGCCGGTGAGCTCGGTTACCTTGTGGGCCACTCACCACAAACCCAGTTTAAGAAAAAGGGTTAAGAACATTGTTAAAATATGTAAGTCAACCTGAATTCGTTGTTATACTATTGGGTGATTTCAACCTCTTCTACTAAACCTGGTGACTAAGCCTACAGGGTAGTCTCAAACGATCGTGGCTAAGGGGTATAAATGAACCAGAGGCGAAAGCTAAAGGAAGAACCTTTCTCTTAGTCCCCTCATAACCAAACTGGTCAAGTTAGATTGAGAGGAGGGGATTACCTTCAGTCGATTGAACGATGAATTTTTTCTTTAGGAATTTGAACTTAAAATGAAAAATCTGGTCATCTGATCTTAAGGACCTATCTGATTAATAAGGCCAAAGCCTTGTTCCGTTGGACTACACCAACCCTTTGTGTTGGTGTATGCAAGGAAGATCATTAAGACCTAAACTTGTTGGACCTTGGGACCCAAACCCAAGGCAGTAAAGGCAACTCTCGCCTGAATCTTCTTCCCAACCCTCTTCCTCTCAATTAGTTGAGATGGCTAATCTGAGTCCTCGAGCTAGTCAGGGCCCTGAGAATCAAGACCCAATGGCTCATTTGGAAGATAGGGTTGAGGAGTCTGAGCAAAGATACGAGCAAAGCATTGATAGGATCCTTATAATACTAGAAAGGATGTAGCATCCACCACGCGGAGAACAACTGCGAGACTTCTACGATCCTGTGGTAATGATTATAGCACCTCAGGTTTAGATTCCCATAGGTGGAGACGCATTCGAGTTAAAGCCAAACATCATAAGTTTAATTCAGACTCATTTCCATGGAAGCTCGAATGAGGACCCCTTCTAGCACATCCAGGATCTGAGTTGAATTGCAGGGTCAGTTCAACCCAGAAATGTAGATATCAGAATTGTTCTCATGAAGCTTTTTCGTTTTTATCTCAAGGACAAAGCTACTTACTGGTTCAAGACTATCGGGAGGCTGATTGGAACCTAGGAGGAATTACGTCATGAATTCCTCCAAAAGTTCTCGATTGGTCAAACAAATGCTATGAGGTGCGCAATCACAACGCTTTCCCAAGGCCCTGGAGAGAAACTACATGACGCCTGGGATAGATTCGACGATCTTCTTATGAAGTGCCCGCACCATGGTGTACCCAGATGGCATCTTGCACAAGTCTTTTACCATGGGCTAGATGACACACATCGATACTTGGTTGATGCATCTAGCGGTGGGAATTTCCTTGCAAAGGACGAGAATAGTGCATTCGAATTGTTTGAATCCTTAGCAGACAACTCGATGAATTCTGCCTCTATGAGCCAATTCCAGCAACCTAGACAACAACGAGTTAATGTCCACGAAGCCCATGCCAAATCTGCCCAAGCTGATATGAACATTATCGCCAAGAAGCTGGACAAGGTGGATCTGCTCGGTAAAAAGCTCATTGAATTAATGCGAGCAAGATCTGGATTTCCTAGCAGTACAACTACATCACACTCCTCTATTGCATCTTGAGCCCCTCCTGCTCGTGATCTTTTCACTTGGGATGTTTCTTCTCCATCTTTGTGGGATCCTGTATATTAGGAGACTGTGAGTAATCTGGATATGGCGTCATACAATCAGGGTTACACACCACATGACAATTCAAGTGCATATACTTTTGATGAATTTGTGTCTAAGACATCCTCACCCTATGAAGATGTTAGTGCTATCCAAGGTTACGGGCGTAATAACCCGTATTTTGAGGTTTATAGTCTTGGTTGGCTCTAGCATTTTAACTTCTCCTGGTCTGGTACCTCACAAAGACCAAATCCACACTACTACACCAGAAAATGCGGGAATATGTAGAACACATACCCGAGGCAGCAACCATTCCCGTTGCAGCAACAAACATGCCCTATCTATTAGTCGCTGCATCAAGTTGCCAATCACCCTCCAAGGCAGGCTAACCCTTTCGAGGCACTGAGAGAGGAGTTGAAGGAATCTATGCATCAATCGAACTACGACAACTTGAAATTCATGAAAATGATTGTGGATCAGATTCAAAACATTCAGAGTTTGCAGAACCAGCTGCTACAGGAGCATAGATCACAGGGAGCCTTGCCCTCCCAACCTTTCTTGAACCCAAGGTATGTGCAGAACCAGGGTACCTTGCTTAGGTTCCAGGCACCACAGGGACAGGCGCATGCTATTTTACAAGTGCCTCCTACACCACTTGGTTATGGGCAAGGTTAGCCACCCTTACTGTCAAATCCTACCCATTTTGCCCCTTTTGCTCATTCCCCACTGTAGAGATAGTATGTTGATGTAAATGCTGTCACACTGAGTGGAAAAGTTACAAAAGACCCACCATGTAGGCAGGCAAGTCATGATACTTCTCAACCTAGCTCATCTTCCTATTCTATCCCTTCAAAGAGCAGCCTAAGGAAAAGGAACCAATCATTGAGATCACCGACATCCCTTTACCCTTCCTTGGAGCCTTAACTTGTGAACCTAAAGGAAAGATAAATAGAATCAAAAGCAATGAGGGCTTAAAGGAAATCTTCAAAGATGTTCAGATTAAGATTCCACTCCTCAATGCCATTGATCACATCCCCACTATCGCTAAATTCTTTAAAGATATTGTGCACCTAAGCGACAGTCGAGGAAAAGCAATAAGGTGGTATTGTCCAAGGAAGCTAGTGCAGTCATTTTGTCTAACTTGCTGCCTAAAAAGAAAGATCCAGGAGCCCCACTCATTTCCTGTCAGCTATAGGATGCTCCTTTTGTCCGAGCCTTGCTTGATTTGGGTTCAACCTTTAATTTAGGCCCCACTGCTATTTTTGACCAGTTTCAATTTAGGGAGCTAAAACCCACTTTGGTCAGTATCCAGTTGGCTGACAGATCAGTCAAAATGCCCTGAGGTGTGTTAAAGAATGTCATTGTGAAAATCCATGGGCTCTACTTGCTAGCAGATTTCTTCATCTTGGATATGGACATTCCTCCTAGCCTTTGTGATGCACTTATTATTTTAAGATGGCCATTTTTAGCAACCACCTTGGCTAACATTAACTGTGCATCTAGGTGTATGGAGATTGCCCTGGGGAATGAAAAACTTAAATTGGATATTTTCAGGGCAAACAAGAACCCACATTGCAACTTTATCGAGGAGGACTCAGATGATGATGAACTTGAACATTGTGGGAACATAGAACTTCCTGGTGAAGTAACTCCACACACAGCTTCTGCCAGGTTCATTGATTTGAACACTGTGGTGACACTGATTGGCCAAAGGCAATCGATGAGACACATGATTATGAGAGATCTAGAGTGGAATTGCCTAAAACCCTCATGACATGCTTAGATGATAAATACATTGAAATCCATGAGGGTGATTTTGAATTACTAAAGAATCCAATTGAAGTTAAGAAAGAATCTACTAAAAACTCCATTTTCAATTGTCAGGATAATCTGAAAATTTTGGAGAAATTTTTGGATTTGGAGTTGGACGAATTTATCACATATTCTTTCGCATCTTCGCTCATGGATATCGAGAATTTCACTGAAGCCATAGAGCAGAAAATGAAAGAATTCAAGGCTTTACTGTACTTTGATTCTCTACACCCTAGGGAAAATGAATTGCCACTCATTACACTTGAGGATTCACACCATGAGCAGAATTTGGGCGATCTGTATGAGATTTCTGATCAACCCAGGGATGAGAATTGAGCTGTTAGGATGGGCCACAAAATCTTCTTTGACACACCTACTCTGCAACCACCAACACCTAAATCCACTCACGAAATGGTTGTTTATACCATTTCAGATTACACCACGTAGGTCCCTCCATTCATTTTTCATCACTTTCATGACCTGTATGACTTATTTCCCACTCCTGACTCTCCACCCATCTCATTTGCATTTTTCACACACCACCTTTCAAGGCTGCCACTGGCTTCCTATCACTTTGGCACCCGGATTCATTTCTCTTGTAACACTTGGCTACAACCAGTTCTAGGCCTTATGATTTTATCCTGCCGACCTTGTGGGCTTGGTATCCACGGGCAACTACTCTACATTGTTTTCCTATTAATGATAACAAAACTTCAGATGCTTACCATTATGACTCTATCTCCTGTAATCATTATAACACTACTCTGATGGAGTTTCGCCCAACTGGAGGCCTTAAACTCAGCATAGCATTTAGACTTAGCATTTAAGCATCATTTAGGCATCACATTTAGACTTATAAATATATACTTAGCCTTTATACATAGCATATCTCATTTTGGCATAGTATTCTGCATATTGTGATTACCATTGTAGTGTTGGCATGTGATGAATGACAAGTCAAGAGCAATTCCAGGTGATTTCTATCCACTTGCACCTTGTCTTGTTTCAATTTCTTTTATTCATGCATGAGAGCATGCAAGAACTTAGGCATGGTGGGGGTAGTACATATAAACTAAAAATTTTTTCCCAACACCTGGGGGGAATAGATCATTTTATCAAGAGGTTTTATTAGGGATTTATTCTTTAGTAGATTCCTGAACTTAGAATCCAGTACAATTTCACACTTGCATGTAGAATTTGCAATGGATTCAATGCAAAGATTGATAGACATCTCTAGTTTGTCGAGAAGAAGCATTGCTTCTTCCCTTGAACCCTTGGACAGTACTCAGGGAGTTAGGTGAACCATCTTCTAATAGATCCACCAAAAACTTATGTGAGGTGAGAGTAGAGAGTATGCTGGTACTCTATGACTAGTGTAAGGAATCTTAAACTCTGGATACTTGGATAATGATACTCGAAGTTAGGCACAGTTTTCACTCTCAGTTCTTGCGTACAAATTCTTTAAGAGAATCCTTGTGAGAGCCACCAAATAAGGCAAATACTCAGAGAGAGGGTTCTGATAAAACTAGGTCTAAGGTGGATAGTCATGACTATCCTTTACGGAATCCTCGGCTAAAGGAGGGTACTGATATCAAGGTCAAAAATATATTGTCTTATTCATTCTCTTCCCGATGCCGAGAATAGGCACTTCCATCAAATAAGCCACCTAATATCCTCTTGAACACCCCTAATTCCAAATAATGCCTCGTGAATAAAAGTACATATGCTCTGTTGAGTTGTGTTAGTAGATATGCCATTATATTACTTTATATAAAAAAAGAGAAAAATAAGAAAAAAAGAAAAAAGAGAAAAGAAAAAAATAGAAGTGAGAGAGAGAAAAAAAATCTTGCCATATTGAGAAGTGTGAGTTATGTTGAGTCAAGTACAATGTGGCAACAACACTGGCCACCCTCACGAACCACCAAATACAGCCTTGACCTACTAATAAGCGCTAGTTTATCATCATTCTTATGCATTAAAACAAACCTAGCTCTTAGAATTCTACTTCACAAATGAGTTTTTGGGTTGCATTTAGGCATCAATTAGGTTAGGCATGCATTGCATTTTTTATTGTGTTTTTAATGTGTTTCTTGGAGTGTTAGGGATAAACTGATTGACAGATCCCTAAAACCCTAGCACTCAGGAAGGTAATTGGTGAAGGAGAAGCCCAAACTAGCTGGAACTCAGCATTATCCAGCTCACCATAGTTGGAATCAAGGTCACTTGAACTAGGGTTAGCTCATCCTAGCTCCATTCAACTCATCTCAGCTGAATGGCAGCTCAAGAGAGCTCATCTTAGCTCACCATAGCTCAAGTCAGCTTAGAGCTCAGCTCAACTTAATTGAGTCTAGCTTATCTCAGCTCCCATTAGTTCACTAGGTGCTCTAGTTAGCTCAGTTGAGTTGACTGGAGTTTACCTTAGCTCAGGACTAGCTACATCCAGCTCCACTCAACTTCAGTCAGTTGAAGATGACTTCATCTTAGCTTAAGATGCTCAAGTCTAGCTCCTAGGGACTCAACTTAGCTCAACTTAGTTGAGTTAAGCTACCTTAGTTACCTCAACTAGCTGGGTCCTCCCCTAGAGCATCAGACCCAGCTCACCTTTTCTCCTTTCAGCAAAAGCTAGCTTGCTTTAGCTTGGCTTAGTAGCTAGCAAAGAACTAGCAAGCTAAGCTAGCCAAAGTAGCTCCATGCCACCTACTTCAACAGCTGCCAGCTCCAGTTCAGTTGCAGACTTCTTCTGACCAGCTCCTCCCCACAAACCATAGCTCCAATTGCCTCCTCCTCTACTCTACTACTAACTAAGTTAGCTAAGCTAGCTTAGCTTAGCTAAGCTCTAGCTCCGTTGGCAATCCAATACCCTAAAAACCTACCTAACTAGCTCCACCAACTAAACTCTACCTAAAATCACCTAAGTTAGCTCCACCCTACTCCACGTTGGCGCCACCACCTAGCCTCCCTTTCACCCCTCAGCCACCACCAAGAGACACCTATTTTGGCACCAACTAACCCTTCTAGAACCCTCCTTTTGACACCAAAATGACCTCCCATCTACACGTTGCACCTACCCCTTCCAAGCCTCATCCACCATACACCTAACCCCCTTCTAGAAGCCATAAATGGTGCCAACTCTAGGTTCCTATTGGCCACCATAACCACCCCCTTAACACCCTTTAAGGTGGCACCAAATGATCTCCACCATAGGATCCCCAACTACCTCCCAAATTCTATCCTAGCCGTCCATTTCAAGAGCCACCTATACCCTCCATCCTACTATACAAAATGACCCTTAACCACCACCATTTTCCCTATCCTCTATTAGTGTTAACTCTACCTTATATCCACCTACAACTCATCGCCAAGAAGAAGGAGGAGAGAAGAAGATTAAGGGGACATCCTATTTGCCCCCTTGGTGCCTTCTTCCCCTTCTCTCTTCTTCTTATGCCATGCCAAGGAGGAGGAGCATTCCAACACTAGGAGGATGGCCAGGCAAAGGAGGAGTTTTTTTGGTGGACATTCACCCTTGGGAGAAGCAATTGCTCGCCCCCTCCTTGGTCTTGCAATTATCTTCGAGGACACCTTCCTGAAGGAGCCTTTCAAGGAGGGAGAAGGAGCCCTCTTTTCAAGTCAAGGAGCTACTCGGCTTGGAGCAAGAAGCCCCCTCTTCTTCACCATTTTATATAGAGGATTTGTGTTTTACTTTTCTTGTATTTTCAAGTAGAGTAGAAGCATTTCTTTATAGGTTTTGTGTAAACAATTTCCTTTAATTCAAGTTACCTTCAGTTATCTTTTTGTTGCATAGTCTTTTAGAATTTTTGTCTAGCATTTTCTTCACTCCCTCTCCCTAATTACTCTAGGCCTCCACGTGCCTAGGGTGAGCTTAGGAAGAGGCTCTACTTGGCACCTTAGTAGCAGTGTAGTGAATTAGGTGTAGACTGTTTTCTTGCTATCAACAATTCGCATGTTTCCAGTCATTTCAAAACATAAAAAGATATAAATTTGAAAAGACCAAAAAGAAAGTTATTTCCATTTTGAAGCAAGAGATTCAATTTCATAAAAGTTGTCTCCTTGGATGACCTTAGATACTTCCCTATCTAGGTTTATAAATTCAAAAGCAAAATGATTTTTGTATGTTGCAGTGACTTAAAACACCCTAATTACAAATCACGCAAAAATCTGATCACCTACTTTTCCTATATTTCTAACCACCTGAATATGAGCTGAGGATTTTTGACTTAATCATAGGGTTATCAGAACCTAATTGAAGTGTAAAGCCATGAGAGACCACCATATATCCACAAAACTAGTGAGATGTCAGCTTAGGAAGAAAAAGAAAAGAAAAAAAAGAGAAAAAAAGAAAGAAAATGAGAGGGAGAAGAAAAAGTACAAAAGACTTAGGAGAGCACAACTTTCCAACCTCTCTCTAAGTTGATTTATTTAATAATCTGAAAATCTAGATTCTGAAATACTAGTCTTTATGTAGCACCAGAGGAGAGTGAGTCACAAAATACAAATCCATTTAACTCAGACATTTTCTACCTAAGCTAAAAAGCTGGGGATAAAACTAGAGGATATTTTATATCCCCAAGAGAAGAGGTTTGCCTATCCCAACAGAATTTTACTAAGGGTTAAGTACAAGCTTTAGATGTATGTTGACCTTCACTTGATTCCATTACAGAAGCTACACCACTACACGTTCACGGTTATCTGGATTCTAAATTTCTAGATGAAACAAAAATAAATAAATCTCCAGTTAAATTCTTGATAGAATGCATTTAGTCTTGCACTTGCTAGGGACTAGCAAGGTTTAGCCATGGGGGTGTGATTGCGCAACAATCATAGGCCCTAATTTGCCTGAATTAAGTTAGAACCTAGCTTAACTTAGGCATTCTACATGCATTCGCATCATACTTCTCATCGTAGTTGATTCATTAGTTTTGTAACTAATAATGTTATATTATGTGCTAAATGAGAGGCATTAACAATCGCAAGTAATTTGGGGTTGCGGATGACCAATCCAACCACATGGATTTGTGCAGAATGACTACAGGAGTCCAATGATTCCAAGATTTCATCGATCAGACTCTCGTAGCATCTAATGGAGTCTGCAGAAGAGCAAGAGCCAAGAGGCAAATAGGTGAAAATTCGAATCTTAGATGATAAATCCAACCACATGGATGGATCTGAATCAGCGATCGCAGTCTAATAGCATAAGAATCATCTCGATCGGAGGTTTATAGAACCGTCTACAAAAGAGAGAAGATGGACGGCCACAAGGGTGCCATGTGGCACCATCGTAGTCGCCCCTCGCCACCGCCCAACTTCTAAAGAGGCTCTCCCCATGCATTGTGGGCTGTTGGATCATCATCCAATGGCCACAACGTGGCCATGTTGCTGCTTTAGGAGCTCCTCAACATGGAAAGAAGAAACCTCAGCCATTGGATCTCCATCCAATGGCTAAGGACAAATAGATGCAAAGAGGAAACCATAACAAAACTCACGTGTAGTGCGTTGGATCACGTGCTTGCACTGGATCAGAAGGAGTGCGTTCGGACTGCCTTGAGCAAGAAATCAGCGAAGGTCATGAGTGCGGATGAAATCCATCCATTCGATGGCTATCGGGCGGCACAGAGGTGACTGCATGGTGCGTTGGATGCCATTGGGAGACAACACGCGTGATGACACGTGTGCTCGCATTTCGAAAAACAAATGTAGATGTTGCGGCTCTTTTAAGCCGTCTAATCTCACGATCAGATGGTCAATATTTATTAAGCACGTCAGGCGCGATAAAAGGGTGAGCGGGTGTGCTGGGGATAAGAAGAGGTAGCGAGCATTGCCGCGGCGAGTGCTGGAGTGTCAAATCGCAATCCAAGTGTCCAGAGGTTGCCATGTGTCAGCACGAGGGTGAATCCACGCATAGAAGGTGTTTTGAAGGTTATTTTGAGGCCAAATTAGAGTCATTGATCTCCCGATCGACAGATCTGATCACCAGAGAGTTGTTGCATGTTTCAGGGGCTCAAATGCCCATCTTGCCTCTCATAAAAGCTATAAAAGAAGGCTAGGGCTCCCACAACTGATGAATCTTCCACCAACTCCTCCAGACCCTCTCCAGTTCTTCAGATCTCCTTCTTTGGCTCTCTCCATCTCTGGCTCTCTTCCTTTGAAGCGCCTACCAAGCCACCTTGGCGGCCTGCCGTTACTCTCCCCAGCCTCTCCAAAAGGCCACCACGGACAACCCGTGGTGCCCTTATTCCACTAGATAGTAGTTTTTCATTTATGCTCTAGTTAGATAGCAAGAACTTCTTCTAGTCATAATTATATTCATGATCAGACTATGTGCATGATATACATATTGTGATATATATATATAGATTAGTTCACAATTAGTAGCATATTATCTAGTTAGTAATTAGATCTAGATCAATTATGAATTTTGAAATGTTTCTGCTTCCCTGAGTTTGACTAGGACTCACCTGTTTCATTAAAATTTATTTGTCGAGATGTATTTCGCGCTATACTACGATGTAGTCATCTTCTTTACATGATTTATGCCATGAACAATGAGCCACACTTCATAACCTATTTTTTTCCTCTTCCATGGTTTCTTATGTGGTTCCTGTGGATCTTAATGGTATACTAGAGGGGAGGGGTGAATAGTATCGCTTTAAAAAAGAATAAATGTAACAATAGTGGAGATAATTCAAACCATAGAGAATCAAGCACAGATGACACCTGAATTTATAGTGGAAACCCTTCCTGGGTAAAATCCACTACCTAAGCCTCCCAGCTTAGGATTTTTCCAACTAAGCAAAGCTAGTCAATCAACTATGTGCCACTTGAATGAGGGTGGCAAAATCTCTTAAAATAATCTCTTCCCTTTTCAACCTGAAGAGAAGCACAACAATAATGGATCCTCCCAACAACTTGGGATCTGTAGTCAAAGCAACAAATAGAATAAAAAAGTACAATCCTATGGAACCTCAAGGAAAGTCAAATCAACTTTTTGTAGAGGTTTGGATCAACATGCTTTGAAAAGTATAGAAGCAGAAGTGTAGAAGCACTTGAGAGAAAGCATTTGAGCCCTTTCTCTAGACAGATTTCTCTTTGAGTGTATGTTAGAAAAAGGCTACCTACAATCTCTATTTATACTACAAAATTGACTACAAAAGGAAGTCAAGTTGGTCGATTAATTGATGTAGTTTGGTTGATTAAAATGATTTTTGGTCGGTGATGGTAATGCCATCATGAATCATAACTAGCTTTAATTAGTCATAATCAAGTGACAAAAACTCCTACATAATCGCCTAAGAGCCACAATTCCATACAAATTCATTCTAAGAAGAAAACATTAAAATAGTGTTAATTCTGAAGTTTCAACATCACATCATGAAAGTAGAGTAACCATGGTGTTTACTAGGGCTTAACCTAAGGTCAAATGGGCATTAAAGTCTAATAAGTGGGTTCACAAAGATAGAAAAGAGTTTCATGCAGTTCGAGAATAGCATCAGCACCTAAAACCCTAATTTCAGACTCGCTTGAATTAAAAGGTTTTGGTCAGAATAAAATTCATATAAGCCTCCTAAAATTCATAGAAAAATATTCTGAGAGATTTGCTACCCTTGGTTCGACCATCTAAACCTATTTTGACATTGAATAGAGTCTCAAACTGAATTCTGCCCTGATTTGGGTTTCTACACAAATTGCCCAATCAAACTTCGTCAAAACTCAACTTTGACTTCACCATCAGATTCCTTGGGTTAAAATTAGGTTTTTACCAAAATTTTGGCCCAACCAGAGTCCATTTTGACCTAGTTTGCATTTTAGTCCATTTAAACTTTGTTCTTCTCAATTAAGACCCTAACTTTCAAAATATTTGCGATCAGGTCCCTAATTTTATCATCAATTTTGCAAAAAGGTCCCAACCGTCATTGGTGTGAATGGAGCTCTTTTATCGAGATTCAAGCGAGGTTTTCTCAGTCGATACTCAGCCAAATCCTCCAAAAATTGGAAGGAATAATCCTGAGGAGATCCTCTTTTGATTGAACCAAGTCATGGACCTTGACTTGCACCAGAAAGCTCATACGAACTCCATGAATTTAGGGATCCTCTCCCCTGAGATTTCATGCTTTTTGAGCTTACTTTCTTGCTTAGAGCATACCCTCTAGCCTTTAAAAGGATCCCTCGCGAAAGGCCTATCTTCTCAGCTCGGTTTGGGCGTACTTCTTCAACAAATCCTTCTCTTTGGCCACCTCTGCCATAGCTTCAGTGACTCCTCTCTGTCTGGTTTCATCGCCCACTACCACATAGCATAGGCAGTGGGATCATCTTCAGTTCCTTCTTCCGCTTCTCGCAAAACCAATAGAATCTCTTCAGATCCTCTCCTTCCTTGTTGTTCCCTCACTGAATGCTTCACTTTCTCTAGCGCCAGCCAATCAAAGTCGACACCCTTCCTATCCTTTCATCCGCTAATTTAGGCCCCAAACTCTCCCTCTCTCCATAGTTTAGATTAGGACCCTTAGCTCCCTAGTTCGACAGTCGAATCATCGCCCCCCTATAGTCTTCCTTCACTCCGGCCAAGCCTTCAGTGAGGTCTTCCATGTTCAACAGTCCACCAAACTGCACATGACCACCACCAAAACCTTCGCCATGCTTCCACCAACAAAACCCCTCTATTTATTCTGCATTTCACCCACTCAAAACCTATGCCAAACTCACCATCCACCACGCACCATCTTCCACCTCGGCCTCCCACTACATGCTTCCATTCAATGCGTAAGACCCATTGTTACATCCGCTGTGCTCCGATGACATTTGTGAACATTTTAGCGGGGACATTTAGCCCATATTTCTCCTCACAGGTGCTCGTCGCAGCCCCGCTATTCCTGCCATCTTCTCCGGTGCTGACACTCATCACCCGACCATCTCCAACTTCTCCCTAACCTCCATCAGGTGCAAGTTAACACCATGAAGTTGTCTAGGCCTTCAATTGGTGAAGACAGCAGTGGCAACATCTTCAATTCCTTCAGGCATATCTATAGATACTTCATGAGGGATGGGATGTGCGATAGTCCCACATCGGCAGTTGATGAAGTGTTTACAGCGTATATCAGTGATTCGTGACATAGGTTTGTCACCCAAGTCACAATGTGTTGGGTCCCTCACTCACATGCCCGAGCACCCTTGTTCACCATACACACCAGTGAACTTGGACCTATACCCATGACCCGATCACCCGACTCTTGACTTGGTTTGGCTCGGTTAAGAGAAGGAGAAGAGGATTTGCGAGAGGAAGGGGAGGAGGGTTTTGATCTAAGATGTGTACTGAAGAATAGGTGAACACTTAGCCTCTGAGGAGGAAAAGAAGCCTTGTGCTATGCTTGAAAAGGCTTGAGAGAAGGAAGAGGCATCCTTGTGTGCCTGCTATGGGGCTGTGCTGTGATGAGTTAAGTCATCTGAGAAGGGTGGTCGTCATCTGATTTGCTTCAAAGGCATTGTGGCATTATTTCATATGTTACTGTGAACTTAAGCTGACGTGGATATCTGGTTGAGAAATACTATTGAAATATTTGAGTAATTTTATACTTGGGTATATGCTTAATTAGAAGGATATAAATGGTGATCTAAATCACCACTTTTAGATTTATTCCATTCTTTTTGTCCCTGGTATTTGATGAGATACATTGATCTATATTTGAATGCTATTTTGACCAGTTTATTCATTGAATATCTTCTATCTATTGCTTAATGTATTGTGCTTATTATTCCTGAATTAAGATTAGTCTGTGAATTGCACATTTGCTCCTTGCGAACAACCTCAGACTCCACATAGATTCTGAGCTTTATAAATTTAAATGTTTCATGCAATTTTGTCAACTATACTACGACACATTTTCTAGACAACAACGATTTTGCAACAAATATTTTGGCACCGTTGTCGAGGAGCAATGTACAATCCACCACTAGCCTTATCATATTTGATTGAGCTTATTGCTAACTTTCCCTATTTGCTTTGCTTGTGATTATTCGAGGTACATCATGAGAAGATCTTTCACGCAATCAATCACTCCAAGGGTAGGTAAAATCTCTCTCCCTCCCTAATCAACCTCCTAATCTTGGGAAAGAGAAAAAGGAAACAACTGAATTAGGATTCACTTGCCTTATTTTTCTAGTAATTATCATTCAAAGGAAAAAATTTTCTGATTTGCGAACTTGTTTGATATCTAATTGAAGATTGAGACGATTTGATTAGAGATTCCCCATTCTGATTTCCTGTACCTATTAGGGATTTATGCTTAATTTTATAAACATCTTGGACTACTCACTTTCTTGTTTGAGTCCAAGGTGTTACATTTAAAATCAAATTGAACTTGAAATAGAACCAATTAGGGTTTTCACTATAGGGTTTTTGAAGTGTTAGTTCACACTTGCATGCATTAAAGGAAATTAATCTTCCCACATTCGTGTGCTACTGAAGGCCTTGTTTGAAAAGATCTATTCAAGTGAACCCAAAAATTAGGCTCTAAATTCACTTGAACCTTAAAATTTTGGATCTAATAACCTGAGAGTCAATTCAGGGTGATTTTTGGGTCTTGGCCCAGATTTCATCCTCCATCTTTAGGGTAGGTTAGGTGAAGTTGGTCTACTTCGTAGGTCAATCAATGTCCAAATTAGGTCACAAATTGAATCAATTTCTAATCAAGTGAAATTTAAGGTACAAATTAGAACTAAAATTGGTAGACTTAAGGTCTCAATTCATACATTTCGGTCTACTTGTAACTGTAGTGACAAGGAAGGTCAGATGGGGGAAGCCCTAAAACACATGGGGACACTCTACCATGTAGGGATCTTTGTGGGGCTCCCCCTTCTTGGCTGCCTAGGTAATTCTCAGGTATGTAGATTTTTGATTCATAGGTATCATTCACCTCGAAATAGCCTTAGTCATCCAAAAATCTTTGGGTGCCTTGATTGGGTCCAATTCATATCCAGTCCCTCATCTATTCTTTAGAGCACATACATAGTAAAGGTCCTTAGGTTTGACCTAGAGGCCTAATTAGAGTTGTTCTTCCTGAGGATTTCTGATCTAATCTGATCGATTCAATTTGAAATTGAATTTGATCTACCACCTGATTTGAAAATGAAACTTGACAGTTTAGGAAGAATATTTAGGAAACCTGAATCCCAAATGATCATGAAAGAGAAGATGATTGAGGCTAGTCTTAGGCATCATGATGAGTATTAGAAAACCTCAGATCCATCTAGGTATATTCAGGTTAATATAGCAGAAATAATAACCCACATTATGAACCGTGCTGGAATAATATTTACACAAATGATACATGGTTCAACCCAAGATGAGCTTTTATTATAATACAATGAATTGTGGAGACTACACAATACTGAGTATATACAATGTCTGTCAAATCCATAACTTTGGGAAATACACCAAGGTCTCATGTAGAAACGTGGGTATGTGCTAAATACATTACAACAAGCTATTGATCAAAAATACCCATATCAACATTTAGAGATTGATGAGACATCTTGGAGCAATATTAAGGATCAATATGACTTCCCAGAGCCTGGGTTCAAAAATAGAGGTTATTGTGGATCCCCAACCCAAATGGAATCAGATTCAAACTTTGTAAAGATTGACATACTTGATCTTGATATGTGTTGGGTGGATCCAATTGCAGGTGTTCTTGATTCTAAACCAACCTTAGAGAGCCATGAAGCTGGTCCATCATGCCTTGATTTCCCAAACACTTGTAGCAAGCTTGAATCAGAATCTCTTGAAGATGTAATTCCCGAACCTTATCTTGTTAAGGTAATCCAAAAGAATAATTATGACATCCTGATTGCATAGCAATCATGGGTCCTAATTAACCTAAATAATGTTTGAACCTAGCTTAATTTGTGGATATGCACTCATATCTTGCATATCATGCATTGCATCAGTCTATTTAAAATAAGGTGAGATATCTTGCTATTTAATGGTTTTTATTACTATTTGCAAGCAATAAAGTGATCCAGGATGGAGATAGCGGAATAAAGAAATAAAGGAAGAAGAAGACTGATCCAGATAAGAGAAATGAGGAGGATAGCCTTATCCCTACCTTTAGAAACCCTAGGACAGCCTTCCCAGACCCAAAACGACCTCCATTAGGGCACCTTAGCCTCAAAACCCAAACATGGATGGCACTATCAATGTTCTTCTCCACCATATCCCTCTCATAAACACTTAGGAACCAAAACCCACCATAGAAAACCTAAAACCCACTCTTCAGCACCTTTTAGGACGTCCAGACATCTGGTTGGACATCTGATTTCTGCAGAATAACAATCCAGGAAGCCAAAGCTCATAATGACACAAAATTGGATGTCTAATTTAATGTCCAGACATCCAAGTTTGTAGTATAAGACATCTGACCACTATCCTGGACGTCTGATACTGCTCTCTGGTTCCTGATTTTGGTGTTGGAAGCCCTAGCTTGCCTATTTTGACCTAGGAACCCCACCAGACACCCTAGGAAACCTAATTAGAGACCTCCTAAGCCTAGTCCACTATCCATAGCCCTACTTATCCTATCCCTTACCCAATTGAACCATCCCACACCTAATTGGGTGCATCTACAGTTGATAGGGTGCACCTGAGCCCAATTAGATCCACCCAGGATCTAAATGACTCATACCTATTAGGGTAACCCTAGCCTAATCACATGCACACATCCAATTAGATTTGACCTAGACCTAATTAGGATCACTCCTATCGAATTAGACTTTCCTAAGCCTAATTAGGTCCACACCCACTTAATCTAGATTGACCCAACCTATTTAGCACCTAATCCTACCAAAACCCACAACCTAGCCCTAGGAAAAACACACACCCACACACACCTTCCTATTTTACCCCCACCAAACCCAAGCACAGTCTCTTGGAAGCCCAAAAACTTGTGTGAAACCTAGATCCTAAAAATGTGGCATTAGCTAATTTTGGAGCCACCAAAAGTGGCAACCAAATGTAGCCTTCCATAAGGGCAAAGAGAGAGCCACGAAATTGGACCATCTCCCATCCATACTCTCCACTCCAAACTTGCGACCACACCTCCTCTCCCTCTGAAGGCCATCCTCCTCCTCCAAGGCTCCCTACATGGATGGGTAGGAAGAAGCTCTCCTCCAAGCTTCTTCAAGGGTGGCAAGAAGAAGAGCATGAGGATGCAACACCATGTGGGCGTGCCTTCTTCCTCCACCATAGAGGGTCCATGCCCCATTTTCATTTCCTCTTAGACGCCATAGAGAAAACCCCCCTCAAGGTCTTCTCAAGGACGACCATTGGTAGAGAAAGGGTGCAACACTCTCCTCTCTCCACTTGGGTGCACACACCCATCCTCCTCTCTCTAGTGGACAGCCAAGAAGGCTTCTCCTTAGCCTCTCTTGGTTGATCCATTTCTTTAGTTTAGCTTTATCTCCATGTATCTGGATTTTTATAGTGACATAATTTTTTAATGCATGATACTCTTGTCTAATGGTTTTATATGCATGCTATTACCTTCACAGCTTACAACTTTGATGCATGCTTTCATTTTGTGTCTCAAAATAAAGATCAAAAACACAAAAAGACAAAAATATTAGGTTAGATTAAGTCGATTCAAATCTTGACTTGTTTTCACGCCTTTCAGAGACGAACGACCTGGACTCAAGTTTTCAAAAGAATAAAATCCATTGAGTTTAGATATTATAAATGTTTTTGTCAAGGGGATTTCGCAACTATACTACGACGTTTTTTTTCGAAAACATGCAATTTCGACGCTTGTCAAATGACCCCTCTCGTCTCTTGCAAATTATTCCTACAATAATGAAACATAAAATAATTACATACTAAGCTATAGAATGCGATAGAATAGATAAAAACTCAAGTAATGATGCATGCACTCATTCTATAACTTAATGTAGTTATTAACAAACGTAAAATGTAAAAATAAAGTTAACTTAGGCGTAACAGTAGTTCATTAAAATAGACTCATCAGCAAGCATAGAGAAATGCTCACGGGTGACCTCGGTAGTGAAAAATCTATCATAAATATCATTGCGAGAACCCGAGGAGGAGCCACGTGCACATTTCGGTGCCATTGATGTTCTGAAAACGGACGTTGGTTGATCATACAAGGAATTTTAGTCGATAAAAAGTGAATAGGATTTGGTTATGGAATTATGACTTTTGGTCGATCAACCAAGGAAATTGGTAGACTAAACGTGAACTGACAGGAAGAAAGCGAGTAAGTCACGTGAGATAAGTGTTGAGTAGGACCTTTCGAGGAGTTTAAGATGCGTTTCATTATAGCAAAGTCTCCTAAATCGCTTAATCAATAGATAATATTTATAACTCGAAAATCTACAAATGAAATCCGAGGTCGAACATAGGGAGCAAATAAGAATTCACACACTAATCTCAATTAACATATAAAGGAGCATAGGAATAAGCCAAGAATAATGATATTCAATAAATGCTAATCTATCATGATAGATATTCAATGATAACATAAGCATCTCAAGGCTTCGAGAGACCAAAAAGATAGCTAAGAAAAAATAATGGTGATTTGGATCACCAATTATTAATCTAAGGGCATGTATATCAAATACTCAATCAATGTTAAATAAATGAACAGTACTCAGACGTCTAATTTGATAATCAGATGGCCTAAAAATGTCATCTGCTACAGTACTCTAATTTTCTTCTCTTTTGCTTTGGCTCTTCTTCCTTCTTCTTCTCTTCCGCCTTTATTCTTTAATCCTTCTCTTCTTCTTAGGCACAGGCGAGGGTTTCCTTTCTTTTCTTTCTTTCACAAAGCCTCCTGCCTTTCCTCTTTTCTTCCTTTCTTGCCTTCTTCTCATAGTGGCTAAGTGTCAGGCTTTTCTTCTTTGAAGCAAAACCCACCCTCCCCTGCTCTCTCTCTTTCCTTCCTCCTTCCTTCTCTTTCTCTCAAACCAAGCTTAACGGGTATGGGCATGGGTCATAGCCAAGGAGTAAGAGAGGCTTAGGCGGGTCGAGTGTGTGCGTGCTGAGCCGGACCTCACCCAGGTGTACTTGAGGTAATAAGCCCAAGTGAGAAATTCAATATATGTGCGTGCGGTCACTTATCCACATCCGATGTGGGACTAAATGTCCCTCTTGTTTCTCGCATGCACCTGCAGTGTGGATCCTTTCATAATTGGAGCAGCTATTGAGGATAGGGTCTTGAATTAAGGCCTTGGAGATGGTCCTAGGGAGATTCCGCACGACCTGGGGATGTTGTCGATGAAGCACGCTGCTGGAACATGGCACCCATGGTCGAGCAGGAGGTTGGTAATGGCAGTGCGATGGTGAAAACCTGAAAGCATGAAAATAGACTCTCAACCCAACTAAAGAAGCTCAAAAGTATCACTGGTGGACGAGGAGTGCAATGGCGGTGGTTATGTGGGGAGGTGAGTTGTGTAGTGGTAGGACGACCTTGGAGATGGTCTGCAGAAGAGGGTGAGTTTAGTGGGGATATTGGGTGATCGAAATTATGGAATTAGAGAGGGGTTTTGATGAGTGTGATGTGGTGGAGCTTTTGGTAGAGTCAACGAGGCTTTTGGAGGTGTGAATCATGCGGAGGACCTCACCGGAGGTTTGTCCAGAGCTGGAGCGAAGGTAGATGGTGGTGAAGTTGAGGGTTTGTTTTTAGGTTTTGAATATGGGAAATGACTTAGAGAATAGAAGGGACCTAACTAACCCTAAACTAATGAATGAAAGGGAAGATTTGCCCACTCCAGTGGTACACCGAATGTGGGGAAGATAAAGCCTCCAGCAAGGGAGAATGGCGAGGAAGAGAGGGGAAGATGACCCTCGCTTGTATTGCGAGTGACGGAGAAGATTGACGAAGGTATACCTGCAATCTATGGTTTAGGACGACTGGAGAAGAAGGTATGACAAGAATCTCACTAGAGCTTGCGGAGATTTTGGCTAGAGAGAGGGGAAGAAGGGAGGAATCCAGTCCAAAACAAGCTAAGGAGTACAATTAAGCATTGTGGGCCTTTTATAGGGCTTAGGGGGTCATTTCAAGCTTGAAAATCAAGCTTGAAACCTTGAAATCTTCATGAAATAGGAAACCAGCATCTCCCATGTGTTCACATGGGAGATTAGGAAAGAATTAGCGCCCAAGACTAGGTTTAGATTATAGGGAAACCTCTCAGGAACCTCTCTTCCAAATTTGGAAGAGTTTGGCCGTGAATCATGGAGTAATCCTTGATTGAAGGTCGCCAATGAAGTGTGTTTAGGAGTTGAAGGTGGTGGGGACCTGTTGGTGAAGAAGACGATGCAGTTAGGGGCATATTTGCAAGGATTTCAAAAGCTAAGGGGCTCTTTGTAAGAAAAAGAGTCAGAATATGATTAAAATGCAAACTAGGTCAAGATGATCTTTGATTGGGCCCAAATTTTAATGCAAACATAATTTGGACCCAAGGAATATGATGGTGAAGTTGGATTTAGGTTTTGACAAAGTTTATTGGATAATTTGTACAAAAACCCAAATTAGGGAAATTGTCTATCTAAGACTATTTTAAGTCAAATTGGGTTCAGATGGTCAAATCAAGGATACCAAACCTCAGAGGATATTTTTATATGATTTTTAGAGGGTTTATATGAACTTTATCCTAACCAAAACCTCAGTTAATTAAGCAGGTTTGTTTTTAGGGTTTCAGATGCCCATTAATTCTCAAAACACGTGAAAACTCATTTTTGTCTGTATGAACCCACTTATTAGACATTTATGACCATTTGACCTTTAATTAACCCCTGAGAAATTGGCAAAAGGGGTGGCAGCAACTAGCTTTTCTTAAGTCGTTGTAGTACAGATAGTTATTGCCATCATTTGCTAATATTTGTTACTCGGAAAATACAGTTCTCCCGAGGTCGAACTCAGGGAGCAAGTCGTATTCTAGAGATATACATGTTCTATTACAAAAATAAAGAGAGAGAGAGAGGGATGAAAGTTTGGCTCTTCTTCTTCTCTTCTTTCTTCCTCTTTGTCTTCTCTCCTCTTTGGCTTTTGTTCTTCGTGTTCTTCCTCTATTTCTTGGTTGGACGATCCTGTCTTTTTCTTCTTTTTATTTTCTTTGTTTCTTCTTTTCTTGCCTCAGATCTTCCTCCCGTGCTCTTCTTCTTCTTTTCTTCTTGCTTCTCTTCTTCTTCTGCTTTCTATTTTTTCACTTGGCTGCTCTGTGTTCCTCTCTTTCCTCTGCCTCGCCTTCCTTCTTCTTCTTTGCCTTCACCTGTCTTCAGGACGTCGTCTGATTTCTCAATCAGACGACTTAAACCGCTTGTTGCTACAGTGTCTCCCTTAGCTTCCTTCTTCTTCACCTGTGCCTGCACGCTCAAGAGTTCAAAGTCAGAGGGCAAAACCTACTCTACCTCCCTCCCCCGCGTGTCTCTTTCTCTCTGAGTTTGCTCTTAGGATAGATCTCCCAGAGCAACCGGGTAATCGGGTACGAGTCGTGCCCGGGTCCAGGCCCACCGGCATGCGGTGATGGGCGAGGAGTGTAGGTCGGGTTAATCAGGTCGGGCCAGGTCCGCGGAGCGTGATCACGGATGAGGCCGGGTCGGGTGAGAGGGACCTCACCCCGTGGTCAGGAGGCAAACAGCATAAGGCACTTTTTGCCTTTATGCGCCCGCGCGCCTCTGAAAAGTTCCAAGGTGGGACTAAATGTCCCACCCCAATTGAGCGCCCGCTGCGGAGGGAGCAACGGGCAATCGTGGCTTCACGCGAGGCCTTCTCCCCAACTGCGAGCTTGGGACGCTTCGCGGAGACACCCCGCGCAACCTGGGAGTCGAACCTGGGCGAAGGTGTGCCTGCACCTGCAGGTGAAGGAGCTCTGCCTGCTCAGTAATGGCGACGGCGGGCGAGTCACCTGGTCACAGAAGAACGGCCTCTCGGCCAAATCAGACAGGCGGGGGACCTTCGCCGTGGCACGGCGAAGGTGGTCAGAGGGTCTGCAGGGGGCGTGGTGGAGCAAACAGGTCGCCTTAGGTCAAACTGCGAGCGAAGAAGTGGGTGTGTTCGGTGGGTCTGTAGAGGGCGTTTGGTGGGCAGTGGAAGGGCGGAGGAGGATCAGGGTGAGGAGGTGGAGGTTATGCATAGGTCGGCGAATCGTGTGGGGTGCTGGAGCGATGGGAGTGGTTCGCCGGAGTTTGGCTGGAGGTGGAGAAGGTGAGGGTGATCGGTGGGAAATAGGTGGCGACAGTAAGGGCTTTCAGTATAGAAAAGAAAGAGGGGAGGAAGAGGAGAAGTTCTACCTGCTAAGCTGGACGAGGAGGGGTTGGCGCAGGTGACAGTCGTATCGACTGTTGCCGGAGAAGAAATTGCCCAGAGGAAGGGGCGGCGGCGAGGAGAGGGCCGGAGAGGTGCCAGCTGGGTGCGGTGTGACGCGGAAAGATCGAGGGAAGGTAACCCTGCTGCTGGTAGTGCGGCAGGGTGACGAGGAGGAGGAGAGGCCGCCGGAGCAAGGGGGCGTCTGTCGGAGTGGGAAGGGAGGAATTTAGGGGGGTGTCTCCGTCAGATCCGAGCTACCGAAAGCGACAGACGGTGGTGGCTTTTATAGAGGCGAAATCAGAGAGGAGGGCGGAGGGAGACGACGTGCCTCCCTCGCCGGAGGATGGCCGGATCGCTACCCATACCTTCCGCGCGTTTGCACGGAAGGTGTGGGCGATGGCAGAGATCGTGGAGGTGTCCCTGCGACAGCAGACGTCGCAGGGGACACCCCGTTGTCTTGGCAGGGGGTTGCCCTCATCCTGCGTGGCGCCATGCCTCGCCGAAGTATGGCACTGCGCAGGGTTTTGCAGGGAGGAGCCAAATGCAAAAAATGATGAAGAGTTAGGGGCCAAAATGTGAGGGTTTCAAAAGTTGAGGGTCAAAAAGTAATGGATGAGGACCAAAATGAAAAGTTGGTCAAGAAGGTTTCTTCTTAGGCCCAAGTTTTTATACATGACTAATTAGGACCTAAGGATTCTGATGGTGAATTTTATTTCTAGATTAAACCTTGTTTGACCGGTCAATTTACGCAAAAATTTAAATTGAGTTGTTAATTGGGCATGGTTCTCAATGTAGGTCAAAATGGGTTCCTAAGGCCAAATTGAAAGTCCTAAACCATAGAGATTATTTTTCTATGAATTTTAGAGGGTTTATTTGATTTTTACCTTGCCTCGAACCACGTGAATCAAAGTGGGTTTGTTTTTTAGGGTTGCAGGCTGTGATTTAATTCCTTGGAGTTGCTGTAGCCCTTATTGAGTCATTTCATCCCACTTTTCTTCTTATTAGGTTGTTTTGACCTATGTTTGGACCCTGAGTTACCCTATTTTCAGATCAGATTGGTGAAATTACATTTTTACCCCTCAGTTTATGTTTTCTTTGCAAACTCAGAATCTCTCTGAGCCAAGCCTTTCTAAGGTTATGTAGGAGCTTTTATTCTCTGCATTAGATCAAAATGAGCTAGTTATGGCTCATGATGAGGTTCTCATCATACCCCCATGCCCAGCTTTTGCTAGCCGCTTAGCAAAAACTTAAGGTTTCAACCCTTATTCTAGACCGAGAAGTTCTTTAATAGCTTCAGATAAGTGCTTTTTCATTTAAACTTAGATTAGGTTATAATGCTGACCATAGGCTTAAAAGGTACTCTAGTACCAATCAAGATCCAAATCTTTCTAGCCTCAGCCTCAGTCCTTAGCAAAGGTTTTTAAGACCCACAAGAACTAACCCAAGGTTTATTGGACTTTGTAGTTAAAGTACCCGTGCTTGAAATGATTTTAGCCCTGGTTCAGTTCGCAGTGCGTTTTGTAAGAGAGAGAGGTAGAAAATTTTTCTGTTTTGGAGAGTTTTCTCTCTCTTTTTCTTTTAATTCTAGCTTAGGATTGGCTTTTTAACACGGTCTGTATCAAATTCCTTGCCCCCATCATCAATCCTCAAGGGTTCTTGGAGATCGATGCTTCGAGATAGCACCACCCATGGCAACCCCCAGAACCCTGGCTATTGAAATTTTGAGATAATCCCATCCATGGTGTTCCGTGGCCGCGTTCAGACCCTGGCAGTTGACACTTCGTGATAATGCCATCCATGGAATCTAAACCAGTAGGGTGCTTACATGCCCTCAGTAGGATATGTGAATATCCTAAGAGACAAGCACCGAGGAGATGATATTTTGTTACGCATCTTTGAGGGGATTTCCCGCCTCTCTACGCTGGGAACTCGTCCAAATCAACTTGTGTTAATCGGCCGCTCCTATTCTAGGTGTACTTTTCAGAATTTTTTCGACGCTTCTACGTGTTTTTAATTTTTACGCTTGCTGAACCAGGCTGTGTGTGAGGTTAGGGTGCTTAGGTTACTGAGTCCCGTAAACCAGAAGTTAGTTAGCGAGGTCAAATACTCCCTAAGCCATGGACCTAGTACTCAAGCTTTTCATTTTCCTCAACCTCTTGAGGATTGTCTAGATCCTAATGGATACTAAGAGTCTATCAAGAATGCCTACGGTTTGCGTTCTTACTAATCTTACCAAGCACTTTTCATTTCTTTTCTTGAAAAATGGTCTAGACTAAGGTTAATTCCTTAGCTTCTTACTAATGACTATTACTCTTTTCTTTCATCTTTTTGTGCTCCTTTTCATTTTGTTTCTCCACAAAATTTCCTTTCTCCTCTTATTCTCTCTTTTTTTTTTTTACAAGTTTTGCACTTATACCCCCCCCATGCCTAAGACTTGCAATGTCGTCATTGTGATTTAGGGGTTTTTATTTAGTTAATTTATTCCTTAAGACAGATATTTTTGTGAGTGAATGGGTTGGGATGAATTCTGCGGATGATTTCTAATCTCAGATGCAAGCATCTGGGATGGAGTCGGCTGTCTTAAAGGGTGAACCCTAAGTGCACAATGGTGTCAGAAAAAAGGTTTTAGATTTTTAAGAAATGACGGGCTGCCTCTCGTTAAGCACTGAGTTTTACGCCATCGGCCGGGCGCAGTAAGTTCAAGGGGAATGGAGGGTGAGGGATGATTCAGTCGAATCAGTAGAAGTCACATCAATGAACGGTTTGAGTCTTTGACCGTTCACGATGAAAGGTTCGGAATCATGGCTGAGTGGACTGATTTCAATGGCTCCATTTCCAAAAACCTGTCGGACTAAATACGGTCCGACCCACTTGGACCTCAGTTTCCCCGGGAAAAGTTTGAGTCGGGCATCAAAGAGTAGGACCTTTTGACCAGGATGAAAGATCTTTCTCGAGATGTGCTTGTCGTGGAAGGCTTTAACCCGCTCCTTGTAGATTCGCGAGTTCTCGTACGCGTCTAGGCGTAATTCATCGATCTTGCTGATTTGGAGTTTTCTGTGGGTTCCAGCCTTGGAAAGATCTAGATTACAGTTCCGTACTGCCCAATAGGCTTTATGCTCCAGTTCTACGGGAAGGTCACATGCCTTTCCATACACCAGTCTAAAGGGAGACATGCCCAATTGGGTCTTGTGGGCGGTCCTATAGGCCCACAATGCTTCCGGAAGTCGGGACGACCAGTCCTTCCTGTCAGGCCGAACAGTGACTTGCAGGATTTTCTTGATCTCCCGATTTGATAGCTCAGCTAGACCATTTGTTTGGGGATGGTAAGGAGTAGAGATTCGGTGAGACACCCCAAATTTGGCCATCAGTGACCTAAACTGAGCATTTGTAAAATGGGTCCCCCTATCAGAGATAATAGCACGGGGAATCCCGAACCTTGAGAAAATGTTTTGATGTATGAACTTAAGAATAATCTTGTGATTGCAGGTTCGGGTCGGTATGGCTTCGATCCATTTGGACACGTAGTCCACCGCAAGCAGAATGTACTCGAAACCATCCGAAACAGGAAAGGGGCCCATAAAATCAATCCCCCATACATCGAAGATTTCGCATACGAGAATCGGTTGCAAAGGCATCATGTCACGATGGTTCATGTTGCTCAAAGTCTGGCAACGACAGCATGCCTTGCAATGACTGTATGCATCTTTGAAAAGTGTAGGCCAGTAGAAGCCACACTGGAGGACTTTGGATGCGGTTTTATGCCCTGAGAAATGGCCACCGCATGCCTGGTCATGGGAGAAAGATATGATATTGCTGATTTCCTCTTTTGGGATGAATCTCCGAATAATTTGATCAGCACCTATGAGGAAAAGGTACGGGTCTTCCCAAATGTAATACTTGGAATCAGAACGCAATTTGTCTTTCTTGGCCTTTGGCCAATCAGACGGTGTCTGATGAGATGCCAAGTAGTTTACTATATCAGCAAACCATGGAAGTCTAGTACCAACAGAAAGCAGGTGCTCATCAGGAAAATGTTCCGTGATGGGTCCGGAAGGGTTGATGATCTCAGAAGGAAGACGAGACAGATGGTCGGCTACCACATTCTGCCTTCCCGCCTTGTCGCGAATCTCAAGATCGAATTCTTGCAACAGCAAGATCCAACGGATTAGTCGGGGCTTCGCGTCCTTCTTGGCAAGGAGATGCCTTACAGCCGTGTGATCCGAGTAAATGACGACATGGGAACCTAGCAGATACGATCGGAATTTTCCAAGGGAAAATACTATGGCTAGCAGCTCTTTCTCCGTAACCGTATAGTTACGCTGAGCCTCGTCAAGTGTCTTGCTAGCGTAGTAGATGACCACGGGTTTCCCGTTAGCTTTTTATCCTAGGACTGCTCCTACAGCGAAGTCAGACGCATCGCACATGATCTCAAAGGGTTGAGACCAGTCAGGGGATTGTAGGATAGGTGCCTGGGTGACTCGGTCACGCAGGTTTTCAAAGGCTAGCATGCATTCCTTGGAGATTTCAAAAGGTACATCCTTAGAGAGAAGAGAAGTCAAGGGGCGCGCGATTTTCGAGAAATATGGAATGAAACGGCGGTAAAAACCGACGTGCCCTAAAAAGGAACGGATGTCCCTGATCGAGCTAGGTACAGGAAGGCAAGAAATCAGATCAAGCTTAGCTCGATCCACCTAGATGCCTTTTTTCAAAATTGAGTGTCCCAGGACAATTCCCTCAGGCACCATGAAATGGCTCTTTTCCCAGGAAAGAACCAAGTTCACCTCAATGCATCGCCTGAGTATCAGGACCAAGTGTTGGAGGCAATCATCAAAAAATTCTCCAAAGACTGAAAAGTCATCCGTGAAGATTTCCAGGAAATCACCTACCATATCGGAGAATATGGCAAGCATGCACCGCTGAAAGGTAGCAGGTGCATTGCAACGATCGAAAGGCATCCTTCGGAAAGCATACGTTCTGAAGGGGCAGGTGAATGTGGTCTTTTCTTGGTCCTCAGGATGGATTGCCACCTGGTTATAACCGGAGTACCCGTCAAGAAAGCAGAAGAACCTATTTCCCGCTAGTTTCTCGAGAATTTGATCAATGAAGGGTAGTGGGAAATGATCCTTCTTCATGGAGGAATTGAGTCGGCGGTAATCTATACAGACTCTCCACGCATTGGCTACTCGGGTAGGAATGATTTCTCCGGTTTCAGTCGTTATGGTGGTGAGTCTTGCCTTCTTAGGCACAACCTGAATTGGGCTCACCCAACGACTATCGGAGATCGGGTAGATGATCCCGGCATCTAACCACTTAATGATCTCCTTTTTCATGACCTCCTGCAGATTAGGGTTTAAACATCTCTGCATTTCACGAGAAGGTCGTGCGCCCTCTTCTGAATAGATATGATGAGTACAATAAGAGGGGCTTATTCTAGTCAAATCATCGAGAGTCCACCCGATGGCTCTGCGATGTTGCTGGAGGACAGCAATCAGACGGGATTCCTGTTCGGGATTGAGGTTGGAATTGATAATCACAGGGAGGGTCTGATTGGAACCCAAAAAGATGTATTTCAAGTGAGCAGGAAGAGGCCTTAACTCGAGGATAGGGTTATCAGCGGCAGCGGGTGGTTCAGTGTAGAAGTGAGGTTCAAGGTTAGGAGTTACTGGGTTGTGTATGTCTGGATTCGACTCCTCTGTTTGCGGGTCAAGATCTTTCTGTGATTGATGAGGCATAATCGAGTCATTCTGGAAGTGTGATTCATCAACCAAAGTCCTGACGTCACAAATCTGTTCGATGACACCGCAATTAATTCCTTGTTGGGCCTTAAATATATCAATTTTTAAGGTTTGATCTCCAAATTTAAGCTCTATTTGGCCCTCCTCACAGCTGATGTTGGCTCTAGCAGTAGCCAAGAAAGGTCTCCCTAGAATGATTGGTGTATCCCTAGGGTTTTTAGGCGCGTCCATATCTAAGACTATAAAGTCCACTGGGAAATAGAAATCCCGCACTCTTACGATAACATCCTCGAGAATCCCTTTTGGCGACTTTATAGATCGATCTGCTAATTATAATGTCACCTCGATTGGTTTTAGCTCAGATTCTTCTAGATGATCAAGTAAGGATGTGGGTATCAGGTTTATGGATGCACCTAAGTCTAGCAAAGCTCTATCAAATTGGGTAGCACCTATCTTGCAGGAAATCAGGGGAGTACCAGGATCTTTTGCCTTGGGTGGGAGTTTACTGAGGATTACAGAGCTGGCTTGCTCTGACAGAACAATTGGGCTCCCACCCTTGGTTTGCGGCTTACGCTGGTGTGTACACACATTCTTTAAAAATCGTGCGTAAGCTAGTACGTGGCGGATTGCATCCATCAAGGGGATGTTTATGTGGACCTGCTCAAAGAGCTTGACCAGGTCCTCCTCAAGTGCCACAGGCTTGGTGGTCTTCTTTCCCTTGGTCAAGGCCTCGGGAAATGGGATCTTGGTTGGTTCTTCTAGGGTAGGTCCTGGTTGTGGATCAGGGATAGGGGTGGGGACGTCCTGGATTACTGTCCTAGGCTTGGGATCACTACCAGGCTTGGAGTGGTTCGGATGAGGTGGGTCTTGGGTTTCCTTACCACTAAGGGTCGTTACGGAATTAAGTCCTGCCTGGTTTTGGTTGGGATTGGGTAAGATAGCTTGCTGCTGGTAACCTGCAAAAGAAGTGGAGGCCTCTATCTCGTCAGGTGAAGGAACAGAGGGGGCTTGATAGATCATATGGGCATGGCCCGGGGTTGGGTTCATAACACGCCGCTGGGTTGGCACGTTATTAGGATTAGGCAGAGGTTGGGAAGGAAGAGTACCTAGCTGGCGAGAGTTTGCCAACTGGGTCAATTGGTTTCGGACCTCTGTAAGTTCGTCCTTGTGTTGTTTCTGGATAGCCGCATTCGTTCTTTGAATGTCAGCCAGGGTGTGAAGGATAAGGGACATTTGATCTTGATTTGGCCCAGATGGATAAGTAGGGTTGGGCTGAGGCTGAGGCAGCTGGTAAGGACGAGGAGGTTGTGGGCGGGGTTGGTAGGATGGTCTTTGGGAATTTCCTACCCACTGAAAGTTAGGATGGTTACGTCATCCAGGATTATAGGTGTTGGAGAACGGGTCGTTCTGTATGGCGTTGAAGTCCTCGTAGGTCTGAGGAACCTCCAGAGAGTTAGAGAAAGAGGGAATGGAATTTCCCTGGCAGGTGTAGAAGGAATCGGAAGGACCTCCGGGCAAAGATTTGGATGATGGGTCCATCCTAGGAGAAGATCGATGGAGAATGTTTTGCACAGTTTCCCTTGTGGAAGGAGGCTGTGCGAAAGGGTTATGCGCAGAGGTGGCTTGCTGCAGATGCTGAGTCAGTTCATCCACCTTCTTTTCGATAATCGAGACCTTGTCCAATCGACTGGCCATTAACTCCAAGTCAACTGATGCGGACAGGCCCTGCGTCTCGTGTGCTCCCCTGAGATTCGTCGCTGCGTGGGTATTCGTCCTGTCAAATAATCCCATGGAGTCATTGTTGATGGAGTTCTCGCACATGTTTTCGAGAATCTCCCACACGGTGTCTTCATGTTGACCCATGATATTTCCTACGCAGGTTGCATTGACGAAAAGACGGATGTCCTCACGGAGTCCCTAGTAAAAAGATTGGACTTGTTCCACTTTAGGAACTCCGTGATGGGGGCACTTTCTCATGAGATCCTGAAAACGATCCCATGCCTCATGGAGAGGTTCCCCTGTTTGTTGGGTGAAGTGTGTAATCTGATGGTGCAAGGCGTTGGTCCGTCCAACAGGGAAGAACTTTTTTAGGAACTCGGACTGAAGTTCTTCCCAATTGTTGATCGGCCGGGTCTGAGTTTGGTACCAATGGGCGGCCTTGTCCATAAGAGAAAAGGAGAACATCTTCATGAGAAGAATATCATGATTTTGTGCGTCTGACCGAAAAGTTTGGGCCAGATGCTTTAGTTGTTTGATGTGCTGGAAGGGATCTTCAGAATTAAGCCCATGGAATTTAGGTATAGCATGAATCATTTTGGGCTTTAATTCAGAATCAGGTCCTCCAATCGGGATTCTGACTCGAGGCTCGATGGCCACCGCAGCAGGATTATAATGGTCCCGCATCATGGGACGCTGCGGTGGGTGCACAAAGTTTTGGAAGAGGTCGTTGAGTCGCTGGAGCTGGTGCTCCAGATTATTTTCTTCCTCAACTGGCTGAGCCATGATGGGGGAAGAAGAAGAACTTGGTTCTGAATCAGAAGAGAGAATAATGTGAGGGGGTTGCTGCACAAACACGGGCGTCGAGGCTTGACCTTGATGAGAGTGAATTTCTAAAGGAGGTCTTAAGGGTGGTCTTAAGGACCTCCTACCGTACATGCACTATTGGAAGAGATGAGTTTAGATGGTGCTGGACCCAATCAAGACACCCAAAAATGTGCTGGGTGACTATAGAGGTACGGGGCAGATGGACCCCTTGATCAGAAAGATCGACCACCTGAGAATTTACTGGGCAGCCAGAGAGGGTGAGTCCCGCGAAGACACCTACACGGTAGAGCGTCCCCACGGGTTACAGGGTTTCCCCCACCCGACCTCTCTTGTCACTGCGGTTCCAGGTAGACCAGAATGGGGATCTTGACCTCTTAAGTCTACCGATTTTAGTTCAAGAGCAAGGTGCTTAGGGTTCCACTTGAACTTTAGTCTTTTAAGTGCAAAGAGTGACCTAATTTGAAGGTTAGTTGACCCAAATGGTCAACTTTACCTGCTAGTTTTGCTTATTAGGTCTTGTCTTTTAGGGTTCAAGTGTTTAAAGAGCCAATCTTATTTTAGGGTTTCTTTGGATAGTTATTTTCAATCAATGGTTTAGGCACACTTCTTTTGGATTTTCTCCATTCTTGATTTAAGTAGTGTGTCTCTAAAACCCTAATGTTGAATCTTATGTTGGCTCTATTTGGTCCAGTTAGTTCTTTGTTGGGTAATTAGGGCTCAAGCAAGAATGTGTTAGCCCTTAAATACCATTAATAGTGTGTAGGAATAATGGGTTGAAAACATGCAACTTTTTATGGTTTACTAAATATAGAAGACAGGTTAGCCCTATATTGCTTGTTCTTTTCTTTTCTTCCTCTTTAGAATTTAGGGGTTGAGAGGATAGAAAATTTCCAGTCCTTGGAGTGGTTGTCGTGTGGTTGCTTGTCTTCTTGATTTCCTGTAGTTGCACAAAAGAGAGGAGATTATTAGAACTGAAAAAAAAGAATGTTTACCTCTAGAATAGCCGTTGCTCCCCGGCAATGGCGCCAACTGGCAAAAGGGGTGGCAGCAACTAGCTTTTCTTAAGTCGTTGTAGTACAGATAGTTATTGCCATCATTTGCTAATATTTGTTACTCGGAAAATACAGTTCTCCCGAGGTCAAACTCAGGGAGCAAGTCGTAATCTAGAGATATACATGTTCTATTACAAAAATAAAGAGAGAGAGAGAGGGATGAAAGTTTGGCTCTTCTTCTTCTCTTCTTTCTTCCTCTTTGTCTTCTCTCCTCTTCGGCTTTTGTTCTTCGTGTTCTTCCTCTATTTCTTGGTTGGACGATCCTGTCTTTTTCTTCTTTTTATTTTCTTTGTTTCTTCTTTTCTTGCCTCAGATCTTCCTCCCGTGCTCTTCTTCTTTTCTTCTTGCTTCTCTTCTTCTTCTGCTTTCTGTTTCTTCACTTGGCTGCTCTGTGTTCCTCTCTTTCCTCTGCCTCGCCTTCCTTCTTCTTCTTTGCCTTCACCTGTCTTCAGGACGTCGTCTGATTTCTCAATCAGACGACTTAAATCGCTTGTTGCTACAGTGTCTCCCTTAGCTTCCTTCTTCTTCACCTGTGCCTGCACTCTCAAGAGTTCAGAGTCAGAGGGAAAAACCTACTCTACCCCCTCCCCCGCGCGTCTCTTTCTCTCTGAGTTCCCTCTTAGGACAGATCTCCCACAGCAACCGGGTAATCGGGTACGAGTCGCGCCCAGGTCCAGGCCCACCGGCGTACGGTGGTGGGCGAGGAGTGTAGGTCGGGTTAATCGGGTCGGGCCAGGTCCGTGGAGCGTGATCACGGACGAGGCCAGGTCGGGTGAGAGGGACCTCACCCCGTGGTCAGGAGGCAAACAGCATAAGGCACTTTTTGCCTTTATGTGCCCGCGCGCCTCTGAAAAGTTCCGAGGTGGGACTAAATGTCCCACCCTAATTGAGCGCCCGCAGCGGAGGGAGCAGCGGGCAATCATGGCTTCACGCGAGGCCTTCGCCCCAACTGCGAGCCTGGGATGCTTCGCGGAGACGCCCCGCGCAACCTGGGAGTCGAACCTGGGCGAAGGTGTGCCTGCACCTGCAGGTGAAGGAGCTCTGCCTGCTCAGTAGTGGCGACGGCGGGCGAGTCACCTGGTCACAGAAGAACGACCTCTCAGCGAAATCAGACAGGCGGGGGACCTTCGCCGTGGCACGGCGAAGGTGGTCAGAGGGTCTGCAGGGGGCGTGATGGAGCAAACAGGTCGCCTTAGGTCAAACTGCGAGCGAAGAAGTGGGTGTGTTCGGTGGGTTTGCAGAGGGCATTTGGTGGGCATTGGAAGGGCAGAGGAGGATCAGGGTTAGGAGGTGGAGGTTATGCACAGGTCGGCGAGCCGTGTGGGGTGCTGGAGCGATGGGAGTGGTTCGCCGGAGTTTGGCCGGAGGTGGAGAAGGTGAGGGTGATCGGTGGGAAATAGGTGGCGACAGTAATGGTTTTCAGTATAGAAAAGAAAGAGGGGAGGAAGGGGAGAAGTTCTACCTGCTAAGCTGGACGAGGAGGGGTTGGCGCAGGCGACTGTCGTATCGACTGTCGCCGGAGAAGAAATTGCCCAGAGGAAGGGGCGGCGGCGAGGAGAGGGCCGGAGAGGCGCCAGCTGGGTGCGGCGTGACGCGGAAAGATGGAGGGAAGGTAACCCTGCTGCTGGTAGTGCGACAGGGCGACGAGGAGGAGGAGGAGAGGCCGCCGGAGCAAGGGGGCGTCTGTCGGAGTGGGAAGGGAGGAATTTAGGGGGGTGTCTCCGTCAGATCCGAGCTACCGAAAGCGGCAAACGGTGGTGGCTTTTATAGAGGCGAAATCAGAGAGGAGGTGATAGCGATTTTACGCGGTTTGTTAAAATACGTCGTTGTAACGCGTAAATCCGCTTTCGCTCTTAAATTTATAATCCTAGATAGGGAAGTATCTAGGGTCGTCCAAGGAGGCAATATGGTTGCAAAATTGATTCTCTTGCTTGGAATATATCTCAACTTTATTTTTGGTAATTTTCAATATACCATTTTTTTTTTGTTTTTGAACTAAGGCAACATGCGAACTGATGGCGGGAAAAGTGTTTACACTTCCAATTAAGTAAACTACTCTAAAGTGGAAAGTAGAGCCTCTCCCTAAGCTCACTCTAAGCAAGTGGAGGCCTAGAATAATTAGGGAGAGGAAGTGAAGAATGCTGAAAATAAGCAAATAGAAATGCAAACAAGATATGCGAAGAAGGCAACTAGATTATTGATAAAGTGTTTAACAAAAATGCCTAGTAGAGGAATGCTTCTACTACTAGATAATTGAAATAAAGAAAGAAAACACAAATCCTCTAAATAGATGGTGAAGAAGAGGGCTTCTTGCTCCAAGGTTGGTGGCTCCCAAGCTTGAAAAGAATCCTTCAACTCCTTCCTTGCAGTACTCCGCCAAAGTGATGACCTCCAAGGCAAGCCCTAAGGGGGCGTGCCCTAAGTTTCTCTCCAAGGGTGGACGTCCACCCTAAGCTTTTCTCCTTTGCCTGGCCGTCCTCCTTGAAGTGGGAGAGTCCTCTTCCTTGGCGTGGCTCAAGTTGAAGAGAGTGGGGAGAAGAAGGCACCAAAAGGGCTGGTGATGTGCCCCTTTAATCTCCTTCTCTACTCCTTCTTCTTGGCCGTAGGTATAGGTGGTTTAGGTAGAAAATATACTAAGGGAGGATGCCCAAAAATGGTGGTAGGTGGTGGCTTTTTATAGAATAGGAGGGGGGCTATGGTGCCCCTTGAAATGGAGGGCTAGGATGGAAGGATGAGGGTGGTTGGTGATCCTATGGCTAGGGTGAGTTGGCGCCAACCCAAGGGGTGTTAAAGGGGGTGGTTATGGTGGTGTTGGTGTCTTTTGGTGGTGGAGAGACACCCCCATGTTGGCGCCAACATGGGGTCTTCTAGAAGGGGAGTTAGGTGGATGGTGGAGATGGATTCAAGGGGGATTGTGTGGTGGAGATGAGGGGGGATTTTGGAGGGAAAAGTGGCGCCACTAAGGGGTGGTTATGGGTAGTTTTTGGCGCCACTTTTAGGTGTCCTTTGGAGGTGGTGGGTAGGTTAGGTTGGTGCCAAGCAGGTTAGCTTATGTGGAGCTTAGGTGGAGCTAGTTGGGTGGAGTTGGTAGGTGGGTTTTTGGGGTGGTACAAGCCAAGGAAGTTGGAGCATAGTTAAGCTAAGCTAAGCTAAGCTAAGCTAGCTTAGCTAATGGAGGAGTAGAGGAGAAGGTGTTGGAGCTATGGTTTGGAGGGAGGAGCTGAGGAGAAGTCTGGAGCTGAAATTTGGAGCTGCCTGCTGCTGAAGAGGCTGGCATGGAGCTATTCTAGCTGGCTTAGCTTGCTAGTTCTTTGCTAGCTACTAAGCCGAGCTAAGGTAAGCTAGCTTCTACCATACTGAGCTAAGGTGAGCTGGGTCTGGTGCTCCCGGGGAGAATCAAGCTGGTTGAGGCAGCTAAGGTAGCTTAGCTCAACTGAGTTGGGCTAAGCTGAGTCCCTGTGAGCTGGACTTGAGCTTCCTGAGCTGGGATGAATTCTTCTTCAGCTGGTTGGAGCTGAGTGGAGCTGGATGTAGTTGGATCTGAGCTGGGGTGAACTCCTGTCAACTTAGCCGAGCTAACTAGAGCTCCCTGTGAACTAGTGGGAGCTGAGATGAGCTAGACTCAGCTAAGTTGAGCTGGATCTGAGCTGACTTGTGCTAGGGTGAGCTAAGGTGAACTCTCTTGAGCTTCCATCCAGCTGAGATTAGCTGAATGGAGCTGGGATGAGCTAACCCTAGTTCAAGTAATCTAGGTTCCAGCTATGGTGAGCTGGATCAAGCTGGGTTCCAACTAGTCTAGGCTTCTCCTTCACCAATTGCCTTCTTGAGTGCTAGGGTTTTAGGGATCTGTGAATCTGTACATCCCTAACACTCACAAAAACACATTAAAACAACAATAAAAAATGCAATGCATGCCTATCCTAATTTATGCCTAAATGCAGCCCAAAAACCCGTTGCGGAGAAAAATCCTAAGAGCTAGGTTAGTTTTAACGCATAAAAATGATGATAAACTGGTGTTTATCACACCCGCATGCTTATCTTTTGCTAGTCTCTTAGCAAAACGTTAATTTTTTTTTTTTTTTTTTGGAAAATGGAATTTTTGGGAAATCTAATTTTTTTGACTTTTGAGGAGAAAAAGAGATTAAGGGACCTTGGTAGATTAAAACACAGGAGATACGGGATTTGTTGGAGATAAACATCAGGATTTGTTTTTGGATCCAACCATTAGATAGAACGGGATCAATATATCCTCAGAAAATTCACAAATTAACCCCTTGTTAATTTAGATGACTTGAAATGTTTGTTTTTAGGATTTTTCTGGCTCGTGAATCTGATTCGCAACTTGCAAATTCCTTTAAAACCTTGTGTCGGTGCTTGTGAAAAGCCAACCTTAATAAGGACGTGTTATTATTATTATTATTTTTTTTTTTTTCTCCCCATGCTTATTTTTAGCTTAGTCTTACAACAGATGTGTCGGTATCATCATTCCCATTACCATTCCTCGAGGGGGCTCTGGCGCCAGTACTTCGGGATAGCACTGTCCATGACACCACCCAGGAGCTCACAACCCCAAAACACGATGCGGTGAAAAGGGGCGCTCCAAGCAAACTCAAGCTCTTGCTCCGACGCTATAGATAGAGCACCGTCCAAGACACTTGAGCTGCTGAAATGCGCTTTAATGCTCCGTCTAAAGATATGAAATATAGATATAGAGCAGCACCGAGGCGGTAACATGTTGACATCGTGTCCTCAAAGAAGGTTTTTTCCTTCTTCTCGACGGTGGGAACTCAAACCAATGATCTGCTTTAGACTTTTACTAAATCCAAACAAGGGAGTTTTTTCGAATTTTTAGTTATTTTTAAGTGTTGGCTTGTGTGTGAAAATTGACACAAGAAGTTTCTCAAGAACCGCAGGTTTTTGAATCAAAAACTAAGTCAAATACTTTCCATACTACAAAATAGGATCAAGTCACCTGAACTATCATGAGTTCAGGTGGAATTTTAGAGAAGGATATCTGATCTAGTCTAAAATAGACCCTGGAATTCTAATGATCAGATCCATATCCTCATCCTTAGTTTGTTAAAGATTAAATCCCATTGTACCAGAAGTGAATTTTTCGACCGTAGTCCCGATTTCAAAATTTTTCCTCAAAAAGTTTTCAATATTTTTTTTTTGTTTTTTTGTTTTTGTTTTTTATTTTTGGGTATGCAAGCAGGAAATAAATTAAAGAAAATTGCATGTTTTTAGGTTTTAAACATCCTAAATCGATCGTAAAAATTTAAAAACACCCCCCATGCTTAAGATATGCCATGTCCTCATGCATTAGGAGGGAAAAGGAATCACCTTAGTGAAGAACGGTCAGGTTTAGGATGAATAAAACCTGGAAAAAGAAGAAAAAAGGAAAGCAAGAAAATGATGGGTTACCTCCCATCCAGTGCTATCTTTTACGCCATTCAGCCGGGCGTGAAGGTATGCACGGAAGACGTAAGATCATGTAAATAATTGGACACTTGGATCCCCGCAAAAAAGGTGTCGTCTTCTAGATCCTTAAAAAATTGATTAGAAATAATATTGGGATCAAAGTTGGATGGAAAATGATAAGTGTAGCCTGAGTCTGGCCATGGGTTTAAATTAGGTTGGGTGCCAAACTCAGGCGGGGTTGGTGGCAGGTCCATTAGAAAGGGGTCGGGGAAGGAATGGTGAGGATTGGGTGAAGTTAGTGTGGAAAAGTTAGGTGCGTGAATAGTGGGTGGGTTAGGGGGGGTATCAGGAATAAATTTGGGGTCAAGACAAGTTTCCGGATCACAGATCTCGCCGACCACTGAGTCTGAATCAGAGTCCTCAAAAAGACTGTGGTCGGTAAGGGTATCTATTAACATTGTCTCCTCCACCATATTAGAAATTTCAGTATCTGAGTCCTCAAAGAAGTTATCATCATGGAATCTCCTGGAGGATTTAAAAATATCTAAGGTGATAGTTTGGCCTGCACAGTTGATATCCATTTTGCCTGTATGGCAATTGATATTTGCCTTTGCAGTAGCCAAAAAGGGGCATCCAAGGATTATTGGGGAGTCCAGTAATGATTCAGGTGCCTCAATGTCAAGAACCAGAAAGTCTGCAGGGAAGACACAATTCTGGACCTTGACTAATACATCCTCGACAATCCCACGAGGTTTGATTGTAGATCGGTCGGCTAATTGCAGGGTAACCTCAACGGGTTTTAATTCACCGATCTGAAATTCTTCGAATAAACTTGTGGGAATAATATTTACAGAGGCACCAAGATCAAGGAGGGCACGATTAAATGTAGTGTCATCAATAATTACAGAAATTAAAGGCGCCCCCGGATCTTTCATCTTAGGAGGCAGCTTACTCTGTATGACAGAGCTTACTGTCTCCGAAAGATGCACCTGTCCTAGATTTTTGGCCTGCCTTTTAGGAGTACAAATCTCCTTTAAAAATTTAGCATAGGCAGGTATATATTTAATGGCATCTAGGAGAGGGATATTGATATGAACTTGCCCAAATAGCTCCATGAGTTCTTCTGTAGTGGGCTCAGATTTCTTTCTTTTGTTGGTGGTAGGGTAGAGAGCTTGTGGGAAAGGGATAGGAATCTTGTCTTGAGATTTTTGTTGTTCTTTTTCTTCCTGATGGGGAGGTGGGGAGTCAACTTGCACATGTATCTTACCAGGTTCGTGCGAAGGCTCGGGGTCAGTGGTGGTTTTCCCACTCCTCAAGGTAACTGCATGTGCAGTCGGATTATTATTTGGAGGAGGTGGGGGGGCCTGTGATTGCAGGAACCTGGGCGGCTGCTGAGGTGGATTAGGAGGAGGCTGATTTGGATAATGTGGATTTCTGCCCATATAATGGTTCCCTTGGTGATTGGGATTGGGTATGGGTTGGGACGGAAGATGTCCTACAGGTCTTTGCGTGGGAGTAACCCCAATCTGATTGTTCAGATTTGTGATGTTGCGGGTTACTTCCGTCATTTTTGTTTGCATATCCTGCAGGGTCCGTAACATCTGGGCATTGATATCTTGTTGGGATGGCCCAGGATGGAAATTTGGATTCGACCCATACCCATTAAAATGATATGGTTGGGAGGAAACTTGATTATTCGAGGAGTAGTTCGGGTAATTTTTCCAATTGGAAGAATTTTTAAAGGGCTCCTGGATGGCAGAAATATTTTGGGTGGGGTTAAGATCTGGATAATTGAAATTCCCCAGTGAATCATGGGCAACCTCAGAATAATCAGCAGGAGTGGTGTTTAGATTGTGTAAATTTTCTCTTCGTGGAAAGTTAGGTTGGGTTAGATGTGGTCGTGGAGCTTGAATTGATGTGGCGAGTCTTTCCTCAATTTTCTTCTGATTAATATGCATCTGGTCGAGTTTCTGAGCGATCATTTGAAGACCGTCTTGGGCGACTGGGATAGATTGAGCGCCTATTTCATGAACAACAAACTGCGGGTTTTGGGTTCTGCAAAATGTGTTCATGGAAGCTTGGTTAAATGAGTTTTCACTCATTTCTTCAAATAGATCATAAGCACTTTCAGCATCTTTATTTAAGAAGTTGCCGCCACACGAGGCGTCGACAAATTGTCGGATTTGGTCTTCTAATCCATGATAGAAGATTTGCACGAGCTGCCACAAAGGAATCTCGTGGTGCGGGCAACTTCTTAAAAGGTCCTGAAATCTTTCCCAAGAATCATGGAAAGTTTCGCCAGATTTTTGGTGAAAGGTCGTAATAGATCTTCGTAAGGAATTGGTACGACCTATGGGAAAGAATTTCTTGAGGAAGGCACTCTTGAGTTGAGGCCATGTTGTAATGGGTCGGCCAATGGTCCTGAACCAATAAGCAGCCTTATCTTTAAGAGATAATGGAAAAAGCCGCATCAGCCATATGTCTTCTTGCACATTTCGGGAACGGGTTGTCTGTGCAAGAAGAGTTAGTTCTTCAAGGTGGCTGAAAGGGTCTTCCCTAGGAAGGCCATGAAAGTGTTTAATCAGGTTCAGGATGGCTGGCTTGATCTCAAAGTCCCCCTCCGGTATGACCACCCCTGGTCGTTCCTCATAATAAGACGGATCATAGAAATCTTTTAGAGGAACAACAGGCTGCTGACGGGGTGGTGGGTTTGGCCTTTGGATTGGCTAGGTTTTGGATGTTCCTAGTCAATGTTTGTTGATTGGAATTTAATTTATTAATCTGATCGGCCATCAATTTTAAAAGATCAGGTAGGGGGTCTTGATGTTGTGTGTGGGGCAACTCAAGATTGGGGAGCTCCAAGTGTGGGAAGTTACTGGTGGTTGGGTTTTGGGTGGAAGGGTTAGAATTAGGGTTAGAGGTGGGGTTAGAGGTAGACGTGGAAGGGTCAGTGGACCTATTTTGTTGTGTTTCCATTTTTTCAGGAGAAGACAGAAAAAGTGGTCTTTTTACGTGGGGGGCGAAATCAAATGGTCCTTCCAAGTGCGGATTTTGAGACCGTCGCCCGTGCATAAAATGGAAGAACGGGGAGGGGAGGAGAAGAGAAAGAGATGAGAGAAAGTGTGCAATTCAAACAAACAAAAACTCGACCTAACTTAATTGTGACTCCCTAATAATAACCTAAGACTTGGTCTATATAGGAAATAAGTAGTCAATAGTGAATACCCGTTCTATCAACAAATCTAGCCAAGTTGCTTAAGGGGAGGTTTGGGCCCAAACGTTTCCCAGGGAAAACCCCAGGTGCTTGTACAAACCCGCGCCTGGTCGTTTGACACGGCCCCTCAGCCTGAACACCAGATATAGATGACAGAATTGGTACTAACTAAAGAAAACTTAAGACCTAAATAGCAAGCCTAAGTTGATAAAGCCTTAGGGGTCAAGTTGCTACAAATTTTAATTAGGTCTAGGATTCTATAGTGCACACGGAATGTGGAGGGCGTTTATTGGGTTGTTGCCCTGTTATTTGATTTTTTTGTGTGTGTGCAAGAATTGGAGAGTGGCTCCAATGAAAATCAAGTTGTCACACAATTTTTTTTTTTTTTTATTTTTGTCTTTTAGGATTTGATTTAATTGAATGTATTTTAGGGTTTCTTTAGTTAAATTTTCAAACAAGTTTGAAAACCCACAATCAAAGGAAAACAAGTTGTATGGGTGATTGTATATTTCCTTTGAATTAATCCTCAAAAGAGAAAGAAAGAAACCCTAAGCCAATTATCCCTAAGACAGAAATTTAACTACCAATGAGTTATTTTTTAGGCTTTCAGAATTAAGTAGTGGTCCAAACAAGTCAAACAACACCACTACTTTGAATAAAATCAAACAAGGATTCCAGAAAAGATTTTTGTAAGATTTTATGAATTCGTTTGATAATTGTTTTGAATTTTTAATTGTACTGGTGTCAAAGTCCAGAAATAATACCTGTGGGTATTATGAACTTTTTAGTACTACCACCGACCTCAGAAAATTTTTATGATTTTATATGATATATAAAATTTCACAAGGATTCCAACAAGCTCAATTTCCCAAAAATTGGATGAGTATAAAAATTCTGAAAATTCGCGGACAGTAGCAAAACAGGAAGATAAGAGGGTATGACCTCTCTGCAATCCACGAATTTTCAAAAATTAAATACAAATCCAATTGATTTGAAATTTGGAACAAATGTTCCTAACTTAATTGGGAATCACTATATGAAATTTTATGATTTTAGGAGGCCTGGGGTGTTAGGAATCGATTTTTCAAGTCCGGACAGAAATCTGGACCCGAAAAATAGAACACCAATACTTGCAATGGAGTGGTGTTAAAGAAGCATACAAGCAAACAATGGATTTTAAAATGCACCACTCCACTTAATTTAAGTGTTTAGGGTCCTAAAAGCCAAGTTTAATATATTTTTGGTAGTTTTAATTATTTATGTGACCAGAAAGAGGAACCAACCTGAATTTTCGCGGGAATAAAAGGACCTTTGAGCTCTCTCTTCCAGATTCCCGCCTTCCCACTGTAGTTCCTGCACACACAAAAGAAAGAAAGAGAAGGGGATGAGATCCACTTCAAGCAAGAGAAAATGAGTTAATGCAAAGCCGTCCCTCCACGGCAACGGCGCCAAAAAATGATAGCGATTTTACGCGGTTTGTTAAAATACGTCGTTGTAACGCGTAAATCCGCTTTCGCTCTTAAATTTATAATCCTAGATAGGGAAGTATCTAGGGTCGTCCAAGGAGGCAATATGGTTGCAAAATTGATTCTCTTGCTTGGAATATATCTCAACTTTATTTTTGGTAATTTTCAATATACCATTTTTTTTTTGTTTTTGAACTAAGGCAACATGCGAACTGATGGCGGGAAAAGTGTTTACACTTCCAATTAAGTAAACTACTCTAAATTGGCAAGTAGAGCCTCTCCCTAAGCTCACTCTAAGCAAGTGGAGGCCTAGAATAATTAGGGAGAGGAAGTGAAGAATGCTGAAAATAAGCAAATAGAAATGCAAACAAGATATGCGAAGAAGGCAACTAGATAATTGATAAAGTGTTTAACAAAAATGCCTAGTAGAGGAATGCTTCTACTACTAGATAATTGAAATAAAGAAAGAAAACACAAATCCTCTAAATAGATGGTGAAGAAGAGGGCTTCTTGCTCCAAGGTTGGTGGCTCCCAAGCTTGAAAAGAATCCTTCAACTCCTTCCTTGCAGTACTCCGCCAAAGTGATGACCTCCAAGGCAAGCCCTAAGGGGGCGTGCCCTAAGTTTCTCTCCAAGGGTGGACGTCCACCCTAAGCTTTTCTCCTTTGCCTGGCCGTCCTCCTTGAAGTGGGAGAGTCCTCTTCCTTGGCGTGGCTCAAGTTGAAGAGAGTGGGGAGAAGAAGGCACCAAAAGGGCTGGTGATGTGCCCCTTTAATCTCCTTCTCTACTCCTTCTTCTTGGCCGTAGGTATAGGTGGTTTAGGTAGAAAATATACTAAGGGAGGATGCCCAAAAATGGTGGTAGGTGGTGGCTTTTTATAGAATAGGAGGGGGGCTATGGTGCCCTTTGAAATGGAGGGCTAGGATGGAAGGATGAGGGTGGTTGGTGATCCTATGGCTAGGGTGAGTTGGCGCCAACCCAAGGGGTGTTAAAGGGGGTGGTTATGGTGGTGTTGGTGTCTTTTGGTGGTGGAGAGACACCCCCATGTTGGCGCCAACATGGGGTCTTCTAGAAGGGGAGTTAGGTGGATGGTGGAGATGGATTCAAGGGGGATTGTGTGGTGGAGATGAGGGGGGATTTTGGAGGGAAAAGTGGCGCCACTAAGGGGTGGTTATGGGTAGTTTTTGGCACCACTTTTAGGTGTCTTTTGGAGGTGGTGGGTAGGTTAGGTTGGTGCCAAGTAGGTTAGCTTATGTGGAGCTTAGGTGGAGCTAGTTGGGTGGAGTTGGTAGGTGGGTTTTTGGGGTGGTACAAGCCAAGGAAGTTGGAGCATAGTTAAGCTAAGCTAAGCTAAGCTAAGCTAGATTAGCTAATGGAGGAGTAGAGGAGAAGGTGTTGGAGCTAGGGTTTGGAGGGAGGAGCTGAGGAGAAGTCTGGAGCTGAAATTTGGAGCTGGCTGCTGCTGAAGAGGCTGGCATGGAGCTATTCTAGCTGGCTTAGATTGCTGGTTCTTTGCTAGCTACTAAGCCGAGCTAAGGTAAGCTAGCTTCTACCATACTGAGCTAAGGTGAGCTGGGTCTGGTGCTCCCGGGGAAAATCAAGCTGGTTGAGGCAGCTAAGGTAGCTTAGCTCAACTGAGTTGAGCTAAGCTGAGTCCCTGTGAGCTGGACTTGAGCTTCCTGAGCTGGGATGAATTCTTCTTCAGCTGGTTGGAGCTGAGTGGAGCTGGATGTAGCTGGATCTGAGCTGGGGTGAACTCCTGTCAACTTAGCCGAGCTAACTAGAGCTCCCTGTGAACTAGTGGGAGCTGAGATGAGCTAGACTCAGCTAAGTTGAGCTGGATCTGAGCTGACTTGAGCTAGGGTGAGCTAAGGTGAACTCTCTTGAGCTGCCATCCAGCTGAGATTAGCTGAATGGAGCTGGGATGAGCTAACCCTAGTTCAAGTAAGCTAGGTTCCAGCTATGGTGAGCTGGATCAAGCTGGGTTCCAACTAGTCTGGGCTTCTCCTTCACCAATTGCCTTCTTGAGTGCTAGGGTTTTAGGGATCTGTGAATCTGTACATCCCTAACACTCACAAAAACACATTAAAACAACAATAAAAAATGCAATGCATGCCTATCCTAATTTATGCCTAAATGCAGCCCAAAAACTCGTTTGCGGAGAAAAATCCTAAGAGCTAGGTTAGTTTTAAAGCATAAAAATGATGATAAACTGGTGTTTATCAGGAGGGCAGAGGGAGACGACATGCCAACCTCGCCGGAGGATGGCCGGATCACGACCCATACCTTCCGCGCGTTTGCACGGAAGGTGTGGGCGATGGTAGAGATCGTGGAGGTGTCCCTGCGACAACAGACGTCGCAGGGGACACCCCGTTGTCTTGGCAAGGGGTCGCCCTCACCCTGCGCGGCGCCCTCACCCTGCGCGGCGCCATGCCTCACCGAAGTATGGCGCTGCGCAGGGTTTTGCAGGGAGGAGCCAAATGCAAAAAATGATGAAGAGTTAGGGGCCAAAATGCAAGGGTTTCAAAAGTTGAGGGTCAAAAAGTAATGGATGAGGACCAAAATGAAAAGTTGGTCAAGAAGGTTTCTTCTTAGGCCCAAGTTTTTATACATGACTAATTAGGACCTAAGGATTCTGATGGTGAATTTTATTTCTAGATTAAACCTTGTTTGACTGGTCAATTTACGCAAAAATTTAAATTGAGTTGTTAATTGGGCATGGTTCTCAATGTAGGTCAAAATGGGTTCCTAAGGCCAAATTGAAAGTCCTAAACCATAGAGATTATTTTTCTATGAATTTTAGAGGGTTTATTTGATTTTTACCTTGCCTCGAACCACGTGAATCAAAGTGGGTTTGTTTTTTAGGGTTGCAGGCTGTGATTTAATTCCTTGGAGTTGCTGTAGCCCTTATTGAGTCATTTCATCCCACTTTTCTTCTTATTAGGTTGTTTTGACCTATGTTTGGACCCTGAGTTACCCTATTTTCAGATCAGATTGGTGAAATTACATTTTTACCCCTCAGTTTATGTTTTCTTTGCAAACTCAGAATCTCTCTGAGCCAAGCCTTTCTAAGGTTATGTAGGAGCTTTTATTCTCTGCATTAGATCAAAATGAGCTAGTTATGGCTCATGATGAGGTTCTCATCAGAAATCCCGTGATTGTTTTGTAATTAAGATATTCTATTAAAACTGTAGATTTACCCCTATTTTAATGCATTCTCAGGATGGTTACGTAGTGAATTATGGCTCTTTGGCAGTTATGTAGGAGCATTTATCAATGGATTCTGACTAATTAAAGCTATATATGGCTAATGATGATGTTATCATTAATAAGCTCACATACTACTAATAGTTGCAAGTAAATACAAGATCAACAATAGATTAAGTCGTAGAACATCTATACTTAAGAAAAATCCACAAGAAATAGGTTTAAATTAAGTTTTAGAGGTTACCATGATCAATCAAAATGGTCGATCAAGATAGAGTCGGCGTGGTCATTAGAGACATGGTGAGCGTTGCCTGGCAAGGGAGGAGGATGCTTGGCATGGGTGAGTGTAACGACCCGGTTCCCGAGCCCCTACGAGACACGAGAACCGGACCGACTCAACTAATCCCAAGACCTAGTCGTCCAACGAGCAAGTAACCAAAAGAGCAGTAAAATAAACCACACTCAACATGAATATAACTAACAGTAAGAAAATACAGCAGCAAGGAAAGAAACTACTACAGTATATACCACCACAATAGTAGAACAACATTCATAACTAAATATGAACTGTAGGTAAAGAAAAGTACAGCGGAAACAAGAACTACTCACTATAACGGAACAAAAAGAGGTACAAGAAACAGTGGTAACTCTACTGGACCCTACTCGGCCCAGCGTCCTCTGCAGTCGCTGACCCTGGCTGCTCAACACCTGGTCCTGAAAGGTAACGAGTGTAACACGTCAGCAAAACGCTGAGTAGAGTGGCAACTAAAACTAAAGAAATAGTAGAGTGTACAGTAGCTGTTAAGTTCTGTTACTTTCTTTATTTAAGTCTTTCAATAATCTCACGATTTATCTATTTCTCAGATCTTTCACTTGATCTCGAATGTTCCTCATGGGAACGATCCTGATTGCAGTCTTTTCCGAACAGTAGAAGTAGCACGTGGTACTCTCCTGGCCGGGAGAGTCCCCCGTGGTGATCCTACTCTTAGTCAACCACCCCAAGGTTACTGACAGACATAACGGTGACTACGGCACGCACGGTAAACGCACGGGTAGCTAACCCGCTCTGGCACGCGGTCAGTCGTTTCCATTAACGGGTGCACCCAAAGCACAGCATGGAACCAGTATAGGGCAGAGCCCTCTCAGTAACAGGGGTCCAACCCCTCCACAGTAACCAAACAGGGGCCTTGCCCCTCCATAGTCTACGCACCCTCGCCTGACTACCCTGGTTTGCCCCAGCGGGCCTAACAAGTCGGTGTGGGAGGCTAGCAGAACCCCGGGGTCCGTGGAGTAGCTAGTACCTCCCTACACTAGTAGCTCTCCTCGGTACTACGTACGCGAGAGCCAGCAAGTCGGTACAGAGTGGCCAGTCCAAACCCTGGGTCCCTGGGGCGGCTGGCTCCGCTCTGCACTAAACAGGGGGACAGTCGCTCTCCTTGGTACTCTGTACTCAAGGGCCAGCTCACTTCTCCAATACTATTCCATTCACTTTCTAGGAGTTCTACTCCTACTTCCCCGTAGGGTTCCAGCTCAGAACGTCTAAGTTTCACCTTCCAGTTTCATGTTATCACAATCCAGTTTCTCAAACACATTTATTTATTCAACAGGCAGCTGTTAATTCGATTACAGGCAGCTATTTGTTCCTTTCCTTTTTTCCAATACTGCAGTATTCATCTGTTCCACTAGTTTTCCCATCCTAGGATTCATGCCGTATCCTAGGATCTATCATACAATCTAGTTTTTCAGCCCTAGGATTCATGCAACACCTACGATCTATCATTCAATCTGTTTTTCATTCCTAGGATTCATGCAATGTCCTAGGTTCTATTTATGATTCCACAATTTAACAGGTTATACTTAAAAGCCACTCTACCAGGTACGACGGGAGTAATGGGGGCGTGATCGGGAATCCCGCATGCCTCTGTGACCCCTAAGACTGCAACGGAATGAGGTCCTATCACAAGGATCAAACACAAGTAGCATCTCAAAATAGTGTATAGCTACTGTAGAAGGGTAGAGGATTTAATTCCGGAAAGAACGCAACTCGAAATGCGGAAAACGGAACCCGAACTGGCCCTCAACGGGTCGAAAACGACGACACTGTGCAAAATCAGACGTCTAGAACTTCTTCCAGACGTCTTAAAAATTGGATCAGAGAATTACCTTGTTATTCGTGGTTTCTCAGACGTCCAGAAGCCTACGGAGACGTCTGGCCTAGTTCCCAGTCGTCCGATGGTCACCCCAGACGTCTGGAGGTCACTCTCGCCGTCTGGTACTACAACCAGACGTCTGATTCGCGTTGGATGGTGAATCACCGAGCCTGCACACACCCATCTCCCTCCCTCAGTATGGTCAGTCGACAAGAAGGAAGAAGAAGATGGAAAACTCACCTTTCAGACGTCTGGACAGTCTTCCAGACGTCGACCTCGCCGTCTGGCTATCAGCACAGACGTCTGATTCTGGAAATTTTTCCAGAACCAGGGCGCCACTCGCCCTCCGCTCGAGACGCCGCCCGCGTCGCACCTCGTGCGCCTGCTGCTCGAGCCGCAGCAGGCCTCCCGCATCGTTCTGCGCCCGCTGCGCTCCCCGCCGGCCAGCCCTGGCAGCCCCGGGGAGGTCGCCCTCACGGCTGAGCACCGCTCTCGCACGCAGCACCCCCTCTGTGCTGACTGCGGCCGTCGCCGCCGCGGCAACCCCGCGCTCGCTCTCGCGCACTGGAAGGAGAAGAGGAAAGGGGTGGAGGCGACAGGAGAGAGCACGTGGCCTTTTAAGGCCGCGTGAGGAGGAGAGAGAGAGACTGCAGCGGCGAGAATCTGCAGCCGCAGGAGCGAATATGCGGTCTGCGTACTCAGGCGCGCAGACGACCCGCGCATGTCGAAAATAACCGATTTCTAGATGTCTGGAAACGATCCCAGACATCTGGTAAGACGTCTGGAAGTGACCCCAGACGTCTGGCCCGACGTCTGGGCCACCTCTCAGACGTCTTAAAAGACGTCTGGGGCGTGCATTCGTTACAATATAACAAACTCAAAGGAAGTTTCGTCCCCAAAACTTGCGTCAACTAGGGTGCGGGAAAAGACATCAAAATAACCATAACAACTCAAAGAGGACCGAAGCCGGTCCGAAAGACGTACCCGCGAAAAGCTCCGGGTACCGCTCCCGCATTGCAGCCTCAGGCTCCCAGGTAGCCTTCTCGTACCGCTGGCTCCTCCACAAAACCTTTACCAGGGGTACTTGCTTTCGTCTCAAACTGCGGACGGCTCGGTCTAGGATCTGCACTGGCCGCTCGGGGTAGGTCAGGTCGTCGCCCACCTCGACGCTCTCGTGACTCAGTACGTGACTGGGATCGGCTACGTACTTCCTGGGGTTGGACACGTGGAACACGCCGTGCACACCAGAAAGCTGCGGGGGGAGGGCAAGCCTGTAAGCAATGGGTCCAACCCGCTCCAGGACCTCAAAGGGCCCCACAAACCTCGGCGCGAGCTTCCCTCTCACCCCAAACCGATGTAAGCCCTTCATGGGCGAGACACGAAGGAAGATGTGGTCCCCAACCTCAAACTGCACCTCTCTGCGTCTCCGATCCGCGTAGCTCTTCTGTCTGCTCCTGACAGTGCGGAGTCGTCTATGGATCTACTCAACTACCTCCTGACTCTGCCAGATCAACCTGGGGCCAACCTCCCACTTGGTCCCCACCTCAACCCAACTTAAGGGTGCCGTACACCTCCGTCCGTACAGATCCTCGTAGGGAGCCATGCCGATACTCGAGTGATAACTGTTGTTGTATGCAAACTCCGCTAGGGGCAGGTGCTCCTCCCAAGAGCCCCTCCAGTCCAGTACACAGGCACGTAAAAGGTCCTCAAATCGTGGTACATTTTCGTGTTTCCGGGATGTATGGTGAATCTGGAACCGTGTACTTCAGTCAGGAGCTCTCTCAATAGCTCCTCGTCTCTGGGAGCGCACAACCGTCCCCTCAAGCGCAGCACCTGGTCTGTGAAGGAGAAGTCCCCTGGGTCTCCCAACAGTACTTTGTCGCACAAGGACTGCAAGTACGGATCGGTCATCTGTCCTGTGATGATGCGGTCCATCAGCTCTGGCCTGGTCTGCCGTGTCACCGTCACTGCCCCACAGTACCCTCGTAACTCTAGAGGTCGCCAACTGCCCACCTCCTCCAAAAGGCTCCAACTCTGTAACTGTAGACTGGCCAAGTGTGCGGGCGCCTTACGGCTCAAGGCGTCAGCCACCACATTGGCCTTTCCTGGGTGGTAGGAGATGCTGCAGTCGTAGTCCTTCAGGAGCTCCAACCAACGTCTCTGTCTCATGTTGAGCTCCTTCTGATCAAAAAGGTATCTGAGGCTCTTGTGATCTGTGAAAATCTCAAAGGTCTCACCGTACAAGTAGTGCCTCCAAGTCTTCAGCACGAAGACAACAGCTGCCAACTCTAAGTCGTGGGTAGGGTAGGTATGCTCATCGGGCTTCAGTTGCCGTGAACCGTAAGCGACAACGTGACCCCTCTGCATGAGCACACCTCCTAACCCCTGAAAGGAGGCGTCCGTGTACACAACGAACCCACCACTACTGTCAGGGATGGTGAGCACGGGAGCCGAGGTCAACCTCTCCTTCAGCTCCAGAAAACACGCCTCACAGCCGTCTGTCCAAGCGAAAGGCACGTCCTTCCGGGTCAACTGTGTCATAGGATGCGCAATCTGTGAAAATCCTCTGATGAATCGTCTGTAGTAGCTTGCTAGTCCCAGGAAACTGCGAATCTCAGTACTGAACGCGGTCTCTCCCACCTGAGCACTGCCTCAACCTTGGCTGGGTCCACTGCCAAGCCGTCTCCAGAGATCACATGACCTAGGAAGGTCACCTCCCTCAACCAGAACTCGCACTTGCTGTATTTGGCGTACAGCCGGCGTCGTCTCAGAGTGTCCAGAACCATCCGCAAGTGTTGTCCGTGCTGCGTCCGATCTCTAGAATAGATGAGTACATCATCTATGAAAACCACCACGAATTGGTCCAAGTACGGTCTAAACACCCGGTTCATCAGGTCCAAGAAAGCAGCGGGGGCATTGGTCAGCCCAAACGGCATGACCAAAAACTCGTGTGTCCGTACCGGGTGTGGAAAGCTGTCTTGGAGACGTCGGTCTCCCTGATCCTCAACTGGTGGTATCCAGACCTCAAGTCGATCTTGGAAAACACCGTGGCACCCCACAACTGGTCAAACAAGTCGTCGATCCTCGGCAGCAGATATCTGTTCTTGATGGTGACCCTATTCAGCTATCGGTAGTCCACACAAAGGCGTAAGGTCCCATCCTTCTTCTTCACAAACAGTACCGGGGCTCCCCAGGGAGACGCACTAGGCCTCACGAAACCCTTCTCCAGAAGGTCCTGTAACTGAGACTTGAGCTCTCACAGCTCAAGCGGTGCCATCCTATATGGCGGGGTGGAGATGGGGCTGGTCCCTGGTACTAGTGAGATCTCAAACTTGATCTCACGCTCGGGCGGCAGTCCTGGTAACTCGTCTGGAAACACGTCAGGGTACTCTCAGACCACCGGGATGCTCTGGAAGTTTGCCACAGGGCTGGGCTCTGCCACCACACAAGCTCGGAAGCCCTCACACCCCTGGCTCAAAAGTCTCGCCGCTCGAAATGCCGAAATGCACCTGAAACCTCCGTCCACTGGCTGTCTGTGAAACTCGAAAGAAGGCAACTCCGGAATGGAGAAGATGATCTTCCTCTCAAAATAGTCCACCAAGGCGTGGTAAGTGGACAGCCAATCCATCCCCAGAATCACTCCAAAGTCCTCCATCTATATCATAATCAGGTCAGCTGGCAGGCTATGTCCCCCGACGCTGACCTCGCAATCCGTGTACACCTCCTCAGCTACAAACAGCTGACCACTCGGACCTCTGATTACGAACGGATTCTCTAACAATGTATAATCCTGGTCCAAACTAACTGCGAAACTGGCTGCGACAAACGAGTGCGTAGCGCCGGAATCGAAAAGCGTGTAAACGAGTCTGCCGAAAACTGAAACCATACCTGCTACCACTGATTCCGAAGCTCTGGCGTCCCTGTGTGTTAGGGCGTTGATACTCCCCTCATCTCTAGGTGCGGACGAAGCAGCCACACTCTACGTCGGACGGGTACGTGCTGGCCGGTACCCTCCTCGCGACTGCTGTCCTCCTCCTCGCGCCTGGGAACCGCGGCCTCCTGCACGCCCTCCAATGCTCTACGCGAGGAGTATCTGCTGACCTCCTGCCCTAGACGGGTAGTCCCTCTTGATGTGGCCCGGCTGGCCACACTGGTAATAGAGGGGAACCCGACTCCCGCCCTCATTGGGTCCCTGCTATCGGCTAGACGGGGGTTCGGTGCTGGCGACTGGCCCCTATCGAGGGCCCCCAAAGGCTACTGATGGCCCTACAAAACGTGATGGCTCTCCTGCAGACGCCACATGTCTCCGTTCTCGCCGGCCCTGTGAGAAGTCTGGCTGGAAGGGCCTCTTCCGCCCGCCGTCGGTGTCTCGCGCGGACGGGTTGGTCTCCTCGTAAGTCATAGCTGCCTCTACCACCCTCGAAAACGTAGGCAGCTTCAGGGGTTTGACATACCCCCGGATCGTAGGCTGGAGCCCCTCGGTGAACCTCCAAAGGCGCTCCTCCTCAGTGGCTACCGCTGTCGCTGCAAAGCGGGATAGCTCCAAGAAACACGTGCGGTACGCACTCACTGTCATCGTCCCTTAGCGGAGAGTGTGGAACTCCCGCCTCCTCTGGTCCTGCCACGTCTGGGGAAAGTATTGCTCGTAGAAGAGGGTGACGAACTGGTCCCACGACGAGGCATCTCCAGCAAGGAGACGCGAAACAAAATGGAACACATCACTACGGAACGATACCGAACGGAAACGTCTAAGAACTCATGTCAAGAGATATGTTGTGGTGGCTACTCTAGTTATAGACATGTGAATTGGTTATTTTCCAGTCAGTTGATTCACTTCTCGGGACGACCTTGCTCTGATACCATCTTGTAACGACCTGGTTCCCGAGCCCCTACGAGACACGAGAATCGGACCGACTCAACTAATCCCAAGACCTAGTCGTCCAACGAGGAAGCAACCAAAAGAGCAGTAAAATAAACCACATTCAACATGAATATAACTAACAGTAAGAAAATACAGCAGCAAGGAAAGAAACTACTACAGTATATACCACCACAACAGTAGAACAACATTCATAACTAAATATGAACTACATGTAAAGAAAAGTACAGCGGAAACAAGAACTACTCACTATAACGGAACAAAAAGAGGTACAAGAAACAGTGGTAACTCTACTGGACCCTACTCGGCCTAGCATCCTCTGCAGCCGCTGACCCTGACTGCTCAACACCTGGTCTTGAAAGGTAACGTGTGTAACACGTCAGCAAAACAATGAGTAGAGTGGCAACTAAAACTAAAGAAACAGTAGAGTGTACAGTAGCAGTTAAGTTCTGTTACTTTCTTTATTTAAGTCTTTCAATTATCTCACGATTTATCTATTTCTTAGATCTTTCACTTGATCTCGAATGTTCCTCATGGGAATGATCTTGATTGCAGTCTTTTCCGAACAGTAGAAGTAGCATGTGGTGCTCTCTTGGCCGGGAGAGTCCCCCGTGGTGATCCTACTCTCAGTCAACCACCCCAAGGTCACTGACAGACGTAACGGTGACTACGGCACGTGCGGTAAACGCACGGGTAGCTAACCTGCACTGGCACGCGGTCAGTCGTTTCCGTTAACGGGTGCGCCCAAAGCACAGCACGGAACCAGTACAGGACAGAGCCCTCTCAGTAACAGGGGTCCAACCCCTCCATAGTAACCAAACAGGGGCCTTGCCCCTCCACAGTCCGCGCACCCTCGCCTGACTACCCTGGTTTGCCCCAGCGGGCCTAACAAGTCGGTGTGGGAGGCTAGCAGAACCTCGGGGCCCGTGGGGTAGCTAGTACCTCCCTACACTAGTAGCTCTCCTCGGTACTACGTACGCGAGGGCCAGCAAGTCGGTACAGAGTGGCCAGTCCTAACCCCGGGTCCCTGGGGCGGCTGGCTCCGCTCTACACTAAACAGGAGGACAGTCGCTCTCCTTGGTACTCCGTACTCAAGGGCCAGCTCACTTCCCCAATACTATTCCATTCACTTTCCAGGAGTTCTACTCCTACTTCCCCATAGGGTTCCAGCTCAGAACATCTAAGTTTCACCTTCCAGTTTCACGTTATCACAATCCATGTTCTCAAACACGTTTATTTCTTCAGCAGGCAGCTGTTAATTCGATTACAAGCAGCTATTTGTTCCTTTCCATTTTTCCAATATTGCAGTATTCATCTGTTCCACTAGTTTTCCCGTCCTAGGATTCATGCCGTATCCTAGGATCTATCATACAATCTAGTTTTTCAGCCCTAGGATTCATGCAACACCTAGGATCTATCATTCAATCTGTTTTTCATTCCTAGGATTCATGCAATGTCCTAGGTTCTATTTGTGATTCCACAATTTAACAGGTTATACTTAAAAGCCACTCTACCAGGTACGACGGGAGTAATGGGGGCGTGATCGGGAATCCCGCGTGCCTCCGCGACCCCCAAGACTGCAATGGAACGAGGTCCTATCACAAGGATCAAACACAAGGAGTGTCTCAAAACAGTGTATAGCTACTGTAGACGGGTAGAGGATTTAATTCCGGAAAGAACGCAACTCGAAATGTGGAAAATGGAACCCGAACGGGCCCTCAACGGGTCAAAAACGACGACACTATGCAAAATCAGACGTCTGGAACTTCTTCCAGAAGTCTTAAAAAGTGGATCAGAGAATTACCTTGTTCTTCGTGGTTTCTCAAACGTCCAGAAGCCTGCGGGGACGTCTGGCCTAGTTCCCAGTCGTCCGATGGTCACCCCAGACGTCTGGAGGTCACTCCCGCCGTCTGGTACTACAACCAGACATCTGATTCACGTTGGATGGCGAATCACCGAGCCTGCGCACACCCATTTCCCTCCCTCAGTACGGTCAGTCGAGAAGAAGGAAGAAGAAGACGGAAAACTCACCTTTCAGACGTCTGGACAGTCTTCCAGACGTCGACCTCGCCGTCTGGCTATCAGCACAGATGTCTGATTCTGGAAATTTTTCTAGAACCAGGGCGCCACTCGCCCTCCGCTTGCGACGCTGCCCGAGTCGCACCTCGTGCGCCTGCTGCTCAAGCTGCAGCAGGCCTCCTGTGTCGTTCTGCGCCCGCTGCGCTCCCCGCCGGCCAGCCCTGGCAGCCCCGGCGAGCTCGCCCTCACGGCTGAGCGCCGCTCTCGCACGCAGCACCCCCTCCACGCTCACTGCGGCCGTCACCGCCGCAGCAACCCCGCGCCCGCTCTCACGCTCGCTCTTGCGCACTAGAAGGACAAGAGGAAAGGGGTGGAGGCGACAGGAGAGAGCGCGTGGCCTTTTAAGGCCACGCGAGGAGGTGAGAGAGAGACTACAGCGACGAGAATCTGCAGCCGCAGGAGCGAATATGCAGTCTGCGCGCTCAGGCGCGCAGAGGAGCCGCGTGTGTCGAAAATAACTGATTTCGAAACGTCTGGAAACGATCCAAGACGTCTAGTAAGACGTCTGGAAGTGACCCCAGACGTCTGGTCCGACGTCTGGGCCACCTCCCAGATGTCTTAAAAGACGTCTGGGGCGTGCGTTCGTTACAGTGAGCTCATGAGGAGTTTGTCCACGGTGTCGACGGCATCATTGGAAAGAGAGATGAGGCAAAGATGTCTATGGCCAAAGAGAGAGAGAGAGCCGAGGAAGGAAGATCAAGGATCGATCTATCTCCAAGAAGAGGTCGGTGTTGGTTGGTGTCACTAGAGATCTTTGGTCGGTGAAGGTGGTGGTCGAATAAGAAGAGGTGGCAGCGGTGTCTTTGGTTGATTGAGAGAAAGTGGGGAACAAAAGGTGGGGTTGGATATGGGGTAGGTGTTGAGTAAAAGAATAGTTTTGAGGTACAAAGTAGGTGTTTTATATAAAGTGGGGTAGCTAAGTAAGGTAAAAACATTTTGGGTAGGTAATCACAAAGATTGGGTATGGTTTAGGTGGTTGGAAACGAGATTAGAGGTGATTAGGATTGAAAACATGGATTTGCTTTCCGTCCAGATTTGGTTGATCAAAACATTGTCTTGGTCAATCAAAAAAGAAGTTGATGAATCATGTAAATACATTGGTCGATCAAGGTTTAAAGTTTTGGAGGGAAATTTTTCACCTAAACTAATTGGTCGATCAAACTTCAAATTTTTGGAGGGGAAAATCCCTCCAAGAATTTGGTCGATCAATTTAAGAAGATTAATCGATCAAACAGTTTGGTTGATAAATTTGTAAATTTTGATCAATCAAAGGCTAAAAACAAGTCAATCAAAATTATTCAATTAGCTCTTTATTCTTGATAAACCTAATATATGGTAGATAAAATTAAATCTATCTTTTCGAAGAGGTTTTGTAAATATATCAGTTGTGACTGTCAGTTTTGACAAACTCTAAGTTGATTTCACCTTTTAAGACATAGTCCATTAGGAAAAGATGCCTAACATCAATGTGTTAGTCTTAGAATGTTGAACAAGTTTCCTAGACAAATTGATGGCACTAGTGTTGTCACAAAGTATTTTGTTATTTTTATAAGATAAGCCAAAATCTTCTTGTGTTTAATTTCTTTCATCAAAAATAGTTTGAACAAGCTAATGATGCAACTACAAATTCAACTTTTGTTGTAGATAGTGAAACTGTATGTTTTTTTCTAAAGAACTAAGGACTAGGGAATTTTCGAGAAATTTACACATTCCACTAGTACTCTTGCGGTTAGTGAAGCTACTTGCATAATCACCATCACAATAGGAATAAAGATCTAATGTGGCTGACTTAGGATAGAATAGTCGTAGGTTTGATGTGTAATTTAGGTATTTCAGAATTCTTTTAACAGCATTTAGGTGTGTTTCTTTAGGGTTAACTTGAAAACGTGCACATAAACAAGTGCTAAACAAAATAACAGGTCTACTATCTATTAAGTATAGTAGAGAACCTATTATGCTTCTGTATAATTTCTAATCTACAGACTTACTAGTTTCATCACTTTTGAGTTGAGTGGAAGCTGCCATTGGTGTTTCCTTCCCTTTCACCTTGTCCATGGAGAATTTCTTCAAAATATCCATCGTATACTTTGTTTGAGAGATGAAAATCCTGGAGGATAGTTGGTTAATTTGAGGACCAAGAAAGAACTGAAGTTCTCCCATCATACTCATCTCAAATTGATCCTACATAACCTTGGCAAACTCTTAGCATAGGAGATCATTAGTAGCACTGAAAATGATGTCATCAACATAAAATCATATTAATAAAAGATCATTTTCTTTTCTTTTTGTAAATAAAGTTGGATCTACCTTGCCATTGTTAAAGTCATTTTTGATTAGGTAAGTTTTTAATCTATCATACCAAGCTCGAGGAACTTATCTCAGACCATATAATGCTTTATTCAATTTATACACATATTCTGGATGGGTTTACATCTTCAAATCCTAGGGTTTGTATGACATAGACTTCCTCCTTGATGAATTCATTTAGAAATGTGCTTTTGATGTCCATCTGAAAGAGTTTAAACTCCATGTGGGTGGCAAAGGCTAACAGCATTCTAATAGATTCCAGGCAAGCTACAAATGCATATGTTTCATCAAAATCAATTCCTTCTTCTTGATTATAACCTTGGGCCACAAGTCTAGCTTTGTTCCTTACTACTCCTGATTCATTCAGTTTATTCCTGAAAGGCTATTTGGTTCCTATTATAGTCTAAGAGTTAATTTTTGGAATAAGTTCCCATACTTGATCTCTTGCAAATTGATTTAATTCCTCTTCCATTGAAATGATCTAGCAATCATTAGAAAATTCATCCTTGACATTTTTGGGTTCTAGTTGAGAAACAAAAGCTGTAAAGACTAAGGTGTTAGCTGAAGATCATGTTCGAACTCCATTGGATAGGTCTCCTATCAGATGTTCTTTTGAATGATCCCTCATATAAGATATATCTTTTGGTAATTCATTGGATATGTCGTCTTCTGGTATGTTTGAAGGATCCCCAATGTAGTCATCATGATCATTTAGAGAAGATTGTGGATAAGCTAAAGTCTCATCAAAAGATACGTGCAAAGTTTCCTCAACAACATAATTTGCCTTATTAAACACTCTATAGGCTTTACTTCTAGTGGAGTAACCTAAGAAGATTCCTTCCAAGCTCTTAGCATCAAACTTATCCAGGTTATCCTTTGTGTTTAGTATAAAACATTTACAACCAAATATCTCGAAATATCAAATTCTAGGTCTTCTTCCACGATAGAGTTCAAAGGGTGTTTTTTTTAGGATGGGTCTAATCAGGGATCTATTCTAGATATAGCAAGTAGTGTTTACAGCCTCAGCCCAAAAGTATCAAGGTAGCTTTGACTCACACAGTATTGTGCGAGTACACTCTTACAAAGTCCTATTTTTTCTTTCAACAACTACATTTTGAGGTGTGGCTCTTGGAAAGGAAAATTGATGTTTTATCTCATAATGATCATAGAATTTAGAGAAAGATTGATTCTCAAATTCTCCACCATGATCACTCCTTATCCTAATGACTTCTAATCTTTTCTCATTTTGTAATTTTCTTACCAATTTACTAAAAACATCAATAAGCAGATCCTTACTTTTCAAGAAAGATACCCAGGTATATCTTGAAAAATCATCAATTATGAATAGACAATATCTGTACCCACTTAAGCTTTCAGATTTAGTTGGTCCAAATAAGTCTAGGTGAAGTAACTTCAGGAGTTGAGAGGTGCTAACAATCCTTTTAGGTTTTGAAGAGTTGTTGGTTTGTTTGCCAATTTCACAAGAATCGTAAACTTTACTTTTCTTCAAAATGATCTTTGGTAGACCTTTAATGAGCTCATGTTTCACAAGCTTACTGATATTCTTCATGTAAACATGACCTAGCCATTTGTGCCAAAGTATTGCCTCATCGTCAGATGTGACAAGACATTCAATGTTGTCGCATTTGTCAAAGTTGACAATATAAATGTCTTTATGTCTTTGTCCTCTAAGAAGAACTTGTTTGGTTTCTTTATCTCTTATTTTAAAGCCTATTGAATTGAAAGTAATTTTGTAGCCTTTATCATAGATTTGACTTACACTAAGCAAATTATATTTTAGTCCTTTAACTAAGTGCACATTATCAAATGAGGCAGAAGAGTTACCAATTTGTCAAGTACCAATAATATGGCCCTTGTGGTTGTTCTCAAATGTGACTATACCACCTTCCTAGCGGTTGAGCTATAGGAATAGGCTTTCCTCTCCTGTCATGTGCTTTGAACATCCACTATCCATGATCTAGCTCCTTTCTTCTTGATCCTCATCTTCTAGAGCCATGAGTCTTAGAAGAGCTTCCTCACAAGAGGTCTCTTTTTCTTTTGAGCTTGAGTCAGACTCATCGCAGGTTGCTTGAAGAGCTTTCTTCTTTCCATCTTTCATCTGAAATTTCTTTTCCTTCTCCAATTCCTTTCTGAGTGGACAATCCTTTCTGCTGTGTCCCTTTTGCAATTGTAGCAGATGATGGTGCCTTCCTTGGACTCTGCCTTCTTTCTCTAATTATTTTTGTTGTTGAGAACCTTCTTGAACTTCCTTGAGAGAAGAGCTATATCATCTTCTTCATCTTCACTTGACGTCTCCTCTGATTGATCATTGGCTTCAAGTGCTGTAGTCTTCTTTTTAACTCCTTTTCTTTCATGCTCCTTTATATGTTGAAGCTGGACCTTGTATGCCATCAAACACCAAGATCGTTTAGTCTTATGGTAGAAAGATCTTTCGATTCTTGATTGGCAGTCATCTTTATTTCCCAATCACTGGTGAGAGATCGGAGGATATTTCGCACCAAAGCTTCATTCTTGATCTCTTGATCTAGGTTCCATATAGAGTTCATGATATCCATGAATCTTGTAAACATCTCTTTGATTGATTCTCCTTTCTTCATCCTTAAAAGCTCATATTTTTGCATTAGTAAATTAACTAGGGTTTCCTTTACCTTGGAAGTTCCTTCAAGGGTCACTTCCAAGATGCTCCAGATTTCGTGAGCTGTCTTGCAGGTGAACACGAAAAAACTGTATTACTAAAAAATGTGTCATTGTTGATTGTACTATAGTGTCACAATGCAAACAAATGTCATGTCATTTTATTATTTATATAATTTTTACTAGTTTATTTTAAGCCATTCACTAAGAGGCAGTTATTGATATATCACTCTCTATGTTCCAAAAATGCTCTTTTATTCCAAAAATGACAATTATATTTACAAATAAATCAATGAATGAATGAATTGAGTAATTATGTATAAAATGAATCAATCAATGCTAACTACAATGCCTTGAACATATTTATAATCAAATGGGCATGAAAAACTACTTAAGCTATTCTATGTTAATTATATACAATTAATACCTATGTTTAGGTACAGAAATAATAAACAAATACACTAACATATACTATACTAACATATATACAAACCTACTAACTAATATTAAGCCTTGGTTAAACTATATACAATTGAAGGCAAACAAGTACTACAACCATATCTACACTAACTATATATATATACATATATACATACATATAATATATCTATTTACAAATATATACTAATAGTACTTAAATATATATACTCTATATATAGTGCTTATCACATACTACACACATATATACAGACTTATGCACCATATCAACAATATACAAAACTTTAACTTAACTAAATTAATATAAAAGACTATACTGACATACTTAAACGTTACTAAATCCTAAAAAACTATCACTAAAGACTCATATAAACATAAAAGGCTAAAACAATTATATACTCATATACTATACAAGACACACATGTATACACTTCATACATGTATTTTATTTATTATACATATACTTGATATATACATCTATATACATATATTATATATACGCTTATAAATACACTGTACACAACGATACAACACACTCACTTACATCTCACACAACACTTACCATTTTTGAATTCAAGTCTCTCACATTCTTAGCACACTGAGGGGTTCAACACTTAGTCGACTTTCTCACTCGTTCCCTCACTCACTTCTACAAAATTTAGGGGTTTTTTATGGGTAGAGTCAGTTCATTTCATCGAATGCACAGCACCTAGAAGAATGGGACCAGACCACTACTTTAAACTAGCCCCTACTTCTTTATTAGGGTGGCCTTTTGTGAATTTAATCCATCCCAGTCGACTTAATTAAATCGAGCCCAAGCACTATTCAGACTAGGCCCCACACCATATGCTTAGAGGATCAAGAGGGTATATGCTCGATGGGTATACATGCTCATTATTCTCATTTCAGCGTACCTAACATTGCACACAAATCTTTAAATATGGCTTTAGTGACTTGTTTCCCACCGATGTGGGGCTAAGTTGGGTGCCCTTTTGGTGCGTTCGTGTGTGACTTAAGGCCAAGTTTGGACCTTGAATTGAGGGTTAAGATGTCATTCAATTTTAAAATAAATTAGTTATTCAGAAAGCCGTTACATAGGGCTCCATAATTATGTAGTTAATTTACTATAATAACTTATTTAAATATATTTAAAAATTACTTAAAGTTATTGATTTATACACATTAAATTAGATCTTAATCCTTGATTAGTGTACAAATTAATAATGTAATCATCCAATTAAGTTATAAATTAGTTAATATACATAATAAAGTATTTATTATACAATTTTAATTTATTTTAGAACATTTATTTTAATTTATGTACATTTAATTACATGTTATTAATAGTTATACATATAATTTAGTTATAAATATTGCTATACACTATAAATATATTATAAATAGGATGAAAATATTTAAAATTAATATATACAAATATACAACATGGATTACTTCAGTATTAAATTAATTTACTAATTTATTTTATTTTCAATTGATAATCTACCTAATTAACTTAGTAATCCAATTATCTACAATAAATATATAAATAAATCAATATATAGGTATAATTAGTTATACAATAAATACTTATTTATGTATGTATAGTAGTAGATTCTAGTATACAAGTTTAAATATTTATTTATAATTATATTAATTTAAGTACATATAATCTACTATAAGTTAATATCTAATTATATAATAAAGTTATATATACAGTAACTCATTTTAAATACTCATTTAAATATATATAACATATTTGTAAGTTATTTATGTACATTAATTACATATATTACAATATTTACATTTAACTTAGTGTTAGTTATATTTAGAAGTATAAATATTATAAACAGGGTATTTTGTATATTGTTCGGTATTTTCATATTTTAATGGTATTTATATATATAATAGAGGTAGGAGAAGAGAGAAAAGGTGAGATTATGGAAGAACAACTTCTTTTTGTATTTTTAAATATGGTTCTTTTATTGAGTTTCAAAGTAGGCCAAACCATCGGTTGGTATGTTTTACTAACCAGGGGGTTTGGAATACTTTGAAACCTCACATACACCTAAAAATATACCTAATCTTATTCAAGATAGGTTTCTTTTATCTATTTATAATTTTTTAAAATATTTTTTAATGTGTTTCAAAGTTCATCGAAAAGAGGCCTAGAATGAGTCAGATAAAGAACCTATGGCCTTTATGAGTGTTTCAAAGGCTGAATGGTAGGTTTAAAAATTCACACACACTGAGTGTTTCAAAGGCTAAACAATAGGTTTAAACACTCACACACATTCAGCACAACATATGGAATATAATGGAACTATTAAACATGATTTTCATCTTTTATTTTCATTACATGCCTAATTAGACAGTTAAATACATTTCATGTTGCTGACAATGAAGATTAAAAGTCAATTACAAGCCATTCTCATCAGATTAAGATTCATCATTTATACATGAATGCTTGTCCCAAGATGTTATAACTTTGTACACATATCAGCTTCTTTAAAATCCTTAGAATGACTTCACAATCCAACTTAATCCCTTCTTCCAGTCCAACTGTTGCTATCAGATTACAGCAGCTAATTTAGTTGCTACTAATTGAAGTTTATAGTAGCTATTATTGCTGTTGTTATGTCTAAATCCAGCAGCCAATTGCTACTCTTTATGCTGCTATCAGATTGGGTAGCCTTGCTGCTACTGCTCATTTCCAACATCAAATCATACCTTCACTCAAAAAGAGGGTTGAAACCCATTGAATGTAGCTGCTATGCAGCACTTTAACAAACTGATTTGGGAGATTTGAGTCAAGAACACACGTTTAAACAACTATCTAAGAACTAATTATGCTTTTAACTCATTTTAAAAATCAAATTTTTGCGTTAAAATCTTCATCATTTTCCTTTGGAATCCAGAACCCATCTCAGATCTAGGTTGTAGAATTACATCCCAAATCTAGGATGGATGATTAAATCTCATGAAAAAAATCATCTCAAACTCTTTTCTAACACCTCTGAAATTCAAGGAAATCCAAATACAACTCCCAGAAATCATTGAAACCCTAATATGTTCCCTATCTTACGCTATAGATAGTGTAAGGTAAAGATTCACATTAAGCTTTCAAGAACAATTAAAATCAATTCAGAAGTGATTAAAACTTTCTTTGATAGATATAAAACTCAATCAAATAAGTTTGAAACTCTCAGAGCATGAAAAATCCCGATCTAATCCCTCTCTTGTGCCATAGACAGCATGAAGAAAGAATTTACAAATCCATTCAAAATGAATCCCAAATCTTCAGATCTCTCAATCTACATTAAAACCCAGAGGAATTCACTCACATCCATTAGGCTAGAATCTAAATCTCACCCAAATGAGCATGTGAATCATTGCTAGGGCCTCAAATTAGAAGGACTGATCATCCTTGGCTCTAGTTATCAATCAAGAACCAAAACTCATGTCAATATCAAATTAAGACCAAATCTGAGAAAATCAACAAATCAGCTCATTCAACATCAGAAGAGGGTCAATGTGAACAAGTGGAATGAATGGGATGACCCTTAGATGACATTAGGAGCTCAAATAAGATCTAAATGCTCGAAAGCATCAGATTTGATTTGTTGCCCTGATGCGTGGGTGATTGGAGATTTAAAATGCAAGGAAAATGTGTAGAAGTAACTGTGAGGTGAGGGGGCATCAGATGAACACGATGAAGGGGTGAATTCATCTCCTCTGATCTGAATTGTTTAGAGGAGGTGGATCAGCATTACGCTAATCCACTCCTAACTAAACTACTAAATTTGTGGATTAACTAACTAATTCTACTCCTAATTGATTTACACTACACTAACAAACACTACAACTATCCTAGAAAGCAATAAAATCCTAGCTAATAGGAGGAATGGGTTGCCTGGATCCACAGCAAGTTGCTGTTGCGATGAAGGGAGATGAGAGGGTCTTCGGTTGAAGAATGAGATCCCTAAGCTGCAGCTGGTCACTACAATGACAAATTGAAGGGGGAGACACTGCCACTGTCATTGGCAGTCAACGAAGGAGGAAGAGGAGCTGAAGACATGGATGAAAGGACCAACTCAAATGGGGAGGGAGCTGGGAGTGCACACGCAAGGTCTGAGGGAAGCTTAAGTATCCACACCAGTGAATCAGGTGACCATAGGGTAAGATTAAGCTCGATTAGGGTATACGATAGAGATGAGGAAGAGAGGTGCGTGAGAGTTTTTGAATCAAAATTGCACCATTGGATTAGATCTAAGGGGGAAGGTGAGGCTATGGTGGGAGTGCATGAAGATTGGATTGAGATCTACCGTCGAATGAGAGGTGAAAACAATCGACGATGCTTGTGCATTGCATTCTTTGCGATGAACAATGCACGTGAGTGCGACATGTGTGTTTGGGTATTTTGAAAGGAAGGCCTTAAAGCAAAACGACTCACATTTTTCACAAAAACCCATAAGTGGATGAAAGTAGATCAGAGCAGTCCCTGACTACTTACGAAGAAGTCCCAGTGGATTTGTAGATAGGTCATTGGGCTTTTAAGCTAAGGAAAATGTATGTGATTGAGGACCAAAATGTAATGTGATGGTTTCAAGGTCCTATTAATGTCTAAATGCAATGGAATTTTTATGATAGATTAATTAAACATATTAGAAGTTAATTCATCCCTTGATTTGTACTTTTGAGCTCGAAAATGTGTTCAATTGACAGTTGGATCATCAATTTATGTTTATGAATAGAATATCTCAAATATTGACCTAATTATGCATTTTCAACCCTAATTTGATGTTTTAGGTCATTTCTATTAATTCTCACACTTAACCCATTTATTGTGTAAATAAGATAGTATTTAAAATCCATTGATTCTAGGAAGATCTGCACCCTGGTCTTCTAGTATTCGTAGTTCGTTCTATCGAACAATGGAGGTTGAACTGTAGATTGCCCTTTAGCATATGTGTCAATAGACGACTTTAACATCTTCTAGACGATGAAGCTTTGATACCAAGTGTGGTTCCTACGGATCTTAATGGTATACTAGAGGGGAGGGGTGAATGGTATCACTTTAAAAAAAAATAAATGTAACAATGGTGGAGATAATTCAAACCACAGAGAATCAAACATAGATGAACCTGAATTTATAGTAGAAACCCTTCCTGGGTAAAAATCACTACCTAAGCCTCCCATCTTAGGATTTTTTTAACTAGGCGAAGCTAGTCAATCCACTATAGTACCACTTGAATGAGGGTAACACAACCTCTTACAACAATCCTTTCTCTTTTCTACTTGAAGCACAACAGTAATGGATCTTCCCAACAACTTGGGATCCATATCAAATTAACAAACAGAATAAAAATCGTATAATCCTATGGAACCTTAAGGAAAGTCAAACTGGATTTGTAGAGATTTGGATTGATGTGCTTTGAAAGTGTAGAAGCAGAAGCATAGAAGCACTTGAGAGAAAACACGTGTGCTCTTTTTCTAGATGGATTTCTCTTTGAATGTATGTTAGAAAAAGGCTACCTAGGACCTCTATTTATACTAGAAAATTGACCACAAAAGAAAGTTAAATTGGTCGATTAATTAAGGTAGTTTGGTCGATCAAAATGATTTTTGGTCAGTCAAACTAGTTATTTATTCTATCAACGTTTGGTCGATTAATCAATTTAAGTGGTCAATCAAAAGTGCTTTTATCAACTTCCTAAATAGGTTGATTTGATCGATTAATTAAGTTGGTTGGTTGATCAATTAATTTGGTCAATCAATTAACCTAATAACTTGATTTTTACATTAAGCGCAAAAAACTATTTGAAACTTATTTTGAGCTTGCTTACAAAATTGTCTAGACTCAAAAAAGACAATAAAATAAAAAGACATTGAAAGAAGTCAACAATCTTCTTGCTTGATCCAATATCCATGAAAGAGTCCTGAAAGATTAGTCTAGTAGATAGCATAATTTTGGTGCATCAAAACCGAGGTACATCCATCTTAACTGTGCCTTTCCATAGAATTTTATGTCTAAGTCAACCTCTTTTGAAAACTATCCCGATCCAATGCTTGTGGCCCTCTCCACCTTCGTGTAAAATAAGGTGTTTAATTGGAACCACTTCATCCTCACCTTTATGAAGAGGAAACCTACCAATGTCTTTCCCTGTGGCACTCTTTTTTCTAATATCTTCCACCATTTTAGTATGCCAATGGATATTAATCATAAGCAATTTATTACCTGGGTTAGTATCTTTGGTGAGCTCACCTATTCCAGAATTGAATAAGAAAGGCAAGGTTGACAGGATCCACTTCCTCCTCCTACCTCACAGGCAGCAACTTCTACCTCCTCTACCCAAACTCCTCCTTCTCATGCTGCACCTTCAATTGCTCCTCCATCATATCCCTTGTACCAGCATTTCTTTGCCTACTTCCCCCCACTAGTGAGACCCACTCCACCCTTCTACGACCACGAGTGGCTGTATCTTGACAAGTAGTTCACCAAGCATGACATGTTTAAGATACAGGATGTTACAAACAACATCTTTCTCATGATGCATAGACAAAGAGAGGCCACAACGATGATGATGAAGCACAGGACTCAGGTATCCAATTACCTTAGTTGCTAGGGTCAGTTTCTAGATCAGCTGGGAGAATAGATCCACACTCTACAGTTCCGTGACTAGTGGCCTCCCAGATCCAGACAAGCAGCAACAACAGCACCTCCTCCTTCTACATAGTCTACGCCAGCTATAGCCTCAGTAGTAGTACCTCCCAAATAGTAGCATGTCTTAATTTATCTACTTAAAAATTGTCTCGTGATTATTTTTGTAAGCAAGATGACATAAATTGCATTCAACATATAAAAAGGGGGAGATCATGTTCTGACTTAAATTTATTTGTTCTAAGCTTTTTGTTTATGACAAAGGGGGAGAAATATTCTACATGCATTTCATGCATATATAATTATAAGTTTATTCCCATCAAAAAGGGCGAAAATGTTGACACCCTTATTTTGATGTAATAAAATTATGTTTTGTTGCAGAGTAATCATTTCAGGTCATACTAAGATGGACTTTTTGAAAAATGATTGTGCCAAGAAAGACTAGATTCAAGAAGTCTTTTATATTTCTAGAGTTGGTATCTTACTTGTATTGAGTTTAGAAATATATAAGGAACCTCCAAAATATCATCTTTTTCGCTTTGACTATCGATTAATAACAAACTTCGGTTAAACACTAAGTTTTCATTACTATTGATTGACCAACATATTATCTTTGATCAACTATACCCATGTTTAGTAGAAAATGCATTGTTCTTGATGGTGAATTTTTGACCGTTATAAGACATAACGGTTGCCAAAAGTGCAGTCATTAACTTTGTCACCCATCGAGGAGGCGGAGTGGTCGAGACCATTCTTGACCATTTATAATGGTCAAGACTAACAATATACTCGACCGTTATTAGATAAACGGTCGAGGATATTCTTCTCAGAAATCGTTGATGTGAAAAGTTATATTTTCAAATGCAATCGTTGACTGTTCAATCTAAAATGGACGAGTAAAGTCCGATCTAATAACGAGTTTAGGATTGAGCCCATTCTCGATCATTTATAATGGTCAAGAATAAACATATACTTGATTGTTATTAGATAAAGGATAGAGGATATTCTCCTCAGAAATCATCGATGTGAAAAGTTATATTTTCAAATGCAATCGTCAACCGTTAGATCTTAATCGGCTGGGAAAAGTCCAATCTTATAATGCATTTAGGGTTGAGCCCATTCTCAACCATTTATAATGGTCGAGAATAAAAATATACTTGAATATTATTTGATAAACAGTCAAGGATATTCTCCTCAAAAATCCTAGAGGGAAAAGGATATTTTTCAAATGCATTCCTCGATAGTTCAATCTAAAGCGGTCGAGAAAAGTCCACCCAAAACTGTTGCGTGCACCCAACTCCTTCCTTCTTCCTTGCTTCATTCATATCTAACCCTTCCCTTCCCTGATGAGTGATCATCCTCTCCTTTGTCAACTTCGGTGCACCTCCTCTCGCCGGCAACCATGAAGCCATCCTTTGGCGCCTAGCCCTTGGTAAGGGCTCCTCACAGGCCACCTCCTCTTTGATATTGTCGGTGGCTCCTTCACCGCCGTCCCCCTCCCCTCAATGAACACCACCTCAGGAACCACCACCACGACCTCCTCCTCATCCCATCACCACCACCTCCTCCCACCTCCTCCTCCTCCTCCCACCACCACTGCCGTAGACCACCTCCACCACCTCCTCCTCCTCATCCCACCACCAGCCAATGACCACCACCACATCCTCCCCTAACCACCACCCTTGCTCCAGTTCCTTCCACCTCCTCCTCCTCCTCCCACTACCAACCGCAGATCACCACCACCACCTCCTCCTCCTCGCACCACCACCCAACGACCACCACCACCTTCTTCCTAAACCACCAACTGCAGACCACTTCCTCCTCCTCCCACCATGAACCACAGATCACCACCACCACCACCTCCTCCTTCTCCTCCCACCACCAACCACGACCACCACCACATCATCACCATCCCACCACCAGCCATCGACCACCTCCTCCCACCTCGTCCTCCTCAACCCACCACCACAGCAGATGACCACCTTCTCCTCCCACACTTCTTGACCCCTCCTTGATCGGGACCCGGATAGGTTGTGTTAATGTGGTGAAATTATTGGTGAAGTGAGTATAGTGGTTAACCTAAATCGAGCCTAACCATCTTTTTAAAAATTTTTAACCTGGCCTACTTAATTTTATCTTGGTCATTTTTAGGCCCAGGGTCAAACTCAGGGAGGCGGGAATTAGAGGTGAATAAGTTTCTATGCCTTTCCTACAACGAATCTCTTCCGTGCATTTATTATGTTTTTGGTTTTTTTTTCTATTTATGATTTTTTTTCTACTGATAATTTTATCCTTGAGGTACACCCACAAAATCAGGTCCTTGGCTTCGAGCCAAATTGTTCTTGGCTTTGAGCCAAATTAGGGTTCCAAAAACTGGCTTTGCTGATCGCAAGAGCGAGTACCTGCAAGACAAGGATTATCTTTTCTCTTTTACTCTTTTTTTTATATTTTTAATAGCAGGAAACAAAAGAGAATTAGAAACAAGATAGGTAAAAATATACATGTATATATATATTGTATATATAGGGGTGGGGGTGGAGGTGGAAATGGCGTGTAACACAGTGTCGAGTTGGTTCACGTCTAGAAAGATGCAACCAATAGGACGAAGTGCCGCGTGGAGTGTAGGATGGATGTGTGGGAGTGTGTGCGGAGACGCTTTCTTTACACGAGTATCGGTGAATATCAGCAACTGGTGTGGATATTCCTACGATATAACGCGTGGTGGAGTGTGTATATGTAGTTATGTATATATATATAGATATGTAAATATATATATATAGGTATATATATATATTCATAACTAGATATATATATAGTAATATATGTATATATATATGTACATATGTATATAAATATATATATAGATATGTATATGTGTATATATATAAATATATATATAGTAATATATATGTATGCGTATATGTATATATATATATATATATGTTTATATGTATGTATATATGTGGGAGTGAACGCGTACAAGTGAGTGTGTGTGTGTATGAGTGTGTGTGTGTAAGAGTGAGGGAGTCGCTGGCTGAAGGAAGAGAGAGCGGGCGAGTTTAAGTCGTCTAGAGGGGGAGAAGTGTCGTCTGATGGCACGGGTGCGCGCAGGCGCAGGTGCGCTGAAGGGACTATGTGTAGGTGCTGGAGTTAGTGTGCGGTCCTTGCGTCGCACGTAGGTTGGTGCGGGAGCGTAGCGCAACACGCTACGGCCTGGAGCGGGTGCAGTTGCAGACGTGGGCACGGGCGTTGGAGTAAGTGCGGGTGTGGACGCGGCGACTGGCTGGAGGCGATAGCAGCGCAAAGAGAGCGTGTGGTGACCGGATAAGTGAGAAACTCTCCGGTCACTGCACTGTAGCTACAGTGTCGTGCAGAAACACGTGAATAGTAGCTACGGTGCCGCGCGACTTGGACAACCGGTTACGGCCGATTCTGTGTGCATGGGCACACTAGAAGGTGCCTGCGCATGTGGAAGGAGCTTGCAGCCGGTGCTGGCATGCACGTGGCTGCTGCTGCTGCTACTGCTAAGCTTTAGAGCTTGGGTCTTCGTCAATGGCGGAAAGGGCTTTAGCGATGGAATCAAAGAGTGAAACCACCACGCCAACCTGCTCTTGGATGAGCTGGGCGGTGGTGGAACTCACAGTGGTGGTCGTGGGACCACTGTGAGCCTGCTCTTGTTCGCAGTGTATCTCTTCAGTGGAAGAGGTGCTGCGTATAGAGGGGAGAGAGGGAGGAAGATGGCCTGAAGGTGGCTGCTGTGTTCTCTATTCTAGCCCCCTTCGCAAGGAAGCGGGTAGGGCAATTTAAAGGAGATGGAGGCATGCATGGCCATGCCCTGAGTGTGCATGACCAACCATGCAGTTGGTAGGGCATGCATTGGCAGAGAATGGTGAGAAGAAAGGCCAGCCCCATGCCCTGAGCTGCGTGGAGAAGAAGTTCAAAGCAAAATAAAAAATGAGGATGGTGAAATTGCGAGGTAGCACTTGAAGAAGATGTTATTTACGTGGCCAATTATTCACTTTCCTCCCCTCTTAAATAAATGCATGCATGTGTCAATTTTTACAAATGAAACTATGGCTACCTAATATGCAATGGTAATGCTAAGAAATAACACAAGATGGCATTTTTATTGGTGTATTTTTGCTGTGCAATCATACCCCCATCCCTATCTTTGGCTAGTTCCTAGCAAAACATTTTGTATTGTATTTAGAAATGATCTTAAGCTGAAGAATTTTTTTCTGAGGCGACATAGGTGTGTTTACTTGATGGATATTGTGAGAAATAATTGCAGAGAAGACTACCAGTACTTTAAGTCTTATGTGACATAGACCATCTCTCAACTAACCTGGACTCTTGATATTTAAACATTAAGAATGATTTCCAGGACTCAGGTGGTTTTTGCCATACTCGAGAGCTCAAGAGATTATGGCTTGTGCATAGTGAAGGATCAAGACTGACCAGATGAACATTAGGACTCAAGCCCAGGGTTTTACGAATTTTTAAGTGTAGGTTGGTCCCAGTTTCAGCTCATGTCTTTGGATTGACCCTTAAAAAGTTGACAAAAAACTCAACCCTCATTTTTTCTTTTGTGGCTCAAAGAATATTTGGTAGACACAGGGTATTTGTAACTTTGCCCTAAAATATTTTGAGGGAGAAGAATTTACAGATATTTGCGAGATATACTGACTTATTTGCATATATTTTCTTTTTTAAACGCGTGTCAGTATATCTCTTACAACTTTATTTGGAGGAGCACACTTTACTTTTGGTGGGAGAGTTCCTTTTTGGTGGAAAGAGTCTTTCCTAAACACAAGACTAAAGCCTGGGATAAAAAGTCTACCTACGCGCACAGGTAAGGACTCCACCCTCCCTAATGAACACTAGGGTTGGGTCTTATGTTCACCTGGTCTTTCTTGATATGTGTAGTGTGAACCAAGATTACTTAGGCTCTCAAGTAGAAGTAAACCAACGGATCTTGTAATGGTGTCTCAGGTACAAGAATACGTCCTTAGTTAGGAGAGATTCTGATCTATCTTGTCAACGCTCAAGTGAATTAAGCCGAGCCTGAGCGAATCAAGGTTCTGTGGCCTGGAAAGTCTTCAAAATAGTGCTTGAATATCCATAAAACACTTATTGTATTTTTGTTTCAGCCTTCAGATCATTACTAAACACCATTTTTTTTTTCTATGGCCTGGAAAGTCTTCAAAACAGTGGTTGAATATCCATAAACACTTATTGTACTTTTGTTTCAGCCTTCAGATCATTACTAAACACCGCTTTTTTTTTTTTTTTTGTCTATGTACAAAGATGGATGGAAGCTGCATGATACCATATAATACCTGGATCCTATGGATGCCTATCCACCCCCCATGCCAAACAATGCTATGTCCTCATATGCATGCAGGGTAGGGTAGAGGAAGGACCAAAGATTGGGTAACGAGAGCTGACGTGCAGGGTATTTAGCAGGGTGATAGGGTGGGTGGATGGTGGGTGGTGAATTAAAAAGGTGCGAAGTGAAGTGTATGTGATAATGAAGGAGTGTTGCTAGGGTGCCTCCCAACGAGCGCTAAATTTAACGTCCCCAACTGGACTCAGAATGAGGCACGACATTAGTTACCCTCCAGCAGGGCAACAGTTTCTCCAACAGGGGTAGGTTCATGAATAAGATAAGGGTTTAAACACTGCCCATTGACCATAAATTTATGCCCAGATTTGGGATCTTTAATTTCAACGGCCCCGTTGGGAAATGGTCTTGAGACTAGGAAAGGACTAGTCCATTTGATCTTCAATTTCTCTGGAAAGAATTTGAGCTGAGCATTGTAGAGCCAAACTTGCTGAAATGGCTCAAATTCCTTCCGTTGAAAACAACTGTCGTGAAAAGCCTTAGTACGTTGCTTAAAAGTTATGGCAGAATCATAGGCTTCACGACGGAGCTCTTCCAGTTCTTGGAGTTGGAGTTTCCTTTCTCGACCATACAGGTCTGGGTTGAGGTTACATTGGCGAATCGCCCAATAAGCGTGGTGCTCCAACTCCACGGGCAAGTGACAAGGCTTCCTTATGGTCAGGCCGAACCATTTTCTGGAGAATTTGATTGATTGTACGGTTCAACACCTCAGCCTAGCCGTTCGTCTGAGGATGATACGGAGATGCGATACGATGGTGGACTCCATATTTCCTCAGAAGTGCCAGAAAAGAAGCATGGGTAAAGTGGCTTCCTCCATTTGAGATAATGGCTTGAGGGATCCCAAAGCGCACAAAAATGTGGCCTTTGACAAATCGAGAGGATATGACATGGTCAGCATGGCGCATGGGAATAGCTTCGATCCATTTCGAAACATAATCAATAGCAACGAGGATGTATTCAAAGCTGTTGGAAGGAGGAAAGGGACCCATGAAATCAATTCCCCAAATGTCAAAGATTTCAGCAGCTAGGATGGGTTGCAAGGGCATCATGTCACGATGTGACATTGACCCTAACGACTGGCACTTAGTGCAATGTTTGGCATAATTATGTGCATCCTGGTGAAGGGCGGGCCAAAAGAAACCACACTGCAACACCTTGGCTGCAGTTTTCCTCCTAGAGAAATGGCCTCCGCAGGCTTGGTCGTGGCAGAAGGATAACACACTAGGGAATTCGCTGTCAGGAATACAGCGACGGATTATATGATCAGCACCTACTCGAAAAAGAAGTGGATTATCCCAGAAATAGTACTTTTCTTCTGCAATGAGATGCTTGCGCTTGTTTTTAGGCCTGCCACGTGGAAGGGAACCAGAAGCAAGGTAATTGGCATTGTCGGCATACCAAGGTCAACTTGCCACATTAATTACCAATACGTGCTCGTCAGGAAAAATCTCATTAATCGGCAGAGTAAGTCCAATATGGTCAGGGTCTAGTCTAGAGAGATGATCAGCCACAACATTCTGGGCTCCAGCCTTATGGACGATCTCAATGTCAAATTCTTGGAGCAGAAGGATCCAACGAATCAGTCGAGGCTTGGCATCCTTCTTGTGCATGAGATGGTGAATGGCCAAGTGTTTAGTGAAAACAATAACATGTGAGCCCAGAAGGTAAGAGCAGAATTTCTCAAGCCCAAAAACAACCGCCAGTAGTTCTTTCTCAGTGGTAGTATAATTACGCTGGGCCTCGTCCAACGTCTTACTGGCGTAGTACACCACGAAGGGGTGTCTATCGCGTCTTTGTCCCAGGATGGCTCCGACTGCAAGGTCGAAAGCGTCACACATGAGTTCAAAGTCGAGGGATGATATAGACACATCTATCTAGGATAAAATGCCTATTCATGCATGTTCCTAGGCTTAGATTTGCACTTCATGTTATAAATATTGCATAACATGCACCATTGTGCATTTAGAGTAGTTGTATATATTTTGTGTTAATTAGGTTCTTTTTATGGTCAGGAGAGGAGATGATTTATTTCAGGGCCTTGGATGGACGATCAGACCATACAGATCTGATTAATACGATGATCGGAGCCTAACGCCTCTGAAATCGTCCAGATCGGAGTCCCGTAGCATCACATGAAGCCCGAGGAAGATCAATGGCCAGGGGGCAATGCAACATCCATACAGGTTTCGGATGGAAAATCTGACCGTACGGATGGATCCGGAGTGACGATCGCAGTCCGACATCACAAAAATCATCCCGATCTGAGCACTATGGCACCCTCTGCAAGAAGAAGAAGATGGACGGTCTAGATGGCGCCACGTGGCGCCATCCAGGCCGCCCAAACTCGGCCAGCAACCACTGCCCACTCTCCCTCATCATCTACACCGTTAATCCTAGCCGTTGGATCAAGATCAAACGGCTGGGAAGCATCTGCACCGATTTCCTCCTCGCAACACAAAAGGTGACGTGGCGCATTGGTTGACGCAGCAGCTTGGAAAGGAGAGGCGTGGGTTCGATTCCCCGTAGCCCCTCCAATTTACAATTGGGTGGGCAAGCTCAGAGTAATGGCAGAGGCAGTGGCAGTGCGTGCGCTCACGCGTGGGCCAGCGCATTGCAAGCGCGCACGCCAACGCACAACACACGCGCACACAGCTAGGCGCACGGTCAGTGTGCGTGAAGAGCGGGCCAGGCGGCGCGGGAGCAAGGGGCGGTTGGTGCCAGCTTTCAGCGACAGCTGGACTGACCTACAGCAACACTTACAGCCGTTGCTGTTTCATTGCAAGCTAGCAGAGCCAGCTATGGGCGTGGGTGGAGGTGAGCTGTCTACAGCAACGTTTCCAGCGACGGTTTGGATGTCGCTAAAGGTCCTGTATCCATTTCTAGCCACTTCACCACTATAAAAGGACCTTCACCCCCTCCCTTCCAAGCCATCTCTACCTACTCTACTCCCACCTACTCCCAAGCTTTAGCAAGCCTACCAACGCTCCATTAGAGCTTGTTCTCAAGCTCCTAAGGTGCCTATTAGTGCAGTGAACCTCTGCCCCACCAAATATTCCTCCAACCTCCCATCTCCCTTCATAGGTCACCTTGGAGCCGTCCTCTCACCTCCATTCCGGTAGAAGATCAACTCCGTCTTCTCACCTCCATTCCAGAGCTACGCCGAAGCTTTCCTCAACCCAACGTCCTCCAACATCACACCTCCATCGTCCCGCTCCTCACCTCCTTCATCCGAGCTTCTGCCAGGCGCCGTCGTCTCGCCGAACAGCCGATTCGGGTGATTTCCTCTCACCTCCCTCTTTTTATATGCTTTCATAGTTTCTTGTAATTGACATTAGAAGTAATATATATCAGATTTATTCCAGATCTCTATCTTGTGATACGTTTGCTTGATTTCTTTTATTACAAAAATGTAAAAAAATATTAAAACCTTAAAATACCAAAAAGAAATGAGATGAAGCATGATTTTCAACAAAGTAAACGTCGCCTCCCTGTGTTCGACCCATGACTCCCTTGGAGTTTCGGTATAAATTTTATCTGATCGACGTGTTTTGCAACTACGATGATGGGTTACTTGTAACCCCGATTTCTAACACGTGAAGCACGCACGACCAAGGGACCAATCAGGTGGCTGGAGAATAGGGGCCTTGGTGATAGCATCATGCCGCTGCGTGAATGCTCGTATGCAGTTGGGGCCCATATCGAAGGGTACGTCGGTTGATAGGAGATGAGTTAAAGGTTGAGAAATCTTGGAGAAGTCTTTGAAGAATCTCCTATAGAAACCAACGTGTCCCAGGAAGGAGTGGATTTGTTTGACAGAGCCAGGCACAGGTCAATCAGCAATTACATCAAGTTTAGCTCTGTCAACCTCGATACCCCTATCGGAGATGATATGTCCGAGAACAATTCCCTCGTGTACCATAAAATGACTTTTTTCCTTGGAAAGCACGAGGTTTACATCAATACATCTCCTAAGGATACAGGTCAGGTTGGCAAGACAGTCATCAAAAGAGGGTCTAAGGACCGAAAAGTCATCCATGAAGACCTCGAGAAAGTCACCCATCATGTCATGGAATATCGCCAGCATACATCTCTGGAAAGTTGCTGGCGCATTACAAAGTTCGAACGGCATCTTCCTAAATGCAAAGGTGCCGAAGGGGTAGGTAAAGGTGGTTTTCTCTTGGTCCCGGGGGTCAATTGCCACCTGCTTATATCCTAAGAATCCATCCAGGAAACAGAAAAATTTATTTCCCACTAACCACTCCAGGATTTGGTTAATGAAAGGTAGCGGAAAGTGATCTTTCTTAGTTGCAGCATTCAGTTTCCTATAATCTACACACACTCTCCAAGATGTAGGAGTGCGTGTAGGGATGGATTTGCCCCTGCCATTGACACGGATGGTGAATCCCGCCTTTTTGGGCATGACGTGAATCGGACTCACCCAGGGGCTATCGCTGATCGGGTAGATTATACCCGCTTCCAACCACTTAATAATTTCCTTTTTAACGACCTCCCGCATGTTAAGGTTGAGACGTCGCTGTATCTTATGGGAAGGTCGAGCCTCCTCCTCCGTATATATACGATGAGTGTAGTAGGAGGGGCTTGGTGGCACATCGTTTCCTCTAGGTTTCGTTGTAGTATAGTATAAGGACACAGTCACCAACTTAATACAATTTATTACTTGGAATGACAAGTTTCCCGAGGTCGAACTCAGGGAGCAAACTATGATTCTAGAAGCCTATAAATTCACAATATATAAGGTTTCACAAAAGTTAAGAGAGAAAGAGAGGAAAAGAAGGGGTGTTTGGCTTTTCTTCTTCTTTCTTCTTTTCTTCTTCTTTGCTTTTTCTTCTTTCTTTTCTTCTTCTGCTTTCTCTTCTTCCTACCTTCTTCTTTGCTGCGTCTTCTTTCTTCTTCTTCTTCTCTACTTTGTTCTACTCTCTTTCTCTTCTTCCTGCCTTCTTCTTTCTTCTTTCTGTCTTCTTCTTCTTCTTTCTTTGCTTCTTTGAGTCTGCTTTCTTCTTCTTCTTCTACTTTTTCTTTGCTTTCTTCCGCTCTTGTTGCTGACCCTTCGATGTCTGATTCAGTGCTCAGATGGCTTAACTGTGCGGTTGCTACAGTGCAGCTCTTCTTCTTTTCCTTCAACTCCTCTCCTTCCTTTCTTCTTCCTTCTTTCTTCAGCAGCTGCTCTGTGCGGCTAAGTCTTCAGCCACTCCTTCTCCTCTCTTCTTCTTCTACTTCCCCACACATCACAAGGTTAGGCAAAACCTAACCCCTACCCGTCCCACGTCTCTCTATCTCTATTTCTCTCTCAAAGGTTTGCTCCCAGAGCATTTGCGGGTATATAGGTTGGGTAACGTGCCCTGGACCAGGCCCACCGGCATGTGGTGGTGGGCAAGGAGTGTTTGGTTGGGTAGTCAGGTTCGGCCTAGGCTCGCGGGGCGTGAGTGCGGGCGAGGGCGGGTGCGAGCGCGTGGCGCGCTGCGTGCGTGGGCGAGGGACCTGACCCCTACGTATCAAAGGCGATAAGCCTAATACACAAATTCAATTTATGTGTAGGCGAGCGCCCACACACTTCCGAGGTGGGACTAAAGTCCCACCTTTGCTCAATGCGCCCACAAGCAAGAAGGTGCTTCCAATTGGGGTAGCAGCGAAGGCTTGCGACCCCAATTGAAAACCTGAGCACGCTCGCGGAAGTAGCCCACATTGCCTGGAGCTCACGCCTAGGCTGGAGGAGTCCTGGAGCTGCCTGCGAAGAAGCTCAGTAGCTCGTCAATGGCGGTGCGGAGGTTGAAGCCTGTATTCACGAAAATAACCTCCCGACCACGTTAGACAGCACAGGGCGCTTTTCCGAAGTGTGGCGAAGGCGGTGCGAGGGTCAACAAGGCTCGAGAGCGCCTGTGGCCGTTTACCTAGGGCAGACTGCGTGCGCGGAAGTGGGTGTGTACGGGAGGTGGTCTGGAGGTGAAGGGTGGTGAATGGAGTAGGGTAAACACTTGAGTGGTTGAGGGGGAGCTTCTGGGCTTGTCGGTGAGGGGTGAAATGGTCTGTGGAGGTGGAGCGATCTCGTCGGAGATGGTGGCCGGAGGTGGAGCAAATGGATGTGGTAGTGGTAGTCGAGGGGTTGAAATAGAAAATTAGGAAGGGGGAAATAGTGGAGAGAGCAAGGGGAAGGTTCCTACCTACTTAGTCGACGAAGAGGTAGATGAAGGAATCAGGCTCGTGTTTGCCGGAGCTGAGGACGAAGATGCCCAGAAGAGGAGTAACGGCGACGAGGAGGAGATCCGAAGATGCCAGCTGGTGCAGCCTGGCGTGGGGAGACGGTGCAGAGTGGGCTCTACTGCAGGTATGGCAGCAGAGCGACGAGGAGGAGGAGGAGAAGTCGCCGGAAGGTATGGCACTTTGAGTGGAGAGGGGAGAGACGACAGCGAGGGTTTTTCTCTGCCAGAAGTTGCTTGAAGGAGACGGTAGACCCTGCCGCTCCTTATAAAGGTGCTGTGGAGAGAGCGGCTCGAGGGGATGACATGCAGAGCACATCGGAGATGGTCGGAGACGGAGACCCATGCCGTTCATGCATTCGTACGAGCTGCATGGGTAGTCGCAGGTGGTAGGGGCGGGTCCCTACGACAGAGGACGACGTAGGGAACCCTCCGTTTATTCTTGAGGACGGGAGCCATGCCCTGCGCGGTGCCATCCTCCGTGCAAGGTCGCCGGAGGCATGGTGCCTGCTCAGAATGGCAGGGAGGACCATTTTGCAAAGAATGAGGAGAAATCTAGGGGGCTATTTCTAAGGATTTCAAAAGATAAGGTTCAAAAAGTAATTCAAGAGGACCAATTTGTAAAGTCGGTGAAGATGGTCTTTTCTTAGGCCCAAATTTTTATACCAGCCTAATTTGAACCTAAGGATTTTAATGGTGAAATTTGATTTTAGGTTTGACCATGTTTGACCAGTCAATTTGCACAAAAACCAAAATTAAGTGATAAATTTGGCGTGGTTTTCAATTTAGGTCAAAATAGGTTGCAAAGGCCAAATTAAAGGTTCTAAACCCTAGGGAATATTTTTCCATGAATTTTAGAGGATTTAGTTTATTTTTATCTTTCTTCAAACCTCATGAATTAAAGCGGGTTTGGTTTAGAGTTACAGAATGTCATTTAATTCTTCGAAGTTGCTATAACCCTTTTCAGATGAGATCATCCCACTTCCCTCCTTATTAAGCTTATTTGACTTGTGTTTAGTCCCTTAATTACCCTATTTGCATACTGCATTGGTAAAATTCAGTTTTACCCCTTATGATTTGTCTTATTCTTTGATTCAGAATTCTCTGAGTTGAGCTTCTTTTCAGGTTTTTTAGGAGCTTCTTCACACTTATTTAAATTAAATTGTACTAGTTAGGGTTCATGATGAGGCTCTCATCATACCCCCATGCCTAGCTTTTGCTAGTCCCTTAGCAAAATTTTAAGGTTTCAACCTTTGTTCTAGACCATGAAGTTCTTAATGAGATTGGATAAGTGCCTTTTCTTTTGTAACCTTGATTAGGTCAGAATGCCAACCATAGGCCTAAAAGGTACTCTAGTACCAACAAGATCCAGGTCTGTCTAGCCTCAGCCTCAGTCCTAAGTAAAGGTTTTTAAGGCCTACAAGAGCTAACCTAAGGCTTATTGGACTTTGTGGTTAAAGCGCCCGTGCTTGAGATAATTTTAGCCCTGGCTCAGTTCGCAGTGCATTTTGTAAGAAAGAGAGGTAGAAGATTTATATGTTTTGGAGAGTTTTCTCTCTCTTTTTCTTTTTAATTCTAGCTTAGGATTGGCTTTTCAACACGGTCTGTATCAGATTCCTTGTCCCCATCATCAATCCTCAAGGGTTCCCGGCAGTCGATGCTTCGAGATAGCATCACCCATGGTAACCCCCAGAACCCTGGCTTTTGAGATTTTTAGATAATCTCATCCATGGTGTTCCGTGGCTGAATTTAGACCCTGGCAATTGACACTTCATGATAATGCCATCCATGGAATCTGAACCAGCAGAGTGCTTACATGCCCCCAGTAGGATATGTAAATATCCTAGGAGACAAGCACCGAGAAGATGATATTTTGTTATGCATCTTCGAGGGGAATTTCCCACCTCTCCGCATTGGGAACTCGTCTAAATCAACTTGTGTTGATCGGCTGCTCCTACTCTAGGTGTTATTTTTAGAATTTTTTTAACGTTTCTACGTGATTTTGATTTTTATGCTTACTGAACCAGGCTTTGTGTGAAATTTGGGTGCTTAGGTTATTGAGTCTCATAAACCAAAAGTTAGTTAACGAGGCCAAATACTCCTTAAGCCTTGGACCTAATACTTAAGCTTTTCATTTTCCTCAACCTCTTGAGGAATATCTAGATCTTAATGGGTACTAAGAGTCTATCCAAGAATGCCTAAGGTTTGCGTTCTTACTAATTTCACTATGCACTCTCTATTTCTTTTCCTAAATGAGGTCTAGAACTTAGGTTAATTCCTTAATTTCTTACTAATGACCATCTCTTTTCTTTCATTTTGTGCTCCTTTTTATGAATTTCTTTCCTCCTCTCATTATTCTTTTTCAAAAAAAAAAAATTAATTTTTATGGTGTTTTTGGCATATGTGAATTTTTTTGTTTAAAGCCTTTTCTTACGAGTTTTGCACTTTCATACCCCCCTATGCCTAAGATTTGCAATGTCCTCATTGTAACTTAGGAGGGTTTTTATTTAACTTAGTTCATACATTAGGACAGATGTTTTGATGAATGAATGGGTCGAGGTGACTGTTGTGGACGATTTCTGTAACGAACGCGTGCCCCAGACGTATTTTAAGACGTTTGGGAGGTGGTCCAGACGTCTGACCAGACATCTGGGATCGCTTCTAGACGTCTGGAAATCCGTTAATTTTGACACGCGTGAGTCGTCTGCGCGCCTGAGCGCACAGACCAGATAATCACTGATTCCCTCTTCCTTGCGGCTGCAGACACCTGCCTCGTCCTCTCTCTCCTCCTCGCGCGGCCTTAAAAGGCCACGCGCTCCCTCCTATCGTCTCCACCGTCTCCTCCCTCTTCTCCTTCAGCCAGTGAGCGTGAGCGCGAGCGCGAGGGCGGTAGCGGCGGCCGCAGTGAGCGCGGAGGAGGTGCTGCGTGCAAGAGCGGAGCTCTGCCGTGAGGGCGAGCTCGCCGGGGCTGCTAGGGCCGGCCGGCGGAGGGCGCAGGGGGCGCGGAGCGACGCGGAGGGGGGGACTACTGTGGTCTGAGCAGCAGGCGCGCGAGGTGCGACGCGGGTGGCGTCGCGAGCGGAAGCCGAGTGGCGCCCTGTTCTGGAAAAATTTCCAGAATCGGACGTCTGGGTTGATAGGCAGACGGTGAGGGTGACGTCTGGTAGATCTTCCAGTAATCTAAAAGGTGAGTTTTCCGTCTTCTTCTTCCTTCCTGTCGACTGACCGTACTGAGGGAGGGAGATGGGTGTGCGCAGGCTCGGTGATTCGCCATCCAACACGAATCAAACGTTTGTCTGTTGTACCAGATGGCGGGAGTGACCTCCAGACATCCAGGGTGACCATCGGACGTCTGGGAGATGGACCAGACATCCCCACAGACTTCTGGACGTCTGGGAAACCACGCTGAGCAGGTAATTCTCTGATCCACTTTTTAAGACGTCTGGAAGAAGTTCCAGACGTCTGATTTTGCACAGTGTCGTCTTTTTTGACCCGTTTAGGGCCCGTTCGGGTTCCGTTTTCCGCGATTCGGGTTACGTTCTTTTCAGAATTAATTCCTCTACCCGTCTATAGTAGCTATACACTGTTTTGAGACACTCCTTGAGTTTGATCCTTGTGATAGGACCTCCTTCAGTTGTAGTCTTGGGAGTCACGGAGGCACGTGGGATTCCCGATCACGCCCCCATTACTGCCGTTGTACGTGGTAGAGTGGCTTTAAGTTATTAATAAAATCTGTTGAAGTATGGAACCATAACTAGAACCTAGGACGTTGCATGAATCCTAGGAATGAGAAATATATGATAGCTCCTAGGTGTTGCATGAATCCTAAGGCTGGAAAACTAGATTGTATGATAGATCCTAGGATATGGCATGAATCCTAGGATGGGGAAAAACTAGTGGAATGTATAATACTACAGTCTTGGAAAATGGAAAGAGATATAAAGCTGCCTGTAATTTGAATTAACAGCTGCCTGTTGTGAATAAATAACGTGGTTGAGAACATGGATTGTAAGAATGTGCAACTGGAAAGTGAAACCTGGACGTTTGAGTAAAAAGGATGGAACCCTACGGGGAAGTAGGAGTAGAACTCCTGGAAGGTGAATGGAATAGTTTTGGGGAAGTGAGCTGGCCCTTGAGTATGGAGTACCAAGGAGAGAGACTGTCCCCCTGTTTAGTGCAGAGCGGAGCTAGCCGCCCCAGGGACCTGGGGTTAGGACTGGACACTCTGTACCGACTTGCTGGCCCTCGTGTACGTAGTACCGAGGAGAGCTACTAGTGTAGGGAGGTACTAGCTACCCCACGGGCCCCGGGGTTCTGCTAGCCTCCCACACCGACTTGTTAGGCCCGCTGGGGTAAACCAGGGTAGTCAGGCGAGGGTGCGCGGACTGTGGAGGGGCAAGGCCCCGGTTTGGTTACTGTGGAGGGGTTGGACCCCTATTACTGAGAGGGCTCTGCCCTGGACTGGTTTCGTGCTGTGCTTTGGGCGCACCCGTTAACGGAAACGACTGACCACGTGCTAGTATGGGTTAGCTACCTGTGCATTTATCGCGCGTGCCATAGTCACCGTTACGTCTGTCAGTGACCTTGGGGTGGTTGACTGAGGGTAGGATCACCACGGGGGACTCTCCCGGCCAGGAGAGCACCACGTGCTACTTCTACTTTTTGGAAAAGACTGCAATCAAGATCGTTCCCACGAGGAACATTCGAGATCAAGAAAAAGATCTGGGGAATAAATGAAATAGTGAGGCAATTGAAAAATGTGAATAAAGAAAGTAATAGAACATAATAGCTAGTGTACACTTTACTGTTGTCTTTAGTTTTAGTTGCCACTCTACTCAGCGTTTTGCTAACGTGTTACACTCGTTACCTTTTTCAGGACCAGGTGTTGAGCAGCCACGGTCAGCGGCTGCAGAGGACGCTGGGCCGAGTAGGGTCCAGTAGAGTTACTACTGTCTTTTGTACCTCTTTGTTTCTGTTATAGTGAGTAGTTCTTGTTTCCGCTGTACTTTTCTTTACCTGCAGTTCATGTTATATGATAAATGTTGTTCTACTGTTGTGGTGGTATATACTGTAGTAGTTTCTTTCCATACTGCTGTACTTTCTTACTGTTAGTTATATTCATGCTGAATGTGGTTTATTTTACTGCACTTTTGGTTACTTCCTCGTTGGACGACTAGGTCTTGCGACTAGTCGAGTCGGTCCGGTTCTCGTGTCTTGTAGGGACTCGGGAATCGGGTCGTTACAAGATGTATCAGAGCAAGGTCGTCCCGAGAAGTGAATCAACTGACTGGAAAATAACCAATTCACACGTTTATAGCTAGAGTAGCCACCATAACATATCTCTTGACATGAGCTCTTAGAAGTTTTGTTAGGTACCATCTGTTTTGTCGTTTTCGTTTTGTTTCGCGTCTCCTTGCAGGAGATGCCTCGTCGCGGGACTGGCGAGACCGGCCGAGGGCGAGGTCGACGAGAAGGACGTGCTGTTGTTGACGTCTCGGTGGACCAGCCACCACTCCTGGGCATCCAGGCCCAGGACCTCGCTAGACTGATACGAGATATTGTACGAGAGGAGCTCCACCCACCTCCCCGAGTGCCTCCTCCTGGGGCTGCAGAGGGGGAGTCCTCTGTGGGACCACGCGACGGACACGGCGCTGGACACGAGGGAGGGGATGGGCCGTTGCCGCCCCCACCTTCCTCCGACACTTCTGTACACGAGACACCTTCGCCTGGAGGTGCACCAGCACCTCCCCTACAGCGCCACTTCGAGCTTTTTGGACAGTTCTGGAAGCTGAAGCCCTCCTCCTTCAAAGGGGATGAGGACCCGACCGAGGCAGAGGACTGGCTTGAGCAGCTGGAGAAGATCTTCGACACCCTTCACCCCCTGGTGGAGTGCCGCGTGGCCTTTGCCACGTACCAGCTGGAGAGTGCGGCACACCGGTGGTGGAGGGCGGTCCGGGGATAGGAGAGGGACGAGCCGACATGGGACCAGTCCATCACCCTCTTCTACGAGCAGTACTTTCCCCAGACGTGGCAGGACCAGAGGAGGCGAGAGTTCCACACTCTCCGCCAAGGGACGATGACTGTGAGCGCGTACCGCACGCATTTCTTTGAGCTGTCCCGCTTTGCAGCGACAGCGGTAGCCACTGAGGAGCGCCTTTGGAGGTTCACCGAGGGGCTCCGGCTTGCGATCCGGGGGTATGTCAAACCCCTGAAGCTGCCTACGTTTTCGAGGGTGGTAGAGGCAGCTATGACTTACGAGGAGACCAACCCGTCCGCGCGAGACATCGACCGCAGGCGAAAGAGGCCCTTTCAGCCAGACTTCTCACAGGGCCGACGAGAACGGAGACACGTGGCGTCCGCAGGAGAGCCGTCACGTTGTGCAGGGCCATCAGTGGCCTTTGGGGGCCCTCGACAGGGGCCAGTCGCCAGCACCGGACCCCCACCTAGTCGACAGCAGGGACCCACTGAGGGCGGGAGTCGGGTTCCCCTCTGCTACCAGTGTGGCCAGCCGGGCCACGTCAGGAGGGACTGCCCATCTAGGGCAGGAGGTCAGCAGATACTCTCCGCGCAGAGCACTGGAGGGCACGTAGGAGGCCGCGGTTCCCAGGCGCGAGGAGGAGGACAGCAGTCGTGAGGAGGGTACCGGCCAGCACCTACCCGTCCGACGCAGAGTGTGGCTGCTTCGTCCGCACCTAGAGCTGAGGGGAGTATCAACGCCCTAACACACAGGGACGCTAGAGCTTCGGGATCGGTGGTAGCAGGTATGGTTTCAGTTTTTGGCAGACTCGTTTACACGCTTTTCAATTTCGGCGCTACGCACTCGTTTGTCGCAGCCAGTTTCACAGTTAGTTTGGACCAGGATTATACACTGTTAGAGAATCCGTTCGTAATCAGAGGTCAGAGTGGTCAGCTGTTTGTAGCCGAGGAGGTGTGCACGGATTGCGAGGTCAGCGTTGGAGGACATAGCCTGCCAGCTGACCTGATTATGATCCAGATGGAGGACTTTGGAGTGATTCTGGGGATGGATTGGCTGTCCGCTTACCACGCCTTGGTGGACTATTTTGAGAGGAAGATTGTCTTCTCCATTCCGGAGTTGCCTTCTTTCGAGTTTCACGGACAGCCAGTGGACGAAGGTTTCAGGTGCATTTCGGCACTTCAGGCGGTGAGACTTTTGAGCCAGGGGTGTGAGGGCTTCCTAGCTTGTGTGGTGGCAGAGCCTAGCCCTGTGGCAGACTTCCAGAGCATCCCGGTGGTCAGAGAGTACCCTGACGTGTTTCCAGACGAGTTACCAGGACTACCGCCCGAGCGTGAGATCGAGTTTGAGATCTCACTAGTACCAGGGACCAGCCCCATCTCCACCGCGCCATACAGGATGGCACCGCTTGAGCTACGAGAGCTCAAGTCTCAGCTGCAAGACCTTCTGGAGAAAGGTTTCGTGAGGCCCAGTGCGTCTCCCTGGGGAGCCCCGGTACTGTTTGTGAAGAAGAAGGATGGGACCCTACGTCTTTGTGTGGACTACTGACAGCTGAACAGGGTCACCATCAAGAACAGATATCTGCTGCCGAGGATCGACGATTTGTTTGACCAGTTGCGAGGTGCCACGGTGTTTTCCAAGATAGACTTGAGGTCTGGATACCACCAGTTGTGGATCAGGGAGACCGATGTCTCCAAGATAGCTTTCCGCACCCGGTACGGACACTACGAGTTTTTGGTCATGCCGTTTGGGCTGACCAATGCCCCCACTGCTTTCATGGACCTGATGAACCGGGTGTTTAAACCGTACTTGGACCAGTTCGTGGTGGTTTTCATAGATGATGTACTCATCTATTCTAGAGATTGGACACATCATGGACAGCACTTGCGGATGATTTTGGACACTCTGAGGCGACGCAGGCTGTACGCCAAATACAGCAAGTGCAAGTTCTGGTTGAGGGAGGTGACCTTCTTGGGTCATGTGATCTCTGGAGACGGCCTGGTGGTTGACCCAGACAAGGTCGAGGCAGTGCTCAGGTGGGAGAGACCGCGTTCAGTCACTGAGATCCGCAGTTTCCTGGGACTAGCTGGCTACTACAGACGGTTCATCAGAGGATTTTCAAAGATTACGCGCCCTATGACACAGTTGACTCGGAAGGACGTGCCTTTCGCTTGGACAGATGCCTGTGAGGCGTGTTTTCTGGAGCTGAAGGAGAGGTTGACCTCAGCTCCCGTGCTCACCATTCCTGACAGTAGTGGCGGGTTCGTTGTGTACACGGACGCTTCCTTGCAGGGGTTAGGAGGTGTGCTCATGCAGAGGGGTCACGTTGTCACTTATGCTTCGCGGCAACTGAAGCCCCATGAGCATACCTACCCTACCCATGACCTAGAGTTGGCAGCTGTTGTCTTCGCGCTGAAGACCTGGAGGCACTACTTGTACGGTGAGACCTTCGAGATTTTTACAGATCACAAGAGCCTCAGATACCTTTTTGATCAGAAGGAGCTCAACATGAGACAGAGACGTTGGTTGGAGCTCCTAAAGGACTACGACTGCAGCATCTCCTACCACCCGGGAAAGGCCAATGTGGTGGCTGATGCCTTGAGCCATAAGGCGCCCGCACGCTTGGCCAGCCTACAGTTACAGAGTTGGAGCCTTTTAAAGGAGGTGGGCAGTTGGCGACCTCTAGAGTTACGAGGGTACTGTGGGACAGTGACGGTGACACGGCAGACTAGGCCAGAGTTGATGGACCGCATCATCACAGGACAGATGGCCGATCCGTACTTGCGGTCTTTGCGCGACAGAGTACTGTCAGGAGATCCAGGTGACTTCTCTTTCACAGACCAGGTGCTACGTTTGAGGGAACGTTTTGCGTTCCCAGAGACGAGGAGCTGTTGAGAGAGCTCCTGACTGAGGCACACGGTTCCAGATTCACCATACATCCCGGGAACACGAAAATGTACCACGACTTGAGACGCAAGTTTTGGTGGAGAGGGATGAAGTGGGATGTGGGTGAGTTCGTGCAACAGTGTTTAGTGTGCCAGCAGGTGAACGCCAAGCATCAGAGGCCTGCAGGGCCGCTTCAGCCGCTTCCAGTGCCAGAGTGGAAGTGGGAGAGCATCACCCTGGACTTGGTGGTGGGGTTACCTGTTACCCAGCGGTGACACGACGCAGTCTGGGTAATAGTGGATAGACTGACGAAGACGGCGCGTTTCTTGCCGATCCGAGTCACTTTGGGACCAGCACAGTTGGCAGAGAGGTATATCTGTGATGTGGTATGACTACACGGAGTTCCGCGGGAGATCGTATCCGACCGGGATACCTGCTTTATGTCCCAGTTTTGGGCTGAGTTTCAGCAGGCCTTGGGGACGAGGTTGAGGTTTAGCACAGCTTACCACCCCCAGATGGACGGACAGTCTGAGCGCACGATACAGACACTTGAGGACCTTTTGCGTGCCTGTGTACTGGACTGGAGGGGCTCTTGGGAGGAGCACCTGCCCCTTGCAGAGTTTGCATACAATAACAGTTATCACTCGAGCATCGGCATGGCTCCCTACGAGGCTCTGTACGGACGGAAGTGTACGGCACCCTTGAGTTGGGTTGAGGTGGGGACCAAGTGGGAGGTTGGCCCCAGGTTGATCCGGCAAAGTCAGGAGGTAGTTGAGCAGATCCACAGACGACTCTGCACTGTCAGGAGCAGACAGAAGAGCTACGTGGATCGGAGACGCAGAGAGGTGCAGTTTGAGGTTGGGGACCACGTCTTCCTTCGTGTTTCTCCCATGAAGGGCTTACAGTGGTTTGGGGTGAGAGGGAAGCTCGCGCCGAGGTTCGTGGGGCCCTTTGAGGTCCTGGAGCGGGTTGGACCCGTTGCTTACAGACTTGCCCTTCCCCCGCAGCTTTCTGGTGTGCACGACGTATTCCACATGTCCAACCTCAGGAAGTACGTAGCCGATTCCAGTCATGTACTGAGTCACGAGAGCGTTGAGGTGAGCGACGACCTGACCTACCCCGAGCGGCCAGTGCAGATTTTAGACCGAGCCGTCCGCAGTTTGAGACGAAAGCAAGTACCCCTGGTAAAGGTTTTGTGGAGGAGCCAGCGGTACGAGGAGGCTACCTGGGAGCCTGAGGTGGCAATGCGGGAGCGGTACCCAGAGCTTTTCGCGGGTACGTCTTTTCGGATCGGCTTCGGTTCTCTTTGAGTTTGTTATGGTTATTTGGATGTCTTTTCCCGCACCCTAGTTGGCGCAAGTTTCGAGGATGAAACTTCCTTTGAGTTTGTTATATTGTAACGAACGTGTGCCCCAGACGTATTTTAAGACGTCTGGGAGGTGGTCCAGACGTCTGACCAGATGTCTGGGATCGGTTCCAGACGTCTGGAAATCCGTTAATTTCGACACACGCGAGTCGTCTGCGTGCCTGAGCGCGCAGATCGGATATTCGCTGATTCCCTCTTCCCTGCGGCTGCAGACGCCTGCCGCGTCCTCTCTCTCCTCCTCGCGCGGCCTTAAAAGGCCACGCGCTCCCTCCCGTCGTCCCCACCGTCCCCTCCCTCTTCTCTTTCAGCCAATGAGCATGAGCGCGAGTGCGAGGGCGGCAGCGGCGGCCGTAGTGAGCGCGGAGGAGGTGCTGCGTGCGAGAGCGGAGCTCTGCCGTGAGGGCGTGCTCACCGGGGCTACTAGGGCCGGCCAGCAGAGGGCGTAGGGGGCGCGGAGCGACGCGGAGGGGGGGGACTGCTGTGGTCTGAGCAGCAGGTGCGTGAGGTGCGACACGAGCGGCGTCGTGAGCGGAAGTCGGGTGGCGCCCTGTTCTGGAAAAATTTCCAGAATCGGACGTCTGGGTTGATAGGCAGACGGCGAGGGTGACGTCTGGTAGATCTTCCAGTCATCTGAAAGGTGAGTTTTCCGTCTTCTTCTTCCTTCCTGTCAACTGACCGTACTGAGGGAGGGAGATGGGTGTGCGCAGGCTCGGTGATTCGCCATCCAACGCGAATCAGACGTCTGTCTGTTGTACCAGACGGCAGGAGTGACCTCCAGACATCCAGGGTGACCATCGGACGTCTGGGAGATAGGCCAGACATCCCCGTAGACTTCTGGACGTCTGGGAAACCATGCTGAGCAGGTAATTCTCTGATCCACTTTTTAAGACGTCTGGAAGAAGTTCCAGACATCTGATTTTGCACAGTGTCGTCGTTTTTGACCCGTTTAAGGCCCGTTCGGGTTCCGTTTTCCGCGATTCGAGTTGCGTTCTTTTCAGAATTAATTCCTCTATCCATCTATAGTAGCTATACACTGTTTTGAGACACTCCTTGTGTTTGATCCTTGTGATAGGACCTCCTTCAGTTGCAGTCTTGGGAGTCGCAGAGGCACGCGGGATTCCCGATCATGCCCCCATTACTCCCGTTGTACCTGGTAGAGTGGCTTTAAGTTATTAATAAAATCTGTTAAAGTATGGAACCATAACTAGAACTTAGGACATTGCATGAATCCTAGGAATGAGAAATATATGATAGCTCCTAGGTGTTGCATGAATCCTAGGGCTGGAAAACTAGACTGTATGATAGATCCTAGAATATGGCATGAATCCTAGGATGGGGATAAACTAGTGGAATGTATAATACTGCAGTCTTGGAAAATGGAAAGAGATATAAAGCTGCCTGTAATTTGAATTAACAGCTGCCTGTTGTGAATAAATAACGTGGCTGAGAACATGGATTGTAAGAATGTGAAACTGGAAAGTGAAACCTGGATGTTTGAGTAAAAAAGATGGAACCCTACAGGGAAGTAGGAGTAGAACTCCTGGAAGGTGAATGGAATAGTTTTGGGGAAGTGAGCTGGCCCTTGAGTATGGAGTACCAAGGAGTGCGACTGTCCCGTTGTTTAGTGCAGCGCGGAGCAAGCCACCCCAGGGACCCGGGGTTAGGACTGGCCACTCTGTACCGACTTGCTGGCCCTCGCGTACGTAGTACCGAGGAGAGCTATTAGTGTAGGGAGGTACTAGCTACCCCACGGGCCCCGGGGTTCTGCTAGCCTCCCACACCGACTTGTTAGGCCCGCTGGGGCAAACCAGGGTAGTCAGGCGAGGGTGCGCGGACTGTGGAGAGGCAAGGCCCCGGTTTGGTTACTGTGGAGGGGTTGGACCCTTGTTACTGAGAGGGCTCTGCCCTGGACTGGTTCCGTGCTGTGCTTTGGGCGCATCCGTTAACGGAAACGACTGACCGCGTGCCAGTACGGGTTAGCTACCTGTGCATTTATCGCGCATGCCGTAGTCACCGTTACGTCTGTCAGTGACCTTTGGGTGGTTGACTGAGGGTAGGATCACCACGGGGGACTCTCCCAACCAGGAGAGCACCACGTGCTACTTCTACTTTTTGGAAAAGACTGCAATCAAGATCGTTCCCACGAGGAACATTCGAGATCAAGAAAAAGATCAGGGGAATAAATGAAATAGTGAGACAATTGAAAAATGTGAATAAAGAAAGTAATAGAACATAAAAGCTACTGTACACTTTACTGTTGTCTTTAGTTTTAGTTGCCACTCTACTCAGCGTTTTGCTGACGTGTTACACTCGTTACCTTTTTCAGGACCAGGTGTTGAGCAGCCAGGGTCAGCGGCTGCAGAGGACGCTGGGCCGAGTAGGGTCCAGTTGAGTTACTACTGTCTTTTGTACCTCTTTGTTTCCGTTATAGTGAGTAGTTCTTATTTCCGCTGTACTTTTCTTTACCTGCAGTTCATGTTATATGATAAATGTTGTTCTACTATTGTGGTGGTATATAGTGTAGTAGTTTCTTTCCTTACTGCTGTACTTTCTTACTGTTAGTTATATTCATGCTGAATGTGATTTATTTTACTACTCTTTTGGTTACTTCCTCGTTGGATGACTAGGTCTTGGGACTAGTCGAGTCGGTCCGGTTCTCGTGTCTCATAGGGACTCAGGAACCGGGTCATTACAATTTCTAATCTCAAATGCATGCACCTAAGGTGGAGTCGGCTATCCTAAAGGATGAACCTTAAGTGCAAAGAAGTGTCAGAAAAGGTTTCAGTTTTTTGAGAAAGAATGACGGGTTGCCTCCCATTGAGCACTAAATTTGATTCCTTCAGCCAAGTGGGAAATGGGATGGAGAGGGAATGGTCAAATCAACGGAGTTTTGTATAACAAGCACCTTGATCAAGAGCCCGGTTGGTCCAACTAGGTGCTTGTTCAGATTGATAGGCTGATGATACAGCCCAAACCCAATCAATCTGGTGGGTTGATAGATGTAGATCAAGAGGTGTGGAACCCACCATATACTATGAAGCTCAGATGGATGTGGAAATGTGAACGCGGGGTTTGGCTAAGTCAAGTCATCCTGGTCAGAGTAGGGACCCGTAACATAATCAATGAATGATGCGGAAACCCTACAAGGGTGATTAAAGAATGATGGAGCATGGTCTTTTGTATGATTAGTGTTCGCAACCCGAAATAGATGTGGAATTGCAATCGGCTCGGTGAGAGGTGAATCTAAATAGAAATTGAGTCCGATTGCGGGTCAGGGTTGAGAAGAGGTTTTGATCAGTTCTATGTGTGTGGAAGAGGTGGCTTGAATGAGAACTATGTATGAGGGCTCTTCTATAAATGAATGACAGGTGGTCTCCTGTAGAGAGTCATCTGGGTAACTATCAAATACCTGAAGAGTGTCTATAGGATGCAAGAAATCTAAATTGAGAAAAGATTTGAATTCTGGGTTGCAATCATTCTTGGCATTTTGTGGTTTTGGTTTCTGAGGATTAAAAAGAATTGCTTTCATGTCACTGGAACTTGAACTTACTTCAATGATCTCAAGAAGCGGGACCTCAGAGTCGGAGTCAGAGAATGAGTCATGTGGGCTGGGGTCGTAGACTGGCTTGGTGTGTTTAGGAAGGAGAGTCTCTTTGAAATTATAGTCAGATCCGAAGTTGTCGGAGAGTTTGCGAAGATCCAATTCTAAATGAGATTCACGATCATGAATTCCACCGCAGCATAAATCACCTGATGTGGAATCAGCAGCCTGAATGGGGTCTAGCCTATACATCAATTTTGGGTTTAAAAAGGTGTTCTGTCTAGGTTCAAGTTCCAAGCTGGTAGGATAGACCCAATTGAAACACCACTCATCTAACTCCTCGATTTCTGTATCGTAAATTGGCATATCTTCTGGAAAATTGATTAGATTTCCTGAGGATGTTGGAGAGGGATATTCATCAAATAAAGGCCTGGAATCATATTCTTTAAAATTTTGATCTTTATCATACGGGGCCTCATAATCTTCCTAATAAGTTTCGGATCTAGATTCTAGGTTTAGGATGTGGGTAGAATTACTAGAATCTAAGTTCGAATAACTTTCGAGGGTCACCTTATCAAAATAAGGGGCGGAATTTATACCCTCAAGAGGTTTAGTTCTGATCTCATTATTGTAGGAGTCTTGGAATTCTAAGCTTGGCGATTCATGTCTATGGTTGGCTCAGCATTGTGTTCTCCTGTAACTTCCCAACCTAATTTAATGTTGTCTTCTATCTGGGTTGGGAATCCACAACCACCCTGTGCCTCAGTCCCGAGGTCTGGGAAACCGGATTGCTCCTTAATACTATTCCAAGATGGTTCATCCTTTGTTTCTGGTATATACAGGTATTTCTGGTTGATAGTTTGTTCCAGTAATCTCATCATCTCTACTCATTTTTCAAGGGAATCTTGGTGTTGTTCCCAAAGTACAAGATTTGTCAAGCATTGAAGGTATTCAGATTTGTGTAATTTTTCTATCTCAATGTATCCTTTTAGGAGCATTTCTCGGGTTGATCCTTTTATGGCTTCTGTCAACAGAATTTGGGCACAGTTTATGATGAAGGCTGTGGTTGTTGGGACATCAACCTGAATGTTTTCTATTGGTGTTAAGGGTTTATATTTGATTTCATAGAACTCAAGGGCATCCTTAATCATCCTATCTCTCATGGATCTTTGAGATTCAGGTTTCTTGAAGGGTGATGCTAAGTAATTAGGCTGCATATTTGGATCAGGCGGTGAAATCAAGATGTAGAATCAGAATTTCGATGTAGACTCACGTTGTGCCAAGTTGGAAGAAGGGGGACTTGGTTCAAAATCATAGGAAAGGGGCTATGTGGAAGGTTTCTACATAAACAAGGGAACCGAGGCCTAGCCTCGGGGAGAGTGGATTTCTAAAGGAGGTTTTAAGGACCTCCTACCAAACACTGAAGGACTGGATGAGATTAGCAGGTGCTGGACCCAATCAAGGCACCCAAAATGTTGGGTGACTATAGAGGTTTGGGGCGGATGGACCCCTTGATCAGAAGGTCGTCCACCTGAGAATTACCTGGGAAGCCAGAGAGGGTGAGTCCCGCGAAGACCCCTACAAGGTAGAGTGCCCCCACGGGTTACAGGGTTTCCCCCACCCTACCTCTCTTGTCACTGAGATTCCAGGTAGACCAGAATGGGGACCTTGACCTCTTAAGTCTACCACTTTTAGTTAGGATAAAGGTGATTAGGCTTTCACATGAACTTTAATCTTTTGAGTGCAAAGAGTGACCTAAGTTCATGGTTGGTTGACCCAAGGGGTCAACTTCACCTACTAATACCTTTGAGAGCCTATTAGGTCTTTGTCTTTTTAGGGTTCAAGTGTTTTTAAGAGCCAAATTTCTTAGGGTTTCTCTTAATAGATGTTTTCAAACAGTGGCTTGGGCACACTTCTTTTGGGAATTCTCAGTTCTTGCTTAGAGAATGTGTCTCTAAAACCCTAATTTTGAATCTTATATTGGCTCTAATTGGTCCAGTCAGTTTCCTTTAGATTGGGTAATTAGGGCTCAAGCAAGAAGGTGTTAGCCCTAACTATCTTTAATGGATACACAGATATATTGTGTTGAAATTGAGAACAGGCAACTTTGGTGATTTACTAAGTATGGAAGACAGGTTATTCCTAGATTGCTTTTTCTTTTCCTCTTTAGAATTTAGGGGTTGAAATGAGAGGATAGAACATTACCTGTCCTAGGTGTGGTTGTTGTACGGCTACTTGTTATCCTCTTGATTTCCTGTGCCTGTACAACGAAAGAGAAGAGATTAGTCAATAGACACTCAAAAATTGTGAATCAATAGCCTCTAGAATAGCCGTTGCTCCCTGGCAACGGCGCCAAAAACTGGTGGCGCATCGTTTCCTCTAGGTTTTGTTGTAGTATAGTATAAGGACATGGTCACCAGTTTAATACAATTTAATACTCGGAATGACAAGTTTCTCGAGGTCGAACTCAAGGAGCAAACTATGATTCTAGAAGCCTACAAATTCACAATATATAAGGCTTTACAAAAGTTAAGAGAGAGAGAGAGGAAAAGAAGGGGTGTTTGGCTTTTCTTCTTCTTTGCTTTTTCTTCCTTCTTTTCTTCTTCTACTTTCTCTTCTTTCTTTCTCTTCTTCCTGCCTTCTTCTCCTTCTTTGCTGTGTCTTCTTTCTTCTTCTTCTTCTTCTTTGCTTTCTTCTGCTCTCTTTCTCTTCTTCCTGCCTTCTTCTTTCTCTTCTTCTTTGCGTCTTCTTTCTTCTTCTTCTTTTTCTTTGCTTTCTTCTGCTCTTGTTGTTGACCCTCCGACGTCTAATTCAGCGCTCAGACGGCTTAACTGTGCGGTTGCTACAGTGCTGCTCTTCTTCTTTTCCTTCAGCTCCTCTCCTTCCTTTCTTCTTCCTTCTTTCTTCAGCAACTACTCTGTGCGGCTAAGTCTTCAGCTGCTCCTCCTCCTCTCTTCATCTTCTGCTTCCCTACGCATCACAAGGTTAGGCAAAACCTAACCCCTACCCACCCCACATCTCTCTCTCCCTATTTCTCTCTCAAAGGTTCGCTCCCAGAGCATTCGTGGGTATACGGGTCGGGTAACGCGCCCGGGACCAGGCCCACCAGAATGCGGTGGTGGGTGAGGAATGCTTGGTCGAATAGTCGGGTTCGACCCAGGCCCGTGGGGTGTAAGCGTGGGCGAGGGTGGGTGTGAGCGCGTGGTGTGCTGCATGCGTGGGCGTGGGACCTAACCCCTATGTATTAAAGGTGATAAGCCTAATACACAAATTCAATTTATGTGTAGGCGAGCGCCCACACACTTCGGAGGTGGGACTAAAGTCCCACCTCTGCTCAGCGCACCCGCAGGCGAGAAGGCGCTTCCAATTGGGGCAGCAGCGAAGGCTTGCGACCCCAATTGAAAACCTGAGCACACTCGCGGAAGCAGCCCGCGTTGCCTGGAGCTCACGCCTGGGCTGGAGGAGTCCTGGAGATGCCTACGAAGAAGCTTCAGCAGCTCGTCAATGGCGGCACGGAGGTTGAAACCTGTATTCACGAAAATGACCTCCCAGTCATGGCAGACAGCACAGGGCACTTCGCCGGAGTGTGGCGAAGGCGGTGCGAGGGTCAGCGAGGCACGAGAGCACCTGTGGCCGTGTGCCTAGGGCAGACTGCGTGCGCGGAAGTGGGTGTGTTCAGGAGGTGGTCTGGAGGTGAAGGGCGGTAAATGGAGTAGGGGAAACGCTTGAGTGGAGTGAGGGGGAGCTTCTGGGCTTGTAAGTGAGGGGTGAAATGGTCTGTGGAGGTGGAGCGATCTCGCCGGAGATGGTGGCCGAAGGTGGAGCAGATGGATGTGGTAGTGGCAGTCGAGGGGTTGAAACAGAAAATTAGGAAGGGGGAAATAGTGGAGAGAGTAAGGGGAAGGTTCCTACCTACTTAGTCGACGAAGAGGGAGAGGAAGGTGTCCAGCTCGTGCCTATCGGAGCTGAGGACGAAGATGCCCAGAAGAGGAGTAACGGCGACGAGGAGATCTGGAGATGCTAGCTGGTGCGGCCTGGCATGGGAAGACAGGGCAGAGTGGGCTCTGCTGCAGGTATGGCAGCAGAGCAACGAGGAGGAGGAGGAGAAGTCGCCAGAAACTAGGGTGCTCTGACTGGAGAGGGGAGAGACGAAAGCAAGGGTTTTTCTCTGCCAGAAGTAGCTTGAAGGAGACGGCAGACTGTGTCGCTCCTTATAAAGGCGCTGGCGGGGAGAGAGTCTTGAGGGGACGACATGCAAAGCACGCCAGAGATGGTCAGAGACGGGTGGCACGAGCAGCATGGGCAGCCGCAGGTGGCAGGGGCGGGTCCCTATGATAGAGGATGACGCAGGGAACCCCCCATTTGTTCCTGAGGACGAGCGCCATGGCCTGCGTGGCGCCATCCTCCGTGCAAGGTCGCCGGAGGCATGATGCCTGCTCAGAATGGTAGGGAGGACCATTCTGCAAAGAACGAGGAGAACGCTACGGGGCTATTTGTAAGGGTTTCAAAAGATAAGGGTCAAAAAGTAATTCATGAGGACCAATTTGTAAAGTCGATCAAGGTGATCTTTTCTTAGGCATAAATTTTTATACCAGCCTAATTTGAACCTAAGGATTTTAATGGTGAAATTTGATTTTAGGTTTGACCATGTTTGACCGATCAATTTGTGCAAAAACCCAAATTAAGTGATAAATTGGGCATGGTTCTCAATTTAGGTCAAAATAGGTTGCAAAGGCCAAAATGAAGGTTCTAAGTCCTAGGGAATATTTTTCCATGAATTTTAGAGGGTTTAGTTGATTTTTATCCTACTTCACTCCTCGTGAATTAAAGAGGGTTTGTTTTAGGGCTACAGAATGTCATTTAATTCTTAGAAGTTGCTATAACCCTTTTTAGATCAGATCATCCCACTTCCCTCCTTATTAAGCTTATTTGACCTGTGTTTAGTCCCTTAATTACCCTATTTGAGTACTGCATTGGTAAAATTGTAGTTTTACCCCTAATGATTTATCTTATTCTTTGATTCAAAATTCTCTGAGATGAGCTTCTTTCCAGGTTTTGTAGGAGCTTCTTCACACTTATTTAGATTAAATTGTGCTAGTTAGAGTTCATGATGAGGCTCTCATCAGGGCTAATGCCAGTTAAGTCTGATAAAGGCCATCCAATGGCTACGTTGTGTTCCATAAGGAACTTTGTTAGTTTGCACTCTTGCTCCCTGGTCAATTTTGAACTAATGATTATGGGGAGCATTTCATTTGGTCCCAAGAAAACATACTTAAGTGTATCAAGCAGCTCTTTCAGCTCGGGAGTGGATGGTGAGAGATAGCCTTGGGACAAGAGTGTCCTAAGAGGATCAGAAGAAAACAAGTCAGGAGGAAGAAAAAGGGATAGCCCTAGTGAGTAGTATGTGGCCTTAAGGTCCCAGTGTGGAGTTGCAATTCCGCCTGATTTGGTGGAAGCGAAAGGGCAATCCGATCTTCAAGAGTGTGGACCGGCGGTGAATAGCCCGAATATGGCTTAGACCACGAGGTATGGGAAGCAGAGAAAACCTCGTTAGAAGTTTGGTCAGGAGAAGGTACGGGAAAAGGGATCGATGGGGGAATGTCACAATAGGTGTCGGTCAGGCAATTGTCTATGTTTAAAGGCAATCCACAGCAGTCAAAATAGGTCCTTATTAGTCTGATACACGTGCTGACGGCCATGTCCTCGTCAGACGTGTCATCCTCGATACAATCGCAATCAAAGTTCTTGGCTACCTTAAAGATGTTAAGCTTAAGCTTCTCAGATCCAATGGCAATCTCAATACAGCCCGACTCGCAGTTGATATGGGTGCGGGATGTGGCCAAGAAAGGTCGACCAAGGATGATCGGACAATCAGAAAGTGAGCTAGGAACTTTCATATTCGAAACAAGAAAGTCAACAGGAAAACAGAGACTGTTGACCCTAACCACCACATCTTCCACCACAGCCTTTGGTATTTTGACAGAACGATCTGCCAACTGTAACATGACAGGGGTGGGTTTCAGATTTCCTAAGTCAAATTTCTCGAGCATGATGGTTGGTATAAGATTGATGGAAGATCCTAGATCAAGCAAGGCATGATTAAAATTGTAACCTTGGATGCTACAAGAAATAAGCGGTGTGCCTGGATCTTTCTGCTTCGGTGGTAGATTTGACAGTATAGCACAACTCGCATGAGGTGAGAGAACCATCGGATTCTTTATTTTCTTTGACTGTCGCCTGGGTGTAGTGTAGTCTTTGAAAAATTAGGCGACAGTAGGTATGTGGTCGATAGCCTCTAATAGGGGTACCTTGATTTCAACATCCCTGAATAAATTACGCAGGCTATCAAAGGCTTGCATATCCTTTTTCTGGCCTTTTGGCTCCCTCAATAGAGCCTTAGGGAATGGGACCGATTCTGGCACTAATTTGGGTGTATCGTCCTCTCGTGAATGCGGTGTGCATCCCGAATGAGAAGGCGATGAAAAAGATGGGCCAGGATCAGGCCGAGGCGGATCAACGGTTTGCTTACCGCTCCTCGTAGTAATCGCATTGGATGTTGCAGGTCCAGTGGGATCATAAGGTGGAGAGTTCGCAATAGGGACATAAGGGTGAGGTGCAGTTGCTGCGGGATTAGCCTAAAATCCCGGTGGGATGCTCAGACCCTGCAGAATGTGATGAACCTGCCCCTAAGAAGATGGTACCTGTGGTTGAGGACCACGGGGTACGAAATTTCGTGGGTTGGGAACAGGTTGGGCTGGAAGAGTGCCCTGAGATCGAGTCACCATGCGTAGTTGACTGATCTCAGCATTCTGCTGCGCCAATTGTTGCTGAAGAGAGGTCATGTTCCCTTCATGGCGCTTCGACATTTCCGTCATCATTTGCATCAGTTTATCAAGAGGACTTGATGCTTGTTCTATTTGCAGTATGCAAGGACCCGATGGCGGATTCGCCACAGGATTAGACTGGGCCCTTGGGATGATGGGTGCGGACGGTCGTATTGGCCCACCCGTGGGGTTTTGGCACTACGGGTTGCTGGACCATGTGAAGTTCGGTTGATTTTTCCACCCTAGGTTATAAGTGGCAGAGAACGGATTGTTCCCCAAGGTGTAAACATCTTCTAAGCCAGAATACGAGTCCGCATGTAAATATGCTTCCGAGAACACGAAGGCTTGGTCCTCCGTGTCAAATACTGGCTTGCAGAAGCTAGATCCACATGACTTACCGAATTGCTCGGCATGACACTCGGTAAGGAAGATCTCGTGGGGTTTCTAGAGATAAGCTTGGCATTGGAAGGATTGGGATTGTGACAAAGTGGTGAGGTGGGGGTGTTTCCCAAAGAATGGGCGGGATTGGCCAAAAGCTCGTCCAGCTTCTTGTGCACGACGGAGACTTCATCCAATTTCTGTGCGATAAGGTTAAGATCAGTGGATGAATGGGAGGGTCCCGTGTCAACTTCATGAACATTACGGGACAGGCTGGTACGATTAAAGGTGATAATGGAAGCATTGTTCATTGAGTTTTAGCTCATGTTTTCAAATAATTCGAATGCTCCATTGTCGTCTTTATTCATGAAATTCCCTCTGCAGGAAGCGTCTGCAATCTGCTTCAAAGTCTCATTTAGCCCATAATAAAAAATCTAGGCTATATGCCACTTAGGCAGACCGTGGTGCAGACACTTCCAGAGGAGGTCATTATACCTCTCCCAAGCCTCATGAAATTGTTCACCATTTTGTTCCGTAAAGGAAGTTATGGCACGGCAAACCAAGAATGGATGGTTCTCCCAACGGTGTGTAACCATTGCAACGCTTTATCTCGCAACGAAAATGGGAACATTTTCATGAGGACAATTGATAACTCGATGTTTCTAGGTTTAACTATTTTAGCCAATTAGGTTAGGTCTTCCAAATGGAGAAAAGGATCTTCACTTCCAAGACCATGGAAGTGGAATTTAATTAGGCCAATTATGTTTGGTTTCAGTTCAAAATCATCCCTGCCCATGGGGACCCGAATTTGTCCTATGGTCTCTGTAGCAGCGGGATTTTGATAAGTGCTAAGAGACCTAGGCTCCTCCCTTTCGGGAGGGTTCTGCATTTCCTCCAAGGTTTCCCTAATGGCTTCAATTTATTCATTATACATTTTCATTTGGGCTTGGAGGTGGGCTATGGGGTCCATGGCTCCACCACCTGGTGGGTTTTGAGGGCGGTATCCTCCCTCGGGATTTGGGGGTGGGTGTGAAGCCATGTTTGTGGAGGAGGATGACGATTCGACTCCTTTTCTAAAATTATCAGACAATTCAACAATTCAGGATTTTGTGACCTCCTCCCAAACATGCACTACCGTAGGAAGAATTGGGGAGATAAGAAGGGAAAAAGGGGATGAGAGAAATGACACCGCAAAGGTACACTTGATGACAAATGAAGGCAATCAAAGTCCTAACCTCTACATTGTGCCCTTAGACCTAAAGATCTAAGTTACCTACTATCACAACCTACGGAACCAAATGCGAGCACCGCAGAACCACTAGGCTAGATTGAAAGGCTGTTTGCCCCAGTCTTAGACACCCAATAGCATGCGGGAACCCACACCAGCACGTAGGTGCTACACGTAGGTAGTTAGACCTCCAATCCTTAATAAGGGTCAAGTTATTACCAGTTTTAATTAGAGGCTTAGGATCAAGTGCTTCGGGAATGTGAAGGGCGTTGTTTACGGGTAATGCCTAAGTGCGTTGATTTTAGAAAGTGTGTAAACCAAGCATGCAATGGGGAAATCTCCCCGAATTGAAGTTTTAGTTGGTGAATGGTTTTTAGAATTTCAGCCTTAAGTAGTATGAATTTTAAGATTTTGTTGAATTACCAATTCAACCAATCTCAGGGTTTTGAGAAAATACAAGTTCTATGCACAATAAACCCTTCTTTAATGTGAGTTGGTTAATGCATGCTAAAAATGCACTAGGCTTCCTTAGTTGGAAATTTCTATGTGTGGATGCACGAGTCAATTTTAGATTAGTGTGAAAGGGAGCCAAAGCACTTCAATTCAAGTTCTCCCAATCACCAAAATGATGTTCCACACACAAGGCTCAACCACAAGATAATGTAAAGAAAATCAAAGTGTTGGGGTTGAAGTATTCGGGATCAAATCTTAGGCACGTGAAAGGTTGTGGTGGGGTTGGAATCAACTCAATTCCACGTCTCCACACCAAAAATGTGATCTCGAATTGCAGATAAATGAGGCAAGGAGGGATGGCAATCAATCTATTTAATCTTGCCTCGAAGAATACTTCACACGGTGAAAGATTCAAGAATCAAGATTCTTGGATCCTCACTATGCGATGTTTGGCGGGAAATCCCGGGGCGGTGGAAGTGATGGTAAACAATCAAGCAAGTGATTTTTAATCCGCTTGCCCCAAGAGATCCCAAGAATTTTTTTTTTAGGTTTTTTTTTTTTTATTTAGGTGACAAGTTACCTAAGTTGCTAAGAGAGAGACCTACCTTTTCAGCAACATGGGCGAAGCTCCAATGCAGCACTGGCGACTTCACGCTCTTGTTCCCGCCTTGGATCTGCCCACATCTTCAACTTCCTCTGCTTGCCTCCTTCTTGCAACTGGTTTACCTACACACCAACAAACAAAAACACCTGTGAAGAGAAGGGTGTGAGAAGAGAAAATTAAAGGAATGGAGTAGAAACTTACCTCAATGCACACCTCCCTGGCAACGGCACTAGAAAAAGGTGTGATCGAGACCTGGATAGGTTGTGTTAATATGGTGAAATTATCGTTGAAGTGAGTATAGTGGTTAACCTAAATCGAGCCTAACCATCTTTTTACAAAATTTTTAACCTGGCCTACTTAATTTTATCTTGGTCACTTTTAGGCCCAGGGTTGAACTCGAGGAGGCGGGAATTAGAGGTGAATAAGTTTCTACGCCTTTCCTACAACGAATCTCTTCCGTGCGTTTATTATGTTTTTGGTTTTTTCTTCTATTTAAGATTTTTTTTTTGCTGATAATTTTGTCCTTGAGGTACACCCTCGAAATCAGGTCCTTGGCTTCGAGTCAAATTGTTCTTGGCTTTGAGCCAAATTAGGGTTCCAAAAACTGGCCTTGCTGATCGCAAGAGCGAGTACCCGCAAGGCAAGGATTATCTTTTCTCTTTTACTATTTTTTTTTATCTTTTTAATAGTAGGAAACAAAAGAGAAATAGAAACAAGATAGGTAAAAATATACAGGTATATATGTTTTGATATATAGGGGTGGGGGTGATGTGGAAATGGCATGTAGCACAATGTCGAGTTGGTTCACGTCTAGAAAGATGCAACCAACAGGACGAAGTACCGCGTGGAGTGTAGGATGGATGTGTGGGAGTGTGTACGGAGAAGCTTTCTTTACGCGGGTATCAAGGAATATCAGCAATTGGTGCAGATATTCCCATGATATAACGTGCGTGGAGTGTATATATGTAGTTATGTATATATATATATAGATATGTAAATATATATATATAAGTATATATATATATTTATAACTAGATATATATATATTTAACTATATAGATATTTATATATATAGTAATATATGTATATATATATATACTTACATATGTATATAGATATATTTGTATAAGTACCTATGTATATAGATATATATATATAGATATGTATATGTGTATATATATATATATATAGTAATATATATGTATGCATATATGTATATATATTTTTTTATTTATATATATATATATGTATATATGTATGTATATATGTGGGAGTGAACGTGTACAAGTGAGTGTGTGTGTGTACGAGAGTGAGTGTGTGTGTATGAGTGTGTGTGTGTAAGAGTGAGGGAGTCGTTGGTTGAAAGAAGAGAGAGTGGGCGAGTTTAAGTCGTCTGGAGGGGGAGAAGTGTCATTTGATGGTGCGGGTGCACGTAGGCACGCACAGGTGTAGGCGCGCTGAAGGGACTACATGCAAGAGCTGGAGTTAGCACGCGGTCCTTGCATCTGCATAGGCTGGTGCAAGAGTGTAGCATAGCATACTTTAGCCTGGAGCAGGTGCGGTTGCAAATGCAGGAGCGGGTGCTGGAGCGAGTGCAGGCGTGGATGCAACGACTGGCTGGAGGCAGTAGTGGCGTAGAGAGAGAGCGCGCGGTGATCGAATAAGTGAGAAACTCTCCGGTCACCGCACTGTAGCTACTATGTCACGCAGAAATGCGTGAACAGTAGCTACAGTGCCATGCAGCTTAGACAATCGGTTGCGGCCGATTCTGTGTGCGCAGGCATGCTGGAAGGCACCTACGCGCGTGGAAGGAGCATGCGGCCAGTGCTGCTCTGCTGGAGCTATGCTGCTGTTGAGCTTCAGAGCTTGGGTCTTCAGCAATGGCAGAAAGGGCTTCAGCAATGGAGTCCGAGAGTGAAACCACCACGGCCACCTGCTCTTGGATGAGCTGGGCAGTGGTGGAACTCATAGTGGTGGTCGTGGGACTACTGTAAGCCTACTCCTGCTCGCAGTGTATCTCTTCAGTGGAAGAGGTACTGCGTATGGAGGGGAGAGAGGGAGGAAGATGGCCTGAAGGTGGCTACTGTGTTCTCTGTTCCAGCCCCCTTCACAAGGAAGCGGGCAGGGCAATTTAAAGGAGATTGAGGCATGAATGGCCATGCCCTGAGTGTGCATGACCAGCCATGCAGTTGGCAGGGCATGCACTGGCAGAGTATGGTGAGAAGAAAGGGCAGCCCCATGCCCAGAGCTGCACGAAGAAGAAGTTCAAAGCAAAATAAAAAATGAGGATGGTGAAATTGCGAGGCAGCACTTGAAGAAGATGTTATTTACATGGCCAATTATTCACTTTCCTCCCCTCTCAAAAAAATACATGCATGTGTCAATTTTTACAAATGCAACTATGGTTACCTAATATGCAATGGCAATGCTAGGAAATAACATAAGATGACATTTTTATTGGTGTATTTTTGCTGTGCAATCACTCCCTCCAACAACAACACCACTACCTCCCCATCCAAACCTAATTAGCTAATTAGGATTTTTTGTAATTTATTATTATTGATTTCCTAATTTACTTCTAATTGAAATATGTAGTTTATTTACCTTTTGTAATTGATGTTTGTGGAGTGTACCCATATATATAGGGGTTAAATGTAGGGTGTGCCCACAGGTAGTTTAAATAGAATATCTAGTTTAATTTGAATTGAAATTTAATGGTTGTGTGTCCTGTTATTGTTAGAATTGAAATGCATGGTGTGCATATATTTGTTGCGATACCTTTCGCTGTCTATAGGATTTGACAAATATTCCATTTTATAGGGAAACTCTATTGAAATTTTTCTAAAGAGTGTTTACATGTAGGTGTAGGTTTAGGGTTTATGTTTTGTGTTTTGGGCTTTGTGCATATGGTTTAGGTTTAGTGTTTAGGGTTTATTGTTTAGGGTTTTGGGTTAGTGTTCTATGTTTAGTATTTTGGGTTTTTGGTTTTGCGTTTATGGTTTGCATTCTAGACTTAGGAATTTGGGCTTTGAGTTTAGGTGTAGGATTTCTTATTTTCTATTTAAGGTTTAGGTTTAGGGTTTACGATTTATGGTTTATGGGTTTGAGCTTACAATTATGAAACTGGATTTTAATTTCTAGGTTTAGGTTTTGTATCTTGGATTTAGGGTATTGAGTTCAGATGTACGAATTTTCAGCTTTGTGTTTAGATCTATGATTTTTAGCTTTGAGTTTAGATTTACGATTTTTGTTATTGAGTTCAGATTTTTTCTTTCAGCTTAGGATTTAGGGTTTTGAATTTAGATTTAGGATTTACGGTTTTATGTTAAGAGTTACTATTTTTTGTTATTGAATTTATGGTTATTGGTTATGGGTTATATTTTTCATGCTTTAGCTAGGGAATGATATGAATAAAATTTTTATAGATACACATACTTGCACAAATTTAGAAGCACTTCATGACAAACAGTAGGAATTCTAACCCTTGGGTAATAGGTTCTGGGATGGATATAATTGTGTCGAAATACTAGCCCGTCGAGACTTATGATCATGTTATGTAGACAATGTAGAGTGGTGTATACCTCACTTACATGCATGATGCGTTGTCTTTATAACATGCCATAAGTATTGTTGTCCTTAGTTCAGAGAAGTTCTAAACTAAGGGGGTTCTTGAAGATTTAATCACAAGTTAGGGTTACTTCTTGCATATAGCTAGTGCTTGGAGAAATTTTGGTCACATTTTCTTTCTCTTCTCCAGTATACCAACTAATCTTAGCTCCGTTCTTGAAATGCCCTTTAGTGGGGGCTATTGGGGATGTAGTTAAGGTTAGTCTTGGGGGTATACTGAAGAACATGGAGGAAATGTTGCTAAAATTTCTCCAAACACTAGTTGCATGTAAGAAGTAATGTTGTACTCAAATCTTCAAGGATGGGCTATCTAGTGAAAATCTTCTTAAAATGCACATTTTTTCCTTATTCGAGTCTAACTTATTAGTAGTTGTCATTGACATTTAGGTTAATTATCATGGATAAGTCATAGATTAGACTGATGAATTCTAATTACCACGAATACAAGAGTGATTTTGTTTCTGGAGTGGGCTTTAATGATGATAGGAAGATATTTTGATGAGGAGAATTCCTTCAACTGATTTTATACCCATGTAGACATTGTTTAAATGGGTTTTTCCATAACCAAGACACAATTTTCGAGCATGTGATATGTAACGATTTGTGGCAACATTACGTAAATTGGACAGCTCATGGTGAGCAAATTAGAGGAGAAGTCAGAAATGAGAGAATCGAAACTTTTAAAAAAGTGATGATAATCAAGGAGATGAATTGGATGAAATGTTACATGATATGAGAGCAGCAAACCATGAGGATGTAGATGACGATGAGACATTATGAGATTGTAATGAGTTTTACAATGCAATCAAGGCAGCAAAGATTCCTATTGATCCTGGAATAATGTCAATGTTGAAGTTGTCATTCCTTCTTAAGTTTCAGATGAAAGTGATGAACAGAGCTACAACAAAATTAATGTCTGAGGTTCTTGAATTCATTGGGGAGCTGCTGAATAATCCTGCTGGATACCCTAAGTCATGGTATGATGCAAAGAAGTAGATACATGGGCTCAAACTGAAATGCGAGAAGGTTGATACCTATCGTAATGACTGTCCTGTACAGAAATGAATACTCATGGTTGACTAATTGTTTTGAATGTGGTGAGGAGAGGTATAAGGTGGGTAAGTCAATAAACACAAGTGGGAAGAAACAACCAGAGAAGGTTCTTCGTTATTTTTCACTGATCCCTAGGGTACAATGCCTACTCATTTCCAGTGAAATAGCAAAACTGATGACGTGGCATCTAGAGAATAAATCAAAAGATGGATGCATTTGTCATCCAGTAGATTCTAATGAGTGGAATAGATTTAATGTGAATTACGCATTATTCGCAGAGGAGGCACGGAATGTGAGACTGGGGCTTGCAAGCAATGGATTCAACCCATTCAAGAACACGTATCCGTCATATTCCATAGGATCAGTGGTAATGTAAACTTACAACTTACCCCATAGCTATGCATGCAATCTGCATTCATGATGTTGACCCTCCTTATCCCATGACCCAAGCAACCAGGAAATGTGATAGATGTTTATCTCCAACCAATGATTGATGAATTGAAAGTCTTGTGGTACAGTGGTGTTTAAACATATGATGTACAGAAGAAACAATTCTTCCAGTTGCATGCAGGATTATTGTGGACAATTAATGACTTTCCAGCATATGCGAATTTGTTAGGATGGAGTACAAAGGGGAAGTTTGCCTATCCAATCTGTATGGATGATACTCATCACCTAAGATTGTTAGAAAGCAAGAAGTTCTGTTACTTAGGTCTCTGCAGATTTTTTCCCATTGAACATAGATGGTGAACGTCACAATTCAAGGACAGATTTGATGGTAAAACATGTCGATATTCATCGAGGAATCTGAAAAATAAACTCAATATAAGTTATGTTAGGTTGTCGGGGATGAAAATCATGGAGACATTGCAACAGCTTGGTGAAATACGTTTGGGTCTTCTTTTCAAGAATAACTTGACTTTCTTGGGACATTCAGGGTTTAGAAAGAAAAGCATATTTTTTATGGAGCTTCCATATTGGAAGGATTTGACTGTGTGACACAATTTAGATGTTATGCACATCGAGAAGAATGTAATGGACAACAATCTTGACATATTAAACCAAACAAACAACCCAAAGGATACAGTTATAATAAGGAATGATTCTCATGTATACATGCAAATCTTACCAAAGAACAGAGGCAAAGGATTTTCTCAATCCTTAAAGACATTCGGGTTCCAGATAGGTATTCATTGTAGCTTTCACGTTGCGTAAATGAAGTGTAGAAGAAGATTACTGGGTTGAAAGGTCATGATTCTCATGTGTACATGCAAATCTTATTCCCACTAGCGATACGTGGAGTGATACCTAATCTGGTAGTTGATTCTTTTATGGAGATAAGCAGATATTTTAAAGTAATATATTCAAAGACATTAAATCCTGAATTGCTGGAGTACTAGGATAAATAAATTGTGATCACATTTTGTAAAATAGAGTAGATTTTCCCACCAACAATCTTCAACGTAATGGTTCATGTCACGCTTCATCTTGCGAATGAAGTGAGACTTGTTGGACCCATGCAGTACAGATGGATGTATTCAATTGAATGATATTTGAAGAAGCTGAAAGATTGTCTTGGATAAGGCAAAGCCAAAAGGGTCAATCATGGAAGGGTAACTTGTAGAGGAATGCATTAACTTCCCTGCTATGTACATGCAAATGTCCTTTAGCGGCATTTAATATTTGCCACTAAAGGCCTTTTATTTACCGCTATATGTAATTAGTGATACTTAAATTAATTGCCGCTTAATTGCCACCTTCGTTGGTCACACTAAAACGTTAACGACAATTGAATAATCGACGCTAAATCAATGGTATTAGTGGCACTTTAATTACCGGAAATAATGTCACTAATGATCTTCTATAGTGGCAATTTATTTGCCACTATTTCGCCATTATCGATTTATATTAGTGGTAATTTAACTGACGCTATTAGTGTCTCTATATCCATCATTTAATGGTTTTTTTTGTCACTAAATTGCTACTATTTATTTACTTTAGTGAGACTTTTTTTTGCCATTTAATTATCTCTATTGATATTATTTAGCAGCAATTATTTTGTCTCTAAATCGTCACTATCGATTTGCTTTAATGACACCTTCTTATGCAACTAAATCGTCACTAATTATATACTTTAATGGCACTTTCTTTTGCCATTTAATTGCCACTATTGATTCACTTTAATGATACCTATATATACGACTTAATTTTATTCTTTACTAAGAAATAAATTTTTTTATCAAGTTCAAAACATAGGACCATGAGTAGAAAGTCTTTCTTATTAACTTCATAGATCATCAAAGTACATATGCCCCTTTTAAGGTTAATGCAAGAGAAAAGAAAAGAAAAATATAGAAAAATAAAAATACAACAAGGATCTTGACATATGAAGCACTTCATCAACCCAACTAAAATCATTTGCAAAATCATAAAACTTTGGCATCCATCCCATGTTGCAATGCTTCTTCAGAGCTTCACATCATCTTTATTTATAAGCCCAAGTTGCTCTTTAGCGATGCAAAATTCTCCTTGTGAAGACCAACAATTCAAGAAGCCTGTCATGTGATGTCTACTGCCTCAGTTCCTTATGTTGTGATTGGGAGTTGGCCTTTCTCATAGTTGCAGTAAATCCTTTGTTAAGACTGTGTAATATATGCAATAACTTCTATCTTTAGTAGCATTCTATCATTAAATTGATACTACATTATATATGCAAGTATTTTACATGTATAATCTTCACTTTACTCATTGCTGGCTCAGTAACCCATGCCTTGAGATTGTTACGAACAACCCCCTTGGAAAGGTCCAAGCCTATGCTGTATGGAAAGAGAGATGGTCAACAAATGTGATTGGTTATACAGCACACCAAGACAAACTAAACAACTATTGGCAGCACACCAAGTATCATTATTCTCATCTCAGCAACTAATGGAACATTCATAATGATACAACATGTTAGGAAAATTGTTGAGGCCTTTTGTCAGAACAAGCACAGCTCCAGTGAGGAAGCATGGCAATGAATGCCCCGGAGATAATTAAGCAAGCATGTCCTCAATTCTGAATCATTCCCTCTACAATAAGGTTTAAGGATTGGCATTAGTATAATTCCAAGACAAGCATTGATCAAAAGGTCGATTGTAAGAAATACTAGAACAAGAAGGAAGTAATTAGATGAGAATAGCTACTAATGAACAAGTTATATTATTGTGCATGACTAGCAGAGCATGCATCACAAATCATATGGAAATAAATATTGCTCCTTCCATAAGTTGATACTCATTGATTGGTTGAATCTACTTATAATGGTCACAAAGCCTGTTATGCTACTGTAATTTGAAAAGGGCCGTTTTCAGATGCCAAGTTCCAAATTAGGTTCAATCATTTTCATATTTCTCGATTCCTTTTTGGCTAATGGACTAGGGTGACTGAATGCTCGCAAAAAAGGGCTAGCCTCCACCCCTTGTGATGGTTACTCATGGAAGATGATCATATTGCATTCCCACAACTAAAAGATAGCTAAAACATTGTAATCTTCTTGGATTAAAATAACCACCCTTGAAACCCCAAGCTTCCTCTCCTAATCAACCAGAAAACATCTTTGCCCATGTGGTCAACTGAAAGTAGGTGTGGATCACAAGAATGATGAGAGTTGGAAGCGATGCCTCTATTTCGATTATGTTCTTATGTTAGATTGTAATTTCATTCATAGGAAGCTCTTTTCAATTGTACGTTAAAGAAAAAGAAAAATCCACCCAAGTGCTCCCTATTGCTTTGAAGATCCAGCTTTCCAACATGCGAGATATCTTTGTTCTAATCTCAACTTTCATTTGCAATAACTGACATCTGGCTTGTGATTTTCTTCCATTAAACTTTGTGTTGGATGTGATTTCTACGCAAAAATTTGAGTTTTGAAAACCCTGTCGTTGTAGTAGTGTAAAAATCCATCAAACTGATAATTTAACCGAAACTCTGGTGAGTCCTAGGTCGAACACGGGGAGGCAAACATTTGATCAAAAATGTTGCCACGAAGTAGATTAGTAGGTCAAATTAAATCTATGCTAGCTATCTATTGAAAGAATAATTAATAGAAGACAGAGAGAGAATAATACAAATAAAGAGAAAATAGGGAGAGAATAAACAAATATTTCATAACTACAATTCATGTTCATTACATCTACTTGCTACACTATAAAGTGGAAAATCTAATCTAAAAAGTTGTCCTTCTCGACCGCTGCTTGGAGGACGAGCCGCTTTGACGGAGCACCTAGACGAGGGTGGTGAGATGTTGGACTAAAGAGAACGAAGACGGAGGACAGAGGACAAAGTAGGGCAACATCACAGTGGGATTTGCTTCCCGAATGGCGGTGAGAAGACAACAGCAAGCACTCCATGATTGGGGGTGAAAAGTTGGAAAAATTATCTTTTTAACTCTAATGGAGCATCCTGGGTTTGGGACAAGCTCGTAGAGCTTTGGAGAGGGTGAGACTAGTGATTAACAGGTTTTTCATGAAGAAAAGTTAGGGTTTTGGAAAAACCCATTGTCGTAGCCGCAAAACTTGCTATCAAATAAAATTTTACCAAAACTCCAAGGGAGTCCTGGGTCGAACACAGGGAGGTGACGTTTGTTTCTTGAAATTCGTGTTTCACTTTGTTTGTTTGGCATTTTTTATTTGCTATTTTTTTGGCATTTTATGATAGTGTGGGAACAAGCAAGAATATTATCTAGACTAAGCTATTCTAGAAAGCAGGAAATAACTATTCTACTTGCTATGTTTGTAGGAAGAGAGAGAATAAAAAACTACTTCTGGATAAATGTTTGACAAATGTTTATTAGAAATACTTCTACACTACGGAAGTAGTAAAAGGGAAAGGGGGTGAGAGAAATCCTCTTTATCGATTGCTCGAAGGATGAAGCTGCATTGACATGGCCCGGATGAAGACGTTGAGGAGTTGGAGACAGGAGAACAATGTCGGAAGATGAGGGGAGGACGGGCGGCGTTATAGCGTGATCCACTTCCTGGAATGGGGTTGAGAAGACAGCCGATGAGCGCTCCACGAATGGTGATGAGAGGGTGGAAAATACTCTTTTTCTTTTCTTTAGTGGAGCATCCCAAAGGCTTGCGACATAAGCTTAAAGTGTGTTTTCAGCTCTAGAGTAGTTGAGGAGAGCATAGGAAGGGATGATGGTGGACGGAGGCATATGGCTCCTTTATAAGTGGTGGATGAAGGCTTGGTTGCACATAGGTAATTAGTGACGTCTATAAACGTCGCTAAAGATCCATCCATCTATCACTGAATATTCGCACACTCCCTCGCTGGCATGTGCATATGCGCCTCTCACGCCCGTTCCTTGTGCTTGCCTTGTCGTGCATGTGCGCTGGCATGCGCTACACTGCTGTGTGCTGCTGCAGCTGGTGCGTGCCTTTCACGCATGCGCATCACACACCTCTTGCATTGGCCGGTGTTGAGCACTGCTTCAATTGAGGATATGGGGGGTTGCTGGATTTGATCCTGTGCCCCTCCTTGGGAGTGCGTGCTTCGACCATTGTGCTGCTCTTTGAGGATTTCCACGAAGACCATCCAACGACGATTAATAGCGGTCACTGGATGAGGATTCAACGGGTGTGAGCTTATGAAAACTAGATGTGGAGAGATGACGTGGCTACACTGGAGCCGTTGGATGGGCATCCAATGGCCCAGATCTCGCGAGGGGAGGTGCCTTTGAGGAGGAGAGGCTGCTGCTGGCCGACTTGGATGATCTGGATGGTGCCACGTGGCGCCATATGGACCATCCATCTTTAAGTGCTTGTAAGTGGCACCATCGACATCGGATTGGACTGATTTTCACGCAATTGGGCTATGATTGACGATCCGGGTCCATTCTTGCGGTTAGATTTGTTATTTGAAGCTCCAAATTGCATCACCTAATCCCTTGGCTGTTAATCTTCCTCAGATTGCATAAGGTGCTACGAGATTTTGATCAAAATGATTTCAGAGGCGTTGGACTCCGATCGTCGTCCTGATCAGATCCGTGTGGTTTGATCATCAATCTGAGGATCCAAAATAAATCTCCTTCTCTCCTGACCACAGAAGGACATGAATTAACTTAAAATATACACAAACTACTCTAAATGCAAAATGATGCATGCTATGCAATATTTATAGTACGGAATGCATATCTAAGCATAGGAACATGCATAATAGGCATTTTATCCTAAATAAATGTGTCTACATAAAGTAGAAAGGAAGAGATGCTCAAATGAGTAGTAAGGGTAGGCTATTTATAAGTGTAGTCATGGGGGCAAAAGGGTCTTTTTAAGGCTTTTAAAATTAACGCAGGGCCTTTAGTGACGCGTATAAGCATTACTAATGCCCCATGTCGCTGAAGCACGCATGGAATGTGGACCCTTTGATCATGATCGAAGTGCCTACATGTAACCATCTCTGTGAACTCTTCACCTTCAGTTGTTAGCTCCTTATCCCGCCCAATCTCAAGCGGATGGCTGTGAGAAGTCACGAACGTCATAAGGTCGTGTGCTGAGATCGCGGTTGGGAAGGACATGGAGCGTTAGATGAGGATCAAGGGTTCAGATCCATTCTCCATTGCACATTCAATTCCCCTCTGCACGTTATATTACACGTATAACCACGCGTTCTCAAGCGCTGGCATCTCCTTGCGTCACATGGCGTCGTTGCGCCTGCTTGGTGTAGATCAGACAACCTAATTGAGCACTTGCATCCATGCTTGATCGCACTTGTTTCGCGAGGTTGAAATTAGAGTTCCAAGTAACCCGTCGTCGTAGTTGCAAAACTCATGATCAAATAATATTTATACCGAAACTCCAAGGGAGTCCCAGGTAGAACACAAGGAGGCGACATTTACTTTAATTGAAAACCGCGCTTCATTTTGTTTGTTTATGGTATTTTAGGGTTTTTTTATTTTTTTGTATTTTTGAAAGAAGAAGACAAGAAGAATGAATCATAAGAGATATGGAACAAATTTGTTATATATCACTCCAATGTTAATTACAATAAACTATGAAAGCATAAAAAGAGAGGGAGGTGAGAAGAAATCTCTCGAATCGGTTGTTCGGCGAGACGATGCCACCTGGCGGAAGCTCGGACGAAGGAGGTGAGGAGCGGGATGACGGAGGTGAGATGCAGGAGGACGCCAAGTAGAGGAAAGCTTTGACGTGGCTTCGAAATGGCGGTGAGAAGGTGGAGATGATGTGCTACCTGAATGGAGGTGGGAGGATGGCTCCAAGGCAACCTATGAATGGGGAGGGGAAGTTGGATGAATATTTAATGAGGCAGAGGTTCGCTACACTAATAGGAGCCTTGGGAGCTTGAGAGTGAGCTCTAATGGAGCGTTGGTAGGCTTGCTAGAGCTTAGGAGTAGGTGGGAGTAGAGTAGGTAGAAATGAAGAGGAATGGGGGGTGTAGGGGTCTTTATATAGTGGAGGGAAGAAGAGCATCCCATGCACAGGCATTCAGCGATAGCTACAAGCGTCACTAAAGGCCGCTCAAGCTGTTGCTAAACGATCCGCGCCTCTTCAATGCCTTCGCTAGCGCATGCACTGCGCAGGCCATTTAGTGACAGCTGCAAGTGTCACTAAAGGCCCACCCTTCTGTCATTGTAAATCCCACACCCACCGCTCACGCCCACGGCTGTCATCATGCACGTAGGCATGGGTGAATCCTGACAGTCGGATGAAGGATCGCACGACCCAGAGAAGATTGCGCCCCTTCGGAAAATTTGAATCTCACACCTCGCCATTAGCCGTCGGATGCTGCATTTAGACGTCTTAACTGCGCGGGTCAGATGGTGCATTCTCGAGGTGCGTTGGCGACTGCATGCAACATCTACGCTCAACTGTGCGTCCACGTAGCTGCTTCCTTCGTCGCCCGATCTTCCATCGATGGCTCAATTTCCCTCCCACATGCGCTTTAGCAGATAAAATCCGCACGCAAGGCTTTGAACATAGGGCCACGCATTGAGAGTTGAGGCACAAACCACTGTGCTGAGGGTCATTATGTGTTCTGCTTATGAATTGAGCTTCCACACCCATGACCGTTGGATGAAGATCCAATGGTTGAGATGACTCCTCTCTTGATCTGCCTGAGGATGGGTGAGATGAGGTGCTTCTTCAACCGTGGAGCGCACATCTCAGCCATTGGATTGAGATCCAACAACTGGCATTTGATCTTGCAGCGAGCTTGGGGACACCTTGGCTCAGGTGGGGTGGCCTGGATGGCACCACGTGGTGCCATCTAGAACATCAATCTTGTTCTTGCAGAGGGTGCTATAGAGCTCAGATTTGGGCGATTCCCACGTTGACGAATACGATCATCACTCTGAATCCATTCGTACGGTCGAATGCTTCATTCGAAGCCTGTAAAGATGTTGCACTGCCTTCTGGCCATGTAAAATGATGGAATTAATGTACATAATATACAACTATCCTAAATGCAATGCAATGGATGTTTGCGGAATATTTATATGATGATTTGTAATGCTGGGCCTAGGAACTATTATAGATAAGCATTTTATGATGAATTTATATGTGCTTATGAGTGCTGCTGATTAGAGACACCAGCAAGGATTCGAACACGCCCTGACATTTCACACAAGACACTCAACCAATGCGCCAAGCTCCTCTTTCTGTTGCATTCTTGCTTTAAGGCTGCGACGCTCTTAGCAGTTGGATTTCGCTCCAACTGTCGAGATCGTGCAACCTTTGCTGAGAAGGGAGAACGCCAGAGATGTTGGCGGCTGTGATGGTGCCACGTGGTGCCATCATGGCCATCCATCTTCTTTAACTTGTAGATGGTGCCACAGATGTCAGATTGGACCGATTTTCACGCTGTTGAGCTACCACCGTCGATCCTAACCCATCTGTGCGGTTAGATTTATCATCTGCGGTATGAATTTACACCACCTTAGCCCTTGACCTTTGGTCTTCCTCGGACTGCATCTGATGCTACGAAATCCAATCGGGGCAATCTCAGAGTCATTGAACTCCGATTGTCGCCCAGATCATATCCATACGGTTGGATGTTCAATTCGAGGCCCCGATAAATATTACCTTGTTCCTTGACCATAAAAAGGGAGAATTAACCTAAAATTTATACAATCTAACCTAAATGCATGATGATGCATGTTATGCAATATTTATAATGCATGATGCAACTATACGCCTAAGAACATACGTAAATAGACAGTTTGTGTGACATATATATGTCTACATCGCACCCTCATGCCTATCTTTTGCTAGTCCCTAGTGAAACAACATGCTATTTATAAAAGAATTAGGATCAAATTTCTTGGGCAAAAGTTATTTTTCAACACTAGCATATTTCTACTAAGAACTTGAACTATAGAGACACAACAATGCCTAGGTGTCTGCCAAAATGCAAACCACCCAAGGCCTCGCCTTATTCAAAAGTAAAAGCATCTTTATATTTTTCTTCTTTTCTTCTTTTTTTTTTGGATTTTTAAGTTTAGGGTTTCGAGGCAGGCTTCTACGGCTACCCAACCCACCTAATACTCGAAGAGAACTCTAAGTACTAAGCATCTTTTTGTGTAAATGTGATGGACTCATTAATCATTGATTACAATGAACTTTAGGTTTCTACTGCTCTAGGTGACCTTGAAAGGAATTCTGCCTAAAGGTGTATCTATACGATTGGTAACTTTCTCCCTACTTTTATATTTTTATGGGGTCAACACAAGGGCAAACCCACTGTATATCTCCCTGGCTTATTCTACTTCTCCACTTCTTCCTAAGTGTTTGGAATTAAACGTGCATTTTTGTGAGCTAGGCTCTGGATAATAGGTTGATGAGCTATTACCACCGAAAACTTAGCAGCCATACTTGTGCAATGAAGTGTGGCTTATTTCCTTTTTTTCTCTTCTTTTCTATTTCTTTTTCTTTTCTTTTTGAATATTTTTCTTTTTTTCTAAGTAGGTGGCTTCCCTGATCTAAGATTTATCTAATGGTAGCAAAAAGAGAATGGTCGTGTAGCTGGGCTCTAGATAAGTAGCCAATGAGTTGTTACCACCGGCAACTTGCCAGCCATACCACCCTAGAATTTTCATTAGCTACCCAATTTCTGTTAAAATCATCAAAAAATGAGTTAGTGCAAATAGTGTGTAGATGCTTAGGCTTATAGTCCCCACAAATTAGAGGGTGGGTTGATAAGTCATTATCACCGAAACTTTTTAACCAATTAGAAATGAATTCAAAATGGTGAGAACTCAAGAAATAAATCCACATTTTAGTGGACACCTAGGCTGATTAAACCTGAAGACCTGAAGGGTCTAAGTGTTCAGGTCATATTGTATCATTCCCTAAAGTTGAAAATTTCTAATGCCCAAGCTCTCTTTTCCTAATTCAATTTTTTTTTTAAATGAAGAGAAAATAAAAAGAATCCATGGAGCTAATAAGATGATTCAGATAATGATATCCACCCCCCCATGCCTATCTAATGTAATGTCCTCATTGTATTAAAAAGACATGAAATATAGTGGAGTAGAGAAGAAAGCACCTGAATTTTGTGATTACCGGGTCAGCTCCAAGATGAAAATAGGCTGTATATGTGCTAAATTTAGTGCCTTCAACTAGGCATACTATACAAAAGAAGAAATCAAGAATTCACAGGTACAGGTCAAAATCAAGATAAGAAAATCTATTTTTGGACTTACTAGGAGAAGATGTCCACAGATGTGGATGAGGTTGTGATGCAGACCCATGCCCTAGGGTCGAGTGTATTGAAGGTTCTGGAAAAAAATTACCTAGAGCCTGAGATCAGTATGTAAGTGGGGTTGAGCTTGTGATTTGTGAGGATGCAACCCAAGTCCAAAAAGTCAGATAATAGTAAAATCAAGATCAAAAAGATATTCAATGAATTTGTGCTTGGGTTGGACATCCTCGGAGTAGAAAATGACATAAGGGTCTTGGTAGAAGGTTGGTGGTTTCAGATCTATAGGAATCCTTAGACTCAAATTTCTATTTCCCCCGGAATTGGCTTCCCATATCTTCATTTTTAAATTCCTATCCTCTACAATCAGGATTTTAGATTTTGGGATCTCCTACATGTTAATCACTCTGATTGCACAGCAATCATGGGTCCTAATCAACCTAAATAATGTCTGAACCTAGCTTAAATTGTGGATATTGCACTCATATCTTGCATATCATGCATTGCATCAGTCTATTTAGAATAAGATGAGATATCCTGCTAGTTAATGGTTTCTATTGCTATTTGTAGGTAATAAAGTGATCCAGGATGGAGATAGTGGAATAAAGCAATAAAGGAAGAAGATTGATCCAGATAAGAGGAGTGAGGAGGATAGCCTTATCCTTACCTTTAGAAACCCTACGACAGCCTTCCCAAACCCCAAACAACCTCCATTAGGGAGCCTTAGCCTCAAAACCCAAACATGGATAGCACTATCCATGTTCTTATCCACCCTATCCCTCTTCCAAACACTTATGAACTAAAACCCACTCTCCAGCACCTTTTAGGATGTCCAGACATTTGGCTCGATGTCTAATTTCCGCAAAATAATAATCTAGGAAGCCAAAACTCATACTAACACAGAATTGGATGTCTAATTTAATGTCCAGACATCCAATTTTGTAGTATAAGATGTCTGACCACTATTCTAGATGTCTGATACTACTCTCTTGTTCCTGATTTTGGTGTTGGAAGCCCTAGCTTGCCTATTTTGACCTAGGAACCCCATTAGACACCCTAGGAAACGTAATTAGAGACCTCCTAAGCCTAGTCCACTATCCATAGCCTTACTTATCCTATCTCTAACCCAATTGAACCATCCCATACCTAATTGGGTGCATCTACAGTTGATTGGGTGCACCTGAGCCTAATTGGATCCACACAGGATCTAATTGACTCATACCTATTAGGGTTACCCTAGCCTAATCACATGTACACATCAATTAGACTTGACCTAGACCTAATTAGGTTCATTCCTAACCAATTAAACTTTCCTAAGCCTAATTAGGTCCACACCCACTTAATCTAGATTGAGCCAACCTATTTAGCACCTAATCCTACCAAAACCCACAAACTAGTCCCACGAAAAATACACACCCACACACACACACACACACACCCCTTCCCATTCTACCCCTACCAAACCCATGCACCCTCTCTTGGAAATCCTAAAAACTTGTATCAAACCTAGATCCTAAAAATGCGGCATTAGCTAATTTTGGAGCCACCAAAAGTGGCAACCAAATGGAGCCTTCCATAAGGGCCAAGAAAGAGCCATGAAATTGAACCATCTCCACCACTCTCTTCCTCTCAACTTATGACCACACCTCCTCCTCTCCCTCTCAAGGTCGTCCACTACCTCCAAGACTCCCTCCATGGATGACTAAAGAAGAAGCTCCTCCAAGGCATCTTCATGAGGGTGGCAAGAAGAAGAAGAGCATAAGGATGCAACACCTTCTCCTTTCTTCTTGTGGGCGTGCCCTCTTCTTCCACCATAGAGGATCCACGCCCCCATTTTCTTTTCTTCTTAGAGAAGAACCCCCTCAAGGTCTTCTTAAGGAAGGCCATTGGTAGAGAAAGGGTGCAACACCCTCCTCTCTCCACTTGGGTGCACACACCATCCTCCTCTCTCTAGAGGACGGCCAAGAAGGCTTCTCCTTAGCCTCTCTTGGTTGATACCTTTCTTTAGTTTAGCTTTATTTCCATGTATCCATATTTTATAGTGACTTAATTTTTGATGCATGATACTCTTGTCTAATGATTTTATATGCATGCTATTATCTTCATGTCTTACAACTTTGATGCATGCTTTCATTTCGTGTTTCAAAATAAAGATCAAAAACACAAAAAGAAAAAAATATTAGGTTAGATTAGATTTAGGTTAGATTAAGCCGATTCAAATCTCGACTTGTTTTCATGCCTTCCAGAGACGAATGACCAGGACTCAAGTTCTAAAAAGAAAATAAATCTATGCAAGTTTCGTTATTATAAATATTTTTGTCAAGGGGATTTCACGACTATACTATGATTTTTGACGATTTCAAAATATGCAATTTCCACACTTGTCACACCGCATCTAAAATTTCCAAGCAAGATTTGTGGCTGAATCAGAATTGACTTGGGTCTAATGATCTTAAAATCAAAATTGTCGGTATGCTCAATGGGTTGTGATTAAGGAATGGGGCTATGAATTGAATCCTTCATGAAATCAGTATTTGAATCCACCATGCTAGCCCCAACAAGACCAATTTCCTCAATTATAGGACCATAAAATGATTTATCATACTCCACGAGCCCGTCTGTCTCACTAAAATTATCTTCCTTAAATTCAGGTGAGACTTCAAATACCAATTCTTCACCTTTAGAATCAAAGAATTCTGGATTCACATTTATGTATGTCTCAAAATCATCTGTCGTTGCCTGATCCATGGAGACATACCTTTCCTCATACCATGGTTCAGGGATCTCAGGTGAAGAAATCAATTCATCCACAATTGGTTGCTCTAGAACAACTTCATCAACACCCATTTCATAAAACGTGTCCCCCTACAGTTGCTTGAGCAGATTCTAACATTGGCTCTTCTGAAGGGGGTTCATCCTGGGAATCAACCCAAGATTAAACTAATGCAATAATAAATCTCATCCACAATTTTGACAACTTCCTAAGTAAAAACTCACCTGAGTCCTTATCCTTAACATCTTTGAGCCAATTGAACAAATATTTGTTAAGATCATCAATCATTTGAATCAAAGGCTCCAATTCTTCAGTGCAAGGTGTTGGTTGAGCTTCTAAAGATTGTATGGTATTCCTTAGGTTAGCCAACACCTTATCTTGGACCTGGTTCACTTGAACCAAATGGTTTGGTTCAGGGTTTGGTGGATTTGGGTTTAGTCTAGGGGAGTCAAGGAATTAAGGTTCTTGGTACCCTCCATGATAATGGGTCATTTCTGACTGTTCATAAAAGGGTAGTGACCCATATGTAGTGTAATTTGAGGGAGGGTAAGCATCATCATATTCTTCTTGATTGTAGATCATATTAGGTTGTCCATAGGAGGGTGGTGATTTATAATATATGTAGCTCAGAGAAGGATAAAATTCAAGATCATGGTGTCTAGGTTTAGATCCTGGACATGGAGGTTCGAAACTGCATCCCCAAGTAGGATTATCCCAACTAGTAGATGGGTGAGAAAAAGTCTAGTTGGGATAATAATCATCTTGGGAATAAGTAGTGGTAGGAGGATAAGAGTGGAAATGCGAGTAGGATATGGAAGGATCCATGGTAAAGTGGGACGAAGAAAGATACCCTACAGTACAAACAATCAAACCTGTCCTAAAGTGGGGTAGCCTAAAGATCTATAGACTTCCAGAACTCATCTTGAGATGAAGAGAATGATTTGATCTAGTTCTTTCTGGCCAATCCAACTAGTTAGAGGGAGTGTCTGGGGAGAAGGTTCTTCACTTGACTTTCACCTCAAGTTCCTTTGATACCCCCAAACCATAGTCATTTGACATTGTTCCCCTAGCTAGACATCAGATTGAATAGTAGAAGTAGATTAATCGAAAATAATCTTGATTTGGGCCCCGAAGAGCGAGTCCAATCCTTAAGGCCAACGTCTAATTGATTCTAGATTAGGCTTAGGTTTCAATGTGCTTTGGAATGTGATGGGCCCTTTCTCTGGGTTGTGCCCTTAAAGATCAATTTCAATGTGTGTGCATGCATAACCAATGATTTTCAAGCAAGATTATCTTTAGATGCAGTAAATTTTAGGGTTCAAATCTTGCTTTAGTAGCTTTTAGGGTTTGAATTAAGGTGAATTCAATAAAGTTCAGGAGGCACACCAGGATTTGCAAACACGGTTGAAGATGTTCTCCTTTGAAATCAAAAATATATTGGAGTGCCTAGTACTGACCTTAATTGTTAACCCTAATGGGCAAGCTACTTGATGAGTTGTTTTTAGATGAAGTGGTGCAGCCCAAACAACTTAAGCAATTGGCCTAATGCACCACTGAATTAGGCATACAATTGGTTACCTAATCTAATTTCTACTCAATTATTTGTTGATGAGTGTACCGATTCCAAAGATCGGGATACCAGTTGAGTATGAAGAATCAGAAGAGGTTGTGTACCTCTGTGGGATTTTTTTCTTAGATTTTCTTATAAGCGAAGGGTGAGGTGAGTGGAGGTGACAACCAAACAACCAAACTAATCTTAGGGTTCATGAGAGCTCCTAGGTTAATTAGGGTTTGTGTTATTAGGTGATGGAATGAAAACTAGTGGGTGGGAGGTGGGGTATACTTACAAAACCTTCATCCGCACCTTTATTCAATCTAACCACTCTGGCCTACCTTGAAATAGTACCTGCAATCACAGCAAGATCGGAGAAAAGTGAGATAAAAGTTACATAAGGTGGAAAATGTGGGAAATCAAAGAGCGTTGTCTTCCAAGCAGCAGCGCCAAAATGTTGGACGCGATTTCTACACTGAAAATTTGAGTTCTGAAAACCTTGTCATCGTAGTAGCATAAAAATTCATCAAACAGATAATTTAACCAAAACTCTGGTGAGTCTCAGGTCAGACATGGTGAGGCAAACGTTTGATCAAAAATCGTGTTGATATTTGTTGTCATGAAGTAGATTAGCAAGTCGAATTAAATCTACGCTAGCTATCTACTTAAAGAATAATTAATAGAAGATAAAGAGAGAATATTACAAATAAGGAGAAAATAGGGAGAGAAAAAACAAATATTTCATAACCACATATTCATGTTCATTACATCTAATTGCTACACTAGAAATCGGGAAATCTAATCTAGAAAGCAATAAAAAGAGAAGGGGAGAGAAGTTATCCTCCTCGACGGTTGCTTGGAGGACGAGCCACGTTGACAGAGTGCCTGAATGAGGGTGGTGAGATGTTGGACGAAAGAGGATGAAGGTGAAGGACGGAGGACAGAGCAGGGTGACGTTGCAATGGGATCTGCTTTCCTAATGGCGGTGAGAAGACAACCGCGAGAGCTCCATGAATGGGGGTGAGAAGATGGAAAAATTATCTTTGTAACTCTAATGGAGCATCCTGGGTTTAGGACAAGCTCATAGACCTTTGGAGGGGGTAAGAGTAGAGAGGAAGAGATGCTCAAATGAGTGGTAGGGGTAGGCTATTTATATTTGTAGTCATGTGGGTAAAAGGGTCTTTCTAAGGCTTTTAAAATAAATGCAGGGCCTTTAGTCACGCTTATAAGCATTAATAAAGCCCACATTGCTGAAGCACATGTGGAATGTGGACCCTTTGATCATGATCGGAGCACCTACATGTAGCCACATCTACGAGCTCTTCACCTTCAGCTGTTAGTTCCATATCCCTGCCCAATCTCAATAAGACATCTGTGAGAAGTTGTGGACATTTTAAGGTCGTGTGTTGAGATCGCGGCTTGGAAGGATGTGGAGTGTCAGATGAGGATCTAAGGGATCAGATCCATGCTCCATCACACATTCAATTCCACCTCTATGCATTATATTGCACGTATATCTATGTGTTCTCAAACGCTGGCATCTCCTTGCGCCACGTGGCACCGTCGTGCCCGCTCGATGTAGATCGGAAACCCCAATTGGGTGATCACACTCGCGCTGCTGGGTAGAGATACCAGCGGGGATTCGAACCCACGCCCAACGTTTCACACAAGACACTCAACCAATGCACCATGCTCCTCTTTGTGTCACGTTCTTGTTTTAAGGCTGTGGCACTCTCAGCTGTTAGATCTCAATCAAACGGTCAAGATCACGTAGACTTTGCTGAGGACGGAGAATGCTGGAGGTGTTAGGTGGCTGTGATGGTGCCACATGGTGCCATCATGGCCATCCATCTTTAACTTGTAGATGTGCAACAGATATCAGATTGGATGAATTTTTACACCGTTGGGCTATGATCATCAATCCGAACCCATCCATGTGGTTAGATTTGTCATCTGCAGTACAAATTTACACCACCTTGGCCCCTGGCCTCTAATCTTCCTCGGACTGCATCTGATGCTATAAAAATTGGATCGGGGCAATCTCAGAGTCGTTGAACTCCGATCGTCGCCCAGATCATATTCGTACGGTTGGATCTTCAATCTGATGCCCTGATAAATATTGCCCTGTTCCCTGACTACAAAAAGGGACAATTAACATAAAATTTATACAATCTAACCTAAATGCATGATGATGCATATTATGCAATATTTATAATGCTTGATGCAATTATACTCATAAGAACATGCATAAATAGACAATTTATGTGACATAGATGAGTCTATATCACTTTTCTAGTTAAATAATTTCCATTTTAGATGGATTCTTGCTGAAGTGCTCACCAAAACACTGAGCATCATATGCTACCAAACCTGTAACATAGAAAGATCTTACCATAGAAGTCAGAAAGACTAGGGGATAGTGTTAGATTTTCCCTGGGCTTCAAATGCACATCCTTACTTGATTCATAATAATTACATGATAATTACATGATAATGCACACCAAAAATACAATTTATAATTGGAGATGATGGCCATGCAAGGCTGCATTATCATGTCTTGTGAACTCTACACATACAGACAATAGTTTTAAATAAAGTTGTCGATGCAATGACCCAAAGAATTTCCTAAACCAGATAAGCTTCAAGCAATGGTGGTGATAAGAATGCCATACTGGTGTCGGACCCGAATAGGTTGTTAATATGATGATTTTATAGTTGAAGTGTGTATAGTGGTTAACATAAATTGAACCTAACCATCTCTTTACAAAAATTTTTTAACCTGGCCTACTTGATTTTATCTTGGTCACTTTTAGGCCCAGGGTCGAACTTAGGGAAGTGGGGTTAAAAGTCAAGTTTCTACACCTTTCCTACAACGAGTCTCTTCCATTCGTTTATTGTGTTTTTGGTGTTTTTCTATTTAATATTTTTTTTCTAATAATCTTGGTCCATGAGCCACACCATCAAAATTAGGTTCTTGACTTTGAGCCAAATCAGGGTTCCAAAAATGGGTCTTGCTATTCGCAATACGGAGTACCTGCAAGTCAACGATTATCTTTTCTCTTTTATATATCTTTTTATCTTTTTATGAGCATGCAAGAGAAATAGAAATAAAGTAAATATAGTATAGACATATATGTATAAAGGGGTGGGGGTGGAGGTGGAGATGGAGTGTAGTACTGTGTCGAGTCGGTCGTCGTCTAGAAAGATGCAACCAATAGGACGAAGTGCCGTGTGTAAGGTGTAGGATGGATGGTGGAAGATGAATGCAAACACGCTTTTTGTACGCGTGTATCAGGGAATATCAGCAACTGGTGCAGATATTCCCACGATACCGCGTATTGTAAGTAATGTGAAAAAATATATATATGTATATATGTAAATATATCTATTTATATATATATATATATATGGTTATAAATATATAGGTATATATATGTAGTTATACATGTATATATGTATATGTATATATATATATATGTATATGAATATATATATATAAGTATACGTATAGATAGATATATGTATAGATATATATATATGTGTATATATATGTATAAGTATGCATAAATAACTATATAGATGTAAATATATATATATATATATCTATATATGGTAATACATGTATATAAATATATGCAGATAGATATGTATATATATATATATATGTATATATAGTTATATATATATATATGTATATGTATGTATAGTTACATATATATATGTATAAATATATGTATATTTATGTATGTATAAGTATATGTGTATATATATGTATATATATATAAGTATATAGATGTATATATATATATACATATGTATATATATACATATATAGGTACTACTATATATATAAATATAAGTATATATATATATATGTACATATATGTATATATGTATATAAATATATATAGATATAAACATATATAGGTATATATATATAAGTATATAATACTGTATAGGTGTGTGTGTGCGTGAATGAAACTGTGAGTGTGTGTGTGTATGGTTATTTGCAGAGAGAGAGGGAGAGTGTGCTGTGAGAGAGAGAGAGAGAGCACGAGAGAGAGAGAGAGGGCACTACTGAGAAGAAGAGGCAGGTTAAGCCGTCTGAGAACGTGGAGAGTCGTCAGAAGGTTTCCACGCGCATGCAGGCACGTATGCATGCAGAGGACGGGTGCTAGAGGGAGTGGCGCAGAGAGGAGGGGCTGCAGTGCACAGCGTTGCGTGGAGATGTGTACGCGGGCGAAGGAAGCGGGTGACGCGAGCACACGCGGGCGAGTGGGGTGGGTGAAGGCAGGCATACGCGGGCTGGCAGACGTGCGGGCGAGCGCTGGCAGAATGCGAGGCGACACGTGCGTGCAGGAGAAGGCCGGTTGCGGCATGCCAGGTGACTGGATAAGTGAGAAGCTTTCCAGTCACCCCACTGTAGCCATAGTGTTCCGCAGACTGGTGTGAACAATGGCTACAGTGCAAGGTCGCGCTGTGCAATCGGGAGCGGGCGATGCTGTGAGTGTGGATGGCTTGGCCCGTGTGGTGGAGTGGCTTCGGCCGGTGGCTTGCAGGTGGAAGGTTGCGACAAAGCGTGCGGAGAGGGCTGCTGGAGTGCATGGTGGAGGGCGAGGGTGACCTGCTGCTTGCGTGGAGGCTTGCAGGTGCTGCTGGGGTGCGCTGGGGTGCTTGGTCGGGCACTGCAGAGGCGCGTAGTGGCCAGTTGCGGGCGGAAGAGAGAGAGTGACAGAGCGAAGAAGTAGGAGGCGATGGTGCCTGCAGGCACGTGCTGGAGGCGAGGGCGGCTTGCAGGTGTGCGCGGAATGTGCTGGGCGGCTGCTGCTGCTGCCTTGCCGATGCTGCTGCTGCTAAGCTTCAAGCTTGAAGCCTGCGGCAATGGCTGAAGGTCTTCAAACGGTGAACCAAGAAAAGAGCCACCATGCCCACTGACTCTTTGAAGAGCTTGGCGGTGGTGGTCTCACTGTGGTGGTTGTGCACCACAGTGAGGGCTCCTGCCCACCGGGTGTCTCCTCTGAGGAGGAGGGCCGGCGTATGGAGGGAGAGGGAGGAGATGGTGGCCTGGAAGGAGAAGAAGTTGCGGAGTTTTTTGGCTCGTTACTAGGCTGTTGCAAGAAGGAGCCGAACCCTCTTTTTTATTGAGGAGGAAGGCATGCACCACCATGCCCTGGCTGTGCATGCGGCTGCATGGGGCTCGGTAGGGAGTGGTGCCTACGACTGCAGGGGGAGGTGAGCAGGGAAGCATGGGGCGAGGAGGAAGAAGTCCATCCATGCACAACAACCGTGGGAAGAAAGATTTCCAAATCAATTTGAAATAAAAATAAAGATGGGATTTTTGCAAAGCAGCACATGAAGAAAATGTAAATTGTGAGGCCAATTTATTCACTCTCCTACCCTCTCAATTAAATGCATGCATGCATGTATTTTTTCAATGCAACTATGGAGACCTAATATGCATTGATAATGCTAGAAAATATGGCACAATTGCAGGCGTATTTTTGCGGTGCAATCATACCCCCATGCCTATCTTTTGCTAGTCCCTAGCAAAACATTTTTTTATATTGTATTTAGAAATGATCTTTAAGCTGAAGATTTTCTCCGAGGCAACATAGGTGTGTCTATTGTTGGATATTGTAAGAACCAATTGTAGAGAAAACTACCAATACTTTAAGTCTCACATGACATAGATCATCTCTCGACTAACCAGGACTCTTGATATTTAAACCTTAAGTACGATTTCCAGGACCCAGGAGGTTTTTGCCGTACTTGAGAGCTCAAGAGGTTATGGCTTGTGCTTAGTGAAGGATCAAGACTAACCAGATGAACATTAAGAATCAAGTCCTAGGTTTCACGAATCTTTAAGTACAGGTTGGTCCCAATTTCAGCTCGTGTCTTTGAATTGACCCTTAAAAAGATGATGGAAACTCAACTCCCATTTTCTGACATTTGTGGCTCACAGGAAAATAGGGTATTTGTGACTTGCCCTGAAGAACTTTTTTAGGGTAAAGACTTTACAAACATTTGCGAGATATACTGACTTATTTGCAACCTTTTTTTTTTATAGAAACATGTGTCAGTTATCTCTTACAACATTATTTGGTGGAGCACACTTTTCTTTTTCGTGGGGGAGTTTCTTTTTGGTGGAAAGAGTCTCTTCTAAACACAAGACTAAAGCCTGGGATAAAACGTCTACCTACGTGCATAGGTGAGGACTCCACCTTCCCTAATGAACACTGGGGTTGGATCTTATGTTCACCTGGTCTTTCCTGATATGTGTAGTGTGAACCAAGTTTACTTAAGCTCTCAAGTAAAGGCAAACCAACGGATCCTGTACTGGTGTCTCAGGTACAAGAATACATCCTTAGTTAGGAGAGATTCTGATCTATTTTGTCAATGCTCAAGTGAATTAAGCCCAAGCCTGAGCGAATCAAGCTTCTGTGGCCTGGAAAGTCTTCAAAACAGAGGTTGAATATCCATAAACACTTATTGTATTTTTGTTTCAGCTTTCAGATCATTACTAAACACCATTTCTTATTATTATTATTATATATTATATCTATATATATTTTTTTCTTTTCTTGCATATTTATAAATAAGTGGAAACTGCATGATACCATAAAATACCCAGATCCTATGGATGCCTATCCACCCCCCCATGACAAACAATGCTATGTCCTCATATGCATGCAGGAAAAGGTAGAGGAAGGATGGAAGATTGGGTAACGAGAGCTAAGGTGTAGGGTATATAGCAGGGTGCTAGGGTGGGTGGTTGGTGGGTGGTGAAGAGAAAAGTGAAGTGATCGTGATAGTGGCGTGAAAAGTGATGGTGGATGGTGAAATGTCTGGAATTTCATGGGACGAGAGTGTCCCAGGTGGATCGGAGAACAAGTCGAGAAGGAGTTGGCCTCAAATTGGCCAAGAAGAGGGGCTTCTTGGATAGATGGATCCAAAAAGGTATAGCCCCAATGAGAAGTATATGGGCTTAAGGTCCCAGTGTGGAATTGCAAATCCTCCTGATTTGGCAGGAAAGAAAGGGCAATTCGGTCTTTAAGAGTGTGGACTGGCGGTGAGCAGCCCAGATATGACTCAGACCACAAGGTATGGGAAGCAGAGAAAACCTCATCAAAAGTTTGGCTAGGAGAAGGTACGGGACAAGGGAGGGATGGGGGAATGTCACAATATGTGTTGGTCAGGCAGTCGACAGTGTTTATAGGCAATCCGCAGCAGTTAGAATAGGTCCCAATTAGTCCGATACACGCACTGACGGTCATGTCCTCGTCAGACGTGTCATCCTCGATGCAATCGCAATCAAAGTTCTTGGCTGCCTTGAAGATGCTAAGCTTGAGCTTTTCAGATCCAACGACAATCTCAACACAGCCCGACTCGCAGTCGATAAGGGCACGGGCTGTGGCCAAGAAAGGTCGACCGAGGATGATCGGACAATCAGAAAGTGAACTAGGAACTTCCATATCTAAAATAAGAAAGTCAACAGCAAAACAGAGACTGTTGACCCTAACCACCACGTCTTCCACCACACCCTTCGAGATTTTGACAGAACGATCTACCAACTGCAACGTGACAGGGGGTTTCAGATTTCCCAACGAAAATTTTTCGAGCATGATGGTTAGTATAAGATTGATGGAAGATCCTAGATCAAGCAGGGCATGGTTAAAACTGCAGCCATGGATGCTACAGGAAATAAGTTGTGTGCCCAGATCTTTCTGCTTCGGTGGTAGGTTTGACAGTATAACACAACTCGCATGAGGTGAGAGAACCACTGGATTCTTAGTTTTCTTTGACTGTTGCCTGGGTGTTGTGTAGTCTTTGAAAAATCAGGCGACAGTAGGTATGTGGTCGATAGCCTCGAGCAAGGGTACCTTGATTTCTACATCCCTGAACAAATTACGCAGGTTAAAGGCTTGTGTATCTTTCTTTTTGGCTTTTGGCTCCCTCAGTAGAGCCTCAGGGAATGGGACTGATTCTGGCACTAATTTGGGTGTATCGTCCTCTCGCGAATGTGGTGCGCATCTCGAATGAGAGGGCAATGAAGAAGATGGGCCAGGATCAGGTCAAGGCGGATCGACGGTCAGCTTATCGCTCCTCATAGTGATAGCATTGGACAATGCGGTTCCAGTGGGATCATACGGCGGCGGAGGGTTCGCAATAGGGACATAAGAGTGAGGTACTACAGTGGGATTTTCCTGAAATCCCAGTGGAATGCTTGGAGCTTGCAGAATATGATGAACTTGACCCTGAGAAGGTCGTACCTGTGGTTGAGGACGACGGGGTACGAAGTTTCGCAGGTTTGGAACAGGTTGGGAAGAGTGCCTTGAGATCGAGTCGCCATGCGTAGTTGACTAATCTTAGCATTCTGCTGCACCAATTGGTGCTGAAGAGAGGTCATGTTCTCTTCATGGCACTTTGACATTTCCGTCATCATTCACATTAATTTGTCAAGAGGACTTAATGCATGTTCTATTTGTAGTACACAAGGGCCTGATGGTGGATTCGTCATAGGATTAGACTGGGCCCTTGGGATGACGGGTGTGGACGGTCGCATTGGTCCACTCGCTGGTTTTGGCGTTGCAGGTTGTTGGACCATGCAAAGTTCAGATGATTATGCCACCCTGGGTTATACGTGGCAGAGAACGGGTTGTTCCCCAAGGCGCATGTGTCTTCTATGCCAGAAGACGCGTCCGCATGTACATATGCGTCCGAGCACACGGAGGTTTGGTCCTCCGTGTCGAAATACTGGCTCATAGAAGCCAATTCCACATGACTTACCGAGTCACTTGGAGCGACACTCGGTAAGGAATGTCTTACGAGGTTTCTTGGGATAAGCCTGGTGTTGGAAGAATTGGAATTGTGACAAAATGGTGAAGTAGGGGTGTTTGCCATAGATCAGGAGGAGTTGGCCAGAAGCTCATCCAGCTTCTTGTGGACAATGGAGACTTCATCTAGTTTTTGAGCAATAAGGCTTAGATCAATGGATGAATGGGAGGGTCCCGTGTCAACTTCGTGGACATTTCGGGGCGCTGGTATGATTAAAGGCGACAATGGAAGCATTGTTCATTGAGTTTTCACTCATATTTTCAAACAATTCAAATGCTCCATTCTCGTCTTTATTCATAAAGTTCCCTCCACAAGAAGCATTTAGCCCGTAGTAGAAAATCTGGGCTATATGCCACTTAGGTAGACTGTGGTGCAGACACTTCCTGAGGAGGTCATTATACCTCTCCCATGCCTCATGAAATTGTTCACCGTTTTGTTTCGTAAAAGAGGTGATAGCACGGCGAAGCGCATTGGTTCACCCGATTGGGAAGAACTTCTTGAGAAACGCTGTTCGCATCTCTTCCCAAGAGTGGATGGTTCTCCCAAGGGTGCGTAACCATTGCGACACTTTATGCCGCAATGAAAACGGGAACATTTTCATGAGGACTATAGGTAACCCGACATTTCTTGGTTTAACCGTTTCAGCCAGTCAGGTTAGGTCTTGCAAGTGGAGAAAAGGATCTTCACTTACATGACCATGGAAGTGAAAATTTATTAGGCTAATTATGTTAGGTTTCAGTTCAAAGTCGTCCTCGCCCATGGGGACCCGAATTTGTCCTATGGTCTCTGTAGCAGCGGGATTCTAATAAGAGCTAAGAGACCTAGGCTCCTCCCATTCGGGAGGGTTCTGCATTTCCTCCAATGTTTCCTGAATGGCTTCAATTCGTTCATTATACATTTCCATTTGGGCTTGGAGGCGGGTTATCGGATCTAAGGCTCCACCACCTGGTGGGTTCTGTGGGCAGTTTCATCCCTCAGGATTTGGGGTGGGTGTGCAACCATGTTTGTGGAGGAGGAGGACGATTCTGCTTCTTTTCTAAATTTATCAGACATTTCAAACAGTTCAGGGTTTTGTGACCTCCTCCCAAACATGCACTACCGCAGGAAGAATTGGGGAGATGAGAAGGGAAAAGAGATGGGAGAAATGATGCCGCAAAGGTACACTTGATTACAAATCAATTCAATCAAATTCCTAACCTCTACACTTGCCCTTAGACCTAAAGATCTAAGTTACCTACTATCACGAACTACAGAATCGAATGCGAGCACCGCGGAACCACCAGGCCAGATTGAAAGGCCGTTTGCCCCAGTCTTAGACACTCGATAGCACACGGGAACCCTCACCAGCAAGTAGGTGCTACATGCAGGTAGTTAGACCTCCAATCCTTAATAAGGGTCAAGTTACTACCAATTTTAGTTAGAGGCTTAGGGTTAAGTGCTTTTGGAATGTGAAGGGTGTTGTTTACGGGTAATGCCCAAGTGATTGATTTTTCAAGTGTGTAAAACAAGCATGCAACAGGGAAATCTCCCCGAATTGAAGTTTTTATTGGTGAATGGTTTTTAGAGTTCAGTCTTAAGTAGTATGAATTTTAGGATTTCGCTGAAATACCAATTTCACCAATCTCCAGGTTTTGCAAGAATGCAAGTTTTCTTCTAAGCCCAACAAACCCTTCTTCAATTTCAATTGGTTAATTCATGCTAAAATGCAATGGGCTACCCTAAATGGGGATTTCTATGTGTGGATGCACGAATCTGTTTTAGAGTTTATGTGAAAGGGAGCCAAAGCACTTCAATTCTAGTGCTCCCAATCACCAAAAAGATTTCCACACACAAGACTCAATCAACAGATGAAGAAAATCAATTTGTTGGGGTTGAAATATTCGGGATCGAATCTTAGGAAAGTTGAAAAGTCATGGTGGGGTTGGAATCAACTCAATTCCAAGTCTTCCCACCAAAAAGGTGATCCCGAATTGTAGATAAGCGAGGCAAAAGAGGGGTGCAATCAATCTTTTTATGTTTGCCTCAAAGAATACTTCACACGGTGAAAAATTCAAGAATCAAGATTCTTGGATTTTCTCTATGCGAAGTAAGGCGGGAAATTGCGGGGCGGTGGGAGTGAAGACAATCAATCAAACAAGTGAATTTTAGTCCACTTGCCCCAAGAGATCCCAAGAAGTTTTTCTAGTTTTTAGGTTTTTAGTTTTTTTTTTTTTTTTAGGGTGACAAGTTAACCTAAGTTGCTAAGAAAAGAACCTACTTGTGCAGCAACGTGTGCAGAGCTCCAGTGCTGTGTCAGCATCTTCACACTCTCGTTCCCACCCTTGGATCTGCCCACAACTCCGACTTTGTCTGCTTGTCTTCTCCTTGCAACAGGTTTACCTGCACACTAAAAACAAAAACACCCATGAAGAGAAGGGTGTGAGAAGAGAAAAATTACAGGAATGGACTAAAAACTTACTTGAAGGCGCACTTTCCCAGCAACGGTGCCAGAAAAGGTGTGGTGTTGGACCCGAATAGGTTGTTAATATGATGATTTTATAGTTGAAGTGTGTATAGTGGTTAACCTAAATCGGACCTAACCTTCTCTTTACAAAAATTTTTTAACCTGGCCTACTTGATTTTATCTTGGTCACTTTTAGGCCCAGGGTCGAACTCAGGGAAGTGGGGTTAAAAGTCAAGTTTCTATGCCTTTCCTACAATGAGTCTCTTCAATTCATTTATTGTGTTTTTGGTGTTTTTCTATTTAAGATTTTTTTTCTTATAATCTTGGTCCTTGATGCACACCCTCAAAATTAGGTTCTTGGCTTTGAGCCAAATCAGGGTTCCAAAAATGAGTCTTGCTATTCACAAGACGGAGTACCTGCAAGTCAAGGATTATCTTTTCTCTTTTATATATTCTTTTATCTTTTTATGGGCATGCAAGAGAAATAGAAATAAAGTAAATATAGTATAGATATATATGTATAAAGGGGTGGGGGTGGAGGTGGAGATGGAGTGTAGCACTGTGTCGAGTCGGTCATCGTCTAGAAAGACGCAACCAATAGGATGAAGTGCTACATGTAAGCTATAGGATGGATGGCGGAAGATGAATGCGAACACGCTTTTTGTACGCGTGTATCGGGGAATATCAGCAACTGGTGCAGATATTCCCGCGATACCGCGTTTGATAAGTAATGTGAAAAAATATATATATATATGTATATATGTAAATATATCTATATATATATATATGGCTATAAATATATAGGTATATATATGTAGTCATATATGTATATATGTATATGTATATATATATATATATATAAGTATATGTATAGATAGATATATGTATAGATCTATATATATGTATATATATCTATACATATATCTATATATATGTATAAGTATTTATATATAACTATATAGATGTAAATATATATATATTTATATATGGTAATTAATGTATATAAATATATGTAGATAGATATGTATATATATATATATGTATATATAGTTATAGATATATATATATATATATGTATAGTTATAGATATATATATATGTATAAATATATGTATATATATGTATGTATAAGTATATGTGAATATATATGTATATATATATATAAGTATATAGATGTATATATATATATATATATATGTTTACTAATACTTAGTTATATAAATACTATATATAAGTATATATATATACATATGTATATATATAAGTATAAAGATATATATATATATATATGTATGTATGTATACTAATACATTAGTATATAGGTACTACTATATATATAAATAAAAGTATATATATATATGTATATATATGTATATAAATATAAATATGTATATATATATAAGTATATAATAGTTTATAGGTGTGTGTGTGCGTGAATGAAAGTGTGAGTGTGTGTGCATATGTGTATTTGCAGAGGGAGATGGAGAGTGTGCTGTGAGAGAGAGAGAGATAGAGCACGAGAGAGAGAGGGTGCTGCTGAGAAGAGGCGAGTTAAGCCATCTGAGGACGTGGAGCGTCGTCTGAAGGTTTCCACGTGTGCGCAGGTGCGTATGCACGCAGAAGACGCGCGCTGGAGGGAGTGCGTGGAGAGGAGTGGCCACAGTGCACAGCGCTGCGTGGAGATGCGTACGTGGGCTGGCAGACACGCGGGCGAGCGTTGGCAGAACGCGAGGCGAGACGCGCGTGTGGGCAAAGGACGGTTGTAGCACGCCGGGTGACCAGATAAGTGAGAAGCTTTCCAGTCACCCCACTGTAGCCACAGTGTTCTGCAGACTGGCGTGAACAGTGGCTACATTGCAAGGCCACGCCGCGTAATCGGGAGCGGGCGGTGTTGTGAGTGCGGACGGCTCAGCGCACGACGTGGAGTGGCTTCGGCTGGTGGTTTGCGGGCGGTGTTGTGAGTGCGGACGGCTCAACGCACGACGTGGAGTGGCTTCGGCTGGTGGTTTGCGGGTGGAAGGTTGCGACAAAGCATGCAGAGAGGGCTGCTGGCATGCATGGTGGAGGGCGAGGGTGACCTGCTACTTGCGCGGAGGCTTGCGGGTGCTATTGGGATGCGCTGGGGTGCTTGGCCGGCCGCTGTAGAGGCACGCAGTGGCCGGTTGTGGGCGGAAGAGAGAGCGCGACAGAGCGAAGAAGCGGGAGGCGATGGTGCCTGCTGATGCACGCTGGAGGCGAGGGCGGCCTACAGGCATGTGCGGAATGGGCTGGGCGGCTGCTGCTGCGTGCTACTGCTGGCGCTGAGCTTCAAGCTTGAAGCCTGCGGTAATGGCTGAAGGTCTTCAAACTGTGAACCAAGAAAAGAGCCACCATGCCCATCGGCTCTTTGAAGAGCTGGGTGGTGGTGGTCTCACTATGGTGGTTGTGCACCACAATGAGGGCTCCTGCCTGCCGGGTGTCTCCTCTGAGGAGGAGGGTTGGCGTATGGAGGGAGAGGGAGGAGATGGTGGCCTGTAAGGAGAAGTTGCAGTGTTTTTTGGCTCATTACCAGGCTGCTGCAAGGAGCCGAACCCTCTTTTTTATAGAGGAGGAAGGCATGCACCGCCTTGCCCTAGCTGTGCATGCTGTTGCATGGGGCTCGGTGGGGAGTGGTGCCTGTGGCTGCAGGGGGAGGTGAGTAGGGAAGCATGGCGTGAGGAGGAAGAAGTCAATCCATGCACAGCAGCCGTGGGAAGAAAGATTTCCAAATCAAATGGAAATAAAAATAAAGATGGGAATTCTGCGAAGCAGCACATGAAGAAAATGTAAATTGCGTGGCCAATTTATTCACTCTCCTCCCCTCTCAATTAAATGCATGCATGCGTGTATTTTTACAATGCAACTATGGAGACCTAATATGCATTGGTAATGCTAGGAAATAGCACAAGACGTCACAATTGCAGGCGTATTTTTGCAATGCAATCACATACCTTATGCCTCTTGGCCACTGGATCATTTGGTGGATTTCGATGGTTTCCTGCATCATCTGAATGTTGTCCTTCAGCTTGCAAATGCATATCATGGTAGGATTAATATTCATGGTGAGAATAGTTGATATTCCTCTTTCATGTAGAAAGAGAGAAAAAGCCAACTGGAAAAAAAGAGTAAGACACATAACAACTCCCTAACATATGGGATTATTTGAACATTATAGACGTCAGTAGTTTCCCAATATAGTATCAAATGCTTTCAGAGGACTTTTTTCCTTATAAAAAATAATAACATGGAAATGTTTCCATGCATGAATTCAACTTTCCTAATCTATCCCTAACCGTATTGTTTGTCCATTCCTAAACTCCGATCGTGATCTTAATCACTCCCTTTCATTTCCCATTGTACAATTCATCATATTTCTCCATCTCGACACCTTCAGAACATATATCATGGATAGGACTACAACATTAAAGCTTTCACTTGAAACCAATGCTAGTTCAGTAGATAGGAAAATTTGAGGTTCATCCTGTAATTTTTAGTTGAAAAGGAGGGTCACCTACCTCAAGCATTGCCATAGATCACCAAGTCAAAATTTTATTCAGCCCTCATTTTGGCTAAGCCACTGGCAACCATACCGAAGATACCATCGCATTTGATGGAGGGAGACCCATAAATCTCAACCACAGAAGCAATCAAGAATGCCTATGAAAATGGGAAAGTTCTCTAGGAATCTATCATGAGTTTCCTTGACATTATTCCCAACTTTGGTGATGAAGAAGTTGGCGAAACCCTAAAATATCTATTTATATTTTCATATTGCAACAATTATCAATTGGGTACAACACCAAAGAATTGTTTAGGATCCTCATTTATTTTAACTACTATCTATAGTAATTGAAAATTCTAGCATTTTCCCTCATAGAAAGACTTACATTACTTCAATGAATAGTAAGCAAACGAGACCTACGTTTATCCTCATCATATATAGAAAATTTTCACCTTATAGCCAGAAAATCATTTGAATCAAAGATGTACTCTGAGAAAACTGACACCCATTATGTAGCTCGACCTCTGGTGGAAGTACTGCTTGCCAGAAGACTAATAAGTATGAGGTCATTTGCATGGGTATTCTTAATGTGGTTCTATGGGCCCATAGTACTTCAAAGATCCTTTAGATAAGGACTTTGATAGTTTGATTTTCCAAACAACACTTACTAGCATATGCAGGAGAAATCATCTAGGAGTATTCAAATTGGTGGAAATCAAATATGTGACTCAATTTCTCCATTTGAGCAATTTTCTAGATCCTACTGATTTCCCATGTATAGGTGTAAAAAAGGAATTAAAAAATGTAGGAGCACCGTCAACAGCAGTAAATAGGCAAGCAAAACTAAAAATCATTCAAATTATGTTCCAAAATGAGGTCAACTTAGTAATTGAGCGATTTTGACTCCAACTACTCATATTAAGCATCTAAAAAAATTAGGAAAATACAATCTAGAGTCTTACATGTTCCATGGAAGTACTTGCATGTTCTAAAGACAATCTTTGAGAAGTAGCATTAGAGTCCTACAAAGCACTACCCTGAGAGATATATGACATTAACTATCGAACCAGAGAAGCAAAAAACATTCCATCTTGATTACTATCCTGTTGTGACATCTCCTGTCTTCCAGGATTCAATGAAACATCATTTTCATTTGAAGAGCTTCTCCAAGAATTAAAGGTTGCTTCAAGTTCTGCACTTGATAATCCTATTCTGGCCAAAAATTCAGATAAGTCTTGCTAGTTGACACCATTGTTACTTCCATCTTGTCTTCCAATACGGATGTTGGTTGATAGAAAAATCTCTCGAGAGAAAAGGAGACAAATTGATAGATTTAAAATCTAATACCCAAAAGAAAGAAAAGAAGAGAAAAGGACTAAATTGTAAGTATCAGTGATCATGGGCATTTGAAAATACCATTATTTGAGCTTTTCCAAACTGATTGAAATTGCAATCTATTTCAGCCAGCAAAGTTCGAAGGAGTTCATTTTCAACATTCCCAATTTTAGACAATGACCATAAAACAGTCAGTGGAATATGACCAGTACTGATGGATTGGAGAGATAAATTTAACCCTCACTGAAAGGAGACACTATGTCCACAATTTCCCATTTGAAATGTTGGTACATAACAAAAACTTTAGCCTTTTCACAAAGTCAAAGCAAAAAATCTTTTGTCTAAAAGATGAACAATGACAACTTATAGTCATCCAACTTTGCTGTAGAAGTTACAAGGAATTTTTTTCTTAAAGGTTACAAAAGAAATGCTTCTAAAGAAATAAAGAGAAATTTCACATATCTTTTGAAGAAGCAATCAATGTACAAGCAGCACATGTTTTCAGATTGCTACCATATGTGGGTAGTAAACCGAGAATCCTACTTAAAGCGAGATGGGAAAACCAATCTGATTGCCATTTGATGACTTGCTACAGAAATTGTAAGCTAGTTCAAGGGAACCATATTAATAGAAATACATCATAAAGCTTTATCTAGCATCATTCATTTATGATATTGAGATAACCATGCTACCTTGCAATTTAATATTTCTCTCGAATTAACCAAGACATGGATATCCAATAGACATTTGTTAGAGAGGCTACACACAGTACACAGACCATTTCCGATCATCATGGATCAAGGCATGATGCATCCATAATATTCTATGTCTATGTATTTTAAACTATTAGATTGGAATCAAAATAATCGAGACATGGAGGCAACAACTAACCCATTTGCAACCCAACCTAGATCTCTTTCCTTCAATGCCATGCCCCTATCAGTTATCCATTCACATATTTGTCAAGGAACATGACCTGAGCACTGGTTCCCAGACAAGCACATCAGGGATGTGCTCAAATAGATCCAATATTGGGGTAAGACTTCCACAGTCCTTACCCCATGTTTTATTTATTGGCACTCTGGTCCACCTAAATCGAGCATTGCACGTTCCCTTATTCTCGAATTCAACCCCAACCAGAAATAGATTAGAGCCCTTTTCGCAAGAATAGAAAGAAATAGATTAGAGCAGAATAAGAGTTTCATGTAAACCATGCTGATGTTGGATAAGATCAGTTCCAGAACTTGTGAAAGGCGAACCATTAGCAGAATTTGTTGGGAAAAGAATTCACTCTCAGCATTTTCATCCCATGATTATGAGGTTGGTCCTTGTAGATGGGAATCCAGAACTGGATGCTGATTATGAATAATTGAGGTATTTTCAATTTCTCCTGCAGAGCCTCTTGTATCATTTTGACCCCGTAGAAGTTGTTCATGTATTCTTGCAAACAAGGGATGAAGTGAGGCATTTGAATTCCCTGAAGAATCAAATGAAGCTTGGCTGACACTGGCAGGAATTGCAATGATTGTTCTTGTGGGCACTACCCTAACAGAAGACTATCCAGAACTAGGAACAGCACTGGACACACCTTGAAGTATTCGTTGAAAAAAATGTAAATAGAATGTTGTTGATGATGCAAGTTACTACGCTAATGTATTTGGTTTTGAAAAACCTATCGTCGCAGTTTGAAAGCGAAGACTTATGTTCAACAAATAAAATTTATAATGGAATAGAAATCTCGGATCGAACTCAGGGAGGCGGACGTTTGATTAAAACTACACATTTGTTTTATTTGTCACGAAGTAGATTAATTGATTAGAAAATATCTATCTATTTACAATAAATAGAAGAGAGAGAAAGAGAATGAGATAGAGAGAATATTACAAACAAAAACCAAAAAGTGATGTAGAATGAACATAGAATTTATTATCAAAGAGATTGTTTGTTACACTAAACATTACGGCTAGAAAGCAGAAAGTGATTACACTAGAAACCAATAAATCTACTCTAGAAAGCATTAAAAAGAATGGAGAGAGAATTATCCTCCTTGACAGTAACCTGGAGGACGAACCGGACGGGATGATGCCTTGAAGACAGGGAGTGGAGCAGCACGAAAGAGGATGAAGCAAGAAGAATGGGAACGGGGCAACACGTCATCGTCGTCGTGGGATCCACTTCCGAAAGGGGGACAAAAATTTGACTTTATCTCTTGAGAAGCATCCTGGGTGTGGGACAAGCTTCTCTTGAGCTTTGGAGAGGGAGAGAAGAGAAAGAAGGGATGAAAATTTTGTATGGAGGGGGTCACCTTTTATAGTTGCAAGGAGTGAGGGCAATTTGTTCATTTTAATCTCAAAATATTAAATAAGGGGTCTTTAGTGATGGATAAAATCGTCGCTAAAGCCCCATCGTGGGCGACATGTGCCGCCCGCTCTCCTCCAGCGCATGAAATGCGCGTCCGCGTTCTTGAGTTCTCGGCCGTTCGATCGCAAGATCGACCGGCTGAGATGCGTCCTCGCCTGCCTCCTCATTGCGCACTCGCTGCATACGATTTCGTGTTACACGCGAACGTGTAATAGCGCGTTGGTGCTATTGAGCGCCCGTAGCCGCTCAATCGCGATCGAGCGGTCGCAAAGCCTGCTCACCCGCGCCCCAGCAGCCACTCGTGAGGAATCGAATGCACGCCGCATGTTCTCGCGAACGCTCTTACCCACTGCGCTATAGTGACGTTTGTGTCGTGGAGATGATTTCGTGCAGGTGCGATCAGGACCGTTGGATTGAGATCCAATGATCAAGGTGGCTCTTCAGATGCGGCTTCAGAGGATGGGCGCATCGGTTGGGATGCAATCTCAACCGCTGGATCTTGATCCAACAACGGAGATTCATGGGTGCTAGCGGCTTCAGAAGTTGAGGGCGGTTTGTTGGGCGGTTAAGATGGCGCCACATGGTGCCATCTTGGCTGTCCATCTTCTGGATGATGTAGATGGTGCCACGGTTGTCAGATTGAGTCGATTTTCACGCCGTTAGGCTGCGATCGTCAATCCAAATCCATTTGTGTAGTCGAATTTGTCGTCTGAAGTGTAGATTCACAACATCTTGGCTATTGATCTTATAGGGTTCCTCGGTCTCTATCTGATGCTACAAGTGCCTGATTAGGGCGATCTTGGAGTCGTTGAACTCTAATCATCTTCCTGATCACATCTGTATGGTTGAATCTTCGATCTGAGGCCCCGATAAAAATTTTGCCCTATACCTGAACATAAGAGAAGACAATTAACTTCCATTTTATTCAAACTAATCTAAATGCAAGATGATGCATGCTATGCAATAATTTACAGTATGCAATGCAATTCTATGCTTAAGAACATGCATAAATAGACATCTTATGTAGTGTAAGCATGTTTACTTTACACCCCCATGCTTATCTTTTGCTAGTCCCTAGCAAAAGTTATATGCTATTTATAAAAGAATTAGGTTGGATTATTTGGGCATGAGTTATTTTCAATCATTAAGAAAATGTCTACTTAGGATTTGAACTTTTAAAGACACAACAGTGCTTGGGTATCTGCCAAAATGTAGACTACCTCAAGCCCTCACCTTATTCGAAGAAAAATTTCTTTTTCTCTTTTTCTTCTTTTCTAATTTTTTTGGATTTTTGAGTTTTAGGGTTTAAGAGTGGTTTTCTACGACCATTCAACTCACCAAAGATTTGAGGAGAACCCTAAGTTCTAAGCATCTTATTGTGAATGTGATAGACTCGTTGATCGGCAATTAAAACAAACTTTGGATTTCTACGCCTTTAGATGACCTTAAAAAAAAAATTTTCCTAAAGGTGTATCTTTACAAGCGGTAGCTTTCTCCCTACTTTTATTTTTATGGGGTCAACACAAGAGTGGATCTAGTGTATATCTCTCCATTTCATTCTACTTCTCTGCTTCTTTCTAAGTGTTTTGAAAATTTTTAGTGCATTTATTGAGCTGGGTTCTGGACAACCGGTCGATAAGCTGTTACCACCGACAACTTGCCAACCATACTCGTGTGGTGAAGTGTGGCTTATTTCTTTTTTTTTCTTTTCTCCTTTTCTTTTTCTTAACTTTCTTTTCTTTTTTTTAAGTAGGTGGCTTCCCTAGTCTAAGATTTACCTAAAGGTAATAAAAAGAGAATGGTCTAGTGACTGGGTTCTGGACAACCTACCTATGGGCTATTACCCACGATAACTTGTCAGCCATATCACACTATAAGGTTCATTAGCTACCCAATTTCCATTAAAATCATCGAACATTGAGTCAGTGCAAAGAAAGTGTGTAGATGCTTAAAATTCAAAGTTCCCTCAAATCAGAGGGTGGGTTGATAAGTCGTGCACTTATCACCCAAACTTATTTAATCGAAATAAAATTGAATTCATGTTGGTGAGGACTCGAAAAACAAATCCACATTTTAATGGATACACAGGCTGATTAAGTCTGAAGACCTGAAGGGTCTTTGTGTTTAGATCATAATGTAATATTTCCTAAGATTGAAAATTTTCTTAAACCTAAGTTCTCTTTCCTAATTCCACAATTTTTTTTTAATATAAATAAAAGAAAAAATAAAAGAAATCTATGAAGCTGACGAATAAATTCAGAGATGAATATCCACCCCCCATGCCTATCTAATGCAATGTCCTCATTGTATTAAAAAGACATAAAATATAGTGGAATAGAGTAGAAAGCACCTGAATTGCGTGAATGTCAGGTCCGCTCCGAGATAAACAAAAACTGTGTATGTGCTGAATTTTGTGCCTTCAGCTAGGCACACTATACAAAGAAGAGAAATAAAAAATTCACAGGTGTAGGTCAGAATCAGAATAAAACGAAGAAACCTCTGACTTGCCAGTAGATGTCCACAAATGTGGACCAGATTATGGTGCAGACCCATGCCCCATAATCGAAAATATCTAAGGTTCTAGATAAAAATTACCCAAAACCTAAAGTCAGTATTAAAGTGGGGTCAGGCCTGGGATTTATGAGGATGCAACCCAAGACCAAAGAGTCAGGTTACAAAGAATTCGATATCGAAAGGATAATCAATGAATGTATGCTTGGGTTGGACATCCTCAGAACAGATGTCGTAAGGGTCCTAGTTTGATGGTTTCAGAAGAATTGGAACCCTTAGACTTAGTCTTCTATTTCCAACAAAGTTTACTTCCCAAATCAGAACTTCACAGCTTCTATTCTCCTCATTCAGAATGTCAAGTTTCGGGACCTCTTGCATATTAATCACCCCATCTGAAATTTCCAAGTCTAAAAGATGTGGCTGAATCAGAATTGACTTGGGTCTAGTTATCTCAAAAACAGAATCATTGATAAGCTCAATGGGGTGTAATTGACAATCAGGACATTGGATTGAATCCTTTAGAAAATGTAATTCTGGATCCGTAATGTGAGCCCCAATAAGATCAGTTTCCTCAGTTATTGGGCTATCAAATGATCTATCAGATTCCTTAGGCCCAATCATCTCATAAAAATCGTGTTTTGTAAATTCACGTGAGACTTCACAAACTGAATCTTCACCATCAGAATCAAAGAAATCAAAATCCGTATTAATGTATGTCTCAAAACCATCCATCACTTTCTGGTCCATGGAAACATACGTTTCCTTGTACCCCAGCTCAGGGATTTCAAGTGAAGAAATCAGATCATCCTTAATTGGTTGCTCTAATTCAATTTGGTCAGCCTCGTAACACGTGTCCCCCACGATAGGTACCTGAGCAAGTTTTGACCTTGGCTCTCCTGAAGGGGGTTCATCATGGGAATCATCCTACAATTGAACTAAAGCAACCACAAATCTCATCCTCAATTTCGCTAACTTCCCAAGTAGAAACTCACCCGGATTCTTATCCTTAACATCGAAGAGCTAATCCAACAAATACTTGTTCCAATCATCAATCAGCTCAATCAGGGGCTCCAATCTTTCAATGGAAGGCATTGGCTGAACTTCTAAAGATTGAATGGTATTCCTCAAGTTAGCCAAAACCTTATCTTGAACCTGGTTACCCTGAACCAAATGAGTTGGTTCAGGGTTGGGTGGGTTTGAGATCAGTGCAGAGGAGTTAATGAATTGAGATTCGTTATACCCTTCCAGATAATAGGTCATTTTGAATTGTTCAAAAGGTAGTGATGACCTAAAGGCAATGTAATTAAAGGATGGGAAGAATCAGTGTATCCTTCTTGATTGTAGATCGTATTAGGTTGTCCATGAAAGGGTGACGATCTATAATCGATGTGGCTCTGAGAAGGATAGAAATCACAATTATAGTATTCAGGGTTAGACCATAAACACAGAGGTCTAGAACTATATGCCCAATCCGAGTTATCCCAACTAACTGATGGTTGATTGCATACGAGTCAGGATAATCGTCATGTTAAGGATAATTCAAAACAGGAGGGAAAGAGTGGGAATGCATATAATATGTGGAAGGATTCATGAGAGATGGGAGGAAGAAAGGCGCTCTCCAATACAAGCAATCAAGCCTATCCTTAAGTGGGCTAGCCTAAAGACCTACAGACTCCCAAAACCCATCTTGAGATAGAGAAATGATTTGATCTACTTCTGTCTATTCAATCCAACCAGTTAAAAGGAGGGACTAGGGAGAAGGTTCTTCCTTCGACTTGTTGCTCCGGTTCCTAGTGTATCCCCCAACCGCGATCGTTTGATTCTACTCCCCTAGCTAGACATCAAATTGAATAGTAGAAACAGACTAATAAAAAATAATCTCATTCTAGGTTCTGAAGAGTAAGTCGAATCCTTAAGGCCAACGTCTACTCTGTTTTATTTAGGGCTAGGTTTGATTGTGTTTTGGAATGTGATGGGCCCTTTATCTTTGTTGTGCCCTTAATGATTGATTGATGTGTGTGTGCGTGCACAACCAGTGGTTTTCAAGCAAGATTACTTTTGATGTGGTGAATTTTAGGGTTCAAATCTTGCTTAGTATCTTTTAGGATTCCACTTTAAGTATTTTCAAACAAGTTTTGTTGGCACACCAAGTTTTGAAAGCACAGGTGAAGATGTTTTCCTTTGAAACTTAAAAGAATGAGGAGTGGCTTATTCAAAGAAAAATATCTTTTGCTCCTTTTCCTCTTTTCTAATTTTTTGGATTTTCAAATTTTAGGGTTTAAGAGTAGCTTTCTATGGCCATTCAACTCAGTGAAGATTTGATGAGAACTCTAAGTTATAAGCATCTTATTGTGAATGTGATAGACTCGTTGACCGGCAATTAAAACGAACTTCGGATTTCTACGCCTCTAAGTGACCTAAAAAATTATGCCTAAACGTGTATCTTTACAACTGGTAGCTTTCTCCCTACTTTTATTTTTTTTACGGGGTCAACACAAAGGTGAATCCAGTGTATATCTCCACGGTTTATTCTACTTCTCTGCTTCTTCCTAAGTGTTTTGGGAATTTTTGTGCATTTATTGAGCTGGGTTCTGGACAACGTGTCGATGAGCTATTACCACCGACAACTTGCAACCATACTCGTGCAGCGAAGTGTGGCTTATTTCTTTTTTTTTATTTTTCTTTTCTCCTTTCCTTTTTGATTTTTTTTTTCTATTTTTTTTTTTAAGTAGGTGGCTTCCTTGGTCTAAGATTTACCTAAGGGCAAGAAAAAGAGAAAGGTCCAGTGACTGGGCTCTGGATAACCTACCTATAGGTTGTTACCCACAATAACTTGCCAGCCATATCACCTTAGAAGGTTCATTAGCTACCTAATTTTTGTTAAAATCGTCGAACAATGAGTCAGTGACAAAATAGTGTGTAGATGCTTAAGACTCAAAATTCCCTCAAATCAGAGGGCGGGTTGATAAGTCATGTACTTATCACCCAAACTTATTTACTTCAATTAAAATAGAATTTGAGTTGGCGAGAACTCGAAAAACAAATCCACATTTTAGTGGATACACGGGCTGATTAAGTTCGAAGACCTGAAGGGTCTTTGTGTTCAAATCACAATGTAGTATTTCCTAAGATTAAAAATTTTTTTAAACCCAAATTCTCTTTCCTAATTCAAATTTATTTTTAATAAAAGAAAATAAAACAAATCTACGATGCTGACGAATGAATTCAGAGATGAATATCCACCCTCCCATGCCTATCTAATGCAATGTCCTCATTGTATTAAAAAGACATAAAACAGAGTAGAAAAGCGTAGAAAGCACCTGAATTACGTGAATGTCAGGTCTGCTCCGAGATGAAAACTAAAAGGAACTGTATAAATGCTAAGTTTAGTACCTTTAGCTAGGCACACTATACAAAGAAGAGAAATGAAGAATTCACAGGTGCATATCAGAATCAGAGTAAACAGAAGAAGCCTCTGACCTGTCAGTAGAGGTCCACAGATGTGGACCAGATTGTGGTGTAGACCCATACCCCATAATCAAGAATATCTTAGGTTTTGGATAAAAATTACCCAGAACCTAAAATTAGTATGCAAGTGGGGTTGGGCCTGCGATTTATGAGGATGCAACCCAAGAACAAAAAAGTCGGGTTACAGAGAATTCAATCTCAAAAGGATAATCGTTGAATGTGTGCTTAGGTTGGACATCCTCAAAACAGATGTTGTAAGGGTCCTGGTTTGATGGTTTCAGCTTAATAGGCACCGTTTGACTCAGTCTTGTACTTCCTCCGGAACTAACTTCCCATATTAGAACATCCCGGCTCTTGTCCTCCTCATTCAGCATGTCAATTTCTGGGACCTCTTGCATATTAATCACCCCGTCTGAAATCTCTAAGTCTATCTGATGTGGCAGAATCAAAATTGACTTGGGTCGAATTATCTCAGAAATAGAATCATCAATAAGCTCAACAGGGTGTAACTGACAATCAGGGCATTGACTTGATTCCTCCAGAAAATGCAATTCTGGATCCGTAATGTGTGCCCTAATAAGATTAGTTTCCTCAGTTCTTGGGCTATCAAATGATTTTTCAGATTCCTCAGGCCTAATCATCTCACAAAAATCGTGTTCTATATACTCGTGTGAGACTTTACAGCTTGAATCTTCACCATCAGGATCCGTATCAATGTATGTCTCAAAATCATCTGTCACTTTCTATTCTAAGGAGACATACATTTCCTCGTACCTCGACTCAGGGATCTCAGGTGAAGAAATCAAATCATCCTTACTTGGTTGCTCTAATTCAATCTAGTCAGCCTCGTAACACGTGTCCCCCCAACAGGTGCCTGAGCGGGTTCTATCATTGGCTTTCCTGAAGGGAGTTCATCATGGGAATCTCCCATGATTGAATCAAAGCGACCACGAATCTCATCCTCAATTTCGCTAATTTCCCAAGTAGAAACTCACCCGGGTTCTTATCCTTAACATCCTGGAGCCAATCCAACAATGACTTGTTCAAATCATCAATCATTTCGATCAGGGGCTCCAATCTCTCAATGTAAGGTATTGGCTGAACTTCTAAAAATTGAATGATATTCCTCAAGTTAGCTAGAACCTTATCTTGAACCTGATTACCCTAAACCAAATGAGTTGGTTCAGGGTTGGGTGGGTTTGGGATCAATGCAGAGGAATTAACAAATTGAGATTCGTTATACCCTTCCTGATAATAGGCCATTTTAGATTGTTCAAAAGGTGGTGATGACCTAAAGGCAGTGTAATTAGAGGATGGGTAAGGATCAGTGTATCCTTCTTGATTGTAGATCGTATTAGGTTGTTCATAAAAAGATGACAATCTATAATCGATGTGACTCTGAGAAGGATAGAAATCACAATCAAAGTGTTCAGGGTTAGACCCTAAACACGGAGGTCCAGAACTATATCCCCAATCCGAGTTATCCCAACTAACTGATGGTTGATTACAGTACGAGTCGGGAAAATCGTCATGTTGAGGATAATTCAAAACGAGAGGGAAAGAGCGGGAATGCGTGTAATATTTGGAAGTATTCATGAGAGACGGGAGGAAGAAAGGTGCCCTACAATACAAACAATCAAACCTATCCTTAAGTGGGCTAGCCTAAAGACCTACAGACTCCTAAAACCCATCTTTTATATAGAGAAATGATTTGATCTACTGCTGTCTGTTCAATCCAACCAATTAGAAGGAGGGACTGGGGTGAAGGTTCTTCCTTCGGCTTACGCCTCCAGTTCCTAGTGTACCCCCCAGCCGCGATCGTTTGATTCTGCTCCCCTAGCTAGACATCAGATTGAATAGTAGAAACAAACTAATCAAAAATAATCTCGTTCTGGGCTCTGAAGAGCGAGTCGAATCCTTAAGGCCAACATCTACTCTGTTTTATTTAGGGCTAGGTTTGAATGTGCTTTGGAATGTGATGGGCCCTTTAAATGGGTTGTGCCCTTAATGATTGATTGATTTATGTGTGAGTGCACAACCAGTGGTTTTCAAGCAAGATTATTTTTGATGTGGTGAATTTTAGAGTTCAAATCTTGCTTAGTAGCTGATGAGTGGCTACTCATCATAGCTAAAAGGCCGAAATTAAGCTAGACACTAAGCAAAACAATATCAAATTAACACATAAAAAGGGTTAAGTGTGGGAATTAAAGAAAAGACCTAAAACTTTTAATGTGTGTTAAAACCTCCTAATTAGGTCACAAAAATGAGATATTCTGAAAACTAAAGAACAAATGATGATCCATGCATCAATTGAACACATAAACAAGTTTGAAAAGATAAATCAGAAGTAAAATCAATGTCTTAAATGTTCAATTAAGCACATGTAAAAATTTGAAAGCAATTGGACATCATTTAGGCTTAGAAATAAATAGATTACAATTAGGTCCTTCATGCATTACATTTCTACCCTTCAAAACTCCTTCTTGGACCTTTTTGCAAGCCGCAGGGACCCTTCTGTATGACTGCAAGGCCCTTCCAGTTATAGTTCTTCTCACTTTTGGACCTGCACGCTATTCTTCTACCCCTTCGTTTAAGGGTCTTCCTGCAAGTTTTCCCTCATTTCAGAGAGAAGCCTATGTTCTTCACGCGCACTGTAGCACGTGAAGAACAGAGCCATTCTCGACCGTCCATCGCACTTTTGATCTCGATCTGCGGCTGGAATCAAATGGAACCTTCGCGCGATTCGGTGCGTGCGTTCACCTCTCTTCCCAGATCTCATCTGACGGTCAGATCTCTCTCTTGACTCGCCGCGCGCTCTACCCATCTCATCCTCACTGCCGGCCTAATTTTGATTAACCTCACCCTTGCGGTGATCTCAGTCACTGAGCTGCTATTTAAACACCTCAGTGGTGTCGCGCGCAAAGGATCGCTCCCTCCTACATCTCTTAGCGATCAATTCTTCCACTCCAGTCTCTCCTCCTCATCTAGACCCTGATTTCACAGCCACCAGCTGTGGAATCATCGCCTGCTCTCGACCCTCCTCGTCGCTAAGGACCTCGTAGCACCTGAGGACGACCCTGGAGTCTCACTAGCAGACTCTTCCCTCCGCTGGAGTCACCCTCCTCCTTTCTTCCTCCTTATCCGCCGGCTAAGGGCCCATAGGTCCCATTCTTCCTTTTAGTTTAGTTTTTAATTCTGCACAAGTAGTGTTAGATTTAGCTTGGACTAGTTTAGAATAGATTTAGTTTTAATTGTTAGTGTTTAATGTTAGCTGTAGTTAGATTAGTCTTAGGAGTAGAATTAGTATTAGATCCCCTCCCTCACCTCCTCTGATCAGTCCAGATCAGAGGGGAAGAATCATCTGTTCATTGTTCAATTTATCTCCCTCTTCATGTTTTGTTTTTCCATCATCCAGATTCTGATTCTTGTTTTTCCTTTTAACGACGAATTTTTCATCAATCACCCACACATCCTGACCCAATTTCAGATCTGATGGCACACTGCCTCAGATCTGAAAGTGGCGCCACAAGCACCATTTGGGGCTTCTCACTCACTCCATTTGTTTCGCAAAAGCCCCTCTGTTTTAAATGGATTGCCTCAGTTTGTCAGAGCACTTTTGATTTGGATTTTAAAGGATTTTTACACTCTGAAATGTTTTGACAGATCTGACAAATTGAAAGGATTTTTGGTTTTCATTGTAGGCAAGGATTCTGAGAAGTTCTCTGGTGACAGAGAACCAATCAGAAGAGCCTTTCATGATTCTGTTTATACTTTGTTTTGAATGCATTCGCCAGCTTCCATTAAATTTCCTTAATGCATTCTTAGTCTCTTTTTGCTATTTCAGAACTGCCATGCACTATTTGTGTTGATGATCATTTCTGTATGGTGATTCTCTAACCTAAGGAGTTTTCCATACTCCTTAAGGTTGCAAGAAACTGGGATTGTGTTTCTTTGGTTTTAATTGATCGAGCTAAGTCTTCCTTCATGTTGTCTATGGCATTAGGAAGACTAACTCAATGCCATTTGAATGTTGATCTGAAAGGATGCTTCTGATAAGTTTTTTTCTAATGAGTGTTTGAGCTGAATTTACATGAGATTTTCGTGAGATTTAAACCCCTTTCAGATTTGGATTTCAACTCTGTAAATTGTAGTTTGTTTTGAATTTTATCTTACTCCCAGTTACACAGCAATATGCTGCATCTAGCAGCTACATTCCCCTCTTCTCTAAACTCCCTTCTTCTCTAAATTTCCCTCTTCTCTGTAGAATACTTCCCCCCTCTTCAAGTGGACTAACTGCAGCAGCAGCTAGCCATCTGACAGTGGCTTAAGCCACTGCCATTGTAAACAACACTAAAACAGCACATTCTTCTCTTCTCCATCTCCTCTGACAGTAGTTGCGGCTGCTGTCTAAACTCAAATAAAAACTCAATCAACTCTAATTCCCTAACTTTATACAAAAGCCTAATGGCATAGACTTATTTTAAAACTGTAAATACACCCATTCATAGTATTATAACTATAACTATAGCATATCAGTTAGATACATAGTTATACTGTAAATATGTATAAAACCTGTACAGAAATTCGTATACATATGTAATCTATGTAAAAATATGTATATATACTAATCTATTATGCATGTATTTACTGATTTATGTATATATGTATGTACAGATTTATATTTACTGATTTAGTAGCTAAGTTAATAAGTTAGAGCAATAATCAAGTAAATAAATCTATAAACTTGGGAATATATATATATGTATATATTAAGTAATTTAAGTTAGTCAAAGTATAATTATACCTAGTATAACTTACTGTAACTTAGTTTTAATTATAAACTACACAGAATTGCTATTTTAGCCTAAATAAAACATAAATAAATTCGTAAAAATACAATAAAAATATGTATTAAATACTTAAGTATGTAAGTTAAAACTGTTTAGGGTCAATTAGACCATTTACTAATTATTTTATAAGTAATTAACTATTTAATCACCTAAATCAACCTGTATAATCAGCCTAGTTTAGCGAATTTATTTGTATAGTAAATATATTTAAAATTCAAAATTAATTAATCAATTATGTAGTATTATGTAAATATTTTATTTACCATATTTTATTTTATTTTTTTTAATAATTTATGGCCCCCAAATCGAGGGCCAAAAACGCGCACAGACGCAGCTGCGTCTGGTTTCCAGCGCACGATGTGGCGCTGGAATAGCGCCACATCGTGGGCTGCAAACCAAACGCAGCTATATAAATATAATTTATGTTATATGCTAACCAGTCGTCATGGCGCCGGGCGCCCGAAACACCACCTGTTATGTCTGATCCGATAACCCGATTTGTGCTGAACTCTGATATGTGATGATACTGAATATGTGATGCATGTGTGGGGCTGGGAGCCCGAGCGTGCGAGTATGTCTGGCGTTGGGTTGAGGCCCTGCGCTGATACGAAAACGTAATTAAGCACCTAATCTGAGATTAGGGCACGCTTAGTAGAGGTCTGGTCCTACCCGAAGGGTGCTGTGTATCCCTCGAAAAGCGCACCCGCTAATTAAACACATTTTACACTAAGGACTCTCCACCGCAACCTCTGAAATACCACACAGAACAAAATGAAAGGACAGACGACTTAAAAAAAAAGATAACAGGAGATAACAACAGAAAAGACTCTGTACATACAGCAGTAGAATAAGTAATATACATACGTATAAGTAAACCCACATAATTATTAACAGAATAAAACGACACTATAAATGTCGCTAAAGACCTCAGTTTGCTTCTTTAGGTTGTATATAGCGTTTTCTGAGATTTAGCGACGTTTATATCTGTCACTAAAACTGATATATATGTCACTATAAATAAATGACTAGTAAGTTAAGTTTTTACACTATGGTATCCTAATGTAGTATGAACTAACATATTAGTGTTAATAGTATAACTTGTAAATACATAGTTTAGAGTATAATAATAGATTGTTTGATGCTTGTTCATAGTTAGTATTTTTTGCAAGCACTTCTTAGTAACTAGGTAAATAAAACATTCATTCATTCTTTAAATGTAGAGTTTCTTTTTGAATAAGAAGACAATTTTGGAGATAATCAAAGAGTGACCGAATTAAATTCAATAAATTGCCTCCCAGAGAACGACCTGGAACAAAACCAGTAAAAATTAGATAAATAAGCAAATGATAATAATGGTTGTAATGACTGGTACTCACACATACTCACCACTATATGACATCCTTAATGTTATATTATACACCCTATACTACAACGACATGATCAACAATTATTACCAACAAACATTTACAACAACCATCATCATTATTTTGGCGCCGTTGCCGGGGAGGCAACGCTCTTTGCACCAAAATTTTCTTTTTATTCTTTTGTATATAGAAATTCTTTATTTCATTCATTCATTCATTGTAATTTCTTTTATTTTCCATTGAATTATTTGTGTATACATTCCTTTATTCTTTTACTAATCATTTGTTTTTCCACAGCACTTGAGGAGGAGTGTCGTCTTCCTGGTGGAGTCGCTGCGCTCCAGATCCGTCTTCCTGGTGGAGTTTTGCCTCGAAGTAGCTGTAGGATTTTAGTATTAGTTTTAGTATAGATAGTTTTAGGTTTATTGATTAGAAGCAATTGTTAGTCATAAGTTGTGAGAGCTTGTTCTCACACAATTTTTGTAATAATTCTGGACTATCTGGACTTTATTTCTTTATCTTCTTAATTTCTTTCCTTACTTTTGAATTGCATATAAATTTTTTTTCAGAAAAATCAAAAAATAAAAAAAAAAAAATCAAAAAGACCTCATACTTATCTAGCAGCAGCATAACCCTAGGCATCCATTTTAGGATTGCATTTCATTCCTGCTAGATTTTAATTCAAGTCAAATCTGCATTCGAAGATTGCTGGAGTCAGGTACGCATTTTCTACCTAACTTTAACTCCTGCCATATTTGCATTTGACTTAAAGTTAAGAAGACCACTACTTGTTCTGAATTTATTAAAAAGTGAAACGAGCAGCATAGAAAACACATTTTAATCACTTCAATTAAATCAAAAAGGAGATAGCAAAATTGGGTGAAACCATGTTTGAGATTTTAATCGCCTTGTGTTGAATGTTATCGTGCACACAGCACGATCACTTAAGGCCACAATACACGGGTTTCTACCTCATCTTTCTGCAACCACAGGATCTGGATTCGCACGCTCAGTCTTATCCAGATTCCCAGTGGATTTTAGAGGTCTGCACTTCGCTAGGTTTATCTTAGGATACGTACAATTGTTTGAAACAATTGTTTGCGTATAACATACTTTGCGTAGCAGCCTCTAGGAAAAATTTTCTCCGATTCATTTCGATTGATTGGTCTTCTTGAATTGAGATTTTATTGGGATTCTTCTGTTTTATTGTGAACGTTAAAAATTTTTCCCATTGAGTTGGATCGAATTAGAGTAAACGGGATTTCAAAAAAAAAAACCAACTCAATGGAAGGTAGGAGATCCCAAAACCCAGAACTTGTACTCCCCTTGGGTACTGCTACCCAAGCTACTGCATCATCTTCTTTGCTTTCCACTTCTAATCCCTTACCTCCTGAGTCTCAAAATACTTTTCACAATCCCCCTCGCCAAGAGGATGATCTTGATTCTTCACACTTTGAGGATTTTGAAGAACTTCCTCCAGACTTAGTTGCACATCCTCTACCACAGCAACCACCTATCCCTAGGTTCCAACCTCCACCTTGTCCTAATCATCCTAATCCACCCCCGGAGAGAGGACCTATGCCTCATCTTCAGCACCTTTTCGATACACAACTACAAATGAATACCTTAACCCAACAGGTGCAACAACTTGCTCAAGCTGTAAATCTATTGCCTAACCCCCAACCACAACCACTTCAACCTAGAAATCCTCAGGCACCACCCCAACCCCGTAGACCTCAACTACGAGATTATTATAATCCCGCAGTTGCCCAACCAATGCCTGTGGTACGTTATCCCAATGGGGGTCGTGCTGCTGAACTGAAGCCGAACATTATAGCACTCATTCCTCACTTCCATGGACTTGCTTCTGAGGACCCTTTTCAGCATTTAGAGGAGCTGAAGAATCTTGCCCAAACTTTGGGTCCGCAAGGACATGATCAGCACACGCTTTTGATGAAAATGTTCTCCTTTTCATTAAAAGATAAGGCAGCCTTTTGGTTTAGAACACTTGCACAGACTACACCTATAGATTCCTGGGCTTCTTTAGAACATGAGTTCTTAAAGAAGTACTTTCCTGTAGGCCGCACTAATGCCTTAAGGCGTGCCATCACCACCTTCACCCAGAATTCAGGAGAACCTATGCACGAGGCTTGGGAGAGATTCCATGAGCTTTTGAGAAAATGTCCCAACCATGGTGTCCCACGCTGGCAACAGGTCCAGATCTTCTACCATGGGCTCCATGATGACACACGGAATTTTGTAGATGCCGCTTGTGGAGGCAATTTCCTGTGTCGGGACGAGGACTCAGCCTTTGAGCTCTTTGAAGGCATGGTCGAAAACTCTATTAATAATGCTTCAATGAGCGTGTTTAATAGAAAGTCCTCACATTCCCACTCACACACGGGGGTACATGAAGCCCAATCCAGTAGCAAAGACTTAGAGATAGTGGCTAGTCAACTGGATAAAGTGGGCTTAATCGAGAAGAAAGTAGATGAAGTATGGAAATTTCTCTCAAAACACCCATCTTCTTCTTCTCAGTCACCAGCACAAAACACTTCTTCTCAGTTTCCCACAGGGAGGGAAACTGTGAATAACCTTTCTATGACACAAACTGCATTACCGGATTTTCCATTTCCATATCCTTCACCAGTTGGAGGAACCCTTGTTCCTCCCTTCACTGACTTCCCTGCACCTTCTGGAGCTTCGGAGGAGCTTCATGCCATTCACAATGATCCTTTCACACAAACCTATAACCCTGGATGGCGTAATCATCCAAATTTCTCATGGTCGGGAAATTCACAAAGACCTCCTTTTCAACAACCTTCTGCACCACCATTGCACAACCCGATCCGAGCACCACCTCCACAATTACACGGTTATCCACCGCGTACCTACCAGCAACCCCAACCCAGGCCCACCCAATACTCTCAATCTGGGCCTACACGAGATGACCAGTTGGGGTCTATCATGAAAGCTCTTGCTGATATGCAACAACAGAATATTGCTATGCAGCAGAGACAGGACGCGGCCTTAGCTGAGATGAGAGCCCAGCTATCACACTTGACGGAGTCCCGTCAACCACATTCACTCCCATCACAAGCACAACCCAACCCTAGGAACATACCTGCTCAAAGGTATGTCCAACCTAGACCAGCACTGCAAAACCAAACACATGACATTTCACAACCAGTGCATAACACTGAATCAACATGATCTTGAGATTATTTGATAATGGAGCCGTTGAGATCACTGAACTTGACAAATCTGAACCCTTCATTGTTAATGGACAAAGACTGAAATCTTTCATTGAGCCGCATGATCTCAGACTTGTCAATTCCACCATTTCGCTCCTACATTTTGAGCTACCAACTAAGCTTTCGCCTAGCTGAAGGCGTTAAACTTAGCAAACACCTACCCTTGTATATAGCTGTTTTACACCTTTCTTACTCTTGCCTTTATTTGCATATAGTGTCTACCCTTGCATTCTGAGCATACATTCATTGACACACATGTCATGCATTTCACTTCCTAGCCCGACTGTTCACTCTGATCCTAGATCAGACTTAAAATCGTCCGCACAGAGATTTTATCTCCTCATTCTGACTTCCTTCCATCACCCAGTCTAGGATAGTGAAAAGCAGAGCATGCATTTGCATCCACCCTTTCATTCAATGAGGACATTGAAACATTTAAGCATGGGGGGGTGTAAATGGTAAACCATTTAAACCAAAATGCAATTGTAGACACAACTATAGTACATATAGTATTATCAAAAAAATTATATACTTCAAAAAAAAAAAATTGAAAAATTTTGAAAAATTTTTGAAAAAATTACAAAGCTAAAAATACAAAAAAATAACAAATCAGAAAAATTCCAAAAATACAATAAGGGACATGTACTTCATTATCAAAGGAGGACATTCATTTCAAGAGGGGAGGGAGAGAAAGAAAAAGAAAAAGAAAGAAAAGATAAGTGATCTTATAGCTGAAAAAAAAAAAAAATATATATATATAGAATAAGTGTCTATGGACATTCAACCGTTACTAGTTTGACCTGCCGGGCCATAGAAGCTTGGTACAAGCTTAGGCTTAATACACTTCGAGCCTTGACAAGATAGACCACAGTCTCTCCTAACTTTAGGATAATTCTTGTACCTTAGTCACCAGTACAGGATTCGTTGGTTTGCTTTGACTTAGGAGTCTAAGTAACCTTGGCTTACACTACACAGTGTCAGGAAAGACCACTTGAACCTAAGCCTCAACCCTTGTGTTCATTAGGGAAGGTGGAGTCCTTACCTGTCCGTGCAGGTAGACTCTTTGTCCTAATCTTTAGTTTTGTGTCTAGGAGAAGCTCTTTCCACAAAAAAAATCCACCCACCAAATACAGTGCGCTCTACCAAATAAGTTCTGGAGACATACTGTTCAAAAAAAAAAAAAAAAAAAAAAAGTATGTTCTCCAAAAAGTCTGAAAAACTACTCTTCCACCAAAAATGTTTTTAGGGTTCAAAACAAATACCCTGCAAATACAGTGCTCTCTACCAAATAAGTTCCGGAGACATACTGTTCAAAAAAAAAAAAAAATCTTCTCTGAGCCACAAATACAATAAGGGTTGGGATTGAATACCATCAATTTTTGAGAGTCATCCGAAAACATGAGCTGAAGTTAGGACCAACCTGGACTTAAAAAGAAGTGAAACCCCGGGATTGAGCCTTAGAATTCACCTGGTTAGTCCTTACTTATCACAAAGCACAGCCATAACTTCATAGCATTCTGAGTCTCTGTAAAAACCCCCTGAGTCCTGGAATTCGACTTAAGGTTTAAATATCAAGAGTCCTTGTTGGTTGAGAGATGGTCTATGTCATTTAAGCCTCGAGTTCTGGTAGGTTATCCTCAGTAACCAGGTTCTCACAATGTCCAAAAACACAGTTGGTTTATTGAAAAAAATTTTTCAGCTTAAAGATCATCATAAAACACATAAAAATTTTTTTTGAAAGAAGAAAAAGATATCTTTACACACTTACCTTGCTGATACTTAAATTGCCTTACACTTCAACAGATTGTTTGCTAAGGGACTAGCAAAACGTAAGCATGGGGGTATGATGAGTGGCTACTCATCATAGCTAAAAGGCCGAAATTAAGCTAGACACTAAGCAAAACAATATCAAATTAACACATAAAAAGGGTTAAGTGTGGGAATTAAAGAAAAGACCTAAAACTTTTAATGTGTGTTAAAACCTCCTAATTAGGTCACAAAAATGAGATATTCTGAAAACTAAAGAACAAATGATGATCCATGCATCAATTGAACACATAAACAAGTTTGAAAAGATAAATCAGAAGTAAAATCAATGTCTTAAATGTTCAATTAAGCACATGTAAAAATTTGAAAGCAATTGGACATCATTTAGGCTTAGAAATAAATAGATTACAATTAGGTCCTTCATGCATTACATTTCTACCCTTCAAAACTCCTTCTTGGACCTTTTTGCAAGTCGCAGGGACCCTTCTGTATGACTGCAAGGCCCTTCCAGTTATAGTTCTTCTCACTTTTGGACCTGCACGCTATTCTTCTACCCCTTCGTTTAAGGGTCTTCCTGCAAGTTTTCCCTCATTTCAGAGAGAAGCCTATGTTCTTCACGCGCACTGTAGCACGTGAAGAACATAGCCATTCTCGACCGTCCATCGCACTTTTGATCTCGATCTGCGGCTGGAATCAAATGGAACCTTCGCGCGATTCGGTGCGTGCGTTCACCTCTCTTCCCAGATCTCATCTGACGGTCAGATCTCTCTCTTGACTCGCCGCGCGCTCTACCCATCTCATCCTCACTGCCGGCCTAATTTTGATTAACCTCACCCTTGCGGTGATCTCAGTCACTGAGCTGCTATTTAAACACCTCAGTGGTGTCGCGCGCAAAGGATCGCTCCCTCCTACATCTCTTAGCGATCAATTCTTCCACTCCAGTCTCTCCTCCTCATCTAGACCCTGATTTCACAGCCACCAGCTGTGGAATCATCGCCTGCTCTCGACCCTCCTCGTCGCTAAGGACCTCGTAGCACCTGAGGACGACCCTGGAGTCTCACTAGCAGACTCTTCCCTCCGCTGGAGTCACCCTCCTCCTTTCTTCCTCCTTATCCGCCGGCTAAGGGCCCATAGGTCCCATTCTTCCTTTTAGTTTAGTTTTTAATTCTGCACAAGTAGTGTTAGATTTAGCTTGGACTAGTTTAGAATAGATTTAGTTTTAATTGTTAGTGTTTAATGTTAGCTGTAGTTAGATTAGTCTTAGGAGTAGAATTAGTATTAGATCCCCTCCCTCACCTCCTCTGATCAGTCCAGATCAGAGGGGAAGAATCATCTGTTCATTGTTCAATTTATCTCCCTCTTCATGTTTTGTTTTTCCATCATCCAGATTCTGATTCTTGTTTTTCCTTTTAACGACGAATTTTTCATCAATCACCCACACATCCTGACCCAATTTCAGATCTGATGGCACACTGCCTCAGATCTGAAAGTGGCGCCACAAGCACCATTTGGGGCTTCTCACTCACTCCATTTGTTTCGCAAAAGCCCCTCTGTTTTAAATGGATTGCCTCAGTTTGTCAGAGCACTTTTGATTTGGATTTTAAAGGATTTTTACTCTCTGAAATGTTTTGACAGATCTGACAAATTGAAAGGATTTTTGGTTTTCATTGTAGGCAAGGATTCTGAGAAGTTCTCTGGTGACAGAGAACCAATCAGAAGAGCCTTTCATGATTCTGTTTATACTTTGTTTTGAATGCATTCGCCAGCTTCCATTAAATTTCCTTAATGCATTCTTAGTCTCTTTTTGCTATTTCAGAACTGCCATGCACTATTTGTGTTGATGATCATTTCTGTATGGTGATTCTCTAACCTAAGGAGTTTTCCATACTCCTTAAGGTTGCAAGAAACTGGGATTGTGTTTCTTTGGTTTTAATTGATCGAGCTAAGTCTTCCCTCATGCTGTCTATGGCATTAGGAAGACTAACTCAATGCCATTTGAATGTTGATCTGAAAGGATGCTTCTGATAAGTTTTTTTCTAATGAGTGTTTGAGCTGAATTTACATGAGATTTTCGTGAGATTTAAACCCCTTTCAGATTTGGATTTCAACTCTGTAAATTGTAGTTTGTTTTGAATTTTATCTTACTCCCAGTTACACAGCAATATGCTGCATCTAGCAGCTACATTCCCCTCTTCTCTAAACTCCCTTCTTCTCTAAATTTCCCTCTTCTCTGTAGAATACTTCCCCCCTCTTCAAGTGGACTAACTGCAGCAGTAGCTAGCCATCTGACAGTGGCTTAAGCCACTGCCACTGTAAACCACACTAAAACAGCACATTCTTCTCTTCTCCATCTCCTCTGACAGTAGTTGCGGCTGCTGTCTAAACTCAAATAAAAACTCAATCAACTCTAATTCCCTAACTTTATACAAAATCCTAATGGCATAGACTTATTTTAAAACTGTAAATACACCCATTCATAGTATTATAACTATAACTATAGCATATCAGTTAGATACATAGTTATACTGTAAATATGTATAAAACCTATACAGAAATTCGTATACATATGTAATCTATGTAAAAATATGTATATATACTAATCTATTATGCGTGTATTTACTGATTTATGTATATATGTATGTACAGATTTATATTTACTGATTTAGTAGCTAAGTTAATAAGTTAGAGCAATAATCAAGTAAATAAATCTATAAACTTGGGAATATATATATATATGTATATATTAAGTAATTTAAGTTAGTCAAAGTATAATTATACCTAGTATAACTTACTGTAACTTAGTTTTAATTATAAACTACACAGAATTGCTATTTTCGCCTAAATAAAACATAAATAAATTCGTAAAAATACAATAAAAATATGTATTAAATACTTAAGTATGTAAGTTAAAACTGTTTAGGGTCAATTAGACCATTTACTAATTATTTTATAAGTAATTAACTATTTAATCACCTAAATCAACCTGTATAATCAGCCTAGTTTAGCGAATTTATTTGTATAGTAAATATATTTAAAATTCAAAATTAATTAATCAATAATGTAGTATTATGTAAATATTTTATTTACCATATTTTATTTTATTTTTTTTAATAATTTATGGCCCCCAAATCGAGGGCCAAAAACGCGCACAGACGCAGCTGCGTCTGGTTTCCAGCGCACGATGTGGCGCTGGAATAGCGCCACATCGTGGGCTACAAACCAAACGCAGCTATATAAATATAATTTATGTTATATGCTAACCAGTCGTCATGGCGTCGGGCGCCCGAAACACCACCTGTTATGTCTGATCCGATAACCCGATTTGTGCTGAGCTCTGATATGTGATGATACTGAATATGTGATGCATGTGTGGGGCTGGGAGCCCAAGCGTGCGAGTATGTCTGGCGTTGGGCTGAGGCCCTGCGCTGATACGAAAACGTAATTAAGCACCTAATCTGAGATTAGGGCACGCTTAGTAGAGGTCTGGTCCCACCCGAAGGGTGCTGTGTATCCCTCGAAAAGTGCGCCCGCTAATTAAACACATTTTACACTAAGGACTCTCCACCGCAGCCTCTGAAATACCACACAGAACAAAATGAAAGGACAGACGACTTAAAAAAAAAGATAACAGGAGATAACAACAGAAAAGACTCTGTACATACAGCAGTAGAATAAGTAATATACATACGTATAAGTAAACCCACATAATTACTAACAGAATAAAACGACACTATAAATGTCGCTAAAGACCTCAGTTTGCTTCTTTAGGGTGTATATAGTGTTTTCTGAGATTTAGCGACGTTTATATCTGTCACTAAAACTGATATATATGTCACTATAAATAAATGACTAGTAAGTTAAGTTTTTACACTATGGTATCCTAATGTAGTATGAACTAACATATTAGTGTTAATAGTATAACTTGTAAATACATAGTTTAGAGTATAATAATAGATTGTTTGATGCTTGTTCATAGTTAGTATTTTTTGCAAGCACTTCTTAGTAACTAGGTAAATAAAACATTCATTCATTCTTTAAATGTAGAGTTTCTTTTTGAATAAGAAGACAATTTTGGAGATAATCAAAGAGTGACCGAATTAAATTCAATAAATTGCCTCCCAGAGAACGACCTGGAACAAAACCAGTAAAAATTAGATAAATAAGCAAATGATAATAATGGTTGTAATGACTGGTACTCACACATACTCACCACTATACGACATCCTTAATGTTATATTATACACCCTATACTACAACGACATGATCAACAATTATTACCAACAAACATTTACAACAACCATCATCATTAGTATTTTTTAGGATTCAACTTTAGGTATTTTCAAACAAGTTTTGTTGGCACACAAAGTTTCGAGAATGTTTTCCTTTGAAGCTTAAAAAGAATGTGGAGTGCCTAGTAAATCCATAAGAGTTGAACCTAAGTGGCAGCTACTTGATGAGTTGATTTTATTTGAAGTGGTGCGACCCAATCAACTCAAATAATTGGCCTGTTGCACCACTTAATTAGGCACACAAGTGATTACCTAATCTGATTTCTACTCAATTATGTGTTTGAATTTGTGTACCAGCTCCAAAGATTGGTTTACCGGTTGAGTTTGAAAATCAGATGAGGTTGTGTACCTCTGTGAGATTTAAAAAATTTTTTTTTTTAATGTGGGGTTTCGGGCGGGTGTGGATGTCAAACAACAAACGATCTAACCGTAGAGTTTATAAGAACACCTAGGTTGATTGATGTTTATATTATTATGTGATTAAATAAAATCTAATGGGTGGGGGGTGGGGGATAACTCACAGAACCTTCCACAGCACTTCTCCAATCTACCGCTTTTGCCTGTCTCAAAAGAGTACCTGCAATTACAATAAGAAAGGAGAGAAGTGTGGTAAATGATTTATAAGTTAGAAAACGCAAAGAAAAAAAATCAAAGAGCGTCGCCTCCCCGGCAACGGCACCAAAATGGTGAACGTCGGGTTGCTACGCTAGCGTGTTCGATTTTGAAAAACCTATCGTTGTAGTTTGAAAGCGAAGAACTTATGTTCAACAAATAAAATTTATACTGAAATTGAAATTTCGAGTCGAACACAGGGAGGCGGACGTTTGATTTAAAAACTACACGTTTGTTTTTATTTGTCACGAAGTAATTCAATTTAAAACTATCTAATTATTTACAATAAATAGAGAGAGAGAGAATATTACAAACAGAAATCAAAACGAGATGTAGAATAAACAGGGAATTCATTATTAAGAACGATTGTTCATTACACTAGAAAGCGGGAAAATGATTATACTAGAAAGCGGTAAAAGAATGGAGAGAGAATATCCTCCTCGACAATCGCTTGGAGGACGAGCTGAACTACTCTAGAAAGTAGTAAATCTATTCTAGAAAGCAGTAAAATGAATGGGGAGAGAGATATCCTCTTCGACGGTCGCTTGGAGGATGAGCCAGACGGGACGACGCCTGGACGAAGGAGGATGAAGCAGGACGAAGGAGGACGAAGTAGAAGAACGGTAATGGGACAGCACGTCGTCGTCATCGTGGGATCCACTTCTGAAGGGGGATGAAAATTTTGGACTTTATCTCGCAAGAAGCATCGCGGGTGTTGGACAAGCTTCTCTTGAGCTTTGGAGAGGTAGAGAAGAGAAGGATGGGATGAGAATTTCGTGTGGAGGGGGTCTCCTTTTATAGTTGCAAGGAGTGGGGGCAAATTGGTCATTACATATTTAAAACATTAAATAAGGGGTCTTTAGTGACGGATAAAATCGTCACTAAAGCCCCAACATGGGCGTAGTGGCCGCTGCCCATGTGCGTAGTGGCCGCTGCCCATGTGCGCCTGCTCGTCTGCTCGCGCTCAACGCATGCAGCACATTCAGCCATCCATAGCCGTCCGATCGAAAGATCGGATGGCCCAGATCGTGCCTTCGCCCGCTCGCTGCATGCCTACCCCAACTCGTGTGATGCTGCGTGAGGCGCAGGCATGCGATAGCACATCAACGCTATTGATCACGGACGGCCACCCGATCAAGATCTGATGCACGCCCGCGCCCGCTCGCCCACGCTGTGCGCCTGCTCGCTGCAGCTCGAACCCGCGTCAGCTGCTCGCGATAACTCCCTTGCCCACTACGCTGTGGAGCGCGGATGGTCACGCGGATGATTTCAACGTGCCGCATCCACAGCCATTGGATCTTGATCCAACGGCGAGAAGAGAGGATGCAGGAGCTTTAGCGGGTGCGTGCAGGCATTTGGGTGGCCGAGATGGCACCACGTGGTGACATCTTGGCCGTCCATCTTCTGGATGATGTAGATGGTGCCACGGGTGTCAGATTGACTTGATTTTTGTGTCGTTAGGCTGCGATCGTCGATCCGAATCCATCCGTGCAGTCGGATTTGTCATTTGAAGTGCAGATTTTCACCATCCTGGCCCTTGATCTTCTAGGATTCCCCGATCACTATCTGATGCTACAGATGCCTGATTAGGGCGATCTTGGAGTCGTTGAACTCCAATCGTCGCCCTGATCACATCCGTATGGTTGGATCTTCGATCCGAGACCCCGATATAAAGTTTACCCTATCCAAGCACATAAAAGGAGATAATTAACCTCCATTTTATTCAAACTACTCTAAATGTACGATGATGCATGTTATGCAATATTTATAGCATGCAATGCAATCCTATGCTTAAGAACATGCATAAATAGGCATCTTAAGTAGTATAAATGTGTTTACATCACTGGTAAATCCTTAAGAGTTGAACCTAAACAGCAGCTACTTGATGAGTTAATTTTAATTGAAGTGGTGCGGCCCAATCAACTCAAACAATTGGCCTGTTGCACCACTTAATTAGGCACACAAATGATTACCTAATCTGATTTCTACTCAATTATGTGTTTGGATGTGTGTGCCAGTTCCAAAGATCGAGTTTGAAAATCAGATGAGGCTGTGTACCGCTATGAGATTTTTTTTTTATTTTTTTCTTTTTAAATTTGGAGTTTGAGGTGGATGTGGATATCAAACAAACAAAAAAAACTAACCTTAGAGTTTATAAGAACACCAAGGTTGATTGATTTTTGTGTTATTACGTGGTGAAATGAAAACTAATGGGTGGGGGATGGGGGATAACTCACAGAACCTCCAACAGTACTTTGCTCCAATCTACCACTTTTGCTTGTCTCGAAAGAGTACCTACAATCACAATAAGAAAGGAGAGAAGTGAGGTAAATGTTTTTTAAGTTATAAAAAGAAAAAAAAAAATCAAAGAGCGTCGCCACCCCGGCAACGGTGCCAAAATGTTTATGTTGCGAATTACTATACTAACGTATTTGGTTTTGAAAAACCTGTCGTCGTAGTTTGAAAGTGAAGAACTCATGTTCAACAAATAAAATTTATACCGGAATAGAAATCTCGAGTCACACACAGGGAGGCGGACGTTTGATTAAAACTACGCATTTATTTTATTTGTCACAAAGTATATTAATTGATTAGAAACTATCTATCTATTTGCAATAAATAGAACAGTGAAAAAGAGAATGAGAGAGAGAGAATATTATAAACAAAAACCAAAAAGAGATGTAGAATCAACATGGAATTCATTATCACAGAGATAGTTCGTTATACTAAACATTACGACTAGAAAGTAGAAAATGATTACACTACTAAGCAGTAAATCTACTCTAGAAAGCATTAAAAAGAATGGAGAGAGAATTATCTTCCTCGACGATCGCTTGGAGGATGAGCTGGACGGGATGACACCTGGAAGATAGGGAATGGAGAAGGATGAAGGAGGACAAAGCGAGAAGAATAGGAATAGGGCAGCACGTTGTCGTCGTTGTGGGATCCACTTCCGAAAGGGGGACGAAAATTTGACGTTATCTCTTGAGACGCATCCTGGGTGTGGGACAAGCTTCTCTTGAGCTTTGGAGAGGGAGAGAAGAGAAAGAAGGGATGAAAATTTCATATGGAGGGGGTCTCCTTTTATAGATGCAAGGACTGAGGCCAATTTGGTCATTTTAATCTCAAAATATTAAATAAGGGGTCTTTAGTGACGGATAAAACCGTCGCTAAAGCCCCATCGTGAGCGACGTATGTCGCCTGCTCAACTCCCGGGCATGAAACGCATGACCACCTTCCTAAGTTCTCGACCATTCGATCGTGAGATCGAACGACTGAGATGCATCCTTGCCTGCCTCCTCATCGCACGCTCACCGTGTGCGATCTCGCATTACGCGTGAGCGTGCAATAGCACGTGGCCGCTATTGAGCGCTCGCAGCCGCTCGATCGTGATCGAGCTGTCGCAAAGCCCACTTGCCCGCACCCCAGCAGCTGCTCGCGAGGAATTGAACGCGCACCGCATATTCTGGCGAGCTCTCTCACCTACTGCACTACAGTGGCATTTGTTTCACGAAGTTGATTTCGTGCACGCGTGATCAGGACTGTTGGATTGAGATCCAACGGTCAAGGCAAATCTTTAGATGAGGCTTCAGAGGATGGGCGTGCCGGTTGGGATGCAATCTCAGCCATTGGATTTTGATCCAACGATGGAGATTCGTGGGTGCTAGTAGCTTCAGAAGTTGAGGGCAGTTGATTGGACGACTGAGATGGCGCCACATGGTGCCATCTTGGCCGTCCATCTTCTGGATGATGTAGATGGTGCCACGGTTGTTGGATTGAGTCAATTTTCATGCCGTTAGGCTGCAATCGTCGATCTGAATCCATCTGTGTGGTCGGATTTGTCATCTAAAGTGTGGATTCACACCATCTTAGCCCTTGATCTTCTAGGGTTCCTCAGTCTCTATCTAATGCTACGGTGTCTGATTAGGGCGATCTTGGAGTTGTTGAACTCCAATCGTCACCCTGATCACATCTGTATGATTGAATCTTCGATCCGAGGCCCTGACAAAATTTTTGCCTTGTCACTGAACATAAAAGAAGATAATTAACCTCCATTTTAGTCAAACTAATCTAAATGGAAGATGATGCATGCTATGCAATAATTTATAGTATGCAATGCAATTCTATGCTTAAGAACATGCATAAATAGACATCTTATGTAGTGTAAACATGTTTACATCAAACGTCTTGAAGAATCAGTTCTTCCAGAAGGTTGTTATGCATTAGAAAGTTCAGAGCCATTTATGGCAACATTATTAGGACCAACAAGCCCTAATTCCCAGGGCAATAGTGATCAGATGGAACTACGTAAGATTTGCAAGTGAATCATGACCAATGGGAAAATGATTGGGGAAACAACCAAGTGCCTAGACAACCATTAACATTATAAAAGCATAAAATCAGAAAATTATCACCACTGTGTATGTATATATCAATATTTCTAGAAAGAAGGCCACTCCTAGGTCCGCCAGTTAGGACATGACCAGGATGAGGAGATCCTGACCCAACTAAACAAATAGTTGCCTAAAGCATATAGCAAAACTAGTTTGACTTAAGAGTGTGCACATATAAGAAACAAGAATAATATTTAAAATAAAATTTCAAAAATATATATGAGGGGAACACCATCATGAGCCTTAACTAGCTCATTTTGACCTAGAAAAGAAAATAAAAGCTCCTACATAACCAATTGGAGGTCCTAACTCAATGAATAATCAATTGGGAGAAAAGCAAGAAACAAGGGGTAAAACTGTAATTTTACCATTGCAGTGCAACAACAAGATTTCTCTTGGGCTAAACACAGGTCAAATGGTCCTAACAAGATAAAAAGTGGGTTGGTTCAAATAGAAAAGGGTTCATGTGAAATCTAGGAATTAAATGACTTCTTGTAACCCTAAAACAGACCCACTTAATTTAACAAGGTTCTGGGTAGGGTAAAGTTCACCTAAATCTTCTAAAATTTTTGGAAAAATATTCTCTAGGGATTAGAACCTTCAATTTGGCCCTTAGAATCTATTTTGACCTAAATTGGGGTCTCAGTCAATTGTTCGCCCTAAATTGGGTTTTTACGTAAATTGCCCAGTCAAACGTGGTCAAACCTAAAATCCAACTTCACGATTTGATTCCTTAGGTCCAAATTAAGTTTTTATCAAAATTTAGACCTAAGAAAAATTCGTCTTGACCTACTTTGAAAACAAGTCTAGATCAATTACATTTTTACCCCTAAGTTTTGAAAACCTCTAGAAAAACCCCCCAACTTCTTCATCGTTCTTTGCAATTAGGTCCCTCTGCCATTACAACAGAGGTAATCCTACTCCGGCCAGGAATCGAGGGAAAGAACTCCCTTATTCCTCAGAGAATACCTTTCAAATTTGAAAGGGAGATTCTCTGAGAAATCTCCTGTCATGTGAACCCATTACCAAGCCCTAATTCCTACCCAATCTCTCAAGCAAACGCATGAGAGATTTGGGTCTCTCTAACCTTCCATCTCTGGCAACATGCCCATTCTTGGAAGCTTGGCTTCCAAGCACAAGACCTCCTACCAGGGCTTATAAAAGCCTCCCCAGATCATTCCGCACCTCCTAACCTTGGATTTGGGCTGGTTCACCCCACCTTCTTATCTCCTCGTCGGCTACAATTTCTTCACAAGCTCCGATGGCTCTGTCCTCTCTATCTTGTCACCCAACCACAATACCAGTGGTTGGGTTACCTTATTCGCATTCATCCACGTCGGCCATACCAGCTTGATGCCGCCTCTGCCCCTATCGTCACCACCGCCTCACCTACGGAGAGCTTCGTCTCTAGTGATGGCAAACACGAGCCGTCCGCCATCCCTGCCCCCTTCGTCCTTAGAATAGGTTAGATAATTCCTCTCTCCCTCCTCTTCTTGTTCCCCCTCTTTATTTCTTAAACTATCCCTCGACGCTTGCACACCATCGTCACCTTCTCCACCTTCAGCCAGACCACCGGTGAGGTGTTTCCACCGCTCCATGCCTCCACCCACCTAGCCAACAACCTCACGACCACCGCCACACCTCGCTAACCCTAAACCCTCATTCCATCTGCCATGACAAGTCCCAGAATGCCCCCCGAACACACCCACCTTCGCACGCATAGGGTGACCTAGGCATGCACGCTCAGGCCACCCCGTGCCACGCTGACCACTGTACCACCTTCACCATGTTTAGGCAAAGCTCCCTGCATGTTTTGATGAGGCCGCAAGGCTATTTTCTTGTTGATAGGGTCTAGGCCTTCATTGCCATTGACGGAGGACGAAGCTAGATTGGAAGCTTCATCTAGGACTCCAGGCCCTAGGCTCCAGGTCCTAGGTCGTGTGGATTCCCTTCGTGCACAACTTCGGCCAAACATTTGGCATTGAAAGCCACAAAGCAGCTGCAATTGGATGCCATCTGCTATAGGTGCAAGCAATAGGAAGGTGGGACGTTTAGTCCCACCTCAGAAGATCGTGAGCAGGCACAGTGATATAAAGTGAAAAAGTGTCTGGGGCATATCACCTCGTGACCATGGGGTGAGGTCCCACTCGCCCACCGCCTTGTCTGTGACCCCACTGCCTGCGGGCCTGGCTCTGACCTATATACCCAACTAGCCTGTGCACTCCTCGCCCACCACGCACACCAGTGGGCTTGGTCCCGGGCGCGTACTCGATCAGTTTACCTGAGACAATGGCTCTAGGAGAGTGAACCTTAGAGAGAAAGAGGAGAGAAGAGTTCACATGGGTAGGGGGTAGGTTTTGCTCTACAGGATAAGAAGTGAAGTTGAAGAAGAGGAAGGAGTAGGCTAAGGGCTGAAGTAGAAGAGGAAGGAGCTGAAGGATAGAAAAAGAGCCACAGAGTAGCTAAGGAAAGAGGAAGAAGAAAGGAAGAAGAAAGAAGCTGAGGCTTGCAAGGCTAAGACTAGAGAAGAGGAAAGAGAAGAAAGAAGGAAGAAAAATCCAAGGCAGGATGAAGAAGATAGAGAAGGTAAAGAAAAGAGAAGACAAAGAGAAGAAAGAATCAAAACCAGAGAAAGGAAGAAGAAGAAAAATCATAAGAAAACACTGTACCATATGCTTTTAAGTCCAATTCTTCATAAGTCTTCACTTACATTTTTTTCTATATTTTATTATCCATATACTCATGCTTTACATTTTTCATTATATTTTTGAGTAATATTATGTGTTCAAATTGCATTCATTGAGTTTAGTGCATGAATTTCATTCGCTCCCTTTGTTCGACCTCGGACTTAAACTTCGAGTGATAAAATCTATTTGTTTTCAAAGCGATTTCGGCTATATTACAACACGTTATTTTAAAACCCGATTTCACCTTGTCAACGTTTTGGCACCGTTGCTGGGGAGCAACGCGTAATTCATCACTAGTCTCTGCATTATTTTGATTATATTTGAGCACTAACTTGCCTTATTTGTCTTATTGTGATTTTGCAAGGTATTTCACGAGGAGATCTCCCGTGCAAATCAACCACTCCAGGGTAGGTAACTTCTCTATTATTCCCTAATCCATCTCCTAATCTTGGGAAGACATAAAGGAAGCAATCAATTAGGATTCAACTGCCTTATTTTTTTTAGTAATTATCATTTTAAAGGCAAACTTTCCTAATTTGCGAAAGTCTTTTTTCAAATCTTATTGAAGTTGAAGCAATTTATTGAGATCCTACCCCAAAATTCCTGTGCTTCTTAGGGATCACACTTAATTTCTAAATCTCCGTGGACTACACACTTCTTGTTTCAAGTCCAAGGATAACGTTTGTGAAAATCAAAGAGGACTGGAAATAGATCCAAATTAGGGTTTCTATAGTAGGATTTTGGAGTGCTAATTCACACATGCTTGCATAAAAGGAAACAAACCCATTCGCATCTGTGTGCTACCCAAGCCCTTGATTGAAAGGATCTAATCAAGACAAACCCTAAAGTCTGGCTCTAAAATCACTTGAACCTTAAAAAACCTTGGACCTAATAATCTGGGAGTCAAATTAGGGTGATCTCTAGGTCCTGACCTAGAATCATTCTACTATCTTTAGGGTAGGTCAGGTGAAGTTGTACTACGTTGTAGGCCAACCAACCTCCAAATTAAGTCACAAGTCAAAACAACTGCTAATTCAAGTCAAAGGCACCAATTAGGACATAAAACTGATAGACTTAAGAGGTCAAGGTCCCCATTCTGGGTTACATGGAATCTCAGTGACAAGAGAGGTCGGGTGGGGGAAACCCTGTAACATATGGGGATGCTCTACTGTGTAGGGGTCTTGCAGGACTCTCCCTCTCTGGCCGCCCAGGTAATTCTCAGGTGGATGACTTTCCGATCCAGGGGTATCATTTGCCTTGAGGCTCCATAGTCATCCAAACATCTTTGGGTGCCTAGATTAGGTCAAACATCTAGCCCCTCATCCCTTCTCTTTAGAGCACACACATAGATTTTCAGTGGGATTCTCTATTCAAAACTAATCACTTCAGTCTAAGATCTGAATTCTGATTCTACATCTTGATTCCACCATCTGATCCAAATATGTTGCCTCGTTACTTAGGATTGCCATTCAAGAAACCTGAGTCACAAAGATCCATGAGAGATAGGATGATTGAGGATGCCCTTGAATTTTATGAAATTTAATGCAAAATCTTAAAACCAGTAGAAGACACTCAGGTTAATATACCAACAACAACAACCTTCATCATAAACTATGCCCAATTGCTACTAACAGAAGCTACAAAAGGATCAATTCGAGACATTCTCATAACAGGATACATTGAGATAGAAAAATTAAATAAAAAGGATCAATCCGAGACATTCTCATAATACGATACATTGAGATAGAAAAATTACATAACTTTGAATACCTTCAATGCATGACAAATAATGTACTTTAGGAACAGCACCAAGATGATCTTGAAAAATGGGAAGAGATGATGAGATTATTGAAACAAGTTATCGACCAGAAATACCCGTACATACCCCAAATAGCTCATGGAACATCTTGGAATAGTATCGAGGACCAATCTGATTTCCCAAATCCTAGGTTCGAGGCACAAAGTTGTTGTGGATTCCCAACCCAGACAAAAAATAACATGCCTAATCTTGAATTAGGATGGGAAGTCCCAATTGCAGGAGAACATGATTTTCAGTCAGCCCTAGAAAACTAAAATTCTGGGTCATCAAGCATTGAATTCCGAGACTCCTGTAATGATGAGATTAGAACTGAACCTCTCGAGGGTGTAAATCCCACCCCTTATTCTGATAAGGTGACCCTCGACGGTAATTCTGACCTAGATTCTAGTGATTCAACCCACACCCTCAGCCTAGAATCTGGATCTGAATCTTATTAGGAAAATTACAAGGCCCCGTATGATGAAGATCAAAGTTTAAATACAGAGTATGATTCTGGGCCTCTATGTGATGAATATCCCTCTCCAAAATCCTGAGAGATACAGATTGATTTCGCGGACGTCACGCCAATCTATGATACAAGAATCGAGAAGTTGGAAGAGTGGGGTTTTGATTGGGTCTTTCCTACAAGCCTAAAACCTGAGCCCATACCCTATAAGGACACCTTTTTAAGCTTAGAATCTACATATAGGCTAGACCCCAGTCAGGTTGCTGAATCTACATCGTATGATTTATTCTGTGGTGGAACCCCTGATCTCGAATCAAACTCAGAACTTGATTTTCGCAAGTTCTCCGACGATTTCGAATCTTATCATGATTTTAGAAAACCTCTATTTCTTGACTTTGATGAGCCAATCTACGACCTCAGCTCACATGATTTATTCTCTGACTCTGACTTCGAGGTCCCAGATTCCGAGATCCTTGATTTAAATTTAGGTTCCATTGAGATGGAATCATTTATTTTAGATCCTCAAGAATCAAAACCAAAAAATGCTGAGAGTGACTGCAACCCAGAGTTTGAACCTTTTCTTGACTCAAATTTCCTGCATCCTATAAACACTCTTCAAGCATTCACTTTTGAATTTGATAGCTACTATGAGGACTCTCTAAATGAACCCACCTGTAATTCCTTTGTAGAGGAACCCTCATACACAATTCTTATTGAAGCCACCTCCTCCGCATATACAGAGCCCATCCAAACCCATTTTCAACCTCGACCCGTAATCAGACTCAATTTCTATTCTAATTCCCCTCTTACTAAGCCGATTGCAGATGATTCTTCTCCACATCTATATCGGGTTTCGAACATTGATCAGATCACAAATCATGCTCCATCATTCTTTGATAGCTTCGGTAGGGTTTCCGCATTATCCACTGATTAGTTTACGGGTCCCTACTTTGACTAGGGTGATTCGACTCAGCCAAACCCTGAATTCACACTTCCACATCATTCCGAGCTCCATAGTAAATGGTGGGTTCCACATCTCTTGATCTACATTTATCAACCCACCAGATTAATTGGTTTTGGGATGCATCATCAGCCTATTGATCTGAACAAGCACCTAGTTCGACCAACCAGGCCCTTGATCAAGGTGCTTGTTCTACAAAACTCAGCTGATTTGACCACTCCCTCTCCATACCATTTCCCGCTCGGCTGAAGGCATTGAATTTGGCACTTAACGGGAGGCAACCCATCATTCCAAAAGCCTGAGATACGTCTAATTATCCGTCTGTACTTCACGTCTATTGCACCCTAAGTTTGATTTTCTTAGAATAGTTGATCCGAAATCTGGTTCATGTGCCCAGAGCTTGAAATCATTTGCAATAGTCATTCCCGACCCGTTCGCCTACTCGATAAATCCTATTCTAAGTCCCTGAACCCAACACTATTTCATACCCTCCGTTTACAATGAGGACATTGCAAAACTTAGGCATGGGGGGGTGGTTAAGTGCAAACATACAAAAATCAAAATTCAGAAGGGTTCTCACAAAAAAATCTCATATTTAAAAAATATCAAAAAAATGAAAAAATCTTGAAAAAGAACAAAAAATACTGAGGGGAAAGAAAATTTTGAGGCCATACAAATCATGAGGAGAAACAAGAGGAAAAGTGAAAAATGTCAAAAAAGGATCACAAAATGAAAAGAAAAAAAGAAGAGATAGTCATTAGTAAGAAATTAAGGGGTTAACTAAAGTTCTAGACCATATCAAGAAAAAGAAAATGAAAGGAAAAAAAATGCTAATGCGACACAATAGAGATTAGTAGGAATGCTAATCTTAGGACTCTTGGGTTAGACTCCTAGGCTTAAAAATTCAAGTATCTACTAAGATCTGGATAGTCCTCAAGAGGTTGAGGAAAATGTTAAGCTTAAGTATTAGGTCTAAGGCTTCGGGAGTATTCGGCCTCACTAACTGACCTTTGGTTTGAGGAACTCGGTAACGTAAGCACCCCAATCCACACATTGTCTGGTTCAGTGCGCATAACTATCAAAATCACGTAAAAGAGTTTAAATGTTCCGATAAAGTCACCTAGATTAGGAGCGGCCCATCAACACAAGTTGATTTGGATGAGTTCTCGACACGGAAAGGTGGGAAATTCCCCTCGAAGATGTGTAATAACATATTGTCTCCTTGGTTCTTGTCTCCTAGGATATTTACATATCCTACTGGGGGCATGTAAACACCCTGTACTGGTTCAGATGCCATGGGCAACATTATCACGAAATGTCGATTGCCAGGGTCTGGATTTAGCTACAGAACACCATGGCCAGGATTATCTTGAAATCTTGAAAGCCATTGTTCTGGGAGTTGCCATGGGCGGTGCTATCACGAAGCATCGATTGCTAGGGACCTTTCGAGGATTGATGATGGAGACGAAGAATCCGATACAGACTGTGTAAGCCAATCCAAAGCTAGAAATAAAAAGAAAAGAGAGAGAAAACTCTCCAAACAAATAAATCCTTTGTCTCTCTCTTACAAAAAATGCACTACAAACTGAACCGAGGCTAAAACATGTTACAGGCACAGGTGATTTAACTACGAAGTCCAACGAACCTTAGGATAGTTCCTGTGGGCCTTAAAAACCTTCACGGAGGATCGAGGCTAGAGCTACTCAAGCCCAGATCTTGGTTGGTACTTGAGTACCTCTAGGCCTATTGTCGGCATTCTAACCTAATCAAAAAGAAAAGAAAAAAAGCACTTAGCATAATCTTTCAACACAAGGAATTCATGGTCTAGAAAAAAACTTAAAACCTTAAGATTTTGCTAAGGGATTAGCAAAAGCGAGGCATGAGGGTATGATGGGAACACTATCATGAGCCTTAACTAGCTCATTTTGACCCAGAAAAGAAAACAAGAGCTCCTACATAACCAACTAGAGGTCATAAATCAATGAATAATCAGTCTGGGAGAAAAGCAAGAAATAAGGGGTAAAACTGTAATTTTACCATTGTAGTACAACAATGGGATTTCTCATGGGCTAAAAACAGGTCAAATGGTCCTAACAAGATAAAAAGTGGGTTGGTTCAAATAGAAAAGGGTCATGTGAAATCTGGGAATTAAATGACTTCTTGTAACCCTAAAACAAACCCACTTAATTTAACAAGGTTCTGGGTAGGATAAAATCCATCTAAACCCTCTAAAATTCATGGAAAAATATTCTCTAGGGATTAGAACCTTCAATTTGGCCCTTAGAACCTATTTTGACCTAAATTGGGGTCTCAGTCAATTGTTTGCCCAAAATTAGGTTTTTGGGTAAATTACCCAATCAAACATGGTCAAACCTAAAATCCAACTTCATGATTGGATTCCTTAGGTCCAAATTAGGTTTGTACCAAAACTTTGACCTAAGAAAAATTCACCATGACCTATTTTGCAAACAAGTCCAGACCAATTACATTTCTACCCCTAACTTTTGAAAACCTCTACAAAAATCCCCTAACTTCCTCGTCGTTCTTTGCAATTAGGTCACTTCGCCATTACAGTGGAGGTAATCCTACTTCGGAGAGGAATCGAGGGAAAGAACTCCCTGATTCCTCAAAGAATCCCTTTCAAATTTGAAAGGGAGACTCTCTGAGAAATCTCCTCTCATGTGAACCCATTATCAAGCCCTAATTCCTACTCAATCACTCATGCGAACATAAGAGAGATTTGGGTCTCTCTAACCTTCCATCTCCGGTGACATGCCCGTGCTTAGAAGCTTGGCTTACAAGCACAAGACCTCCTGTCAAGGCTTATAAAAGCCTCCCCAGATCATTCCGCACCTCCTTAGCTTGGATTTAGGCCGGTCCACCCCACCTTCTTCTCTCCTCGCTGGCTACAATTTCTCCACAAGCTTCGGTGGCTCTGTCCTCTCTACCTCGTCGCCCAACCACAATGCCAGTGGTTGGGTTACCTTCTTCGCATTCTTCGACGTCGACCATACCAGCTTGACGCCGCCTCTACCCCTGTCGTCATCGCCGCCTCACCTACGGAGAGCTTCATCTCTGGCGATGGCAAACACGAGCCGGCCGCCATCCCAGCTCCCTTCGTCCATAGATTAGGTCAAATACTTCCTCTCTCCCTCCTCTTCCTTTTCCCCCTCTTTATTTCTTAAACTATCCCTCGACGCTCGCACAACACCGTTACCTTCTCCATCTCCAGCTAGACCACCGACGAGGTGTTCCCACTGTTCCACGCTTCCACCCACCTTGCCAACTTCCTCACGAGCATCGCCATGCCTCATTGACCCTGTACCCTCATTCCATCCAGTGCGACAAGTCCCCAGAATGCCTCCCAACCACACCCACCTTCGCACGCACAGGGTGACCTAGGCATGCATGTTCAGGCCACCCCACGCCATGCCGACCACCATACCACCATCGCCGTTTTCAAGTGAAGCTCCCTATGTGTTTTAACGAGGCCACAAGGTCATTTTCTTGTTTACAGGGCTCAGGCCTTCATCGCCATTGACGGAGGACGAAGCTTACTTGGAAGCTTCATCTAGGACACAGGCCCCAGGCTCTAGGTCCCAGGTCATGCGGATTCCCTTCGTGCACAACTTCAGCAAAGCATTTGGCATTGAAAGCCACAGCAGTAGCTGCAATTGGACGCCATCTGCTGTGGGTGCGAGCAACAGGAAGGTGGGATGTTTAGTCCCACCTCGGAAGATCGTGAGCGGGCACAGTGACATAAAGTGAAAAAGTATCAGGGGCTTATTGCCTCCTGACAATGGGGTAAGGTCCCACCGCCTTGTCCGTGACCCCACTTCCCGCGAACCTGGCTCTAACCCATATACCCGACTAGCCAGTGCACTCCTCACCCACCACGCACGTCAGTGGGCCTGGTCCCGAGCGCGTACCTGATCTGATTACCCGAGATGGTGGCTCTAGGAGAGCGAACCTAAGAGGGAAAAAGGAGAGGATAGTTCACATGGGTAGGGGGTAGGTTTTGCTCTACAGGCTAATAAGAAGAGAAGTGAAGTTGAAGAAGGGGAAGGAGTAGGCGAATGGCTGAAGCAGAAGAGGAAGGAGCTGAGGGAACAAAAAAGAGCCGCAGAGTAGATAAGGAAAGAGGAAGAAGAAAGGAAGAAGAAAGAAGCTAAGGCTCGCAAGGCTAAGTCCAGAGAAGAAGAAAGAGAAGAAAAAAGGAAGAAAAAGCCAAGGCAGGACGAAGAAGATAGAGAAGGTAAGGAAAAGAGAAGACAAAGAGAAGAAAGATTGTAATAAAAATCAGAGAAAGGTGACGAAAAATCAAAAGAAAGCACTGTAGTATATGATTTTAAGTCCAATTCTTCATAAGTCCTCACATTTTTTGGTATATTTTATTATCCATATACTCATGCTTTACATTTTTCATTAGATTTTTGAGTAATATTATGTGTTCAAATTGCATTCATTGAGTTTAGTGCATGAATTCCATTTGCACCCTGTGTTTGACCTCAGACTTAAACTTAGAGTAATAAAATCAATTTGTTTTCAAAGTGATTTCGGCTATATTACAATGCTTTATTTTAAAATCCGATTTCGCCTTGTCAACAATATACATATACTATTAGAAAGAATAAACTCATACAAACCTGAACCATTATTTGGTTAAGACTTGAACCGCTGGCCCAGCATTTACAATAGCTTCTTCCTGAAGTAAAATGAAATAACATAGCTCAAGTTAAATTAGAAAATTTAGTACAAAAAGTATAGGAGTAGCAAAAAAGGTTAGAAACCTACAGGCATCTATCCCATCCGGATTGTCATGACTGTACGACCAAGATCAAGAAGTAGAGAGCCAAGATTCAACAGCAGCACTCCAGATCTTATTGAATGAGACTAGATGCGTGACCTTTCCAGGCCATCGGTTACTGTTGACTAATTCTGCTACTGAGGGGCAAGTTCCTGCGAAACCAATGTGATAAAGGTTCCTTTTGGAACTGGAGAAAAATCACTATCAATGAAAGAAGCTTGGATTTGTTTAGCACCTAATAGTCCACCTAACTGAACCTCAAAGGCAAGTTCATAATATTGACTCTAAATATATTAACATATCAATCTTCCAAGATTCTCCATGTTGAGTAGAAGAGGAGGAACGAATCTTCTTGCCATGTTATCTTCTTTCTATATTTTATGTTTTCATTTTGAGATTATCCCTTTAGGACATATATTTAGGATTTGATTTGACTTAGCTAGAGATATGTTTTACTTATTTTAGAATATTATATTACGATTGGAAAGTAGGATTGTTCTCTCTTTATAAAGAACCAAATCCCATGATTTCTCTTTGAGTTTCAATAATAATAAACTCCATGCTTCTTCACATGGTATTAGAGCAAGTTCAATCTAGAAAACCACGTTGTTTCAATCCAATAAAAAGAGAATATAAAGGACAACTGAGGGACTGAAAACAAGTGATAGTGAACTTGCAGTCTCTAGAATGATTTGCCTCATTTGACAACCCAACAATTGATGAAGTGATACTCGTAGGAACAGAAAGACCTAAAAAATATCACCATTAGCCAAACTATGTTACTATTTAAACCTACACAAAGAGAAGCTTAGAAATGTTAGGGATTAAAATTTTCATATCTGAAAAAAAACAGGCGATCTTGGTTATGTCAATTAAATGCATGGATCAATATATATTAGTTGAACTCGATTATAGTACTGCATTACAAAACTTTGCAACAAAAATGTCTTCAATGCTATTTCAGTTAATCAATATATATTCTAAGACAACAAATAACCAAGAACTAAGATAAGGATATCAAAATACATTATACAGGAAAGACAATTAGCTATAAACATGATGTTCCAATACAAAACTCAAAGGGTTACTAAAAAAAGAAAAACACCAGTATGAGGCATAACAATAGAATTTCTTTTTATCATTTTAACAGTCAAAAAACCAGAAAAGGGAAGAATCCAACCTAAGGATAAGAAAACATGCAGAGCATGAGCTTCTAATAACCAAGTGGATCTACTATAGCAACCACCAATTGACATCAACTAAATAAGATTATGATGTTCGGGCATTACAAAACTAGCACTCTTTTAAGTTGATCTCTTTATATTTACCAATTAACATAATAACAACCTTAAACATCTTTAACAGAATGACAATGTTAAACATCTTCAAAATAGTCAAGAAAATTATTTAAAAATTAATTATGGACAATTAAAGCTCTTAATGGTAATTTCTTTAAATTTTGTATTTTTCCCCTTCTCTCATCTTCAAGCTCTATCTTATGTGTAGTTATTTAAACAAATCTTAAGATAGCAAAACATCTTTTCTGTGCAAATATTACATCTGAGTTATTTGTATTTACCTCCTAGAAAACAATATAAGTAGTGCCCTTCAAGGTCAATTACAAAATAAGAAAACAAAGTAAAAAAAGTGCAAATGTTTAAGTCTGAAAAAGGGACAATAGTAGCAACTACCTGTACTCCAATGAACAACTTGTACTAAAAATATCATTAGTAGCCACCATCAAAAATAATTCCTTAATAGAAAACAATATCTTACTGAATGCTGTCTCATGTTATAAAGCAATATACTATAATCATTCAACTAATAAAATAGAAGTCATTGCACATAACCTATAATCATTCTTTAGAGCTCAAGGTTAAACAACTAACATCACAATGAAGAAAAATACAGAAAGTATATTCAAAATTCAAAGGTACGACACCTAAACTAGACTCTAGACCATATCTAAACTAGATAATGTGGGCAACATGTTCTTTTATCAATTCTTCATCTTTGAGTTCCCACGTCTATTAAAAGTTCCAGAAAAAAGATTAAGAAAAAGTGTAAATTAGCAATCTAACAAGTATAAAAGGATATAATGGTTGGTAAACTTATCCATTACCTTGGAATAGTAAGTCTTTTCAGCCACGTAATGATTGAACCGATAGCATCTCCTATAGTTTGATATTATTCGAATGGCCTAATCAAAGGCTCATCTTCCTCAATTACAACCTCAATAACAACCCCTATATATTTTGATCAAATTTGGATGCCTCCAATGCATTGGTTTGGATCAATTATCTGTACACGAGCAAGTGCAACTTCTACTTCTGCAAAATCTATACCAAGTAATGAAACCTCCTACAGTAATAAAAGCATAGATTATATACTAGGTTATGATCACTTAGAAAGCATAAAAACTTAAATTGTACCTGTCCTCTAGAAAAAGTAGATGCAACACTTGCATGTTGCCTTTTTGAAGTTCTTATCTCATTCCTTAAGGGGTTATCTTCTTTCCTTTCCTACAAATGAGTACAAGGGTTATATGCACTATGTACATGAATAAATAGGTTTGTTGCTAAAAGTAAAGGGACCATACACGAAGTACCTCAGTAGAATTCCTAATTAGCAAGTTTGGTAGTGCTAAAGATTATAGCATTTCTTTTAAACTGTTTGTTTCTTGACGTTGTGATGCCAACATTTCCTCCATCTTTTATTCTTGAGCATCCAACTTTGCTTCAAAATTTTGTTTCCTTAAATGTTCTTCCACGATTTGTGCTCCACCGTAATAGATGCTCCTAGCCCATATCCAAATTGATATTTTGCTTTTCCTATTCCCACTAAGGTTATGTAAAACCTCATCGATGTGGGAAGGATCCTCTAACTCCTCTCCTTTCTCCATGGCATTAGTTAATTATTCGTAAGCATTATCAATAAAAATAACTAGAAAGAAAAGTATTATATTTTAATAAGAGAGAAAATAAAAGGTAAAATTCCATTTCACAAAAGCAAGTGTTATAATTTTGTTTGCAACTTCAGCATTAATAGGTGTACCATCCTTTTTCTTATGTGCAGTTATAAATACTTTTGCATGAGTCACCTTTCTTCCGTTCTCTTTTTCCATTTAACACAATCCAGGGTACAATGTTTATCATTATATATAAGAGAGAATGTTAATCAAAAGAAATTTGTGAAATAATTCTTGTTTCAGACATGCATAACTTTTGGTTCCTGTTGTGTGGTTCATTTTTAATTTCAACCTATTTGATTTATTAGTAGCAGAATGCTCCTACAATACATGCATATAACTTGAAAATATACCAATAAAATCAACTTAACTGTAAAGTACCAAATTTAGTTCAATTTACGTTAAATTTTTCAGTATCCAAATACTCATTCAGAGACTTCCAATGTTCTTCTGAAACACGGGGATCACGATGTTGCATCCTCTCTTCAAAAGGCCAATCAGGCTTGTAATAGCTTTCCCTTTGCCTTCCTTTAAAATTCCTCCACATCTTTGCTATTGAATTCATCATCCATTTCTTCATCTTTATGTTAAATTCAAATTTATTCTACTTGAATAATTAAAGGGACGCTGGAAGTGTTTCTCCTTTTGGAAATGCTTGTTTTAGCAAATCTAATAACATGGTGAAAGAGTTATTTGTCCAACCTCCAAGGCTTTTTATGTGAAATAAGTGGACAATAAATGAAAACTTCCTGAACTTTTTACACCCAGGGTATAATTCTTTTTCTGTGTTCTTAAGCAAGTTAAAGAATTCATTTGTTTTCTCATCAACACCACTTGAAGACCCGTATTCCATGTGATCTATGTCATTGTGTAAATTTTGGAACCCAAAAGTATCATATATCAAGTCATTTATTTGATCATGGTCTTCATCTTAACTACTTTCAGCATTACCTTCATTAGAATCTATGGGTACTTCCCCATGAAAAAATAATTGAACATATGCTTGTAAAAAGCCATTGCAAATTAAAGGCTCTAATATCAGTTTCCTATTTGCACAACATAGGTTAGCACATGCTTTACAAGGGCAAAGAATGGTGCCATCTTTCAGTGATCTCTTAAAAGCAAATTCAATGAATTGGATAACACCTATCAAATATCTACTACTTGTTCGATCTTCTTCAAGGATCCAACTTCTATCCATTGTTTAACTCTCAACCGAGTAATGAATACCTAAGGAAGTATTTTCCAAGGAGATTTTAAATAAGTTTCATCAATAATTATAATGAAATAAATCTTTTAGCATAACCTAAAATTTATAGTAAACCACCCATAAGTTGGAAAGAAATATAAGGATGATTTGTGTATTTTGATGAAAATTTTTAATTGATAGCCCATCCTTAAAGATTTGATCATAATGTTATTTCTTTCATGCAACCAGCGCCTGGAGAAATTTTGGTAGCATCTCCATACACTTCTCCATTATATCCCCAAGACTAACCTTAACCATATTCCCAATAGTGCCTAATTAAGGCCACATTAGGAACATAGCTAAATTTAGCTGGTATGCCAGAGAAGAGTAGGAAGATGATGCCAAAATTTCACCAATCACTGTTTACATGTAACAAATAACACCTAAGTTGTAATCAAATCTTCAACGACCCCCCTTAGTTTGGAACTTCTCCGAACTAAGGGCGATCAAGACTTATGGTATGCTATAAAAAGCAATGCATCGTGAATGTATGTGAGGTATACATATACTAACACATTGTCCGTATAACGTAATCATAAGTCTAGAGTGGGCGATTATTTTGACACATTTATATCCTACCCAGAACTTGTACCCAAGGGTTTAAAGCTCCTATTGTTTGTCATTAACTGCATCTTAATTTATGCAAGTCTATGTAACTAAATGATATAATACAAAAAACTAATGATCAAAATTTTTAGTTTTACATCAAATTTTTGTAACTAAATTTCATCCACAAAATCCTTAAACCCTAACCCAAATACAATAAACCTTGAACTTAAAACCTAAACTCAAAACCCAAAACCCTAAACTCTAAACTCAAAACCCTAAATCCAAAACCCAAAACCCTAAACACGAAAACCTAATTCGAAAGCCCTAAACTCAAAACCCTAAAACCTAAACCCAAAACCCAAGACCGTAAACTCAAAACCCTAAAACCTAAACCCAAAATCGAAGACCCTAAACTCTAAATGCAGAACCCTAAAACCCATTACACTAGAGTCTAAACTGAAACCCTAGAAACCCAATACCCTAAACTCTAAACTCTAAACCCAAAACCCATAAATTGGAAATGTAATACCTGAAACAAAAGGCCAAAATGATAAACTTCAAATCCAAGATGCTAAATCATGATATATGTGAGCACACCCCACATTTGACTTAATAACAAAAGTAATTAAACTTGTAACATCTGGCATCACAAATTTAATCAAATGAAATTTAATTCAAATTGCATAATATTCACTTATATTCACATTTCCATGCAAACTAATTTACATTCAATTAATTTAATTTCTTGAAATTACAAATAAACATGTAAATTTAATCTAACATGTTAATTTCATCTAACATGCAGCTTTAATTTAATCTAACATGTAAATTTATATTACATGCTATTACGACCTAAATCCAGCTCCCTAAGGAACCTGATAATGGTCTACCTCAACTAAATGCTAAGACCTAGTCATCTAATAAGAAATAAACAAATGCACGAAACATGCCACAACCACACATGTAATGTAACTAAGCAAAATAAATAATAGGTAGCGACGGAAAGTAGAACAGAGTTCAAGAAGAACAACACACCATAGGCGATAAAACAAAGTTCGCTAGCTAGCCATCACAACCAAAATAAAAAAAACATAAACAACAAGTTTCAACTTATACCTGAAATACTCACTAACAATAACTAAAAGTCCCTGAAATGGAAAGGAGAAATTGACAAGCTACTATTGGGCTTGACTAGGCCTAGCACCCTCTATAGCCGATGGCACTGGCTGCTTAACTCCTTGACTTGAACAGATATACATATATGTTTTGTCAGCTAGTGCTAAGTAGAGTGGCACACAAGACATTTAATGTATAGAAAGAGAGCAATAAACCATTCATGCATCATACAGTTACTCATAGTCATCTAGTTTCCTACATATTATGTGTTTAATTATTCGTGTATTCTAGTAAGGGTCCACATCATCATTTAATCCATATGTTCCATAAGGGAATGATCTTGATACAATTTTCCCGCGATGTAGGATGCACACATGGCATTCTCCAGGCTAGGAGAGTACCCCACGGTAGTCCTACACCCTATCTACCAACCTGGGGTCACGCTCATGGCATAGCGGTGGCTATGGCACACACGATAAATGCACGGGTAGCTACACTGCACTGGCATGTGGTCAACCCTTTCCGCTAGTCGATACGCTCAAACATATGGCACAGAATCAAATAGGGGCCACACCCCTTAACATTCTATGTACCCTCGCCCGACTATCCCGGTTTTCCCAGTGGGCCTAATAGGAGTCAGTGTAGGGAGGCCAATAGTAACCCCATGTCCCAACCCAAGGGGCGGCTAGCTCTCTCTCTACACTAAAGTGACAGTAGCTCTCCTCGGTACCACTTATGTGAGGGCCAACTCACTTTCCATACCTAAGTCCGAACAACCAATCAACATGCTCGTAGGCAACGAGTCCCATCATACATCGAATATCCATATACTGTACTATGATTCCATTCCAAGTTACCTGTAGGGTTCATGCATAGTACTCAGCTTATTTCATTACATGACATGTATCTGTCTCATATTTTGGTTTCTTATTCAGGCAGCTCAAATTAACAGGCTAAGCAATTATCATAATCATTTTCCAATATTTCATCTCTCACGGTAGGGAATTTAATTGCATGCATTCTTAATTTATAGCAAGTAGGGTTCATGCATTGATTATAAACATTCACATTCATAGTCCTAGGGTTTATCTCATGTCTTAGGTTTCAAGCAGATATTTCTAATTTTAGCATGCATTTTAATAATTTAAACCACAAGAGTAGAGAGGACCACTCTACCAAAGTGTATGGGAGATATGGGGGCACAAACGGTGGATCCTGATGTATCCGCAAGTCCCGTGTGCACTACGGACTGGGGACCTATTCCAAACAGTTGATCACACCAATCACTAACATTATTGACCATTATGTCAAACAAGTTCAAAATAGTATGGATACGACACTAATAGGTAGGAAATTCTGAAAGAAAACCAACGGTACTTTGTTTGCGCAAAACTGACTTCGTTTGGGTCCTAAACCAGCCCAAACACATGCACCCTAACCAAAATCAAACATCTGGGGAGAGTCCCAGATGTATTGAAAGAGTGCAGGATCTCACCTTGCATTCCTATGTCTATCCCCATCATTTGCTTTCCCTTACAACCATCTGAGGTTGTCTCTAGACGTCTGTCATTACTCCCAGTCATTTGGGAGAGTAGTCGAACCTCTGGTGCTGCTTCCAGACATCCTAAAGTGACTCGAACATCGCGCCAACATGCCTTCCCAACGTCTCTAGCACCTCAGCACTCTACGTGCTTACCAAATGTCCTGAGTCCATTCCAGACGTTTGGCAACCCCTCCAGACGTCTAGCAAATGTCGCAGAAGAATGATAATGTGAAGAAATGACCCCAGTTCTATGTGTAGAGCCCTCCTCACAACGTATCTCTTCCTCTACTCCCAACATCACCCTCTCTCAATCTCATTCACTCTCACACCCTCCCTCTCTCTATGGCAAGGGAGGAGTAGGTGGATGTGGGAGGACGCTGCTGTGGTGGAGAACAAATGGAGGATGGGGGGGTTTTAAGGGTGAGTGGGAATGGGGGGGTATGGTGGTATGGGGATATGGTGGGTGGTTATGGGTATGGTGAAGGGTTATGGTGGGAAAATTACATTAAACCCCATCGAAACTAAAAATACTTTGTACGAAATCCTTTTTGGTGCACAGAAATTATGATAACGCCCATAAAGTTTGGAAAAATCCTAATGGCCCTTGGAAAGGATTGTTTCACATGCACATTTAATTTAACATGTAAATTGAATCTAATAAATAAAAGCCAAGTATATTAGCAAGGAAGGGGGAGGGGCAGGGGGAGAAAGGGAGGATGGGTCAGGGGAAGGAGGGGGGCGATAGGGGCACAAGGCAGGTAGGGGGGAGGAATGGAGGATGGGTCAAGGAAAGGAGGGGGACGGTAAGGGCAGAGGGCAGGGACGGGGGAGGGGGCAGGGATTGGAGGGGAGGATGTGACAGCGAGAGGAGGTTGGGCGGTAGGGGAAGAGGGTAGGGGGAGGAGAGGATGAGGTGGTTCAGGGTCACAGTTGGAAACAACATCAATGGGGAGACGATGATATTGAGTGAGGCTGCTGGGAAAGAGGCAAGATCAAGAGGGGAAGAAAGCGAGAGAGAGAGACAAAGATAGATACCTTGGGAAGATGGTGGAGCAAAGGATGCGAGAGACGATGGTGGAGTGGAGGACGCAAGAGATGATGGCAGAGTAGAGGAAGCGATCGGAGATAATGGCAGAGTAGAGGATGCAATCGGAGATGACGGTGGAGCGGAGGACATGATCGGAGATGATAGTAGTGATTAGAATGAGAGAACAAACTAAAGGCCGCGCAGTTACTGGCGAGGGCTAAACAAGAGGATCGAAGAGGCGAGGGTTGAAGAGGAGAGGCACAGGAGTTCGTGCACGACGTTTTAACCAAAAAGAAATAAGAGTTTTTAATTTTTTTCCCCTTAAATCAAGCTTTTTTTTGCCTCTTTTCCTTGAAATTTTGTAAAATAAATATTTTTGATTGTTTACTGAACACACATATTTACTTTCAAAAAATTCAGTTTTTACCCCTAAATTATGTTTGGAAATAATAATAATAATATGTTGTACAGATACGTGACATATGTAAAGTTGTGGGATTTGTAATATTAATTAGACTCATGAGAGGCATTTGGGAGAGAGGATATTATTAGATATTTCAAAATAATAGACATCAAAATATTTGCTCTAATATTTTTCACAAAAAATGAACGCTTTTGTGAAAGCACATTTAAATTATATCTTAATGTATTAATTAATAATATTTTTTCAACATTGTTGTCACATTGCTTTGATTCCCGCTTACATTGTTCTTAAATAAATGAAATCAATTTTTTTTTTCTGTTTGAAGGGATAAGTTTCAATTTACCTTTTCCCCATTTATGTTACTAAAAAAATGTTGAAGATGAAATAGTGGCCTCATTTCATCTACACCAATTTATCCTTCAAAAAAATATTATAGTGGTATAAGTAAAAATTGCTACTAAACCAATGACTATAGTGGCAAATTTATTTGCCACTAATGCTAAAAATCATTTTACAAAAATATTATAGTAGGATAAGTAACAATTGCCACTAAATTAAAGACTATAGTGACAAATATATTTGCCACTAATGTAAATTGTCATTTGACAAAAATATTATGGTGGCATAAATAACAATTGCCACTAAATCAAAGTCAATAGTGGCAAATATAATTGCCATTAATACTAATTGTCACTTGACAAAATGTTATATTGGCAAATACAAAAAAATTACCACTAAATCTAAGCAATTAGTGGCAAATGCATTATATGTTACTTAATTCGCCACTAAAGGCCATTTTTTTGTAGTGATGAATGAGATAGACAGTCGATTTAATCATCTTGAATGGAATTATGATGGAGGATTTAATGGTAATGATGAAGATTGCCTGTCCATATTTGACATTGGAGGAAGGTCGATCATCAGGACAGAGTTCAAGCCCATCATGGAAATGGACCAACGATTGGCACACTTGTACATTCTAATGCAAATTCCAGAAGTTGATGAATTTTACAATGAATTCAAAGAATACTCTATGCCATCTACACGCGACTTGTAGTTCATTGATTGGTTCAAGGATTATGTAAATAAAGTGAAAGAACAGGGGGATCCACGGTGGGTACAGGATTTTGATGAAATTGCTGATACACCTTTGACATACGGACGTTACCATTCAGGTTACATAATTAACGGATTCAGATTTAGAGTATAGACCATTGATGATGCGAAGGCCATGCAACAGGCAGGAGGAGTCGTCAGTTGTGGCATAAGCATTGGTTGTGATGGGTATTATGGTCAAATTGAAAAGCTTGTGGAAATGAGTTTCAGGTTTAATCATAGGGTGGTTCTATTCAAGTGTGACTGGTTTGATGTTTTCAAAGAAGGTGTTGGATTCAAAGTTGATAAGAAACACGATTTCTTGAGCTTATGTAAGAACCATAGCATTTTTCAATCATCAGAACCATTCACATTAGCTTGTCAGGTACCAAAAGTATTTTAGATGTGTTGAAGTGATGGGTTACTACGCTATCGAATTTGATTTTGAAAACCTGTCGTTGTAGTTTGAAAAGCGAAGAACTCGGGTTCAACAAATATAATTTATACCAGAATAGAAATCCTAGGTTGAACTCAGAGAGGCTACGTCGATCTAAATTCGCAATTATATTTTTTTCATATTTTTTTAAAAAGTGGAGTAATTACAATGAAATGAAGCACTATAAACAATCAGAATAAGAGAGAGAGAGAGAAAACATTCACTTGATACTTCGAAATGTTTCTACAATTAAGTAAGTGAGAAATTACACTAGAAAGCACGAAAACTATTACAACTAAAAAGCAAGAAAATTCTACTATAGAAAGCAGGAAAAATAAATGGGAGAGAGAAGTTATCCTTCTCGACGATCGCTTGGAGGACGAGTCGGACGGGATGACACCTGGAAGATGAAGAATGGAGCAGGAAGAAGGAGGTCGAGGCAAGAAGAACGAGAACGAGGTAGCACATCCTCGTCGTCACGGGATCCACTTCTGAAATGGGGGCAAAAAATTGCCTTTATCCCTTGAGGAGCATCCTGGGTGTTGAACAAGCTTCTTTTGAGCTTTGGAAAGGGATAGAAGAGAAGGAAGGGACGAGAAATTCGAATGGAGGGGGTCTCCTTTTATAGTTGCATGGAGTGAGGGCATTTTGGTCATTACATGTTAGAAATCATTAATTCAGGACTTTTAGTGACGGATAAATCCATCACTAAAGGTCTGAACATGGCCTTCATGGGCGACACGCGCGCGCTCGCTCACCTCCCTGTGCCTCAACGTGCGTCCACGTCCATCAGATCTTGGTCGTCCGATCGTGAGATCGAACGGCTGAGAGTGCTCCTAGCCGTGCCTCAATCGTACTCCTTGCACTTGAGATCCCACGTCACGCGGGGCATCAAATAGCGTGCGGATGCTATCGACGGCATGCAGCTATTCGATCTTCATCGTACGATCGATCGAGCCCACGCGCCCACTCCAATTTGAGGCATGCGGGGGCTCGATATCACGCCTCCTCACCGTGTTAAGGTGCTCGACCAATGTGCTATGGGTGCGTTTGTGTCGAGTGCTTAACTCAAGTGCATGCGCCTAACAACCATTGGATCTTGATCCAACGGTGGAGAAGCACTGGCGCGAAGCACTTCAGCGGGTGCATGCAGCCGGTTGGGCGGCTGATATGGCACCACGTGGCTACATCTTGGCCGTCCATCTTCTAAGTTATGTAGATGGTGCCACGCGTATCGGATTGGCTTGATTTTCACTCCATTAGGCTGTGTCATCGATCCAAACCCATCCGTGCGGTTGGATTTGTCATCTAAAGTGTGGATTAACACCATCTTGGCCCTTGATCTTCTAGGGTTCCTCAGTCTCTATCTGATGCTATGGATATCCGATTAGAGCGATCTTGGAGTCGGTGAACTCCAATCGTCGCCTCGGTCAGATCCGTATAGTTGGATCTTCGATCTAAGGCCCCGATAAAAAGTCACCCTGTCCCTGACCATAAAAGGAGACAATTAACCTCCATTTTATTCAGACTAATCTAAATGCAAGATGATGCATGTTATGCAATATTTATAGTATGTAATGCAATTCTATGCTTAAGAACATGCATAAATAGATGCTTTATGTAATATAAATATGTTTACATCACACCCCCATGCCTATCTTTTGCTAGTCCCTAGCAAAAACTACATGTTATTTATAAAAGAATTAGGTTGGATTACTTGAGCATAAGTTATTTTCAATATTAAAAAAATTTTTACTTAGGATCTGAACTTTCAAGGACACAATAGAGCTCGGGTATCTTCCAAAATGCAGACTACCTCAATCCCTCGCCTTATTCAAAGAAAATTTTATTTTTCTCCTTTACTTTTTTTTCTAATTTTTTTGGATTTTTGAGTTTAGGTTTAAAGAGTGGTTTTCTACAGCCATTCAACTCACCAAAGATTTGATGAGAACCCTAAGTTCTAAGCATCTTATTGTGAATGTGATAGACTCGTTGATCAACAATTAAAATGAACTTCATGTTTCTATGCCTCTAGGTGACCTTAAAAAGAGAGTTCTGCCTAAAGGTGTATCTTTATGACTGGTAGCTTTCTCCCTACTTTTATTTTTATGGGGTCAACAAAAGGGTGAAGCAGTGTTTATCACCTCGGTGTATTCTACTTCTCCTCTTCTTCGTAAGTGTTTTGGGAATTTTAAGTGCATTTCTTGAGCTGGGTTCTTGACAACCGGTCGATGAGCTGTTACCACTGACAACTTGCCAGCCATACTCATGGGGTGAAGTGTGGCTTATTTCTTTTGTTTTCTTCTCTTTTTTTTATCTTTTTTTTTATTTTCTTTTTTTCGACATTTTTTTTTAAAGTAGGTGGCTTCCCTAGTCTAAGATTTACCTAAAGGTAGTAAGAAGAGAATGGTCCAGTGACTGGGCACTGAACAACCTACCTATGGGCTGTTACCCACAATAACTTGCCAGCCGTGTCACCCTAGAAGGTTCATTAGCTACCCAATTTTCGTTAAAACCTCTAATCAACAAGTTAATGAAAAGAAAGTGTGTAGATGCTTTAGACTTAAAGTTCCCTCAAATTAAAGGGTGGGTTGCTAGGTCGTGTACTTATCACCCAAACTTATTTAATCAAATTACAATAGAATTAAGATGGCGAGGACTCGAAAAATAAATCCACATTTTAGTGGATACACGGGCTGATTAAGTCCAAAGACCTGAACGATCTTTGTGTTCAGATCCTAATGTAATGTTTCCTAAGATTGAAAAGTCCTAATGTCCAACTTTTCCTTCCTAATTAAATTTTTTTTTATGTATATATAAGAAGAGAAATACAATTTACAAGAATTTCACAATGCTGACAAAATGATTAAAAAATGAATCCACCCCCCCATGTTTAGTTGATGCAATGTCCACATTGAGAAAAAGAGACATGAAAGAAAGGGTAGAGTATGAAAGATATCACTTGAATATGAAGCTTGGGTCAGCTTTGTGTCATATGTACAACTGTTGAGTTTAATGCTATCAGCTAGAAGTCCAGCCAAAGAAGTCATAATATGGCTAGAGCAACCGTGTCTGATACAGGCTCTGGAAGAGTACAGTCAATAACAGGCTTCAGAAGTTGGCTGTTGACTTTAAATGTGTTACCCGTCTTTAGGTCAGAGATCTGAATGGCTCCATTTGGAAAAATCTGGTTGATAATGAAAGGGCCATTCCATTTTGATCTAAGTTTGTCGGGAAAGAGCTTCAGTTGAGAATCGAATAACCAGACCTTCTGGTTTGGCTCAAAGCTCTTTCGGGAAATCAATTGATCATGTAGAGCTTTGGTCTAAGCCTTATAGATCTTGGCATTCACATATGCATCATTTCTAAGCTCTTCCAACTTTAATAGTTGGAGTTTCCTGGTCTTCCTAGCTAAACTCAAATCTAAATTGCATAGCTTGATTGTCCAAAATGCCCTATGTTCAATCTCTACGGGTAAATGACATGCCTTTCCATACACCAAGCGAAACAGAGACATGTCAATGGGTGTTTCATATGCCGTACGGTTGGCCCAAAGAGCATCCTCAAGCATTTGAGTCCAGTCCTTGAGATCATGTTTAACCATTTTCTATAGAATATTCTTGATCTCCCAACTAAAGATCTCGGCCTGTCCATTCGTCTGGGGAGGGTAAGGTGTGGAGATCCAGTGATTAACCCCGTATTTAGCCAGCAAATTACAGAACTGGGCATTAGTAAAATGAGTGCCACCATCACTGATGATGGCCCTCGGAATCCCGAACCTGCTAAAGATGTTTTTCTTGACAAAATCGATGACCACCTTGTGGTCATTGGTTTGGGTGGGAATCACCTCAATCCATTTGGACACATAATCAACAGTGACAAGAATGTACTGATGTCCAAATGAAGGGAGAAAAAGTCCCATGAAATCGATGCCCCAAACATCGAAGATTTCGATAGGAAGAATTGGGTTTAGGGGCATCATATCTCTCTTAGTTATGCTCCCGAGTGCCTGACATCAAGAACATGACCTTGAGAAATCCTGGGCATCCTTGAATAAAGAAGGCCAATAGAAGCAAGATTGCAAAATCTTTGCAGCCATCTTTTTCCCAAAGAAATGTCCACCACACGCAGATGCATGGCAGAACTCGAGTATACTGTTGAATTCGTTCTCTAGAACACATCGGTGAATAATCCAATCAGAGATGATGCAGTATAGTTTAGGGTCCTCCCAGAAGTAGTATTTAGCCTCAAATTTGAGTCTATCCTGTTGTTGCTTGGTCCAATCCTGGGGGATTTAACCAACGGCCAAATAATTATCAATGTCAACAAACCACGGGTTTGGACACCTGAAACTGTAAGGATGGTTTCATCCTAAAAAGTATCAACAATCGGGACATCCAAACGAGAAGAATCACTTAGAAGTCTCAACAAATGATCTACCACCACATTTTGTACCCCGAATTTATCCTTGATTTCAAGATCAAACTCTTGAAGTAGAAGAATCCAACGAATAAGCTGGGGTTTGGCATCCTTTTTGGCAAAGAGATGTCTCAAGGCCGAGTGGTTGGTATAAATGATGACATGAGACCCTAAGAGATAAGCCCTAAATTTTTCCAAAGCAAATACTACGGCTAGTAATTCCTTTTCAGAAACAGTGTAATTCCTCTAGGCTTCATCCAGAGTTTTACTAGCGTAGTAGATGACAGAGGGCTTCCTGTCAACTTTCTGACCCAAAACAGCCCCGACCGTGTAATCAAAAGCGTTGGTCATGATCTCAAAAGGGGAAGTCCAAACTGGTGGTTGAAACACCGGAGTACAAGTGACTGTCGTTTTCAGGAAATTAAATGCCTTATGACATGATTCGTCAAAAACAAACGATGTTTCTTTGGCGAGAAGATTGCTCAGAGGACGAGCAACCTTCGAGAAATCCTTGATGAATCTTCTGTAGAATCCCACATGACTAAGAAATGATGGAATTTATTTAACAAATGTGGGAGGAGGAAGTTTAACGATGCATCAACCTTAGCTTTATCCACTTCAATTTCCCGTTTAGAGATTACATGACCTAAGACGATGCCTTCTTGTGTCATGAGATGACCCTTTTCCCAGCTAAGGACCATCGTGTTTTGATGCATCGTTTAAGAATTATTTCTAGATTAGTTAGACAAGATTCAAATGATTCTCCAAAAATAGAGAAATTGTGCATAAAGACTTCCATAAACTCTCCCACCATATCAGTGAATATGGCTAACATACACCTTTGAAAAGTCACAAGTGCGTTGCATAAATCGAAAGGCATCCTACGGAAAGAAAAGGTTCCATAGGGATAGGTGAAAGTAGTTTTTTCTTGATCCTCGGGATGGATAAGAACTTGGTTGTATCCCGAGTAGCCATCAAGAAAATAGAAGTACTTCTGCCCAGCTAATCTTTCCAAGATTTGATCAATGAAAGGCAGAGGGAAATGATCCTTTTTCGTGGCCGTGTTCAGCTTCCTGTAATCGATACAAACCCTCCAAGAGGAAGTTGAACAAGTTGTGACAGATTCTCCTCTCTTGTTAGTCACAACGGTAATCCCAACTTTCCTGGGAATAATCTGCGCAGGACTTACCCAGGGAGTATCAGAGATCGGATAAATAATTCTTGCATCGAGCCACCTAATGATTTCCTTTTTGACCACTTCTCGCATATTTGGATTTAATCTCCTCTGCATCTAGCGAGAAGTGCAGGATCCATCTTCCAGGAATATTCTATGATTGCAGTAAGATGGCTCGATCCCCCTAAGGTCATGAATGGTCCAACCAATTGCCTCCTTGTGTTCCTTCAAGACCTTGATCAATTTAATCTTCTACTCCTTTGTTAATTTAGCACTGATAAGCATAGGGAGTGTCTTCTGTGATCCTAAAAATTGATATTTCAAATTCTCAGGCAATGGTTTCAGTTCAAGATGGGGCGGGTTGATGATTGAAGGTAAGGAAGATGCTGATGACTCATCAAGAGGAAGAGGTTGAGAGTGAACAAAATCAATAACCTCTTCAGAAGATGGCAGGTCTGTCATAGAGGGTTGCGGGTCCAATTCATCATCAAAGAAAGAACTTTCAATTGCAGAAACCATCAAACAAGTTTCAATGTTCACATTTTCCTCCGCAACTTCCTCAATAAATCCACAATCCTCAAATTTATTAATCGCCTTAAAAATATCCAATTTCATTCGTTGATCCCCAAAGGTGATTTCCATGCTACTGCTTTCACAGTTAATGTTGGCCTTAGCGATAACCAAGAACAGACGCCCCAGAATGATGGGCGTGTTCTTCAAATTTTCCGATACATCCATGTCAAGGATAAGGAAATCTATAAGAAAATAGCAATCCTTGACCTTAACTATAGCATCTTCAATAACACCTCGCAGATTTGTGACCGAATGGTCTGCTAATTACAATGTTACTGAAGTCAGTCGAAGTTCACCTAATCCAAACTTCTCGTAAGGAGAAGTCAGAATTAGGTTGATGGATGCACCCAGATCCAAAAGTGCTCTATCAAAAGTGTAATCTCCGATGACACAAGAAATCAACGGAGCACCTGGATCTCTCTTTTTCTGAGGGAGGTGGTGCAGGATAACAGAACTAACCTGCTCGGAGAGTACCACCTTCCTCGGAACAAATTCTCTCGACTTATGCTTTTGTGTACATAAATCCTTCAAAAATCTCACGTAAGTCGGTATATGATTGATAGCTTTGAGGAGCAGGATGTTGATCTCAACATTCTTAAAAATATTCAAAAGCTCCTCATTGCTATCAACAGACTTCTTTGATTTGATCAAGGCTTCAGGAAAAGGAGCATGAGTCAGATCTTTGGAATCAGGTTCCTGAGCCTTGATTTCTTCTCCAGAATTCTCCTTTCTCCCCTCAGGTTCTTCAAGATTAGGTAAATCAGAACAGTGTGGTTGTGGATCCTGAGTTTGTTTACCACTCCTCAAGGTAACAGAATTTGTAGATGCATAAGAGTTTCGATCTTGGGGAGGGTTAGGAAAGATTGGAGGGGCTTGATTAACCAAGAATTGTTGATGTGCAGAAGAAGAGAAAGGACCCTGCTCAACCACTTGAACATGTACGTGTGGGTCCCTCTGATTTCTGTACCCATGGGCTTGGTTGCCCGGATTTAGGATATTTTGCAGGTTGGGTATGGGTTGGGATGGTAGAGATCCGGGTTGACGAGAGTTAGCTATGAACCCGGTTTGCAAGTTGTCCATTGAGGTTTTCATTTGCTGCATGAGCTAGAGCATGGATCCTTGCCTCTCTACCATTTGTCGATTCAAATCAGCCTGCCCTATGGGTTGATGGGCATTCCAAGCTAGCTGATTGACCTGTTTTGGGGGAAACTAAGTATACACTTGACCCTGACCCATTGGTCATTGCGGAGCATAGTTTCTGGGTTGGAATTGGGTCTGTTGGTCCAAGTTTTTCCAGGAGAAGTTAGGGTGGTTTCTACAACCCAGATTATAAGCATTAGAGTAGGGGTTAGATCTAACGATCTCCTGTATAGCACAGACATCCTCATAGGGTGAGGATCGAGAGAAAGAAAGGGAAGGATCAGAAAAACTGGGATCGAAGGCCCCAGTTTGGAACCCATGGGGTTCCGAATAATGCTGACTCACAGGTTGAGCTGCATCGAGTTGATTCACGAACTCCCGTCCAGAAGGAGCTCACGATGAATGGAAACCCAAATTCTGGGATTGAGTGGATCGAGAGTTGTTCATTGAATTTCTAGCCATCCACTCTTCCATTCTCTTAGCAACCAACTCCACCTTATCAAGTTTGTTACAAATCAATTCCATATCAAATGAATGGGAGTCATGGACTTCATTAACATTTGATCTGGGCCGTTGAGACCGGTTAAAAGTATCCATGGAGGCATGATTGATTGAATTCTCATTCATTTCCTCAAACAAAGCATGTGCACTATCTACGTCTTTATTGAGGAAATTGCCTCCGCAAGAAGCATCCACATGATTTCTGAGTTGCTCAGTCAACCCGTGGTAGAAGATCTGCACGAGTTGCCATTTCGGTACCTCATGGTGTTGACACCTCCACAATAGGTCCTGGAATTGCTCCCAAGCCACATGAAACTACTCCCCCAGCTACTGGGTAAAGGTAGTGATTGTCCGTCTCAAAGCATTGGTACGTTTGACAGGGAAGAATTTCTTCAGAAAGGTCGATTTCAGCTCATTCCAAGTTACAATTGGTTTTCCTATAGTCCTGTACCAATGAGCGGCTTTATCCCTAAGAGAGTAGGGGAAGAGCCTCTTGATCATTTGCTCCTCATTCACGTTTCATGCCTTGGTGGTCTGGACCAAAGTGGTCAAGTCCTCCAAGTGCTGAAACGTGTTTTCGAAGCCAAGCCCATGGTAATGTTTGATCAATCTTAACACTTAGGGCTTGATTTCTATGTCTCCAACCAGAATTTGGATGCCGGGATGTTCTCTGTAATTTGAAGGATCATAAAAATCCTTCAAGGGCTGAGTGCCCTTCATTCTCTAGAACCATTCCTACATTCTCTACATTTATTCCAGCTGCCTTCGGAATTCCTCCTGTGGATTCTGAGGCAGAGGAGGCTGTTGATTGGCCATGGGATCAATTTGACCAAAATCCAATTTACGCCTCTTAGAATACTCTAGTGGTCCTTCCAATCGGGGATTCAATGACCGTCTTCCCAGCATAAACTAGGTAAAGGTCGGAAGGACTGGGGATAAGAACCCTACAGCACAACAAAAAAAGCCTATTCTTAAGTGGGGTAGCCTAAGGATCTACAGACTCCCAAAACCCACCTTAAGATTATAAATAATTTACTCTACTTGTGTCTGCTCAATCCAACCAGTTAGAAGGAGGGACTGGGGAGAAGGTTGTTCCTTCGGCTTGCGCCTCCAGTTCCTAGTGTACCCCCCAGCCACAGTTGTTTGACGCTACTCCCCTAGCTGGACATCAGATTAATCAGTACAAGTAGGTTAATCCTAAACAATCTTAGACTAGGCCCCGAAGAGCGAATCAGTCCTTAAGGCCAACGTCTACTCGATTTTATTGAGGCTTGGGATTGTAGTGCTTATGGAATGTGATGGGCCCTTAAAATGGGTTGTGCCCTTAATGATTGATTGAGTATTGTGTAAGTGCGTGCACAACCAAGGTTTTCAAGCAAGATTATTTGTGATGCGTAGATTTTATTGTTCAAATCTTGCTTAAGTAGCTTTTAGGGTTTAGAATTAGGTTGATTTCAATTAATTTTGAGGCAAACCAGGTTTTCAGGCGTGGGTGAAGATTGCTTTCCTTTAAAACTAAAAATAAAGTGGAGTGCCTCATATGAACCTAGATTGAAAACCCTAAGAAGAAGCTACTTGATGAGTTGATTTTAGGTTTAGTGGTGCGGCCCAAACAACTAGCCCCAACTGCACCACTAGGTTAGGCACACAGAAATGGTTAACCTAGAATGATTTCTACTCTTTTATGTGTTGATTTGTGTGTACCAGTTCCACAGATCAAAACCCGATTAAGTAGAAGCAAATCAAGTAGGTTAAGTGCCTTGAATGTACGTGTATGTTGTGTGTCTGGTGAAAATTACCTCACAAAATTATCTTTTTATTTATTTTTATATAAGCGAGGGTGAAATGAGTGTGAGTGGAAATCCAAATAACCAAACTAATCCTAGGATTTATGCAAACACCTAGGTTAATTGGAATTTGAATTTAATGTGACAAATGAAATCTATGGAGGGGGAAAAATGGGGAGCACTTACAGTCGTCTTCAACTACACTTTACTCCGGTCTATCGCTTGATGATTCCCTGATGGAGGTCTCTGCAAAGCAATAGACACAAGAGAAAGCAAGTTAGAAGACAATAAAGTGCATGAAATGCAAAAAGATCGAAAATCGTTGCCTCCCCGGTAATGGCGCCAAAATGTTGAAGCGACGAGTTACTATGCTATCGAATTTGGTTTTGAAAACCTATTGTTGTAGTTTGAAAAGCAAAGAACTCAGGGTTCAACAAATACAATTTATACCGGAATAGAAATCCTGAGTCGAACTCAGGGAGGCTACATCGATCTAAATTCGCAATTATATTTTTTTCGTATTTTTGTTAAAAAGCAGAGTAATTACAATGAAATGAAGCAGTATAAACAATTAGAATAAGAGAGGGAGAGAAAACATTCACTTGATACTTCAAAATGTTTGTACAATTAAGTAAGCGAGAAATTACACTAGAAAGCAGGAAAATTCTACCGTAGAAAGTAGGAAAAAGGAATGGGAGAGAGAAGTTACCCTCCTTGACGATCGTTTGGAGGACGAGCTGGACGGGACATAGCCTGGAAGATGAAGAATGGAGTAGGAAGAAGGAGGTCGAGGTAGGAAGAACGAGAACGAGGCAGCACCATGTCATCGTCGTGGGATCTACTTCAGAAACAGGGGCGAAAAATTGACTTTATCTCTTGAGGAGCATCTTGGGTGTGGAACAGGCTTCTCTTGAGCTTTGGAGAGGGAGAGAAGAGAAGGAAGGGATGAGAAATTCGTATGGAGGGGTCACCTTTTATAGTTGAAAGGACTGAGGGCATTTTGGTCATTACATGTTGAAAATCATTAATTCAGGACCTTTAGTGATGGATAAATCCGTCACTAAAATCCGTCACTAAAGGCCAGAACGTGGCCTTCTTGGGCGACACGCTCGCACCCACTCGCCTCCCCACGTCTCAACACACGTCCACATCAATCAGATCTTGGTTGTTCGATCATGAGATTGAACGGCTGAGAGCGCTCCTCGCCGCACCTCAACCGTGCACCTTGCACGTGAGATCTCGTGTCACGTGGGGCATCAGATGGCATGTGGACGCTATCGACTGTGCACAGCCATTCGATCTTCATCGTGCGGTTGATCGCGCCCGCGTGCCCACTCCAATTTGAGGCATGCGGGGGCTCGATCTCGCGCCTCCTCATAGCGTTAAGGCGCTCGACCAACGTACTACGGGCACATTTGTGTCGAGCGCTTAACTCAAGCACGCGCACCTCATAGTCATTGGATCCTGATCTAACGGTGGAGAAGCATTGGCGCGAAGTGCTTCAGCAAGTGCATGCGGCTGGTTGGGTGGCCGAGATGGCGCCACGTGGTGACATCTTGGCCGTCCATCTTCTGAGTGATGTAGATGGTGCCACAGGTATCGAATTGGGTCGATTCTCAGGCTGTTAGGCTACGAGCGCCAATCCAAACCCATCTGTGCGGTCAGATTTGTCGTCTGAAGTGCGGATTAACACCACCTTGGCCCTTGATCTTCTAGGGTTCCTCAGTCTCTATCTGATGCTACAGATATCCGATTTGGGCGATCTTGGAGTCGTTGAACTCTAATCATCATCCTGATCAAATCTGTACGGTTGGATATTCGATTTGAGGTCTCGATAAAAAGTTTCCATATCCTTGACCATAAAAGGAGATAATTAACCTCCATTTTATTCAGACTAATCTAGATGCAAGATGATGCATTTTATGCAATATTTATACTATGTAATGCAATTCTATGCTTAAGAACATGCAAAAATAGACATTTTATGTAATATAAACATGTTTACACCAACATGCTTGATAATAGCAGAAATGGATGGATAATAACTGTTATACCTCTACCGCATGAACAATACAATGTGGTAAATGATCTCAACCCAGATGTTGAATCCGAAGCATATCAGGAAAACCCACACAATGAAGAAGTTGCCCCTGGTGCAATGGACGTTGATATATAAAGTAATTTGGTATTCATATTAATTCATATGCCAAAAATGAAATTATTAAAGAAATTGAGTTTTAAACCTTATATTTAATTGTTCAAAGCTTATATTCATCATTTTTTTTCAAGCTTATTTTTTTTATTATTCGAAACTGAGTTTTATTTTACATATAGGTTTCTCGGATTCTTTGAGGTTCTTCCCTATGTTCTCCACCATGGTGAGATTCTTCTACCACTTTGTTCAAATTTTTTAAAAGTTCTTTTTCTTTTACATGTGGGGTGTGCCCACTTTTCTTGATTGGATGTTTAATGTTTTATATGTTGTTCAATGTGGAGGAGTGAATGTGAAGAGGAAAGCAAGAAGAGGGAGGGGAAGGGGAGTGGAAGGGGGAAGAGGGATCTGAGGAGGAAGGGGAAATGGAAATGGAGGGGGAAGGGGATCGAATGTGAAGAAGAGGGAGAGGAAAGGGGAACAGAGGGGTGAAGGGGGAAGGAATGTGAAGAAGAGGGAGGGGAAGGGGAATGGATGTAAGAAGGGGAATGTAAGGGGAGATTGAAATGGAGGGGTGAAGGGGAAGGAAATGTGAAGAAGAGGAAGGAGATATGGATTGTGAATTTATTATTTTTCCATGCTCTTTATTTTCATTTATCTCAAAATTTGTTTCATACAGGATTTTTGAAAAATCAAAATATATAAGGAAAATGTTGCCAAAATTTTTAAAAATATCTAATTATTTGTTTTGTTTTTATGTAGGTTATATTCAGGAAGAAGACTAATAAGAGTGGCAGAGATTTTATTTATTTACTTAATTTTTATTGGTTTATTCCAGGTCATTCACTGGGAGGCAGTTATTGATATACATTACTTTCTAAATCCAAAAATATTCTTTAATTCCAAAAATGCCGATTTTATTTACAAAAATGAATAAAAGAATTTGGTTAATTATGTACAAAAGAATGAATTAAAATACATTACAATGCTTGAAAACAAATGTACACAAACAAGCATCAAAACTATATATAACTATTCTATGTTAATTATTTACAACTAATATAGATAATACTTAAATATAGGTACAAAAAATAGCTAATAATATCTACTTTACTAAATCATTATAATATACTAATAGCTATATTAACATATATAATATATACAGTAACATATATATGTGTCGTTACAACCTTAGTAAAATTATATACATAACATAAGGTAAAATACTATCTATACTAACATATATTGCCATGTACAGTGACGAATGAATCTGTCACTAAAGCTCTAGTGTTATATATATACATATAAGAGCTCAAACAAGCTTACTTACACTACTTATAATACAAACACATATAGATATATCTATACATTATAATATATGTAATTTATTTATTTACATATTTTATTTAATTACATAATATGTATTTATATTATACTTATATTATACACACACATTTATACACACACAGAACTCACTCACACTATATACACATACAAAGAGCTAACACACACAACACATACAAACACAAGGGGGGTTCTTCAATACTTAGCTTCTTGTTCAACTTCTCTTAGCTGGTTCTCTCTCTTAGACTAGCTCGGTTCAACTCAACCCAAAAATTAGTTTAATGGGTGGGTGGCCTTTCTGAGGGATATTGATGGGAACACCATCATGAGCCATAACTAGCTCAATTTGGTCATATAAAGTCCATAAAAGCTCCTACTTATCAGTCAGAAGGTCCCTTGAGCAGGATGAGTTATTTTGAGAAGAAAAGATGAAAATAGGGTTATTTCTGCAATTTTACCATCTTATTGCAAATACAAAATAACCACAAGGTATGCTAGGAGTTCATTAAAAGTCATTTAGTCATTAATGCCTAATAAGTGGGTCTATGCAGACAAAAATGGGTTTTCACGCATTCCAAGAATTAATGGACATCCGAAACCCTAAAAATAGACTCGCTTAACTAACTGAGGTTTTGGTTAGGATAAAATTCATCTAAACCCTCTAAAAAACATAGAAAAATATTCTTTAGGGTTTAGCATCTTTGATTTGACCATCTGAACCCATGTTGACCTGAAATAGACTCTCAGACAGATTATTGCCCTAATTTGGATTTTTGCATAATTACCTAGACAAACTAGGTAAAAACCAATATCCAACTTTACCATTGGATTCCTCTGGTCCAAATTAGGTTTGTATCAAAATTTCAGCCCAATCAGAAATTGTCTTGACCCAGTTTGCAATTTGGTCTAGTTTGACTCTTTCTCTCTCACACAACCCCTCAGCTTTTGAAATTCCTTGCAAATACCCCTCTATCTTTGTCGTCACTCTTTGCAAAGAGGTCCCTCCACCATTGTCATGGAGGAATCCTACTCCGATGAGCTTCTTTTGGCAAGAACTCTATGATTACTTGGCAAATCCCTCTCAAAATTTAAAGGGAGATACGTCAAGTAATCTCCTTCCTATTGAGCCATGTCCAAGTCTCCAAATCTCTCTAAGGAGCTTGTGCGAATCCTTCAAAGATTCAGGTACCTCTTAAACGTCAAGCTGACCAAGCTTCAAACCTCCATCTATGGCCTATTTAAAGACCCATGTTGCACGCTGATCTCCTTACACTCATTTTTGGCCGGAAAACCCCACTCCTTCCTCCTCTCCGACTGAAAGGGTCCATGACGTCCGGCAACTCTCTCCGACCACTCTCGTCATCCGCTCTCAATACCAGTGGCGGATTCTTCTTCTTCTCCCTCTTCCATGTTGTGCCAAACCAGCAGGCGCCCCAATTCTCTTCGTCGTCGCCGCTTCTATCCCACCGAAGCTCCCTTCATCTCCGGCACCGGCCACACCAGACCCAGCCTCGCTCCTCCTCGTTGACCAACACTTAGTCTCCTTGACTCCTTATCTTCCGCACATCATCACCATGCCACTACGCTGCTAATGATGGCGGATTCACATGCAAAAAAGATTGGATTTTGGAAAACCTGTCATTTTTTATTTTGAAATTATGTGGAATGCTACTGAGGATGATAGAAAACTAGGATCCTTTTATTTATATAGAAACCAGAGCATTACATGAGGTTCTCCCACTCTTTCACATGCCCCCAGCATTCCCTTACAATATTTCCCACATTGATGAATCCCCCTCTAAACAAACGCTCATTACGAGCACGCCACACACTCCACATAGCCGCCACCTTCACCTGCACACTCCCATATATCCAAAGATTCCTCCAGAGTTCTTCCCAAGTAGGAAGGGGTTCCCCAAAGAGTGCCCTCCAAATTTGATCCATCACCAAACATGACGCAAATAAATGTTCCCTGCTATCTGTGGGGAGGTAACAAAGTGGGCAATCTTGTACTAAAGCACCCAGCCTTCTGCTCCTCATTTCCCTTGTAACGAGTCCATCACATCTAGAAAGCCATAAGAATATCTTGATTTTAAGTGGAATTTTCAGCTTCCAGACAATGCTGCAATCATGCTCTTCAGATGTGCAGACTACCTCCTCAGCATCCATTAGTCTTTTGTATGCCTTGGACAGAGTAAATAAGCCATGTTTCCACCTAAAACAATCCATGTCCCCAATCGACTGGAATGCCTTCAAGTTTGCAATCAGCAGATCATGCTCCTGCTGTGTGCATCCTCCCTTGCATGTGCCTGCTGCAGGAACAACCCAGCTATTGTTCTCAACATCCCAGTAGTCCTTAACTGAGGCTTCACTATCCACAGCTACAACAAAGACTCTCCGATATATCACAGATAATTGGCCCAGTTCAGACCACACATCAGACCAGAATAATAAATGCCTATCGTCCCACAATTTTGGAACAAAGTCTGACCAGTGATCTTGGACTGCTCTCTTAACTGATGTCCAGAATGGAGAAGGCCTTCTTGGCAGGTTTTTCCATAGCTACACTAAGTTGGGACCATATGCCTCGTTAACTAGTTGAGACCACATCTTCCCCTCATTTGTGGTCAGTTTAATGGCCCACTTCAGTAACCTAGTATCATTAAAATCTTTCAAGGAATGAATGCCCATTCCTCCCTTCGATCAAGGCCTACAAAGCTGCCCCCACTTCACTAGATGCAAGAACCTGTCCTCTACCTTCACTCCTTTCCAAAAAAATCTCTTCCTCATTACATCCAACCTTTTCCATACTGCCTTCGATGATCTGAAAACTGAGAAGAAGACCGGTATCGAGGTGATGACTGAATTGAGCAGAATCAGTCTTCCACCTTTAGAGAGAAATCTGTTGCTCCAAGATTCCAACTTGGTGTTCACTTTCTCAAATAGGGATGTCCAATCACTCTTCTTGAGTTTCTTATCAGTTAAGGGTAATCCTATATATCTCACAGGGAGGGTTGTAGATGAAGAGTGCATGGTGGCTGGCATTGTCTCCCCTTCCTGAGCTGACATACCAAAACACACCAAAGATGACTTCGCCCCGTTCAACCTCAAGCCTTCTATCTCACCAAATATGGTGATCATAGAGAAAAGGATTTCAGCTTCATGTTGTCTTTCTTCTACAAAGAACATAGTGTTGTCTGCATATTATAGAATTGGTGCCAGAGCTCTTGAATTCGACAGCTAATTCCCCTTAATCGACCCTACTTCTAACAGGCTACATGTAAAATGTGCCAATGTATCTACTGCCAGGTTAAAAATAAGAGGAGCCAAAGGGCATCCTTGCCTCACCCTACGTTGAGGTTGAATCCACACCCCACACGGCCTCCCATTCACAAGAGGGGAAAAGGAGGTAACAATGCATCTCTTCATCTATTGTATCCAGGTAGATGGAAAACCTCTCCTCTTGATAATCCCATAGATGGAAAACTCGTCGTTGTAGCTCGATTCATGAGAAAATCTATCGATTAGATAAAATTTATAATAGAAACTCGAAAAGTGAGTCCCGAGTTAAACACAGGGAGGTTTTGTTTTGAAAAATACACGTTTTGCTTTTATTTGTTTTTGTCATTTTTGTCTTTTCTAATTTTTTTGGTATTTTTAATAGGGCAAGAGATCAGGTCGATGAAATCTAGCTAATCTACTTGCAAAATAAAAAGAGAGAGACAGAGAGAGAGAAACAATCATGTATTTTTATAATGAAATGTTTATTAGAACTAGGAAGGTGGGAAAACTATACTACGAAAGCAATAAAGATAGAGATAGGTGAGAGAAATCCCCCTCGATGGTCGCTTGGAGGATGACTCGCTCTAACGTTGCCTGGTGTTGGCCATGCAAAATAGGTGTTTAAGATTGATACGTTGTAATACAGACCAAAGTCGCTCATCAACAAATATAATTTATTACTCAAATTGACATCCGAGGTCAAACACAGGGAGCAAATATGGAATTCACGCACTAATATCAATAAATAACATAATTGAGCACAATTAATGATAGCAATTACTCAAAACTAATATTCAATTGTAGTACATGAGTATATCAAGAATCTAATGAGACAAAAAGATATCTAAGACAAAATAATGGTGATTTGAATCACCAATTATTAGCTTAGATACATATATAATAATTACTTAATGATCTAAATAAGTGCACAGTGTCTCAGATAATGTCACGGTGTTGTCATCTGACCACTTAAATTCAATCTTGCTATAGTGCACGAGCACTTTGTCATCCTTGATTCTCCTCTTCTCAACTCCTCTTTATCTTCTTCCTTCTTTCCTTCTGTTGTTCTTCTTCTTCTTTCCTTTGGTTTCTTCTTCAGCCTCCTCTTCTTCTCATGCACAAGGGGAACAACTTCTCAAATGACTAAGTGTTAGCTGTCCTTCTCCATAGAAAAACCCTCCCCTACCCTGCACTCTCCCTCTTTCTCTTCTTCCTCTTCCAGGGATAATCAGGTATTCAGGTTTGGATTAGAGCATACTCAGGACCAGGGCTGCCCTAGTGGGTAGCAGCCGGGGTGTGACAGGCTTAGGTGGGTAATCGAACTAGGCCCGCATGGAGGTCTCACGGGCGAGGTGTGAAGGGGCGTGGGGGACCTCACCCCCCAAGTGTCTTGAGGCACTAAGGCTAATGCAAAAGTTCCATTTATGTGCTACCAAGCACTTTTCTCCCACTGATGTGGGACTAAAGTCCTGCACTGTCTTCGGTTGTAGCAGCGACTGAAGCTTCTTCTCCAATTGGAGCACTAGGGTGGTCAGTGTCCTAATTCGTTGGTCCACGCACGTTCTGGGAAGAGTTTCGTGCCTCCTGAATCGGGAACATGGAGCTATCGAGACTTGGAGTGAGCTTCGCGTAGGCTTGAAGCTTCTCGATAATGGTGGCTGAAGCTGGCACCTCAAATACAAGAATACAAGCTTCTCGCCCTGGGTAAAATGCTCAAGAGGGTCGTCGTTGGACAAGGAATGCAGTGGTGGTGGTTTTGTGGCGTGGGAGTAGGTGTAGTGGCCGGACGTTGACGGGGATGGTCGTGAGAAGGTGGGTTATTCAGTGGGTGTTTTGGGTGGATGGGATGGCGAATAGATAGAGGGCTCTTGTAGAGGGTGGAGTGACGAAGCTTGTGGACTTGTTGTTAAGGGGGATGGTCGTGAGAAGAGGACGGGAACCCTTACTGGAGTGGTCGCAAAAGATGGAGGAGATGAAGGTGATCGGTGCCGTCAATGGTCGGATTTGAAGAATAGAGAGAGGAGAAGAGAGTAGGAGAGACGAGGAAACTAAAGGACATAATCCAAGGATGAAATAGATAGAAATTAGTGCCGACTTTGATTGGCCGACGCCGTGGAAGAGAACTTCTCCGGAGGGAGATGGCGAGGAAGATAGAGGGCTAGGGCTAGGACGAAAGAGCTTTGATCGGCCACCTTTGGAGGAAGGATGGGAGGATAGCTGTGCCTCCAATTTGACAGTTCGGGCCGCAGATGAAGAAGATGAAGAGGACCACTGGAACTTTGTCGGAGAGGGACTGGAGGTAGGGATAAGAAGATGTTTCTAGCCCCAACCCTTGCTAAGGGACTCGACCTTGCAACTTGGGTCCTTTTATAGGGCTTAGGTGATTGTTTCAAGCTTGCAAACCAAGCTTGAAACCTTGAAAGCTTCATGAAATAGGAAACCCACATCTCCCATGCATTCGCATAGGAGATTGGGAAAGAGGTACAGCCCAAGAATAGGTTTAGATTGTAGGGGATCCTCTCAGGATTCTTCCTTCCTATTTTGGAAGTGTTCGGTCGCAAAGTAAGGGAGTAATCTTTGATTGAAGGTCGCCGGTGAAGTAGGTTTAGGAGTTGAAGGCGATGGGGACCTATTGGTGAAGAAGATAACAAAGTTTGGGGGCCGTGTGCAAAGAATTCAAAAGTTAGGGGCATGTCTGTGAGAGAAAAGACTCAGACTGGACCAAATTGCAAACTAAGTCAAGACAATCTTTGATTGGTTCCAAATTTTGATAAAAACCTAATTAGAACCTAAGGAATCCAATGGTGAAGTTGGATTTTTGTTTTGACCTAGTTTGACTAAGTAATTTATGCAGAAAACCAAATTAGGGAAAAAGTCTGTTTGAGGCTTTATTTTAGGTCAAGACAGGTTCTGATGGTCAAATTGAAGGTACCAAACCCTAGAGAATATTTTTCTATGAGTTTTAAAGGGTTTGGGTGAATTTTATCATAACCAGAACTTCAGAAGGTTAAGAGAGTTTATTTTTAGGGTTTTAGATGTCATTTAATTCTCGAGATGCATGAAAACCCATTTTTGACTGCACGGACCCACTTGTAAGACATTTAAGATAATTTGAACTTTGACTAACTCCTGAGAAATCTCATGATTGTTCTGCAATTGATATATGTTGTTAAAACTACAGTTTTACTCCTATTTTACTGTATTTCTCTCAGAATGATTATGCAATGAATTATGATCTTCTGGCAGTTATGGAGAAGCATTTAATGATGGAATATGACTAAATAAAGCTAGATATGGCTGATGATGATGTTATCATCATAACCCCATGCCTAACTTTTGCTAGGCTCTTATCAAAATCTCACGAAATTAACTCAAATTCTAGACCATGCCTTTTATGCTCAGATCTCTGTTGTGTCCTTTCTCTTTAGATTAGGTCAGAATACCAATGGCAGGCCTAGAGGTACTTAAGTACAAACCAAGTTCTAGACATGACCAGCTTTAGCCTCAATTTGCCGCAAAGGATTTTAAGACCCACAGGGATAAACCTAAGGTTCGTTGAACTCTGTGGTTAAAGCACCCGCACTTAAAACATGCTTAGTCCAGGTTCAGTTTGCAATGTGTTTTTGTAAGAGATAGAAGAATTTTTGCACTTTTTGGTGAGCTTTCTCTCTCTTTTTCTTCTTTATTTCTAGCTTCAGATTGGCTTTACAACACGATTTGTAATGAATTCCTAGCTCCCACCATCAATCCTCGAAGGGTCCCTGGCTTTTGATGCTTCGAGATAGCACCACCCATGGCAACCCCCGGAACCTTAGTTTTTGATAGATGACTTTTCGCTTTGCGTTATAGTATTTAAGTGGTGGAAAAATCGACTAATCAAAAACAATGAAAATAACCACTCACAGAAGAGTGGGTCATGTCCACAGGGAGGCAATTATGCAATCAGTACTTGATTATTTAATGTTATTTCGGATAGTGCGAAATCCCTATTCAAATCTAACTTAAAATGTGAAGGAAAGTAGATTTGCAATAAATTAAAAAGATAAGGGTATATGTGTAGTTTTCCCTCACAGAACTCCTCAATGAATTTATGCAATTTTCACGTGATGTGTACTAAAGACAATTAGTACTTAAGTTAAGCCCAAAAATCAATCTTTAAACTAGTTAATATCAATATCATGCAATTATAAGGAACTATGAGTGTTCAAACGCAATTCTGCCATAATATAATAATAATAAATAAAATCAAACTAGGTGGCAATGGCATTGAATGTAAATTTTAATTGGTGGAAAAATAGAGCTTTCTTCCTCTCTCCTCCTCGCGAGAGAGAGAGAGAACTGCGGCGGTGTCGCAAGGCTCAGGAGGACGGCGAGGACGAGGGCTCACCGGTGGCGGCAGCGGCGGCGATAGAGGTGGCCGGAGCTCTGGCCTGTTGAACAAGAAGGCAGAGGTGCACGCAGCGCCTGCCTGTGGCGTGGTGGCGTGCGCGCGCTGGTGCGCGCCCATGCAGGCGATGAGGCAGAGGCTGGAGCATGCGGGAGTGCCTACAGGGTGGCACGGGTGTGCTGGTGGCACGGATGTAGGGTGGAGAGGCAGGCATGCGGGAGGAAGGTGATGGGGTGAGGCGTCTGCAGCAGGGCAATGGGGTGCGCTGGCCAACAGTGGGGCACGCAGGCGTGCGGGCTGGCATGCGAGCGTTGCTGCAGCAGGGGAGAGGTGCGGGCTTGGTGCGTGCAGGCAAGTGCTTGCAGATGGTGCTGAAGGGAGCGAGCAGTAGGGCGTGCAAGTGCTATGAGGAGGAGGCGGTGTGGGCACCTGTTGTGCGGTGCAGGCAGTTGGTGGCGTGAGCGCCTACAGCAAGGGAGAGGCACTCTGAATTGCAGGAAGGAGGAGGCGCGCAAGGAGGGTGCGCCTGCAGATGGCACTGAAGGGAGGTGATGCGGTGCGGCATTTGCAGTAGTGTAGTGGGGCACACTGGCGAGCAGTGGGGCACTCGGGCATGCGGGCGGGAACGCGAGAGTTGCTGCAGCAGGGGAGAGGCACGTGGTTGGGTGGATGCACCTGCTGTGGTGTGGTTCTGTGCGTGCAGTGAAGGTAGATGAGCGGTAGGTTGCACTGGTGTGTGCCTGCGGTGGGTGGAGGGAGATGCTGTGAGTAGGAGGCGTGAGGTTTTTCCCCGCAAGGGCGAAGAAGGCCACAGTGGACGCTTCTTCTCTTCCTGGATGGCCTTCCTCTCTCCCCGCCTCTTCTTTTTAACTTCTCTCCTTTGCGCATGAGTTAAGGGATTTTCCCAAATGCCTTAACTATTTCTGGTCATAGTTGTTGAGAAAGGCGTCGGAAAAGGAAGATTACCCCAATGTCCTGCGGGGGAGGGGGGAAAGAGTCATGGCTGTTATGTGTTGGGGAATTTATCCCCCCACCCTTGTTCTTTTCGAATATTATTACCTGCACATAAAAACAACAAAATCATTAAGTTATAGAATGTTATAAACTTAAATCATGATGCGTACAAATATTCTACAACTTAATCGCAATTATTAACACACCTAAACTGTATGATTAAAGATACTTAGGCTTAATATTAGTCCATTTTAATGGACTCATCAAATACCCCCATACCTAAGATTTGCTAGTCCCTGGCAAAAATGAAAAATAATAGAAATAATCAGAAGATTTCTTCTTTTCTTACTTCAAAACTTTAGGAATCCAGACAAATATGAAGTGTTGATAGCCTAGGTAATAGATCCAAGTGAAAGAGCTGACTCGCATTAGGAGTTCGTACATCACCCTTAGCAAAAATTTCTGTCGAGATAGGTAACTACTTCCCTCGAGGATAAAGCAGATGATAATCTGTAATTTGACCCCAACGTTTGGCTTAGGTAGGAGATATCAAGTTGAATGGATTTGTATTTGGTGGCACACACTTAACTGGTGCTACATATAGTCTAGTACTGTAGACTCTAGCTCTCTAGACTATTAGACAAGTCAACTCTGAGAGAGGCTACACAACTGTGCTCTCTTGATGTTTCTGGGCACTCTCTCTTTTCTTTCTTTCTAAGATCACGAATCTCGCCAGATTTAGAAATTATACTCACTATTTGGTGGCCTCACATGGCATCCACACTTCAATTAAAGTCCTAATAACTCTATAACTAAGTTAGAGTTCTCCACCAGTATTCAGGTGATCAGAAATACTAAAAGGTAGGTATGGGTCATATTTGGTGGAATGCGATAAGTGTTCTATTGCCTCAGAAATAGTGTTACATCATAAACTTTGACTTTTTTTTTTGTAATATAACTATTTCTTCTTTATCTTCTTTCTATTTCTTCTTTTTCTACTTCTTTTCTCTTTTCCCTTTTTGTTTATTTATTTATTTTTTTTCTTCTTGTTTTTGTTTCTTTTTCAATTAATCACAACACAATACGGACTTTTATTTACGAGGCATTAGTAGGGATGATGATGGTTAAAAGGAAGTTGTGTAGCTTATTTGGTGGAATTGCCTATTCTCAGCACTGGAAAGGAATGGATAGGACAGGTGTATTTCCGACCTTTGACACTATTACCCTCCTTCAGCTGAGGACTCTATGAAGGACGGTCGTAACCATCCACCATAGTTATAGCTTTATTAAGACTCAATCTCTGCGTATCTACCTTATTTGGTGACCCTTAGGAATTCACTCAAAGTACGCACACAGCAACAGAGAGTGAAAACTATGCCTAACTCTCTATGAACTGTCCAAGGGTTCAATAAACTACAAATGCTTATTGGTTTTCCCCAAGGATCCATTACCAAGTCTACGGGCACGTGAAATAAATATACTGGATTCTAAACTTAAGAAATAATTCCGGAAGAAAAACCTCCAATGACAAATGGATTTTGCTAGGGCTAACCCAATCAGCTCAAGAAAAGAGGAATTTTTTTTTTTGTTTTATATGTATATAAATATGTATGCAAATATTTGTAAATGCTATAAACATTCTCAGGTTATACCCCCTCATGCCTAAGACTAACAATGTCCTCATTGGAAAAATGCAGACATAGAAGAATATCACCTGAGCAGGAGAGTGGGAGGAGCTAAGGCTCCTCAAGCCGAACTGCATCCAAAACTTGGCCATCTGAAAGAGTAATATACGGTTTAAGTGGCTGGCCATTTACTTTAAAGCTCACACCTAAAATAGGGTTCCTAATCTCTATAGCTCCATGAGGGAAAGTATTGATAACAACGTATGGCCCATCCCAGCGGGACTTGAGCTTTCCAGGAAATAATTTAAGTCTAGAATTAAAAAGCCAGACCCACTGGTTGGGCTCAAAAGTCTTTCTAATGATGTGCTTGTCATGGAAGACTTTTGTACGTTGCTTGTAAGCTTGAGAAGTTTCATAAGCTTCATTACGAAGCTCCTCAAGCTCACTTAATTCTAACATACGTGCTTTTCCTGCTTTATCCAGATTCAAGTTAATGTTTTTAATAGCCTAATAAGCTTTATGTTGGATTTCAACGGGAAGGTGGCATGCTTTTCCGTACACAAGATGGAAAGGAGACATGCCCAAAGGAGTCTTATACGTAGTTCTGTAGGCCCAAAGAGCATCATTTTGTTTTTTAGACCAATCCTTCCGAACAGGCTTGACAGTTTTTTATAAAATTCGCTTAATCTCCCTATTGGACACTTCAACTTGTCCACTCGTTTGGGGATGATAAGGTGTGGCTATCATGTGGTTGACTCCCAAATTTTGGAGTAGTCTTGTGAAGTGTACATTCTTAAAGTGAGGTCCTCCATCACTTATGATCGTCCTTGGGCACTCATACCAAGAAATGATATTAGCTTTAACAAAGCCCAAGACCACGGAATGGTCGTTGGTTCGCGTGGGTATGGCTTCTATCCATTTTGATACATAGTCAACAGCCACAAGGATGTATTCATATCCGAAGGACACAGGAAAGGGACCCATGAAGTCAATGCCCCAAATATCAAAGATTTCAACAGGGAGGATAGGTTCTTGGGGCATCTCATCTCTTTTTCCAATGGTTCCCGTCTACTGGCAACGTAGACATGCGGCCACATACGTATGTGCATCTCAGAATAATGTGGGCCACCAAAAACCAGACTGAAGAACCTTATGGGCAGTCTTCTTCCCACTAAAATGTCCCCCATAGTGGAGGTCATGACAGAAACTCAGAACACTTCTTTATTCTTCATCAGGGACGCAACAGCGAAACAGCTAGCCAGGGCCTATTATAAAAAGCTCGAGTTCCTCCCAGTGATAAAATTTAGCGTTGGCGAGAAACCTGTCTCGCTTCTGCTTGTCCCAAGTATTGGGGGTAATGCCCGTGACCAGATAGTTCACTATGTTAGCGAACCAAGGAGTTTTAGCTTCCGTGGCCATTAGAGACTCATCAGGGAAAGTCTCTTGAATACCACCAGTAGGGTTTGATGCCTCAATAGGGATCCTAGATAAATGGTCTGCTACCACATTCTCAACTCCATTCTTATCTTTTATTTCCAGGTCAAATTCTTGGAGTAGCAGAATCTAATGAATTAGGCGAGGTTTGGTGTCCTTTTTAGCCAGAAGATGCTCAAGGGTTGAATGATCAGTGAACACCACATCCTTGGATCCCAAAAGATAAGACTGAAACTTTTCCAAAGCAAATACTACAGCAAGTAATTCCTTTTTAGCGACCGTGTAGTTTTGCTAAGGATTCGTAAGGGTCTTGCTGGCATAATGCAGCACATGAGGTTTACCATCAACCCTTTGACCTAAGACCACTCCCACTGCAAAATTAAAAGCATCGCACATAAGCTTAAAAGGGAGGGTCCAATCTGGTGCTGGGAGAATCAATGCGGTAATGAGGGCTTTCTTCAAAACTTAGAAAGCCTCACCACATCTATCATCAAAATTGAAGGAGACATCCTTCGCTAATAGGTCGCAGAGTGGCTTAGAGATTTTACTGAAATCTCTAATGAAGCGCCTATAAAATCCAGCATGGCAAAGGAAAGATCTAACCTGACGAACATTGGCGGGAAATGGAAGCTTAGAGATGGAATCGATTTTTGCGGTGTCCACCTCTAATCCTCTCTCGAAAACTATATGCCCTAACACAATACCCTACTAGACCATAAAGTGGCTTTTCTCCCAGCTAAGCACTAGCTTTGCCTCTTCGCAACGGGTTAAGACTTTATCAAGGTGAGAAAGGCATAGGTCAAATGGCAAGCCATAAATGGAGAAGTCATCCATGAAAATTTCAACAAACTCGTCGATCATATCAGAAAAGATAGCCATCATACAACGTTGGAAAGTGGCAGGAGCGTTACACAACCCAAATGGCATTCGGCGGAATGCAAACGTGCCATACAGACTCATGAAGGTGGTATGCTCCTGATCATCAGGAAAAACGGCTATCCGATTTTACCTAGAGTACCCGTCAAGAAAACAAAAGTACTTGTTCCCTACCAATCATTCCAGAATTTGATCAATAAATGGCAAGGGGAAATGGTCTTTCTGGGTAGCCGTGTTTAAATGGCGGTAATCAATGCAGACCCTCCAACCAGTTGAGAGTCTAGTGGTCACCAATTCACCTTGGTCATTCTCTTCCACAGTGATTCCTGCCTTTTCCGAAATAACGTGAATAGGACTAACCCATTTACTATCTAAAATGGGATAGATAATCCCTGCATCCAGCCATTTTAGAATCTCCTTTTTAACAACATCTCGCATATTTGGATTGAGCCTTCTCTGCATATCTTGGAAAGGCTTCATGAACTCGTCCATGTATATACGATGCATGCAAAGAGAGGGATCAACACCCTTAATATCAGCAATTGTCCAGGTAATTGCTTCCTTATGCCTTTGTAAACACTTAAGCAGAGCTCCCTCCTGCAATTCAGATAATGCCGACGGGATAATAACGGGGAGCGTGTTATTAGGGCCAAGGAAAGCATATTTCAATGTGCTCGGGAGGGGTTTCAACTCCAATTTAGGAGCCTTTTCGATTGAGGGTTTTAGTTGAGATGTCCCCACCTCAGGCAATGGATCTACCTTCATAGTCTAGGGTGGGGATAGAGACTCAGTGTATCCCTAGCAACTCTTCTAGTTCGGGCATTTTCCTTTCAGTTTCTTTAATAATCGAGGGAAGGTCCTGCAATATGACCTTCTGAAGGGGATCTCTACATAAGAGTGCTGGAGTAGTCTCTTCAATTATTTCACCAACGACCTCAATCTGAGAATAATCTTCAAATCTGGGTTGCTTGTAAGTATCAAAAGCATTCAACCAGATCTTCTTGTTCCCAAAGCCCATTTTAAGTGCCCTAGATCTATAATTTATAGAGGCATTGGCTGTGGCCAAGAAGGGGCATGCCAAAATAATGGATGGCTTTGTGGGCTTGTTAGATGGGTCAGTATCAACTACCAGAAAGTCAATGGGGAAGAAGAAATCCTCCACTCTCGCAAGGACATCTTCCAACAATCCCCGCGGTGTCTTAAGTGATCTGTCTGCAACCTGGAGGATTACTAGACTAGGCTTCAGCTTTCCTCCTCCCAAAAGGTCATAGACAGAGCTCGGTAGAATGTTTACCCCCACACCCAGATCGAGTAGAGCCTTGTCAATGTGTTGGTTACCCATAACCACTGAAATATACGGGGCCCTGGGTCTTTCATTTTGGGGGGTGTTCCATGCTGAAGAACCAAGCTAACATGGTCAGGCAGGATGACCTTGGTTTGGACCTATTTCCTAGATCGGTGCTTCTGGGTGCACAGGTCCTTCAGAAACTTGGCATAGGACAGAATCTATTTAATCGCTTCCAACGGAGGCAAGTTAATCTGGACTTGTCTAAAAGTATCCATAATCTCTTCCATCCTATCCTTGGCTCCAAACGAGCCAACAGAAGATTCCCCAGGAGCAAATAGGCACTCTGGATAGGGCACCCTTGGCTTCTGGGTAGAGGGGTCGTCATGGTAGGAAAGGGGTGGTGGAACGATGACATCCTCGTTGTGGGTGATTTTGTGTGAGGGAGAGTGGTCTGGCTCTTCCTCAGGTGAGATGGAAGTCAGGTCAGGTGTGGAAGGGGAATTCTGAGATGTAACCGTAGGAGTGTTATCAGGCTTGTCAATCTTTTTTCCACTCCTCAACATGGTCACTGCTTGGGCGTGCTCCCTGAATACAACCCCCTTGCCATTAGGGTTCTCCTCAGAAGAGCTAGGCAGCTTCCCCAGATCATGTTGCCTAACTGCCTCAGTAAGATGACCAATTTGGGATTGCATATCATTACTCATCTTATTCTGAGATTGGATAACCATATTCTAATGCTCTTGCATTGCTTTCATCATGGCCTTCAGTTCATCCATCTCAGAGGGCTTATTCAGAGGAGGGTTTTCATAAGAAGGTTGGTATGTGGGCTGGGGAGGTAAGGGTCTTGTATTCCCTGAGTTAGAAGCATCAGCTTGCTTCCAAGAGAAGTTTGGATGGTTCCGCCACCCTGGATTATAAGTGTTGGAGTGAGGGTTATTGCGAGGGGGCGGAAACAGGTTGCATCAATGGTTTGCCTATGTCTTTCAGATAATCCATTATGGAACCTTTCGACCAACTGCCATCTTGGCACTTGATGGTGGAGGCATAACCTAAGAAGGTCATTAAAATGCTCCCAAGTCTCATGAAATTGCTCCCCTTCCTGTTGAGTAAAACCCATAATCTCTCTTCTGTAATCGTTGGTTTTACTCATAGGAAAATACTTGTTTAAAAATTCTCCCTTAAGGGTGGCCCAATCATTTACCCTTGCATTGAGGGTATGATACCAGTGCTTAGCCTTATCCTTTACGGAGAAAGGAAATAGAGTCCTCATCAGGGCTTCATCAGTAAAGCCCTGGAGCTTCACCATGGAACAGACCTCGATGAATTCCCCCAAATGCCGGTAGGGGTCCTCCCTAGTAGTACCATAAAAAGAGGGCAATAAAGATATGGTACTGCTCTTGATCTCATATGGATTATCCCCTGCCAGTCATCTTAGTGCTTGTGCCGGTTGGTTGGTAGGAATAAAATAGTCCCTTAGGGTCCTTTGTTGATTTGCACCTTGCTCAGCCATTTCTTCTCTTTCTTCTCCTAGGTGAGCTCTCCTAAGAATTCTCTCAGGCTCAGGATCAAACACTAGACTACCCTCAAGAGAGTGTCTACCAAGCATACAAAACACAATTCAGAATATATATATATATATATATATTTATTGAGTAAATCAAACCTCCACTCCAAAGATAAGTCAAAAGATCAAGACTTATCCCTCCGTTCCCACGTAAGTGGTATAAGAGGGGTGTGGACTTGAAATCTTAACCTTCTTTATTGTGGATGTTGAATTAGTTAAAATAAATGGCCAAACAAGTTTTTCACTACAATTACGTGCCTTAATTCAACCTTCGAGTGCCCTAGGACCTATACTTTGCATGGATGATACTCCCAGGTGATCAAGGGAGAAGTTACTCCAAGGACGAACAAAGGGATGCAAGTAGGGTGAACCCTTCCTTTGAGGCGATGCGTATGTGGTGCCCCTTAACTACCCTTTTGTTCCTTTAAGGGGTGTCCCCCTCCGTGGAGTATCAAAACACTTGATCAAAAGATAGTATCACCACCACCACAAAGCACAATAGGAGGGTCTACATCGATAAAGTGATCGGTGCCTATAGCCTTAAGGGATCGAGCCTTAGTGCGATGCCTAATGTGCGTGCTCAGTGTCAAAAGTGTGCAACACACCGCAAATCTTTGTAATTTCTTTTGAAATCGCAAACAAGTCCCTTAGAATCAGATCAAATGTGAATTGCTTTTAGGGTTGAATCTGATTATTAGTTCCACTTTTAGTTATGTGACCACTGAATTAGTAAATTCAAACAACTTGGTGGTCTTGAATTTAAGTTGAATGCAAATGCGTGAACAGAAGCTGGATGCAAAAGTTAGAAAGATATACCTGTCGCCAGCAATTTTTGAGCTAATATGCTTGGAATGCAATAATAAGATCTAATATGCTGCTCAATCACCCCTAAATGCATGCACCTAAGGGCATGCAACTTCTAAATAGGCAGCTCAATATTTTCTTTATTGGTTTTTAAAAGCAAGCAAGCAGAAAATATAATCATGCATGCACCAAAAATATTGTAAGCCCTAGTAGCTAAAGAATGTGGGGACAAACCCCCAAAAGTTTAGCCCCAATTACTACAAGGGTGAAAGGATAGAATTAAATTGTGATGACGGAGAATCCTCTGCGAAATAGGATCTTGGTCTCCTTCGTCTTTTCCTCGTGTGGCTTAACTTGTGGTTGTTGTCGCTGCTCTGTTGCGCCTCGTCGCCTCGGTGGATTCCTTGCACAATAATCAAAATGATTAGATAATTTCGTAACTCAAAAGATTTAAAAACAATAAAGTAAATCTATTACATCTGTTGCCTCCCCATCAACGGCGCCAATTTGATAGATGACTTTTCGCTTTGCGTTATAGTATTTAGGTGGTGGAAAATCGACTAATCAAAAACAATGAAAATAACCACTCGCAGAAGAGCGGGATGTGTCCACAGGGAGGCAATTATGCAATCAATACTTGATTATTTAATGTTATTTCGGGTAGTGCGAAATCCCTATTCAAATCTAACTTAAAATGTGAAGGAAAGTAGATTTGTAATAACTTAAAAAGATAAGGGTATATGTGCAGTTTTCCTTCACAGAACTCCTCAATGAATTTATGCAATTTTCACGTGATGTGTACTAAAGACAATTAGTACTTAAGCCCAAAAATCAATCTTTAAACTAGTTAATATCAATATCATGCAATTACAAGGAACTATGAGTGTTCAAATGCAATTCTACAATAATATAATAATAATAATAAATAAAAGCAAATTAGGTGGCAATGGCATTGAATGCAAATTTTAATTGGTGGAAAAATAGAGCTTTCTTCCTCTCTCCTCTTCGCGAGAGAGAGAGAGAGAGAGAACTGCGGGGGTGTCGCAAGGCTCAGGAGGACGGCGAGGATGAAGGCTCTTCGGTGGTGGCAGCGGTGGCGGCGGAGGTGGCCGGAGCTCCGGCCTGTTGAACAAGAAGGCAGAGGTGCATGCAGCGCCTGCCTGTGGCGTGGTGGCGTGCGTGCACTGGTGCGCGCCCGTGCAGGCGATGAGGTAGACACTGGAGTGTGCAGGCGCGCCCGCAGGGTGGTGCGGGTGTGATGGTGGTGCGGATGTAGGGTGGAGAGGCAGGCGCGCAAGCGAAAGGTGATGCGATGCGGCGTCTGCAGTAGGGCAGTGGGGCGCAGTGGCGAGCAATGGGGCATGCAGGCATGAGGGCAGGCATGCGAGCATTGCTGCAGTAGGGGAGAGGTGCGAGCTTGGTGTCTGTGGGCAGGCCCTTGCAGATGGAGCTGAAGGGAGCGAGCGGTAGGGCGTGCAGGCACTGTGAGGAGGGGGTGGCCTGCAGGCAGTGCGGGCACCTGCTGTGCGATGCGGGCAGTTGGTGGCGTGAGCACTTGTGGCAGGGGAGAGGTGCTCTGAATTGCAGGAAGGAGGAGGCGCGCAAGGAGGGTGCACCTGCAGATAGCACTGAAGGGAGGTGATGTAGTGCGGCATCTGCAGTAGGGCAGTGGGGCGCGCTGGCGAGCAGTGGGGCATGCAAGCGTGCGGGTGAGCACACGAGCATTGCTGCAGCAGGGGAGAGGCGCACGGTTGGGTGGATGCACCTATTGTGGCGTGGGTTTTGTGCACGCGGTGAAGGCAGATGAGCGGTTGGGCGCACTGGTGTGCACCTACGGTGGCTGGAGGGAGATGCTGTGAGCAGGTGGCATGAGGTTTTTCCCCGCAAGGGGGAAGAAGGCCACAGTGCACGCTTCTTCTCTTCCTGGATGGCCTTCCTCTCTCCCTACCTCTTCTTTTTAACTTCTCGCCTTTATGCGTGAGTTAGGGGATTTTCCCAAATCCCTTAACTATTTCTGGTCATAGTTGTTAAGAAAGGCGGCAGAAGAGGAAGATTACCCCAATGTCTGGTGGGGGAGGGGGGAAAGAGTTGCGGCTGTTATGAGTTGGGGAATTTATCCCCCCACCCTTGTTCTTTCTGAATATTATTACCTGCACATAAAAACAACAAAATCATTAAGTTATAGAATGTTATAAACTTAAATCATGATGCGTACAAATATTCTACAACTTAATTGCAATTATTAACACACCTAAATTGTACGATTAAAGATACTTAGGCTTAATATTAGTCCATTTTAATGGACTCATCAGTTTTCGACACTTCGAGATAGTGTTGCCCATGGCGTTCTGTAGCTAAATTCAGGCCTTGGCAATCGACATTTTGGGATGATCCCACCTATGGCTCCTGAACTAGCACAAGGTGCCTACGTGCCCTCGATAAGATATTTAGATATCCTAGGAGACAAGCACTGAGGAGACAATATGTTATTGCACATCTTCGAGGGGAATTTCCCACCTCTCCATGCTGGGAACTCATCCAAATCAAATTGTGTTGATAAGCCGCTCCTAATCGAGGTGGCATTTCCAGAACAGAATTAACACATTTGCGTGATTTTGATAATTAAGCACACTGAACTAGACTATGCTTAGCTTATCGAGTCTTGCAAACTAGAGGTCAGTTAGCAAGGCCAAATAATCCCTAAGCCGTAGACCTAGTACTTAAGCTTTGCATTTTCCTCAACCTCTTATGGACTATTCAGATCTTAATGGATATGTGAATTTTTAAGCCTAAAATAAGCCCAAGAGGCCTAAGATCAGCACTCATACTAATCTCTATATCTCTTAGCACTTTTTGACTTTTATTTCTTTCTTTTGATTTTTTCTAGAACTTAAATAGATTCCATAATCTTTTACTAATGATTAACACTTCTTATTTCAAATTGTTGCCCCTTTTTGACATTTTAAATCACCTCCTCTTTCCTCCTCAAGAATGATTTGCATTTAATTCTCAAAAATTTCCTCCCCTTTCTCCATTTTTTTGTTCTTTTCATAATTTTCTATTGTTGTTATTATTTTTGTTGTTGGAATATGTATTTTTTGTGAGAACCCTTCAGAACTTTGAATTTTTGTATGTTTGCACTTTAACACCCCCCATGCCTAATTTTTGCAATGTCCTCATTGTAAACCATAGGGTATGAAATCAGTTTGGGTTCAAGGATTAGAACAGGATAGTCGGGTGGGCGAACATGTTGAGATGACTATTGCAGACTATTTTAAGCTCTGGTACAAGTACCAAAGGTGGAGTCGACTGTTTTAAAATTGAACTCGAAGTGCAATAGGCGTGAACTACAAAAGGATAATCAAAAGGATCTTGGGTTTTTGGAATGATGGGTTGCCTCCCGTTAAGCACTAAATTCGATGCCTTCAGCTGAGTAGAAAATGATATGGAGGAGTGGTCAAATCAGATGAATTTTGTAGAATAAGCACCTTGATCAATAGCCTGATTGGTCCAACCAGGTGCTTGTTCAAGTCAACAGATTGATGATGCAACCCAAACCCAATCAATCTGGTGGGTTGATAGATGTGAATGAATAGATGTTGAACCCACCATATGCTGTGTGACTCAAATAAATGTGGAAGTGAAAAACTAGGGTTTGGCTGAGTCCAATCAGCCTAGTTAGAGTAGGGATCCTCAAATGAAAATGGGTCGGTGGAGGATGTAAAAACCCTATGGGAGTGATCAAAGAAGGATGGGGCGTGATTATCAGTCTGATCGAAGTTCAAAACCCGATTAAAATGTGGAGGAGAATCATGATCAACTACCTTATCAAGTGGAGAATCAAAGTAGAAATTGAGTCTGGTTGTAGGTCAGGGTTGGAAACGGAATTTGGAAGGCTCTGTATGTGTAGAAGAGGTGGCATCAATAAAAATTGTGTGTGAGGGCTCCTTTAGGAAGGATTCCAAGGTAGGTTCATCTAGAGAGTCCTCATACTGGCCATCAAAATCAAATGTAAATGCTTGAAGAGTGTTTAGAGGGTTATGGAAATTTGAGTCAAGGAAAGATTTGAACTTTGGATTGTAGACACTCTCGGTAATTACTATTTCTAATAACTATGGATCAAAAAGGAATGATTCCATCTCAGTGAAACCTGATTTTGAATTAATGATCTTGGGATCAGAGACCTTAGAGTCAAAGTCAAAGAATGGATCATGTATGCTGAGGTCGTAGATTGGCTTAGAGTTATCAGGAAACAACAGTTCTCTGAAATCAGGGTAAGATTCAAAATCGTCGGAGAACTTGCGAGAATCATGTTCTGAATCTGATTCAAGATCAGGGGTTCCACCACAGAATAAATCAAGAGATGTACAATCAGCAACCCGACTTGGATCTAGCCTATTCTCAAAATTCAAACTAAAAAAGATCTTATTAGGCATGGGTTCAGGTTCTTGGCTCCTAGGATAGACCCAATAGAGTCCCAACTCCTCCAACTCAATTTCTATATCGTAAATTGGCATGACTTACGAAAAATCGATTTGTCTCTGTGGGGCATGAAGAGGTGCAAACATCAAATATAGTTCTAGAATAGTAATTAGATTCAAAATCTGATTTCCTTCACACGGCTCCTTGTAATCATCCTGATGAGGCTTAGATCTAGATTCTAGTTTAAGGGTGTGAGTTGGATCACTAGAATCTAGGTTGGGCTCTACAAGGATGTCAGAATTGCTCTCAAGAGTCACCTTATCATACTAAGGGACGAAATTTACACCCTCGAGAGGTTCTGTCTCAATCTTAGTATCATAGGTGTTTGAGAAATCTAAGCTTGGTCAACCAAGTTCTTGATTTTCTAGGGCTAGCTCAAAATTGTGAACACCTATAATCAGATCCTCCCAACCCGTCTCAAGATCAGGAATGTCAATTTGTTCGTAATTTGAATCAGATTCCATTTGGGTTTGGGGTCCATAACAAGCTTGTTCATCAAACCCGGGATTTGGGAAATTACATGAATTACTAGAATTACTCCAAGATGTCATCTTAACTTCTAACAGGCATTTTTTATCGATGGATCTATACAAATTATTCATAAATTCTCCCCATTTTCCCAAAAAATTCTGAAGTTCTTCCAGAACTGAAGGATTTGACCAATATTGCAGATAATCATTTTTGTGTAATTTCACCAATTCCATGTGTTCTGTTAAGAGATCATCCTGGGTTGATCTGTGGTTTAGTTGTATCCATATCATCTCCATATGGTTCAAAATGTGGTCCATTGTTTTCTTGAATTTATCTTGAATGTCCCTGTAACGACCCGGTTCCCGAGTCCCTACGAGACACGAGAACCGGACCGACTCGACTAATCCCAAGACCCAGTCGTCCAACGAGGAAGTAACCAAAAGACAGTAAAATAAACCACATTCAGCATGAATATAACTAACAGTAAGAAAGTACAGCAGTAAGGAAGGAAACTACTACAGTAGGCACCACCACAACAGTAAAACAACATTTATCATATAACAACAACTGCAGGTAAAGAAGGTACAGCGGAAACAAAACTACTCACTAGAACAGAAACGAAAAGGGGGTACAAAGCTGTGGTAACTCTACTGGACCCTACTCGGCCCAGCGTCCTCTGCAGCCGCCGACCCTGGCTGCTCAACACCTGGTCCTGAAAAAGGTAACGAGTGTAACACGTCAGCAAAACGCTGAGTAGAGTGGCAAACTAACTAAAGGCAACAGTAGAGTGTACAGTAGCTGTTATGTTCTATTACTTCCTTTATTTACATCTTTCAATTTTTCTCACTATTTCATTTACTTCTCAGATCCTTTACTTGATCTCGGATGTCCTCGTGGGACGATCTTGATTGCAGTCTTTTCCAAAAGTAGAAGTAGCACGTGGTGCTCTCCTGGCCGGGAGAGTCCCCCGTGGCGATCCTACCCTCAGTCAACCACCCCAGGGTCACTGACAGACGTAACGGTGACTACGGCACGCGCGATAAACGCACAGGTAGCTAGCCCGCACTGGCACGCGGTCAGTCGTTTCCGTTAACGGGTGCGCCCAAAGCACAGCACGGAACCAGGGCAGAGCCCTCTCAGTAACAGGGGTCCAACCCCTCCACAGTAACCAAATCGGGGCCTTGCCCCTCCACAGTCCGCGCACCCTCGTCTGACTACCCTGGTTTGCCCTAGTGGGCCTAACAAGTCGGTGAAGGAGGCTAGCAGAACCCCGGGGCCCGTGGGGTAGCTAGTACTCTCCTAACACTACTAGCTCTCCTCGGTACTACGTACACGAGGGCCAACAAGTCGGTACAGAGCGGCCAAGCCTAACCTCGGGTCCCTGGGGCGGCTGGCCCCACTCTGCACTAAAACAGGTACAGGTACTTCCCTTGGTACTGCGTACCCAAGAGACAGTACAAACTACGTCTCAGTTCCATTCCTTTTCTTTCCAGGAGTTCCACTCCTAATTCCCCGTAGGGTTCCAGCTCTTTATCTCAGAACATCATATGTTTCACTTTCCAGATTCACGTTCTCACATTCCATGATCTCAAACATGATTCTTTATGCATAACAGGCAGCTGTTAATTAAATTTACAGGCAGCTTTATATATATTCCTTTCCATTTTTCGAAGACTGCAGTAATATACCTTCCACTAGTTTTTCCATCCTAGGATTCATGCCATATCCTAGGATCTATCATACAATCTAGTTTTCCGGCCCTAGGATTCATGCAACACCTAGGAGCTATCATTCCATATATTTCTCATTCCTACGATTCATGCAATGCCCTAGGTTCTAGTTATGGTTCCATACTTTAACAGATTTTATTAATACTTAAAGCCACTCTACCAGGTACAACGGGAGTAATGGGGGCGTGATCGGGAATCCCGCGCGCCTCCGCGACTCTCAAGACTGCAACCAAACGAGGTCCTATCACAAGGATCAAACACAAGGAGAGTCTCAAAACAGTGTATAGCTACTGTAGGCGGGTAGAGGAATAAATTCTGAAACGAACGCAACTCGAATCGCGGAAAACGGAGCCCAAACGGGCCCTAAACGGGTCGAGAAAGACAATACTGTGCAAAATCAGACGTCTGGAACTCCTTCCAGACGTCTTAAACGGTGGATCAGAGAATTACCTGTTCGGCTTGGTTCCCCGGACGTCCAGAAGTCTGCAGGGACGTCTTTCCTAGATCCCAGACGTCCGATGGTCACTTTGGACGTCTGGAGGTCACTCCCGCCGTTTGGTACAACTTCCAGACGTCTGATTCGCAAAGATGACGAATCAGAGAACCTGCGCACAGCCAACCCCCTCCCTCAGTACGGTCAGTCGACAAAAAGGAAGAAGAAAGCGGAAACTCACCTTTCAGACGTCTGTGTGATCTCACAGACGTCGACCTTGCTGTCTGGATATCAATCCAGACGTCTGATTCTGGAAATTTTTCCAGAATCAGAGCCCTGCTCGGCCTCCGCTCGCGACGCCGCCCGCGTCGCACCTCGCGCGTACGCTGCTCCGCCCGCAGCAGGTCCCTCTCCGCGACTCTCTACGCCCCCTGCGCCCTCCGCCGGCCGGCCAAGCCGCTCCTGGCGAGCTCGCCCTCACGGCAGAGCCCCGCCCTCGCACGCCGCAGCTCCTCCGCGCCCTCGCGTCCGCTCGCTCTCGCGCACAGGCAGGAGAAGAATGGAGGAAGATGGTGGAGACGGGAGGGGAGGCGCGCCCCCCCTTTTAACGCCGCGCGGAGAGGAGAGAGAAGGCGGTCGCAGCCGCCTGCAGCCGCAGAGAAAGAGGGCAGAACGCAGGTCTGCGCGCACAGGCGGGCAGACGAATATCCCGTGCGAGCATAACTGTTCGCCAGACGTCTGTAAACTATCCCGGATGTCTGGTCAGACGTCTGGATGTGATCCCAGACGTCTTTACAGACGTCTGGGCCACCTCCCAGACGTCTTAAAAGACGTCTGGGGCACGCGCTCGTTACAGTCCCTTTTATAATATTCTTCATGGTTTCTATAAGCATTCTTAATTATCGTTTCTTTCATGCTCATTTGCGACTTAGGTTTCTTAAATAGTCTTCCTATATAGTCAAGCTACATGTTTGAATCAAGTAGTGGAATTAGGATGTAGAATCAAACTCATGATTAGATTTGAAGTTGATCATATCAAATTAGAAATTCCCAAGAAGATCTAAAGAGGTCTCTTAGGTTAGAAACCTATGGACCTTCCTATGTGTGTGCTCTAACAGAAAAGATGAGGGACTGGATGTGAAATTTGACCCAATCAGGGCACCCAAAGGTTTTTGGATGACTAAGGTAGTTTCTGTTGGTGCTAGAGCACCACGATCATTTATTTTGATTATAACAAAACACGTGCTATTTAACATTTGCATTTGAAGTCTTAGATTTCAGGATATTTGAAAATGGAGACATGTTTAGATGGAGTTCATGCTCGCATCCATGGCGGATTGGAAGAGTTTGATAGAGGAGAAGGAGCTTCGCGAGGAGTGAAAGCTTAATGAAGGAAGGAGATGAAGAATAGGATAGATTTCCTTTCTTATTCATTGTACTTCATTGTTTTGTTACTCTTTATTTTATTTCTTAGTGGCATGTTAAAGAGCCTCAAAGAACCCTTTAAGTAGTCCTAGGAACACTTACACAACCCTAGGATACTTAGGTTTTCTGTAGAGAACTTAGAAAACAAAAATAGGGTTTTGACAGCATTTTTAGACATCTAAATTGGATATTAGACGTCTGATAGTGACTTTTAAGACATCTGACTGTTGACTCAGACGTCCAATATCTTAGGCTGGACTTAATAGGTTCTTTCTGATGAAATTAGATGACCAGACCTTAGTCCAGATGTCTTAGAAGATGTCTGATGGTTGTGCCAGATGTCTAATTAGTGGAACCATGGCTAACAAAGTAAACATTGAGGATTATAACCATTAGGCTTATATCAGACGTCCATGATGACCCCAGACGTCTGATATGTGACCATTGAGTCTCGTTGTGAGCCAAAATCACCTTTGTCAGATTTTCTAGTTGTTAACATATCTTGGGAATCCATTCTCACTGTACAATAGGTTTCCAGACATCCAGACCTAGTCCCAGACATCCTGTACGTTGTCTGATGACCTTACACTAGAATCCTGTTTAGGTCTGAACCAAGTCAGGAAGGAAACCCACCTAGAATCTAACATCTGATTTAGTTCCCAGACATCTTAAACTAGTTTTCCAGACGTCTAATACTTGGAACAGACATCTAATGAACCTGCCAGAATCATAATTGATTCTGATTACGGCCTGTTTTGCCTTGGGTTAAACCCCAATGACTATAGAAGCCTTATAAGGTCTTCTAAAGCCTTCGTAGGCCCTCTATTAATAGAGGAGGACCCTTGCCTTGCAAAGACACACCAAGACACACCTTCAATATCATTTCAAGATCAATTTGTGTCTTTTGATCTTGAGAAGATAGCTCTAGCTCTCCAAGCCATGTTCTACATCTAGAGAGCTTCATCTAAGTTGCGCACCCACTCTCCCGCCGTAGTTTATGAGAGCGTCGTTGTGCTAAAGTGTGGTTCACACATTCGCATCTTTCATCGATGCACTTCCAACAAAGGGAAGTATCTTTACCTTTAGTAGCTAGGTTAATCTTTGTTGGCTCTATTAGGTTGTTTCATAATTTTTCTTTGTAATTGTGTTGGGTATTCACATTGCGAATTCCCATCTCCTTCGTAAGACAAAATCCTCCTTGCTAAAAGGAGGGGTTGAGGAACGCTACTCTCGTACTCGTAGCATAGTTGTAATTGAGGTTGTACTACCCTCGTTAAAGGAGTATGTTAGTGGATTTGATCGACTAGGTCGATCGGGAAATCCTAACTCGAGAGGGTTAGGTGGTGGTTTTCACCCAATTTGGGTTTCCACCTTAAAATCTCTTGTGCCTATGTGTGATTGTTTATTTTTGTGAGATTGTTATTTTAATTCTGTATTTTATACGTCACGCAAATCTCACCCCCTCCCGTAGGAAATATAGTTTCAAGGTAGATGATACCTCTGAATCAGAAATACGCACACCCGATAAGTACCTGGGTAGCCAAAAAGGGAGAGCCCTGCAAAGATCCCTATATGGTAGAGCATCCCCATGGGTTATAGGGTTTCCCCCACCCGACCTTCCTTGTCACTATGGTTCCAAGTAGACCGGAATGTATGAACTTAAGACCTTAGGTCTACCAATTTTAAGTCTTAATTTGTGCCTTGAGTTTCACTTGATTAGAAGTTAATTTGACTTGCGACCTAATATGGAGGTTGGTTGGCCTACTAGGTAGACCAACTTCACTTGACCTGCCCTAAAAGATGAAGAATAAAATCTAGGTCAAGACCCAGAACACACCCTGATTGACTCTCAGGTTATTAGGTCCAAGATTTTAGGATTCAAGTGAAATTAGAGCCTGATTTTAGGACTTTTCTTGATTAGATCTTTTCAACCAAGGGCTTGGGTATCAGACAAATGCAGGAGGGTTATTTCCTTTTATGTAGGCAAATGTGAACTATCACTCCAGAACTCTAATGTAGAAACCCAAATTGGCTCTATTCTGCATCCAATTTGATCTTAAAATGTTCTCCATGGACATCAAACAAGAATTGTGTAGTCCAAGAAGATTAGAAATTACGCGTAGTCCCCAATAGGTACAGGAAATTTGGGTAAGGAATTCTAAATAGAATCGTCTCAAGCTTCCATCAGATATGAAATTTATTCGCAAATTAGGAAACTTGCCTTTTCAAATGATGATTACTATAAAAATAAGGCAAGTGAATCCTAATTGATTTTTCCCTTTTTTTGTCTTCCCAAGATGAAGAGTTTGATTAGGGAAGAATAGAAAAGTTACCTGCCCTACCGTGGCTATTTTGCGTGGAAGATCTCCTCGTGAAGTACCTTGCAAAATCACAAGAAATCAAACAGGGCAAGTTAGTGCTCAAATATAATCAAATAAAGTAGAAAATAGGGGTGAATTGCACGTTGCTCCCCGGCAATGGCACAAAAATGTTGGTGGCACGAAATTGGCATTTAAGATTGATACGTTGTAGCACAGACCAAAGTCGCTCATCAACAAATATAATTTATTACTCTAATTAAAGTCCGATGTCGAACACAGGGAGAAAATATGAAATTCACATGCTAATCTCAATAAATAATATAAATGAGCACAATTAATGATAGCAACTACTCAAAACTAATATTCAATTATAGCACATGAGTATATCAGGAATCTAATGAGACAAAAAGATATCTAAGGCAAAATAATGGTGATTTGAATCACCAATTATTACTTAGATACATATAGAATAATTACTTAATGATTTAAATAAATGCATAGTGCCTTAGATAATGCCATAGTGTTATCATCAGACCACTTAACAAATAGGAAATTCATGTGCAAATCTCAATAAATAATATAAATGAGCACAATTAATGATAGCAACTACTCAAAACTAATATTCAATTGTAGCACATGAGTATATCAGGAATCTAATAAGACAAAAAGATATCTATGGCAAAATAATGGTGATTTGAATCACCAATTATTGCTTAGATACATATATAATAATTACTTATTGATCTAAATAAATGCACAATGCCTCAGATAATGCCACAGTGTTATCATCAGACCGGTTAAATTCAATCCTGCTACAGTGCACAAGCACTTTGTCTTCCTTGATTCTCCTGTTCTCAACTCCTCTTCTTCCTTCTTTCCTTCTACTATTCTTCTTCGTCCTTCATTTGGTTTCTTCTTTAAACTCCTCTTCTTCTCACGCACAGGGGGAACAACTTCTCAAATGGCCAAGTGTTAGCCATTCATCTCCATAGCAAAACCCTTCCCTACCCCACACTCTCTTTCTCTTCTTCTTCCTCTTCCAAGGATAACCGAGTATTCGGGTTTGGATTAGAGCGTACCCAGGACCAGGGCTGCCTGCAGTGGGTAGCAGCCGAGGTGTGATAGGCTTAGGCAGGTAATCGAATAGGCTCGCGTGGAGGTGTGAAGGGGTGCAGGGGACCTTACCCCTCCAGTGTCTTAAGGCACTAAGGCCAATGGAGAAATTCCATTTTCGCGCTACCAAGCGCTTTTCTCCCACCGATGTGGGACTAAAGTCCCACACTGTCTTTGGCAGTGGCAGCAGCTGAAGCTTCTTCGCCAATTGGAGCACAAGGGTGGTCAGTGTCCTAATTCATTTCTCCACACACGTTTTGGGAAGAGTTCCTTGGCTCCTTAATTGGGAACCTAGAGCTATGGAGACCTGGAGCGAGCTTCGACTAGGCTTGAAGCTTCTCAGTAAAGGTGGCTGAAGCTGGCACGTAAAATACAATAATACGGGCTTCTCTCCCCCGTTAAAATTTTCAAGAGGGTCATCGATGGATGAGGAATGCAGCGATGGTGGTTTTGTGGTGTGGGAGTAGGTGTAGTGGTCGGACGATGATGGGGATGGTCATGAGAAGGTGGGTTATTCGGTGGGTGTTTTGGGTCGATGGGATGGCGAATAGATAGAGGGATTTTGTAGAGGGTGGAGAGGCAGAGCTTGTGGACTAGTTGGTGAGGGGGATGGTCATGAGAAGCAGATGGGAACCCTTACCAGAGTGGTCGTCGGATATGGAGGAGATGATGGCGATCGGTGTTGTCAGTGGTCAGATTTGAAGAATAGAGAGAGGAGAAGAGAGTAGGGGAGATGAGGAAACTAAAGGACCTAATCTAAGGATGAAATAGACAGGAATTGGTGTTGGATTTGATTGGCCGGTGCCATGGAAGAGAACTTCTCCGGAGGGAGACAGCAGTGAAGATAGAGGGCTGGGACAATGGAGCTTTGGCCGGCTACCGTCGGAGGAAGGAGTGGAGGATAGCTGTGCCTCTAATTTGACAGTTGGGGCCATGGATGAAGGATACGAAGAGGACCACCAGAGCTTGGTCGGATAGGGACCGGAGGTAGGGTTAGGAAGATGTTTTTCACCCCAAACCTTGCTAAGGGACTCGGCCTTGCGACCTGGGTCCTTTTATAGGGCTTAGGTGATCGTTTCAAGCTTAGAAACCAAGCTTGAAACATTGAATGCTTCATGAAATAGGAAACCCACATCTCCCATGCATTCGCATGGGAGATTGGGAAAGAGTTAGAGACCAAGAATAGGTTTAGATCGTAAGGGATCCTCTCAGGAATCGTCCTTCCATTTTTGGAAGGGTTTGGCCAAAAAATCAGGGAGTAATCTTTGATTACAGGTCATCGACAAAGTAGGTTTAGGAGTTGAAGGTGGCGGGGACCTATTGGTGAAGAAGAAGCCAAAGTTGGGTGCCAGTTGCAAAGAATTCGAAAGTTAGGGGCATGTGTGTGAGAGAAAAGACTCCAACTAGACCAAATTGCAAACTAAGTCAAGACAATCTCTGATCGGGCCCAAATTTTGATACAAACCTAATCTAGACCTAAGGAATCCAATGGTGAAGTTGGATTTTTGTTTTGACCTAGTTTGGCTAGCTAATTTATGTAGAAACCCAAATTAGGGAAAAAGTATGTTTGAGACTCTATTTTAGGTCAAGACGAGTTCTGATGGTCAAAATGAAGGTACCAAATCCTAGAGAATATTTTTATATGAATTTTATAGGGTTTGGGTGAATTGTATCCTGACCAGAACCTCAGTAGATTAAGTGGGTATGTTTTTAGGGCTTCAGATGTGATTTAATTCTTGAAACACATGAAAACCCATTTTTGTCTACACGGACCCACTTGTTAGACATTTAAGACCATTTAACCTTTCATTAACCTCTGAGAAATCCTATGATTGTTTTGTAATTGAGATATGCTGTTGAAACTGCAATTTTACCCTTGTTTTACTGTATTTCTCTCAGAATGATTATGCAATGAATTATGATATTCTGGTAGTTATGGAGGAGTATTTAATGATGGAATATGACTAAATAAAGATAGATATGGCTGATGATGATGTTATCCTCACCTGGAGGAAGGTGGTGAGGAGCGAAACAAACAAGGATGGAGTCAGAGGATGGAGGGTGGGGTAGGATGGCGTCATCGCGAGGATCTTCTTCCTAAAGGCAGGTGCGAAGACGGCCACGGGATGCTCCACAAAGGGGGATGAGAGGTGAAAACGAATATTTGTTTTCTACTCTAAAGGAGCATCACGAGCTTGGGACAAGCTCTCTCTAGAGCCTTGGAGGTGGTGAGAGGAAGAAGGGAAGGATGAAGAAAATTGGGAGGGGTGGGAGTCCTTTTATAGTAGAGGAAAGAATCAAATTTGTATATGAGACATTTAGTGATGGTCTTAGATGTCACTAAAGATTCACCGTAAATGTCGCCGAAGATCCCGCTCATGAGCCCCTACTACCCCTTCTCGCGTGCGCATGTGCCCACACTTGCGAGCCCACACACCCTGTCACTACCTTATGCGTGTCACTGTGCCTGCATGCAGGCATGTCTCCACGCGCACACATGTCTGCAATGCTGTGCGCATGCGATGGTGTGTGCGTACGCATGGCCAGACTGGGTTGTGCCACATGGCACGACCTAGAACGTCCATCTTCTTTCTTTTGTAGGGGCTGCTACAAAGGTTGGATTGAGTTGATTCTCGTACTGTTGGGCTGCAATCGTTGACCCAAATCCATCCACGTGGTCGGATTTGTCATTTGAAGCTATAAATTACATCACCTAGTCCCTTAGCTGTTGATCTTCCTCGTACTGCATATGGTGCTACGGAACTCCAATCAGGTTGATTTCAAAGGCGTTGGACTCCGATCGCAATCTTGATCAGATCCGTACAGTCGGATCGTCAATTCGAGTCTCCAAAATAAATCTCCTTCTCTCCTGACCACAAAAAGGACATAATTAACCTAAAATATAACAACTATAAATGCAGAATGATGCTTGCTATGCAATATTTATAATATGGAATGCAAATCTAAGCCTAGGAACATGCATAAATATGCTTTTTAACCTAAATGGATGTGTCTACATCATACCCCCATGCCTATATTTTGCTAGTCCCTAGCAAAATTAAACTACATGCTATGTATAAAAATAGAATTAGGACTTGATTACTTAGTCCTAAGTCATTTATTAACAATAGAAAATTTCAACTAAGGTAATAAACTAAAAAAACTTAACAGTACTCAGGTGTCTGCCAGAATGCAGACCACCCAAGTCCTCACCTTATTTGAAAGGGGAACTTACATATTTTTTCTTCTTTTCTAATTTTTTTGGTTTTTGAAGTTTGAGAGTTTCGGGATAACTTTTTACAACTACCCGACCCGCCTAAGACTCGAAAAGGACTCTAAGTGCTAAGCATCTTTTAAAAGGGTGATAGACTCACTAGGCAGCTGTTAAAATGCACTTTGGGTTTCTACGACCCTAGATGACCTTAAAGATTTCTGCCCAGAGGTTTATCTTTCCAAGTGGTAGCTTTCTCCCTACTTTTAAATTTTTTTATGGGATCAACACAAGGGTGAACCTAGTGTATATCTCCTCGATTTATTCTACTTCCCTGCTTCTTCTCTAAGTGTTTTGGGAATTATATGTGCATTTTTGTGAGATGGCCTCTGGACAATAGGCCAGTGGACTGTTACCCACGGCAATATGCCAGCCATACTCGTTTGGTGAAGTGTGGTTTATTTTTCTATGTTTTCTCCTTTTTCTTTTCTTTGTTTTTGACTACCATTTTTGTTCCTTTTCTAAGTAGGTGGATTCCTGTTGAGCTCTCGAATTGCTACGCTAACGTGCTTGGTTTTGGAAAACTTGTCGTTGTAGCTTGAAAGCGAAGAATTCGTGTTCAACAAATAAAATTTATACCGAAAAGAATTCCGGGTCACCTTATTTGAAAGGGGAAGTTACATATTTTTTCTTCTTTTCTAATTTTTTTGGTTTTTGAAGTTTGAGAGTTTCGGGATAACTTTTTACAGCTACCCGACCCGCCCAAGACTCGAAAAGGACTCTAAGTGCTAAGCATCTTTTGAAAGGGTGATAGACTCACTAGGCAGCTGTTAAAATGCACTTTGGGTTTCTACGACCCTAGATGATCTTAAAGATTTCTGCCTAGAGGTTTATCTTTCCAACTGTTAGCTTTCTCCCTACTTTTAAATTTTTTTATGGTTTATTCTACTTCCCTGCTTCTTCTCTAAATGTTTTAGGAATTATATGTGCATTTTTGTGAGATGGCCTCTGGACAATAGGCCAGTGGACTGTTACCCACGGTAACATGCCAGCCATACTCATTTGGTGAAGTGTGGTTTATTTTTCTATGTTTTCTCCTTTTTCTTTTCTTTTTTTTTGACTACCATTTTTGTTCCTTTTCTAGGTAGGTTGCTTCCTGTTGAACTCTCGAATTGCTACGCTAACGTGTTTGGTTTTGGAAAACTTGTCGTTGTAGCTTGAAAGCGAAGAATTCGTGTTCAACAAATAAAATTTATACCGAAAAGAATTCCGGGTCGAACACAGGGAGGCTACGTTGATCTGTATTCGCAATTATATTTTTTTTTAGAATTTTTGAAAAGTGAGGCGATATAATTACAATGGAGCTATCAGACTAAAAGAAAGAGAGAGAGAGAACATGCATTCAATATTTCAAACTGTTTATACAATCAAACTAAATAAAAGTTACACTAGAAAGCGGGAAATCAGCTACACTATAAAGCAGGAAAATTCTACACTAGAAAAGCTGTAAAGAAGAATGGGAGAGAGAAGTTATCCTCCTCGACGATTGCTTGGAGGACGAGCCAGATGAGACGATGCCTAGACAAAGGAGAATGGAGTAGGACAAAGGAGGACGAAGCAGAAGAACAGGAACGAAGCAGCATGCTGTCGTCGTCGCGGGATCTACTTCCAAAGGGGGATGAAAATTTGGACTTTATCTCGCGAGGAGCATCCCGGGTGTGGGACAAGCTTCTCTTGAGCTTTGGAGAGGTAGAGAAGAGAAGGAAGGGATGAGAATTTCGTGTGGAGGGGGTCTCCTTTTATAGTTGCAATGAGTGGGGGCAAATTGGTCATTACATCTTTAAAATAATAAATGAGGGGTCTTTAGTGACGGATAAAACCATCACTAAAGCCCCAACATGGGCGTAGTACCTACGCCCACGCGTGCCTCCTCAGCTGCCCGCGCTTAACGCATACGCCCACATTCATCAAATCTCAGCCGTCTGATCGCGAGATCGGACGGCTTAGGATGCTCCTTCGCCCACTGCTGTGCGCCCGCCTCAACGCGTACGATGGCGTGTCCTCGCCGCGCGTGCAATAGCGCGTGAACGCTATCGGTGGATCTGAGCTGCCTGATGACGATCGAATGCCCGCCTGCGCTCGCTCGCCCACGCCTTTCTCCCCTTTGCTGCGGCTCGAACCCGCGGCTGCAGCTCGCGACAATGCCTTCGACAGCTGCGCTACGTGGCGCGGATGGTCGAACAGATGCTTTTAGGTGCGGCTGTCCACAGCCGTTGGATCGAGATCCAACGACGGAGAGGGAGTGGGGGTGGAAGCTTCAGAGATTGTATGCAGTCATTTGGGCGGCAGAGATGGCGCCATCTTGGTCGTCCATCTTCTGGATGTTGTAGATGGTGCCACGGATGTCGGATTCACTCGATTTTTGCGTCGTTGGGCTGCGATCATCAATTCGAATTCATCCGTGTGGTCGGATTTGTCATTTGAAGTCCGGATTTACACCATCCTGGCCCTTGATCTTCTAGGGTTCCCCGATCACTATCTGATGCTACAGATGTCTGATTAGGGCGATCTTGGAGTCGTTGAACTCCAATCGTCGCCCTAATCGCATCCATACATTTGGATCTTCGATCCGAGGCCCCAATAAAATATTTTCCCTGTCCAAGCACATAAAAGGAGATAATTAACCTCCATTTTATTCAAACTACTCTAAATGCAAGATGATGCATGTTATGCAATATTTATATCATGAAATGCAATCCTATGCTTAAGAACATGCATAAATAGACATCTTAAGTAGTGTAAATGTGTTTACATCATACCCCCATGCCTATCTTTTGCTAGTCCCTAGCAAAAACTATATGCAATTTATAAAAGAATTAGGTTGGATTATTTGGGCCTGAGTTATTTTCAATCATTAAGAAATTATCTACTTAGAAACTGAACTTTCAAAGACACAACATCGCCTGAGTATCAGCCAAAATGCAGACCGCCTCAAGCCCTCACCTTATTCAAATAAAAATTTCTTTTTCTCTTCTTACTCTTTTCTAATTTTTTTTGAATTTTCAAATTTTAGGGTTTAAGAGTGGCTTTCTACGACCATTCAACTCACCCAAGATTTGATGAGAAACCTAAGTTTTAAACATCTTATTGTGATTGTGATAGACTCGTTGACCGCAATTAAAACGGACTTCGGATTTCTATGCCTCTAGGTGACCTAAAAATAATTTTGTCTAAAGGTGTATCTTTACAACCGGTAGCTTTCTCCCTACTTTTTTTTCTTTACAGGGTTAACACAAGGGTGAATCCAGTGTATATCTCCCCGGTTTATTCTACTTCTCCACTTCTTCCTAAGTGTTTTGGGAATTTTTAGTGCATTTACTGAGTTGGGTTCTGGACAACCGGTCGATGAGCTGTTACCACCACAACTTGCCAGCCATACTCGTGTGGTGAAGTGTGGCTTATTTCTTTTTTTCTTTTATCCTTTTCTTTTTGTTTTTTTTTCTTTTTTTAAGTAGGTGGCTTCCCTGGTCTAAGATTTACCTAAGGGCAGAAAAAGAGAAATGTCCAGTGACTGGGCTCTGGACAACCTACCTATGGGCTGTTACCCACGATAACTTGCCAGCGATATCACCCTAGAAGGTTCATTAGCTACCCAATTTCCGTTAGAATTGCCGAACAACGAGTCAGTGCAAAGAAAGTGTGTAGATGCTTAAAACTCAGAAATTCCCTCAAATCAGAGGGTGGGTTGATAAGTCGTGTACTTATCACCCAAACTTATTTATTCCAATTACGATAGAATTAAGATGGCAAGGACTCAAAGACAAATCCACATTTTAGTGGATACACGGGCTAATTAAGTCCAAAGACCTGAAGGGTCTTTGTGTTCAGATCCTAATGTAAAATTTCTTAGGATTGAAAAGTCCTAATGTCCAACTAATCCTTCCGAATTTTGATTTTTTTTTTTTTTTAAATAAGAAGAGAAAAACAATTTATATGGATTTCACAAAGCTGACCAAATAATTCAAAAATGAATCCACCCCCCCATGCCTAGCTGATGCAATGTCCTCATTGAAAAAGAGACATGAAAAAAAGGGTAGAATATGAAAGATGTCACCTGAATATGAAGCTTGTATTAGCCTTGTGTCATATGTACAACTGCTGAGTTTAATGCCTTCAGCTAGGCGAAGTCCAGCCAAAGAAGTCACAGAATGGCTAAAGCAACAGAGTCTGAGATAGGTTCTAGAAGATTACGGTCAACAACAGGCTTCAGACATTGACCGTTGACTTTAAAGGTGTTACCCGTCTTTGGGTCAGAAATCTGAACGGCACCATTTGGAAAAATCTTATCAATTATGAATGGGCCAATCCATTTAGATCTAAGTTTGCCAGCAAAGAGCTTAAGTTTAGAATCGAATAACCAGACCTTCTGGTTTGGCTCAAAGCTCTTGCAGGAAATCAATTGATCATGTAGAGCTTTGGTCCGAGCCTTGTAGATCTTGGCGTTCTCATAAGCATCATTTCTAAGCTCCTCCAACTCAAATAGTTAGAGTTTCCTGGTCTTCCCAGCTTGATTCAAATCTAAATTGCATTGTTTGATTGCCTAGAATGCCTTGTGTTCAATCTCTACGGGTAGATGGCACGCCTTTCCATACACCAAACGGAATGGAAACATGCCAATGGACGTTTTATACGTCATACGGTTGGCCCAAAGAGCATCATCAAGCTTTTGAGTCCAATCCTTGCGATCAGGCCTAACCATTTTTTGCAGAATGTTCTTGATCTCTCGATTGGAGATCTTGGCTTGTCCATTCGTTTGGGGATAGTAAGGTGTGGAAATTCGATGATTAAACCCGTATTTGGCCAATAAATTCTGGAATTGGGCATTAGTAAAAGGAGTGCCACCATCACTGATGATAGCCCTCGGAATTCAGAACCTATTGAAGACATTTTTCTTGACAAAATTGATGACCACCTTGTGGTCATTGGTTCAGGTGGGAATCAGCTCAATCCATTTGGATACATAATCAACAGCAACAAGAATGTACTGATGTCCAAATGAAGGGATAAAGGGTCCCATGAAATCGATGCCCCAAACATCAAAAATTTTGACAGGAAGAATAGGGTTTAGGGGCATCATGTCTCTCTTAGTTATGCTCCCGAGTGCCTGACATCGAGAGCATGACCATGAGAAATCCCGGGCATCCTTGAATAAAGATGGCCAATAGAAGCAAGATTGCAAGATTTTTGCACCCGTCTTTTTCCCGGAGAAATGTCCACCACACCCAGATGCATGGTAGAACTCGAGTATACTGTTGAATTCATTCTGCGGTATGCATCAGAAAATAATCTGATCAAAGTCAATGCGATACATTTCAGGGTCCTCCCAGAAGTAGCATTTGGCCTCAAATTTTAGTCTATCCCGTTGTTACTTGGTCCAATCCTGGGGGATTTGACCAACGGCCAAATAGTTAACAATGTCAGCAAACCATGGGGTTTGGACACTAAAACTGTAAGAATTGTTTCGTCCAGAAAAGTGTCAGCAATCGGAATGTACGGACAAGAAGAATCACCTAGGAGTCTCGACAAGTGATCTGCCACCACATTTTGTACCCCGATTTTATCCTTGATTTCAAGATCAAATTCCTGAAGAAGAAGAATCCAACGAATAAGCTGGGGTTTAGCATCCTTTTTAGCCAAGAGATGTCTAAAGGTCGAGTGGTCGGTATAAACGATAACATGAGACCCTAAGAGATAAACCCTGAATTTTTCCAAAGCAAATACTACAGCTAATAATTCCTTTTCAGTAACAGTGTAATTCCTTTGGGCTTCATCCAGAGTTTTACTAGCGTAGTAGATGACAGAGGGCTTTTGATCAATTTTCTCACCTAGGATAGCCCCGACCGCGTAATCAGAAGCATCGGTCATGATCTCAAAAGGGGCTATCCAAATTGGTGGTTGCAAAATTGGAGCACAGGTGACTGCCATTTTCAGGAAATCAAATGCCTTTCGACATGATTCACCAAAAACAAATGACGTTTCTTTGGCAAGAAGATTGCTCAAAGGACGAGCAACCTTCGAGAAATCCTTGATGAATCTTAGATAAAATCCCACATGGCCAAGAAATGATCTGATTTGTTTAACAGATGTGGGAGGAGGGAGTTTAGCGATAGCATCAACCTTAGCTTTGTCCACTTCAATTCCCTGTTCAGAGATTACATGACCCAAAACGATGCCCTCTTGGATCATGAAATGACTCTTTTCCTAGCTAAGTACCAGTCGTGTCTTGATACATTACTTAAGAATCATTTTCAAATTAGCCAAACAAGAGTCAAATGATTCTCTGAAAATAGAGAAATCATCCATGAAAACTTCCATAAACTCTCCCACCATGTCAGAAAATATGGCTAGCATACACCTTTGAAAAGTTGCAAGTGCATTGCATAACCCGAAAGGCATCCTATGAAAAGCAAAGGTTCCATAGGGATAGGTGAAAGTAGTTTTTTCCTGATCCTCGGGATGGATAGGAACTTGGTTTATCCTGAGTAGCCATCAAGAAAACAGAAGTACTTCTGCCCAGCTAATTTTTCCAAGATTTGATCAATGAAGAGCACGGGAAAATGATCCTTTTTAGTGGCTGTGTTCAGCTTCCTGTAATCAATACAAACCCTCCAAGAGGAAGCTGAACGAGTTGTGACAGATTCTCCTCTCTCATTAGTCACAACAGTAATCCCAGCTTTCTTTGGAACAATCTGAACGGGACTTACCTAGGGACTGCCAGAGTTGGATAAATAATTCCTACATCGAAACACTTGATGATTTCCTTTTTGACCACTTCTCGCATATTTGGATTCAATCTCCTCTGCATCTGTCGAGAAGGGCGGGATCCATCTTCTAAAAATATTCTATGATTACAGTAAGATGGCTCGATCCCCCTGAGGTCATGAATGGTCCAACCAATTGCATCCTTATGTTCCTTTAGGACATTGATCAATTTAATCTCTTGCTCCTTCGTCAATTTAGCACTGATAATCACAGGGAGTGTATTCTGTGGTCCTAAAAATTGATATTTCAAATTCTCAGGCAATGGTTTCAATTCAAGCTGGGGTGGGGTGATGATTGATGGTAGGGTAGATGCTGAAGATTCAACAAGAGGAAGAGGTTGTGAGTAAACAAAATCAGTAACCTGTTCCAAAGATGTCAGGTCAGCTAAAGAGGGTTACGGGTCAAATTCATCAACCAAAGAGAAACTTTCAATTGAAGAAACTGTCAAACAAGTTTCAATATTATCATTATTCTCATCAAGTTCCTCAATAAATCCACAATCCTCAAATTTGTTGATCGCCTTAAAAATATCCAATTTCATTCGTTGGTCCCCAAAGGTGATTTCCATGCTACCGCTTTCACAATTAATGTTGGCCTTTGCAGTAGCCAGGAACGGATGCCCCAGAATGATGGGCGTGTTCCTCAGATTATCCAGTACATCCATGTTAAGGACAAGGAAATCTGTAGGAAAATAGAAATCCTTGACCTTAACTATAACATCTTCAATAACGCCTCGTGGGTTTGTGACCGAACGGTCCGCTAACTGTAGCGTTACTGAAGTTGGCCGAAGTTCACCTAACCTAAAGTTCTCATAAAGAGAAGTCGGAATTAGGTTGATGGATGCACCGAGATCCAAAAGTGCTCTATCAAAAGTATAATCTCTGATAACACAAAAAATCAAAGGACCACCAGGATCTCTCTTTTTCTGAGGGAAGTAGTGAAGGATAACAGAACTAGCCCGCTCGGAGAGTGCCACCTTCCTTGGAACAGATTCTCTCGACTTATGCCTTTGTGTACATAATTCCTTTAAAAATCTTACGTAAGCTGGTATGTGCTTGATAGCATCAAGTAGCGGGATATTGATCTCAACATTCTTAAATAAATTCAGAAGCTCCTCATTGGTATCAACAGACTTCTTCTTCTTTGATTTGGTTAAGGCTTCAGGAAAAGGAACATGAGTCAGATCTTTGGAATTAGGTTCCTGAGCCTTGATTTTTCCTCTAGAATTCTCCTCTCTCTCCTCAGGTTCTTCAGGATTCAAAAGATCAGAATAGTGTGGTTGTGGATCTTGAGTCTTCTTACCACTCCTGAAAGTTACAGAATTTGCAGAAGCATAAGAATTTGGATCTTGGGGAGGGTTAGGAAAGATTGGAGGGGCATGATTGACCATGAATTGTTGATTTGCAGAAGAAGAAGACGAAGAACCCTGCTCAACCACCTGAGCATGTGCGTGCGGGTCCCTTTGATTTCTGTACCCTTGGGCTTGATTGCCCGAATTCATAATATTTCGTGGGTTGGGTACGGGTTGGGATGGTAGAGATCCGGGTTGACAAGAGTTAGCAATCAGCCCGGATTGCAAGTTATCCAGTGAGTTTTTCATTTGCTGCATGAGCTGGAGCATAGATCCTTGCATCTCTACCATTTGACAGTTCAAATCAGACTGCCATGCAGGTTGACAGGCATTCCAAGCTGGCTGATTGACCTGATTCGGTGGCAACTGAGTATATACTTGACCCTGACCCATTGGTCATTGCGGAGTATAATTGCTGGGTCGGAATTGGGTCTGTTGCCCCTGATTTTTCCAAGAGAAGTTAGGGTGGTTTCTACAACCTGGATTATAGGCATTCGAGTAGGGGTTGGATCTAACATTCTCTTGTATAGCGTAGACATCCTCATAAGGTGAGGATGGAGAGAAAGAAAGGGAAGGATCAGAAAAACTGGGATCAAAGGCCCCAATTGGGAACCCGTGGGGTTCCGAAAAATGCTGACTCACAGGTTGAGCCGCATCGAGTTGATTCACGAACTCCCATCCAGAAGGAGCTCGTGAGGAATGGAATCCCGAATTTTGGGATTGAGTGGATCGAGAGTTGTTCATAGAATTACCAGCCATCCACTCTTCCATTCTTTTAGCAACCAAGTCCACCTTATCAAGTTTATTACAAATCAATTCCATATCAAATGAATGAGAGTCATGGACTTCATTGACATTTGATCTGGGTTGCTAGGACCAGTTAAAAGTATCCATGGAGGCATGATTAATTGAATTCTTACTCATTTCCTCAAATAAATCATGTCCACTATCTGCATCTTTATTGAGGAAATTGCCTCCGCAAGAAGCATCCACATGATTTCTGAGTTGCTCAGTCAACCCATGATAGAAGATCTGCACAGGTTGCCATTTCGGCACCTCGTGGTGTGGACACCTCCGCAGTAAGTCCTGGAATCGCTCCCAGGCCACATGAAACTATTCCCCCGGCCGTTGGGTAAAGGTAGTGATTGCCTATCTCAAAGCATTGGTATGACCGACTAGGAAGAATTTCTTCAGAAAGGCCGATTTCAACTCATTCCAAGTTGTAATTGGTCTTCCTATTGTCTTATACCAATGCGCGGCCTTATCCCTAAGAGAGTGGGGAAGAGCCCCATGATCATTTGCTCCTCATTTACATTTCGAGCCTTGGTGGTCTGGACTAAAGTGGTCAAGTCTTCCAAGTGCTGAAACGGATCTTCGGAGCCAAGCCCATGATAATGTTTAATCAAGCTTAACACCTAGGGCTTGATTTCTATGTCACTGGCTGGAATCTGGATGCTGGGACGTTCCCCGTAATTTGAAGGATCATAAAAATCCTTCAAGGGCTGAGTGCCCTGCATTCTCTGGAACCATTCCTACATTCTCTGCATTTGTTCCAGCTGCCTTCGAAATTCTTCCTGTGGATTTCCAAGCAGAGGAGGCTGTTGTTCGGCCATGGGATCAAATTGACCAAAATCCAACTTGCACCTCCTAGAATGTTCTAATGGTCCTTCCAATCGGGGAGTCAATGACCGTCTTCCCAGCATAAACTAGGAGAAGGTCGAAAGGACTGGGGATAGGGACCCTGCAGTACAACAAAACAAAGCTGTCCTTAAGTGAGGTAGCCTAAGGATCTACTGACTCCCAAAACCAGCCTTAAGACTGTAAATGATTTACTCTACTTGCGTCTATTTAATCCAACCAGTTAGAAGAGGGACTGGGGAGTAGGTTCTTCCTTCGGCTTTCACCTCCAGTTCCTAATGTAACCCCAGCCGCGGTCGTTTGATGCTACACCCCTAGCTGGACATCAGATTAATCAGTACAAGTAGGTTAATCAAAAACAATCTCAGACTAGGCCCTGAAGAGCGAATCAAACCTTAAGGCCAACGTCTACTCAATTTTATTAAGGCATGGGATTGTGGTGCTTATGGAATGTGATGGGCCCTTAAAATGGGTTGTGCCCTTAATGATTGATTGAGATTTGTGTAAGTGCGTGCACAACCAGGGTTTTCAAGCAAGATTATTTATAATGTATGAATTTTAGTGTTCAAATCTTGCTTAAGTAGCTTTTAGGGTTTCAAATTAGGTGAATTGCAATCAAGTTTCTAGGCAAACCAAGTTGAAAACGCGGGTGAAGATTATTTTCCTTTAAAATTAGAAAGAAAGTGGAGTGCCTGGAATAGACCTAGATTGAAAACCCTAAGGAGGAGCTACTTGATGAGTTGATTTTAAATAGAGTGGTGCGGCCCAAACAACTCAAACAATTGGCCACAATTGCACCACTAAGTTAGCCACTCAAAAATGGTTAACCTAGAATGATTTCTACTCTGTTATGTGTTGCCTTGTGTGTACCGGTTCCACAGATCAGAACCTGGTTGAGTAGAAACAAATCAAGTTAATTAAGTGCCTTTAATGTGGGTGTGTGTTCTGTGTTTGTTGAAAATTACCCTACAAGATTATCTTTATGTTATTTTTTTGTGAATGAGGGTATAATGAATGTGAGTGGAAATCCAAACAACCAAACTATTCCTAGGATTTATGCAAACACCTAGGTTAATTGGAATTTGGATTTAATCTGGCGAATGAAATCTATGGAGGGGGAAAGAATGGGGGATCACTTACAATTGTCTTCAACTACACTTTACTCCAGTCTACCGCTTGTTGATTCCTTGATGGAGGTCTCTGCAAAACAATAGACACAAGAGAAAGCTAGTACGAAAATAATAAAGTTCAAAAAATGCGTAAAGAAGATCGGAAATCGTTGCCTCCCGGCAACGGCGCCAAAATGTTGAACTCTCGAATTGCTACGCTAACGTGTTTGGTTTTGGAAAACCTGTCATTGTAGCTTGAAAGCGAAGAATTTGTGTTCAACAAATAAAATTTATACCGAAAAGAATTCCGGGTCGAACATAGGGAGGCTACGTTGATCTATATTCGCAATTATATTTTTTTCAGAATTTTTGAAAAGCGAGGCGATATAATTACAATGGAGCTATTAGACTAAAAGAAAGAGAGAGAGAGAACATGCATTCAATATTTCAAACTGTTTATACAATCAAATTAAATAAAAGTTACACTAGAAAGCAGGAAATCAACTACACTATAAAGTAGGAAAATTCTACACTAGAAAAGCTGTAAAGAAGAATGGGAGAGAGAAGTTATCCTCCTCGACAATTGCTTGGAGGATGAGCCGGATGAGACGATGCCTGGACAAAGGAGAACGGAGCAGGACGAAGGAGGACGAAGTAGAAGAATGGGAACGAAGCAGCACGCTGTCGTCATCGCGGGATCCACTTTCGAAGGGGGACGAAAGTTTGGACTTTATCTCGCGAGGAGCATCTCAGGTGTGGGACAAGCTTCTCTTGAGCTTTGGAGAGGTAGAGAAGAGAAGGAGGGGATGAGAATTTCGTGTGGAGGGGGTCTCCTTTTATAATTGCAAGGAGTGGGGGCAAATTGGTCATTACATCTTTAAAACAATAAATGAGGGGTCTTTAGTGACGGATAAAACCATCACTAAAGCCCCAATGTAGGCATAGTACCTGTGCCCAAGCACACCTCCTCAGCTGCCCGCGCTTAACGCATACGCCAACATTCATCAATTCTCAGTCGTCCGATCGCGAGATCGAACGGCTTAGGATGCACATTCGCCCGCTGCTGTGCGCCTGCCTCAACGCGTACGATGGCGCATCCTCGCCACGCGTGCAATAGCGTGTGAACGCTATCGGTGGATCTGAGCCGCTCGATGATGATCCAATGCCCACCTGCGCTTGCTCGCTCTCACCTTTCTCCCCTTCGCTGTGGCTTGAACCCGCGACTGTAGCTCGCGACAACGCCTTCGATAGCTGCGCTACGAGGCGCGAATGGTGGAGCGGATGCTTTTAGGAGCGGCTGTCCACAGCCGTTGGATCGAGATCCAAAGGCGGAGAGGGAGCGGGTGCAGAAGCTTCAGAGATTGTATGCGGTCATTTGGGTGGCAGAGATGGCACCATGTGGCACCATCTTGGCCATCCATCTTCTGGATGTTGTAGATGGTGCCACGAATGTCGGATTGACTCAATTTTTGCGTCGTTGGGCTACGATCGTCGATTCGAATTCATTCGTGTGGTCAGATTTGTCATTTGAAGTGTGGATTTACACATTCCTGACCCTTGATCTTCTAGGGTTCCCCAAGTCACTATCTGATGCTACGGATGTCTGATTAGGGCGATCTTGGAGTCGTTGAACTCCAATCGTCGCCCTGATCTCATCCATACAGTTGGATCTTCGATCCGAGGCCGCGATAAAATGTTTGCCCTGTCCAAGAACATAAAAGGAGATAATTAACATCCATTTTATTCAAACTACTCCAAATGCAAGATGATGCATGTTACGTAATATTTATATCATGAAATGCAATCCTATGCTTAAGAACATGCATAGATAGACATCTTAAGTAGTGTAAATGTGTTTACATCACTTCCTTGGTATAAGATTTACCTAAAAGCAGTAGAAAAGGTGTGGTCCAGTAGCTGGCCTCTAGACAACCAGCCAATGGGCAGTTACCCACAATAACTTGCCAACCATACTACCTTAGAAAGTTCATTAGCTACCCAATTTCCAATGAAACTGTCGAAAAGTGAGTTAGTGCAAATAGTGTATAGATGCTTAGACTTAAAATACCCTCAAATCAGAGGGTGGGTTGATAAGTTGTGTACTTATCATCCCAATTTGTTCACTAAATTAAAGTAAAATTACTTGGCGAGGACTCGAGAGTAAGTCCACATTTGAGTGGACACTTGAGCTAATTAAGTCCAAAGACTTGAAGAGTCTAAGTGTTCAGGTCCTATCGTATCGTTTCCTAAAGTTAGTAACTTCCAAATGCCTAAGTTCTCTTCTACTAAATTTTTTTCTTTTTGAATTTTCAATTTTTTTTAAGAAACTAAAAGAAATTCTACAGAGTTAACAAAATGATTTCAGGAATTAATTATCCACCCCCTATGCCTAAATGATGCAATGTCCTCATTGTAAAAATAAAGACATGAAAAGGGTGGAGTAAATTGAATATCACCTGAATTTTGTGAAAATCTGGTCAGCTCCACAGAAAGAAGTGAGTATACACACGCGCTAAGTTTAATGCCTTTAGCTAGGCATAAAATACATACAAGGAAGAAATGAGGAATTCACAAGTGCGGGTCAAAATCAAAATCAAAAGATTAATCTTCTGACTACTAACAAAAGATGTCCACAAATGTGGACCAAGTTGTGGTGCAGACCCATGCCCCAGGGTCAAGTAATTCTCAGGTTCTTGATGAAAATCACCCAAAATTGAAGATTTTTGTGCTTTTGGGGCTAGGTCTACAGTTTGGTTGTGTGCAACTCAAGACTAAAGTGTCGGAGAAAAGGTAGATTTGGTTCACTAGGTTTAGATGTCCACTTAACGTTCAGCTCGGAAAAATAATCAGTTATTCCAAGCTTGGGTTGCACATTGCTGAACATTTTACGAATCGCTACGCTAACGTGTTTGGTTTTAGAAAACCTGTCGTTGTAGTTCGAAAGCGAAGAATTCATGTTCAAAAAATAAAATTTATACCGAAATTAAAATTCCAGGTCGAACACAGGGAGGCGGACGTTTGATTTAAAAACTACGCGTTTCTTTTTATTTGTCACAGAATAATTCAATTTAAAACTATCTAATTATTTACAATAAATAGAAGAGAGAGAGAGAGTAAGGGAGAAAGAGAATATTACACAGAGAAATTAAAATGAGATGTAGAATAAACAAGGAATTTTTCATTGAGGAGATTGTTCATTACAACTAGAAAGGATAAAACAATTACTCTAGAAAGTGATAAATTTACTCTAAAAAGCATTAAAAGAATGGAGAGAGAAATGTCCTCGACGATTGCTTGGAGGACGAACAAAACTACACTAGAAAGCAGTAAATCTATACTAGAAAGCAGTAAAAAGAATAGGGAGAGAGAAATCCTCCTCGACGGTTGCTTGGAGGATGAGCCAGACGGGACGATGCCTGGACGAAAGAGAACGAAGCTGGTCGAAGGAGGACGAAGCAGAAGAATGGGAACGAAGCAGCAGGCCGTCGTCATCGTGGGATCCACTTCCGAAGGGGAACGAAAATTGGACTTTATCTCGCGAGAAGCATCTCGGGTGTGGGACAAGCTTCTCTTGAGCTTTGGAGGGTTAGAGAGGAGAAAGAAGGGATGAAAATTTCGTATGGAGGGGGTCTCCTTTTATAGTTGCAAGGAGTGGGGGCAAAATGGACATTACAACTTCAAAATAATAAAAGAGGGGTCTTTAGTGATGGATAAATCCGTCACTAAAGACCCCAACGTGGGCATCGTGGGCGGCTCGCAGGCGCCTCCTCGCCTGCTCGCGCGTGTAACGGCTTGCGCACGAGCTGGTGGACTGCTTACGATGCGTCTCTGGTGGATGGCTGAAAGAGACGCCTCAATGGCTCGCGCGCTGATGAGAGTCTCATCATGAGCCATAACTAGCTCATTTTGACACAATAAAGAAGATAAAAGCTCCTACATAACCTAGAAGAAGGCTTAACTGAAGGAACAAGTGCTCTTAGAAGAAAACATGAAATAAAGGTTAAAACTGCAATTTTACTATTGCAGCACATAAACAGGATTTCTCAGAAGCAAAACATAGGTCAAATGGTCCAAATAAGATAAAAAGAGGGTTGAGTCAATCAGAAATGGATTTATGTGCAATCTAAGAATTAAATGACACTTGGTAACCCTAAAACAGACCCGCTTAAATTAACAAGGTTCTGGTCTGGATAAAAATCGAGTAAACCCTCTAAAAATCATGGAAAAACATCCTCTAGGGTTTAGAACACTTAATTTGGCCTTTGAAACCTAGTCTGACCTAGATTAGGGACCTAGCTCCTCAATTAACCAAATTTGGGTTTCTATGCAAAATGTCTAGTCAAACGAGGTCAAACCTGAAATCCAACTTCGCCATTGGATTCCTTAGGTCCAAATTAGGTTTATACCAAAATTTGGACGTAAGGAGAGGTCATCTTGACCTACTTTGCAATTTAGTACACCCAAATCACAAATTGGTCCCTATCTTTTGAATATCCTTGCAAAGAGCCCCCCAAATTCTTCGCCCCCTTTGCAATCCGGTCCTGCCTCCATTGTTAGGGCAGAACCGAGCTCCGGCAAGGTTCAGAGAGGGATTGCTCTCTAATCCCTTAGAGATTCATTCCCAGAAATGCAAGGGGGATTCTCTGAGGAATTCCCTTCCTTATAAAGCCAATTACAATCGCTGGTGTGAACTCAATCTCTCGTGCGAACACACGAGAGATTTGGGTATCCACCTTCCTTCCAACTCCGGCAAGCCGGCAGACCTAATTGCGCGCTCTCCACCCGCTGATAGGAGCGGCCAGCACCTATAAAACACCCCCCAGACCCTACCGCAGGACCCAAGCTTGATTTTGACGGAGATCCCCTCCAAATTCCCTCTCTCCCATCTCCGGCCAAACGACCCGCAAGCTCCGGTGACCTCCTCCCCTCCTTCTTGTCGCTCTACTGCCATACCAGCAGCAGAGTCCTCTCCTCCTCTTCCTCCCGCGTCGCGCTGTACCCCGCGCGCGTGCTCCTGACCTCATCTTCGTCGCCGCTTCCTCCCTCAGTGTCTTTCTTCCCCGACGACGGCAGTTATGAGCCATCCTCTCCACCGCCTCCCTTCTTTCCAGACAACCCTAGATACATTCTCCATCCTCTCCTCTCTCTTTTCCTCCTACTATTTTACTTGATTACCCCTCGATAGTACCTAACCACCTCCATCGTTCTCGCCTTCGACCGCCCTCCGGCAAGCTACCCACACCACTCCACCCCTCCACACGGCTCACCAACCCCCTCATGAGCTTCGCCTCACCACCAGGAACCCATTCCACCCCATCACTGCCACTCCAGATCTCCACAAGCACCCCCCGACCAACCCACCATCTCCGGCCACAGGTTGACCTAGGCACGCACGCCTAGGCCAACCTGCAACCTGCAGCATCGCTCACCGCCTTTGCTGTGCTACGGCGAAGGTTTCAAGCTATTCTGATTGGGCCAATGGGCCGTTCTGTTGGATGTCAGGTGTACGCTCCGGCCGCCATTAACAGCCGAAGCAGCAAGGAGCTTGGAGCAGCTTCGGGCATCAGGCTTCCCAGGCTGCAGGTGCAGCAGACTCTCGCGAAGGTCGTGAAGCGGACGAGGCCAGCCAGTCACACAGAGGAGCCATCAGCTTGGGCAATCGAGTGACAAAAGCTCTGCGGGCGCGCGTGAAGGCAAGATCGACCAGATAGTCCCACATCGTGGGATTGCAAAACTCAGGTATCCTATAAATTGTTTTTGTGTTTTATTCTTACTACCTCCGTAAGCACAGGGGTGAGGTCCCTCACTGCCCCCACACGCCTTGTCCGCGGCTTGATCTCGCGGATCTGGCGGATCCGACCCGACCTAAACCTACGCACTCCTCGCGCATCACCACTTGCCGGTGCGCCTGGTCCCGGGTGCGAATCCGACCCGACTACCCGTGTGGCTCTTGGAGAGCGTGCTTGAGTGAACTGGTTGAGAAAAAGAGAGACGCTTGGTGATAGAGACAGATATAACCGGGTTTTATTGTTATAGCGTTGTAGTATAGCTAGTTATTGCCATCATTTCAAATATATAATTTTTTTTTACTCGAAAAATAAAAGAGTTCCCGAGGTCGAACTCAGGGAGCAAGTTGTATTCTAGGGGTACAAGTTTCTTTTACAAAAATAAAGAAAGAGAGAGAAAGAATTTGTTGTCTTTTCTTCTTTTCTCTTTGCTTCTCCTCGTCTCAGATCTTCTGTTATCTTCTTCTTTATCTGCAGTGGTGATGTTCTTCTTCTTTCTTTCAGCTGTTCCTGCTCTTCCTTTTTCTTCTGCAGAGCGGTCCTGTTCTTCTTCTTTTCCTTTCTTTCTTCTTTTCCTTTCTTCAGATCTTCTTCTCGTGCTTCTCTTCTTTCAGTTCTTCCCTTGTTCTTTTGTGTTCTCCTCTGCCTCGCCTTCTTCTGTTGTTCTTCAGATCTCCTTCTTTCTTCTTTCTTTTTCCTATCAGGACGTCGTCTCTTCTTCTTTCTTCTTTTCCCTTCAGGACGTCGTCTGATTTTCCAATCAGACGACTTAAACCGCTTGTTGCTACAGTGTCTCCCTCAGCTTCCTTCTTCTTCCGCGGTCCTTCTTCTTCACCTGTGCCTGCACACTTAAGAGTTTATGTCAGAGGACAAAACCTACTCTACCCTCCCCCCCCGCGTCTCTCTCTCTCAGAATCCGCTCTTGGGAAAGCTCTCCCAGAGCTGCCGGGTAGTCGGGTACGGGTCGCACCCGGGTCCAGGCCCACCGGCGTGTGTGGTGGGCGAGGAGTGCAGGTCAGTCTAAGTCGGGTCGGGTCAGGTCTGCGGGGCGTGAGCGCGGACGAGACCGGGTAACCGGGCGGGTGTAGGGGACCTCACCCCGTGTGCTGAGGCAGTAAGCCTCCAGCACTTTTGCGCCTTATACCACTGCGCCTCTTCAGACTTTTCCGAGGTGGGACTAAATGTCCCACCCTAATTGAGCGCTCGCAGCGGAGAAAGCAGCGGGCGATCGCAGCTTCACGCGAGGCTTTCGCCCCAGCTGCGAGCCTGATGCTTTGTCGAAATGCCTCGCAAGGTCTGGGAGTCGAATCTGGGCGTGACGCGCCTACAGCTGCAGGCGGAAGCAGCTCCTTCTGCACGGCAATGGCGGCGGAGGTCGGGTGGCCTGTTCACAGCAAAACGGCCTCTCGGCCTAATCAGAAGGTGCCGGGAGCTTCACCAGGGTGCGGCGAAGCTCGTGTGGGTGGTGGCGAGGCATGGGGCGACGTGCAAGGGCTGCCCTAGGTCGGATTGTGGGTCGGAGGATGGGTTTGTTCGGTGGGGTTGCAGAGGGTGATGTGGGGGAAGTGGAAGGGCGGGGGTTGATCAGGATGAGGTGGCGGAGGTTCTGCGGTGGTCGGCGAGCCGTGTGGGTTGCTGAGGTGATGGGAGCGGCTCGCCAGAGGATGGCCGGAGGCGGAGAAGGTGAGGGTGAACAGGAGCGGTCGAGGGTTTAATCAAATAAAAGACAGTGAGGAAAAGAAAGAGGGGGAGATGGGGAGGAGTTCTGACCTAGCTACGGAGACGAAAGGGGCCGGGGCAGGGCGACAGTCGTATCGACTGTCGCCGGAGAAGAAGATGCCCAGGGGAAGGGGCGGCGGCGAGCAGAGAGCCGGAGAGGCGCCAGCTGGGTACGGCGTGGCGCGGGAAGAGCAGGGGAGGAAGTCTCTGCTGCTGGTATTGCGGCAGAGCGAAGAGGAGGAGGAGGAAGAACCGCCGGAGCTGGTGGGCGTCTGCCGGAGTGAGAGGAGAGGAAAGTTGGGGGTTTTCTCCGTCAGATCCGAGCTGCCGAGGTCGGTGGAGCGACAGGGGTATTTATAGGGATCAAAACAGGGAGGAAGGCAGAGGGAGACGACGTGTCTCCCTCGCCGGAGGACGCCGGAGATGGAAACCCATACCGTCCGTGCATTTGCACGGCCGGTATGGTGGGTTACAGTGACCAGGGGGGTGTCCCTGCGACGGCTGACGACGCAGGGCACCCCCGGTTTACTCGCCAGGCTCTCCCCCTCACCCTGCGCGGCGCCATGCTCCGCGCAAGGTCGCCGGAGCATGGTGCTGGCAGGTTTTGCAGGGGGGACCTGAACGCAAAGAACGAAGGAGAGTTAGGGGCCAAAATGCGAGGGTTCAAAAGTTGAGGGCCAAAAAGTAAATATATGAGGACCAAAGTGTAAAGTTGGTCAAGGAGGTTTCTTCTTAGGCTCAAGTTTTTATACATGACTAATTAGGACCTAAGGAATCTGATGGTGAATTTCATTTCTATATTAAACCTTGTTTGACCTGTCAATTTATGCGAAAACCCAAATTAAGTTATTAATTGGGCATGGTTCTCAATGTAGGTCAAAATGGGTTCTGAAGGCCAAATTGAAGGTTCTAAACCCTAGAAATTATTTTTCTATGAATTTTAGAGGGTTTATTCTATTTTTACTTTGCCTCGAACCTCGTGAATTGAAGTGGGTTGTTTTAGGGTTACAGATTATCATTTAGTTTCTTGGAATTGCTGTAGCCCTTGCTAGATCATCTCATCCCACTTTTATTCTTATTAAGTTGCTTTGACCTATGTTTGGGCCCTGAATTACCCTGTATGCAGATTATACTGGTAAAATTGCATTTTTACCCCTTATGACTTGTTTTCTCCTTAAACTCAGAATTCTCTGAGTTAAGCCTTTCCTTGAGTTATGTAGGAGCTTTTATCCTTTGTATTAGGTCAAAATGAGCTAGTTATGGCTCATGATGAGGTTCTCATCATACCCCCATGCCTAGCCTTTGCTAGTCCCTTAGCAAAAACATAAGGTTTCAACCCTTATTCTAGACCATGAAGTTTTTAATAGTTTTAGATAAGTGCCTTTTTTATTTGAGCATAGATTAGGTTAGAATGCTGACCATAGGCCTAAAAGGTACTCTAGTACCAATCAAGATCCAAATCTGTCTAGCCTTAGCCTCAGTCTTTAGCAAAGGTTTTTAAGGTCCACAAGAACTAACCTAAGGTTTATTGGACTTTGTGGTTAAAGCACCCGTGCTTGAAATGATTTTAGCCCTGGCTCAGTTCGCAGTGCGGTTTGTAAGAGAGAGATAGAAAGTTTTTCAGTTTGGAGAGTTTTCTCTCTCTTTTTCTTTTTAGTTCTAGCCTAGGATTGGCTTTTCAACACGGTCTGTATCAGATTCCTTGCTCCCATCATCAATCCTCAAGGGTTCCTGGCGATCGATGCTTCGAGATAGCACCGCCCATGGCAACCCCCGGAACCCTGGCTATTGAGATTTCGAGATAATCCCATCCATGGTGTTCCGTGGCCGAATCCAGACCCTGGCAATTGACACTTCGAGATAATGCCATCCATGGAATCTAAACCAGCAGAGTGCTTACATGCCCCCAGTAGGATATGTAAATATCCTAAGAGACAAGCACCGAGGAGATGATATTTTGTTATGCATCTTCGACGGGATTTCCCGCCTCTCCGCGCTGGGAACTCATCCAAATCAACTTGTGTTGATCGGCCGCTCCTATTCTAGGTGTTCTTTTCAGAATTTTGCGACGCTTCTGCGTGATTCTGATTTTTACGCTTACTGAACCAGGCTGTGTGTGAGGTTAGGGTGCTTAGGTTACTGAGTCCCGTAAACCAAAAATTAGTTAATGAGGCCAAATACTCCCTAAGCCTTAGACCTAATACTTCAGCTTTTCATTTTCCTCAACCTCTTGAGGAGTGTCCAGATCTTAATGTGTACTAAGAGTCTATTCAAGAATGCCTAAGGTTTGCATTCTTACTAATCTCATTGTGCACTTTTCAGTTATTTTCTTGAATGAGGTCTAGAACTTAGGTTAATTCCTTAGTTCCTTACTAATGACTATCACCTTTTCTCATAATTTTGTGCTCCTTTTTCATTTTGTTTCTTTTCTCCTTCACAAAATTTCCTTCTCCTTTTATTCTTTTTCGAAAATTTTTTTTTTAATTTTTATGGTGTTTTTGGCATATGTGAATTTCTTTGTTTGAAACCTTTTCTTACAAGTTTTGCACTTTCATATCCCCCCCATGCCTAAGATTTGCAATGTCCTCATTGTAACCTAGGGGGTTTTTATTTAACTTAGTTCATTCCTTAAGACAGAAATTTGGATGAGTGAATGGGTCGGGGTGACTGTTGCGGACGATTTCTAATCTCAGATGCACGCACCTGAGGTGGAGTCGGCTGTCTTAGAGTGTGAACTTCAAGTGCAAAAAGGTGTCAGAACAAGTTTCAGGTTTTCAAAGAGAATGACGAGCTGCCTCCCGTTAAGCGCTGAGTTTTACGCCATCGGCTGGGCGCAATAAGCTCAAGGGGAAAGGAGGATATAAGATGCTTCAGCCAAATCAGTAGAAGTTACATCAATGAACGGCTTGAGTCTCTGACCGTTCACGATGAAAGGTTCAGAATCGTGGCTGAGTGGACTGATTTCGATTGCTCCATTTCCAAAAACCTGTCGGACCAAATATTGTCCGACCCACTTGGATCTCAGTTTTCCTGGGAAGAGTTTTAGTCGGGCATCAAAGAGTAGGACCTTTTGACCAGGATGAAAGATCTTTCTCGAGATGTGTTTGTCGTGGAAGGCTTTAACCCGCTCCTTGTAGATTTGCGAGTTCTCGTACGCGTCTAGGCGTAATTCATCGATCTCGCTGATTTGGAGTTTTCTGTGGGTTCCAGCCTTGGAAAGATCTAGATTACAGTTCCGTACTGCCCAATAGGCTTTATGCTCCAGTTCTACGGGAAGGTGGCATGCCTTTCCGTACACCAGTCTAAAGGGAGACATGCCCAATTGGGTCTTGTGGGCGGTCCTATAGGCCCACAATGCTTCCGGAAGTCGGGACGACCAGTCCTTCCTGTCAGGTCGAACAGTGACTTGCAGGATTTTCTTGATCTCCCGATTAGACAGCTCAGCTAGACCATTAGTTTGGGGGTGGTAAGGAGTAGAGATTCGGTGAGACACCCTGTATTTGGTCATCAGTGACCTAAACTGAGCATTTGTGAAATGGGTCCCCCCATCAGAGATTATTGCATGAGGAATCCCGAACCTTGAGAAAATGTGTTGATGAATGAATTTGAGAACGATTTTGTGATCACAGGTTCGGGTCGGTATGGCTTCGATCCATTTGGACACGTAGTCCACAGCTAACAGAATGTATTCGAAACCATCCGAAACAGGAAAGGGGCCCATAAAATCAATCCCCCAAACATCAAAGATTTCGCATACTAGAATCGGTTGCATAGGCATCATGTCGCGATGGCTCATGTTGCCCAAAGTCTGGCAATGACTGCATGCCTTGCAGTGATTGTATGCGTCTTTGAACAGTGTGGGCCAGTAAAAGCCGCACTGGAGGACTTTTGATGCGGTTTTATGCCCGGCAAAATGGCCACCGCATGCCTGGTCATGGCAGAAAGAGAGGATATTGTTGAATTCCCCTTCCGGGACACATCTCCGGATGATCTAATCGGCACCTATGCGGAAGAGGTACGGGTCTTCCCAAATGTAATACTTGGCATCAGAGCGTAATTTGTCTTTCTTGGCCTTCGGCCAATCGGACGGGATCTGATGAGATGCCAAGTAATTTACTACATTAGGAAACCATGGAAGGCTAGTACCAATAGTCAGCAGGTGTTCATCGGGAAAATGCTCAGTGATGGGTCCGGAAGGGTCAATTATTTCAGAAGGAAGACGGGACAAGTGATCAGCTACCACGTTCTGCTTTCCCGCTTTGCCGTGAATCTCAAGGTCAAATTCTTGCAACAGCAAGATCCATCGGATTAATCGAGGTTTCGCGTCCTTCTTTGCAAGGAGATGCCTCACAGTTGAGTGATCCGAGTATATGATGACACGGGAACCCAGAAGGTACGATCTGAACTTTTCTAGGGCAAATACTACAGCTAGCAGCTCTTTCTCAGTAACCGTATAGTTACGCTGAGCCTCATCGAGTGTTTTGCTGGCGTAGTAAATGGCCACAGGTTTCCTGTCAATTTTTTGCCCCAAAACCGCTTCTACAGCAAAGTCGGATGCATCGCACATGATCTCAAAGGGTTGAGACCAATCAGGGGGCTGTAGGATCGGGGCTTGGGTGACTCGGTCACGCAGGATTTCAAATGCTTGAGTGCATTCCTTGGAAATTTCGAAAGGAACATCCTTGGAGAGAAGAGTGGTCAGGGGGCGCGCGATTTTTGAAAAATCAGGGATAAATCGTCGATAAAAACCGACATGCCCTAAAAAGGAACGGATGTCCCTGATCGAGCTAGGCATAGGAAGGTGAGAAATCAGATTAACCTTAGCTCGATCCACTTGGATACCTTTCTCCGAAATTGAGTGTCCCAGGACAATTCCCTCAGGCACCATGAAATGGCTCTTTTCCCAGGAAAGAACCAAATTCACATCGATGCACCGCCTGAGTATCTGGACCAAGTGTTGGAGGCAATCGTCGAATGATGCTCCGAAAACTGAAAAGTCATCCATGAAGACTTCCAGATAATCACCTACCATATCTGAGAATATGGCAAGCATGCATCGCTGAAAAGTAGCGGGTGCATTGCAAAGACCGAAAGGCATCCTTCGGAAAGCGTATGCTCCGAAGGGGCAGGTGAACGTGGTCTTTTCTTGGTCCTCAGGATGGATTGCCACCTGGTTATAACCGGAGTACCCGTCAAGAAAGTAGAAGAACCTATTTCCCGCAAGCTTTTCGAGAATTTGATCAATGAAGGGTAGTGGGAAATGATCCTTCTTTGTGGAGGAATTGAGTCGGCGGTAATCTATACAGACTCTCCATGAGTTGGCTAATCGGGTAGGAATGATTTCTGCGGTCTCAGTCGTTATAGTGGTGAGTCCTACCTTCTTGGGCACGACCTGAATTGTGCTCACCCAACGACTATCGGAGATCGGGTAGATGATCCCGGCATCTAACCACTTGATGATCTCCTTTTTCACGACCTCCTGCAGATTGGGGTTTAAGCGTCTCTGCATTTCACGAGAAGGTCATGTGCCCTCTTCTGAATAGATATGATGAGTACAATAAGAGGGACTTATTCCAGTCAAATCATCGAGAGTCCATCCGATGGCTCTGCGATGTTGCTGGAGGACAACAATCAGACGGGATTCCTGTTCAGGACTGAGGTTGGAATTGATAATCACAGGAAGGGTCTGATTAGAACCCAAAAAGACGTATTTCAAGTGAGCAGGAAGGGGTTTCAGTTCGAGGATGGGGTTTTCAGCAGCAGCGGGTGGTTCAGTATAGATGTGAGGTTCAAGGGTGGGAGTTACTGGGTTGTTCATATCTGGATTCGACTCCTCTGTTTGCGGGTCAAGATCCTTCTGTGGTTGATGAGGCATAATCGAGTCATTCTGGAGGTGTGATTCATCAACCAAAGTCTTGATGTCACAAATTTGTTCGATGACGCCGCAATTAATTCCTTGTTGGGCCTTAAATATATCAATTTTTAGTGTTTGATCTCCAAACTTAAGCTCTATTTGGCCCTCCTCACAGCTGATGTTGGCTCTAGCAGTAGCCAAGAAAGGTCTCCCTAGAATGATTGGTGTATCCCTAGGGTTCTCAGGTGCATCCATATCTAAGACTATAAAGTCCACTGGAAAATAGAAATCCCGCACTCTTACGATAACATCCTCGAGAATCCCTTTTGGTGACTTTATAGATCGATCTGCTAATTGTAATGTCACCTCGGTTGGTTTTAGCTCAGACTCTTCTAGATGGTCAAGTAAGGATGTGGGTATTAGGTTTATGGATGCACCCAAGTCTAACAATGCTCTATCAAATTGGGTACCACCTATCTTACAGAAAATCAGGGGAGTCCCAGGATCTTTTGCCTTGGGTGGGAGCCTACTAAGGATTACAGAGCTGGCCTGCTCTGACAGAAAAATTGGGCTCCCTCCCTTGGTTCGTGCTTACGCTGGGGTGTACATATATTCTTTAGAAATCGTGCGTAAGCTGGTACGTGGCGGATTGCATCCATCAAGGGGATGTTTATGTGGACCTGCTCAAAGAGCTTGACCAGGTCCTCCTCAGGGGCCACGGGTTTGGTGGTCTTCTTTCCCTTGGTCAGGGCCTCGGGAAACGGGATCTTGGTTGGTTCTTCTAGGATAGGTCCAGGTTGTGGATCCGGAACAGCGGTATCTTGGATAACTATCCTAGGGTCATGGTTATCAGGCTTGGAGTGGTTTGGATAATGCGGGTCTTGAGTTGTTTTACCACTACGTGTTGTTACAGAATTTAATCCGGCCTGATTTTGGTTTCGGTTTGGTAAGAGGGGTGGCTGCTGCTGAAATCCCGCATAAGAAGTTGAGGCTTCCATCTCGTCTGGAGATGGCGCAGTAGGGGCCTGATAAATCCATTGAAAGTCGGCCTAAATTTGGATTCATAACGCGCTTCTGGGTTGGCACGTTATTTGGGTTAGGAAGAGGTTGGGAAGGGAGTGTGCCTGGCTGGCGAGAATTTGCCAACTGGGCCAGTTGAGTTTTAACTTCTGTAAGCTCATCCTTGTGCTGTTTTTGAATAGCCGCATTCGTTTTTTGAATGTCATCCAGAGTCTGAAGGATTAGGGACATTTGATCCTGATTTGGCCCTGATGGATAAGTAGGGTTGGGCCGAGGCTGAGGTGGTTGGTAATGACGAGAGGGCTGTGGGCGGGACTGAAAAGGTGGTCTTTGGGAATTTCCCGTCCACTGAAAATTGGGATGGTTTCGCCATCCAGGATTGTAAGTGTTGGAGAATGGGTCATTCTGGATGGCGTTGAGGTCCTCGCAGGTCTGAGGAACCTCCTGAGAATCAGGGAAAGGGGCAATGGAGTTCCCCCGGCTGGTGTAGAAAGGATCGGATGATCCTCCGATCCAAGAATCAGATGGGGATGGATATGGGTCCATCCCAGGGGAAGATCGGTGGAGGATGTTTTGCACAGTCTCCTGTGTGGAAGGAGGTTGTGCAAAGGAGTTACGTGCGGAGGTGGCTCGCTGCAAGTGCTGAGTCAGCTCATCCACCTTCTTTTCAATGATTGAGACCTTGTCCAATCGACTAGCCATTAATTCCAGGTCGACTGATGCAGACAGGCCCTGCATCTCATGTGCTCCCTTAAGATTCGTCGCTGCGCGGGTATTCGTCCTATCGAATAATCCCATGGAGTCATTGTTGATGGAGTTCTCGCACATGTTTTCGAGAATCTCCCATACAGTGTCTTCATGTTGACCCATGATGTTTCCTCCGCAAGTTGCATTGACGAAAAGGCGGATGTCCTCACGGAGTCCCTGGTAAAAAGATTGGACTTGCTCCCATTTAGGAACTCCGTGATGGGGGCACTTTCTCATGAGATCCTGAAAACGATCCCATGCCTCATGGAGAGGTTCTCCTGATTGTTGAGTGAAGTGTGTAATCTGATGGCACAAGGCGTTGGTCCGACCAACGGGAAAAAACTTTTTCAAAAACTCGGATTGAAGTTCTTCCCAAGTGTTGATCGGCCGGGTCTGAGTTTGATACCAATGGGCGGCCTTGTCCATAAGAGAAAAGGAGAACATCTTCATGAGAAGAATATCCCGATTTTGCGCATCTGATCCAAAAGTGTGGGCCAGATGCTTTAGCTGTTTGATGTGCTGGAAGGGATCTTCAGAATTAAGCCCATGGAATTTAGGTATAGCATGAATCATGTTGGGCTTTAATTCGGAATCAGGTCCTCCAGTCGGGATTCTGACTCGAGGCTCAATGGCCACTACAGCAGGATTGTAGTGGTCCCGCATCATAGGACGCTGTGGTGGGTGCACGAAGTTTTGGAAGAGGTCATTGAGTCGCTGGAGCTGGTGTTCTAGATTATTTTCTTCCTCAACTGGCTGAGCCATGATGGGGGAAGAAGAAGAACTTGGTTCTGAATCAGAAGAGAGAATAATGTGAGGGTGTTGCTGCACAAACACGGGCGTCGAGGCTTGGCCTTGACGAGAGCGAATTTCTAAAGGAGGTCTTAAGGGTGGTCTTAGGGACCTCCTTCCGTACATGCACTGTTGGAAGAGGTAAGTTTAGAAGGTGCTGGACCCAATCAAGACACCCAAAAATGTGTTGGGTGACTATAGAGGTGCGGGGCAGATGGACCCCTTGATCAGAAAGATCGTCCACCTGAGAATTACCTGGGCAGCCAGAGAGGGAGAGTCCCGCGAAGACCCCTACACGGTAGAGCGTCCCCACGGGTTACAGGGTTTCCCCCACCCGACCTCTCTTGTCACTGCGATTCCAGGTAGACCAGAATGGGGATCTTGACCTCTTAAGTCTACCAATTTTAAGATCAGGGTGCTTAAGGTTTCACTTGAACTTTAGTCTTTTAAGTGCAAAGAGTGACCTAATTTAAGGTTGGTTGACCCAAAGGGTCAACTTTACCTCTTGTTTTCTTTGAGAGCTTTTAGGTCTTGTCTTTTAGGGTTCAAGTGTTTAGAGAGCCAATTGTTTTAGGTTTTCTTTTAAATAGGTATTTTCAATCAATGGTTTAGGCACACTTCTTTTGGATTTTCTCCATTCTTGATTTAAGTAGTGTGTCTCTAAAACCCTACTGTTGAATCTTATGTTGGCTCTACTTGGTCCAATTAGTTCTTTGTTGGGTAATTAGGGCTCAAGCAAGAATGTGTTAGCCCTTAAATACCCTTAATAGTGTGCAGGACTAATGAGTTGAAAACATGCAACTCTTTATGGTTACTAAGTATGGAAGATAGGTTAGCCCTATATTGCTTGTTCTTTTCTTTTCTTACTCTTTAGAGTTTAGGGGTTAATAGCGAGAGGAAAAATTTACCTGTCCTCGGAGTGGTTGTCGTGCGGTTGCTTGTCTTCTTGATTTCCTGTAGTTTTCTGCACAAAAGAGAGGAGATTATCAGAAATTAAAAAGAAACAGGAATGTTTACCTCTAGAATAGCCGTTGCTCCCCGGCAACGGCGCCAAAAATGATAGAGACAGATATAACCGGGTTTTATTGTTATAGCGTTGTAGTATAGCCAGTTATTGCCATCATTTCAAATATATAATTTTTTTTTACTCGGAAAATAAAAGAGTTCCCGAGGTCGAACTCAGGGAGCAAGTTGTATTCTAGGGGTACAAGTTTGTTTTACAAAAATAAAGAAAGAGAGAGAGAAAGAATTTGTTGTCTTTTCTTCTTTTCTCTTTGATTCTCCTCGTCTCAGATCTTCTATTATCTTCTTCTTCTTTATCTGCAGTGGTGATGTTCTTCTTCTTTCTTTCAGCTGTTCCTGCTCTTCCTTTTTCTTCTGCAGAGCGGTCCTGTTCTTCTTCTTTTCCTTTCTTTCTTCTTTTCCTTTCTTCAGATCTTCTTCTCGTGCTTCTCTTCTTTCAGTTCTTCCCTTGTTCTTTTGTGTTCTCCTCTGCCTCGCCTTCTTCTGTTGTTCTTCAGATCTCCTTCTTTCTTCTTTCTTTTTCCTATCAGGACGTCGTCTCTTCTTCTTTCTTCTTTTCCCTTCAGGACGTCGTCTGATTTTCCAATCAGACGACTTAAACCGCTTGTTGCTACAGTGTCTCCCTCAACTTCCTTCTTCTTCCGCGGTCCTTCTTCTTCACCTGTGCCTGCACACTTAAGAGTTTATGTCAGAGGACAAAACCTACTCTACCCTCCCCCCCCGCGTCTCTCTCTCTCAGAATCCGCTCTTGGGAAAGCTCTCCCAGAGCTGCCGGGTAGTCGGGTACGGGTCGCGCCCGGGTCCAGGCCCACCGGCATGTGTGGTGGGCGAGGAGTGCAGGTCAGTCTAAGTCGGGTCGGGTCAGGTCCGCGGGGCGTGAGCGCGGACGAGACCGGGTAACCGGGCGGGTGTAGGGGACCTCACCCCGTGTGCTGAGGCAGTAAGCCTCCAGCACTTTTGCGCCTTATACCGCTGCGCCTCTTCAGACTTTTCCGAGGTGGGACTAAATGTCCCACCCTAATTGAGCGCCCGCAGCGGAGAAAGCAGCGGGCGATCGCGGCTTCACGCGAGGCTTTCGCCCCAGCTGCGAGCCTGATGCTTTGTCGAAACGCCTCGCAAGGTCTGGGAGTCGAATCTGGGCGTGACGCACCTGCAGCTGCAGGCGGAAGCAGCTCCTTCTGCACGGCAATGGCGGCGGAGGTCGGGTGGCCTGTTCACAGCAAAACGGCCTCTCGGCCTAATCAGAAGGTGCCGGGAGCTTCGCTAGGGTGCGGCGAAGCTCGTGTGGGTGGTGGCGAGGCGTGGGGCGGCGTGCAAGGGCTGCCCTAGGTCGGACTGTGGGTCGGAGGATGGGTTTGTTCGGTGGGGTTGCAGAGGGTGATGTGGGGGAAGTGGAAGGGTGGGGGTTGATCAGGATGAGGAGGCGGAGGTTCTGCGGTGGTCGGCGAGCCGTGTGGGTTGCTGAGGTGATGGGAGCGGCTCGCCGGAGGATGGCCGGAGGCGGAGAAGGTGAGGGTGAACAGGAGCGGTCGAGGGTTTAATCAAATAAAAGACAGTGAGGAAAAGAAAGAGGGGGAGATGGGGAGGAGTTCTGACCTAGCTACGGAGACGAAAGGGGCCGGGGCAGGGCGACAGTCGTATCGACTGTCGCCAGAGAAGAAGATGCCCAGGGGAAGGGGCGGCGGCGAGCAGAGAGCCGGAGAGGCGCCAGCTGGGTACGGCGTGGCGTGGGAAGAGCAGGGGAGGAAGTCTCTGCTGCTGGTATTGCGGCAGAGCGAAGAGGAGGAGGAGGAAGAACCGCCGGAGCTGGTGGGCGTCTGTCGGAGTGAGAGGAGAGGAAAGTTGGGGGTTTTCTCCGTCAGATCCGAGCTGCCGAGGTCGGTGGAGCGACGGGGGTATTTATAGGGATCAAAACAGGGAGGAAGGCGGAGGGAGACGACGTGTATCCCTCGCCGGAGGACGCCGGAGATGGAAACCCATACCGTCCGTGCGTTCGCACGGCCGGTATGGTGGGTTACAGCGACCAGGGGGGTGTCCCTGCGACGGCTGACAACGCAGGGCACCCCCGGTTTACTTGCCAGGCTCTCCCCCTCACCCTGCGCGGCGCCATGCTCCGCGCAAGGTCGCCGGAGCATGGTGCTGGCAGGTTTTGCAGGGGGGACCTGAACGCAAAGAACGAAGGAGAGTTAGGGGCCAAAATGCGAGGGTTCAAAAGTTGAGGGCCAAAAAGTAAATATATGAAGACCAAAGTGTAAAGTTGGTCAAGGAGGTTTCTTCTTAGGCTCAAGTTTTTATACATGACTAATTAGGACCTAAGAAATCTGATGGTGAATTTCATTTCTATATTAAACCTTGTTTGACCGGTCAATTTATGCGAAAACCCAAATTAAGTTATTAATTGGGCATGGTTCTCAATGTAGGTCAAAATGGGTTCTGAAGGCCAAATTGAAGGTTCTAAACCCTAGAAATTATTTTTCTATGAATTTTAGAGGGTTTATTCTATTTTTACTTTGCTTCGAACCTCGTGAATTGAAGTGGGTTGTTTTAGGGTTACAGATTATCATTTAGTTTCTTGGAATTGCTGTAGCCCTTGCTAGATCATCTCATCCCACTTTTATTCTTATTAAGTTGCTTTGACCTATGTTTGGGCCCTGAATTACCCTGTATGCAGATTATACTGGTAAAATTGCATTTTTACCCCTTATGACTTGTTTTCTCCTTAAACTCAGAATTCTCTGAGTTAAGCCTTTCCTTGAGTTATGTAGGAGCTTTTATCCTTTGTATTAGGTCAAAATGAGCTAGTTATGGCTCATGATGAGGTTCTCATCACTTGGGTAGAGGGACGGGGGTAGGTTTTTGCTACTGTGTGGCATGTGCAGGGAGGAAGAAGTGACCGAGGCAGCGAACACTTAGCAGCTGAAGAACAGGAAGAGAAGAAAGAAGAGGCTGTGTACCAGTGAAAGGAGAAGTCTTCGCCGAGAAGAGGAAGAAGAAGAAGGAAGACAAGGTAGAAGAGAGAGAAGAACAAAGAAGAGGCCAAGTGAAGACCGCAAGAGATCAGAAGAAAAAGAAGAAGAAAGAAGAAAGGCAAGGCAGGAGAAGAAGGAAGATACAGAAGCAGAAAGGAGAAGAAGAGAGAAAGAGAGATCACATTTAAGACATCTGATATAGAAATCAGACGTCCAATTCTACCTTTTTTTCACAAATCCTTTTTAAAATTCTCTCTTTGAATCAATTATATTTGCATTTAACAGTTGTATTCTTTGGTTTTACAAAGTACTGAGATTGCTCCCCGTGTTCGACCTCGGATACTCTAGTTGTTCAAGTAATAAAATTCTTTATATTTGTTTAAACATTTTGTCGGTTATACTACAACGTAATACGCTTTAAATCCGCACAAAATCGTTGAGAACATTTTGGCGTCGTTGCCGGGGAGCAACGGGCACTTTTAAAGCTTTTGATTACAACTGTTCTATCTAATATCTGACTTAACTTCTCTCTTTTGTTGTGTTCAAGTAGGGAAAGCAAAACAAAAAGGAAAGAACAATAACTGCACAACAGACTCTCCAAGGAGCAGGTAATCTCCATAAGCCCTCTCTCTTAACCCTCTCGCAATCTAAGAAGGAAAAAAAAGGGAAAAATCAACTTAGGGCTACCTATTTCATATTTAGTAACTCATCAAGTTGCCTGATTTTCATTTCAACATATTTTTGTCTGTTCATCCAACTAAGGCAACTAGGGCTAAAACTTTCTTGGTTGAGCCCTAGGTGCTAATTTCTAAGTCAACTAAATTGGACCCACTAGTGCCAAGTTAGGGATTGCAAAGCTAGGGTTTTTAGAGACACATCTTCTCTAAAACAAAGAAACAAACTTTCCAAAAAGAGGTGTGCCTAAACCGTGTTTGAAACGATTTATACAAGAGGAACCCTAAGCAAATCAGGCTGATAATCCATTTGAACCATAAAAGGAAGGACCTAAAAGCTCTCAAAGGAACAAGAGGTGAAGTTGATCCCTTGGGTCAACCAACCTTAATATTAGGTCACTTTTGCACTCAAAATACTTAAAAGTTCAAGTGGAACATTAAGCACCTTGATCTTAAAATAAAAAAGGTAGACTTCAGAGGTCAAGGTCTCCATTCTGGTCTACCTGGAACCACAGTGACAAGAAAGGTCGGGTGGGGGAAACCCTGTAACCCGTGGGGACGCTCTACCGTGTAGGGGTCTTTGCGGGACTCTCCCTCTCTGGCTGCCCTGGTATTTCTCAGGTGGACGATCTTCTGATTTAGGGGTCCATCTGCCCCGAACCTCTATAGTCACCCAACAATTCTTGGGTGTCTTGATTGGGTCCAGCACCTTCTAATCTCATCACATCTTTCAGTGCATGTTTGGTAGGAGGTCCTTAAGACCACCTTTAAGACCTCCTTTAGAAATTCATTCTCGTCGAGGCCAAGTCTCGACGCCCTTGTTTGTGCAGCAACCCCACCACATAAATCTTTCATCTGATTCAGACCCTGATTCTCCTTCTTCTCCCATCATGGCACAACCCATTGAAGAGGAGAATAACCTTGAACACCAACTTCAATGCTTGAACGATCTCTTTCAGAACTTTGTAAACCCACCGCAGCGACCTATGATGCGAGATCACTATAATCCTGCTGCGGTGGCAATCGAACCCCGAGTACGAATCCCAATTGGAGGACCTGACTCTGAACTGAAGCCCAATATGATTCATGCCATACCGAAGTTCCATGGGCTTAACTCTGAGGATCCATTCCAACACAGTAAACAACTCAAGCATTTGGCCCAGACCTTCGGGTCAGATGTACAAAACCGGGATATCCTACTCATGAAAATATTTTCGTTCTCCCTCTTGGACAAGGCTGCACACTGGTATCAGACTCAGACCCGCCCGATCAACACATGGGAGGAATTACAGTCTGAATTTTTGAAAAAATTCTTCCCTGTTGGCCGGACGAATGCCTTGCGCCACCAGATCACTCATTTCACTCAACAACCGCGAGAACCTCTTCACGAAGCTTGGGATCGATTCCTAGATCTCATGCGAAAGTGCCCCCATCACGGAGTTCCTAAGTGGGAACAAGTCTAGTCTTTTTACCAGGGACTCCGTGAGGATATTCGTCTATTCGTCAATGCAACATGCGGAGGAAACATCATGGGCCAACACGAGGACACGGTGTGGGAGATTCTCGAAAACATGTGTGAGAACTCCATAAATAATGACTCCTTGGGCTTATTTGACAGGACGAATGCCCGCACATCGACGAATCTAAGAGGGACACATGAGATGCAGGACCTGTCCACTTCTGTCGACTTGGAACTGATGGACAGTCGGTTGGACAAGGTCTCTATTATAGAAAAGAAGGTGGACGAGCTAACTCGACATTTGCAGCAAGCCACCTCTGCGCAAAACTCTTTTGCACGACCGCCTCTGGCATGGGAAACAGTGCAAAACATATACCACCAACCTGCCAAGGGGATGGACCCATATCCACCCCCGTCTGCCTCTCAGACCGGAGTGACCTCCGATCCCTTCTACTCGAGTTGGGGGAACTCTGAACCCTCGTATTCTGACTTTCCTGAGGTTCCTCAGAACTGCGAGGACCTCAACGCCATCGAGGATGACCCATACTCCAATACCTACAACCCTGGATGGCGAAATCATCCTAACTTTCAGTGGGTGGCAAATTCTCAAAGACCACCATATCAACCCTGTCCACAAGCTCCTCGTCCATATCAGCTGCCTCAGCCTCGGCCCAATCCCACCTACCAATCCGGGCAAAATCAGGATCAACTGACACTTATCCTTCAAACACTGGCTGACATTCAAAAGATGAATGCGGCAATGCAAAAACAGCACAAGGACGAGATCACAGAGGTTCGCAACCAACTGGCCTAGATGGCAAATTCCCGCCAACCTGGCACCCTTCCTTCGCAACCTCTGCCCAACCCAAATAACGTGCCGACCCAGAGGCGCGTTATGAATCCAAATCCAGGCCACGCACAGTTGATTTATCAGGCCCCTGCTACTCCATCACCAGACGGGATGGAGGCTTCAACATCTTATGCAGGATTTCAGCAGCAGCCACCCCTCCTACCTAACCCAAACCAAAATCAGGCCGGATTAAACTCTGTAACAACACGTAGTGGTAAAGCAACACAAGACCCACATTATCTGAACCACTCCAAGCCTGATAATCGCCAAGACCCTAGGGTAGTCATCCAAGATACTACTGTCCCAGATCAAGAACCTGAACCCATTGTTTGCACCTCAAAACACGCTTGTAATAACACCTTCTTGTGCTATTTTCTAGCATTAACATTCCATAATAGGATCCTGTAATCGCATTTGTAAAAACGCTTGCATGCATGCATTTAATCAAGAGAGGAAGAGGAGTGAAACAATGGCTTGCATAGTTACATTTTATCTCAAGTGCCTCCTTGCAAATTCCACCTCTTTTCATTTTTTTCTCTCTTGATTTCTTCTTTTCTTCTTCCCGCGGCTGCACTTCTTCCCGCAGCAGCCGCATGCATTTACTCCACGTCACTTCTCCCTGCCAACGCCGCTCCCTATAGCTGCAACTCGCGCACCCTCTCCCTGCTGCAGCCGGCACGCCACTCTCTCCTCCTCTATAAGAAGCTGCAGCTTCATCCTCGCAAGAGAGGCTGCTGCAGCAACAAAAACCCGTAGCCATCTTCTCCACCGCTTTCCCCGCCCATACGTCGGCCCTCCGTCGAGGAGGCACCCGGTGAGCAGGAGAACCCACTGTGGTGCACACCACCACAGTGGGAGCACCACCGCCCAGCTCTTCGACGAGCCGGTGGGCGTGGTGCATTCCCTCGCTTCGTTTTTTTTCTCTTTAACGCCATTGCCGCCGATCCAAGCTTCGAAGCTTGAAGCCATGGCAGCAGCAGCCCAGCAGCAGCAGCAGTAGCAGCAGGTCCTCCCGCTCCTCCGCGATCGTCCCCGCAGTCGCCCGTCGACTTCGCGCGCGCTTGCAGGGCCATTCCCCGCTCAACCTCCGTCCTGACGTCCCCGCAGTTGCACCTGTAGCCATCCGCCGCGCGCACTGCAGCGGCCGGCTACGGCCTCGTGCCGCCCCCTGCCCTCCTCTGCGACCCTCCGCGACCACCTGCAGACCTCCTCCACGATCGCTCCTCCACGCCTTCGCTCGCCCGTCGCCTTAGCGCATGCTTGCAGGAACCCTACGCGAAGCCGCGCCCGCACCCGCCGTCTTCAGACGTCTGCCTCCGCCTTCAGACGACGCGGCGTCAGACGTCCGCCGGAGGCGGCAGACGTCTTAACTCGCGCATCCGCGATCTCTCGCTCTCCCGCTCTCTCTCTCTGCTGATCTCTCCCGCCCGCTCCCGCTCTCTCTCTCACGTATTCTCTCTCTCTCTCTCTCTCTTTTTTACTCACTAACAGCAACACACACACACACACATTCACCGACGCACACACACCTATACCAACACATACACACACACACACACTTATAGTACTATATATATAAATATATATATACATACATATATATATATATATACATAGTATATCTATATAGTTATGTATACATACAGATATATATAATATATATATATATATATATAATATATATATATCTACTTATATATACATCTATATACTTATACATATACTTATATATATTTAGACATATATATCTATATACATATATATATACATATATATATAGTAATATATATATATACTTATATACATATATATACACATATATATCTATACATATATAACTATACATTTACATATATATATAGATATATTTACTTATATACATACATATGTACATATATTTTCATGTTATTTATTATACGCTGTATCGCGGGAATATCTGCACCAGTTGCTGATATTCCCTGATACACGCGTACAAAAAAAGCGTGGTCCCATACATCATCCATCCTCCATCCACACTCCACGCGGCACCTAGTCGTGTTGGTTGCGTCTCTCTAGACGTCGACTGACTCGACATAGTGCTACACTCCATCGCCACCTCCACCCCCACCCCTTTATATATATACTACATATATATATATATATACATACTATATTTACTTTCTGTCTATTTGCTTTTCTGTTAGTAAAAAGATAAAAAAAATACATAAAAAAGAAAAGATAATCTTTGACTTGCAGGTACCTCATCTTGCGAGTAGCAAGACTTGTTTTGGGACTCTGTTTGGCTAAAAGCCAAGGACACAATTTTGAGGGTGTGCCTCGAGAACAAGGATTACCATAAAAAAACCTAAATAAAAAAAAACACCAAAAACACAATAAACGAACTGAAGAGACGCGTTTTAAGGAAAACGTAGAAACTCGTCTTTAACCCCACTTCCCTGTGTTCGACCCTGGGCTTGAAAGTGATAAGATAAAATCAATTAGGCCAGGTTAAAAATTTTGTAAAGAGATGGTTAGGTCCAAATTAGGTTAACCACTATACACATTTCAACGATAAAAATATCATATTAACAACCTATTCGAGCCGACCCATCACACTTTTCTGGCGCCGTTGCCGGGGAGGTGCGCCTTCGAGTAAGTTTCTATCCAAATCCTTTCAATTTTTCTCTTCCCTCTTCACAGGTATTGTTGTTTTTGGTGTGCAGGTGAACTTGGTGGAAGGAGAAGGAAAGCAGACGAAGTCGGGAACGAGGGCAGATCCAAGGCGGGAACGAGAGCGTGAAGACGCCGACACCGCATTGGAGCTTCGCACACGTTGCCAAACCAATAGGTTTTCTCTTTCTTAGCAAACTAGGGTTAGCTTGCCACCCAGAAAAGAAAAAAAAAATAATTAGAAAATCTTCTTGGGATTTCTTGGGGCAAGTGGATTAAAATTCACTTGTTTGATTGGTTGTATTCACTCCCACTGCCCCGGGATTTCCCGCCACACTTCGCATAGCGAAAATCCGAGAATCTTGATTCTTGGATTTCTCGCCGAGGGAAGTATTCTTTGAGGCAAAGAAAAAGATTACTTATATCCCTCTTTTGCCTCACTTATCTTTAATTCAGGATCACATTTTTGGTGGGGAGACTTGGAATTGAGTTGATTCCAACCCCACCACGACTTTTCAAACTTGCCTGTGATTCGATCCTGAATACTTCAACCCCAACAATTTTATTTTCTTTATCTTTTGGTTGAAGCCTTGTGTGTGGAAATCATTTCTGGTGATTGGGAGCACTTGAATTGAAGTGCTTTGGCTCCCTGTCACATTGATATAAAACTGATTCGTGCATCCACACTTAGAAATCTCCATTTAGGGTAGCCCATTGCATTTTAGCATGCATTAACTAACTGATAATTGAAGAAGGGTTTCTTGGGTTTTAGAAGGAAAACCCGTATTTTTGCAAAAATCCGGAGATTGGTTGAATAGGTAATTCAGCAAAATCCTAAAATTCATACTACTTAAGGCTGAACTCTAAAAACCATTCGCCAATAAAAACTTCAATTCGGGGAGATTTCCCCGTTGCATGCTTGTTCTTACACACTCTTAAAATCAATCACTTGGGCATTACCCGTAAACAACGCCCTTCACATTCCAAAAGCACTTGACCCTAAGCCTCTAATTAAAACTGGTAGTAACTTGACCCTTACTAAGGATTGGAGGTCTAACTACCTGCGTGTAGCGACTACGTGCTGGTGAGAGTTCCCGCGTGCTATCGGGTGTCTTAGACTAGGGCAAACGGCCTTTCAATCTAGCCCGGTGGTTCCGCGGTGCTCTCATTTGGTTCCGTAGTTCGTGATAGTAGGTAACTTAGATCTTTAAGTCTAAGGGCACACTGTAGAGGTTAGGAACTTGACTGTATTGATTTGTAATCAAGTGTACCTTTGCGGCGTCATTTCTCTCATCCCTTTTCCCTTCTCATCTCCCCAATTCTTCCTACGGTAGTGCATGTTTGGGAGGAGGTCACAAAACCCTGAACTATTTGAATTGACTGATAAATCTAGAAAACAAGTTGAATCGTCCTCCTCCACAAACATGGCTGCACGCCCACCCCCAAATCCCGAGGGAGGAAACCGCCCTCAGAACCCACCAGGTGGTGGAGCCTTAGATCCCATAACCCGCCTCCAAGCCCAAATGGAAATGTATAATGAGCAAATTGAAGCCATTTGGGAAACATTGGAGGAAATGCAGAACCCTCCCGAACGGGAGGAGCCTAGGTCTCTTAGCTCTTATCAGAATCCCGCTGCTACAGAGACCATAGGACAAATTCGGGTCCCCATGGGCGGGGACGACTTTGAATTAAAACCAAACATAATTGGCCTAATCAATTTTCACTTTCATGGTCTTGCAAGTGAAGACCCATTTCTCCACTTGGAAGACCTAACCCGACTTGCTGAAACCGTTAAACCAAGAAATGTCGGGTTATCTATAGTCCTCATGAAGATGTTCCCGTTTTCATTACGGGATAAAGCGTCGCAATGGTTACACACCCTTGGGAGAACCATCCACTCTTGGGAAGAGATGCGAACAGCGTTTCTCAAGAAGTTCTTCCCAATCGGGCAGACCAATGCGCTTCGCCGTGCTATCACTTCATTTACGCAACAAAACGGCGAACAATTTCATGAGGCATGGGAGAGGTATAACGACCTCCTCAGGAAGTGTCCGCACCACGGTCTGCCTAAGTGGCATATAGCCCAGATTTTCTACTATGGGCTAAATGAGACTTTGAAGCAGATTGCAGACGCTTCTTGCGGAGGGAACTTTATGAATAAAGACGAGAATGGAGCATTCTAGCTGTTTGAAAATATGAGTGAAAACTCGATGAACAATGCTTCCATTGTCGCCTTTAATCGTACCAGCCAGCCCCGAAATGTCCACGAAGTTGACACGGTACCCTCCCATTCATCCACTGATCTAAGCCTTATTGCACAAAAACTGGATGAAGTCTCCATCGTGCACAAGAAGCTGGACGAGCTTCTGGCCAACCCCACCCGATCTATGGCAAACACCACCTCTTCACCACTTCGTCACAATTCAAGTTCTTCTAATACCAGGATTATCCCGAGAAACCCCGTTAGACCTTCCTTACCGAGTGTCGCACCAAGCGACTCAGTAAGTCATGTGGAACTGGCTTCTGCGAGCCAATATTTCGACACGGAGGACCAAGCCTCCGTGTGCTCGGACGCATATCTACATGCGGATGCATCTTCTGGCATAGAAGACGCTTGCGCCCTGGGGAACAACCCGTTCTCTGCCACTTATAACCCTGGGTGGCGTAATCATCCGAATTTCGCATGGTCCAACAACCCGCAACGCCAAAACCCCACTGGTGGACCAGGGCGATCATCCACACCCGTCATCCCAAGGGCCCAGTCTAATCCTATGGAAAATCCGCCATCAGGTCCTTGCGTACAGAAAACCAAACACGCATCAAAGCCTCTTGATAAATTGATGCGAATGATGACGGAAATGTCAAAGCGCCATAAAGAGAACATGACCTCTCTTCAGCATTTGGCGCAGCAGAATGCTGAGATCAGTCAACTAAGCATGGCGACTCGATCTCAGGGCACTCTTCCCGCCCAACTTATTCCAAACCCACAAAACTTCGTACCCTGTGATCCGCAACCACAGGTACAACCTTCTCAGGAACAGTTTCGAATTTTGCAAGCTCCGAGTATTCCTCCGGGATTTCAGGTTAATCCCACTGCAACACCGCACTCTTATGCTGATAGTGATTACATCAAGGATGACACGCTTGACGAGGACATGACTATCATTACGTGTATCGAGCTAATTGGAGCTGATTCAGACTGCTGAGAATTACCTGACGACTGCCTGACCAACACAAACTGTGACGTTCCCCAATCCCTCCCCATTCCCGTACCTTCTCCTGACCAGACTTCTAAAGAGGTTTTCTCCGCTTCCCATACCTCGTGGTCTGAGTCATCGCCGGGCTGCTCACCGCCGGTCCGCACTATGGAAGATCGGATTACCCTTTCTTTCCCGCCAAATCAGGCGGATTTGCAACTCCACACTGGGACCTTGAGCCCACATCTTATTCACCAGGGCTATTCCCTTTTGGATCCATCTATCCAAAAAGCCCCTCTTCTTGGCCAATCTAAGGGCCAACTTCCTCTTCCTGATCTGTTTTCTGATCCGCCTGGGACACTCTCGTCCTAGAAAACGCCAAATCTCTCACCATCCACCATCACTTTTCACACCTCTATCGCAATCACTTCACTTTTCTCTTCACCACCCACCATCCACCCACCCTTCCACCCTGATCTATACCCTGAACCTCAGCTCTTGTTACCCGATCTTCCATCCTTTCTTTGCCTTTCCCTACATGCATATGAGGACATAGCATTGTTTGGCATGGGGGGGTGATAGGCGTCCATAGGATCCGGGTATGTTATGGTATCATACAGTTCCCACCTATTTATAAATATGCAAGAAAAAGAAAAAAGAAGAAAAAAAAAAATATATATATATAATAATAATAAATGGTGTTTAGTAATGATTTGAAAGTTGAAACAAAAAGGCAATAAGTGTTTATGGATATTCAACCTCTGTTTCGAAGACTTTCCAGGCCACAAAAGCTTGATTCACTCAGGCTCGGCTTAATTCACTTAAAGCATTGACAAAATAGATCAAGATCTCTCCTAACTAAGGATGTATTCTTGTACCTGAGACACAAGTACAAGATTCGTTGGTTTACTTTTACTTGAGAGCTTAAGTAAACTTGGTTCACACTACACATATCAGGAAAGACCAGGTGAACATAAGATCCAACCCTAGTGTTCATTAGGGAAGGTGGAGTCCTTACCTGTGCACGCAGGTAGACTTTTTATCCCAGGCTTTAGTCTTGTGTTTAGGAGCGACTCTTTCCACCAAAAAGAAACTCTCCTACCAAAAAGAAAAAAAGTGTGCTCTTTCAAAATGTGTTGTAAGAGATATACTGACATATGTTTCAAAAAAAAAAGAAAAAAAAGAGTTGTCAAAAAAAAAAAAAAAAGATGTTGCAAAAGAGTCAGTATATCTCATAAATGTCTGTATAATTTGTTTTTCGGTGAGCCAAAAAAAAAAAAAAAAATCAGAAAATGGGAGTTGAGTTTTCCGTCATCATCTTAAGGGTCAATCCGAAGACATGAGCTGAAACTGGGACCAACCTGTACTTAAAAATTCGTGAAACCCTGGATTGAGTCTTAATGTTCATCTGGTCAGTCTTGATCCTTCACTATGCACAAACCATAACCTCTTGAGCTCTCAAGTACGGCAAAAACCTCCTGGGTCCTGGAAATCGTACTTAAGGTTTAAATATCAAGAGTCCTGGTTAGTTGAGAGATGATCGATGTCATGTGAGACTTAAAGTACTGGTAGTCTACTTTACAATTGGTTCTCACAATATTCGATAATAAACACACCTATATCACCTCAGAAGAAAATCTTCAGCTTAAGATTATTTCTAAATACTATTTTGCTAGGGACTAGCAAAAGATAGGCATGGGGGTATATGTTTGCACCTCAAAACACGCTTGTAATAACGCCTTCTTGTGCTATTTTCTAGCATTAACATTGCATAATAGGATCCTGTAATCGCATTCGTAAAAACGCTTGCATGCATGCATTTAATCAAGAGAGGAAGAGAAGTGAAACAATGGCTTGCATAGTTACATTTTATCTCAAGTGCCTCCTTGCAAATTCCACCTCTTTTCATTTTTTTCTCTCTTGATTTCTTCTTTTCTTCTTCCCGTGCTTACACTTCTTCCCGCAGCAGCCGCATGCATTTACTCCACGTCACTTCTCCCTGCCAACGCCGCTCCCTATAGCTGCAACTCGCGCACCCTCTCCCTGCTGCAGCCGGCATGCCACTCTCTCCTCCTCTATAAGAAGCTGCAGCTTCATCCTCGCAAGAGAGGCTGCTGCAGCAACAAAAACCCACAGCCATCTTCTCCACCGCTTTCCCCTCCCATACGTCGGCCCTCCGTCGAGGAGGCACCCGGCGAGCAGGAGAACCCACTGTGGTGCACACCACCACAGTGGGAGCACCACCGCCCAGCTCTTCGACGAGCCGATGGGCGTGGTGCATTCCCTCGCTTCATTTTTTTCTCTTTAACGCCACTGCCGCCGCTCCAAGCTTCGAAGCTTGAAGCCACGGCAGCAGTAGCCCAGCAGCAGTAGCAGGTCCTCCCGCTCCTCCACGACCGTCCCCGCAGCCGCCCGTCGACTTCGCGCGTGCCTGCAGGGCCATTCCCCGCTCAACCTCTGTCCTGACGTCCCCGCAGTTGCACCTGTAGCCGTTCGCCGCGCGCACTGCAGCGGTCGGCTACGGCCTCGCGCCGCCCCCTACCCTCCTCCGTGACCCTCCGCCACCACCTGCAGACCTCCTCCACGCTCGCTCCTCCACGCGTTCGCCCGCCCGTCGCCTTCGCGCACGCCTGCAGGAACCCTACGCGAAGCCGCGCCCGCACCCGCCGTCTTCAGACGTCTGCCTCCGCCTTCAGATGACGCGGCGTCAGACGTCCGCCGAAGGTGGCAGACGTCTTAACTCGCACGTCCGCGATCTCTCGCTCGCCCGCTCTCTCTCTTTCTGCTGATCTCTCCCGCCCGCTCCCACTCTCTCTCTCACGTATTCTCTCTCTCTCTCTCTTTTTTACTCACTAACAGACACACACTCACAGCAACGCACACACACACACATTCACCGACGCACACACACCTATACCAACACATACACACACACTCACACACTTATTGTACTATATATATAAATATATATATACATACATATATATATATATATATACATAGTATATCTATATACTTATGTATACATACACATATATATAATATATATATATATATATAATATATATATCTACTTATATATACATCTATATACTTATACATATACTTATATATATATAGACATATATATCTATATACATATATATATACATATATATATAGTAATATATATATATATATACTTATATACATATATATACACATATATATCTATATATATATATATCTATACATATATACCTATACATTTATATATATATATATAGATATATTTACTTATATACATACATATGTACATATATTTTCATGTTATTTATTATACGCTGTATCGCGGGAATATCTGCACCAGTTGCTGATATTCCCTGATACACGCGTACAAAAAAAGCGTGGTCCCATACATCATCCATCCTCCATCCACACTCCACGCGGCACCTAGTCGTGTTGGTTGCGTCTCTCTAGACGTCGACTGACTCGACATAGTGCTATACTCCATCGCCACCTCCACCCCCACCCCTTTATATATATACTACATATATATATATACATACTATATTTACTTTCTGTCTATTTGCTTTTCTGTTAGTAAAAAGATAAAAAAAATACATAAAAAAGAAAACATAATCTTTGACTTGCAGGTACCTCGTCTTGCGAGTAGCAAGACTTGTTTTGGGACTCTGTTTGGCTAAAAGCCAAGGACACAATTTTGAGGGTGTGCCTCAAGAACAAGGATTACCATAAAAAAACCTAAATAAGAAAAACACCAAAAACACAATAAACGAACGGAGGAGACGCGTTTTAAGGAAAACGTAGAAACTTGACTTTAACCCCACTTCCCTGTGTTCGACCCTGGGCTTGAAAGTGATAAGATAAAATCAATTAGGCCAGGTTAAAAATTTTGTAAAGAGATGGTTAGGTCCAAATTAGGTTAACCACTATACACATTTCAACGATAAAAATATCATATTAATAACCTATTCGGGCCAACCCATCACCCATCCTAGAGGAACCAGCTAGGATCCCATTTCCTGAGGCCTTGACCAAAGGAAAAAGGACAACCAAACCTGTGGCTCCTGAGGAGGATCTGGCCAAGCTCTTTGAACAGGTCCAGATAAACATCCCGTTGATGGATGCAATTCGCCACATACCGGCTTACGCAAGATTCTTGAAAGACATATGTACACCTAAACATAAGCCGCGAACCAAGGATGGGAATCCGATCGTACTGTCAGAGCAAGCCAGCTCTGTCATCTTGAGCAAACTCCCTCCCAAGGCTAAAGACCCAGGAACTCCCTTGATTTCTTGTAAAATTGGTGAAACCTAACTTGATAGAGCCCTACTAGACCTAGGTGCCTCCATAAATTTAATACCTACATCCCTCCTTGACCACCTTGAAGAATCTGAACTTAAACCCACTGAGGTGACATTGCAGTTAGCCGATCGATCCATCAAGTCACCCAAAGGAATACTCGAGGATGTCATTGTTAGGGTACGAGATTTTTATTTCCCAGTGGACTTCATAGTACTGGACGTGGATGCACCTAAGAACCCAAGGGACACACCAATCATATTAGGGAGACCCTTTTTGGCCACTGCTAGGGCCAATATAAATTACGAAGAGGGCCAGATAGAATTAAAATTTGGGAATCAAAATCTGAAGATTGACATTTTCAAGGCCCAACAAGGGATTAATTGCGGGGTTATAGAGGAAATTTGTGATGTCGAAGCCGTGGTTGAGGAACTGCATATAGAGGACAACCTGATTATTCCTGATCAACCACTAGAGAATCAAAAACCGCTAACAGAGGAGTGCGAACATGATCTAGACACACCTATTACTCCTACCATTGCTCCCGATACAAACCCCGAACCACCCGCTGCTGCTGACAATCCTGTCATGGAACTCAAGCCCCTTCCCGAACATCTGAAATACGTCTTTTTGGATTCAAATCAGATGTTTCCTGTAATTATCAATTCTCGACTCACACCTGATCAGGAACTCCATTTGATTTCTGTTCTCCAGCAACATCGTAGAGCCATTGGATGGACTCTAGATGATTTGACTGGTATAAGCCCTTCATACTGCACACATAGAATCTACACAGAAGAAGGCTCACGACCTTCAAGAGAAATGCAAAGATGCCTAAACCCTAACATACAGGAGGTCGTGAAAAAGGAGATCATAAAGTGGTTAGATGCAGGGATCATCTACCTGATCTCCGACAGTCGTTGGGTGAGTCCAATACAAGTGGTGCCCAAGAAGGCAGGACTTACCATCATCACGACTGAAACCGGAGAAGTCATTCCTACCCGAATAGCAAATTCGTGGAGAGTCTGCATTGATTACAGAAGACTAAATTCCTCCACGAAGAAAGATCATTTCCCACTACCGTTTATTGATCAGATCCTCGAGAAACTAGTGAGAAATAGATTCTTCTGCTTTCTGGACGGGTACTCCGATTACAATCAGGTAGCAATCCATCTAGAGGACCAAGAAAAGACCACATTCACCTGCCCCTTCGGGACGTACGTGCTTCGAAGGGTGCCATTCGGTCTCTGCAATGCACCTGCAACTTTTCAGCGGTGCATGCTTGCCATATTCTCAGATATGGTAGGTGATTATATGGAAGTCTTCATGGATGACTTTTCAGTTTTTGGACAATCATTTGACGATTGCCTCCAACACTTGGTCCATATACTCAGGCGGTGCATCGAGGTGAATTTGGTTCTTTCCTGGGAAAAGAGCCATTTCATGGTGCCTGAGGGAATTGTCCTGGGACATTTAATCTCGGAGAAAGGCATCCAAGTGGATCGAGCTAAGGTTAACCTGATTTCCAAGCTCCCTATGCCTAGCTCGATTAAGGACATCCGATCTTTTTTGGGGCACATCGATTTCTACCGTCAATTCATCCCTGATTTCTCAAAAATCGCACGCCCCCTGACCAATCTTCTCTCCAAGGATGTGCCTTTCAAGATTTCCAAGGAATGCACTCAAGCATTTGAGATCCTACGTGACCGAGTCACCCAAGCCCCAATCCTACAGTCCCCTGATTGGTCTCAACCCTTTGAGATCATGTGCGATGCATCTGACTTCGCTGTAGGAGCGGTTCTGGGCAGAAAATTGATGGGAAACCTATGGTCATTTACTAGCTAGCAAAACACTGGATGAGGCTCAGCGTAACTATACGGTTACTGAGAAAGAGCTGCTGGTCGTAGTATTTGCCTTGGAAAAATTCAGATCATACCTTCTGGGTTCCCGTGTTATCATATACTCGGATCACACAGCTGTGAGGCATCTCCTTGCAAAGAAGGATGCGAAACCTCGATTAATCCGATGGACCTTGTTGTTGCAAGAATTTGACCTCGAGATTCAGACAATGCGGGAAAGCACAATGTGGTAGGTGATCACTTGTCCCACCTTCCTTCTGAAATTATTGATCCTTCCGGACCTATTACAGAACATTTCCCTGATGAGCACCTCCTGACTATCAGTACAAGTCTTCCATGGTTTGCCGATATAGTTAATTACCTGGCATCACATCAGATTCCGCCCGATTGGCCAAAGGCCAAAAAGGACAAATTGCGCTCTGATGCCAAGTATTACCTATGGGAAGACCCGTATCTATTCCACATTGGTGCTGATCAGATAATCCGACGATGCGTCACGGAAGTGGAAATCAAAGACATACTCTCATTCTGCCATGACCAGGCATGCGGTGGACATTTTTCTAGACATAAAACCGCATCGAAAGTCCCCCAGTGTGGCTTTTACTGGCCCACAATTTTCAAGGATGCATACGATCACTGTAAGGCATGTTCCCATTGCCAGACTCTGGGCAACATGAGCCATAGAGACATGATGCCACTACAGCCGATCTTGGTATGCGAAATTTTTGATATTTGGGGGATTGATTTCATGGGACCCTTTCCGACCTCAGATGGCTTCGAATACATCTTACTCGCAGTTGACTATGTTTCCAAGTGGATAGAAGCCATTCCGACCCGAACCAACAATCATAAAGTCGTTATAAAATTCCTTCATCAAAACATTTTCTCGAGGTTCGGGATTCCGCGTGCTATAATTTCCGACGGAGGGACCCATTTTACAAACGCTCAGTTCAGGTCACTGATGACCAAATACAGGGTGTCACACTGAATCTCTACTCCTTACCACCCCCAAACTAATGGTCTAGCTGAGCTATCTAACCGAGAGATCAAGAAGATCCTTCAGGTTACTGTTCGACCTGATAGAAAAGATTGGTCTTCTCGGCTTCCGGAAGCATTGTGGGCCTATAGGACCGCCCACAAGACCCAATTAGGAATGTCTCCCTTCAAACTAGTGTACGGGAAGTCATGTCACCTTCTCGTCGAATTGGAGCATAAGGCCTATTGGGCAGTACAGACCTGTAATCTCGACCTTTCTAAGGCTGGAACCCACAGAAGACTTCAAATGAGCGAGATCGATGAATTACGCCACGACGCGTATGAGAACTCGCGAATTTACAAAGAACGGGTGAAAGCTTTTCACGACAAACACATTTCTAGAAAGGTCTTTCATCCTGGTCAAAAAGTTTTACTCTTTGATGCCCGACTCAAATTATTCCCAGGAAAGCTAAGATCCAAGTGGGTCGGACCCTACCTAGTCCGACAAATCTTCGAAAATGGAGCCATTGAAATCAGCCCACTCAGCCACGATTCTGAACCCTTTGTCGTGAACGTTCAATGACTCAAGCCGTTCGTTGACATGACCGATATAGATTTGGCTGAGTCATCCTTTACCCTCCATTCCTCTTGAGCTCATTGCGCCCAGCCGATGGCGTAAAACTCAACGCTTAATGGGAGGCAACCCGTCATTCTTTGAAAAACCTGAAACCGTTTCTGACATCTCTATGCGGAACTCATATTGCACTTTAGGGTTCATCCATTAGAACAGCCGACTTCACCTCAGGTATACCTACCCGAGATTAGAAATCGTTCTCAACAAGTCACTTCGACCCATTCACTCACCACACACCTGTCCTAATACTTGAACTAAGCTGAATTCGAACCCACCTAATTTACAATGGGGACATTGCAAATCTTAGGCATGGGGGGGATATGAAAGTGCAAAATGTCAGAAAATTCATATCAAGAAAGGGTTTCACAAAAAAAAAAAAAAAGAGACTTGATAGAGGGGAGGAACAATTCAGGGTCATACAAATGAGAGGAGAAAAAGAAAGAAAAATGACAAAAAGGAACACAAAATGAAAATGAAAAGAAATAGTCATTAGTAAAAGGTTAAGGGGTTAACTGAAGTTCTAGACCAAAAAAAGAAAAAAAGGAAAAGAAAAGTGCTATGGAGACATAACAAGAGATTAGCGGGAACGCTGGTCTTAGGCCTCTTGGGCTAGATTTGTTAGCTTAAAAATTCGCGTATCTGTTAAAATCTGGATAATCCTCAAGAGGTTGAGGAAAATGCGAAACTTAAGTATTAGGTCTAAGGCTTAGGAAGTATTCGGCCTCGTTAACTGACCTCCGGTTTGCGGGATTCGGTAACCTAAGCACCCAAATTCACACACAGTATGGTTCAGTGCGCATAAACATCCAAATCATGCGAAAAGCGTTTAATGTTCTGAAAAAGTCACCTAGATTAGGAGCGGTCAATCAACACAAATTGATTTGATGAGTTCCCAGTGCGGAGAGGCGGGAAAGTCCCCTCGAAGATGCGTAACAACATATCATCTCCTCGGTGCTTGTCTCTTAGGATATTTAAATATCCTACTGGGGGCATGTAAGCACTCTGTTGGTTCAGATACCATGGGCGGCATTATCACGAAATGTCGATCGCCAGGGTCTGGATTCGGCCACGGAACGCCATGGGCGGGATTATGTCGAAATCTCGAAAGCCAGGGTTCAGGGGTTGCCATGGGCGGGATTATCTCGAAATCTCGAAAGCCAGGGACCCTTAAGGATTGATGATGGGGACGAGGAATCCGATACAGACCATGTTGAGAAGCTAATCCGAAGCTAGAAACAAAAAGAAAAGAGAGAGAAAAGCTCTCCAAACAAATAAATCTTCTATCTCTCTCTTACAAAAAAACGCACTGTAAACTGAACTTAGGCTAAAAATGTCTCAAGCACGGGTGCTTAAACCACGGAGTCCAACAAACCCTAGGATAGTTTCTGTGGGCCGTAGAAACCTTTGCGGAGGACTGAGGCTAAAGCAGAACAGGTTCGGATTTTGGTTGGTACTTGAATACCTCCAGGCCTATTGTCGGCATTCCTACCTAATCGCAAAAGAAGAAGCACTTATCATTATTGACAGACATTCAGGGTCTAGAACGAAAGTTAAAACCTTGAAATTTTGCTAAGGGACTAGCAAAAGCTAGGCATGGGGGTATGATGAGAGCCTCATCATGAGCCATAACAAGCTCATTTTGACCCAATAAAGAAGATAAAAGCTCCTACATAACCTAGAAGAAGGCTTAACTGAAGGAACAAGTGCTCTGAGAAGAAAACATGAAATAAAGGTTAAAACTGCAATTTTTCCATTGCAGTACATAAACGGGATTTCTCAGAAGCAAAACATAGGTCAAATGGTCCAAATAAGATAAAAAAAGGGTTGAGTCAATCAGAAATGGGTTTATGTGCAATCTAAGAATTAAATGACACTTGGTAACCCTAAAACTGACCCGCTTAAAATAACAAGGTTCCGGTTAGGATAAAAATCGAGTAAACCCTCTAAAAATCATGGAAAAACATCCTCTAGGGTTTAGAACACTTAATTTGGCCTTTGGAACCTAGTCTGACCAGGATTAGGGACCTAGCTCCTCAACTAACTAAATTTGGGTTTTTACGCAAAATGTCCAGTCAAATGAGGTCAAACCTGAAATCCAACTTCTCCATTGGATTCCCTAGGTCCAAATTAGGTTTATACAAAAATTTGGACCTTAGGAGAGGTCATCTTGACCTACTTTGCAATTTAGTACACCCAAATCACAAATAGGTCCCTATCTTTTGAATAACCTTGCAAAGAGCCCCCCAAGTTCTTTGCCCCCTTTGCAATCCGGTCCTGCCGCCATTGTTAGGGCAGAACCGAGCTTCGGCGAGGTTCAGAGAGGGATTTCTATCTAATCCCTCAGAGATTCCCTCCCAGAAATGGAAGGGGGATTCTCTGAGGAATTCCCTTCCTTATAAAGCCAATTACAATCGCTGGTGTGAACCCAATCTCTCGTGCGAACGCACGAGAGATTTGGGTATCCACCTTCCTTCCAACTCCGGCAAGTCGGCAGACCTAATTGCACGCTCTCCACGCGCTGATAGGAGCGGCCAGCACCTATAAAACACCCCCCAGACCCTGCCGCAGGACCCAAGCTTGATTTTGACGGAGATCCCCTCAAAATTCCCTCTCTCCCATCTCCTGCCAAACGACCTGCAAGCTCTGGCGACCTCCTCCCCTCCTCGTCGCTCTGCTGCCATACCAGCAGCAGAGTCCTCTCCGCCTCTTCCTCCCGCGTCGCGCTGTACCCCGCGCATGTGCTCCTGACCTCATCTTCGTCGCCGCTTCCTCCCTCAGGGTCTTTCTTCCCCGACGACGGCAGTTACTAGCCATCCTCTCCACCGCCTCCCTTCCTTCCAGACAACCCCAGATACATTCTCCATCCTCTCCTCTTTCTTTTCCCCCTACTATTTTACTTGATTACCCCTCGACAGAACCTAACCGCCTCCATCGTTCTCGCCTCCAACCGCCCTCTGGCGAGCTGCCCACACCACTCCGCCCCTCCACACGGCTCGCCAACCCCCTCGTGAGCTTCGCCTCACCACCAGGAACCCATTCCACCCCATCACTGCCACTCCAGACCTCCACAAGCACCCCCCGACCAACCCACCATCTCCGGCCACAGGTTGACCTAGGCACGCATGCCTAGGCCGACCTGCAACCTGCAGCATCGCCCAATGCCTTAGCCGTGCTACAGCGAAGGTTTCCAGCTATTCTGATTCGGCCAATGGGCCATTCTATTGGATGTCAGGTGTACGCTCCGGCTGCCATTAACAGCCGAAGCAGCAAGGAGTTGGAGCAGCTTCGGGCATCAGGCTTCCCACGCTGCAGGTGCAGCAGACTCTCGCGAAGGTCGCGAAGCGAACGAGGCCAGCCAGTCGCACAGAGGAGCCATCAGCTTGGGCAATCGAGTGACGAAAGCTCTGCGGGCACGCGTGAAGGCAAGACCAACCAGATAGTCCCACATCGTGGGATTGCAAAACTCAGGTATCCTATAAATTGTTTTTGTGTTTTCTTCTTACTACCTCCGTAAGCACAGGGGTGAGGTCCCTCACTGCCCCCACACGCCTCGTCCGCGGCTTGATCTCGCGGATCTGGCGGATCCGACCCGACCTAAACCTACGCACTCCTCGCGCATCACCACTTGCCGGTGCGCCTGGTCCCGGGTGCGAATCCGACCCGACTACCCGTGTGGCTCTGGGAGAGCGTGCTTGAGTGAACTGGTTGACAAAAAGAGAGACGCTTGGGTAGAGGGACGGGGGTAGGTTTTTGCTACTGTGTGGAGTGTGCAGGGAGGAAGAAGTGACCGAGCAGCGAACACTTAGCAGCTAAAGAACAGGAAGAGAAGAAAGAAGAGGCTGTGTAGCAGTGAAAGGAGAAGTCTACGCCGAGAAGAAGAAGAAGAAGAAGAAGAAGAAGGAAGACAAGGCAGAAGAGAGAGAAGAACAAAGAAGAGGCCAAGTGAAGACTGCAAAGAGATCAAAAGAAAAAGAAGAAGAAATAAGAAAGGCAAGGCAGGAGAAGAAGGAAGGTACAGAAGCAGAAAGGAGAGGAAGAGAGAAAGAGAGATCACATTTAAGACGTCTGATACAAAAATCAGATGTCCAATTCTACTTTTTTTTCACAAATCCTTTTTAAAATTCTCTCTTTGAATCAATTATATTTGCATTTAACAGTTGTATTCTTTGGTTTTACAAAGTACTGAGATTGCTCCCCGTGTTCGACCTCGAATACTCTAGTTGTTCGAGTAATAAAATTCTTTATATTTGTTTAAACATTTTGTCGGTTATACTACAACGTAATACGCTTTAAATCCACACAAAATCATTGAGAACACGCGCTCAACGCTTAAGATGCATCTCTACCAACTCTTTGTGCACCCGCCAGGCGCATGCGATCGCGCGTCCACGCCGCGAGTTCAATCGCGCGTGAACGCAATGGGGCGACCGTCCAATCTCCATCTGACGCTCCACGCACCTCAATTGCCTGCGCCTTCCAGCCCCTCGCCGCGACACGATCCCGTGCCTGCCGCTCGCGAAAGCACGCTCGACCGCTGCGCTATGGGGTGTGGATGGTCGAGCAGACGCTTTTAAGCGAGAGCGACCACAGCCGTTGGATTAAGATCCAACGACGGAGAGCGATCGGGCGCGGGGCCTTCACAAAATGCAAGCGGCCGTTTCGGCGACTAAGATGGTGCCACATGGAACCATCTTGGCCGTCCATCTTCTGGAAGTTGTAGATGGTGCCACGGATGTCGGATTGACTTGATTTTTGTGTTGTTGGGCTACGATCGTCGATCCGAATTCATCCGTGCGGTCGGATCTGTCATCTAAAGTGCGGATTTGCACCATCCTAGCCCTTGATCTTTTATGGTTCCTGGGTCACTAACTAATGCTACGGATGCCTGATTAGGGCGATCTTGGAGTCGTTGAACTCCAATCATCGCCCTGATCACATCCATACGGTTAGATCTTTGATCCAAGGCTCCGATAAAATGTTTGCCCTATTCAAGCACATAAAAGGAGACAATTAACCTCCATTTTATTCAAACTACTCTAAATGCAAGATGATGCATGTTATGCAATATTTATATCATGAAATGTAATCCTATGCCTAAGAACATGCAAAAATAGACATTTTAAGTAGTGTAAATATGTTTACATCGTACCCCCATGCCTATCTTTTGCTAGCCCTAGCAAAAACTATATGCTATTTATAAAAGAATTAGGTTGGATTATTTGGACCTGAGTTATTTTCAATTATTAAGAAATTGTCTACTTAGGAACTGAACTTTCAAGCCCTCACCTTATTGAAAGAAAAATTTCTTTTTCTCTTTTTACTCTTTTCTAATTTTTTTTTTGAATTTTCAAATTTTAGGGTTTAAGAGTGGCTTTCTACGGCCATTCAACTCACCCAAGATTTGATGAAAACCCTAAGTTTTAAGCACCTTATTGTGATTGTGATAGACTCGTTGACCGATAGTTAGAACGGACCTCGGATTTTTACGCCTCTAGGTGACCTCAAAAAGACTTCTCCCTAAAGGTGTATCTTTACAACAGGTAGCTTTCTCCCTACTTTTATTTTTTACGGGGTCAACACAAGGGTGAATCCAGTGTATATCTCCCCGGTTTATTCTACTTCTCTTCTTCCTAAGTGTTTTGGGAATTTTTTAGTGCATTTACTGAGCTGGGTTCTGGACAACCGGTCGATGAGCTGTTACCACCGACAACTTGCCAGCCATACTCGTGCGACGAAGTGTGGCTTATTTCTTTTTGTTCTTTTCTCCTTTTTTTTTTTTAAATAGGTGGCTTCCCTGGTCTAAGATTTACCTAAGGGTTGGACAAAGAGAAAGGTCCAATGACTGGGCTCTGGACAACCTACCTATGGGCTGTTACCCACGATAACTTGCCAGCCATATCACCCTAGAAGGTTCATTAGCTACCCAATTTCCGTTAAAATCACCGAACAACGAGTAAGTGCAGAGAAAGTGTGTAGATGCTTAAGACTCAAAATTCCCTCAAATCAGAGGGCGGGTTGATAAGTCGTGTACTTATCACCCAAACTTTATTTACAATAATTAAAATAAAATTCAAGTTGGGGAGAACTTGAAAAACAAATCCACATTTTAGTGGATACACGGGCTGATTAAGTTCAAAGACCTGAAGGGTCTTTGTGTTCAGATCTTAATGTAGTTTTTCCTAAGATTGAAAATTTTCTTAAGCCCAAATTCTCTTTCCTAATTTCGATTTTTCTTTTTAACCAAAATAAAACAAATCTATGGAGCTGGCGAATGAATTCAGAGATAAATATCCACCCCCCATGCCTATCTAATGCAATGTCCTCATTGTATTAAAAAGACATAAAATAGAGTGGAAAAGCGAAGAAAGCACCTGAATTGCGTGAATGTTAGGTCCGCTCTGAGATGAAAAATTAAAAAGAACCGTATATGTGCTGAGTTTAGTGCCTTCAGCTAGGCACACTATACAAGGAAAAGAAATGAAGAATTCACAAGTGCAGGTCAGAATTAGAATAAACAGAAGAATCCTCCGACTTGTCAACAGAGGTCCACAGATGTGGACCAGATTGTGGTGCAGACCCACACCCCATAATCGAGAATATCTTAGATTCTGGATAAAAATTACCCAAAACCTAAAATCAGAATGCAAGCGGGGTCGGTCCTGCCATTTATGAGGATGCAACCCAAGACCAAAAAGTCGGGTTACAGAGAATTGAAGCTCAAAAGGATAATCGTTGAATGTGTGCTTGAGTTGAACATCCTCGAAACAAATGTCGTAAGGATTCTTATTTGATGGTTTCAGCTTAAAAAGAACCCTTTGACTCAATCTTCTATTTCCTCCAAAATTAACTTCCCAAATCAGAACTTCCCAGCTCCTATCCTCCTCATTCAGCATATCAAATTCCAGGACCTCTTGTATATTCATCACCCCATCTGAAATCTCCAAGTCTAAATGATGTGGCAGAATCAAAATTGACTTGGGTCTAATTATCTCAGAATTAGAAACATCAATAAGCTCAACAGGGTGTAACTAATAATCAGGGCATTGAATTGATTCCTCCAGAAAATGCGATTCTGGATCCGTAATGTGTGCCCTAATAAGATCAGTGTCCTCAGTTATTGGGCTATCAAATGATCTATCAGATTCCTTAGGCCCAATCGTCTCAAAGAAATCATGTTCAAAAAACTCGCGTGAGACTTCGCAACTTGAATCTTCACCATCAGGATCCGTATCAATGTATGTCCCAAAATCATTTGTCACTTTCTGTTCCAAGGAGACATACGTTTCCTCGTAACCCAACTTAGGGATCTCAGGTGAAGAAATCAGATCATCCTTAATTGGTTGTTTTAATTCAATCTGGTCAGCCTCGTAACACGTGTCCCCCCAACAGGTGCCTGAGCAAGTTCTATCATTGGCTTTCCTGAAGAGGGTTCATCCTAGGAATTATTCCAAGATTGAATCAAAGCAACCACGAATCTCATCCTCAATTTTGCTAATTTCCCAAGTAGAAACTCACCCGAGTTCTTATCCTTAACATCCTGGAGCCAATCCAACAAAGACTCGTTTAAATCATCAATCATTTCAATCAGGGGCTCCAATCTCTCAATGCAAGGTATTGGCTTAACTTCTAAAGATTGAATGATATTCCTCAAGTTAGCCAGAACCTTATCTTGAACCTGGTTAACCTGAACCAAATGAGTTGGTTCAGGGTTGGGCGGGTTTGACATCAATGCAGGGGAATTAACGAATTGAGATTCGTTATACCCTTCCTGATAATAGGTCATTTCAGATTGTTGAAAAGATGGTGATGACCTAAAGGCAGTGAAATCAGAGATGGGTAAGGATCGGTGTATCCTTCTTGATTGTAGATCGTATTAGGTTGTGCATGAAAGGAAGACGATCTATAATCGATGTAGCTCTGAGAAGGATAGAAATCATAATCAAAGTGTTCAGGGTTAGACCCTAAACACGGGGGTCCGGAATTGTATCCCCAATCCGAATTATCCCAACCGACTGATGGTTGATTACAATACGAGTTGGGATAATCGTCATGTTGAGGATAATTCACAACAGGAGGGAAAGATCGGGAATGTGTGAAATATGTGGAAGAATTCATGAGACACGGGAGGAAGAAAGGTACCCTGCAATACAAACAATGAAACCTGTCCTTAAATGGGTTAGCCTACAAACCTACAAACTCCCAAAACTCGTCTTGAGATAAAGGAACGATTTGATCTACTTCTGCCTGTTCAATCCAACCAGTTAGGAGGGACTGGGGAGAAGGTTCTTCCTTCGGCTTGTGCCTCCGGTTCCTAGTGTACCCCCCAGCCGTGATAGTTTGACTCTGCTCCCCTAGCTAGACATCAAATTGAACAGTAGAAATAGACTAATCGAAAATAATCTCGTTCTGAGTTCTGAAGAGCGAGTTCAATCCTTAAGGCCAACGTCTACTCTATTTTATTTAGGGCTAGGTTTGAATGTACTTTGGAATGTGATGGGCCCTTTAAATGGGTTGTGCCCTTAATGATTGATTGATTTGTGTGTGCGTGCACAACCAGTGGTTTTCAAGCAAGATTATTTTTTTGATGTGGTGAATTTTAAGCTTCAAATCTTGCTTAGTAGCTTTTAGGATTCAACTTTAGGTGGTTTCAAACAGGTTTCGTTGGCACACCAGGTTTTGCAAGCATAGGTAAAGATGTTTTCCTTTAAAGCTTAAAAAGAATGTGGAGTGCCTGGTAAATCCCTAAGAGTTGAACCTAATTGGCAGCTACTTGATGAGTTGATTTTAATTGACGTGGTGCAGCCTAAAAAACTCAAACAACTGGCCACATATGCATCACTAAGTTAGACACACAAAGATGGTTAACCTAGAATGATTTCTATTCTTTTATGTGTTGTTTTATGTGTACCGGTTCCACAGATTAGAACCCAGTTGAGTAGAAACAAATCAATTTGGTTAAGTGCCTTTGAATGTGTGTGTACATTGTGTGTTTGTTGAAAATTGCCCCACAGAATTATCTTTTTATTTTTTTTGTTTTTATAAATGAAGGTGGAATGAATGTGAGTGAGAATCCAAACAACCAAACTATTCCTAGGATTTATGCAAACACCTAGGTTAATAGGAATTTGGATTCAATGTGGCGAATGAAATCTATGGAGGGGGAAAGAATGGGGGATAACTTACAAAACCTTCCACAGCACTTTACTCCAATCTACTGCTTTTGCTCATCTCAAAAGAGTACCTGCAATTACAATAACAAAGGAGAAAAGTGAGGTAAATGATTTGTAAGTTACAAAACGCGAAGAGAAATCAAAGAGCGTCGCCTCCCCGGCAACGGCGCCAAAATGTTGAACGTTTTACGAATCGCTACGCTAACGTGTTTGGTTTTGGAAAACCTATCATTGTAGTTTGAAAGCGAAGAATTCGTGTTCAATAAATAAAATTTATACCGAAATTAAAATTCTGGGTCGAACACAGGGAGGCGAATGTTTGATTTAAAAACTACGCGTTTCTTTTTATTTGTCACAGAATAATTAAATTTAAAACTATCTAATTATTTACAATAAATAGAAGAGAGAGAGAGTAACAGAGAAAGAGAATATTACACAGAGAAATTAAAATGAGATGTAGAATAAACAAGGAATTTTTCATTGAGGAGATTGTTCATTACAACTAGAAAGCATAAAAGAATTACTCTAGAAAGTGATAAATTCACTCTAGAAAGCATTAAAAGAATGGAGGGAGAAATGTCCTCCTCGACGATTGCTTGGAGGACGAACAAAACTACACTAGAAAGCAGTAAAAAGAACAGGGAGAGAGAAATCCTCCTTGACGGTTGCTTGGAGGACGAGCCGGACGAGACGACGCCTGGACGAAGGAGAACGAAGTTGGACGAAGGAGGACGAAGCAAAAGAACGGGAACGAAGCAGCACGCCATCGTTGTCGTGGGATCCACTTCCGAAGGGGAACTAAAATTGGACTTTATCTCTCGAGAAGCATCCCGGGTGTGGGACAAGCTTCTCTTGAGCTTTGGAGGGGTAGAGAGGAGAAAGAAGGGATGAAAATTTCGTATGGAGGGGGTCTCCTTTTATAGTTGCAAGGAGTGGGGGCAAAATGGACATTACAACTTCAAAATAATAAAAGAGGGGTCTTTAGTGACGGATAAATCCGTCACTAAAGCCCCCAACGTGGGCGTCGTGGGCAGCTCGCGCATGCCTCCTCAACGGCTTGCGCACGTTCGTCGATTTTTAGCTGTTCGATCGCGAGATCGGACAGCTTAAGATGTGTCTCTGCCTGCTCGCTGTGCGCCCGCCTGGCGCGTGCGATCGCGCGTCCACGTCGCCCGTTCAATCGCGCGTGAACGCAATCGGGCGCACGTGACCATCAGATCTCCATCTGACGCTCCACGTGCCTTAATTGCCCACGCCTTCCAGCCCCTCGCCGCGGCTTGATCCCACACCTACCGCTTGGGAAAGCGCGCTCGACCGCTACGCTATGGGGCGTGGATGGTCGAGCGGACACTTTTAAGCGTGAGCGACCACAGCCATTGGATTAAGATCCGACGGCGGAGAGCGATCGGGAGCGGGGCCTTCACAAAATGCAAGCGGCCTTTTGGGCTGCTGAGATGGCACCACGTGGTGCCATCTTGGTCGTCCATCTTCTAAAAGTTGTAGATGGTGCCACGGATGTCGGATTGACTCGATTTTTGTGTCGTTGGGCTGCGATCATCGATCCAAATTCATCCGTGCGGTCGGATTTGTCATCTGAAGTGCGGATTTACACCATCCTGGCCATTGATCTTCTAGGGTTCCTGGGTCACTATCTGATGCAACAGATGCCTCATTAGGGTTATCTTGGAGTCGTTGAACTCCAATCGTCGCCTTGATCACATACATACAGTTGGATCTTTGATCTGAGGCCCCAATAAAATGTTTGCTTTGTCCAAGCACATAAAAGGAGACAATTAACCTCCATTTTATTCAAACTACTCTAAATGCAAGATGATGCATGTTATGCAATATTTATATCATGAAATATAATCCTATGCTTAAGAACATGCAAAAATAGACATTTTAAGTAGTGTAAATATATTTACATCACAATCAAAGGTATCCTAAGGGTCCTGGTAAAAATAGGTGGTTTCAGGTCAACAGGAACCCTTAGATCCAAAATCGTAGTTCCCTCAGAAGTAGCTTCCCAGATTTTTATTTTCAACTTGCTATCCTCAAGATCAAGGTTTCTGGGACATCAAAATAGTTTTACACCCCATCTAAAATGCCCAAGTCCAATAATTGTGGCTGAATCAAGATTGACTTAGGCATAATGATTTCAAAAGTCAGCTCTTTGGGGTGCGGATGAGGAATGGGGTCATTAATTGAATCATCAATATTCGGATCCTCAAAGTTAACCGCAACTGAATAAAATTCCTCTATTATCGGGCTGTCAAATGGCTCATCAGATTGCTCAGCCCCATTTGTCTCCCTAAAATCTTCTTCTTTAAGCTCCAGTGACACTTCACAAAGAGATTCCTTACCCTCAGAATCAAAGAATTCATGATCCTCATTTATATGTCTTAAAATCATATGTCATTTCATGGTCCATGGAGACATATTTTTTGTCATTCCCTTACTCTGGGATCTCGGGTGAGAAACTCGGTTCATCCTCAATGGGTTGCTTTAGCCTAACTTGGTCATCCCTAGTCTCAGCATATGTATCCCCCTCGACAGGTGCTTGAGCAGGTTCAGACATTAGCTCTCCTAAAGGGGGTTCATCTTGAGAATCATCCCAAGATTGAACTAGGGCAACCACAAATTTCATCCTCAACCTCGACAATTTCCCAAGTAGAAACTCACCCAGGCTCCTATCCCTTAACATTTTGGAGCAAATCCAATAGAGAACTATTAAGTTCCTCAATCATTTTAATCATAGGCTCCAATGCTTCAGTGCATGGTATTAGTTGAGCTTCTAAAGATTGGATAATGTTCCTCAAGTTAGCCAACACCTTGTCTTGGACCTGGTTCACCTGAACCGAATGGTTCAATTCAGGTTTGGGTGGGTTTGGGTTAAATCTAGGGGAGTCAAGATATTGAGGTTCTCGGGTCCCTCCTTGATAGTAGGTCATTTCAGATTGTTCAAAGAATGATGGCGACCTATATTCAATGGAATATTAGGGAGGGTAAGTATTATAATCAACATATCCTTCTTGATTGTAGATCGGGTTGGTTCGGTCATCAAAGGGTGGAGATTTATAATCATTATAGCTCTGGGAAGGATAGTAATCATAGTCTTGTTGTTCAGGGTTAGGCCCTGGATATTGAGGTCTGGTATCATATCCCCAATCAAAGTAATCCCAGCTAGTGGATGGGTAATTATAAGTCGAGTCAGGATAGTAATCATCTTGGGTATAAGTGGTGGTAGGATTGTAGGATGGGAAATGAGTGTAGGATGTGGAAGGATACATGGTAGAATAGGAGGGGAAATCAGAAGAAAGAAAGGAGCCCTGCAATACAAGCAATCAACCCTGTCCTTAGGTGGGTTAGCCTAAAGACCTACAGACTCCCAGGACTCATCTTGAGATTATAACTGATTTGGTCTACTTTTATCCGATCAATCCAACCAGTTAGGTGGGGTTGGGGAGAAGGTTCTTCCTTTGGCTTGTGCCTACGGTTCCTAGTGTACTCCCCAACTGCAGTTGTTTGATGCTACTGCCCTAGTTAGACATCCGATTGACTAGTATAAGCAGGTTAATCGTGAACAATCTCAATCTGGATCCTGACGAGTGAACCAATCCTTAGGGTAAACATCTAATCAATTTTAGTTAGGCTTGGGATATTGGTGCTTCTAGAATGTGATGGGCTCTTAATGGGTTGTGCCCTTAATGATTTATTTGAGAGCGTGTGTATGTGCACAACCAAGAAGTTTTCAAGCATGATTATTAAGAATGAAGTGAGTTTTATGATTCAGATCTTGCTTAGTAGCTTTTAGGATTCAAATATTAGGTGCATTCAACCAAGTCTTCAAGAGGCAAACCAAATTTGAAATCACGAGTTCAAGTGTTTTTCCTTTATAAATCAAGAGGAAATATGGAGTGCCTGGCTTGACCTACATATTGAATCCTATGGGGCAACTAAAAAATGAATCAGTTTTAAATTATGTGGTACGGTCCAAACAATTCAATCAAGTGATCCAGATGCACCAACAATTAGGCATGCAGAACTGATTAACCTAGATTGATTTCTACTCCTTTATGTGTTGATTTGTGTGTACCAGTTCCACAGGTCGGAATCGCGGTTGAGTAGGAAAAAATCAAGTCAGGTTATGTGCCACAAATGTGGGTGTATGTAGTGTGTTTGTTGATTTGTCCCACAAGAAGTATCTTTTTGTTTTTCTTTTTTATATATGCGAAGGCGAGATGAGTGGAGGTGACAAACAAGACAAACAATTTCTATCCTAATGTTTATGCAAACACCTAAGTAGATTGGGTCATGGCTATGAATGTGGTGAAATGAAACTAGTGGGGGGGAATGTAAGGGACACTTACAAATTACTTTACCTGCACTTCGATCTACTACACTTGGATCTCCATGCTAGGGTACCTGCAACATAGTTGATCAGAGACAAGTGGGGTTAACAATATGTAAATGCAAAGAAGCATAGAAAACAGGAAAGTAAATTCTGTTGCCTCCTCGGCAATGATGCCAAAATGATGACGGCAAATTCCTACGCGGAAAGCATTGGATTTTGGAAAACCTGTTGTTGTAGTTTGATTCACGAGAAAATCCATCGATCAGATAAAATTTATAACCGAAACTCAAAAAGTGAGTCTCAGGTTAAACACGGGGAGGCGAACATTTTGTTTCGAAGAATACGCATTTTGTTTTTATTTATTTTTGTCATTTTTGTCTTTTCTAATTTTTTGGTATTTTTAATAGGGTAAGAGATTAGGTCGATGAAATCTACCTAATCTACTTGGAAAATAAAAAAAGAGAGACAGAGAGAGAGAAGCAATCATGTATTTTTATAATAAAATATTTATTACAACTAGAAAGCAGGAAAACTATACTACAAAAGCAAGAAAGATAGAGATAGGTGAGAGAAATCCCCCTCGATGGTCGCTTGGAGGACGACTTGCTCTAACATCGCCTGGAGGAAGGTGGTGAGGAGTGGGACAAACGAGTACGGAGGGTGGGGCGGGACGACATCGCGGCGAGGATCCTTTTCCCGAAGGGAGGTGAGAAGACAGCCACGGGATCCTCCACAAAGGGGGATGAGAGGCGGGAACAAGTATTTGTTTTCTACTCTAGAGGAGCATCCTAGGCTTGAGACAAGCTCTCTCTAGAGCCTTGGAGGTGGTGAGAGGAAGAAAGGAAGAGATGAAAAATGGGAGGGGTAGGGGTCCTTTTATAGCGGAGGAAGGAATCAAATTCGTATACGGGACATTTAGTGATGGTCATAAACATTGCTGATGATCTGTCGCTAACAAAGCTGAAGATCTTGCTCATGCGCCTTTGCTGCTGCACTTCTGGCACGTGCTCCATGTGTCCTTTTCACACGAGCATGCGCCCATTCCCTCGCACCCGTGCACGCAACCGTTGCCTTGCACATGCTGTTGCGCCTGTGCACATGCATGCCTCCACGCGCATGCGTGCCTGTGCTGCTGTGCACGAGCGGTGGTGCATGCATGTGCATGGGTGGCCTAGGTTGCACCATGTGGCGTGACCTAGGCCGTTACAGATGTCGGATTGAGTCAATTCTTAGGCCGTTGGGCTATAATCGTCGACTCGAATCCATCCGTGCGGTTAGATTTGTCGTTTAAAGCTCCAAATTACGTCACCACGTCCCTTGGCCATTGATCTTCCTTAGACTGCATATGGTGCTTTGGGACTTCAATCAACGTGATTTTGGAGGCGTTGTACTCCGATCGTCATCCTGATCAGATCCATACAATCAGATCATCAATTCGAGGCTTCAAAATAAATCTCCTTCTCTCCAGACCACAAAAGGGATGCAATTAACCTAAAATATACACAACTACTCTAAATGCAGAATGATGCATGCTATGCAATATTTATAATATGGAATGCAAATCTATGCCTAGGAACATGCATAAATAGGCATTTTAACCTAAATGGATGCATCTACATCAGCTGCTATTTCAACCTCTCCTACACCGTCTGCAACTTCATCTTTCTCTGCTCCAGCAACCACTCCATCGAGGTCTCCCGCACACTCCACCACCCCAAACACCACGCCAACCACCTCATAAGCTTCACCATTCCTTGCCCACCAAAACTCCTCAAACAATTGAGGGGATTAGTCACTTAACACCTCCACCCGACACCAACCTTACCGCACCACCTCCTCAAGGTCGTCAGACCACCTCAAACACCTTACGCAATGCTACAACCACCATCACTCTCACTGCTCCATGGAGAAGCTTCTGAGTGCCTTTAACTTGGCCACAGGGCTGTATTCTTGTTTTCAGGTGGCTTCATCTGACCTCCGCCGCCAAATCGACTTGTCCGACCACATGCGCTATAGATTTCAGTCCCATGCATCAAAGGTGGCTCCCAGACATCCTCCCAGACCCTCAATTCCACACCACGACCTCGCCTTAAACTTCAATTGGAGATACTATCTGCTACAGTTGCTGTGCGAGGAAGCGTGGGAAGATAGTCCCACCTCGTGAGTCGAAGCACCTCCTGCAGCACATAAGTCATTTTTGTGTCGCGACTTTATCGCCTCGACACAATGGGGTGAGGTCCTTGCACCCGGTTCACCTAACTCGACCCATTTCACTACTTGGCTACGACCCCACACCCGCAGCCCTTCACCAGAATCTGGTTACTGTTCCTACCCGATTACCCGATTAAGCTCATGTCTTTGAGAGAAAGAAAAGAAGGAAAGAAAGGGAAAGAGAGAGAGAGGGGGGTTTTTGCCTCGCTACCTATCTCTTGACACTTAGCGAAATCTAAAGAGGCCTTGGCCTCTGTTGGTGCTGTGATGTGCCTATGCCTCTCCCTATGGCCTGAAGGAAAAATAGCTGGTTCTGAGACACTGTAGCATCAGAGAGAGTGCATTGTGCACTCATCATACGTGGCATTTAGTTGATTGATACTATTGCATTATTTAAGTAGAATTGTAATAGATTAATTTGGAGATTCAAATCACCATTTTTACCCTAATCTTTTTACCACATTGACTCTTGAATTTATATCTATATCATTTGTGCTTGAAATTGCTATTACATTGCTATATTCTTGCTTACAATTGTGATCTTTAGATAAATTGCCATACTGCTCCATATGTTTGACCTCGTACTTTTTTGAGCTATAAATTTTAAGTGTTTTACTTGATTTATCTGCTATACTACAGTGCATTACTTTTAAAACACCGATTCTGAGCATTTTACATTTTGGCATCATTGCCGGGGAGCAACGCATAGTTCGATCTCTTGATTGCAATATCTGATTTGTTACTAACTTGCTCTATCTATTTTGTTGTGATCTTTGCAGGGGAATCCAATCAAGGAGAGTCAAACACACACCAAACACTTCAGGGGCAAGTAAACTCTATCCACTTTCTCCTAAGCCCTTGACTCAGAAAATGCTAGAAGAAGAAAAAGTCAATTAGGGCTAACTTGCATTCTATTCTTAGATTAATCATCACAAGTTGCCTGATTTGATACATTCTTTTTAGAAAACATCCTAAACCTGATTCTTGCACCTACTTAGGGATTTAAGACACCTGGGGCTACCACCTTCTTGATTGAGCCCTAGGTGCCAGATTTTGAATTAATTGATTGACCAATTAAGAGCCAATTAGGGTTTCTATTCTAGGGTTTAGAGACACACTTGCTTAAAACAAGAATTAATCTTCCCAAACTGTGTGTGTCCTAAGCCTTGATTGAACTTACCTAAGAAGCAAACCCTAAGAATCAAGCTCTAAATCTCGCTTGAATCCTAAAAGCAGGGACATAACAATCAAGGAAAAATCAGGTGAAGTTGACCCAACTTGCAGGGTCAACCAATCTTCAAGTTAGGTCACCACTCACAAAAACATCTTAAAGTTCAAGTGAAATCCAAAGCACCCACACTCTAAACTTAAAATTGGTAGACTTAAGAGGTCAAGTTATCCATTCTGGTCTACCTGGACCCTCAGTGACAAGGAAGGTTGGGTGGGGGAAACCTTGTAACCAGTGGGGATGCTCTACCGTGTAGGGGTCTTTGCGGGACTCTCCCTTCCTGGCTGCCCAGGTAATTCTCAAGTGGACAACTTTCTGATCTAGGGGTATCATCCACCCTGAACCTTTATAGTCATCCAAAGATATTTAGGTGTCTTGATTGGGTCCATCACACCTTCTATCCCTTGTCTTCTCCATTGGTGCATGTTGGGAGGAGGTCCCTAAGACCACCCTTAAGGCCTCCATTAGCTATTCACTCTCGTCGAGGCTAAGCCTCGACTTCCCTGTTTGTGCAACCACCCGACCAGATTGACATATCTTCTGATCCATCTGAGCTTAGATCTCTTTCATCCATACTCATGGAACAGCCAGCAGAAGAAGAAAACAATCTCTAGAATTGACTTCAGCGCCTCAACGATCTATTCCATGCCTTTATGAATCCACCATAGTGTCCTATGATTCGAGTTTATTACAATCCCACTGCAGTAGCGATCGAACCTAGAGTCCAAATCTCTGTTGGAGGTCCTGATAATGAACTCAAGCCCAACATGATTCATGTTATTCCTAAATTTCATGGGCTTAATTCCAAAGATCCCTTCCAGCACATCAAGCAACTTAAGCATTTGCCCAAACCTTCGGGTCAGAAGCTCAGAATCAGGATATCTTGCTCATGGAAATGTTTTCCTTCTCTCTCATGGACAAGGCCACTCATTGGTACCAAACCCTAACTCGTCCAATCAACACATGAGCTGAACTACAATCCAAGTTTCTGAAAGAGTTCTTCCTTATTGGTCGAACAAACGCTCTATGGCACCAGATCACACATTTCACGTAGCAAGCAGGAGAACTACTTCATGAAGCATGGGATTGCTTTCTGGATCTCATGTGAAAGTGCCTACACCACGGAGTTCCTAAATGGGAACAAGTCCAGTCTTTTTACCAGGGACTTCGTGAGGATATTCGATTGTTCGTTAATGCAACCTATGGAGGAAACATCTTGGGTCAACACGAAGACACCGTGTGGATGATTCTCAAGAACATGTGCGAGAACTTCATCACCAATGAATCCATGGGCATGTTCTATCGGACGACTGCCCATGCATTAACGAATCTATGGGGAGCACATGAGATGCAGGGTTTGTCCTCTTACATCTACTTGGAGTTAATGGCCAGCCACCTGGACACAGTCTCTAACATTGAGAAGAAGGTGAATGAGCTGACTCGACATCTGCAGTGAGCCACCTCTGTGCAAAACCCATTCGTACAACCACCCTCTAGGAGGGAGACTATGCACAATATCTATCACTGACCTTCTCAAGGGATGGATCCATATCCACCCCCATCTGATCTAGGGTTGGAATGAAACTCCAGATCTACCTACTCTAGTTGGGGGAACTCTGAACCCTCATATTCTGATTTCTCCGAGATTCCTCAAATCTAAGAGGATCTCAATGCCATCCAGAATGATCCTTTCTTAAACACCTACAACCCTGGAAGGAGAAATGATCCTAATTTCACGTGGTCAGGGAATAACAAAAATTAGAAACCTTAATATCAGCCTCGACCACAAGTTTCTCATCTATATTAGCCACCTCAACCTCGGCCCAACCTGACTTTCCAAACTAGGCCAAATCGAAAAAATCAAATGACTCTTATCCTTTAGACTCTAGCTGACATTCAAAAGACGAATGTGGCTATGCAAATATAGCACAAAGATGAGATCACAGATGTCGCAATCAACTCACCCAGATGGCAAATCCTTGCCAACCTGGTTTACTCCCTTCACAACCTCTACCCAATCCAAATAACATGCCGACCTAGAGGCACGTTATGAACCTGACTCAGGGCTAGGCTCACTTTGACTATCAGGCCCCTTTTGCTCCATCACTCGATGGGATCGAGGCTTCAACATCATATTGAGTTATCAACAGCAACTACCTCTTTTGCCTACCCCAACCCAAAACCAGGTAGGACTGAATTCTGTTACCACCTATAGTAGCTAAACAATTCAGGAACCAGTTTACGCAAGCCACTCTCAGCCTGGTAGTTCAAACCCAAACCCTAGGTTGGTTATCCAGGATACCCCTATCCCATATCAACAAGCTGGACCAATTCTAGAGGAACTTGCAGAGGTTCCATTTCTCGACGCCTTGACCAAGGGAAAGAAGAAACCCAAACCTGTGGCTCTGGAGGAGGACCTGGTCAAGCTCTTTGAGTAAGTCCAAATAAACATCCCGTTGATGGATGCAATTCGCCATGTATCGGCTTATGCAAGATTTCTGAAGGATATATGTACACCTAAGCGTAAGCTGTGAACCAAGGGTAGGAGCTCGATCGTATTATCGAAGCAAGCCAGCTCCGTCATTTTTAGTAAACTCCAGCCTAAGGCAAAAGATCCCAGTACCCCTTGATGAGACACTCATCATGATCTCTAATTACCCCTAATTAACTAGTCTTCCTAGTTAATTAGCTAATGTTATGAACATATAAGGGTTAATTATAAAATAAGGGATATGTAGTCAAGGACCTTAAAATAAGTTTAAAATGGCATTTTATCATTCAATTAACATTATTAATAATTTAGATAATAATTGGACTCGAAATTCTATTAATCATTCTCTTAATTAATAAGATAAGTAACTTAAACTTAATGTATACCTAAGTATGTAATAACTTAAGTGATTTCACTTAATCTAATAAATTAATCTAAAAAGGTCAAAAATGTAAATTCAAGGTGAAAACATAATATTTACCTTATTTACTAACATATATAAAAAGTTCAAAAAGATCTAAGTTAAAATAAACCTTCAAAACCTGGGTTTACATTTTAGTCCTTACTATTCATTACAATCGGGTCCTTAATTCTCACATAGGTCCTTAAGTTTTATTTCATTTAAGTCCCTCTTCATCTTCTTTTTCAGCCGAATGAACGGCTAGTGGCAGAGAGTCACCCCACCGTGCGATTACCGCCCTGCCATCATCATCCTTTGTCCAAGCTCTTGCAGCTTGCGCTCACCACCTCCACTTCATCCATCGGTCTGGATTAACTGGAAATCCTATTTTTCAGTGGGAGATAACCTCACCATTGTCGTAGACGACGACGGAGAGTAAGCTCCTTAAGCTCCTTCTTCGGCCAGACCCTGCCACTCTCTTAGCTGCAAACTACTATAAATACCCCCTCACACCTCAGATTTTATTCAAGTTGGCTCCCTTCCCTCTTCTAACACTGCAGCCGACCCAATAGGCTATTCGTCAAAAACTTCGGCGACTTCCCATTCCATTTTTCGACTTCCTCCATCCATCTTAAGTAGCCGAGGAGATCCGCCATGGACTTTCGCACATCTGACACAAGCGCCGACCCAAGGAATCCTCTGCTCCACCTCAAATCTGCCCTCCGGAGATCTTTCTTCCACCCTCTGATTTCGTCATCTGCTATGAACCTTCGGCAGAACCCTATTGACCCCTTCGTCTAGGTAATAGTAGATTAAGAGTAGGAGTAGACTAGCTTAGTTAGTTAGTTTAGTTAGTTAGAATAGAGTAATTCTTGATTTTAGTTTCATCTTCTCCGACTTCGGCAAGTTCCTTGAGCTTGCCAGAGATTTAATTTCATCTTTTTAATTCACTGTACACCTTCCTGTATCTTCCATGACCATTTCTAAATCACTTAATCGTTTAATTGAATCACCTAATCGCCTAATTCACATTCCACCTCCACCGAGTACTGACACTGTCCATGGTGATAGTAATTGACCTAATTCCACCTCCATTGGGTTCTTCTTCATCTATCCACCACTTATGAACCCTAATGGACACCATAATACATATTATTATCACATATAAATTAAATGCCCAAATTTAATTTAGTTCCTGAGCTCGCTGTCTATGGCGGCTTAGGAACTGTTCAAACTATAAATTAAATATATATTTATGAATATAAACACTTGTTGACTTGTTTTAACCTCTCAATCGAGTGGTTAAACAAGTCCTGAGCTTTAACCACTTAAATCCTTTAAGAAAAATGATTTCACTGTTAAATCTTAATTTTAAGAGATAAATGAAGAACTAAATGTGATACTGAGGTTCCTTGCAACCTTAGGATCCTTTCTGAATCAAAAATAGTAAGTTTTATCAATCTGTACACACTTTTCCTAATTTTTTGGACTCACCGGAGCTCCAGCGAGCTCCAGTGAGCCAAAATTGTGTTACAGCCTTTAAAACTTGTTGAGAAGCTCCAGAATAGTATAATATGGATCACTGATTAATTTGAGGATATTTGTTTGAAGAATTAGCCACTGGGGCTGAAGAAGTAACTTCATCTTCTCCAACTCCACTGGAGTTGGAGAAGTCTGTTAGGAAAGATCTGAGAAGCATTTAATGATCGTAGAAGCTTCAGTGCAATGCACTGAAGCTGTTTAACCCTTTAGAGCACTGTAACAACTTCTGAATGATTCTGACGAACACACATGTTTTCAAGTTCAGGCGGCAAGCCTGTAACCCTAGGAATTAAGGTCAGAACACCTTTCTGAAGATTTGCATAAGTTCTGGATGGTGAGGAGACTCTAATTGAGGCATTAATTTCCTGTGGAGAAGTTCTTAACAGAAAGTCAATTTTCGTGCTTCCACAGTCAAACATGAGTCAGTTAATGGAGATCTAAGCTTGAATTGAGGTATTGAGGAGTGAAAATTGTTTCTGGGATCTTGTTTGATGATCTGAAAGTGATTAAAGTAAGCTCAGATGAATGAATGTGTGTGAGTATTTAGATTCTGTTAATTTGGGTTACTTTCGAACCCAAACAAACAGGAGAACCATTTTAATGAAATTTAAACTTAAATCCTGCCCAGATTAATCTGTTATAACCCTTAGAATTAATCTAAATCAATTAGAAATAATTTTAAGTGTCTGTTGCACATAATGAAGTCTGAAATTTGAACTCCGAAGCTTTCAGAGAAGTGAAGAGCTTCTCTGCTGGTTCTGAAGGTCTTAAATGCTTAAAACCTATTCTAACAGATGTGGAATCATTTATAAAACATGTACAGATCTTTAAATAAAAGAGAGAAGTCCATCTAAGGACTCTACTAACTTAATTTCACTTCCAGGTTAAAAATAACCCATAGGAACCCCTGATTTCACATTTCAAATTGAAGAGGAAAACATCTTCAAAACCTTAAAGTGACCCTGCAATTACGTAGATCAACCTTAGAGCTTCCTAACAAACTTGAAATCACTCGATTTGGATTTCTGGGTAGAAAGTTATGATCACTTGAATTCAAGCCTGGAAAGGGTAGGTTAGTCCCACATCATTTGTTCATGAGCGCGCGCCTGGGGATAAAAATAATTTGTTTCCCTGGCTATGCAGTTGTTAGCACTCGACGCACTGGCTACTGATTCCATCTAAACATAGCATGTGTGTGTGTGTGCAGGCTTATGCCTGCGGGTGTGTGCCCCTGGGGACGAGAGCAAGTATGTGCCCTACGAGGGCGAGAGAGAGGCTTGGGAGGCCAGGTTGAGCCGAAATGGCTTGAGACTGTGAATCGATAATAAATAAATCGAAAATGAACCTAATTGATAATAGGCGAGGATCGAGTAGGGTCTAGCCCCACCCTGGTCTCAGGGTGCTGTGTATCCTCGAAAGGACCTCGCTGCAAATAAAATAAATTTTGGTTAAAAAAGTAAAGAAACCTGGTTCAGCTGAAAGTTTAAGGACTTAAGGAAAAGAGAAGCTGATGGTTGTTAAAATGCTAAGTGTAAGCTGAAGGCTAGGTATTAGAGGAGCATAGGCACTAAGGAAGGAAAAGACCAAGGAACAAAGGAGAAAACTAAGGGAAGAGAAGGCAGGAAGAAAAGAAGAAAGGTAAGAAAAAGTGCTCAAGATAGAGAAGAAAATAAAAGAAAAAAAAGATGAGAGGCTGAAAACTGAAAGGAAAATGAATCTTTTCTTGCATCATTTTGAATTACTTTTTGTTCTTAATTGTAAAAAGGCATGTTTTAATAAAATAACTTTTAATTGCCTTAATTTCTTTGGAATGAAATTAAATTGAAAAACTAGCATGTTTACTTGTTAATAAAGTACAACATTTTGAGTAAATATGTTTTGCATATGGAATTTTGTATATTCTTTATAGTTTAAATATTTTGACAAAATTCATGTTTTAAAAAAATCAACTTAGTTATTCCTCCTAAACTTATAAAGAAATAAAAGAAAATTAGTGAATTTGGAGAAAATTATTATACCTCCCAGTGAACGACCTGGACTCAACCAGTAAAAATTTCTAAAATGTTAGGTTAATTTGACCCCATACTATACAACCGACACAACTTCGAGTTAACCTAAGTGACTTCTTCTACTCTTAATTAAGTGAAATTAACTTAATTACTGTGTTGAGTGAGACCACGCGATCACCCCTCTTATCTCCTGTACAATCGGTGATATTCAATTTGACCATGCATTATTGGATCTAGGAGCCTTCATAAACTTAATACCTACATCCCTACTTGACCACCTTGAAGAATCTAAGCTCAAACCGACAGAGGTGACATTACAGTTGGCTGATCGATCTATTAAGTCTCTAAAAGAAATTCTCAAGGATGTCATAGTTAGGGTATGTGATTTCGACTTCCCCATGGACTTTATACTTTTAGACATGGATGCTCTTGAGAACTTGAAGAATGGACTGATCATTTTGGGGAGACCTTTTCTGACCACAGTTAGGGCCAACATTAATTGTGAGGAGGGCCAAATTGAGTTAAAATTTGGGAGCAAGACACTAAAGATTGATATCTTTAAGGCCCAAGGAGGAATTAATTGTGGGGTTATCGAACAAATTTGTGACATCGAGTCCATGGTTGACGACCCATGTGTCGAGGAAAACCTACTTACCTCTGATGATCAACCACAAGACGATCAAACCCCACATCTAGAGGAGCCTGAACTAGACTTCGAGATACCTTTAGCTCCTGCCAATGCTCCTGAACCTCACCTTGAATCACCCACTGCTGCTGAAAATCCAATCATGAAGTTGAAACCCCTCCCTGACCATCTCAAATATGTCTTTTTGGTTCAAATTAGACATTTCCTACGATTATCAATTCCCACCTCACCTTTGATCAGGGAACACGCCTGATTTCTATCCTCCAGTAGCATCGGAGAGCCATTGGTTGGACTCTTGATGACCTAACTAGCATCAGCCTCTCATATTGCACGCATCACATCTACACCTAAGAGGGCTCACGATCATCCTGTGAAATGTAGAGACACCTGAATCTGAACCTACAGGGTGTCGTTAAAAAGGAGATCATCAAGTGGTTAGATGCAAGTATCATCAACCCGGTCTTTGACAGTCGTTGGGTGAGTCCCAATCCAAGTTGTGCCCAAAAAGGCAAGACACGCCGTCATTATGACTGAAATCGGAGAGACTATATCGACCCGTATAGCAAACTCGTGAAGAGTCTACATTGATTACAGAAGACTGAATGCCCCCACGAAGAAGGATCATTTCCCACTGCCATTTATTGATCAAATACTCGATAAATTGGTAGGAAATAGATTCTTTTGCTTCTTGGATGGGTACTCCGATTATAACCAGCTGGTAATCCCTCCTGATGACCAAGAGAAGACTACCTTCACCTGACCCTTCGGGACGTATGCGTTTCGTAGGATGCCATTTGGTCTCTGCAATGCACCTGCTACTTTTTAAAGGTGCATGCTTGCCAAATTCTCAGATATGGTAGGTGAGTCCCTCGAAGACTTCATGGATGACTTCTCAGCATTTGGGGAATCTTTTGATGATTGCCTAATGCACTTGGTCCAAATCCACAGGCATTATATCGACGTGAATCTGGTTCTTTCCTAAGAAAAGAGCCACTTCATGGTACCTGAGGGAATTGTCCTGGGTTACCTCATCTCTGAAGAAGGCATCCAGATTGATCGAGCTAAGGTTAATTTGATTTCAAAACTACCCATGCCTAGCTCGGTCAAGGACATCCATTCTTTCCTAGGGCACGTCAATTTTTACCATCGTTTCATTCCTGATTTCTCAAAAATCGCACGAACCCTAACTAATCTTCTCTCAAAGGATGTCCCTTTCAAAATTACCGAGGAGTGCACTCATGCATTTGAGAGCCTGCGTGTTTGAGTTACTTAAGCACCAATCCTGGAATCCCCTGACTGGTTTCTACCTTTTGAGATCATGTGTGATGCGTCTGACTATGTAGTGGGTGTGGTACTTGGGTAGAAAATAGATGGGAAACCCATGGTCATCTACTACGCTAGCAAGACACTTGACGAGGCTCGTCGTAACTACACAGTTACTGAGAAAGTGCTGCTAGCTGTAGTATTTGGCCTCAAAAAATTTTGACCCTATCTTTTGGGTTCCCATGTTATCATATACTCGGATCACATCGTGGTGAGGCACCTCCTCACGAAGGACGTTAAACCTCAACTAATCTGCTGGATCTTGCTGTTGCAAGAATTTGACCTCGAGATTTGTGATAAGGTAGGAAAATAGAATGTGGTAGCTGATCACTTGTCCTACCTTCCTTCTAATATCATTGACCCTTTCGGATCAAACACAGAACACTTTCCTGATGAGCACCTCCTAACTATCAGTGCAGGACTTCCCTGGTACGCTGATTTGGTTAACTACTTGGCATCACATCGGACCTCGTCTAATTGGCCAAAGGCCAAGAAGGACAAGTTGCTTTCTGATGCCAAGTACTACATCTCAGAAGACCCGTACCTCTTTCGTATTGGTACTTTTCAGATCATCAAACAATGCATCCCGAAAGTGGAAATTTAGGACATTCTGTCCTTCTGCGATGACCAGGCCTGCGATGGACACTTCTCCGGACATAAAATAGCAACTAAAGTCCTCTAGTATGGCTTTTATTAGCCCACGATCTTCAAGGATGCATCTGACTACTGTAAGCCATGCTCTTGTTCCAGACCTTGGGCAACATGAGCCACTGCGATATGATGCCTTCACACCAGATTCTCGTATGCGAAATCTTTGATATATGGGTGATTGATTTTATGGGACCCTTCCCTAAATCAGATGGCTTTGAATACATTCTCCTCGCTGTAGACTACGTGTCTAAATGGATCGAAGCTATCCCGACCTGAACCAATGATCATAAAGTGGTAATCAAGTTTATTCATCAGCACATCTTTTCTCGGTTCGGTGTCCCACATGCCATTATCTTTGATGGAGGGACCCATTTTACAAATGCACAGCTTAGATCCTTGATGACCAAGTACGGGGTGTCACACCAAATCTCAACTCCTTATCACCCCCAAACTAGTGGATTGGATGAACTGTCTAATTGGGAGATCAAGAAAATCCTCCAGGTCACTGCTCGACCTTATAGGAAGGACTGGTCAGCCCAACTTCCAGAAGCTTTGTGGGATTATAGGACCGCCGACAAAACCCAATTAGATATGTGTCCGTTTAGATTGGTGTACAAGAAGGCTTGTCACCTCCCCGTCGAGATGGAGCACAAAGCCTATTGGGTAGTATGAAAGTGCAATTTAGATCTGCTTAAGACCAGAACCGGCTGTCAACTTCAAATTAGTGAGATTGAGGAAGTACTCAATGATGCATACGAGAACTCGTGAATTTACAAAGAGCAGGTGAAGCCTTTTCATGATAAACACATTTCTAGAAAAACTTTCTATCCTGGTCAGGAGGTCCTACTCTTTGATGCCAATCTAAAACCTTTCCTAGGCAAACTCAGATCTAAATGGATTGGACCATTCTTGGTGAGGCGAATCTTTGTTCTTAGTGAGGCAAATCTTTGGAATGGAGCTGCCAAAATCAGTCAACCCAACCTTGATTCTAAACCTTTCATCGTAAATGGCTAACGACTCAAGCTGTACATTGAACTCACTGATACAAACTTGGCTGAGGTATCTTTTGATCTCCATTCTCCCTGAGCTTATTGCGCCCGGCTGATGGCATTAAATTCAGTGCTTAACGGGAGGCAATGCATCATTTTTTTTGAAAACCTAAAATTCTTTTAACACATCTCTTTCCTGAACTCATATTGCATTTTAGGGTTCATCCATTAGAACAGCCGACTCCACCTTTGGTACTTGTACCAGAGCTTGAAATTGTCTACATCAGTCATCCCAACCCATTCACCCACCCTTTGAACCTGTTTTAATGTACGATCTAAGCTGAACTCAAACCCACCTACTTTATAATGAGGACATTGCAAATCATAGGCATGGGGGGTATTAAAGTGCAAAATGTCATGAGAATCAATTCACAAAAAGGGTTTCATCAAAAAATTATACATGCTATTAAAAAAAGAAAAAAAAAGGAAAAAAAGGGGAGGTTGAGGAAAAAGGAGAGCAATTTTTGAGAAAAATGAAAAAAGGAGGGAAGAAAAATTGAAAAGAGAAGAAAGGAGCAAAAAGATAAAAGAAATTGAGTCCCTTCAAAGTAATATGGAGCTTACCTAACTTCTAGGTTGGATCAAATGTTGAATTAAAACCTGGAAGGCTAAAACATAAAGGTTTAGTGGCAAATACTAACCTTAGGCCTCTTAGATCTGATTGGATTTAAACACTCACGTACTTGTCACGATCCGGATCAGTCCTCAAGAGGTTGGGGAAATGCAAAGCTTGTATATTAGGTCTAAGGCTTAGGGAGTATAAGGTCTCTTTAACTGGTGCGAAACTCTATAACTTAAGCACCCTAAACCACACACAGTCTGGTTCAGTGCGCTTTAAATAATGAAATCATGCCAAAGGGAATTTCTTCTGTTCGAAAAAGGGTCTGAAGATCTAGATTAGGAGCGGCTCAAAAACACAAGTTGATTTGAACGAGTTCCCAGTGCAGAGAGGTGGGAAATTCCCCTTGAAGATGTGCAATAATATATTGTCTCCACGATGCTTGTCTCCTAGGATATCTAAATATCCTAGCAGAGGCACGTAAGCACCTTGTGCTGGTTTAGATGCCTTGGGCAGGATTATCCCAAAATCTCGATTGCTAGGGTCTGGATTCAGCTACAGAATACCATGGGCGGGGTTATCCCGAAATCTCGAAAGCCAGGATTCTGGGGGTTGCCATGGGCGGTGCTATCTTAAAGCATCGATTACCAAGGACCCTGTGAGGATTGATGGTGGGGACAAGGAACCTAATAAAGATTGTGTTTAGGGCCAATTCAAAGATGGCTCTAAGGAAAAATATAATTAAAAGAAAAAGAGAGAGAAAGCTCTCCACAAATAAAAATCCCCTTCTATATCTCTCTTACAAAAAATGCATTGGCAAATTGAACCTGGGCTAACCATGTTTCAAGCATAGGTACTTTAACCGCTGGGTCCAACGAACCTTAGGTTAGTTCCTGCAAGCCTTAGAAACCTTCACGGTAGACTGAGGTGAAAGCTAGTCAAGTCTGGATCTGGGCTGGTACTTGAGTACCTCTAGGCTTATTGTTGGTATTAAGATCTGGTTCCTAAAGATGTGCCTTAGTAGATCATCCTGACAATTACATCCGACCTAGATAACTTGTTTGATTCATAGAATTTTGCTAAGGGACTAGAAAAAGCTAGGCATGGGGGTATAATGGGAACACCATCATGAGCCATAACTAGCTCAATTTGGTCTTATAAAGTCAATAAAAGCTCCTACATATCAGTCATAAGGTCCCTTGAGCAGGATGAGTTATTTTGAAAAGAAAAGAGGAAAATAGGGTTACTTCTGCAATTTTACCATCACAAATACATAATAACCACTGGGTATGCTAGGGGTTTATTAAAGGTCATTTAGTCATTAATTCTTAATAAGTGGGTCCATGCAAACAAAAATAGGTTTTCACGCATTTTAAGAATTAATGGACATCTGAAACCCTAAAAATAGACTTGCTTAATTAACTGAGGTTCTGGTCAGAATAAAATTCATCTAAACCCTCTAAAGATCATAGAAATATATTCTCTAGGGTTTGGCATCTTTGATTTTACCATCTGAACCCACTTTGACCTGAAATAGAGTCTCAGATAGGCTATTGCCTAAATTTTGGTTTTTGCATAAATTACCTAATCAAACCAGGTCAAAACCAAAATCCAACTTCACCATGATTCCTTAGGTCAAAATTAGGTTTGTATCAAAATTTGGGTCTAATAAGAAATTGTCTTGACCCAGTTTTCAATTTGGTCCAGTCTGACACTTTCCCTCTCACACAACCCCTTAGATTTTGAAATTCCTTGCAAATACCCCCTATCTTTGTCGTCACTCATTGCAAAGAGGTCCCTCCACCATTGTTGTGGAAGAATCCTACTCTGACGAGCTTCTTTTGGCAAGAACTCTATGATTACTTAATGAATCCCTCTCAAAATTGAAAGGGAGATTCGTCAGGTAATCTCCTTCCTATTGAGACATGTCCAAGTCTCCAAATCTCTCAAAGGAGCTCATGTGAATCCTTCAAAGATTCAGGTACCTATTGTACGTCAAGCTTACCAAGCTTGAAAGCTTGGTTTCCAATCTTCAAACCTCCATCTACGGCCTATTTAAAGGCCCATGTTGCACGTCGATCTCCTTACGCTCGTTCTTGGCTGGACAAACCCCTCCTTCCTCCCTCCTCTCCGGTTGAGAGGCTCCACGGCACCCGACATCTCTCTCCGACCACTCTCATCATCTTCTCGCAATACCAGCAATAGATTCTTCTTTGTCTCCCTCTTCCGCGTTGCACCATACCCGCGGGTGCCCTAATTCTCTTCGTCATCGCTGCTTCTACCCCACCGGAGCTCCCTTCATCTTTGGCACCGACCACAGTAGACCCAGCATCACTCCTCTCCCACGTCGACACCACATAGTCTCCTTGACTCCTTATCTTCCGCACATCATCACCGCACCACTACGCTACTATTTCAATCACTCCTACACCATCCGCGACTTCATCTTCCTCTGCTCTGGCAACCACTCCGGCAAGATCTCCCGTATGCTCCACCACCCCAAACACCTCGCCAACCACCTCATAAGCTTTGCCATTCCTTACCCACTAAAACCCCTTAACCAATTGAGGGGATTGGTAACTCAACACCTTCACCCGACACCAACCTCACCGCACCACCTCCTCGAGGTAGTCAAACCACCTCACACACTCTCACGCGATGCCACAACCACCATCGCACTCGCCGCTCCACAGTGAAGCTTCTAAATGCCTTCAACTTGGCCACAAGGCTGTATTCTTGCTTTTCGGTGCTTCACTGGACCTCTGCCGCCGCCTTGACTCATCTGACTACGCCTTTAGTCCTCCGACCACATCCGCTCCAAATTTCAGTCCCAAGCATTGCAGGTGACTCCTAGGCATCCTTCCAGGCCCTCAATTCCACGCCATGAGCTCACCTTCGACTTTAATTGGAGATAGCATCTATTGTAGCTGCTATGTGTGGAGGGCCATAATTTATTTTAAACTAAAAAAAATTATAGGGTTTCAAAGCCCTTACATAGGGCTACATAATTATGTAATTACTTTACAAAAATAAGTTCTTTTATTATATAAATAAATTAAGTAATGTTGATTATTTATATAAGTTAAATTAGAGTTTAATTCATTAATTAAAGTATAAATTAGTTAATTAATCATCAAATTGACTTTATATAGAGTTAATATACATAATAAATTATTTATTACAGGTTATTATTATATTTTAGAATCTTTCTTTTAATTTATTTACAATTAAAAACATGTTTTAGATGGTTTATCATATAAATAAATTATAAATACTACAATAGAGTATAAATACGATATAAGTAAGTTGAAAATACTTAGTATAATATAGTACTATACACTATAAATTATCTCACTAGTAACTTAAATTACTAATTTATTTTATTTTAAGTTAATAAATTATCAAGTTAAGTTAATAACTTAATTATTTACTGTAAATATATAATTAAATTAAATTACAGGTATAATATTATTCATAATACATATATAAATACATATGTACAGTATTAGATATAGATATGTACATTTAAATAGGTTTATAGAATTACTTAGTTATTATACATTTAAGTTGTATAAATTAATATCTAATAATACTATAAAGTTATATATAAATTAAATTACTCTAGATACTTAACTTAATACATAGAATACATATATAAGTTATTTATGTACATTTTACACACATTATACAATATTTACATATAGCTTAGCTTTAATTAATATATACAAGTATATACATAGTATACATGGTATTTTTTAGAGTTTTTCGGTATTTTCTGATTTTTATGGGTTCTATAGTAGAGATATGGGATTAGATAGAAAGAAAGAGATGAGAGAGAGAGAGAGAGTTTTTTTTTTGTGTTTTTGAAGTTTACTTCTTATATTAAGTTCCAAGGCATACTGAACGGTCGGTTGGTATGTTCTACCAAGCCGGGGGTTCAGAATACCTTGAAACTTGGTACACACCTAAAAATTTACCTAATCCTAACAAAGACACATTTATTTTATTTTTTGGAATTTTTTTATGATTTTTATTTATTTACAAAGTTCACCAATTTAAGGCCTTAAAGAGTGTTTCTAGTGGGAACCTAAGGCCTAAAGATGAGTTCTAGTGGCTGGAAAGGGTGTTTAAACATCTCAAAACATCTAACACACTATATGAAACATGTATGGGCAGTTAAGAAAATTTTCATCTCTCACTTCACTAGAATTAAGGTTTGGATAGTTAATTCAATTCAAATGGCTGAAAAGGAATTTAAAACTTGAAATCAAAGCATCCAAATCAAAATTCTAAGTTATATCATTACATGAATGCTTGATACAAATAATTCCTACACTACAAAATAGGTCAGGTCCATTTCAACATGTAAAATGTAACCAGTCCTAGTCTAACAGTAGCTGCACCTACATCAGATCAATGCTGCTGAAAGTCAGTAGTTGCAGCTACTGCTATTGTTATGGTTGGATAGTAGATAAATGCTGCAACCCTTGGTGTTGCCATGCTGTTCAATTCAGGTAAAAAAAATTCATCCAAAATCAAGCCTGAGAAAGTATAATCTTGGCTCAAGAATGTCCAAATCAACAATCCAAAGATCCTTTAAAAATCATATATGAAGATCTAAAAATCCATTTATGCCCAATTTAAAATCACAGTTTATAGAACTCTGATTTGATTTTCACTTCAAACTATAGACAATATGAACATGAAAATCAAATCAGGACTTCAAATCCTTGTGAAAATAGTTCCAAATCTTCATTAAGATGCTTTCAATTTCAATCAAACCTCCATTATCAGTTTGGAATCAATTTTTCATTGAGAGACAAATGTCACCCAGATAGGGATTTTACTTTTGATCCATCAGGGTGATATGATCACTTAGAGTTTCTTCTAAACACTGACAATCAGTGTTTAGTAACTCAAGGCAAATCTAAATAACCGAATGGGTCATTGCTAAGGTTTCATCTCAGTGAATCTAAGATTCCTTGACCATTGCTACCGAATATAATACTCTCATTTGGCATATTCTCCTATGAGAAAAAATCTATATCAAAACATATTCAAATTCATCGCAATATACCCAATTGAGCAAATCTAAACTCAAATCACTAGATTAGATCCATTTAAAACCAATTTGACTTCGAATCGTGAGATCGGGAGTGAAAACCAAATCTGAGAGAATCGAGCAATTCAATACAATAAAACCAGATCGGGGGAGTCTTTGTGGATTTATGGAGTGAATGGGAGACCCCCCAAAAGGGTTTTAGGTACAAATTCAAATCTAGAAGCCAAGGCTTCAGATCTGAATTTGACCTTGATGGATGGGTGGAAGATGGATAAAATTCAAGGAAAAATTAGAAATGAATTATGATGCATAGATAAAGTTGTATGCGTCAAAATGGACGTGGAAAAAAAGCTCTCTGATCTAAATTGATCAGAGAGGGTAGATTGGATCTAAGCTAATCTACTCCTAAACTATACTAATCCATCAACTAGTGAATTCTAACATCTAATCTACTCCTAAATTAATCTAGCTATTACTACAATTAATCTAGAAAACAGGAAAACTACACTAGGAAAGCAGTAAATATAGCTAATAGATGAAGGTGGTGTCCAAGGTCCACCAGTTGGAGGTCGATGGCAATGAAATGGAAGAGACCCTCAGCCGAAGAAGGTGGTATCCAAGAGCCAACAGTCGGTGGCTAGAGGCGATTGAAGGAGGAAGAGGAACCCACTCTATCACCATGGGCGATGAAAGAAGGTGGAAGGCTAAGGGGATGGACGAAGGGAGCCACTCATGGGGAGGGAACTGGTTAGCATGCGTGCAGCTCAGGGGAGCTACTTAAGAAGGCTTATGGAGTGATTGCACTCACTACAGAGGTGAGATTAAGCACCTAGGGCTTCGGCGGTGGAGATGAGAAGAGAGGCACATGAGAGAGTCCAACCCAAAAGTCGGCCATTGGATGATATCTGGAAAAGGTGGTTAGCACACGTGCCGAAGCATGGGAAGGTTTGATTGAGGGATGGCCATCACATCAAGAGATCAAGGAATGAACAACCATGATCTCGTGTGTTCCTGAGGTGAGCAGTGCACCCACGGCTACAGTTATTTTAGTGTTTTTGCAGGGAAAGTCCAAAATGGCGAAGGGGTAGAACATTTGTGGCAATGCCCATAAGTGGCGAGAACTGATAGTAGAGCCATCCTAGGATTTCCAAATAGGTCCTCGATAGCTTTCAAACAAGTCCCTAGATGCTTTTATATGATTGATATGTATATAACCTAAGGACGTAAGTGAAAAACTATCAGTGTAAGGTCTTAATGATGTCCAAATGCAACCAAGTTTTTATTTAAGCTTAATTAAACATTAAGGAAGTTAATTGTACTTTTGATTTGAACTTTTGGACTCAAATGTTTGTTCAATTTGCAATTGTATCATCATTTTATATTAATGAATAGAATATCTCATTTAATGACCTAATTTCACATTTTTAACATAGATTTGATGTCTTAGGTTTTTTTCTCAATTTACTACACTTAACTTATTTCATGTGTTAATTTAGTAGTGTTTAACTTAGTTTCTAGCTTAACTTGGGCATCTTAGCTATGATGAGCTAGACTTCATCAATTGGATGATTAGTCAGAGTAGTTGACTGAGCTTGATCATTCTCAGCTGGGATGTTCTGCACCACCCTCTCACAGTACTGGTATGAAATTAAAGTTTGGTAAATGTTACGATTTATTTCTTTCTTTGTTATTTTATTTTATGTTAAAGTTTTGTCTTACAGGTGCACGTAGGGGAAGAGGTCCCACATAGAATATGGACCTAGAAAGAATTCCACATGGGATCCACATTTCAGTTAAGATCACACCAATAGGGGAAGCAGTGGAGTATCCTCCATTCGTCAGCACACTGGGTACGTTGACGAAGGCGATCATCCCACTATCCTACTTCGATTGGAGGAAGGTGCCAATGGAGTTGAAGAGACAGCTCATTCGAGAGTTAGAGGTAATTAGTAAAAACTAATAACTTATTTACATTACTTTATATAATTGTAAATTACGAAACAATTTCTGTTCTCCTACTAATGTAGGCCATCTTCAATTGGGGCGACGATCCGAACATCCCCAAATATATCCTCAAGCACACGGCCAAGATTCACAAAGATTGGAGATTGGAGATGAAGAGTAAGGTAAAAGATAAATTTTAACTATATTTATTAATTTCTTTTGCCATAATTCTAGTATTATTTCTAACATTACAAATATATTTTTTAGTATTATGAGAACGAGAATCATGATGAGACATTGCATAATGGGCCTGTTCTGATACAGTTGCACACTTGGAAGGAAGCATGCGAGCATTGGCATGATCCAGCGATGTAGGTAAAAGTATTGGATATATTATCATTTAACTAATTTCTAAGTTAATAAATTGTACCTTTATTTCAAGAGCAAGCCAAGAAGAATAAGGAAAATAGGGCTAAAGCTCCATCGAAGATCCATGTCTTGGGTAGGACCATAGGTGGGATGAAATCCCTATATGTAAGTATTTTTAATTATTATTTTCTTTTAAACCTTACAATATTTTTAATTTATTTCAATTAACTATTTCAAAATATTGTAGATCGCCATTCATGAAAGTGCCCAGCTTGATCGGGTGGGAGTATATGAGGCCACTCATAGCAAGATAAGTAGCGAGGGAAACAAAGAGTAGCTTCATGACACGTACCAATAGAGACATGTAAGTTAAAATACACAATACTTGTATTTCATTTCTTAATTATAATTAAATAAAATTACTTAACGTAATTCAATCTCTTTCAAGATAATATGCTCAACTTAATGCATCCTTTTGAAGATGCCAATTCTGGTATAGTTCAGCAGCCATTGACAGTATAGGAGGCATTCCAGACCGTCATGCCACCTGAGCATGGCGGGTATGTCCGTAACGTAGGGAGGAGCGAGACTATCTCCAGCTGGTATGGGAGAAAGGGGGCATCATCCTCTTGAACTGAGGTATAGGACATGATGAAGGAGATTGCACTATTACGCCACCTCCACGAGGAGGACCAGCAAATCGATGAGCTGACGACGTAGGTCAGGGATGACGTGACGTAGTTCAAGGAGTTGGCTCAGACTATGAAGGAGCTCCTGAGGGTACTTCAATAGGGAGGTATTGATCACCCATCCTTTCATCAGTTTAGAGATCATCATGACAATGGCAATTTAAGTGGTGGTGGTGTTGGAGGCGTTGGTGCCATAGCATGATTGCTGTATTTTTTATACACATTACCATTTGTAGTTAACTTTGTATACATTGTTACATATTTGAAATTTTTATTTTCATTTCTAGTGTTTTAATTAGATGCAAATGTTTTAAGTTGTGTAATTGATTATATTTTTATAGGATTTTTTGTTTTCTATAGGTCTTCCACATAATTAAAAACATTAGTTAAAAAAATTTGCAACTATTGTCAACCATTTTCCAATAGACGAGAATAGTATGTGACCAAAATTACAAGGCATTATCGACTATTTAAAAATAAATTAGAATATTGGTATTGTCAACCATTCGATAAAAATGGTCAAAAATATTAATATTCTTGACTTTTTGAAAATGGACGAGAATATTGGTATTTTCGACTGTTCGATAAAAATTGTCGAGAATAGTAATATTTCTACTATTTTAAAATGGACGACAATAGTAAAATTCTCGTCTGTTATTAACAAACAGTCGAGAATACAATTATACTCGATCACCTAAATAGCGGTCATTATAAATATTTACATCGATAGAGCATTTATAACAGTCGAGAAAAATTTTTCTTGACCATTTAAAACAGACGATAGAAAGGACATGTCGAATGTGGCTCTGACTTTTTCTCGATGATAACGTTCTAAAACGGTCAAGAAAACCCAATAGCGACGTACATTCCTCAACCCTATTTCTCGACCATTATTTTCACATTGTCTATCGTTTTTAAAAATCGGCAATAGTGAATATTCTTGTAGTGTTTAATCGATCAAAATCACCTAATGGTCATATTATGAAATTATGCTTCAAGTCCATCAAATTCTTAGTTTAATCAATCAAACTATAATTGATCAAAATATTATTTTTATTGACCAATGTTAATTTTGATCGACCATTATGTATTTTTGATGAACCAATGCCATTTTTACAAAATTTCTAAATCATCTTGAAAATGCCTATAAATAGGACCCCTCAACCCCTATTTCAAAACACAAATTTCTGAGCCTTTCTCAAGCAAGAAGTGCTTAATCCTTTTCGTTCTTTTGCACCTCTACATTCGATTTCAATGCTTTCTAAAGCAGGTTGTTCTACGGCCTCAAAATCCTTGGTTTGAATATTTTTTGAGGCTCCATAGGATATTTTGTTTATTTTATATTCATGTTGCTTTAATTTGGGACCCAAGTTATCGATAGTCCCGCTATTCTTCTTTTTCTAGGTGTAAAAGAGAAGAAGGCTTTTTAAGAGGTTGTATCACCCTCGTTCAAGTGATACATTAGTGGATTGACTAGCATCAACTAGTCATGAAATCCTAAGTTGGAGGCTTAAGTAGTGATTTTTACCTGGAAGGGTTTCCACTCTAAAATTCAGGTGTGATTTGTCATATCTATATGGATTACATTATTTTTAAATTTATATTATTTTCCTTAGTACATTATTCACCCCCCTCTAGTGTAGACCATTAAGATCCTATAGGCACTCCCTGCACTCATAAAGAAGTCATTGGAGAAGAAGAAATATGCATAGAGGAATGTTTCTAATGGGAAACCTAAAGGGAAATTGGAAATTCTAAAGTTCTAACAACCCTAACTAGAGGGTGTAGAAGCTGGAGAGGACTGTGGAGGAGGTTGGGCATGTGGAGGAAGAAGTAAGAAGGTGGTGACTAGGGTTTCTACCTAAGGAAGAGGGTAAGAAAGAAGAAGAAGAAGGGAGGCTAATGGTGCAACTAAAGCTATGGAGACCTAATGCAACTAAGGGAGCCTAATGGTCTCAAGGTGGACATCTAAGAGGTATAAATAGAGGAAGAGGGTAGCACATATGGTGTCCTGGAGGCTAGGAAGAAGGTTCTAGAATGAGGATTAGGAATTGATGAATCAGGCAACTAGCTAGGATGAAGAGGTGGCATGAACTCTAAATTGGTGGTCCCTAGGTTGGCTAATTAGGTAGGCAATCAAAGGTATAGGAATAAAAAATCTAAATTGGAAGATAATTGATTGCGAGAGGAATTTAGGAAACCTAAAGGTGGCATGCACAAGAGGTTTCTAAGGGCATTTGGATGTAAGCTTGAGGGCCTTCTATAGGTTGTGGTTGTGGTGGGCGGCTCCTGAGGTTATAGAAAGTATGTTCCAAATATCTCTAATTTGTGTTAACATTAGGGAATTATTTGGAAGCCTAATTTGACTAATTGGTTGCCACATTTTTGCAATCAATTAATCAAGAATTATTTCAGACAAATTAAGGTGCATAAAAATTATGTGGTAAGTGGATAATGTGTAGAAACCTATAGAATAGGATTGGGACTATGAATAGGATAGTGTTACTAGGTGTGTGAGCTAAATTTTTGGAATAGGCTAGGAATGTGGTGTAGGCTTAGGATTAGGGGAGCTAGTTAGGGTTTAGGTTTAGAAATCCAGATTGGGATTAGGGCATGGACTAAATAAGGTGGTTCTGAGGTGGGTCCAAGGTTAGGGTTTTAGAAAGAGAGGTGAGATGATTTCTGCTCCTCTACTCTCATATGCAAATTGAAGCACTCTTGACCAAACCAGACACATACATTCTAGATGACGAAAAGCCCTAATAAGTAATCAATGAATACTAAGGCTTAAACATTGCAACCCTAGCTCCTATCATGCATGCATGTAGTTATTTATAATATGCCCTAATTCTAATGCAACTCATGCTATAAAATAAGAAAAGTTGAGCATGGTATCATATAATTATGTATACTTATCAGACACATATCTATCTTAGGTCAAAGGATACGCCTTCTCCATGATTGTGATAAGAGGACTTCTGCATCTCTATCTTGATGAGTTAACTCCTTGACTCAACTTGAGTGACAACCTCAAATCTCCATTCCTATATAGAGGATATGCATCAAGGGCATCATTCAGGCAGTAGTCTCTTAGGAAGATTGTCATCTCTCAGACTAGACATAATAGTTTAATATCATGATGGTTTTAATGACTTGTTAAAATTGTCAATCCAAACCATTTGAATCTTTGATAATTATCATTGGTATACCCAACATGGCTACAATACATTCTCCTAGTTTTACTGAGGGACCCAACTAACCTCCTTAGTGTGTCCATGATCATCGACAATTTTGTTGCAATAAAAATGGTGTTTTAATGTTGTCATTGTTGTAGTATAATTGTCACAATACAAACAGATGTCGTGTCATTTTATTTATTTACATAATTTTTACTAGTTTATTCCAGGTCATTCACTAGGAGCCATTTATTAATATACATCACTCTCTATGTTCCAAAAATGTCAATTATATTTACAAAATAAATCAATGAATCAATTAATGAATGAATTGGTAAATTATGTACAAAAGAATGAATTAATATTCACTACAATGCCTTAAACATATTTACAACTAAACATGCATAAAAAACTATGTATAATTACTCTATGTTAGTTATGTATAACTATGCTAAATAATACCTAAGTATAGGTACAAAAATTACTACTAATATACACTAGAATAGATATGATAACATATAATATTAAGTTTAATAACATATACAGTAACATAAATAAGTGTTACTATAGCCTTAGCAAAAGTATGACAACCTAAGGCAAAAGAACTAGATTTACTAACATATATGCATATCTACAGTGACGGATTGATTACACAGCAATCATGCAACCTAAATCACCTAAATTAAGCTAAATTCTAGCACAACTTAGGAATAACGCATTCATAGGCATTGTAATTTGCACAATAGCTAGTTTGTTAGTCATATAGATAATATTGTCATTTTATAACCTAAAAGGGAGATGATGTTAATCACAAATGATTCAAAGCCACGGATGACAGATCAGACCGTATAGATCTGATCAGAACGACAATGGAAGTCCAACGCTTCCAAAATCATCTCTATCAAACAACCAGGGCATGTTGTGCAGTCCATAAAAGAATGGAGATAATAAAGCCAAAAGACAAAGATCCAAGCCTCAGATGAAGAATCCAATCGAATGGATGAATCCAGATTGATGATCATGTCCAACGGCAGAAAAATCAACACGATCGGAGGTTTATAGCACCAGATATAAGGAAAAGAAGATGGATGACCATGATGGTGCCATGTGGCACCATCACAGCTGCCCCCTCATCACCACCCATCTAGAAAGGCCATCCTCGCACGCTCTGAGCCATCGGATCTTCATCCAATGGCCACAAGCATGCCATGTTGCCCATCCATCCGCACTTCATCAAAGGAAAGAAAATCTCAACTGTTGGATCTTCATCCATCTTACGAGAATAAGTTTCCTTAAAACAAAAACCTAACAATGTGGACGCTTGGCGCAGTGGTGAGCGTGCTCAACCGCAAGCGCGAGACGTGCGTTCGAGCGATGATGCACGAGGATTTGGAAGGTGATGGCACACAGGTGCAATTGCACCATCAAATGGCGATCGAAGGGTGAAGGCATGACCACATGGCATGATCAAAGTGAACCGCGGCCGAACACGTGATCTCACGTTATTATTGAAAAGCGAAAGAGAGGCATGCTCGCATGAGAGCTGTTTGATTGTGAGAGTGCACGGCTGACGATTAAGCACTGAAATGAGGCAAGCGAGCATGCAGGAAAAAGAAGAGAATGTGTGTGGAGGAGCAAGAGCCATCTGATCTTGATCTAACGCACGAGAGCATGCCACGTGTCGAGCTTAGGTTGAATCCTCCTGTAGAGGCATGTTGAAGGATTTTTTGAGGCCAGATCTAATCTGTTGATCTCCCGATCGACGAATCTGATTGCCCAGGAGTTGTTACACAAGATAGAGGGCTAAAATGCCTACTTTTCCATCCATAAAAGCTATAAAAGAAGGCCAAAGCCCCCCAGTTGAAGCATCTCTCTCCCATCTACTCTAGATATCTTCTACCTTCACTTCAACTCTCCACCCCTCTACAACTCTACTTCGACCTTCATCCCGATGCTCTAAATCTAAGGTGCTACCACATCTACCATAAGCCTCCTACAAGCGACATTATCTCTCTACCACTTTCTATCTCTCTCTCTATCTCTCTCTATCTATCTATCTAGTTTGTTTCTAGTAGCATTCTCTATTATGAAAACTCTATTTTAATTGCAATAAAATTTTGATCTTTTGAATGCATATATCTGATTCCTATACATATATAAATATCTATTTAGAATAAGTAGTATTGAAATGCTTCTACGTAAGTTGCGATTGCCTCCCTACCAACGACCTGATACTCACTAGTTTTATAAATTTATTTGTCAACATGTTTTTGCGCTATACTAGAACTGAATTAATTTTTAAAACGTGAATTATGCATAGAACAATATATATAGAGGTGGAGAGGGGGTTTAGTTAGCATGGACATGTGGAGGGCTATGATTAGGTTTGGTGTATAGTTAAGGGTGGTTATGGGAATCCTAGGGTGTAGGCTTGTTGGCGCCAACTTAAGGGTGTGGACGAGGGTAGTTATGGTGGAGAGGCACCTAAAGGTGGCACCAACCATGGAGAGGTGCCTTGGTTTTCGCACCACCATGAGGGTTTCTAGAATGGGGGTTAGTTGGATGGTGGAGATGAGTTTAGGGGGAGATGTGTGGTGGAGATGGATGGGATTTTGGAGGGAAAAAGTGGCGCCAATTAGGAGGTAGTTATAGGTGGTCTTGGTGCCACTTTGTGGTGTCTTTTGAAGGTAGTGGTTAGGTTAGGTTGGCACCAAGGTGAGGTGGAAGTAGGGTTAGCTTATGTGGAGCTTAGGTGGTAATTAGGGTTAGGTTGGGTTGCTAAGGAGGTGCCTAGCTAATCTAAGCTAGCTTAGCTATCTTAGCTAGTAAGGGGCAGGGTTGGAGGCATTTGGAGCTAAGGTTTTGAGGGAGAAGAGCTGGAGGAAGTTATCTTGAGCTGCACTGGAGCTGGTGGCTGCTGAAGAGAGCTACAAGGAGCTACTTTAGCTGGCTTAGCTTGCTAAACTAAGCCAAGCTAAGATGAGCTGGCTTCTACTGATGTGAGCTAAGGTGAGCTGGGTCTGGTCTTCTCAGAGATTACCTAGCTAGCTGGAGTGCTAACTTAGGTCAAGTAGCTTAACTCAACTAAGTTGAGCTATGTTAGGTCTCCAGGAGCTGGACTTGAGCTGGCCTGAGCTAGTTAAGGTCATCTTCAGCTGACCTGGTCTATCTAGTTGATAGTAGTAGCTAGTCCTAGTCAGGTTGAACTTCCAGTGAACTCTTCTGAGCTGGAAGACCTGGTATGGACTTGGGATCAACTATCTTTAGCTAGTTTGAGCTGCCATCCAGTTGAGGTGAGCTAAATGGAGCTAAGGTGAACTAGCTAGAGCTACCATTCAACAGAGATGAGCTGAATGGAGCTACGGGTGAGTTGATCTAGCTAGAAGGAGCTGGGATCTAGCTGGGATGAGGTGGATCTAACTGGGATTCAGCTAAAATGTTCTACATCAAGCTGGGATCCAGCTGATAGGAGCTTCTTCTTCATCTTCTGCCTTCCTGAGTACCAAGATGTGTGGGATCTGACATTCTGCCTAATCCTGACACTCAGATAAATGCATCAAAATACATTAAAAATGCAATGCATGCCTATCCTAGGTAAATGCCTAAATGCAACCCAAAAATCCATTTACGAAGTTAAAACCCTAATAGCGAGGTTAGTTTTGGGGCATAAGAATGACAATAAATTGGCATTTATCAATTTCTCTTCTTACTTCTTTTCTAGAAGAAGGAAATGAGATTACCTGTTGCTAGAGTGGTTGTCATGTGGCTGATCTTCTTTGTGTACCTCCAACAAACACAACAAAATAGATAAGACAAGTTAGTATCAGATCAGAAATTGTAACCAGTGAAATCAAATTGTGTGCTACTCCCCAGCAATGGTGCCAAAATGTTAACAGGCTATCATGGAGTTTTAAGTTGTTTTGTTGTAGTAAAACCTCACTCACTCGAAAGTAGTTAAATTTATATGCCCATAATCATAAAAGAGTCTGTAGTCAAATAAAGGGAGCAAGTAATAGCAATTCAATCTCACTAATCACAATAAATATAAGCAATTATAATCAGAACTTTATTTAAAACTACTCAAATTGATGTAGATATGAAATCTAGTAGCAAAGTGCAAAAAGAATGGGTTAAAATAGTGATTTGAATCACTAATTAACCCTTTGAAGTTAAGCTCAAGTATCTCAAACATATGAATAGCAAATCTCAACCCAATATTCCACGTCAACCAAATTAAATGAACCAACAGTATATAGCACTTGAAGCACCAGCAGATATCAGACAAAGGCACAAGGCATCAGATGCCTTAATTGCTCAAAGCTTAGCCTCAACAAAAGAGGCAAAGGCCTCCTCTCTCCTTCCTCTATACCTCAAGGGAGAGGCAACCATAGCATAGAGGCACAAGCCTCGTCTCCCTCTCTTTCCCCTTCTTCTTTCTCAGAGACTCGGGTATAGCTGGGTAATCGGGTGGGTAACCAGGTGTAAATAGGACAAGGCTTGTTGGTGTGGGTTGCAAGCGAGGAGTGCAGAGGTGGGTTAAGATGGTAAGGTGGCTGGGGACCCGACCCCTATGTCTTGGGTGAGGGGTTACGTGCACAAAACACTTAAATCTCTCACAGGCCACTTCAATATCTACGATGTGGGACTACATGTTCCATAGTCTTTCTTATCGCAACTGGAGGTTGAAGGCTTTGAATGAGGCTGTAGCTGCAAATGAAGGCTCCAATTGGGTGCCTAGAGAAGGATCAAGAGGTTAGCCTCTTCACCTGGGAATGGTGTCTAGAGGAGTCGTGGTCGGATGACTACAAGTTTTGTCAGAGAAGTCGAGGGCGATGGCGGAGGTTCGGTGATCACCTAAAATCACGAGAACGACTTGGGGCCGCATCAAATAGTCTCAGAAGGATTTCCTTGATGCAGTGAGTGCTTTGGTGGGTGCAATGTGCAGTCTGAGTGAGTGTGAAGGTTTAACAACTGCGAGATAGTGAAGCGAAGGAGCTTATGTTGGGTGGAGTACATGAGAGACCAATCCCCTAAATTACTTGAGGGTTTCGGCCAGTGGAGCACGACAGATGTTTCTGGACCTATGGGCGGCATTTTGGTGTGGTGTAGCAGATTTGTGAGGTCACTGGAGGTACACTAGAGACATGGGAGACGACGGTGGTGCGGGCGTGAGGGCATTATGAAGCGAGTGTTGAGTGTGTGAAGTGGATTAGTGGATGATGTGGAGTTGAGTGTGGGTGGTTGCAGATGACGGCGATGTGGAGATGGCAACGGCTATGATTGGCCAGTGATGGTGACCCTTGAAAGGGGAGAGAGCCCCTCACAGCTATGGCGAGGTACAGAAGAACTTGGGGAAAATGGACCTGCTACCTATTGTACGTGGCAACAGGTGATCGTTAACTTTCTCAACATAGTTAATGTTAAGACCCGAAGACATCAAACACTTTTAAGATGCCTGGGAGTTGGTCCAGACATCTGGTCAGACATCTGGAAATAAATTTTTACATGCGTACGATTGTGAGTTTGCGCGCGTACGCACGCAGACTAAACCCACCGACCTACAGGCACTTTTTCTCTCCCCCGTCGCCTTCAAATACCCCTCTCCCCCCTTCCCTATCCCTCACCCACCACTCCACCGTCTCCTCCTTCTTCCAGTGTTAGCATGAGAGTGAGAGAGCGAGAGCAGCAGCTGCTGCCGGTTGCGTGCGGAGAGGAGGAGGTGCAGTGAGAGGGGAGAAGAGGAAGAGCACGTGAGGAAGAGAGAGCGAGCTCGCCCAAGAAGCTAGGGGCTGGCCGACGGGCACACAGTGGGGCATGGTGCTACGGAGGTTATCCTGGTGCTACAGCACTCAGGTAGCAGGTGGGCGAGCGCGGTGCGGCCGTGCGTAGCAAGAAGAAGGCGAGGAGGTCCTAATTCTAGGAAATTTTTTCAGAATCAGACGTCTGGACCTACGTCCAGACGACGCGGGTGACGTCTGGAGAGAGATCCAGACGTCTGAAAGGTAAGATATTTCTCCTCTTCCTCCTTTTTCGGATACAGCCATGCAGGCCATTCTGCCAAAGTTCTGAGACGTGTCGTGTTGAGGAGTGTTGCGTACACATGCAGGTTTCTCTTTGAGAAGGCGCAAGGACACACCCTCCCACGCAGATCAGACGTCTGGGCACAGCACCAGACGGTGGAGACCATCTCCAGATGTCCGGAGTGATAGTCGGACGTCTGGAACTAGGTCCAGATGGTTCAGCAGGATCCCGGATGTCTGAAGAGCAGCGCAGAAGTAAGGTATGACCTGGACCACTTTTTAAGATGTCTGGAAGGTGTTCTAGACATTTGATTTGGGTCAGAGTTGTCATTTTTGACCCATTTAGGGTCCGCTCGAGGTCCGATTTCCGCATTTAAAATTTGTTCTTCTCAGAATTAGTTCCTCTACTTGTTTAAAGTACTTGTACTTTGTTCCGAGTGGTTCCTTGTGACTTATCCTTGTGTTAGGAGCTTGTTCTGTTGCGGCTTTGGGGGTTGCGAAGGCACATGGACCTACCGATCACGCCCCCATTACTCCCGATTTTGCGGGAAGAGTGGCTTCCCTTAGTTAATTACAAACATTAATGCTTATCTGAATTAAATGATAGATCCTTGGGTATCGCATGAATCCTAGGACCTGAAAACTAGATTGAATGTTAGATCCTAGGGCATGGCATGAATCCTAAGACTGAAAACTAGATTGAATGATAGATCTTAGGGTGTGGCATGAATCCTAGGAACAGAAACACTGAAACGAATGTCTTGAATGCCTGAATTGCAGTCTTGGATAAGTAGATAGAATAATCATAATTGCCTGTAATTGGATAACAGCTGCCTATGAAATGTAGAGTACTGTTGCTAGTAACTGCTACATGTAATTACTGTTGTTTGGAATCTAAATACGAGCTACTTGTATATAAATTGGAAAGGAAAAGAAGTTTGAATGTTGGAAATACACACTATATGCAAATAAGCCTGAAATGATGAAACCTAGTATGGCTTGGCCTGAAGAAACATGAGCACTAACCCTACGCGAAATTAGGAGTAGAACTCTTGGAAATAAATGGAATGGAACTGGTAAAGTAAAACGGGAAAGTGTGTTGTCTCTTGGGTACGTGGCACCAAAGAGAGCACATATTACCTCTTAGTGTAAAGGGGAGCTTGCCGCCCTCAGGTCGAGACTGAGGTGAGTTTGGCCACTTTGCATCGACTTTCTGGCCCTCTCATACACCGTACCGGGGAGAGCTGCTAATGTAGGGAGAGAGCTAGCCACCCCACGGGGCCCGAGGTTCAGCTAGCTGTCCTACACCGACTTGTTATGCCCACTAGGCAAACCAAGGTAGTCAGGCGAGGGTGCGCGGACTGTGGAGGGGCGAGACCCCTATTTGGTTACTGTAGAGGGGCTGGACCCCTGTTACTAAGAGGGCTCTGTGCTGTGCTTTGGGGCGCACCAGTTAACGGAAACGACTGATCGCGTGCCAGTACAGGGTAGCTACCGTGCATTTATCATGCCTGCCGTAGTCACTGTCACGTCTGTCAGTGACCATGGGGTGGTTGACTGATGGTAGGACCACCACGAGGGACTCTCCCGACCAGGGGAGCACCACGTGCTACTTCTACTTTTCGGAAAAGACTGCAATCAAGATTGCTCCCACGAGGAACATTCGAGATCAAGAGAAAGATCTGAGAAATAATTCAAGAAAGAGTAAATAGAGGAATAAAAAAAGAAATTAAAAACAACCACTATTTGTCTGCCTTTACTATTTTCTTAGCTAGCTGGTTGCCACTCTACTCAGCATTTCGCTAACGTGTCACATTTGTCACCTTTTTCAAGACCAGGTGTTGAGCAGCCAGAGTCTGCGGCTGTAGAGGGTGCTGGGCCTAGTAGAGCCCAGTAGTTGTACTTTTGTTGTTCCGTATTTCTGTAGTAGTGAGTATTTCTGTTTCACCTTGTACTCTTTATTGTAAACATCATATTTCTGTACCTGTTTTTAATTCTCTGGTGTTGTGGTGGTATGTACTATAGTAGTTCTTTTCTTTACTACTGTACTTTGTTACTGTTAGTTACTTGCATGGTGGATGTGGTTTACTTTTCTGCTTTCTGGTTACTTTCTCGCTGGATGACTAGGTCTTGGGATCAGTCAAGTCGGTTCGATTCTCGTGTCCTGTAGGGATTCGGGAACCGGGTCATAACAAGATGGTATTAGAGCAAGGTCGTTCCGAGAAGTGAACCAATTGCTGGAAAATAACCAATTCACTTTCTTGTAACTAGAGTTGCCACCGCAACGTACCTTTTGACATCTATTTTAAGGTTTCTTCGTTGAGTGTCGATTAGTACTGACATCTTTTCCATTCTGTATTCACGTCTCCTTGCAGGAGATGCCTTGACTTAGGACTAGCGAGGTGGGCCGCGAATGCGGCCGAGGATGAGGTCGGAGGGCAGGCATGTTGAGCTCGACTCCTTAGTGGAAAAGCCATTGCTCCCGGGCATCCAGGCCCTGGACCTCGCCTAGCAGATACGAGATATCGTGCGAGAGGAGCTCCACCCACCGCCACGAGCGTCTCTCCCTGGGGCTGCGAAGGGGGAGTCCTCTGTGGGACCATGAGACAGACACAGCGCTAGACACAGGGGAGAGGGTGGGCCTCCACCATCCCCACCTTCCTCTAGCACTACCGAGCACGAGGCTTCTTTACCGGGAGGTGCACCAGCATCTCCACTTTAGCGCCACTTTGAGCTTTTCGGACAGTTCCGGAAGCTGAAGCCCCCCTCCTTCAAAGGGGATGAGGACCCGACCGAGGCGGAGGACTGGCTTGAGCAGATCGAGAAGGTTTTTGACACCCTTTGCCCCCTATGGAGTGCTGCGTGGCCTTTGCCACGTACCAACTGGAGAGCGCAGCACACAGGTGGTGGAGGGCGATCAGGGGTCAGGAGAGGGACGAGCTGACTTGGGACCAGTTCGTCACCCACTTCTGGGAGCAGTACTTCCCCCAGACGTGGTAGGACTAGAGGAGGCGAGATTTCCATACTCTCCGCCAAGGGATGATGACCATGAGCGCGTACCGTACGCCTTTTTAGGAGCTGTCTCATTTCACAGCGACAGCCGTGGCTGCTGAAGAGGAGCGCCTTTGGAGGTTCACTAAGGGGCTCCGGCCTACGATTTGGGGGTATGTCAAACCCCTGAAGCTACCTACGTTCTAGAGGGTGGTGGCGGCAGCTATGACGTAAGAAGAGACCAACCCATCCGCACGCGACACTGATAGCAAGCGGAAGAGGCCCTATCAGCCAGACTTCTCACAGGGCCGATGAGAGAGGAGGCACGTGGCACCCGTAGGAAAGCCGTCACATTTTGCGGGGCCATCAGTGGCCTTTGGGGGCCCCCGACAGGGGCCAGCTGCTAGTACCAGACACCCGTCCAGTCGTCAGTAGGGACCCACTGAGGACGGGAGTCAAGTCCCCCTTTGCTACCAGTGTGGCCAGCCGGGCCACATCAGGAGGGACTGCCCGTCTAGGGCAGGAGGTCAGCAGATGCTTCACGTGCCGAGCACTGGAGGGCGAGCAGGAGGCCACGGTTTCCAGGCGCGAGGAGGAGGACAACAGTCGCGGGGAGGGTACCGACCGGCGACTACCTGTCCGACTTAGAGTGTGGCTGCTTCGTCCACACCTAGGACCGAGGGGCGTATCAACGCCCTGACACAAAGGGATGCCAGAGCTTCAGGATCACTGGTGGCAGGTATGGTTTCAATTTTCGGTAGACTTGTTTACACGCTTTTCGATTCCGACGCCATGCACTCATTCGTCACGGCCAGTTTTGCGGTTAGTTTGGGGCAGGACTGTGTGCTGTTAGATGATCCATTCATAATCAGAGGTCCGAGTGGTCAGCTATTTGTAGCTGAGGAGGTGTACATAGGTTGTGAGGTCAGTGTTGGGGGACATAGCCTTCCCACTGACCTAATTATGATACAGATGGAGGACTTTAGCATAATTCTGGGGATGGACTGGCTGTCCACTTACCACGCCTTGGTGGACTACTTTGAGAGGAAGATCGTCTTCTCCATACCGGAGTTGCCTTCTTTCGAGTTCCACGGGCAGCCAGTGGATGGAGTCTTCAGGTGCATTTCTACACTTTGGGTGGCGAGACTTTTGGGCCAGGGGTGTGATGGCTTTCTAGCTTGTGTGGTGGTAGAGCCTAGCCCTGTGGTAGACTTTCAAAGTATCCCAGTGGTCAGAGAGTACCCCAACGTGTTCCCAGATGAGTTGCCAGGACTACCGCCCGAGCGTGAGATCAAGTTTGAGATCTCACTGGTACCGGGGACTAGCCCCATCTCCACAGCACCGTACAGGATGGCACCACTTGAGCTGCGAGAGCTCAAGTCTCAGTTGCAGGATCTTCTGGAGAAGGGCTTTGTGAGGCCCAGTGTGTCCCCATGGGGAGCCCCGATTTTGTTCGTAAAGAAGAAGGATGGTACCCTACACCTTTGCGTAGACTACCGACAGCTGAATAGAGTTACCATCAAGAATAGGTATCTGCTGCCAAGGATTGATGACTTGTTTGACCAGCTGTGAGGTGCCATGGTATTCTCCAATATCGACTTGAGGTCTGGATACCACCAGTTAAGGATCAAGGAGATAGACGTCTCCAAGATAGCTTTCCGCACCCAGTACGGACACTATGAGTTTTGGTCATGCCATTTGGTCTGACCAATGCCCCCGCTACTTTCATGGATTTGAAGAACCGGGTGTTCAAATTGTACTTGGACCAGTTCATGGTGGTATTTATTGATGATGTGCTCATCTATTCTCGAGATCAGACGCAACACAGATAGCACTTGCGAATGATTTTGGACACACTAAGACGACGTAGCTGTACGCCAAATACAGCAAGTGTGAGTTCTGGTTGAGGGAGGTGACCTTCTTGGGTCATGTGATCTCTGGGGATTGCTTGGCTGTGGACCCAGCCAAGGTTGAGGCAGTGCTCAGGTGGGAGAGACCGCGTATGGTTATTGAGATCCGTAGTTTCTTGGGACTGGCAGGCTACTACAGGCGATTTATCAGGGGCTTCTCGCAGATTGCATGTCCTATGACACAGCTGACCCAGAAGGATGTGCCCTTTACTTGGACAGACGCTTGTGAGGCATGTTTTCAGGAGCTGAAGGAGAGGCTGACTTCGACTCCCATGCTCACCATCCCAGACAGTAGTGGCGAGTTTGTTGTGTACACGGACGACTCTTTCCAGGGGTTAGGGGGTGTGCTTATGCAGAGGGGTTACGTTGTCGCTTACGCTTCGCGGCAACTGAAGCCCCATCAGCATAGCTACCCTACCCATGACCTGGAGCTGGCAGCTGTCGTCTTCGCGCTGCCGACTTGGAGGCACTACTTGTATGGTGAGACCTTTGAGATTTTCATAGATTGTAAGAGCCTCAGATACTTGTTTGATCAGAAGGAGATCAACATGAGACAGAGACGTTGGTTGGAGCACCTGAAGGACTATGACTGCAGCATTTCCTACCACCTGGGAAAGGCCAACGTGGTGGCTGACGCCTTGACCCGGAAGGCACCTGCTCATTTGGCCAGTTTACAAGTGCAGAGTTGGAGCCTCATGGAGGAGATGGGCAGTTGGCGGCCCCTAGAGGTACTGGGGTGTTGGGAGAAATAGTAGATCGCATTTTTGATAAAAGCGTCGTAGAATAGTTGCGAAATACGATCCAACAAAGATATTATTTTGAAAATAACGAGACTTTGAGTCCCAGTCATTCGTCACTGGGAGGCGTGTTTCCATTTTTGAAATCGATCTTAAAGCCACTCTACTTAATATTCTGGTGCGCAATATATAGGCGGTTAAAGAATAGGCACTTAAATCACGCAAATAAAATAATCATTCAGCTCATGGTGATTTCAAACACATAAAGAGAGATATATATATGTAAATGCATTTTCATTCATTCATTGGGGGAGAGTTGTTTGTACAGGAAATCTATAGGAAAGCTTATACAGGAATGCTTGAAATTAAACCTAGCTACCAGAAAACGATTGCATACAAGAATCGACGGGAGGATTTCGCATGCATCATTGGGGGAGAAGAGAAACTACTCTACTAAGCAGTAAATGAAAGCAGTAAAAATTATGAAAAGCATGATCTAGAGCTAAAAGAGTAGAGGGCATTCAAGGGTGGTCCCCGATGGCCTTAGAGTGGTTGAGAAGAGAATGAGGGGCGGCCAATGTAGCTTAGGCTGATCCTTGGAGAGAGGAAGGGTTGATCCAGCATCCCGGCATGGTGTCCTCCATGGTGGTGGTAGTGAGCTCGTGGAGGTGGAGTGAGTGGCTAAGTGGAGGTGGCGTGAATGGCACCATTGGAGAGCAATTAGCAAGGGAGTGAATGGGTGCAAATGGCCACCCAAGGGGTCTTTTTATAGACCTAAGGGAAGCTCTCTAGAGAATTATGGAATTCTCTAGGGAGGCCTATGGTGGGAGCTCGTGGGAGAGTGAGAGAGAGAGGGTGGATGGTGGTTTTTAGATCCACTAAATGTGGATCTAAAAATTGAATGGCTCTTGGTTGCTATTTTTGGCAACCAAGGCAACCACACATGGTAGAGAGTTCTAGAGAACTCTAGGCTAGATATTTTCGTGTGGATGGTGTGTGTGGGTGTGTGTGGGTCGAAACTTAGGTGGCTAGGTTGATTAGGTTGGGTTCTAGTGGGTTTAGCTCAAGGTAGGCCTCAAATTAGGGTTATAATCCTAATTCACTAAGGTAAAGTGCAATTAAACTTAATACAAGTTTAATTGGGTGTATGGAAACTTAATTGAGAGTAAAAAAACTCAATTAAGTCATGTCTAGGTCAATTGGACTCTCACTGAGCCCAATTGGACAGTGTGTGCTGAGATCAGGGCTCAATTGGACTCAATGAGTCCAATTGAATAGGCTGATGGAATTGACTAAGATCCAAGTCAATTAGGTTTAGTGAGGACCTAATTAGGACCTTAGGGAGGTTTAGAGGTGGTGTACTAGGGTTAGGGCACCTTAATTTAGGTTCCTATGGGGTTGGAATTGGGTTTGGGGACCTAGAGATCCAAGATCAAGGCTTAAATCTCAAAATAGGAATTGGAGAGCAGTATCAGACGTCTAATAATATAATCAGACGTCTTATACTCAAAAATCAAAAGTCCAGACTTGTTCTCTGGACGTCCAATTAGAGTCAGGAAGGATTTCCGGTTCTGTTTTGGGTATTCTGCAGAAATTGGACGTCTGACAAAGTGTCTGGACATCCAATAACACTGAAAATGTGGGTTTGAAGTGTGCGGGAGTTGGCTAAGGGTCCTGGACGTCCTATAACTTATCTGGACGTCCAGATAAGGGTTGGAACTAGGGTTTTAGGGCTTCCTACGGTGTTGTGACCTAATCTAAGGGTGGCTAAGGCTTGGGGAAGTCTCTAGGCTATCCTAGGGCTAGGATAGCCTAGAGACTTCCCCAAGCTAGGATGGACCTAAGCTCTTCACATTTTATTGCTTTATTCCTACTTAATAGAATAGCAAACCTTTAACTCCCTTACATCATTATTCCTACATCTAATCTAAGCCTTCTGCTCCAGCTCTACTGCAACTCCTGTTATTCCTGATCCAGCTTTAGATCCAGCTCCTGATCAGCTTATTCCCTGCAATCGACATAATGCACTTAATCAGCACATTATAACATTATTTCATGCATAGCTAAAGGAAAGCAGTAAAGATGCAGAAAATGCATATGTATGCGTGAATAACCCTAACTTATGCTAAGTCTTAGCTTAATCTAGGCCAATTAAGGCCTATGATTGCTACGCAATCATGGGGCACTGTGGGATAGTGACGGTGACATGACAAATGAGGCCAGAGCTGATAGACCGCATCATCACTAGATAGATGGCTGACCCGTACTTACAGCCATTGCGTGACAGAGTGCTACCAAGAGACCCTGGGGACTTCTCTTTTACAGACCAGGTACTGCGCATGAAGGGAACGTTTGTGCGTTCCCAGGGACAAGGAGCTGTTGAGAGAGCTCTTGACTGAGGCACACGGTTCCAGGTTCACCATACATCCCGAAAATAGAAAGATGTACCATGATTTGAGACGCGATTTTTGGTGGAGGGGAATGAAGCGGGATGTAGGTGAATTCGTACAGCAATGTTTAGTGTGTTAGCAGGTGAAGGCCGAGCATCAGAGGCTTGCAGGGCCGTTGTAGCCACTTCCAGTGCCCGAGTGGAAGTGGGAGAGCATCACCATGGACTTGGTGGTGGGCTTGCCCATTACCGGCGAGGACACGATGCAGTCTGGGTGATCATTGACAGATTGACGAAGATGGCACGTTTCTTTCCGATCCAACTCACCTTGGGACCAGCACAGTTGGCAGAGAGGTGTATCCGCGACGTGGTACGTCTACACGGAGTTCCACAGGAGATCGTATCCGACTAGGATACCCATTTTACATCCCAGTTTTGGGTTGAGTTTCAGCAAGCCTTGGGGATGCGGTTGAGGTTCAGTACAGCATACCACCCCCAGATGGACGGACAGTCTGAGCGCACGATACAGACGCTTGAGGGCCTTTTGCGTACTTGTGTACTAGACTGGAGGGGCTCTTAGGAGGAGCACTTGCCCCTGGCGAAGTTTACATATAATAAAAGCTATCACTCGAGCATCGGCATGGCACCCTACGAGGCTCTGTACGGACGGAGGTGTACGGCACCCTTGAGTTGGGTTCAGGTGGGGACCAAGTGGGAGGTTAGCCCTAGGCTGATCCGGCAGACTCAGGAGGTGATCGAGCAAATTCACAGGCGACTCTGCACTGTCAGGAGCAAACAGAAGAGCTATGCAGATCGAAAAAACAGAGAGGTGTAGTTTAAGGTTGGGGATCACGTCTTCCTTCATGTTTCACCCATGAAGGGCCTACAGCGGTTTGGGGTGAGAGGGAAGCTCGTGTTGAGGTTCGTGGGACCCTTTGAGATCTTGGAGTGGGTTGGACACGTTGCTTACAGGCTTGCCCTCCCTCCCCAGCATTCTGGTGTGCACGACGTGTTCCACGCGTCCAACCTCAGGTGGTACATCACCGATCCCAGTCACATCCTGAGCTATGAGTACGTCGAGGTGGGTGATGACCTGACCTACCCCGAGCGGCCAATGCAGATTCTTGACAGAGCCATCTGGAGTCTGAGATGGAAGCAAGTACCCCTAGTGAAGGTTTTGTGGAGGAGCCAACAGTACAAGGAGGCGATGTGGGAGCGGTACCCGGAGCTCTTTAAGGGTACGTCTTTTCAGACCGGCTTTGGTCCTCTTTGAGTTTGTTACGCGTATATTATTTTTTTTTCCTCACACTAGTTAGCGCAAGTTTCGGGGATGAAACTTCCTTTGAGTTAGTTATGTTGTTAAGACCCGAAGACATCACACACTTTTAAGATGTCTGGGAGTTGGTCCAGATGTCTGGTCAGACGTCTGGATGCCTTCACAGATGTCTGGAAATAAATTTTTGCGTGCGTACAATTGCGAGTCTACGCGTGTGCGCGTGCAGACTAAACCCGCCGACCTATAAGTGCTTTTTCTCTCCCCCGACACCTTCAAATACCCCTCTCCCCCCTTCCCTATCCCTCACCCACCACTCCACCGTCTCCTCCTTCTTCCAGCGTTAGTGTGAGAGTGAGAGAGCGAGGGCAGCAGTTGCTGCCGGTTGAGAGAGGAGTGGAGGAGGTGCAGTAAGAGGGGATAAGAGGGAGAGTGCGTGAGGAAGAGAAAGCGAGCTCGCCCGAGAAGCTCGGGGCCAGCCGACGGGCACGCAGCGGGAGCGTGGTGCTAGGGAGGTTACCCCGGTGCTGCTGCAGCTCAGGCAGCAAGCGGGCGAGCGCGGTACGATCGTGTGTAGTAGGAAGAAGGTGAGGAGGTCCTGATTCTGGGAAATTTTTCCAGAATCAGACGTTTGGACCTATGTCCTGACGATGCAGGCGACGTCTGGAGAGAGATCCAGACATCTGAAAGGTAAGATATTTCTCCTCTTCTTCCTTTTTGCAGATACGGCCATGCAGGCTATTCCACCAAAGTTTTGAGATGTGTCGTGTTGAGGAGTGTTCGTACGCATGCAGGTTTCACTTCAGGAAGGTGCGAGGGCATGCCCTCCCACGCAGATCAGATGTCTAGGCTCGGCACCAGATGGTGGAGAGCATCTCCTAACTTCCAGAGTGATAATCGGATGTCTGGAACAAGGTCCAGACGGTTCAATGGGATCCTGGACGTCTAAAGAGCAGTGCAGAAGTAAGGTATGACCTGGTCCACTTTTTAAGACATCTGGAAGGTGTTCCAGACGTCAGATTTAGGTCAGAGTTGTCATTTTTGACCCGTTTAGGGTCCACTCGAGGTCTGATTTCCGCATTTAAAATTTTGTTCTTCTCAGAATTAGTTCCTCTACTTGTTTAAAGTACTTGTACTCTGTTCTGAGTGGTTCCTTGTGACTTATCCTTGTGTTAGTACCTCGTTCTGTTGCAACTTTGGGGGTTGCGAAAGCACGTGGACCTACCAATCATGCCCCCATTACTCCCAATTTTGCGGGAAGAGTGGCTTCCCTTAGTTAATTACAAATATTAATGCTTATCTGAATTAAATGATAGATCCTAGGGTATGGAATGAATCCTAGGACCCGAAAACTAGATTGAATGTTAGATCCTAGGGCATGGCATGAATCCTAAGACTGAAAACTAGATTGAATGATAGATCCTAGGGTGTGGCATGAATCCTAGGAACATTAACACTGAAATGACTGTCTTTAATGCCTGAATTGCAGTCTTGGAAAAGTAGATAGAATAATGATAATTGCCTGTACTTGGATAACAGCTGCCTGTGAAATGTAGAGTACTTTTGCTAGTAACTGCTACATGTAATTACTGCTGTTTGGAATCTAAATACGAGCTGCTTGTATATAAATTGAAAAGGAATAGAAGTTTGAATGTTGGAAATACGTATTATATGCGAATAAACCTGAAATGATGAAACCTAGTATGGCTTGGCCTGAGGAAACATGAGCACCAACCCTACGGGGAATTAGGAGTAGAACTCCTGAAAATAAATGAAGTGGAACTGGTAAAGTAAAATGGGAAAGTGTGTTGTCTCTTGGGTACGTGGTACCAAAGAGAGCACATATTACCTCTTAGTGTAGAGGGGAGCTTGCCACCCTCAGGTCGAGACCAGGGTGACTTTGGCCACTTTGCATCGACTTCTAGCCCTCGCGTACACCGTACCGGGGAGAGTTGCTAGTGTAGGGAGAAAGCTAGCCACCCCACAGGGCCCGGGGTTCAGCTAGCTGTCCTACACCGACTTGTTAGGCCCACTGGGCAAACTAGGGTAGTCAGGTGAGGGTGCGCGGACTATGGAGGGGCAAGACCCCTATTTGGTTACTGTGGAGGGGCTAGACCCCTGTTATTGAGAGGGCTCTGCCCTATACTGGTTCCATGCAGTGCTTTGGGGCTCACCCAGTAACGGAAATGACTGACAGCGTGCCAGTGCGGGGTAGCTACCCGTGCATTTATCACGCATGCCGTAGTCACCGTTTCGCCTGTCAGTGACCTTGGGGTGGTTGACTGAGGGTAGGACCACCACGGGTGACTCTCCCGGCCAGGAGAGCACCACGTGCTACTTCTACTTTCGGAAAAGACTGCAATCAAGATTGTTCCCATGAGGAACATTCAAGATCAAGAGAAAGATCTAAGAAATAATTCAAGAAAGAGTAAATAGAGGAATAAAGAAAGAAATTAAAAACAACAGCTACTTGTCCACCTTTACTGTTTTCTTAGCTAGCTGGTTGCCACTATACTCAGCGTTTCGCTGACGTGTCACATTTGTCACCTTTTCCAAGATCAGGTGCTGACCAGCCAGAGCCTGTGGCTGCAGAGGGTGCTGGGCCTAGTAGATCCCAGTAGTTGTACTTTTGTTGTACCGTATTTTTGTACTAGTGAGTATTTCTGTTTCACCTTGTACTCTTTATTGTAAACATCATATTTCTGTACCTATTTTTAATTATCTACTGTTGTAGTGGTATGTACTGTAGTAGTTCTTTTCTTTACTGCTGTAGTTTGTTACTATTAGTTACTTGCATGGTGGATGTGGTTTATTTTACTGCTTTCTGGTTACTTTCTCACTGGACGACTGGGTCTTGGGATCAGTCGAGTCGGTCTAATTCTCGTGTCCTATAGGGATTCGGGAACCGAGTCGTAACAGTTAATTAAGTTAATTATGCTTAATTATGTGCAAAAGAAAGTAACTTAGGTCAACTTAATTTATGTCGATTAAGTAGTATAGGGTCAAGTTAGCCCAACATTTTGGAATTTATTTCTTTTTAACTAGTTGACTCTAGGTCATTCGCTAAGAGGCATAACATAATTAAATTCACCACTAATCCAAAGCTACTTATGGGAATTATAATTAAATTTACTTTAAAAATATGAATTTTTCTTAAGGATTTCCAATTGAAAAATATGCAAAATTATGTAAGGAAAACACATTTACACATATGATTTACTATTACAAAAAAGTAAACATGTTTATTTCTTTTAATTCTTCTTATTTACAAGTGATTAAGGAAAGAAAAAGTAATTCTAATGAATATATGCCTTATTACAACGTTAAGCTCAAAAAGAAATTAGTAAAATACAAGAGATTAAACCACTAATTATTCTTATCTTTAGCCTCATACTTTCTTCTCTTCTTCTTCTACCTTTCTCTCTCTCTCTCTTCTCTTTTAATCTTTGTCTTATTTCTTCTTCTTATACATCTCTTCTTTTCATTTGTTCTTCTTAATGTTTCTTCTTACTTTGCCTGCTCTTTTCAATTTCTCTTTTGTATATTTATCTTATTCAACCTTAATGAGCTCTCCTCTTTTTCTCGTTCTTTTCCTTTGCAATCCTTCTCTTCCTATGCAGCTCTTCTGAACCAAACTAGTTTGAACCCTTTGTATGAACCAAAAATTAAGTTTGAGGTTGGCAGCTTGGATCGGTCGGGGATACACAGCACTGACAGACCCATTTTCACGCATTTTAAAGTCATCTGAAATCGTAGTATAGTCACACTAAATGCTCGTCAAAAAATGATTTTGTAAAGATAACGAGACCTGAGTCCCGATCGCTTGTCTCTAGGAGGCGTTTATGCAAATCTAAAATCGATCTTTTCTACTCTACTTGTGTAAAATCACATGCTAGTTTCTAATCGTCAGATCAATGTTTTGCTACTTTCATTATGAACCCTGATTACGTGCGTATGTGTTAGATAGATGACGAATGTGAAAGTGTGAGTTTCAGTATGCACGATTCTAGTATGTGGCGGTTATTTACGGAAAATGCATTAATAGATAAATCCTTAATATTTTCTGGTACCGACATGTTGGTTGCAATAGATAATAATGAAAAGCAGGCAACTTTAATCACACAAAATATATTACAATCAATAAGCTCATGGTGATTCTCAACATAGAGATATGTATATATATATATATAATATTTCTTTCATTCATTCAGGAGGGTGTTTGCAACATGGAATTAAAGGAAAGCTTATAGAGGAAAGCTTGAAAACATAAATCTAGCTAATAGAAAATGATCGCATACATGAATCTATGGGGGGATTTTATATGCATCATTGGGGGAGAATAAAGAGCTACACTACTAAGCAGTAATAAAAGCATGTAAACTATGAAGAACTAGCTACTAATCTGGCAGAAATAATGACTTTCAGAGGTGGGCTCCGATGGCCTTCTAATGGTTGAGAGGAGGAGTGGCCAATGGTGCTTAGGTCGGCCCTTAGAGAGAGGTTGGAGAGGTGATCCATTACCCTAGCATGGAGATGGTGGTGGCCATGGTGAGGCAACTCGTGGAGGTGGAGTGAAGGTGAATGTAGCTAACCTAGATGGAAGTGAATGTGAATGAATGCCAAGGAATGGATGGGTGCAAATGGCCACCCCTTAGGTCTTTTAATAGACCTAAGGGAGACTCTCTAGAGAAGTGTGGAACTCTCTCGAGAGAGCTCCAAGAGTGGCCGTCCAAGGAGAGAGAGAGGTGATTCTTAGATCCACCATTTGTGGATCTCAATTTGAATGGCTCTTAGTTGCTAATTTTGGCAACCAAGAGTGGTGCCACCTTTGGAAGAACCTAGAATACTCTAGGCTGTTTGGGAGTGCATGAATGGGTGTGTGTGTGTGTGTGTGGTCGTGCCCTATGTGTCTAAGTGATATAGGTTAGGTCCTAAGGGGTTTTAGGTTGGTGTAGGTCATAAATTAGGGTTGCAAACCCTAATTGCTAAGGGGGAATTGCAATTAAACTTAACATAAGTTTAATTGAATGAGTGCGAACCTAATTGAGAGTGAAATAACTCAATTAGGTTGGGCTTAGGTCAATTGGACTCTAACTAAGTCTAATTGGACGTGTATGGGTTGAGATCTGAGCTCAATTGGACCCTATGAGTCCAATTGACTAGGCAATGGTAATTGACTATGATCTAAGTCAATTAGGTTTAGTGAGGACCTAATTAGGTCCTTAAGGAGGTCTAGAGGTGATGTACTAGGGTTAGGATACCTTAATTAAGGTTCCTAAGGGGTTAGAATTGGGTTTAGGGAGCTAGAGATCCAAGATCAAGGCTTGAATCTCAAAATAGGAACTGGAAAGCAATTCCAGATGTCCAATAATAGCATCAGAAGACTTATACTCAAAAATCAGAAGTCCATACTTCATTTCTAGGTGTCTAATCAGAGTCAGGAAGGATTCTAGGTTTTGTCTTGGGTATTCTACAGGAATTGGACGTCTGACCAAGTGTCTGAACGTCCAATAACACTGTAGAAGTGGGTTTATGGTGTGCGAGAGTTGGCTAAGGGTTCTGGACATCCTATAATCTATCTGGACATCCAGATAGAGGTTGGAATTAGGGTTTTAAGGTTTCTTAGGGTGTGGTGACCTAATCTAAGGGTGGCTAAGGCTTAGGGAGGCTTCTAGGTTGTCCTAGGACTAGGATGGACCTAAGTTCTTCACATTTTACTACTTTATTCCTACTTAATAATATAGCATACCTTAACTCTCTTACATTATTGTCTACTACATCTTATTCTAGGTCTTCTGCTCCAGCTCTGCTGCAACACCAATTATTCGTTTATTCTTCTGATCTAGCTTTAAATCCAACTTCAGATCTACCTACTGATCAGTTTATTACCTGTAATTGACAAAATGCACCTAATCAGTACATTATAGCATTATTTTATGCATAGCTAAAAGAAAGCAGTAAACATGCAAACAATTCTTGTTCATGCATGAATTACCCTAACTTATGCTAAGTCCTAGCTTAATTTAGGTCAATTAAGCCCTATGATTGCTGCGCAATCATACCCCCATGCCTAAATCTTGCCAGTCCCTAGCAAATGCAAGACTAAATTATTCACAAAAGGGTCCCTAAGGGATTGATTATTTTATCAAGTGTATGCCTAGAGATTTTTCTCCTTTTCATTTTCATCCTATGCTCTAAAAATCCAGACAATCGTGAAAGTGTAGCTAGGTAGCTTTTGCAACGAATTCGAGTGAGAAACTAATTCGCCTTTAAAGCCTATACTTGACCCGTAGTAAAAATTATAGCGAAATAGGCGGACTTCTTCCCTCGGGGTATTCAAGATATTCTATGAATTCCACCCTGGCTTTAAGCTTAGGTAGAGAATCTTAGAGGGAAAAGATTATATATTTGGTGGCTCACTCTCACTTGGTGCTAAATAGAGATTAGTACTATAGAATCTAGATTCCCAAACTATCAAGTAACTCAACTCAGAGAAAAATGAGAAAAACTACACTCTTCTGGTTCCTTTGTATTCATTCTCTTTTTCACTTTTTCTTTTTCTTTTTCTTTTCTTTTCTTTTTCTTAAAGCTCACAACCTCACCGGATTCACACATATGACATATATTTGGTGCTCTCACTTGGCATTAACACTTTAATTGAGTTTCCATAACTCTAACACTAAGTCAAAATTCCCCAGCTAGTATTCGGGCGGTCAGAAACACAAGAAAGGTGGGTTAAGGCCATATTTGGTGGATTTCAAATTTATTTGGTGGTATTGCCTCAACTCAATTGAAATAAGCACTAAATATTCACTCCTTTTTTCTTTGGTTTTTCTTCTTTTTCTAATTTTTTTTCAATTTTTCTTTCTTTTCATCATCATTTTTTTTTCTTTTTTTTTCTCTTTCTTTCTTTCTTTTTTTTTTTTTGAACATAACAGAACTAGCACACATCCATGAGCTTTATTGAGAAGGCATTATTAGGGATTGGTGGTACTCAAGAGACATTGGGTGGCTTATTTGGTAGAAGTGAATGCTCACAACATCGGCAGAGATGGATAGGATGGTGTATTTCTGACCTTGACATCAATACCCTCCTTCAGCAGAGGATTTCGTAAAGAATGGTCGTGACCATCCACCTTAGCCATAGTTTTATGAAACTCGCTCTCCGCGTATTTGACTTATTTGGTGTCTCTCAAAATTTCAAGCAGAAATGTATATGCAGGAACTGAGAGCAAAAACTATGCCTAATCTCTCAGTATCATCACCTAATTATCTAGGATTCCAAATTCCTTGCGATAATCTTAGAGCACCAGTACTCTCTATTCTCATCTCACACTATTTGGTGGATTTTTGGTAGAAAATCTGCCTAGCTCCCAAAATATTGTCCAAAGGTTTAGGAAAAGAAGCATTGTTTCTTCTCGATAGACTAATGACGTTTATCAGCCTTCATCGTGAATCCATTGCAAATTCTAGATTACAGGAATCAACTAGAGGATAAAATTCCTAATGCATTCTCTTAATAAAAATCTTATTCATGAATGCACTATGTATATATGCTATAAACAAGTAGCCTCCTATAATTTGTACTTCATGAAATTTCCCTTTCGGGTTACATTCAGCTTGACCCTAAATTTAGAACAAAATGTGAGCGAGTGAGTCGGAAATGGCTGTTGCAGACGATTTTTAGCTCCAATGCAAGCATTGGAGGTGGAGTCGGTTGTTCTTTTATTTAAGGACCTAAAGTACGTTTGGCATGTAGCTCTGAGGTTTTTCCTAAATGTTGGCATAAAAATTTTTAGTTTTTTCGTATCTACCCCCCCATGCTTAAGTTCTTGTATGTCCTCATGCATGAATATAAAAGAAAATAAATACAACAGGGAGTAAATGGGTAGAAATCACCAATAATTGCTCCTGAAATTATACATTCGGCACCGGCCAACCTGACAGTATGCAATATGCAGAAAGAAAATATGCTTAAAGAAAAATATGCTATATATAGAAATAAATATGTATAGGGTGATGGATGTGGAGTAGATGCTAATTTTAACGCCTCCAGCTAGAAGAAAACTCAATCACACGCCTCACAGGTTCCTGGGCCAAAAATGGCTTGAGGCGCTGGTCATTTACTGTAGATATATTCCTAGATTTTGGGTTCCTGATCTAGACTGCCCCATTAGGATATAGGTGAATCACAACATATGGGCCAGTCCACTTCGACTTGAGCTTCCCGGAAAGGAATTTCAGTCGCGAATCAAACAACCAGACTTGCTGGTTGGGAGTGAATGTTTCCTCTGGATGTGGCTGTCATGAAAGGCCTTGGTCTTGTCCTTGTATATCAATGCGTTCTCGTAGGCCTCCCATCGGATCTCTTCTAATTCGCAAAGCTAGAGTTTCCATTCTTGACCTCCTGCATCGAGGTCGAGGTTACATTTTCTCACTGCCCAAAAGGTACGGTGTTCTAGCTCTACAAGAAGGTGACAGGCCTTGCCATATACCATATGATATGGTGACATTCCGACTGGGGCATTGTATGCTGTCCTATATGCCCAGAGTGCATCAATTAATTTATTGGACTAGTTCATCCTGTTTGGTCTAATTGCCTTCTGGAGAATCAGTTTGATCTGACGATTAGACACTTTAGCCTGCCCATTGGACTGCGGGTGATACGGGGTGGCTATACGGTGATGTACCCCATATTTCTTTAATAATGACCTGAAGTGGGCATCGATGAAGTGGCTTCCCCCATCGCTAATCAGAGCGCGAGGTATTCCAAATCTCACAAAGATGTATTGCCGTACAAAAGAAATGACGGTCTTATGATCAGCCCGTCTCGTCAGGATGGCCTTGACCCACTTCGAGACATAGTCAACGGCTAGTAATATATACTTGAAGCCATTTGAGTTCGGAAAAGGGCCTATAAAATTGATGCCCCAGATGTCGAACACTTTAACAACCATGATGTGTTGGAGTGGCATCAAGTCTCTCCTAGTCATAGAACCGATCAACTAGCATTGTTTGTAGTGTTGGGCATATTTGTGTGTATCTTTGAAAATAGTTGGCCAAAAAAATCCCGACTGTAAAATTTTTGTAGCAGTTTTCCATCCCGAGAAATGACCACCACAAGCGTCATTGTGGCAAAAAGATAACACACTGGGGATCTCCGAATCTGGGATGCATCTTTGAATAATCTGATTCGCTCCAATGCCGAAGAGCAGTGGGTCATTCCAGAGTAGAATTTGGCCTCCACAGTAAATTTGAGTTTCTGGACTTTTGATAGGTTCGCAGGAATCTTATTGTGGTAAGATAGTTCACGATATCAACATACCAGGGGAACTCAACAAAGTGAACTGCAAAAAGGGATTCATCCAAAAATTGCTCGTGGATAGGCAAGGAATAAGGAATGTGGCCTGGGTTCAGTCTGGATAGGTAATTCGCCACAAAATTCTATTTTCCAGCTTTATCGCAGATTTCAATATCAAATTCTTGTAATAGAAGGATCCATCTGATGAGTTGGGGCTTGGCATCCTTCTTTGCCAACAAATGCCGGAGGGTGGAGTGGTCAGTGAAGATGATGACTTTGGACCCTAATAAATAAGATCTGAATTTATCCAACTCGAATATTATTGCTAGTAGTTCTTTTTCAGTGACAGTATAATTGCGCTGAGCCTCATTCAGCATCTTGCTAGCATAGTATATGACAAAAGGCTATTTCTCTTGACGCTGGCCTAAAATAGCACTAACGGCAAAATCAGGAGCATCTCATGTCATCTCGAAATCAAGCGACCAGTTGGGTAGTTGGAGAATCGGGGAGTTAGAGATAGTGCTTCATAAAGTCTTGAAGGCGTTGAGACATGAGGTGTCGAATTCAAATGGGGCATCAGCAACAAGGAGATTCGTCAAAGGTCGTGCAATTTTCGAGAAATCACATATAAATCTCTGATAGAAGCTGACGTGACCCAAGAATGATCTGATCTGCTTGACCTAGCTAGGTGGCGGTAAGTAGGAAATAATCTCAGATTTAGCTCAATCGACCTCGAGTCCATTTTTAGAGATCCTGTGCCCTAGTACTATGCCATCCCTCACCATGAAATGGCCTTTCTCCCAGGATAGTACTAGGTTTACCTCAATACACTGTTTCAGGATTTTGGTGAGGTTATCAAGACAAGATGAAAAATCATCTCCAAAAATGGTGAAGTCATCCATGAGCACCTCCACATAGTCCCCAATCATGTCAGAGAAGATAGCCATCATACGATGCTGAAAAGTTGTTGGTGCGTTGTAGAGGCCAAAGGGCATCAGCTTGAAAGTGAATGTTCCAAAGGGGCATGTGAATGTGGTCTTGTCTTGATCTTCAGTGCAAATCACTACTTGATTATACCCGGAGTATCCATCCAGAAGCAAAAGAAACTACGTCCGGCTAACCATTCCAAGATCTGATCAATGAAAGGCAAAGGAAAGTGATCCTTTTGGGTAGCCATGTTCAGTTTCCTATAGTCGATGCAGACCCACCAAGATGTCGCAATGCAGGTCAGGATGGATTCGCCTTTATCATTTTTCACTATGGTGAGTCTTGCTTTCTTGGGCACTATATGGATCGGACTCACCCATTGGCTATCAGAGATTGGGTATACAATACCTACATCTAGCCATTTGATGATCTCCTTCTTAACAACCTCTAGCATATTCGAGTTTAGGCTTCTTTGAGGTTGTCTCGAAGGTTTCACCCCCTCATCCGTGTAAATGTGATGAGTGCAATACGAGGGGCAAATACCGTGGAGAGCAGCAATGCTCCACCCTATAGCAGCCCTATGGTGTTCTAGCATAGAAATCAATTGATGTTCTTCTTCTTGGATTAAGTGGGCAATAATAATGATCAAGTATGTTCACTTTCACCCAAGAACACATACTTAAGTTAGGTAAGGGCTTCAATTCAATCACGGGTGGGTCAGAGTTAGAAATGGGGATAGGAGGAGCAAACTTGAAGGTGGCAATCTGCTAATCCATATGTAGGTGAATTCCCGCTGATTCGCAACCTGTGAGATAGTCAGTTGTGACTACGTTAATGGGAAACTCATTATCTGTGGTCATGTCTTCTTGTAACAACAAGGGCGATCCAGTAGTGTACGGATCAGGACAGCTAGATTCAGCGGTGCTGTGATCAGAAACACACCCTAAACAGTCGGATCCTCGGGGAGATATGTGCAGTGCAGTGGTCTCAGTCCCGTGTGGATCGAGGTCCAAGAATCTTGATAGTGCAGGTGAATGAGACATTGGGTCGTCACAAAGGAGCCCAATGTTACCACTGTATGCCGAATCTTCATCTTCATCATCCTCCTCTATGGGATCATAGTCAAAATTCATTGATGCCCTGAATATGTCAAGTCAAACCCGCTCATTACCTAAGGCTATCTCCATACACCCAGATGCATAATCAATGTTTGCTCGGGCTGTCGCTAGAAATGGGCGACCCAAAATGATTGGTGCATCTCGAAGATTAGGAGTAACCTCCATATCGAGAACGAAAAAGTCTATGGGAAAGTAGAATCCACAACCTTTTACGATTATGTTCTCAACCACCCCCCTTGGTGTTTTTACTGATCTATCAGCCAGCTGAATCGTGACCGAGGTAGGCTTTAACTCCCCAAATTAAAATAGATCAAATACAGTAGTGGGAGTTAGGTTGATGGACGGACCCAGATCTAGAAGGGCCCAATCAAATGGAGAATCCTGCAAGAAGCAGGATATGAGTGGGGTACTAGGGTCTTTCTTTTTCTGTGGCAAGTCAGCTAGAATCATGACGCTAGCTTCTTTTGACAGTACCGCCTGTCGTCCAACTCTAGGCTATCGCTTCGGGGTACAATAGTCCTTGAAGAACCTAGTGACAGCGAGGATGTGATCAATTGCCTCGAGGAGGGGGACCTGAATATGTACTTCCTTGAACATTGACTTTAGGTCCTCAAAATTGCCTCGTGTCCTTCTTCCGCACTACATTTCACATTAGAGCCTTAGGAAAAGGGACGGGAATCTCAGGGTCAGGTGGCCTCTTACCCTTATCTACCATAGGTAGCTCTTGAGATGGAGTCGAACTTGCCTGCGGTGAAGGGTGAGGAAAATCAGGACCTGCCTACCTATGTGGTGGGTCGAATGTCTTCCTTCCACTCCCCAATGAGACAGCATTTGCATCGACTTGCTGTCCATGAGGTGGTGGGGGAGCAGAAGGGGCAGAGTATGTGGGGTTCTACATCAAAGGCGACTGGCCTTGAGCATAACCAAGTGGTGTAGGAGGCGCCTGTAATATGGTGTGTGTCTGTCCCTGTGGTGCCTGAAACCTAGGCGGCGCACCTTGGTTCTGCATATACCGAGGGTTCGGGATGGGTTTGGAGGGCAAGGCTCCTTGAGTCCTATGCTTCTACAACAACTGGTTTTGCGTGTTTTGTATAGTCTGTATCTGGTCAGCCATTGCCTTCATTATCTGCAATCTATCCTGTGTAGATTTACTCATTGATTCTTATAGCTCCTCTTTCAGTGTCTCCAGAGGGTCAACCCGCTTTGGAGGGTAACTGGCAGCTTGGTGCAGCAGTTGGTGTAAATAACGGGGTAGCTGCTGCTGAGACGGGAATGGCTGCTGCCTAGGGTATGTGTTTTGCACATTTCCGTATTGCCTGGTCTGGTAGTGTGGATCTTGATGTGGTCTCTGTGAGTTACAGATGCGTGTCTTTCACTCAACTCAGTAATTAAGTTAATTTCACTTCATTAAGAGTAGAAAAAGTCACTTAGGTTAACTCAAAGTTGTGTCGATTGTGTAGTATAGGGTCGAATTAACCTAACATTTTAGAAATTTTTACTGCTTGAGTCCAGGTCGTTCATTGGGAGGTATAATAATTTTTCCAAATTCACCAATTTTCTTTTATTTCTTTATAAGTTTAGGAGGTATAACGAGGTTGATTTTAAAACGTGAATTTTGCCAAAATATTTAAACTATAAAGAATATACAAAATTCCATATGAAACATATTTACTCAAAATTATCTACTTTATTAACAAGTAAACATGTTAGTTTTCTAATTTTATTTCAAAAGAAATTAAGGTAATAAAAGTTGTTCTATTAAAACATGACTTTTTACAATTAAGAACAAAAAGTAATTAAAATGATGCAAGAAAAATAATATTCTTCATTTATTTTCTTCAGCCTCTTATCTTCTTCTTTCTTTCTTTCTCTTCTTTTCCTTTTATTCTCTATCTTGAGCTCTCTCTCTTACCTTTCTTCTTTTGTTCTTGCCTTCTTCTCTTCCCTTAGTACCTGTTCTTCTTTTACACTCCTTAGCGCCTATTCTCTTCCTTTCCTTAGCCTTCAGCAATTAGCTTAACAACTATCTGCTCTTCTTTTCCTTAAGTCCTTCAGCTGAACCGAGTTTTCTTTTTACTTTTTAACAAAAAATTATTTTTATTTGCGGCAAGGTCCTTTCGAGGATACACAGCACCCTGAGATCAGGGTGGGACTAGACCCTACTTGTCCTCGCCTAATCTCGATTAGGTTCAATTTTGATTTATTTCATTTTGGTTCATAGTCTCAAGCCAATCCGACTCAACCCAGCCTCCCAGGCCACTCGCCCTCCCAGGGCACATTCGCTCACGCCCACTCGGGCGCACACCCGCAGGCACACAAGCCTGCACACACACATGCACATGATCAGAATATTCAGAATGATCAGATCGGTAACTTGTGCGCCGAGCACTGACGACTGAAGAGCCGGGGTAACAAAATCATTTTATCCCCATGTGCTCGCTCAGAATCTGACGATGAGGGACTATCTAACCCCTTCCAGACACAACTTCAAATGATCATATCTCCGACCTTAGTGCTCCGTTTCAAGTGATTTAAAGTTTGTTAGAAATCTCTAAGGTTGATCTACACAATTGTAGGGTCAATTTAAGGATTAGATGATATTTTCCTCTTCAATTTGAAAGATAAAATCAGGGGTTCCTACGGGTTATTATCGCCTGGAAATGGTTTTAACTTCACAGAGTCCTCAGATGGACTTTTCTCGCTTATTTAAAGGTCTGTATAGGTTATACAAGTTATTCCGCATCTGTCAAAGTTTTAAGCTCACAAGACCTTTAGGAAGTGTATAGAAGGTTGAAGCTTCTCTGAAAGCTTCAGAGTTCAAAATTTTCAGACTGAAATGGATGAACAGACAAAGAAACATCTCTGATTGATTTAAACTAATTCTAAGGGTTGTAATTGACTTATCTGGGTAGGATTTAAATTCATATCTCATCAAAATGCTTCTCCTGTTAGTTTGGGTTCGAAAGTAACACAAACTGACAGGAACTAAAATCTTATCAAAATACATGTTTGAGCTCAGTCAAATCTCTCTAAAACAATCCAACAGAATCTCATAATCCATTTAATCTCATCAATTCCTAAGATTGAGCTCAGAACTCCATAATCAAACTCAGTTTGACTGTGAAGGCACAAAAGTTGACTTTCTATTAAAAGCTTCTCCACAGGAAATCAAAGCCATGAATAAAGTCTTCTCGACCTCAAAAACTTATTCAGATTCTCAAATTGGTGCTCAGATGAAGATTTCTAGGGTTACAGGGTCATCGCCTGAGGTTCAAAATGACTTTGTTCGTTAGAGGAAATCAGAGGTTGTTACAGTATTCTGAGGGTTTAAACAGCTTTAGTGCATTGCACTGAAGCTTCTAGTTACCTTAAATTCTTCTTATATCTCTTTATCAGACTTCTCCAACTCTACCGGAGTTGGAGGAGATGAAGTTCAATCTACAGCTCCAGTGGTTAAATCCTCAAATAAACATCCTTAAAACAATTAGTGATCCACATTTTATCATTCTGGAGCTTCTCAGCAAATTCTAGAGGCTGAAATACAAATTTGATTCGCCGGAACGCTGATGAGTCCAGAAAAAGGCAAAATTGTGTACAGATTATTAAAACTTGCCATTTTTGATTTAGAAAGGATTCTGAGGTTGCAAGAAACCTTAGTATCACATTTAATTCTTCATTTGTCCATTAGAATTAAGATTTGACAGTGAATTCGTTTCTTAAAGGATATGAGTGGTTGAAGCTCACAGGACTTGTTTAACCACTTGATTGAGAGGTTACAACAAGCCAACAGATGTTTATATTCATAAATATATATTTAATTTAGGATTTGAACTGCTCCTGGGCCACCATTGACAGCGAGCTCAGGAGCTTAATTATATTTGGGCTTTTAATTTATATGTGATATTTATAGGTATTATAGTGTCGATTAGGGTCCAGAAGTGGTGAATAGATGATGAAGAACCCTATGAAGGTGGAATTAACTCGACTACTATCACCATGGACAGTGATAGTAGTCGGTGGAGGTGATATGTGAATTAGGCGATTAGATGATCAATTAAATGATTAAATGTGCTAGAAGTGATTTTGAGGGTTAAAGAAAGGTGGACAGTGAGTTCAAGAAACAAAATCAAAGCTCTGGCGAGCTCAAGGAGCTCGCCGGAGTCGGAGAAGATGAAACTAAAATCTGACATTAACTCTAATCTAACTACCTAAACTAACTAACTAAGCTAACCTACTCCTACTCCTACTCCTAATCTACTATTACCTGGATGAAGGGGTCAATAGGGTTCCGCCGAAGGTTCATAGCTGACGACGAAATCGAAGGGTGGAAGAAAGATCTCTGGCGAGCAGATTTGAGGTGGAGCAGAGGATTCCTTCGGTCAGCACCCGTGTCAGAGACGCGGAAGACCACGGCGGATCTCCTCGGCTGATTAAGGTCAGTGGAGGAAGTCAGAAAATGAAATGGAAAGTCGCTAGAGTTTTGGATGAATAGCCTATCAAAGTCGACTACAATGTTAGAAGAGGGAAGGGAGCCAACTTGAGTAAAATCTGAGGGGTGAGGGGATATTTATAGTAGTTGGTGGCGAAGAGAATGGCGAGGTTTGGCCGAAGAAGGAGCTTGAGGAGCTTAACCTTCGGCGTCGTCTCCAACGACGGTGAGGTTATCTCCCACTGAAAAATAGGATTTCCGGTTAATCCAGACTAGTGGATCAAGAGGAGGTGGTGAGCATAAGCTACAAGAGCTTGGACAAAGAAGGATGATGTTGGCAGGGCGGTAATCACGCGATGGCGTGACTCTCTGCTGCCAGCTATTCATTTGGCTGAAGAAGAAGAAGGAAAGGGACTTAAATGTAATAAAACTTAAGGACCTGTGTGAAAAATAAGGACCCGACTATAATGAATTTTAAGGACCAAATTGTAAACTCAGGTTTTGAAGGTTTATTTTAACTTAGATCTTTTTGAACTTTTTATATATGTTAGTAAATAAGGTAGATATTATGTTTACACCTTGAATTTACATTTTTGACTTTTTTAGATTAATTTATTAAATTAAGTAAAATTACTTAGGTTTTCATTAAGTTTAAGTTACTTAACTTATTAATTAAGGGAATGATTAATAGGATTTCGAGTCCAATTATTATCTAGATTATTAATAATGTTAATTGAATGATAAAATACCATTTTTAACTTATTTTAAGGTCCTTAACTAAATGTCCCTTATTCTATAATTAACCCTTATATGTTCATAACCTTAGCTAATTGACTAGGAAGACTAGTTAATTAGGGGTAATTAGACATCATGATGAGTGTCTCATCAGTTACCAGACCAGGAGAAGTTTGGATGCTGGCACCTACCAGGGTTATATGTCTCTAAATATGGGTTATTACGGTCGTATCCTTGAATAGCACTAATGTCCTCCTAGGCCGAAGATGTCTGAGATGTATATCCATGAACTGGATATGTATTATAGTCTGCAGGTGGTGCATAACCCTGGTCATATGGTGCCAGATCGAGATTGTTTACGGGATCCTGATATGTAGGATCTCGTAAATAAGGGGAAGATGCATCTCGAGTGAGTAGATTAACTCGAGCAGGGGGGCTCGGGGTGCATAGGAGGGTCTTGGGGTAGCAGAGTTCAGGTGAGATTGACCTTAACTAATTTGGTCAATCTTTTCCTAGATCAGGTTTATTCTATCCATCTGCTTGACGATGATATCCATATTGGCTCGAATAGACTCGGTGTGAGCCTCATGGATGCCAACCCACTACTGACTAGGCCCCTGGAACTTTTTCATGGACACGACTTTCATTGAGTTCTCCGCCAAAGATTCAGACAAGTCAAATGCATTGTTCTTGTCTTTCGCGAGGAAATTCTCGCCACTAGATGCATCGGCTAGATACTGATGTGTGTCATCTAGCCCATGGCAAAAGATCTGAGCTAGGTGCCTGATGAGACACTCATCATGATCTCTAATTACCCCTAATTAACTAGTCTTCCTAGTTAATTAGCTAAGGTTATGAACATATAAGGGTTAATTATAGAATAAGGGATATTTAGTAAAAGACCTTAAAATAAGTTGAAAATGGCATTTTATCATTCAATTAACATTATTAATAATCTAGTTAATAATTGGACTCAAAATCCTATTAATCATCCCTTTAATTAATAAGTTAAGTAACTTAAACTTAATGTAAACCTAAGTATGTAATAACTTAAGTAATTTTACTTAATCTAATAAATTAAACTAAAAAGGACAAAAATGTAAATTCAAGGTGAAAACATAATATTTACCTTATTTACTAACATATATAAAAAGTTGAAAAAGATCTAAGTTAAAATAAACCTTCAAAACCTGAGTTTACATTTTGGTCCTTAAAATTCATTGCAATCGGGTCCTTATTTCTGACATAGGTCCTTAAGATTCATTACATTTAAGTCCCTTTCCTTCTTCTTCTTCTTCAGCTAAATGAATGGCTGGCGATGGAGAGTCATGCCACTGTTTGATCACCACCCTGCCGACATCACTCTTCTTTGTCCAAGCTCTTGCAGCTTGTGCTCACCACCTCCTCTTTATCCATCGGTCTGGATTAACCGGAAATCTTAATTTCCAGTGGGAGATAACCTCACCGACGTCGGAGATGACGTCGGAGGTTAAGCTCCTCAAGCTCCTTCTTCAGCCAGACCCGGCCATTCTCTTCACCGCCAACCACTATAAGTACCCCCTTACCACTCAGATTTCACTCAAGTTGGCTCCCTTCCCTCTTCTAACACTGAGTCGACCCAATAGGCTATTCGTCTGCAACTCTGGCAACTTTCCATCTCACTTTTCGACTTCCTTCATTCATTCTGATCAGCCTAGGAGATTTGCCTTGGTCTGCCGCATCTCTGACACAGGTGTCGACCCAAGGAATCCTCTGCTCCACCTCAAATCTGCCTGCCGGAGATCTTTCTTTCACCCTCTAATTTCATTGTCCGCCATGAACCTTCGGCAGAACCCTATTGACCCCTTCGTCCAAGTAACAATAGATTTGGAGTAGGAGTAGGAGTAGGTTAGCTTAGTTAGTTAGATAGTTAGTTGATTAAATGTAATTTTAGAATTTCAATGTCATCTTCTCCGACTTCGGTGAACTCCTTGAGCTCGCTAGAGCCTTAATTTCATCTTTTGAGATCGCTGTCCACCTTCCTTTATCTTCCATGACCATTTCTATCACACTTAATCATTAATTGAATCATCTAATCACCTAACTCACATTCCACCTCCATCAACTACTATCACTGTCCATGGCGACAGTAGTCGAGCTAATTCCACCTCCACTGGGTCTATCATCATCTATCCATCACTTATGGACCCTAATCGACACTATAATACATATAAATATCACATATAACCTAAACGCCCAAATCTAATTTAGCTCTTGAGCTTGCTGTCAATGGCGGCTTAGGAGTAGTTGAAATCATTAATTAAATATATATTTAGTGTCACAGACATCTGTTGACTTGTCTCAACCACTCAATTGAGTGGGAGATCAAGTCTCGTGCCTCAACCAACTCAATTTTCGTTCAAAATAATTTCACTGTCAAATCTTACATATAAAGAGATAATGAGGAATTAAATGTGATTCTAAGATTCCTTGCAACCTTGAAATCTTTTTTAGATTAAAAATGGCAAGTTTAAACAATCTGTGCATAATTTTCACATTTTCGAGACTCACCAGAGCTCTGGCAAGCTCCGACGAGCCAAATCTGTGCTTCAGCCTACAAAATTTATCAAGAAGCTCCAGAATGATATAATATGGATCATTGATTGCTCTGAGGATGATTCTTTAAGGATTAAGTGTCTGGAGTTTGAGATATAACTTCATCTTCTCCAATTCCGTTGGAGTTGGAGAAGTCTGACAGAAGAGATCTGAGAAGAATTTAAGGTACCTAGAAGCTTTAGTGCAATGCACTGAAGCTGTTTATACCCTTAGAATACTGTCACAACTCTTAGATTCCTCTGACAAACAAGCACATTTTGAAGCTCAGGCAATGAGCCTGAAACCCTAATTTTTAGGGTCAGAACACTTATCTGAAGATCTGAAGAAGTTCCTGAGGTTGAGAAGACTATTTTAGGTTTTAATTGCCTATGGAGAGGCTTTGAACAGAAAGTCAAATTTTTATGTCTTCACAATCAAAATGAGTTTGATTATGGAGTTTTGAGCTCAATCTGAGGAATTGATGAGATAGACTGATTCTGAGATCTTGTTGAATGATTTTAGGGAGATTTAACTGAGCTCAATCATGTATTTTGATAGGATTTTAAATCCTGTTAATTTGTGTTATTTCCAAACCCAAACTAACAGCAGAAGCATTTTGATGAGATATGAACTTGAATCCTGCCCAAATAAGTCAATTACAACCCTTAGAACTAGTTTAAATCGATCGGTAATGTTCTTTTGTGTCTGTCTATCTATTTCATGCCTAAAAATTTTGAACTCTGAAGCTTTCAGAGAAGCTTTGGGCTTCTCGACTGTTCCAGAAGGTCTTGAGAGTTTAGAAACTACTCTAGCAGCTGTGAAATCATTTGTATTAACTATTCATACCTTTAGTTAAGAGAGAAAACTCCATCTGAGGACTCAGTGACATTAATTCCCATTTCCAGGCAATTTTTAACTCGTAGGAACCCCTTATTTCACTCTTTAAATTGAAGAGGAAAACATCCACTTATCTTTAAATTGACCCTGCAATCCTATAGAGTAACCTTAGAGCTTTCCAGGAAACTTTAAATCACTTGAAACAGAGCTCTGAGCTGGGAGATATGATATGTTGAAGTTGGGTCTGGAAAGGGGGAACATAGTCCCACATCGTCAGTTTGTAAGCACACGCCTGGGATAAAACTGATTTGTTACCCCGGCTCTCCAGTTGTCAAGCACTTAGTGCACCGGTTACCGATCTAAGCATTCTGAATCTATCTGAGCATGTGTGTGTGTGCGGGCTTGTGTGCCTGCGGTTGTGTGCCTGAGTGGGCGTAAGCGAGTGTTCCTTGGGACGGCGAGGCCTGGGAGGCCGGGTTGAGCCGAATTGGTTCGAAACTATGAATCGATAAATAAATCAAAATCGAACCTAATTGAGATTAGGCAAGGGCCGAGTAGGGTCTAGTCCCACCCTGATCTCAGGGTGCTGTGTATCCTCGAAAGGACCTCGTCGCAAATAAAATATTTTTTTGTTAAAAAGTAAAGAAACCCGATTCAGCTGAAGGATCAAAAGAAAAAGATGAGCTGATGGTTACATACTAAGTGTTGAACTGAAGGCTAAGAAAGCAATGGAAAGAAAGGAGAACAGGCACTATTAAGGAACAGAAGAAGAAGACCAAGGGAAGATGTAACGAGCGCGTGCCCCAGACTCCTTTTAAGACGTCTGGGAGGTGGCAGACGTCTGGGATCACATCCAGACGTCTGACCAGACGTCCGGGATAGTTTACAGACGTCTGGCGAACAGTTATGCTCGCCCGGGATATTCGTCTGCGCGCCTGTGCGCGCAGACCTGCGATTCTGCCCTCTTTCTCTGCGGCTGCAGGCGGCTGCGACCGCCTTCTCTCTCCTCTCCGCGCGGCGTTAAAAGGGGGGCGCGCCTCCCCTCCTGTCTCCACCATCTTCCTCCTTCTTCTCCTGCCTGTACGCGAGAGCGAGCGGACGCGAGGGCGCAGCGGCAGCGGCAGCCGCAGTGAGCGCGGAGGAGCTGCGGCGTGCGAAGGCGGGGCTCTGCCGTGAGGGCGAGCTCGCCAGGAGCGGCTTGGCCGGCCGGCGGAGGGCGCAGGGGGCGCAGAGCGTCGCGGAGAGGGACCTGCTGCGGGCGGAGCAGCGTACGCGCGAGGTGCGACGTGGGCGGCGTCGCGAGCGGAGGCCGAGCAGGGCTCTGATTCTGGAAAAATTTCCAGAATCAGACGTCTGGATTGATATCCAGACGGCAAGGTCGACGTCTGTGAGATCATACAGACGTCTGAAAGGTGAGTTTCCGCTTTCTTCTTCCTTTTTGTCGACTGACCGTACTGAGGGAGGGGGGTTGGCTGTGCGCAGGTTTTCTGATTCGTCATCCTTTGCGAATCAGACGTCTGGAAGTTGTACCAGATGGCGGGAGTGACCTCCAGACGTCCGGAGTGACCATCGGACGTCTGGGATCTAGGAAAGACATCCCTGCAGACTTCTGGACATCTGGGAAACCACGCTGAACAGGTAATTCTCTGATCCACCGTTTAAGACGTCTGGAGGGAGTTCCAGACGTCTGATTTTGCACAGTATCGTCTTTCTCGACCCGTTTAGGGCCCGTTTGGGCTCCGTTTTCCGCGATTCGAGTTGCGTTCGTTTCAGAATTAATTCCTCTACCCGCCTACAGTAGCTATACACTGTTTTGAGACACTCCTTGTGTTTGATCCTTGTGATAGGACCTCGTTCGGTTGCAGTCTTGAGAGTCACGGAGGCGTGCGGGATTCCCGATCACACCCCCATTACTCCCGTTGTACCTGGTAGAGTGGTTTTAAGTATTAATAAAATCTGTTAAAGTATGGAACCATAACTAGAACCTAGGGCTTTGCATGAATCCTAGGGCCGGAAAACTAGATTGTATGATAGATCCTAGGATATGGCATGAATCCTAGGATGGAAAAACTAGTGGAATGTATATTACTGCAGTCTTGGAAAAATGGAAAGGAATATATAAAGCTGCCTGTAAATTTAATTAACAGCTGCCTGTTATGAATAAAGAAACATGTTTGAGATCATGGAATTTGAGAACGTGAATCTGGAAAGTGAAACATATGATGTTCTGAAATAAAGAGCTGGAACCCTACGGGGAGTTAGGAGTGGAACTCCTGGAAAGAAAAAGGAATGGAACTGAGATGTAGTTTGTACTGTCTCTTGGGTATGCAGTACCAAGGGAAGTACCTGTACCTGTTTAGTGCAGAGTGGGGCCAGCCGCCCCAGGGACCCGGGGTTAGGATTGGCTGCTCTGTACCGACTTGCTGGCCCTCGTGTACGTAGTACCGAGGAGAGCTAGTAGTGTTAGGAGAGTACTAGCTACCCCACGGACCCCGGGGTTCTGCTAGCCTCCTTCACCGACTTGTTAGGCCCACTAGGGCAAACCAGGGTAGTCAGGCGAGGGTGCGCGGACTGTGGAGGGGCAAGGCCCCGGTTTGGTTACTGTGGAGGGGTTGGACCCCTGTTACTGAGAGGGCTCTGCCCTGGTTCTGTGCTGTGCTTTGGGCGCACCCGTTAACGGAAACGACTGACCGCGTGCCAGTGCGGGCTAGCTACCTGTGCGTTTATCGCGCGTGCCGTAGTCACCGTTACGTCTGTCAGTGACCTTGGGGTGGTTGACTGAGGGTAGGATCACCACGGGGGACTCTCCCGGCCAGGAGAGCACCACGTGCTACTTCTACTTTTGGAAAAGACTGCAATCAAGATCGTCCCACGAGGACATTCGAGATCAAGTAAAGGATCTGAGAAATAAATGAAATAGTGAGAAAAATTGAAAGATGTAAATAAAGGAAGTAATAGAACATAATAGCTACTGTACACTCTACTGTTGCCTTTAGTTAGTTTGCCACTCTACTCAGCGTTTTGCTGACGTGTTACACTCGTTACCTTTTTCAGGACCAGGTGTTGAGCAGCCAGGGTCGGCGGCTGCAGAGGACGCTGGGCCGAGTAGGGTCCAGTAGAGTTACCCCAGCTTTGTACCCCTTTTTGTTTCTGTTCTAGTGAGTAGTTTTGTTTCCGCTGTACCTTCTTTACCTGCAGTTTGTTATATGATAAATGTTGTTTTACTGTTGTGGTGGTGCCTACTGTAGTAGTTCTTTCCTTACTGCTGTACTTTCTTACTGTTAGTTATATTCATGCTGAATGTGGTTTATTTTACTGTCTTTTGGTTACTTCCTCGTTGGACGACTGGGTCTTGGGATTAGTCGAGTCGGTCCGATTCTCGTGTCTCGTAGGGACTCGGGAACCGGGTCGTTACAAGATGGTATCAGAGCAAGGTCGTCCCGAGAAGTGAATCAACTAACTGGAAAATAACCAATTCACATGTTTATAGCTAGAGTAGCCACCACAACATATCTCTTGACATGAGCTCTTAGAAGTGTTGTTAGGTACCGTCTGTTTTGACGTTTCCGTTTTGTTTCGCCTCTCCTTGCAGGAGATGCCTCGTCGCGGGACTAGCGAGACTGGCCGCGGGCGCGGCCGAGGGCGAGGTCGGCGAGGTGGTCGTGCCGTCGTTGACGTCTCGGTGTACCAGCCACCACTCCCTGGCATCCAGGCCCAGGACCTCGCCAGACTGATACGGGATATTGTACGAGAGGAGCTCCACCCACCGCCCCGAGCACCTCCTCCTGGTGTTGCAGAGGGGGAGTCCTCTGTGGGACCACGCGACGGACGCGGCGCTGGACACGAGGGAGGGGATGGGCCCCTGCCGCCCCCACCTTCCTCCGACACTTCTATACACGAGGCACCTTCGCCTGGAGGTGCACCAGCACCTCCCCTACAGCACCACTTCGAGCTTTTCGGACAGTTCCGGAAGCTGAAGCCCCCCTCCTTCAAGGGGGATGAGGACCCGACCGAGGCAGAGGACTGGCTTGAGCAGCTGGAGAAGATCTTCGACACCCTTCGCCCCCCGGTGGAGTGCCGCGTGGCCTTTACCACATACCAGCTGGAGAGTGCGGCACACCGGTGGTGGAGGGCGGTCCGGGGACAGGAGAGGGACGAGCCGACGTGGGACCAGTTCGTCACCCTCTTCTGCGAGCAGTACTTTCCCCAGACATGGCAGGACCAGAGGAGGCGGGAGTTCCACACTCTCCGCCAAGGGACGATGACCGTGAGCGCGTACCGCACGCGTTTCTTGGAGCTGTCCCGCTTTGCAGCGACAGCGGTAGCCACTGAGGAGGAGCGCCTTTGGAGGTTCACCGAGGGGCTCCGGCCTGCGATCCGGGGGTATGTCAAACCCCTGAAGCTGCCGACGTTTTCGAGGGTGGTAGAGGCAGCTATGACTTACGAGGAGACCAACCCGTCCGCGCGAGAGACCGACGGCGGGCGGAAGAGGCCCTTTCAGCCAGACTTCTCACAGGGCCGGCGAGAACGGAGACATGCGGCGTCCGCAGTAGAGCCGTCACGTTGTGCAGGGCCATCAGTGGCCTTTGGGGGCCCTCGACAGGGGCCAGTCGCCAGCACCGGACCCCCGCCTAGCCGACAGCAGGGACTCACTGAGGGCGGGAGTCGGGTTCCCCTCTGCTACCAGTGTGGCCAGCCGGACCACGTCAGGAGGGACTGCCCATCTAGGGCTGGAGGTCAGCAGATACTTCCCGCGCAGAGCACTGGAGGGCGCGCAGGAGGGCGCGGTTTCCAGGCGCGAGGAGGAGGACCGCAGTCGCGAGGAGGGTACCGGCCAGCACCTACCCGTCCGACGCAGAGTGTGGCTGCTTCGTCCGCACCTAGAGCTGAGGGGCGTATCAACGCCCTAACACACAGGGACGCCAGAGCTTCGGGATCCGTGGTAGCAGGTATGGTTTCAGTTTCTGGCAGACTCGTTTACACGCTTTTCGATTCCGGCGCTACGCACTCGTTTGTCGCAGACAGTTTCGCAGTTAGTTTGGACCAGGATTATACATTGTTACAGAATCCGTTCGTAATCAGAGGTCCGAGTGGTCAGCTGTTTGTAGCTGAGGAGGTGTACACGGGTTGCGGAGTCAGCATCGGGGGACACAGCCTGCCAGCTGACCTGATTATGATACAGATGGAGGACTTTGGGGTGATTCTGGGGATGGATTGGCTGTCCGCTTACCACGCCTTGGTAGACTGCTTTGAGAGGAAGATTGTCTTCTCCATTCCGGAGTTGCCTTCCTTCGAGTTTCACGGGCAGCCAGTGGACGGAGGTTTCAGGTGCATTTCGGCACTTTGGGCGGCGAGACTTTTGAGCCAGGGGTGTGAGGGCTTCTTAGCTTGTGTGGTGGCAGAGCATAGCCCCGTGGCAGACTTCCAGAGCATCCCGGTGGTCAGAGAGTACCCCGACGTGTTTCCAGACGAGTTACCAGGACTACCGCCCGAGCGTGAGATCGAGTTTGAGATCTCACTAGTACCAGGGACCAGCCCCATCTCCACCGCGCCATACAGAATGGCACCGCTTGAGCTGCGAGAGCTCAAGTCTAAGTTGCAGGACCTTTTGGAGAAGGGTTTCGTGAGGCCCAGTGCGTCTCCCTGGGGAGCCCCGGTACTGTTTGTGAAGAAGAAGGATGGGACCCTACGCCTTTGTGTGGACTACCGACAGCTGAATAGGGTCACCATCAAGAACAGATATCCGCTGCCGAGGATCGACGATTTGTTTGACCAGTTGCGGGGTGCCACGGTGTTTTCCAAGATCGACTTGAGGTCTGGATACCACCAGTTGAGGATCAGGGAGACCGACGTCTCCAAGACAGCTTTCCGCACCCGGTACGGACACTACGAGTTTTTGGTCATGCCGTTTGGGCTGACCAATGCCCCCGCTGCTTTCATGGACCTGATGAACCGGGTGTTCAGACCGTACTTGGACCAGTTTGTGGTGGTTTTCATAGATGATGTACTCATCTATTCTAGAGATCGGACGCAGCACGGACAGCACTTGCGGATGGTTCTGGACACTCTGAGACGACGCAGGCTATACGCCAAATACAGCAAGTGCGAGTTCTGGTTGAGGGAGGTGACCTTTTTGGGTCATGTGATCTCTGGAGACGGCCTGGCGGTGGATCCCGCCAAGGTCGAGGCAGTGCTCAGGTGGGAGAGACCGCGTTCAGTCACTGAGATTCGCAGTTTCCTGGGACTGGCAGGTTACTACAGACGATTCATCAGAGGGTTTTAGCAGATTGCACGTCCTATGACACAGTTGACTCGGAAGGATGTGCCTTTCGCTTGGACAGACGCCTGTGAGGCATGTTTTCTGGAGCTGAAGGAGAGGTTGACCTCGGCTCCCGTGCTCACCATCCCTGACAGTAGTGGCGGGTTCGTTGTGTACACGGACGCTTCCTTGTAGGGGTTAGGAGGTGTGCTCATGCAGAGGGGCCACGTGGTCGCTTACGCTTCGTGGCAACTGAAGCCCCATGAGCATACCTATCCTACCCACGATCTAGAGTTGGCAGCTGTTGTCTTCGCGCTGAAGACATGGAGGCACTACTTGTACGGTGAGACCTTCGAGATTTTTACAGATCACAAGAGCCTCAGATATCTTTTTGACCAGAAGGAGCTCAACATGAGACAGAGACGTTGGTTGGAGCTCCTGAAGGACTACGACTGCAGCATCTCCTACCACCCGGGAAAGGCCAATGTGGTGGCTGACGCCTTGAGCCGTAAGGCGCCCGCACACTTGGCCAGTTTACAGTTACAGAGTTGGAGCCTTTTGGAGGAGGTGGGCAGTTGGCGACCTCTAGAGTTACGAGGGTACTGTGGGGCAGTGACGGTGACACGGCAGACCAGACCAGAGTTGATAGACCGCATCATCACGGGACAGATGGCCGATCCGTACTTGCAGTCTTTGCGCGACAGAGTACTATCAGGGGACCCAGGGGACTTCTCTTTCACAGACCAGGTGTTACGCTTGGGGGGACGGTTGTGCGTCCCCAGAGACGAGGAGCTGTTGAGAGAACTCCTGACTGAGGCACACGATTCCAGATTCACCATACATCCCGGAAACACGAAAATGTACCATGACTTGAGACGCGAGTTCTGGTGGAGAGGGATGAAGCGGGATGTGGGTGAGTTCGTGCAGCAGTGCTTAGTGTGCCAGCAGGTGAAAGCCGAGCATCAGAGGCCTGCAGGGCCGCTTCAGCCTCTTCCAGTGCCAGAGTGGAAGTGGGAGAGCATCACCATGGACTTGGTGGTGGGCTTACCTGTTACCCAGCGAGGGCACGACGCAGTCTGGGTAATAGTGGATAGATTGACGAAGACGGCACGATTCTTGCCGATCCGAGTCACTTTGGGACCAGCACAGTTGGCAGAGAGGTATATCCATGACGTGGTGCGACTACACGGAGTTCCGCGGGAGATCGTATCCGACCGGGATACCCGCTTTACGTCCCAGTTTTGGGCTGAGTTTCAGCAGGCTTTGGGGACGAGGTTGAGGTTTAGCACGGCTTACCACCCCCAGACGGACGGACAGTCAGAACGCACGATACAGACACTTGAGGACCTTTTCCGTGCCTGTGTACTAGACTGGAGGGGCTCTTGGGAAGAGCACCTGCCCCTGGCGGAGTTTGCATACAACAACAGTTATCACTCGAGCATCGGCATGGCTCCCTACGAGGCTCTGTACGGACGGAGATGCACGGCACCCTTGAGTTGGGTTGAGGTGGGGACCAAGTGGGAGGTTGGCCCCAGGTTGATCCGGCAGAGTCAGGAGGTAGTTGAGCAGATCCACAGACGACTCCGCACTGTCAGGAGCAGACAGAAGAGCTACGCAGATCGCAGACACAGAGAGGTGCAGTTCGAGGTTGGGGACCACGTCTTTCTTCGTGTTTCGCCCATGAAGGGCTTACAGCGGTTTGGGGTGAGAGGGAAGCTCGCGTCGAGGTTCGTGGGGCCCTTTGAGGTCCTGGAGCGGGTTGGACCCGTTGCTTACAGACTTGCCCTTCCCTCGCAGCTTTCTGGTGTGCACGACGTATTCCACGTGTCCAACCTCAGGAAGTACGTAGCCGATCCCAGCCACGTACTGAGTCACGAGAGCGTCGAGGTGAGCGACGACCTGACCTACCCCGAGCGGCCAGTACAGATCCTAGACCGAGCAGTCCGCAGGTTGAGACGAAAGCAAGTACCCCTGGTAAAGGTTTTGTGGAGGAGCCAGCAGTACGAGGAGGCTACCTGGGAGCCTGAGGCGGCAATGCGGGAGCGGTACCCGGAGCTTTTCGCGGGTGCGTCTTTTCAGACCGGCTTCGGTCCTCTTTGATTTTGTTATGGTTATTTGGACATCTTCTTCCCGCACCCTAGTTGGCGCAAGTTTCGGGGACGAAACTTCCTTTGAGTTTGTTATATTGTAACGAGCGCGTGCCCCAGACGCCTTTTAAGACGTCTGGGAGGTGGCCCAGACGTCTGTCAAGACATCTGGGATCACATCCAGACGTCTGACCAGACGTCCGGGATAGTTTACAGACGTCTGCCGAACAGTTATGCTCGCCCGGGATATTCGTCTGCATGCCTGTGCGCGCAGACCTACGATTCTGCCCTCTTTCTCTGCAGCTGCAGGCGGCTGCGACCGCCTTCTCTCTCCTCTCCGCGTGGCGTTAAAAGGGGGGCGCGCCTCCCCTCCCGTCTCCACCATCTTCCTCCTTCTTCTCCTGCCTGTACGCGAGAGCGAGCGGACGCGAGGGCGCAGCGGCAGCGGCAGCCGCAGTGAGCGCGGAGGAACTGCGGCGTGCGAAGGCGGGGCTCTGCCATGAGGGCGAGCTCGCCAGGAGCGGCTTGGCCGGCCGGTGGAGGGCGCAGGGGGCGCAGAGCGTCGCGGAGAGGGACCTGCTGCGGGCGGAGTAGCGTACGCGCGAGGTGCGACGCGGGTGGCGTCGCGAGCGGAGGCCGAGCAGGGCTCTGATTCTGGAAAAATTTCCAGAATCAGACGTCTGGATTGATATCCAGACGGCAAGGTCGACGTCTGTGAGATCATACAGACGTCTGAAAGGTGAGTTTCCGCTTTCTTCTTCCTTTTTGTCGACTGACCGTACTGAGGGAGCGGGGTTGGCTGTGCGCAGGTTTTCTGATTCGTCATCCTTTGCGAATCAGACGTCTGGAAGTTGTACCAGACGGCGGGAGTGACCTCCAGACGTCCGGAGTGACCATCGGACGTCTGGGATCTAGGAAAGATGTCCCTGCAGACTTCTGGACGTCTGGGAAACCACGCTGAACAGGTAATTCTCTGATCCACCGTTTAAGACGTCTGGAGGGAGTTCCAGACGTCTGATTTTGCACAGTATCGTCTTTCTCGACCCGTTTAGGGCCCGTTTGGGCTCCGTTTTCCGCGATTCGAGTTGCGTTCGTTTCAGAATTAATTCCTCTACCCGCCTACAGTAGCTATACACTGTTTTGAGACACTCCTTGTGTTTGATCCTTGTGATAGGACCTCGTTCGGTTGCAGTCTTGAGAGTCGCGGAGGCACGCGGGATTCCCGATCACGCCCCCATTACTCCCGTTGTACCTGGTAGAGTGGTTTTAAGTATTAATAAAATCTGTTAAAGTATGGAACCATAACTAGAACCTAGGGCTTTGCATGAATCCTAGGGCCGGAAAACTAGATTGTATGATAGATCCTAGGATATGGCATGAATCCTAGGATGGAAAAACTAGTGGAATGTATATTACTGCAGTCTTGGAAAAATGGAAAGGAATATATAAAGCTGCCTGTAAATTTAATTAACAGCTGCCTGTTATGAATAAAGAAACATGTTTGAGATCATGGAATTTGAGAACGTGAATCTGGAAAGTGAAACATATGATGTTCTGAAATAAAGAGCTGGAACCCTACGGGGAGTTAGGAGTGGAACTCCTGGAAAGAAAAAGGAATGGAACTGAGATGTAGTTTGTATTGTCTCTTGGGTACGCAGTACCAAGGGAAGTACCTGTACCTGTTTAGTGCAGAGTGGGGCCAGCCGCCCCAGGGACCCGGGGTTAGGATTGGCCGCTCTGTACCGACTTGCTGGCCCTCGTGTACGTAGTACCGAGGAGAGCTAATAGTGTTAGGAGAGTACTAGCTACCCCACGGGCCCCGGGGTTCTGCTAGCCTCCTTCACCGACTTGTTAGGCCCACTAGGGCAAACCAGGGTAGTCAGGCGAGGGTGCGCGGACTGTGGAGGGGCAAGGCCCCGGTTTGGTTACTGTGGAGGGGTTGGACCCCTGTTACTGAGAGGGCTCTGCCCTGGTTCTGTGCTGTGCTTTGGGCGCACCCGTTAACGGAAACGACTGACCGCGTGCCAGTGCGGGCTAGCTACCTGTGCGTTTATCGCGCGTGCCGTAGTCACCGTTACGTCTGTCAGTGACCTTGGGGTGGTTGATTGAGGGTAGGATCACCACGGGGGACTCTCCCGGCCAGGAGAGCACCACGTGCTACTTCTACTTTTGGAAAAGACTGCAATCAAGATCGTCCCACGAGGACATTCGAGATCAAGTAAAGGATCTGAGAAATAAATGAAATAGTGAGAAAAATTGAAAGATGTAAATAAAGGAAGTAATAGAACATAATAGCTACTGTACACTCTACTGTTGCCTTTAGTTAGTTTGCCACTCTACTCAGCGTTTTGCTGACGTGTTACACTCGTTACCTTTTTCAGGACCAGGTGTTGAGCAGCCAGGGTCGGCGGCTGCAGAGGACGCTGGGCCGAGTAGGGTCCAGTAGAGTTACCCCAGCTTTGTACCCCTTTTTGTTTCTGTTCTAGTGAGTAGTTTTGTTTCCGCTGTACCTTCTTTACCTGCAGTTTGTTATATGATAAATGTTGTTTTACTGTTGTGGTGGTGCCTACTGTAGTAGTTCTTTCCTTACTGCTGTACTTTCTTACTGTTAGTTATATTCATGCTGAATGTGGTTTATTTTACTGTCTTTTGGTTACTTCCTCGTTGGACGACTGGGTCTTGGGATTAGTCGAGTCGGTCCGATTCTCGTGTCTCGTAGGGACTCGGGAACCGGGTCGTTACAGAAGAGAAGAAGGCAAGAACAGAACAGAAGAGAGATAAGAAAAGAGCTTGAGAGAGAAGAGAAAATAAAAGAGTGAAGAAGAGAGAGGATGAGAAGTAAAGAAAGAATATTATTTTTCTTGCATCATTTTAATTACTTTTTATTCTTAAATGTTGTAATAAGGCATGTTTTAATAAAAGAACTCTTATTGCCTTAATTTCTTTTGAAATAAAATTGGAAAACTAACATGTTTACTATTAATAAAGTAGATCATTTTTAGTAAATATGTTCTCTTATGGGATTTTGCATATTACTTCATTTTAATTAATATTTTGGCAAAATTCATGTTTTAAAATCAACTTAGTTATACCTCCTAAACTTATAAAGAAATAAAAGATAATTGGTGAATTTAGAAAAAATTATACCTCCCAACGAACGACCTGGACTCAACCAGTAAAAATTTCTAAAATGTTAGGTTAATTTGACCCTATACTACACAACTGACACAATTTCCAGTTAACCTAAGTGACTTTTTCTACTCTTAATTAAGTAAAATTAACTTAATTACTGAGTTGAGTGGAAGCCACCCATCAGTGCCATCTGGGTACACCATGGTGTGGGCATTTCCAGAGAAGGTCGTGAAATTGGTCCCAAGCTTCATGCAACTTCTCCCCAGCTCCTTGGGAGAAAGTCATGATCGCATGCCTCATCGCATTTGTTCGACCGATTGGGAAGAACTTTTGTAGGAAATCACATCGTAATTTCGGCCAGGTTCCAATTGGCTTCCCAATGGTCTTGAACTAGTATGAAGCTTTGTCCCTCAGAGAAAATGGGAAAGGCTTCATCAGAACAATCCTAAGATCAATATTCATGGGTTGAATCATTTCTGCGAGTCGACTCAGGTCCTCTAAGTGCTGGAATGGATCTTCGCTTGAGTTTCCATAAAAATGAGTGCTGATCAAACCGATCACATTTGGCATTTCGATTGAGCTCCACACTCAAATGAGTCCTGACTAAGGGTGCGACGATCAGTGCGGCTGGATCATAGAAATCCCGAAGTTGTTCTCCTCGTGGTGGATGCTGCATTCTGTCAAGCGTCGTCAAGATATGGTCCATGCCCTACTGATGCCACTCCTCAGATTCAACAACTCGGGCCTCTAGATGAGTCATTGGGTCCAGATTACCAGCGTCCTGACTCAGTCTAGGTGCAGGTCCAAGATTAGCCATTACGGCTAAGGGAGTAGAAGTGGGGGGAGAAGATGGTCCTGGGGAGGTGACTCGCCTCCTTGGGAGTGACTCCTAAGGTCCAACTAGTTGAGGTCTAAGTGACCTCCTTCCTTGCATACACCACCCAACCCTTGGGTTGGTGTAGCCAAGCAAGATAAGGCTAAGCCCTGTCAATCAGATGGTCCTTATGATCGGATGACCAGATTTTTCGTTCTAAGTTCAAATTCCTGAAGAAAAATTCATCGTACAATCGACTGAAAGTGATTACTGCCTCTCAAGCTAACCTAGCTAAGAGGTTGAAAGCACCCAGTAGTATGACAACGAATTTGGGTTGATTTCATGTTTTAGAATTGATTTTAGCCCATTTTTCTTTAGTTGGGGTTTGTGGTGAGTGGCCCATAAGGTGACCAAGCTCACCGGCTAAGCACTAGACTTGATTAAGTCTAGTCTAGCCCAAATGTTGTCTCTAGATTGTAACCCTAAAGATGTAACCTAGGGTTCATGCAATTCTAGGGTTTTTTTGTTCTTTTGTTTTGTTCTTCTTTAGCAGACCACAAGAATAAAACTAGTTCTCTAAACAAAATTGGAAACCAATTAAATTGAAATTTGGTGGGTAGATTCAATTTCAATTATCTTTCCAGGAAATATTTTTTTTGTAATTGTTACTATTTCAACCGAATTTATAAAGATTTTTAAATGCCAAGGGGTCAGATTTGGAATTTTGACCCCTGGTCGATTTTTCAAATTGAAACACTATCAAATGATTTTCAAAAATTCAGGTAAAATCTGAATATTAAATCCAATGGGATCAATTTTCAAACCTCAGCATTTTTAGTCAAAACAGATTTGCAGATTGCTCGAAATTGCTTTTCGAATTTTGAAAAATCTTAAATCTGGGTCAGTCTGACACCCTTGCACTTCGCAAATTTTTGAAAATTTTTTACTTAAAATTTTTTCAAATGAATGGTGGCGTTTGAAAGATGGTTTGAAAATAAAGTTATAGCCCAAATTTTAGAAATTTTTGTTTACTAATTTTTCGGCAATTGAATTTTTAAAATGGACTTTGAAATCTGGCCGAAAATCAGATAATGGTAGGAAAGCTTTTAAAAGGTGTTTGAGTTTAAAATTAAAACTTTCCACCAATTTTTTATTTTTCAAAAAGGATTTTTTTCTCAAAGGATTTTCACATATATATATATATATTTGCTTTTTTAAAACTAACCTAGGATTTAAAAAGAAACCTAATCTAACTACCTAGATTTTTTTTCCTTTTCACGAAAACGAATAAGCTTTCATTTTTCTTTTCAAATGAAATTGCCAGAAGCAAATTGATGAGAACCTCATCATGAGCCATAACTAGCTCATTTTGACCCAATACAAAGGATAAAAGCTCCTACATAACTCAAGGAAAGGCTTAACTCAGAGAATTCTGAGTTTAAGGAGAAAATAAGTCATAAGGGGTAAAAATGCAATTTTACCAGTATAATCTGCATACAGGGTAATTCAGGGTCCAAACATAGGTCAAAGCAACTTAATAAGAATAAAAGTGGGATGAGATGATCCAGCAAGGGCTACAGCAATTCCAAGGAACTAAATGATAATCTGTAACCCTAAAACAAACCTACTTCAATTCACGAGGTTCAAGGCAAAGCAAAAATGGTATAAACCCTCTAAAATTCATAGAAAAATAATCTCTAGGGTTTAGAACCTTCAATTTGACCTTAGGAATCCATCTTGACCTACATTGAGAACCATACCCAATTAATAACTTAATTTGGGTTTTTGCGTAAATTGACCAGTCAAACAAGGTTTAATCTAGAAATAAAATTCACCATCAGATTCCTTAGGTCCTAATTAGTCATGTATAAAAACTTGAGCCTAAGAAGAAACCTTCTTGACCAACTTTACATTTTGGTCCTCATCTATTTACTTTTTGGCCCTCAACTTTTGAACCCTCGCATTTTGGCCCCTAACTCTCCTTCGTTCTTTGCTTTCAGGTCCTCCCTGCAAAACCTGCCAGCACCATGCTCCGGCGACCTTGCGCGGAGCATGGCGCCGCGCAGGGTAAGGGGGAGGGTCTGGCAAGACAACCGGGGGTGCCCTGCGTCGTCAGCCGTCGCAGGAACACCCCCCTAGTCACTGCAACCCACCATACCGGCCGTGCGAACGCACGGACGGTATGGGTTTCCATCTCCAGCATCCTTCGGCGAGGGAGACACGTCGTCTCCCTCCGCCCTCCTCTCTAATTCCGCCTCTATAAATACCCCCGTCGCTCCGCCGTTCTGAGCAGCTCGGATCTGACGGAGAAAACCCCCAACTTTCCTCTCTTCTCACTCCAGCAGACGCCCACCAGCTCCGGCGGTTCTTCCTCCTCCTCCTCTTCGCTCTGCCGCAATACCAGCAGCAGAGACTTCTTCCCCTGCTCTTCCCGCGCCACGCCGCACCCAGCTGGCGCCTCTCCGGCCCTCTGCTCGCCGCCGCCCCTTCCCCCGGGCATCTTCTTCTCCGGAGACAGTCGATACGACTGTCGCCCGCTCCGGCCCCTCCTCCTCCTGCTAAGTAGGTAGAACTCCTCCTCTTCCTCTCCTCTTCCTTTTCCTCACTTTAAACATCTACTGTCGCCCTCGATTCAGACCCCTCACCCTCACCTTCACCGCCTCCGGCCATCCTCCGGCGAGCCGCTCCCATCACCCCAGCAACCCACACGGCTCGCCGACCACCGCAGAACCTCCGCCTCCTCACCCTGATCAACCCCCGCCCTTCCACTTCCCCCACATCACCCTCTGCAACCCCACCGAACAAACCCACCTTCCGACCCACAGTCCGACCTAGGGTAGCCCTTGCACGCCGCCCTACGCCTCGCCACCACCCACACGAGCTTCGCCGCACTCTGGCGAAGCTCCCGGCACCTTCTGATTAGGCCGAGAGGCCGTTTTGCTGTGAACAGGTCACTCGACCTCCGCCGCCATTGCCGTGCAGAAGGAGCTGCTTCCGCCTGCAGCTGCAGGCGCGCCACGCCCAGATTCGACTCCCAGGCCGTGCGAGGCATTTCGACAAAGCGTCAGGCTGCAGCTGAAGCGAAGCCCTCGCGCGAAGGCCTCGCGTAACGCCGCGATTACCAGCTGTTTCCTCCGCGCGGGTGCCAACTCGGGGTGGGACATTTAGTCCCACCTCGGAAAACTCTGAAGAGGCGCAGCGGTATAAAGTGAAAAAGTGCTGGAGGCTTATTGCCTCAGCACACGGGGTGAGGTCCCCTTCACCCGCCCGGTTACCCAGTCTCGTCCGCGCTCACGCTCCGCGGACCTGACCCGACCCGACTTAGACTGACCTGCACTCCTCGCCCACCACGCACGCCGGTGGGCCTGGACCCGGGCGCGACCCGTACCCGGCTACCCGGCAGCTCTGGGAGAGCTTTCCCAAGAGTGGCTTCTGTGAGAGAGAGACGCGGGGGGAGGGTAGAGATAGGTTTTGCCCCTCTCTGATCAAGCTGTGTAAGTGTGCAGGCACAGGTGAAGAAGAACCGTGGAAGAAGACGAAGGCTGAAGGAAGGAGGATCACCGAGCGGCACTGTAGCAGCGGCGGTTTAAGTCGTCTGATTGGAAAATCAGACGACGTCCTGAAGGCAAGGAAGGAGAAGGAAGGCGAGGCAGAGGAGAACGCAGAGAGGCCAAGACAAGAACTGAAAGAAGAAGAAGAACACGAGAAGAAGAAGGTCTGAAGAAAGGAAAAGAAGAAAGAAAGAAGAAGAAGAAGAATAGGACCACAAGGGAGAAGAAAAAGAAAGAGACGAGCAGAAACAAGAACTGAAAGAAGAAGAAAAGCATCACTACTGCTGCAGATAAAGCAGAAGAGTCAAGCAGAAGAAGATAGGCAAAGAGAAAAGAAGAGAAGAAGAAAGAAGCCAACAAATTCTCTCTCTCTCTCTTTCTTTATTTTTGTAAAAGAAACTTGTACCCCTAGAATACAACTTGCTCCCTGAGTTCGACCTCGGGAACTCTCTTTTATTTTTCGAGTAAAAAAATTTATATATTTGAAATGATGGCAATAACTGGCTATACTACAATGCTATAACAATAAAACCCGGTTATCTCTCGAAGCCATCGCCATCAATTGGCACCGTTGCCGGGGAGCAACGGCTATTCTAGAGGTAAACATTCCTGTTTCTTTTTAGTTTCTGATAATCTCCTCTCTTTTGTGCAGCTACAGGAAATCAAGAAGACAAGCAACCGCACGACAACCACTTCGAGGACAGGTAAAAATTTTTCCTCTCGCTATTAACCCCTAAACTCTAAAGAGGAAGAAAAGAAAAGAACAAGCAATATAGGGCTAACCTGTCTTCCATACTTAGTAACCATAAAGAGTTGCATGTTTTCAACTCATTACTCCTGCACACTATTAAGGGTATTTAAGGGCTAACACATTCTTTCTTGAGCCCTAATTACCCAACAAAGAATTAACTGGACCAAGTAGAGCCAACCTAGGATCCAACACTAGGGATTTAGAGACACACTCCTTAAGCAAGAATTGAGAAAACCAAATGAAGTGTGCCCAAGCCCTTGTCTGAAAATACCTATTCAAAGAAAACCTAAAACAATTGGCTCTCTAAACACTTGAACCCTAAAAGACAAGACCTAAAAGCTCTCAAAGAAAACAAGAGGTAAAGTTGACCCCTTGGGTCAACCAACCTTAAATTAGGTCACTCTTTGCACTTAAAAGACTAAAGTTCAAGTGAAACCTTAAGCACCCTGATCTTAAAATAAAAATTGGTAGACTTAAGAGGTCAAGATCCCCATTCTGGTCTACCTGGAACCGCAGTGACAAGAGAGGTCGGGTGGGGGAAACCTTGTAACCCGTGGGGATGCTCTACCGTGTAGGGGTCTTCGCGGGACTCTCCCTCTCTGGCTGCCCAGGTAATTCTCAGGTGGACGATCTTTCTGATCAAGGGGTCCATCTGCCCCGAACCTCTATAGTCACCCAACATTTTTGGGTGTCTTGATTGGGTCCAGCACCTGCTTATCTCATCCAGTCCTTCAGTATTTTGCAGGAGGTCCTTGAAACCTCCTATAGAAATTCACTCTCTCCGAGGCTAAGCCTCGGCTCCCTTGTTTTTGCAGAAATCATTCACATAGCCCCCTCTTTCCTCTGATTCTGAACAAAGTCCCCTTCTTCCATTAATTCAAACTCCTGATTCTATCTTGATTCCACCACCTGATTCGAAGATGCAGCCTAATTACCTAGCAAGACTACCATGTAAAAAACCTGAATATCTGAGATCCATAAAAGATAAGATGATTGAGGATGCCTTTGAAATCTATGAAATCAAATATAAACCCTCAACACCAATAGAAACATTCAGGTTGATGTCCCAACAACCACAGCTTTCATCATAAACTGTGCCCAGATTCTATTGACAGAAGTTACAAAAGGATCAACCCGAGATATGCTCATGACAGGATACATTCAGATAGAAAAATTACACCAATCTGAATACCTTCAATGCTTGAAAAATCCTGTACTTTGGGAACAACACCAAGATGCCCTTATGAAATGGGTAGAAATGATGAAATCAGTAGAACAAATTATCAACCAGAAATACCTGTATATACCAGAAATAGAGGATGAACCATCTTGGAACAATATTAAGGAACAATCCAGTTTCCCAGATCTCGGGACTGAGGCACAAAGTGGTTGTGGAATCCCAACCCAGATAGAAGACAATGTTGAATTAGGTTGGGATATTGCAGGAGAACACAATGATGAGCCAAACTTAGACCATGAATTGCCAAGCCTAGAATTTCAAAACTCCTGCAATAATGAGATCAAAACTGAACCTTCTGAGGGTATAAATTCCGCCCCTTATTTTGATAAGGTGGCCCTCGAAGGTTATTCAGACTTAGGTTCTAATAATTCTACCCACATCCTAAGCCTAGAACCTAGATCTGAAACTTATTGGGAAGATTACGAGGCCCCTTATGAGAAAGATCAAATTTTTACAGAATATGATTCTGGGCCTTTATTTGATGAATATCCCTCTCCAACATCTTCAGAAAATCTGATCAATTTTCCAGAGAACATGCCAATTTATGATACAGAGACTGAGGAGTTGGACGAGTTGGATTTTAATTGGGTCTATCCTACCAACTTGGAGCTTGAGCCTAGACAGAATACCTTTTCGAGCCCAGAATTGACATATAGGCTAGACCCCAATCAGGCTGCTGATTCCACATCTGAGGATTTTTGCTGTGGTGGAATTCATGATCATGAATCTCATTTTCGCCAACTCTCCGACAATTTCAAATCTGACTATAATTGCGGAGAGATTCCCCTTCCTGAACACGCCAGGCCTATCTACGACCTCAGTTCTCATGACTCTAACTCCGACTCTGAGGTCCTGATTCCCGAGATCACCGATAACACAGAATCATTCCTTTTTGATCCTCAGGAACCAAAAACAGAAAATGCCAAGAGTGATTGCAACCAAGAATCCAAATTTTTTCTCGAATCCGATTCCTTTCATCCTACAAACACTCTTCCGGCATTTGATAGTTACCCAGAGGACTCTCTACAGAAAATCACCTATCATCTGTTTCTAAAAGAGCCCTCGTACACAATGGTCACCTCATCCGCACACACAGAACGGATCAAAACCTCTTCCAAACCCCGACCCGCAACCGGACTCAATTTCTATTCAGATTCACCTCTCACCAAGCCGATTGCATTTCCACATCGGGTTTCGAACATTGATCAGACTACATACCATGCTCTATCATTCTCTGATCACCCCTGTAGGGTTCCTGCATCAATCACTAATATTTCGACGGGTCCCTACTCTGACCAGGCTGATTCGACTCAGCCAAACCCTGCGTTTACACTTCCACATCCATCTGAGCTTCATAGTTTATGGTGGGTTCCACACCTTTTTATCCACATCTATCAACCCACCAGATTGATTGGGTTTGGGCTGCATCATCAGCCTGTTGATCTGAACAAGCACCTGGTTGGACCAACCAGGCTCTTAATTAAGGTGCTTGTCTTACAAAACTCTGTTGATTTGACCATCCCCTCTCCATCGCATTTCCCGCTTGGCTGAAGGCATCAAATTTAGCGCTCAACGGGAGGCAGCCCGTCATTCTCTTAGAAGACCTGAAACTTGTTCTGACACCTTTTTGCAGTTGAAGTTCACACTTTAGGACAGCCGACTCCACCTCAGGTGCTTGCATCTGAGGTTAGAAATCGTCCGCAACAGTCACCCCGACCCATTCACTCATCAAAACATCTGTCCTAATGTATGAACTAAGTTGAATAAAAACCCCTAGGTTACAATGAGGACATTGCAAATCTTAGGCATGGGGGGGGTATGAAAGTGCAAAACTTGTAAGAAAAGGTTTCAAACAAAAAATTCACATATTCCAAAAACACCATAAAAATTAAAAAATTTTTTGAAAAAGAATAAGAGGAAAAGAGGAGAAGGAAATTTTGTGAAGGAGAAGGAGAAAAGAAACAAAATGAAAAAGGAGCGCAAAATTATGAGAAAAAAGTGATAGTCATTAGTAAGGAACTAAGGAATTAACCTAAGTTCTAGACCTCATTCAAGAAAATAACTGAAAAGTGCATAATGAGATTAGTAAGAACACAAACCTTAGGCATTCTTGAATAGACTCTTAGTACCCATTAAGATCTAGACATTCCTCAAGAGGTTGAGGAAAATGAAAAGCTGAAGTATTAGGTCTAAGGCTTAGGGAGCATTTGGCCTCATTAACTAATTTTTGGTTTACGGGACTCAGTAACCTAAGCACCCTAACCTCACACACAGCCTGGTTCAGTAAGCATAAAAATCAAAATCACGCAGAAGCGTCGCAAAATTCTGGAAAGAACACCTAGAATAGGAGCGGCCGATCAACACAAGTTGATTTGGACGAGTTCCCAGCGCGGAGAGGCGAGAAATCCCCTCGAAGATGCGTAACAAAATATCATCTCCTCGGTGCTTGTCTCTTAGGATATTTACATATCCTACTGGGGGCATGTAAGCACTCTACCGGTTCAGATCCCATGGATGGCATTATCTCGAAGTGTCAATTGCCAGGGTCTGGATTCGGCCACGGAACACCATGGATGGGATTATCTCGAAATCTCAATAGCCAGGGTTCCGGGGGTTGCCATGGGCGGTGCTATCTCGAAGCATCGATTGCCAGGAACCCTTGAGGATTGATGATGGGAGCAAGGAATCTGATACAGACCGTGTTGAAAAGCCAATCCTAGGCTAGAACTAAAAAGAAAAAGAGAGAGAAAACTCTCCAAACAGAATAACTTTCTATCTCTCTCTTACAAACCGCACTACGAACTGAGCCAGGGTTAAAATCATTTCAAGCACGGGTGCTTTAACCACAAAGTCCAATAAACCTTAGGTTAGTTCTTGTGCGCCTTAAAAACCTTTGCTGGGGACTGAGGCTAAGGCTAGACAGATTTGGATCTTGATTGGTACTAGAGTACCTTTTAGGCGTATGGTCAGCATTCTAACCTAATCTAAGCTCAAATGGAAAAGCACTTATCTAAAGCTATTAAGAACTTCATGGTCTAGAACAAGGGTTGAAACCTTAAGTTTCTTTTGCTAAGGGACTAGCAAAAGCTAGGCATGGGGGTATGATGAGAACCTCATCATGAGCCATAACTAGCTCATTTTGACCCAATACAAAGGATAAAAGCTCCTACATAACTCAAGGAAAGGCTTAACTCAGAGAATTCTGAGTTTAAGGAGAAAACAAGTCATAAGGGGTAAAAATGCAATTTTACCAGTATAATCTGCATACAGGGTAATTCAGGGTCCAAACATAGGTCAAAGCAACTTAATAAGAATAAAAGTGGGATGAGATGATCTAGCAAGGGCTACAGCAATTCCAAGGAACTAAATGATAATCTGTAACCCTAAAACAAGCCCACTTCAATTCACAAGGTTCAAGGCAAAGAAAAAATGGAATAAACCCTCTAAAATTCATAGAAAAATAATCTCTAGGGTTTAGAACCTTCAATTTGACCTTAGGAACCCATCTTGACCTACATTGAGAACCATACCCAATTAATAACTTAATTTGGGTTTTTGCATAAATTGACCAGTCAAACAAGGTTTAATCTAGAAATAAAATTCACCACCAGATTCCTTAGGTCCTAATTAGTCATGTATAAAAACTTGAGCCTAAGAAGAAACCTTCTTGACCAACTTTACATTTTGGTCCTCATCTATTTACTTTTTGGCCCTCAACTTTTGAACCCTTGCATTTTGGCCCCTAACTCTCCTTCGTTCTTTGCGTTTAGGTCCTCCCTGCAAAACCTGCCAGCACCATGCTCCGGCGACCTTACGCGGAGCATGGCGCCGCGCAGGGTAAGGGGGAGGGTCTGGCAAGACAACCGGGGGTGCCCTGCGTCGTCAGCCGTCGCAGGAACACCCCCTGGTCGCTGCAACCCACCATACCGGCCGTGCGAACGCACGGACGGTATGGGTTTCCATCTCCGGCGTCCTCCGGCGAGGGAGACACGTCGTCTCCCTCCGCCCTCCTCTCTAATTCCGCCTCTATAAATACCCCCGTCGCTCCGCCATTCTGAGCAGCTCGGATCTGACGGAGAAAACCCCCAACTTTCCTCTCTTCTCACTCCGGCAGACGCCCACCAGCTCCGGTGGTTCTTCCTCCTCCTCCTCTTCGCTCTGCCGTAATACCAGCAGCAGAGACTTCTTCCCCTGCTCTTCCCGCGCCACGCCGCACCCAGCTGGCGCCTCTCCGGCCCTCTGCTCGCCGCCGCCCCTTCCCCCGGGCATCTTCTTCTCCAGCGACAGTCGATACGACTGTCGCCCGCTCCGGCCCCTCCTCCTCCTGCTAAGTAGGTAGAACTCCTCCTCTTCCTCCCCTCTTCCTTTTCCTCACTTTAAACATCTACTGTCGCCCTCGATTCCGACCCCTCACCCTCACCTTCTCCGCCTCCAGCCATCCTCCGGCGAGCCACTCCCATCACCCCAGCAACCCACACGGCTCACCGACCACCGGAGAACCTCCGCCTCCTCACCCTGATCAACCCCTGCCCTTCCACTTCCCCCACATCACCCTCTGCAACCCCACCGAACAAACCCATCTTCCGACCCACAGTCCGACCTAGGGCAACCCTTGCACGCCGCCCCACGCCTCGCCACCACCCACACGAGCTTCGCCGCACTCTAGCGAAGCTCCCGGCACCATCTGATTAGGCCGAGAGGCCGTTTTGCTGTGAACAGGTCACCCGACCTCCGCCGCCATTGCCGTGCAGAAGGAGCTGCTTCCGCCTGCAGCTACAGTCGCGCCACGCCCAGATTCGACTCCCAGGCCGTGCGAGGCATTTCGACAAAGCGTCAGGCTGTAGCTGAAGCGAAGCCCTCGCGCGAAGGCCTCGCGTAACGCCGCGATTACCAGCTGTTTCCTCCGCGCGGGCGCCAACTCGGTGTGGGACATTTAGTCCCACCTCGAAAAACTCTGAAGAGGCGCAGCGGTATAAAGTGAAAAAGTGCTGGAGGCTTATTGCCTCAGCACACGGGGTGAGGTCCCCTTCACCCACCCGGTTACCCGGTCTCGTCTGCGCTCACGCCCCGCGGGCCTGACCCGACCCGACTTAGACTGACCTGCACTCCTCGCCCACCACGCACGCCGGTGGGCCTGGACCCGGGCGCGACCCGTACCCGGCTACCCGGCAGCTCTGGGAGAGCTTTCCCAAGAGTGGCTTCTGTGAGAGAGAGACGCGGGGGGAGGGTAGAGATAGGTTTTGCCCCTCTCTGATCAAGCTGTGTAAGTGTGCAGGCACAGGTGAAGAAGAACCGTGGAAGAAGACGAAGGCTGAAGGAAGGAGGATCACCGAGCGGCACTGTAGCAGCGGTGGTTTAAGTCGTCTGATTGGAAAATCAGACGACATCCTGAAGGCAAGGAAGGAGAAGGAAGGCGAGGCAGAGGAGAACGCAGAGAGGCCAAGACAAGAACTGAAAGAAGAAGAAGAACACGAGAAGAAGAAGGTCTGAAGAAAGGAAAAGAAGAAAGAAAGAAGAAGAAGAAGAACATGACCACAAGGGAGAAGAAAAAGAAAGAGACGAGCAGAAACAAGAACTGAAAGAAGAAGAAAAGCATCACTACTGCTGCAGATAAAGCAGAAGAGTCAAGCAGAAGAAGATAGGCAAAGAGAAAAGAAGAGAAGAAGAAAGAAGCCAACAAATTCTCTCTCTCTCTCTTTCTTTATTTTTGTAAAAGAAACTTGTACCCCTAGAATACAACTTGCTCCCTGAGTTCGACCTCGGGAACTCTCTTTTATTTTCCGAGTAAAAAAATTTATATATTTGAAATGATGGCAATAACTGGCTATACTACAATGCTATAACAATAAAACCCGGTTATCTCTCGAAGCCATCGCCATCATAAATCTAACCTAGGGTTCAAAAAGAAAAAACTACACTAAAGAAGATATGATGTGCACTAGGAATTTTTTTCTGCACTCGTTCTGTCTCCAGATCCCTTTTTTTCCTATTTTTCCTACACATCCAAAGACAAGCAAAGGAAGATTTGTCGGTGATAACTCAAAAGTTCGAAATCAAAAAATGATGTTGCCGCCCCGGCAATGGTGCCATTTCATAGACCCATTTTTGCTCATTTTAAAGTCATCTGAAACCATAGTATAGTCGTGCTAAATGCTCGTCAAAAAATGATTTTGTAAAGATAACGAGACTTGTGTCCCAGTCGTTCATCTCTAGGAGGCATTTATGCAAATCTAAAATCGATCTTTTCCACTCTACTTATTTAAAATCGCACATCGGTTTCTAATCGTCGGATCAATGTTTTGCCATTTTCGTTATGAACCCTAATTACGTGTGCATGTGTTAGATAGATGACGAAGGTGAAAGTGTGAGTTTCAGTATGCACGATTCTAGTTATGTGGTGGCTGTTTACAAAAAATGCATTAATAGTTAAATCCTCAATATTTTCTGGTACCGACATGCTGGTTGGAATAGATAATAATGAAAAGTAGGCAACTTTAATCACACAAAATATATTGCAATCAATAAACTCATGGTGATTCTCAACACAGAGATATATATATATATAAAACATTTCTTTCATTCATTCACGAGGGTGTTTGCAACATGGAATTAGAGGAAAGCTTATAGAGGAAAGCTTGAAAACATAAATCTAGCTAACAAAAAATGATCTCATACATGAATCTATGGGGGGATTTTGCATGCATCACTGGGGGAGAATAAAGAGCTACACTACTAAGAAGTAATAAAAGCATGTAACTATGAAGAACTAGCTACTAATCTAGCAGAAATAAGGGCATTCAGAGGTGGGCTCTGATGGCCTTTGAATGGTTGAGAGGAGAAGGAGGGGTGGCCAATGGTGCTTAGGCCGACCCTTGGAGAGAGGTTGGAGAGGTGATCCAGCATCTTGCAGTGGAGATGGTGGTGGCCATGGTGAGGCAACTCGTGGAGGTGGAGTGAAGGTGAATGTAGCTAACCTAGATGGAAGTGAATGTGAATGAATGCCAAGAAATGGATGGGTGCAAATGGCCACTCCTTAGGTCTTTTTATAGAACTAAGGGAGAGTCTATAGAGAAGTGTGAAACTCTCTAGAGAGTGCTCCAAGAGTGGCCAACCAAGGAGAGAGAGAGGTGGTTCTTAGGTCAACCATTTGTGGATCTCAATTTGAATGGCTCTTGGTTGCTAATTTTGGCAACCAAGAGTGGCACCACCTTTGGAAGAACCTAGAATACTCTAGGTTGTGTGGGAGTGCATGAATGGGTGTGTCTGTGTGGTCGTGTCCTATGTGTCTAAGTGATATAGGTTAGGTCCTATGGGGGTTTAGGTTGGTGTAGGTCTTAAATTAGGGTTGCAAACCCTAATTGCTAAGGGGGAATTGCAATTAAACTTAACACAAGTTTAATTGAATGAGTGTGAACCTAATTGAGAGTGAAATAACTCTATTAGGTTGGGCTTAGGTCAAATGGACTCTTACTGAGTCCAATTGGACTTGTATGGGTTGAGATCTGAGCTCAATTGGACCGTATGAGTCCAATTGACTAGGCAATGGTAATTGACTATGATCTAAGTCAATTTGGTTTAGTGAGGATGTAATTAGGTCCTTAAGGAGGTCTAGAGGTGATGTACTAGGGTTAGGGTACCTTAATTTAGGTTCCTAATGGGTTAGAATTGGGATTTGGGAGCTAGAGATACAAGATCAAGGCTTGAATCTCAAAACAGGAACTGGAAAGAAGTTCCAGACGTCCAATAATACCATCAGACGACTTATACTAAAAAATTAGAAGTTCAGACTTCAATTCTGGATGTCTAATCAGAGTCAGGAAGGATTCTAGGTTCTATCTTGGGTATTTTGCAGAAATTGGACCTCTTACCAAGAGTCTAGATATTTAATAACACTGTAGAAGTAGGTTTAAGTTGTGCGGGAGTTGGCTAAGGGTTCTGGACATCTAATAATCTATCTGGACGTCCAGATAGAGGTTGGAATTAGGGTTTAAAGGTTTCTTGGGGTGTGGTGACCTAATCTAAAGGTGGCTAAGCTTGGGGAGGCTTCTAGGCTGTCCTAGGGCTAGGATGGACCTAAGTTCTTCAAATTTTATTGCTTTATTCCTACTTAATAGAATAACATACATTAACTCCCTTACATTATTGTCTACTACATCTTATTCTAGGTCTTCCACTCCAGCTCTGCTGCAACACCAATTATTCGTTTATTCTTCTGATCCAGCTTTAGATCTTGCTTCAGATCTACCTTCTGATCAGCTTATTACCTATAATTGACATAATGCACCTAATCAGTACATTATAGCATTATTTTATGCATAGCTAAAAGAAAGCAGTAAAGATGCAAATAATGCTTATGCATGCATGAATTACCCTAACTTATGCTAAGTCCTAGCTTAATTTAGGTCAATTAAGACCTATGATTGCTACGCAATCAAGCACCCCTCTCAGGGTGGGACCAGACCCTAATAGGCCCAAGCCTGGTTTTTATTTGGTTTGGCTTATTTCCCGTTCAGCATAGTCTCAAGCCCATCTTGCGCACAGCCTCCTAGGCTTTCATGCACACGCCCTCACAGGCCCACACCCTCACGCCCATAGGCACACACACACCCGAGCACGCACACCGCATGCACCCATGCACACACCCATATGCTCATTCTTGTGCCCTGCGCAGACGACTGAATGGCCCTATTCACTTTTTACTTTTATACCAAGGCGGGCGCTTCAGTTCCACCGATGTGGTACTAAATATTCCCCTCCCAGACCAAACTTCAGTTGATGATTCCAGCCAGCACAGAGCTCCAATCCAAGCAAATGAAGGCTTGCTGGAATGCTCTAAGGTTGCTTTACATGATTGTAGTATCAATTTGATACTCAGGGAAGGTTTAGCTCTTCAATTTGAAGGGTGAAAGGGTCTGGGTCGCCACAGCCATATTGGCTTGCAGAGTGTCTTTTGACCTCCAGATGTGGTGTTGAATAGATTTAGAGAATGTTTCTACAGCTGTTGGTGAAGGAGGGAAACTCTGAGAAGCTTCAAGAAGGTGAAGAAGCTAAAAAGCTTCGCTAAGGAGCTTCAAAACTTCATTTCAAGTTCTGTTTGGTCCAACAGACGGCTAGAGACCTATTTTATCAAATCAAACAACCTCTAGAGGTTGTTAAGAATCTGTTTGGGTAGATTATTCATCTAAAATTCACCAAAAACTCATTGTCGTCAGTTTGGGTTCAAAAATAACCCAAACTGAATAGAAATCAAATTCTTCCATAAAATCGATCAGAGTTCAACCAAGTTGAATTTAAATCATTTGAAAACATCCCAGGAATAAATTGAACTCCTCAATTCTTCTGATTGAATCCCAAATCAATGAATCAGATTTAAAGTTGAGCAATAAGCCTTTAAATTTGACTTTCTAAATTAAATCATTTCAGATGAAATTAATGCCCTAGTTAACTTCACTTTCACCTCAGGAATAGATTCAAAACCTTAGAAGGATGTTTCAGATTTCTAGGGTTCCAGGCCTATCGCCTAAGATCCTAGGTGAGTTTGTTCAACAGAACAAACCAAAGTCTATCTCAGAGATTGATATATTTGTTTGGTCTCAGGGCATTCATCTGATGCTTCTAGAACTTTTAAATGAAGCTTAACCCTAACTAACAATCATCTCCAACTCTATCGGAGTTGAAGAAGATAAAGGTCTAGAAGGAGCTCTAGGTCTTAAAACCTCAAATAAATTGCTTCAGAATGATCAGTAACCTTTGAATAAGTGATTTGGAGCTTCACGCGAGGTTCTATGTACTGAAGAGTTCATTTGACTCGCCGGAGCCTGCGAAGCTTCGGTGAGTCCAGAAAAAGGCTAAAAATGTACAAATGACATCAAAATGTACCATAGATGATCTGAAAAGCTTTCTGAGGTCACAAGGAACCTCAAGAACACATTAATTTCTTCAATTAACAATTAAATTGAAAGTTATGCTTTGAATTCCTAGTGAACAGATTTTGTGTTTGATTAGGCTCAGGACCTATTTTCCCACTCAATTGAGTGGAGAAAACAAGTCAAAAGGAAGTTAAGGTGGATTATAAGTGGTTAATTAGTGATATGAACTCCTCCTGAGCCGCTATTGACAGCGAGCTAAGGAGATTAAATGAAATTAGGCATTTAAGTTATAGATGATTATTATTTAAATTAAAGTAAGGATAGGGGCCCTTAAGTGATGGTTAAGTGATGGAGGGCCCCAGTGGAGGTGGATTAGGCGCAGCTACTTCCACCATGGACAACGGAAGTAGTGGTGAAGGTGGAATTGGTTTAGGCGAATAGGTGATCCAATTAGCGAATTAAGATGATAGAAATGTTCATGAAGGATTAAGGAAGGAGAATAATGATTTAAAAAGACAAAAGATTGCTCTAGACAAGCTCAACGAGCTCGTCAGAGCTGAAGAAGATGAATGGAATTCTGACATTACATCTATCCAATCTACCTAGCTAACTACTCTAAGTAATCTACTTGCCTAACCTACTGTTACTTGAATGAAGGGGGTAGAAGATCTCCGTTGATGGTCCTTAACAGAGGAGAAAATCAGAGGGTCAGGGAAGAAGTCCGGCAGATGTGGCAGAGTGAAGTAGAGGAACTCCAGTGTTAGCACTGTGTCAGAAGACTTGGCTGACGTCGGAGGAGATCTAGAGCAAGCAAAAGTGGATGGAGGAAGTCGAAGGAAGCAGAGGAACGTCACCGGATTTTAGTGGGAATAGCCTATCTATTAGCTTAGTGAAGAAGAGGGAAGGGAGCTAACTTACTGAAATCGAGGGTGTGGAGGGGTATTTATAGGTTGCAGCGGTTGAGATCGAGGGTGTATCTAGACGAAGAAGAGTCCAGGAGTGGAGTAACCACCGGCGTCTTCTTTGACACCGATGAGGTTATCTTCAACCCGAAAATAGGATTGCAGCTTCATCCAGACCAGTGGATGAAATGGAGATGGTAAGCACAAGCTCCAGGAGCTTAGAGAGGAAGGAATGAGATCGGATATACGGTGATCAGTGGGTGAAAGCACCTCCTATTGTCAGCCGTCGAGGAGGCTAAAGAAGGAAAGAAGAAGAAGTTTTTAGGGACTTATTTGCAACGAAAATTAAGGACTTAGTGAAGAATAAGGACTCGATTAAAATAAAACATAAGGTCTAAAATGTAAACTAAGGTTTTCAAGGTTTATTTTAATTTAAATCTTTTTCAACGTTTTGTATATGATTATAAATAAGTCAATTATTATATGTAGACCTTGAATTTACATTTTTTACCTCTTTAGCTTAATTTATTTAATTAAGTAAAGTTACTTAAGTTATTACATACTTAGGTATAAATTATACTTAAGTTAGTTAACACATTAATTAGATAAATTGCTGATAACATTTCGAGTCCAATTATTAATTAAATTATTAATAATATTAATTGGATAATAATATAGTATTTTTAACTTATTTTAAAGGTCCTTTACTATTTTGTCCCTTATTTAATAATTAACCCATATATTTAACTATTCCTAGCTAATTAACTAGGAAGACTAGTTAATTAGGGGTAATTAGAGGTCATGATGAGCTTCTCATCATACCCCCAAGCCAAAGTTTTGCTAGTCCCTAGCAAAACTAACTAGAAATATGATGATTTGAAGCACTTGGGTTTAAATTAATATACATAAGAACCAAGTAGAGGAATGCTTTGGTTAGAATTAATTTTTTTAGATTTAATATAAATATATAAATAAGTGATATACAGAGCATTCTGTGAAAATTTCCTTACTTATACTTAAAACTCAAAACATCTTCAAAACACACTTTATTAAAATCAGAGTTTTTAACAAGAATTTTAGCAAAAATTAGAATCTCAAAAATCACTTATTCTTTGTGATCATTCTTAATCCTTAAAAACTTAGAATTCAAAGTGTTTTAAGAAAGAAAAATCGAAGAGTTGGAAATTAAATTTTAACTCAAAAACTCAATAGACTTATGTTAATCCCTTATTTATGACATTTGATTTCTATCAATCTAAGTTTAAGCAAATTAGCCAGATATTCATCATTAACCAAGCTTAGAGTAGTAAAACTTAAATCTGCCAGCCTACAGTACTAAGGACAAACTTCTAGACCTAGGATTTTGTCAATCCTTCTCCTTTAGGTCTCAACTACAAATATTCAAAACCTGATTTCTTAGGCTTCATTGCCCAATACAAAGGTTCAGTAGCTATGATTTTAAAACATCTATGCTTGTGAAGTGAATTATCCTAAAGGCATCCAAATTTGCAAAAATCCAGATCTGAAGACATCAATTTCCAGTCCAGATTATTCCAATTCAAGCATTTGGCTTGGCCTTACTCAGGTTTGGTTGTTTTCTCCTCACCAGTTTTCTATCCCGAGGTCAACACTTTTTGTGTATATCTCCTCAGTAGACCACTGGGTCTCTTATTCCTAATTTTTATCCCCATATTTTTTTTCAACTTTTTCTATAGGTTAGAACACCCATATGTAGTGAGGTATTCTTTTATTTGATGGAAGGAAGGGTAGCATCTATTTATACCGAGATGCTTTATTTTTATGGAAAAACTACATAAGTACCCATTTGTAGCGAGGTACTTAACTATAGGGTGTTTTATTTTATTTTATTTATTTCTCTCCCCCTTCTCATTTTTCATACTATCTTTATACTCCAAATCCTTTTTCTAGATGAGTGGCACATCCTTCACCCTTTTAAGAATCGCCCTGCGGAAATCCTTGGACTAAAGAGGATTTAGAATCAATCTCTTAACCTCTGTGTTTTTGTAGTCTCAGATGCCATCAAGACAATTCTATGTGTGTGATTTTGGATGCTTAGGTTACTTAGCTCTCAAACTAGAGCTTGGACAACAAAGCCATTCACTCTTAGGTTCTTTAAACTTTTAGTTTCCTCCCATAGGATCTGTCAAGATAAAAACTCACTAAGTCTAGCCAAATGTCCTTTAGTTGATTAAGCTAACTATAGCCTGATAGACTTGAAGACTAAGCTTCTACTAACTCTTTACATAATTAACTTTGAATATCTGGCCTTTTTACTTAACTTGATGATAAAATCAAATATTCAAAAAGTAGAAGGATTACTTAATTTAATTGATTAAAAAGTTACAATTTAATTCCAAAACTTAAGTTTTAAACTTAATACACCTTAGTTTCTTAATTTTAGGGTAAGAATAGAAAAACAAAGCCTTAAGGTTTAAAGATTCTAATTTAAATAAAATCCTATTTTAAGATTTTGCAAATAAAAGTGTGTAAAAATCTAAATAAGGATTTAAGGATCTTACACTATATATTCTATATTTTTTATTATTTCTGACCTAAAAGAAAAATTAAGCTCTTAATTATTGATATAAATATATATTTTTTTCTTTCTTCCTCTTTTCTTTATTCTAGATGTAAACACCTTTTTTATTATTTTTATAATTTTACAATTTTCATAATTTTATATTTATATATTTTTATTTTTATGTTTTATAAAATTTTCCAATTTTTATGAATTTTTTCAAAATTTTTCAAATTTTTATGATATTTTTTATTTGTAAATTTGTAAATTTTTGGTATTTCCATTTTTTTGAAAATTTCATGGGTATTTTAATTTTTATGCATTTTTTTATATTTTCTCTGCAATTACACTTGTAGTGAAAATTTCACTTCACAACCTCCAAAGCCAAAATTTTACAATGTCCTCATTGTAAGAAGGGTGAAAAGATATTACACTTCATTTAGTGTAGGGTGACAGAAGGAGTCGGGTAGAGGAGATCAAAGATCTCTGTGCAGATGATTTCAATTCTGACTAAAGGTCAGAGTGGACAGTCAGACTAAATTAAGGTAATCAGTGTAAGATGAAGTGAAAAATCAGGTATAGATTCAAATGTATAGAAAGAGAAAAGTATAGAAAATAGGAAACAAAATGCTAAGTTTTACGCCCTTAGCTAGGCGTGAACCCTAGTAAAGAACTCCTAAAAAGCATATGCATTGTAAACACAAAGGAGTAATGGAAGAATTGGTTCAAGAAAAATGGAAAAATAGATAAGACCACCCAGTAAAAGCTCATCATGAGATTGCCTAAAATAGATCTCGCAGAACTAAAATCAGATTCCTAAAAATCTTAGAAAGATCAGAATGAATCTCGTGAAGATTAAATCTGATTTAGGTTGAGATGTAAAATATTAAAGATTGAGGCAATCTAAGAAGTGATTCCAATTAAGTTCAAAAGATCAACAGAGTCAATTCTGATTCTCAATAATAGGTGGATCATTTTGATACAATAAAGGCTATGATGCGGGTTTGGTGGATTACTTTCAGGAAGTACAGAAGATGTGTTTTGATTAGAATCAAAGGCCTAATTAATGAAATGTACTTGGCCCTGATGTTGCCTAGGGTTTTGTAGATTCCTAGAATTTGGAATTGGCTGAGATGGAAGAGTACCCAGCTGATGAGATTCAGCCAAAAGCGTGATCTAATTTCGAAAATCTGCCAATTCTATCTTACATTGCCTTTGAATCTCAGCAAGAGCTTCAGTATTCTATCGCTGACTCTCTGTAATAGCTCATAAAATCTGATCGAGCTGTGTATCTCTAATCGGCCTAGAGTAATTCTACATACTCGTGGAATTAGGCCTCACATTTGATTGCTGAGAAGGCAACGAAGATGGGTTTTGGTGGGTCTGATTTGGATAAATTGGTCTTTGATTTTGATCAGCCCAAGAGAAATTTGGGTGGCTTCTCCATCCAGGATTATTGGTATTGGAATAAGGATTTGATCTTGGAATGTTTTCCTGGATGACGTGTAAACCAAAAGGATATGGCATGTTTTCTGCAATAGGAAAGGGTGGTAAAAAGGATGGGAAAGATTGTGGAACAAAGGTCCCTTCTTGGGTTGGTGCAGGAGTAGATAGAAAACCCAAGGAAGATGGATCTCTAGAATCTAGATTATTCACAAATTCCCTCCCCGTGGAAATTTGCCAAACAGGTGAATGAATGGGATTTTGCATAGCAAGTAGAGGTGTAAGAGTTCTCATTATATATTGGACCTCATCAAGATGCTTTGCTATGATGTCGACTTTGTCCAGTTTTTCTGCAATAATCTCTAAATCCTTTGAACTAGACGGATTACCGATCTCATGAATGCCCTTATGCGGATTTTGATGTGCTGTATTCGTGCCCCGCGTAAATTGCGACATGGATGCATTGTTGATCGAGTTCTCCGCCATCCCTTCAAATAATTCTAAAGCGGATTCTGCGTCACGATTTAGAAAGCTACCTCCACAAGAGGCATCGACTAGATTGCGAATGCCTTCTTGCAATCCATAATAAAAGATGTGTATTAGTTGCCAACGAGGGATGCCATGATGTGGGCATTTCCTTTGTAATTTATGAAAGCGTTCCCTTGCTTCATGAATTGGTTCTCCTTGATTTTGATTAAAAGGTGTGATAGGTCTCCTTAAGTCATTGGTGCGACCAATAGGAAAGAATTTCTTTAATAATGCAGATTCGAGTTCAGCCCAAGTTGAGATTGGTCTTGCAATAGTTCTATACCAATATGCAGCTTTATGTTTAAGGCTAAAAGAGAACATCTTCATGAGTAGGATTTCCCTATTTTGATTTTGAGGTCCAAGAGTTTGAGATAGATTTTTAAGATCTTCAATATGTTGAAATGGATCCTCGGATGCAAATCCGTGAAAATGTGGAATTAGACCTATAATGTTTGGCTTTAATTCTGGGTCATTTTCCCCAATGGGAATCCTAACATTAGGCTCTACTTGTGCATTAGATGGATTATAATAGTCTTAGAGTAGAGGCCTAGGATGAGGGATTGTTAAATTAGGAAGGTCAAAACCCACCTCAGGTTGAGGTGGAGGATGGGCTTGGAGATTCTGCAAGTTATTAAGAGCAGTCGTCAAAAGATTAATTAAGCAATTCTGCTCGAGCATTCTAAGATTCTAGTTCAGGAGCGCCTCATGAATATCAAAAGGCGACATCTCCCCGTGACCAGAAGAAGGGATCTTGGGATTTTGATTCTGCAATTGATCCATAGAATCAAATGCAGAAAAAATAGATGAATCAGACGGGAATTTTATTAGTTTCTTAGCTGCAACCGACTTAGGAGTCCCTGTCAACGAAGTTACAAGAGGCGATTCCAAGGATCGCCTCCCATGCATAAAACAAAAAGAATGTGCAAAGGCACACTCACACCACCAAAAACATCAGCAACATGACCCACAAAACAACGCGAAAAAGCAGGTTTTTCTCTTCTTTCAAAGGAAAGAAGAGATTCCTAGAATATGCAAAATACTTTGGACGCAAACACGTATAATATTAGTATCAAAATACACGTCCTAAACTTGTGTCTATGCAAGTGCGTATCCTTAAAGCTCAAAGGCTAAAGGTCCAGGATTGAGACCGCTCACTTCTGGCTTCCCGAGGCTCTAGTAGTGAGACAGACTTGTTGATCTTCGACCAAAGCCCTAAGAGGAGGAAAGAGAAGAGATAGAAAAATTAGACTCGTGTGACTCTAGTGATCGCGCTGTGTGCACGATAGCATGCAATAGACGATAGCGATAAAACCTGCATGCATTCTGCAAACAGATTTAAGTCACAATTTTTATTATCCTCTTTTTGTACTTAATCTTTTTCAAAAATATGATAGAAAGAAGTAAAGTGACCGCTTTTTAAGTATTTTCAAGCAAAGAATATGATTTTGTTATTAATTCCAAGAAAGGGATCTACGTGGTTTTTCATGTGTTTTCCCGCTGATGCGAGAAAAACAGTAGAAAACTTTTCCCGAGTCAGATTGTAAAGTTACTAGCAGATATATGCACTTCTAAGAGTGTATGCCTATAACATGCTACTACTAGTCAGAAAGTATGTATTTTTGTATTTTTTAATTTTTTTTACTAACTAAATGCAACAATACAAACTAAACTAGAGACTAAGAAAAGAATACTCACAATGGTATGTATAGTGAAAACAAAACAGAAATAGAAAACCCACCTTCTTTCCTAAGAATGCCCGCAGAGGTAAACCTAAAAAGAAGATAGAAAACAAAACAAAAACAAAACTAATTAGTATAAAACAACTAAAAACATTAATAATGGCAAATATAAATTACAGTTACCTCCCCAGCAACGGTGCCATTAAAATGATTATTAACGTCCTCAACACAGTTAATTAGGTTAATTATGCTTAATTATTTGCAAATGAAAGTAACTTAAGTCAGCTTGAATTTATGTCAATTAAGTAGTATAGGGTCAAGTTAACCTAACATTTTACATTTTATTTCTTTTTAACTGGTTGAGTCCAGGTCGTTCGCTAGGAGGCATAACTTAATTAAAATTCACCACTAATCATAAGCTACTTATGGGAATTATAATTAAATTTACTTTAAGAATATGAATTTTGCTTAAGGATTTCCAATTGAAAAATATGGAAAATTCCATAAGGAAAACACATTTACACATATGATTTACTATTACAAACAAGTAAACATGTTTATTTCTTTTAATTCTTTTTATTTACAAGAGATTAAGGCAAGAAAAAGTAATTCTAATGAATATATGCCTTATTACAACATTAAGCTCAAAAAGAAATTAGTAAAATACAAGAGATTAAACCATTAATTATTCATCTTTGTCTTCAGCTTCATACTTTCTTCTCTTCTTCTACCTCTCTCTCTCTCTCTCTCTCTCTTCTCTTTTAATCTTTCTCTTATTTCTTCTTCTTCTACATCTCTTCTTTTCATTTGTTCTTCTTAATCTTTCTTCTTACTTTGCCTGCTCTCTATCATTTTATCTTTTGTCTATTTATCTTGTTCAACCTTAACGAGCTCTCCTTTTTTTCTCCTTGTCCTTTGCAATCCTTCTCTTCCTTTGCAATCCTTCACTTCATTTGCAACTCTTCTGAACCAAACTGGTTTGAACCCTTTGTCTGAACCAAAAAATAGGTTTAAGGTTGGCAGCTTGGACTGGTCGAAGATACATAGCACCCCTCTCAGGGTTGGACCAGGCCCTACTAGGTCCAAGCCTGGTTTTTATTTAGTTTGGTTTATTTCCAGTTCAGCATAGTCTCAAGCCCATTCGGCCCACGGCCTCCTAGGCCCTCATGCACACACCCTCACGGGCCCACACTCGCATGCCCACAGGTGCACATTCACCCGGGCACGCGCACTGCACTCACCCACGCACACACCCATAAGCTCATTCCTGCACCCTACGCTGATGACGGAATGGCCCTATTCATTTTTTACTTTTATACTAAGGTGGGTGCTTCAGTTCCAACGATGTGGGACTAAATATTCCCCTCCCAGACTAGACTTCAGTTGATGATTCCAGCCAGCACAAAGCTCCAATCCGAGTAAATGAAGGCTTGCTAGAAATCTCTAATGTTGCTCTACATGATTGTAGTATCAATTCGATACTCAGGGAAGGTTTAGCTCTTCGATTTGAAGGGCGAAAGGGTCTGGGTCACCACGGCCATATTGGCCTATAGAAGGGTGTTTTGGCTCTAAGTACTTGCAGAGTGTCTTTTGACCTCTAGATGAGGTGTTGAATAGATTCAGAGAGTGTTTCTGCAGTTGTTGGTGAAGGAGGGAAACTCTGAGAAGCTTTAGGAAGGTGAAGAAGCTAAAAAGCTTCGCAAAGGAGTTTCAGAACTTCATTTCAAGTTCTGTTTGGTCCAACAGATGGCTAGAGACCTATTTTATCAAATCAAACAACCTCTAGAGGTTGTTAAGAATCTGTCTGGGTAGATTATTCATTTAAAATTCACCAAAAACTCACTATCGTCAGTTTAGGTTCAAAAACAGCCAAAACTGAATAGTAATCAAATTCTTCTATAAAATCGATCAGAGTTCAACCAAATTGAATTTAAATCATTTAAAAAAATCCCAGGAACAAATTGAACTCCTCAATTCTTCTGATTGAATCCCAAATCCAAGAATCAAACTTAAAGTTGACCAATAAGCCTTGAAATTTGACTTTCTAAATTAAATCATTTCAGATGAAATTAATGCCTTAGTCAACTTCTCTTTCACCTCAGGAATAGATTCATAATCTCAGAAGGATGTTTCAATTTAGATTTGAAGGGTTCCAAGCCTGTCGTTTGAGATCCTAGGTGAGTTTGTTCGACAGAATAAATAAAGGTCTATCTCAGAGATTGACATATTGGTTTGGTGTCAGGGCATCCTTCTGATGCTTCTAGACCTTTTAAATGAAGCTTAACCCTAACTAATAGTCCTCTCCAACTCTACCAGAGTTGGAGAAGACAAAGGTCTAGAAGGAGCTCCAGGTCTTAAAACCTCAAATAAATTGCTTCAGAATGATCAGTAACCTTCAAATATGTGATCTGGAGCTTCACACGAAGTTCTATGGGCTGAAGAGTTCATTTGACTTGCTGGAGCTTGTTGGAGCTCCAGTGTGTCCAGAAAAAGGCTAAAATGTACAAATGACATCAAAATGTGCCATAGATGATCTGAAAAGCTTCCTGAGGTCACAAGCAACCTTAGGAACACATTAATTTCTTCAATTAACAATTAAATTGAAAGTTATGCTTTGAATTCCCAGTGAACAGATTTTGAGTTTGATTAGGCTCAGGACCTATTTTCCTACTCAATTGAGTGGAGAAAACAAGTCAAAAGGAAGTTGAAATGGATTATAAGTTGTTAATTAGTGATATGAACTCCTCCTGAGCCGCCATTGACAGCGAGCTTAGGAGATTAAATGAAATTAGGCATTTAAATTATAGATGATTATTATTTAAATTAAAGTAAGGATAGGGGCCCTTAAGTGATGGTTAAGTGATGGAGGGCCCCAGTGGAGGTGGATTAGGCACAGCTACTTCCGCCATGGACAGTGGAAGTAGTGGTGAAGGTGGAATTGGTTTAGGGGAATAGGTGATCCAATTAGCAAATTAAGATGATAGAAAAGTTCATGAAGGATTAAGGAAGGTGATTAATGATTTAAAAAGATAAAAGATTGCTCCAGACAAGCTCAACGAGCTCACCGGAGCTGAAGAAGATGAATGGAATTCTGACATTACATCTATCTAATCTACCTAGGTAACTACTCTAACTAATCTACTTAGCTAACCTACTGTTACCTAGACGAAGGGAGTAGAAGATCTCCATCGATGGTCCTTAATGGAGGAGGAAATTAGAGGGTCAGGGAAGAAGTCCGGCGGGTGTGGCAGAGTGAAGCAGAGGAACTCCAGTGTCAACATTGCATCAGAAGACTTGGTTGACGTCGGCGGAGATCTAGAGCAAGCGAAAGTGGACAGAGGAAGTCGAGGGAGGCGGAGGAAGGTCGCCAAATTTTAGAGGGAATAGCCTATCGGTTAACTTAGTGAAGAAGAGGGAAGGGAGCTAACTTACTAAAATCGAGGTTGTGGAGGGGTATTTATAGGTTGCGGCGGTTGAGAAGTAGGTTGTATCTGGACGGAGAAGAGTCTAGGAGTGGAGTAACCACCGACATCTTCTCTGACGCCGGTGAGGTTATCTTCAACCCTAAAATAGGATTGCAGCTTCATCCGGACCGATGGATGAGAAGGAGATGGTGAGCACAAGATCCAGGAGCTTGGAGAGGAAGGAATGACGTCGGATATGCGGTGATCGGTGGGTGAAAGCACCTCCTATCGTCAGCCGTCGAGGAGGCAGAAGAAGGAAAGAAGAAGAAGCTTTTAGGGACATATTTGTAACGAAAATTGAGGACCGAAGTGAAGAATAAGATTCGATTGAAATAAAACATAAGGAGTAAAATGTAAACTAAGGTTTTCAAGGTTTATTTTAATTTAAATCCTTTTCAACATTTTATATATGATTATAAATAGGACAGTTATTATATTTAGACCTTGAATTTACATTTTTTTACCTCTTTAGCTTAATTTATTTAATTAAGTAAAGTTAAGTTATTACATACTTAGGTATAAGTTATGCTTAAGTTAGTTAACACATTAATTAGATAAATTACTGATAATATTTCGAGTCCAATTATTAATTAAATTGTTAATAATATCAATTGGATAATAATATAGCATTTTTAACTTATTTTAAATGTCCTTTACTATTTTGTCCCTTATTTAATAATTAACCCATATATTTACCTATTCGTAGCTAAATAACTAGGAAGACCAGTTAATTAGGGGTAATTAGTGGCCATGATGAGCTTCTCATCAGCAGGCAAGGAGACCGGAGGAAGGGAGTCACCAAAGTAGAGTTGGAGCCGGTCGGAGGTAGGGGAGAAGAGGGTTTCTTGGGCCAGAAACTTGCTAAAGAGTTCGGCTTTGCATTATAGAGGCTTTTATAGAGCTTCAGGCAAGGTTCCAAGCTTGGAAACAAGATTGCGAATCTCTGATTTTGACGAAAAATATCCTTGAAATCCAAGGATTCGCATGAGCTTTTTGATGGGATTCGGGATCAAAATTTAGGTTTAGATGATTTAAGACTTCCTCAAGATCATCCCTTCCAATTTTAGAATGATTGGCCAAACAATCAGGGAGGAATCCTTGATTAAGAGCTCGAGTGAGTGGGTTCACACCTACCATGGCGGCAGGGACCCAACTATGAAGAAGATGAAGAGCTTAGTGGGGTATTTGCAAGGATTTCAAAAGTCAGGGGCATGAATGAAAGAGAAAGAGTGAGATTGGACTAAAATGCAAACTAGGTCAAGATGACCTCTGATTACTCCTAAATTTTGGTACAAAACTAATTTGGTCCTAAGGAATCCAATGGTGAAGTTGGATTTTGGTTTTGACTAGGTTTGACTGGGAAATTTGAACAAAAACACAAATTAGGGTAAAATTGTGTCTGTGACTCTGTTTAAGGCCGAAATAGGTTTAGGTGAAAATCAAGGTTACCAAACCTTTTGGAATATTTTTCTATGAATTTTATAAGGTTTAGATGAATTTTATCCTGACCAGAGCCTCCGTTATTTGAGTAGGTCTGAAATTAGGATTTTGGGTTACTGTTAATTCTTGAAATATGTGAAAACCCATTTCTGTCTGAACCTACTTATTGCTCATTAATGAACATTTGACATTAGATTAACCCCTAGTGAACCCCTTGGTTATTCTGTGTTCATGATATGCTGTTAAAACTGCAGAATTAACCCTAGTTCTCTATTCTCTTCTTAAAACAGCCTGAAGTGGTGTTATGACCCTCAGATGGATATGTATGAGCTTTTATCCTTTATTCCAAGCTAAAAGTGTTAAGTTAGGGCCTATGATGGTGTTCCCATCTGTGGCTGTGGATTGGATAAATTGGAGGATATCAGAATCAAGCTAGCCATCATAGTAAATTTCTAATTTACATGATTTTAGTAAGAAATATAGATAAGATCAAACCAGAGTTCCATTTCCCAAGTCTGTTATATTGGACTATCCGCAAAGAAGGGCTTCTGCATGCTCACTATGGATTCATGAAGATCCTTCAAATGCCCCCAATTACGTTGCCTTAAATTCCCTAAAACTTGTATAGACAAGAGATTAATAAGAGTGTGAAACCAAATTGATATATCTTTTTTATCTATGAATAAAATCTAACCACATTGTGAACTCATCTGTGTAGTTTCCTGGCTACCTTACTTTGGAGGGGGTGAGATCAGCGTGATATAAAAAATGCAGAATTAAAAATATAACAATCTCACAAAAATAGAATCACACAATGTATAGAAATATTTTTAGGTGAAAACCCAACCTGGGTGAAAACCACCACCTAACACTCTCGAGTTAGGATTTTCCGATCAACCAAGTTGGTCAAATCCACTAATGTAATACTTAAACGAGGGTAGTACAACCTCAATTACAACCACGCTACTTTATACGAGGGTAGCATACCTCAAACCACTTCACTTCACGAGAAGGATTTTGTCTTAAGGAGACAGGAATTCGCAAAGCGAATACCCAACATAAGCAAAGTAAAATATACAAAGAGTAGTCCTATAGAGCCACAAAGATATGAGACCTAGCTGTTATAGGAGTTAGGATGGTTCCCTTTGCTAGAAGTGCATCGAATTAGTGACGTTGGTGTGTAAACCATGCAACGGTGCTTTGTTGCTCTCTTAATCATAGAGAGAGAGCAGATGCACAAATTGGATGATGCTCTCTAGGTGTAAAACAAGGCTTGGAGAGTAAGAGCTTTCTTCTATTTGATCTTCTTTTTCTTTTTAACACAAAAGAGTGGAAAGTATGTTGCTTAGTGTATCTTGGTGTGGCAAGGGTTCTCCTCTATTTATAGAGGGCCTAGGAAGGCTTTGGAAGGCCTTGGAAGGCTTCCATAGCCGTTGGGTGCAAATCCAAGGCAAATCAAGCCATAGTTAGAAAAAATCATGATTCTGACAGGGTCATCAGACATCTGGTCTTGGCATTAGACGTCTGCAAAACCCATTTAAGACGTCTGTGAACTAAGTCAGACGTCTGATTTTAGGCGAGTTTCCTCTTGACTTGAATCAGACCTAAATAGGGTTCTAGTGAATTGTCATTAGACGACATACAGGATGTTAGGCACTAATTCTGGTTGTCTAGAAACCTACTTTTCTGCGAAAATGGATTCTCAAGGGAGTGCAACGGCTAAAAAATCTCTAAGAAGAGATTTTGGGATAGCCGAGGCAAAACGATCATGTATCAGACATCTGGGGTCCTTTATGGACGTCTGATACGAGGCTAACGATCATTTCTTCATCATTTGCTAAGGTAGCCAACGATCGACTAATTGGACATCTGGCAAAGGCATGAGACGTCTCCTAAGATGTCTGGACTAAGGTCTGGATGTCTGATTTCATCAGATAGAACTAACTAAGTCCTGCCTAGAAATTATTAGACGTCTGAGTCAACAGTCATACATCTTAAAAGTTATTATTAGACATTTGATTTTTAGATTAGACGTCTGATAAGGCTGTTTGAACCAAATTTTGGTTTTCTAGGTTCTCTACAGAAAATCTAGGTATCCTAAGGTTGTACAGGTGTTCGTAGGATTACTTTAAGGGTTCTTTGAGGCTCTTTAACATAAGAACTAAGACAAAAATAAAGAGCAACAAACGAAACAAAAATACAAAGAATAGGATAAAATGAAATCTATCCTATTCTTCATCTCATTCCTTCTTCAAGCTTTCGCTCCTTGTGAAGCTCCTTCGCCTTTGTCAAGCTCCTCGAATCCGCTAAGGATGCGAGCTCGAACTCCATCTAAACACTTGTCTCTATTTGCAATTTGACCTGAAAACTAGAAATCAAATGCAAATGTTAAAACACATATTTTGTTATCATCAAAAGAAACAATTGTGGTGCTCTAGCATAAACAATCTCCCCCTTTTTGATGATGACAAAATAAAAAATAATAATGCATAAAATCCTCCCCCTTTTTGACATTATCAAAAAGGTTTAATCGATTTTAAATTTCCTTTAACTCCCCCTTAAAACATGCTCTTCTATAATTGGGCTGAAATTCTTTTAACAAGAGTAATGTCCTCCCCCTTTTTATAACAACAAGATAGTTATTTTTTTTCTCCCCCTTACTAAAGGAAATATAGCTAATTTAACAAGATCTCCCTCTTAATGATTAGCTAATAGCTCATAGTTTTAACTCCCCCTATCTATATGCTAATGATAAAAGGATAGGGTAACAAGGTTTTACCTCACCTACCATGGGCAATAAAATGGCCCAAATGGAGGTGGTGGATGCCACATCGAATGGGGCTCCCATCCGTAGCTTAAAGGCCCTGGCATTGGCATCGGTCTCTAGTCTGGTGGATGACGTGCGGCGGGTCCATCATTTGTTTGCCATCTCGTCGTCTTCTTATCCTTCTCCTTGATTTACTCTTTGGTCCTCCCAACTTGAGTTGACAAGCCTTGAGCTTGTAGGTCCAGTCCATTATGTTGATATCTTATTTGAAACCTACAAAACATGATTCCAATTCTTTCTTCGGTATCCAAGTGAGCTTGGATCTAGATCTGTTAGCGGGTCTCCTTGACGGAGATCCATCCTCGATCTTAGGGCTAAAAAAATTATCTACTTTGTTGATTATTTTGTTAGAGTTTTCCCTAAGACAGGCAAGTTCATCTTTAATAGCATGCATCTTGGTTTTTAAGCTAGAAATTTCTATTTTTGAACTAGTGTTTTCCTCAATCAACTTATTATTTTCATTGATAAGGTTATGATTTTCTAATAATAAGGTATCAATTTTAGGACTAGCTTCGAGATCCTTAAGTGTTTGCAATGCTTTGTCGGGCTTTTTAAGTCAGTTGCGTTGTAGTATAGGTGACCAAGCATTGATAACAAATAAGAATTTATAACTCGAAAATCAAAGTATCCGAGGTCGAACACAGGGAGCAAATGGAATTTATTCACTAATATCAATAATGTAATTGAACACTTAGAATTACTCAAAACTTAATTCAGAATATAAATGCAAGAGTGTAAGAGTCAATTGTAGCAAAAATAGAGAAATTGGACGTCTGACCATGGAATCAGACGTCTTAAAAAGATATTCTCTTTTAACTCTCTCTTACTTCTTCTCCTATCTGCTTTCTTTCTTTCCTTGATTTTCCTCTTTCCTTAGATCTTTTTCTTCGATTTTACTTTGACTTTGGCCGTCTGCATCTTCTTCCTTGTTTCTTCTCTGTAGCTTTTTTCTAGCTTTTCCTTTCTTCTTACTTCTTATTTTCCTCTGTCTTCTGCCCTTCCTTCTTAAGTCTTCTCTTTTCTGCTGTCTGTCTATATCTTAGTGTCAGCTTCACCTTGCCTTTGTTTCCCTTCAGCCTCCTCTGGCTTTCTTCTCCTCGGCTTCTTTCCTTTCTTCCTTCCTTCTCTTGCACAGTGCCTTTCTCCTTCTTCCTCTGCAACTAAGTTCTTCCTTCACCTTTCCTTAGCTTTTCAACTACGCCTTCCTCTTCCTTCTTCCCTGCACACACTGAAGATCAAAACCTACCCTTCTACCCAACCCCCCATCTCTCTCTCTCTCTATTTCTCTCTTTGGTACGCTCTCCCAGAGCCAGGTAATCGGGTCGATCGCGTGCCTCGGTCCAGGCGCACTGGTGTGGGTGTGGTGTGCGAGGAGTGCTCGGTTAGGTTAGTCAGGTCCGGGTGCTAGGTCTGCTGGGGAGTGTCGCGGAAGAGGCGTGGTAAGGGCGAGGGACCTCACCCCTGTGTGACTTGAGGCAAATAACGTAAAACACAAATTCAATTTATCCCACACGCCTCGCTCCTCCATTCATGAGGTGGGACTAAATGTCCCACCCGCTTCTACACTTTTGCCAACAGGAACTCCTTCAATTGCTACTGATGGGTTGCTCGCCAAACCAATTACCCTACTGTCTGAGTTCACACACGCATCTGCTTCCTCTGGGACCCTAACACCTGGAGCGCGCAGCCTGGGATGAAGCTCGCGATGTCCTCGCTGTGTGCGTCATTGGTGGCAGGTGCTCAGATCTGTCACGCATGAATACGGCCTGGTGGCCCCATTAAAACACATGGGAAGCTTCACCGTGAGAAGGCGAAGGCGGGACGGTAGGTGGCAGGCTGAGAGGTGGCCTAGGCGTGCGTGCCTAGGTCACCCTGTGGCGGTGCTTATGGGTTAGGTCGGGGGTGTTTAGGGAGGTGTTAGCGGTTGATGGATGGGTGGAAGATGTTCAATGGTCAATGGCGAAGGTGAAAAGGTTGGTGGCGAGACGTGTGGAGGTGTGGAGTGATGGGTGCGTCTCGCCAGAGGTTGGCCGAAGATGGGGAAGATGGCGGTAGACAGTGGCAGTCGAGGGGTAATTCGTGAAATAGATTGAGGGAAATTGAAGAGGGGATAGAGAAGAGTAAGTCTAACCTAATTAAGTGGATGAAAGGGGAGAGGTGGCAACTGGCAGTACTTGCTGTCGCTGGAGAAGACGGTGTCCAGTGGAGGGAGATGGCGGCGATGATGGGGCTAGAGATGCTAGCGCGGGTGTTGCGCGATGAGGAGGAAGATGGTGAGGACAGCTCTTCCACTGGTATTGTGGTAGAGGGACGAGAAAGAGGAGGAAGGCTCGCTGGAGCTAGCTGGACTACTTGACAGGAGGAGAAGAAGATGAAATTGGGGTGGATCTTTGGCCAAGTCTAGCTGAAGATGTGTGGTCAGGGTTGAGGATCCTTTTATAGATGTTGGCAGGGGCACCGGTGCTTGGAAGACAAGGTTCCAAGCATGCGAGTCCTCACCGGGGAAGGAATCAGCTAGAGACCCAAATCTCTCATTCGCTCGCACGAGAGATCGGGTGCAAATCAGAGATTAGGATCGAGCTCAGATGGAAGGGAATTCCTCAGAGAATCTCCCTTCTAAATCTAGGAAGAGATCTCTAAGAAATCAGAGAGTACTCCCCCTCCATTCCTCGCCCGAGTAGGATTTCTCCCCATTAAGGGGGGAGGGACCTATTTGTAATAGTGACGAGGAAGTTAGGGGGGACTGTCCAATGGTTTTCAAAAGGTAGGGGTTAAAATGTAATTAGGTGTACTATTTTGTAAAGTAGGTCAGGATGACCTCTCCTTAGGTCCAAATTTTGGTAGGAACCTAATTTCTACCTAAGGAATCCAATGGTGAAGTTGAATTTTAGGTTTGACCACGTTTGACTGGATAATTTGTATAAAAACCCAAATTAGGTCAATTAATGAGCTAGGACCCCAATCTAGGTCAAAATAGGTTCCAAAGGCCAATTTGAAGATTCTAAACACCAGGGGATATTTTTTCATGAATTTTATAAGGTTTAGTTGGTTTTTATCTTGATGAAAACCCTATTGAATTAATTGAGTCTATTTTAGGGTTACAGAATGTCATTTAATTCCTAGATTGCACATGAAGCCATTTCTGATTTAACCAAGCCACTTTTTATCCTATTCAGACCATGCGACCTATGTTTTACCTTTGAGAAATCCTATTTATATACTGTAATGGCAAAATTGTAGTTTTAACCTTTATTTCATGTTTTCTTCTCAGAAACTTGTTCCTTGAATTAAGCCCTTCTCCAAGTTATGTAGGAGCTCTTATTCTCTTTCTTAGGTCAAAATGGGCTAGTTAGGGCCCATGATGAGGCTCTCATCATACCCCCATGCCTAGCTTTTGCTAGTCCCTTAGAAAAATTTCAAGATTTCAACTTCTGCTTTAGACTGTGAGTGTCTGTCACAAGTTATGATAAGTGCTTTTCTTTTTCTTTTGTGATTAGGTCAGAATGCTGACAATAGGCCTAGAGGTACTAAGTACTAACCAAAATCCGGAACTAACCTGCTCTAGCCTCCGTCTTCCGCAAAGGTTTTTATGGCCAGCAGAAACTAACCTAGGGTTTATTGGATTCCGTGGTTAAAGCACCCGTGCTTGAGACATTTTTAGAATAGGTTCGATTTGCAGTGCATTTTTGTAAGAGAGAGACAAAAGATTTATTTATTTGGAGAGCTTTCGCTCTCTCTTCCTTTTATTTCTAGCTTTGGATTGGCTTCTCAACACGATCTATATCAGATTCCTTGTCCCCATCATCAATCCTCATCGGTCCTTAGCAATCGATGCTTCGTGATAGCACCGCCAATGGCAACCCCTGGAACCCTGGCTTTCGAGATTTTGAGATAATCTTGCCCATGGTGTTCTGTGGTCGAATTCAGACCCTGCTAATCAACATTTTGAGATAATGCTGCTCATGGTATCTGAACCAGCAGAGTGCTTACTTGCCCCTAGTAGGATATTTAAATATCCTAAGAGACAAGGATCGAGGAGACGATATGTTGTTACGCATCTTCGAAGGGAATTTCCCTCCTCTCTATGCTGGAAACTCATCCAAATCAACTTGTGTTGATCGGCCGCACCTAATCTAGGCAACTTTTTTAGAGCATTAAAATGCTTTTGCGTGATTTTGATATTTATGCGCACTGACACAGACTCTGTGTGGATTGGGGTGCTCAGGTTACCGAATCCCACAAATCAAAGGTCAGTTAATGAGGCCGAATACTTCTTAAGCCTTAGACCTAATACTTAAGCTTTTCATTTTCCCCAACCTCTTGAGGATTATCCAGATCTTTGCGGGTACATGAATTTTTAAGCCTAAGAGTCTAGCCCAAAAGGCCTAAGATTAGTATTTCTACTAATCTCTTTTTGTGTCTCCTTAGCACTTTTTTTTTCACTTTTCTTGATGTGGTCTAGAACTTCAGTTAATTCCTTAATCTCATACTAATGACTATCTCTTTTTCTTTTTCATTTTGTGCTCATTTTTATCATTGTTGCTCTTTTTCTCCTCCTTATGATTATGTGGCTCAGAAAATTTCCTCCCTCCCCCATATTTTGTTCATTTTTATAATTTTTCCAACTTTTTTGTGTTTCTGACATATGTGAATTTTTTTTGTAAGAATCCTTCTGATTTTTTCTTGGTTCTATATGTATGCACTTGATCACCCCCCCATGCCTAAGTTTTGCAATGTCCTTATTGTAAACAGAGGGTGTGAAATAGTGTTGTGGTTAGGGACTTAGAACAAGATACACCGGGTGGGTGAACGGGTTGAAAATGACTGATGCAGATGATTTCAAGCTCTGGTACGTGTACCAGAGGAAGGCTCAACTATTTAAGGCTGAACTCAAGGTGCAAAGGATGTCAAGTACAGACAGATAATCAGACGGGTCTCTATTTTTGGAATGACGGGTTGCCTCCCGTTAAGCGCTAAATTCAACGTCTTTAGCCGAGTGGAACATGGAGTGGAGAGGGAGTGGTCAAATCAGTGGAGTTTTGTAAAACAAGCACCTTGATTAAGAGCCTGGTTGGTCCAACCAGGTGTTTGTTAAGATTAACAGACAGATGATGCAGCCCAAACCCAATCAGTCTTGTGGGTTGATAGATGTAGATCAACAGATGCGAAACCCACCATATGCAATGTGGCTCGGATGGATATGGAAGTGAGAACTCAGGCTTAGGCTGAGTCGAATCAGCCTGGTAAGGGTAGGGTTCCGAAAAATAATCAGTGCATGGTGTGGAAATGCTTTTCAGTCTGATCGATACCCGATACCCGGTATAGATGTGGAGTTGAATCATCTGCAAATGACTCAGTGAGAGGAGAATCAGAATAGAAATTGAGTCCGGTTGTGGGTCGGGGTAGAGAACAGGTTTTGATCGATTCTATATGCATGGAAGAGGTGGCTTCAATGAAAATCGTGTATGAGGGCTCTTCTAGAAAGGAGTGACAGGTGGTCTCATGTAGAGACTCCTCAAAGTAACTTTCAAAATCAGAGTTAGAGAATCAGTCATGTGAGCTGAGGTCGTAGATTGTCTTGTTATAATCAGGAAGCAGATTTTTTCCGATGTTATTATCAGATTCGAAATCGTCAGAGAGTTTGCGAAAATCAAAATATGAATGAGATTCAAGATCATGAGTTCCATCATATGCTGTAGATTCAGCAGCCTGATTGGGGTCTAGCCTAGATGTCAATTCTGAGCTTAAAAAGGTGTCCTTATCTGGTAGAGGCTCAAGTTCTAAGCTGGTAGGATAGATCCAATTGAAACCCCACTCGTCCAACTCCTCAGTTTCTGTATCGTAAATTAGCATGACATCCGAAAAATCTATTGGCTCCTCTGAGGATGTTGGTGAGGGATATTCAAGAAATAGAGGCCCAAAATCATATTCTTCATTGAAAAATTGATCTTCCTCATATGGGGCCTTGAAATCTTCCCAATAGGTTTCAGATCTAGATACTGGGATTAGGATGTGGGTTGAATCACTAGAATCTTGGTTCGAATAACCTTCGAGGGTCACTTTATCAGAATAAGGGGAGCAATTTACACCCTCAAGAGGTTTAGTTCTACTTTCATTATTGCAGGAGTTTTGGGATTCTACACCTGGTGATTCATGGTCTAGAGTTGGCTCAACATTTTATTTTCCTGCAATTAGAACTTCCCAGCCTTGTTCAATATTAGGCACATTGTACTCCACCTGGGTTGAAAATCCGCAACCTTTTTGTGCCTCAAACCCGAGATCAGATTGATCCTCCCAAGATGGTTCATCCTCAGTTTGTGGCACATACGGGTATTTCTGGTCAATAATTTGTTTTAATAATCTCATTATCTCTTTCCATTTTTCAAGATCATCTTGGTGTTGCTCCCAAAGTCTAGGATTTGTCATGCATTGAAGGTATTCAAGATTGTGCACTTTTTCTATCTCAATGTATCTTGTGATGAGCATGTCTCGGGTTGATCCTTTTGTGGCTTCTACCAATAGTACTTGGGCACAAGTTATGATAAAGGTTGTGGTTGTTGGGACATCAACCAGAATGTTTTCTACTGGTGTGGAGGTTTTGTCATCTTTTCCATAGAATTTCAGGGCATCCTCAATCATCCTATCACTCATGGATCTCCGATATTCAGGTTTCTAAAATGGTAGTCCTATGTGGTTTGGCTGCACATTTGGATCAGGTGGTGGAATCAAGATGTAGAATCGGAGTTTGAATCAAGATGTAGAATCAAGTTATGAAGCGATTAAATCTGAATAAAGGGTCCCACTGAAAATGCATGTGTGTGCTCTAAAGGGAAAGGCTGCGGGACTGGAGATGTTTTTGACCCAATCGAGGCACCCAAAAATGTTTGGATGACTATGGAGGTTCGGGTCGGATGATACCCCTGGATCAGAAGGTCATCCACCTGAGAATTTCCTCGGCAACAAGAGAGGGAGAGTCTCACAAAGACCCCTACACGGTAGAGTGTCCCCACGGGTTACAGGGTTTCCCCCACTTGACCTCTCTTGTCATTGAGATTCCAAGTAGACTAGAATGGGGACCTTGACCTCTTAAGTCTACTACTTTTATTTCAAAGGTGCTTTAGGGTTTTCACTTGAACTTTAGATGTTTTGATGTTGTGACCAAATTTGGAGGTTGGTTGACCCAAGGGGTCAACTTCACCTGGCCCATCCTAAATATGGCAGAATGATTCTAGGCTTTAGACCTAGAGATCACCCTGATTTGACTCCCAGTTTATTAGGTCCAAGATTTTAAGATTCAAGTGATTTTAGTGCTCAATTTTTTAGGGTTTGTCTTGTTTAGATCCCTTCAATCAAGGGCTTGGGTCGCACACTGATGCGGGAGGGTTCATTTCATTTTATACGGGCATGTGTGACTAGCACTCCAAAAATCCTATTGCTGAAACCCTAATTTGGTTCTATTTCCAATCCTCTTTTCTTCTTTAAAAAGGTTCTCTTTGGACTTAAAAGCAAGAAATGTGTTGTCCGCGGAGACTAGGTGTGATTTCTATTAGGCATAGGAATTTGTGGGATAGGATCTAGAAAGAATCGCTCCAACTTCAAGAAGATTTGAAAAATTTTCGCAAAATCAGGAAATGTTTGCCTTAAAGATGGTGATTACTATAGAAAGAAGGCTGTTGATTCCTAAATTAATTGCTTCCTTTTGTATTTCAAGGATTAGGGGATGGCTTACGGAAGAAAAGAGATTACCTACCCTAGAGTAGTTGACTTGCGGGAGGGATCTTCTCATAAACTACCTTGCAAGATCACAACAAAGCAAAGTAGGGCAAGTTAGTGTTCAATATGATCAAAAAAGGAATGCAGAGATTAGTGATAAATTGCGCGTTGCTCCCCGGCAATGGTGCCAAAATATTTGCAATGCTTTGTCGGGCTTTTTAAGTCAGTTGCGTTGTAGTATAGGTGACCAAGCGTTGACAACAAATAAGAATTTATAACTCGAAAATCAAAGTATCCGAGGTCTAACATAGGGAGCAAATGGAATTTATTCACTAATCTCAATAATGTAATTGAACACTTAGAATTACTCAAAACTTAATTTAGAATATAAATGCAAGAGTGTAAGTGTCAATTGTAGCAATAATAGAGAAATTAGATGTCTAATCATGGAATCAGATGTCTTAAAAAGATATTTTCTCTTTCAACTCTCTCTAATTTCTTCTCCTGTCTGCTTTGTTTCTTTCCCTGATTTTCCTCTTTCCTTAGATCTTTTTCTTCTATTCTACTTTGACTTCGTCTATCTACTTCTTCTTCCTTGTTTCTTCTCTATAGCTCCTTTCTAGCTTCACCTTTATTCTTCCTTCTTATTTTCCACTGTCTTCTACCCTTCCTTCTTAAGTCTTCTCTTTTCTACTGTCTGTCTATGGCTAAGAGTCAGCTTCACCTTGCCTTTGTTTCCCTTCAGCCTCCTCCGACTTTCTTCTCCTTGGCTTCTTTCCTTTCTTCCTTCCTTCTCTTGCACAATGCCTTTCTCCTTCTTCTTTCTCTATGACTAAGTTCTTCCTGCACCTTACCTTAGCTTTTAAACTACGCCTTCCTCTTCCTTCTTCTTCCCTGCACAAACTGAAGAGCAAAACCTGCCCTTCTACCCAACCCTGCATCTCTCTCTATTTCTATCTTCGGTACGCTCTCCCAGAGCCAAGTAATCGGTTCATTTGCGTGCTCGGGTCCAGGCGCACCGACGTAGGTGTGGTGTGCGAGGAGTGCTCGGTTAGGTTAGTTGGGTCCGGGTGCCAGGTTCGCTGGGGAGTGTCACGGACGAGGCGTGGTAAGGGCGAGGGACCTCACCCCTGTGTGACTTGAGGCGAATAACGTAAAACACAAATTCAATTTATCCCACATGCCTCGCTCCTACATTCACGAGGTGGGACTAAATGTCCCACCCACTTCTGCGCTTTCGCCCGGGGGAACTCCTTCGATTGCTACTGATGGGTCGCTCGCCAAACCAATTACCTTGCTGTCAGAGTTCGCTCACGCATTTGCTTCCTCTGGGACCTTGACATATGGAGCGCATAGCCTGGGATGAAGCTCGCGAACTCCTCGCTGTGTGTGTCAATGGCGGCAAGTGCTCAGATCTGTCATGCATGAATACGGCCTGGTGGCCCCATTAAAACACATGGGAAGCTTCGTCGTGCGAAGGCGAAGGAGAGATGGTAGGTGGCAAGCCACGAGGCGACCTAGGCGTGCGTGCCTAGGCTGCCCTATGGCCGTGCTTATGGGTTACGTCGAGGGGTGTTTAGGGAGGTGTTGGCGGTCGATGGATTGGTGGAAGATGTTCAGTGGTCGATAGCAGAGGTTAAGAGGTTGGTGGCGAGACGTGTGGTGTGGAGTGATGGGTGCGTCTCGCTGGAGGTTGGCCGAAGATGGGGAAGATGGCGGTGGACAGTGGTAGTCGAGGGGTAATTTATGAAATAGATTGAGGGGAATTGAAGAGGGGATAGAGAGTAGTAAGTCTAACCTAATTAAGTGGATGAAAGGGGAGAGGTGGTGACTGGCAATACCTGCTATCGCCGGAGAAGACGATGTCCAGTGGAGGGAGATGGTGACGACAACGGGGCTAGAGATGCTCGCGCGGGTGTTGCGCAATGCGGAGGAAGATGGTGAGGACAGCTCTGGCACTAGTATTGTGGTAGAGCGACAAGAAAGAGGAGGATGGCTCACTGGAGCTTGCTGGACTACTTGACCAGAGGAGAAGTAGATGAAATTGGGGTGGATCTCTGGCCAAGTCGAGCTGAAGAGGTGCGGCTGGGGTTGAGGATCCTTTTATAGATGCTGGCAGGGGCTCCTGTTCTTGGAAGACAAGCTTCCAAGCGCGCGAGTCCTCGCCAGAGAAGGAATCAGTTAGAGACCCAAATCTCTCGTGCATTCACACGAGATATTGGGTTCAAATTAGAGATTAGGATCGTGCTTAGAAGGAAGGGAATTCCTCGGAGAATCTCCCTTCCAAATCTTGGAAGAGATCTCTGAGGAATCAAAGAGTACTCCCCCTCCATTCCTTGCCAGAGTAGGATTTCTCCCCATTAATGGTGGAGGGACTTGTTTGTAAGAGTGGTGAGGAAGTTAGGGGGGTCTGTGCAATGGTTTTCAAAAGATAGGGGTTAAAATGTAATTGGGTGAAATATTTTGGAAAGTAGGCCAAGATGACCTCCCCTTCGGTCCAAATATTGGTACAAACCTAGTTTGGACCTAAGGAATCCAATGGTGAAGTTAGATTTTAGGTTTGACCACGTTTGACTGGATAATTTGTATAAAAACCTAAATTATGTCAATTAATGAGCTGGGACCCCAATCTAGGTCAAAATAGGTTCCAAAGGCCAATTTGAAGGTTCTAAACACCAGGGGATATTTTTTCATGAATTTTACAGGGTTTAGTTGGTTTTTATCCTTACCAAAAACCTATTGAATTAAGCGGGTCTATTTTAGGGTTACAGAATGTCATTTAATTCCTAGATTGCACATGAACCCATTTCTGATTGAACCAACCCACTTTTTATCTTATTCAGACCATTTGACCTATGTTTTGCCTTTGGGAAATCCCGTTTATGTATTGCAATGGTAAAATTACAGTTTTAACCTTTATTTCATGTTTTCTTCTCGGAACACTTATTCCTTGAATTAAGCCCTTCTATAGGTTATGTAAGAGCTCTTATTCTCTTTCTTATGTCAAAATGAGCTAGTTAGGGATCATGATGAGGCTCTCATCATACCCCCATTCCTAGCTTTTGCTAGTCCCTTAGCAAAATTTCAAGATTTTAACTTCTATTCTAGACCCTGAGTGTCTGTCACCAGTTATGATAAGTGCTTTTCTTTTTCTTTTGTGATTAGGTCAGAATGCTGACAATAGGCCTAGAGGTGCTCAAGTATCAACCAAAATCCGGACCTGACCTGCTCTAGGCTTAGTCTTTCGCAAAGGTTTTTAAGCCCCGCAAAAACTAATCTAGGGCTTATTGGATTCCGTGGTTAAATCACCCATGCTTTAGACATTTTTAGCCTAGGTTTAGTTTGCAGTGCGTTTTTGTAGAGAGTGACAGAAGATTTATTTGTTTGGAGAGATTTCTCTCTCTTTTCTTTTTATTTCTAGCTTCGGATTGGCTTCTCAACACGGTCTATATCGGATTCCTCATCCCCATCATCAATCCCCAAGGGTCCCTAGCAATCGATGCTTCGTGATCGTACTGCCCATGGCAACCCCCAGAACCCTGGCTTTCGAGATTTCGAGATAATCCCACCCATGGCATTCCGTGGCCGAATCCAGACCCTGGCAATCAACATTTCGAGATAATGCCGCCCATGGTATTTGAACCAGCAGAGTGCTTACATGCCCCCGGTAGGATATTTAAATATCCTAAGTGACAAGCACCGAGGAGACGATATGTTGTTACACGTCTTCGAGGGGAGTTTCCCACCTCTCTACATTAGGAACTCATCTAAATCAACTTGTGTTGAGCGGCCGTTCCTAATCCAAGCAACTTTTTCAGAGCATTAAAACGCTTTTGCGTGATTTTGATATTTATGCACACTGAACAAGACTGTGTGTGGATTGGGGTGCTTAGGTTACCGAATCCCACAAACCGAAGGTTAATTAACGAGGCCGAATACTTCCTAAGCCTTAAACCTAATATTTAAGCTTCTCATTTTCCCCAACCTCTTGAGGATTATCCAGATCTTAGCAGGTACGTGAATTTTTAAGCCTAAGAGTCTAGCCTAGAAGGCCTAAGATCAGCATTCCTGCTAATCTCTTTTTGTGTCTCCTTAGCACTTTGTTTTTCTCTTTTCTTGATGTGGTCTATAACTTTGGTTAATTCCTTAATCTCTTACTAATGACTATCTCTTTTGCTTTTTCATTTTGTGCTTCCTTTTGTCATTTTTGCTCTTTTTCTCCTCATGATTATGTGGCTCACAAAATTTCATCCCACCCCCATATTTTGTTCTTTTTTATAATTTTTCCAATTTTTTATGTTTTTGACATATGTGAATTTTTTTTATGAGAATCCTTCTTTCTTTCTCTTGGTTCTATATGTATGCACTTTATCACCCCCCATGCCTAAGTTTTGTAATGTCCTCATTGTAAATGGAGGGTGTGAAATAGTGTTGAGGTCAGGGACTTAGAACAGGATACATCGGGTGGGTGAACGGGTTGAAAATGACTGATGCGAATGATTCCAAGCTCTGGTACGTGTACTAGAGGTAGGCTTACCTATCTAAGGCTAAACTCAAGGTGCAATGGACGTGGAGTACAGACCGATAATCAGATGGGTCTCTATTTTTGGAATGACAGGTTGCCTCCCGTTAAACACTAAATTCAATGCCTTCAACTAAGCGGAACATGGAGTGGAGAGGGAGTGGTCAAATCAGTGCAGTTTTATAAAACAAGCACCTTGATTAAGAGCCTGGTTGGTCCAACCTAGTGCTTGTTAAGATCAACAGACTGATGATGCAGCCCAAACCCAATTAGTCCAGTGGGTTGATATATGTAGATCAACAGATGCGAAACCCACCATATGCAATGTGGCTCGGATGGATATGGAAGTGAGAACTCAGGTTTAGGCTGAGTCGAATCAGCCTGAGTGCATGGTGTGGAAACCCTATAGTGGTGATCAGAGAATGGTGGATCATGTTTTTTAGTCTGATCGATACCCAATACCCGGTATAGATGTGGAGTTGAATCATCTGCAACTGACCTAGTGAGAGGCGAATCAGAATAGAAATTGAGTTCGATTGCCGGTTGGGGTAGAGAATGGGTTTTGATTGGTTCTGTATGTGTGGAAGAGGTGGCTTCAATGAGAATTGTGTATGAGGGCTCTTCTAGAAAGGAATGACAGGTGGTCTCATGTAGAGACTCCTCATAGTAACTTTCAAAATTAGAGTTAGAGAATGAGTCATGTGAGCTGAGGTCGTAGTTTGTCTTGTTATAATCAGGAAGCAGATTTTTTCTGATGTTATTGTTAGATTCGAAATCGTCAGAGAGCTTGCAAAAATCAAAATTTGAATGAGATTCAAGATCATGAGTTTCATCATATGCTGTAGATTAATCAGCCTGACTGGGGTCTAGCTTAGATGGCAATTTTGAGCTAAAAAAGGTGTCCTTATCTGGTAGAGGCTAAGGTTCTAAGCTGGTAAGGCAGACCCAATTGAAACCCCACTCATCCAACTCCTCAGTTTCTGTATCGTAAATTGGCATGACTTCCGAAAAATCGATTGGTTCCTCTGAGGATGTTGGCGAGGGATAGTCATGAAATAGAGGCCCAAAATCATATTCTTCATTGAAAAATTGATCTTCTTCATATGGGGCCTTGAAATCTTCCCAATAGGTTTCAGATCTAGATTCTGGGATTAGGATGTGGGTTGAATCACTAGAATCTTGGTCCGAATAACCATTGAGGGTCACTTTATCTGAATAAGGGGTGGAATTTACACCCTTGAGAGGTTCAGTTCTACTTTCATTATTGCAGGAGTTTTGAGATTCTATGCTTGGTGATTCATGGTCTAGAGTTGGCTCAACGTTGTGTTTTCCTACAATTGGAACTTCCCAGCCTTCTTCAATATCAGGCACATTGTACTCCATCTAGGTTGAAAATCCACAACCCTTTTGTGCCTTAAACCCGAGATCAGATTGATCCTCCCAAGTTGGATCATCCTCAGTTTGTGGCACATACGGGTATTTCTGGTCGATAATTTCTTTTAATAATCTCATTATCTCTTCCTATTTTTCAAGGTCATCTTGGTGTTGCTCCCAAAGTCTAGGATTTGTCATGCATTGAAGGTATTCAAGATTGTGTAGCTTTTCTATTTCAATGTATCCTGTTATGAGCATGTCTCGGGTTGATCCTTTTGTGGCTTTTGCCAATAGTACTTGGGCACAAGTTATGATAAAGGTTGTGGTTCTTGGGACATCAACATGAATGTTTTCTACTAGTGTTGAGGTTTTGTCTTCTTTTTCATAGAATTTCAGGGCATCATCAATCATCCTATCTCCCATGCATCTCCGATATTCTGGTCTCTTTAATGGTAGTCTTAAGTGGATTGGCTGCATATTTGGATCAGGTGGTGGAATCAAGATGTAGAATCAGAGTTTGAATCAAGTTATGAAGCGATTAAATCTGAATAAAGAGTCCCATTGAAAATGTATGTGTGTGCTCTAAAGGGAAAAGATGCAGGACTGGAGATGTTTTTGACCCAATTGAGGAACCTAAAAATGTTTGCATGACTATGTAGGTTCGGGGCAGATGATACCCCTGGATCAGAAGGTCATCCACCTTAGAATTAACTAGGAAGTCAGAGAGGGAGAGTCCTGCAAAGATCCCTACATGGTAGAGCATCCCCATAGGTAATAGGGTTTCCCCCACCCGACCTCTCTTGTCTCTGAGATTCCAGGTAGGCCAGAATGGGGACCTTGACCTCTTAAGTCTACCACTTTTATTTCAAAGGTGCTTTAGGGTTTTCACTTGAACTTTAGCTGTTTTGATGTTGTGACCTAATTTGGAGGTTGGTTGACCTAAGGGGTCAACTTCACCTGACCTATCCTAAATATGGCAGAATGATTCTAGGCTTTGGACCTAGAGATCACTCTGATTTGAGTCCCAGTATATTAGGTCGAAGATTTTAAGATTCAAGTGATTTTAGAGCTCAATTTTTTAGGGTTTGTCTTGTTTAGATCCCTTCAATCAAGGGCTTGGGTCGCACACTGATGCGGGAGGGTTCATTTCATTTTATACGGGCATGTGTGACTAGCACTCCAAAAATCCTATTGCTGAAACCCTAATTTGGTTCTATTTCCAATCCTCTTTTCTTCTTTAAAAAGGTTCTCTTTGGACTTAAAAGCAAGAAATGTGTTGTCCGTGGAGACTAGGTGTGATTTCTATTAGGCATAGGAATTTGTGGGATAGGATCTAGAAAGAATCGCTCCAACTTCAAGAAGATTTGAAAAATTTTCGCAAAATCAGGAAATGTTTGCCTTAAAGATGGTGATTACTATAGAAAGAAGGCTGTTGATTCCTAAATTAATTGCTTCCTTTTGTATTTCAAGGATTAGGGGATGGCTTACGGAAGAAAAGAGATTACCTACCCTAGAGTAGTTGACTTGCGGGAGGGATCTTCTCATAAACTACCTTGCAAGATCACAACAAAGCAAAGTAGGGCAAGTTAGTGTTCAATATGATCAAAAAAAGAATGCAGAGATTAGTGATAAATTGTGCGTTGCTCCCCGGCAACGGCGCCAAAATGTTTGCAATGCTTTGTCGGGCTTTTTAAGTCAGTTGCGTTGTAGTATATGTGACCAAGCATTGACAACAAATAAGAATTTAGAACTCGAAAATCAAAGTATCCAAGGTCGAACATAGGGAGCAAATGAAATTTATTCACTAATCTCAATAATGTAATTGAACACTTAGAATTTCTCAAAACTTAATTCAGAATATAAATGCAAGAGTGTAAGAGTCAATTGTAGCAAAAATAGAGAAATTGGATGTCTGATCATGGAATCAGATGTCTTAAAAAGATATTTTCTCTTTTAACTCTCTCTTATTTCTTCTCCTGTCTGTTTTCTTTCTTTCCCTGATTTTCCTCTATCCTTAGCTCTTTTTCTTCTATTCTACTTTAACTTTGGTCGTCTGCTTCTTCTTCCTTGTTTCTTCTCTGTAGCTCCTTTCTAGCTTTTCCTTTGTTCTTCCTTCTTATTTTCCTTTGTCTTCTACCCTTCCTTCTTAAGTCTTCTCTTTTATGCTGTCTGTCTGCGGCTAAGTGTTAGCTACACCTTGCCTTTGTTTCCCTTCAGCCTCCTCTGGCTTTCTTCTCCTTGGCTTCTTTCCTTTCTTCCTTCCTTCTTCTAAGTTCTTCCTTCACCTTGCCTTAGCTTTTCAACTACGCCTTCCTCTTCCTTCATCTTCCCTACACACATTGAAGATCAAAACCTACCCTTCTACCCAACCCTGCATCTCTCTCTCTCTATTTCTCTCTTCGGCATGCTCTCCCAGAGCCAGGTAATTGGATCGGTCGCGTGCCCAAGTGCAGGCGCACCAGCGTGGGTGTGGTGCGCGAGGAGTGCTCAGTTAGGTTAGTCAGGTCCGGGTGCCAGGTCCATCGGGGAGTGTCGCGGATGAGGCATGGTAAGGGCGAGGGACCTCACCCCTGTGTGACTTGAGGCGAATAACGTAAAACAAAAATTCAATTTATCCCACACGCCTCGCTCCTGCATAAATGAGGTGGGACAAAATGTCCCACCCGCTTCTATGCTTTCGCCCATAGGAACTCCTTCGATTGTTACTGATGGATCGCTCACCAAACTAATTTCCCTGCTGTCTGAGTTCATGCACGCATCTACTTCCTCTGGGACCCTGACACCTGGAGTGCGTAGCCTGGGATGATGCTCGCGACCTCCTCGCTATGTGCATCAATGGTGGTAGGTGCTCAGATCTGTGGTCCCATTAAAACACATGGGAAGCTTCGTCGTGTGAAGGTGAAGGTGAGACAGTAGGTGGCAGGCCGTGGGGTTGCCTAGGTGTGCATGGCTAGGTCGCCCTGTGGCCATGCTTATGGGTTAGGTCGGGGGGTGTTTAGGGAGGTGTTGGCAGTTGATGGATGTGTGGAAGATGTTCAGTGGTCGATGGCGAAGGTGAAGAGGTTAGTGGTGAGACGTGTGGAGGTGTGGAGTGATGGGTGCATCTCGCCAGAGGTTGGCCGAAGATGGGGAAGATGGAGGTGGACAGTGGCAGTCGAGGGGTAATTTGTGAAATAGATTGAGGAGAATTGAAGAGGGGATAGAGAGAAGTCTAATCTAATTAAGTGGATGAAATGGGAGAGGTGGCGACTAGTAGTACCTACTGTCGCCGGAGAAGACGGTGTCCAGTGGAGGGAGACGACGGCAACGACGGGGCTATAGATGCTCACGCGGGTGTTGCACGATGCGGGGGAAGATGGTGAGGATAGCTCTGCCACTGGTATTGTGGTAGAGCAACGATAAAGAGGAGGAAGGCCCACCGGAGCTTGCTAGACTACTTGATCGGAGGAGAAGAAGAAATTGGGGTGGATCTCTGGCCAAGTCGAGCTGAAGAGGTGCGGCCGGGGTTGAGGATCCTTTTATAGATGCTGGCAAGGGCTCTTGTGCTTGGAAGACAAGCTTCCAAGCGCACGAGTCCTCATCGGAGAAGGAATCAGTTGGAGACCCAAATATCTCGTGCGTTCACTCGAGAGATTGTGTGCAAATTAGTGATTAGGATTGAGCTTAGATGGAAGGGAATTCCTTAGAGAATCTCCCTTCTAAATCTGGGAAGAGATCTCTGAGGAATCAGAGAGTACTCCCCCTCCATTCCTCGCCGGAGTAGGATTTCTCCCCATTAATGGCAGAGGGACCTATTTGTAAGAGTGGCGAGGAAGTTAGGGGGGTCTGTGCAATGGTTTTCACAAGATAGGGGTTAAAATGTAATTAGGTGTACTATTTTGCAATGTGGGTCAAGATGACCTCCCCTTAGGTCCAAATTTTGGTACAAGCCTAATTTCGACCTAAGGAATCCAATGATGAAGTTGGATTTTAGGTTTGACCATGTTTGATTGGATAATTTGCATAAAAATCCAAATTACGTCAATTAATGAGCTAGGACCCCAATCTTGGTCAAAATAGGTTCCAAAGGCCAATTTGAAGGTTATAAACCCTAGGGGATATCTTTCAATGAATTTTATAGGGTTTAGTTGATTTTCATCCTGACCAGAACCCTGTTGAATTAAGCAGGTCTCTTTTAAGGTTATGGAATGTCATTTAATTCCTGAATTGCACATGAACCCATTTCTGATTGAACCAACCCACTTTTTATCTTATTTAGACCATTTGACCTATGTTTTTCCTCTGAGAAATCCTATTTATGTATTGGAAATAGTAAAATTGCATTTTTAACCTTTATTTCATATTTTTTTCTCAGAACACTTATTCCTTGAATTAAGCCCTTCTACAGGTTATGTAGGAGCTCTTATTCTCTTTCTTAGGTCAAAATGAGCTAGTTAGGGCTCATGATAAGGCTCTCATCATAAAGTTATTTTTTCAACCTTTCATTTTCATTTTTAAGAAAACTAAGGTTCTTTTTAATATTTCTATTTTCTATCTTAAGTGATTTACTAATTTTAAAAAGCTCATTAAATGCGTTTTGTAAATTGGAATTTACCTCATTGTCGAAGCGCTTCCACTTTCGCTTTCGCTTTCTCCTAAGGCCATGAAACCAAAGCAAGCGGTTTCATCCTTCTCAGACTTTTCTTCTTCCTCTTCCTCCGAGCTCGAGTCATCCCAAGTTGCTTGGAACACTTTCTTCTTAGACTTCTCCTTTTCCTTCTTCTTCTCCTTCTTGAGAAGTGGGCATTCTGGTCATAGATGCCCTTTCTCGTTACAGTGGTAGCAAGATCTTAGGCTTTCCTTCTTCTCCTTCTTTTCTTTCTTTGATTCCTTACAAAACTTGGAAAACTTTTTAAGTAAAAACTTAAAGTCCTCATCGTCGGAACTTACCTCGCTGTCTGATGCGGCTCTGAATGCGAGGGTATTCTTTGATTTTGGCTGTAGTGTATCTGATGAGAACCTCATCATGAGCCATAACTAGCTCATTTTGACCCAATACAAAGGATAAAAGCTCCTACATAACTCAAGGAAAGGCTTAACTCAGAGAATTCTGAGTTTGAGAAGAAAACCAGTCATAAGGGGTAAAAGTGCAATTTTACCAGTATAATCTGCATACAGGGTAATTCAGGGCCCAAACACAAGTCAAAACAGCTTAATAAGAATAAAAGTGGGATGAGATGATCTAGCAAGGGCTACAGCAATTCCAAGAAACTAAATGATAAATCTGTAACCCTAAAACAACCCACTTCAATTCAAAAGGTTCGAGGCAAAGTAAAAATAGAATAAACCCTCTAAAATTCATAGAAAAATAATCTCTAGGGTTTAGAACCTTCAATTTGGCCTTTAGAACCCATTTTGACCTACATTGAGAACCATGCCCAATTAATAACTTAATTTGGGTTTTTGCGCAAATTGACCGATCAAACAAGGTTTAATATGAAAATGAAATTCACCATCAGATTCCTTAGGTCCTAATTAGTCATGTATAAAAACTTGAGCCTAAGAAGAAACCTCCTTGACCGACTTCACACTTTGGTCCTCATATATTTACTCTTTGGCCCTCAACTTTTGAACCCTCGCATTTTGGCCCCTAACTCTCCTTCGTTCTTTGCAATCAGGTCCCTCCTGCAAAACCCTGCCAGCACCATGCTCCGGCGACCTTACGCGGAGCATGGCGCCGCGCAGGGTGAGGTCGGGGACCTGGCAAGTAAACCGGGGGTGCCATGCGTCGTCAGCCGTCGCAGGAGCACCCCCCTAGTCATTGTAGCCCACCATACCGGCCGTGCGAACGCACGGACGGTATGGGTTCGTGTTTCGACCATTCTCCAGCGAGGGAGACACGTCGTCTCCCTCCGCCTTCCTCCCTGTTTCATCCTTATAAATACCCCCCGCTACTCCACCGACCGGGGCAGCCTGGATCTGACGGAGAAAATCCCCAACTTTCTTCTCTTCTTCCTCCGGCAGACGCTCACCAGCTCCGGCGGCTTCCTCCCCCTCCACCTCTTCGCTCTGCCGCAATACCAGCAGCAGAGACTTCCTTCCCTGCTCTTCCCGCGCCACGCCGCACCCAGCTGGCGCCTCTCCGGCTCTCTGCTCGCCGCCGCCCCTTTCCCTGAGCATCGTCTTCTTCGGCGACAGTCGATACGACTGTCGCCCTGTTCCTCCCCCTTCGTCCCTGCAAGTAAGCTAGAGCTACTCCCCTTCTCCTCCTCTTTCTTTCCCCGCTTTCAATTTATTCAATTAAGCCCTCTACCGACCCTGACCACCTTCACCCCCTTCGCCTCCGACCACCCTCCGGCGAGCCGTTCCCATCACCTCAGCAACCCACACGGCTCGCCGACCCTCACCGCACCTCCGCCTCATCACACTGAGCACCCCCCACCCCTCCACTGCCACCAGACACCTCCTTGCGGCCTGCCGCGCAGCTCCTCACCTTCGCCATGCCACGGCGAAGGTTCCCCAGTGGTTTGATTAGGCCGCAAGGCCATATTCGTGTCCGACAGGTTTTGAGGTCCGACCGCCATTGACGCACATTAAAGCAGCTTCTCCCGCGCTCCAGGCTTGAGGACGCCAGGTCTCCAGCTGTTGCGGAGTACGGGGCATCGTGCGAAGGCAGCCAGCCAGCAACTTATGCAGATAGAGGCCGCAGCTGCAGAAGCCAAGCCGCGGTCTCCCAGCAGGCGCACGCGAGGAACGGTCTGCGTTTAGTCCCACATCGGTAAGCCTCACACACGTTCCACTGTTTAAATTGATTTCGTGCACTAGCCTCATTGCCTCAGTACACGGGGTGAGGTCCCCTTACACCCGCCCGGTTACCCGGTCTCGTCCGCGCTCACGCCTCGCGGACCTGACCCGACCCGACTTAGACTGACTGCACTCCTCGCCCACCACGCACGCCGGTGGGCCTGGACCCGGGCCTGACCCGAACCCGATTACCCGGTAGCTCTGGGAGAGCTTTCCCAAGAGTAGTTTCAGAGAGAAAGAGAGACGCGGGGGGGGGAGGGTAGAGTAGGTTTTGCCTCTTGACGAAAAACTCTGAAGTGTGCAGGCCAAAGAAGAAGAAGAAGACCCGCGGAAGAAGAAGTGCAGGCGAAGAAGAAGGAGCTGCACTGTAGCAAATGCATAGTTAAGTCGTCGAAGCACCGGGTCAGACGACGGAAGGTCAGCAGCCAGAGCAGGAAAGAAGGCAGGCTGAAGAAAGAAAGAAAAGAAGAGCAACGGCCAAAGCAGAAGAAGAAGAAAGGAAGACTTAGTAGCTGAAGGCAGAAGCTCTGCAGCCATAAAGAAAAAAAAGGAAAAGAGAAAGGGTCACCACAATTGCAGAAGAAGAAGAAAAGAGGTCAAGGCAGAAACCAAGGAAGAAGAAGAAAGAGATTTGAAGAGGAGCATCACCTCTGCAGAACGAAGAAGAAGAACAAGGAGCTCTGAAGAAAGAAGAACATCACCTCTGCAGAACAGAGAGAAAGAAGGAGATCTAAAGAAAGAGAGAAAGAAGAGCATCCCCTCTGCAGAACGAAGAGAAAACAACAAATTCTTTCCTTCTCTCTTTCTTTTTGTAGAAGAGACATGTATATCTCTAGAATACGACTTGCTCCCTGAGTTCGACCTCGGGAACTCTTTCATTTTCCGAGTAAAAAAAATTTATATTTGAAATGTTGGTAATAACCGGCTTTACTATAACAAAAACAAAACCCTCAAACCCGGTTGCCGCGACGCTTCATTTTGGCGCCGTTGCCGGGGAGCAACAGCTATTCTAGAGGTAAACATTCCTGTTTCTTTTAAGTTCTGATAATCTCCTCTCTTTTGTGCAACTACAGGAACTCAAGAAGACAAGCAACCACACGACAACCACTCCGAAGACAGGTAAATTTTTCCTCTCACTATTAACCCCTAAACTCTAAAGAGGAAGAAAAGAAAAGAACAAGCAATATAGGGCTAACCTGCCTTCCATACTTAGTAACCATAAAGAGTTGCATGTTTTCAACTCATCACTCCTGCACACTATTAAGGGTATTTAAGGGCTAACACATTCTTGCTTGAGCCCTAATTGCCCAACAAAGAGTTAAATGGACCAAGTAGAGCCAACATAAGGTCAAACATTAGGATTTCAGTAGAGACACACCCCTTAATCAAGAATTGAGGAGATCCAAAAGAGGTGTGCCCAAGCCATTGATTGAAAATAATTAACAAGAAAAATCCTAAATAATTGGCTCTCTCTAAACACTTGAACCCTAAAAGACAGGACCTAAAAGCTCTTAAAGAAAACAATAGGTAAAGTTGACCCCTTGGGTCAACCAACCTTAAATTAGGTCACTCTTTGCACTTAAAAAGACTAAAGTTCAAGTGAAACCTTAAGCACCCTGATCTTAAAATTGGTAGACTTAAGAGGTCAAGATCCCCATTCTGGTCTACCTGGAACCGCAGTGACAAGAGAGGTCGGGTGGGGGAAACCCTGTAACCCGTGGGGACGCTCTACCGTGTAGGGGTCTTCGCGGGACTCTCCCTCTCTGGCTGCCCAGGTAATTCTCAGGTGGACGATCTTTCTGATCAAGGGGTCCATCTGCCCCGCACCTCTATAGTCACCCAACACATTTTTGGGTGTCTTGATTGGGTCCAGCACCTTCTAAACTTACCTCTCCCAACTGTGCATGTACGGAAGGAGGTCTCTAAGACCACCCTTAAGACCTCCATTAGAAATTCGCTCTCGTCAAGGCCAAGCCTCGACGCTCGTATTTGTGCAGCAACACCCTCACATTATTCTCTCTTCTGATTCAGAACCAAGTTCTTCTTCTTCCCCCATCATGGCTCAGCCAGTTGAGGAAGAAAATAATCTGGAACACCAGCTCCAGCGACTCAATGACCTCTTCCAAAACTTCGTGCACCCACCACAGCGTCCTATGATGCGGGACCACTACAATCCTGCTGCAGTGGCCATTGAGCCTCGAGTTAGAATCCCGATTGGAGGACCTGATTACGAACTAAAGCCCAACATGATTCATGCTATACCTAAATTCCATGGGCTTAATTCTGAAGATCCCTTCCAGCACATCAAACAGCTAAAGCATCTGGCCCACACTTTTGGATCAGATGCGCAAAATCGGGATATTCTTCTCATGAAGATGTTCTCCTTTTCTCTTATGGACAAGGCCGCCCATTGGTATCAAACTCAGACCCGGCCGATCAACACTTGGGAAGAACTTCAATCCGAGTTTTTGAAAAAGTTCTTTCCCGTTGGTCGGACCAACGCCTTGCGCCATCAGATTACACACTTCACTCAACAATCAGGAGAACCTCTCCATGAGGCATGGGATCGTTTTCAGGATCTCATGAGGAAGTGCCCCCATCACGGAGTTCCTAAATGGGAACAAGTCCAATCTTTTTACCAGGGACTCCGTGAGGACATCCGCCTTTTCGTCAATGCAACCTGCGGAGGAAACATCATGGGTCAACATGAAGACACCGTATGGGAGATTCTCGAAAACATGTGCGAGAACTCCATCAACAATGACTCCATGGGATTATTCGACAGGACGAATACCCGCGCAGCGACGAATCTTAAGGGAGCACATGAGACGCAGGACCTGTCCGCATCAGTCGACCTGGAATTAATGGCTAGTCGATTGGACAAGGTCTCAATCATTGAAAAGAAGGTGGATGAGCTGACTCAGCACTTGCAGCGAGCCACCTCTGCGCGTAACTCCTTTGCACAACCTCCTTCCACACAGGAGACTGTGCAAAACATCCTCCACCGATCCTCCCTTGGGATGGATCCATATCCATCCCCATCTGATTCTTGGACTGGAAGATCATCCGATCCTTTCTTCACCAGCCGGGGGAACTCCATTCCTCCTTTCCCTGATTCTCAGGAGGTTCCTCAGACCTGCGAGGACCTCAACGCCATCCAGAACGACCCATTCTCCAACACTTACAACCCTGGATGGCGAAACCATCCCAATTTTCAGTGGGCGGGAAATTCTCAAACCCAAAGACCACCTTTTCAGTCCCGCCCACAGCCCTCTCATCACTACCAGCCACCTCAGCCTCGACCCAACCCTACTTATCCATCAGGGCCAAATCAAGATCAAATGTCCTTAATCCTTCAGACTCTGGCTGACATTCAAAAATCGAATGCGGCCATTCAAAAACAGCACAAGGACGAGCTTACTGAAGTTAAAACTCAACTGGCCCAGTTGGCAAATTCTCACCAGCCAGGCACACTCCCTTCCCAACCCCTTCCTAACCCAAATAACGTGCCAACCCAGAAGCACGTTATGAATCCAAATTTAGGCCACGCTCAATGGATTTATCAGGCCCCCACTGCTCCATCTCCAGACGAGATGGATGCCTCAACTTCTCGTGCGGGATTTCAGCAGCAGCCACCCCTCCTACCAAACCCAAACCAAAATCAGGCCGGATTAAATTCTGTAACAACACGTAGTGGTAAGACAACTCAGGACCCGCATTATCCAAACCACTCCCAGCCTGATAACCATGACCCTAGGATAGTTATCCAAGGTACCGCTGTTCCAGACCCACAACCTGGACCTATCCTAGAGGAACCAACCAAGATCCCGTTTCCCGAGGCCCTGACCAAGGGAAAGAAGACCACCAAACCCGTGGCCCCTGAGGAGGACCTGGTCAAGCTCTTTGAGCAGGTCCACATAAACATCCCCTTGATGGATGCAATCCGCCACGTACCAGCTTACGCACGATTTCTAAAGAATATATGTACACCCCAGCGTAAGCCGCGAACCAAGGGAGGGAGCCCAATTGTTCTGTCAGAGCAAGCCAGCTCTGTAATCCTTTGTAGACTCCCACCCAAGGCAAAAGATCCTGGAACTCCCCTGATCTCCTGTAAGATAGGTGGTACCCAATTTGATAGAGCATTGTTAGACTTAGGTGCATCTATAAATCTGATACCCACATCCTTACTTGACCATCTGGAAGAATCTGAGCTGAAACCAACCGAGGTGACATTACAATTAGCAGATCGATCTATAAAGTCACCAAAAGGGATTCTCGAGGATGTTATCGTGAGAGTGCGGGATTTCTATTTTCCAGTGGACTTTATAGTCTTAGACATGGATGCACCTGAGAACCCTAGGGATACACCAATCATTCTAGGGAGACCTTTCTTGGCTACTGCTAGAGCCAACATCAGCTGTGAGGAGGGCCAAATAGAGCTTAAGTTTGGAGATCAAACACTGAAAATTGATATATTTAAGGTCCAACAAGGAATTAATTGCGGCGTCATCGAGCAAATTTGTGACATCAAGACTTTGGTTGATGAATCACACCTCCAGAATGACTTGAGTATGCCTCATCAACCACAGAAGGATCTTGACCCGCAAACAGAGGAGTCAAATCCAGATGTGAACAACCCAGTAACTCCCACCCTTAAACCTCACATCTATACTGAACCACCCGCTGCTGCTGAAAACCCCATCCTCGAACTGAAACCCCTTCCTGCTCATTTGAAATACATCTTTTTGGGTTCTAATCAGACCCTTCCTGTGATCATCAATTCCAACCTCAGTCCTGAACAGGAAACCAGTCTGATTGTTGTCCTCCAGCAACATCGAAGAGCCATCGGATGGACTCTCGATGATTTGACTGGAATAAGTCCCTCTTATTGTACTCATCATATCTATTCAGAAGAGGGCACACGACCTTCTCGTGAAATGCAGAGACGCTTAAACCCCAATCTGCAGGAGGTCGTGAAAAAGGAGATCATCAAGTGGTTAGATGCCGGGATCATCTACCCGATCTCCGATAGTCGTTGGGTGAGCCCAATTCAGGTCGTGCCTAAGAAGGCAGGACTCACCACTATAACGACTGAGACCGGAGAAATCATTCCTACCCGATTAGCCAACTCGTGGAGAGTCTGTATAGATTACCGTCGACTCAATTCCTCCACGAAGAAGGATCATTTCCCACTACCCTTCATTGATCAAATTCTCGAAAAACTAGCGGGAAATAGGTTCTTCTGCTTTCTTGACGGGTACTCCGGTTATAACCAGGTGGCAATCCATCCTGAGGACCAAGAAAAGACCACGTTCACCTGCCCCTTCAGAACATACGCTTTCCGAAGGATGCCTTTCGGTCTTTGCAATGCACCCGCTACTTTTCAGCGATGCATGCTTGCCATATTCTCAGATATGGTAGGTGATTATCTGGAAGTCTTCATGGATGACTTTTCAGTTTTCGGAGCATCATTCGACGATTGCCTCCAACACTTGGTCCAGATACTCAGGCGGTGCATCGACGTGAATTTGGTTCTTTCCTGGGAAAAGAGCCATTTCATGGTGCCTGAGGGAATTGTCCTGGGACACTCAATTTCGGAGAAAGGTATCCAAGTGGATCGAGCTAAGGTTAATCTGATTTCTCACCTTCCTATGCCTAGCTCGATCAGGGACATCCGATCCTTTTTAGGGCATGTCGGTTTTTATCGACGATTTATCCCTGATTTTTCAAAAATCGCATGCCCCCTGACCACTCTTCTCTCCAAGGATGTTCCCTTCGAAATCTCCAAGGAATGCACTCAAGCATTTGAAATCCTGCGTGACCGAGTCACCCAAGCCCCGATCCTACAGTCCCCTGATTGGTCTCAACCCTTTGAGATCATGTGTGATGCATCCGACTTCGCTGTAGGAGCGGTTTTGGGGCAGAAAAATGACAAGAAACCTGTGGTCATTTACTACGCCAGCAAAACACTCGATGAGGCTCAGCGTAACTATACGGTTACTGAGAAAGAGCTGCTAGCTGTAGTATTTGCCCTAGAGAAGTTCAGATCATACCATCTGGGTTCCCATGTCATCATATACTCGGATCACACGGCTGTGAGGCATCTCCTTGCAAAGAAGGACGCGAAACCTCGATTGATCCGATGGATCTTGCTGTTGCAAGAATTTGACCTCGAGATTCGCGATAAAGCGGGAAAATAAAACATGGTAGCTGATCACTTGTCCCGTCTTCCTTCTGAAATAATAGACCCTTCCGGACCCATCACTGAGCATTTTCCCGATGAGCACCTGCTGACTATTGGTACTAGCCTTCCATGGTTTGCTAATATTGTAAATTACTTGGCATCTCATCAGACCCCGTCCGATTGGCCGAAGGCCAAGAAAGACAAATTACGCTCCGATGCCAAGTATTACATTTGGGAAGACCCGTACCTCTTCCGCATAGGTGCCGATCAGATCATCCGGAGATGTGTCCCGGAAGGGGAAGTCAACAATATCCTCTCTTTCTGCCATGACCAGGCATGCGGTGGCCATTTTGCCGGGCATAAAATCGCATCAAAAGTCCTCCAGTGCGGCTTTTACTGGCCCACACTGTTCAAAGACGCATACAGTCATTGCAAGGCATGCAGTCGTTGCCAGACTTTGGGCAACATGAGCCATCGCGACATGATGCCTATGCAACCGATTCTAGTATGCGAAATCTTTGATGTTTGGGGGATTGATTTTATGGGCCCCTTTCCTGTTTCGGATGGTTTCGAATACATTCTGTTGGCTGTGGACTACGTGTCCAAATGGATCGAAGCCATACCGACCCGAACCTGTGATCACAAAATCGTTCTCAAATTCATTCATCAACACATTTTCTCAAGGTTCGGGATTCCTCGTGCAATAATCTCTGATGGGGGGACCCATTTCACAAATGCTCAGTTTAGGTCACTGATGACCAAATACGGGGTGTCTCACCGAATCTCTACTCCTTACCACCCCCAAACTAATGGTCTAGCTGAGCTGTCTAATCGGGAGATCAAGAAAATCCTGCAAGTCACTGTTCGACCTGACAGGAAGGACTGGTCGTCCCGACTTCCGGAAGCATTGTGGGCCTATAGGACCGCCCACAAGACCCAATTGGGCATGTCTCCCTTTAGATTGGTGTACGGAAAGGCATGCCACCTTCCCGTCGAACTGGAGCATAAAGCCTATTGGGCAGTACGGAACTGTAATCTGGATCTTTCTAAGGCTGGGACCCACAGAAAACTCCAAATCAGCGAGATCGATGAATTACGCATAGACGCGTACGAGAACTCGCAAATCTACAAGGAGCGGGTTAAAGCCTTCCACGACAAACACATCTCGAGAAAGATCTTTCATCCTGGTCAAAAGGTCCTACTCTTTGATGCCCGACTCAAACTCTTCCCAGGAAAACTGAGATCTAAGTGGGTCGGACCATATTTGGTCCGACAGGTTTTTGGAAATGGAGCAATCGAAATCAGTCCACTCAGCCACGATTCTGAACCTTTCATCGTGAATGGTCAGAGACTCAAGCCGTTCATTGATGTAACTTCTACTGATTTGGCTGAAGCATCTTATATCCTCCTTTCCCCTTGAGCTTATTGCGCCCAGCCGATGGCGTAAAACTCAGCGCTTAACGGGAGGCAGCCCGTCATTCTCTTTGAAAACCTGAAACTTGTTCTGACACCTTTCAGCACTTGAAGTTCACCCTTATAGACAGCCGACCCCAACTCAGATGATCGCATCTGAGATTTGAAATCGTCCGCAAAAATTCAACCTGACCCATCCACTCACCCAAATTTCTGTCTTAAGGAATGAACTAAGACCCCCTAGGTTACAATGAGGACATTGCAAATCTTAGGCATGGGGGGGTAGGAAAGTGCAAAAACTTGTAAGAAAAGGTTTCAAACAAAAAATTCACATATGCCAAAAATACCATAAAAATTAAAAAAAATTTTTCGAAAAAGAATAAGAGGAAAAGAGGAGAAGGAAAATTTTGTGAAGGAAACAAAATGAAAAAGGAGCACAAAATTATGAGAAAAAGTGATAGTCATTAGTAAGGAACTAAGGAATTAACCTAAGTTCTAGACCTCATTCAAGAAAATAACTGAAAAGTGCACAATGAGATTAGTAAGAATGCAAACCTTAGGCATTCTTGAATAGACTCTTAGTACCCATTAAGATCTGGACACTCCTCAAGAGGTTGAGGAAAATGAAAAGCTGAAGTATTAGGTCTAAGGCTTAGGGAGTATTCGGCCTCGTTAACTAATTTTTGGTTTACGGGACTCAGTAACCTAAGCACCCTAATCTCACACACAGCCTGGTTCAGTAAGCGTAAAAATCAGAATCACGCAGAAGCGTCGCAAAAATCTGAAAAGAACACCTAGAATAGGAGCGGCCGATCAACACAAGTTGATTTGGACGAGTTCCTAGCGCGGAGAGGCGGGAAATCCCCTCGAAGATGCGTAACAAAATATCATCTCCTCGGTGCTTGTCTCTTAGGATATTTACATATCCTACGGGGGGCATGTAAGCACTCTGCTGGTTCAGATTCCATGGATGGCATTATCTCGAAGTGTCAATTGCCAGGGTCTGGATTCGGCCACGGAATACCATGGATGGGATTATCTCGAAATCTCAATAGCCAGGGTTCCGGGGGTTGCCATGGGCGGTGCTATCTCGAAGCATCGATCGCCAGGAACCCTTGAGGATTGATGATGGGAGCAAGGAATCTGATACAGACCGTGTTGAAAAGCCAATCCTAGGCTAGAACTAAAAAGAAAAAGAGAGAGAAAACTCTCCAAACAGAAAAACTTTCTATCTCTCTCTTACAAAACGCACTGCGAACTGAGCCAGGGCTAAAATCATTTCAAGCACGGGTGCTTTAACCACGAAGTCCAATAAACCTTAGGTTAGTTCTTGTGGGCCTTAAAAACCTTTGCTAAAAGACTGAGGCTAAGGCTAGACAGATTTGGATCTTGATTGGTACTAGAGTACCTTTTAGGCCTATGGTCAGCATTCTAACCTAATCTATGCTCAAATAAAAAAGGGCACTTATCTAAAACCATTAGAAACTTCATGGTCTAGAACAAGGGTTGAAACCTTAAGTTCTTGCTAAGGGACTAGCAAAAGCTAGGCATGGGGGTATGATGAGAACCTCATCATGAGCCATAACTAGCTCATTTTGACCCAATACAAAGGATAAAAGCTCCTACATAACTCAAGGAAAGGCTTAACTCAGAGAATTCTGAGTTTGAGAAGAAAACCAGTCATAAGGGGTAAAAGTGCAATTTTACCAGTATAATCTGCATACAGGGTAATTCAGGGCCCAAACACAAGTCAAAACAGCTTAATAAGAATAAAAGTGGGATGAGATGATCTAGCAAGGGCTACAGCAATTCCAAGAAACTAAATGATAAATCTGTAACCCTAAAACAACCCACTTCAATTCACAAGGTTCGAGGCAAAGTAAAAATAGAATAAACCCTCTAAAATTCATAGAAAAATAATCTCTAGGGTTTAGAACCTTCAATTTGGCCTTTAGAACCCATTTTGACCTACATTGAGAACCATGCCCAATTAATAACTTAATTTGGGTTTTTGCGCAAATTGACCGGTCAAACAAGGTTTAATATGAAAATGAAATTCACCATCAGATTCCTTAGGTCCTAATTAGTCATGTATAAAAACTTGAGCCTAAGAAGAAACCTCCTTGACCGACTTCACACTTTGGTCCTCATATATTTACTCTTTGGCCCTCAACTTTTGAACCCTCGCATTTTGGCCCCTAACTCTCCTTCGTTCTTTGCAATCAGGTCCCTCCTGCAAAACCCTGCCAGCACCATGCTTCGGCGATCTTGCGCGGAGCATGGCGCCGCGCAGGGTGAGGTGGGGGACCTGGCAAGTAAACCGGGGGTGCCCTGCGTCGTCAGCTGTCGCAGGAGCACCCCCCTGGTCATTGTAGCCCACCATACCGGCCGTGCGAACGCACGGACGGTATGGGTTCGTGTTCCGACCATTCTCCGGCGAGGGAGACACGTCGTCTCCCTCCGCCTTCCTCCCTGTTTCATCCCTATAAATACCCCCCGCTGCTCCACCGACCGGGGCAGCCTGGATCTGACGGAGAAAATCCCCAACTTTCTTCTCTTCTTCCTCCGGCAGACGCTCACCAGCTCCGGCGGCTTCCTCCCCCTCCACCTCTTCGCTCTGCCGCAATACCAGCAGCAGAGACTTCCTCCCCTGCTCTTCCCGCGCCACGCCGCACCCAGCTGGCGCCTCTCCGGCTCTCTGCTCGCCGCCGCCCCTTTCCCTGAGCATCGTCTTCTCCGGCGACAGTCGATACGACTGTCGCCCTGTTCCTCCCCTTTCGTCCCTGCAAGTAAGCTAGAGCTACTCCCCTTCTCCTCCTCTTTCTTTCCCCGCTTTCAATTTATTCAATTAAGCCCTCTACCGACCCTGACCACCTTCACCCCCTTCGCCTCCGACCACCCTCCGGCGAGCCGTTCCCATCACCTCAGCAACCCACACGGCTCGCCGACCCTCACCGCACCTCCGCCTCATCACACTGAGCACCCCCCACCCCTCCACTGCCACCAGACACCTCCTTGCGGCCTGCCGCGCAGCTCCTCACCTTCGCCGTGCCACGGCGAAGGTTCCCCAGTGGTTTGATTAGGCCGCAAGGCCATATTCGTGTCCGACAGGTTTTGAGGTCCGACCGCCATTGACGCACATTAAAGCAGCTTCTCCCGCGCTCCAGGCTTGAGGACGCCAGGTCACCAGCTGCTGCGGAGTACGGGGCGTCGTGCGAAGGCAGCCAGCCAGCAACTTATGCAGATAGAAGCCGCAGCTGCAGAAGCCAAGCCGCGGTCTCCCAGCAGGCGCACGCGAGGAACGGTCTGCGTTTAGTCCCACATCGGTAAGCCTCACACACGTTCCACTGTTTAAATTGATTTCGTGCACTAGCCTCATTGCCTCAGTACACGGGGTGAGGTCCCCTTACACCCGCCCGGTTACCCGGTCTCGTCCGCGCTCACGCCTCGCGGACCTGACCCGACCCGACTTAGACTGACTGCACTCCTCGCCCACCACGCACGCCGGTGGGCCTGGACCCGGGCCTGACCCGAACCCGATTACCCGGTAGCTCTGGGAGAGCTTTCCCAAGAGTAGTTTCAGAGAGAAAGAGAGACGCGGGGGGGGAGGGTAGAGTAGGTTTTGCCTCTTGACGAAAAACTCTGAAGTGTGCAGGCCAAAGAAGAAGAAGAAGACCCGCGGAAGAAGAAGTGCAGGCGAAGAAGAAGGAGCTGCACTGTAGCAAATGCATAGTTAAGTCGTCGAAGCACCGGGTCAGACGACGGAAGGTCAGCAGCCAGAGCAGGAAAGAAGGCAGGCTGAAGAAAGAAAGAAAAGAAGAGCAACGGCCAAAGCAGAAGAAGAAGAAAGGAAGACTTAGTAGCTGAAGGCAGAAGCTCTGCAGCCATAAAGAAAAAAAGGGAAAAGAGAAAGGGTCACCACAATTGCAGAAGAAGAAGAAAAGAGGTCAAGGCAGAAACCAAGGAAGAAGAAGAAAGAGATTTGAAGAGGAGCATCACCTCTGCAGAACGAAGAAGAAGAACAAGGAGCTCTGAAGAAAGAAGAACATCACCTCTGCAGAACAGAGAGAAAGAAGGAGATCTAAAGAAAGAGAGAAAGAAGAGCATCCCCTCTGCAGAACGAAGAGAAAACAACAAATTCTTTCCTTCTCTCTTTCTTTTTGTAAAAGAGACATGTATATCTCTAGAATACGACTTGCTCCCTGAGTTCGACCTCGGGAACTCTTTCATTTTCCGAGTAAAAAAAATTTATATTTGAAATGTTGGTAATAACCGGCTTTACTATAACAAAAACAAAACCCTCAAACCCGGTTGCCGCGACGTTTCAGTATCCTTCTCCTAATTCAGCTTTGTCTCATAGGCCATTAGATTGCCTAGGAGATCTTCCATGTTGGGCTCGTCCACCTCATTTGCCTCCTCAATCGTGGAGACCTTCTGCTCCTAATCCTATCCAAGGGAACGGAGTAGCCTTCCTTGAAGCTCCCCATTGACGAAGGTCTTACCTAAAGATTTTAAATTATTTACAATGAGAGTGAACCTAGTGTTCATCTCACTTAGAGATTCGTTAGACTTCATTGAAAAAGATTCAAATTCTTGAGAAAGTAAATTGATTTTAGAAGTCTTTACCTTAGAGGTACCCCCATGAGTTACCTCAAGTGTGTGCTAGATCTCGTATGTGGTGGCACAATGCGAGATCTTTTGAACTCCTCCGGGCTGAGTGCGTAATACAATGCGTTCATTGATTTTGCGTTGAGCGAGAGTTCCTGGATCTGCTGCTGCAAGTATCCTACGTTGGGTCGCTCCGGGATCTCGTATGGGGTTTTGCAACATTCCCATAGAGCGAAGTTGATGGCTTCAGGCCACATCGTCATCCTCAGCTTCCAGTAGCTGTAGTTGTTTCCGTCGAAGTAGGGTGGTCGGACGGTAGACTGCCCCTTGGATATTCTGATCACAAATATGCTTCCCTCCATCTAATCTCTTGCCGGTGTGTAACGTCGATCTGCAAGACATGCTCTGATAGCAACTGTAGTTTCCTGGCTTCCTTACTTTGGAGGGGGTGAGATCAGCATGACGTAAAAAATGTGGAATTAAAAATATAACAATCTCACAAAAATAGCAATCACACAATGTACAGAAATATTTTTAGGTGGAAACCCAACCCAGGTGAAAATCACCACCTAACCCTCTAAAGTTAGGATTTTCCGATCAACCAAGTTGATCAAATCCACTAACGTACTACTTAAACGAGGGTAGTACAACCTCAATTACAACCACGCTACTTTATACGAGGGTAGCGTACCTCAAACCCCTTCTCTTCACGAGAAGGATTTTATCTAACAAAGGAGATGGGAATTTGCAAAGCGAATACCCAACACAAGTAAAGTAAAATATACAAAGAGTAGTCCTATAGAGCCACAAAGATATGAGACCTAGCAGCTTTAGGAGTTAGGATGCTTCCCTTTGCTAGAAGTGCATCGAATCGGTGATGTGGGTGTGTGAACCACGCAACGGCGCTTTGTCACTCTCTTAATCGCAGAGGGAGAGCGGATGCGCAAATTGGATGATGCTCTCTATGTGTAGAACAAGGCTTGGAGAGCAAGAGCTTCCTTCTATTTGATCTTCTTCTTCTTTTTGACACAAAAGAGTGGAAAGTATGTTGTTTAGTGTATCTTGGTGTGGCAAGGGTTCTCCTCTATTTGTAGAGGGCCTAGGAAGGCTTTGGATGGCCTTGGAAGGCTTCCGAAGCTGTTGGGTGAAAATCCAAGGCAAATCAGGCCGTAGTCAGAAGTAATCATGATTCTGACAGGGTCATCAGATGTCTAGTCCTGACACCAGACATCTGGAAAACCCATTTAAGACGTCTATGAACTAAGTCAGATGTCTGATTTTAAGCGGGTTTCCTCCTGACTTGAATCAGACCTAAATAGGGTTCTAGTGAATTGTCATTAGACGACATACAGGACGTCTGGCACTAAGTCTGGACGTCTGGAAACCTACTTTTCTGTGGAAATGGATTCCCAAGGGAGTGCAATAGCTAGAAAATCTCTGAGAAGAGATTTTGGGACAACCGAGGCAAAATGGTCATGTATCTGACGTCTGGGGTCCTCTACAGACGTCTGATACGAGGCTAATGGCCATTTCTTCATCGTTTGCTAAGGTAGCCAATGGTCTACTAATTGGACGTCTGGCAAAGGCATCAGATGTCTCCTAAGATGTCTGGACTAAGGTCTCGATGTCTGATTTCATCAGACAAAAATAACTAAGTCCTGCCTAGAAATTATTAGACGTCTGAGTCAACAGTCAGACATCTTAAAAGTTATTATCAGACGTTTGATTTTCAGATTAGATGTCTGATAAGGCATCTGAACCATATTTTGGTTTTCTAAGTTCTCTACAGAAAACCTAAGTATCCTAGTGTTGTGCAGGTGTTCCTAGGACTACTTTAAGGGTTCTTTGAGGCTCTTTAACATATGATCTAAGACAAAAATAAAGAGCAACAAATGAAACAAAAATACAAAGAACAGGATAAAATGAAATCTATCCTATTCTTCATCTCCTTCCTTCTTCAAGCTTTCGCTCCTCGCGAAGCTCCTCTGCCTCTGTCAAGCTCCTCCAATCTGCCATGGATGTGAGCTTGAACTCCATCTAAACACTTGTCTTTATTTGCAATTTGACATGAAAACTAGAACTCAAATGCAAATGTTAAAAGACACGTGTTTTGTTATCATCAAAATAAACAATCGTGGTGCTCTAGCACCAACAATCTGTTACAGAGATATATTCGTTGAGCTATGGTTATTACTTTGGCATCTTTGCCAGATCTATTCACAGTTGGAGTAGGCTCGAAATTCAGATCAAATCACAACTAAATTTTTGCAGGATGCAAACATATGGTATGATGGTAAAGTTTTTGAATGTGACAAAAGACTATGGTACAGTGCTAATGTAGAAGTTAAATTAGAAAAATGAATTGTAGTTAGTGGTGACATAGAAAAGTAAATATGCACTTGCTCAGCACTATAATAGTCACAGGTATTTGAACGATTACAAAGAATAATCTTGTGAAGTGAAAAACAAAAATGAATAAATATACAGGGCTTAGATTTTAGTGAATAGAAATTATCATGGAATAGAGCATTTCCTCATCTCCATTGGTTCTTTGATATATCCCAAAAGGGAGAATTAAATAATTCAAAAATGAAAAACAACATAAGTATGATAAAAAAACAGGCTGAAACTTAATTATGTCAAATTTTTTTTTGCAAACTGGAGCCTTCGTACCTGCAATGAGAAGTTAACAAAATGGTGATATTTTGGAAATGATAAGATACAACTAACAAGATAAGTAACAAACTCCATTAGCAATTTTAAGCAAAAATTACTTATAAACCCCATATGAAATTCAACAGTGAGTTGAGAATAATATTATGCTACTATACGATACAAGATTTCTATTTTCCATGTTTTGTAAGATAGAGTGTTCCAGTAGCAACATCAGGCTGGTACAATTTTTTACAATGCTTGAATAAGTTGACCTCTTCTAACAGTTCAAAAACTAAAAAGGAATAGTTGATTGCTACATATGCAACTGCTATGCAAGCTGTATTACTTGTCTTCCTACAAGCATACACTTTATTTAGTGAGTTTCTTGCTTGATTGGTTTATGGGAAGTGATCTTGCTTCTATGAAGAAGAGGCAGTGTATCAAGAAAATTGATTTCCAGGATGGATCCGCAGCTTCTATTTTTTGGAAGAGATCAAGGGCTCTTCCATGGGATGTGTGAGCATTGAAAGAGATTTTTTCCTTTTAAGAGACATTGCAGGGTAGATTAACTTTTGACTATTAGGAAAAATCACTATTTCACCTGCAATTTAGTGGTATGGAATTTTTAAATTTCCTGAACTGTAAAGATAGAAGTGTTCTATTTAGAGTTTTCTTCAATTCCATTAAAAGTGGTTATACAAAGCCTCTCCACAAGTTCTTTATTTTTGAAAAACATATTCCTCTACTTCTTCAGAAACATTGACTTCTGGTGTCTCTTAAACCAAATTTATTGCTTCTTTGAACTGTTGGCCTGTAAAGTACTACAAAGATAGCTTCTTTCTTCGTCTAAGCTGCTTTTGTTGGATAAGTTTCTCAGGTAGAAGTTAAGTTCAAGGAACCAATGGTTGGAACTTAGAGAAGTCCGTGTGTGTATGGGCGCATGCGCACGTGTGTGCACACACATATGTATGCTTGTACCAAAGCAAATATCATAAAGGAAATATGACATTATATAGATGGAAGAAGACCACTTTCATACATATGCCCATAACCCATTTGACTATGAAGGAATTAAATACTTGACTATACCTTGGGTAGCTTCTACCAAAAAATAACCTCTAAAATGGCATCCAATGTGTTCTTGCAGACGATCTTCCCATCTTGAGAAGACATGAAAATTTGCTACACATGACAAGAAAAAAGATAGAAATAAGGTTAACTACAGGGCATTTAGGCTTTTTTTGGGGAAAATAGAAGATTTTGGGCATTATAAAGGAGCACAAGAGTATTAATCAAATTAAGAAATCTCTAACATAAAGGATTCTTAAAGTCCTAGATTGGAAAAGGGAGAGTTTCATCCTTTTGATTACTTGGATAAATGTGATTACTCATGAGAATGAACTATTTTATAGTTACAGTAAATTCAAATATGATATATACAAGATGTACTTATTGATCTATAAATTCCTCTATTTGGACACATGGACACTTTTTCTTCACTCTCTTTCTCCTCTTTGCTTCTATCCAACCGATTAGACATATTACATGTTTGATGTTGACTTTTGGTCTTATTTGACCCCTACCCAATGTCTTTTGAAATTGACATGAACATAATGCTTGGTACATGGTCAAAATGAATGTCAGACCTTGAGAATTATACATTCGATTTCCACATATCAATATTCTGCAGTGATTGTTTAGACTCTAAGGGCTATTTCTGCAAAGGACATCTAGTCTAATTCATGGATTTTTTTTTCGCTAATCAACTTCTTGGTTGTAATGCGATGGATATGTCTGAATGATGTAACAGAAAGTCATTGGCAGGATTACACATATATATCATCATTTACTTGTATATCACAACCATAGACATCCATTTATGCTATTTCAGTTCCGACGTTCAGAATAATAAAAAACTAAATAAGTACTTTTAATTAGTTCCTTTGGATTTTTTTCCCTTGTCGAATATGCCGCAACATTCGAATATTCTACTTTCCTTAGGATATCTTAATGACAATGAATAGTAGCATTGAGAATAACACAGGATCATTCTTGACATAAATAGGAGAAGAAATTAATTTGTGAAGTAGGAGGAAGGGGAGGGGGCAGCGGTAGTAGGAGGAGGAGGATGGGAGGACGAGAGGCGGAGGAGGGCAGGGAGGAGGAGGAGGGGGATGCAGTAGGAGGAGGAGGAGGAGCAAAGGGATGGGGAGGAGGAGGGGGGCAGGAGGAGAGTAGGAAGGGTAGGGGCAGTAGTAGTAGGAGGAGGAGGAGAGGAAGAGGCAGGCGGGGAGGAGGAGGAAGGGTAGGGGTAGTAGTAGTAACGGTAGGAGGAGGAGGAGGGTGTCATGGTGGAAGAGGAGGAAGGGGATGGGGAGGAGGAAGAGGGGGGCCGGAGGAGAGGAGGAAGGATAGGGGCAGTAGTAGTAGTAGGAGGAGGAGAAAAGGAGGTGGGTAGGGAGTAGGAGGAAGGGCAGGAGCGACAGTAGTAAAAGTAGGAGGAGGAGGAGGGTGTCGTAGAGGAGGAAGAGGAGAAGGTTGGGGAAGAGGAGAGGCAAAGGAGGGTGGGGAGGAGGAGGAGGAGGAGGAAGGTAGGGAGGAGGAGGAGGGGGATGGCGAGGAGGTTGAGGTGGGCGGCGAGGAGTTACTTAAGGAGTAGGAGGATGATTGGCGATTGACAAAAGAGGATGAAGGGCAGCAACAATGACGTAGGGTGATCGAGGAGGATCAGGAAAGGAGGAGAAGAGGAGGGGGTATGAGGGTTTGTGCGAGGTGTGGGGATGGAGGGGTAACAATGATGACATTGGGTGATCGAGGAGGAGGTGATGGTAACGTCATCATCAGCCATAACTAGCTTTAATTAGTCAGAATCAATTGACACGTACTCCTACATAACCGCTAGAGAGTGATAATTCATTGCATATCCTTTCTGAAAAGAATGCATTAAATCAGGGTTAAATCTATAGTTTTAATGGAAGATCATAAATGCAGAGTAATCATGGGGTTTCTCAGGGGTTAAATGAAGGTCAAATGAGCATTAATGACTAACAAGAGGGTTCATATAGATAGAAACGGGTTTTTCCGCATTTCAAGAATTAATGGACACCCAAATCCGTAATTTCTGACCCACTAAATTAACAGAGGTTCTAGTCAGGATAAAATTCAGCTAAACCTTCTAAAAATAATACAAAAATATTCCAAAAGGCTTGGTATCCTTGATTTGACTATTGGAACATATTTTGACCTAAAACAGAGTCTTAGACAATAAGTTACCCTAATTTGGGTTTCTACGTAAATTACTTAGCCAAAACTTGGTTAAAACCAAAATTCGACTTCACCATTAGGTTCCTTGGGTTCAAATTAGATTTGTACCAAAATTTGGGCCCAATCGAAGATCATCTTGATCAAGTTTGCATTACAGTCCAGTCTAACTCTTTCACTTTCAATCAGCCCCTCAACTTTCGAAATAATTACAATGACCCCCTAACTTCATCATCTTCTTCATGTTTAGGTCCCTGCCACCATGGCCATGTGAACCCATCAAGCACAGACCTTCCATTTGGGATTTCTCCCTGATTTCATGCCCAAACCCTTCAAAAATTGGAAGCGAGACTCTTGAAGAGATTCCTTTCAATCTAAACCCAGTCTTGCACTGCAAATCTTGCCATAGAGCCCATGTGAACTCCTTGAAATCAAGAGTCCTAATCCCTGATTTCTTGAGCTTGCAAGCTTGTTTCTAAGCTTGGAAGCCCATCTAATGCCCTATAAAGAGCCTCAGATTCCACCTTCTTCCCCTCTCTCCAGCCGAACTCACTGCAAGCTCCAGCAAACTCCTCCGTCCTCCTTCTTCATCGGCCACCACAGACCATAGTTGGCCAATTCATCTTCCTCATGATCTTTCGCTGCAAGCACTACCAGCGAAGGTCTCCTTCAACCTTCATCCTCGCCGTTCTCCCTTGGCGGAGACTTCACCTTCCACGGTGGGCCATACCATAACTAGTGCCTTTCTACCCTTTTGACTAGTTAGAGTAGATTAGCTAGGTTTCCCTCTCCCTCTATTATGTTTTCCCTTTCTTTCTCCCTCAATTCAACCGATGCCACCACCGTTCGCATGTCATCTTTCTCATCTGCAGCCGCCCTCCGACAAGGCTTCCCCAATGCTCCACCTTACCACACGCCTCACTAACATGCTCACAAGCTCCGCCATACCTTCATGCACAAAACCCCACCCTTATTAGCCATTCCACCCACCCAAATGCTCCATCGAAAAACACACCTTCGCAACATCTCTAACTTCCTCCGACCACCACACACCCTCAAACACCACGAAACACCCACCACCACCTTCACCATGCCAAGGCAAAGCTTCTAAAGTGATTTAACATGGTCAAGAGGTTATTCTTTGGTATTTTAGGTTTCGCTGCACTCTGCTGCCACCGCCATCATCTTCGGATTTGTTCTTCAAGTTGCAGCCATGTTCCTCCCCATGAATCGCTCCAGGTGACGTGTATGCATCCAAGGAAGACCTCTAGGTCCTTAATTGAGGATCCCAGCAGCAGTAACATCCCCAATTAGGCAAAGCTTCACCTCAGGTGCATGCAAATGAAGATGTAGTGGGGATAGTCCTACATCGGGCGTGGATGAACCATCTGCGATCCATAAATAGATTTTGTGTCTTGAGCTTATTGCTCAAGACACTGAGGGGTCTGGTCCCTCCTCACATATACCCACAAACCTCGGTCATTGGTCACACGTGTTTCACGTGTTTGAAATTGGGGTTACAAGTAACCTGTCGTTGTAGTTGCAAAACACGTTGATCAGATAAAATTTATACTGAAACTCCAAGGGAGTCCCAGGTCGAACAAAGGTGGCGATGTTTACTTTAACTGAAAATCGCACTTCAATTTCTTTCTTTTTGGTATTTTAGGGTTATGTTCTTTTTTCGTATTTTTGTAAGAAGAAAATAAGCAAACGAATCACAAGATAGAGATGGAACAAAAATGGTATAGATATCACTTCAATGTCTACTACAATCAACTATGAAAGCATAAAAAGAGAGGGGGTGAGAGGAAATCTACCGAATCGGCTGTTCAGTGAGACAACGGCGCCTGGCAGAAGCTCGAACGAAGGAGGTGAGGAGCGGGATGATGAAGGTGAGATGCAGGAGAACATCCGGCAGAGGAAAGCTTCGATGTGTTTCTGGGATGGAGGTAAGAAGACGGAGATGATTTGCTACCGGAATGGAGGTAGGAGGACAGCTCCAAGGCGACTTATGAATGGGGATGGAAAGATGGATGAATATTTGGTGAGGCAGAGGTTTGCTACACTAATAAGAGCCTTGGGAGCTTGAGAACAAGCTCTAATGGAGCATTGATAGGCTTGCTAGAGCTTGGGAGTAGGTAGGAGTAGATTAGGTCCTTTTATAGTGGAGAAGAGGAGGAAAAATAGGCATGGGACCTTTAGTGACCTCTAGGCCGTCGTTGGAAGTGTCACTGTAGACAGCTCACATCCACTAATGCCCTTAGTTTTCTTTGCTGGCTTGCAATGAAGTAGCGACGGCTATAAGTGTCGCTTTAGGTCAACCCAGCTGTCACTTAAAGCTGGCACCAACCACGCATGCGCCTGCACTACGCTGCCACCCATCACGCACGTTGATCGCGTGGCATCCTACTGGTGTGCACGTTGGCATGCGTTAGCACGTGCACGTGCACTATGCTACCACTTCTCCTTGCGTGCGGTGCTGAATTGAGATTGGGGGGCATAGGGATTCGAACCCATGCCCCTCCGTTGAGAACTGCTGCTCCCAACATTGTGCCAAGTCTACTAATGCATCCTGAGGAAGAGCCACAGCTGTGTTGTGAGGGCGAGCACTCAGCCGTTGGATTCTCATCCAACGGCTGAGATCACTTGATGATTGGCCTTTGGAGAAGTGGTGGGTGGCGTTGGGCACTCCAGATGGTGCCACGTGGCACCATCTGGACCATCCACACTTCATTGCTTGCAGAGGATGCCACGGTGCTCCGATCGAGGTGATTTCTACGTTGTCGGACTGTGATCGACACTTCGGATCCATCTGTATGGTCGAATTTTTCATCTAAAGTCCATAAGGATATTGCATTCCTGGCCATATAAAATGGAGTTAATATAGAAAACATACAACTATCCTAAATGCCATGAAATGGATGTTATGCAGTATTTATAACATGACATGCTATGCTAAGCCTAGGAACCATCATAAATAAGCATTTTATCATGAATTCATGTGTGTTTATCATACCCTCATGCTTACATTTTGCTAGTCCCTAGCAAAGTTAACCTAAATGTTATGTGTAACAGTAGAATCAAGATTCGATTATTTAGGCAAAATTCATCGATTGCTTTAGAAAATCTCAACCCCAAGACCTAATTACAAAGACTTATCAGTGCTGGGGTGTCTACCAGAATGCAGACCGTCCAATCCCTCGCCTTATTTGAAAAGGGAAGATACATTTTTTTTTCTTCTTTTCTAACTTTTTTGTACTTTTGGAGTTTGAGAGTTCTGGGATAACTTTTTATGGCTACCCGACCCACCCAAGACTCGAAAAGGACTCTAAGTGCTAAGCATCTTGTGAAAATAGTGAAAGACTCACTAGGTGGCCATTAAAATGGACTTTGGGTTTCTACGACCCAAGGTGACTTTGCCTAGAGGTTTATCTTTTTGAATGCTAGCTTTCTCCCTACCTTTATTTATGGGGTCAACACAAGGGAGAACCCAGTGTATGTCTTCCTGGTTTATTCTACTTCCCCACTTCTTCCCTAAGTGTTTTGGGAATTATTGTGCATTTGTTTTTTGTGAGCTGGGTTCTGGACAATCGGCCGATGAGCTGTTACCACTGACAACCTGCCAGCCATACTTGTGCGGTGAAGTGTGGTTTTATTTGTTTTTCTATTTTCTCCTTTTTCTATTTTTTTTCTCTATATTTTCTTTTCTTTTCTTTCTTTCTTTCTTTTTTTTTTAGTAGGTGGCTTTCCTGATCTAAGATTTACCTAAAGGTAGTACAATGAAACTGGTCATGTGACTGGGCTCTGGACAACCGGCCGATGAGCTATGACCACCGACAACTTGCTAGCCATACCACCCTAGATAGTGCATTAGCTACCCAATTTCTGAAGAAACCGCCGGAAAGTGAGTCAGTGCAAACAAAATGCGTGTAGATGCATAGAATTAAAGTATCCCCAAATCTGAGGGTGAGTTGATAAGTCACATACTTATCATCCCAAATTATTTACCAAATTAAAATGAATTTTAATTGGTGAGGACTCGAGACTAAGTCCACATTAGAGTGGACACACAAGCTAATTAGGCCCAAAGACCTAAAGAGTCTAAGTATTCAGGTCTCAAAGTATCAATTCCTAAAGTTTACAACTCCTAATGCCAAAGTTCTCGTCTCCTAATTCTAATTTTTTTATCTTTTTCAAATTTTCAAATTTTTTTTATAAGAATCAGATAACAGGAAATTACTATTACAGTTGACAAAAAGGTTATAAAATATGTCCACCCCCCCATGCTTAGCTATTGCAATATCCTCATTGTGAAAAATGAGAGCATGCAGGAGAGTAGAAGTGGAAGAATAGCACCTGGTTTCCGTGAGACTCTGGTCAAGTTAGAACAGTTTTTATATGTGTTAAGTTTAGTGCCTTCAACTAGGTGAGGTCCTCAATAAAAAATGACTAAACATTGAGGCCACAACAACACAGTTTCCAAGCCCCTAAGTGTAGGTCTCGGAGAGTGAAATGGGCTTACCAAGGAGATGAACAATGAAAGTGGCAAGCTGGTGGTGTAGGGAGAGCCCAAATGGTCTCCAATAGGAGTTTTGTTGATTTATTATAGAGGAGTGTGGTTGGGTATAAAATTTGTGCAATGGTTGGGGGAAAAAGGACGATGAGGGTTTTGTGATGTGCTAGGGATTTGTGGGTACTCTAGAATACCTAATGTTTCAAGAGTTCTTCCCTAATGTTCAATTTCATCCTCAAACTCTGGGTTCTTAAACCAATCATCCTGATCCTCAGAATTCCCACCCACAAGTTGGACCTCAAACTCTAAGCATTCAGGATAAGGATGTTGTTGGGTTTTATCTTGATCATGTGAATCATCCAACAAATTTTTGATTTCATGTATATCTTCCTCATCCTGCGTTGCTACAATTGGTTGCATTTTTGTTTTGTCCTCAATTATTTCTGTAACCGTGTGATCTTCTTCTCGAGTTTGGGTTGAGTTGGCCATTAAAAGGTTGTCTAAGGTATGTATGGCCATTACTTCCTCTATTCTACCAAGCTCCTCCATTGAACCACACTTAATTTTATTCTTCTTTGAGACCTGAAAATATTGAATCAATTTATCTTATCCCTTGAGGCCATTTCTATATTTCTCGATTCACAATCAATCCTCACCTTGGTAGTAGCCAGGAAAGGTCTTCCCAAAATAATCAGGGTGTGGTTGAGCAGTTTTGGGGTTTCCATGTCCAGGACCATGAAATCAGCAAGGTAATGCAAACCATTAACCATGACTAAAACATCCTCTAAAATACCCCTTGGTTTTGTAATGGATCTATCGGCTAACTGCAAGGTTATGTCAGTGTGTTTTAGGTAGCCTTGACCCAATTCCATGTGCAGTGAGGTGGGGATCACATTAATGGAAGCACCCAAGTTGAGGAGGGCCCTATTAGAAGTAATGCTTCCTATTGTGTGGGAAATTAGTGGGGCTCCCGGGTCCTGCTTCTTAGGTGATAGCTTGTTTAGGATCAATGTGCTTGTGTTATTGGAAAAAACTACTCTCCTATTGATTTCAGATTTCGCTCTACACCTTTCATTATATGCATTCAATAAACCTATGGCGTAAGTAGGGATTGATCTGATAGCTGCGAGGAGTAAAATGATTGTCAATTTGAAAGCTTGAAGTAAGGACATCCTTTCTTCCAATTTCTCCTCCGACTTTTTCTGTTTGCCCATACAACAACAGCATACTCCCTAATCAGACTATGATGTTTTGTTGATCACATTCTTAGTTGGGAGCTTGGAATTCTTGCTACGGGGCCTAATGGGGTTGACATGGGGTTGGGTAGGTCTCTTGTGTCTACTACCACTCCTCAAGGTGATGGTGTTTGTCGTGGCAAAATGTTGTTGGTTAGTGCCTTGAGGAGGGTTGGGCAAAACAGGAGGCTCCCGGTTGATTATGGTAGGAACTTGGTTCACTCCAGGAGGGGCTGGGGTAGCCTGATAGATAGCATGAGCTTGAGCATGCGACTCCCCATCATTACCAAACCCTTGAGGACCAGTGCCTCGATTATGTACATTCCTTGGGTTTGGTACAGATTGGGATGGTAGATTCGGGTTGTCGGTTATTTGTACTAAGTCCGGATTCAAGGTGTCCAGCAAAGTTTTCATCTGTTGCATGAGCTGGAGCGTTGACCCTTGCATTTCTACCATTTTCAGGTTCAAGTTAGCCTACTCTGCGGGTTGTTGAGCATTCCACATGGGCTGATTAGCCTGATTTAGGGGCAACTGAGTATATACATGACCCTGACCCATTGGTTTTTGCAGTACATAGTTGTTGGGTCGATATTGGGTTAGCTGCCCTTGATCTTTCCAAGAGAAGTTAGGATGATTTTTCCAACCAAAATTGTAGGAATTTGAATAAGGGTTGGACTAAACATTCTCTTGCACAGCATGAGCATCCTCATAAGATGAGGATGAAGAAGGATCAGAAAGACTGGGATCCAAGGCCCCAGTTTGGAACCTATAAGGTTCCGAGAAGAGTTGGCTCAGAGGTCGAGTCGGTTCCAGTTGGTTCACAAACTCCCATCCCATAGGTGCTTGCAAAGAATGGAATCCTGATCCATGGGATTGAGTGGATCTAGAAAAGTTAGAGTTTCCAGACATCCACTGTTCCATTCATTTAGTAACTAGATCCATCTTATCTAATCTATTACTGATCAATTCCATATCAGATGTATGAGAATCTTGGACCTCATTGTCATTTGATCTAATTTGTTGGGATCGGTTGAAGGTTTCCATCGAGGCATGGTTTAAAGAATTTTTGCTCATTTCCTTAAATAAATCATACACACTATTTGCATCTTTATTGAGGAAATTGCCCCCGCAAGAAGCATCCACATGATTACCGAGTTGATCATTCAACCCATGATAAAAAATCTGCACAAGTTGCCATTTAGGCACCTCGTGGTGTGGACACTTTCGCAACAGATCCTGGAATCTCTCCTTGGACTCATGAAATGGCTCCCCTTGCCACTGGGCAAAAGTGGTAATTACCCGTCGCAATGCATTGGTTTTCCCAATTGGGAAGAATTTCCTCAGGAAGGCTGATTTCAAAGTTGTCCAGGTAGCAATTGGTCTTCCAATGGTACGATACCAATGTGCAGCCTTATCCCTGAGTGAATGGGGAAAACCCTCATTAGCATCTGTTCTTCATCCACATTCCACGATTTGGTAGTCTGAACCAGAGTGATCAAGTCTTCCAAATGTTGGAATGGGTCCTCTGAGCTAGGCCCGTGAAAGTGTATAACTAGACTCAAAACCTGGGGCTTCATCTCAACATCTCCTGTGGGAATCACAACACCGGGATGATCCTCATAATTTGAAGGATCATAAAAATCCTTTAAGGGTCGAGCGCTCTGACCATTCATTTGTTGGAACCATTGCTGCATTTGCTCCAATTCTTCCAACTACCTCTGAATCAGCTCTTGCTGGTTCGGAAGTGGGGGAGTGGTTGTTGATCAGCCATAGGATTTGCTTGGCTAAAGCTCAACCTCCACCTTTGGGAATGGACTAAAGGTCCTTCCAATCTAGGGTTTAATGACCTCCTTCCAAGCATACAACTGGAAGGAAGTCAGAAGGACAGGGAAGAGAAGGGATCCTACAGCACAAAATACAAGCCTGTCCTTAGGTTGGGTAACCTAAAGGTCTATAGACTCTCAGAATCCGTCCTAAGACTATGGACGATTTACTCTACTTATGTCCAGGCAATCCAACCTGTTAGAAGGAGGGACTAGGGAGAAGGTTCTTCCTTTGGCTTGCACCTCCGGTTCCTAGTGTACCCCCCAGCCGTGGTCATTTGACACTAATCCCCTAGCTAGACATCAGATTGACAAGTATAAGCTGGTTAATCGTGAATAATCCAAATCTGGATCCCAACGAGCAAATGAATCCTTAGGGCCAACATCTAATTGATTTTAGTTAGGCTTGGGAAATTGGTGCTCTTGAATGTGATGGGCCTTTAATGGGTTACGACCTTAATGATTTGTTTGAGAATGTGTGAATGTGCACAACCAAGAGGTTTTCAACCAAGATTATTAATGATGAGGTGAGTTTTAGGGTTTGAATCTTGCTTAATAGCTTTTAGGATTCAAATATTAGGTGTTTTCAACCAAGTTTTGTGAGGCAAACCTAGTTTGTTTTTGAAAGCACGTGTTCAAGTATTTTCCTTTAGAAATCAAGAAAAATATGGAGTGCCTGGCTTGACCTAGTTATTGAATCCTATGGGGCAGCTACAAAATGAACCTCTTTTAGATTTGGTGGTGCGGCCCAAACAATTCAATCAATCGGCTCAAATGCACCACCGATTAAGGTACACAAAGAGGTGCTTATCCTAATATGATTTCTACTATTTTATGTGTTGAATTTGTGTATCGGGTCCACAAGTCAGAAGCCCGGTTGAGTAGATGAAAATCAAGTTGGATTATGTGCCTCAAATGTGGGTGTATAAAGTGTGTATTTTGATTCTTCCCACACAAAGTATCTCTTTTTTTTTATTTTAAAATGCGGGGGTGAGGTGGATGAAGGTGGCAAACAAGACAAACAATTCTATCCTAGGGTTTATGCAAACACCTAAGTAGATTAAGTCCTGGCTATGAGTGTGGCAAAATGAACTAGTGGAGGGGAATGTGGGAGACACTTACAGAGTACTCTACCCGCACTTTACTTCGGTCTACTACACTTGGATCTCCATGATAGGGTACCTGCAAGATAGTAGATCAAAGACAAGTGGGGTTAGTGCTATGTAAATGCAAAGAAACGCAATAAACAATAAAGTAAATTCCATTTCCTCCCAGGCAACGGTGCCAAAATGGTCGCACATGTTTCGCGTGTTTGAAATCAGGGTTACGAGTAACATGTCGTCGTAGTTGCAAAACATGTTGATCAGATAAAATTTATACCAAAGCTCCAACGTAGTCCCAGGTCGAACACAGGGAGGCGACGTTTACTTTAACTGAAAACCACGCTTTGATTTGTTTCTTTTTTGTATTTTAGGGTTTTGTTATTTTTTTTATATTTTTGTAAGAAGAAAACAAGCAAACGAATCACAAGATAGAGATGGAACAAAAATGGTATAGATATCATTTCAATGTCTATTACAATCAACTATGAAAGCATAAAAAGAGAGGGGGGTGAGAGGAAATCTCCCAAATCGGCTGTTCGGCAAGACGATGACACCTAGTGGAAGCTCGGATGAAGGAGGTGAGGAGCGAGACGATGAAGGTGAGATGCAGGAGGACGTCGGGTAGAGGAAAGTTTCGACGTGGGTCCAGAATGGAGGTGAGAAGACGGAGATGATCTGCTACCGGAATGGAGGTGGGAGGATGGCTCCAAGGTGACCTATGAATGGGGATGGGAAGATGGGTGAATATTTGGTGAGGCAGAGGTTTGCTACACTAATAGGAGCCTTGGGACTTGAGAACAAGCTCTAATGGAGCATTGGTAGGCTTACTAGAGCTTGGAAATAGGTGGGAGTAGAGTAGGTAGAGATGGCTTGCAAGGAAGGGAGTGTAGGTCCTTTTATAGTGGAGAAGAGGCAAAAATAGGCATGGGACCTTTAGTAATTTCCAGGCTATCGCTGGAAGCGTCGCTGTAGACAACTCACATCTGCTCACACCCTTAGTTGGCTTTGTTGGCTTGCGATGAAGTAGAGACAGCCGTAAGCATCTCTGTAGGTCAGCCTAGTCGTCACTTAAAGCTGGCACCAACCACACACGTGCCCGTGCTGCGTTGCCGCCCATCACACATGCTAATCATGCGGTGTCCTACTAGTGTGCACACGGGCGTGTGCTGGTGTGTGCACGCGCTGTGCTATCGCTGCTACTTACTTGTGGTGCTGAATTGAGATTGGGGGGCCATGGGGATTTGAACCCATGCCCCTCCCTTGAGAATCGCCTCTCCCTCCATTGTGCCAAGTACACTAATGCATCATGAGGAAGACCTGCAGCTGTGTGGTGAGGGCGAGCTCTCAGCCGTCAGATTCTCATCCAATGGCTGAGATCACTTGATGATCGGCCTTTGGAGAAGTGGCGGGTGGCGTTGGACATTCCAGATGGTGCCACATGGCACCATTTGCACCGTCCACCCTTCATTGCTTGCAGAGGATGCCACGATACTCCGATCGAGGTGATTTCTACATTGTTGGACTGCGATCGATGCTCCAGATCCATCCGTAGGGTCGATTTTTTCATTCAAAGTCCGTAAGGATGTTGCATTGCCTCCTGGCCATATGAAATGGAGGAATTAATATACAAAACATACAACTATCCTAAATGCCATGCAATGGATTTTATGCAGTATTTATAACATGATATGCATTGCTAAGCCTAGGAACTATCATAAATAAGCATTTTATCATGAATTCATGTGTGTTTATCAGTCGTCACCCACGCTGGTGACCCTGGTCCATGCTCTCGACTTGAATACCCGGATCCGACTATATGCTTACTTCGGAATTGAGAGAGAGGAGGAGGAATTGTGAGAGAGCATCGGGGGGGCTTTGTTCTCTATAGCTATGCCTTGTGCGACACTTAGTCGCTGAAGGAAAGTTGGTCCCCTATGTTGCGAAGGAGAAGCCTTAAGGAAGGCTTGAAAGAAAGAGAAGGCAGTGAAGGAAAAGAAAGAAGAGAGGTAATTCCCTTGTGAAGAAGGAGAAGGATCAAGAAGAGAAAGGAAAGTAGAAGAAGAAGAAGAAGAATAAGAGAAGAAATATAGTGAAGATCCCTACGGGAGGGGGTGAGATTTGTGTGATAAAAGAAAAAGTGTGGAAATATAAAACCAATCTCGCAAAAAAGCAATCATACAATTGCACAAGAGATTTTTGGTGGAAACCCAAACTGGGCAAAAGCCACCACTTAATCCTCTCGAGTAAGGATTTCTCGATCGACAAAGTCGATCAAATCCACTATACGAGTCACTTAAAACGAGGGTGACTCAACCTCAATACAACCACACTACAAGTATGAGGGTAGCGTTCCTCAAACCCCTCCTCTTCAAAAGAAGGATTTTGTCCCTTGACGAAGACAAGAATTCACAATGCGAATGCCCAACCAATAAATAAAGTAAAAAACAAAACAAACCTATAGAGTCACAAAGTATATAGATGAAACTAGTTACCATAGGTAAAGGATCTTCCCTTAGGTGGAAGTGCGTCGGCTTGACACGGATGCGTGAATCATGTGATGGCACTTTGTCACTCTCGTAACTGCGGAGGGAGAGTGGGTGTGCAACAACGATGAAGCTCTCTTGAAGTGGAACTAAAGATTAGAGGGCTAGGGCTTCTATTCAACATCAAATGGACACAAAAGATGTGGAAATGTGTTGCTTGGTGTATGTTTGCAAGGCAAGGGTACTCCTATTTATAAAGGGCCTGGGAAGGCTTTGGAAGGCCTTGGAAGGCTTCCATAGCTGTTGGGAATTATCCCAAGGCAGAATAGGTTGAAATTAGAATCATTAATCATTCTTACAGGGTCATTAGACGTCTGGGAAAAAGTTCAGACATCTGGAAGTGACTCTTAAGATGTCTGGGAAATAAGTCAGACATCTAATTCTAGATGGGTTCCCTTACTGACTTGGTTCAGACCTAAATAGGGTTCTAGTGTAAACCATCAAATGACCTACAGGACGTTTGGCACTAGGTCTGGACGTCTGGAAACCTAATTAAGTGTAGGAATGGATTGCCAAGAACCTAAATGTCTATAATCCACAAGACAAGTGATTTCGACTCGATCGAGGCTCAACAGTCACATATTAGATGTCTAGGGTCCTCTACGGACGTCTAATATAAGCCTATAGGTCATTTCCCTCAACGATTACTTTGTTAGCCAATGTTCCACTAGTTGGACATTTGGCACAACCATCAGATGTCTTCTAAGATGTCTAGACTAAGGTCTAAATGTCTGATTTCAACAAACAGAATCTACAAGGTCTAGCCTAAGTTATTGGACGTCTGAGTCAACAGTCAGACGTCTTAAAAGTCAAGATCTGATGTCTGATTTCCAGATTGGACATCTGATCAGGCTGTCTGAAACCTATCTTGGTTTTCTAAGTTCTCTAGGAAAACCTAAGTATCCTAGGGTCTGGCAGGTGTTCCTAAGACTACTTTGAGGGTACTTTGAGGCTCTTTAACATGCTACTAAGAATGAAAATAAAGAACAACGAAAGAGCAAATAACAAAGTACAATGGACAAGAAAGAAAATCTATCATATTCTTCATCTCCTTCCTTTTTCAAGCATTCGTTCCTCGCGATGTCCTCCTCCGTCAAGCTCCTTCAATCCACCATGGACGCGAGCTCAAATTCCATCTCTACACTTGTCTCCATTTGCAATTTGACCTGAAAAGTAGGACTCAAAAGTAAATGTTAAATAACAAGTGTTTTGTTATCATCAAAATGAATGATCATGGTGCTCTATGATGAGCCCATATTTGTGGGCTATTTAGGTATTTCAATGCCTAGATATTAAGTTATTTTTAACATTTATTTAGCATGCACCAGGATGTAAATAGGTTAGTCTGGATTTTTGACTTTATTGCATACTTCATGCATTGCATTCACGATTAAATTCATTTAGAATTGAGTTAGAAAGACATGAATTTGATTGGTGAACCACATAGGTACATTATATATAGTGTTTTGGATTTAAGATAGAAGTTAAGGGTTTCCACATAAATAACCTCTCATTTCTTTTCTTTATTTTATTTATTTCTTCTCCAATGGATGCATGCAGGAACGACAATGCACAAGCGACAATCGTGGTTCTCTGTTCCCACGATCTTTATCGCTTCACCTCTTCTTCAACCAACGTCCGCCTATGGCCTCATTCCTCTTGCAGCATAAAAGAAGAGTCCACTCCACCATCACAGAAGCCCACCACCCCTGACCCACTACTGTGCAGAGAGTCAAGCTCTCCTCCACATCACCACCGTTGGCCTCAACCGTGTGCACAAGTCCACACCATCGTGGGCAGGCGGTGTGACTGACCATTGCACCATCAGTGGATTGTGCAGCTTACCGCGAGCGTGTGCCTGAAGGCAACGTAGTTATCACCAGCCACCACCGCCAGGAAACATCCACGCTCATTTAAGACATCTGGGAAAGTTCCCAGACATCTAACCTTCCAACAGTATCTTCCTCCTCTTTTCATTTTTCCCTTGTCACACCTCTGTTGAGCTATACACACCATCGTCACCTCCTTACCGGCACTCAACGTGCATCACTGTGCCCCCCACCGTCACGCACAACAGCGCACTCATAGCCTGAGTGCATCTGTGACTTCCACGCATCTTCCACACGCATTCAGCTCACTCGTGCATGGAGCTCTCCAATAGCAGTAGCTCCATCGCACCTGTACCTCCCGTGTGTGCCGCACCTCCGGCAACAAACCGTGCATCCGCCATTGCGTGCAACCCATGCAGCACACGCTCAGCAGCCTCCGCATGCGCACCATCCGTGTAGAGCATCCTCTCCACGCACGCCTTTCCTCCGCCTGCCCGCAGCAGCAGCACCTACAACCGCGCTTAGCAGCTTTCGTGCTCACCCATACGACCTGTGCATGCCCTCGCCAACCTCAGCAGCACGCATGAGTGCCTTCACAAGCGCCACAATAGCAGCAGCAATAGAGCTGCAGCCACCGCCATCTACCATTGCTCCTCTCCTCGCCACTGCCGCCTCCGGCCACCGTTGGCCATGAGAGCACCACCTCCAAATAGCCCTCAGACCACTTGACCTCTGGCTGCAGCCTCGCCATTCAACTCTCCTTCCTCCGTGCGTGCGAGCAAGGGGAAGAACCTCCCCTTTTTCGCTACAGTAGCATCGGTATTAGTTATTACATCCATTGCCATTGCCAAGCCAACATTTTTCATTAAATGGAATAGATATACTGTGTGAATTTATGCAAATACCCCTCCACTTTCACATAAATGCAATTTCAGCATAACTTCTCAATGTTATCTTGATTTAAAGGCGAATTTGGCTTGATTTCTTGACAAAATCAATAGTGAACTTTCATTTCTGATATTAACAAGTTTCATTAGGCAATTGCGTCCCTATGGATATGACTCACTCCTCATTGAGTGGTTACTTTAATTACTTTGATTAGTTGATTTCCACCACTTCAAAATACAACAATAAATCATCTTAATCATCTTATTTGAAAGCAAAAATTGACTCGACACTCTAGCACCAACAATCTCCCCTTTTTTGATGATGACAAAATCATAAATAATAATATATAAAATTCTCCCCCTTTTTGATATTATCAAAAAGGTTTTTATCAGTTTTAATTTTCTTAAACTCCCCCTTAAAACATGCTCTTCTAGTTTTGGGTTAAATTTTTAACAAGAATAATTTTCTCCCACTTTTTGTAATAACATGATGGCTATATATTTTTATCCCCCTTTCTAAAGGAAATACAGATAACTTAACAAGTTCTCCCCCTTTTTGTAATAACAAGATGGCTATATATTTTTCTCCCCCTTTCTAAAAGAAAATAGCTAACTTAGCAAGTTCTCCCTATTAATGATTGACAAAAAGCTCATTAATTTAAATAATCTACCCCTATCAACATGCTATAGATAAAAGATAGGGTTAAGAGATTTTACCTCACCTACCATGGCTAATAAAATGGCCCAAACGGTGGTTTATGCCAAACTGGATGGGATTCCCATCCGTAGCTTGGAGGTCCGAGCATTGGTGCCAGTCTCCAATCTGGCGGTCGACGTGCGATGGTGTGGTCAGTTGTTCGTCGTCTCATCGGTCTTCTCGTCCTCCTCCTTGGTCTACTCCTTGGTCCTCCCAACTCGAGTTGACCATTCTTCATCTTGTAGGTCCAATCTTGGTTGTTGAAATCTTTATAACCTATAAAACAAGATTCTAGTTGTCTTTTCGGTATCCAAGTTAGCTTGGATCCAGGTTTTTTAGCGAGTCCTTTTGACGGAGATCCTTTCTCAACCTTAGGGCTAGATAAATTTTCAACTTTATTGATCAAATTATTTGATTTCTCCCTAAGACATGCAAGTTCATCCTCAATGGCATGCATCTTGATTTTTAAGCTAGAAATTTTAATTTTTAAATTTGTGTTTTCCTCAATCAATTTACTATTTCCATTGATTAAGTATTTATTTTCTAATAACAAATTATTATCCTTCGGACTAGCTTCTAGATCCTTGAGTTTTATTTCTCACCTTTCATTTACATTTTTAAGAAAATTAAGATTTTTTTAATGTTTTTATTTTCCACCTTAAGTGATTTACTAATTTCAAACAACCCATCAAAGGCATCTTGGAGTTCAGAATTTTCCTCATTGTCGTTGTTGTCGCTATCACTTTTTGCAATTGCCATGAAACCCATGCAAGCAATTTCACTCTTCTTTTTGGATTTTTCCTCTTCTTCCTCCGAGCTCGAGTCGTCCCAAGTTGCTTGGAACTCCTTCTTGTGTTTCTTCTCCTTCTCCTTCTTCTTCTCTTTCTTGAGAAGAGAGCACTCAAGTCGTAGATGCCCCTTTTCGTTATAGTGGTAGCAACGTCTCGAGCTACCTTGCTCCTTCTCTTTCTTTTATTTCTTTGATTCCCTACAAAACTTGGAAAACTTCTTAAGTGAAAACTTAAAGTCTTCGTCATCGAAACTTACCTCGCTATTCGATGTAGTTCTAAAGGCAAGGGTCTTATTTGACTTCGGCTTCGGTGTATCCTTCTTCTACTTCAGCTTTGTCTCATAGGCCATCAGATTGCCTTGGAGATCCTCCATGTTTAGCTCCTCCACCTCGTTTGCCTCCTCGATGGCGATAACCTTCTACTCCCATTTTGGTCTAAGGGAACGAAAAAGCTTGCTTGAAGCTCCCCCTTGATGAAGGTCCTTCCTAATGACTTAAGATTGTTCACTATAAGAGTGAATCTAGTATACATCTCACTTAACGATTCATTAGTCTTCATAATAATAGATTCAAATTATTCAGAAGGAATGTTAATTTTAGAAGACTTTACTTTGGAGGTACCCTTGTGAGTTACCTCTAGTGTATGCCATACCTCATATGCTGTGACGCATTGAGATATCCGATTGAACTCTTCCGAGCTTTGCGTACAGTACAACGTGTTCATAGCTTTTGCATTGAGGGAAAGTTCATGGGTTTGCTGCTGCGAATAGCCTCTCTCTGGTCTCTCCGGGACTTTGTATGGGGTTTTGCAACTCCCCTATAGAACGAAGTCGATGGCTTGATGCCACATCTTCATCCACAACTTCCAATAGCTATAGTTGTTTCCATCGAAGTACGGTGGTCAGACTGTAGGCTGCCCCTTCGATTACCTTGTCGCAAAGATGCTTCCCTCCATGTTATCTTGATCTATTGCCGGTGTGTAACGTCGATCTGCAAGACCAGCTTTGATGCCAATTGTAGATCCCTATGGGAGGGGGTGAGATTTGCGTGATAAAAGAAAAAGTGCAGAAATATAAAACCAATCTCACAAAAAAGTAATCACACAATTGCATTAGAGATTTTTAGGTGAAAACCTAAACTGGGCAAAAATCACCACCTAACCCTCTCGAGTTAGGATTTCCGATAGACAAAGTCGATCAAATATACTGTACGAGTGATGGGAACACCATCATGAGCCCTAACTAGCTCATTTTGACCCAATGAAGAGAATAAAAGCTCCTACATAACTAACTGGAGGTCATAATTCACTAAATAACCTTTATGAGAGAAAAGCAAAAAATAAGGGGTAAAACTACAATTTTACCATTACAGTATAGCAACGAGTTTTTTCAAGGGCTAAACACAGGTCAAAAGGTCTTAAAAAGATAAAAACTGGGTTGGATTTGACAGAAAAGGGTTTGTGTGTATCTTGTGAATTAAATGACTTCTTGAAACCCTAAAATAGACCCACGTGATTAACCAAGGTTCTGGTCTGGATAAAATTCACCTAAACCCTCTAAAAATCATATGAAAATATTCTCTAGGGTTTAGAACCTTGAAGTTGGCCATTGGAACACAAATTGACCTAGAATGGGGTCTCATACAAATATTTACCCTAAATTGGATTTTTGCATAAATTGCCCAGTCAAAAATGGTCAAACCCAAAATCCAACTTCACTATTGGATTCATTAGGTCCAAATTAGGTTTGTACCAAAATTTGAACCTAAGGGGAACTCATCATGACCCACTTTGTAAATAGGTCCAGCTTGATTACATTTGTACCCCTATCTTTCAGAAACCTTTGCAAAAGCCCCACTAGCTTCTTCATCGTTCTCGCAATTAGGTCCCTCCACCATTATAGTGGAGGAATCCTACTCTGGCGAGCTTTAGAAGGTGGTTTCTTCCTGATTTCTTAGAGAATTCTCTTCAAAATTGGAAGGGAGATTCCTTGAGAAAATCCCTCCAATGTGAACCCAGTTTGGTGCCCTACTTGTTACCCAATCTCTCATGTGAACACATGAGAGATTTGGGTCTCTTTTGAAGTTGCCATCTCCGGCGAGCATACCTTGCTTGGAAGCTTGCCTTCCAAGTACAAATCCTCTTCTAGAGATCTATTTAACGAGCCGCTGATCCAATCGACTCATCTATGCTTGAAATCGATCGGAAACCCCCTCAATTTCCTCTCTCCACCTCTAGCCAATTCCTCATCAAGCTCCGGTGACCTTCACTGATCTCCTTCGTCGCCTGACCACAATTCCAGTGGTAGGTCTTCCTCCTCGCGTTCGTCCGCGTCGCGCAGCACTCACCGACGCCCTTGTATCCCTATCATCCTCGTCGACCGTCCCTCTCTGAGCTCCTTCATCTTTGACGTCGGTAGTACATGCCCGATGCCATCCTCACCTTCCCTTCATCCACTGCCACCCTAGATAATTCCCTTTCACGCTCTACTTCCTTTCCCTTTCCTTATTTCCCTAAAATGACTACTCCCGCACTCCACCACCATCATCTCCTTCACCTTCGGCCACCACCTCTGATGAGACCACTCCACCACCACAGACAATCCAATACCTCACTGACAAGTCCATCAACATCCCCTCAATCCACTCAACATTTCCCCTCACTCATACCAACACTCCACTCACCTAAACACACCCCCGAACACACCCACACAAACGCACACAGTGTGCCCTAGGCAAGCTCGCATAGGCGTCCCCACGACACGCCGACCACCGCTGCACATTCGTCATGCCTCGACGAAGCTTCCTGAGCAATTTAACGTGGCCATGAGGCCATCTTGGTGACTTCAGGTAGCAGGTGTCATTTGCCATTGGAGCAAAGCTCGAAGCTTGCTTGCAATCGCTCCAGGCTTCGCCAGCTCCATGCCCGTGTCCTAGGTTGCGCAAAGCACCCTCGTGCACGACTCCAAGCATTCAATTCCAGTCAAGGGCAATAGCAGCTGCTGCAATTGGAGGAACACCTCTGCCGTAGGCATGCATGAAGAAAGGTGGACAGATAGTCCCACTTCAGAATTGGAAGAGCGATCGTGTGCGCGTAAGTTGAATTCTTGCCAGTAGCTTATCACTTCCGAATCACGAGGTGTGGTCCCTCTCATCTGAACTGAACCGGCCTCGTCCGCACTCACGCCCCGCAGACCTGGTCTTGACCCAACCCGACTGCACTCCTCACCCACTAGCACATGGCAGTGGGCCTGGTCCTGGGTAAGTACCCGACCCGATTACACGATACGTGTGGCTCTGGGAGAGCGAAACCTACGAGAGAAAGGAGAGGAGAGTGCATGTGGGTAGGGGGTAGGTTTTGGTGCAGGTTGAAGAGGAGGAGAAGAAAAGCTGAAGAAGAGGAAGGAGAAGACAAGGACGTAGAGAAGCTAAGGCAGAGAAAGAAAGAGAAGGAAGAAGCCAAAGGCAAAAAGACAACAAGGTAAAGGATGCAAGAAGGCAGCCGATAGAGAAAGAAAAAGAAAGGAGCAGAAGTAGGAGGAAGAAAGAAGAAGAGAGGAGAAGGCAGAGAAAGCCAAAGACGAAGAGAAAGAAGAAGAGCCACAGAAGCTGAGGTAGAGAAAGAAGGAATCAGAAGAGCACTGTAGCATCATCAATTCAAGTCGTCCAATTTTTTATTCATATTCATATACATTGAGTTCTTGAGTATATTGTGATCAACATTGCCAATTACTCTTATATTTTTGTACTGTGATATTGATATTATTGCATGTTCCTTTAATTGTGATCTTGATTTCTAAACACCAATTTTCTCCCTATGTTCGACATCGGACTTTAAATTCGAGTAATAAAATTGTATTTGTTTTGAACGCTCTTTCGGCTATATTACAACGCGATATTCTTAAATCTCCGATTCAGCGATCACAAACATTTTGGCGACGTTGCCGGGGAGCAATGGGCGATTTGGAACTCTTGATTATAATTTCTGATTTGGTACTAACTTGCTATATCTTTTTTTTGTGGTTGTTTCATGGAGAAGATTCAAAGAAAGATAGCTGAACATCAAACACGCCAGGGGCAGGTAATTTCTAAGTACTTTCTCTTAAGCCCATCATTCTAAAAAGGAAAAAAAGATAAAATCAATTAGGGCTACTTGGTTTACATTCTTTGCTAAATTCATTAAGTTGCCTGATTTGATTTCAACAACAAAATCTGATTTATGCACCCATTTAAGGTAACTAGGGCTACCACTTTCTTGATTGAGCCCTAGATACCACATTGGGCAAATTAAATTGGACCAAGATTAGAGCAAAATTAAGGAGTTCAATTTAGGGTTTTAGAGACACTTTCATAAGCAAGAATCAACTCTCCAAAAAGATGTGTGCCTAAGCCTTGGTTGAAGAGATATACTCAAGAAAACCCTAAAATTCAAGCTCTTAATCTCACTCGAATCCTAAAAGACGGGACCTAAAACTTCTCAGAGGACAAATAGCTGAAGTTGACTCACCTTGTTGGGTCAACCAACCTTGAAATTAGGTCACTTTTTGCACTCAATACATCTAAAGTTCAAGTGAAATCTTAAGCACCCTTGCCCTTAATTAAAACTGGTAGACATAAGAGGCCAGGTCTCCATTTTGGTCTACTTGGAACATTAGTGACAAGAGAGGTCGGGTGGGGGAAACCCTGTAACTCGTGGGGGCACTCTACTATGTAAGGGGTCTTTGCAGGACTCTTCCTCTCTGGCTGCCCCGGTATTTCCCAGGTGGACGACTTTCTGACTAAGGGGTATCATCCGCCCCGAACCTCTATAGTCATCCAAAGTTTTTGGGTGTCTTGATTGGGTCCATCACATTCTACTCTCATCCAGACCATCGATGCATGTTTGGTAGGATGTCCTTAAGACCATCCTTGAGGCCTCCTTTAGTGATTCACTCTCGTCGAGGCCAAGCCTTGACTTCCATGTTTGTGCAGCAACCCCATCACATAGACATCTCCTCTGATTCATTTGAACCCAATTCTCCTTCTTCCATCATCATGGCACAACATGTAGAAGAGAATAACCTTGAGAACCAACTCCAGTGCCTTAATGATTTATTCCAAGCCTTTGTGAATCCACTCCAGCGTCCTATGATGCGAGATCACTACAATCCCACTACGGTGGCGATCGAACCTTGAGTCCAAATCCCGGCTGGAGGTCTTGATTCTGAACTCAAGCCCAACATGATTCATGCTATTCCAAAGTTTCATGGGCTTAATTCCAAGGATCCTTTTTAGCACTTCGAACAACTCAAGCATCTGGCCCAGACCTTCAGGTCAGATGTCTAAAATTGAGATATTCTTCTCATGAAGATGTTCTCCTTCTCTCTCATGGACAAAGCAGCTCACTGGTATCAGACTCAAACGCATCTAATCAACACATAGGTTGAACTACAATTCGAGTTTCTGAAAAAGTTCTTCCCAGTTGGTCAGACGAATGCCTTATGACACCGGATCATACACTTAACCTAGCAGCTTGGAGAACCACTTCAAGAAGCGTGGGACCGTTTCCTGGATCTCATGAGAAAGTGCCCCCATCACAGAGTTCCAAAATGGGAATAAGGCTAGTTTTCTTACCAGGGACTCCATGAAGATATCCGCTTATTCGTTAATACAACTTGCGGAGGAAATATCATGGGTCAACATGAAGACACTGTGTGGGAGATTCTCGAGAATATGTGTGAGAACTCCATCAACAATGACTCCATGGGCTTATTCAACCGGACGAATGCCCGCGCATTGACGAATCCAAGAGGAGCACACGAGATGCAAGGACTGTATGCATCCGTCGACTTGGAATTGATGGCCAGTCATTTGGACAAGGTCTCTATCATTGAGAATAAAGTGGATGAGCTAACTCGACATCTGCAGCGAGCCAACTCTACGCAAAACCTGTTCGCACAACTGCTCTCCGGGAGGGAAGTTGTGCATAACATCTATCACCGATCTTCTCAAGGGATGGACCCATATCCACCCCCGTCTGACTTTAAGACCGGAGGATACTCCAATCCTACCTACTCTAGTTCGAGGAACTCTGAACCCTCGTACTCTAACTTTTTTGAGGTTCCTCATACCTATGAGGACCTCAATGCCATCCAGAATGACCCATTCTCTAGCACCTATGACCCTGGATGGCAAAATCATCCCAATTTCTTATGGGAGGGAAATAATCAGAATCAAAGACCACCATATCAACCCCATCCACAAGCTCCTCGTCCATATCAGTTGCCTCAGCCTTAGCCCAACCCCATCTATCAATCTGGGCCAACTCAAGCAGATCAGATGACTCTCATCCTTCAGACTCTGGCTGACATTCAGAAGACGAATGTAGCTATGCAAAAGCATGACAAAGAAGAGATCACAAAGGTTTGCAATCAACTCACCCAGATGGTGAATTCCTGCCAACCTAGCACACTCCCTTCGCAACCTCTGCTGAATCTGAATAACGTGCCGAACCAGAGGCACGTTATGAACCTGAATCCAGGCCAAGCCCACATGATTTATCAGGCCCCTTATGTTCCATCACCTGACGGGATGGAAGCTTCGACATCATATTTGGGATTTCAGCAGCAACCACCTATTTTGCCGACACCGAACTAAAACCAAGTAGGACTAAATTTAGTAACAACCCGTAGTGGCAAAGCAACACAAGACCCACCTTACCCAAGCCACCTTCAGCCTGTAGTGCTAACCCAAGCCCTAGGATAGTTATCCAGGATACCCCTGTCCCTGATCAAGAACCTGGACCTATTCTAGAGGAACCATCCAAGGTTCCATTCCCTGAGGCCTTAACCAAAAGAAAGAGGACAAACAAACCCGTGGCACCTAAGGAGGACTTGGTCAAGCTCTTTGAATAGGTCCATTTGAACATCCCTTTGATGGATGCGATCCGCCACGTACTAGCTTACGCACAATTTCTGAAAGATGTGTGTACACCTAAGCATAAGCCGCAAACCAAAAGTGGGAGCCTAATCATATTGCTAGAGCAAGCCAGCTCTGTAATTTTGAGCAAACTCCCACCTAAGGCAAAAGACCCAGGTACTCCCTTGATTTCCTGTACAATTGGTGATACCCAATTTGATAGAGCTTTATTGGATCTAAGAGCCTCCATAAACCAAATACCTACATCCCTACTTAACCATCTTGAGGAATCTGAGCTAAAACCAATAGAGGTGACATTACAGTTGGCTGATTGATCTATTAAGTCACCCAAAGGAATTCTTGAGGATGTCATTGTTAGGGTTCGGGATTTCTATTTCCCGGTGGACTTCATAGTCTTGGATATGGATGCTCCAGAAAACCCGAGGGATACACCAATTATACTAGGGAGACCCTTTCTAGCCACTGCTAGGGCCAACATAAATTGTTAAGAGGACCAAATTGAATTGAAATTCGGGAACCAAACATTAAAGATTGACATCTTTAAGGCCCAATAAGGGATTAATTGCGGTGTTATAGAATAGATATGTGATATCAAGGCTGCGGTTGATGATCCATATATTGAGTAAAACCTAAATACTTCTGATCAACCACAAGAGGATCAAAACCGGTAATCAGAGGAGTTCGAACTTGACTTAGACACACCCATAACTCCTTCCCTTATTCATGGCACACACCTTGAACCACCCGCTGTTGCTTATAACCCTGTTTTGGAACTCAAGCTTCTTCCCAATCATCTGAAGTACAACTTTTTTAGTTCCTATCAGACATTTCCTGTGATTATCAACTCCAGACTCACACCTGATTAGGAATCCCATCTGATTACTGTTCTCCAGCAACATCGAAGAGCCATTGAATGGACTCTCGATGATTTGACTAGCATCAGCCCTTCTTACTGTACACACCGCATCTATATTGAAGAGGGCACACGACCTTCCCGTGAAATGCAAAGACATCTGAATCCTAATCTGCAGGAGGTCGTGAAAAAGGAGATCATCAAATGGTTAGATGCTGGGATCATCTACCCGATCTCCCACAGTCGGTGGGTGAGTCCAATCTAGGTTGTTCCTAACAAGGCAGGGCTCACCGTAATCACGACTGAAATCGGATAACTCATACTAACCCGTGTGGTGAATTCGTGGAGAGTCTACATTGATTATAGAAGACAAAATACCACCCCAAAGAAGGATCATTTCCCACTATCGTTTATTGATTAGATCCTTGAGAAATTAGCGGGAAATAGGTTCTTCTGCCTTTCGGATGGATACTCCAGTTATAACCAGGTGGCAATCCATCCTGAGGACCAAGAAAAGACCACTTTCACCTGCCCCTTCGAGACGTATGCATTCCGAAGGATGCCATTCGGTCTCTGCAATGCACCCGCTACTTTTCAGCGGTGCATGCTTGCCATATTCTCAGATATGGTAGGTGATTATATGGAAGTCTTCATGGATGACTTTCAGTATTTGGTGAATCATTTGACGATTGCCTACTGCACTTGGTCCAGATCCTCAAGCAGTGCATTGATGTGAATCTGGTTCTTTCCTGGGAAAAGAGCCATTTCATGGTGACTAAAGGAATTGTCCTGGGACATCTTATATCAGAAAAATGCATCCAGGTTGATCGAGCCAAGGTGAATTTGATTTCTAGACTCCCTATGCCTAGCTCGATTAAGGACATCTAATCTTTTCTAGGGCACGTTGGTTTTTACCATCGATTCATTCCTAATTTCTCAAAGATCGTGTGCCCCCGAACCACTCTACCATCTAAGGATGTTCCTTTCAAAATCTCCAAGGAATCACTGAAGCATTTGAAATTCTCCGTGATCGATTTACCCAAGCTCTGATCCTACAATCCCCTGAATGGTCTCAACCCTTTGAGATCATGTGCGATGCATCTGATTTCGCTGTAGGAGCGGTACTTGGGCAGAAAATTGATGGGAAACCCGTGGTCATCTACTACGCTAGCAAGACACTTGACAAGGCTCAACATAACTACACAGTTACTAAGAAAGAGCTGCTAGCTATAGTATTTTCCTGGAAAGGTTTAGATCATATCTTCTAGGTTCCCGTGTTATCATCTACTCTGATTACACAGCTGTGAGGCATCTCCTTGCAAAGAAGGATGCGAAACCTCGATTAATCTGATGGATGTTGCTATTGCAAGAGTTTCACCTCGAGATTCGTGACAAAGTGGGAAAATAGAACGTGGTAGCTGATCACTTGTCCTACCTTCCTTCTGATATTATCGACCCTTCCAAACCCATTACAAAACATTTCCTGATGAGCACCTCTTGACTATCAGTACATGGCTTCCATGGTTTGTTGATCTAGTAAACTACCTGGCATCACATTAGATCCCGTCTGATTGGCCAAAGGCCATGAAGGACAAATTGCTTTCCGATGCCAAGTATTACTTCTGGGAAGACCCATATCATTTCCGCATCGGTGCTGATCAAGTCATTCGACGATGTGTCTCGGGAGTAGAAATTCAGGACATCTTATCCTTCTACCATGACTAGGCATGTGGTGGACACTTCTCAGGTTATAAAATCGTAACGAAAGTCCTCCAATGCGGCTTCTATTGGCCCATGATTTTCAAAGACGGATACAATCACTATAGAGCATGCACTCATTTCCAAACCTTAGGCAACATGAGCCATAGTGATATGATGCCCCTATAGCCGATTCTTGTATGCGAAATCTTCGACGTTTGGGGGATTGCTTTTATGGGACCCTTTCCTATTTCGGACGGCTTCGAGTACATTCTACTCGCTATTGACTACGTGTCCAAATGGATCGAAGCCATTCCGACCCAAACCAATGATCATAAGGTGGTTATCAAATTCATTCATCAGAACATCTTTTCACGGTTTAGGATTCCATGTGCGATAATCTCTGATGGAGGGACCCATTTCATTAATGCTCAGTTCAGGTCATTGATCACCAAATACGAGGTGTCACACCGAATCTCTACTCCTTATCACCCCAAAACTAATGGTCTAGCCGAGTTATCAAATCAGGAGATCAAGAAAATCCTCTAGGTTACTGTTCGACCTGACAGGAAAGACTGGTCACCGTACTCCTGGAAGCTTTGTGGGCTTATAGGACTACCCACAAAACCCAATTAGGTATGCCTTCCTTCAGATTAGTGTATGGGAAGGCATGTCCCTCCCTGTCGAATTGGAGCACAACGCCTATTGGGTAGTATAGACTTGCAACCTAGATCTTTCTAAGGCAGGAACCCACAGGAAGCTTTAAATGAGAGAGATCGTTGAATTACACCACGACGCATATGAGAACTCACGAATTTACAAAGAGCGGGTTAAGGCCTTTCATGATAAGCACATGTCCAGAAAGATCTTTCACCGTGGTCAAAAAGTCCTACTCTTTGATGCTAAACTCAAACTATTCCTAGGAAAACTAAGATCAAAATGGATTGGACCTTACCTCGTCCGACGAATCTTTGGAAATGGAGCCATCGAGATCAGTCCACTTAGCAATGATTTAGAACCTTTCATCTTGAACGGTCAGAGACTCAAACCATTCATTGACCTTACCCATACAAATTTGGCTGAGATATCCTTTACCCTCCATTCTCCCTAAGCCCATTGCGCCTAGCCGATGGCGTAAAACTCAGCGCTTAATGGGAGGCAACCTGTCATTTTTGAAAAACCTGAAACCTTTCTTGATATTCCTATGCTGAATTCATATTACACTTTAGGGTTCATCCATTAGAACAGCCGACCCCACCTCAGGTACCTGTACCCGAGCATGAAATCATCTGCAACAGTCACCTCGAACTGTTCGCCCACCCAGAACCTATTCTAATGAATGATCTATGCTAAACTTGAACCCGCCTAATTTACAATGGGGACATTGCAAATCGTAGGCATGGGGGGGTATGAAAGTGCAAAATGCCATGAAAATCATCTCACAAGAAAAGGTCCATCAAAAAAAAATCACATATCCCAAAAATACCAAAAAAAAGAAAAATTCTTGAAAAAAAACAAAAAAATTCTGAGGGGTGAGAAAAATTTTGAGGCCATACAAATCTTGAGGAGAAAAAGGGGAGAAGTGAAAAAAGTAAAAAAGGAGCACAAGTTGAAAAGAAAAGAGATAGTCATTAGTAAGAAATTGAGGGATTAACTGAGTTCTAGACCATATCAAGAAAAAGTAAATGAAAGGAAAAAAGTGCTAATGAAACACAGAAGAGATTAATAGGAACACTAATCTTAGGCCTCTTGGGCTATACTCTTAGGCTTAAAAATTTATGTATCCGCTAAGAGCTGGATAGTCCTCAAGAGGTTGGGGAAAATGCGAAGCTTAAGTATTTGGTCTAAGGTTTAGGGAGTATTCGGCCTATTTAACTGGCCTCTGGTTTGCGGGACTTGGTAACCTAAGCACCCCAATCAACACACAGTCTTGTTCAGTGTGCATAAGTATCAAAATCATGCAAATCATTTAAATTGTTCTAAAAAAGTAGCCTATATTAGGAGTGGCCGATCAACACAAGATGATTTGGATGAGTTCTTGGTGTGGAGAGGTGGGAAATTCCCCTCGAAGATGTGCAATAACATATATGTAATATCCTGCTTGGAGGAGGTGAGATATGCATGACGTAATATAAAGTGCGGAATTAAAAAAGATAATTTCACAAAAATGAGCAATCTTACAATAGGCACAAGTATTTTTAGCTGGAAACCCAAGCCGAGTGAAAACCACCACCTAACCCTCTTGAGTTAGGATTTCCCGATCGACCTAGTTGGTCAAATCCACTAAACCCAGTCACTTAAATAAGGGTGACTGAACCTCAATTACAACCACACTACTTAGACCGAGAGTAGTATTCCTCAGCACCCCTTTTCTTCATAAGAAGGAATTTGTCTCACGAAGGAGACGGGAATTCGCAAAGCAAATACCCAACCAAAGACAATATAAAGTAGAACAATCCTATAGAGCCTTAAATATTTAAACCTAGCTTCTATAGGAGTTAGGAAACTTCCCTTTAGTGGAAGTGCATCGATGTGACGACGCGGGTGTGTGGACCAGGCGACGGCACTTTGCTGCTCTCGTAGTCACAGAGGGAGAGCGGGTGCACAAAGGGATGAATTTCTCTAGATATGAACAAATGCTTGGAGAGCTAGAGCTTGAACTACTTGATCTTCTAATTCTTTTAGACACAAGTGAGTGGAAATATTCTAGCAAGGGTGTGTCTTGTGTGTATCTTCAAGCCAAGGGGTCCTCCTCTATTTATAGAGGCCCTAGGAAGGCTTTGGAAGGCCTTGGAAGGCTTCCATAATCATTGGGTGCAAGGTCCAAGAGAATCAGGCTAAAGTCAAAATTAATCGTGATTCTGACTCGGTCATCAGATGTCTGGTCCTGGCATCAGATGTCTAGAAAACCCGTTTAAGACGTCCGGGAACTAAGTCAGACGTCTGATTTTAGGTGGGTTTCCTTCTTGACTTGAATCAGATCTAAGCAGGGTTCAAGTGTATGTCCATCAAATGACACACAGGACGTCTATCATAAGGTATGGACATCTGGAAACCTATTTTTCTATGGAAATGGATTCCCAAGGGAGTACAACGGCTAGAAAATCTCTTGAGAAGAGATTCTGGGTCAGCCGAGGCAAAACGGTCATGTATCAGACGTCTGGGATCACTTACGGACATCTGATAGCGTCTGATATAATCTAACGGTTAGATTCCTCAATGTCTGTGTGGGCAGCCAACGTTCCACTAATTGGACGTTTGGCAAAGACATTAGACGTCTCCTAAGACGTCTGGACTAAGGTCTGGACGTCTAATCTCATCAGGCAGAACTAACTAAGTCCAGCCTAAATAATCGGACATCTAAGTCAAAAATCAGATGTCGTAAAAGTTTTTATCAGATGTTTGAAATCCAAATTAGACGTCTGAATAGAATGTCTGAATCCTATTTTGGTTTTCTAAGTTCTCTATAGAAAACCTAAGTATCCTAGGATAGTGCAGGTGTTCTTAGGACTACATTAGGGGTTCTTTGATGCTCTTTAACATAAGATCTATGACAAAAATAAAGAGCACAACAATGAAACAACAATACATAGAACATGATAAAATGAAATCTATCCTATTCTTCATCTCCTTCCTTCTTCAAGCTTTTGCTCGTTGTGAAGCTCCTCCTCCTCTGCCAAGCTCCTCCAATCTGCCATGGATGCAAGCTCAAACTTCCATCTAAACACTTGTCTCTATTTGCAATTTGACCTGAAAACTATAACTCAAATGCAAATGTTAAAAGACACACATTTTGTGATCATCAAAATAAACGATCATGGTTCTCTAGCACCAACAATATCGTCTCCTCAGTACTTGTCTCCTAGGATATTTACATATCCTACTAGGGGCATGTAAGCACCCTGCGCTGGTTCAGATGCCATGGGTGGCATTATCATGAAATGTCGATTGCCAGGATCTAGATTTAGCTACAGAATTCCATGGGAGGGATTATCTTGTAAGCTAGGGTTCTGCGGGTTGCCATGGGTGGTGCTCTGCCAAAGCATCAATTGTTAGGGACCCTTCAAGGGTTAATGATGGGGACTAGGAATCTGATACAAACCATGTTGTGAAGCCAATCTGAAGCTAGAAAAAAAAAGAAAAAGAGAGAGAAAACTCTCCAAACAAAGAAAATTCCTCTATCTCTCTCTCTTATAAAAAATGCACTACAAACTGAACCGAGGGTAAAATATGTTACAAGCATGGGTGCTTTAACCGCAGAGTCCATTGAACCTTAGGATAGTTCGAGTGGGCCTTAAAAACCTTCGTGGTAGACTAAGGCTAGAGCTAGTCAGGTCCGGATCATGGTTGGTACTTGAGTACCTCTAGGCCTACTATTGGCATTCTAACCTAATCTACAGAAAAAAAGCACACATCACAGTTTTTGAACATCATAGGAACTCATGGTCTAGAATCAAAGTTAAAACCTTAAAATTTTGCTAAAGGACTAGCAAAAGCTAGGCATGGGGGTATGATGGGAACATCATCATGAGCCCTAACTAGCTCATTTGACCCAATGAAGAGAATAAAAGTTCCTACATAACCAATTGGAGGTCATAATTCACTGAATAACATTTCTGAGAGAAAAGCAAGAAACAAGGGGTAAAACTGTAATTTTACCATTGCAGTACAACAATAGGTTTTTTCAAGGGATAAACACAGGTCAAAAGGTCCTAATAAGATAAAAGGTGGGTTGGATTTGACAGAAAAGGGTTTGTATGTACTGTATGAATTAAATGAGTTCTTGAAACCCTAAAATAGGCCTACTTAATTAATCAAGGTTCTGGTCAGGATAAAATTCACCTAAACCCTCTAAAAGTTATAGAAAAATATCCTCTAGGCTTTAGAACCTTTAAGTTAGCCATTGGAACCCATCTTGACCTAGAATGGGGTCTCAGACAAATATTTGCCTTAAATTGGTTTTTGCATAAATTGCTTAGTCAAACATTGCCAAACCCAAAATCCAACTTCGCCATTAGATTTCTTAGGTCCAAATTAGGCTTGTACCAAAATTTGTACCTAAGGGGAACTCATCTTGACCCACTTTGCAAATAGGTTTAGTCTGATTACATTTGTACCCCTATCTTTCAAAAACCTTTGCAAAAGACCCCCTATCTTCTTCACCATTCTCACAATTAGGTCCCTCCACCATTATAGTGGAGGAATCCTACTTCAATGAGGTTTAGAAGGTGGTTTCTCCCTGATTTCTCAGAGAATCCCCTTCAAAATTGGAAGGGAGATTCTCTGAGAAAATCCCTCCAATGTGAACCCAGTTTGATGCCCAAATTGTTTCCCAATCTCTCATGCGAATGCATGAGAGATTTGAGTCGCCTTTGAAGTTGCCATCTCCGGTCCCCTCCAGGGATCTATTTAAGGAGCCCCATATCCAACCGACTCCTCTAAGCTTGAAATAGACTGGAAACCCCCTTAATTTCTTCCCTCCTCCTCTGGCCGATTCGCTCATCAAGCTTCGGCGACCTTCCCTGATCTCCTTCATCACCTGACCACAATACCAGTTGCAGGTTCCTCCTCCTCATGTTCGTCCATGTCATGCAGCACCCACCGACGCCCTTGTCTCCCATTCATCCTCGCTAACCGTCCCTCTCGGAGCGCCTTCGTCTCCAACATCGGTAGTACGCGCTAAACGCCATCCTCGCCTTCCCTTCGTCCACTATCACCCTAGATAAGTCCCTTTCACCTTCTACTTCCTTTCCCCCTCTTTATTTCCCTAAAATTACTACTTCCGCACTCCACCACCATCATCTCCTTCACCTCTGGCCACCACCTCCGACGAGACCACTCCACCACCACAGACCATCCTACACCTCGCTGACATGTCCATCAGCATCCCCTCATTCCACTCAACATTTCCGCTCACTCATACCACCACTCCACTCACCCAAACACACCCTCAAACACACCCACAAACGCACATAGTGTGCCCTAGGCATGCTCGCATAGGAGTCCCCACGACACGCCGACCACTGCTGCACATTCGCAGTGCCTCGTCAAAGCTTCCTGAGCAATTTAATGTGGTCGTGAGGCCATCTTCGTGATTTCGGGTAGTAGGTGTCATTCACCATTAGTGCAAAGCTTGAAGCTTGCTTGCAGTCACTCCGAGCTTCGCCAGCTCCAGGCTCGTGTCCCAGATTGCACGAAGCACCCTCATGCACAACTCTAGGCATTCAATTCCAGTCAAGGGCAGTAGCAGCTACTACAATTGGAGGAACACTTTTGCCGTAGGCGTGCATGAAGAAAGGTTGACAGATAGTCCCACTTCGGAATTGGAAGAGCGGTCATGTGCACATAAATTGAATTCTTGCTAGTAGCTTATCGCCTCCGAATCACGGGGTGAGGTCCCTCTCACCTGAACAGAACCAGCCTCGTCCGCGCTCACGCCCTGAGGAGTTGGTCTTGACCCGACTCGACTGCACTCCTTGCCCACCACCACATGCCGGTGGGCCTGGTCCCGGGTATGTACTCGACCCGATTTTCTGATAATGTGTGGCTCTAGGATAGAAGAACCTATAGGAGAAAAGAGAGGAGAGTGCGCACGGGTAGGGGTAGGTTTTGCTACGGGCAGAAGAGGAGGAGAAGTGGAGCTAAAGAAGAGGAAGGAGAAGACAAGGATGCAGAGAACCTAAGGCAGAGAAAGAAAGAGAAGGAATAAGCTGAAGGCAAAAAGATAGCAAGGTAAAGGAAGCAAGAAGGCAGCCGATAGAGAAAGAAAAAGAAAGAACGAGTAGAAGTAGAAGGAGGAAGAAAGGAGGAGAAGGCAGAGAAAGCCAAAGACAAAGAGAAAGAAGAAGAGCCGTAGAAGCTGAAGGCAGAGAAAGGTGTCAAAAGAGCACTGTAGCATCATCAATTCATGTCATCTAATTTTTTATTCATATTCATATACATTGAGTTCTTGAGTATATTGTGATCTACATTGGCAATTACTCCTATAATTTTGCACTGTGATATTGATATTATTGCATATTCCTTTAATTGTGATCTTGATTTCGAAATACCAATTTGCTCCTTGTGTTTGGCCTCGGACTTTAAATTCGAGTAATAAAATTGTATTTGTTTTGAATGCTCTTTCGGTTATATTACAGCCCGGCATTCTTAAAACACCGATTTAGTGATCACAAACAATGAGTCACTTAAAACGAGGGTGACTCGACTTCAATACAACCACACTGCAAGTACGAGGGTAGCGTTCCTCAAACCCCTGCTCTTCATGAGAAAGATTTTGTCCCTCGATGGAGATGGGAATTCACAACACGAATATCCAACCAATAAACAAAGTAAAATACAAAACAAACCTATAGAGCCAAAAAGTATATAAATGAAACTAGTTACTATAGGTAAAGGATCTTCCTTAGGTGGAAGTGCATCGGCTTGACGTAGATGTGTGAATCACTCGGTGGCACATCGTCGCTCTCGTAACTATGGAGGGAGAGTGGGTGTGCAACAATGATGAAGCTCTCTTGAAGTGGAACTAAAGCTTGGAGTGCTAGGGCTTCTTCTCAAGATCAAATGGACACAAAAGATGTGGAACTGTGTTGCTTGGTGTATGTTTGCAAGGCAAGGGTACTCCTCCATTTTTAAAGGGCCTAGGAAGTCTTTGGAAGGCCTTGGAAGGCTTCCATAGCCATCGGGAATTATCCTAAGGCTGAATAGGCCAAAATCAGAATCATTAATGATTCTGATAGGGTCATCAGTTGTATGCGAAAAAGATCAGATGCATGGAAGTCACTCTTAAGAGATCTGGGAGCTAAGTCAGATGTCTAATTCTAGACAGGTTCCCTTACTAACTTTGTTTAGACCTAAATAGGGTTCTAGTGTAAAACCATCAGACGACATACAGGACGTCTAACACTAGGTCTAGACGTCTAGAAACCTAATTTTGTGTAGGAATGGATTCCCAAAAATCTAAATGGCCATAATTCACAACATAAGTGATTTCGACTCAATCGAGACTCAACGGTCACATATCAGACGTCTAGGGTCCTCTACGGACATCTGATATAAGCCTGCTGGTCATTTCCCTCAACAGTTACTTTGTTAGCCAACGTTCCACTAGTTGGATGTCTAGCACAACCATCAGACATCTTCTAAGACATCTGGACTAAGTTCTGGATGTCTGATTTCAACAGAGAAAACCTACAAAGTCCAGCCTAAGTTATTGGACATCAGAGTCAATAGTCAGACCTCTTAAAAGTCAAGATCTGATGTCTGATTTCCGGATTGGACGTCTGATCAGCTTGTCCAAAACCTATCTTGGTTTTCTAAGTTCTCTAAGAAAATCTAAGTATCCTAAGGTCTAGCAGGGGTTCCTAAGACTACTTTGAGGGTAATTTGAGGCTCTCTAACATGCTACTAAGAATGAAAATAAAGAGCAACAAAAGAACAAATAACAAAGTGCAATGAACAAGAAAGGAAATCTATCCTATTTTTCATCTCCTTCCTTCTTCAAGCTTTCACTCCTCATGAAGTTCCTTCTCCTCCATTAAGCTCCTCCAATCCACCATGGATGCGAGCTCGAACTCCATCTCAACACTTATCTCCATTTACAATTTGACCTGAAAACTAAGACTCGAAAGCAAATGTTAAATAACAAGTGTTTTGTTATCATCAAATAAAGGAACATGATGCCCTAGCAACAACATAAAGAAGAAAGGCTTTGAGAGCCTTGTGCACTTCAAGCCATTGATGAACACACATAAATTCATGATAAATTGCTTATTTATGACAGTTCCTAGGCTTAGCATTGCATATCATGTTATAAATATTGCATAGCATCCATTGCATGGCATTTAGGATAGTTGTATGTTTTGTATATTAATTCCTTCATTTTATATGGCCAGGGGGGCAATGCAGCATCCTTACGGATTTTGGATGGAAAATCCGACCATACAGATGGATCTGGAGCGATGATTGCAGTTCAGCATTACAGGAATCACCTCGATCTGAGCACTGTGGCACCCTCTACAAGAAGAAGATGGACAGCCCAGATGGTGCCATGTGGCACCATCTAGGCCACCCAACACTACCCAATTTCTTCTTCATCTGTGCCCTTGAATCCTAGCCATTGGACCAAGATCCAACGGCTGGGAAGTGTTCGCACCAAGCTACTCCTCGCGACACAAGGGAAGGTCTAGCACAACGGTTAAAGCACTGGTTTGCAAGGGAGGGGTGCAGGTTTGAATCCCCACAGCCCCCCTCAATTCGCAATTTGGCCGGGTGCATGGCAGCAGTAGCGGCAGCACGTGCAAAGGGCTAGTGCATGGCAGCGCGCACGTGCATGCGCACACCAGTGCATGGCAGTGCGCACACAAGAGGGCGCATGCGATCAGAGCACGTGGTAAATGGGGTAGCGTAGTGCAGGTGCAAGCATGGTTGGGGCCAGCTTTCAGCGACAGCTTGGCTGACCTACAGCGACACTTACAGTCGTTGCTATTTCACTACTAGCCAGCAGAGCCAGCTAAGGGTGTGAGCGAATGTGAGCTGTCTACAGCAATGTTTCCAACGACAGTCTGGAGATCGCTATAGGTCCTTTATCCATTTTTAACCTCTTCTCCTCCACTATAAAAGGACCTATACCCCCTCCCTTCCTAGTCATCTCTACCTACTCTACTCCCACCTACTCCCAAGCTCTACCAATGCTCCATTAGAGCTTGTTCTCAAGCTCCCATGGCGCCTATTAGTGTAGCTAACCTCTGCTCCACCAAATAGGTCACCTCTTTTCCCATCTCCTTTCATAGGTCGCCTTGGAGCCGTCCTCCCACCTCCATTCCAGTAGCGGATCAACTCCGTCTTCTCACCTCCATTTCGGAGCTACGTCAAAGCTTTCCTCAACCCGACATCCTCCTGCATCTCACCTTCGTCGTCCCATTCCTCACCTCCTTCGTCCAAGCTTCCGCTACGTGCCGTCGTCTCGCCGAACAGACGATTCAGGAGATTTCCTCTCACCTCCCTCTCTTTTTATGCTTTCATAGTTCATTATAATTGACATTCAATTGATATATATATCATATTTGTTCCATTTCTATCTTGTGATTCATTCTACTTGTCTTTTATTTCAAAAACACAAAAAAATATCAAAACCCTAAAATACCAAAAAGAAAGGAATTGAAGCACGGTTTTCAACTAAACTAAACGTCACCTGACTTGGGACTCCCTTGGAGTTTCTGTATAAATTTTATCTAATTGACGTGTTTTGCAACTATGACGATGGGTTACTTGTAACCTCAATTTCTAACACGTGAAACTCGCCCGACCATTTTGGCACAGTTGCCGGGGAGGCAACAGAATTTACTTTAGCGTTTATTGCATTTCTTTGCATTTACATAGCACAACCCTACTTGTCTTTGATCTACTGTCTTGTAGGTACCTTAGCATAGAGATCCAAGTGTGGTAGATCAGAGTAAAGTGTGAGTAGAGTACATTGTAAGTGTCCCCCACATTCTCCCCCACTAGTTCATTTTGCCACAGTCATAACCAACACTTAATCTACTTAGGTGTTTGCATAAACCCTAGGATAGACTTTGTTTGTCTTTGTTGAATGTACGAATTGCTATGCTAACGTGTTTGGTTTTAAAACCTTGTAGTTGTAGCTTGAAAGCGAAGAATTCGTGTTGAACAAATAAAATTTATATTGAAATTGAAATTCCAGGTCGAACACAGGGAGGCTACGTCGATCTATATTCACAATTATATTTTTCTTAGAATTTTTCTTGAAAAGTGAGGTGATGTAATTACAATGAAGCTATTACAACAATTAGACTAAAATGGAGAGAGAGAGAGAACATGCATTCAATATTTCAAAATGTTTATATAATAAAATCAAATAAGGATTACACTAGAAAGCGGGAAATCAGCTACACTAGAAAGCAGGAAAATTCTACACTAGAAAGCTGTAAAGAAGAATGGGACAGAGAAGTTATCCTCCTCGACGATCGCTTGGAGGACGAGCCGGACGGGACGGCGACTGGATGAAGGAGAACAGAGCAGGACGAAGGAGGACGAAGTAGAAGAATGGGAACGGGGCAGCACATCGTCGTCGTTGCGAGATCCACATCCGAACGGGGACGAAAATTTGGACTTTATCTCGCGAGGAGCATCCCGAGTGTGGGACAAGCTTCTCTTGAGCTTTGGAGAGGTAGAGAAGAGAAGGAAGGGATGAGAATTTCGTGTGGAGGGGTTTCCTTTTATAGTTGCAAGGAGTGGGGGAAAATTGGTCATTACATCTTCAAAACATTAAATAAGGTGTCCTTAGTGACGGATAAAATCGTCTCTAAAGCCCCATCATGGGCATAGTGGGCACTGCTCGTGTGCCCGCTAGCTTGTGCGTGCACGTAATGCCTGCGCACGTCCACTGAATCTCAGCCGTTCGATCGTGAGATTGGACAGCTTAAGATGCACCTTCCCGCTCGTCAACGTGCGCTCGCCCGCGTGCGATGCAACATGAGGCACGGGTGTGCGATAGCACGTCGATGCTATTGAGCGCGAGCGGCCATTGGATCGTGATCTGACGGTTGATTGAAGGCACGCCCCCACTCCGAATGACGCTTGCCGTGACTCGAACTCGCACTCGCGCCTAGAGATAAGGTGTTGTATAGCTGTGCTGCCCCGGCCAAATAGTTGCACGAACGTATTCAAGGCGCCGCATCCACAGCCATTGGATCTTGATCCAACAGTGGAGAAGCAGCGCTCTGATTGAAGAAGAGAAGGTGCGACGGTGCTGGGGGCTGGTTGGATAGCTGAGATGGTGCCACGTGGTGCCATCTTGGCCGTCCATCTTCTGGATGTTGTAGATGGTGCCACGAGTGTCAGATTGACTCAATTTTTGCACCGTTAGGCTGCAATCGTTAATCCGAATCCATCCATGCGGTCGGATTTGTCGTTTGAAGTGCGAATTTACACCATCTTGGCCCTTGATCTTCTAGGGTTCCCTAGTCACTATCAGATCCTACAGATGCTTGATTAGGGCAATCTTAGAGTCGTTGAACTCCAATCATCGCCCTGATTACATCTGTATGGTTGGATCTTTGATCCGAGGTCTTGATAAAAAGTTTGCCCTGTCCAAGCACATAAAAGGAGACAATTAACCTCCATTTTATTCAAACTACTCTAAATGCAAGATGATGCATGTTATGCAATATTTATAGCATGCAATGCAATCCTATGCTTAAGAACATGCATAAATAGATATCTTAAGTAGTGTAAATGTGTTTACATCATACCCCCATTCCTATCTTTTACTAGTCCTTAGCAAAAACTGTATGTTATTTATAAAAGAATCAGGTTGGATTATTTGGGCATAAGTTATTTTCCATCATTAAGAAATTATCTACTTAGGATTTGAACTTTCAAAGACACAATAGTGCCCGAGTATCTGCCAAAATACAGATTGCCTCAAGCCCTCACCTTATTCAAAGAAAAATTTCTTTTTCACTTTCTCCTCTTTTCTAATTTTTTTGAATTTTCAAGTTTAGGGTTAAAGAGTGGCTTTCAATAGCCATTTAACTCACCCAAGATTTGATGAGAACTCTAAGTTCTAAGCATCTTATTGTGAATGTGATAGACTCATTGATCGGCAATTAAAACGAACTTCGTATTTCTACGTCTCTAGGTGACCTAAAAAGAATTCTACCTAAAGGTGTATCTTTACAATTGGTAGCCTTCTCCCTACTTTTATTTTTTTTTTACGGGGTCAACACAAGGGTGAATCCAGTGTATATCTCCCCGATTTATTCTACTTCTCCGCTTCTTCCTAAGTGTTTTGGGAATTTTCAGTGCATTTATTGAGCTGGGTTCTGGACAACCGGTCGATGAGCTGTTACCATCGACAACTTGCCAGCCATAATCGTGCGGGAAGTGTGGTTTATTTCTTTTTTTCTTTTCTCCTTTTTTTTGATTTTTTTTTTCTTTTTTCTTTTAAGTAGGTGGCTTCCCTGGTCTAAGATTTACCTAAAGGCAGCAAAAAGAGAAAGGTCCAGTGACTAGGCTCTGGACAACCTACCTATGGGCTATTACCCATGATAACTTGCCAGCCATATCACCCTAGAAGGTTCATTAGCTACCCAATTTCTGTTAGAATTGTCGAACAACGAGCCAGTGCAAAGAAAGTGTGCAAATGCTTAAAACTCAAAAATTCCCTCAAATCAGAGGGTTGGTTGATAAGTCATGTACTTATCACCCAAACTTATTTATTCCAATTACGATAGAATTAATATGGCGAGGACTCGAAAGACAAATCCACATTTTAGTGGATACACAGGCTAATTAAGTCCAAAGACCTGAAGGGTCTTTATGTTCAGATCCTAATGTAAAGTTTCCTAAGATTGAAAAGTCCTAATGTCCAACTAATCCTTCCTAATTTGGATTTTTTTAATGTATAAATAAGAAGAGAAAAATAATTTACATGAATTTCACAAAGCTGACCAAATGATTCAAAAATGAATCCACCCCCCCATGCCTAGCTGATGTAATGTCCTCATTGAAAAAGAGACATGAAAGAAAGGGTAGAATATGAAAGATGTCATCTGAATATAAAGCTTGTATCAGCCTTGTGTCATATGTACAACTGCTGAGTTTAATGCCGTCAGCTAGGCAAAGTCCAACCAAAGAAGTCACAGAATGGCTAGAGCAACTATGTCTGAGACGGGTTCTGGAATAATACAATCAATAACAGGCTTCAGACGTTGACCATTGACTTTAAATGTGTTACCCATCTTTGGGTCAGAAATCTTAATGGCTCCATTTGGAAAAATCTGGTCAATTATGAATGGGCCATTCCATTTAGATCTAAGTTTGCCAGGAAAGAGCCTAAGTTTAGAATCGAATAACCAGACCTTCTGGTTTGACTCAAAGCTCTTACGGGAAATCAGTTGATCATGTAGAGCTTTGGTCCGAGCCTTATAGATCTTGGCATTCTCATAAGCATCATTTTTGAGCTCCTCCAACTCAGATAGTTGGACTTTCCTGGTCTTCCTAGCTAAATTCAGATCTAAGTTGTATTATTTGATTGCCCAGAATGCCCTATGTTCAATATCTACGGGTAGATGGCATGCCTTTCCATACACTAAACGGAATGGAGACATGCCGATGGGCATTTTATACGTCGTACGGTAGGCCCAAAGAGCATCCTCAAGCTTTTGAGTCCAATCCTTGTGATTTGGCCTAACCGTTTTCTGCAAAATGTTCTTGATCTCTCGATTGGAGATCTCGGCTTGTCCATTCATCTGGGGATGGTAAGGTATGGAAATTCAGTGATTAACCCCATATTTGGCCAATAAATTCTGGAATTGGGCATTAGTAAAATGAGTGCCACCAGCACTGATGATAGCCCTCGGAATCCCGAACCTACTAAAGATATTTTTCATGACAAAATCGATGACCACCTTGTGGTCATTGGTTCGGGTGGGAATCGCCTCAATCCATTTGGACACATAATCAACAGCAACAAGAATGTACTGATGTCCAAATGAAGGGATAAAGGGTCCCATAAAATCGATGCCCCAAACATCAAAAATTTTGATGGGAAGAATAGGGTTTAGGGGCATCATATCTCTCTTAGTTATGCTCCCGAGTGCCTGACATCGAGAACATGACCTTGAGAAATCCTGGGCATCCTTGAATAAAGATGGTCAATAGAAGCCAGATTGTAAGATTTTTGCAGCCATCTCTTTCCCAGAGAAATGTCCACCACACCCAGATACATGGCAGAACTCGAGTATACTGTTGAATTCATTCTCTGGTATAGATCGACGAATAATCTGATCAAAGCTGATGCGATACAGTTTAGGGTCCTCCCAGAAGTAGTATTTGGCCTCAGATTTGAGTCTATCCCGTTGTTGCTTGGTCCAATCCTGGGGGATTGGACCAATGGCCAAATAATTAACAATGTCAGCAAACCATGGGGTGTGGACACCTAAAACTATGAGAATAGTTTCATTCAGAAAAGTGTCAGCAATCGGAATGTCCGGACGAGAGGAATCACCTAGGAGTCTTGACAAATGATCCGCTACCACATTTTGTACCCTGATTTTATCCTTGATTTCAAGATCAAATTCTTGATGCAGAAGAATCTAACGAATAAGGTGGGGTTTAGCATCCTTTTTGGCCAAGAGATGTCTCAAAGCCAAGTGGTCGGTATAGATGATAACATGAGACCCTAAGAGATAAGCCCTGAATTTTTCCAAAGCGAACACTACAGCTAGTAATTCCTTTTCAGTAATAGTGTAATTCCTCTAGGCTTCATCCAGAGTTTTACTAGCGTAGTAGATGATAGAGGGATTTCTATCAATTTTCTAACCCAGGACAACCCCGACTACGTAATCAGAGGCATCGGTCATGATCTCAAAATGGGCTGTCCAAATTGGTGGTTGAAAAACTGGAGCACAGGTGACTTCCCTTTTCAGGAAATCAAATGCCTTTCGGCATGATTCGTCAAAAACAAACGGTGTTTCTTTGGCAAGAAGATTCCTCAAAGGACGAGCAACCTTCGAGAAATCCTTGATGAATCTTCGATAAAATCCCAATGTCCAAGAAATGATCGGATTTGTTTAATAGATGTGGGAGGAGGAAATCTAGAGATAGCATCAACCTTAGCTTTATCCACTTCATTTCCCCGTTCAGAGATTACATGACCCAAAACGATGCCTTTTTGTGTCATGAAATGACTCTTTTCCCAGCTAAGGACCAATCGTGTTTTGATACATCGCTTAAGAATCATCTCCAGATTAGCCAAACAAGAGTCAAATGATTCTCCGAAAATAGAGAAATCATCCATGAAGACTTCCATAAACTCTCCCACCATGTCAGAAAATATGGCTAGCATACACCTTTGAAAAGTCGCAGGTGCATTGCATAACCCGAAAGGCATCCTACGAAAAGCAAAGGTTCCGTAGGGATAGGTGAAAGTAGTTTTTTCCTGATCCTCGTAATGGATAGGAACTTGGTTGTATCCCGAGTAGCCATCAAGGAAACAGAAGTACTTCTGCCCGGCTAATTTTTCCAAGATTTGATCGATGAATGGCAAGGGAAAATGATCCTTTTTAGTGGCGGTGTTCAGCTTCCTATAATCAATACAAACCCTCCATGAGGAAGCTGCATGAGTTGTGACAGATTATCCTCTCTTGTTAGTCACAACGGTAATCCCGGCTTTCTTCGGAATAATCTATACGAGACTTACCCAGGGACTACTAGAGATTGGATAGATAATTCCTACATTGAGCCACTTGATGATTTCCTTTTTGACCACTTCTCGTATATTTGGATTCAATCTCCTCTGCATCTGGCGAGAAGCACGGGATCCATCTTCCAAGAATATTCTATGATTACTGTAAGATGGCTCAATCCCCCTGAGGTCATGAATGGTCCAACCAATTGCCTCCTTATGTTCCTTCAAGATCTTGATCAATTTAATCTCTTGCTCCTTTGTCAATTTAGCACTGATAATCATAGGGAGCGTCTTCTGAGGTCCTAAAAATTGATATTTCAAATTCTCAGGCAATGGTTTCAATTCAAGCAGGGGCGGGTTGATGATTGATGGTAAGGTAGATGCTGAAGATTCAACAAGAGGAAGACGTTGTGAGTGAACAAAATCAATAACCTCTTCCGAAGATGTCAGGTCAGCCGTAGAGGGTTGCAGGTCAAATTCATCATCCAAAGAGGAACTTTCGATTGAGGAAACCATCAAACAAGTTTCAATGTTATCATTATCCTCATGAAGGTCCTCAATAAATCCACAATCCTCAAATTTGTTGATTGCCTTAAAAATATCCAATTTCATTCGTTGGTCCCCGAAGGCAATTTCCATGCTACTGTTTTCACAATTAATGTTGGCCTTAGTGATAGCTAGGAACGGACGCCTCAGAATGATGGGCGTATTTCTTAGATTATCAGGTACATCCATGTCAAGGACAAGGAAATCTACAGGAAAATAGAAATCCTTGACCTTAGCTATAACATCTTCAATAACGCCTCGTGGGTTTGTGACCGAGCAATCCACTAACTGTAGCGTTACTGAAGTTGGCCAAAGTTCACCTAACCCAAACTTCTCTTAAAGAGAAGTTGGAATTAGGTTGACGGATGCACCCAGATCCAAAAGTGCTCTATCAAATGTGTAATCTCCGATAACACAAGAAATCAATGGGGCACCAGGATCTCTCTTTTTCTGAGGAAGGTAGTGCAAGATAACAGAACTAGCCTGCTCGGAGAGTACCACCTTCCTCGGAACAGATTCTCTCGTCTTACACTTTTGTGTACATAATTCCTTTAAAAATCTTGCGTAAGCCGGTATGTGCTTGATAGCATCAAGGAGCGGGATATTGATCTCAACATTCTTAAATAGATTCAGAAGCTCCTCATTGCTATCCACAGACTTCTTCTTCGATTTGGTTAAGGCTTCAGGAAAAGGAATATGAGTCAGATCTTTGGAATTAGGTTCCTGAGCCTTGATTTCTCCTTCCGGATTCTCCTCTCTCTCCTTAGGTTCTTCAGGATTCAAAAGATCAGAATAGTGTGGTTGTGGATCCTGAGTCTGCTTACCACTCCTCAAAGTGACAGAATTTGCAGATGCATAAGAATTTAGGTCTTGGGGAGGGTTAGGAAAGATTGGAGGGGCTTGATTAACCATGAATTGTTGATTTGTAGAAGAAGAAGAAGAGGACGAGGAACCCTGCTCAACCACCTGAGTATGTGCGTGTGGGTCCCTCTGATTTCCATACCCATGGGCTTGGTTGCCTAAATTCATAATATTTCACTGGTTGGGTACGTGTTGGGATGGTAGAGATCTGGGTTGACGAGAGTTAGCATTGTGCTCAGACTGCAAGTTGTCCAGCAAAGTTTTCATTTGCTGCATGAGCTGGAGCATGGATCCTTGCATCTCTACCATTTGACTGTTCAAATCAGCCTACCCTGCAGGTTGATGGGCATTCCAAGATGGCTGATTGACTTGATTCGGAGGCAACTGAGTATATACTTGACCCTGACCCATTGGTCATTGCGGAGCATAGTTGCCGGGTTGGAATTGGGTCAGTTGCCCCAGATTTTTCCAAGAGAAGTTAGGGTGGTTTCTCCAACCTGGATTATAGGCATTCGAGTAGGGGTTGGATCTAACATTCTCTTGTACAACACATACATCCTCATAGGGTGAGGATGGAGAGAAATAAAGAGAAGGATCAGGAAAACTGGGATCAAAGGCCCCAGTTTGGAACCCGTGGGGTTCCAAAAAATGCTGACTCACAGGTTTAGCTGCATCGAGTTTATTCATGAACTCTCGTCCAGAAGGAGCTCCTGAGGAATGGAATCCCGAATTTTGGGATTGAGTGGATCGAGAGTTATTGCCAGCCATGCACTCTTCCATTCTCTTAGCAACCAAGACCACCTTATCAAGTTTGTTACAAATCAATTCCATATCAAATGAATGAGAGTCATGAACTTCATTGACATTTGATCTGGGCTGCTGGGACCGGTTAAAAGTATCCATGGAGGCATGATTAATTAAATTCTCACTCATTTCCTCAAATAAATCATATGCACTATCTACATCTTTATTGAGGAAATTGCCTCCGCAAGAAGCATCTACATGATTTCTAAGTTTTTCAGTCAACCCATGATAGAAGATCTGCACGAGTTGCCATTTCAGCACCTCGTGGTGTGGACACCTCCGCAATAAGTCCTGGAATCGCTCCCAGGCCACATGAAACTGCTCCCTTGGCCACTGGGTAAAGGTAGTGATTGCCCGTCTCAAAGCATTGGTACGTCCGACTGGGAAGAATTTCTTCAGAAAGGTCGATTTCAACTCATTCCAAGTTGTAATTGGTCTTCCTATTGTCCTATACATATGCACAACCTTATCCCCAAGAGATTGGCGGAAGAGCCTCATGATCATTTGCTCCTCGTTTACGTTTTGTGCCTTGGTAGTCTGGACCAAAGTGGTCAAGTCCTCCAAGTGTTGAAATGGATCTTCGGAGCCAAGTCCATGATAATGTTTAATCAGGCTTAACACCTAGGGCTTGTTTTCTATGTCATCGGCTGGAATCTGGACACCGAGACGTTCCACATAGTTTGAAGGATCATAAAAATCGTTCAAGGGTTAAGCGTCCTGCACTCTCTGGAACCATTCCTACATTCTCTGCTTTTGTTCCAGCTGCCTTCGAAATTCTTCCTGTGGATTTCCAAGCAAAGGAGGCTGTTGGTCGGCCATGGGATCAATTTGACCAAAATCCAATTTGCGCCTCCTAGAATGCTCTAATGGTCCTTCCAATTGGGAATTCAATGATTGTCTACCTAGCATAAACTAGGAGATGGTCGGAAGGACTGGGGATAGGGACCCTCCAGCACAACAAAACAAGGCTATCCTTAAGTGGGGTAGCATAAGGATCTACTGACTCCCAAAACTTGCCTTAAGACTGTAAATGATTTACTCTACTTGCATCTGTTTAATCCAACCAGTTAGAAGGAGGGACTAGGGAGAAGGTTCTTCCTTCTGGTTTTGCCTCCAGTTCTTAGTGTACCCCCCAGCCGTGGTCATTTGACGCTACTCCCCTAGCTAGACATCAGATTAATTAGTACAAGTAGGTAATAAAAAAATATCTCAGACCAGGCCCTAAAGAGCGAATCAGACCTTAAGGCCAACGTCCACTCAATTTTATTAAGGCCTGGGATTGTGGTGCTTATGGAATGTGATGGGCCCTTAAAATGGGTTGTGCCCTTAATGATTGATTGAGATTTGTGTAAGTGCATGCACAACCAGGGTTTTCAAGCAAGATTATTTGTGATGTGTGAATTTTAATGTTCAAATCTTGCTTAAGTAGCTTTTAGGGTTTCAAATTAGGTGGATTGCAATCAAGTTTCTAGGTAAACTAAGTTGTCAAACATGGGTGAAGATTGTTTTCCTTTGAAATCAGAAATAAAGTGGAGTGCTTGGAGTAGACCTAGATTGAAAACCCTAAAGAAGAGCTACTTGATGAGTTGATTTTAAGTAGAGTGGTGCGGCCCAAACAACTCAAACAATTGGCCACAAATGCACCACTAAGTTAGGCACTCGAAGATGGTTAACCTTGAATGATTTCTACTCTTTTATGTGTTGCATTGTGTGTATCGGTTCCACAGATCAGAACCCGGTTGAGTAGAAACAAATCAATTTGATTAAGTGCCTTGAATATGGGTGTATGTTGTGTGTTTGTTGAAAATTACCCCACAATATTATCTTTTTGTTGTTCTTCTTATAAATGAGGGTGGAATGAATGTGAGTGAGAATCCAAACAACCAAACTATTCCTAGGATTTATGCAAACACCTAGGTTAATTGGAATTTAGATTTAATGTGGCGAATGAAATCAATGGAGGGGGGAAGAATGGGGAGCACTTGATGATTCCCTGATGGAGGTCTCTGCAAAACAATAGACACAAGAGAAAGCAAGTTAGAAAATAATAAAGTGCAAGAAATGCGAAAAGAAGATCAAAAATCATTGCCTCCCAGGCAACGGCACCAAAATGTTGAATTACGAATTGCTACGCTAACGTGTTTGGTTTTAAAACCTTGTCGTTGTAGCTTAAAAGCAAAGAATTCGTTTTCAACAAATAAACTTTATACCGAAATTGAAATTCCCGGTCGAACATAGGGAGCCTACGTCGATCTATATTCGCAATTATATTTTTTTTAGAATTTTTCTTGAAAAGTGAGGTGATGTAATTACAATGAAGCTATTACAACAATTGGACTAGAAGAGAGAGAGAGAGAGAGAAAACATGCATTCAATATTTCAAAATGTTTATACAATAAAACCAAATAAGGATTACACTAGAAAGCAGGAAATCAGCTACACTAGAACGTAGGAAAATTCTACACTAGAAAGCTGTAAAGAAGAATGGGAGAGAGAAGTTATCCTCCTCGAAGATTGCTTAGAGGACGAGCTGGATGGGACGACGCCTGGACGAAGGAGAACGGAGCAGGATGAAGGTGGACAAAGCTAAAGAACGGGAATAGGGTAGCACGTCATCGTCGTCGCGGGATCCACTTCCAAATAGGGACGAAAATTTGGACTTTATCTCGCGAGGAGCATCCCGGGTATGGGACAAGCTTTCCTTGAGCTTTGGAGAGGTAGAGAAGAGAAGGAAGGGATGAGAATTTCGTGTGGAGGGAGTCTCCCTTTATAGTTGCAAGGAGTGGGGGCAAATTGGTTATTACATCTTTAAAACATTAAATAAGGGGTCTTTAGTGATGGATAAAACTGTCGCTAAAGCCCCATCATGGGCGAAGTGGGCGCTGCGCATGCGCCCGTTTTCTTGCGCACGCACGCAACGCCTACGCACGTCTGCTAAATCTCAGTCATCCAATCGCGAGATCGGACGGCTTAAGATGCACCTTCCCTGCTCCTCAACGTGTGCCCGCCCACATGCGATGTCGCATGAGGCACGGGCGTGCGATAGCGCGTCGGCGCTATTGAGTGCAGGGGGCCGTTGGATCGTGATCTAATGGTTGATTGAAGGCGTGCCCTTGCCCCAAATCCCGCTTGCCGTGACTTGAACTCACCCCCGCGCCTCGCGATTAGGTGTTGGACTACTGTGCTGTGTTGGCCAAATGGTCGTGCGGATGTATTCAAGGTGCCGCATCCATAGCCGTTGGATCTTGATCCAATGGCAGAGAAGCGGTGCTCTGATTGAAGAAGAGAAGGTGCAGCTGTGCTGGGGGCCAGTTGGACTGCTAAGACGGTGCCACGTGGCGCCATCTTGGCCATCCATCTTTTGGATGTTGTAGATGGTGCCATGGGTGTTGGATTGACTCGATTTTTGCGTCGTTAGGCTGCAATCGTCGATCTAAATCCATCCATGGGGTCAGATTTGTCGTTTGAAGTGCAAATTTACACCATATTGGCCCTTGATCTTCTAGGGTTCCCCGATCACTATCAGATGCTACAGATGCCTGATTAGGGTGACTTGGAGTCGTTGAACTCCAATCGTCGCCTTGATAACATCTGTATGGTTAGATCTTTGATCCAAGGCCCTGATAATCCAAGCACATAAAAGGAGATAAGTAACCTCCATTTTATTCAAACTACTCTAAAATCAAGATGATGCCTGTTATGCAATATTTATAGCATGCAATGCAATCATATGCTTAAAAACATGCATAAATAGACATCTTAAGTAGTGTAAATGTGTTTACATCAGTCTGTTTGCCACCTTCACCCATCTCACCCACATCTTATAAAAGAAAAAAAATGAAAAGATATTTTCTGTGGGACAAATCAATTTACACACTCTATACACACACATTTGAGGAACATAATCGGGCTTGATTTTCATCTACTCAACTAGGCTTTCGACCTGTGGACCTGGTACACGAATTCAACACATAAAAGAGTAGAAATCATATTAGGTTAACCACCTTTTTTTGCGCCTTAATCGGTGGTGCATTTGAGCCAATTGAGTGAATTGTTTGGGTCGCACCACCTAATCTAAAAGAGGTTCATTTTCTTGCTACCCCATAGGATTCAATAATTAGGTCAAGCCAGACACTCCATATTTTTCTTGATTTCTAAAGGAAAATACTTGAACATGTGCTTTCAACAACAAACTTGGTTTGCCTCACAAAAGTTTGTTGAAAACACCTAATATTTGAATCCTAAAAGCTATTAAGCAAGATTCAAATCCTAAAACTCACCTCATCATTAATAATCTTGCTTGAAAACCTCTTGGTTGTGCACATTCACACGTTCTCAAACAAATCATTAAGAGCAAAACCCATTAAGGGCCCATCACATTCCAGAGCACCAATTTCCCAAGCCTAACTAAAATCAATTAGACGTTGGCCCTAAGGATTCATTTGCTCATCGGGATCGAGATTGAGATTATTCACGATTAACCTACTTATACTAGTCAATCTGATGTCTAGTGTTCTCACACTTTTGTGCGGGTTTTAAAGAGAATATGACGTTGTAGTATAGCCGACAAAGCGTTCAAACAAATAGAGAATTTTATTACTCGAAAATCAGAGTATCCTAGGTCGAACACAGGGAGCAAATGGAATTTACTCAAAACTGGAATTCAGAGGTATCTAAAAAGATAATTCAGGAAAAAGAGTCAAATTGGACGTCTGATCTTGGGATCAGACGTCTTAAAAGTGTTTTCCCTTTTCCTTTTGATTATTCTTCTTCTTGTTCTGATCTTTGCTTTCTTTCTTCTTTTGCAGACTCTTTTTCTTCTTCGTCTTCTATCTTGGCTTCTCTTCTTCTTTCTCCTTTCTTTCTGCTTTGCTTCTTTTCTTGCGAAGGCTTCTTCTTCCTGTCTTTGTTTCTTTTCTCTTGTTTCTTCTCCTGCGAAGGCTTCTTTCCTTCTCCTTCTCTTCTCTGCCTTGCCTTCCTTCTCCTTTGGTCCTTCTGTTCTTCCTGCCTTTCCTTCTTCCTTCTCGCAGCCAAGTCTTTCTTCCTCAACGTTCAGCCTGTGCCTACACCGAGCAAAACCTACCCCTTTCCCTCTACCTGCGCGTCTCTCCCTCAGCAATTCACTCAAACACGCTCTCCCAGAGCCACACGGGTAAATCGGGTCGGATTCGCACCCGGGACCAGGTGCACCTACAGGTGGTGATGCACGAGGAGTGCATGGGTCTGGGTCGGGTCGGATCCCACCAGATCTGCGAGATGAAACTGCGGACGAGGTGGGCGTGAGGGCAAGTGAGGGACCTCACCCCTGTGCTTTCGGAGGCATTAAGGTTATATCACAAAAATAACTTATAGCATACCCGCGCCTCACGATTCCATGATGTGGGACTAAAGGTTCTGCCCTGATTCCACGCGCGCCCGTAGACCTGCGTGCAATTGCCAAGGCTGCTGGCTTTGCAGCACCCTTTGCTGAGCCAGACCTCTTCGCCCTGCTTGCCCAAACCTGCTACGCCTGGAGCCTGGAGGACTTGACGCCTGGAGCTGTGTTGGAGCTTCTTCAAATGTCGCCAATGGCAGCAGGAGCTGAGATCTTGTCAGACACAAAATGAGCCTCTCGGCTCAATTAGACCAGCTAGGGACCTTTGCCGTAGCAAGGGGAAGGTGGTGAGCCATCATGCTGCAGGCCGTAGGATGGCCTAGGCATGCGTGCCTAGGTCAACCTGTGGCCGGATGTGTGGGGTTGTTCGGGGGGCTACTGTGGAAGTGCGGAGTGGCAGTGGAGGGGTGGAACGTGTTCCTGGTGGTGAGGCGGAGCTTACGAGATGGTCGGCGAGCCGTGTGGAGGGGTGGAATGGTGGGAGCGGCTCGCCGGAGGTCGGTCGGTGATGTGGAAGATGAGGGTGGTCAGCGTCGGTCGAGGGTCGATTAGATGAGATAACAGGGGGAAAAGAGAGAGGGGACTACGGGGAATAGTTCTAACCTAATTGTAGGGACGAAGGAGGACGGAGGGCAGACAGCTGTACCTGCTATCGTCGGAGAAGATGCTGCCCAGTGGGGGAGAACGACGATGATGACGGGGCTGAGGTGGCGTGCGCGGGTACTGCGCCACACGGAGGAGAGTCAGGAAAATAACTCTGCCACTGGTTTTGTGGCAGAGCAAAGAGGGAGGGGAGGGGGGCTCACCAGAGCTTGCTGGGAACTTTGGCCGGGCAGGAGGAGATGAATTGGAGGTGGAAACTCGGCCAAATCAAGCTGAAGATGAGCGGCCGGAGGTGTGGGTTCTTATATAGGCACTGGGCCAGTCGTTCAGGGCATGGAGGGCATGCCATTGCCTCTGATTGCTCGCCGGAGCAGGAAAGAGGTTAAGATACCCAAATCCCTTGTGCGTTCGCACGAGAGATTGGGTTCACACCAGAGGTTGTGATTGGCCTTAAATGGAAGGGAATTCCTCAGAGAATCTCCCTTCCATTTCTGGGAGGGAATCTCTGAGGAATCAGAGAGTAATCTCTCTCTAAACCTCACCGGAGCCTGGTTCTGCCCTAACAATGGCGGAAGGACCTGGTTGCAAAGGTGGCGAGGAACTTAGGGGGCTCTTTGCAATGATATTCAAAAGATAGGGACCAAATTATGATTTTGGTGTACTAAATTGCAAAGTAGGTCAAGATGACCTCCCCTTGGGTCCAAATTTTGGTATAAACCTAATTTGTACCTAACGAATCCAATGGTGAAGTTGGATTTTAGGTTTGACTTCGTTTGTTTGGACATTTTGCGTAAAAGCCCAAATTATGTTACTTGAAGAGCTAGGACCCTAATCCAGGTCAAACTGGGTTCCAAGGGCCAAATTAAGTGTTCCAATCCCTAGAGGATGTTTGTAGAGGGTTTACTTGATTTTTATCCTGATCGGATCCTGGTTAATTTAAGAGGGTCTGTTTTAGGGTAACCAAGTGTCATTTAATTCCTAGATTGCACATAAACCCATTTCTGATTGACTCAACCTACTTTTTATCTCATTTAGATCATTTGACCTATGTTTTGCCTCTGAGAAATCCCATTTATGTACTGCAATGGTAAAATTACAATTTTAACCTTTATTTCATGTTTTCTTCTCAGAGCACTTGTTCCTTCAGTTAAGCCTTCTTCTAGGTTATGTAGGAGCTTTTATCTTCTTTATTGGGTCAAAATGAGCTAGTTATGGCTCATGATGAGGCTCTCATCATCTAGCTAGGGGAGTAGCGTCAAACGACCGTGGCTGGGGGGTACACTAGGAACCGGAGGTGCAACCCAAAGGAAGAACCTTCTCCCTAGTCCCTCCTTCTAACTGGTTGATTACCTGGACATAAGTAGAGTAAATCGTCGATAATCTTAGGATGGATTATGAGAGTCAGTAGACCTTAGGCTACCCCATCTAAGGACAGGCTTGTATTCTTGTGCTGTAGGGTTCCCTCTTTTCCCTGTCCTTTCGACTTCCTTCCAGTGTCTGCTTGGGAGGAGATCATTGAACCCTAGATTGGAAGGACCTTTAGACCATTCTAGGAGGTAGAGGTTGAGCTATAGCCAAGTAGATCCCATGGCTGATCGACAACTACCTCCCCCGCCTCTGAACCAGCAGGAGCTGATTCAGAGGCAGTTGGAAGAATTGCAGTAGATGCAGCAATGGTTCCAATGCATGCATGGTCAGGGCGCTCAGCCCTTGAAGGATTTTTGCGATCCTTCAGACTATGGGGAACATCCTGGCATCATGATTCCTACTAGAGACACGGAAATCAAGCCCCAAGTCTTAAGTTTGATTAAGCATTTCAATGGGCTTGGCTCAGAGGACCCACTCCAACACCTGGAGGATCTGACCACTTTGGTTCAGATCACTAGAGTAAGGAATGTGAACGAAGAGCAAATTATCATGAGGCTTTTCCCCCACTCTCTTAGGGATAAGACCGCACATTGGTACCAGACTATAGGAAGACCGATTGAAACTTGGGTTGCTCTCAAGTCAGCTTTCTTGAAGAAATTCTTCCCTATCAGAAGGACCAATGCCTTGCGACGGGCGATTACCACTTTCGCCCAGCGGCTGGGGGAACCGTTTCATGGTGCCTGGGAGTGATTCTAGGAGTTGGTTGAGCAACTCTACAATCACGTGGACGCCTCCTGCGGAGGCAATTTCCTCAATAGGGATGTAGATAGCGCATACGACCTATTTGAGGAAATGAGTGAGAACTCAATTAATCATGCCTCCATGGATGCATTCAACCGACCCTAACAACCTAGGTCAAGTGCTAATGAGATCTAGGATTCTCATTCATTTGATAAGGAATTAATTTGTAATAAATCGGATAAAATGGACTTGGTTGCTAAGAAAATGGAAGAATGGATGTCTGGGAATTCAGGAAACACTTCTTTACCCACTCAATCCCAGAATTCAGGATTCCATTCCTCACGAGCTCCCACGGGGTGGGAATTCGTGAACCAACTTGATTCGGCTCAACCTGTGAGCCAGGATTTCTCAAAACCATATGGGTTCCAAACTAGGGCCTTTGATCCCAGTTTCTCTGATCCTTCTCTTCATCCTCATTTTATGAGGATGCATATGCAATGCAGGAGAATGTTAGGTCCAACCCGTATTCCAACACTTTTAACTCGGGATGGAGGAACCACTCTAACTTCTCCTGGAAAAATTTGGGGCAACAAACCCAATCTTGACCCAGCAAATATGCATCACAAAACCCTATGGGTCAGGGTCAAGTAAACACCCAGTTGCCCCCGAGACTGGTTAATCAGCCATCTTGGAATGCCCAACAATTCGTGGGGTAGGCTGATTTAAACCAGCAAATGATGGAAATGCAAGGATCCATGCTTTAACTTAAGTAACAAATGAAGACATCCTTGGATAACTTGCAATCAAGGTTAATTGCAAACTCCCGACAACCTGGATCCCTACCATCTCAACCCGTACCCAACCCGCGTAATGTGCAAAATCAGGGCAATAGAGCCCAAGGGTATGGGAATCAAAGGGACCCACATGCACAAGCTTAGGTGGTTGAGCAAGGTCCTTCTTCTTCTTCCTCTGGTTACATGACCAACCAAGGCCCTCCAATCTTCACTAATCCACCTCAAGGCCCAAACCCTTATGCCTTTGCAAACTCTGTCACCTTGAGAAGTGGTAAGCAAACCTAGAACCTTGAATTACCTGCTAGAAGTCAAAACCTGGGGAGCTTGAGAAAGAGAAGGAGGTGGTTGAAGAAGACAATAAGGCCCAGGGACAGAAAATTGAAAATTCCACCCATATCCTGTTCCCTGAGGCTCGATTGAAAACCAAGAAGAAGAAAACTCTAGATAGCAACGAGGAGCTTTTGAATTTATTCAAGAGCGTAGATATCAATATTCTGCTCCTTGATGCTATTAAGCACATCTCGGCTTACGCTAAATTCTTGAAAGAATTGTGTACCCAAAAGCGTAAGCCGAGGAACCCACTCCGAGGAAGGTGATTCTCTCTGAGCAGGCAAGTTCTGTGATCCTGCATCACCTTCCTCAAAAGAAGAAAGATCCAGGTGCCCCCTTGATCTCTTGCATTATTGAGGAATACACATTTGATAGGGCACTATTGGACCTCGGTGCATCCATCAACCTAATCCCAACTTCTATTTATGAGAGGTTTGGATTAGGTGAACTCAAGCCAACCTCAGTAATGCTACAATTAGCGAACCGATTGGTCACCTCACCAAGAGGCGTTATTGAGGATGTAATTGTCAAGGTTAAGGATTTCTTTTTTTCTATAGATTTCCTTGACCTGGACATGGATATACCTAATGATTTGGGGAACACACCCATCATTCTGGGTTATCCGTTCCTAGTTACAACCAAGGCCAACATAAACTATGAAAGTGGCAATATGGAGATCACCTTTGGGGATAAGAAATTAACTCTGGATATTTTTAAGGTGATAAGAGGATTTGAGGATTGTGGATTCATTGAGGAACTCAAGGATCAGGATCTTGAGACGTGTATGACAATCAATGCACTCGAGGACTCCATTAGCTTTAGCAAACCCAACCCACAACCCTCCTCCATGGTAGACCTGCCACATCCTGAAGAGGCTATTGATTTTGTTCATTCACAGCCTCTTCCACTAGATCGTCCTGATGAATCTTCATCAGCATCCTCCCTTCCTTCTATTCTAAACCCACCTCAGCTGGAATTAAAACCATTGCCCAAAAATCTGAAATATGAGTTCTGAGGCCCTCAAAACATGCTCCCTATGATTATTAGTGCTGATTTGACTAAGGAGCAAGATTTGAGGTTTATTAAGGTCCTTAAGAACAATAAGGAGGCAATTGGTTGGACCATCATGACCTTAGGGGGATCGATTATCTTATTGTAATCATCGTATTTTCATGGAAGATGGATCCCATCCTTCTCACGAAATGCAAAGGAGACTAAACTTGAATATGCGAGAAGTGGTCAAGAAGGAGATAATTAAGTGGCTTAATGCTAGGATTATTTACCCAATCTCAGATAGTCCATGGGTTAGCCCCATTCAGATTGTACCCAAGAAGGCAGGAATAACCATTATGACTAATGAGAAAGAGGAAACCTTCACCACTCGTTTAGCTTATGCTTGGAGAGTCTATATTGACTATAGGAAGCTGAACACAGCCACTAAAAAGGATCACTTTCCCTTGCCATTCATCGATCAAATCCTCGAAAGGTTAGCTGGGCAAAAATATTTTTGCTTCCTAGATGGTTATTCGGGATATAGCAAAGCCCCTATCCTTCCCGAAGACCAGGAAAAGACAACTTTCACATGTCCCTACAGAACCTTTGCATTCTGTAGAATGTCGTTTGGGCTTTGCAATGCGCCTGCAACTTTTCAAAGGTGCATGTTGGCCATCTTTTCTAACATGATGGGAGATTGTCTTGAGGTGTTCATGGATGAGTTCTCCATTTTCGGAGATTCTTTTGAGTCTTGCCTGGCTAACCTAGAATTCATCCTTCAGAGATGCATCAAAACACGGCTGGCCCTTAGCTAGAACAAGTGCCACTCTATGACTCAGGAAGGCATCATCCTAGATCACGTGGTCTCTAATCAAGGAATTGAAGTTGATAGAGTTAAGGTGGATGCTATCTCTAGACTTCCTCCACCCACATCCGTAAAACAGATTTGCTCTTTCCTTGGGCATGTGGGTTTTTACAGAAGATTAATTAAGGATTTCTTGAAGGTTGCTCAGCCCTTGAGTAACCTTTTGGCCAAAGATGCGTTGTTCAAGTTTGATGAATCAAGCCGTAAGGCATTTGATTTATTGAAAACGTCAGTCACCTGTGCCCCAATATTGCAAACACGAGTCTAGACAGCCCCATTTGAGATTATGGCTGATGCATCTAATTATGCCGTCGAGGCTGTCTTGGGTCAAAAGATTGAGAAAAAGCCCTCTGTGATTTACTACACTAGCAAAATTCTGGACGAGGCCCAGAGGAACAACACCGTTACTAAAAAAGAATTGCTAGCCGTAGTTTTCGCTTTAGAAAAATTCAGGGCTTATCTGTTAGGTTCTCATGTCATCATCTATATTGACCACTTGGCCTTGAAACACCTCTTGGCTAAAAAGGATGCCAAACCCCAGCTTATTCGCTAGATTCTACTACTTCAAGAGTTCGATCTTGAAATCAGGGATAAAGTCGGGGCACAAAATGTAGTGGCAGATCGCCTCTCAAGAATCCTAATTGATTCTCCTCATCTGGATGTTTCGATCTCTGATACTTTTTGGGATGAAACTATCCATACAGTGTTGGGTATCCAAAACCCCTGGTTTGCGGATATTGTCAATTATTTGGCCATTGGTCAAATCCCCTAGGATTGGACCAAACAACAATGGGATAGACTTGTATCGAAGGCCAAATATTATTTTTGGGATGATCCTAAGCTGTACCACATTGGTGTAGACCAGATTATTCGTCGATGCATCCCAGAAGTCGAGTTCCATAGCATACTTGAGTTCTGTCACACATTCGCGTGTGGTGGACACTTTTCCAAGAAAAAGACGGCCGTAAAAATTTTGCAATCCGGATTCTATTAGCCGTCATTATTTAAGGATGCCCAGGGATTCTCTAAGTCATGCACCAGATGCTAGACACTCGGGAATGTGGCAAAGAGAGATATGATGCCCCTAAACCCAATTCTTTCCGTCAAAATTTTCGACATTTGGGGCATCAACTTTATGGGACCCTTCCATCATTCATTTGGACACTAGTATATTCTGGTCGCTGTTGATTATGTGTCCAAGTGGATTGAGGCAATTCCTACCCGAACCAATGACCACAAGGTGGTTATCGATTTTGTGAAGAGAAATATCTTCAATCAATTCGGGGTTCCTAGGGCAATTAACAGTGATGGTGGCACACATTTCACTCATGCCCAGTTTCAGAATTTACTCGGGAAATATGGGGTGAGCCATCGGATTTCCACACCTTACCACCCTCAGACGAACGGACAGGCTGAGGTTTCCAATCGGGAGATCAAGAACATTTTCTAGAAAATCATTAGGCATGATAGGAAGGATTGGACCCAAAAGCTAGATAATGCTCTTTGGGCTTACCGTACAGCGTACAAAACGCCTATCGGTATGTCTCCGTTCTGTCTGGTGTTTGGGAAGGCATGTCACTTACCCGTAGAACTTGAACACCGGGCATTTTGGGCCATCAAGAAATGTAATGTGGACCTTGAGTTGGACGGGAAAACCAGGAAACTCCAACTATCTGAGTTTGAGGAGCTTCAAAATGATGCTTATGAAAATGCCATAATCTATAAGGCAAGGACCAAAGCTCTCCATGACCAGATGATTTCACGTAAGAGCTTTGAGCCGAACCAAAAGGTCTAGCTTTTCGATTCTCAATTGAAGCTTTTCCCTGGTAAACTCAGGTCTAAGTGGGGCGACCCGTTCATTAGTGAGCAAATTTTCCCTAACGGGGCCATTGAAATCTTTGACCCAAAGATGGGTAATATTTTCAAGGTCAATGGATAGCATCTCAAAACCTTTGTTGACCATGTGCTCCCTAAACTCGTCTCGAACAAGGTTGCTCTTACCTTGCCGTAACCACCGACAGCTAATCATCGCCCAGCTGAAGGCACTAAACTCAGCACATGTAAAGACTGTTCCAAGCTAACCAGAGTCTCACGAAAACTAGGTGCTATTCTTAACTTCTACTCTCCTGCATGCTTTCATTTTTCACAATGAGGACATTGTAATAGCTAAGCATGGGGGGGTGGACATATTTTATAACCATTTTATCAGCTGTAACAGTGATTCCCTGTTATATGATTCTTGTTAAAAAAAAGGAAAAAATGAAAATTTGAAAATGATCAAAAAAAAAAATTTGACTTAGGAGACGAGAACTTAGGCAATAGGAGTTGTAAAATTTAGGAATTAATACTTTGAGACCTGAATACTTAGACTCTTCAGGTCTTCAGGCTTAATTAGCTCGGGTGTCCACTGGAATGTGGATTTAGTCTCGAGTCCTCACCAATTAAAATTTATTTTAATTTGTTAAATAATTTGGGATGATAAGTATACGACTTATCAACCTACCCTCTGATTTGGGAGGACTTTAAGCCTAAGCATCTACACACATTCTTTTGCACTGACTCACTTTCCGACGGTTTTTATGGAAATTGGGTAGCTAATGTACCGACTTAGGTGGTATGGCTAGCAAGTTGTCAGCGGTAACAGCTCATCGACTGGTTGTCTAAAGCCCAGCCACAAGACCATTTTCATTGTACTGCCGTTAGGTAAATCTTAGATCAGGAAAGCCACCTACTTAAAAAAAAAAAAGAAATAAAAAAAAGAAAAAAGGAGAAAAATAAATAAATAAAACCACACTTCACCGCACGGGTATGGCTGGCAAGTTGTCGGTGGTAACAGCTTATCGGTCGGTTATCCAGAACCCAGCTCACAAAAAAAAATGCACAATAATTTCCAAAACACCTAGCGAAGAAGCGGGGAAGTAGAATAAGCCGTGGAGATATACATTGGGTTCGCCCTTATGTTGACCCAATATAAAAGAAAGTAGGGCGAAAGCTACTGATCATAAAGATAAACCTTTAGACAAGGTCACATAGGGTCGTAGAAATCTGAAGTCCATTTTAACGGCCGTCCAGTGAGTCTTTCACTGTTTTCACAAGATGCTTAGCACTTAGAGTCCTTTTTGAGTCCTGGGCAGGTCGGGTAGTCGTAAAAAGTTATCCTATAACTCTCAAACTCCAAAAGTACAAAAGAAAATTAGAAAAGAAGAAAAATAAGAAAAAAAATTTTTATCTTCTCTTCTCACATAAGGTGAGGGCTTGGATGGTCTACATTCTGGCAGGCACCCAAACATTGTTGAGTTTTTGTAATTAGGTCTTGGGGTTGATATTTTCTAAAGCAATAAATGAATTTTGCCTAATTTCTCGAACCTTGATTCTACTTTTATACATAGCATTTAGGTTAATTTTGCTAAGGGCTAGCAAAAAGTAAGCATGGGGGTATGATGAACACATAAATTTATGATAAATTGCTTATTTATGATAGTTCCTAGGCTTAGCATTTCATATCATGCTATAAATATTGCATAACATCCTTTGCATGGCATTTAGGATAGTTGTAAGTTTTGTATATTAATTCCTTCATTTTATATGGCCAGGGGGACAATGCGACATCCTTACGAGTTTCAGATGGAAAATCTGACCGTACAAATGGATCCAGAGCGATGACCGCAGTTCGACATTGCTGGAATCATCTCGATCTGAGCATCGTGGCACCCTCTATAAGAAGAAGAAGATGGATGGCCCAGATGGCGCCACGTGACAACATCCAGGCCGCCCAACATCGGCCAGCAGCACCGCTCAATTCCTTCTTCATCCGTGCCCTTGATTCCTAGTTGTTGGATCAAGATCCAATGGCTGGAAAGTGTTTGCGCCAAGCTGCTCCTCGTAACATAAGGGAAGGTCTAGCGCAATGGTTAGAGTGTCGGTTGGCAAGGGAGGGGCGTATGTTCGAATCCCCGTAGCCCCCCCAATTTGCAATTTGGCCAGGCGCATGGCAGAAGTAGCGGCAGTGCGCGTGCACGTACACGCCAGCGCATGGCAGTACGCACGCAGCAGGGCGCGCAGGATCAGCGCGTGTGATAGGTAGGGCAGCACAGTGTGGGCGCAAGTGCAATTGGGGCTAGCTTTCAATGACAGTCGGGCTGATCTATAGCAACGCTTACAATAGTCGCTATTTCATTGCAAGCTAGCAGAGCCAGCTAAGGGCATGAGTAGATCTAAGCTATCCACAGCAACATTTCTAGCGACGTTCTAGAGGTCACTAAAGGCCCTTTATCCATTTTTAGCCTCTTCTCCTCCACTATAAAAGGACCTACACCCCTTCCTTCCAAGCCATCTCTACCTACTCTACTCCCACCTACTATCAAGCTCTAGCAAGCCTACCAACACTTCATTAGAGCTTATTCTCAAGCTCCAAGGCACCTATTAGTGTAGCGAACCTCTGCCCCACCAAATACTCCTCCATCTTCCCATCTCCATTCATAGGTCGCCTTGAAGTTGTCCTCCTACTTCCATTCCGGTAGTAGATTAACTCCGTCTTCTCACCTCCATTCCGGAGCTACGCCGAAGCCTTCCTCAACCCAATGTCCTGCATCACACCTCCGTCGTCCCGCTCCTCACCTCCTTCATCCGAGTTTCCGCCAAGCGTCGTCGTCTAGTCGAACAGTTGATTCGAGAGATTACCTCTCACCTCCCTCTTTTTATGCTTTCATAGTTCATTGTAATCAACATTGAATTGATATATATATCATATTTGTTCCATTTCTATCTTGTGATTCATTCTGCTAGTCTTTTATTTCAAAAACACAAAAAAATATCAAAACCCTAAAATACCTAAAAGAAACGAATCGAAGCGTGGTTTTCAACTAAAGTAAACGTTGCCTCCCTGTGTTCGACCTGGGAGTCCCTTGGAGTTTCCGTATAAATTTTATCTGATCAACGTGTTTTGCAACTACGATGATGGGTTACTTCTAACCCCGATTTCTAACACGCAAAACATGCCTAACTAGCCGTCTGATTGACGAATCTATCATCTGATTAAGTATTATTTGAGCTACTGTTGAATAATTTAAGTACTATAGTTTACAATTTGAATTCTGATTGAGTAATTGCATGCATGCTTAATTAAGAGGATTAGTGGTAATATAAATCACCATTGATTTTGATTCTCTTTCCTTTTTGTTCCATGCAATCTCTAGATAAATTGGATTTCATTGAATAAATAATGTGACAGGTTATTATTCATTAAATATTTATTTGAATGCTCAATTAATTATGCTCATTGATTCTAAATGAGATTAATGTTGTGAATTCCATATTTACTTTCTGTATTTGACCTCAGACTCTTCTATAGATTCTGAGTTGTGAATTTTATCTGTTTTTGAGAGATTTCGACTTGCTACAACGAAAAAATTTTAAAACCTTAATTTCAGCCATAAACATTTTGGTGGTGTTGCTGAGGAGCAACGCACAATTAACACATTGATCTTATCTTTCTTGATTATTTATCTGAGCACTAACTTGCCCTATTTGATTTGATTGTGATTTTGCAAGGTACATCACGAGGAGATCTTCCACTCAAATCAACCACTCCCAAGGCAGGTAATTTCCCTTCTTCCCTAATCAATCTCCTAATTTTTGGAAGAGAGAAAAGGAAACAAAACTAATTAGGATTCATCTATCTTACATTTCTAGTAAATATCACTTAAAAGGCAAGTTTCCTGATTTGCAAAACAATTCACATCAGATTGAAGTTGAGACGATTATGTTTAGAGATCCCTATCCAAATTTCTTATACCTACTAGTGATTTATGGTTAATTTTTTATCACCTTGGACTGCTCCCCTTCTTGTTTGAAGTCCAAGTTGTACACCTAAAGATCAAATTGGACTTGGAATAAAGCTAATTAGGGTTTGTACTCTAGGGTTTTCAAGTGTTGGTTCACACTTGCTTGCATAAAAGGAAACATACCCTCCCTCATTTGTGGATCTAATAACCTGAGAGTCAATTCAAGGTGATCTTTGGGTCTTGACCCAGATTTCATTCTGCATCTTTTACGGCAGGTCAGGTGAAGTTGGTTTACTTTGTAGGCCAATCAACCACCAAATTAGGTCACAAACTAAATTAACTTCTAATTAAGTGAAATCCAAGGCACAAATTAGGAATAAAATTGGTAGACTTAAGGTTTCAATTCACACATACAGGTCTACTTGGAACCATAGTGACAAGGAAGGTCAGTTGGGGGAAACACTGTAACTTGTGGGGATGCTCTACCATGTAGGGGTCCTTGAGGGGCTCTCCCTTCCTGGCTACCCAGGTAATTCTCGGGTGTGCAGATTTTTTATTCAGAGGTATCATCCTCCTCTAAATAGCCTTAGTCATCCAAAATCTTTGGGTGCCTTGATTGGGTCCAATTCACATCCAGTCCCTCATCCTTTCTCTCAAGCACATACATAGGAAGGTTATTAGGTTTTTAACCTAAGAGGCCTCATTAGATCTTCTACAAGGATTTCTGATTTGATCTGATTACTTCAATTTGAACCTGAGTTTGATTCTACATCTTGATCCACCACCTGATTTGAAAATGCAACCTGGCAATTTTTGAAGACCAGTTAGGAAACCTGAATCCCAAGTGATCATAAAAGACAAACTGATTGAGGTTGCCCTTAAATATTTTGAAGATTAATTAGCCAGCATGATTTAGGTTAAAGTCCTAGAAATAACAAAATTCATTTTGAACTATGCTAGTCTACTGCTTGCTCAACTAAGAAATGGTTCAACCCAGGAGACCCTCATACCATAATTCAATGAAGTTTGAGAATTACATAGCACTGAGGCTTTACATTGCTTTGTAAATCTATCACTCTGGGAGATACACCAAGATGTCATTGAGCAACGTGTAGATATTCCAAATCTATTGCGATAAGACATTTATGGGACATCTTGGAATGATTCTAGAGATTTTCCAAAGCCTAGGTTTGACACTCAGAATTGTTGTGGACCCCCAACCCAAATGGAATTATATACAGAATTGTTGGCACTAGAGTACCACGATTGTTTATTTTGATGATAACAAAATACTTGCAATTTAACATTTGCATTTGAGTCCTAGTTTTTAGGTCAAATTGTAAATGGAGACAAGTGTAGAGACGGAGTTCGAGCTCGCATCCTTGGTGGATTGGAAGAGCTTGATGGAGAAGGAGCTTCGCGCGGTGCAAAAGCATGAAGTCAAAAGAATAGGATAGATGTATTTTGTATCTTGTACTTTGTATCTCTTTGTTATTTGCTCTTTTATTTCTTAGATTACTTGTTAAAGAGCCTTAAAGTACCTTCAAAGTAGTCCTAGGAACACCTGCACAACCCTAGGATACTTAGGTTTTCCGTAGAGAACTTAAAAATCCAAGATAGGCATCAGACAACCTGATCAAACATCAAATCTGAAAATCAACTGTTTGATATTGACTTTTAAGATGTCTGACTGCCGACTCAGATGTCTAATAACTAAGGCTAGACTTAGTAGGTTATGTCTGTTGAAATCAGACGTCCATACCTTAGTCCAGACATCTTAGAAGATGTTTGATGGTGTGCCTGACATCCAATTAGTGGAACGTTGGCTTACAAAGTAAACATTGAGGAAAATGACCTTTAGACTTCTATTAGACATCCGTAGAGGACCCCAGATGTCTGATATGTGATCGTTGAGCCTCGATTGGACTGAAGTCACTTGTCTTGAGGATTATAGCCGTTTAACCTCTTGGGAATCCATTCCTACACTTAATTAGGTTTCCAGACGTCCGGACCTAGTGCCAGACATCTGATACGTCGTCTGATTAATTCACACTAGAACCCTATTTAGGTCTGACTCAAGTCAGTAAGGGAACCCATCCAGAATTAAATGTCTGACTTAGTTCCAAAATGTCTTAATAGGGACTTCCAGATGTCTGATCTTTCTCCCAGACATCTGATGACCCTGTCAGAATCATTAATGATTCTAATTACAGCTTGCCTTGCCTTGTGATGAACCAAAATGGCTACTTAAGGCTTCTAAGGCCTTCCAAAGCCTTCTTAGGCCACCTATAAATAGAGGAGTAGCCCTCCCTTGTTGAGACACACCTTGTAACACTACTTTCACATTCCTTTGTGTCATTGAGAAGAAATCATCAAGGCAAGAAGTGATCTTGCTCTCCAAGCTCCATTCAACAAATCCGAAAGCGTTGTTACTCTGCCGAGATCACTCCTACATTCTTCCATTTAAGGGAAGTCTCTTATGCCTATAGAAGCTAAGTTTAGGATTTATCTTTGTGGCTCTATAGGGTTATTTTGTAATCTTTCTTTGTAAATTGGTTGGGTATTCGCATTGTGAATTCCCATCTCCTTCGTAAGACAAAAACCCTCTCATGAAGAGATAGGGTTTGAGGTACACTACCCTTGTACAAAGTAGTGTGGTTGTATAGAGGTTGAACTACCCTCGTTAAAGTAGTTCATTATTGGATTTTGATTGACTCGATCGATTGAAAAATTCTTACTCCAGAGGGTTAGTTGGTGGTTTTCACCTGGTTTGGCTTTCAACCTAAAAATACTTGTGCATATTGTGTGATTATTCCTTTTATGAGATTGCTTATTTTTTTCTGCATTTTATACTTTATCACGCAAATCTCCCTCCTCCTAAAGGAATTTACAATTGGTATCAAAGCAGGTATCACATTTTCGACTTAACAACCATGCGAGGATCCAAGAAATCATGGAGGGAAGAAGCTTCACAACAAGGATTTTCGAGGGGCAGTCTACGACCCATCCACCATTCTTCGACAAGAGCAACTACCCCTATTAGAAGCTGAGGATGAGGATAAGGCTTCAAGCCAATGACTTCACCATTTGGGCAAGATGCAAGACCCCGTTCGACATCCTAGAGAGAACCGTGGGGGGGTACTCGCAGCAGCAGATCCGAGAACTCTCGCTCAACGTGAAGACAATGAACGTGTTGTATTGCTCACTTAACTCGGAGGAGTTCAACCGAATCTCACAATGTGTCACTGCATAAGAGATTTGGCATACACTAGAGGTAACTCACGAGAGTACCTCCATGGTAAAGTCTTCTAAGATCAACATTCTTTCTCAAGAATTTGAATCTTTTGTTATGAAGACTAATGAATTTTTAAGTGAGATGTATACTAGGTTTACTTTTATAGTGAATAATCTTAAGGCATTAGGAAAGTCCTTCATCAATAAGGAGCTTCAAGGGAAGCTTCTTCGGTCCCTTGGACCGGAGTGGGAATATAAGGTCATCGCCATTGAGGAGGCGAACGAAGTGGAGGAGCTCAACATGGAGGATCTCCTAGGCAATCTAATGGCCTACGAGATGAAGTTGAAGTAGAAGAAGAAGGACGCACTAGAGATGAAGTCGAAGAAGACCCTCGTCTTTAGAATCGCATCGGATAGAGAGGTAAGTTTCGATGACGAAGAATAAGTTTTTACTTAAAAATTTTTCCAAGTTTTGTAGGGTATCAAAGAAAGAAAAGGAAAGCCTGAGACACTGCTACCACTGCAGCAAAAACGGGCATCTAGGACCCAAGTGCCCTCTTCTCAAGAAGGAGAAGAAGAAGGAGAAGTATAAGAAGAAGACGTTCCAAGCTACTTGGGATAACTCGAGCTCGGAAGAAGAAGAAAATCCTGAGGAAGAATCGCTTGTATGGGTTTCATAGCCATGGCAAATGATAACAAAAGCGACTTTGACAATAAGGTAAACTCAGATTTACAAGATGCCTTTGATGAGCTTTTTGAAATTAGTAAGTCAATAAAGGCAAAAAATGAAAACATTAAAAAGAAACTTAGCTTTCTAAGATCTGAAAATGATAGCTTAGGAATTAAACTTAAGAATCTAGAAGCTAGTTCTATTCCTGAAGATAATAACTTGTTGTTAGAAAATAGTGACCTAATCAATGAAAATAGTAAATTGATTGAGGAAAATATAAGTTTAAAATTAGAAATTTCTAGTTTAAAAACAAAAATGCATGTTATAGAAAAAGAACTTGCATGCCTTAGGGAAAAATCAAACAACTTGGTAAACAAATTAAATAATTTTTATAACCCTAAGGTTGAAAAAGGATCTCCTTCAAGGAGACCAACTGACAAATCTAGATCCAAGCTCACTTGGATACCAAAAAGTCAACTAGAATCTTGTTTTGTAGGTTATAAAGATTTCAGCATCCAAGATTGGACGTGCAAGATGAACTGTCAACTTGAGTTGGGAGGACTAAGGAGTAGACCAAGGAGGAGGATGAGAAGACCGACGAGACGATGAACAACGAACCAAGGCGTCACATGTCGACCGCCAGATTGGAGACCAATGCTAATACCCGAACCTCTATTCTATGGATGGGAACCTCATCCAGTTTGGCACCCACGGCCATTTGGGCCATTCCATTAGCCATGGTAGGTGAGGTGAAACCTATTAACCCTATCTTTTTTCTATAGCATGTAGATAGGGGAGATTATTAAAATTAATGAGCTTTCTGTCAATCATTAAGGGGGAGAACTTGTTAAGTTAGCTATATTTCCTTTAGAAAGAGGGATAAAAATATATAGCTATCTTGTTATTACAAAAAGGGGGAGAACATTATTCTTGTTAAAAGAAATTTAATCCAAAACTAGAAGGCCATATTTTTAGTGGGAGTTTAGGAGAATTAAAATTGATAAAAACTTTTTTGACAACGTCAAAAAGGGGGAGAATTTTATGTATTATTATTTATGATTTTGTAATCATCAAAAAGGGGGACATTGTTGGTGCTAGAGCACCACAGTCGTTTATTTTGATGATAAAAAACACTTGTTATTTAACATTTGCTTTTGAGTCCTAGTTTTCAGGTCAAATTGCAAATGCAGACAAGTATAGGGATGAAGTTCGAGCTCGCATACATGGCGGATTGGAGGAGCTTGATAGAGAAGAAGAACCTTCACGAGGAGCGAAAGTATGAAGTCAGAAGAATAGGATAGATGTCTTCTCTATCTTGTACATTGTATCTCTTTGTTATTTGCTCTTTTATTTCTTAGATTACTTGTTAAATAGCCTCAAAGTACCCTTAAAGTAGTCCTTGGAACACCCGCACAACCCTAGGATGCCTAGGTTTTCCATAGAGAACTTAGAAATCCAAGATAGGCATCAGACAACTTAATCAGATGTCCAATTTGGAAATTAGATGTCTGATCTTGACTTTTAAGATGTCTGACTGTTAACTCAGACATTTAATAACTTAAGCTGGACTTAGTAGGTTTTGTATGTTGAAATCAGATCTCCAGACCTTAGTCCAGACATCTTGGAAGACATCTGATGGTTGTGCCAAATGTCCAATTAGTAGAACATTGGCTTACAAAGTAAATGTTGAGGAAAATAACCTTTTGTCTTCTATCAAACATCCGTAGAGGACCCCAGATGTCTAATATGTGACTGTTGAGCCATGATTGGGCTAAAATCATTTGCGTTGAGGATTATAGCCATTTAGGGTCTTGGGAATCCATTCCTACGCTTAATTACATTTCCAAACATCCAAACCTAGTGCCAGATGTCTAGTATATTATTTGATTAATTCACACTAGAACCCTATTTAGGTCTGACTCAAGTCAGTAAGGGAACCCGCCTAGAATTATTCATCTGACTTAGTTCCCCGATGTCTTAAGAGTGACATCCAAACGTTTGATCTTTTACCCAAATGTCTGATGACCCTATCAAAATCACTAATGATTCAGATTGCGGCTTGCGTTGCCTTGCGATGAACCCCAACGACTACCTAAGGCCTCTAAGGCCTTCCAAATCCTTCTTAGGCCACCTATAAATAGAGGAGTTGCCCACGCTTGTTGAGACACATCTTGTAACACTACTTTCACATTCCTTTGTGTAATTGAGAAGAAATCATCAAGACAAGAAGTGATCTTGCTCCCCAAGCTCCATTCAACAAATCTAAGAGCATTGTTCCTCTGTCGAGATCACACCTACATTCTTCCATCTAAGGGAAGTCTCTTGTGCCTATAGAAGCTAAGTTTAGGATTTATCTTTGTGGCTCTATAGGGTTGCTTTGTAATTTTTCTTTGTAAATTGGTTGGGTATTCGCGTTGCGAATTCCCATCTCCTTCGTGAGATAAAAACCTTCTTGTGAAGAGGAGTTTGAGGTACACTACCCTCGTATAAAGTAGTGTGGTTGTATAGAGGTTGAACGACCCTCGTTAAAGTAGTTTGTTAGTGGATTTTGATTGACTCGGTCGATCGGAAAATCCTAACTCGAGAGGGTTTGGTGATGGTTTTCACCCGATTTGAGTTTCCACCTAAAAATACTGGTGCATATTGTGTGTTTATTCTTTTTGTGAGATTGCTTATTTTGTTTCCGCATTTTATACTTTATCACGCAAATCTCACCCCCTCCCGTAGGAATTTACAAGAATGACACACCTGATCTTGAAATTGGTTGGAAGAATCAGATTACAGGTGTTCCCAATTGCGAACTAGCCCTAGAAAATCATGAACCTAGTTCACCAAGTCTCGAATTCCTAGACTCTTGTGATAATGTGATTGAGTCAAAACCTCTCGAGAATGTAAATTTCGCTCCTTATTCTGATAAGGTGATTCTTGAGAATGATTCTGACATCCCAATGGAGCCCAGCCTAGATTCTAGTGATCCAATCCTTACCCTTAACCTAGAATCTGGATTTGAGCCTATTTGGGATAATCATGAGGTCTAATGTGATGAGAATCTGATTTTGAATATAGATTATGATTGTGAGCCTATATTTGATGATTACACTACTCCAACTGCCTCAGAGATATGAATTGATTTTTCGAAAGTCATGTCGATCTACGATACAGAAATCGAGGGGTTGGATGGGCTGGGATTCGATGGGGTCTATCCTAGGAACCAAGAACCTGAGCGCATGCCTAATAAGGACACCTCTTTGAGCTTAGAACTTAAAATTAGGCTAGATCCAAGTCAAGTTGCTAATTCTACACATCTTGATTCATTCAATGGTGGAAATCTCGATCTGGAGTCCGGTTCAAAACGCAATCTTTGCAAATTCTCTGATGAATTCGAATCATACTCTGATTTCGGAGAATCTTTATTTCCAGACAATTATAAATCAATTTATGACCTCAGCAACCATAACCCATTCTTCGACTCTAACTCCGAGGTCCTTGATCTTGAGATCATTGATTCAAAATTAGGTTCCATTGAGATGGAATCATTCCCTTTTTATCTATAGGAATCAGAAATAGTATGTGCGGAGAGTGTTAGCAATATAGAATTCAAATCTTTTATTTACTCAGATTTCCATGATCCTATAAGCACTCTTTAGGCATTTACCGTTGATTTTGATGTGCTTCATGAAGATGATTGGCCAGCAATCATAGGTCTTAATTGCCAGAATTAAGCTAGGACTTAGCATAAGTTAGGGTAATTCATGCATGCATAAGCATTACTAGAATGTTTATTGCTTTCTTTTAGCTATGCATAAAATAGTGCTATAATGTACTGATTAGGTGCATTATGTCAATTGCTGGTAATATGCTAATCAGAAGCTAGATCTGAAGCTAGATCTAAAGCTGGATCAGAAGAATAGAAGAATAATTGGTGTTGCAGCAGAGCTGAAGCAAAAGACCTATAATAAGATGCAGTAGACAATAATGTAAGGGAGTTAAGGTATGTTATTCTATTAAGTAGGAATAAAGCAGTAAAATGTGAAGAACTTAGGTCCAACCTAGCCCTAGGACAGCATAGAAGCCTCCCCAAACCTTAGCCACCCTTAGATTAGGTCACCACACCCTAGGAAACCTTAAAACCCTAATTCCCACCTCTATCTAGACGTCCAGATGAGTTATAGGATGTCCAAAACCCTTAGCCAACTCTTGCACACCTTAAACTCATTTCGGCAGTGTTATTGGATGTCCAAACATTTGCTTAGACGTCCAATTTTTGCAGAATACCCAAGACAGAACCTAGAATCCCTCCTGACTTTGATTAGACGTCCAGGATTGAACTTTGGACTTCTGATTTTTGAGTATAAGTCATCTGATGCTATTATTAGACGTCTGGAACTGTTCTCCAGTTCCTTTTTTGAGATTCAAGCCTTGATCTTGGATCTCGAGCTCCCTAAATCGAATTCCAACCCTATAGGAACCTAAATTAACGTGCCTGATTGCACCGCAAAAATACACCTGCAATTGTGCCATCTTGTGCTATTTCCTAGCATTACCAATGCATATTAGGTCTCCATAGTAGCATTGTAAAAATACATGCATGCATGCATTTAATTGAGAAGGGAGGAGAATGAAATAAGTGGCCTTGCATTTTACATTTTTCCTTAAGTGCATCTTTGCAAAATTCCCATCTCTATTTTTATTTCCATTTGATTTTTAAATCTTTCTCGCCGCGGCTGCATGGAGCAATTTCTTCCTCGTGCACCATTCCCTGCAGCTGCCCTTCCCTGCGGCTGCCTCTCCCTACCAAGCCATTCCAACCTCTCCTTGCAGCCGCATGTGAGCCATGCACAGCCAGGGCATGGCTATGCATGCTCTTCCTCTTCCTTTATAAAAGACCACGGCTTCTACCTTCAAAAAACAAGCTTGGTCCCAGCCGAAAAAAACCACACCAGCACTTCTTCTCCATGCCACCGTCATCTCCTCCCTCTCCCTCCATACACCGGCTCTCCTCCTCCGAGGAGACACTCGACGGGCAGGAGCCCTCACTGTGATGCACACCACCACAGTGAGACCACCACCACCCAGCTCTTGAAAGGGCCGGTGGGCATGGTGGCTCTATTCTCATTTCTTTTACGTTCCCGCACCTTCAGCCATGGCCGCCCGCTTCAAAGTATGAAGCTCGCAGCTTGGCAGCAGCAGCAGCTAGGTGGCGGCAGTAGCAGCAGCCCCAGCCATTCCGTGCAAGCTTGCATGCGCCCCTGCCCCTCCGCACGCGCCTGTAGTCCCCTCTGCACCTCCTGCTTTCTCCGCCCTATCGCACACCCTTCTTCCCGCAATCGGCCTTTGCGCTCCTCTGCAGAGGCCGGCCAAGTGCTTCCTCGCACCCCTGCTAGCACCTGCAAGCTTCCGCGCAAGCTGCATGAGCCCTCACCTCCCTCTCTACATGCTCTATCGCGAGCTCTCCGCGCTTGCAACCGGCCGGCACAGGCCTTCTCCCTCGCGCGCCAGCCGCGAGCCGGCCACACTCACACCACCTACAGTTCCCGGTTGCGCGGTGCGGACGACCACTGTAGCCACTATTCACGCGAGTCTGCACGACACTGCGGTTACAATGGGGTAACTGGTGAGCTTCTCACTTTACCGGTCACCCGGCGCACCGCGACCGCTGTTCGCCCGTGCCCGCGCCAGCCCGCGCATCTCTGCCCGCCTTGCCCGCACTCGCTAGTGTACGTCTGCGTGCACGAGCCCTCTCCCAACGTCTGCGAACATCCGCTCCCAGCACCCGCTCGAGCCTTCGCGCAGCACGGTGCACTGCATCTCCTCTCCACGCCCTTCGCCCTCCAGTGCGCGCTTGTCTGCGTGCTTGCGTGCCTGTGCGTGAGCTTGAAGTCTCCAGACGACGCCCGCTAGCTGTAGATGCCTTAAACTTAACAGCGCCCTCTCTTTCCCGCTCTCTCTCTCTCTCTCACTCTCTCTCACAACACTCACAGCACTCCCTACACCGACATTCACACACACATACACTCACACTTCCACACACACACACACACACCTATACACTATTATATACATATATATATATACATATACATACATATATTGATATATTTATATACATATATTTATATACATATATATATATCTATATACTTACATATATACATGTATATATATACATATACTTATATAAATATACATATATACATATATATACTTATATCTATATACATATATATTAGTATTTATATAACTAATTATTAGTATACATATATATATATATACATATGTCTATATACTTATATATACATATATACTTACATATATACATATACTTATATACATATATATATATTTATACATATATCTATACATATATTAGTACTTATATAAATATGTATTAGTCTATACACATACACATCTATATATATATATACATCTATATACTTATATATATATACATATACATATACATATACTTACACATATATATATACATATAAACATATATATCTATATAACTATATATACATATATGCATATATATACATATCTAGCTACATATACCTATATATATACATATACTATTATATATATATACATCTATATATATATCTGTCTATACATATAGCTACATACATATATACATATACCTATATATATACTTATATACATATATATATATACACATATATATATCTATTTATAACCACATATACATATAGATATATTTACTTACATATATATATATTTTTTCACATTATTTACCATACGCTGTATCGTGCGAATATCTGCACCAGTTGCTGATATTCCCCGATACACGCGTACAAAAAGCGTGTTCACATTCATCTTCAGCCATCCATCCTACACCTTACACGCAACACCTCATCCTGTTAGTTGCGTCTTTCTAGACGACGACCGACTCGACACCATGCTACACTCCATCTCCGCCTCCACCCCCACCCCTTTATACATACATAACATATACCTATATATATATATATACTATATTTACTTTATTTCTTTTTCGCTTTCCTATTACTAAAATGATAAAAAAATATATAAAAGAGAAAAGTAATCCTTGACTTGCAGGTACTCCGTCTTGCAAATAGCAGGACTAGTTTTTGAACCCTATTTTGGCTCAAAGCCAAGAACCCAATTTTTAGGATGTGCCTCAAGGACAAAGATTACCAGAAAAAAAAATCTAAATAAGAAAAACACCAAAAACACAATAAACGAATGGAAGAGATTCATTGTAGGAAAGGTGTAGAAACTTGACTTGTAACCCCACTTCCCTGAGTTCGACCCTGGGCCTAAAAGTGACCAAGATAAAATCAAGTAGGCCAGGTTAAAAATTTTGTAAAGAGATGGTTAGGTCCGATTTAGGTTAACCACTATACACACTCCAATGATAAAATCATCATATTAACAAACTACTTGAATCCGACACCACACCTTTTCTAGCACCGTTGCCGTGGAAGTGCACCTTCAAGTAAGTTTCTACTCAATTCCTTTCAATTTTTGTCTTCTCTCCTCACGGGTATCTCTGTTTTTGGTGTGCAGGTGAACCTGTTGCAAGGAAAAGGTAGGCAAACGAAGTCGAAGACGTGAGCAGATCCAAGGCGGGAACGAGAGCATGAAGACATCGACACCGCATTGGAGCTTCGCACACGTTGCCGAACAAGTAGGTTTTCTTTTCTTAGCAAACTACGGTTAACCTGCCACCTTAATAAAAAAAACTAAAAAAAAAAATAACTAGAAAAACTTCTTGGGATCTCTTAGGGCAAGTGGATTAAAATTCACTTGTTTGGTTGATGGTTTGTTCACTCCCACCGCCCCGTGATTTTCCGCCTTCGCATAGCGAAAATCCAAGAATCTTGATTCTTGAATTTCTTGTCGTGTGAAGTATTCTTTGAGGAAAATACAAAAAGATTGATTGCACCCCTCTTTTGCCTCACTTATCTACAATTTGGGATCACATTTTTGGTGGGGAGACTTGGAATTGAGTTGATTCCAACCCCACCACGATTTTTCAACTTGCCTCAAATTCGATCCCTAGTATTTCAACACCAACAACTTTAGTTTCTTTATCTATTGGTTGAAGCCTTGTGTGTGGACATCTTTTTGGTGATTGGGAGCACTTGAATTGAAGTGCTTTGGCTCCCTTTCACATAAACTCTAAAACTGATTCGTGCATCCACACATAGAAATCTCCATTTAGGGTAGCCCATTGCATTTTAGCATGCATTAACTAACTGATATTGAAGAAGGGTTTCTTGGGCTTAGAAAGAAAACTTGTATTCTCACAAAACCCGGAGATTGATTGAATTGGTATTTCAGCAAAATCCTAAAATCCATACTACTTTAGGCTGAACTCTAAAAACCATTCACCAATTAAAAACTTCAATTCGGGGAGATTTCCCCATTGCATGCTTGTTTTACACACTCTGAAAATCAATCACTTGGGCATTACCCGTAGACAATGCCCTTCACATTCCAAAAGCACTTGACCCTAAGCCTCTAACTAAAACTGGTAGTAACTTGACCCTTCTTAAGGATTGGAGGTCTAACTAATTGCGTGTAGCAGCTACGTGCTGGTGAGAGTTCCCGCATGCTATCGGGTGTCTAAGACTGGGGCAAACAGCCTTTCAATCTGGCCCGGTGGTTCCACGGTGTTCGCATTCGGTTCCGTAGCTCGTGATAGCAGGTAACTTAGATCTTTAGGTCTAAGGGCACACTATAGAGGTTAGGAATTTGATTGTGTTGATTTGTCATCAAGTGTACCTTTGCGGCATCGTTTCTCTCATCTCTTTTCCCTTCTCATCTCCCCAACTCTTCCTGTGGTAGTGCATGTTTGGGAGGAGGTCACAAAACCCTGAACTACTTGAATTGACTGATAAATTTAGAAAACAAGCTGAATCCTCCTCCTCCTCTGCAAACATGGCTGCACACCCACCCCCAAATCCCGAGGGAGGAAATCGCCCTCAGAACCCACCAGGTGGTGGAGCCTTAGATCCCATAACCCGCCTCCAAGCCTAAATGGAAATGTGTAATGAGAAAATCGAAGCCATTCGGGAAACATTGGAGGAAATACAGAACCCTCCCGAACGGGAGTAGCCTAGGTCTCTTAGCTCTTATCAAAATCCTGCTGCTACAGAGACCATAGGATAAATTCGGGTCCCCATGGGCAGGGACGACTTTGAATTGAAACCGAACATAATTAGCCTAATAAATTTTCACTTCTATGGTCTTGCAAGTGATGATCCTTTTCTCCACTTGGAAGACCTAACTCGACTGGCTGAAACTGTTAAACCAAGAAATGTCGGGTTACCTATAGTCCTCATGAAAATGTTCCCATTTTCATTACGGGATAAAGCGTCACAGTAGTTACGCACCCTTGGGAGAAGCATCCACTCTTGGGAAGAGATGCGAACAGCGTTTCTCAAGAAGTTCTTCCCAATCGGGCGAACCAATGCGCTTTGCCGTGCTATCACCTCATTTATGCAACAAAATGGCGAACAATTTCATGAGGCATGGGAGAGGTATAACGACCTCCTTAGGAAGTGTCCGCACTATGGTCTGCCTAAGTGGCATATAGCCCAGATTTTCTACTATGGGCTAAATGAGACTTTGAAGTAGATTGTAGATGGTTCCTGCAGAGGGAACTTTATCAATAAAGACGAGAATGGAGCATTTGAACTATTTGAAAATATGAGTGAAAACTCGATGAACAATGCTTCCATTATCGTCTTTAATCGTACTAGCCAGCCCCGAAATGTCCACAAAGTTGATATGGGACCCTTCCATTCATCCACTGATCTAAGCCTTATTGCACAAAAACTAGATGAAGTCTCCATCGTGCACAAGAAGATGGACGAGCTTCTGGCCAACCCCGTCCGTTCTATGGCAAACACCACCTCTTCACCACTTCGTCACAATCCTAATTCTTCCAACACCAGGCTTATCCCGAGAAACCCTGTAAGACCTTCCTTACCGAGTGTCGTGTCGAGCGACTCGGTAAGTCATGTGGATCTGGCTTCTGCAAGCCAGTATTTCGACACGGAGGACCAAGCCTCCGTGTGCTAGGACGCATACTTACATGCGGACACGTCTTCTGGCATAGAAGACGCTTGCGCCCTGGGGAACAACCCGTTCTCTGCTACGTATAACCCAGGGTGTCATAATCATCCAAGCTTCGCATGGTCCAACAACTCGCAGCGCCAAAATCCCACTGGTGGACCAATTCGACCGTCCGCACCCGTCATCCCAAGGGCCCAGTCTAATCCTATGGCGAATTTGCCATCAAGCCCTTGCATACCACAAGCAGAACACGCATCAAGTGCTCCTAACAAATTGATGTGAATAATGACGGATATGTCAAAGAGCCATGAAGAGAACATGACCTCTCTTCAGCACCAATTGGCACAGAAGAATGCTGAGATCAGTCAACTACGCATGGTGACTCGATCTCAGGGCACTCTTCCCGCCCAACCTGTTCCAAACCCGTAAAACTTCGTACCCCGTGGTCCTCAACCACAGGTACGACCTTCTCAGGGGTAGGTTAATCAAATTCTGTAAGCTTCGAGCATTCCACCGTGATTTCAGGCTAATCCCGCTGCAGCACCGCACTCTTATGTCCCTATTGCGAACCCTCCTCCACTGTATGATCCCACTGGACCCACATCGTCCAATTCTATCACTACAAGGATCAATAAGCAGGCCATCGATCTGCCTCAACCTGATCCTGGCCCGTCTTCTTCTTTATCGCCCTCTCATTCAACATGCGCACTGCATTCGCGAGAGGATGATACACCCAAATTCATGCCAGAATCAGTCCCATTCCCTGAGGCTCTACTGAGGGAGCCAAAAGGAAAGAAGAAAGACATGTAGGCCTTTGATAACCTACGTAATTTGTTCAGTGATGTAGAAATCAAGGTACCCCTGCTCAAGGCTATCGATCACATACCTACTGTCACCTGATTTTTCAAAGACTACACAACACCTGGGTGACAGTCAAAGAAAGCTAAGAATCTGGTGGTTCTCTCGCCTCATGCGAGTTGTGCTATATTGTCAAACCTACCACCGAAGTAGAAAGATCCGAGCACACTGCTTATTTCCTGAAGCATCCAAGGATGCAATTTTAACCGTGCCCTACTTGATTTAGGATCTTCCATAAATCTCATACCGACCATCATGCTTGAAAAATTTTCCTTGGGAAATCTGAAACCCACCCCTGTTACGTTACAGTTGGCAGATCATTCTGTCAAAATCCCGAAGGGTGTGGTGGAAGACGTGGTGGTTAGTGTCAACAGTCTCTGTTTTCCTGTTGACTTTCTCGTTTTAGATATGGAAGTTCCTAGCTCACTTTCTGATTGTCCGATCAACGTTGGTCGACCTTTCTTGGCCACAGCCTGCGCCCATATCGATTGCGAGTCGGGCTATATCGAGATTGCCGTTGGATCTGAAAAGATCAAGCTTAACATCTTCAAGGTAGCCAAGAACTTTGATTGCAATTACATCGAGGATGACACGTCTAACGAGGACATGGCCATCAGCGCGTGTATCGGACTAATTGGGACCTATTTGGATTGCTGCAGATTACCTATAAACACTAATGACTGCCTGACCAACACATATTGTGACGTTCCCCCAACCCACCCTTGTCCCGTACCTTCTCCTGACCAGACTTCTGATGAGGGTTTCTCCGCTTCCCATACCTCATGGTCTGAGTCATATCCGGGCTACTCACCACCGGCCACACTCTTGAAGACTGGATTTCCCTTTCTTCCCCGCCAAATCAGGTGGATTTGCAAATCCACACTGGGAGCTTGAGCCCATATACTTCTCACTGGGGCTATTCCTTTTTGGATCCATCTATCCAAGAAGCCCCTCTTCTTGGCCAATCTGAAGGCCAATTTCTTCCTCCTGACTTATTCTCCAACCCGCCTGGGATACTCTCATCCCAAGAAATGCCAGATCTTTCACCATCCACTCCTGAGTTGAAAGAGCTGCCTAGTACACTTAAGTATGTTTCCCAGGGACCAAATGAAATGCTCCCTGTAATCATCAGTTCAAAATTGACCAGGGAGCAAGAGTGCAAACTAACTAAGGTCCTCACAAAGGACAAGGCAGCTATTGGATGGTCTTTATCAGACTTATCTGGCATTAGCCCCTCCTACTGCACTCACCGTATATATACAGAGGAGGAGGCTCGACCTTCCCACGAGATGCAGCGACGCCTCAACCCTAACATGCGAGTGGTCATCAAGAAAGAAATCCTTAAGTGGTTGGATGCGAGTATAATCTACCCTATCAACGATAGCCCCTGGGTGAGTCCGATTCACGTTGTGCCCAAAAAGGCAGGACTCACCATCCATGTCAATGACAGGGGCGAATCCATCCCCACACGCACACCTACATCTTGGAGAGTGTGTGTGGATTATAGGAAACTCAATGCTGCAACCAAGAAAGATCACTTTCCGCTACCATTCATTGACCAAATCCTAGAGTGGTTAACGGGAAATAAATTTTTCTATTTCTTGGATGGATTCTCAAGATATAACCAGGTGGCAATTGACCCCCGAGACCAAGAGAAAATCACTTTTACCTGCCCTTTCGGCACCTTCACATTTAGAAGGATGCCGTTCGGACTTTGCAACGCGCTAGCAACTTTCCAGAGATGCATGCTGGCAATATTTCATGACATGGTGGGTGACTTTCTCGAGGTCTTCATGGATGACTTTTCGATCTTTGGACCATCTTTCGACGAATGTCTTGCCAACCTGATTCGTATCCTTAGGAGATGTACTAATGTAAACCTCGTGCTTTCCTGGGAAAAAAAGTCATTTTATGGTTCACGAGGGAATTGTTCTCGGACATATCATCTCCGATAGGGGTATCGAGGTTGACAGAGGTAAGCTCGATGTCATTGCTGCTTTATCAAACAAATCCGCTCCTTTCTGGGACACGTTGATTTCTATAGGAGATTCATCAAAGACTTCTCCAAAATTTCTTGACCCTTAACTCACCTCCTATCAACCGACATACCCTTCGATATGGGCCCCGACTGTATACAAGCATTCACGCAGCTGCGTAATGCTGTCACCAAGGCCCCTATTCTCCAGCCGCCAGATTGGTCCCTCGACTTTGAACTTATGTGTGACACTTCCGACCTTGCAGTCGGAGCCATCCTGGGACAAAGATGTGATAGACACCCCTTCGTGGTGTACTATGCCAGTAAGACATTGGACGAGGCCCAGCGTAATTATACTACCACTGAAAGAGAACTACTGGCGGTCGTCTTTGGGCTGGAGAAATTCTGCTCTTACCTTCTGGGCTCTCACGTTATTGTTTTCACTGATCACGCGGCCATTCGCCATCTCATGCACAAAAAGGATGACAAGCCTAGACTGATTCGTTGGATCCTTCTGCTCCAGGAATTTTACATTGAGATTTGCAATAAGGCCGGAGCCTAGAATGTTGTGGCTGATCACCTTTCCAGACTGGACCCTGACCATATTGGGCTTACTCTGCCAATCAATGAAATTTTTCCTGATGAGCACCTATTGGTAATAAATGTGGCAAGTGGACCATGGTATACCGACATTGCCAATTACCTTGCTTCTGGATCCCTTCCTCATGGCTGGCCTAAAAACCAGCATGAGCATCTCACGGCAAAAGCAAAGTATTATTTTTGGGACAATCCACTTCTTTTTCAGATAGGTGCTGACAAATCATCCATCACAGTATTCCTGATAGTGAGATCCCCAGTGTGCTATCCTTCTGCCACGATCAGGCCTACGGAGACCATTTCTCTGGGAGGAAAACTGTAGCCAAGGTGTTGTAGTGCGGTTTCTTTTAGCCCTCCCTTTACCAGGATGCACACAATTATGCCAAGAATTGCACCAGGTGACAGTCGTTAGGGTCAATGTCACGTCGTGACATGATGCCTTTGCAACCCATCCTTGCTGCGGAAATCTTCGACATCTGGGGAATTGACTTCATGGGTCCCTTTCCTCCGTCCAACGGCTTCGAATTCATCCTCGTGGCTGTTGACTATGTTTTGAAATGGATCGAGGCTATTCCCACGCGTCGTGCTGACTATGTTATTTCCACCCTATTTGTCAAAGACCACATCTTTTCACGCTTTGGGATCCCTCGAGCCATTATCTTAGATGGAGGAAGCCACTTCACCCATGCTTCTTTTCGGGCACTTATGTTGGTGTAATGATTGTAAATGTTTGTTGGTAATAATTGTTGATCATGTCGTTGTAGTATAGGGTGTATAATATAACATTAAGGATGTCGTATAGTGGTGAGTATGGGTGAGTTCCAGTCATTACAACCATTATTATCATTTGCTTATTTATCTAATTTTTACTGGTTTTGTTCCAGGTCGTTCTCTGGGAGGCAATTTATTGAATTTAATTCGGTCACTCTTTGATTATCTCCAAAATTGTCTTCTTATTCAAAAAGAAACTTTACATTTAAAGAATGAATGAATGTTTTATTTACCTAGTTACTAAGAAGTGCTTGCAAAAATGCTAACTATGAACCAGCATCAAACAATATATTATTATACTCTAAACTATGTATTTACAAGTTATACTATTAACACTAATATGTTAGTTCATACTACATTAGGATACCATAGTGTAAAAACTTAACTTACTAGTCATTTATTTATAGTGACATATATATCAGTTTTAGTGACAGATATATAAACGTCGCTAAATCTCAGAAAACACTATATACAACCTAACGAAGCAAACTGAGGTCTTTAGCGACATTTATAGTGTCGTTTTATTCTGTTAGTAATTATGTGGGTTTAATTTTACATATGTACAGAGTCTTTTCTGTTGTTATCTCGTGTTATCTCTTTTTTTTTTAAGTCGTCTGTCCTTTCATTTTGTTCTGTGTAGTCTTTCAGAGGCTGCGGTGGAGAGTCCTTAGTGTAAAATGTGTTTAATTAGCGGGCACGCTTTTCGAGGGATACACAGCACCCTTAGGGTGGGACCAGACCTTTACTAAGCGCGCCCTAATCTCAGATTAGGTGCTTAATTACGTTTTCGTATCAGCGCAGGGCCTCAGCCCAACGCCTTCAATAAGTTTGCACACACTCGGGCTCCCAGCCCCACATAGGAATCACGCATTCAGTATTCAGCACATATCAGAATCGGGTTATCGGATCAGACGGAACAGGTGAAGTTTCGGCCGCCCGGCGCCATGACGACTAACTAAGCTATAGCATAAATTCTATTTATATAGCTGCGTTTCGTTTGCAGCCCACGATGTGGCGCTATTCCAGCGCCACATCGTGCGCTGGAAACCAGACACAGCTGCGTCTGTGCGCGTTTTTGGCCCTCGATTTGGGGGCCATAAATTATTAAAAAAAATAAAATAAAATATGGTAAATAAAATATTTACATAATACTACATAATTGATTAATTAATTTTGAATTTTAAATATATTTACTATATAAATAAATTCGCTAAACTAGGCTGATTATACAGGTTGATTTAGGTGATTAAATAGTTAATTACTTATAAAATAATTAGTAAATGGTCTAATTGACCTTAAATAGTTTTAACTTACATACTTAAGTATTTAATACATATTTGTATTGTATTTTTACGAATTTATTTATGTTTTATTTAGGCTAAAATAGCAATTCTGTGTAGTTTATAACTAAAACTAAGTTACAGTAAGTTATACTAGGTATAATTATACTTTGACTAACTTAAATTACTTAATATATACATATATATATATATTCCCAAGTTTATAGATTTATTTACTTGATTATTGCTCTAACCTATTAACTTAGCTACTAAATCAGTAAATATAAATCTGTACATATATATATACATAGATCAGTAGATACATACATACTAGATTAGTATATATACATATTTTTACATAGATTACATATGTATACGAATTTCTGTACAGGTTTTATACATATTTACAGTATAACTATGTATCTAACTGATATGCTATAGTTATAATACTATGAATGGGTGTATTTATAGTTTTAAAATAAGTCTATGCCATTAGGCTTTTGTATAAAGTTAGGGAATTAGAGTTGATTGATTTTTTTTTATTTTTTATTTGAGTTTAGGCAGCAGCTTCAGCTACCATCAGAGGAGATGGAGAAGAGAACAATGTGCTGTTTTAGTGTTATTTACAGTGGCAGTGGCTTAAGCCACTGTCAAATGGCTAACTGCTGCTGCAGTTAGTCCACTTGAAGAGGGGGGGAAGTATTCTACAGAGAAGAGGGAAACTTAGAGAAGAGGGGAGTTTAGAGAAGAGGGGAATGTAGCTGCTAAATGCAGCATATTGCTGTGTAACTGGGAGTAAGATAGAATTCAAAACAAACTACAATTTACAGAGTTGAAATCCAAATCTGAAAGGGGTTTAAATCTCACGAAAATCTCATGTAAATTTAGCTCAAATACTCATTAGGAAAAAAAAACCTTATCAGAAGCATCCTTTCAGATCAAAACAGCAAATGGCATTGAGTTAGTCTTCCTAATGCCATAGACAGCATGAAGGACTTAGCTCAATCAATTAAAACCAAAGAAACACAATCCCAGTTTCTTGCAACCTTAAGGAGTATGGAAAACTCCTTAGGTTAGAGAATCACCATTCAGAAATGATCATCAACACAAATAGTGCATGACAGTTCTGAAATAGCAAAAAGAGACTAAGAATGCATTAAGGAAATTTAATGGAAGCTGGCGAATGCATTCAAAACAAAGTATAAACAGAATCATGAAAGGCTCTTCTGATTGGTTCTCTGTCACCAGAGAACTTCTCAGAATCCTTGCCTACAATGAAAACCAAAAATCCTTTCAATTTGTCAGATCTGTCAAAACATTTCAGAGAGTAAAAATCCTTTAAAATCCAGATCAAAAGTGCTCTGACAAACTGAGGCAATCCATTTAAAACAGAGGGGCTTTTGTGAAACAAATGGAGTGAGTGAGAAGCCCCAAATGGTGCTTGTGACGCCACTTTCAGATCTGAGGCAGTGCGCCATCAGATCTGAAATTGGGTCAGGATGTGTGGGTGATTGGTGAAAAATTCGTCGTTAAAAGGAAAAAAATAAGAATCAGAATCTGGATGATGGGAAAAACAAAACATGAAGAGGGAGATAAATTGAACAGTGAACAGATGATTCTTCCCCTCTGATCTGGACTGATCAGAGGAGGTGAGGGAGGGGATCTAATACTAATTCTACTCCTAAGACTAATCTAACTACAGCTAACATTAAACACTAACAATTAAAACTAAATCTATTCTAAACTACTGCAAACTAAATCTACAACTACTTGTGCAGAATTAAAAACTAAACTAAAAGGAAGAATGGGACCTATGGGTCCTTAGCCGGCGGCTAAGGAGGAAGAAAGGAGGAGGGTGACTCCAGCGGAGGGAAGAGTCTGCTAGTGAGACTCCAGGGTCGTCCTCAGGTGCTACGAGGTCCTTAGCGACGAGGAGGGTCGAGAGTAGGCGATGATTCCACAGCCGGTGGCTGTGAAATCAGGGTCTAGATGAGGAGGAGAGACTGGAGTGGAAGAATTGATCGCTGAGAGATGTAGGAGGGAGCGATCCCTTGCGTGCGACACCACTGAGGTGCTTAAATAGCAGCTCAGTGACTGAGATCACCGCAAGGGTGAGGTTAATCAGAATCAGGCCGGCGGTGAGGATGAGATGGGTAGAGCGCGCGGCGAGTCAAGAGAGAGATCTGACCGTCAGATGAGATCTGGGAAGAGAGGTGAACGCACGCACCGAATCGCGCGAAGGTTCCATTTGATTCCAGCCGCAGATCGAGATCAAAAGTGCGATGGACGGTCGAGAATGGCTGTGTTCTTCGCGCGCTACAGTGCGCGTGAAGAACACAGGCTTCTCTCTGAAATGAGGGAAAACTTGCAGGAAGACCCTTAAACGAAGGGGTAGAAGAATAGCGTGCAGGTCCAAAAGTGAGAAGAACTATAACCGGAAGGGCCCTGCAGTCATACAGAAGGGTCCCTGCGGCTTGCAAAAAGGTCCAAGAAGGAGTTTTGAAGGGTAGAAATGTAATGCATGAAGGACCTAATTGTAATCTATTTATTTCTAAGCCTAAATGATGTTCAATTGCTTTCAAATTTTTACATGTGCTTAATTGAACATTTAAGACATTGATTTTACTTCTGATTTGTCTTTTCAAACTTGTTTATGTGTTCAATTGATGCATGGATCATCATTTGTTCTTTAGTTTTCAGAATATCTCATTTTTGTGACCTAATTAGGAGATTTTAACACACATTAAAAGTTTTAGGTCTTTTCTTTAATTCCCACACTTAACCCTTTTTATGTGTTAATTTGATATTGTTTTGCTTAGTATCTAGCTTAATTTCGGCCTTTTAGCTATGATGAGTAGCCACTCATCAGGCACTTCTGAGGAAATACAGAGTCCACCATCGTATCGCATCCCCGTATCATCCTCAGACGAACAGCCAGGCAGAGGTGTCGAACCGAAAAATCAAGCAAATTCCCCAAAAAATGGTTTAGCCTGACCGTAAGGATTGGTCCGACAAGTTGATTAACGCACTTTGGGTGTATCAGACCACCTTCAAGGCTCCCCTTGGTATGTCTCCGTATAGAATCGTTTACAGGAAGCCTTGTCATTTGCCCGTGGAGTTGGAGCACCATGCTTATTGGGTGGTTCGCCAATGTAACCTCGACCCAGACCTGTGTAGTCAGGAGAGGAAACTCCAACTCCAAGAGCTGGAAGAGCTCCGTCGTGAAGCCTATGATTCTGCTTTAACCTTCAAACAACACACTAAGGCTTTTCATGACAGTCGTATTCGGCGGAAAGAATTTGAGCCATCTCAGCAAGTTTGGCTCTATAATGCCCGACTCAAATTCTTTCCTAGGAAATTGAAGTCCAAATGGACTGGTCCTTTCCTGGTCTCAAGACCATTCCCCAATGGGGCCGTCGAGATCGAAGATCCCAAATCTAGGCGTAAATTTATAGTCAACGGGCAGCGTTTGAAACCCTATCTGACTCATGAACCTGCCCCCGTTGGAGAAACCATTGCCCTGCTGGAGGGTAACTAATTCTTTGCCTTATTATGAGTGCAACTGGGGACGTTAAATTCAGCGCTCGTTGGGAGGCACCCCAACAACACTCACCATCCACCATCACTTTTCACTTCACTTCACGATCACTTCACTTTTCACTTGACCACCCACCTTCCACCCACCCTACCACCCTACTGTATACCCTGCACTTCAGCTCTCATTACCCGATCTTTCATCCTTTCTCTACCCTTCCCTGCATGCATATGAGAACATAGCATTGATTGGCATGGGGGGGTGGATAGGCATCCTTAGGATCTGGGTATTTTAGGGTATCATGCAGTTTCTATATATATATATATAAACAGAGAGAGAAAATGAAAATGGTATCTATCTGAAAGCTGAAACAAAAATACAATAAGTGTTTATGGATATTCAACCTCTGCTTTGAAGACTTTCCAGGCCATAGAAGCTTGATTCACTCAGGCTCGGCTTAATTCACTTGAGAATTGACAAGATAGATCAGAATCTCTCCTAACTAAGGACATATTCTTGTACCTGAGACACCAGTACAGGATCCATTGTTTTGCTTTTACTTGAGAGCTTAAGTAAACTTGGTTCACACTACACATATCAGGAAAGATCCGGTGAACATAAGATCCAACCCTAGTGTTCATTAGGGAAGGTGGAGTCCTTACCTGTGCGTGTAGGTACCCAGGTTTTAGTCTTGTGTTTAGGAGAAACTCTTTCTACCAAAAAGAAACTCTCCCACCAAAAAGAAAAGTGTGCTCCTTCAAAAAATGTTGTAAGAGATATACTGACACATGTTTCAAAAAAAATAAAAGTTGTAAATAAGTCCGTATATCTCACAAATGTCTGTAAAGTCTTCGCCCTACAAGAAGTTCTTCAGGGCAGGTTACAAATACCTTGTTTTCCTTTGAGCCACAAAAATCAGAAAATGGGAGTTGAGTTTGTCGTCATCATCTTAATGGTCAATCGGAAAACACGAGCTGAAACTGGGACCAACCTATACTTAAAGATTCGTGAAACCCTAGGCTTGAGTCTTAATGTTCATCTAGTCAATCTTGATCCTTCACTATGCACAAGCCATAACCTCTTGAGCTCTCGAGTACGGCAAAAACCTCCTGGGTCCTGGAAATCATACTTAAGGTTTAAATATCAAGAGTCCTGGTTAGTTGAGAGATGATCTATGTCATGTGAGACTTAAAGTACTGGTAGTCTTCTCTACAATTGATTCTCACAATATCCAACAATAAACACACATATATCACCTCACAAAGAAATCTTCAGCTTAAGATCATTTCTAAATACTATTTTGCTAGGGACTAGCAAAAGATAGGCATGGGGGCATGATTGCACCACAAAAATACGCCTACAATTGTGCTATTTCCTAGCATTACCAATGCATATTAGGTCTCCATAGTTGCATTGTAAAAATACATGCATGCATGCATTTAATTGAGAAGGGACGAGAATGAAATAAGTGGCCTTGCATTTTACATATTTCCTCAAGTGCATCTTTGCAAAATTCCCATCTCTATTTTTATTTCCATTTGATTTTTAAATCTTTCTCCCTGTGGCTACATGGAGCAATTTCTTCCTCGCGCGCCACTCCCAGCAACTGCCCTTCCCTATGGCTGCCTCTCCCTGACAAGCCATTCCAACCTCTCCCTGCAGCCGCATTTGAGCCAAGCACAGCCTAGGCATGGCTATGCATGCTCTTCCTCTTCCTTTGTAAAAGACCATGGCTTCTACCTTCAAAAAACAAACCGGGTCCCAGCCGAAGAAAACAACACCAGCACTTCTTCTCCAGGCCACTGTCATCTCCTCCTCCGAGGAGACACCCGGCGGGCAGGAGCCCTCACTGTGGCGCACACCACCACAGTGAGACCACCACCGCCTAGCTCTTCAAAGTGCCGATGGGCATGGTGACTCTATTCTAATTTTTCTTACATTCCCGCACCTTCAGCCATGGCCGCACGCTTCAAGGTCTGAAGCTCGCAGCTTGGCAGCAGCAGCAGCAGCCCCAGCCATTCCGCGCAAGCCTGCAGGCCCCTCTCCGCCTCCCGCTTTCTCTACCCTGTCGCGCACCCTTCCACCTGTAACCGGACTTTGCGCTCCTCTGCAGCAGCCGGCCAAGCGCTTCCCTGCACCCCTGCCAGCATTTGCAAGCTTCCACGCAAGCTGCAAGCGCCCACGCCTCCCTCTTTGCGCGCTCTGTCGTGAGATCTCCATGCTCGCAACTGGTCGATGCAGGCCTTCTTCCTCGCATGCCAGCTAGCGCGCGCCAGCCACGAGCCGGCCACACTCACACCACCTGCAGCTCCCGGTTGCGCGGTGCGGACGACCACTGTAGCAACTGTTCACGTGAGTCTGCGCGACACTATGGCTACAGTGGGGTGGCCGGTGAGCTTCTCACTTTACCGGTAACCCGACGCTCTGCCACCGCCGTTCGCCCATCCGCACACCCGCCAGCACGTCTCCACCCACGTTGCCCGCACCCGCCCGCGTACGTCTGTGTGCTCGAGCCCTCTCCCAGCGTTTGCAATCGTCCACTCCCAGCGCCTGCTCTAGCCTTCGCACAGCACGGTGTGCTGCATCTCTTCTCTGCGCCCTTCGCCCTCCAGCGTGCGCTTGTCTGCGTGCTTGCACGCCTGAGCGCGAGCTTGAATTCTCCAGACGAAGCCCGTTAACTGCAGACGCCTTAAACTTAACAGCGCCCTCTCTTTCCCACTCTCTCTCTCTCTCTCACTCTCTCTCACAACACTCATAGCGCTCCCTACACTGACGTTCACACACACATACACTCACACTTCCACACACACACACACCTATACACTATTATATACATATATATACATATACATATATATTGATATATTTATACACATATATATATCTATATACTTATATATATACATATATATATATATATATACATATACTTATATTAATATACATATATACATATATATACTTATGTCTATATACATATATATTAGTATTTATATAACTAAGTATTAGTATACATATATATATATATATTTATACATATATCTATACATATATTAGCACTTATATAAATATGTATTAGTCTATACACATACACATCTATATATATATATATACATCTATATACTTATATATATATACATATATATACATATACTTATACATGCATATATATACATATACTTACACACATATATATATATACATATATACATATATATATATACACATATATATATCCATATATATACCTATTTATAACCACAAATGCATATAGATATATTTACATACATATATATATATATTTTCACATTATTTACCATATGCTGTATCGCGGGAATATCTGCACCAGTTGCTGATATTCCCCGATACATGCGTACAAAAAGTGTGTTCGCATTCATCTTCCACCATCCATCCTACACCTTACACGTAGCACCTCATCCTGTTGGTTGCGCTTTTCCAAAAGATGACCGACTCGACACTGTGCTACACCCCATCTCCACCTCCACCCCCACCCCTTTATAAATACATAACATATACCTATATATATATACTATATTTACTTTATTTCTATTTCACTTTCCTGTTACTAAAAGGATAAAAAAATATATAAAAGAGAAAAGATAATCCTTTACTTACAGGTACTCCGTCTTGCGAGTAGCAGGACCAGTTTTTGAACCCTGTTTTGGCTCAAAGCCAAGAACCCAATTTTGAGGGTGTGCCTCAAGGACAAAGATTACCAAAAAAAAAAATTCTAAATAAGAAAAACACCAAAAAAATAATAAACAAACGGAAGAGATTCGTTGTAGGAAAGGCGTAGAAACTTGACTTGTAACCCCACTTCCCTGAGTTCAACCCTGGGCCTAAAAGTGATCAAGATAAAATCAAGTAGGCCAGGTTAAAAATTTTGTAAAGAGATGGTTAGGTCCGATTTAGGTTAACCACTATACACACTTTAATGATAAAATCATCATATTAACAACCTACTCGGGTCCAACACCAGTGCCCTAACCCTAGTTCATCACCTCTAGACCTCCCTAAGGACTTAATTCGATCCTTACTAAACCTAATTGACTTAGATCATAGTCAATTACAATTGCCTAGTCAATTGGACTCATAGGGTCCAATTGAGCTCAAATCTCAACCCATACAAGTCCAATTGGACTAAGTGAGAGTACAATTGACCTAAGCCCAACCTAATTGAGTTATTTCACTCTCAATTAGGTTCACACCCATTCAATTAAACTTGTGTTAAGTTTAATTGCAATTCCCCCATAGCAATTAGTGTTTGCAACCCTAATTTAAGGCCTACACCAACTTAAACCCCTTAGGACCTAACCTATATCACTTAGACGCCTAGGGCACGACCACACATACACACAAACACACACCCACTCACACAATCCCACACAACCTAGAGTATTCTAGGTTCTTCCAAAGGTGGCACCACTCTTGGTTGCCAAAATTAGCAACTAAGAGCCATTCAAATTGAGATCCACAAATGGTGAATCTAAGAACCACCCCTCTCTCACCTTGGCTGGCCACTCTTGGAGCTCTCTCTAGAGAGTTCCACAGTTCTCTAAGGAGCTTCCCTTAGGTCTATAAAAAGACTCAAGGGGTGGCCATTTGCACCCATCCATCTCTTGGCTTTATTCACCTCCATTTTGGCTAGCTACATTCCACCTCCACTCCACCTCCATGAGTTGCTCACCATGGCCACCACCATCTCCATGCCACAATGCTGGATCACCTCTCTAACCTCTCTCCAAGGGTCGGCCTAAGCACCATTGGCCACCCCTCCGCCTCAACCATTCAAAGGCCATCGGAGACCACCTATGAATGCCTTTATTTTTGCTAGATTAGTATCTAGTTCTTCATAGTTTACATGCTTTTATTTACTGCCTAGTAGCATATATCTTTATTCTTCCCCAAGGATGCATGCAAATCCACCCATAGATTCATGTATGCGATCATTTTCTGTTAGCTAGATTTATGTTTTCAAGCTTTCCTCTAGTTCCATGTTGCAAACACCCTCCTGAATGAATGAAAGAAATTTTTTTATATATATATCTCTGTGTTGAGAATCACCATGAGCTTATTGATTGCAATATATTTTGTGTGATTAAAGTTGCTTGCTTTTAATTATTATCTTTTGCAACCAGCATGTCTGTACCAGAAAATATTTAGGATTTAACTATTAGTGCATTTTTTGTAAACAACCACGACATAACTAGAATCATGTGTATTGAAACTCACACTTTCACATTTGTCATTTATCTAACACATGCGCACGTAATCAGGGTTCATAATGAAAGTGGCAAAACATTGATCGGACAATTAGAAACCAACGTGCGATTTTAAACAAGTAGAGAGAAAAAGATCGATTTCAGATTTACATAAATGCCTCCCAAAGACGAATGACCGGGACTCAAGTCTCGTTATCTTTACAAAATCAATTTTTTTATGAACATTTTAGCGCAACTATACTATGATTTCCGATGATTTTAAAATGCTTGAAAAATGGTCTCTATCAGAAGACTCTCGAGATTAACCTACCTTTGAATCCTTTCTTTAGGAGCTCTCAACACGCAGAGATCTCATAGAAGCCACACCTTCTGATCCACATATAGAGCCTTCCAAAACTCGTTCCCAACCCCAACCCATCACCGGAATCAACTTCTACTTCGATTAACCACTCTTTGTTCCGATTGTATATGATTCTCTTCCATCTTTTAACTAGGTCTCGGACATGGATTAGATCGATAATCACTTCCCATCCTTTTCCAATCCTACTAGTAAGGTTCCAATATCCTTTTCAGCTCCATTTTCATTTGAGGATCCCAACTCTGACCAGGCTGAATCAACTCAGCCAAACCCTAGATTCACACTGCCATATCTTGTTGAGCCTCAAAGTATCTGGTAGGCTCCTTATCTATTGATTCACATCCATCAACCCACCAGACTGATTGGGTTTGGGCAACATCATTAGCCTGTCGATCTAAACAAGCACCTGGTTAGACCAACCAAGCTATTGATCAAGGTGCTTGTTCTACAACACTCCTCTAATCTCACCACCCCTTCTCCTTGATCACCTTCTCAGTTGAAGGCATTGAATTTAGCGCTTAACGGGAGCAACCCATCATTCCAAAAACCTGAGAGCCTTCTGATCATCTTTTGAGCTACACTCCAATTACACTTTTGAGTTCAACTTTAGAATAGCTAACTCGACCTTTGGTACTTGTATCAAAGCTTGAAATCATCCGCAACAAGTCAGCCCGACCCGTTCACCCACCCTTTGACCCTGTTCTAATCCTCTAACCAAGCTGATTTCATACTCTTCGATTTACAATGAGGACATTGCAAAACATAGGCATGGCATGGTGTTAAAGTGCAAACATATGGAAAACCAATTCTCTAAGGGGTTCTTAAAAAAGAAAATACATATTCGAAAAAATCTAAAAAAATAAAAAATTGAAAAAGAACAAAGAAATTGGAAAGGGGAGGAAAATTTTGAGATTTCATTGCATATCATTCATATGGATGAAAAGAGGAGAAAATTCAAATGTCAAAGAGGAGGAACATTTAAGAACAAAATTGATAGTCATTAGAACTTTATTGTGAAAATTACTTAAGTTCTTGACCTAATCAAAAGGAAAGTATGAGTGATGATCTTAGGGCTCTTGGGCTCATTTTAGGGCTTAACATTCATGTATCCATTAAGATCTAGATTAATCCTTAGGAGGTTGATGTATTAAGTCTAAGGCTTAGGGATTATTCGACCCCATTTCCTACCCTTTAGTTTACAGGACTTAATAACCTAAGCACCCAAAAATCACACACTTAGTTTGGTTCAGTGCACTTAACAAAGAAAAATCTACCAAAAGTGTTATATTCTGAAAAGCCATCTCGAAGATCTAAGCTTAGGAGCAGCTCGATAACACAAGTTGATTGGACAAGTTCCCGGCGTAGAGAGGTGGGAAATTTCCCTTGAAGATGCATAATAACATATCGTCTCATTGGTGCTTGTCTCCTAGGATATCTAAATATCTTACTAGGGGTATGTAAGCACCTTGTGCTGGTTTAGGTGCCATGGGCAGGATTATCCTAAAATATTGATTACCAAGACTTGAATTTAGCTACAAAACGTCATGGGCAGCACTATCTCGAATTGTCGAAAGCTAGGGTTCTGGGGGTTGCCATGGACGGTGCTATCATGAAGCATCAATTGCCAGGGACCCTTTGAGGATTGATGGTGGGGACAAGGAATCCAATACAGACCGTGTTTAGCTCCAATTCGAGGCTAGATCTAGGGAAATATAAAAAGAAAAGAGAGAGAAAAGTCTCCAAATGAAAAATCTACTTCTATCCCTCTCTCTTACAAAAATGCACTGGCAAACTGAACTTGGACATGTTACGTTTATGCACGGGTGCTTTAACTATTGGGTTCAATGAACCTCCGGGTAGTTGTTGTGGGCCTTGGGAACCTTTGCGGTAAACTAAGACTGAAGCTAGTCAGGTTTGGATCTTGATTGGTACTTGAGTACCTCTGGGCTTGTTATTAGCATTCTGACCTAATTTCTAAAAACTACTAAGAATCAGGCATCTAAACATCAATGCATGGTCTAGAACTCTAGTTCTTTTCATAAGATTTTCCTAAGGGACTAGCAAAAGTTAGGCATAGGGGTATGATGTTAACTTCATCATCAACCATAACTAGCTTTAATTAGTCAGAATCAATTGACAACTGCTCCTACAAAACTGTTGGAGAGTGATAATTCATTGCATATCCTTTCTGAAAGGAATGCATAATCAGGGTTAAATATGCAATTTTAATAGAAGATCAGAAATGCAGAGTAATCATGGGATTTCTTAAGGGTTAAATGAAGGTCAAATGAGCATTAATGACTAACAAGAGGGTTCATACAGATAGAAATGAGTTTTCAAGCATTTCAAGAATTAACACCTGTAACCCTAATTTCAGACCCGCTTAATTAGCAGAGGTTTTGATCAGGATAAAATTATCCTAAACCTTCTAAAAATAACAAAAAAATATTCCATAAGGTTTGATATCATTGGTTTGACCATTGGAACCCATTTTGACCTAAAATAGTCTCAGACAGCAAGTTACCTAAATTTAGGTTTCTACATAAATTACCCATCCAAACTTGGTCAAAACCAAAATTTGACTTCATCATCAGATTCCTTGGGTCTAAATTAGGTTTGTACCAAAATTTGGGCACAATTAGAGATCATCTTGACCTAGTTTGCATTTTAGTCCAGTCTGACTCTCTTTCTCTTTCAATCAGCCCTCAACTTTTGAAATAATTACAAGGACCCCCTAACTTCATCATCTTCTACATTTTTTGTCCCTGCCCCCATGGCTGTGTGAACCCATCAAGCACTGACCTTCCATTTGGGATTTCTCCCTGATTTCATGCCAAAACCCTTCCAAAATTGGAAAGGAAACTTCTGAAGAGATTCCCTTCAATCTGAACCTAGTCTTGGACTACGAATCTTTCCCTATAGCCCATGCAAACTCCTTGAAATCAAGAGTCCTAATCCTTGATTTCTCGAGCTTCCAAGCTTGTTTCCAAGCTTGGAAGCTCATCTAATGCCCTATAAAAGACCCTCAGGGATTGCCTTACATCCTTACTGTAATTTTTGCACAGATTCCACCTTCTTCCCCTCTCTCTGGCCAAACTCTCCGCAAGCTTTGAGGAGCTCCTCCATCCTCCTTCTTCGTCGGCTGCCACAGACCATAATCGATGTTTGAGCATGGAAATTGCGTATTTGAAAACAGTGTCGTAGATTGTAGTATAGTTGCGAAATCCTCTCAACAAAAATATTTCTAGATTAACAAAACTATGAGTCCCAGTTATTCATTTCTCAGAGGCGTTTATGGAAATGCCAATCTTGATTTTGATCTTTTCCTCTCTACTCGCGTAAAAATGCATGCCAATTTGTAATTATTTACATATTCATGCATGACTTGCTGTTGCAATAATATCAAAAATCCAAGCAGGCAACTTATTATCATAGGAAATATATTACAAGCAAGCTCATGGTTATTATTCACACATAGATATATATATAGAAAGAACTCAGAGATTTTTCATTAACTGCATGATGGCAGTTATAGAGCGAAGCTAGAGAAAAGCTTGTACATGAAAGCTTAAAAGATTACTAGCTATCTGAAAATGTGTACATGTGCAGATATACAGGAGATTGCATGTGCCCCATGCAGGAGGGAGAGAGATAGCTACACTACTATGCATAAAATAAGGTAGAAAAATTAGAAGAACTACTTATCTATCTAGCTAGCAGAAGGAAGGGCATTCGGAGGTGGTCTCCAATGGCCTTTGAGGTGGTTGGGAGAAGGAGGGGCGGCCAATGGTAGGTTGGCTGGCACTTGGAGAGGTAGTGGAGAGCTTTCTCTAGCCTTGGGTGTGGATTCGAGAATGGTGATGGTGAAGGAGCTTGTGGATGGAGGTGGAGAGCTATGCTAATGACTAGATTTTAGTTGGGGCCGCATGGCAATCCAAGAGAGTTTTTTTATAGACAGTTGGGAAACCTTCAAGTGGTCTCTCTAGAGAATTATAGAAGACTCTAGAGATACCCTTGTGTGGTCATCCACTAGGTCTTGATTGGGTCTTCTTAGATCCACAAATTGTGGATCTAAGAGTGAACCACTTTGGTTGCTATTTTTGGCAACTCAAAGTGGCACCACCTTTGGTTGACTCTAGAGGATTTTAGAGGTGGCGGCTAAGTGTGTGTGTGGGTGTGTGTGTGCATGACTATGTGGGTGTGGTTAGGTGGTTTAGTTGGTTTAGGTCAGGTCCTATAGGTCTAGGTGGTTGGGTTTGGGTAGGTTCCTAGAATTAGGGTTATAAACCCTAGTACTAAAGTGATTGTGCAATTAAATTTACCACAAGTGTAATTGAATGAGTGTAAACCTAGAGATTACTCAATCAGGTTTTGGCTTAGGCCAATTGGACTCTCACAGAGTCCAATCAGGCTTGTGTGGGTTGAGATAAGAGCTTAATTGGACTCTATGGGTCCAATTGACTAGGAAATTGTAATTTACTATGATCCAAGTCAATTAGGCTTAGTGAGAACCTAATTAGGTTCTTGGGATGGTCTATAGGTGGTGTACTAGGCTTAGGGTACCTCAATTTAGGTTCCCAAGGATTGGAATTGGGCTTAGGGACATAGGAACTCAAGATCCAAGCTTGAATTCCAAAACTGGGATTGGAGAGCAGTTCCAAACATCCGATAAGAGTGTCAGATGTCTTATACTCAAAAATCAAAAGTCCAGACCTTTTGTCTGGACATCCAATTTGAGTCAAGGAAGAATCAGGGTTCTATCTTGGGGATTTTGTAGAAATTGGACGTTTGACCAAGTGCCTGGACGTCCAATAACACTACAGACATGGGTTTAAGGTCTGCGATTTGTGGCTAAGGGTCCTAGATGTCCAATAACTTAACTAGATGTCTAGATAAGGGCTGGAACTAGGGTTTTGGGGTTTCCTAGGCTATGGTGACCTAATCTAAGGGTGGTTGAGGCTTAGGAAGGCTTCTAGGGCTATCTTAAGGCTAGGAATGATCCTAAGTTCTTCATAATTTAACTCTACCTTACTTTTACTTAATAAAGTAGCATACCTCAACCCTTATATTATTTCTATAGTACATTTTATTCTAATCTTCTGCTCCAGCACTGTTGCATCACTAGCTTCAGATCCAGCTTCAAATCCATCTCCTGAGCTTCTTATTATCTGCAATTTATATGATGCACTTAATTAATACATTATATCATTATTTCATGCATAGCTATGGTGAAGCAGTAATGATGCAATTAATGCTCATGTATGCATGGATTACATTAGCTTATGCCAAGTTCGAGCCTAATTTAGGTCAATCAAGACCTATGATTACTGCACAATCATACCCCCATGCCTAAATCTTGTTAGTCCTTAGCAAATGCAAGACTAAGTTATGTACAAAAGGGTCCCTAAAGGACTGATTATTTTTATCATGTGTATGCCTAGAAATTCTTTCCTTTTCGTTTTCAACTTGAAATCTAGAAATCCAGACAATCATGAAACTGCTACAATGTAGCCTTTGCAACGGATTTGAGTGAATGACCTGATTTACCTCTAAAGCCTATACTTGACCCTTAGTAAAATTCTTGTGAGGTAGGCAAACTTCTTCCCTTGGGGTATTCAAGATATTCTATGAATTCCTCCTTGGCTTTAGGCTTGAGTGGAGAATGTCAGAGGGAAATGGTTGTTTATTTGGTAGCACACTCTCATTTGGTGCTACATTAGATTAGTGCTGCAGAATCTAAATTCAAAAATTATTAAGTGAACCAACCCAGAGAAAAGCAAGAGAAACTTTTCTCTCTTTGGTTCCCTTGTATTCACTCTCTTATTTTTCTTTTTTTCTTTTCTTTTCTTTTTGAGCTCGCAATCTCACCTCATTTATTCATATAATCTATATTTGGTGGTCTCACATGGCGTTAATATTTTAATAGAGCTCCAATAACCCTAACACTAAGTCAGAATTCCTCAGCCAGTATTCGAGTGGCCAGGAATACAAAAAGGTAGGTTAAGGCCATAGTTCGTAGATCACAATTTTATTGGGTAATGTTGCCTCAATGTAATTAAAAGAAATACTAAAGCACTCATACTCTCATCTTTTTTTTTTCTTTTTCTAATTTTTTTATTTTCTCTTTTTTCTTATAAATATTTTGATTTTTTTCTTTGTTTTTTCTCTTTTCTTTCTTTCTAATAATTTTTCCTCACAACTCAATACAGCACATGACATATATGAATTTTATTTAGGAGGCATTATTAGGGATTGGTTGTACTCAAGAGATATCGAGTGGCTTATTTGGTGGAACTGCCTACTCTCAACACTGGGAAGAGATGGATAGGACAGTGTATTCTTGACCTTGACATCAATACCCTCCTTCAGCTGAGGATTCCGTAGAGGATGGTCGTAATCATCCATGTTAGTCTTAGTTTTATCATAACTCGATCTCCGTGTATTTACCTTGGTTGGTGACTCTCAAGAATTCACACAAAATTTATATGCTGGAACCGAGAGTGGAAACTGTGCCTATCTCCGAGTATTACGTCTTAATTATCTAGAATTCCATATTCTTTGCACTAATCTTAGAGCACAAGTACTCTCTCTTCTCATCTCACACTATTTGATGGCTTTTTAAAAGAAGATTTACTTGACTCCCAAAGCATTGTCCAGGGGTTCAAGAAAAGAAGCACTACTTCTTCTCGATGGACTAAAGATGTTTATTAGTCTTCACCATGAATCCATTGCAAAATCTATTTGTGAGTGTGAAAATTGTACTGGATTCTAGATTATAGGAATCAACTAGAGGATAAACTCCTAATGCATCCTCTTGATAAAAATCTTATTTATGAATGCATTACGTATAAATGCTATATACAAGTAACCTATTATAATTTTTACTTTAATGAAATTCCCTTATCGAGTTACATTTAGTTTGGTCCTAAATTTAGAACAAAAATGAGAGAATGGGTCGAAAGTGGCCGTTGAGAATAATTTCTAACTTCAATGCAAGCATTGGAGGTGGAGTCGGTTGTTCTTAAATGTAGGACCCTAAAGTACATATAACATGATGCTCTGAGGTTTTCCTAATTGTTGGCTCAAAAATTTATAGTTTTGTTGTTTATCTACCCCCCCATGCCTAAGTTCATGCATGTCCTCATGCATGAATATAAAGGAAAATAAATAGGATTGGGAGTAAATTGCTAGAGATCACTTGGAATTGCTCCTGAATTTTTAGCATTCAACACCGGCCAACCTAATGATATGCAATATGTAGAAAAATATGCTAAAAGAAAATATGCTATGTATAGAATGGTATCAAATGCTATTTATAAATGCTGAGTTTAACGCCTCCAGCTAGGCGAAAACTCAATCAAATGGATCATTGATTGCATAAGAGTAGTCCAAGATCAATAGGAAAATGTGTTCATGTGCTCAAATTAGTGGTCCACAGATGTGAACCAACTGATTATATGCCCCTACTCCAAAAAGTCTACCTATAGCAAACTGCAAAGTGAGGGCACAAAATAGAGGATAATCAGGGGAGCATTTTTTATGCCAATTTTGCTGATCCAACTTGTTCCAGAATTCAATAGGAAATTCCTGAGGGAGTCGATTGATATTATTCTAGAATATGTCAGAACCAGAGTCTGAATCATAGGGGTCTTCATAATGGTAATTAACATCAAAGATCATGCCCTCTCCAGGCTCTAGGTTATATGGGGGTATGCGTGAAAGTAGAAGTTCTATGGGGAGGTCATTGAAATCCTCTTTCGAAATCACTTCATCCTCATCGGAATTAATCTTCGATTCCTCAAAAGCTGACTAAATCTTTGAGTAGATCCAACCGTTAGATTAACTAGGATTGTAAGTGAGTCCCCAGTTCCTTCTGCTTAAGGTTTCACCCTCATATGTTGCGGGTTCCTCATTGTTTCCTGCTGCAAAAAGCATGTCCATTTCTTTTGGCAAGGCATCCATAGCTATTTCTGGTATGTGGATATTAGGATCAGGGATAGAAAGTGTTGTCTCAGAATTTCCAACATCAGAATCAGGGATGTAGGTGAAAGAAGAAGAATGTAGCTCAGATGCTGTTGGATCGAAAATAAATTCACCTACCATGGGAAGTGGCCTAATTGATCAATGATGTCACATGTGATGCTTGCCTCAAGATCCATATCCTCAAGTGGATCTCCTTCCTTTATCTCAACTGGGTTGTCTAACCCGTGAGGTATCTCCCAAGATTCAAGGTATCTAAATTGTGAATCAATTATGGAGATACTAATCCTCTCCTCATCACTTTCTTGAATGGGGCTCTCAAATGAGTCCATTCAGTATATTCCCTACTCATGTCCCATATCCACACTGGATTCTTCTTCCCCTGAGCCAATTTTGAGGGTCTGCTCCCAAGAATCTCCTGTGTCTCCTTCAGGCGTGGTTACTTCCAATTCTTTGAGGTCCTCAAGGCTATTTTCCACTTGATACCGCAAAAGTAGTATTTCTTGAAGTTCCCGATTTTATCCAATTAGCCTTGTCACCTCTGCTATTTCTTGAAGGGCCTCCATCAAAAGTTCTTGATATGGAATCCAGGCTCGTCTTTGTTCCGGATCAGCAATAGCTTGGATTTCATACAGATAGAATGCGACTTTGTCTTTAATCTTAGCTATAGCTCACTACAATCTATAATGTGGTTGCATATAAAGTCTTAGTTCTTCAAGGATTCTAGGAGGTGAATCAAGTCTACACATTCCATGGGTACGATGGAATAGTATGGAAATTTTATCTAGGGTAAAAAGGTTAGGTCCTTTGTTGGGCCAAGTGCTTTTGGTCATGGTATCTAGGGTCAGGATATGGGTTAGCCATTTCGGTAGCCCGAGAAGAAGGATCAGGTGAAGTGAAAAGTCATCTTCGCCACCTTGGCTTTGGATCCCAAGGCTATTTTGATTTAGTGACCTATGCTCCCAGATGAGTCCTTGGGTCCAGATTACCTGGATTTTGACCAGGTCCAGGTCCAAGATTAGCCATCTCGGCTAAGAGAGTAGAAGAAGAGTGAGAAGATGGTTCGGGCAATGTGAGGAATCATCTTCGCCACCTTGGGATTGGCTCCCAAGATCCAGCCAGTTGTGGTCTAAGTGACCTCCTCCCTTGTATACACCGACCAACTTCTGGGTTGGTGCAGCCAAGCCAGACAAGGCTAAGGCCCCATCAATCAGATGGTCCTTAGGTGATTTAATTTTTCGTTAGAATTCTAATTCCCAAAGAAAAATTCGTCGTTCAACTGACTGAAAGTAATCCCCACCTCTCAAGCTAACCCAGCAAGTCTATGTACGAGGGGACTAAGAGGAAGGTTCTTCCTTTGGCTTTCGCCTCTAGTTCCTTTGTACCCCTTAGCCACGGTCATTTGACACTACCCTGTAGACTTAGTCACAAGGTTTAGCCGAAAAGGCTGAAATCACCCAGTAGTATGACAGCGAATTCAGTTGATTTATGTATTTTAACAATTTTTCTTTAAGCTTTTTCTTCAGTTGGGGTTTGTGGTGAGTGGCCCACAATGTGACCAAGGTCGTCGGCTAGACACTAGACTTGATTTACTCTAGGTTAGCCCAAATATGGTCTCTAGAAATTTGACCATAAAGGTTGAGCCTAGGGTTCATGCAAGTTCTAAGTGTACTACAAACCAATTTGAAATTCAAACTATTCTCTACAACACAATTTGAATCCAATTGATTTGAAATTTGAAAGATAGATTTTTTTTTTCAATTAGCTTTCTAGTGAATATTTCTTTGAAATTTTTACTATTTCAATCGAATAAATAGGAAAATTTAGCTGTTGGGGGATTAGATCTAGAGTTTTGACCCCTTGTTGGGTTTGAAATTTGAAAATGTATCATAACAATTTTAACAATTCTAAAAAATATGGAAATGAAAGCTAGTTTGATGAGCTTTCAAATCCCAGTATTTTTGGTCTAATATGATTCGCGATATATTCGAAATCGCTTTTTGAAATTTGAAAATGTTCAAATCTAGGTTAGTTTGACCCCCTTGTAATTCACGAATTTTTAAAAATATTATACTTTGAATTTCTTCAAATGAACGGTGTTGTTTGAAAGACGGTTTGAAAATGAAGCTCTTGGATAAATTTTGAATTTTTTTGCTCAATAAATGTTTGGTAAATGAATTTGTAATTCGGAAAATAAAGTCTGGCCAAATTTCAGCACGTGATGGAAGAGCTCTTTTTAAAAGAGGTTTCAATTTCAAATTCAACCTTCCACCAAAAATGTTTTTTTTCAAAAGTTTTCAAATTATTTTGGAGGGAAATTTTTTTTGAAATTTTTCTCACTTTTTTTTTCAAAGAAAAACTAAACTAACCTAGGATTCAAAAGGAAACCTAATCTAACATAAAGAATTTTCTTTTCTTTTGGAAAATATGAAGATTTTTTTTTGTTTAGAGAGAAGATTCTAGCAAAAAAATCAAATCTAAGCTAAGATTCAAAAGGGAAATCCTAAATAAGGAGAGGAGATGTGCACCTGATTTTTTCTAATCTACACTCGTCGTACGCGTAGATCCCATTGAAATTGCACTAAAGGGGGGGTAAATAGTGAATTTATTAAATATTGTAACACAAAAAATTCAATCACAAAAGGAGGCACCAAATTTTTACGTGGAAACCCAAGATAGGTGAAAACCACCACCTAAGCCAATTCCCTTGACTTAATATTTTCGATCAAAAAGTGATCAATCGACTAACCACACTACTTAAATGAGGGCAGTGTACCTCAATTACAAAACCCACCTCTAATCCCTAAACAGAGATTTCTCCCTTCATAATGAAGAGACGAGGATCCGACAGGCGGGATACCAAAAGTACAAAAGTAAGAATTTAACAGCACCAATAGAGTACCCCAATAATTTGATTACCTCCTTATCTATTAAGCGTAAAGAGAACTCCCTGAGAATTTGCAAAATGAAGTGAACCAGGAGTGTGGGTCTGCCCTTTAATCAGAGTGTTGACACATCACAAAGGCAAGGGGAGGCTAAGAGTCTTGAGCAAGTGATTTTTCTAAGGGAATTGAATCTCAAGAGGTATGTGTTGCCTAAGAGGGATTGTAGTCTATTTATAAGCAAGTTTAGAACCTTCAAGAATACTTGGGAGAGATCTCCTAGCCGTTGGAGGCAAATCGCAAGAGATTGGGACGAAATCCACCACAAATCAGGATAATGATGAGTCTGACAGCAATATCAGACATCTAATTTTAGGGTCATACGTCTGATTACAATTATGGTCATCCAATACTATTAGCCAGGCTGTATTGGTTTCATTGGATCGAAAGAGGGTGTCTGATATTTTCACATAAGATGTCTGATAAAATTATTGGACATCTAATTATGTGTGGATTCATTCATGTTTTGACCAGATCCAAATAGGGTTCTAGATTTGAAGGAACAGACATCAGTGTGGACGTTTGTAGGATTCCCTAGACGTCTTGAAAGCTAAAAAGGACTTGCCTCGCAAATCTGACAAAAGATCTTTGGTTCCTAATGAGATTCACACAGAAATAAATCAGCGACGGTCCAAAGGTAGATGTCTGGAGGCATGTCCAGACATCTGAAAATGTATTTTTCCCATTATATATAGAAGGATGATGGGTGCTTGAGTCTAACGGTTGTTTTGAGGACGTCCAGGTAAAGTATTAGATGTGTGGATGACGTTATGGATGTTTGATGGAAGGTTGCTTCTACTGATGTTTATGAAGTTAGAAACTAAAGGCAAAGCTATAGGTAATTAGACATTTGAAACACTTGTCAGATGTCTTAAAGTTGAAAATAAGATGTCTGACAGTTTTTTGGACATTTGATTTGAGTCTTAGTGTTAGGTTTTTGTTTCTAATTTATCCTAAGTGTAGAGAACCTAAGTTAGCTATTTTTAAGTTATGTTTGGGGGCTCTTTACAACATCTCTAAACTCAAATAAAATAAAGATTACAACCTTTGAAAGTTTACATAAAAAGCCTATGTCCTATGACAATACTTGCACTACTTAGTCTTCACTCTTTTAATCCTCCGACTTGGAAAACTCCATGAAACCAGTAATTGTGTTGTTATAGAGAAAAATATGCTACGCTTATGTTTTATTTATTTTTCTTCATTTTGTAAAATCATCAAAATATTATATATGACAGGTTGAACTAACAATCTCTCCCTTTTTTATGATTTTCAAAATATGCCTGTAGGTTCTTATTTTCTCCCCTGAACGTTGTATTTAATAGTCTACACCTATTTTGAGAAGATGTTTCATAATTTTTTATGTTATTCCGTAAGTTCTTACCTATGTTTTTCTCCCCCTTTTTGAATATCATCATGAATGGTTCTGAAAGGGGGTTGACACTTAAACTACAAGTGTGACATTTATAAAGTGGAGAGCATTAATAAAACTGCATGCTGAATAAAAAAAAGACAAAAGCATTAAAGTAAATTAACTAGGAAAGAAATGTAGGTGCCCTAAGCACAGACTAGCTATTGTTCCCAAAATATTTAAGTATGGGGTCAGGGCCCCTTAATACAAGCCAACATGGAAGATAGAAAGAAAGACAAATAGAAGAACTAAACTAGTTTTCTTGATCATTGTCATGGCAGCAGCAAGTAGGTCCTTGTCACATCTACAGATTTTGAATGTCAGAACGAGGTTCGTTGATGTTGCGGCGCATACTCCCCATATAGGTGTACATCTTGCCAGTTCGTCGTAGCAAGAGGGAGATGCCAGAGGAGAGGGAATCTGTGGCGGGATCCCATGCCTCGTCAAAGCTTGAGCGAGGAGCTTCTATTTGAAGTGGACATTCCTCATGGAAATCTAGAAAGGGTGGAAGGGGCTCTTCTTCAGCGGGCTTTTCACTGGTTCAAGATGCTCCCTAAGTATGTGCATCTTGGTGGTTGTGGCTCAGTTGTAGGGCTTCATTTTTTTGTCAACTGCCTGGTCATTAATGGAGATTTGATGGCTTGCAAAAATTTTGGATAAAATGGACCCAAATGGTAGAGATGTCCCATGGTCCTCATTCATAACACGAATAATGATGCGGCAATAGTTGAAGGGAATGTGATGCACGGCAGCAAAAAGGAGTGCCTTGTGTTGGCATGAGATATAATCAAATCCTCCTGATTTGTTTAGAAGGTTCAACCCAAAAATGCAAGATAGTAATCGGGGAAGAGGTTTGAGGTTTTTGCATGGTAAGGTGCCAAGTTTTTAAACTTATTTTTCAAGTAGGACTAATTCTTGATTTATGACTTCTGAGTCATATTGCCTCAGAATGTCATTGAAGTCATTTCCGTCATTAGGGATGGCTAGAAGGGTGGAAATAGTGTCAGAGGTGATATGGATTTCACGCCCAAATAAGTGGGTATGTAATTCAAGTTCATCATTGCTATAGTCTTCAACGATGTTGGCGTAGAAAAGTCGGACAAGATCGGGAAACACACCAATGGTTCCAATGCCAAAATGGAACTGTTGGTCAAAATAATGGAAGAGATGGAGGGTTTCAAAGTGTTCCCAAAGGTTTAGATGGGCAAAGTCATTCCATACAATGAAGTGAGGGCACTTGACTTTGGCATTTGCGAAGCGACGAAATCGCTGTCTAGTGATGTCGCCACACAGTTGGTCAGCCAAATAAGTGGAGGAGGTGGAAGAGCCCTTGGCTTACTTTCGATGGGGAGGCATTTTGGGTGGTATGGGTGGTTGGGTTTTGGAAGGTGAGGTTTGGTGTTTCTAGAATAGAACAATTGCAAACACATACATGCAAACAACATGCCACACCAGTCATTCAACCAATAATGCCATACATTCAAACCACATTGATACAAGAAAAAAATGTGTGGAAGTACACCTTGAAGCAATACAACCTGCTGAAAGAGCAATCTTCGTTTTCGTTTAAAACTTTATCATAAAATGATGTATCGTTGTATTTAATTGCGTGGTAGAAAATCACATTTTAATTGTCAGAATCTAACCACGAATAGTTAGGTCGTCACCATAGGGAGGAATTAGCCTAATTAATTTAATAAATAGTGTCATGTTTATTCAGGAAACTCAATAGATATGCATGTCACTTCGTGCTTTTCTTTCTCTCACATAAATTTGCAATATAGATAATTAATCAAGAAGATGAGGGTGCATATGCAAAATTACCACAATATAATATTCTAAATAATGGCCTTGGTAATAACAAACAATGTTAATCTTAATCTCCTAACTAATAATACTGTAACTAATATCTCAGATTGTATGTCATTCAGAAGGAGAAATCAATTATATGTAATTTTGAATTAAGCAAGGGGTGTCCACATAAATTGTGCAGCAATATATTAATTCAGAAAATAAATGAATAGTAACTTGACAATGGCATTTTCTGTAAATTTTAATGGTGGAGAAAACAGAGCATTTGCTCTCTCTCCTCCTCACGAAAGAGAGAGAGCACCGACGGGGCAGTTGCGATGCTCAGGAGGACGGTGAGGATGGGGCCTCTCCGATGGTGGCAGCGGTGTCGACGGCGACGGCCGAAGGAGGCTGGGCGGTGGAGGAGATGAGGATCGGCGAAGGTTGCTGTAGTGGCCACGGCTGTGGCGTAGGTCTGCTCGTGCGGGCGCGGCGGTCTGCAGTTAGCGCCTGTGGGCGCAGGCGAGCGGTGTCGCGCCTGCTAATGGCCGTGTGGGCGCTGTGGCCTGTAGATGGGCGAAGTGGTTGGGAGCGCCTGTGCGTCTGCGAGCGCCTGCAGGGAGGTGCGCCCGTAGTTGGACGGAGGTAGGCACGCAGGCGGGGTGGCGTGAACGCCTGCAGCAGGGGGTGCTGGACGGCATGGTGTGATGGAAAGGTAGAAGCGTTGTGGGCACTGGTGGTCTGCAGAGAGGAGAAACGCTATGGTGGAGAACCTGTAGATGGGCGTGCGCCTGCGGGGCGGGGAGTTGGCTGGAAGATGCGGCTGAAAGGAGGATGCAGCTGGAGATTGGTGCACGGAGAAGGAATAGGGTGCATGCTGATCCACAGTGCACGCGGGGGTTATTCCCCGCAAGGGCGAAGATGAAGATCTGCCCTATCCTCGGAGGATGCACTTCTTTTTGAACCCCACTCTCCTCCTTTTCCTTCGACTGCAAGTATCTCCAACTACTAGCGACTATTGCGAGAGGTTGGAACGGTAGATAAGTACAGCCAGTTCCTTCATCAGACGTCTATATGGAGCATCAGACGTCTTAAAAATATAATGCCGCGGATTTGTAATTAATAATTCCAAACGTCAATCCAAGTCCCAGACGTCTAATATAAGTAAAAATTAACTCTTGATCTTGCACCTAACCTGCATTTATCAAATCAATTATATTATCATAAAGTATGTTATTAAATGTAAAAATTGAAGCATAAAATTAATTGCAGGTCAAGGTGAATTGCCATATAACTCCTAATTATTTAACAACTAAGAACAAATAATTAAATAGTACTTAAGCTAAATAATAGTTCACAAAAGTGGACTTATCAAATGCCCCCATGCTTAAGTTTTGCTAGTCCCTAGCAAAAATGAATAATAGAAATAATCAGAAGACTTCTTTTCTTATTTCAAAAGTTTAGAAATCCAGACAAATGTGAAGTGCTGATAACCTAGGTAACAGATCCAAGTGAAAGAGCCGATTCGCATTGGGAGTTCATATATCACCCTTGGCAAAAATTTCTGTTGAGATAGGCAACAACTTCCCTCTGGGATAAAGCAGACGATAATCTGTAATTTGACCCCAGCGTTTGCTTAGGTAGGAGATATCAAATTGAATGGATTTGTATTTGGTGGCACACACTCAACTGGTGCTACATATAGTCTAGTACTACAGACTCTAGCTCTCTAGACTATTAGACAAGTCAACTCTGAGAGAGGCTACACAACTATGCTCTCTTAATGTTCCTGGGTACTCTCTCTTTTCTTTCTTTCTGAGATCACGAATCTGGCTAGAATTAGAAATTATACTCACTATTTGGTGGCCTCACATGGCATCCACACTTCAATTAAAGTCCTAATAACTCTACAACTAAGTTAGAGTCCTCAACCATTATTCAGGCGATCAGAAATACTAGAAGGTAGGTATGGGTCATATTTGGTGGAATGCAATAGGTGTTTGATGCCTCAGAAACATTAGAAACTTGGACCCTTTTTTTTATTGTAATATAACTATTTTTTTGTTTTTCTTCTTTCTGCTTTTTCTTTTGCTTCTTCTTTTCTCTCTCTTCTTTTTTTTTTCTTTATTTTATTTCTTCTTGTTTTTGTTTCTTTTTCAATCAGCACAACACGATACAGACTTTTATTTACGAGGCATTATTAGGGATGATGACGGTCAAGAGAAGTTGTGCGGCTTATTTGGTGGAAGTGCCTATTCTCGGCACCGGGAAAGAATGGATAGGACTGGCGTATTTCTGACCTTTGACACTATTACCCTCCTTCAGCTGAGGACTCTATGAAGGACGGTCGTAACCATCCACCGTAGTTATAGCTTTATTAAGACTCAATCTCTGTGTATCTGCCTTATTTGGTCACTCTCAGGAATTTACTCAAAGTACGTACCCAGGAACAGAGAGTGAAAACTACGCCTAACTCTGAAGTATCATCATCTAATTATCCAAAACTTAAGAGTCATTGCACTAGACTTAGCGCACCAGTAATCTCTCTACTTTCTTCTCACAAATATGAGGTAGATCTATTAGAAGATAGTTTGCCTGACTCCCTATGAATTGTCCAAGGGTTCAGTAGGCTTACAAATGCTCATTGGTTCTCCTCAAGGATCCATTACCAAATCTACGTGCACGTGAAATAAATGTACTGGATTCTAAACTTAAGAAATAATTCAAGAAGAAAAACCTCCAATGACAAAGTAATTCTGCTAGGGACTAACCCAATCAGCTCAAGAAAAGAGAAATTTTTTTTTTTTTGAAACTAACCTAAATGCATAAATACTTCCTAAAATGCAAATGCACTCCCCCATGCCTAAATCCTACAATGTCCCCATTGTAAAATTAAAATAGGAGGAGAAAAGAAAAATATCACCTGACACAGTTTGCTGGGTTGCCTCCCAACAAGCGCTGCATTTTCTGTCAGCAGCCAGACTTATACGGAACCTGTAAGTCCGGTTCCAAACAGAAAAGGTTAGGCCCTAAGAATATGCGTAACAGTGCAGGCCTAGAAAATAGGTAACCACAGATGTTGGCGAGCTGATGATGTAATGTAATTCCAAATGCTCGCCAGAAGATATGAAAGCGAAAAACCTAGTTGGCTACCTTGGGAGGTCTAGGGAAAATAAACGGAATATGAAAATGGACCTCCCAAAATGGAATAAGTGGAGGATAACAAGAGTCCTCCAAAGAAAGACGGGTTTTAAAAGATATAATCATTATTAGTTCAATCCCTTGAATGGCGAGAGTAAAAGTACAAGCATCAATCCATACTCGCCATTCTTCCCTAGGATGTACTAGCCTGATATATTCTCAAGAAAGAATGTACATGAGCAGAGATCTGAGCCAAGGATCGGTTAGGGCGTATAAGGGTTGTTTGTAATGCTGGAAGGTAATGGTTAAGTCCAATGAGGGCTTAGTAGGTGTCAGGTCCAATTCCAACAATGATTCGAATCGTGTACAGTCCCTAACAGTAGTAGACAACTTCAAATTATCCTACCTAGTATTAATGATCGGAGTCATATTTGAATCAAGGGTAGACTCCAAATTAGAACTCTTTGATGGCAGGGTGAAATTGTCAGAATCATTATCATTCCGCTCATCCCCAAATTTGTTTGGTTCACTCAAATATTTATCGGGGTGTATATGTGATTCATTAGGAGTTGGATTAGTTTTTTCAATTATTTCTAATGGAGGATCAGTCTTAATATTTTGGAGGAAGCCTATATCATTGAATTCGTTATTGTTCTTGGGGTATAAATCCTCAAATGACGTGTTTTGTCCCCGAGAGTCTCCCATAGACTTCTCATTATTTTGCTTGTCCTCCTCTAATATCATATTTTGATGGAGGATGGCTCTCAAAAGAAAAGAGGAATCTGGATTTAATCATATTATTTCTATCCTCTCGAGCTAAATCCTCAAATGATAAATAATTCTGCTGTGATTTACTCCAGATTTTCAGTCCATGTTCCTCTGTTGGGGCATCCTCATCCTCTGAATTAGACTCTTCATAACCTTGAGACCAGAATTGATCATCCTTTATTCCCTTAGGGTCACCTTCATTAGGTGCATTTAAATCCTCAGGATATTGAATGATAGGTGTTGATTCTCTAAGTAGAGGGTCAGGAGTAGGCTCACTAAGAGTAGAATGGGATTCCACCAAATAATCAAGAGGGGAAGTGATAGGAACAATAATCTTCTCTTGCTTTTGACTCCAATATAGTTCAGGGGGATAATCACTATGATTGTTGTCCTCTAGTGGCCGCATCTCATTGGGAGAGTCTAAGTGATCGCTACATGAAATTGGATCCCTATTGTCATTAAGTACCTTCGAATTATTTTCATGATCATGATCGGATGGGTAGGGATCAGGATTATTGGGAACCGTGTAGCTAAGTTGTCTTATTTCTTCATTTAATTATTGACTATTCCTCAACATCTCTCCCATTGATTCCATTATTTCCTTTTCTTGTTTTTGCATTTCTATCATAAAAGAGGAGAGGCTACTATTATCAGGTTGGGGAGGATAGTCAATCTCAGGCTCTGGTTGCCTAGGGGTATCGGTCCAACCTCGATACGGAAAATCATGAAGGGTGGGAGGGTTGGGTGTTTGCGTGGAAGTAGGGATTTCAGGATTGGAAAATTCCGCTCCTAGGCTCTACTCAAAAGTGGGAGTTATCAAGCCAGTACTCCCAAGGTAAGAATGAGAATGATCCCATGAATTATCAATATACCCATCAAAGGATGGATACGCTCGGAGCATGGGATCCTGATTAAAAGATGGGAAGTATTGACTCCGATAATCTGAATGATAGGAGTAAGAGGAATCCATTTCTTTAAGCAAAACAATTTTAACACTCTAAGGCTTTAGCAAAATTCAGAATATAAGCAGAACACTTCCTAGAGAGTTCTATTGTCAAAGCAAACGCAAATTCAACGGGATCTGTTTTTAGTAGATTGTAGGTCATAGAGTTATATGTTTAGTTGGTGGCCAAACAAGTTTTACAAAAATTACGCTTCCTAGGCCAACCTTCGTTGGTGCCGATAACCTACTCGCAAGGGATGGAAGTCTCGAATCGAGCCCACACACGAGGAACCGAAGTAACTTGGTGGATAGGCTTGTTGATTTCCGACTAACTTCCCTTGTGGTGCAAAAGAGGAGAGGGAGAATTTTATCTAGTGACCTTATGTGTGAGGTGCACAGTGTCTCAAGTGTGCAAGCATACGATCGCGTTTTGATTATTTGAAATTTCTCAAACAGGATCCTTTTGCACACAATTTTCAGTCACAGATTTTAAAGTCCAACCTCTTAACAGTCCTAATTTTTTTTTTTTAAAAGTGACCACTGAATTAATTTGATTCATGCACTTTTGTGGTCTTGGATTTAGGTTTAATGCATATGCATGACAAATAATTAATGCTCAAGAGAACACATACCTTACTCTAGCTTTCTTCGTGCAGTGATGAATGCAATGCAATAAAATAAATAAACTAGATGCTGCTCATTCAGTCCTAGATGATCGTCTTATAGATATGCAGCTTCTGGTAGGCAGTTCGATTTTTTTTTTTTAAATAATAATAACAAACAGACCTAATCTAACTAACTAACTAAAATGTAATTTAAAATAGTTCAAATAATCCTATAATCTAAATAAATGGGAACACGTTCCCAAAAATACCCAACAAGGGCCCAAAAGACAGTAATTTAAATTCTAATGTCTATCTAACTAAATCAACCTAAGACCTACTGCCTAAATCAGAAATAGGCTTCTGCGTAGCCTATGTGCGTGGGATCAAGGCCCCCATGTTCCTGTTGCTGTCTTCCAGGTGGCTTCAAGGTCCACGAAAAAGATCATCTCCGCCGTACGCACCTGCCGCATTCGCCACGTGTTTTTGCACAGAAGAAAATCCACAGTTAATATTTCAGAAAAGCTTTTAAAATAGCATAAAAATAACATAAAATTCCTGAAAAATTAATAGGCATTTCTCCTCCCCAGCAACACTGCCATTTGAAAGAGCGATCTCCGTTTTCGTTTAAAACTTTATCATAAAATGATGTATCGTTGTATTTAATCACGTGGTAGAAAATCGCTTTTCAAAAACATTTTAATTGTCAAAATCTAACCACGAATAGTTAGGTCGTCTCCGCAGGGAGGAATTAGCCTATGTAATTTAATAAATAGTGTCGCGTTTATTCAGGAAACTCAATAGATATGCATGCTACTTCGTGCTTTTCTTTTTCCCACATAAATTTGCAATATAGATAATTAATCAAGAAGATAAGGGTGTGTTCGGTCGGCCCGGATAGGTTGTTAATATGGGGATTTTATTGTTGAAATGTGTATAATGGTTAACCTAATTCAGACCTAGCCATCTCTTTACAAAATTTTTAACCTGGCCAAATTGATTTTATCTTGTCACTTTTAAGCCCAGGGTCGAACTCAGGGAAGTGGGGTTCAAGTCGAGTTTCTACGTTTTCCTTAAAACGCGTCTCTTCCGTTCGTTTATTGTGTTTTTGATATTTTTCTTATTTAGGTTTTTTTTCTGGTAATCCTTGTTCTTGAGGCACACCCTCAAAATTGTGTCCTTGGCTTTTAGCCAAAACAGAGTTTCAAAACACATCTTGCTACTTACAAGACGGGCTACCTGCAAATCAAAGATTATCTTTTCACTTTTATACTTTTTTTAATCTTTTTACTAAGAAGGAAGCTAATAGACAGAAAGTAAATATAGTAGCTATAGATATATATTTATATGTAGTATATATATAAAGGGGTGGGGGTGGAGGTGACGATGGAGTTTAGCACTATGTTGAATCAGTCGACGTCTAGAGAGACGCAACCAACATGACTAGGTGCCGCATGGAGTGTGGATGGAGGATGGATGATGTATGGGACCACGCTTTTTTTGTACGCGTGTATCAGGGAATATCAGCAACTGGTGCAGATATTCTCGCGATACAGCGTGTAGTAAATAACGTGAAAATATATGTACATATGTATGTATATAAGTAAATATATCTATATATATATATAAATGTATAGTTATATATGTATAGATATATATATATAGATATATATGTGTTTATATATATAGGTGCATAGATATATACATATATATGTATATAAGTATATATATATGTATATAGATATTTATATATGTATATAAGTATATATATATATATTACTATATAGATATATATATATATGTATGTATATATATATGTATATAGATATGTATCTATATATGTATATAAGTATATATATTATATATATATGTATATATATATATATGTATGTATATATATATTTATATATATGTTACTATAAGTGTGTGAGTGTGTGTGTGTGTGTTGGTATAGGTGTGTGTGCGTCGGTGAATGTGTGTGTGTTGCTGTAAGTAAAAAAGAGAGAGAGAGAGAGCGGGCGGCAGAGAGGGCGGACACGCGCGGGAGTACTCGCGCCAGAGAGAGAGAGGGCGAGAGAGCTGGTGATGGCGTGAGTTAAGACGTCTGTGGATGGCGGCAGACGTCTGGAGCCGCGTTGTCTGCAGGCGGCACCTGACGTTTGGAGGTCGAGTCGTCTGCAGATGGCTACCGACGTCTGATGGTCGCGGATGCAGGCACGTCTTCGCGCGGAGAAGGTGAGGCGTCTGCAGGCTGGGTGCGAGGAAGGAGAGCGGGAGATGGCGTGCTCGGAGAGGGCGGTGGGGAGTCTGCAATCGGTCGCGGAGGGTTGCAGAGGTTGGCAGGGGGCGGCGAGAGGGCCTGGCCAGCCGCTGCAGTGCGCGCAGCGGCCGGTCGCGGGTGCAAGGGCAGAGGCGACAGAGCAGAGGACGGAGCGGAGAAGTTCCCTGCAGGCGTGCGCGGAGGGCTGAGCGCCTGCGGGGAAGGTCGCGGAGGAGCGAGGGGAGCTGCTGCTGCCCCCGCCGCCGCGGTTTGGCTGCTGCTACTGCTGCTTCAAGCTTCGGACCTTGAAGCGGCAGCAATGGCGTGGAGATGAAAACGAAAAGAAAAGAAGACACCATGCCCACCTGCTCGTTGAAGAGCTGGGCGGTGGTGTTCTCCTGCTCGTCGGGTGTCTCCTCGAAGGAGGGACGACGTATGGGAGGGGAAAACGGTGGAGGAAGGAGGTCGACTGCGGGTTTTGGTGCAACAACTGCGTGTCTCCTCCCGTTCGCGAGGAAGAGGTTGTGGCTTTAAATAGAGTAGGAGAGCGTGGCTGCAAGCATGGCTGCAGCAGGGGGGATGGCGTGGGAGTGGCAGTCGCAGGGAATGGCTGCTGCAGGAGGCATGGCGTGCATGTGGGCGCGGGAAGAAGAAGGCAGCCGCGGGAATGAGAAAAAAAGAAGAAATCAAGAGGAAAAATAAAAAGGTGGAATTTGCAAGGAGGCACTTGAGATAAAATGAGAATTACGAAGCCATTTATTCATTTCTCCTCCTCTCATGATTAAATGCATGCATGCAAGCATTTTTACAAATGCAACTACAGGATTATAATATACATAGTTAATGCTAGAAAATAGCACAAGAAGGTGTTATTATAGGCGTGTTTTGAGGTGCAAACAGGGTGCATATGCAAAAATACCACAATATAATATTCTAAATAATGACCTTGGTAATAACAAACAATGTTAATGTTAATCTCCTAACTAATAATACTATAATTAATATCTCAGATTGTATGTCATTCAGAAGGAGAAATAAATTATATGTAATTTTGAATTAAGCAAGGGGTGTCCACGTAAATTATGCAACAATATATTAATTCAGAAAATAAATGAATATTAACTTGACAATGGCATTTTCTGCAAATTTTAATGATGGAGAAAATAGAGCATTTGCTCTCTCTCCTCCTCGCGAAAGAGAGAGAGCACCGGCGGGGCAGTTGCGATGCTCAGGAGGACGGCGAGGACGGGGGCTCTCCGATGGTGGCAGTGGCGTCGACGGTGACGGCCGGAGGTGGCTGGTCTGTGAAGGAGATGAGGACCGGCGAAGGTTGCTGCAGTGGCCGCAGCAGTGGCACGGGTCTGCTCGTGCGGGCGCGGCGGTCTGCAGTTAGCGCCTGTGGGTGTGGGCGAGCGGTGCCGCGCCTGCTGATGGCCGTGCGGACACTGTGGCCTGCAGATGGGCGAAGTGGTTGGGAGCGCCTATGTGTCTGCGGGCGCCTGCAGGGAGGTGCGCTTGTAGTTGGACGGAGGTAGGTGCGCGGGCAGGGTGGCGTGAACGCCCGAAGCAGGGGGCACTGGAGGGCTTGGTGTGCTGGAAAGGCAGAAGCAGTGTGGGCGCTGGTGCTCTGCAGAGAGGAGAAATGCTACAGTGGAGAACCTGCAGATGGGTGTCCGCCTGCGAGGTGGGGGGCTGGCTGGAAGATGGGGCTGAAAGGAGGATGCAGCTGGAGATGGGTGCGCCGAGAAGGAGTAGGGTGCACGTTGATCCACAGTGCACGCTGGGGTAGTTCCCCGCAAGGGGGAAGATGAAGATCCGCCCCATCCTCACAGGACGCCGCTTCTTTTTGAACCCCACTCTCCTTCCTTTCCTTCGGTCGCAAGTATCTCCAACTACTCGCGACGATTGCGAGTGGTTGGAATGGTAGATAAGTACGGCCAGTTCCTTCATCAGACGTCTATATGGAGCATTAGACGTCTTAAAAATATAATGCCGCGGATTTGTAATTAATAATTCCAAACGTCCAATCCAAGACCCAGACATCTTATATAAGTAAAAATTAACTCCTGATCTTGCACCTAACCTGCATTTATCAAATCAATTATATTATCATAAAGTATGTTATTAAATGTAAAAATTGAAGCATAAAATTAATTGCAGGTCAAGGTGAATTGCCATATAACTCCTAATTATTTAACAACTAAGAACAAATAATTAAATAGTACTTAAGCTAAATAATAGTTCACAAAAGTGGACTTATCAAATGCCCCCATGCTTAAGTTTTGCTAGTTCCTAGCAAAAATGAATAATAGAAATAATCAGAAGACTTCTTTTCTTATTTCAAAAGTTTAGAAATCCAGACAAATGTGAAGTGCGGATAACCTACGTAACAGATCCAAGTGAAAGAGCCGATTCGCATTGGGAGTTCATACATCACCCTTGGCAAAAATTTCTGTTGAGATAGGCAACAACTTCCCTCTGGGATAAAGCAGACGATAATCTGTAATTTGACCCCAGCGTTTGGCTTAGGTAGGAGATATCAAATTGAATGGATTTGTATTTGGTGGCACACACTCAACTGGTGCTACATATAGTCTAGTACTGCAGACTCTAGCTCTCTAGACTATTAGACAAGTCAACTCTGAGAGAGGCTACACAACTGTGCTCTCTTAATGTTCCTGGGTACTCTCTCTTTTCTTTCTTTCTGAGATCACGAATCTCGCCAGAATTAGAAATTATACTCACTATTTGGTGGCCTCACATGGCATCCACACTTCAATTAAAGTCCTAATAACTCTACAACTAAGTTAGAGTCCTCAACTAGTATTCAGGCGATCAAAAATACTAGAAGGTAGGTATGGGTCATATTTGGTGGAACGCGATAGGTGTTTGCTGCCTCAGAAACATTAGAAACTTGGACCCTTTTTTTTTTAATATAACTATTTTTTTCTTTTTCTTTCTGTTTCTTCTTTTTCTTCTTCTTTTCTCTCTCTTCTTTTTCTATTTTTTTTATTTCTTCTTATTTTTGTTTCTTTTTCAATCAGCACAACACGATATAGACTTTTATTTACGAGGCATTCTTAGGGATGATGACGGTCAAGAGGAAGTTGTGGGGCTTATTTGGTGGAAGTGCCTATTCTCGGCACCAGGAACGAATGGATAGGACAGGTGTATTTCTAACCTTTGACACTATTTCCCTCCTTCAGCTGAGGACTCTATGAAAGACGGTCGTAACCATCCACCATAGTTATAGCTTTATTAAGACTCAATCTTTATGTATTTGCCTTATTTGGTAACTCTCAGGAATTCACTCAAAGTACGTACCCAGGAACAGAGAGTGAAAACTACGCCTAACTCTGAAGTATCATCATCTAATTATCCAAAACTTTAGAGTCCTTGCACTAGACTTAGCGCACCAGTAATCTCTCTACTTTCTTCTCGCAAATATGAGGTAGATCTATTAGAAGATAGTATGCTTGACTCCCTATGAATTTCCAAGGGTTCAGTAGACTTACAAATGCTCATTGGTTCTCCTCAAGGATCCATTACCAAATCTAGGTGCACGTGAAATAAATGTACTGGATTCTAAACTTAAGAAATAATTCAAGAAGAAAAACCTCCAATGACAAAGGTATTCTTCTAGGGACTAACCCAATATGAAGTTGTCTTATTTCTTCATTTAATTGTTGACTATTCCTCAACATCTCTCCCATTGATTCCATTATTTCCTTTTGTTATTTTTGCATTGCTATCAGAAAAGAGGAGAGGCTACTATTATCAGGTTAGGGTGGATAGTCAATCTCAGGCTCTGGTTGGCTAGGGGTATCGGTCCAACCTCAATACGGAAAATCATGAAGGGTGGCAGGGTTGGGTGTTTGCATGGAAGTAGGGATTTTAGGATTGGAAAATCCTGCTCCTAGGCTCTACTCAAAAGTGGGAGTTATCGGGCCAGTACTCCCAAGATAAGAATGAGAATGATCCCATGAATTATCAATATACCCATCAAAGGATGGATACACTCGGAGCATGGGATCCTGAAAAAAAGATGGGAAGTATTGACTCTGATAATCTGAATGATAGGAGTAAGAGTAATGCATTTCTTTAAGCAAAACAATTTTAACTCTCTTAAGCTTTAGCAAAATTCAGAATATAAGCAGAAAACTTCCTAGAGAGTTCTATTGTCAAAGCAAATGAAAATTAAACGGGATCTGTTTTTAGTAGATTGTAGGTCTTAGAGTTATATGTTTAGTTGGTGGCCAAACAAGTTTTGCAAAAATTATGCTTCCTAGGCCAACCTTCATTGGTGCCTATAACCTACTCACAAGGGATGGAAGTCTCAAATAGAGCCCAGACACGAGGAACCGAAGTAACTTGGTGGATAGGCTTGTTGATTTCCGACTAACTTCCCTTCTGGTGCAAAAGAGGAGAGGTAGAATTTTATCTAGTGACCATATGTGTGAGGTGCACAGTGTCTCAAGTGTGCAAGCATACGATCGTGTTTTGATTTTTTGAAATTCCGCAAACAGGATCCTTTTGCACACAATTTTCAGTCATAGATTTTAAAGTCCAACCTTTTAACAGTCCTAATTTTTTTTTTTTTAAAAGTGACCACTAAATTAATTTGATTCATGCACTTTTGTGGTCTTAGATTTAGGTTTAATGCATATGCATGACAAATAATTAATGCTTAAGAGAACACATACCTTACTCTAGCTTTCTTCGTGCAGTGATGAATGCAATGCAATAAAAAAAATAAACTAGATGCTGCTCATTCAGTCCTAGATGATCGTCTTATAGATATGCAGCTTCTAGTAGGCAGTTCGATTTTTTTTTTAAGCAATAATAACAAACAGACCTAATCTAACTAACTAACTGAAATGCAGTTTAAAATAGTTCAAATAATCCTATAATCTAAATAAATGGGAACATGTTCCCAAAAATACCCAACAAGGGCCCAAAAGACAGTAATTTAAATTCTAACGTCTATCTAACTAAATCAAAATCTGACCTACTGCCTAAATCAGAAATACGCTTCTGCGTAGCCTGTGCGTGGCATCAAGGCCCACATGTTCCTATTGCCATCTTCCAGGTGGCTTCAAGGACCACGAAAAAGATCTTCTTCGCCGTAGGCGCCCGTCGCATTCGCCATGTGTTTTTGCAAAGAAGAAAATCCACAGTTAATATTTAAGAAAAAATTTTAAAATATCATAAGAAAAACATAAAATTCCTGAAAAATTAATAGGCATTTTTTCTCCCCGGCAACGCCACCATTTGAAAGAGCGATCTCCGTTTTCGTTTAAAACTTTATCATAAAATGATGTAGCGTTGTATTTAATCGTGTGGTAGAAAATCGCTTTTCAAAAACATTTTAATTGTCAAAATCTAGCCACGAATAGTTAGGTCATCTCCATGGGGAGGAATTAGCCCATTTAATTTAATAAATAGTGTCACATTTATTCAGGAAACTCAATAGATATGCATGCTACTTCGTGCTTTTCTTTTTCTCACATAAATTTGCAATATAGATAATTAATCAAGAAGATGAGGGTGCATATGCAAAAATACCACAATATAATATTCTAAATAATGACCTTGGTAATAACAAACAATGTTAATGTTAATCTCCTAACTAATAATACTATAATTAATATCTCAGATTGTATGTCATTCAGAAGGAGAAATCAATTATATGTAATTTTCAATTAAGCAAGGGGTGTCCATGTAAATTGTGCAGCAATATATTAATTCAGAAAATAAATGAATAGTAACTTGACAATGGCATTTTCTGTAAATTTTAATGGTAGAGAAAACAGAGCATTTGCTCTCTCTCCTTCTCGTGAAAGCGAGAGAGCACCGGCGGGTCAGTTGTGATGCTCAGGAGGACGGTACGGACGGGGGCTCTCTGATGGTGGCAGCGGCGTCGACGGCGATGGCCGGAGGCGGCCGGCCGGCGGAGGAGATGGGGACCAGCAAAGGTTGCTGTAGTGGCTACGGTTGTGGTGCGGGTCTGCTCGTGCGGGCGCGGCGGTCTGCAGTTAGCGCCTGTGGGTGCGGGCGAGCGGTGCCGCGCCTGCTGATGGCCGTGTGGGCGCTGTGGCCTGCAGATGGGCAAAGTGGTTGGGAGCGTCTGTGCATCTGCGGGCGCCTGCAGGGAGGTGCGCTTGTAGTTGGATGGAGGTAGGCGCGTGGGCGGGGCGGCGTGAATGCCTGCAGCAGGGGGCGCTGGAGGGCTTGGTGTGCTGGAAAGGCAGAAGCAGTGTGGGTGCTGGTGGTCTACGGAGAGGAGAAACGCTGTGGTGGAGAACCTATAGATGGGCATGCTCCTGCGGGGTGGGGCGCTGGCTGGAAGATGCGGCTGAAAGGAGGATGCAGCTGGAGATGGGTGCGTGGAGCAGTAGGGTGCGCGTTGACCCACAGTGCACGCTGGGGTAGCGCCCCAATCCTCGTCGTTGTCGTCGCTTCTACCCCACCGAAGTAGCCTTCGTCTCTGACGTTGGCCATACCATACCTGGCGTCGTTTCTCCTCTTCTTCGTCCACTACCTACTTAGATCAACTCCCTAGCTCTGCTACTTCACAACATCTTCGCCACTCCAACTCGACCATCGCTTCGCCTCCCGCGAATTCATCTCCCTCCGCTCTGGCAACCACTCCGGCGAGGTCTTCCGCATGCTCCACCACTCCAAACACCTCTCCAACCACCTTATAAGCTTCACCATGACTCACCCATCCAAACCCTTCTCCTTATTTGCCACTTCGCTCACCCAAATCATCTACCGAACAAGCCCACCTTTTCCAACCTCCTCCACCTTGGCTAGCCATCTCCGACCACTCTCACCACATGGCACCGCCACCAACACCTTTGCCACATTCGCGCGAAGCTCCTGAGCATTTCTGACGTGGCCTTTAGGCTATTTTCACTATTTCAGGTGTTTGCTCCTTTGCTGCCATTGACAGAAGCTTCGAGCAAAGCTGGAACCTTACTCCAGCGCACTCTCGCTCTAGGTACCGACTCCAACAGCTGCAGAAACGACCCAGGAGTGCGAAGAGACCAATGATTGAGGCATTAACTGTCTGCTTTGCATGAATTAGTAGGAAGAAACTACCTGCTGCTGCACGCAAGAACTGTTGGACACTTAGTCCCACATCGGAAGTCACCGAGTAGCTGAAGCCGTATATTACTCAAAAGTCACCGCGACCCCTCACCCATGACACATGGGTCAGGTCCCCATTACTCGCTCATGGATTTGTTTACTCTCTCACACCTCATCCATGACCCATGCCACGTGGACCTAGTCCCAGGTATGTGTACCCGATTGCCCGTATACCTACCTGATTTAAAGAGAGAAGAGGAGAATAGGAGAGAGAGAGCGTGTAGGGTTAAGAGGGGTTTTGCTTCAGAGAATACTGTCTGACACAGCCAATTTTGTGAATCCCTCCCCTGTGCATAAAGAGCAAAAGCCAGTGAAGAGAAGAAGAAGAAGCAGCCAAAAGAGGAACAGTGCTTATGCATTGTAGCATCAGAGTGAAGTGCACTGTGCACTCGTCATATGTGGCATTTGATTGATTGATGCTATTGTATTATTTAAGTATAATTGTAATAGGGAAATTTGGTGATTGAAATCACCATTTTACCCTAATCTTTTATCCACATTGACTTTTGAATTTGTATCTATATCATTTATGCTTGAAATTACTATTACATTGTTATATTCTTGCGTACAATTGTGATCTTGAGATAAATTGCCATATTGCTCCCTGCGTTCGACCTCGGATTTCTGTCAAGTTATAAATTTTAAGTGTTCTTCGCGATTTATCGACTATACTATAGCACATTACTTTTAAAACACCGATTCAGCGCGTGAACACTTTGGTGCCGTTGCCGGGGAGCAATGCGCAATTTGATCTCTTGATTGCAATATCTGATTTGATAGTAACTTGCTCTATCAATCCAATTAGGGAGAGTCAGACAATCACCAAACACTCTAGGGGCAGGTAAACTCCATCCACTTTCTCCTATGCCCCTGATTCTGAAAAAGCTAAAAGAAGAAAAATCAATTAGGCTAACTTGCATTCTATTCTTAGATCAATTATCACAAGTTGCCTGATTTGATACATTCTTTTTAGAAGACATCCCAAACCTGATTCTTGCACCTACTTAGGGATTTAAGACACCTAGGGCTACCACCTTCTTGATTGAGCCCTAGGTGCCAGATTTGGAATTAATTGATTGACCAATTAAGAGCCAATTAGGGTTTCCATTCTAGGGTTTTAGAGGCACACTTGTTTAAAACAAGAATCAATCTTCCTAAACTGTGTGTGTTCTAAGTCTTGATTGAACTTACCTAAGAAGCAAACCCTAAGAATCAAGATCTAAATCTCACTTGAATCCTTAAAGTAATACCTAATAATTAAGGACAAATCAGGTGAAGTTGACCCACCTTGTAGAGTCAACCAATCTTCAAATTAGGTTACCACTCACAAAAACATCTTAAAGTTCAAGTGAAATCCAAAGCACCCACACTCTAAACATAAAATTGGTAGTTTTAATAGGTCAAGTTATCCATTCTGGTATACTTGGACCCTCAGTGACAAGGAAGGTCGGGTGGGGGAAACCCTACAACCTGTGGGGATGCTCTACCTTGTAGGGGTCTTTGTAGGACTCTTCCTTCCTGGCTGCCCAGGTAATTCTCAAGTGGACGACTTTCTGATTTAGGGGTATCATCCACCCCTAACCTCTATAGTCATCCAAGGATATTTGGGTGTCTTGATTAGGTCCATCACACTTTCTATTCCTCATCTTCTACATCGGTGCATGTTTGGGAGGAGGTCCTTAAGACCACCCTTGAGGCCTCCATTAGCTATTCACTCCCATTGAGGCCAAGCCTTGACTTCTCTATTTGTGCAACCTCCCAACCAGATCGACATAGGTTCTGATTCATCTGAACCTAGATCTCCTTTATCCATACTCATGGAACAACTAGCAGAAGAAGAAAACAATTACCAGAATCAGCTTTAGCACGTCAACGATCTATTTCAGGCCTTTATAAATCGTCGCAGCGTCCTATGATGCAAGATCATTACAATCCCTCTGCGGTGGCGATTGAACCTCGAGTCCAAATCCCGACTGAAGGTCTTGATAATGAACTGAAGCCCAACATGATTCATGTTATTCCTAAATTTCATGGGCTTAATTCCGAAGATCCCTTCCAGCATATCAAGCAACTCAAGCATCTAACCCAGACCTTTGGGTCAGAAGCTCAAAATTTGGATATCTTGCTCATGAAAATGTTCGCCTTCTCTCTCATGGACAAGGCCGCTCACTGGTACTGATGTAGACGCATCTATTTAGGTTAAATGCCTATTCATGCATGTTCCTAGGCTTAGATTTGCATTTTATGTTATAAATATTGCATAGCATGCATCATTCTACATTTAGAGTAGTATATATTTTAGGTTAATTAGGTCATTTTTATGGTTAGGAGAGAAGATGATTTATTTTAAGGCATCAGATGGATGATCGGATTGTACGGATCTGATCAAGACGACGATTGGAGGCTAATGCCACCAAAATCGTCTAGATCGGAGTCTCGTAGCATCATATGAAGTTTGAGGAAGATTAACGGCCAGGAGGGTAATGTGACATCCTTAAAGGCTTCAGATGAAAAATCCAACTGTATGGATGGATTCGGAGCGATGATTGCAGTCCGGCAACAAGGAAATCAACTCGATCAAAGCACCGTGGCACCCTTTGCAACAAAAAGAAGATGGACGACCCAGATGGTGCCATGTGGTGCCATCCAGGCCTCCCAACACCGGCCAGCACCCACTCTTCATCAAGGCATCACCCATTCTCAGCCATTGGATCTTGATCCAGTGGTTGAGAATGCTACACCATCATGTGCGCTAAGTCGTCCCCTCGACCTTTTGGACGTCTTGGTGCAGTGGTTAGGCACCTGACCCTCAAGGGAGGGGCACAGGTTCGAATCCTCGTAGCCCCCCCAATTGGCCAATTGAGCACACGTAGCGCAAGAGTAGCACAACATGTGGAGGCATGGACGCGCAAGCACAGTGCAGCGTGCAGGGCAGCACAATGCGGCACCAGCATGGGAGCGTGCGCGTGACAAGGAGCGCGCGATGCATGTGACAGCGGAGCATGAGCAACGCGTGGATCTTCATCGACGTAGGCCTTTAGTGATGCTTGTTGCTATCACTAATGGTCTACATGTGCCAGCTAGAGGAATTGAAGGGTACATCTTCAGCGATAGCTGTAGGGATCTGTAGCGACGTTTACATACACCAGTAATGACCTAGATGCTAATTTGTTCTTCCTCCTCCACTATAAAAGGACCTACCCACCACCATTCCAAACCATCTCTTCCTTTCTTCCTCTCACCACCTCCAAGGCTCTAGAGAGAGCTTGTCCTAAGCCCAAGATGCTCCTTTAGAGTAGAAAACCAAATATTTTCCCTCCCCTCATCCCCCTTCATGGAGCATCCTGTGGCTGTCCTCTCTCCGCTCTTCGAGAAGAAGATCCTTGCCGTGACGCCATCCTACCCCGCCCTCCATCCTCCAGCTCCGTCCCCGTTCGTCTTGCTCCTCACCATCTTCCTCCAGGCAACACCAGAGCGAGTCATCCTCCAAGCAACCGTCGAGGGGGATTTCTCTCACCTCTTTCTATCTTTCTTTCACTTTTGTAGTGTAGATTTTCATACTTTCCTAGTTGTAAAAAATAGTTGTTCATGAATAGATGATTGTTTCTCTCTCTCTCTTTCTCCCTCTCTCTCTTATCTTTTTGCAAGTAGATAATGTTTTCATCGACCTAATCTCTTGTTTGATAAAAATATAAGAAATTAGAAAAGATAAAAATGACCAAAACAAATAAAAGCGAAGCACGGATTTTTATAAAATCAAACATTCGCCTCCTCATGTTCGATCTTGGACTCACTTTTTGAGTTTCGGTTATAAATTTTATCTGATAGACTGATTTTTCGAGCTACGAGATGGGTCCTCCAATCCCTGATTTCAATTTGTGAAGCATGCCTATATCATTTTGATGCTGTTGCTGGGGAGGCAACGCTCTTTGATTTTTTATTTCTGTGTTTTTTTTGCCTTACCTAACTTTTATCTCACTTTTTCTCTGATCTTACTGTGATTGCAGGTACTCATTCAACACAGGCTAAAGCGGTTAGATTGGAGAAAAGTGCGGATGAAGGTTTTGTAAGTGTATCCCCACCACCCCCACCGTGGTTTTCATTCCATAACCTAATAACTCAAACCCAAATCAACTTAGGTGACTTCTATAAACCATAGGATATATTTGGTTGTTTGTTTGCCACCTCCACTCACCTAGACATCCACATAAATAAAAAATAACAAAAAAGTTATCTAGTTGTGGGATTTGCTGAAAGTGACACATCTTAACAACCATAACTCTCAACTTCAGGTGCACCACTCCACTTTGACTCTACCACTTAACTGGGATCTAACCTGCGGACCCGGTATACTTCAACTCAAAACACATAAGTGAGTAGAAATTTGATTAGGCTAAGACATTGTGTGCCTTAATCTGTGGTACGAATAGGTCAATTGATTGATTTGTTTGGGCCGCACCACTCAAATTAAAAGTGATTCATCAATAGGTAGCCACTTAGCGTTGATTTGTAGGGCTGAACTAGGCACTTCACATTTTTTTCTAATTTCCAAAGGAATACATCATCACCAGTGCTTGTAAAACTTGGAGTGTTCTACCGAACCTTGATTGAACCAACCTAAGGATTAAACACTAAAAGCTACTAAACAAGGTTAAACCCTAAAAGACATATCATCAAATAACCTGGTTTGAAGACCCTAGTAGTGCACGCACACACATTTTAACTGATCATTAAGGGCACAACCCATCTAAAGGGCCCATCACATTCCAAGAGCACAATCATCTCAAGCCTAACTAAAATTGAGTAGATGTTGGCCTTAAGGATTGATTTGCTCTTCGAGACTAAGATTGAGATTTTTTTCTATTAATCTACTTCACTAGTCCATCTGATGTCTAGCTAGGGGAGTAGTGTCAAACGACCGTGGCTGGGGGGTACACTAGGAATCGGAGGCGTAAGTCAAAGGAAGAACCTTCTCCCCAGTCCCTCCTTCTAACTGGTTGGATTGACCGGATAAAAGTAGATTGAATCATTTATAATCTCAAGACAGGTCCTGGGAGTCTATAGGTCTTTAGGCTACCCACATAAGGACAGGTTTGGTTGATTGTACTGCAAGGCACCTTTCTCTCTTTTGTTTTCCCTCTTACTCCACAATGTATCCTTCCACATCTTTCACACATTCCCAATCCTATCCTCCTACCACCACTTATCCCCAATATGATTACTATTCCGACTTGACTTGTAATTACCTATCCACTAGCTGAGATGACTTTGATTGGGGATATGAATATGAACCTCAGTGTCCAGGGTCTAACCCTGAACAACAAGACTATGACTACTATCCTTCCCAGAGCTATAATGATTATAGATCTCCACCCTTTAATGATCAACCTAACTAGATCTACAACCATGAAGGCTATGCTGATTATAACACTTACCCTCCCTAGAATTATGCTGAATATAGGTCAGCACCATTATTTGAACAACATGAGAGGGCTTACTATCAGGGAGGAACCCAACCTTGATATCTTGACTCCCCTAGATTTAACTCGAATGCACCCAACCTGAACCAAACCAGTCGGTTTAGGTGAACTAGATCCAGGATAGGGTGTTGGCTAATTTGAGGACCACTATACAATCTTTAGAAGCTCAGCCAACACCATGCATTGAAGCATTGGAGCCTATGATCAAAATGATTGATGAACTTAATAATTCTCTATTAGATTTGCTCCAAATGTTAGGGATAGGGACCTGGGTGAGTTTCTTCTTAGGAAATTGTCGAGTTTGAGGATGAAATTTGTGGTTTCCCTAGTCAAATATTGGGATGATTCTCAAGATGAACCTCCTTTAGGAGCGCCAATGTCTGAACCCGCTCAGGCACTTGTCAAGGGGGATACATGTTCTAAGATTGGAGATGACCAGATTGGTCTAGAGCAACCCTTTGAGGATGAACCGATTGATTCACCTTAGATCCCCAAGCCAGGGAGCGAGGAAAAATATGTCTCTTTGAATTAGGAAATTACAATTGATTTTAAGACATATATAAATGAGGATCATGAGTTCTTTGACTCTAAGGGTGAAGAATCTCTTAGTGAAGTCTCTCTTGAGCATAAGGAAGATGATTCTAGTGAGACAAATGGGCTTGAGGAATCTGACGAACCTTTTGATAGCCCAATTATTGGAGAATTGGATTTGGTTGGGGCTAACTTGGAGGATTCGAATCCTCATTTACTAGAAGATTCAATCAATAGCCCCATTCCTCAACCACACCCCAAAGGAATTGATTCTGATTTGGAAATCATTGTACCCAAGTCAATTCTGAGTCAGCCATAATTTCTGGACTTGGGTAAATCATATGGGGGAATGATATGCTAGAGGTCCCAGAGCCTGAACACTTGATGTTGGAGGATAAAAATGTGGAAATGAAAATATAGGAAGCTAATTTTGAGGGAACTATGAGTTTGGATTTAAGGGTTCCTATTGACCTGAAACCACCTACATTCTATCAGGACCCTTATGATATCTTTCACGTGCGACCTAAGCTTGGAATAATTGACTATCTTCCTGAGTTGAACTATAAGTGGACACCCAATATTAATGAATCAGATCAATCTATTGTCTGCCACTTTAGTCTTGGGTTGCACACCACCAATCCATAGGTCGGGCCCTACAAACACAACAATCTTAGGTTTTCGGTTATTTTCATCCAGAACCTTAGAACCACTCAACCCTGGGGCATGGGTCTGCACCATAATCTGATCCTCATTTGTGGACATCTACTGGCAGGTCCTGTGATCAATATTTTTATTTTGATTTTGACCTGCCATTGTGAATTCCTAATTTCTTCTTTGTAAGTATGTTATGCTTAGCTGAAGGCATTAAATTTAGCTTGTGTTTATATCTCACATTCCTTGCGGAGCTGACCAGATTTCTCACGATATTCAGGTGATATTCTATTACTTCGCCTTTTCTTATCTTTATTTGTACAATGAGGACATTGCATCATTTAGGCATAGAGGGGTGGATGTTTAATCTTGAAATCATTTTGTTAACCTTGTAGAATTTCTTTTAGCTTCTTAAAAAAAAAATGAAAATTTGAGAAAGATAAAAAAAAAGAAATTAGGAAAAGAGAACTTAGGCATTTGGAAGTTATTAACTTTAGGAAATGATACGATAAGACCTGAACACTTAGGCTCTTCAGGTCTTTGGGCTGAATTAGCCTAGGTGCCCACTCGAATGTGGACTTAGTCTCAAGTCCTCGTTATGTCAATCTTATTTTAATTTGATAAATAATTTGGGATGGTAAGTATGCGACTTATCAACCCACCCTCTGATTTGGGGGGACTTTAAGCCTAAGCATCTACACACTTTTTTTGCACTGACTCACTTTTCGGTGGTTTCTTCGAAAATTGGGTAGTTAATGAACTATCTAGGGTGGTATGGTAGGCAAGTTGTCGGTGGTAACAACTCATCGGTCGGTTGTCTAGGGCCCAGCCACAAGACCATTTTCGTCATACTGCCTTTAGGTAAATCTTAGATCAGGGAAGCCACCTACTTAAAAATAAAAAAAAGAAGAAAAATAAAAAAAAATATATAAAAAAATAGAAAAAGAAGAAAAAAATAAAACCACACTTCACTGCACGAGTATGGTTGGCAAGTTGCCATGGGTAACAGCCCATTGGCGGGTTGTCCAGAGCCCAGCTCTCAAAAATGCATAATAATTCCCAAAACACTTGGGGAAGAAGCGGGGAAGTAGGATAAATCGGGGAGATATATACTGGGTTCGCCCTTGTGTTGACCCCATAAATAAAAGAAGTAGGGAGAAAGGTAACATTTGGAAAGATAAACCTTTAGGTAAGGTCACCTAGGGTCGTAGAAACCCGAAGTTTGTTTAACGGCCACCTAGTGAGTCTTTCACTCTTTTCACTAGATGCTTAGCAGTTAGAATCCTTTTCAAGTCTTGGATGGGTCGGGTAGCTGTAAAAAGTTATCCTGAAACTCTCAAACTCCAAAAGTCCAAAAAAATAAGAAGAGAAGAAAAACAAAAAAAAAGTGTCTTCCCTTTTCAAATAAGGTGAGGACTTGGGCGGTCTACATTCTAGCAGACACCCAGGTATTATTGAGTTTTCGTTATTTAAGACCTTAGTTGAAATTTTCTATTGTTAATAAACAACATAGGCCTAAGTAATCTAATCCTAATTTTGATTTTATACATAGCATGTAGTTTAATTTTGCTAGGGACTAGCAAAAGATAGGCATGGGGGTATGATGTAGACACATCTATTTAGGTTAAAATTCCTATTCATGCATGTTCGTAGGCTTAGATTTGCATTTCATGTTATAAATATTGCATAGCATTCATCATTCTACATTTAGAGTAGTTGTATATATTTTAGGTTAATTAGGTCCTTTTTATGGTCAGGAGAGAAGATGATTTATTTTATGGCCTCGGATGGACGATCAGACCATACAAATCTGATCAGGATGACGATCGGAGGCTAACTCCTCTGAAATCGTCTAGATCGGAGTCCCGTAGCATCATATGAAGTCCAAGGAAGATCAACAGCTAGGAGGACAATGTGACATCCTTACGGGCCTCAGATGAAAAATCCGACCATACGGATGGATTTGGAGTGACGATTACAGTCCGACAGCATGGAAATCAACTCGATCCAAGCACCGTGGCACCCTCTACAACAGAAAGAAGTTGGATGGCCTAGATGGTGCCACATGGTACCATCTAGGCCACCCAACACCAGCTAGCACCCACTCCTCATCAAGGCATCACCCATTCTCAGTCGTTGGATCTTGATCCAACAATTGAGAATGCTCCTCCACCATACGTGCTAAGTCATCCCCTTGACCTTTTGGACGTCTTGCCATAGTGGTTAAGTGCCTGACCCTCAAGGGAGGGGCACATGTTCGAATCCCCGTAGCCCCCCCAATTGGCCAATTGAGCGCATGCAGTGCAAGAGTAGCAAAGTGCATGGAGGCATGCATGCGCAAGTGCATCGTTGTGTGCAGGGTAGCACATCGTGGTGCCAACACGCGAGCGTGCATGCGACAAGGAGATGCGATGCATGTGCCAGCGGAGTATGAGCAACGAGCAGATCTTTAGCGACGTGGGCCTTTAGTGACACTTGTAGCTCTCACTAATGGTCTACGTGCACCAGCAAGAGTAATTGAAGGGTGGATCTTCAGTGACAGCTGCAGGGATCTGTAGCAAAATTTACGGACGTCAGTAATGACCCAGATGCAAATTTGTTCTTCCTCCACTATAAAAGGACCTACCCACCACCATTCCAAACCATCTCTTCATTTCTTCCTCTCACCACCTCCAAGGCTCTAGAGAGAGCTTGTCCCAATCCCGAGATGCTCCTCTTGAGTAGAAAACAAATTATTTTCCCTCCCCTCATCCCCCTTCATGGAGCATCCCATGACCGTCCTCTCACCGCCCTTTGGGAAGAAGATTCTCTCCGCAATGCCGTCCTGCCCTGCCCTCCGTCCTCCGACTCTGTGCCTGTTTGTCCCGCTCCTCACTACCTTCCTCCAGGCGACGTCAGAGCGAGTTGTCCTCCAAGTGACCTCGAGGAGGATTTCTCTCACCTCTTTCTATCTTTCTTTCGCTTTCGTAGTGTAGATTTTCCTGCTTTCGTAGTTGTAACAAACAATTATTCATGAATAGATGATTGTTTCCCTCTCTCTCTTTCTCCCTCTCTCTCTTATCTTTTTGCAAGTAGATAAAGTTTTCATTGACCTAATCTCTTGCTTGATAAAAATACAAAAGAATTAGAAAAGATAAAAATGACCAAAAACAAATAAAAGTGAAGTGTGGATTTTTATAAAACTAAACATTCACCTCCCTGTGTTTGACCCCAGACTCACTTTTCGATTTTCGATTATAAATTTTATCTGATAGACACATTTTGTGAGCTACAACGACGGGTCCTCCAAATCCTAATTTTAATTCACGAAACACGCCTCGATTAGGTACCAAACCCTAACTCGTCCAATCAACACGTGGGCTGAATTGCAATCCGAGTTTCTAAAAAAGTTCTTCCCTATTGGTCGGACAAATGCTCTACAGCACCGGATCACACATTTCATGTAGCAAGCAGGAGAACCACTTCATGAGGCATGGGATCATTTTCTGGACCTCATGCGAAAGTGCCCCCACCACGGAGTTCCTAAATAGGAACAAATCCAGTCTTTTTACCAGGGACTCTGTGAAGATATTCGATTGTTCGTTAATGTGACCTGTGGAGGAAACATCATGGGTCAACATGAAGACACCGTGTGGAAGATTCTTGAGAACATGTGCGAGAACTCCGTAAATAATGAATCCGTGGGCATGTTTGACTATACGAATGCCTGTGCATTGACGAATCCGCAGGGAGCACATGAGACGTAGGGCCTGTCCTCTTTCGTCAACTTGGAGTTAATGGCCAGTTGCCTGGACAAGGTCTCGATCATTTAGAAGAAGGTGGATGAGCTAACTTGACATTTGCAATGAGCCACCACTACGCAAAACCCGTTCGCACAACCACCCTCTGGGAAGGAGGCTATGCACAACATCTACCACTGATCATCTCAGGGGATGGATCTATACCAACCCCCATCTGATCTAGGGTTCGGAGGAAACTCCGGATCTGCCTACTCTAGTTGGGGGAACTTTGAACCCTCGTCTTTTGATTTCTCCGAGGTTCCTCGGACCTGCGAGGACCTCAATGCCAACCAAAATGATCCTTTCTTAAACACCTACAACCTTGGATGGTGAAATCATCCTAATTTCATGTGGTCAGGGAACAATCAAAATCAGAGACCTTAATATTAGCCCCGACCACAAGTTTCTCATCCATATCAGCGGCCTCAGCCTCAACCCAACCCAACTTACCAAATCAGGCCAACTTGAGAAGATCAAATGACTCTTATCCTTCATACTCTAGCTAACATTCAGAAGATGAATGCGGCTATGCAAAAACAACACAAAGGTGAGATCACAGAGGTTCACAATCAATTTGCCCAGATGGCAAATCCTTGCCAACCTGGTGCACTCCCTTCGCAACCTTTGCCTAATCCAAATAACATGTCGAACCAAAGCCGCATTATGAACCCGATTCAAGGCTAGGCTCACTATGTCTATCAGGTCCCTTCTACTCCATCACCCAATGGGATGGAGGCTTTGACATCATACGCGGGTTATCAGTAGCAACCACCTCTTTTGACTACCCCAACCCAGAACTAGGCAGGATTGAATTATGTTACCACACTTAGTGGCAAAACAACTCAAGAACCACTTTACACAAGCCACTCTTAGCCTAGTAGTTCAAACCCAAACGCTAGGTTGGTCATCCAGGATACCCCTGTCCCAAATTAAAAACCTGGACCAATTCTAGAGGAACCTGCAGAGGTTCAATTTCCGGAGGCCTTGTCCAAAGGAAAGAGGAAACCTAAACTTGTGGCTCTTGAGGAGGACCTGGTCATGCTCTTTGAGTAGGTCCAAATAAACATCCTGTTGATGGATGCAATTCGCCATGTATTGGCTTATACGAGATTTTTGAAGGATGTATGTACACCTAAGCGTAAGTTGTGAACCAAAGGTGGGAATCCAATCGTACTGACAAGCAAGCCAGCTCCATCATTTTGAGCAGACTCTTGTCGAAGGCAAAAGACCCTGGTACCCTTTTGATTTCATGCAAAATCAGTGATTTAGAATTTGACAGAGCCCTTTTAGACTTAAGAGCTTCCATCAATTTGATCCCTACGTCCCTACTAGATCATTTCGAGGAGACTGAGCTAAAACCCACTGAGGTGACTTTATAGTTAGCTGACCGATCAATCAAGTCACCTAGAGGAGTTCTCGAGGATGTTCTGGTGTGGATCCACGATTTCTACTTTCCTACGGATTTCATTGTGTTAGATATGGAGACTCCTGAGAATCTGAAGAATACACTGATTATATTAGGTAGACCGTTCTAGCAGTAGCTAGGGCGAACATTAATTGCGAAGAGGGCTAGATTGAATTGAAATTCGGGAACAAGACACTAAAAATTGATATATTTAAGGTCCAGAAAGGAATTAACTGTAGGGCTGTGGAACAAGTATGCGACATCCATTCTATGATTGAGGACACATTTCTTGAAGACAACTCGATTATTCCTAGTCCTTGATTGCGCAGCAATCATAGGTCTTAATTGACCTAAATTAGGCTAGGACTTAGCATAAGTTAGGGTAATTCATGCATGCGTAAGCATTATCCGCATCTTTACTGCTTTCCTTTAGCTAGGCATAAAATAATGTTATAATGTGCTGATTAAGTGCTGATTATGTCAATTATAGGTAATAAGCTGGATCTGAAGCTGGATAAGGAATAATTGGTGTTGCAGCAGAGCTGGAGCAGAAGACCTAGATTAGATGTAGTAGATAATAATGTAAGAGAGTTAAGGTATGCTATTCTATTAAGTAGGAATAAAGTAGTAAAATATGAAGATCTTAGGTCCATCCTAGCCATAGGATAGCCTAGAGACTTCCCCCAAGCCTTAGCACCCTTAGATTAGGTCACCACACCCTAGGAAACCCTAAAACCCAGTTCCAACCCTTATCTGGATGTCTAGATAAATTATAGGATGTCCAAAACCCTTAGCCAACTCCCGCACACCTCAAACCAACTTCTGCAGTGTTATTGGATGTCTAGACACTTTGTCAAACGTCCAATTTCTGCAGAATACTCAAAACAGAACCTAGAATTCCCCCTGACTCAAATTGGAAGTCCAGAACTGAAGTCTGGACTTTTGATTTTTGAGTATAAGTCGTCTGACTCTGTTTTTGGATGTCTGGAACTACTCTCCAGTTCCTGTTTTGAGATTCAAGCCTTGATCTTGGATCTCTAGCTCCCTAGACCTAATCCCAACCCCATAGGAGCCTAAATTAAGGTGCTCTAACCCTAGTACATTACCTCTAGACCTCCTTAAGGACCTAATTAGGTCCTCACTAAACCAAATTGACTTAGATCATAGTCAATAACCACTACCTAAGCCAATTGGACTCATTGAGTCCAATTGGGCTCAGATCTCAACCCACACAAGTCCAATTGGACTTAGTGAGAGTCCAATTGACCTATACCCAACCTAATTGAGTTATTTCACTCTCAATTAGGTTCACACTCATTCAATTAAACTTGGGTTAAGTTTAATTGCAAATTACCCTTAGCAATTAGGGTTTGCAACCCTAATTCAAGGCATACACCTACCTAAACCCCTTAGGACCTAACCTATACCTCTTAGCCACCTAGGGCATGACCACACACACACACCCATCCATTCACTCCCACACATCTAGAGTTCTCTAGAAATCTCTTGAAGTGGCGCCGTCTTGGTTGCCAAATTTAGCAACCAAAAGGCATTCAATTCTTAGATCCACTTTTTGTGGATCTAAGAACAACTTCTCTCTCACTTGGCCGGCCACTCATTGGAGCTCTCTCTAGAGAGTTCCACACTTCTCTAGAGAGACTCCCTTAGGTCAATAAAAAGACCTAAGGGGTGGCCATTTGCACCCATCCATTTCCTTGGCATTCATTCCACTTAGGTTAGCCACTTTCATCTTCACTCCACCTCCACGAGGAGAACCACCATGAAGGCCACCATCTCCATGCCAGGATGCTGGATCACTTATCCAACCTCTCTCCAAGGGCTGGCCTAAGCACCATTGGCCAGCCCTCCTTCTCTCAGCCACTCAAAGGCCATCGGAGACCACCTCCGAATGCCCTTCCTTTCTTCTAGATTAGTAACTTAGCTCTTCGTAGTTCATTGCTTTTATTTACCACTTAGTAGTTTAGCTCTTATTCTCCCCAAATGATGCATGCAAAATCCTCCCATAGATTCTTGTATGCGATCATTTTCTGGTAGCTAGATTTACATTTTCAAGCATTCCTGTACAAGCTTTCATCTACATTCCATGTTACAAACACTTCGCTGAATGAATGAATAAAAGATATATTTTTATACATATCTCAATATTTGAAATCACCATGAGCTCATTGGTTGCCATCTTTCTTGTGTGATTCAAGTTGCCCGCTGGTCGAGCGTGTTTCGTGTGTTAGAAATTGAGGTTACAAGTAACCTGTCATCGTAGTTGCAAAACACGTCGATCAAATAAAATTTATACCGAAACTCCAAGGGAGTCCCTGGTCGAACACAGGGAGGCGACGTTTACTTTATCGAAAATAGCGCTTCGATTCGTTTCTTTTTGGTATTTTAGGGTTTTGTTATTTCTTTTGCGTTTTTGAAATAAAAGACAAGCAAATGAATCACAAGATAGAGATGTGGAACGAAAATGGTATATATATCAATCCAATGTCTATTACAATCTACTATGAAAGCATAAAATGAGAGGGAGGTGAGAGGAAATCTCCCGAATCGGCTGTTCGGTGAGACGACGGTGCTTGGTGGAAGCTCGGACGAAGGAGGTGAGGAGTGAGACGACAGAGGTGAGATGCTAGAGGACGTTGGGTTGAGGAAAGCTTCGGCGTAGCTTCGGAATGGAGGTGACAAGACGGAGTTGATTTGCTACCGGAATGGAGGTGGGAGGACGGCTCCAAGGTGACCTATGATGGGAGATGGGAAGTTGGAGGAGTATTTGGTGGGGCAGAGGTTCACTACACTAATAGGCACCTTAGGAGCTTGAGAACAAGCTCTAATGGAGCGTTGGTAGGCTTACTAGAGCTTGGGAGTAGGTGGGAGTAGAGTAGGTAGAGATGGCTTGGAAGGGAGGGGGTGAAGGTCCTTTTATAGTGGTGGAGAAGAGGCAAAAATCAGTATGGGACCATTAGTGACATCCAGGCCGCCGCTGGAAACATCGCTGTAGGCAGCTCATGCCCGCTGGTTCCCGCAGCTGGCTTTGCTGGCATGCGATGAATTACTGATAGCTGTAAATGTCGCAGTAAGTCCAACTCATGCGTCGCTGTAGTCCACCTCATGCTACGCTAGCGCCGCTCCTACCTTGCTGCACGTGTGCACGTGCCCATGCTCTACTACGCGCACACTCGAATGGCGGTGTTGCGTGCGTGTGCTGGCGGCCTGGGCTGCACCACGTGGCGTAGTCTGGGCCGTCCATCTTCTTCTTGTTGTAAAGGCTGCTACAGAGGTCGGATTGAGTCGATTTTCGCGTTGTTGGGTTGTGATCGTCAACTCGAATCCATACGCATGGTCAGATTTATCATTTGAAACTCCAAATTATGTCTCCTACTCCCTTGGCCGTTGATCTTCCTCAGACTGCATATGGTGCTACGGGACTCCGATCGAGGTGATTTCAGAGGCGTTGGACTCCGATTGTCGTCTTGATTAGATCCGTACGGTCGGATCGTCAATCTGAGGCTCCGAAATAAATATCCTTCTCTCCTAACCATAAAAGGACGCAATTAACCTAAATTATATACAACTAATCTAAATGCAGAATGATGCATGCTATGCAATATTTATAACATGCAATGCAAATCTAAGCCTAGGAACATGCATGAATAGTCATTTTACCCTCAATAAATATGTTTGCATCACCTTCTTTTCAGTTATATATATATTTTGCAACAAACATGTCGGTTCCGAAAAATATAGAAGATCTAAGTATAGATGCATTTTCTGTAAACAACCACCACGTAACTAGAATTGTGTGCACTGAAACTCATACTTTTACCTTTGTTCTCTATTTAACGCACGTGCATGTAATCAGAATTCATAATAAAAGTGGCGAAATCTTAATTCGAAGATTGGAAATTGGCATGCAATTTTAAATAAAGTAGAGCGATAAAAGATCGATTTCAGAATTAAATAAACGCCTCCTAGAGATGAACGACTGGGACTCAAAGTCTCGTTATTTTTACAAAATCTTTTTTTTGACAAACGTTTCTGTGCGACTATATTACAATTTCCGACGACTTTAAAATGCGCGAAAATGCCTTTCGTTAGTCCTCAGCCCCAAGCAGATCATACCCTGCAAATAGAGGAGCCTAGCACAGATCTAGAACCATATACAGCTCCCACCTTTTCTTCTGAGGCCCATGCCGACCCACCTGCTGCTGCTGATAATCCCATCATGGAACTGAAGCCTCTTCCCGATCATCTAAAATACATCTTTTTGGGTTCTGATCAGACATTTCCTATGATTATCAATCTCGCCTTACCTCTGATCAGAAAACACGTCAGGTTTCTGTCCTCCAGCAGCATAGAAGAGCAATTGGTTGGACTCTCGATGATCTGACCGGCATCAACACCTCATATTGCACGCATCACATCTACATCGAAGAGGGCTCACGACCATCCCATGAAATGCAGAGACGCTTGAATCCAAACCTATAGGATGTCGTGAAAAAGGAGATCATTAAGCGGTTAGATGTAGGTATCATCTACCCGATCTTCAACAGTTGTTGGGTGAGATTAATCCAGGTTATGCCCAACAAGGCAGGACTCACTGTTATTATGACTGAAATTGGAGAGACTATACCGATCTGTATAGCGAACTCATGGAGAGTCTGTATTTATTACCGAAGACTAAGTAACTCCACGAAAAGGGATCATTTCCCACTGCCATTTATTGATTAGATATTCGAGAAATTAGCAGGGAATCGATTCTTTTGCTTCTTGGATGGGTACTCCGATTATAACCAGGTGGCAATCCATCATGAGGACCAATAGAAGACTACCTTCACCTGCCCCTTCAGGACATACGCATTCCGTAGGATGCCGTTCGGTCTCTGCAATGGACCTGCTACTTTTTAGAGGTGCATGTGATGAAGCGTGTTTTGCATGGTAGAAATTGGGGTTTGGAGGAACTCGTCGTCGTAGTCGCAAAACTCGTTATCAAATACAATTTTATCGAAACTCCAAGGGAGTCTCGGGTCGAACACAGGGAGGCGACGTTTACTTTGTTTGAAAATCATGCTTTGTTTTGTTTCTTTTTGGTGTTTTGTTATATATATATATATTTTGTTTTTATAAAGGACGCAAACAGGATGGATCACAATATAGATGGAATCAAATATGATATATTACACAAATGTCTATTACAATAATCAATGAAAGCATAAAAGAGAGAGAGGTGAGAAGGAATCTCCTGAATCAGCTGTTCGGCGAGATGACGGCACCTAGCGGAAGCTTGGATGAAGGAGTTGAGGAGCAAGAAGACGGAGGTGAGATGCAGGAGGATGCTAGGTAGAAGAATGCTTCATCGAGGCTCTGGAATGGAGGTGAGGAGGCAAAGGCGATCTGCTACTGGAATGGAGGTGAGAGGACGACTTCAAGGCAACCTATAAAGGTGATGGGATGAGGGATGAATATTTGGTGGGATAAAGGAATTCTACAATAATAGGAGGCCTTTGGAGATTGAGAGTAAGCTCTAATGGACTTTTTGCTAGTCCCTAGCAAAATTACCCTAAATGTTATGTATAAAAGTAGAATCAAGATTTGATTACTTAGGCAAAATTTGTCGATTGCTTTAGAAAATCTCAACCCCAAGACCTAATTACAAAAACTGAACAGTGCCTAGGTGTCTATCAGAATGCAAACTGCCTAAGCCCTCTCCTTATTTGAAAAGAGAAGATACACATTTTTTTTTTATTTTCTTCCTTTCTAATTTTTTTGGACTTTTGGAGTTTGAGAGTTTCGGGATAACTTTTTACGGCTACCCGACCCGCCCAAGACTCGAAAAGGACTCTAAGTGCTAAGCATCTAGTGAAAAGAGTGAAAGACTCACTAGGCGGCCATTAAAATGAACTTTAGGTTTCTACGACCCTAGGTGACCTTGCCTAAAGGTTTATCTTTTCGAACGGTAGCTTTCTCCCTACTTCTTTTATCTATGGGGTCAACACAAGGATGAACCCAATGTATATCTCCCCGGTTTATTCTACTTCCCCGCTTCTTCCCTAAGTGTTTTAGGAATATTATGCATTTTTGTGAGCTAGGCTCTAGACAACCGGCCAATAGGTTGTTACCTACGGCAACTTGCCAGCCATACTCATGCGGAGAAGTGTGGTTTTATTTGTTTATTATTATTTTTTTATTTTCTCCTTTTTCTTTATTTTCATTTCTTTTTTTTCTTTTTTTTTTAAAGTAGGTGGCTTCCCTAATCTAAGATTTACCTAAAGGCAATACGAAGAAAATGGTCTTGTGGCTGGGCTCTGGACAACCAACCAACGGGCTGTTACCACTGATAACGTGCCAGCCATACCACCCTAGATGGTTGATTAGCTACCAAATTTCCAAAGAAATCGCTAAAAGGTGAGTCAGTGGCAAAAGTGTGTATATGCTTAGGCTTAAAGTCCACTAAAATCAGAGGGTCGGTTGATAAGTCATATACTTATCACCCCAATTTATTGACCAGTTTAAAATAGATTACTTAGCGAGGACTCGTGACTAAGTCCACATTTGAGTGGACACCTGGGCTAATTAAGCCCGAAGACCTAAAGAGTCGAAGTATTCAGGTCCCAAAGTATCAATTCCTAAAGTTTGCAACTCCTAATACCTAAGTCCTCCTCTCCTAACTCTTTTTTTTTTAAGATGAAAAATAGGAAATTACTGTTACAGCTGACAAAAAGATTCATAAGAAATATCCACCCCCCATGCTTAGCTAATGCAATGTCCTCATTGTTAAAAATGAAAGCATGCGGGAGAGTAGGATTGGAAGAATAGCACCTGGTTTTCGTGAGATTCTGGTCATCTTGGAATAGTCTTTACACGTGTTGAGTTTAGTACCTTCAGCTAGGCAATGATCGGCCTGCGATGGTTAAGGAAAGGTAAGAGCAACCTTGTTTGAGTCAGGTTCAGGGAGCATATTGTCAACAAAGGGTTTGAGATGTTGTCCGTTGACCTTGAAGGAATTACCTATCTTTGGGTCAGATATTTTGATGGCCCTGTTAGGGAAAATCCACTCAATAACGAATGGCCCATCACACTTAGGCCTAAGCTTACCGTGGAAGAGCTTTGGTTGAGAATCGAAAAGCTAGACCTTTTGGTTCGGCTCAAAGCTCTTATGTGAAATCATCTTGTCATGGAGAGTTTTGGTCCTTGCCTTATAGATTCTAGTATTTTCATAAGCATCATTTCTAAGCTCTTCCAACTCAGATAGTTGGAGTTTCCTGGTCTTCCCGGCCATCTCTAGGTCAAAATTACATTTTCTGATGGCCAAAAATGCCCGGTGTTCAAGCTCTACAGGTAAGCGACATGCCTTACCAAACACCAGATGGAACGGAGACATACCAATAGGTGTTTTGTATGTCGTACGGTAGGCCCAAAGAGCATCATCTAGATTTTGGGTCCAATCCTTCTTATCAAGACTTACAATTTTCTGCAAAATATTTTCGATCTCCTGATTGGAGACCTCGACCTGCCCGTTCGTCTAAGGGTGGTAGGGTGTGGAAATCCGATGATGCACCCCATATTTCCCCAAAAAATTCCAAAACTGGGCATGAGTGAAATGCGTGCCACCATCACTGATAATCACCTGGGGAATCCCAAATTGACTGAAGATATTCTTCTTCATAAAATTGATGACCACCTTGTGGTCATTGGTCCAAGTGGGGATTACCTCAATCCATTTGGACATGTAATCAACAGCGACCAGAATATATTGGTGTCCAAATGAAGGAGGAAAAGGTCCCATGAAGTCGATGCCCCAAATGTCAAAAATTTTGATGGAAAGTATTGGGTTTAGGGGCATCATATCTCTCTTAGCCATGTTGCTGAGTGTTTGGCATCGAGTGCACGACTTTGAGAATTCCTGGGCATCCTTAAATAATGGTGGCCAATAGAATCCAGATTGCAAGATTTTTGCAACCTTCTTTTTCCTGGAAAAGTGTCCACCACACGTAGATGTATGGCAGAACTCAAGTATACTATGGAACTCAATTTTTGGGATGCATCGATGAATAATCTGGTCTACACCGATGCAGTACAACCCCAGATCATCCCAAAAAGAATATTTGGCCTCAGACACAAGTCTGTCCTGTTGTTGTTTGGTCTAATCTTGGAGGATTTGACCAACAGCCAAATAATTGACGATATCCGCAAACCAGGGGGTTCGGATACCCGAGACTGTAAGGATAGTCTCATTCGAAAAGGTGTTTGAAATAGAGATATCTGGATGAGGAGAATCAATTAGGATTCTCGAGAGGTGATCCGCCACTACATTTTGTGCCTTGACTTTATCCCTGATTTCATGATCAAATTCTTGAAGTAACAGCATCCAGCGAATAAGTCGGGGTTTGGCATCCTTTTTGGCCAAGAGATGTTTCAAGGCCTAGTGGTCAGTATAAATGATTACGTGAGAACCTAAAAGATAAGCCCTGAATTTTTCCAAAGCGAAAACTACAGCTAGCAATTCTTTTTCAGTAATGGTGTAGTTCCTCTGGGCCTCGTCCAAAGTCTTGCCAGCATAGTAAATCATAGAGGGCCTTTTCTCAATCTTCTGACCGAAGATAGCCCTAACGGCATAATTAGATGCATCAGCCATAATCTCAAATGGGGCTATCCAGACCGGTGGTTGCGACACCGGGGCACAGGTGACTGCCATTTTTAACAAATCAAATGCCTTACAGCATGATTCGTCAAACTTGAACGGTGTGACATTGGCTAGAAGGTTACTCAAGGGTCGATCAATCTTCGAGAAGTCCTTGATGAATCTTCTATAAAAATCCACATGCCTAAGGAAAGAGCAGACCTGTTTCACGGATGTGGGTGGAGGAAGTCTAGAGATAGCATCCACCTTAGCCTTATCAACCTCGATAGCCCGATTAGAAACCACATGACCTAGGACAATGCCTTCCCGAGTCATAAAATGGCTCTTTTCCCAGTGAAGGACCAGCCATGTCTTGATGCATCTCTGGAGGATCAATTACAAGTCAGCTGGGTAGGACTCAAAAGAATCTTCGAAAATGGAGAAATCATCCATGAACACCTCAAGACAATCTCCCACCATGTCAGAAAAGATGGCCAGCATGCACCTTTGAAAAGTCGCGGGTGCATTGCAAAGCTCGAATGGAATTCTACAGATTGCAAAGGTTCCGTAGGGATAGGTGAAAGTTGTCTTTTCCTGGTCTTCGGGATGGATAGGGACTTGGTTATATCCTGAATAACCGTCTAGGAAGCAAAAGTAGTTTTTCCTAGCTAACCTTTCTAGGATTTGATCGATGAATGGCAAGGGAAAGTGATCCTTTTTGGTGGTTGTTTTCAGCTTCCTATAGTCAATACATACTCTCCAAGTAGAAGCTGAATGAGTGGTAAAGGTTTCCCCTTTCTCGTTAGTTGTAATGGTTATTCCCGCCTTCTTTGGTATAATCTGAATGGGGCTAACCCACGGACTATCTGAGATTGGGCATATAATTCTAGCATCGAGCCACTTGATTATCTCCTTCTTGACCACTTCTCACATATTCTGGTTTAGTCTCCTTTGCATTTTGCGAGAAGGGCAGGATCCATCTTCCTTGAAAATACGATGATTACAATAAGGTGGCTCGATACCCCTAAGGTCATGGATGGTCCAACTAATTGCCACCTTATTGTTCTTAAGGACCTTAATCAACCTTAATTCTTGCTCCCTAGTTAAATTAGCACTAATAATCACTAGGAGTATGTTCTTAGGTCCTAAGAACTCATATTTCAAATTTTTAGGCAATGGTTTCAATTCAAGCTGAGGTGGGTTTAGTATAGAAGGTAGGGAAGACGCCGATGAAGGTTCATCAGGATCATCCAATGGAAGAGGCTGGGAATGAACAAAATCAACAGCCTCTTCAGGATGTGGCAGGTCTGCCATGGAGGGTTGTGAGTTGGGCTCACTAAAGCTGGTGGAGTCCTCAAGGGCACTGATTGTCATACAAATCTCAAAATCATGATCCGTGAGCTCCTCAATGAATCCACAATCCTCAAATCCTCTTATCTCCTTAAAAATATCAAGAGTTAGATTCCTATCCCCAAAGGCGATCTCCATACTATCATTCTCACAATTTATGTTGGCCTTGGCGGTAGCTAGGAACAGGCACCCCAGAATGATGGGCGTGTTCCTCAAATCGTTAGGTACATCCATGTCAAGGACCAGGAAATCTACAGGAAAATAGAAATCCTTGACCATGACAATTACATCCTCAATAACGCCCTTCAGTGTGGTGACCAAGCGGTCTGCTAATTGTAGCGTTACTGAGGTTGGCCTAAGTTTGCGTAACCCAAATCTCTCATAAAGAGAAGTTGGGATTAGGTTGATGGATGCACCTAGATCTAATAGTGCCCTATCAAAAGTGTATTCCCCAATAACACATGAGATCAAGGGGACACCTGGATCTTTCTTCTTTTGAGGAAGGTGATGCAGGATGATAGAACTTGCTTGCTCAAAGAGAATCACCTTCCTCGGAGTGGGTTCTCTCGGCTTACGCTTTTGGGTACATAGTTCTTATAGAAATATAGCATAAGCCGAGGTGTGCTTAATAGCATCGAGGAGAGGAATATTGATCTCTACGCTCTTGAATAAATTCAGGAGCTCCTTGTTGCTATCTAGGGTTTTCTTCTTCTTGGTTTTCAATAGGGCTTTAGGGAACGGGATGTGTGGCATTTTCAATTTCCGATCCCTGGGCCTTATTGTCTTATTCAATCTCCTCCTTCTCTCTCTCAAGCTCCCCAGGGTTTTGGCTTCTAGAAGGTAATTCAAGGTTCTGGGTTTATTTTCTACTTCTCAAGGTGATGGAGTTTGCAGAGGCATATGGGTTCGGGTCTTGAGGTGGGTTAGTGAAGATTGGAGGGCCTTGATTGGTCATGTAACCAGAAGAAGAAGAAGAGGAGGGATCTTGCTCATCCACCTGAGCATGTGCGTGTTGGTCCCTTTGATTCCCGTACCCTTGGGCTCTATTGCCTTGATTTTGCACATTACGCGGGTTGGGTATGGGTTGGGATGGTAGAGATCCAGGTTGTTGGGTGTTAGCAATTAACTCGCATTGCAAGTTATCCAATGATGCCTTCATTTGCTGCATAAGCTGAAGCATGGACCCTTGCATTTCCATCATCTGTCGGTTTAAATCAGCCTACCCTGCAGATTGTTGGGCATTCCAAGATGGTTGAGTAATCGATCTCAGGGGCAATTGGGTGTATACTTGACCCTGACCCATAGGTGTTTGAGATGCATAGTTGCTGGGTCGTGTTTGAGTCTGTTGCCCTTGACTTTTCCAGGAGAAGTTAGGGTGGTTCCTCCAACCTGAATTATAAGTATTGGAATACAGGTTGGACCTAGCATTCTCCTTCATCACATACGCATCCTCATAGGATGAGGATGGAGAGAAGGAAGGATCAGAAAAATTGGGATCGAAGGCCCTAGTTTGGAACCCAAAAGGTTTCGAGAAATCCTGGCTCATAGGTTGAGTAGGTGTAGAAATGTTTCTTGAATTCCCAAACATCCATTATTCCATTCTTTTAGCAACCAAGTCCATCTTATCAAGCTCATTACAAATCAATTCCATGTCAAATGAATGAGAATCCTGGATATCATTAGCATTTGACCTGGGTTGTTGGGACCGATTGAATGCATCCATGGAGGCATGATTAATTGAGTTCTCGCTCATTTCCTTAAACAGGTCGTATGCGCTATCTGCATCCCTGTTGAGGAAATTATCTCTGCAGGAGACATCCACATGATTACAGAGTTGTTCAACCAACCCATGATAGAAAATCAACATGAGTAGCCATTTAGGCACCTCATGGTGTGGACACTTCCTCAAAAGTTCCTGGAATCGCTCCCAGGCACCATAAAATGGTTCCCCCAGCCGCTGGGCGAAGTGGTAACTAATGAGTCCATTTTAATCGACTATTGTTATGCCTAAGCTAACTCTATTCTTACCATTTAGGTTTGTTAATAACCACATTAAGTTATAGAATGTTTGCATGCATCATTATTTAAGTTTACATCTATTCTATCGCATTCTATAACCTAGTATGTAATTATTTTATGTTTTATTGTTGTAGGAATAATGTTGGAAAAGAATAGGGGGTGAAATAAATTTCCCCCAACAAATGATGGCCTCAACTGAGCCTTCCTCAACCTCCAACCAGCCTCAACTGGACAAATTTAGTAAGGGATTTAAAAATCCCTTGACTTTCGGATGGGGGAGGAGATAAAAGAGGTTCTTAGTGAGAGAGAGGAGTCTGCTTCTTCCCCCCGTGGTGGGGAATCATCTCCACCTTCCCCACCGTAGAGAGAGCATGCATTGTGGAGAAGGTGTGCACGGTGAATCCAGCCACGCCCTACAAGTGCGCCACCACCCACTGCCATAGCCTTCGCGTGCCCTTGTAGTGCTACTGCCAATAGCTTCCACCTCCAGCCCTGCAGCCACACCCGTTCAAAGCCTCTCACCACGCGACCCTTCCTTCTTCTCCAGCCCTGCTACTGCTCCACCCCAACTTCCACCGCATGCTCTACACGCACACCCTTGCAGCCTGCCCCACAATGCGCTGCACCAGCCCCCATCGCGCCTGCAAGCACTAGCCCCCATTGCGAGCACTGCTCTAGCGCTCCTACCGTAGCCGCACCTGCAAGCGCCAGCCACCCACCGCATGCCCTGCAGGCACCCCCTTGCCAGCGCCTGCAGGCACCAAGCACTCGTAGGCAACCCAGCCACCCGTAGGCGCCTACGCCAGCAGCCACGCCCGTAGGTGAGCCCTAGTGCACCCTTGTGTGCATACCCAGCAAGCATTCGCTTAGCCAGCAGTAGCCGCTCTTCCTCCTCTCCACACGCGGTTCTCCTCCTCCAACAGAACCCAACAGGCCAACGGCTGTTCTCCACCACCCGACCATCGTCGGCCACCTCCGGCCACCGCGTCACCACCATCGCAAAGCATGTGTCGAGGCGCACCACCCTGTCGACTCTCGCCGCCAACCATGCAAGGCCGTCCAAGCGAGGAAGGGAGAGGAGAAATCCTCTGTTTTCTCCTTAATTAAAATTTACATTGCATGCCATTGCCATTTAGATATTATTATTTTATTCCAGCCACATTGCATGGATGCACTTATAGTTTCTTGAATTTACTTTACTTGTGTTAAGTGCATCATTCTGCATTGAAATTCAAATCAGATTTGCATGCAAATCAAATTTACATGATATTCCATTACACATGCATCATATACACATTTTTGGGAGCTTAATTCCTCACGTGAAACTTGCATAAATAACCTTGAACTTTTAAGGAAATTGTAAGCTCCATTTAGAGTAGTATATTCCTTGCATTGAAGTTGCAAAGTTGTCTGCAAACAGCATCATCCTCTACTTGTGAATTTATTGGTTCTATTCTTCCTTGTGGATGCGACATTTTTATTGTGGTTAAATTTGATATTTATTTTTGATTGAGAGATTTTCCACCACATAAAACAAAATGACATATCATTCTATTTCTATCATCTTCATAAATAAGAGAGAGTCTCTACATCAAATGGTGCCATTGTCGGGGAGGCAACAGATGCAATAGATTCACTTTATTATTTTTGAGTATTCTGAGTTGCGCAATTATCTGATCATTCTTTATCTTATTGTGAGAGGAATCTGACGGGGCGACAGACGCAACAGAGCGACGACATCGACCTTGAACGACGAACATGGCAGGCGCGCACAGTGGAGACGATCTTTTGGTGGACCTTGATGCCACCTGGAGGCCAGCAACAGGAGTGTGGGCCTTGATCCCACATGCATAGGCTTACGGAGAAGCCTATTTTTGATTTAGTCATTAGAGCTTAGTTTAGATTTAGTTTAGATAGACATTAGAATTTAATTTCTTTCTTTTGGACCCTTGTCAGGTATTTTTGGGAATGTGTTCCCAGTGTTTCTTTATTTCTTATCGCTCTTGTATGTGGGAGCATATTTTCGGGAGCGTGTTCCCATTTATTTAGATTATAGGATTATTCAAATTGTTTGGACTGCATGTTGGTTAGTTAGTTAGATTAGGTTTGTTTGCTTATTATTATTATTAAAAAAAAAAATTTCGAACTGCCTGCTAGAAGTTGCATATCTAGAGGACGACCATCTAGGACTGAATGAGCAACATCTAGTTTATTTTTACTGTATTGCATACATTCTTGCATGAAGAAAGCTGGAGTAAGGTACGTCTTCTCTTGAGCATCAATTACCTGTCATGCATTTGCATTGAACCTAAATCTAAGACCACTAAAGTGCTTGAATCGAATTAATTCAGTGGTCACTTTAAAAATTTGGATTGCTAAGAGGTTGGACCTTAAATCTGTGACTTAAAATTGTGTGCAAAAGGATCTTGTTTGCGAAATTTCAAAACTCAAAACATGATTGTATTATTGCACACCTGAGACATTGTGTACCTCACACATAAGGTCACTAGATAAATTTCTACCTCTCCTCTTTTGTACCACAAGGGAAGTTAGTTGGAAATCAACAAGCCTATCCACCAAGTTACTTCAGTTCCTCGTGTGTGGACTCGATTCAAGACTTCCATCCCTTGCGAGTAGGTTATAGGCACCAACGAAGGTTGGCCTAAGAAGTGTAATTTTTGCAAAAGTTGTTTGGCCACCAACTGAACATTTAATTCTATGACCTAGAATCTACTAAAAACAGATCCCACTGGATTTGTGTTTGCTTTGACAGTGTTAGAACTCTCTAGGAAGTTTCTGCTTGTGTTTTGAATTCTTCTAAATCCTAAGAAAGTTAAAACTGTTTCGCTTAAAGAAATGGATCACCCTTACTCTTATCATTTAGATTATCAGAGTCAATACTTCCCATCTTTTAACCAGCATCCCATGCCTCGAGCGTATCCATCCTTTGATGGGTACATTGACAATTCATGGGATCATTCTTATTCTTATCCTGGGAGTACTGGCCTGATAACTCCCACTTTTGAGCAGAGCCTAGGAGAGGGATTTTCCAACCCTGGAATCCCTACTTCTATGCAAACACCCAACCCTCCCACCCTTCATGATTTTCTGTATCGAGGTTGGATCGATACCCCTAGGCAACCAGAGCCTGAAATTGACTATCCTCCACAATCTGATAGTAGTAGCCTCTCCTCTTTTATGATAGAAATGCAAAAACAACAAAAAGAAATGATGGAATCTATGGGAGAGATGTTGAGGAATAGTCAACAATTAAACAAAGAAATAAGACAGCTTAGCTACACTCTTCCTAGTAATTCTGATCCCTAAACAGACGACCATGATCATGAAAATAATTATGAGGAAACCAATGACAATAGGGATCCAATTTTATGTAGCTATCACTTAAACTCTCCCAATGAGACATGGCCACTAGAGGAGAACGATCTTAGTGATTATCCACCCGAGATATATTGGAGTCAAAAGCAAGGGAAGATGGTACCTCTTGAGGACCTTGACCCCAATGACAGTATTCTCCTTACCCTTACTAACCCAGGTCAAGGTTGTATTTTCCTATCACTTCCCCTATTGATTATCTGGTGGAATCCCATTCTACCCTTAGTGAGCCTACTCTTGACCCTCCACTTATGGAATCAACACCTACCATTCAGCATCCTGAGGAATTAAATGCACCCAATGAAGGTGACCCTAAGGGAATGGAGGATGAATTAGATCAATTTTGGTCTTAGAGATATAAAGAGTCTATTTCAGAGGATGAGGATGCCCCAATGGAGGAACCTGGACTAAAAACCTGGAGTGAATCACAGGGGAATCATTTATTATTTGATGATTTACCTCCAGAGGATATAAATAATATGGTGAAATCTAGATTCCTCCCTTCTTTTGAGAGTCATCCTCCATCAAAGTAAGAGTTGATATTAGAGGAGGACAAACAAAATAGTGAGAAGCCTAGGGGAGACTCTTGGGCACAAAACATGTCAATTGAGGATTTATACCCCGAGAAGAATAACAAATTCAGTGATATAGGCTTGCTCCAAAACATTAAGATTGATCCTCCTTTAGGAATAATTGAGGATACTGATCCAACTCCTTTCTTCACTAATGAATCACATATACACCCCAACAAAAATTTGAGTGAACCAAACGAATCTGTGGATGAAATTAATGATAATGATTATGATATTTTGACCCTGCCATCAAAGAGTTATAATTTGGAGTCTACCTATGATTCACATATACTGAAAGGTGAAAATATGACTTCGATCATTAATGCTAGGTAGGGTAACGTGAAGTTGTCTGCAAGTGTTAGGGAGTATACACAATCTGAATCATTGTTGGAATTGCACCTGACACCGACAAAGCCTTCATTGGACTTAATCATTACCTTCCAACAGTACAAACAACCCTTACACTCCCTAATCGATCCTTGGCTCAGATCAGATCTCTACTCATGAGCATTCTTTCTGGAGAACATATCAGGCCAGTACATCCTCGGGTAGAATGATGAGTGTGGATTGATGCTTGTACTTTTAGTCTTGCCATTCAAGGGTTTCAAATATTAATGTTTATATCTTTTAAAACCCATCTTGCTTTTGAGGATCCTTGTTATCCTCCACTTATTCTGTTTCAGGAGGCCTCTTTTCATATTCCTTTTATTAATCCTAGACCTCCCCAGGTAGCTAACGAGATTTTCTGCTTTCATATCTTTTGGCGAGAATTTGGGATTACGTTGCATCATTAGCTCGCTAACATCCGTGGCAACCTATTTTCTAGGCCCACGCTGTTATGCATATTTTTAGGGCCTAACTTTTTCTGTCTGGAATCACACTTACAAGTTCCTTATAAGTCTGGCTACTGATAGAAAATGTAGCGCTTGTTGGGAGGCAACCCAGCGTTCTGAATAACACCATCATCAGGTGATTTTCTACCTTTCTCCCCTTATTTTAATTTTACAATGAGGACATTGTAGGATTTAGGCATGGGGGGTGCATTTTGCATTTAGGTTAGCATATAAGAACAAAAAAATTCTCTTTTCTTGAGCTGAATGGGTTAGTCTCTAGCAAAATATCTTTGTTATTGGATGATTTTCTTCTTGAATTATTTCTTAAGTTTAGAATATAGTACATTTACTTCACGTGCACGTAGACTGGGTCATGGATTTTTGAAGAAAATCAATAAGCATTTTTAGTCCACTGAACCCTTGGACAGTTAATAGGGAGTCAGGCATATTATCTTCTAGTAGATCCACCTCATATTTGTGAGAAGAAAGTAGATAGATTACTGGTGCACTAAGTCTAGTGCGAGGACTCTTAAGTTTTGGACAATTAGATGATATACTTCAGAGTTAGGCATAGTTTTCGCTCTCTGTTCTTGTATGTGTACTTTGTGTGAATTCCTTAGAGTCACCAAATAAGGCAGATACATAGAGATTGAGTCTTAATAAAGCTATGATTATGGTGGATGGTTACGACCGTCCTTCATAGAGTCCTCGGCTGAAGGAGGGTAATAGTGTCAAAGGTCAGAAATACGCCTGTCCTATCCATTCCTTCCCAGTGCCGAGAATAGGCACTTCTACCAAATAAGCCACACAATATCCTCTTGACCATCATCATCCGTAATAATGCCTTATAAATAAAAGTCTGTGTCATGTTATGTTGATTTATAAAAAAAAGAGAAAAAAAAGAAAAAAAAAGAAACGGAAAAGAGTCCAAGTTTATAATGTTATCGCTGTAACATTATTTCTGAGGCAACAAAAACACTTATCGTGATCCACCAAATATGACCCATGCCTACCTTTCAGTATTTCTGATCGCCTAAATACTGTTTGAGGACTCTAACTTAGTTGTAGAGTTATTAGGACTATAATTAAAGTGTGAATGCCATGTGAGGCTACCAAACAGTGAGTACAATTACTAAATCTGGTGAGATTTGTGATCTCAAAACGAAAAGAAAAAAAAGAGTGAGTGCCAAGGAACATCAAGAGAGCACATTTGTTTAGCCTCTCTCCGAGTTGACTTGTTTAATAGTCTAGAGATCTAGAGTCTGTAGTACTAGATTACATGTAGCACCAGATGAGTGTGTGTCACCAAATACAAATCCATTCAACTCGATATCTCCTACCTAAGTCAAAAGCCGGGGTCAAATTACAAATTATCTTCTGCTTTATCCCTGAGGGAAGTAGTTGCCTATCCCGACAGAAATATTTACCTAGGGGTGAAGTAAGAACTCCTAATGCGAATTAGCTTTTCACTTGGATCTGTTACTTAGGCTATCATCACTTCACATTCGTCTAAATCTCTAAAGTTTTGAAATAAGAAAAGAAGAAATCTTTTGATTACTTCTATTATTTTTCATTTTTGCTAAGGACTAGCAAATCTTAGGCATGGGGGTATTTGATGAGTCCATTTTAATGGACTATTATTATGCCTAAGTTAACTCTATTCTTACCTTTTAGGTTTGTTAATAACTACATTAAGTTATAAAATGTTTGCATGCATCATTATTTAAGTTTATGTCTATTCTATCGCATTCTATAACTTAGTATGTAATTATTTTATGTTTTATTGTTGTAGGAATAATGTTCGAAAAGAACAAGGGGGTGAATAAATTTCCCCCAACAAACAGCTGCCTCAACTAATCCTTCCTCAACCTCCGGCCGGCCTCAACACCTCCCTAACTGCCGCTGGCCAAATTTAGTAAGGGATTTAAAAATCCCTTGACTTGCAGATGGGGGAGGAGATAAAAGAGGTTCTTAGTGAGAGAGAGGAGTCTGCTTCTTCCCCCCGGGTGGGGAATCATCTCCACCTTCCCCACCGTGGAGAGAGCATGCACTGTGGAGAAGGTGTGCACGGTGAATCCAGCCACTCCCTACAGGCATGGCACCACCCACTTCCATAGCCTTCGCGTGCCCTTGCAGTGCTACTGCCAATAGCTCCCATTGCCAGTCCTGTAGCCGTGCCCGTTCAAAGCCTCTCACTACACGACCCTTCCTTTTTCTCTAGCCCTGCTACTGCTCCACCCCAACCTCCACCGCGCGACCTTGCAGCCTGCCCCACAGCTCGCTGCACCAGCCCCCACCGCTCCTGCAGGCACCAGCCTCCACCGCTCCTGCAGGCACCAGCCCCCACTGCACCTGCAAGCACTAGCCCCCATCACGCACACTGCTCCAGTGCTCCCACCGCAGCTACGCCTGCAAGCGCCAACCACCCTCCGTACACCCTGTAGGCGTGCCCTCGCCAGCGCCCGCAGGCAACCATGCGCCCATAGGCAACCCAGCCGCCCGTAGGCACCCACTCCAGCAGCCACGCCCGCAGACAAGCCCTAGCGCACCCTTGTGCGTGCACCCAGCGCGCATCCGCGTGGCTTGCAGCAGCCACTCTTCCTCCTCTCCCCACACGACTCTCCTCCTCCAACAGAATCCAACAGGCCAGTGGCTGTTCTCCATCGTCTGGCCACAACCAGCCACCTCCGACCGCCGCGTCACCACCATCGCAAAGCACGCATCGAGGCGCACCACCCCGTCGACTCTCATCACCAACCGCGCAAGGCCGTCCAAGCGAGGAAGAGAGAGAGGAGAAATCCTCTGTTTTCTCCTCAATTAAAATTTACATTGCATGCCATTGCCATTGAGATATTTTTATTTTATTCTAGCCACTTTGCATGGATGCATTTATAGTTTCTTGAATTTACTTCACTTGTGTTATGTGCATCATTCTACATTGAAATTCAAATCAGATTTGCATGCAAATCAAATTTACATGATATTCCATTACACATGCATCATATACACATTTTTGGGAGCTTAATTCCTAACGTGAAAATTGCATAAATAACCTTGAACTTTTAAGGAAATTGTAAGCTCCATTTAGAGTAGTATATTCCTCGCATTGAAGTTGTAAAGTTGTCTGCAAACAGCATCATCCTCTACTTGTGAATTTATTGGTTCTATTCTTCCTTGTGGATGCAACATTTTTATTGTGGTTAAATTTGATATTTATTTTTGATTGAGGGATTTTCCACCACATAAAACACAACGACATATCATTCTATTGCTATCATCTTCATAAATAAGCAAGAATCTCTACATCAATAATCGCCTGTTGACGTGCTGTTGTTTGTGTGTGTTAAGGAGTGTCGTTATAGTCACACTTGCAACGACAATTTTAAAATAAGTAAATGGAGGTGAGTCCGAGTGTCGGTCTCAGGGAGGCGTGAAAATCGGATTTTTGCTTATCACTTGTTGTCATGGAAAGTGTGGAGTTTTGCTTGCGAAGGATGCGGTTTTGAAAAGCGAGAGAGAGATAGAGAGAGAGAGATTAGGGTTAAAATGTTCCTTATTTGATCATGCAACTTGAACGGAAATTAAAGTGACAATTGAATGGAAAATAACTTCATTAATCATGCACTTGTAGTTCATAGCTTACAACATTAAATACATGCTTCAAACAAAAGTAATGGAAAGCTTAAAAGAGAGAGTGAAAGAGAGAATGGAGAGCGATGAGGCAACCACGGCAGTGGAGGAGGCTCCGTCGGTGGCTCGTCGTCTCCGGTGATTATAAGAGGGCCTAAAATTAGCTAAGAGAGGGGTGGAGTAGTTGCAAGGGAAGTGAATGAATTGAATGAGTGGTTGGAGGGGGTTTAAATAGGGTTGAGGGCTTCATAAAAGAAGAAGGGGCTTTAGCGACGTCCAGAGCGTCGATAAAACCACTCTCAAAAGCATCGGTGAAGCCCTCCAGCTGTCGATCAGCTGCCCGCCTTGTTTCTTCTTCTCATGCGATCTGCGGCTGCTGCGTGAGAGCCGTCTGATCGAAGATTGGACGGCTGAGATCTCTCCTCGGCTGCACTGGGATCGCGCCTTGGGCACGCGTGTGCGCAGGCGTCATCGCCCGACGTGCGCGTGCGCGTGGGTGCCCGTGAGCTGTGGTTGTGCCGCGTGGCGAAATCTCGGCCGCCCGCTGCTGATCGGCGGCCCAATTTCGCCGCGCGCTACCTCAGTCTTCAATTTCAGGATCCGTGTCGCTCGAACCCGCGTCGCTTGCGTGCGGGAGTACGAGCTAACCGTTGCGCCACGCCCGTGCTTTGTCGCGGCGACTGCGGGCGGGCACGTGAGTCTCGACCGTTCGATCGAAGATCGACGGCCGGGATCTGATCTCGGCTAGATGAAGAGGCTGCGTGTGTGGAGCAGGGGCTGACATGGCGCAATATGGGCTGTTGATCTCCAGATCAATGGTCAGAACTTCTTGGGCCCATTGTAGGAGCTCCGGATGTCGGATTTGGCCGATCTTGAGTCCGTTGGACTTTATTCGTCTTTCTGAATCCATCTGCGTGGTTCGATTGCTCATCTGAGGCCTGCTTTGACAAATGCTTATACAAATGGCCATTAATATAGTTTTATATGCAATCTTGGTACATGATGCATGTAATGCTCCCATTTTACTTATGTTGTGCCTTTTATTATTAAGATGGGCCATATTCAACATAATTACCACCCGCTTGTGCAGTGTTATCATACCCCCATGCTTACTCCTTGCTAGTCCCTAGCAAGGTTTATTCTGGCCTTTATTTCCTTTCAGAATTTAAGAAGTAATTGCTTAGACACTTCATTACTTTTCAATAAGAGGAGATATACGAAGATCTTAATCTACAAAGACTAAGCAGTGCCTGGGTGTCTGCCAAAATACGAATCACCCGAATCCTTGCTTTAATGTACATAACTATACATATGTATATGTATATATATATATTTTTAGAATTTTTTCGGAATTCAGTGTGGGTTGGTAACTTTTTACGACTACCCAACCCACCCAAAACTCGGTCAAAACCCTAAGTGCTAAGCATCTTGGTGTGAATGTTGTGGTAGACTCACTTAACGGTAATTGAGATAGAATTTGGGTTTCTACGCCTCTAGGTGACCGGAAAAGGAAATAAATTTGCCTGAAGGTGTATTTGTTCGATTGGTAGCTTTCTCCCTACGTTTGTTTTAATTGGGGTCAACACAAGGATTTTTCCAATGTATATCTCCCCGGCTTGTACTACTTCCCCGCTTCTTCCTTAAGTGTTTTGGTCTTTTTTGTGTAATTATTGAGCTAGGCTCTGGACAACCGACCAATGGGTTGTTACCCACGGTCACTTGCCAGCCATACTTGTGCGGTGAAGTGTGGTTTATTTTCTTTTGTTCTTCTTCTTCTTCTTTTTGTTTTGTTGTTTTTGTTTGTAGGTGGCTTCCCTGATCTCAAATGTACCTAGAGGCAATGAAGAAGAAATGGCCTGTGGCTGGGTTCTGGACAACCCGCCAATGGGATATTACCCACGACAACTTGCCAGCCATACCACCCTAGAGAGTTCATTAGCTACCCAATTTCTATCAAAATCTCCGAGAAGTGAGTCTGTGCAAAAATGTGTGCAGATGCTTAGACTCAAAGTTTTTTTGAGTTAGAGGGTGAGTTGATAAGTCGTATACTTATTACCTTATTTAGTAGGTGGATTAGAATACCTTAAGGTTGCAAGGATTTGCCGCTAAATCCATATTTTAACGAACACCAGGGCTGATTAAGCCTGAAGGCCTGAAAAGTCTAAGTGTTTAACTTCTTTTTGTATTATTTCCAACTATTGACAAGTTTCTAATGCCTAAGTTTTCTTCCTAAATTCAATTTTTTTTTTATTCATTCAGACTGATTAATTGAGCTCAGGATTATGCAATTTACCACCCCCCCCATGCTTAAGTTGGACAATGTCCTCATTGGCAAGTACATGGATGCAAAAGGGTTCAAAAAGATAGTACCTGAGTGATGTAAACTACCGGATCAGTCTGAATCCTCTGGGTTGCCTCCTAGGAAGCGCTGAGTTTAATGCCTCCAGCTAGGCGGTGCTTGGTGTCAGCCCTCAATGAGGGTGACACTTTCCTTTGGGGGAACCTGGGCCAGGAAATGCTTCAATCTTTGACCATTAACTGTAAAAGTGTGCCCAGTGTTAAGATCAACGATTTCAACCGCCCCATTAGAGTAGGTCTTAACCACCTGAAATGGTCCTATCCATTTGGACCTGAGTTTCCCTGGGAAGAGTTTTAGGCATGCGGCAAACAGCCAGACTTGTTGGTTAGGCTCAAAGGTTTTTCTATGAATGAGTCGCTCGTGGACGGCTTTCATTTTCTCCTTATACAGACGAATATTGTCAAAGGCATCTCGACGAATTTCTTCGAGCTCAGATAATTGGAGCGTCCTCTGCACACCGGCTAACTGGGGATCCATGTTACATTGCTTGATAGCCTAATAAGCCCGGTGTTCCAATTCGATAGGAAGATGGTAGGCCTTGCCAAAGACCAGGCGATAAGGTGACATGCCTATCAGGGTCTTGAAAGCGGTCCTGTATGCCCACAAGGCATCATCAAGTCGTGTGGACCAGTCTTTCCTGTCAGGTCTCACAGTCTTCTGTAAAATGTTCTTGATTTGTCTATTTGAGACCTCAGTCTACCCATTTGTTTGTGGATGATACGAGGTAGCAATGTGGTGGTTCACCCCGTATTTTCTAAGTAGGGCATGGAATTGGGAATGGATAAAATGGCTTCCACCATCACTGATCATGCCTTTGGGTATTCCAAACTGGGAAAAGATGTTCTTCTTAACAAAGTCCATGACAGTCCTGTGATCGCATCATCGGGTGGCGATGGCTTCAATCCATTTGGAAACATAGTCTATCGAGACCAGGATGTACTCGAAGCCATTAGATGGTGGAAAGAGGCCCATAAAATCGATACCCCAAACGTCGAAGATTTTGACAATCAAAATGGGCTGAAGGGGCATCATATCTTTCTTGGTCATGGTCCCCAGCATTTGGCAGCGTAAGTCTTGGCAAAGATGTGTGCATCCTTAAATAGGGACGGCCAGTAAAATCCAGACTGCAAAACTTTTGCAGCTGTTTTCTTTCCAGAGAAGTGGACGCCACATGCTTGGTCATGACAAAAGGAAAGTACACTCTGAACTTCGTCTTTGGGGATACACCTCCTGATGATCTGATCAGCACAGAGGCGAAACAGCATGAGATCATCCCAGAAATAGTGCTTAGCCTCAGCCAAGAACCAAGAACCTGTCCCATTGCTGTCTGGACCAGCTGTGCGGGGTTTGTCCTACAACCAGGTAATTGACGTAGTCAGCATGCCATGGCATTTTCTTGTCTTGCACGGCTAGGATATGTTCATCAGGGAAGGCATCAAATAGAGGTAGGGAGGGTCCAATGTGGTCTGGATGAAGTTTAGACAAGTGGTCAGCCACCACATTCTTTGATCCGGCCTTGTCTCGGATTTCCAGGTCAAATTCCTACAAAAGCAGGATCCATCTGATGAGCCTGGGCTTTGCATCCTTCTTGGCTAACAGGTGCCGGATGGCTGAATGGTCAGTGTAAATAGTCACGTGGGATCCCAGCAAGTATGATCGAAACTTTTCAAGTCCAAAGACTACAGCGAGCAACTCTTTCTCTATGATTGTATAATTACGTTGGGCCTCGTCCAACGTTTTGCTAGCGTAGTAGATCACCACAGGCTTCTTGTCTTGCCTTTGTCCCAGGATAGCGCCTATGGCAAAATCTGATGCATCACACATAATCTCAAAGTCCTGGGACCAGTCTGGGGGTTGAAGTACAGGTGCGGTGGAGACTAAGTCCCGGAGGGTGTGATAAGCCTGGATGCAATCAGGAGACATGTGGAATATGGCGTCGTTGGCTAGAAGGTTGGTCAAGGGTTTGGAAAGCTTGGAAAAGTATTTAATGAACCTTCAGTAGAAGCCAACATGTCCTAGGAAGGAGAGAATCTGTCAGACCGAACTAGGTGGAGGAAGTTTGGAAATTAAATCAACCTTAGCCCGATCTACCTCGATGCCCTTATGCGATACGATGTGACCGAGGACAATTCCTTCTTGAACCATAAAATGGCTCTTTTCCCAACTTAACACCAGGTTAACCTTGATACATCATTTCAGGATTTTCTTCAAGTTGCTCAGACAATGGTCGAATGAATTCCTGAACACCGAGAAATCATCCATAAAGACCTCTAAGTATTCACCCACCATTTCTGAAAAAATGGCTAGCATGCAATGCTGGAAGGTCACAGGTGCGTTGCATAACCCGAACGGCATTCGACGAAATGCAAACGTGCCATACGGGCAAGTGAATGTGGTCTTTTCTTGATCTTCCGGAGCAATTGCGACTTGGCTATATCCTGAATATCCATCCAGGAAGCAAAAATACTTCTGCCCTGCCAATCTTTCAAGGATTTGGTCAATGAATGGCAAGGGGAAATGATCCTTCTTAGTGGCTTCATTGAGCTTCCTATAATCAATGCACACCTGCCATGCAGTGGTGGTGCGGGTGGGGATGGATTCACCACGATCATTGGTGACAACGGTGAGCCCAATTTCTTGGGAACCACTTGAGTGGCGCTCACCCAAGGGCTATCGGAGATAGGGTAGATGATGTCGGCGTCAAGCCACTTGATAATTTCTTTTTTAAAGACCTCCCGCATGTTTGGGTTTAAACATCTCTGCATCTGGCGGGAAGGTCGGGCCCTGTCCTCCAGGTAAATCTTATGGGTGCAATAGGTGGGGCTAATTCCTCTTAATTCCGAAATGGTCCAACCAATGGCAGCTTGATGTTCTGAAAGGGTCGCAGTCAACCTGAGTTCCTGATTCTTGGTTAGATGAGAATTAATAATTGTTGTCGACGTTTTGTGCGGGTTTAAAGTATATCACGTTGTAGTATAACCGACAAAACGTCTAAACATATATAAAGAATTTTATTACTCGAAAACCAGAGTATCTGAGGTCGATCACAGGGAGCAAATGGAATTTACTACTAGTCAAAATGTAATTGAACACTCTAATTTACTCAAAATATCAATTCAACTATGAATGTATGCGATTAAAAGTAGTTAGGACAAAAAGAAATGAAATTGCACGTCTGATCACAAGATCAGACGTCTTAAAAGTATGTTCCCTTTTCTTCTTGATTATTCTTCTTCCTCAGCAGTCTTCTCTGTTTCTTCTTTTTCTGCTGTTGTGTTTGCTTTCTTTTCTTCTCTTTCTTCTTCTCCTGCGAAGGCTTCTTTCTTTCTTCTTCTTCTCTGCCTTATTTCTTCTCTGTCTTGCTCCTTCTTCTTCTCCTGTGAAGGCTTCTTTCTTTCTTCTTTAGTCTCTCTGTTCTTCCTGCCTTTCCTTCTTCCTTCTCGCGACCAAGTCCTTCTTCCTCAACGTTTCAGCCTGTGCCTACACAGAGCAAAACCTATACGTTCTCCCTCTACCCACACGTCTCTCTCTCTCAAGCAATTCACTCAGGGACGCTCTCCCAGAGCCACAGCCATAATCGGGTCGGATCGTACCCAGGACCAGGTGCACCTGCAAGTGATGATGCGCGAGGAGTGCGTAGGTTTAGGTCGGGTCGGATCCGCCAGATCCGTGTGGTCAAGTCGCGGACCAGGCGGGTTTGGGGTCAGTGAGGGACCTCACCCCTGTGCTTACGAAGGCAATGAGAATAAAGCACAAATTCAATTTACATGGTACCTGAGTGTTGCAATCCCACGATGTGGGACTATCTGGTCTCGCCTTCATGTGCGCCCGCAGAGCTTTGTCACTCGATTGCCCAAGCTGTTGACTCTGCTGGCTCTCCTTGCTGGACTCACTCACCTCGCGACACTCGCGCGAGTATGCAGCACCTGTAGCCTGGGAGACCGGGTGCCTGGAGCTTCGTTCGAGCTTCATCAGAGGTTGTCCATGGCGGCAGGAGCTCAAACACTGTCATGCACAAAACGAGCCTCTCGGCCCAATCAGATCAGCTAGAGACCTTCGCCGTGGCACGACGAAGGCGGTGGACGATGCTGCAGGTTGCCGGTTGGCCTAGGCGTGCGTGCCTAGGTCAACCTGTGGCCGGAGATGGTGGGTTGGTCGGGGGGTGATTGTGGAGGTCTGGAGTGGCAGTTGTGGGGTGGAGCGACTTCTTGTTGGTGAGGCGGAGCTCTCGAAGTGGTTGGCGAGTCGTGTGGGGGGCTGGAATGGTGGAAGCGGCTCGCCGGAGGTCGGTTGGTGATGTGGAAGATGAGGGTGGTCAGCGTCGGTCGAGGGGTAATCAGATGAGATAATAGGGGGAAAAGAGAGAGGAGAGGATGGAGAGGAGTTCTAACCTAATTGTAAGGACGAAAGGGGACGGAAGGCAGACAGAAGTACCTGCTGTCGTTGAAGAAGATGACACCCAGTGGGGGAGAACGGCGGCGACGACAGGGCTGAGGCGGCGTGCGCGGGTACTGTGCGACGCGGAGGGAAGTCAGGAAGCTAACTCTACCACTGGTTTTGTGGTAGAGCGAAGAGGGAGGGGAGGGGGGCTCGCCGGAGCTTGCTGGGACTTTTGGCCGGGCAGGAGGAGACGAATTGGGGGTGGACACTCGGCCAAATCAAGCTCGCCTTCTGCGGCAGGGTCTAGGGGGTGTTTTATAGGTGCTGGCCGCTCCTATCAGCGCGTGGAGAGCGCGCAATTAGGTCTGTCGGCTTGCCGGAGTTGGAAGGAAGGTGGATACCCAAATCTCTCGTGCGTTCGCATGAGAGATTGGGTTCACACCAGCGATTGTAATTGGCTTTATAAGGAAGGGAATTCCTCAGAGAACCCCCCTTCCATTTCTGGGAGAGAATCTTTGAGGAATTAGAGAGCAATCTCTCTCGAAACTTCGCCGGAGCTCGGTTCTGCCCTAGCAATGGCGGCAGGACCGGTTTGCAAAGGAGGCGAAGAACCTAGGGGGCTCTCTGCAAAGGTATTCAAAAGATAGGGACCTATTTGTGATTTGGGTGTACTAAATTACAAAGTAGGTCAACATGACCTCCCCTTAGGTCCAAATTTTGGTATAAACCTAATTTGGACCTAAGCAATCCAATGGAGAAGTTGGATTTCAGGTTTGACCTCGTTTGACTGGACATTTTGCGTAAAAACCCAAATTAGGTTAATTGAAGAGCTAGGACCCTAATCTAGGTCAAACTAGGTTCTAAAGGCCAAATTAAGTGTTCTAAACCCTAGAGGATGTTTTTATATGATTTTTAGAGGGTTTACTTGCTTTTTTTTCTGACCAGAACCTTGTTAAATAAAGCAGGTTTGTTTTAGGGTTACCAGGTGTCATTTAATTCCTAGATTACACATGAACCCATTTCTGATTGACTCAACCCGCTTTTTATCTCATTTAGACCATTTGACCTATGTTTTACCTCTGAGAAATCCCATTTATGTACTGCAATGGTAAAATTGCAGTTTTAACCTTTATTTCATGTTTTCTTCTCAGAGCACTTGTTCCTTCAGTTAGGCCTTCTTCTAGGTTATGTAGGAGCTTTTATCTTCTTTATTGGGTCAAAATGAGCTACTTATGGCTCATGATGAGGCTCTCATCAATAATCACTGGGAAGGTCTGGTCAAGTCCCAAGAAGATGTACTTGAGATTCTCGGGCAATGGTTTAAGTTCAGGTGCGGGTGGAACCACAGTCGATGGGAAGGGAAAGGGCGGGAGTTGATCAACATCGATCTCTTCAAATGGTGTCGTGTGATGGTACTCAGCCTTACAGAGGTCCACGGGTAATGATGGTGACAGGTCAGCACAGTCACTACGGGTTTGGTGGTCTGATACAGAACTAAGGGTGAGGCATTCCTCGATTAGAGTTTCCACGGGATCATGTTCCTCAATGCAATCGCAATCAAAAGACTTTGTCACTTGGAAGATATCCAATTGCATTTTCCTATCCCCGAAGGCAATTTCCATACATCCCGTGTCTCAATCAATGTTTGCTTTAGCTGTAGCTAAGAAAGGTCTGCCTAAGATTATGGGTGCGTTCTGTAATTTTTCAGGGACTTCCATGTCGAGCACCAAAAAGTCAACCGGGAAATAGAAGTCCCTGACCCGTACAATCATGTCCTCGATAACCCCCTTCAGGGTTTTCACTGATCTATCAGCCAGCTGGATGGTGACAGGGGTTGGTGTCAGCTCCCCAAAACCAAATTGGTGGTACAGGGTTGTTGGAATCAGATTGATAGAAGCACCTAGGTCCAGGAGCGCTCTATCAAACGTCATGTCCCCGATATTGCAGGAAATCAGGGGTGCTCCTGGGTCAGTTTGCTTGAGTGGAAGGTTGCTTGATATTACGGAACTTGCTTGCTCAGAGAGTACAACCTTCCTAGGTGCTTAAGGTCTCGGCTTACGTTGGGTGTACAGGCATCCTTTAAAAACTTGGCGTATGCAGGGATGTGTTTGACGGCTTCAAGGAGAGGAATATTAATCTGTACTTGCTTAAAAATTTCCAACAGCTCCTCAGTTTCCACAGTATTCTTCTTTTTCTTGATTGTTTCCAAGGCCTCAGGGTAGGGTGTCTGAATGTTGATTGGTTCCATGTCTGGGTCCTTGGTTGGTGCTTCTTCTGAGTCGGGTATTTCAGCGGGTGAAGTCTCGGGGAGAGTCGGCCATTTGGGATCCTGGATTTTGCTGCCGCTTCTCAAGGTCACCGCATTCGCAGAGGCATTGGGACCATGGGTTGATCCTTGAGAAGACAAGGACGAAGAAGCACCAAACCCAGGAGGTGTTTGCGGGGCTGGCTGGACCATGCCCGGGGTTGCTTTGGAACCCTTGCGAATTGGGGCCTCTGTTAATTATGTTTCGCAGGTTTGGTTGTGGTTAGGAAAGTAGGGATCCTTGTTGTTTACAGTCTAAGAGTTGGCTTAACTGTCCCTTTACCAAGGTCATTTCCTCCTGATGTTTCTGGTTCATGTCAACCATCATCTTTATTAGGGTATCCATTTGGTTTTGTGGGGGAGGGGCCGCCCTATTCTGATTATATTGGGGTCTAATTGGTGGTCCTTGCTGATAGGGGGCAAGTGTGGCTGCTGGTTTGGCCTAGGCTGGTTTTGGAATTGCGGTGGTTTCTGGTTTGTCCAACCAAAGATGGGGTGATTATGCCAGCCAATGTTGTAAGTGTTGGAGAAAGGGTTAGGTTTCGCATAACCTTGGACAGCTTGCACATCTTCTAGGATAGCCGATGTTGATGAAGAGGGAAGGGAGTAATCAAGGGTCGAGAGAGCAAAGGTCCCTCCCTGGAACGTGGTTAGGGGTTGTTCCAGGTTCAGTTGGGTAAAGGTTGGACCAGGTCAACATTATGTGCTCCCTTTGCTAGGGAGAAAGTCTGCAAGGGGTTCCTGGTTTGGTTCAGTAGCTCATCAATCTTTTTGTCCACCAATTCCACTCGATCCACCTTCTTGGCAATGATGTCCATGTCAACCATTCCAGAATTTGCTTGTACCTCATAAATCCTGCCACGGGGTTGACTAGACCTGTTAAACTGGTTCATGGAGGCATTGTTGAGCGAATTCTCGCTCATAGACTTAAAGAGCTCAAACGCACTCTCCTCGTCTTTGTTCAGGAAGTTTCCCCCACATGAGGCATCGACGAAGTTCCGTAGGTTGCTGTCCAGACCGTGGTAGAAGATCTGGGCCAATTGCCACCTTGGAACTTCGTGGTGTGGGCATTTCCTCAAAAGTTCATTAAATCTTTCCCACACCTCACGAAATTGTTCCCCACCCTGGAGTGTAAAGGTAGTGATAGCTCTTCTGAGGGCATTAGCCTTTCCTATGGGGAAGAATTTCTTTAAAAATGCATGCCTCAGTTCTTCCCAGGTGGTGATGGGTCTACTTAGGGTTCTAAGCCAATGAGAAGCCTTGTCTCTTAATGAGAAGGGGAACATCTTGATTAGAATAATGTCAAGGCTAATGTTCCTAGGTTTCATAGTTAGTGCTATGCAGTCGATATCCTCTAGGTGCTGAAAGGGGTCCTCATTCGAGCTTCCATGAAAGTGGCTCTGGATCAGACTTAAGACATTCAGTTTTAGCTCAAAATCATCTCCCCCCTCGGGGATCCTAAGGTGTGGCTCGACTCTAATAGCTGAAGGATTATAGAAATCACGGAGGGGCCTCGGTTGATCCTGAAATGGTGGTAAATCAAGTGGTGGTTGCCCTGGTATGTTTTGGAAAGGTGGTGGTGGTTGTTCTTGTGGGTTCTGTAACCGTTGTATGGCTTGCATGATGGTGTGGATTTGTTGTTGCTGAAGCTGGTGGTTAGCATTGATTTGAGCTTGGATGATGGCCATAGTGTTTGGTGGGGGTTGATCCTCAGCCTTTCCTACCCTAGGTTCAACCATGTTAACAGATTACGTTGCCTAGATTCCTGGCCCAAAACACACAACTCGGGATGCAGTGAGCGTCTCCCGTGCATACACTAGAGAAGAACAGGAGGGGATGCGGAGGGCGACAGATGAGAGAAATGTGTTTCAAGCACACAAGCCTAGTCCTTATAGTGTTTTCCTTAGGAGACCTAGAAATCTCACAAAGGGTGATTAAGTCCGTAAGCACTGGACTCCCCTTCCCAAGGCTAATCTGGCCAGGTTGATTACAAGGGGATTGCAGGGAAGGTTCTTCCTTTGGCTTACGCCTCCGGTTCCGTAGACCCCACAACCACGGTCGTTTGACACTGCCCCACAGCCTAGTCACCACATCTACCAAGGGAATGAAAGACAAGTGCCTAGCGAACAAAACCTCGCCTTTTGAGACTTAACTCAGTCCTGCCTAGGGCATGTCTACTTAGTTTTAAAGGTTAGGATAGTGCTTGTGCTTAGGGTTATGTGATGAGGCATTGATTGGGGTGGTGTTTCTTAATTTTCCACTTTCAAGGTGTGTGCTTCTAGCAAAACATGGTTTTCAAGCAAGGATTTGTTAAGATGTGGTGTCTTTTAGTGTTTCATCCTTACTTTAGTACTTTTTAGAGTTGATGTGTCTTAATGTTTTCAAGCAAGTTTCAGTGGGCACGTCAAGTTCTGCACACAACTTGGTGAAGGTAGATTTCCTTTTTATTCTGTAGAGGCTCTAAAACCCTAATGTACTCATCCTAATGATCATGCATCTTCTATTAGATGAGTCAGTTTTAGGGTTGAGTGGTGCGGCCCAGGTCAACTCACGGTGGCTTCGCAAACACCACTCAAGAAAAAGAAAAGAACACTCCAAGAATTTATTCAGAATGTTAGAGTGTACATTTTTTTGTGGGGTGATGTGTTAAGGGTGTGGGTCAAGCAATCATACACCACGCCAATTTTTTCTAATTTTTTCAATTTTTTTAGTTTTTTCACGTAAGCAAATAATCATGCGAGAAAGATTACAAACTTTCGATCCTCATAGTGCCTACCCCCTTGCTACCGTCGTGGGATGCATCGCTTCGCCGTCCACGCGTCGAATTCCTGCAACCATCAAGTAAAAAGGAAAATAGGGCATTAGACGATGTGAGGATGAATGTCGAATGGAGGTGATAAAACAAATCCGTTGCCTCCCCGGCAACGGCGCCAAAAACTGACGTGCTGTTGTGCGTGTGTGTTAAGGAGTGTCGTTATAGTCGCACTTGCAACGTCGGCTTTAGAATAAGTAAATGGAGGTGAGTCCGAGTGTCGGTCTTAGGGAGGCGTGAAAATCGGATTTTTGCTTATCACTTGTTGTCACGGAAAGTGCGGAGTTTTGTTTGTGAAAGATGCGATTTTGAAAAGTGAGAGAGAGATAGAGAGAGATTAGGGTTAGAATGTTCCTTGTTTGATCATGCAACTTGAACAGAAATTAAAGTAACAATTGAACGGAAAATAACTTCATTAATCATGCACTTGTAGTTCATAGCTTACAACATTAAATACATGCTTCAAACAAAAGTAATGGAAAGCTTAAAAGAGAGAGAGAAAGAGAGAATGGAGAGCGACGAGGCAGCCACAACGGTGGAGGAGGCTCCGTCGGTGGCTCGTCGTCTCCGACGATTACAAGAGGGCCTAAAGCTAGCTAAGAGAGTGGTGGAGTAGTTGCAAGGGAAGTGAATGAATTGAAAGAGTGGTTGGAGGGGGTTTAAATAGGGTTGAGGGCTTCCTAAAAGAAGAATAGGGTTGGAGGGGGTTTAAAGAGCGTCACTAAAACCACTCCCAAAAGCGTTGGTGAAGCCCTCCAGCCGTCGATTAGCTGCCTGCCTTGTTTCTTCTTCTCGTGCGATCCGCGGCTGCTACGTGAGAGCCGTTCGATCTAAGATCGGATGGCTGAGATCTCTCCTCGGCTACGCTGGGATCGCGCCTTGGGCACGCGTGTGCGCCCGTGAGCTGTGGTTACGTCGCGTGGCGAAATCTCAGCCGGCCGCTACTGATCAGGCGGCCTAATTTCGCCGCGCGCTACCTCCGTCTTCAATTTCAGGCTCTGCACGGCTCGAACCCATGTCTCTTGCGTGCGGGCGTGCGCGCTAACCATTGCGCCACTCCCACGCTTTGTCGAGGCGACTGCGGGCGGGCGCACAAGTCTCGGCTGGATGAAGAGGCGGCGTGCGGTGGAGCGGGGGCTGACGTGGCGCAATATGGGTCATTGATCTCTAGATCAACGGTCAGAACTTCTTGAGCCCATTGTAGGAGCTCCGGATGTCGGATTTGGTTGATCTTGAGTTCATTGACTCCGTTCGTCGTTCTGAATCCATCCGTGTGGTCTGATTACTCATCTAAGGTCTGCTTCGACAAATGCTTACATAAATGACCATTAATACTATTTTATAAGCAATCTTTGTACATGATGCATGCAATGCTCCCATTCTACTTATGTTGTGCCTTTTATTCTTAAGATGGGCCATATTCAACATAATTACCACCCCCTTGTGCAGTGTTATCACCTGTCGCAAGGCATTGGTCCATTCGATTGGGAAGAATTTCTTTAGGAAAGCCAACTTAGGAGCTTCCCATGTTTCTATTGGCCTTCCGATGGTACGATACCAATGTGTGGCCTTATCCTTGAGAGAGTGGGGAAAGAGCTTCATGATCATTTGTTCCTTGTTCACATTCCCTGCTCTGGTGGTCTGAACCAAAGTGGTCAGATCCTCCAAGTGTTGGAATGGGTCCTCTGAGCTAAGCCCATGGAAATGCTTAATCAAACTTAAGACTTGGGGCTTGATTTCTGTGTCTCCAACGAGAATCATGATGCCGGGATGTTCCCCATAGTTTGAAGGATCATAGAAATCCTTTAAGGGCCCAGCACCCTGACCATTCATTCGTTGGAACCATTGATGCATCTGCTGCCATTCTTCCAACTGCTTTTGAATCATCTCTTGCTGGTTCGGGGGCGGGGGAGGTGGTTGTTGATCAACCATGGGATCTGCTTGGCTATAGCTCAACCTCCACCTTTGGGAATGGTCTAAAGGTCCTTCCAATCTAGCATTTAATGACCTCATTCCAAGCATACACTGGAAGAAAGTCGAAAGGATGGGGAAGGGAAGGAGCCCTATAGCACAAAAATACAAGCCTATCCTTAGGTTGGGTAGCCTAAAGGTCTACAGACTCTTAGAATCTGTCCTAAGATTGTGGACGACTTACTCTACTTATTTCCAGGCAATCCAACCAGTTAGAATGAGGGACTGGGGAGAATGTTCATCCTTTAGCTTGCACCTCCAGTTCCTAGTGTACCCCCCAACCGCTGTTATTTGACGCTACTCCCCTAGCTAGACATCCGATTGACTAGTATAAGCAGGTTAATCATGAACAATCTCAATCTAGATCCCGACGAGCGAACCAGTCCTTAGTGCCAACGTTTAATAAATTTTAGTTAAGCTTGGGATATTTAGTGCTTTCGAAATGTGATGGGCCCTTAATGGGTTGTGCCCTTAATGATTTGTTTGAGAATGTGTGTATGTGCACAACTAAAATGTTTTCAAGCAAGATTATTGAGGATGAGGTGAATTTTAGGGTTGTAAACTTGTGTAGTAGGTTTTAGGATTCAAGTATTAGGTATATTCAACCAAATTTTGTGAGGCAAACCAAGTTTTGAAAGCACGAGTTCAAGTGTTTTTCCTTTATAAATTAAGAAAATATGGAGTGCCTGGCTTGACCTATATATTGAATCCTATGGGGCAGCTACAAAATGAATCTCTTTTAAATTAGGTGGTGCGGCCCAAACAATTCAATCAATCAATCCAAATGCACCACCGATTAAGGCACACAAAAAGGTGATTAACTTAATATGATTTCTACTCCTTTATGTGTTGAATTGGTGTACCGGTTCCACAAGTCAGAATCTCGGTTGAGTAGATGAAAATCAAGTCAGGTTATGTGCCTCAAATGTGGGCGTATAAAGTGTGTATACTGATTAGTCCCACAGAAAGTATCCTTTTGTTTTTTTTTTATAAAATGCGGGGGTGAGATGAGTGGAGGTGGCAAACAAGTCAACCAAAGTCTATCCTCGGGTTTATGTAAGCACCTAAGTAGATTTGGTCTTGGTTATGAGTGTGGCGAAATGAAACTAGTGGGGGGGATGTGGGGGGCACTTACAAAGTACTCTACCCACACTTTACTCCAATCTACCACACTTGGATCTCCATGCTAGGATACCTGCAGGACAATAGATCAGAGATAAGCGGGGTTAGTAATATGTAAATGCAAAAAAGCACAGAAAACAAGAAAGTAAATTCCGTTTCCTCCTCAGCAATGGTGCCAAAATGTTGAAGCATGTTTCCTGTGGTAGAAATCGGGGTTTGGAGGAACCTATGGTCATAGTCGAAAAACTCGTTATCAAATAAAATTTTATCAAAACTTCATGGGAGTCCCGGGTTGAACATAGGGAGGCGATGTTTACTTTGTTTGAAAACTGTACTTCATTTTATTTCTTTTTGGTGTTTTGTTATATAATTTTTTTTGTTTTTATAAAGGATGCAAACAATATGGATCACAATATAGATGGAATCAAATATGATATATTGCACAAATGTCTATTACGATAATCTACAAAAGCATAAAAGAGCAAGAGGTGGAAGGAATCTCCCGAATCGGCTGTTTGGTGAGACGACGGTGCTTGGCGGAAGCTTGGATGAAGGAGTTGAGGAACGGAACGATGGAGGTGAGATGCAGGAGGATGCCGGGTAGAGGAATGCTTCACCGAGGCTTTGGAATGGTGGTGAGGAGGCAGAGGCAATTTGCTATCGGAATAGAGGTGGGAGGATGGCTCCAAGGCAACCTATGAAGGTGATGGGATGAGGGACGAATATTTGGTGGGATAAAGGAATTCCACACTAATAGGAGGCCTTTGGAGCTTGAGAGTAAGCTCTAATGGAGCTTTGGTAGGCTACTAGTGCTTAGGAGTAGGTGGGAGTAGACTAGGTAGAGGTGAAGAGGAATGGGGGGTGTAGGGGTGTTTATGTAGAGGTGGAATGGAGGTAGTTTCTGTGCACGGGCCTTAGTGACATTTAAGATGTTGCTAAGACCTGCCAGAGACATCACTAAAGCTTTCACGCACCTTGGCTGGTGCTGGGAGGCTTGGCCACACCTGGCGTAGGGCGCGGCGATCGTCGGCCATTGGATCAGGCGTGGATGGTTGTGATCGTGAGAGGAGAACACGTGCTCACCCACATTTGAAATTTGCATTGCTGGTGTATGAGTTGGTAGCCATTAGATGATGCGTCACATGACTAAGACTTGCCCGCAGATTGCGTGTGCCTTGATTTGAATCGTGCGCCTCGCGCGATTGCGTGGATCGAACGGCGGGCGAAGCTCCTGGTCATCTTAAATGCATGGCCCAGATGGCGCACATGCGATCTGGCGTGCTCCCTTGCGTTGGAGGGCGGTGTTTGATCGAGCATGAAGAGTCTTAGCCTCTCGATCAAGATTGAGCGGCCCTATTTCTTCCACACTATAGCAGGCGCGGTGGATTATGGCTCGAACTTGCGCTCACGGTTTGCGAGCGCTTGTCTTCACCATTACACTGAAGCGGTGCTTTGTCAAGTGGAGGGCGGTGTAGTCATGAGTGCCTTGACCATTGGATGAAGATGCAATGGTCGAGATGCATCCTTGAGGTCAGGTGCGATGGCTCAGGTGGGGGGTGATTGCGTAGCAATCATAGGTCTTAGTTGACCTAAATTAGACTAGGACTTAGCATAAGTTAGGGTAGTTCATGTATGCATAAGCATTACTTGCATCTTTACTGCTTTCTTTTAGCAATGCATAAAATAATGCTATAATGTATTGATTAAGTGCATTATGTCAATTGTAGGTAATAAGCTTATCAGAAGCTAGATTTGAAGTTGGATCTAAAGTTGGATCTGAAGAATAAAGAATAACTGGAGTTGCAACGGAGCTAGAGCAGAAGACCTAGAATAAGATATAGTAGACAATAATGTATGGGGTTGAGGTATGCTATTCTATTTAAGTAGGAAAAAAGCAGTAAATTATGAAGAACTTAGGTCCATCCTAGCCTTAGGACAGCCTAGAGGCTCCCCCAAGCCTTAGCCACCCTTAGATTAGGTCACCACACCCTAGAAAACCTTAAAACCCTAAGTCCAGCCTCTATCTGGATGTCCAGATGAGTTATATAAACCCACTTCTGCAGTGCTATTGGACGTCTAGACACTTGGTCAGATGTCCAATTTCTACAGAATACCCAAGACAGAACCCAAAATCCCTCCTGACTCTGATTGGACATCCAGACAACAAGTCTGGACTTTTAATTTATCACTATAAGACGCCTGACACTATTATTAGACGTCCAAAACTGCCCTCCAGACCCTATTTTGAGATTCAAGCCTTGATCTTGGATCTCTAGCTCCCTAAACCCTATTCTAACCCCCTAGGAACCTAAAATAAGGTGCCCTAACCCTAGTACATCACCCCTAGACCTCCCTAAGGACCTAATTAGGTCCTCACTAAACCTAATTGACTTTGATCATGGTCAATCTCTTCAGTCTATTCAATTGGACTCATTGAGTCCAATTGAGCCCTGATCTCAGCACACACTGTCCCATTAGACTCAGTGAGAGTCCAATTGACCTAGACCTAACTTAATTGAGTTATTTTACTCTCAATTAAGTTTTCACACACCCAATTAAACTTGTATAAAGTTTAATTGCACTTTACCTTAGTGAATTAGGGTTTACAACCCTAATTTGAGACCTACCTTGACCTAAACACACTAGAACCTAACCTAATCAACCTAGCCACCTAGGTTTCGACCCACACACACCCACACACACCATCCACACGAAAATACCTAGCCTAGAGTTCTCTAGAACTCTCTACCATGTGTTGTTGCCTTGGTTGCTAAAATTAGCAACCAAGAGCCATTCAATTTTTAGATCCACATTTAGTGGATCTAAAAACCACCATCCATCCTCTCTCTCTCACTCTCCCATGATCTCCCACCATAGGCCTCTCTATAGAATTCCATAATTCTGTAGAGAGCTTCCCTTAGGTCTATAAAAAGACCTAAGGGGTGGCCATTTGCACCCATCCACTCTTGGTTCCATTTAGCTTAGTTTCATTCCACATCCACTTCACCTCCATGTCCTTGAGTAGCTTCACCATGGCCATCATTGCCTTCACTCCAAGATGCTGGATCACCTCTCCAACCTCTCTCCAAGTGTTGGCCTAAGCACCATTGGTTGCCCCTCCTCCTCTCAACCAACTCCAAGGCCATCGGAGCCACCTTCGAATGCCCTTATATCTGCTAGATTAGATTATAGTTCTTATTAGATTTACATGCTTTATTTACTACTTAATAGTGTAGTTCCTTACTTCTCCCCCAATGATGCATGCAAAATCCCCCCATAGATTCATTTATGTAGTCGTTTTCTGGTAGCGAGTAGTTTTATTTCCCTGTACAACATTGCTCTACCTGTGCTCTGCAACTCTGATATCATCATCTTTTATATATATTAATATATATGTTAAAAATCACCATGTGCCTAGTTATGATCATTTGGTGTGATTGAAGTTGCATGTTTTAATTACTATCTTTTGGCCACTAGTGTGTCGTACATTAATACGTAAATCACCATAAACCGGCATGAGATTTTAAGCAAGTAGAGTGAAAGAGATCGATTTCAAATCTGCATTTCCGTAAATGCCTTCCAGAGACGAATGACTAGGACTCCAAGTCTTGTTATCTTTATAAATATTTTTGTTGATCGTATTGCGCACTATACTACGATGCTTTTTCTAATCCAACAGGCACTCTATGACTATCTAGCAAAAAGGCACCGTTGCCAGAGAGGCAACATTATTTTTTATTTCGATCTCTTTAATTATCACTAATAAATCTTCCTCTGCTTGTCTTTTGATGTGCAGGAAAATAGGAAAAATGGGATCTACGCACACATCAAGCGCAGAAAAGTCGTCAGGTGCACATCTCCTCCTAGATTGGGATTTCCTTTTCTTGAACCCTAGGTTAGATTTCCTTCTAGCAATTTCATTTGAAAAAAAGAAAAAAAAAAGCTCTAAGTAAGATTAGGTCTCCATTTGAATCTTAGGTTAGTTTACTAAGAAAAAAAAAAGGAATTTCTTTTTTCTTTTGAAAAAAAAGTTTTTCCATCAAAAGAAAAAATTCAAAAGTTTTTGAAAAAAAATTATCTTGGTGGAAAGTTTGAATTTCTAATTCAAACACCTTTCAAAAGCTTCTCCACCACCCTATGATTTTCAACCAGATTTCAAATTCTGATTTAAAAATTCAACTGCTGAAAAATTAATGAGCAAAAAATTCTGAAATTTGGGCTAGATTTTCATTTTTAAACCACCTTACAAATGACATTGTTCATTTGAAAAAATTTGAAGTACCAAATTTTTAAAAATTCCTGAAGTGCAAGGGGGTCAGATTGACCTAGATTTGAAAATTTTCAAAATTCAAAAAGCAATTTCAATCAATTCGCGAATCTATTGTGAATAAAAATGATGGCGTTTGAAAGCTGATCTCATTGGCTTTAATTTCCATATTTTTTTCAAATTTTGGAAGATCATTTGATACTGTTTCAAAGTAGAAAATCGACTAGGGGTCAAAATTCTACATCTAATCCCTTGACGTTTAAGAATCCCTATAAATTCAGTTGAAATAGTAAAAATTATAAAAAAATATTATTTGGAAAGATAATTGAAAAAGGAATCTACTTGCCAAATTTCAGCTTATTCTGATTCCAATTTTTATCAGAGAATTGGTCTTAATTTCATGGTCTGCTGAAGAAGAAACAAAAAAACCCTAGAATTGCATGAACCCTAGGTTACATCTTTTGGGTTACACTCTAGTGACCATACATTTAGGCTAGACTAGACTTAATCAAGTCTAAGGTTTAGCCGGTGAGCTTGGCCACCTTGTGGGCCACTCACCATAAACCCCAATCGAAGAAAAAAGGGCTAAATTTAATTTTAAAACACAAAATTAACCCGAATTCGTTGTCATACTACTGGGTGTCTTCAATCCCTCTTGCCAAACCTTGTGACTAAGTCTGCAGGGTAGTGTCAAACAACCATGGCTAAGGGGTAACGAAATCGGAGGTGTAAGCCAAAGGAAGAACCTTCCCCTTAGTCCCCTAGTAACCAGACTGGTTGGGTTAGCTTGAGAGGCAAAAATCACTTTCAGTTGGTTGTACATTGAAGTTTTCTTCAGGAATTCCAACTTAAAATGAAAAATTTGGTCATCCGATCATAAGGATCATATGATTGACAGGGCCTTAGCCTTGTCTGGCTGGCTGCACCAACCTTGGGGTTGGTTGGTGCATGCGAGGAAGGTCACTCAGACCTCGATTGGTTGGACCTTGGGAGCCACTCCCAAGGAGGTGAGTCACTTCACCTGGGCCATCTTCTCCCCCACCCTCTTCTTCTATCTTCTTAGCTGCAATGGGTAACCCTGGATCTAGACCTAATCAGGATCCAGAAGAGCTAGACCCACGAGCTTATCTGAGAGCCTGAGTCACTGAATCAGCTCAACCTTGGGATCATAACCCAAGGTGGTGAAGATGACTTTTCACTTCGCCTGATCCTTCTCCTTGGATTACCGAAATGGTTAACCCATATGCTAACCCTGGATATTATGACCCATACCAGTTGGTCCCTCAAAGGACCGCATCTTATAACCCAGGATATGGATTTCATACTCCTGCTTCTCACCCATAGAATATGGGTAGACCTAATTCACCCCCTGGAACCCCTAAAGAACTACAAGTGCATATGCAACCACATTATAGAATATAGAGAGCTATAGCTAGCACTAAGAAGAAGGTTGCATTCTATCTACATGAAATCTAAGCTATCACTGAGCTGAACCAAAGACAAAGCTGGATTCCGTATCAACAAGTTGTGATGGAGCTCCTTCAGGGAACAACAGGGAAAACAAGGCTAATTGGACAAAATTGGGAAACTCAAGAACTACTGCTTTTGAGATATCAAGTGGAAAATAGCCTTGAAGACCTCGAAGAATCTAAAACGATTACACTGGATGGACACACAGGAGATTCTCGGGAGCAGATGTCGGAAGATAATTCAGGGGAAGAAGAATCCAGCTTGGATATGAGACAGGAGCAAGAACTATTCAGAATGGGTTTGTTTGAGAACTCCATTCAGGAAACTGAGGAAAGGACTGATATCTCTAGGACTAAGCCACAATCGGATTATCCTGAATCCTGGGAGATACCTCTTGGGTTAGATAACCCAACCGTGATAAGGGAAGTAGATCCACTTGAGGATATGGATCTTGAGGCAAACATTACATGTGACACTACTGATCAATCTAGGCCACTTCCCATTATAGGTGAACCTGTGCTAGAGCCAACATCTTCTAATCTGCACTCTTCTTCTTTCACCTACATCCCTAATTTGGATGCTAGAGATTCTGAGATGACACTTTCTATCCCTGATCCTTGTAGATTCCCTACCAGGAGGGGGTAACGTAATAATTGCGGAAATAAATAATAAACAATCTCACAAAAAGACAATCGCATAAGTACACAAGAATTTTTAGGTGGAAACCCAAACCAGGTGAAAACCACTACCTAACCATCTCGAGTTATGATTTTTCGATCAACCAAGTTGATCAAAATCCACTAAACCGAATCACTTTAAATGAGGGTGATTCAACCTCAATACAACCACGCTACTTAAACGAGGGTAGCGTATCTCAACCCCTTCTCTCCACGAGAAGGATTTTGTCTCGCGAAGGAGACGGGAATTCGCAAAGCGAATACCCAACCAAATAACAAAGATAATACAAACAAGTAATCCTATGGAGCCAACAAAGTAATTTTAAACCTAGCTTCTATAGGAATTAGGAAACTCCCCTTTGCAAGGAGTACGTCGAGTTGATGACGCGGTGAGTGAGCCACGTGACGGTGCAACTTCGCTCTCGTGAACTACGGCGGGAGAGCGGGTGCGCGAAGCTTGATGCTCTCAAGATGAATGGAACTAGCGCTTAGAGAGCAAGAGAGACACAAAATGGTTTGAAAGTGTATTGCAAGGTGTGTCTTGGTGTTTCTTGGTGTCTCTAGGTGTGTAAAGGCTCCCCTCTATTTATAGAGGCCTTAGGAAGGCCTTGGAAGGCTTAGAAAGCTTCCATAGCCGTTGGGTGCAAAGCCCAAGTGAATCAGCCCGAAATTAGGAACAATCATTGCACTGATAGGCTTATCGGACGTCTAATTCTGTCATCAGACATCTGGAAGTTCACTTTAAGATGTCTGATTTCAAGGTCAGACGTCTGATTTTGGGCGGGTCTCTTCCTGACTTGGATCAGATCTAAACAGGGTTCTAGTGCAAGTCCATCAGACGACATATAGGACGTCTGGCACTATGTCTGGACGTCTGGAAACCTACTTTTTCTGTGGGAATGGATTTCCAAACGTTGCAACGGCTAGAAAATCTCTGAGAAGAGATTTTGGGTCAGCCGAGGCAAAACGGTCAATTATCAGACGTCTGGAAAGTCCTATGGACGTCTGATAAGGCTCTAACGGTCACATTCTTGAGTGTTCGCTAAGCCAGCAAACGGTCCACTAATTGGACGTCTGGCAAAGTCATCAGACGTCTCCTAAGACGTCTGGTTTAAGGTCTGGACGTCTGAATTCATCAGACAGAACTAACTATGTCCAGCCTAAATGTTATCAGACGTCTGAATCAACAGTCAGACGTCTTAAAACACTTTATCAGACGTCTGATTTTGTAATTAGACGTCTGGAAATGCTGTTTGAACCCTATATTGGTTTTCTAAGTTCTCTACAGAAAACCTAAGTATCCTAGGGTTGTGCAGGTGTTCCTAGGACTACTGTTAGGGTACTTTGAGGCTCTTTAACATAATGTTCTAAGGAAATAAAAGGAGCAAGCAAAATAAAGATAAAAGTACATGAAAGGATTAAAAAAAATTCTATCCTATTCTTCTTGTCCTTCCATCTTCAATCTAGCGCTCCTCGCGAATCTCTTCTATTCTCCATCAAGCTCCTCCAATCCATCCTGGATGCGAGCTCGAATTCTGTCTAAACACGTCTACATTTGCAATTGACCTGAAATCTAAGACTCCAAGTGCAAATGTTAAATAACACGTGTTTTGTTATCATCAAAACAAATGATCGTGGTGCTCTAGCACCAACAATCTCCCCCTTTTTGATGATGACAAAACCATAAATAATAATGCAAAAAACCCTCCCCCTTTTTGACATTATCAAAAAGGTTTAATTGATTTTACATTTCCTATAACTCCCCCTTAAAACATGCTCTTCTATAAATTTCTTTTGACAAAGGTGATGCCTCCCCCTTTTTTATAGCAACAAGATAGCTATTATTTTTGTCCCCCTTTCTAAAGGAAATTTAGCTACCTTATATCTCCCCCTTAAAAATTGACAATTAGCTTATAATTTTTTAACTCCCCCTATCTAAATGTTTATGATAAAAAGATAGGGTAAAGGGTTTTACCTCACCTACCATGGCCAATAAAATGGGCCAAATGGTGGTGGTGGATGCCACATTGGATGGGGCGCCCATCCGTAGCTTGGAGGCCCGGGCATTGGTGCCGGTCTCCAATCTGGTGGTCGACGTGCGGCGGGTCCGTTGCTTGTTCGCCGTCTCATCGGTCGTCGTGTTTTCCTCCTTGGTCTACTCCTTGGTTCTCCCAACTCGAGTTGACCAGCCTTTAGTTTGTAGGTCCAGTCCTTTGTGTTGTAGTTATCCCTGAACCATACAAAACAAGATTCTAATTCTTTCTTCGGTATCCAAGTGGGCTTGGATCCGGATCTGTTAGCGGGTTTCCTTGACGGAGATCCTTTCTCAACCTTAGGGCTATAAAAATTATCAACTTTGTTGATTAATTTGTTAGAATTTTCCCTAAGACTTGCAATTTATTTTTCTATAGTATTCATCTTAGTCTTTAAATCAGAAATTTCTATTTTTAGACTAACATTTTCCTCAATCAATTTATTATTTTCATTGATGAGGTTATGATTTTCTAATAATAGGTTATCATTTTTAGGATTAGCTTCTAGATCCTTAAGTTTACTTTCTAATCTTTCATTTTCACTTCTAAGAAAACTAAGATTCTTTTTAATGCTTTTATTTTCTATCTTAAGTGCTTTACTAACTTCAAATAGTTCATTAAAAGCTTCTTGTAAATCGAGATTTACCTCATTGTCGCTGTCGTCGCTATCGTTGTCACTTTCTCCGATTGCCATGAAACCAAGGCACGCGGTTTCCTTCTCCCTGAGATCTTCTTCCGAGCTTGTCTCCTCATGAGTGCCTTCCAACCTCCTCCATATCTCGTGGGCGGTGGTGCACTCTTGGATTTTCTCGAACTCTTTAGGACTCAGCGCACAATACAGGGCATTCATTGCCTTTACGTTGAGTGAAAGCTCTCGAATCTGCAGCTACAAGTAGCCTCCTTGGGGTTGTTTCAGGATCTCGTATGGGGTTTCGCAACATCCCCATAGAGCGAAGTCCATGGCTTGAAGCCACATCCTCATCCTCAGTTTCCAGTAGCTGTAGTTGTTCCCGTCGAAGTAGGGTGGCCGGATGGTGGACTGCCCCTCGGATATTTTGATTGCTGATGTGCTTCCCTCCATTTGATCTCTTTGCCGGGTGTTACTCCGATCTTGCAAGAACCTGCTTTGATACCAACTGTAGATTCCCTTCCAGGAGGGGGTAACGTAATAATTGTAGAAATAAATAACAAACAATCTCACAAAAAGACAATCGCACAAGTACACAAGAATTTTTAGGTGGAAACCCAAACCGGGTGAAAACCACCACCTAACCCTCTCGAGTTAGGATTTTCCGATCAACCAAGTTGATCAAAATCCACTAAACCGAATCACTTTAAACGAGGGTGATCAACCTCAATACAACCACGCTACTTAAACGAGGGTAGTGTATCTCAACCCCTTCTCTCCACGAGAAGGATTTTGTCTCGCGAAGGAGACGGGAATTCGCAAAGCGAATACCCAACCAAATAACAAAGATAAAATAAACAAGTAATCCTATAGAGCCAACAAAGTAATTTTAAACCTAGCTTCTATAGGAATTAGGAAACTCCCCTTTGCAAGGAGTACGTCGAGTTGATGACGCGGTGCGTGAGCCACGCGACGGCGCAACTTCGCTCTCGTGAACTACGGCGAGAGAGCGGGTGCGCGAAGCTTGATGCTCTCAAGATGAATGGAACTAGCGCTTAGAGAGCAAGAGAGACACAAAATGGTTTGAAAGTGTATTGCAAGGTGTGTCTTGGTGTTTCTTAGTGTCTCTAGGTGTGTAAAGGCTCCCCTCTATTTATAGAGGCCTTAGGAAGGCCTTGGAAGGCTTAGAAAGCTTCCATAGCCGTTGGGTGCAAAGCCCAAGTGAATCAGCCCGAAATCAAGAACAATCATTGCACTGATAGGCTTATAGGACGTCTAATTCTGTCATCAGACGTCTGGAAGTTCACCTTAAGACGTCTGATTTCAAGGTCATACGTCTGATTTTGGGCGGGTCTCTTCCTGACTTGGATCAGATCTAAACAGGGTTCTAGTGCAAGTCCATCAGATGACATATAGGACGTCTGGCACTATGTCTGGACGTCTGGAAACCTACTTTTTCTGTGGGAATGGATTTCCAAACATTGCAATGGCTAGAAAATCTCTGAGAAGAGATTTTGGGTCAGCCGAGGCAAAACGGTCAATTATCAGACGTCTGGAAAGTCCTATGGACGTCTGATAAGGCTCTAACGGTCACATTCTTGAGTGTTCGCTAAGCCAGCAAACGGTCCACTAATTGGACGTCTGGCAAAGTCATCAGACGTCTCCTAAGACGTCTGGTTTAAGGTCTGGACGTCTGAATTCATCAGACAGAACTAACTATGTCCAGCCTAAATGTTATCAGACGCCTGAATCAACAGTCAGATGTCTTAAAACACTTTATCAGACGTCTGATTTTGTAATTAGACGTCTGGAAATGCTGTTTGAACCCTATATTGGTTTTCTAAGTTCTCTACAGAAAACCTAAGTATCCTAGGGTTGTGCAGGTGTTCCTAGGACTACTGTTAGGGTACTTTGAGGCTCTTTAACATAATGTTCTAAGGAAATAAAAGGAGCAAGCAAAATAAAGATAAAAGTACATGAAAGGATTAAAAAAATTCTATCCTATTCTTCTTGTCCTTCCATCTTCAATCTAGCGCTCCTCGCGAATCTCTTCTGTTCTCCATCAAGCTCCTCCAATCCGTCCTGGATGCTAGCTCGAATTCCGTCTAAACACATCTACATTTGCAATTGACCTGAAATCTATGACTCCAAGTGCAAATGTTAAATAACACGTGTTTTGTTATCATCAAAACAAATGATCGTGGTGCTCTAGCACCAACAATCCTGACATTCGAAGACCAGAAGTAGCTATGGATGACTTGACTGAAGAAATAAATATGCTACCTGAGGCAGGAATTACTGAGGAGCCCAACACATACGAGGGTGAAACTTTGAGCAGAATGAGCTGGGGACACACCTACCATCCTAGTCAATCTAATGGATGGCTCAACTCCGAGCCTGAAGAGTCAGCCTCTGATGAATCGAAGATGAGTACTGATGAGGATGAAGTAATTTCTGACGAGGATTTCAGTGACCTCCCCACTGATCTTCTACTTTCACGGATACCCCCATATGATCCAAAGCATGGAAAGGGCATGATCTTTGATGTCAATTATCGTTATGAGGATCCCTATGACTCATATTCTAGTTCTGAGATACATGTTGATCTAATCCTTCAGCAACTTCCTGCTGAATTGAGGGACCTGATAAATCAGCTGAATCAACATCATGACCCCCCCTCTGATTATCCTCTATTTTCCACCACCACTCCACACTTTCCTATAGCTAGACTTTTTGGAGTAGGGGTGCACAATCAGTTGGTTCGCATCTCCGAACCACTGATTCTAGGAGCATACGATCACATCTTTCTATTGATCTTGACTGGCTCCTATGCTAGAACTGATACATTTGATTGAGTTTTTGCCCAGATGGAGGCTTTAAACTCAACATCTACTTTGCATCCATCACTTATACATTCCATTTTTTATACGTAGCATATTTTTCTTTTAGCATATTTCCTTTTTGCATATTGCACATTATCAGGTTGGCCGGTGCTAAACGTTAAAATTCAAGAGAAATTCCAGGTGATTTCTACCCATTTACTCCCTGCAGAATTTATCTTCTTTTATATTCATGCATGAAAACATGCAAGAACTTAGGCATGGGGGGGTAGATACGACAAAATTGAAAATTTTTATGCCAACATTTAGGAAAATCTCAGAGCTACATGTCAAACGTACTTTAGGACCTTAAATAAAAGAACAACCGACTCCACCTTCAATGTTCGCATTGGAGCTAGAAATCATCCGCAACAGCCATTTCTGACTCACCCACTCACCCTTTTGTTCTAAATTTAGGGTCAAGCTAAATGTAACCCGATAAGGAAAATTTCATGAAGTACAAATATAAGAGGTTACTTGTTTATAGCATATATACATAGTGCATCCATGAATAAGATTATCTTATTAAGAGAATGCATTAGGGATTTTATCCTCTAGTTGATTCCTGTAATCTGGAATCCAGTACAATTTTTCACACACAAGTAGAATTTGCAATGGATTCATGGTGAAGGCTGATAAACGTCTTTAGTCTGTCGAGAAGAAGTAGTGCTTCTTCTCCTATACCCCTGGACAGTGTTTTGGGAGCTAGGCAGATTTTCCTCCAGAAATCCACCAAATAGTGTGAGATGAGAGTAGAGTGTACTAGTGCTCTAAGATTAGTGTAAGAATCCAGAATCCTAGATAATTAGGTGTGATACTCAGAGATTAGGCATAGTTTCCGCTCTCGGTTCCTGTGTATACATTTTTATGCAAATTTTTAAGAGCCGCCAAATAAGGAAAATATGCAAAGAGCGAGTTTTAATAAAACCAGGGCTAAGTTGGATGGTTACGACCATTCTTTACGGAATCACCGACTGAAGGAGGGTATTGATGTCAAGGTCAGAAATACATTGTCCTATCCATCTCTTCTAGTGCCGTGAGTAGGCACTTCCACCAAATAAGCCACCCAATGTCTATTGAGTACCACCAATCCCTAATAATGCCTCCTCAATAAAGTTCATGAATGTGTGCTAGCTTGTGTTGTGTTAAAAATTATTATACATAGAAAAAAATGAAAGAAAAATTAGAAAAGAAGAAAAAGCAAGAAGAAAGAGTGAATCTTTAGTGTTTATTTCAGTTGCATTGAGGCAATACCACCAAATAAATTTGAGATCCACCAGATATGGCCTTAACCCACCTTTCTTGTGTTTCTAACCGCCTGAATACTGGCTAAGGAATTCTGACTTAGTGTTAGAGTTATGGGAACTCAATTAAAGTGTTAATGCCAAGTGAGACCACCAAATACAGGTCATATGTGAGAATCTGGTGAGATTGTGATCTCTAAAAAAAAAAAAAACAGAGAGAGTAAGAAAGAATGAATACAAAAGGAACCAAAAGAGAGCATAGTTTTTCTCATTTTTCTCTGAGATAAGTTACTTGATAATCTGGAAATCTAGATTCTATAGTGCTAATCTCTATGCAGCACCAAGTGAGAGTGAGCCACCAAATATATATTCTTTTCCCTCTAAGATTCTTTACCTAAGCTTAAAGTTGGGTGGAATTCATAGAATATCTTGAATACCCTGAGGGAAGAAGTCCACCTATCCCACTAGAATTTTTACTAGGGGACAAGTATAGGCTTTAGAGGTGAATTATTTTTTCACTCGAATTCGTTGCAAAAGCTACATAGCTACACTTTCATGTTTGTCTGGATTTCTAGAGAATTTGATGTAAACAAAAAAGAGAAAAATCTCTAGGCATACACTTGATAAAATAATCAATCCCTTAGGGACCCTTCTGTGAAGAATTTAGTCCCGCATTTGCTAGGGACTAGCAAGATTTAGACATGGGGGTATGATTGCACAGCAATCATAGGTCTTAATTGACCTAAACTAGACTAGGACTTTGATAAACACCAGTTTATCATCATTCTTATGCATTAAAACAAACCTAGCTCTTAGGATTTTAGTTTGCAAACGGGTTTTTGGGCTGCATTTAGGCATTAATTAGGTTAGGCATGCATTGCATTTTTTATTGTATTTTTGATGTGTTTTTGTGAGTGTTAGGGATGAACAGATGTACAGATCCCTAAAACCCTAGCACTCAAGAAGGCAAATGGTGAAGGAGCACAGACTAAATGGAACTCAGCTTGATCCAGTTCACCACTACTGGAACCTAGCTCACTTGGACTAGGGTTAGCTCATCTTAACTCACCCTAGCTCAGGTCAGCTCGGATCTAGCTCAACCTACTTAAGTCTAGCTCATCTCAGCTCCCACTAGTCCACAGGGAGCTCTAGCTACCTCAGTTGTGTTGACTGGAGTTCACCCCAGCTCAGATCCAACTACATCCAGCTCCACTCAACTCCAGCCAGCTGAAAAAGAACTCATCCCAGCTCAGGAAGCTCAAATCTAGCTCCTGGGGACTCAGCTTAACTCAACTTGGTTGAGCTAAGCTACCTTAGCTATCTCAACCAGCTCAATCCTCCTCGGGAGCAACAGACCCAGCTCACCTCAGCTCCATTCAATAGAAGCCAACCCACTTTAGCTTGGCTTAGTAGCTAGCAAAGAACTAGCAAGCTAAGCCAACTAGAGTAGCCCCATGTTGACCTCTTCAGTAGCTGCCAGCTCCACTTCAGCTCCAGATTCTTCAAATCCAACTCCTCCCTCCAAACCCTAGCTCCAACACCTCCTCCTCTACTCCACTATTAGCTAAGCTAGCTTAGCTATGCTCCAGCTCCATTGGCTTTTACCACCTAAAATCCCTACCTAACAACTCCACCAACTAGCTCCACCTAAGCTCCACATAAGCTACCCCTACTTCCACCTCACCTTGGCACCAACCTAGCCTACCCACTACCTCCAAAAGACACCATAAAGTGGCGCCAAAACCACCCTAACTACCTCCTTATTGGTGCCACTTTTTCCCTCCAAAACACCCCCACATCATGGCCCTACACATAACCCTACAACCCATCCTAGCCATCCACCTACCCCTCCTTCTAGAACCCTACTTGGTGCCACCTAAGCCCCCCTTCTAGAAGCCATTTTGGCGCCAACTTCAACGGGTGCAACCACCCATAACCACCACCTAGGTACCCCTTGGGTTGGCGCCAATCACCCTTAGCCATAGGATCCCCAACTATCCCCCATATCCTATCCTAGCCATCCATTCCAAGAGCCACCTATGCCCCCCTTCCTACACTATATATACCCACCTATCTTCCCACATTTTCTTCATCCTCCATTAGTGTATTATTCCACCTACATCCACCTACACCTACAACCAAGAAGAAGGAGTAGAGAAGAAGATTAAGGGGGCACATCACCAACCCCTTTGGTGCCTTCTTCTCCCCACTTTCTTCAACTTGTGCCATGCCAGGGAGGAGGAGCATTCTACTTCAAGGAGGATAGCTAGGTAAAGTAGAACCTATGGTTGACGTCCACCATTGGAGGAGGAGAATTAAAGGTGGTAGCTACCACCTTGGAGACATCATTTGGAGGAGCATCTCACGCCACGGAGAAGGAGTTGTCTTTCCAAGTCAAGGAGCTACTTGGCTTGGAGCAAGAAGCTCTCTTCTTCACCATCTATCTAGAGGATTTGTGTTTTATTTTTCTTGTATTTTCAAGTAGAGTAGAAGCATTCCTTTATAGGTTTTGTGTGCACAATTTTGCTTTAATTCAAATTGCCTTCTTTCAATTTCTATTGCATAGCTTGTTACAAATTTTGCCTAGCAATTATTTCACTCCCTCTCCCTAATTATTCTAGGCCTCCACGTGCCTAGGGTGAGCTTAGAGAGAGGCTCTACCTGTCACCTTAGGGTTAGGTTTCTTGAATTAGGTTTTAGTTGTTTTCTAGCTTTCAACAAAAACTTCCATGTTACCTTTATTTCAAAAACCATAAAAACTATATATTCAAAAAGACTAAAAAGAAAGTTGAGATTTATATTCCAGCAAGAGATTTAATTTTTTGCAAACTTGCCTCCCTAGATGACCCTAGATACCCCACCATCTAGGAATATAAATTTAAAAGCGAATCCATTTCTGTGCGTTGCAATGACTTAAAACCCTAATTTAACAAACTACGCAAAAATGCGATCAGACTTAGCATAAGTTAGGGTAGTTCATGCATGCATATGCATTATTTGCATCTTTGCTGGTTTCTTTTAGCTATGCATAAAATAATGCTATAATGTACTGATTAAGTGTATTATGTCAATTGCAGGTAATAAGCTGATTAGAAGCTAGATCTAAAGCTGGATCTGAAGAATAAAGAATAATTGGAGTTGCAGCAGAGCTGGAGCAGAAGACGTAGAATAAGATGTAGTAGAAAATAATGTAAGGAGTTGAGGTGTGCTATTCTATTTAAGTAGGAATAAAGTAGTAAATTATGAACTTAGGTCCATCCTAGCCTTAGGACAGCCTAGAAGCTCCCCCAAGCCTTAGCCACCCTTACATTAGGTCACCGCACCCTAGGAAACCTTAAAACCCTAAGTCCAACCTCTATCTGGATATCTAGATGAGTTAAAGGATGTCCAGAACCATTAGCCAACTCCCGCACACCTTAAACCCACTTCTGTAGTGTTATTAGACGTCCAGACACTTGGTCAGATGTCTAATTTCTGCAGAATACCCAAGACAGAACCCAAAATCCCTCCTAACTCTGATTGGACATCCAGACAACAAGTCTAGACTTTTGATTTTTCACTATAAGGCATCAGACACTATTATTAGACGTCCAGAACTGGCCTCTAGACCCTGTTATGAAATTCAAGCCTTGATCGTGGATCTCTAGCTCCCTAAGCCCAAATCTAATCCCCTAGGAACCTCAATTATTGTGCCCTAACCATAGTACACCACTTTAGACCTCTATAAGGACCTAATTATGTCCTCACTAAACCTAATTGACTTGGATCATGGTCAATCTCTTCAGTCTATTCAATTGGACTCATTGAGTCTAATTGAGCCCTGATCTCAGCCCACACTGTCCAGTTGGACCCAATGAGAGTTCAATTGACCTAAATCTAAATTAATTGAGTTATTTTACTCTCAATTAAGTTCTCACACACCCAATTAAACTTGTATTAAGTTTAATTGAACTTTACCTTAGTGAATTAGGGTTTGCAACCCCAATTTGAGGCCTACTTTGACCTAAACCCACTAGAACCTAACCTAATCAACCTAGCCACCTAAGTTTCAACACACACACACCTATACACACCATCCACACGAAAATACCTAGCCTGGAGTTCTCTAGAACTCTCTACCATGTGTTGTTGCCTTGGTTGCTAAAATTAGCAACTAAGGGCCATTCAATTTTTAGATCCACATTTGGTGGATATAAAAGCCACCATCCATCCACTCTCTCTCACTCTCCCACGAGCTCCCACCATAGGCCTCTCTAGAGAATTCCATAATTCTCTAGAGAGCCTCCCTTAGGTCTATAAAAAGACCTAAGGGGTGGCCATTTGCACCCATCCACTATTGGTTCCATTTAGCTTAGTTTCATTCCACATCCACTCCACCTCCATGTCCACGAGTAGCTTCACCATGGCCACCACCACCTCCATGCCAAGATGTTGGATCACCTCTCCAACCTCTCTCCAAGGGCCGGCCTAAGCACCATTGGTCTCCCCTCCTCTCAACCAACTCAAACGCCATCGAAGCCACCTCCGAATGCCCTTATTTCTGCTAGATTAGATTATAGTTTTTCTTAGATTTACATGCTTTATTTACTACTTAATAGTGTAGTTCCTTACTTCTCCCCCAATGATGCATGCAAAATCCCCCCATAGATTCATGTATGCAGTCATTTTTTGGTAGCGAGTAGTTTTATTTCCCTGTACAAGCATTCCTCTACCTGTGCTCTGCAACTCTGATATCATCATCATCTTTTATATATATAAACATATATGTTGAAAATCACCATGTGCCTGATTAGCCCATATTCGTGGGCTATTTAAGTATTTAAATGTCTAGGCATTAAGTTAATTTTAACATTTAGAGAGCATACATTAGGATGTAAATAAATTAATTCATATTTTTAGCCTAATTGCATGCATTTAGAATTAACTTAGAATTGCATGCATTTGATTAGTTAATCAATTAGGTGAATTACTTGCATTATTTTAATTTAACATAGAAGTTAAGGGTTTATGCATAAATAACCATAATATTTTATTATTTTCTTCCTCCACAGGTAACGGCTGCTTCTTCTCCTTGCGCAACCGTTCCACACAGCTCCGAGCATTCATTGGCCATGAAGAGCATCTCAGCCCGCCTCTTTGGATTTCAAATTCAACTATAAAGGGAGGACGACCATGCAAAGGAGGCCACCATCCCCGACCCACCACTGTGCAGAGCTTTGAGCTTCTCCATTCCACCACCACCGACCTCATACTACGAGCACAAGTCCATACCACTGTAGGCAAGTAGGGTGACAGACTGCTGCGCCACCATTTGGCTTGTGCAGATTACTGCGAGCACCTTAGCGTGCACTACCACCCTCACTGTCGTCACCAGCAACCAACACTGCAACCATGTACCTTCATCCTTCCAGTTGGTTAAGATGTTTGGGAATGATCCCAGACATCTGAGCTCCCAACAGTACCACCTCCATTTTCTTCCTCTTACGTTACCTGTTTTCTTTCCACCAAAAAGAAACCAACGTCACCTCCAATGCCAACAACCCACCAGCCATCATCCTCTCCTCGCACTGTGCCTCCACCACGCCTCTCCTTGTGCACAGTGAGCAGCCCTGGCCTTTACCCCCAGCGCGCACGCCTACGCTACGCCTCCACCTATGCCTCCCATGCCGTGCGCAGCAGAACCAACCCGTTGTACACTCGCATAGCCTCCGCATCCTCCTTGCTACACCTCCAGCCCATGCGCGCAGCCACTGTGCATAACAGCTTCCCCGCGAGTCCGCGCAATCTGTAGCATGTGGGTTGCAGCGTGCGGCCAGCAGCATCCAACAGCAGTAGCTGTGTCCTTCAGCACCTCCTTGCGTGCGGCCTGCAGCACGCAGCAGCAACTACTACAGTCGAGCTCAGTAGCGCCCGCGTGCACCCGCACGACCTGTGCACGTCCTCGCACGTCCACCGCCTCCATCCGCGTGAAGCCCTTCAGTGCATACGCCTCCTCTCCGTCTCCAGCAGCAGCAGAGAGCTACAACCACCGTCGATCACCGCCGCCTCTGACCACCATTGGCCACAAGACCACCACCATCGAATAACCCTTGGCTCACTCAACCTCCAGTGAGCTTCTCCCTTCAATCGCGGCCTCCTCCTCGCGCACGAACAAGGGGAAGAATTTCCCCTGTTTTGCTATAGTAAAGCACCTATTAATATTTACATTTAGAGCCATTATGAACTTTTATAATTATTTTATTAAGCTGCATTGCAAAATATATCCTTTAGTTGTGCGAAATTGCTATTTCAACATTATCACTTATTGTTTACCTAATCTGAAAGTGATTTTGATTCGGTTTCTTGACTAAATTAATAGTGAACATTTATTTTTGACCCTTACAAGTTTAAATAGGCCATTGCCTCCCTATGGACACGACCCGCTCTTCTGTTAGTGGTTAATTTTTATTGTAATTCTTTTGTTAAGCGATTTTCCACCACTTTGTTACTAAAACGACAAATCAGTGCCTGGTTATGATCTTTTGGTGTGATTGAAGTTGCATGTTTTAATTACTATCTTTTGGCAACTAGCATGATGTGCATCAATACGTAATCACCATAAACCGGCATGAGATTTTATGCAAGTAGAGCAAAGGAGATCGATTTCAAATCTGCATTTCCATAAATGCCTCCCAGAGACGAACGACTGGGACTCCAAGTTTTGTTATCTTTATAAATATTTTTATTGATTGTATTGAGCACTATACTATGATGCTTTTTCTAATCGAACATGCGCTCTATGACATCCAAGAGGGGGTGGCCTGGATGGCGCCATGTGGCAACATCTGGGCTGTCCGTCTTCATCTTCTTGTAGAGTGTGCTACAGAGCTCTGATTGGGGTGATTTTCGCTTTGACGGACTGTGATCGTCACTCCAGATTCATCCGTATGGTCATATTCTTCATTTGAATCCTGTAAAGATGTCGCACTACCTCTTGGCCAAGTAAAGTGGAGGAATTAGTGTACATAATACATAACTATCCTAAATGCCATGCAATGGATGCTATGCAGTATTTATAACATGATATGCAATGCTAAGTGTAGGAACTATCATAAATAACATTTTATCATGAATTCATATGTGTTTATCTGCATGCTTGCCATATTCTCAAATATGGTAGGTGAGTACCATGAAGTCTTCATGGATGACTTCTCGGTATTTAGGGAGTCTTTTGATGATTGCCTCCTGCACTTGGTCCAAATCCTCAGGCATTGTATCGACGTGAATCTGGTTCTTTCCTGGAAAAAGAGCCATTTCATGGTTCTTGAGGGAATTGTCCTAGGACATCTTGTTTCTAAAAAAGGCATCCAGGTTGATCAAGCTAAGGTTAATTTGATTTCCAAACTACCCATGCCTAGCTTAGTAAAGGACATCTGCTCTTTTCTGGGGCACATCAATTTTTACCATTGTTTAATTCCTGATTTCTCGAAAATCGCATGTGGAAAGGGTTCAAGTTTGGAAAACCCATCGTCGTAGTTTGATTTGAGAGAAATTCTATTGATTTGATAAAATTTATAACCGAAACTCAAAAAGTGAGTCTCGGGTCGAACACGGGGAGGCGAACATTTGGTTTTGAAAAATACGCATTTCGCTTTATTTCTTTTTGTCATTTTTATCTTTTCTAATTTTTTTGGGATTTTTAGCAAGCAAGAGATTAGGTCGATGAATTCTTATCTAACTAATCTACTTGCAAAATATAAGAGAGAGAGAAACAATCACATATATGTTTGAAGCAAATGTTTTCTACAACTAAGAAAGTAGGAAAGATTACACTACTAAAGCAAAAAGAAAGATATAGGTGAGAGAATCCCCCTCGACGGTTGCTTGGAGGATGACTCGCTTTGACGTCGCCTGGAGGAAGGTGGTGAGGAAGGAGTGAGACGAACCAGGATGGAGCCGGAGGACAGAGGGTGGGGTAGGATGGCGTCACGACGAGGATGTTCTTCCCAAAGGGAGGTGAGAAGACTGCCATGGGATGCTCCACGAAGGGGGATGAGAGGTGGGAAGAAATGTTTGTTTTCTACTTTAGAAGAGCATCTCGGGCTTGGGACAAGCTCTCTCTAGAGCCTTGGAGGTGGTGAGAGGAAGAAAGGAAGAGATGAAGAAAATTGTGAGGGGTAGGGATCCTTTTATAGTGGAGTAAAGAATCAAATTCTTATACAGGACATTTAGTGATGGTCATAAACATCACTAAAGTTCCACAGCAGATGTTGCTGAAGACAGCCTTGCGGCCATGCTACCGCGTTGCTGGTGCACGCTCCGTACGCCTACGTCTCATGCCTCCGCACGCTCCCCCACCTGCGTGCGCTATTGTTGTTGCATGGGTGTGCCTCCACGTGCATGCATGCACCTGCTCGACTGTGCGAGTGCGGTGGTGCGTGTGTGCGCATGGGCGGCCTGGGTTGCACCATGTGGCGTGATTTGGGCTGTCCATCTTCTTTCCATTGTAGGGGCTGCTACAGAGGGCAGATTGAGTTAATTTTTGTGCCGTTGGGCTATGATCGTCGGCCTGAATTCATCCGCGTGGTTGGATTTGTCATTTGAAGCTCCAGATTACGTCACCTAGTCCCTTGGCCATTGATCTTCCTTGGACTACATATGGTGCTATGGGACTCCGATCAAGGCAATTTAGGAGGTGTTGGACTCCGATCGTCATCCTGATCAGATTCATATAGTCCGATCGTCCATTTGAGGCCATAAAATAAATCCTCTTCTCTCTTGACCATGAAAAGGATCTATTTAACCTAAAATATATACAACTACTCTAAATGTTGAATGATGAATGCTATACAATATTTATAACATAAAATGCAAATCTAAGCCTAGGAACATGCATAAATAGGCATTTTAGCCTAAATAGTTGTGTCTACATCATACCCCTATGCCTATCTTTTGCTAGTCCCTAGCAAAATTAAACTATATGCTATGTATAAAAATAGAATTAGGACTTGATCACTTAGGCCTAAGTTGTTTATTAACAATAGAAAATTTAAACTAAGGTCCTAAACTACGAAAACTCAATGTACCTAGGTGTCTGCCAGAATCTAGATCTCCCAAGTGCTCGCCTTATTTGAAAAGGGAGGATACATTTTTTTATTTTTCTTCTTTTCTAATTTTTCTTGGACTTTTGGAGTTTGAGAGTCTCGGGATAACTTATTACGGCTACCCGACCCGCCCAAGACTCGAAAAGGACTCTAAGTGCCAAGCATCTTGTGAAAGGGTGATAGGCTCACTAGGCAGCCATTAAAATGGACTTTGGGTTTCTACAACCCTAGGTGACCTTAAAGATTTCTGTCTAGAGGTTTATCTTTCTGAACGGTAGCTTTCTCCCTACTTTTATGTCCTTTATGGGGTCAACAAAAAGGTGAACCTAGTGTATATCTCCCTGGTTTATTCTACTTCCTTGCTTCTTCCCTAAGCGTTTTTGGAATTATTGTGCATTTTTGTGAGCTGGGCTCTGCACAACTAGCTAATGAGTTGTTACACATGGAAACTTGCCAGCCATACTCGTGCGGTGAAGTCTTGGTTTTATTTTTTCTTTTTATTTTCTCCTTTTTCTATTTTTTTCTTTTTATTCTAAGTATTTCTTTTTCTCTCTTTTTTTTTTCTAAGTAGGTGGCTTCCCTGATTTAAGATTTACCTAAAAGCATCAGGAAGAGAATGGTCGTGTGGCTGGGCTCTGGAGAACCGACCGATGAGATGTTACCACCGACAACTTGCCAACCAAACCACCCTAGATGGTTCATTAGCTACCTAATTTTCTAAGAAACTACAGAAAAGTGAGTCAGTGCAAACAGTGTGTAGATGCTCAGGCTTAAAGTCCTCTCAAATCAGAGAGCGGGTTGATAAGTCGTATACTTATCACCCCAATTTATTGACCAATTTAAAATAGAATTACTTGGCGAGGACTCGAGACTAAGTCCACATTCGAGTAGACACCTGGGCTAATTAAGCTTGAAGACCTGAAGAGTTTAAGTGTTTAGGTCCTCTCGTATCATTTCCTAAAGTTAATAATGCCTAATACCTAAGTTCTCTTCTCCTAATTCTATTTTATTTTTTTGTCTTTTTGAATTTTCTTTTTTGTTTTTTAAGAAACTAAAAGAAATTCTACGAAGTTAACAAAATGATTTCAGGAATTACTTATCCCCCCATCATGCCTAAATGATGCAATGTCCTCATTGTAAAAATAAAGACATGAAAAGGGTAGAGTAAACAGAATATCACCTGAATTTTGTGACAACCCGTTTAGCTCCGTAGAGAGAAGAGAGTATACACACATTCTAAGTTTAATGCCTTTAGCTAGGCATAATATACATACAAGGAAGAAATTGAGAATTCACAAGTGTAGGTCAGAATCAAAATCAAAAGATTAATCCTCAAACCTACCAGTAGAAGATGTCCACAGACATGGACAAAGTTGTGGTGCAGACTCATGCCCTGGGGTTGAATGGTTCTAAGGTTCTAAATGAAAATCACCCAAAACCTAAGATTATTGTGCTTGCAAGGCCGGACCTGTGGTTTGGTGGTGTGAAACCCAAGACTAAAGTATCGGACAACGGATTGATTTGACTCATTAAAATTGGGTGTCCACTTATAGTTTAGCTCCTGAAGATAGTCACATATTCCAAGCTTGGGTCGCACGTGAATGATATCATAAGGGTCCTGATAGAAGATAGGTGGTTTTAGGTTAACAGGAACCCTTATATCCAAAATCGTATTTTCCTCAGAAGTAGCTTCCCAGATTTTCATTTCCACATTTCTACCCTCTAAAATCAATGTTCCCGGGACCTCCAAATCCTTGTACACCCCATCTAAAGTACATAAGTCTAATAATTGTGACTGAATCGAGATTGACTTGGGTCTGGTGATCTCAAAAATATCATCATTCAATTCTTTAGGGTGTGGTTGAGGAATGGGGCTACTGATTGAATCATCAGTATTCAAATCGTCCAAGTTAGACCCAACATGATCATTCTCTTCAATGATTCGGCTATCAAATGGTTCATCAGATTCCTCAAGCCCATTTGTCTCACTAAAATCATCTTCCTTACACTCAAGTGAAACATCACTAAGAGATTATTCACCCTCAGAGTCAAGGAATTCATGATCCTCATTTATATATGTCTCAAAATTGATTATCATTTCTTGGTTCAAAGTGACATACTTTTCCTCACTCCCTGGCTCAAGGATCTCGGGTGAATCAATCGGTTCATCCTCAATGGGTTGGTCCAACCCAACCTGGTCATCCCTCGTCTCAAAAAATGTATCCCTCCCCAACAGGAGCTTGAGCGGGTTCAGACATTGGCTCTCCTGAAGGGGGTTAATCTTGACAATCATCCCAAGATTTGACTAGGGCAACCACAAATTTCATCCTCAACCTTGATAACTTCCAAAGTAGAAACTCACCCTGGCCCTTGTCCTTAACATCTTGGAGCAAATCCAATATAGAACTATTATGTTCTTCAATCATTTTGATCATAGGCTCCAATGCTTCAGTGCACGGTGTTGGCTAAGCTTCTAAAGATTGGATAGTATTCCTCAAGTTAGCCAATACCCTATCTTGAACCTGGTTTACCTGAACCGAATGGTTCAGTTCATGGTTGGGTGGGTCTGGGTTCATTCTATGGGAGTCAAGATATTGAGGTTCTCGGGTCCCTCCCTGATAGTAGGTCATTTTAGGTTGTTTAAAGAATGGTGGTGACCTATATTCAGTGGAATACTGGGGAGGGTAAGTGTTATAATCAACATGTCCTTCATGGTTGTAGATCTGATTAGGTTGATCATCAAAGGGTGGAGATCTATAATCTTTGTAGCTCTAGGATGGATAGTAATCATAGTCTTGTTGTCTAGGGTTAGACCCTAGACACTGAGGTCCAGATTCATATTCCCAATCAAAGTTGTCCCGACTAGGAGATGGGTAGTCATAATTCAAGTCGAGATAGTAATCATCTTGGGGATAAGTGTTGGTAGGAGGGTAGCATGGGAAATTCGTGTAAGATGTGGAAGGATACATGGTAGAATAGAAATCAACCCTATCCTTAGGTGGGTTAGCCTAAAGACCTATAGACTCCCAAGACCTGTCTTGAGATTATAAACTATTTGGGCTACTTCTATCCAGTCAATCCAACTAGTTAGAGGGAGGGGCTGGGGAGAAGGTTCCTCCTTTGGCTTGTGCCTCTAGTTACCAGTGTACCCCCCCAGCAGCGATCGTTTGATGCTAGTCTCTAGCTAGACATCAGATGGACCAGTAGAAGCAGATTAATAAAAAAAAATCTCAGTCTGAGCCCCGAAGAGCAAATCAACTGTTAAGGCCCACGTCTAATTACTTTTAATTAGGTTTGGGATGATTGTGCTCTTGGAATGTGATGGGCCCTTTAGATGGGTTGTGCCCTTAATGATCAATTCAAATGTGTGTGCATGCATAACCAAGGTTTGTAAACAAGGTTATTTGATGATGTGTCATTTAGGGTTTAACCTTGTTTAGTAGCTTTTAGGGTTTAATCCTTAGGTTGGTTTAATTAGGGTTCAGTAGAGCACTCTAGGTTTTACAAGCACTGGTGATGATGTATTCCTTTAGGAATTAGAAAAAAAATGTGGAGTGCCTGGTTCATCCCTAAAAATCAACCCTAAGTGGCAAGCTACTGATGAATCACTTTTATCTTAAGTGGTGCGGCCCAAATAGTTCAATCGATTGGCCTGTTGCACCACTTAGTTAAGGCACACAAAAATGTTTGACCTATTCAGATTCTACTCACTTATTGGTGTGTTGAGTTAGGGTGTACCGGATCCATAGGTCAGATTCCGATTAAGTGGTAGAATCGATGTGAAGTGGTGCACCTTAAGTCGAGGGTTGGGGTTTAATGTGTGTCTCTTTCAGAAAATCCCACAATAGAAGAGTATTTTTTTTATTATTATTTTTAATATATGCAGGTGGGTGAGGTGAGGCGAAGTGACAATCAAATAATTAGATCTATCCTAGTGTTTATGCAAGCACCTAAGTTGATTTGAGTTTGAGTTATTAGGTTATGGAATGGAAATATAGTCGGTGGGTGGGGGGAATAACTTACAAATGTCCCTACCCGCACTTTACTCCAATCTACCACCTTCAGCTCTTCGATAGGGTTCCTGCAAGACAATAAATCGAAGAAGAAAGATAGGTTAGAAAAATATGTAAGTAATGCAGGAAAATGTGAGAAAAAACCAAAGAGCATTGCCTCCCCAGCAATGAAACCAAAATGATTGTTGCAGATTCACATGCGGAAAGGGTTCAAGTTTGGAAAATCCATCGTCATAGTTTGATTTGCGAGAAAATCCATTGATCAGATAAAATTTATAATCGAAACTCGAAATGTGAGTCCCGGGTCAAACATGGGGAGGTGAACATTTGGTTTTGAAAAATGCATGTTTCACTTTTTTTTTTTTTGTCGTTTTTGTCTTTTCTTTTTTTTTTTGATATTTTTATCAAGCAAGAGATTAGGTCGATGAATTCTTATCTAACTAATCTACTTGTAAAATATAAGAGAGAGAGAAACAATCACATATATGTTCGAAGAAAATGTTTTCTACAACTAAGAAAGTGGGAGAGATTACACTACTAAGGCAAAAAGAAAGATATAGGTGAGAGAATCCCCCTCGATGGTTGCTCGGAGGACGACTCACTCTAACGTTGCCTGGAGGAAGGTGGTGAGGAGCGGGATGAATGAGGATGGGGTCGGAGGATGGAGGGCGGGGCAGGACAGTGTCGCGGCAAGGATGGTCTTCCTGAAGGGAGGTGAGAAGACGGCAACGGGATGCTCCATAAAGGGGAATGAGAGGCGGGAACAAATGTTTATTTTCTACTCTAGAGGAGCATCAGGGCCTTGGGACAAGCTCTCTCTAGAGCCTTAGAGGAGGTGAGAGAAAGAAAGAGATGAAGAAAAATGGGAGGGGTAGGGGTCCTTTTATAGTGGAGGAAAGAATCAAATTCGTATAAAGGACATTTAGTGATAATCATAAATGTCGTTGAAGGTCCACTGCAAATGCCGCTGAAGACAGCCTTGCGCCCACGCTGATATTGTGCTTGTGCGCACTCTGCGTGCCGGTGTCGCATGCCTCTACGCACTACACGCTCGCGTACGCTGCCGCTACTACACATATGTGCCTCCATACGCGCACATGCCTGCATTGCTGCACGCGTGCGGTGCCGCGTGCGTACGCATGGGCGGCCTGGGTTGCGCCATGTGGAGCATTCTGGATCGTCCATCTTCTACAGAAGTCGAATTGAGTCAATTTTCACACCATTAGGCTACGATCATCGACCTGAATCCATCCATGCAGTCGGATTTGTCGTTTGAAGCTCCAAATTACTTCACATAGTCCCTTGCCTGTTGATCTTCCTCGAACTGCATATGGTGCTACGGGACTCCAATCAAGGAGATTTTGGAGGCGTTGAACTCTGATCATCGTCCTGATCAGATCCGTATGGTTGAATCGTCAATCTGAGGCTCTAAAATAAATCTCCTTTTCTATTAACCACAAAAAGGACGTAATTAACCTAAAATATACGCAACTACTCTAAATGTAGAATGATGCATCCTATGCAATATTTATATTATGGAATGCAAATCTAAGCCTAGGAGCATGCATAAATAGTCATTTTAACCAAAATGGATGTGTCTACATCACCCCATAACTAATCTTCTCTCGAAGGATGTCCCTTTCAAAATGACCAAGGAGTGCACTCATGCATTTGAGAGCCTACGTGATCGAGTTACTCAAGTACCAATCTTGCAATCCCCTGACTAGTCTCTACCCTTTGAGATCACGTGCGATGCTTCTGACTACATAGTTGGTGCGATACTTAGGCAGAAAATAGATGGGAAACTAGTGGCCATCTACTAAGCTAGCAAGACACTTGACAAGGCTCAGCGTAACTGCATAGTTACTGAGAAAGAGCTCCTAGTTGTAGTATTTGTCCTTGAAAAATTTTGATCCTATCTTTTGGGTTCCCGTGTTATCATATACTCAGATCACACCGTAGTGAGGCATCTCCTCGCGAAGAAGGATGCGAAACCTCGACTAATCTGCTGGATCTTACTATTGCAAGAATTCGACCTCGAGATTCGTGACAAGGAAGGAAAATAGAACATGGAAGCTTATCGATTGTCCTGACTTCCTTCTGATATCATCGACCCTTCCGGACCAATCACAGAACACTATTTTGATGAGCACCTCCGACTATTGGTGTAGGACTTCCCTGGTATGCTGATTTGGTTAACTACTTGGCATCACATCAGATCCCATCTGATTGGCTGAAGGCCAAGAAGGACAAGTTGCTTTCTAATGCCAAGTACTACATTTGGGAAGACTTGTACCTCTTCCGCATTGGTGTTGATCAGATCATCAAACAATGCATCCCGAAAGTGAAAATTTAGGACATTATGTCCTTCTACGATGACCAAGCCTATGGCGAATACTTCTCCGGACATAAAACCACAGCTAAAGTCCTCCAATGCCATTTTTATTAGCCCACGATCTTCAAAGATGCACACGATTACTGTAAGGCATGCACTTGTTGCCAGACCTTGGGCAACATGAGCCACCATAATATGATGCCTTTACAGTCGATTCTCGTATGCAAAATCTTCGATATATGGGGGATTGATTTTAAGGGACCCTTCCCTAAATCAGACGGCTTCGAATACATTCACCTCACTGTAGACTGTGTTTAATTGGATCGAAGCTATCTCGACCTGAACCAATGATCATAAGATGGTAATCAAGTTTATTCATCAGCACATCTTTTCTTAGTTCAGTGTCCCACATGCCATTATCTTTGATGGAGGGACCCACTTTACAAATGCATAGTTGAGATCCTTGATGACCAAGTACGGGGTGTCACACCGAATCTTGACTCATCACCCCCAAACCAATGGATTGGCTGAACTATCTAATTGGGAGATCAAGAAAATCCTCCAGGTCACTGTACGACCTGACAGGAAGGACTGGTCGACCTGACTTCCGGAAGCTTTGTGGGCTTATAGGACTGCTCACAAGACCTAATTAAGTATGTCTCCATTTAGATTGGTGTACGGGAAGGCATGTCACCTCCCCGTCGAGATGAAGCACAAAGCCTATTGTCTAGTATGGAAGTGCAATCTAGATATGCATAAGGTTGGAACCCACCGTCAGCTTGAAATGAGCGAGATCGAGGAACTGTGAAATGACGTGTAGGGGAACTCACGAATTTACAAAGTGTGGGTGAAGGCTTTTCATAACAAACACATATGTAGAAAAGCTCTCCATCATTGTCAAAAGGTCCAACTCTTTGATGCCAAGTTAAAACTTTTCCTAGGAAAACTCAGATCAAAATGGATTGGACCATTCTTGGTGAGGCGAATCTTTGGAAATGGAGCCGTCGAAATCAGTCAACCCAGCCTTGATTTTGAACCTTTCATCGTGAATGGCTAGCAACTCAAGCCGCTCATTGAACTCATTGATATGAACTTGGCTGAGGTATCTTTTGATCTCCATTCTCCCTGAGCTTATTGCGCCCGGTTGATGGTGTTAAACTCAGTGCTAAAGGGAGGCAACCCATCATTTCTTGAAAAACCTGAAACCCTTTTGACACATCTCTTTGATGAACTCATATTGCACTTTAGGGTTCATTCATTAGAACAGTCGACTCCACCTTTGATACTTGTACCGGAGCTTGAAATTGTCCACAATAGTCATCCTGACCCATCCACCCATCCTTTGAACCTGTTCTAATGTATGATCTAAGCTGAACTTGAACCCACCTAATTTACAATGAGGACATTACAAATCGTAGGCATGGGGCAGTATTAAAGTCCAAAACACCGTGAGAATCAATTCACAAAAAGGGTTTCATCAAAAAAATTATATATGCTAAAACAAATGGAAAACAGAAAAATGGAAAAAAAAGGGAGGTTGAGGAAAAAGGAGAGCCATTTTTTAGAAAAATGAGAAAAGGAGGGAAGAAAAATTGAAAAGAAAAGAAAGGAGCAAAAAGATAAAGAAAGAAATTGAGTCCCTTCAAAGTAATATGGAACTTACCTAACTCTCTAGGTTGGATTGAATGATGAATCAAGGCATGGAAGGCTAAAACTTAAGGGATTGGTGGAGAATACTAACCTTAGGCCTCTTGGAACTGATTGGATTTAAACACTCATGTACTTGTCACGATCCAGATTAGTCCTCAAGAGGTTAGGGAAAATGCAAAGCTTGTGTATTAGGTATAAGGCTTAGGGAGTATTTGATCATGTTAACTGACCTTTGGTTTGTGGGACTTGGTAACTTAAGCACCCTAAATCACACACAGTCTGGTTCAGCGCACTTTAAATAATAAAATCATGCTAAAGGGCATTTAATCTGTTCTGAAAATGGTCCTAAGATCTAGATTAGGAGCGACTTGAAATCACAAGTTGATTTGGACTAGTTCTCGGTGAGGAGAGGTGAGAAATTCCCCTCGAAGATGCACAATAACATATCATCTCCTCTGTGCTAGTCTCCTAGGATATCTAAATATCCTACCGGGGGCATGTAAGAACCTTATGCTGGTTCAGATGCCATGGGCGGCATTATCATGTAATGTCGATTGTCAGGGTCTGGATTTAGCTACAGAACGCCATGGGTGGCACTATCCTGAAGTGTCGAAAGCTAGAGTTCTAGGGGTTGCCATGGGTGGTGCTATCCCGAAGCATCAATTACCAGGGACCCTGCGAGGATTGATGGTGGGGACAAGGAATCCAATACAGACGGTATTTAGGGCCAATTTGAAGATGGATCTAAGGAAAAATATAATGAAAAGGAAAAGAGAGAGAAAGCTCTCCACAAATAAAAATCTCCTTCTATATCTCTCTCTTACAAAATGCACTGGAAAACTGAACCTGGAGTAACCATGTTTCAAGCATGGGTGCTTTAACTGCTGGGTACAATGAACATTAGGTTAGTTCCTGCAGGCTTTAAAAACCTTCGCGGTAGACTGAGGCGAAAGCTAGTCAGGTCTGGATCTAGGTTGGTACTTGATTACCTCTATGCCAATTGTTGGTATTAAGATCTGATTCCAAGAGATGCAACTTAGTAGGGCACCCTGATGGTTATATCTGACCTAGATAACTGGTTTGATTCATAGAATTTTGTTAAGGGACTAGAAAAAGCGAGGCATGGGAGTATAATGGGAACACTATCATGAGACATAACTAGCCCAATTTGCTCTGATAGAGTCAATAAAAGCTCCTACATTTCAGTCAGAAGGTCTCTTGGGTAGGTTGAGTTGTTTTGAGAAGAAAAGAAGAATAAAAGGTTATTTATGCAATTTGACCATCTTATCACAAATACAGAATAACCATGGGGTATGACAGGGGTTTATTAAAGGTCATTTAGTCATTAATCTCTAATAAGTGAGTGCATGCAGACAGAAACATGTTTTCCCGCATTTCAAGAATTAATGGACATCTGAAACCCTAAAAATAGACCTGCTTAATTAACTGAGGTTTTGGTTAGGATAAAATTCATCTAAACCGTATAAAAATCATAGAAAAATATTCTCTACGGTTTAGCATCCTTGATTTGACCATCTGAACCCATTTTGACTTGAAACATAGTCTCAAACAGACTATTACCCTAATTTATGTTTTTGCATAAATTATCAAGTCAAACTAGGTCAAAACCTAAATCCAACTTCACCATTAGATTCCTTAGGTCCAAATTAGTTTTATACCAAAATTTGGGCCCAATCAGAGATCGTCGTGATCAAGTTTGCATTTTAGTCCTATCTGATTCTTTCTATTTTACAAGTGCCCCTAGCTTTTGAAATTCATTACAAATAGGTCCCTATCTTTGTCATTACTCTTTGCAAAGAGGTCCTTCCTCCATTGTCGTGGAGGAATCCCACTCCGGCAACCTTCATTTGGAAAGTTCTTGATGATTGCTTAACGAAACTCTCCTAAACTTAAACTAAAGATTCCTTAAGGAATTTTCTTGCCATGGCACCCGATCTTGGACCCCATAACCTTCTCAATCTCTCATGCGAACTAATGAGAGATTTAGGTATCTCTTGTGCGTCAAGCTTAACAAGCTTGAAAACTTGGTTTCCAAGCTTTAAACCTCCCTCTAAGGCCTATTTAAAAACCCATGATGCAGTCGATCTCCCTACGCTCGTTTTTGGCCTGGAATACCCCTCTTTCCTCCCTCTTCTCTGGCCAAAAGGCTCCACGATGTCCGATGACTCTCTTCGGCCACTCTTGTCATTCACTCGCAATACCAATTACGGATTCTCCTTCCTCTCCCTCTTCCGCGTTGCACCATACCAGTGGGCGCCCCAATCCTTGTCGTTGTCGCCGCTTCTACCCCACCGGAGCAGCCTTCATCTCCCACGTCGGCCATACCAGACTCGACATCGTTCCTCCTCCTTGTTGTCCGCTACCTATTCAGATCAACTCCCTAGCTCCTCTACTTCACGACATCATCTTTGCCACTTCGACTCGACCACCGCTTCGCCTCCCGTGAATTCATCTCCCTCCGCTTCGGCAACCACCCGGCGAGGTCTTTCACACGCTCCACCACTCCAAACACCTCGCCAACCACCTCATAAGCTTCACGATGACTCACCCATCAAAACCTCTCTCCTTATTCGCCACTCCACTCACCTAAATCATCCACTAAATAAACCCACCTTTTCTGACCTCGTCCACCTTCGCCAACCATCTCCAACCACTCTCACCAGGCACTATCGCCACCAACACCTTCGCCACAATCGTGTGAAGCTTCGAGCATTTATGATGTGGCCTTTAGGCCATTTTCACTGTTTTAGGTGTTTGCTCCTTCTCCACCATTGATGGAAGCTTCGAGCAAAGCTTGAAGCTTGTTCCAGCACACGCTTGCTCTAGGTACCGACTCCAGCAGCTGCGGAAATGACCCAGGAGCACGAAGAGACCAGTAATTGAGGCATTGACTGTCTGCGTTGCATGAATTAGCTGGAAGAAGCTACCTACTACTACACGCAAGAACTGTGGGACACTTAGTCCCACATCGGAAGTCACCGAGTAGTTGAAGTTGTATATTACTCAAAAGTCACCTCGACCCCTCTCCCAAGACACGGGGGTCGGGTCCCCGTTACCTGTTCATGGATCTGCCTACTCTCTCACACCTCGTTTGTGACCCACGCCACAAGGACCTAGCCCCAGGTATCTACGTACCTAATTGCCTGAATACATGCTTGATTAAGAGAGAGAAGGGAAGGAGAGTGAGAGAGAGTGCAGTATTAAGGGGGGTTTTGCTTCAGAGAATACTATTTGACACTTATCCAATTTTGTGAATCCCTCCCCTGTGTGTAAAGAGAAAAAGCCAATGAAGAGATTGATGCGAAAGGTCGCGTGATTTGTAAAAGCGGGTTTTTAATATCGTTGTAACATGCGAATTCGCATATGCTTTTAAATTTGTATCCTAGATAGTGGGGTATCTAGGGTCATCCAAGGAGGCAAGTTTGCAATTCAATTCATTTGCTTACAAAATGGATCTCAACTTTCTTTTTGGTATTTTAAATATGTAACTTTTTTTTGTTTTGAAAAGATGAGGGCAAAATGCTAATTGTGGCGGAAAGTACTAACACCTATAATTACTTAACTAAAACTTAAGAGATAGATATATCCTCTTCCTAAGCTCACTCTAGGCAAGTGGAGGCCTAGAGAAATTAGGAAGAAGAGGTGAAACAAGTGCTAGAACAAAAACAACAATTGCAATAGAAAGTAGAAAGAAGGCAATTTGATTAACTAGAATTTGTGTTTTTTCAAGACAAGTAGAGGAATGCTTCTACTAGAAATGAAAAAATCTAAAAGCAATAAAAGAAACACAAATCCTCTTGCAAAATTTGGTGAAGAAGGGAGATTTCTTGCTCCAAGCCTAGCTGCTCCTTGGCTTGAAAAGAGGGCCTCCTTCTTCACCTTCCTTGAGAGCTCCTCCAAGGTGGATGCTACCACCTTCAATGCTCTCCTCCAAGGGTGGGCGTGCACCACCCTCAAATTCTCCTCCAAGGTGGCGTGGACCACCTTCAAGATCTCCTCCAAAGATCTTCCTTGCCTGGCCTCCTTTGGCTGGTGTGGGCTCAAGAGAGAAGGGAAGAGGGGAAGGCACCAAAGGGACAGAATATCTCCTTAATCTTCTTCTTCTTCTTCTCTCTTGGGCGTGGGCTCTAGGTAGAGTATGAGAGTGAATTTGCGAGCCAAGGATGGTTTGAATGGTGGTGGGTAGTGGTCTTTTTATAGGGTAGGATGAGGGGTTAAGGTGACTCTTGAAATTGAGGGCTAAGATGGGAGGATGGAGGTGGTTAGATGATCCTAGGGTTAAGGATGGTTGGTGCCACCTAAAGGGTGTAAGGGGGGTAGTTATGGGTGGCCAAGGGGTACCTAAAAGTGGCTCCAACCATGGAGAGGTGCCATGAGTTGGCGCCAACTTTGAGGCTTCTAGAAGGTGGGATTATGTGGATGGTGGAGATGGGTTTAAGGGGAGATGTGTGGTGGAGATGAAGGGGTTTCTTGGAGGGAAAAGTGGCGCCAACAAGGGGGTAGTTAGGGTGGTTTTGGCACCACTTTTTTGGTGTCTTTTGGAGGTGGTGGGTAGGCTAGGTTGGCACCAAGTAGGGTTAGCTTATGTGGAGCTTAAGTGGAGCTAGTTGGTGGAGTTGTTAGGTAGGGTTTTTGGGTGGTACAAGCCAAGGAAGCTGGAGCATAGCTAAGCTAAGCTAAGCTAGCATAGCTAATGGTGGAGTAGAGGAGGAGGTGTTGGAGCTAGGGTTTGGACGGAGGAGCTGGATCTAAAGAATCTGGAGTTGAAGTGGAGCTGGTAGCTGTTGAAGAGGTCAACATGGGGCTACTCTAGCTAGCTTAGCTTGCTAGTTCTTTGCTAGCTACTAAGCTGAGCTAAAGTGAGTTGGCTTCTGTTGAATGGAGCTGAGGTGAACTGGGTCTGGTGCTCCTAAGGAGGATTGAGCTGGTTGAGACAGCTAAGGTAGCTTAGCTCAACCAAGTTGAGCTAAGTTGAGTTCCCAGGAGTTGGACTTGGGCTTCCTGAGCTAGGATGAATTCTTCTTCAGCTGGTTGGAGTTGAGTAAAGCTGGATGTAGCTAGATCTGAGCTGGGCTGAACTCCAGTTAACTCAACTGAGCTAGCTAGAGCTCCCTGTGGACTAGTGGGAGTTAAATGAGCTAGACTCAACTAGGCTGAGCTGGATCTGAGCTGACTTGAGCCAAGGTGAGCTAAGATGAACTCTCTTGAGCTGCCATTAGCTGAGATTAGCTGAGTGGAGCTGGGATGAGCTAACCCTAGTTCAAGTGAGCTAGGTTTCAGCTGTGGTGAGCTAGATCAAGCTAAGTTCCAGCTAGTCTGAGCTCCTCCTTCACCATTTGCCTTCTTGCATGCTAGGGTTTTAGGGATCTGTATATCTATTCATCCCTAACACTCGTAAAAACACATTAAAACAACAAAAGAAAATGCAATGCATACCTAACCTAGTTAATGCCTAAATGCAGTCCAAAAGCTCGTTTGCGGAGCAAAACTCTAAGAGCTAGGTTTGTTTTAAAGCATAAGAATGATGATAAGTTGTCATTTATCACACCCCCATGCTTATCTTTTGCTAGTCTCTTAGCAAAACTTTAATTTTTTGGAAATCGGAATTTTTGGGAATTCTAATTTTTTTGACTTTTGAGGAGAAAAAGATTAAGGGACCTTGGTTGATCTAAACACAGGAGGTACGGGATTTGTTAAGGATAAACATCGGGATTCATTTTTGGATCCAACCATTAGACAAAACAGGATCAATATATCCTCTAGAAAATTCACAAATTAACCCATTGTTAATTCAGATGACTTGAAATTTTTGTTTTTAGGATTTTTCTGGCTCATGAATCTGATTCGCAACTTGCAAAATCCTTTAAAACCTTGTGTCTGTGCTTATGAAAAAGTCAACATTTATAAGGGTCTGTTAATTTATTTATTAATTCTTTTTTTTTCTCTCCCCCATGCTTATTTTTAGCTTAGTCTTGCAACAGATGTGTCGGGATCATCATTCCTATTACCAATCCTCAAGGGGGCTCTGGTGCCAGTACTTCGGGATAGCACTGTCCATGACACCACCTAGGAGCTCATAGCCCCAAAACACAATGTGGTGTAAAGGGGCGCTCCAAGCAAACTCAAGCTCTTGCTCCGACACTATAGGTAGAGCATCGTCCAAGACACTTGAGCTGCTAAAATGCACTTTAATGCTCCGTCAAAGATATGATATATAGATATGGAGCAACACCGAGGCAGTAACATGTTAACATCACATCCTCAAAGGAGGCATTTTCCTCCTTCTCAACGGTGGGAACTCAAACGAATGATCGACTTCAGACTTTTACCAAGTCCAAACAAGGGAGTTTTTCGAATTTTTAGTTGTTTTCAAGTGTTAGCTTGGGTGTGAAAATTGACACAAGAAGTTCCTCAAGACATTCAAGTTTTTGAATCAGAAACTAAGCCAAATACTTTTCACATTACTAAATAGGATCAAGTCACCTGAACTATCATTAGTTGAGGTGGAATTTTTAGAGAAGGATATCTGATCTAGTCTAAAATAGACCCTGAAATTCTAATGATCAGATCCACATCCTCATCCCTAGTTTGTTAAAGATTAAATCCCATTGTACCAAAAGTGAGTTTTTCGACCTTAGTCCTGAGTTCAAAATTTTTCCACAAAAAGTTTTCAATATTTTTATTTTTTTAGGTATGCAAGAAGGAAAATAACTAAAGGAAAATGCATGTTTTTAGGTTTTGAAAATCCTAAATCGATCATCAAATTTTAAAAACACCCCCCCATGCTTAAGTAATGCAATGTCCTCATGCATTAGGAGGGAAATGGGATCACCTTAATGAAGAGCGGTAGAGTTTAGGAGGGTCAAAACCTAGAAAAATAAAGGAAAAAGGAAAGCAGAAAAAATGATGGGTTACCTCCCATCCAGTGCTATCTTTACGCCATTCAACCGGACGTAGTGTGCATTAGTGATCAAGGGTGGCTGGCTCAGTAAAATTAAAAGATTTAGACGGAAGATTAGGCGTATGATCAAAATAGGGCTTTAAACGTTGGCCGTTGACTTGAAAGGTCAAATTAGTTTTTGGATCAAAAAGATCAACGACACCGTATGGATATGTTTTTTGGACAATAAAGGGGCCGTCCTATTTAGATTTTAATTTGCCAGGAAAAAGACATAATCTTGCATCGAAAAGCCAAACGCACTGATTAACGTCAAAGTGTTTCCGAACAATATATTTATCATGAAATTTCTTTGTTCGATCTTTATAAATCCTTGCATTTTCATAGGAAAAATTACGTAATTCTTCCAATTCAGTTAATTGTAATTTTCTATGGATACCGACGTCAGATAAATCCATGTTGAGTTATTTTATTGCCCAGAAAGCCCTATGTTCTAGTTCTACTGGGAGATGGCATGCCTTCCCAAAAATCAGATGGAAGGGAGACGTGCCGAGCGGGGTTTTGAAAGCGGTACGGTAGGCCCATAAAGCGTCGTCCAATTTGGTGGACCAATCTTTATGGTCGGGCCTGACTGCCTTTTGTAAAATACTTTTAATTTCCCAGTTAGAAACTTTAGCCTGGCCATTTGTTTGTGGGTGATAAGGTGTGGAAATTTTATGATTCACCCCATATTTAGAAAGAAGGTGATGGAATTGTGAGTGGGTGAAATGTGAGCCTCCATCACTGATAATGGCGTTTGGTATGCCGAATCTTGAGAAAATATTTTTCTTAAGAAATTCGACAATCACACGGTGATCACTAGTGCGGGTGGGTATTGCTTCTATCCATTTTGAAACATAGTCGACTGCGGCTAATATATATAAATACCCACCAAAGTTGATGAACGGTCCCATGAAGTCGATGCCACAAACATCAAAAATTTCAACCTCTAAAATAGGATTAAGGGGCATCATATCCTTCCGAGTCATGTTGCTGATGCTCTGGCAACGCACACAGGATCGAACAAAGTCATGAGCATCTTTGTGCAAGCTGCGCCAATAAAATCCCGCATTAAGGATTTTAGCTGCAGTTTTCTTGCCCGAAAAATGTCCACCATAGGCCATTGAGTGACAATGTGTCAAAATATCATGGATTTCAGAATTGGGTACACAATGTCGAATGACCTGATCGGCACAAATGCGGAAAAGGACAAGCTCCTCCCAAAAATAAAATTTAATATTAGCAAAGAACTTATCCCATTTTGTTTTTGGCCAATCAGCAGGGATTCGTTCTGTTGCTAAAAAGTTTGTGATGGGTGCAAACCAAGGGAGGGTTGTAGCTGCTAAATGCTTTCATCGAGGAACTGATCAGGTGGAGTCATTATGTCATTCGTCATAAGACGAGAGAGATGGTCAGCCACTACATTATGCGATCCCGCCTTATCCTTGATTTCCAGGTCAAATTCCTAGAGCAGCAGAATCCAACGGATAAGGCGGGGTTTTGTATCTTTTTTTGTCAGCAAATATTTAATTGCTGAGTGGTCGGTATATACAATGACATGTGACCCCAACAGATAAGATCTAAATTTTTCTAAGGAAATACAATGGCAAGAAGTTCCTTTTTAGTAACCGTGTAATTCCGTTGTACATCATCAAGAGTTTTGCTAGTATAATAGATCACAATGGGCTTCTTTCCAATTCTTTGCCCTAGAATGGCCCCTATAGCAAAATCTGAGGCATCTGTCGTTAATTCAAAGGGACTATTCCAATCAGGTCCCTGCAAAATTGGTGCCTTAGTAACCTCTTTCTTCAACCTCAAAAAACTCTCCAGGCACTTATCATTAAAATCAAATGGCTGGTCTTTAGTGAGAAGCTAACTTAAGGGCTTGGAGATTTGGGAAAATTTTTGTATAAATCGACGATAGAAACCCACATGACCCAAAAAGGATCTGATCTGTCTAGCAGTAGTGGGTGGTGGGAGCTTAGATATAGCATCTATTTTTGCTTTATCTACCGTGATTCCATGTTTTGAAATAACATGGCCCAAGACAATACCTTCCTGGACCATGAAATGACTTTTTTCCCAACTAAGGACCAGATTGACTTCTATGCATTTTTGGAGAGTTCTTTCAAGGTTTTTGAGACAATGGTTAAAAGAATCTCCAAAAATAGAGAAGTCATCCATAAAGACTTCTAAACATTCACCTACCAGGTCTGAAAAAATTGCAAGCATACACCTTTGAAAAGTCACAGGTGCATTGCAAAGACCGAAGGGCATCCTTCGAAAAGCAAAGGTTCTGAAGGAGCAGGTGAAAGTTGTTCTGTCCTGGTCCTCAGGATGAACCGCTACCTGATTATAGCCGGAATAACCATCCAGAAAAAAATAAAAATCCCATCCGGCTAACTGCACCAAGATTTGATCAATAAAGGGGAGCGGGAAATGGTCCTTCTTGGTGGCGGTGTTTAATTTCCAGTAATCAATACACACACGCCAAGAAGAGGCAGTTCGAGTGGCTACATTCTCCCCATTATCATTAGTGACAATTGTTAGTCCAGCCTTTTTGGGCACAACTTGTGTTGGACTAACCCAGGAGCTATCAGAAATGGGGTAGATGATATCAGCATCTAGCCACTTAATAATCTCTTTTTTTAACACCTCCTACATAATAGGGTTCAAGTGCCTTTATGGTTGGCGGGAGGGGCGAGAATCATCCTCTAAATATATATGATGCGTACAATAGGACAAATGAATACCCTTAAGATTAGAAAGGGTCCAGCCAATGGCTTTTCGATATTTACTCAAAACCTAGAGAGGTTTGTGCTCTTGTGCCCCAGTAATTCTAGAATTTATAATCATGGGCAGGGTCTGGTTAGGACCCAGGAAGACATATTTAAGGGAGTCAGGCAAAGGTTTTAATTCCAATTGTGGGCCCGGCTTCGAAAAAATTTCTGTTTTGTGGGGTAGTGGTGAGGTGAGAGTGAAAGGGTCAGCTGGAAGGTTAGCTGGACATGTGGTTAGGGTGGAAGGGTGAGAAGAAGTGGATTGTTCAGTAACCGTATTGATGGCAAAATAGGAACCTAAATGGGAAATCTGCAAAGTTTCCTCCACAATGTTTTCTATTTCTGAATCTGAATCATCAAGGAAATCTAGTTCTTGGAACCGCCTAGAAGCTTGAAAAATGTCTAGGGTTACAGATTTACCGCCACACATGATCTTCATCTTTCCAGAATCACAATCAATATTCGTGCGGGTGGTGGCTAAGAATGGTCTTCCAAGAATAATGGGGGCAAACTTTAGTGCTTCTGGTACCTCTATGTCTAGGACTAAAAAGTCTACTGCGAATAGACAATTTTTGACTCGGACAAGAACATCCTCAACAATTCCACCCGGTTTAATTGTAGATCGGTCGGCTAATTGGAGAGTAACCTCAACAGGCTTTAATTCATCGATCTTAAATTCCTCAAAAATAACTGTGGGGATAAGATTAATTGAGGCACCAAGATCCAACAAAGCATGATCAAATGAGGTATCATTAATGATAACTTGAATTAGGGGGCACCAGGATATTTTCTCTGAAAAGGCAGTCGGCTCTGCACAGCTGAGCTGACTGTCTCTGGAAGGATCACCTTTCCTGAATTTTGGGGCTACCTTTTCGGAGTACGCAAATCTTTTAGGAATTCTGCATAGGCAGGGATGTATTTAATGGCATCTAGGAGAGGGATATTAATTTCTACTTGCCCAAATAAATCCATTAATTCCTTCTCAGTGGGCTCGGATTTCTTCTTGTTCTTATTTGAAGAGTGGAGGGCTTGTGGAAATGGAGCAGGGTTTCCCTGTTTTGCATGAATAGGTTCCTGAACAATATGAGGGGGAGATGGGGAAGAGTTAATCTGTGTTTCATTAAAGTGGGTTTCTTTAATAGGCAAGGGATTGTGAGTGGTTTTCCAATTCCTCAAAGTAACTGCATTTGCAGTTTGGTTGTTTCTAGGATGAGGACGGGAAGCCTAATTGTTATTGAAACCCGGTGGATGCTGAGGTGTTGGTTGAATGGGTTGACTGGGATATCCACATTGGAGCTGATTCCTTTGATTATTTGGGTTGGGCATGGGTTGGGAAGGTAAATTACTAATAGGTCGATGATCAGGAGTAACCTTAACTTGGTGTTGCAAGTTGGTAATCATGCGGGTTACTTCTGTCATTTGATTCTGCATTCCTTGCAGAGTTTTCATGACTTGATTATTAATATCGTCCTAGGATGGTCCAGGTTGATACATAGGTTGCCCATAATTCCCAAAATAGTTTTGTTTGGGAAAAGGAATCGGGTTCAAGTTTTTCCAGGAGTGATTCAGGTTAGTCCTCCAGTTTTGATTGGAAGTGTTGGAGGGGTTTCTAAATTGCTCCTGGAGAGCATAAATATTTTCTAAGGTGGGATCAAAAATATTTTGATCAAAATTCCCAGTCAAATCTTATGGGAAATTAGTTGAAAATTGCCGACCAGCAGACGTGGCATCAATGTTGTGTAGATTTTCTCTTCGAAGAATGTGTGAAGGGTTAGTGTGTGCAGAGTGAATGTGTGGAGCTTGTTTATTTGTGAGCTTTTCTTCCATTTTCTTTTGGTGAATTTGCATCTGGTCAAGTCATTGAGCTAACATATATAGATCATCTTGAGTGACTGGAACAGAGGTGGATTTGGAGTCAATTTCATGGACTCCATGTATGGGGTTTTGTGATCTGCCAAAAGTGTCCATTAAAGTCATGTTAAATGAGTTTTCACTCATTTCTTCAAAGAGGAGATAGGCACTTTCGACGTCTTTATTAAGAAAATTTCCCCCACTTGAGGCATCCACAAATCATTTCAATTGATCTTCTAATCCATGATAGAAGATCTGCAGTAACTGCCATTGTGGAATTTCATGGTGGGGACAACTTCCCAGAAGTTCCTGAAATCTTTCCCAGGCTTCGTGGAGGGGTTCACCAATTTTCTGTTGAAAGGTCGTTATGGATCTTCTTAATGCATTCGTTCGACCGATCGAAAATTTTTTTTTAGAAAAGCACTTTTTAATTGGGGCCATGTGGTAATAGGGCGCCCAACCATTCTAAACCAATGAGACACTTTGTCTTTAAGGGAGAGAGGAAAAAGTCTCATTAACCTCATGTCTTCCTGCACATTGCGGGAACGAGTGGTTTGAGCGAGGACAGTTAATTCCTCGAGATGACAAAAAGGGTCCTCTCTTGGAAGACCATGAAAATGTTTGATGAGGTTTAGAATGGCTGGTTTGATCTCGAAATCCCCTTGTGGTATGACCACCCATGGTCTTTTCTCATAATTGGAAGGATCATAGAAATCCTTAAGAGGAATGACAGGCTGTTGGTGGGGTGGTGGATTTTGTCCTTGGTTATCTAGATTCGTCACAGTCCTAGCTAATTTTTCTTGATTTTGTTGTAGTCGAACCAAATGGTCGACCATTAATGCAATGGGATTTGGATTTTGAGTTATAATTGGAGGGCCACCTAGCCCTGCTGGTATTTCTTGTTGCTTCAAATTAGGGAGGTAAGGGAGAGTGAAGTCAGCTTGTGGGTCGGCTGACGGGTTAGAAGTGGAAAAAGAATTTTTTTGTCGGTTTCCTGGGTTTTCCATTTTTTTAGAAGAGGGAGAAGAAAACAATGATTTTCTGCTGTGGGGGGCGAAATCAGATGGTCCCTCAAGGTGTGGTTTTTGGGACCGTCGCTCGTGCATGCACTGTTTTGGAAGAATTGGAGGGGAAAAGAGAAAGAGATGAGAGAAAGTGTGCAATTCAAACAAACAAAGCTAAACCTAACTTAAGTGCGACTCCCTAACAATAAACCTAAGACTTGGTCTACGTAGGAAATAAGTAATCAATAGTGAATACCTGTTTTGTCAACAAATCTAGCCAAGTTGCTTAAGGGGAGGTTTGGGCCCAAACATTTCCCAAGGAAAACCCTAGGTGCATGTACAAACTCGCGCCTGGTCGTTTGACACGGCCCCTCAGCCTGAACACCAGAGATGACAGAATTGGTATTAACTAAAGAAAACATAAGACCTATATAGCAAGCCTAAGTTGATGAAGCCTTAGGGGTCAAGTTGCTACGAATTTTAGTTAGGTCTAGGATACTATAGTGCACACGGAATGTGGAGGGCGTTAATTGGGTTGTTGCCCTATTATTTCAAATTTTTTTGTGTGTGTGCAGGAATTGGAAAGTGATTCCAATGCAAATCAAGTTGTCACACAATTTTTTTTATATTTATATCTTTTAGGATTCAATTTAATTGAATGTGTTTAGGGTTATTCTTTTTTAAATGTTCAAATAGGTTTGAAACTCCACAATCAAAGGAAAAACAAGTTGTATGGGTAATGGTATATTTCCTTTATATTGTGGGACTAAAAAGCAAGAAAGAAACCCTAATTGGATTTGAACCCTAATACAGAAAATTACTACCAATGAATACTTTTTAGGCTTTTCGAATAGGTAGTGGTCCAAACAATGTAACCAACACCACTACCTTATGTAAAATCAAACAAGGATTTCGGAAAAGATTTTTGTAATATTTTAGGAATTTATTTGGTAATTTTTTTGAATTTTTATTTGTACTGGTGTCAAAGTCTAGAAATGATACATGTGGGTATTTTGGACTTTTCAGTATTACCACTGACCTTAGAAAATTTTGGTGATTTTATATGATGTGTAAAATTTCACAAGGATTCCAGAAAGCTAAATTTCACAAAAATTGGATGAGTATAAAAATTATAAAAAGTTTCAAATAGTAACAAAATAGGAAGATTAGAGGGTGTGACCCCTCTATAGTCCATGAATTTTTAAAAATTAAATGCAAAGAAAATTGATCTGAAATTTAGAAAAGATGTTCCTAACTCAATTTGAAATCACTGTATGAAATTTTATGATTTTTGGGGTCCTGTGGTGTTACGAATTGATTTTTCAAGTCTAGACTGAAATCTGGACCCGAAAAAAATAAACACCAATACTTGCAATGGAGTGGTGTTAATGAAACATTCAAGCAAACAATGAATTCTTATGAGCACCACTCCACTTAATTAAAGTGTTTAGGGTCCTGAAAGCCAAGTTTAATATTTTTTTGGTAGTCTTTTAGCCTAAATGTGACAAGAAATGGGGAACCAACCTAAAATCCATGAGAAGAAAAGGAACTTTAAGCTTTCGCTTCCAAATTCTCGCTTTCCTGTTGTAATTCCTGCACACATGAAAGAAAAGAAAGAGAAGGGGATGAGATCCACTTCAAGTAAGAGAAAAATGACTAATGCAAAGCCGTGCCTCCTCGGCAACGGTGCCAAAAAGTGATGCAAAAAGTCGCATGATTTGTAAAATCAGGTTTTTAATATCGTTGTAAAACACGAATTCACAAACGCTTTTAAATTTGTATCCTAGATAGTGGGGTATCTAGGGTCATCTAAGGAGGTAAGTTTGCAATTCAATTCTCTTTCTTACAAAATAGATCTCAACTTTCTTTTTGGTATTTTAAATATGTAATTTTTTTTGTTTTGAAAAGATGAGGGCAAAATGCGAATTGTGGCGGAAAGTACTAACACCTATAATTACTTAATCAAAACTTAAGAGATAGATATATCCTCTTCCTAAGCTCACTCTAGGCAAGTGGAGGCCTAGAGTAATTAAGAAGAAGAGGTGAAACAACTGCTAGAACAAAAATAACAATTTCAATAGAAAGTAAAAGGAAGGCAATTTGATTAACTAGAATTTGTGTTTTTTTCAAGACAAGTAGAGGAATGCTTCTACTAGAAATGAAAAAATCTAAAAGAAATAAAAGAAACACAAATCCTCTTGCAAAATTTGGTGAAGAAGGGAGTCTTCTTGCTCCAAGCCTAGCTGCTCGTTGGCTTGAAAAGACGGCCTCCTTCTTCTCCTTCCTTGAGAGCTCCTCCAAGGTGGATGCTACCACCTTCAATGCTCTCCTCTAAGGGTGGGCGTGCACCACCCTCAAATTCTCCTCAAAGGTGGCATGGACCACCTTCAAGATCTCCTCCAAAGATCTTCCTTGCCTGGCTCCTCCTTTGGCTGGCGTGGGCTCAAGAGAGAAGGGAAGAGGGGAAGGCACCAAAGGGACAGAATATCCCCTTAATCTTCTTCTTCTTCTTCTCTCTTGGGTGTGGGCTCTAGGTAGAGTATGAGAGTGAATTTGCGAGCCAAGGATGGTTTGAATGGTGGTGGGTAGTGGTCTTTTTATAGGGTAGGATGAGGGGTTAAGGTGACTCTTGAAATGGAGGGCTAAGATGGGAGGATGGAGGTGGTTAGATGATCCTAGGGTTAAGGATGGTTGGCACCACCTAAGGGTGGTAAGGGGGGTAGTTATGGGTGGCCAAGGGGCACCTAAAAGTGGCACCAACCATGGAGAGGTGCCATGGGTTGGCGCCAACTTTGAGGCTTCTAGAAGGTGGGATTATGTGGATGGTGGAGATGGGTTTAAGGGGAGATGTGTGGTGGAGATGAAGGGGTTTCTTGGAGGGAAAAGTGGTGCCAAGAAGGGGGTAGTTAGGGTGGTTTTGGTGCCACTTGTTTGGTGTCTTTTGGAGGTGGTGGGTAGGCTAGGTTGGCGCCAAGTAGGGTTAGCTTATGTGGAGATTAGTTGGAGCTAGTTGGTGGAGTTTTAGGTATGGTTTTGGGTGGTACAAGCCAAGGAAGTTGGAGCATAGCTAAGCTAAGCTAGCTTAGCTATTGGTGGAGTAAAGGTGGAGGTGTTGGAGCTGGGGTTTGGAGGGAGGAGCTGGATCTGAAGAATCTGGAGCTGAAGTGGAGCTGGCAGCTACTGAAGAGGGCAACATGGGGCTACTCTGTCTGGCTCCGCTTGCTAATTCTTTGCTAGCTACTAAGCCAAGCTAAAGTGAGCTGGCTTCTATTGAATGGAGATGAGGTGAGCTGGGTTTGGTGCTCCTGGGGAGGATTAAGCTGGTTAAGACAGCTAAGGTAGCTTAGCTCAACCAATTTGAGCTAAGCTGAGTCCCCGGGAGCTGGACTTGAGGTTCCTGAGCTGGGATGAATTCTTCTTCAGCTGGCTGGAGTTGAGTGGAGCTGGATGTAGTTGGATCTGAGCTAGGCTGAATTCCAGTCAACTCAGCTGATCTAGCAAGAGCTCCTTGTGGACTAGTGGGAGCTAAAATGAGCTAGACTCAACTAGGTTGAGCTGGATCTGAGCTGACTTGAGCTAGGGTGAGCTAAGATGAACTCTCTTGAGTTGCCATTCAGCTGAGATTAGCTGAATGGAGCTAGGATGAGCTAACCCTAGTTCAAGTGAGCTAGATTCCAGCTGTGGTGAGTTGGATCAAGCTGAGTTCCAGTTAGTTTGAGCTCCTCCTTCACCATTTGCCTTCTTGGGTGCTAGGGTTTTAGGGATCTGTATATCTGTTCATCCCTAACACACACAAAAACACATTAAAACAACAAAAGAAAATGCAATGCATGCCTAACATAGTTAATACCTAAATGTAGCCCTAAAGCCCATTTGCGGAGCAAAACTCTAAGAGCTATGTTTGTTTTAAAGCTTAAGAATGATGATAAACTGTCGTTTATCAGAGATGAAGAAGAAAAGGAAGAAGAAGAGAAGAAGAAGTAGCCAAAAGAGGAACAATGCTTAAGAACTATAGCATCAAAGTGAAGTGCACTGTGCACTCATCATACTTGGCATTTGATTGATTGATATTATTGCATTATTTAAGTATAATTGTAATAGGGTAATTTGGTGATTCAAATCACCATTTTACCCTAATCTTTTTGCCACATTGACTCTTGAATTTATATCTATATCATTTGTGCTTGAAATTACTATTACTTTGTTATATCCTTGCTTACAATTGTGATCTTGAGATAAATTGCCATATTGCTCCCTACGTTCGACCTCGGATTTCTTTCAAGCTATAAATTTTAAGTTTTCTCCGTGATTTATCGGCTATACTACTGCTCATGCGAACAGCCCAGCTCATGCTCACTCATGCTTGGCTCATGCGGTGCATGCATGGTCGATGGTGAAGCGATCGATCAAGAATGGATGGCTAGGATTGCGCGAGGATTGCGCACTTAGATCGCATGCTAGAGGGTGCATCAAATTGCGCGTGGATTAGCATGTGCGATCACGCATTTCGCTCTGCCATATCCACGCTCATCCATTGCGCCATGTGGTGTGTCTTGTGTTGCTTGATGGAGATCACGCGGCTCCATTTAGCCACTCACCTATGAGGTCAATTGCGAGTGCCAAAGGAGTCGAACCTGCACCGTAGGTTTGCGAGTGATGTTTGCGACCAATGTAGCACATGGCTGGATTTTTGAGTGGATAATCGAGGTGGTGCAAGATATCGACTATTTAATGGAGATCCAATGATTGAGAATCAAAGTTGATGAGCTCCTCAGATGAAGTGAGAGACATGGTGTCACAAGGGAAATGCGTGAGGGAAATGCCTTTGAGGAGGAGCAGCTGCTGAGGGTGATTTTGGGTGGCTGGGGAGCCTTGAAGGTGATCTGATATGACCATAAGGTGTTAGTCAGTTTGTTAGACCAATCCTTAAGGTCAAGATAAACCATTTTCTAGAGGATTTGCTCATCTACCAATTCGACACCTCAGCTTGGCCGCTCGTCTGGGGCTGGTACGAAGAAGCAATATGTTGGTGAACTCTGTACTTCTTTAGAAGTGCCCAAAAAGATGATTGTGTGAAATTGTTTCCTCCATTTGAAATGATGGCCCAAGGGATCCCAAAGCATGCAAAGATATAGTCCTTGAAGAATTTGGTGGTAATGACATGGTCGGCACAGTGTGTGGCAATGGCCTCAATCCATTTCCAGACATAGTCAACGACAACGAGGATGTACTCGAAGTCATTGAATGGAGGAAAGGGACACATAAAATTGATTCCCCATATATCAAAGATCTTTGCCGCTAAGATGGGTTGCAAGGGCATCATGTCACAGCGTGACACTGACCCTAGTGACTATCATCTAATGCAGTGCTTAGAATAATTGTGTGCATCTTGATGAAGGGAGGGCCAAAAGAATCTGCACTGCAACACCTTAGCTATTGTCTTCCTCCCAGAAAAATGGCATTCGCAAGCTTGATCATTGTAAAAGGATAACACACCGGTGACCTCATTGCTAGGAACACAGCGACGGATAATCTAGTCGGCATATAATCTAAAAAGAAGTGGATTATCCAAGAAATAATACTTTGCCTTTGCAATGAGATGGTTGCGTTGGTTTTTAGGCTAGCCTCGGGGAAGAGAACCAGAGGCAAGGTAATAAGCGATATCGGCATACCAAGGTCCATTTGCCACATTTATTGCCAGAAGGTGCTAATCAAGAAAAGATTCATTCATTGGCAGGGAAAGTTCAATATGGTCAGGGTCAAGTCTAAAGAGATGGTCTATGACCACATTCTGGGCTTGGGCCTTATCTCGTATCTCAAGATCAAACTTTTGTAACAGAAGGATCCAACGAATCAATAGGGGTTTAGCATCCTTATGTAGGAGATGATGGATGGTCGCGTGTCAGTGAAGATGGTAACATGGGAGACCAGAAGATAAGATCTGAATTTCTCCAACCCAAAGGCAACCACTAGTAGCTCCTTTTTAGTGGTTGTTGATAGATACACAATTATTCATGATAAAATGCCTATTTATGCGTGCTCCTAGGCTCAAAGAAGCATCCAACATTATATATATTTCATTTTTTTTTAAAGATGAGGAATGCTATCGACGACGATAGCAGACCGAAAACATTTTATTCAAGAAAAAGCATGAAAGTTACAGGGAGTCACACCACTCTCTAACAATTCTCCTACACTCCCTTATGATACCCCCAGCATTCAACACACCCCCATTAAACAGAATGTCATTGCGTGCTCACCACACACACCACATTACGCCCACCATCTTTACCTGCTCCCCTCCCTTCATCAGGATGGACCGCCATAAATCATCCCACATGGGTAGAGCAACCCCACAGATGTACCTCCATACATGCTCCGTCACCAAACATGAAGAGAAAAGGTGCATCCTTTCATCTGAAGGTAATGTACACAGAGGGTAGTTTTGGGAAGGAGTCTCCATCCTTTTCGACCTCATTTCACTGGTGATAAGACCATCCCAACAACAAAGCCAAAGGAACACTTTGATTTTTAAGGCTATCTTCAATGACCAAATCTTGGCGCAATTCGCCTCCTCCCTTGGATGATCATTAATCAATGAGGCCATCAACTTTTTGTATGCCTTGGCTGGGGTGAACACCCCATGTTTCCACCTAAACCCATCTGCCTTGTCCACCGGCTGAAATGCCATCAGGTCTGCCAACAGCCTCTCTTGTTCGACCTGTGTGCTTCCGCCCTCGCGCAAACCAACCCCTGCAATATTCCACCTTCCACCTGCAAAATCCCAGCAATCAACAACAGGGATGTTACTGTCTATAGTTGCAACATACTCCCGTGGAAACTCCTCGTTCAGTCTGCCCAGATTCGACCACTGATCTGTCCAAAACTTGAAATGTCTTCCATCTCCTACAGCTAGGTCAAATTCTGCCATGTTGACCTGCATTGCTTTCTAGATAGAAAGCCAAAATGGTGACGGGCGATGAGGAGGGGTCACCTACAGCTGAACCTGCGAACTGCCATATGCCTCCAAGATCAGCTGAGGCCAAATCTTCCCTTCAGCATTTGCCAGTTTAATTGACCATTTCAGTAAAAGGGCATCATTGAATTCCTTGAGAGAACGGATCCCCATCCCTCCCTTGGAGCGAGGTCTATAAAGATGCTGCCATTTCATCAGGTGCAAGAATTTGCCTTCCGCCTTCGCACCTTTCCAAAAGAAATGTTTCCTCATGACATCTAACCTCTTCTAAACTGCCTTCAGAGATCTGAACATAGAGAAGAAAAAAATGGAGATAGATGTGATAACTGAATTAAGGAGAATCAATCTCCCTCCCTTTGACAAAAACCTGTTGCTCTAGCCCTCTAGTTTAGCCGAGACTTTCTCAAACAATATGGCCCAATCACTCTTCTTTAATTTACCTTCTCTTAGTGGTAGCCCAAAGTATCTAATTGGTAGCGTAGCCAAAGGAGTTTGTAGGATGGTTGAGATTGCTTCCCTCACTTGACCTGCCATACAAAAGCAAACCAATGATGACTTCGCTCTATTAAGTCTAAGGTCCAAAATCTCTCCAAAAATGCTCACCAAAGTGAAGAGGGTCTCCACCTCTTCCTTTTCTCCTTCAGCAAAAAGAATCGTGTCATCGGCATATTGTAGAATTGGTGCCAGAGCCCTGGAGTTGGAAATAGAATACCCCCTCACCAAACCCCCACTGGCTAGCATACAAGTAAACTAAGCTAATGTATCCACAGCTAAGTTAAAGATAAGAGGGGCTAAAGGGCACCCTTGTCGCACTCTGCACCGTGGCTACAGCCAAACCCCGCAAGGTCTCCCATTAACCAATGGTGAAAAGGATGAAGTGACTATGCATCTTTTCATCCATTGGATCTAGAGCGGAGGGAAGCCTCGTCGCTTGAAAATCTCCCACAAATAGGACCATGCAACAAAGTCATATGCTCTACTAAAATCAACCTTCCACATATATGCTTTGCTCTTCCTTCTGTGCTATCCAGCCACCATCTCCTGTGCCATAATGAAGGACTCTTGAAGCAACCTATTTGGGAGGAACACTGACTGCATAGGACTGATCAAATTAGATAGTACCCCTCTCAGTCAGTTTGCAATCACTTCGCTAATTATTATATAGATTGAATTTGAAAGTGCTATGGGTCAAAAACCCAACAACTTCTCTGCCCCACATATCTTTGGCATAAGAAAAAGATACGACTTATTCAGTCACTCCACGCCCGAATTTCCACACTGAAACTCTTGGATGACCTCCATGACATCCCCTTTTGACAATTGATGAGACACTCATCATGATCTCTAATTACCCCTACTTAACTAGTCTTCCAAGTTAATTAGCTAAGGTTATGAACATATAAGGGTTAATTATAGAATAAGGGATATTTAATAAAGGACCTTAAAATAAGTTTAAAATGACATTTTATCATTCAATTAACATTATTAATAATTTAGATAATAATTGGACTCGAAATCCGATTAATCATTCCCTTAATAAATAAGTTAAGTAACTTAAACATAATGTATACCTAAGTATATCATAACTTAAGTGAGTTTACTTAATCTAATAAATTAATCTAAAAAAGGTCAAAAATGTAAATTCAAGGTGAAAACATAATATTTACCTTATTTACTAATATATATAAAATGTAAATTCAAGGTGAAAACATTAGCTCCTTCTTCTGCTAGGCCCCGCCATTCTCTTCGCCGCCAACTACTATAAATGCCCCCTCACACCTCAGATTTTATTCAAGTTGGCTCCCTTCCCTCTTCTAACACTGCAGCCGACCCAATAGGCTACTCGTACAAAACTCCGGTGACTTTCCATTTCATTTTCCGACTGCTTCCATTCATTCTGATCAGCCGAGGAGATCCGCCATGGTCTTCCGCATCTCTGACACAGGTGCCGACCCAAGGAATCCTCCGCTCCACCTCTAATCCGCCCGCCAGAGATCTTTCTTCCACCCTCTGATTTTGTTGTCCTTCATGAGACTTCGGCGTAACCCTATTGACTCCTTCGTCCAGGTAACAGTAGATTAGGAGTAGGAGTAGGAGTAGGAGTAGGCTAGTTTAGTTAGTTAGCTTAGGTAGTCAGATTATAGTTAATGACAGATTTTAGTTTCATCTTCTCCGACTTCGACGAGCTCCTTGAGCTCGTCAGAGACTTAATTTCATCTTTTGAGATCACTGTCCACCTTCCTTTAACTTCCATAATCACTTCTAGCACATTTAATCATTTAATTGATCATCTAATCACCTAATTCACATATCACCAACACCGACTAGTGACACTGTCCATGGTGACAGTAATAGACCTAATTCCACCTCCACTGGGTTCTTCATCATCTATTCACCACTTTAGAACCCTAATCAACACTATAATGCATATAATTACCACATATAAATTAAACGCCCAAATCTTAATTAAGCTCCTGAGCTCGCTGTCAATGGCGGTTCAGGAGCAGTTCAAAATATTAATTAACTATATAATTATGACTACTATTACTTGTTGACTTGTTTTAACCTCTCAATCGAGTGGTTAAACAAGTCCTGAGCTTAACTCAAATAAAATTTTTAAAGAAATGATTTCACTGTCAAATCTTAACTAAAAAGAAATAATGAGGAATTAAATATGATACTCAAGTTCCTTGTAACCTCAGGATCCTTTCTAAATCAAAAATGGTAAGTTTAATCAATCTGTGCATACTTTTTATATTTTTTGCACTCACTGGAGCTCCGGTGAGCTCCGACGAGCTAAAACTGTGTTTCAGCCTCTAGAATTTGTTGAGAAGCTCCAGAATGGTATAATATGGATCACTGATTGTTTTAAGGATGTTTAATTGAGATTTTAATGTCTGGAGCCAAAGATTGAACTTCATCTTCTCCAACTCCGGCAGAGTTGGAGAAGTCTGTTAGGAAAGATCTAAGAAGCATTTAAGGAACTTAGAAGCTTCAGTGTAATGCACTGAAGCTATTTAAACTCTTGGAATACTGTAACAACCTTCCATTGGCTCTGTCGAACAAACAGCTTTTCAAGTTCAGGCAGTGAGCCTGTAACCCTAGGAATAAGAGTCAGAACACCTACCTAAAGATTTGAATAAGTTTTTGATGTTGAGGAGACTCTAATTGAGGCTTTGATTTCTTGGGAGAAGGCTTTGAACAGAAAGTCAATTTTTGTGCCTCTACACTTAAAATGAGTTTGATAATGGAGTTCTGAGCTTGAATTGAGGAATTGAGGAGTGTAAACTATTTCTGAGAATTTGTTGAATGATCTTAGAGAGAATAAAGTGAGATCAGATGATTTATTTAGTGAGAATTTGAATCCTATCAATTTGGGTTACTTTCGAACCCAAACTAACAGGAGAAGCATTTTATTGAAATATAAACTTGAATCCTACCCAGATGAGTTAATTATAACCCTTAGAATTAGTTTAAATTAATTAGAAGCATTCTTATGTGTCTGTTGCACATAATGAAGTCAGAAGATTAGAACTCTAAAGCTTTCAGAGAAGTGAAGAGCTTCTCTACTGGTCTTGAAGGTCTTAAGAGCTTAAAGACTACTTTAACAGATGCGGAATTAATTGTAGAACTTGTACAGACCTTTAATTAAGAAAGAAAAGTCCATCTGAAGACTCTGTAGATATAAATTTCATTTCCATGCTAGTAATAGCCCGTAGGAACCCCTGATTGTATCTTTCAAATTGAAGAGGAAAACATCCTCTAATCCGTAAATTGACCCTGCAATTGTGTAGATCTATCTTAGAGCTTTCTAACAAACTTGAAATCACTCGATTTGGAGCTCTGGATAGAAAGTTATGATCATTTGACGTTGGGTCTGGAAGGGGTTATGTTAGTCCCACATCGTTGAATTCTGAGCATGTGCATGGGGATAAAATGAATTTGTTACCTCGGCTCTTCAGTTGTCAGTGCTCGGCGCACTGGTTACCGATCTGATCTGAGCATGTGCTTGTGTGTGTGTGTGCGGGCTTGTGTGCCTGCGGGTGTGCACCCTTGGGGGCGTGAGCGAGTGTTGTGCCCTGGGAGGGCGAGAGGCCTGGGAGGCCGGGTTGAGCCGAAGTGGCTCGAGACTATGAACCGGTATGAAATGAACCGAAATCGAACCTAACTGAGATTAGGCGAGGACCTAGTAGGGTCTGGTCCCACCCTAATCTCAGGGTGCTGTGTATCCTCGGAAGGACCTCGCCGCAAATAAAATAATTTTGGTAAAAAAAGTAAAAAAAACCCGGTTCAGCTGAAAGTTTAAGGGAATTGAAAGAGAAGCTGATGGTTGTTAAAGTGTTGAAACTGAAGGCTAAGGAAGAAAGGAGCACAGGCACTAAGGAAAAGAGATTAAGGAACAAAAGGAGAAGACTAAGGGAAGAAAAGACGGCAGGAGAAGATAGGAACAAAAGAAGAAAGGTAAGAAAAGAGCTCGAGAGAGAGAAGAAAATAAAAGAAGAGAAAGAAAGAGGAAGAGAGAGGCTGAAGAAGTAAAGAAAGGAAAATTTTATTTTTCTTGCATCATTTTAATTACTTTTTGTTCTTAATTGTAAAAAGGCATGTTTTAATAGAACAACTTTTAATTGCCTTAATTTCTTTTGAAATAAAATAGAAAACTAACATGTTTACTTGTTAATAAAGTAGATCATTTAAGTAAATATGTTTTTTTTCATATGGAATTTTGTATATTCTTTGTAGTTTAAATATTTTGATAAAATTCATGTTTTAAAAATCAAACTAGTTATACCTCCTAAACTTATAGAGATAAAAGAAAATTGGTGAATTTGGAAAAATTATTATGCCTCCCAGCAAACGACCTGGACTCAATTAGGAAAATTTTCTAAAATGTTAGGTTAATTCGACCCTATACTACACAACCGATACAACTTCGAGTTAACCTAAGTGACTTTTTCAACTCTTAATTAAGTAAAATTAACTTAATTACTGAGTTGAGTAACATGATCATTTTAATGGCGTCGTTGCCGGGGAGGGAATATTTTGATTCACTAAAATTTAAAAGGATTAATTGTTTAATTAGGAGGTATTTTGTAAATATATTTTTGTTTTTACTAACTTTTGTTATAATTAGTTGTATTTTGTTTTGTTTTTATTTTCTGTCTTCTTTTCAGGTTTACCTCTGCGGGTAATCTCAGGAGAAGGTAGTAATCAGTTTTGCTGTTTTTGTTTTTGTGAGTATTTCTTATACTTTTGTTTTGTTGCATTTAGAAAAATAAAAAAATACAACAATACATCTTTTCTGACTGGCAGCAGCATATCATAGGTATACACTCTTAGGAGTGCATTAACCTGCTAGTATTAGAGTGATCTGACTCATGAACTTTTAAACTATTTTTCTAGCATCAGCGGGAAAACATGAGAAAACCCATGTAGATCACTGTCCTCTGAGAATTAAAAAGACCACATATATTTGTTTGAAAAGATATAAAAAGTAGCCATTGTAGTTTAATTGATATATTTTTGAAAAAAAATGAATTAAAAAGAGGAAGTAAAATTGGTGACTTAAATCTGTTTGTAGAATGCATGCGGGTTTTTATATCACTATCGTCTGTTGTATGCTATTGTGCACACAGCACGATCACTAGAGTCACATGAGGCTATTTTTCTATCTCTCCTCTTTGCACCTCTTAGGACTTTGGCCGAAGATCAACAAGTCTGTCTCACTACTAGAGCCCCGGGGAGCTAGTAGTGAGCGGTCTCGATCCTAGACCTTAGACGTTTTAGCTTTAAGGTACGCACCTGCGTAGACACGGATTAGGATGCGTATTTTGATACTGTTACTCTATTTGTTTGCATCAAATTACTTTTCGTATCTTAGGAATTTCTTCTTTCCTTTGAAGAAGAGCAAAACCCGCATCTTTTGCGTTGTTTTGCGGGTTTTTTGTGCCGCTATTTTCTTATCGGTGGTGTGCGTGTGCACTTGCACATTATTTTTCGTTTATGGATGGGAGGCGATCCTTGCATCCACCTCTTGCACCACCGTTGGCAGGTGATCCTAGGCCGGTTGTAGATAAGCAACCAATGGTTTTCCCGTCTGATCCATCTACTTCCTTGGATCAAATGCAGAATTTAAATCCCGAGATCCCTTCTTCTTCTGGTTAGGGGGAGATGCAGCCTTTTGATGTTCATGAGGCGCTCCTGAACCAGAATCTTAGGATGCTAGAGCAAACTAGACAAATCAATTTATTAACAGCAGCCTTAAATAATTTACAGACTCTCCAAACCCATGCTTCACCTCGACCTGAGGCGGGTTTTGAAAACCCTGATTTACCGATCAATCATCCAAGGCCTCTACTTAGAGATTATTATAACCCATCTAATGCACAAGTAGAGCCTAATGTTAGGATACCTATTGGGGAGAATGATCCAGAATTAAAGCCAAATATTATAGGTTTAATCCCCCACTTTCACGGATTTGCATCCGAGGATCCATTTCAACATATAGATCTTAAAAATCTATCCCAAACTCTTGGTCCTCGAAATCAAAATAGGGAAATCCTACTGATGAAGATGTTCTCTTTTAGCCTTAATGATAAAGCAGCATATTGGTATAGAACTATATCATGACCAATCTCAACTTGGGCTGAATTGGAATCCACATTTTTGAAGAAATTCTTTCCAATTGGTCGAACTAATGCTTTAAGACGAGCTATTACTACTTTCAATCGAAATCAAGGAGAACCAATTCATGAAGCGTGGGAACGTTTTCATGAATTGCAAAGGAAATGCCCACATCATGGCATCTCTTGTTGGCAACTCATGCATATCTTTTATTATGGTTTACAAGAGGGCATTCACAATCTAGTTGATGCCTCTTGTGGAGGGAATTTTCTAAATCGCGACGCAGAATCCACTTTAGAATTATTTGAAGGGATGGCGGAAAACTCGATCAATAACGCATCAATGTCGCAATTTTTGCAGGGAGCGAATACGAATCATCAAAATCCGCATAAGGGCATTCACGAGATCAGTAATCCGTCCAGTTCAAAGGATTTAGAGATTATTGCAGAAAAACTGGACAAAGTAGATATCGTAGCAAAGCATCTCGACGAGGTTAGAAATACAATGAAAACTCTTACGCCTCTACTTACTACGAATCCCGCAGAATTTACCTATTTCGCAAATTCCCACGGGGAGGGAATTTGTGAATAATCTGGATTCTAGAGATCCATCTTCCTTGGGTTTTTTGTCTACTCCTTCACCAACCCAAGGAGGGACCTTTGTCCCACAATCTTACCCACCCTTTTCCCCAACCTTTTCTGTTGCAGAAAACACGCCATATCCTCTTGACTTGAACGCCATTCAAGGATACACACCAAGATCAAACCCATATTCAAATTCCTATAATCCTAGATGGTGTAATCACCTTAATTTTTCTTGGTCTGACCAAAATCAAAGACCAAATTATTCGAATCAGACCCATTTTAACCCACCTCCATTGCCTCCTCAGCAATCAAATTTAAGGCCTTTCCCGATGAGTATGCAGAATTACTCTAGGCCTATTAGAGATACATAGCTAGATCAGATTTTAAGAGTTGTGTTAGAGAGTCAGCGACAAAATGCTGAAGCTCTCGTTGAGATCCATAGGCAATGTAAGGTAGAATTGGCTGATTTAAGAAATCAAATCACGCTTTTGGCTGAATCTCGTCAGCAGGTACTCTTCCATCTCAACCAATTTCGAATCCTAGGAATCTGCCAAATCCTAGGCAAAACCAAGGCCAAGTCCATTTCATTAATCAGGCCTTTGATTCTAATCATAATCCGTCCTCTACATTACCTGAAAATAACCCATCAAACCCACATCAGCAACCTATTTTGTATCAAAATGACCTACCTATTATTGAGAATCAAAACTGACTATGCTGATCTTCTGAACTTGGTGGGATCATCTTTTAAATTGCCTTAATCTTGAGCATTCTACATCTCAACCTAAATCAGATCTATCCTTCATAAGATTCACTCTGATCTTTCTGAGATTTTCACGTGAATCTAATTTTTGGATCTATGAGATTTATTCTAGGCAATTTCAGGACGAGTTTTGATTGGGTGGTTTCTAATCTGTTTTCTATTATTTTTGATCTAATTCTTTCATAACTCCTCTGTTTTTACCGTATACCTACTCTTTTTAGGAGTTCTTTACTAGGGTTTACGCCTAGCTGAAGGCGTAAAACTTAGCACTTGTACATAGCTGTTTCCTGTTTTTACCTTTTTGATTTTCTTATACACTTTAAAAATTTCACTCCATATCATATTGATTACCTTCATTTAGTTCGATTGACCACTCTGACCTTTGGTCAGAAATGAAATCGTCTGCACAGAGATTTTTAATCTCCTCTATGCGACTCCTTCAATCACCCTATACTAAATGAAGTGTAGTATCTTTTCACCCTTCTTACAATGAGAACATTGTAAAATTTTAGCTTGGGGGGGTGTTGAAGTGAAATTTTCACTTTAAGTGTATGTTAAAAAATAAAAACACATAAAAAATTATATATCCACGAAATTTTTTAAAAAAATAGAAAATCTAAAAATGATAAAAATTTTATTAAAAAATAAAAAATTTCATAAAAATTTTAAAATTTTTTTTAAAAAATTTCATAAAAACTGAAAAATCTTATATACTTAAAAATAAAAATATATAAATACAAAAATTTGAAAAACAAAATTCATAAAAATAATAAAAGGGGTTTATTCATTATTAATAAAGAAGAAAAGAAGAAGAATATAAGTATATATATATTATAATTAAGGGCTTAATTTTCTTTTAGGTCAGAAATTTAAAATGTATATAGAATATGTAGAGTATTTAAGAGCATTCAATTCTTAATTACATTTTTACTTAAACATTTTGTAAAAACACACTTTTGTGTTTACAATTTTTAAAACAAGATTTTATTTGAATTAGGAATCTTTTAAATCTTTTAAAGATTTGTTTTTCTATTCTTACTTGAATTAAGAAACTAAGTGTGTTAAGATTTAAACTTAAGTTTTGGAATTGAATTATAACTTTTTAATCAATTAGACTAAGTAATCTTTTGCTTTTTGAAAATTTGATTTTATCATAACGTTAAGTAAAAGGTCAGATATTCAGAGTTAATTAAATAGAGAGTTGGTAGAATTTTAGTTTACAAAACTTACAAGCTAGAGATAAATAACTAGACTTGGTAAATTTTGTCTTGACGGATCCTATAGGAGAAAACTAAAAATTTGAAGAACTTGAGAGTAAAGGGCTTTGTTGTCCAAGATCTGGTTTGAGAGCTAAGTAACCTAAACATCTAAATTCACTCAAATAGAATTGTCTTGTTGACATCTGAGACTGCGAAAACACAGAGGTTAAGAGATCAATTCTAAATCCTCTTTGGTCCAACGATTTCCGTGGGGTGGTTCTTGAAAGGGTGAAGGATGTGCCACTCACCTAGAAAAAGGATTTGGAGGATAAAGTTAGTAAGAAAAATGAGAAGGGGGAAAAGAAAAGAAAAAGGAAAGAAAAAATAAATAAATAAAACACTGTGCAGTTAAGTGCCTTGTTAAAAATGGGTGCTTATGTAGTTTTTCCACACTAATAAATAAAGCATCTTGTTACAAATGGATGTTACCCTTCCTTCTATCAAATAAAAAGAACACCTCACTACAAATGGGTGTTCTAACCTTAGAAAAAGAGAAAAAAAAATATGGAGAAAAAATATTAGGAATAAGAGACCCAGTGGTCCATCGGGGAAATATACACAAAACGTGTTGACCTCAGGATAGAAAACTAGTGAGGAGAAAGCAACCAAACCTGAGTAAGGCCAAACCAAAGGCTTGAATTGGAATAATTGGGATTGGAAATTGATGTCATAAGATTTGGATTTTTGCAACTTTGGATGTCTTTAGGACAATTCTCTTCACTAAGCATAGATGTTTTAAAATCATAGCTACTGAACCTTGGTATTGGGCAATGAAACCTAAGAAATTGGGTTTTGAAGATTTTAAGTTGAGACCTAAAGGAGAAGAATTGACAAAATCCTAGGTCTAGAAGTTAATCTTTAGTGTTGTAAGCTAGTAAATTAGAGTTTTACTACTCTGAGTTTGATTAATAATGAGTATCTAATTAATTTGCTTAAACTTATATTGATAAAAGTCAAATATCATAAACAAAGGATGAACTTAAATATATTTGAGTTTTTAAGTTAAAATTTACTTCTCAATTCTTAAGTTTTATTTTTCTTAAAACACTTTGTATTCTAATTTGAGTTAAGAATAGTTACAAAGATTAAGAGATTTTTGAAGAATTCTAATTCAGAGTAAAATTCTTGTTTACAAATTATTTTAAGTGTGTTTTTTTGAAAATGTTATAAGTATAAGTCTAAGTAAGAAAATTTTAACATATGCTCTATACATTAATCATTTATATTAAACTTAAAAATTTCTGACCTAAGCATTCCTCTACATAGTTACTATTTATAATAATTTAAACCCAAGTGCTTTAAATCATCATAGTCTTAGTTAATTTTGCTAGGGACTAGCAAAACTTTGGCTTGGGGGTATGATGAGACACTCATCATGATCTCTAATTACCCCTAATTAACTAGTCTTCCTAGTTAATTAGCTAAGGTTATGAACATATAAGGGTTAATTATAGAATAAGGGATATTTAGTAAAGGACCTTAAAATAAGTTAAAAATGACATTTTATCATTCAATTAACATTATTAATAATTTAGATAATAATTGGACTCGAAATCCTATTAATCATTCCCTTAATTAATAACTTAAACATAATGTATACCTAAGTATATCATAACTTAAGTGAGTTTACTTAATCTAATAAATTAATATAAAAAAGGTCAAAAATGTAAATTCAAGGTGAAAACATAATATTTACCTTATTTACTAATATATATAAAAAGTTGAAAAAGATATAAGTTAAAATAAACCTTTAAAAACTGAGTTTACATTTTGGTCCTTAATATTCATTAAAATCAGGTACTTATTTCTCACACAGGTCCTTAAGTTTTATTTCATTTAAGTCCCTTTCCCTCTTCTTCTTCTTCAGCTAAATGAACGGCTGGCGGCAGAGAGTCACCCCACCGTGCGATTACTGCCCTACCGACATCATCCTTCTTTGTCCAAGCTCTTGCAGCTTGCGCTCACCACCTCCACTTCATCCACCAGTCTGGATTAACCGGAAATCCTATTTTTCAGTGGGAGATAACCTTACCGTCATCAGAGACGACGCCAGAGGTTAAGCTCCTCAAGCTCCTTCTTTGGCTTGACCCTGCCATTATCTTTGCCGCCAACTACTATAAATACCCCCTCACACCTCAGATTTTACTCAAGTTGGCTCCCTTCCCTCTTCTAACACTGCAGCCGACCCAATAGGCTATTCGTCCAAAACTCCGGCGACTTTCCATTTCATTTTCCAACTGCCTCCATTCATTCTGATCAGCCGTGGAGATCCGCCATGGTCTTCCGCATCTCTAACAGAGGCGTTGACCCAAGGAATCCTCCGCTCCACCTCAAATCTGCCCGCCGGAGATCTTTTTGCCACCCTCTGATTTCATCATCCGTCATGAGACTTCGGCGGAACCATATTGACCCCTTCGTCCAGGTAACAGTAGATTAGGAGTAGGAGTAGGAGTAGGCTAGTTTAGTTAGTTAGTTTAGGTAGTTAGGTTAGAATTAATGTCAGATTTTAATTGTCATCTTCTCCAACTCCGGTGAGCTCCTTGAGCACGCCAGAGACTTAATTTCATCTTTTGAAATCACTGTCCACCTTCCTTTAACTTCCATAATCACTTCTAGCACATTTAATCGTTTAATTGATCATCCAATCTCCTAATTCACATATCACCTCCACCGACTTCTGACATTATCCATGGTGACAGTAATTGACCTAATTCCACCTCCACTGGGTTCTTCATCATCTATTCACCACTTTAGAACCCTAATCGACACTATATTGCATATAATTACCATAAATAAATTAAACGCCCAAATCTTAATTAAGCTCCTGAGCTCGCTGTCAATGGTGTCTCAGGAGTAGTTCAAACTATTAATTAACTATATAATTATGACTACTATTACTTGTTGACTTGTTTTAACCTCTCAATCGAGTGGTTAAACAAGCCCAGAGCTTAACTCAAATAAAATTTTTAAAGAAATGATTTCTCTGTCAAATCTTAACTAAAAAGAAATAATGAGGAACTAAATATGATACTCAGGTTCCTTGTAACCTCAGGATCCTTTCTAAATCAAAAATGGTAAGCTTAATCAATCTGTGCATGCTTTTTATATTTTTTGGACTCACCGGAGCTCTGGTGAGCTCCGGAGAGCCAAAACTGTGTTTCAGCCTCTAGAATTTGTTGAGAAGCTCCAGAGTGGTATAATATGGATCACTGATTGTCTTAAGGATGTTTAATTGAGATTTTAATGTCTGGAGCCAAAGATTGAACTTCATCTTCTCCAACTCCAGCAGAGTTGGAGAAGTCTGTTAGGAAAGATCTAAGAAGCATTTAAGGAACTCAGAAGCTTCAGTGCAATGCACTGAAGCTGTTTAAACTCTTGGAATGCTGTAACAACCTTCCGTTGGCTCTGTCGAACAAACAGCTTTTCAAGTTCAGGCGGCGAGCCTGTAACCCTAGGAATAAGAGTCAGAACACCTACCTAAAGATTTGAATAAGTTTTTGATGTTGAGGAGACTCTAATTGAGGCTTTGATTTCTTGGGAGAAGGCTTTGAACAGAAAGTCAATTTTTGTGCCTCTACACTTAAAATGAGTCTGATAATGGAGTTCTGAGCTTGAATTGAGGAATTGAGGAGTGTAAACTATTTCTGAGAATTTGTTCAATGATCTTAGAGAGAATAAAGTGAGATCAGATGATTTATTTAGTGAGAATTTGAATCCTATCAATTTGGGTTACTTTCGAACCCAAACTAACAGGAGAAGCATTTTATTGAAATATAAACTTGAATCCTACCCAGATGAGTTAATTATAACCCTTAGAATTAGTTTAAATTAATTAGAAGCATTCTTAAGTGTCTGTTGCACATAATGAAGTCAGAAGATCAAAACTCTAAAGCTTTCAGAGAAGTGAAGAGCTTCTCTACTGGTCCTGAAGGTCTTAAGAGCTTAAAGGCTACTTTAACAGATGCGGAATTAATTGTAGAACTTGTACAAACCTTTAATTAAGAAAGAAAAGTCCATCTGAAGACTCTGTAGATATAAATTTCATTTCCATGCTAGTAATAGCCCGTAGGAACCCCTGATTGTATCTTTCAAATTGAAGAGGAAAACATCCTCTAATCTGTAAATTGACCCTGCAATTGTGTAGATCTATCTTAGAGCTTTCTAACAAACTTGAAATCACTCGATTTGGAGCTCTGGCTAGAAAGTTATGATCATTTGAAGTTGGGTCTGGAAGGGGTTATGTTAGTCCCACATCATCAGATTCTGAGCACGTGCATGGGGATAAAACGAATTTGTTACCTCGGCTCTTCAGTCGTCAGCGCTCGGCGCACCGGTTACCAATCTGATCTGAGCATGTGCTTGTGTGTGTGCGGGCTTATGTGCCTGCGGGTGTGTGCCCTTGGGGGTGTGAGCGAGTGTTGTGCCCCGGGAGGGCGAGAGGCCTGGGAGGCTGGGTTGAGCCGAAGTGGCTCGAGACTATGAACCGGTATGAAATGAACCGAAATCGAACCTAACTAAGATTAGGGGAGGACCGAGTAGGGTCTGGTCCCACCCTGATCTCAGGGTGCTATGTATCCTCGAAAGGACCTTGCCGCAAATAAAATAATTTTGGTAAAAAAAGTAAAAAAAACCCGGTTCAGCTGAAAGTTTAAGGGAATTGAAAGAGAAGCCGATGGTTGTTAAAGTGTTGAAACTGAAGGCTAAGGAAGAAAGGAGCACAGGCACTAAGGAAAAGAGATTAAGGAACAAAAGGAGAAGACTAAGGGAAGAAAAGAAGGCAGGAGAAGACAGGAACAAAAGAAGAAAGGTAAGACAAGAGCTTGAGAGAGAGAAGAAAATAAAAGAAAAGAAAGAAAGAGGAAGAGAGAGGCTGAAGAAGTAAAGACAGGAAAATTTTATTTTTCTTGCGTCATTTTAATTGCTTTTTGTTCTTAATTGTAAAAAGGCATGTTTTAATAGAACAACTTTTAATTGCCTTAATTTCTTTGGAAATAAAATAGAAAACTGACATGTTTACTTGTTAATAAAGTAGATCATTTAAGTAAATATGTTTTTTTCATATGGAATTTTGTATATTCTTTGTAGTTTAAATATTTTGACAAAATTCATGTTTTAAAAATCAAACTAGTTATACCTCCTAAACTTATAGAGATAAAAGAAAATTGGTGAATTTGGAAAAATTATTATACCTCCCAACGAAGGACCTGGACTCAACCAATAAAAATTTCTAAAATGTTAGGTTTATTCGACCCTATACTACATAACCAACACAACTTCGAGTTAACCTAGGTGACTTTTTCTACTCTTAATTAAGTGAAATTAACTTAATTACTGAGTTGAGTAAGCCGCATGATCAACAACCAGCCAAAATTCTTTGTAAAAAAACACTTGAAACCCATTCGGGCTTGGAGAACCTTCAACATTCAGACCAGCCATGGCATCAATCACCTCCTATTCGGTAATGGGTTCAATCAATTTTTTTGCTGCGAATATATCAGTGGCATGTGTGATGGTGCCATCCTCCATTCTCCCCTCCTCATAGCCCTGGTGGTTTCCTTAAAGTATCTAACAACCTCCCCATGAATGTCTTCAGATGAAGTTAGAGTCTGGTCATCCTTCTTCAAGGAAGAGATGAGGTTCACCCTCCTCCTAGAGCTGGTGCCATGTGGAAGAACTTCATATTCGCATCACCCTCCTTCAGCCATAGTTGCCGCGACTTCTCCCTCTAGTCCACCTCTCTCGTCAGGTCTTCAGCGTGAACCACACCTTGCCATATCCTCCTGTTGAGAGTGGAAAACTACATGAAAAGGATTGAGTTTTGAAAACCCGTTGTTGTAGTTCTATTTGCGAAGCAATCCATCAACAGATAAAATTTAACCAAAATTCGTAAAGAAATTCCTGGTTGAACACAGGGAGACGGACATTTGATTCAAAATCGCATTTGTTTAATTGTCATGAAGCAAATTAGCTAATCGAATTGATTCTAAATTAGCTATCTACTTAAAGAATAAAGAACAGAAGATAGTGAGAGAACATTATAAATAAAGAGAAAATAGAGGTAGAATAAACATGGATTTCATAATCAAATGTTGTTCATTACACTAAGCATTACAACTAGAAAGCAGGAAATCTACACTAGAAAGTAGTAAATCTACCCTAGAAAGTGGTAAAGAGAATGGAGAGAGAAGTATCCACCTCGATGATTACTTGGAGGACGAACTCGATCGAGCGACGCCTGGAAGACGGAGGATGGAGCGGGATGAAGGAGGACGAAGCGGGAGGAACCGAGGGCGAGGTAGGACATTGTCATCATCATGGGATCCGATTCCTGAATGGAGTGAGAGGACAACCGCGAGATGCTCCACGAAGGGGGAGAAGGTGGAAGAATTCTAATTTTTACTCTAGAGGAGCATCCCAAGTTTGGGACAAGCTCTTAGATCTTTGGAGGGGGTGAGAGAAGAGAAGGGATGAGAATTTCGTAAGGTAGGGGTCACCTTTTATAGTTGCAAGGATTGGTGGCAATTTGGTCATTACATATTCAAAAACATTAATATCAGGTCTTTAGTAACGGATTTATTCATCACTAAAAACCTAACGTGTGCGCGCACTGCGCGCACACACCCACGCCTCCTCGCCTTCTGCATCTGCCATGTTCTCATAAGATCAGTTGTCCGATCGCGAGATCAGATGGCTAAGAAACGATCTCACCTGCTTCTTCTTTAGTGTAACTGCGTGCCCATGCATGCGATGGAGCATGCGCGTACGCGATCGAAAGCAACTCCATTCTCCACGTCTCCGCTCCTCGCCCGCACGATCGCCATCTGATAGCTGAATTGAATCTGCCTACACCCCACGCTCAAATTTGAGGCTCACAGGGGCTCGACCTTGCACCTCTTCTTTGCGTGAAGCGCTTGCGCTCGTTGTGCTACAGTTGTCGCTTTGTTGCTCTTATGTTTTAAGCATGCACGACTATGGCCATTGGATCAAGATCCAACGGCCCAGATCATCTGCACCTTTGCCTTTAGAAGTGCAACTGTAGGTCCTTGGGCTGATTGGGCAGCTGAGATGGTGACACATGGTGCCATCTTGGCCATCCATCTTCTTTGTGTTGTCGATGGTGCCACGGATGTTGGATTGGACCAGTTTTCATGCCGTTAGGCTGGGATCGTCGATTCGAACCCATCCATGTTGTCGGATTTGTCGTCTGATGTGCAGATTGACACCATCATGGCACTTAATCTCTGAGCTTCCTCGGACTATATCTGGTGCTAGGATGTCCGATCAGGGCGATCTTGGAGTTGTTAAACTCCTATCATTGTCCTGATTAGATCCGTACGGTTGGATCCTCGATCTTAGGCCCTGATTAAAATTCTCCCTGTCCCTGGCCATAAAAGGAGACAATTACTATACAATTTGTAATTTGACCTAAATGCATGATTATGCATGTTGTGCAATATTTACAATGCATGATGCTAATATGGTACTAAGAACATGCATTAATAGATAATTTTGGCTATTTAGATGTATGCACATCACCTCCTTTGCGCCAACTCCTCTTCAGCCAAGATCCCTCTGTTCCCTTTTTCATCCAAGTCATGAAATGCTACCAAAGCTTCTATCCTCCACTGATTCTCCCCACCTCGATAGTCTGCCTATATTCTTTCAACATTAGCCACAGATCTTTCAGTTTCCTCGCCAGCTGATAGGTTGTTGACCCATCCATCTGCTTTTGCTCCCACCACAGACTCACCATCTCTTTAAATCCCTCTTCCTTAAGCCAAGACCTTTTGAATTTAAAATAAGTACCTATGATAGATTCCTCCCCGCTATCCCACAACAAGGGAGTATGATCGAAGAAGTGTCTAGGCATTCCTGTCACAATGGAGAGTTGGAATCTCACCAATAAGTCTGCATTCCCAAAGATCCTATCCAGTTTTGAAACTAGCCCATGTCCATTCCTCCATGTAAACTCAACCCCAGTCGAGGGGTGCTCATTCAAGACAAACTCAGAGACCACAAGTTGGAAACCAAGGGAAGCTCGGTCAACTCTTCCGTTCCCTCTATCATTCTCCGATACCACACAATTGAAATCTCCTCCCATGAGCCATGGTATACCCTCAGTACTGCTTGACATCTGACACAATTCAGTCCACAATTACTCCTCAAATGATATGCACATGGACCATAGATATAAGAGATGACCAAGTCCTGACCATCCCCAACTGATTGAAATTTGCAAGACACCTGGAACTGACCCTTCCAAACTTCTTTCAAAACCAACTTAGATGTCTTCCACCACACGGCCAGACCTCCAAATCTTCCCTGTGAATCCACTGCTCGAACATCGGCTTGACCACCTTGAAGGAGTGATTGCCACAAAGAAGCTCCTCCTTCTTCAATGTGAGTTTTTTGCAGCAGAGAGCAATCCACCTCCTACTCCCAAAGGTAGCAAGCTAGTGAAGCTCACCGCATCCCGTCACGCAACCCACGCACATTCCAAGTCATAATCCTCATCCCTTGGGCTCTTTAACCCCCTGCTGCTCCCCAGCCCTTCTCTCTACGCATAGAATGGATGAAATCTTCTCTTCCTTAAATTGCTAACCTCCACCACTTGTTCTTCCCCGAAGCTTATAAGGGGAGCACACAGCTTACCCTTTGAGGATGACCCCATATCGTAACTTGGGCCCTCCAAGGTCATAAAAGAGAAGGGATTTGAACTGTGTGTTGAGGTGAATCGTGTAACCTCCTACCCCTACCAGTCTGGATTCACCACTACAAGATCCCTTCTGAATTCTACCTCTTGAATCATGGCGCTCGCTGTTGGTGGTTGTTCCACCCCCTGCATCTCCTCCTCCCGCATCTCTGAGAAATGTAGCTCCTTTCTCTTCTTAGGTTTCAGCCGATTTGTCTCGAAGGGCTTGCAGCTATTGTCAGCAATGTGCCCTCCAACCTCTACCTCGTGTGCCCTTTGTTTCTCCTGTTGTAGTTCTTCATCTCGAAGGGTAGCCATCTTCAGCCAAAGGAGCCACGAGCTTCCCCCACACTTGAGTATAATTTTGTTTGGAATTGGTCCCCCCCTCAACACATACACCTCCACCTTGATTGATCTCCCATCCACTTCGTAGAGGTCCACCCTTGCATTCTCAACTAAGGCGACGAAGCCTGCCATCATCCCCGCCACCTCCCCTCTGGTTTGGTGATGCAAAGGGAGCCCCCAAATCTCCATAGTGCCCCTCCTATTCTCCACCCTCTGTGGAGGTCGATCCTGCAAGGCCCCATCGAAGGAGGACACCAGCGTCCACAAAATAGTTGTCCTCTCAAAAATTGTTGTACGAAAATGAAGACCTTCCACATCAATCATACCTAGGTTGAAAAGCACAAAATAATCGCCACCCAGATGCGCCAACTTCCAGCCCTGAGATGATAAGGATAGGGATCTTACCAAGTTTCGAATCCGCTCGAGGGAGAAAGAGCCAGTCATGATCTCTCCAATCAGGGCACCCCTTATTGCCATCTCCATCGCCTTAACCTCCTTCATATGAGGGACTTCAACATCATACACTTGCCCTATACTCACCGGCAGTGGTGGTGGCACCACCCCTTCCCTTCTTGGCACCTTTATTGTCCGCCTTCATTCTGGTCCTTCCCCATCCTCTTGCATGAATCCTTCTTATGACCCCAGCCTTTGCATTCCAAACACAACGTAGGATATTTGCAAACCACCGCCCTGTGACCCCTTCATCTGCATTGGTAGCACACTATATCTACATTTTCACCTCTCCATCTCCTCTAGAAGTCGCCGACCCCGTAGGCTGCACAAGTGTTAGCCCTACTAGCCTCCATCCTCTCTCTTTGACGCCACCTCCTAGACCTCCACACCCTCCAGCCGTTGTCTTCTTCCCTAACCCTAGCCACCATCGCAGATTTTCTCTCTTGAGGATGTGAGGTGGAGTTAGATCCTTTATATATATTTCATAACATACATCATCATGCATTTAGAATAGATTGTACAATTTGTACATTAATTTTCACATTTTAATGGCTATGGGACAGACAACATATTTCTGGGCTCCAAATTGTAGATCTAACTGTATGATGTGATCAGGGTGATTATCGGAGTCTAACACCTCCGAATTCACCTCGATCGAAGAATTGTAGCATAAGCTGAAAGCCACAGAAGATGATAGCAATGTCATAGGATGATGCAAATCTAGACCTCAAACGAAGAATCCATCCATACAGATGGATTCTGGTCAATGATCGTAGCCCAACAGTGTATAAATCAACCCGATCCAACATCCATAGCATCTCCTACAAAGAAAAGAAAATGGATGGTTTAGATGGCACCACGTGGCACCATCTAGACCACCTAGATTGCCCAAATCGCCCAAAGCAAGCTAGCCCCTTTGCTACTTTGCTCTCATTGCGTGTTGTGGGCCATTGGTTCTTAATCCAACGCCCTGGGCTAGACACGCCTCCTCATCTACACCCCATCATTCTCAACCGTTGGATTTCAATCCAACGACTGAGATTCATCTCCAGTTGTGCTTTGATGACTATACATATAATGACGATAATTCTATTAGTTAGAGTCAATTTCGAGGGCACATGTGCATTAATGTCATATTGTAGTGGGATTGGGAGCATTGCATGCATTTTGCATTACGTTAGGTTCAGATTGCTTAGAATTAATGTTTAATGGTCTACTATGCAAGTTACTATTGAAATATGTCTCAGATGAGCAATCTGACCATACGAATGGATCCGGATCAACGAATAAAGTCCAATGGACTCAAAATCACCTCAATCAGACCTTCGTAGCTCCCTCAATGAGCCAAAGAAGTTCTAGCCACTGATCTAATGATCAACGACCCAAAACCAGCCATGTAACCACTTCGAAACTGCTCAATGGAGATCCAGTGGCTCATTTTCCCTCCTTGTCACATGTTGCTCAATTACGCCCTCATGAGGCTTCGAACGCATGCCCACTACATGTGGGTTGAGGTGTAGACCATTGCACCATGCCCGTGGATTATCACATGGATGTGATGTCGGTGCTGCATCTGCAGTCGTTGGATGCGATCATGTGGTGGAAGGTGAGGTGCGATGTGGCGCAATGAGATGCTTCTGATGAGGATCGAACGGGGGCGATTGTGCGATGGAGCGTTGAATGGTGAAAGATGGAGTACAATGGAGAGAGGAGCGAGCGCCACGTGGCTGGTTTAATGATTAATAGGTAGAACTTCTTTGGCTCATTAAGGGAGCTACAGAGGTTGGATTCAGGTGATTTTGAGTCCGTTGGACTTTGTTCATTGATCTGGATCCATCCATATGGTCTGATTGCTCATTTGAGACCTGTTTCAATAGGAACTTATATAGTAGGCCATTAAACATTAATTCTAAGCAATCTTAACCTAACATAATGCAGAATGTATGCAATACTCCCAATCCTACTGTAATATGACACTAATGCACATGTGCTCTCGAAATTGACTCCAATTGATATAATTATCATCATTATATGTAGAGTCATCATGCTTCACGAGTTCTAAAGCAAAATTAAGGCATGATCTTAGCCATTGGATCAAAATCCAATGGTTGAGACCTCACACCCATGGCCACAGATAGTGGTGAAGCACTGCCCTCTCAAGCAACTGGCGTGAGATCGAGACGCAATGTGCATCTTTTCCTCAGTGCAAGTGGGACAACAATTGAATCATAAGATCGAGATCATGCGGTTATGGAAGCGCCATGTCAGCACGTCATCTCTACTCACAGACTCAACGCATGTGAGGTGGGCACTCTCAACCGAACAATTAGCATTAGACGGCTTCGGCACAACCACGTGACACAACCTATGGAGAGGCACACGACACGCACGATCCAACTCATGATCATACGCATGACTCATGTGATCTAAAGGTGGAGTGGGATGCAATTTGAGCCCACTGATCAAAATGCAACTGTCGTGGGTGGCTCCTTAGTTGCTAGTGTGGTGCACAGTGGTGCGTGCCATGCAACGGCCGAGTGCGCCTCGTGTGCGCCGATAAACGCCAGTTTATCATCATTCTTATACATTAAAACAAACCAAGCTCTTAGGATTTTGCTCCGCAAATGGGTTTTTGGGATGCATTTAGGCATTAACTAGGTTATGCATGCATTGCATTTTTTCATAACTAGGTTAGGCATGCATTGCAAATGGATTTTGCTCCTTAGGATTTTTTAACTAGCTCTTAGGATTTTGCTCCGCAAATGGGTTTTTGGGCTGCATTTAGGCATTAACTGGGTTAGGCATTAAAATAATATTTGTGAGTGTTAGGGATAAATAGATATACAGAACCCTAAAACCCTAGCACTCAAGAAGGCAATTGGTGAAGAAGAAGCTCAGGCTAGCTTGAACTCAGCTTGATCCAGCTCACCACAACTGGAATCTAGCTTACTTGGACTAGGGTTAGCTCATCATAACTCCATTCTGCTCATCTCAGCTGATTGGTAGCTCAAGAGAGCTCATCTTAGCTCACCTTAGCTCAGGTCAGCTCAGATCCAGCTCAACTTAGTTGAGTCTAGCTCATCTTAGCTCCCACAAGTCCACAGGGAGCTCTAGCTAGCTCAGCTGAGTTGACTGGAGTTCACCCTAGCTCAGGTCCAGCTACATCCAGCTCCACTCAACTCCAGCTAGCTGAAGATGAATTCATTCTAGCTCATGAAGCTCAAGTCCAGCTCCTGGGGACCCAGCTTAGCTCAAGCTAATTGAGCTAAGCTACCTTAGTTGTCTCAACCAGCTCAATTCTCCTTGGGAGCACTAGACCCAACTCACCTTAGCTCCATTCAGCAAAAGCCAGCTCACTTTAGCTTGGCTTAGCAGCTAGAAAAGAACTAGCAAGCTAAGCCAGCTAGAGTAGCCCCATGTTGACCTCTTCAGTAGCTGCCAGCTCCAATTCAGCTCCAGACTCTGCATATTCAACTCCTCTCCTCAAACCCTAAGCTCCACATGCATATTCCTCTACTCTATAGCTATCTAAGCTATCTTAGCTTAGCTTAGCTTAGCTAGAATCCACCTCCATGGCACCAAAACCTAACCCTAACTCCACCTACATAACCTACCACACCAAGTCCACGTAAGCCTACTTAAGCTAGCTCCACCTCTACTCAAGTTGGCGCCACCACTTCACAACCTTTCACCCCTCAACTAACCACCAAAAGACACCTAAGGTTGGTGCCTAAACTAACCCTAACTACCTCCCTTTTGGCACCAACCTCAACCCCCATATCCACCCTACACATAACCCCTCCAAGCCATCTCCACCATCCACCTCAACCCTCTTCTAGAAGCCTAGAAGTTGGCGCCAACCCATGGCACCTCTCCATGGATGGCGCCACTTTTAGGTGTCCCTTGGCCACCCATAACTACCCCCCTTACACCCCTTAGGAGGTGCCAACTCTCCTTAGCCCTAGGATCACTTAACCACCTCCATCTTTCCACCTTAGCCCTCCATCTCAAGAGTCACCTTAACCCCTCATCCTGCCCTATAAAAAGACCACCACCCACCACCTTACAACCCATCCTTGGCTAGCAAATTTCCTCTCATATTCTACCTAAAGCCCACGCCCAAGTGAGAAGAAGAAGAAGATTAAGGGGATATTCTGTCCCCTTGGTGCCTTCCCCTCTTCCCTTCTCTCTTGTGCCCATGCCAGCCAAAGGAGGAGCCAGGCAAGGAAGGCCTTTGGAGGAGGTCTTGAAGGTGGTCCACGCCACCTTGGAGGACAACTTGAGGGTGGTGCACGCCCACCCTTGGAGGAAAGACTTGAGTTGGAGGAGCTTTCAAGGAAGGAGAAGAAGGAGACCCCCTTTTCAAGCCAAGGAGCAACTAGGCTTGGAGCAAGAAGACTCCCTTCTTCACCAAATTTTGTAAGAGGATTTGTGTTTCTTCTATTGCTTTTATATTTTCCATTCCTAGTAGAAATATTTCTCTACTTGTCTTTGTAAAATAACATAAATTCTACTAAATTAGTTTGCCTTCTTTTTTAATTTCTATTGCAATTGTTTGTCTTTGTTCTAGCACTTGTTTCACTTCCACTTCCTAATTACTCTAGGCCTCCACTTGACTAGAGTGAGATTAGGTAGTGGACATATTTATCTCTTATGTTTTAGCTTAGTAATTTTAGGTGTTAGTACTTTTCCGTCACAATTCGCATTTTGCCCTCATTATTTCAAAACTGAAAAAAAATTATATATTTAAAATACCAAAAAGAAAGTTGAGATTTATTTTCTAAGCAAGAGAGTTGAATTGCAAATTTGCCTTCTTGGATGACCCTAGATACTCCTTTATCTAGGTTTATAAATTTAAGAGTTGATCGGTTTTGCATGTTACAACAACGTATTTTACAAATCGCGTAAAATTCGTTATCACTTTTTGGCGCCGTTGTCAGGGAGGCACGACTTTGCATTAATCATTTTTCTCTTGCTTGAAGTGGATCTCATCCCCTTCTCTTTTTTCTCTCTTGTGTGTGCAGGTATTACAGGAAGAAAGCGGGAATCTAGAAGGGAGAGCTCAAAGTTCCTTTTCTTCCCGTGAATTTCAGGTTGGTTCTTTTTTCTGGTCACATAGTCAATTAAAACTACTAAAAAAATATTAAACTTGGCTTTCAGGATCCCAAACATCTTAATTGAGTGGAGTGGCATCCATTAAAATTCATTGATTGCTTGTATGCTTCATTAAACACCACTCCAATCCAAGTGTTGGTGTTCTGATTTTCGGGTCCAAATTTCTGTACGGACTTCAAAAATCAATTCCCAACACCATAGGTCTCCTAAAATTCTAAAATTTCATACAGTGATTCCAAATTAAGTTAGTAACATCCTTCCAAATTTTAGATCAATTAGCTATGTATTTAATTTTTAAAAATTCGTGGACTGTAGAGGGGTCACACCCTCTATTCTTCCTATTTTGCTACTGTTCGTGAATTTTTAGAATTTTTGTGAAATTTAGCTTTCTAGAATCCTTGTGAAATTCTACATCTCACATAAAATCACCAAAATTTTCTGAGGCCAGTGGTGGTACTAAAAGTCCAGAATACTCACAGGTATCATTTCTAGATTTGGACACCAGCACAAACAAAAATTCACAACAAATATCAAAAAAATTCCTAAAATCTTACAAAAATATTTTCTGGAATCCTTGTTTGATTTTCTTCAAAGTAGTGGTATTGTTTAAATTTTTTGAACTGCTACTTAATACACAAAGCCTAAAAATAACTCTTTGGTAGTTAAATTTCTGTTCTAGGATCAATCGAATTAGGGTTTCTTTTTCATTTTTAGAGATAAACCACTGCAAGGAAATTGATCTCAACACATACAACTTGATTTCCTTTTGTTTGTGGAACTTCCAAAATTGTCTGAAGTCATAAGAAAGGAAACCCTAAAACTCATTAATCTAAATCAAATCCTAAAAGACAAGAATACTTCAACTGTGTGACAACTTGATTTGCATTGGAACAACTTTCCAATTCCTGCACACACACAAAAATTGAAATAACAAGGCAATAACCCAAATTAATGCCCTTCACATTCGGTGTGCACTATAGTATCCTAGACCTAACTAAAATTTGTAGCAACTTGACCCCTAAGGTTTCATCAACTTAGGCTTGTTATATAGGTCTTAAGTTTTCTCTAGTTAATACCAATTCTGTCATCTATATCTGGTGTTTAGGCTGAGGGGCTGTGTCAAACGACTAGGCACGAGTTTGTACAAGCACCTAGGGTTTTCCTTAGGAATCATTTGGGCCCAAACCTCCCCTTAAGCAACTTGGCTAGATTTGTTGACAGAATAGGTATTCACTATTGATTACTTATTTCCTACATAGACCAAGTCTTAGGTTTATTTTTAGGGAGTCACACTTAAGTTAGGTCAAGCTTTGGTTGTTTGAATTGCACACTTTCTCTTATCTTTTTCTCTTCTCCTCCCCTCCAATTCTTCCAAAATAGTGCATGCATGGGCGACGGTCCCAAAAACCACATCTTGAGGGACAATCTGATTTCGCCCCCGTAGTAGAAAATCATTGTTTTCTTCTCCCTCCTTTTCTAAGAAAATGGAAAACCTAGGAAGCCGACAAAAAAATTCTGCTTCCACTTCTAACCCGTCAGCTGACCCACAAGCTGACTTCCCCCTCCCTCACCTCCCTCATTTGGAGCAACCGAAAATTCCTATAGGGCTAGGTGGCCCTCCAATTTTAACTCAAAATCCAAACCCCTTTGGCTTTACGGTCGACCATTTGGTCCAATTACAACAAAATCAAGAAGATTTGGCTAGGACTATCACGAACCTAGCTAACCAAGGGCAAAATCCACCACCCCGCCAGCAGCCTGTCATTCCTCTTAAGGATTTCCATGATCCTTCCAATACGAGGAAAGACCCGAGGTGGTCATACCACAAGGGGATTTCAAGATAAAACCAGCCATTCTAAACCTTATCAAACATTTTCATGGTCTTCCAGGAGAGGACCCTTTTTGTCATCTCGAGGAATTAACTGTCCTCGCTCAAACCACTCGTTCCCGCAATGTGCAGGATGACATGTGGTTAATGAGACCTTTTCATCTCTCTCTTAAAGAAAAAGCGTCTCATTGGTTTAGAATGGTTGGGTGCCCTATTACCACCTTGCCCAATTAAAAAGCGCTTTTCAAAAAAAAAAATTTCCGATCTGTCGAACAAATGCATTAAGAAGATCCATAATGACCTTTCAACAAAAAGTTGGTGAACCCCTCCACAAAGCTTGGGAAAGATTTCAAGAACTTCTAAGAAGTTGTCCCCACCATGAAATTCCACAATAGAAGTTAGTGCAGATCTTCTATCATGGATTAGAAGATCAATTGAAACGATTTGTGGATGCCTCATGTGGGGAAAATTTCCTTAACAAAGATGCTGAAAGTGCCTATCTCTTCTTTGAAGAAATGAGTGAAAACTCATTTAACATGACTTCAATGGACACTTTTGGCAGAACATAAAAGCCTAGACACGGAGTCCATGAAATTGACTCCAAATCCTCCTCTGTTCCAGTCACTCAATATGATCTATATATGTTAGCTCAACGACTGGACCAGATGCAAATTCACCAAAAGAAAATGGAAGAAAAGCTCACAAATAAACAAGCTCCACACGTTTACTCTCCACACATTAACCCTCCACAACTTCTTCAAAGAGAAAATTTGCACAACATTGATGCCACATTTGCTGGTCAGCAGTTTCCAACTAATTTCCCATAGGATTTGACTGGGAATTTTAATAAAAATATTTTTGATCCCACCACGGAAAATATTTATGCTCTCCAGGAGCAATTTAGAAACCCCTCCAACACTTTCAATCAAAATTGGAGGACTAACCTGAATTACTCTTGGAAAAACCCGAACTCGATTCCTTTTCCCAAACAAAACTATTTTGGGAATTATGGGCAACCTGTGTATCAACCTAGACAATCCTAGGAAGATATTAACAATTAGGTCATGAAAACTCTGCAAGGAATATAGAATCAATTGACAGAAGTAACCCGCATGATTACCAACTTGCAACACCAAGTTAAGGTTACTCCTAATCATCGACCTATTGGGAATTTACCTTCCCAACCCATGCCCAACCCAAATAATCAAAGGAATCAATTCCAAGGTGGATATCCCAGTCAACCCATTCAACCAGCACCTCAGCATCCACCGGGTTTCAATAATAGTCAGGCTTCCCGTCCTCATCCTAGAAACAACCATACTGCAAATGCAGTTACTTTGAGGAATGGAAAAGCCACTCACAATCCCTTGCCTGTTAAAGAAACCTATTTTAATGAAACATAGATCAACTCGTCCCCATCTTCCTCTCATAATATTCAGGAACCAATTAATGCAAAATAAGGAAACCTTGCTCCATTTCCACAAGCCCTCCATTCTTCAAATAAGAAAAAGAAGAAATTCGAGCCCACTGAAAAGGAATTAATGGATTTATTTGGGCAAGTTGAAATTAATATCCCTCTCCTAGATGCCATTAAATACATCCCTACTTATGCAAAATTCCTAAACGATTTGTGTACCCCGAAAAGGTCGCCCCGAAATTTAGGAAAGGTGATCCTTCCTGAGATAGTCAACTCAATTGTGTAGAGTCGACTGCCTCTTAAGAGAAAAGATCCCAGCACCCCTTGATTCAAGTTATCATTAATGATACTTCTTTTGATCGCACTTTGTTGGATCTTGGTGCCTCAATTAATCTTATCCCCACAATTGTTTTTGAGGAATTTAAGATCGGTGAATTAAAGCCTATTGAGGTTACTCTTCAATTAGCCGACCGATCTACAATTAAACCAAGGGGAATTGTTGAGGATGTCCTTGTCCGTGTCAAAAATTGTCTATTTGCAGTAGACTTTTTAGTCCTGGACATAGAGGTACCGGAAGCACTAAAGTTTGCCCCCATCATTCTTGGAAGACCATTCTTAGCCATCGCCCGCACGAATATTGATTGTGATTCTGGAAAAATGAAGATCATGTGTGGTGGTGAATTTATAACCCTAGACATTTTCCAAGCTTCTAGGTGGTTCCAAGAACCTGATTTCTTCGATGATTCGAATTCAGAAATAGAAAATATTTTGGAGGAAACTTTGCAGATTTCCCATTTAGGTTTCTATTTTGCCATCCATACGGTTCCTGAACAATCCACTTCTTCTCACCCTTCCACCCTAACCACACATTCAGCTAACCCTCCAGCTGACCCTTTCACTCTCACCTCACCACTAACCAACAAAGCAGAAATGCTTTTGGAGCCGAGCCCACAATTGGAGTTAAAACCTTTGCCCAACTCCCTTAAATATGTCTTCCTGGATCCAAATTAGACCTTACCCCTGATTATAAATTATGGACTTACCGGGGCACAAGAGCACAAACTTCTCTAGGTTTTGAGTAAATATAGAAAAGCTATTGGCTGGACCCTTTCTAATATTAAGGGTATTCATTCGTCCTATTGTCCACATCGTATATATTTAGAGGACGATTGTCAGCCCTCCCGCCAACCACAAGGGCGCTTGAACCCTATTATGCAGGAGGTGGTAAAAAAGGAGATTATTAAGTGGCTTGATGCTAATATCATCTACCCGATTTCTGACAGCTCCTAGGTTAGTCCAACACAAGTTGTGCCCAAAAAGGCTGGACTAATAGTTGTCAGTAATGATAATGGGGAGAATATAGCCACTCGAACCGCCTCTTCTTGGCACGTGTGTATTTTAAAAATCGCGTAAAATTCGTTATCATGTGCCATGTCCCCCACACTGCATTTAGTACCTTGACATGCCAAATGATTTGGCATGCCCTCCTTAAGCCCTATAGATACCCTTGCACCCCCCTCCCTTCCTCTTCATCCCTTCCAAGATCTTTCTCACCCTCTTTAAAGCTTATGAACCCTCTTGAGCTAGTGTCCCAAGGCCCCAGATGCTCCACTAGAGAAAAATCAAAATAATTTTCCACCTTCTCACCCCTGTTCGTGGAGCACCTACGACCATCTTCTCACCTCCATTTCGAAACAGATCTCGCGATGGCAACACCCTACCTCATCCTCCCTTCATCCTCCTCCCTCTATCTCCATTCTCTCTCTTCTAAGCATCGTTTGATTGGCTCATCCTCCAAGCAGCCGTTGAGAGGGATTTCTCGCTCTCTTTCTATCTTTTACTACTTTTTAGTGTAGTTTTAGTTTTCGCAATTAGTTGTAATAAACATTAGAGCATTTATTTAGAAGAGATTCTTTCTCTCTCTCTCTTATACTTTGCAAGTAGAATAGAATTGTTAGATTTTTTTTGACCTGATTTTTTGTTATATTAAATCCTAAAAGTAATTGAAAAGACAAAACTCTTCAAAAATAAATAAAAAGCAAATGCAATTTTTCCTAATCAAATGGTGCATTCCTACATTCGACCTGGGATTCACCATCCTCATTAAAAATATTATCTGATAGTTGGATTTTTGGCAATTACAATGACGGGTTTTTCAAACTTTGACTTTTCATGCGAACTTTTTGACTCATCAATTGTGTAATTACACTAGGCCTCATTTAACGTCTTGCAGGCATAGTACACCATGAAGGGTGTCTATCATGTCTTTTTACCAAGATGGCTCCGATAGGTAGGTTAAAAGAATCACACATCAACTCGAAAGTTGAGGGACCAATCAGGTGGCTAGAGAACAGGGTCCTTAGTGACAGCATCACGTAGCTACATGAATGCCCGAAGACAATCGAGGCTCATGTCGAAGGGCACATCGATTGATAAGAGATGCATCAAAGGTCTATAAATCTTTGAGAAATCCTTAATAAATTTCCTATAGAACCCGACATGACCAAAAAAGGAGTAGATTTGCCTAACAGAGCTAGGTATAGGAAAATTAGCCATAACATCCACCTTAGCTCTGTCTACCTCAATACCTTTTTCGGAGATGATATGTCCTAGAACAATACGCTCGTGCTCCATAAAGTGACTTTTATCCCAAGAAAGCACGAGGTTCACATTAATACATCTCCAAAGGATGTGGGTCAGATTGGCCAGAAAATCATCAAAGGTCAGTCCGAAGATTGAAAATTGGTCCATAATGACCTCAAGAAAATTCACCTACCATGTCATGGAATATCGCCAACACACAACGTTGGAAGGTACTTGGTGCGTTACAAAGTCCAAATGGCATTTGTCGAAAGGTGAAGGTGCTGATGGGACAGGTGAAGGTGGTCTTCTCTTGATCATGGGGGTTGATAGCCACCTGATTATAGCCTGAGAACCCATCCAGGAAATAAAAGAACTGATTTCCTGCTAACCACTCCAGGATTTGGTCAATAAAAGGTGGCGGAAAATGGTCATTCTTAGTAGCAACATTTAGTTTCCTATAATCTACACACACTCTCCAAGACATAGGAATGCGTGTAAGAATGGATTCTCCCCTGTCATTAACATGAATGGTGAGGCCCGCCTTTTTAGGCACAACATGAATGGGGCATACCCAAGGGCTGTTACTGATCGGGTAAACGATTCCCACATCAAGCCATTTAATGATTTCCTTTTTAACGACCTTCCACATGTTAGGATTGAGATGTCGTTGCATCTCATGAGAAGGTCAAGCCTCCTCCTTTGTATATATAAGGTAAGTGAAGTAGAAGGGGCTAATGCCAGACAAATCAGAGATAGACCATCCAATGGCTGCCTTATGTTCAGTTAGGACCTTCATTAGTTTGCACTCTTGCTCCTTAGACAATTTTGAATTGATGATGATAGGGAGTGTCTCATTTGGTTTTAAGAAAGCATGTTTTAGTATGTGAAGTAGCACTTTAAGCTCGGGAGTGGATAGGAAAAGATCTTGCAAAAGTTGGGACATGAGTGTCCCAAAAGGATCATCAGGAGGAAGAATAAGGGGTGAAGAAAATTGGTCCTTAGGTTGGTCATAAGTTGGGGCATCTTGGATTGATGGATCCAAGAAAGGGGAGCCCTAAGAACTAATGTTTGGGAATAAAGTCCAGTGTAGAATATCGAATTTGCCAGATTTGGCAGGGAAGAATGGTCACTCTGATCTTTAAGGGGGTAGATTGGAGGTGAGTAGCCCGTAAATGACTCAGACCATGAGGCACAAGAAGTAGAGTGGCCTTCGTTAGCGGTCTGGTTAAGGAGGCATAAGAGAAGGGGTAGAGAAATGTCATAATGAAAATTAGCCAGGCATTGGTGATTATCCAAGGGTATGCCGTAGTAGTCGGAATAAGTTCCTACCAACTCGATACACGCATTGACAACCATGTCATCGTCAGACATGTCATCCTTAATTAGATCGTAGTCAAAATTCTTGGCAGCCTTAAAAATATTGAGTTTAAGCTTCTCAGAGCCCACAACTATCTCAGTGTAGTCTATTTCACAATCAAAATGGGTGTGGGCTATGACCAAGAATGGTTTCCCGAGGATGATCGGGTAATTAGAAAGTGACTCAAGAACTTCCATGTCTAAATAAGAAGGTCAATAGGAAAATAGAGACTGTTGACCCTAACCACCACATCTTCCACCACACCCCATGGGATTTTGATAGAGCGATCTGCTAGATGTAATGTAATAGGGGTGGGTTTCAGATTTCCCACTGCAAATTTTTTAAGCATGATAGTCTGAATGGTGTTAATGGAAGGTCCTAACTCAAGCAAAGCACGACCAAAATTGCAGCCTTTGATGCTACACGAAATGAGAGGAGTGCCTGGATCTTTCTGCTTCCATGATAGTTTTGAGAGAATACCACAACTCGCATGAGGTGAGAGAACCATCGGAGTTTTCGTTTTCTTTTGCTGTCGCCTCAATGTAGTGTAATCCTTAAATAAACATGCAACAATAAGGATATGGTCGATCGCTTCTAGCAAGGGAACCTTGATTTCAACATCCTTGAATAAATCATGCAAATTATCAAAGGTTTACATGTTCTTTTTCTTGTCTTTTGGCTCCCTCAATAGAGCCTCAGGAAATGGGAGTAACTCTGGCACCGGTTTGGGCTTGTCATCCATTCGTGGATGCAGTGCATAATTCAAATGAGAGGACAACAATGAAGATGGGCCAGCATCAGGTTGAAGCAAATCGACGGTTTGTTTATTCTTCCTCATGGTAATCTCATTGGATGTCGCATGTCCAGAGGGATCATAAGGTGGAGGTTTACAACAGGGATGTAGGGCTGTTATGTTGCTGGGGGATTCTCCTGAACTCCTAGGGGATTGCTTGAAGTTTGTAGAATCTGATGAACCTACCCCTAAGAAGGCTGTACCTGTGGTTGCGGACCTCGAGTACAAAATTTCATGGGTTTTGGACAGGTTGGGTGAGAAGAGTGCCCTGAGATCGATCCACCATACGTAGTTGCCTAATCTCGTCATTCTGATGCGCCAATTGCTACTGAAGAGAAGTCATGTTTTCTTCACGGTGCTTAGACATATCCGTCATCATGCACATAAATTTGTCAAGAGGGTTTGGTGCGTATCAGCTTGAGGTGCATAAGGGCTTAGCAGCGGATTTGCCAAAGGACCATACTAGGTAGTTGGAATAACAGGAATAGACGGTCGCATTGGTCAACCAACAGGGTTTTGGCACTGAGGATTGCTGGATCATGCGAAGTTCAGATGATTGCGCTACCCTGGGTTATATGTAGCAGAATATGGGTTGTTGTTCCCCACGGCTCCCACATCTTCAAATTTTGAAGATAGGTCTGCATAAGTTAATGATCCAAGCACATGGAGGTTATATGTAGTAGAATATGGATTGTTGTTCCCCACGGCTCCCATGTCTTCAAATTCTGAAGACGGGTCCACATAAGTTAATGCATTGAAGCACATGGAGGCTTGTTCCTCCATGAGAAAATAGTGGCTAGCAGAAGCTAGGTTCACATTGCTTACCAAGTCACTCAACTCGATACTCAAAAAACACTGTGCTGGTCGTGCAGGGTTCTTGGTAAGAAGTCTGGCTTGGGAAGGGTTAGGCTTGTGACATGAGGGAGGAGTTGAAGTCCTGGCCAAAAAATGGGTGGGATTGGCCAAAAGTTCATCTGGCTTTTCGTGAATGAGGGAGACTTTTTCCAATTTTCGTACAATTAAGTTCATATCAGTGGATGAATGGGAGGGTCCCATGTCAACCTTATGTGTTCCTCTGTAAGGTGCGCTGATCCAAATAAAGGTGACAATGGAAGCATTGTTCATGGAATTTTCATTGAAATTTTCAACTATTCAAATGGTCCTTCCTCGTCTTTATTCATAAAATTATCTTTGTAGGAAGCACTCGCAATTTGTCGCATGTTCTCATTTAGCTGATAGTAGAAAATTTGGGCTACATGCCACCATTGTAGACCGTGATGTGGGCATTTCCTAAGGAGATCATTATACCTTCCCCATTCCTCATGAAATTGTTCACTGTTTTGTTACGTAAAAGAAGTGATGGCACGGTGAAGCACATTGGTGCACCCAATTGGAAATAATTTCTTAAGAAAAGATGTATGCATCTCTTCCCAAGAAGTGATGGGTCATTCAATCGTGTGCAACCATTGCATGGCTTTGTCCCACAACGGAAATGGGAACATTTTCATGAGGACAACATCTAACCTGACATTTCCTAGTTTAATTATTTCAGCAAGTTGGGTAAGATTCTCTAAGTGAAGAAAAGGGCCTTCACTAGCATGGCCATTATAGTGGAAGTTGATCAAACCAATGACATTTGGTTTTAGCTCAAAAGCACCCCCACCATCGGGGAAACAGACTCTCCTATGGGTCTCTGTTGTAGCGGGATTGAGATAAGAGCTTAGAGACCTAGGCACCTCTAGAGGAGGACGATTTTGCATTTCCTCCAAGGTATCAATAATGGATTTCATTTGTTCATTACACACAGCCATTTGAGCTTGGAGTCGGGTTATGGGGTCGACACCACCTGGTGGACGGGGAGGAGACAATTTCTCCCCTTGGGATTTGGGGGTGGGCAAGTAGCCATGTTTATGGAGCAGGATGAAGATTCATTCATTTCTACCCTCCTAAAATTATCAGATATTTCAAGTTCAAGGTTTTGTGACCTTCTCCCAAACATGCACCATTGAAAGAAGAATTAGGGAGATGAGAAGAGAGGAGATGAGAAAAATGATGCCGAATAGGTGCACTTGATGACAAAACAAACAATCAAGGTCCTAACCTCTAATGGTGACCCTAAACCTAAAGATCCAATCGCCACCTACGGAACCTTATATGAGCACTGTGGAACCACCAAGCCAAATTGAAAAGCTGTTTACCTCAGCCTTAGACACCCGATAGCATGCAGGAACCCATATTAGCATGTAGGCACTATACGTAGGTAGTTAGACCTCCAAATGTTAATGGGGTCAAGTTACTACCAGTTTTAATTAAGAGGCTTAGGATACAAGTGCTCTGGATTGTGAAGACCGTTGTTTAAGGGATAATGCCCAAGTGCATTGATTCAAGAGTGTGTAAATCAAGCATGCAATGGGGAAATCTCCTCGAATTGAAGTTTAGATTGGTGAATGGCTTTCAGAATTTTGCTCTTTAGTAATATGCATTTTTAGATTCAAATGAGTTACCGCTTCAACCAATCTCTGGGTTTCTAGAAAATAAGTTTTGATGCCCAAGCAACCCTCCTTCAAATTGATTAGTTGATGCATGCTACAATGCAACGGGCCCCTAAATGGATACTTCTAAGTGTGTATGCACTAATCACTTTTAATATGATGTGAATGGGAGCCAAACAATGCAACTAAGTACTCTTAGCAAAATGTAGAATCCACACAAGGCTCAACCACCAAAATAAGAGAAATGAAAATATTTTGGGGTGGAAATCCGAGATCAAATTAGAGGCAAAATATGAGGTCGTGATGGGGTTGGATTTAACTTGATTCCAAGGCTCCCAAACAAAAAATAATGTGATCCCAAATATAAATGATGAGGTGCAAAGAGTAACAAGACTTGATTTTAACTCACCTCAATGAAATTATGCATCGTGAAAAATCGAAGAATCGAAATTCTTGGATTTTACATGCGCAAGCATGTGGGAAATCGAGGGTGGTGGATGTGATGAGAACAATCAATCAATGGATTTTAATCCACTCGAACTAAGAAATCCCAAGAAGAAGCTCTCTTTTTTTTAAGGTTTTTTTATTTTTGTATTTTTTTATCTTTTTAGTAAAATTTATGGTGACAAGAGAACTTAAGTTGCTAAGAGTTATTGACACCTACCTCCTCAGCAATGTGTATGAAGCACCAACCAATGCTGGCAACTTCATGCTCTCGCTCTCACCCTTGACTCATCCACGTCTCTGACCTCCTCTGCATGTCTTCTTCCATGTAGTAGGTTCACCTGCACATAAACAAATAATGAATACCCGTAAAGAGATGGGTAGGAAGAAGAATAAAGTTTAAGGAAAAGAGTAGAAATCAAACCTAAATAGCACCTCCCCGGCAACGACTCCAGAAAACTTATGTTGAATCGCAAGTGGTGTTATTTTAATTAGGTGATATTAGCATTGAAATGAGTATAGTGGAAGTGGTTAACTAGCTATCCTACATAGATTTTTCAAATATATTTAACCTAAACTAAAGTACATTTTAAGATTGTCAATTTTAGGCCCATGGTTGAACTTAGGGAGGCAAGCTTAAGGTTCTCTATTTCTATGTGAATCCTAAAGGTGCATCATTTCCATGTGAGCTTATTATGTTTTTGGATTTTTCTTTGGTTTTAGATATTTTTTGTGATAACTTTGTTCTTGAGGCACTCCATCAAAATAAGTCCTTGGCAACACACCAACTTGATTCCAAATAATCTCACTACATGCAAGATCAGGTGCTTGCAAGATATAAAGTTATCTTTTCTCTTTTACAACTTTTTTTTGTATTTTCTTAACTGTCAAATAAAAGATAATACGAGAACAAAAGAAAAATTATGGGAATTGAAATATTTAGCTTATTTATATATGTACATATGTATGTATAATATATATATATCTACGTATGTATATCACTATAATCTTCCCTGGTATGTTGACATTGTCAACTACCTGGCTTCTAGAGCAGTTCCTCCTGATTCGACTCGACAACAAAAAGATAGACTTAGACCCGAAGCCAAGAAGTTTTACTGGGAATAACCTTGGTTATCTAAACATTGCCCTAACAAGATCATTAAAAGGTGTGCACCTGATAAGTTCTGCAAGACTAGGCATGTGGTGGTCATTCCTCTAGCAAAAAGGTCGCTGCCAAGAATTTGCAGAGGGATTTTTATTGGCCTACGCTTTTCAGAGACGCATGTGAATATAGTAGGACATGTTCATGCTATCAGTCTCTCGGTAGTATTGGCCGCTGAGACATGATGCCCTTGAATCCGATTCTAGTATGCGAGGTCCTTGATATATGGGGCATTGACTTCATGGGACCTTTTCCAAATTCTCATGGCTTCGAGTATATCTTGTTGGCAATTGATTATGTTTCAAAATGGATTGAAGCATCACCTCGAGAGCTAATGACCATAGAGTTGTGACACAATTCGTCCAAGAGTTTATCTTCTCTAGATTTAGGGTACCAAAAGCCATCAATAGTGATTGAGGGTCTCATTTTAGGAATATCCACTTTCAGTCCCTATTGAAAAAGTATAGGGTGACACATAGGATTGTAACACCTTACCACCCTCAAACTAATGGACTAGTTGAATTGTTTAATCAGGAGATCAAGAAGATTTTACAAACTACCATCAGATCAGAAAGAAAAGATTGGTCTTCCTGCCTTTCTGATGCATTGTGGGCATATAGGACAGCTCACAAAACCCCATTAGGCATGTCCCCATTTAGATTGGTATACGGGAAACCCTATTAGCTTCCCATGGAACTTGAGCACAATGCCTATTGGGCCATCAGAAAGTGTAACTTAGACCTAAAGAAGGTCGATGATCATAGAAGACTTCAAATTTTCGTGCTTAATGAGTTAAGGAATGAATCATATGAAAGCTCGAGGATTTATAAGGATAAACTTAAGGCCTTCCACAACCATCACATTCGTAGGAAAACTTTTCACCCTAGTCAAAAAGTCCTTTTTTTGACTCACGACTGAAACCTTTCCCAGGGAAACCTAGATCCAAATGGACTGGACCTTACACAATCTTGAGATTATTTGACAATGGAGCTACCGAGATCATCGAGATTGATAAATCTGAATCTTTCACCATGAATGGATAGAGATTAAAACCTTTCATTGAGATGCATGATCTTAGACTTGTCGATTCTATCATTTTGCTCCAATATTTTGAACCTACTTCTGACACATTTGGGTTTGCACCTAGCTGAAGGCGTTAAACTTAGAAAACTATCACTTGTATATATCTATTTTCATCTTTCTTAATTTCCATTCCTTCCTTAGGTGTCTATCCTTGCATTGCTAGTATGCACTCATAGTCACATGTTTTGCATTTCACTACTTAGCTCAACTTTCCACTCTGATCTTGTATCAGACTTGAAATCGTTCGCATAGAGATTTTTATCTCGTCATTCCGACCTCCTTCCATCACCTACTCTAGGCTAGTAAAAGGCAGAGCATGCATTTGCATCCACCCTATTCATACAATGAGGACATTGCATTATTTAACCATGGGAGGGTGTAAATGGTCAAATCATTTTCTAAAATGCAATTATAGACACATATGCAGTATATATAGTATAGTATTATTGAAAAAGTACCAAAAAAATTAAAAAAAATTTACAAAGTCAAAAATACAAAAAATTGTGAACAAAAATTCCAAAAATATAATAAGGAACCTACACATTCTTTATTATTGAGGGATAACTCCAAAAGATAATTTCTGTGGGGAGAAAAAACTTTGAAAAGATTTATAAGTGTTTAATTATGATCTTATAGCTGGAAACAAAAATAGTATAAGTGTTTATGGACATTCAACCTGTACTAGTTAGACTTTCTAGGCCATAGTAGCTTCATTCATTCAGGCTCTGGCTTAGTACACTTAAAGCATTGACAAGATAGACCAAGATCTCTCCTAACTTAGGACATATTCTTGTACCTGAGTCACCAGTATAGGATTCGCTAGTTTGCTTTGGCTTAGGAGTCTAAGTAACTTTGGTTTTCACTACACAGTGTCAAAAAGACTTAGTGAACTTAAAATTCAACCTTAGTGTTCATTAGGGAAGGTGGAGTCCTTACCTGTGTATGTAGGTTGACTCTTTGTCCTAGTCTTTATTTTTGTGTTTAGGAAAAGTTTTTTCCACCAAAGTACTCACTCACCAAATAAGTGTGCTCTGCCAAATAAAGTTGTAGGAGATATACTGACATTTGTTTTCAAAAAGGAAGAAAAATCAAGAAAAATGAGAAAAAGTGGAAAAAATAAAAAAAGTCAAAAGGAATCGAAAAAGAAAGTCATTCTTTTGAATAAGTCAAGTATGGTCTCCAAAGTCCTGTACAGTCTTTTCACCAAATATTTTCAGGGTGCATTACACATACCCTATTTCCACCAAATATTCTTTGAGCCACAATGCCGTAAATGTTGGGTTTGAGTCATCACTCATTTTTTAGAGTCAATTCGAGGACATGAACTGAAGCTAGGACCAGCTTGGACTTAAAAAGACATGAAACCCCAGGATTGAGTTTTAGGGTTCATCTGGTTAGTCTTAACCATTCATTGAACACAGCCATAACCACTTAGATTCTAAGCTTTGTAAAACCCTCTTGAGTCCTGGAAATTATACTTAAGGCTTAAATCCAAGAAGTCCTAGTTGGTCAAGAGATGGTCTATGTCATATCAGTCTTGAGTTTTGGTAAATCTTCCTAGGCAACTGGTTCTCACAATGTCTAGATATAAACATAGTTGGCTTTTCAAAAAAATTTCAGCTTAAAGATCATCTTTAAACACTTAAAAAATTGAAAAGATTAAATAGACATCTTATCACACTTACCTAGCTGATACTTAAATACTTTGCACTTAATGAGTTGTTTGTTAAGGGACTAGTAAAGCATAAGCATGGGATATGATGAGATATGGCTCATCATAGCTAAAATGCTTAAGTTAAGCTAGAAATTAGCTTAAGCACTATCTGATTAACACAATAAATGAGTTAAGTGTGAGATTTAAGAAAAATGACCTATAACATAAAATTTGTGTTAAAAACGCATAATTAGGTCAAATTAATGAGATATTCTATTCACAAATATAAATTAACGATCTAATTGCCAATTAAACACATTTCTGAGCTCAAAAGTTCAAATCAAAGGGAAAATTAACTTCTAATATGTTTAATTAAGCTATCATAAAATTCCATTGCATTTAGACATCGATAGGACCTTGCATTTAATAGCTTACACTTAGGTCCTTCATCCATAACATTTTATTAAGCCTAAAACACGCAAGGGCATGTTTGCAAGCCTTCAAGGACCATTCTGACATGCTTCTTCTCACTAATGGGCTACCTTGCAATTTTTACATCCCTTCACTTAAAGCCCTTTGGTACAAAAGCACCAAATGACCAGCAGCTGAGCTCTTCCGCATGTACTATTCATACGAGAAGAACATAACAAGCAGCCATCATTGATATCTTTCTTTATTGATCCTGCAGTGGATCTGCTATCATTCCTTGTGTGCCTTTGCGCGATGCTTCTTCACCTCCCTCAGATCTCATCTAGCAGTGGAGATTTGTCTCTAAGTCCTCCAGTGCACATCTTTAACTCCATCCATCGTTGGTGCCCTAATGCCTAATCTCACCTCACCGGTGACTTGATACACTCAAACCTCTACTTAACCACTTGCCTTGACTCGTACGTGCAACATCAGCCCTCATCTACCTCTTTCAAGCTGATCATTCTTCCTCTCCAGTGTTTCCTTCCCATTTCACTTGGCCACACCTATGATAGAGGTGGAGCTTCATCTTCCCCCTTCATCCATGTTGCTAAGGATGACGTAAGCTTAAGGACATCCCTAGAGCTTCACTAGTAAGCTTTTCACTTACTAGAGATCTCCCTCATTTCATCCTCTTCAGTTATCGGCTGTTGATCCAGTAGAGTCCCATTCTTCCTATTAGATTTGGTTTTACTACTTTCTATGTAGATCTACTTTCTAGATTAATTAGGAGTAGAATTAGTTAGTGATCTCATGGATTGATTGTTAGATTTAGGAGTAGATTAGATTAGTGTCAATCTTGCCCTCTATAAGCAATTCAGATCAGAGAGGTATTGCTCCACCTTTATTTCAATTCACTAATCTCCCTCTTCACCTTATGATCCACATTCACTGATTTACCCATTATTTTAGTCGCCCAATCACTTGAGCTGATTTGGATCTGAAGCTCTCTAGCTTTTAGATCCAAATCACACTAGAAATCACTTAAGGGTGATCTCATCCATCTCATTAGATCACAATCATCCTCACTACGCTTTGAATTGTGCTCATTTGCTTGATTAGATTTGGTTTGAGTTTTAGGGATTGAATGAGGATTTTCTGATGTAATTATGTGTTAATCAAATTTAAGTGATCAAATTAAGCAGATTTTTGTTTGATTGGATTAATGGTGTTGGGCACGAATTATTTTTATTGGATTTGCACTGAGAATAGTGTTTTTGCCTAAATTTTCATTCAAGATTTTGAGTTTTATTCTTCAATGATAGCTAGAGCCAAGGAAAATCACCCGCAGTGATTTGAGGCTCTAGCAATGATTCGATTGCTTTTTGAGAATTACCAAATCTTCTTGAACACTAATTAATGGTGCACAGGAAGTATAGGTGATTATATCACCTTAGTGATTCAAGATCAGAAGCCTTAAAATAAGGCAACATGGGATCTAATCTTAAATGACATTCAATTTTAGATTTGATGCTTATCATAGGTTTTAGGAGCTTTCAATGAAGATTTTGAAGTGATTTATAGGTGGAATTAATGTCTAGATTAATTCATTCCTCTTGTATTATCTGTGGTGAAGAGGAAGGGATTAACTAGGATTTGATGTGATTTTCGATCGATGTTAGATCTTTTAAGGAGGTTTAACAACATCTGGAATTTGCATTTTCAATATTGAAAGCTACTCTAGTTTAGTGTTTGAAGAAGTTTTTCTTTGGATTTGCACTCTTGATTTCAAGAGAATTTTTGAACGAACTGATGTTCTAAAATTGATGGCCCTTAGATCTGGATTTTCAGATCTGAGGTGATCTTCTTAGACTTCAGATCAGGCTTCAGGGCCTAATCTTAGCAGAAGCAGCAATCAGGTATGCTGCATATGCAGAAGTAGCAGCTGCACCTATTGTCCAAAACAGTTGCGAGCTGAGCTCTTTGGATTTAAATGAATTATCTGATAGTGTAATGCTATAACCTAATGTTTCAAGCATTCATGTACCATTGTAGCTTAAAAATTTGATTTGAATGGCTTGATTCCATGCTTTAAATCACACTGTCAGCAACATTTATGTGATTAACATTTATCTGATTATCTGTCCAAAATGAGAATTGAATGAAATTCATGGTAAAAATCATGTTTAATTTTTCATTTATCTCTCATAGTGTATGCTAGATTTTTTGAATTCATATATCTTCATTCCAGCCATCAGAATTCATTTCCATGGTGTAGGCTCTTAATTTCATATCTCAATTAAGCCACATTTGTGTCAAACTTGTAAAAATATAAAAAAATCTAAAAACATTGTAAATGAATAAAATAAACCTATATTGAGTAGGATTAGGTATTTGTTTAAGTATATGTGAAGTTTGAAAATATTTCGAACCCTCGGGTTGGTAGAACATACAGCCGATAGTTCAGTTTACATTGAAATTCAATAAAAGAACTGCATTCAAAAATCTCAGAAAACAATAATTCCTCTATCATCTCACCTTTTCTCTCTCTTCTTCTATCTCTATTATATATACAAATACCATAAAAATTTGAAAATACCCAAAAGTACAAAAACATACTTTCTATATACTATTTATACTTGTAAATATAACTTAATACTAGTTTAAAAGTAAATATTGTAATATATGTAAATAATGTATATAAATAACTTATAATTGTATTATATATATTTAAATAAGTATTTAGGATGAGTTACTATATATATAACTTTATTATATAACTATATATTTACTTATAATAGATTAAATGTATGTAAATTAAGATAATTATAAATAAGTATTTAAACATGTATACTAGTATCTAGTACTCTAGCTACATACATATTTGAGTAATTATAATATAGCTATTTATACCGGTAAATTTATTTACTTTATATATTTATTGTATATAATTAGTTTATTAAGTTAATTAGGTAAATTATTAAGTTAAAATAAAGTAAATTAGTAAATTAACTTAATACTGAAGTAATCCATGTTGTATATTTGTATATATTAATTTCAAATATTTCCAACCTATTTATAATATATTTATACTATACATTAATATTTATAATTAAATTATACGTATATCTATTAATAACGTGTAATTAAATGTAGATAAATTGAAATAAACATTCTAAAATTAATCAAAAGTGTTTAATTAATAAATACCTTATTATGTAAATTAACTATTTATAAAGTCAATTGCATCATCAAATCATTAATTTGTACATTAATTAAGTATTTAAGCTGTAAATTAACATGTACATAGCTCTAATTTTAGGTAATTTATATATATAATTAAATTATTTACTTTTATAAATTAATTGTACAATTAAATAGCTTTATATAAGGGCTTTCAAATTCTATAATTTACTTAAAATTTGGACCTAAAATTGACACTCAATTTGAGGCTCAAAACCAACTTTACAGAACGTTGCGCACGCCAGGTTCAGTTGCTAAGATTAGCACCACATCGGTGCTATGCGAATAGCTACAGTCGCATATAAGTGATTGCCTCCAAAGCCTTCCCAGTTGACAGTGCATGGCACAAATTAAAAGCCTCTTCCCCTAATCCCTTCAAGAATACTTTGAGCATATTCTATGTGGGCTGGGAGTCTAGTCTAGCTGTGCAACTCGGTTGAGCTGGCATTGGCTCAAGACTATGCACTAAAAAAATCATAACTAAAAACTAGGGCTGATTCATAGTAGCGATCTGGTCTCATTTGTGAGGGTGCTGTGTATCTTGTAAACCAGACCGGTTTGCTCATTAAAAATAATTAATTTTTGATAAAGTGAGGTATAGGTTGAGATTGAGAAGAGCCAAAAAAAATTGTGAGTGCCTAGTGCCTTAGGGTGTGCGTGAGTGTTGTGTGCGTAAGTTAAGTGTTTGTGTGTACTAAGTGTGCTGTGTACAAAGTGTATATAGATGTATATGTATATGTATATATATCAGTACATAGTATAAATGTATAATATATGTAGTATATGTATAATAAATAAAATGCCTATTTGTAATGTATACGTGTGAATGTTGTATAGTATGTAAGTATATAAGAGTAATGAGTGTTTTAGCCTTTTTATGTACATAGTCTTTAGTGACAGTTTTTGAGGCTTTAGTAACGTTTAAGTATGTCAGTATATTATTGTATATTAATTTAGCTAAGTCAAAGTTTTGTATAATATTGATATGGTACATAGATGTATATAGATATGTGTAGTATATTATAAACACTATATATAGAGTATATATATATTTAAGTATTAATAGTATATATCTATAAATAGATATATTATATCTATATAAATGTATTGTAGTGTATATATGTACATATGTTGATCTATATAGTTAGTATGTATATAATTAGAGTATTTGTTTAACTTAGGTTGTATATAATCTGTTTATGGTTTAATATTAGTTCGTATGTTTATATATATGTTAGTATCGTATATTATCATATATTTCATAATTATTTTTGTACCTAGACATAGGTATTGCATTGTATATAACTAACATAGAATAGATTAGAGAGTGTTTCATGCCTGTTTGATTGTAAATATGTTTAAGGCATTGTAGTTAGCACTGATTGATTTATTTTGTACATAATTAACTCATGTCATTAATTATTTGATTCATTTGTAAATATATAATTGACATTTTTGGAATATAGAGAGTGATGTATATCAATAACTACCTCCCAGTGAATGACCTGGAATAAATCAGTAAAAGTTATGTAAATAAATAAAATGACATGACATCTGTTTACATTGTGACGCTATACTACAATCAACAATGACATCATTAAATTACTCTTTTTAGCATGTAGACGGTTTTTCATTGATCACTGATAAGAGCTCAAACTTGTGCCTCTCATTTGAGGGAGGTCCACGTTAACCACCGCATTGCAATGAGGGAAGATGGATTTGGGCCACTGGATTACAGATCCAATGACTGAGATTGTCTAAATGGAGCACCTTTAGAGATAAGAGGCGCGGGCATAGGTGACGTGGCAGCTTTATGGCCGTTGGATTGTGGATCCAATAGTCCAAATCATTCCTCATGCTTAGTCTAACACTGAGTAGGGGCTTCAGGAGACTTTGGATGGTTTGGATGGCACCACGTGGCACCATCTAGACCATCCATCTTCTTTTCTCTGTAGGTGATGCCACACATGTCCGATCGGATTGATTTTTAGGTTGATGGATTGCGACTGTTGATCCGAATCATCCATGCTGTTGGATTTGTCGTTTGGTGCACAAATTTGTATCACCCTATATGCTAGCCGTTGATCTTCTATGGCTTATAAAAGATGCTACGGAGGTTCGATCGAGCAATTTTGGAGGTGTTGGACTTTGATTGTTGCCCTGATCACATCTGTATGGTTGGATCTTCCATCTAAAGCCTAGAAATATGTCACTCTGTCCCCTGGCCAAATAATTAGGGGAACTATTGCATAATTTACAGAAATTATTCTAAATGCATGATGATGCATGTTATGCAATATTTGTAATGTTGAATGTATCACGAGCTTAGGAACATGCATAAATAGGCATTTTATCCTAAATAAGTATGTATTCATCTGAATACATTCCCCTGATAGTAAATCAAGCGGACGTGTTAGTAGAAGTCTGGTCAACTGATAAAGACTTGCTTCCCCCATCAAACCCCACCAAAGCCTCTGAAGAAGAAGATAGAAAGTGAGCCTTATTATAAATACCATCAGGCTTGGGGGCACTCCACGGAGGACTACCAGGATTTGTGCAACTAGATCAAGTACCAAATCTGGCATGGTAATTTGGCCCATTTCGTTAAACGAAATAGAGGCCAAGATAAAGGCAAGCTTCTTGGAAGGTTTTGAGGAATATCACTGAGAGAAACTCCAATAGCTCCGAGGAGTCCATGTGATATCCATTCCAGAGCTAGAGGCAATGGAGACAACGGTGCCCATGACATACCAGGGGATTTCACTAGAACTCTCACATGTGGAATATCACCACCAGGTCATGGTGGCATTAAGGATGAGATGTTCAGGAAGTCGAGTGGCCGGGGTCTTGTCTCCTTAATTGACATTGCATTGGCAGGGCTTAGATGAAGAACAGATAGATGTGATCTTCGACATCAATGCTGCCACTGGCTCAAGGACTGCCCTTGCACCTATGGGGACCACTTGAGAGGTGTACCCGACCCTACAATGGGGTGAAAGGAGTTTCGTTCACTAGGCTGCCTCGAGGCTCTTCTCCCTTTCGGAACTGGCTGATATTATGGATCCCCTATTAATAACTCTCCTCTTAGTTGGGCGGCAACAAGCCCGTCTCCTTGTAAATGAGCGTAGCGCCGTGGATGTCCTTTTCTTTAAGGCCCTCACGCAGTTGGGTCTTAGCAACGAGCATATGTCCCCACCAACCCACTCGGTAGTTGATTTTGGGAATCATAAAGTAATGTAGATTAGCTTGCTGGTGTCAATATGTGATGGGGATAGGCACCTCAACAGGACGACCACCTTCATTGTAGCTGGTTTGGTGATGGCATTGGACGACATCATAGGCCACCCCATGACCCACACTTTCCGGGTAATCCTCTTGTTTTTCCAATTCATACTCTTCCATTCCCTGTGTGGAAAAGGAATTGTCCATGGGGATTAATCTGCCGGTTGAGAGTTACTGTACTTTGAGTTTGAATGCTCAATGGAGAGAAGTCTCCCCAAACTTCATAACTGGAGAAAGAAGAGAAATTTGGTCTAGGCCCCGCAGGAGGAAGAAACCCCTATCCAGCCACTTGTATAGGAAATGAAGCTTGGTTCCTCAACCATGGCTATCCAATTGTAGCCTAATCAAATTGACAAGCTAGTCCAGATAGGAGCTGAGTTACCCACTCCCGAAGTTCATGAGCTGCTCCTCTTATTAAGGTCTAATGGGGACACTTTTACATGTTCTGATAATGACCTAACAAGAGTGGACCCATCTCTGATAGAGCATTGACTCAATATGTAGTAGAGTTCCTAAGTAGTCAAGCAAGCCAAACGGCATATGTTGCCAGAATAGTGGTAGGCGGCCGCTGTAGAAGTGGACAAGCTATTGGAGGCGGGATTCATTGAGCAATCCATCTATTGGGAATGGCTATCCAATATTGTGATGGTCAAGAAATCAAATGATAAATGAAGGATATGTGTGGACTTCACAAATGTAAATGGTGCCTGCCCAAAGGATGAGTTCCCCTTGGCAAAGATTGATGTCCTCGTAGACTCCTGCAGTGGACAATCACACATGTATTTCCTTAATGCTTATAGTGGTTATCACTAGATAAGCTTAGCTCCAACTGACATGCCCCATACTTCATTTATAACTGATAGGGGTCTATTTTAGTATAGAGTCATGCCCTTTGGCCTAAAAAACACTGGAGCTACTTATCGACATCTTGTAAATTTGGTGTTTGCTCATCAAATTGGAAAGTCATTTGAAGTGTATATTAATGATATGCTTATGAAAAGCTTGAGTTTCTCCCAACATTTGAAGAACTTAGCCCAGGTGTTCCAAGTCTTAAGGGACACTCGGCTTTGCCTGAATCTTGAGAAGTATGCATTTGGCAAGTCCTCGGGAAAATTCTTGGGCTTCATGGTCTCTAATCACGAGATAGAGGCCAACCTCGACAAAATTCAAGCGATTATGGTTCTAACACCCCGACTAATCTGAAGGGAATCCAGTTGTTAGTTGACAAGATTGTGGCCTTAGGTTGCTTCTTGTCTCAATCTTCAAACAAGTATACCTTTTTTTATGAATGTATCAAGAAGGGAAAGGCTACACACTAGCCAGTGGACCCCTCAATGCCATCAAGCCCTCGAGGAGGTTAAGAAATCCCTTTAGTAGCCCCACATTCTCATAGCTCCCAATGACGGGGAACCCTTGTTCCTTTATCTGGTAGCTCTATTATTGCTGTTAGTGCCGTCCTATTATGTAAGTGCAATAGAATACAATAGCCAGTGTATTTTGTTAGCAAAACTTACTAAGGGGTGGGAGAAAGATACATAGTGATTGAGAAGCTTAGCCTCTCCCTGATAGCTGCCACCAGAAAGCTACACCCATATTTCTGGGAGCACACAATAGCTGTACTCACGGATTACCCCTTGTGCCAAATGCTTTATAAGCCAACCGGGTCAACCTGATAGATGAAATGGGCTATGGAGTTGGCAGAATTTGATATTAAATATCAGGCACAAAAATCCATTAAAAGGCAAGTCCTGGTAGACTTTATAGCAGAATTCACGGATCTGGGGCCTCCCACCACCTTGCCGTGGAGACTGTATGTTGATGAGTCCTCAATGATGGTAGGGGCCAGCACTAGAATCACTCTGATAGCTCTCGATGGCACTATAATAAGTATGCCATCAAGCTGGCTTTTCCCACCTCAAACAATATCGCTGACTATGAGGCCTTGTTAGTTGTCCTCAGGGTAGCAAAATCCATAGGGGATTCATGTTTAGAGATCCATACGGACTCACAATTAGTAGCCAACTAGATTAATGGTGAATATCAGGCTAAAGATCCTAGTATGAGCCTCTACATAGACCAAGTAAAATAGGAGCTATTAAATTTTAAGGCCACCTTGGTTAAGCGGGTGCCTCAGTCTGACAATCCATTGGCTCATGCTCTATTCCGCCTAGCATCCGCCATTCCTGTAGGACAAGAGGATGATATACTCTTGCAGGCATTAAATAGGCCTATAGTGCTCCCTCCACAATCACTCATGATCGAACTAATTGCCTCTTAGATGACTCCAATAATAACTTTCCTAAATACAACTGAGTTACATCCCGAGGAACCTCAACCCAAAGCTTTCCAACTAAAAGCCTTACGCTACACATTGATAGGCGGACAATTGTATAAGAGGGGTTATTCAACCCCCTTATTATGATGTCTCATCTCGGAGGAAGTCTCTCAGGCACTTTAAGAATCCTACAGTGGTATTTGTGGCAATCATGAAGATACAAAGCCCTTGTGGCCCGCCTGATTCAAATAGGACATTTTTTACCCTAGATGAAGCAGCAATGCAAAGAGTTTGTATGCAAATGTGATAACTGTCAAAATTTCACCCTAATCCATCATCTCCTGCTTGGAAAGATGGTGTCCATTATGTCCCTAATTCGCTTTGCTAAATGGGAAATGGATTTCGTTGGGCCTTTCTCACCTGCACCTACTAAAAAACATTTTATCCTGGTACCAATGGACTATTTTTCAAAATGGATTGAAGTAGAGGCCATGGCTAGCCCAATAGCTGATAGGGTCATAACATTTCTATGAAAGAACATTATTGCTTGTTATGGATGCCCAAGAGCCATTGACACTGATAATGGTACCCAGCTTGCCTCCAAAAAGTTTGAAGATTTTTGTACAAGTTTGGACATCCACCTATGTTTTGCGTTTGTTGCTCACCCTCAAACAAACGGACAAGTGGAGGTAATCAATCATACGATTATCACTACACTTAAAAGATGGTTGGATTCTACGAAAGGAAGATGGGTGGATGAATTATCGGATGTATTGTGCGGATATCATACCAGTTAGAAGACCGTAACCAGCTACACGCCCTTCAGTTTAGTAAATGGTATGGAGGCCCGGTTGTCGATTGAGACGATCCTCCCCACATATTGCTCTCAATTATATGACCTGCTCACTAATGAAGACCAAGTCTGCCTAGCCCTAGACTTAGTGGACGAGGTCAGAGAAGAAGCATCGAAGGCAACAACCCTATACAAAGAAAAGAGGGCTGCTACCCATGACAGGTGATCGCACGTGTTTCGCATGTTTGAAATTAGGGTTACAAGTAACCCATCATTGTAGTTGCAAAACTCATGATCAAATAAAATTTATACCGAAACTCCAAGGGAGTCCCAGGTCGAACACTGGGAGGCGACGTTTACTTTATATGAAAACAACACTTCGATTTGTTTCTTTTTGGTGTTTTAGGGTTTTGTTATTTTTTTTGTTTTTGAAATAAAATGACAAGCAATCACAAGATAGAGATGGTATCAAATATGATATATTGCATGAATGCCTATTACAATAATCTACGATAGCATAGAAAGAGAAAGAGGTGAGAAGAAATCTCCTGAAGCGGCTGTTCAGTGAGACGATGGTGCCTGGCGGAAGCTCGAACGAAGGAGGTGAGGAGTAGGACAATGGAGGTGAGATGCAGGACATCAGGTAGAGGAAAGCTTCACCATGGCTTCGGAATGGAGGTGAGAAGGTGGAGATGATCTACTACCGGAATGGAGGTGGGAGGATGGCTCCTAGGCGACCTATGAATGGGGATGGGAAGATGGAGGAATATTTGGTGAGGCAGATGTTCGCTACACTAATAGGAGCCTTGGGAGCTTGAGAGTAAGCTCTAACAGAGCATTGGTAGGCTTGCTAGAGCTTAGGAGTAGGTAGGAGTAGAGTAGATAGAGATGGTTTGGTGAGGGGGGTGTATAGGCCTTTATATAGTGGATGGGAAGAAGAGAATCCCGTGCACAGGCATTCAGCGATAGCTACAAGCATCACTAAAGGTCGCTCAAGCTGTCACCAAAAGATCTGCACCTCTTCATTGCCTTGGTTGGCGCATGCACTGCGCAGGCCATTTAGTGACAGCAGTAAGGGTCACTAAAGGCCCGCTCTTTTGTCGTAAATCCTGCACCAACCGCTCACGCTCGCAACTATCATTGCACATGTAGGCGCTGATGAATCCTGTCCATCGGATGAAGGATTGCACAGTCGAGAGAAGATTGCACCCCTTCAAAAAAGTTTAATTGCACTCCTCGTCATCAGCCGTCGGATGCTGCGTTCAGACGTCTTAACTGTGCGTGTCAGATGGTGCGTTCTCGAGGTGCATCGGTGGCTAGGTGCAGCATCCATGCTCAACTATGTCGACGTAGCTACTTCCTTTGCCGCCCAATCTTCCATCGACGACTTAATTTTCCTCTCGCATGCACTTCAACAGATAAAATCCGCATGCGGGGCTTCGAACACATGGCCATGCGTTGTGAGCTGAGGTGCAAACCACTATGCTGAGGGTCGTTATGTGCTCCGCTTACGAAATAAGCTTCCGCACCCACGACCGTTGGATGAAGATCCAACGGTCGAGATGACTCCTCGCTTGATCTACCTGAGATGCTTCTTCAACCGTGGTGCACACATCTTAGCCATTGGATTGAGATCGAACGGCTGGGATCTGATCTTGTGACGGTCTTGGAGACACCTTAGTTCAGGTAGGGTGGCCTGGATGGTGACATGTGGCACCATTTGGGTCATCCATCTTCTTCTTCTTCTTGCGGAGGGTGCTATAGAGCTCAGATCGAGGCGATTCTCACGTTGACGGACTATGATCATTGCTCTGAATCCATCCGTACGGTCGAATTCTTCATCCGAAGCCTATAAAGATGTCGCACTGCTTCTTGGCCATGTAAAATGATGGAATTAATGTACATAATATACAACTATCCTAAATGCAATGTAATGGATGTTTGTGCAATATTTATATCATGATATGCAATGCTAGGCTTAAGAACTATCATAAATAAGCATTTTACGATGAATTTGTGCATGTTTATCAATAGGTGATTCAAGAAGAGGAAATTCTCTGAAGGGGACTTAGTTTTACGTCTCAACGGAGCATTCTAGTTGATAGAGTCAGATGACAAGTTGGATGCCAACAAGGAAGGACCTTAGAAAGTTTGCAAGGATAATGATGCTAATTATTATAAACTACAAACACTTAGTAGTAAGCTAGTCCCTCGCACATGGCATGCTAGCAACTTGGGGATGTGTTACAAATAAATAATAAAGTATAGAGAAAAAGAAGTTTCTTCCATTCATTGCTGTAAAGGGCTACATCATAACAACTATTTCTAAGGGTCGTTCCTATCAAACTACCAATAAAAAAGTGAAAATATAAAGAAAGGGGAAAAAATAATGCCCATGAATAAGTGAAGGTTCACTCCAGATCCTTGAGAATGTTGAGCTTAGGAGTTAGGGGAGTTCAGACGACCTCGTAGGCGAGGTAGAGACAACTAGAGGGTTGTTCACTCCCTCCATCAGTAGGTGAGGCTAGTCCTATCCAACTCCTCTTCAAAAGCAGGTGATGGGAACACCATCATAGGCCCTAACTAGCCACTTTTAGTCAAGTATGATTGATAAAAGCTCCTACATAATCATCTGAGGGTGATAATTCTATATTATTCTGATTTCAGAGAATAATAGGAAATCAGGGTTAATTTTGTAATTTTAACAACACATCATAAATGCAGAGTATCCACAGGGTTTGTCAGGGGTTAATTGAAGTTTAATTACGCATTAAAATCCAAAGAGTGGGTCTACACGGATAGAAATGGGGTTTCACATGTTTCGAGAATCGTAATAGCACACAAAACCCTAATTTCAAACCTACTTAAATTAAAGAGGTTTTGGTCAAGATAAAATTCATCTAAACCTCTTAAAATTCATATAAAAATATTCTAAGAGGTTTGGTATCTTTGGTGTGACCAAGTGAACCCATTTTGACCTTAAACAAAGTTTCAAATGGGATTTTACCCTAATTTTGGCTTCTGTGCAAATTTCCTAGTCAAATGTGATCAAAACTAAAATCCAACTTCACCATTATATTCCTTGGGTCCAAATTAGGTTGGTACCAAAATTTTGCCCCAATCAGAGTCCATCTTAACCTAGTTTGCATTCCAGTCCCTAAAACTTCTATTTCCTACACTCTAACCCTTAACTTTCAAAATATCTTGCAAATAGGTCCCCAACTTTGTCATCTTCTTCATGAAACACCCTTGCCACTTGAAGCTTCATGGTTTCCTAAAATAGAAGTCAATGCGACTTTGACTCAGGCAAATCCTCATCGAATTATCTCCAAATCCCACCAAAATTGGTGGGAATGGAGTTTAGACCAAGATGAATCATACAAATGCAATCCCAGACCTTGATTTGGAATAAGGAGCTCCACCGAGATTCATGAAATTGTGGCATTTCTTGATTAGAAATCTCAACTCAATCACATGAATTCCCATATTTAGAGCTCGAGTTTGAGCTCTATAAAGAGTCCTCTTGTCACGACCATCTTCCTTTGCAAGGTTTAGGCCCAAAATTTTTCTCCTCCTTCCTCAATCTTCTCTGATCAAGCTTTGACGCCACCTCCTCGACTTCTTCCTATGACTAACCTACAACCAAACTGGCTGGTTCTCCTTCATCCTCGACTTCGTCCGCTCCTCGACTGCCAACTCAGGAGCTGCCTCCCCCTCTCCTTGTCGTCATCTTGGCCATCAGAGCATTCCTCGTCTCCAGTGTCGACCAATCGAAACCGATGTGAAATCCTCATCCCCTTCATCTGTAGATAAGTTCTCTCTCTCTCTCTCTCCCTTTCTACTTCAATTCCACCTACTTAGATCTTAGGTTCAACCCCAAAACAACCCTCAACCCCATTGTCTTCCCTACGGTTGACGATGCCTCTAGCGAAGCTATGCTGCCACTACACCACACGAAACTACTCACCGTCACCTTTACTAGTTCTGTCACACTTCAGAGAGCAAAATCCCTCTGATTACTGAGGCTATCGGCCTCTCCATGCCCTTGCCGGATGACCCATCTTTCTGTCACCTCCTCCGACATTATCCGGCCGTGATTGACCTCAATCCACCAAAGGAACACCACCACCAAACTCCTCACACATCGGTGACCCTTCTGGACCATCTAATTGGGGCCAAGCACTCATATTCATGATTATAGGTGCTAACCACCATTGAAGGCAGCTCCGCCTCCAATCGTCATCCTCTGACCGTCATCCTCATTACTGCCACTCACTATCGAAGCAGTTTGACCTTGTGAAGGCATCAACTTCACCAATCGAGTGAAGGATTGACACCATCAACTAGAATCGGAGAAGCCTTCATCTATTGCACACTCAAGGGAGAAAGCTTAATAAAGTCCCACATTGTATATCAACGAGCTGCTTGCAGCATATAAAGAGAAATTGTGCCATTGCCTCATTGCCTCAGTAACATAGGGGGTGAGGTCCCCCATGCACATGCTTACCCACGAGCTCACTCCTTACCCGTGACCATTGCTTGTGGGTCTAGACCCTACCTGGATCCGATTACTCACTTATATATCTGATTACCCAGTTCTGAGAAGGAAAGAGGAGGGAATCTGAGGAGGGTGGGGGGTGGTTTTGCACTATTCATCCTTAAGATGCATGCGTCTTAGTTCTATACTTAGCATCTTGATCGCACAGTAATCATAGGTCTTAATTGACCTAAATTAGGCTAGAACTTAGCATAAGCTAGTGTAATTCATGCATGCATAAGCATTATTGGCATCCTTACTGCTTTCCTTTAGTTATGCATGAAATAATGATATAATGTACTAATTAAGTGCATTATATAAATTGAAGGAAATAGGAAGCTTAGAAGTTGGATCTGAACCTGGACCTGAAGCTGGTGCTGCATCAGAGCTGGAGCGGAAGATTAGAATAAAATGTAGTAGAGAAATAATGTAAAGGGTTGAGGTATGCTATTCTATTAAGTAGAAGCAAAGCAGTTAAATTATGAAGAACTTAGGTTCAATCCTAGCCCTAGGATAGCCCTAAAAGACCTCCCAAGCCTTAGTCACCCTTATATTAGGTCACCATAGCCTAAGATGCCTTAAAACGCCAATTCCAGCCCTTATCTGGACATCCAGGCAAGTTATTAGATGTCCAAGAGCCATAGCCACAACCCTTACACCTTAAACCCATGGTTGCAATGTTATTGGACGTCCAGACACTTGGTTAGACTTCCAATTTCTGTAGAATACCCAAGATAGAACCTTGAATCCCTCCTGACTCTGATTGGATGTCCAAACAACAAATCTAGACTTCTAATTTTTGAGTATAAGTCATCTGATACCTTTATTGGATGTCTGGAACTGCTCTCCAGTTCCTGTTTTGGAATTCAAGCTTGGATCTTGAGTTCCTAAGTCCCTAAACCCAATTCCAACCCCTTGGGAACCTAAATTAAGGTACCCTAACCCTAGTACACCACCTTTAGACCCTCCTAAGAACCTAATTAGGTTCTCATTAAGCCCAATTGACTTAGATCATAGTCAATTACCATTGCCTATTCAATTGGACTCATAAAGTCCAATTGAGTTTAGATCTCAACCAATACAAGTCCAATTAGACTCAGTGAGAGTCCAATTGACCTAAGCCCAACCTCATTGAGTTATTTCACTCTTAATTAGGTTCACACTCATTCAATTAAACTTGTGTTAAGTTTGATTTCATTTTCTCCTTAGCAAATTAGTGTTTGCAACCCTAATTTGAGACCTACCCTAACCTAAACCTATTAGGACATAACCTAGCTCACTTAGCCACCTAGGGCATGACCACACACACACACACACCCATTCACACACACCCACCCACATAGAGTTCTCTAGAACTCTCTTCAAGGTGGCGTCACTCTTGGTTGCTAAAATTAGAAACCAAGAGCCATTCGATTTTTAGATCCACAAATGGTGGATCTAAAACCCACCTTGGATGGCCACACTTGGAGCTCTCTCTAGGGAGTTCTGCACTTCCCTAGAGAGTCTCTCTTAGGTTTGTAAAAAGACCTAAGGGGTGGCCATTTGCACCCATTCAAGCTTGGCACCATTATTCCACCTTCCATAGCATAGCTCCACCTCCACACCTCCACCTCCACGGGCTCTCACCATGGCCAGTAGCAGCTCCACGCCAAAAGCTTGGATCACCTCCTCCTCACCTCTCTAAGGGTTGACCTAACCCCCATTGGCCACCCCTCCTCCTCTCAACCAACTCAAAGGCCATCGGAGCCCACCTCCATATGCCCTTATTTCTGCTAACTAAGTAGATATAGTTCTTCATAGATTTACTACTTTATTACTGCTTAGTAGTGTAGCTTCATATTCTCCCCCAATGATGCATGCATAATCCCCCCATAGATTCATGTATGCAGTCATTTTCTGCTAGCGAGTAGTTTATGTTTCAAGTTTTCTTGTACCAAGAATTCCTCTAGCTGTGCTCTGTAACTCTGATGCAATCAATGAAATCATCTTTTTATATATCTATATATCTATCAATGAAAATCACCATGTGCTTGATTGCAATATCTTTCTCGTGATAATCAGTTGCCTACACTCATTTTATATTTCTACTGCAACAGCATGTTGTGCATGAATACGTACATAATCATAAATTGTCATGAGTTTTTAAGCAAGTAGAGCGAGTGAGATCAAAATTATTTTGCATTTCCATAACACCTCCCAAAGATGAACGACCAGGACTCCAATTCTCATTATTTTAGAAATATTTTTGTTTTGATCGGATTTCGCACTATACTACGACATAACGATGATTTTCAAATTTGAAAATGTGAGATCCTAGCCGAACAAATCTCTGAGAAGGGTTCCAGCTCTGTGTTAGCACTCTGGTGCCTTGTGTTGCTTTGAGACTTAAGGCGTCTGAGGTTCGCCTCAGACATCTAAATTGGGATTGGTTGCGAACACTGTGGCATTATTTGAGGCTCTACTAATGTGGAATTGAGAGATTAGTGGTTCAATACCACTGTAGCAAAATTGATTTGATTGTGAATGCCTTGGCATGTGCCTAATTGTGGGATTTAAGTGGTAATTCAAATCACCATTTCTTATAGTCCTTTTCATTCTTTTTATCCGAATAATTCTTGAGATACAATTTGGGTTATTATTGCATACATTTTTTATTATTGATATTCATTACATATCTTTGTTATTGTGCTCATTATTTCTAATTGCGATTAGTGTGTGAATTCCATATTTGCTCTCTATAAACGACCTCGGACTCAATTCTTTATTTTCGTGCACTCTTACAAATTTAAAGGCTGTTGCATTTTTGTTGATCGTACTACAACTCACATTTCATAAAACTCAATGAATTAGCATGCAACATTTTGGCGTCGTTGCCTGGGAGCAATGTGCAATTCACCACTGATCTTATCTTTCTTGATTGAGCTATTACTAAGTTTCCCTATTTGTTTTGCTGTGATTTTGCGAGGTACTTCACAAGATCTTTCGTGCAATCAACCACTCCAGGGCCAGGTAAAATTTCACTTCTTCCCTAATCTCCTCCTAATCTTGGGAAAGAGAAAAAGGAAACAAATGAATTAGGATCCACTTACCTTATTTTTATAGTAATCATTATATAAAAGGAAAAAAGTTTCTTGATTTGTGAAATTGATTTGATATCTGATTGAAGTGAGATAATTTGATTTGAGATCTCCATCCTAATTTCTTGTACCTATTAGGGATTTATGCTTAAATTCTCAACATCTTGGACTATTCACATTCTTGTTTGAGTCCAAGGTGTCATATTTGAGATCAAATTTGACTTGAAATAGAGCTAATTAGGGTTTCCACTTTAGGGTTGTGAAGTATTAGTATACATTTTCCTGCATTAAAGGAAATTGAACTTACCACATTTGTGTGCTATCCAAGCCCTTGTTTGGAAAGATCTATTCAAGAAAACCCTAAAATCAAGGCTCTAAATTCACTTAAACTATGAAATTTTGGACCTAAAAACCTGAGAGACAATTCAGGGTGATTTTGGGTCTTGATCTAAATTTCATCCTCAATCTTTAGGCCAGGTCAAGTGAAGTTGGTCAACTTTGTGGGTCAGCCAACCTCCAAATTAGGTCACAAATTGAATCAACTTCTAAATCAAGTGAAATTCAAGGCACAAATTAGGACTAAAATTGGTAGACATAAGGTCTAAATTCACACATTTCGATCTACTTGAAACTGCAGTGACAAGGAAGGTTGGGTGGGGGAAACCTTGTAACCCTTGGGGATGCTCTACCGTGGAAGGGTCTTTGCGGGACTCTCCCTTCCTAGCTGCCCAAGTAATTCTAGGATGTGTGGATTTCTGATTCAAAGGTATCATCCACGTCAAAACAACCTTAGTCATCCAAAAATCTTTAGGTGCCTTGATTGAATCCAATAAACATCCAGTCCCTCATCTATTTTCTAGAGCACATACATAAGAAAGGTCTTAGGTTTGACCTAGAGGCCTCCTTTGGAGTTGATCTTTTTGGGGAAATTCTGATCTGATCTAGTCAATTCAATCTGGACCTGAATTTGATTCTACATCATGATCCACCACCTGATTTGAAAATGCAACTTGACAACATAGGAAGACTGTTTAGGAAACCTAAATCCTAAATGAGCATGAAAGACAAAATGATCAAGGCACTCTTAAATATCATGATGAGTATTACAAAACCTCTGATCCATTTAGCAGAGTTCTAGTTAATGTGTCAGAAATAACAACCTTCATTGTGAATCGTGCCCAGCTAATGTTGACACAAATAATAAATGGTTCAACCTAGGATATTCTCATGACAGAATACATTGAATTCGAGAGATTGCATAATGCTGAGTATCTCCAATGTCTGACAAATCCACTACATTGGGAAATGCACCAAGATATTAAGAAATGGGAGAATTTGATAAATCTATTGAAACTAACCATCAATGAAAAATATCCATATATCCACTCAGAAATTGATGAGACATCTTGGGGCAATGTTGATCAATATGTTTGCCCAGAGCCCAGGTTAGAAAATCAAGGTTGTCATGGACACCCAACCTCAATGGAATAATATTCAAATTTTGCGTAGAAGGGCATACCTAGTCTTGATGTTGGTTGGGTGGATCGAGTTGCAGGTGTTCCCAATTGTGAACCAGCCTTAGAGAGCCATGAAGCTGGTCCATTATGCCTTGATTTTCTAAACACCTGTAGTGAGCTTGAATCAGAACCTCTCGAGGAGGTAGTTCCCATACCTTAGCCTATTAAGGTAATCCTCAAGAGTGATTATGACATCCCAATTCAACCATGTCCAGATTCTAGTGACCCAATTCCTAACCTTGACCTAGAATCTAGATTTGAGCCTATTTAGGAAGATCATGAGACCCAATGTGATGAGAACCAGATTTTCGATCTGGATTATGATGTTGGGCTCGTATTTGATGGTTATACCTCTCTAGACTTAGAAGAACGAATTGATTTTTTGCAAGTCGCACCGATTTATGATGCAGAAACAGAGGAGTTGGAAGAATTGGGATTTGATTGGGTCTACCCTAGGAGCCAAGAACGTGAGCCTTTGCCTAATAAGGACACCATTTTGAGCTCAGAATTTGAGATTAGGTTAGATCGAAGTCAAGTTATTGATTCTATGCATCATGATTTATTTTGTGGTGGAAATCCCGATCTGGAATCAGGTTCAGAAATTGATTTTTGCAAATTCTTCGATGACTTGGAGTCATACTCTAATTTCGGAGATTCATTGTTTCCAGATGATTATGAGCAAGTTTACTATCTCAGCATCCATGATCCATTCTTTGATTCTGGTGCGAAGGCTGATGATTTGGACCTTGATGCAACCACACCACATACGAAGCTTTTCAAAATCCGATCCCAACCCCGACCCACCACCAGAATCAATTTCTATTCTGACTCACCTCTTTCTGATTTGGTCGCATATGATTCACCTCCATCTTTTAATTGGAATCAGACATTGATCAGACCAATAATCAAGTCTTATCCTTCTCTGATCTCACTAGTAGGGTTCTTACATTCTTCATTGATCCATTGACTTTTGAGGATCCCTACTCTAATCAGGCTGAATAGATTCAGCCAAACCTTGATTCACATTTCCATATCTTTTCGAGAAACATAGCATCTAGTGGGCTCCACATCTATTGATTCACATCCATCAACCCACCAGATTGATTAGGTTTGGTTTGCATCATCAGCCTGTTGACCTGAACAAGCACCTGGTTGGACCAACCAGGCTACTCATCAAGGTGCTTATTCTACAAAATTCCTTCGATTTGACCACCCCTTCTCTTTAACCACATTCTACTCGGCTGAAGGGATTGAATTTAGCGCTTAACAGGAGGCAACTCAGCATTTCAAAAACTCGAGACCCTTCTCATCCTTTTGAGCTACACTCTTACTGCACCTAAGAGTTCAACTTTAGAACAGTTGACTCCACCTTTGATACCTATATCAGAGCTAGAAATTATCCGCAATAGTCATTCCGGCCTGTTCATCACCCACCTGTTCTAATGTACGATCTAAACTAAACTTGAGCCCACCTAATTTACAATGAGGACATTGCAAATCTTAGGCATGGGGGGTGTTAAAGTGCAAACAAATGAAAATTCAATTCTCTGAGGGGTTCTGATAAAAGAAATGAAGGGGGGAAGTTTTATGAAATGATTGAAAATCTTTCTTGATGAGGAAAATAGGAGGAAATACAAAATATGAAAAAGGAGAGAAATCAAGAAAAAATTTGATAGTCATACCATATGATTATGGGATTTACTTAAGTTCAAGACCAAATAAAAAAAAAAGATTAATCATGAAGTGCTAGAGGTAAGGAGATTAGTAAGAGTGATGATCTTATGCCTCTTGGACCTATTTCAAGGTTTAAACACTCAAGTATTCATTAAGATCCGAATTAGTCCTCAAGAGGTAGAGGAAAGAGCGAAGCTGATGTAGTAGGTCTAAGGCTTAAGGATTATTCAGCCCCATTGCCTGCCCTTTGGTTTGCGAGACTTGGTAACCTAAGTGCCCAAAAATCACACATTAAGTCTGGTTTAGTGCGCTTAATAAAGAAAATCATGCCATAAGTGTTCTATTATGAAAAGTCATCTCAAAGATCTAGCTTAGGAGCGACTCGACAACACAAGTTGATTGGACGAGTTCCTATTGTAGAGAGATGGGAAATTCCCCTCGAAGATGTGTAATAACATATTGTCTCCTCGGTGCTTGTCTCCTAAGATATCTAAATATCCTACTAGGGGCATGTAAGCACCTTGTGATGGTTCAGGTGCCATGGATGGGATTATCCCAAAATGTCGATTGCTAGGGCCTAAATTTACCTACAGAACGCCATGGGTGGCACCATATTGAAGTGTCAATAGCCAGGGTTTTGGAGGTTGCTATGGGCGGTGCTACCTCGAAGCATCGATTGCTAGGGACCCTTCGAGTAATGATGGTGGGGACAAGGAATTTGATACAGATCGTGTTTAGGGCCAATTCAAGGCTGGGTTTAGGGACTTATAAAAAGAAAAGAGGGAAAACTCTCAAAATGAAAAAAATCCTTCTCTATCTCTCTCTTATCAAAATGCACTAGTAAACTAAACCTGGACATGATACGTTTACACACGAGTGCTTTAACCGCTGGGGTGAACAAACCTCTTGGCAGTTTTTGCGGGCCTTAGAAACCTTCATGACTGACCCAGGCTGAAGTTGGTTAAGTCTAGATCTTGCCTGTTACTTGAGTACCTCTAGGCTTATTGTTGGTATTTTGATTTGATTTCTAGAGATGAGTCTTAGTAGGGCATCTTAACGGTTACATCCGACTTACAGACCTAGTTTGATCCATCGGATTTTACTAGGGAGTAGCAAAACCTAGGCATGGGGGTATGATGGGAACACCATCATAGGCCCTAACTAGCCACTTTTAGACAGGTATGATTGATAAAATCTCCTACATAATCATCTGAGGGTCGTAATTCCATATTATTTTGATTTAAGAGAAGAGTGGGAAATCAAGGTTAATTCTGTAATTTTAATAGCACATCATAAATGCAGAGTAACTACAGGGTTTGTCAGGGGTTACTTGAAGGTTAATTGAGCATTAAAGTCCAAAGAGTGGGTCCACACAGACAGAAATGGGGTTTCATGCATTTCGAGAACCGCAACAACACTCAAAACCCTAATTTCAGACCTGCTTAAATTAAAGAGGTTCTAGTCAGGATAATATTCATGTAAACCTCCTAAAATTCATATAAAAATATTTCAAGAGGTTTGGTACCTCTGGTTTGACCATCTGAACCTATTTTGACCTTGAATAGAGTTTCAGATGGGATTTTACCCTAATTTGGGCTTAAATTAAAGAGGTTCTGGTCAGGATAATATTCATGTAAACCTCCTAAAATTCATATAAAAATATTTCAAGAGGTTTGGTACCTCTGGTTTGACCATCTGAACCTATTTTGACCTTGAATAGAGTTTCAGATGGGATTTTACCCTAATTTGGGCTTCTATAGAAATTGCACAACCAAACGTGTTCAAAAATAAAAGCCAACTTCACCATTATATTTCTTGGGTCCAAATTAGGTTGATACCAAAATTTGGGTCCAATCAGAGTTCATCTTGACCTAGTTTGCATTTCAGTCCCTAAAACCTCTATTTCGTACACTCAGACCCCTAACATTCGAAATCTCTTGCAAATTGGTCTCCAACTTTGTCATGGTTTTCACAAAATGCTCCCTGTTGCCTGAAGCTTCAAGGTTTCCTAAAATATAAGTCAACGCGACTTTGACTCAGGCAAATCCTCATCAAATCATCTCCAAATCCCATAAAACTTGGTAGGACTATAGTTCAAACCATGACAATTCATACAAACGCAATCCAAGACCCTAATTTGGAGTAAGGAGCTCCAACGAGATTCATGAAATTGTGGGGTTTCTTGATTAGAAATCTCAACTCAATCATATGAATTCCCTGATTTAGAGCGTGAGTTTGAGCTCTATAAAGAGCCCTCTTGTCACGACTGTCTTCCTTAGCAAGGTTTAGGTCCAAAATTCTTCTCCTCCTTCCCTGGTCTTCTTTGATCGAGCTCCGGCGACACCACCTCGATCTTCTTATGGCCAATCAATAGCCAAATTGGTTGGTTCTCCTTCATCCCTGACTTCGTCCGCTCCTCAACAGCCAACTCAGGAGTAGCCTCCCCTTCTCGTCGTTGCCGTCCTGACCACCGGAGTATTCCTCGTCTTCGACGTCAACCAATCAAAGCAGGCACCGAATCCTCATACTCTTCATCCGTAGATAGGATCTCTCTTTCTCTCCCTTTCTACTTCAATTCCACCTACTTAGATCTTAGGTTCAACCCCAAAACCACCCTCAACCCCATCGTCTTCCCCACGGTTGACGATGCCTCCGGCGAAGCCATGCTGCCACTACACCGCGTGAAATCACTTGTCATCACCTTCACTAGCTCCGCCACAGTTTAGAGTGAAAAAGCCCTCTGATTGCTGAGGCTATCGGCCTTTCACACCATTGCTAGACAACCCATCCTTCCGCCACCTCCTCCGACATCGTTCGGCCATGATCGACCTCAATCCACCAGAGGAACACCACCACCAAACTCGTCACACATTGGCGACCCCTCTGGACCATCTAATTGGGGCCAAGCATTGGTATTCATGATTACAGGTACTTACCACTGTTGATGACTGCTCCTCCTCCATCTGCCATCCTCCAGCCGTCGTCCTCATTGTTGCCACCCGCTATCAAAGCGGTTTGACCTCGCGAAGGCATCAGCTTCACCAATTGAGTGAAGGATCAACACCATCAACTAGAATCGAAGAAGCCTTCATCTACTATGCACGCAAAGGTGAAAGCTCAACAAAGTCCCACATCGTATACCGATAAGCTGCCTGCAGCATATAAAGAGAATTTATGTTGTTGCCTTGTTTCCTCAATAACATGAGGGGCGAGGTCCCCCACCCACGGGCTCTCATTCCTCACCCGCGACAACTGTCCGCGGGTGTGGGCCCTACCTGAATCCAATTACTTGCTTATATGTCCGATTACCCAATTCTGAGAAGGGAAGAGGTGGGAATCTAAGGAGGGTGGGGGGCGAATTTGCATTGTCCATCCTCAAGACGTTTGCCTCTTAGTTCTATATTTAGCATCTCTGAGAAGGGTTCTAGCTCTGTGTCATCACTCTGGTGCCTTATGTTGCTTTGAGACTTAAGGCATCTGAGGTTTGCCTCTGACGTCTCAATTGGGATTAGTTGTGAACATTGTGGCATTATTTGAGGTTGGTACTAACTTGGAAGAGATTAGTGGTTCAAGGCCATTGTAGCAAAATTGATTTGCTTATGAATGCCTTGGGATGTCCTTAATTGTGGGATTTAAGTGGTGATTCAAATCACCATTTTTTATAGTCCTTTCTATTCTTTTTATCCCAATAATTCTTGAGATAAAATTTGGGTTATTATTGCATACATTTTTTATTATTGATATTCATTGCATATCTTTGTTATTGTGCTCATTATTTCTTATTGCAATTAGTGAGTGAATTCCACATTTGCTCTTGCAAATGACCTTGAACTCAATTCTTTGTTTTCGAGCACTTTATAAATTTAAATGTTGTAAAGTGATTTTGTTGACTATACTACGATGCAAGATTTTCTCCCTTATAAATTTGACTCAAACGCTAACAATAGTAGGACTATTAGCCTAGTCCCTAGGCAGAGATGTGGGAGTATTATCCTCTATAAAGCCCTCCTCCTTCTGGTGGATGTACTCGCATCTAATTGGTCAATGGACCAACCACAAATCTCCTATGCCGAGGTACGTCCACCCTCTAAGAAGACTACATAGCTACCAAGGTACACTTCCCAGCCTCATTAGTGACAAGGTCCCAGCTACTCTTCATAAAAGGATCTAGCACCAAGAATTCCATGACAGCTTCTAGGTCCTTCTCTATCACGGAGCACTCCTTTCAGCAAGCTGGCGGGTTGTGACAAGCTCCCGCCTCAGCTCCTGCGCCTCCTCCTCCACTTCTCCTACACCTCCTTAGCCTTGGCGAGGTCGTCCATCATGCTGCTCAAGTGGAGTCACTCCTCCTCAAGCGATCTTTCAAACTCCTCCGCAACAGAAGAGTGGCATGTCTTGAACACCTAGACCTCTTCCTTCAGCCAGGATAAGCTAGTGATAGCCCCATCTAGCTTGTCTTCATGCTCTCCCACTCTCTTAAGATCCCTCTCATGGATCTTTCCAAGAGAATCATGGAGCTTGGTGGTTTTCTTCCTAACTATTCTTAAACCCAGTAGGGTAGCATTTACCTCCTTGTAGGCAAGGCTGAAGTAAGCAGGGAGGTCCCTGAAGGAGTTCAACCTCTTTATCTCCCCCTCAACCTCCTTCTCCGCCTTCAGGTGGGCAGCGTTGGCCTCCTCTAGCTGGCAGATAAAATTCTTCTGCTTTGCCCTAATAGTCACCACCCACTTCACTACCATATCCGTCGCTTCACTAGGGGTGGTGAAGCTGGACCCAGAGAGAGATTCATTCGTAATAGAATTAGGGATAAACTTAAGCCCCAAGGTGTCCACCAACGTAGTAACAAGACAAGTGTTGTTGTAACATACTTGATAAGGCACCATGAAGGGTGAAAATTAAGGAGAAACTTATAACACAAAGACAGTAGAAGTAAATGTGCTTCAGATTCACCCTCAAGCTTGGAGGGTTAGTCAAGGTGATAGCATCTTGTAGGTCCGTAGCACCTGCCTCTCAAGGTCAACCAAGGTGGGGTCAACGCTTGTAAAGCCTCTTGCCCCTCGAGCTTGAGATGCCGATGCACTCCCAGGGGTCGTCGATGGTTTTCCAGACAAGGTGGCCTGTAGGGTGGCAGTAAGCTCCCAACTAGGCGGTGCCACTTGAAGTATCTCTTGAGCAGAGCTTGCAGTCCTCTGCCCAGAAGGTGTGGAACCACTCATACCCTAAGAACTAGCTGAAGCACTAGTTCCAGGGACCCCACGCACAGCGTTTTAAATACATTGCTAATCGCTAAACCCTTCCCCATGGCCGTTTGCTTAGCCATAGGTGAATGCGCTGGGAGTGCTAGCTCGGATAGGTAGGAAGCCTGCTTGGCTTCTTTCGTCCCATTCAGTGGAGACTTCCGCACCCTCAGCCTCGGCCGATGCTTGTTGGTGGGGAGACACGGAGTGGACGCTTTCTTCACCACCCATTCCCTCAAATATGGAAGAGATATGCACAGCCTTTGCTTGTCTCTTCTTTCGTTTGAGAGGCACCTCTTAAGGGTTGCAAGAAGACACTTCTCTTCTTCTCTTCTTACTCTCCTGGCAGTGAAGGGGTTGATGAGGTGTGGCTTATCATAGCTAAAATGCCTAAGTTAAATAGAAACTAGGTTAAACACTACATAATTAACACAAGAAATGAGTTATGTGTGAGAAATAATAGAAATGGCCTAAAATAGTAAATCAATGTTAAAAATGCAAAATTAAGTCACAAATTGAGAGATTCTATTCAAAGTTTAATATGGTGATCCAAATTGGAAATTGAACACATATTTGGTTTTAAAAGATCAAATTAAAAGTAAAATCATATTCTTAAATGTTCAATTGTGCTTCAATGAAAACTTGGTTTCATTTGAACATCAATAGGACCTCGCAAGCATCAGATTACGTTTAGGTCCTTAGGTCAGGGACTTGATTGAGAATCACTAGGGACCTATTTGCAACACTCGAGGTCCAATATGCATCAGTTCCTCGCCACTTATGGGTTTCTTCTTAAAATTCCTAACAATTTATCCATTACACCTGATAAGCTGCAGACTTCTTTGGGTGCACTATAGCCGCGAAGAACTTGCGCTACAGCCACCGTCGATTCTCTACTCCCCAGATCCAACTACCGATCCTGATTGAAGCTTCGCACACCTATGTACATAGCCTTACCATGCCCCTCAGATCCCATCCTATGATGGGCTTTTGACAAAGAAGCTTCCCATGCATCTCTTCCCTTCAACCCACCGTTAAACCTAATTTAGCCTAATCTTACACGCTAGTGCTCAGATCCAGTGGCAAGCCTACTTAAGCACCTCCTTGGACCCTTGCGCGCACTACTAGCTCCCTCCCCCTGAGTGGTTCCTTTCCATCTATTCCCTTAACTTTCCACCTCTTTTCATCGCTTGCAGTGACAGAGCAAGTTGCTTTCCCACCATCGATCACCTTTAGCCGCTAGCTTCAGGCTCTTGGATACCTCCCTCGTCAACTAAAGGGTCTTCCCCATTTCGTGATCATCGGCCGCCAGCTGGTGACCTTGGACATCACCTTCTTCCCTTAGCTAGATTTACTACTTTGATAGCTAGTTTGATTGCTTTCTAGATTTGTTTTAGTGTGAGTTAGCATAATTTAGATCAATAGATGTAGTTTAGATGTCAAATTTTGTGATGGATTAGTTTAGATTAGAGTAGATTTAGTTTAGATCTGATCTGCCCTCTCTGATCAATTCAGATCAGAGAGGTGTTTTTCACACTTTTATTTTGATTCATTGTTCTTCCTCATCACCCCCTTATCCACGTTCTACTTATTTTCCTCGCAATTTGATTCTCATTTAACCTCATTCATCCGAGCATATCTAGATATGAAATTCTCAGATTTCATGATCTAGATAGTGTTCACAATACCTAGGGGTCCTCTCACTCACTCCATCTATTAACAACGACCCTCTATCTTGTTTTAATTAACTTGATTCACTTGATTCTTTCAGATTTGTGTTTCATGCCTAATCTTGCGATTTGGAGTCAATTCAAATTTATTTGAGTTTAATCGAGCGATTTGAGGTTTTAATTGCTAAATTGTGTGTAATGCAATGAATCTAAAGTGTTGGATTTAGTTTTCAATTTGTAGATGAGCTTACGCCCAATTGTAGCTTTGTTGTGGGTAATTCAAGGCAAGGAAAATCAGTGAGTCTGATTTGAGGTGTGAATAATGATTCAATGGGTTTAAATGAATCACCTACTGTCCCTATTCACCTGTCAATGGTGAAGAGGAACTCTAGTGATCACATCACCTTAGCAACTCAAGACCAAAACCTCTACAATAGGGCAACATGGTTTTAAGTTTGAATGACATGGAGTTTCAGATTTGATTAGAGGTCTAATTTGATTTTTGAATGAGTTTCTTTGTGTTGATTTTGCAATAATTGAGATGAACTTTTGATGGTTTAATTTTCATCTAGAATCATTTAGTATTAAAAATTCATTTCCTAGATTTCAGAGTTTTAAATGGTTTGTGAGAAAGGGATTTAATTAGATCTAAACATATAGAGCAATAAATCAAAAGGACTAATCTGAGTGTAACAGTCCAACATTGAGGTGAATTTGAGCATTAAATCAAATCTATGTGGTCTGATCAGAGCTGCAGCAGCAGCTTCCAGCTGTTGAATTTTGGTTGAGCAACAGCTGATATAGCAGCAGCAGCTGCTGGGTGTTTGCAACTGTTGTGCACTTTAGGACATCTGTAGCAGCTGTTGAAGTAGCAGCAGTAGTTGCACCATTGTTTAAGATGTCTGATATGTTGTTAGTAGAAGCTAAACTAAAATTTCAATTTCTGCTACTGGCTTTGTTGGATAGAGGATGATTTGAGATGGAATTTGGGTCTATTAAATGGATTAAGGAGTTGACTTGTGATGTATAGTTCTAGAAATTTACAAAACAAGCATTCATGTATAAAGTTAGATTCTAATTTGATGTTTATGCTTATATCTTGTTGCATTGGATCTTTGTCAGCTAGTTCTTATTGAGCCTAACAGTCTCAATTGTGATTTTAATGAAATACACTGTGAAAATCATGTTTAACTACTCAATCATCTTCTATGTTTTTTGTTAAGTGTTTGTGAATGCTTTAACTAAATATCATACCCTTAGAATAGAGCTTGAGGCCTTGGGTTCCTAAATTCATCATTCACTTTAGCCCTCTTATGTGTTAACTTGCACATAAATAAAAATACTTAAAAAATTTATAAATAAATAAAATAAACCTTAGCTTGGTAGAACATATCAATTGATTGTTCAGTATACCTTGGAATTTAATAAAAGACCAAAGTTCAAAAATCATAAAAAGAACTTCTTCTCTCTCTTCCCACCCTTTCTCTCTCATCCCATACCTCTCTTATTTATATAAAAGCTACAAAAATCAGAAAAAGCCTAAAAATACTTAAAAATACCTTGTATACTATGTATATATTTGTATATATAAGTTAAAACTAAGCTAAGTATATATATATTGTATAATATGATAATAAAGCCTATAATTAACTTATATATGTATTCTATATATTAAATAAAATAGTTAGAATGAATTATTATATAGATAACTTTATTGTATTATTATATATTAATTCATATAAACTAAATGTATATTAATCTAAGTAATTAGACAAACCTATCTCTATGTACATAATTATATCTAAAACAATACATACATATTTAGCTAAGTAATATGTAATGTATAGTACCTGTAGATTAATTTAATTATGTATTTACAGTAGATAATTAAGTTATTAGGTTAATTAGGTAATTTATTAACTTAAAATAAAATAAATTAGTGATTTAAGTGAATACTAAAGTAACTTATAATGTACACTTGTATAATATTATATTAAGTATTTTCAACCTATTTGTACTGTATTTATAATGTATTCTAGTATTTATAAATTAATTATGTTTATAACTAACTTAAACGAGTATTTAAAAGTAAGTAAATCGAAATAAAATCTCTAAAATATATTAAAACTATGTAATAAGTAATTTAATATGCAATTGAACTCTGTATAAGGTCAATTGTATGAGTAATTAAGCAATTTGTACTTTGATTAACTGATTAACCTTTAATTTAACATGTACAAATCACTAACTTTAACTAATTTTTATATATAACTAATTAAGTTATTTTACTAAATTAACTATATAATTATGTAGCCATATATAAGGACTTTCCAAATGTATAACTTAATTGGAAGTTGGATCCCATTTGAGCGCTCAATTCTAGGCTCAAAGTTGGGATTTTAGAATGTGCACAACGCGGTGTTGCACTAATTGGACGCTCATGAAAAGTAACACATCATGAGTGTCAAAAGAGTAGGTGCTGCATTTTTTGCCCCACGATCGTTAGCGTAGGGCGCAAACTCAAATGAGAATATGTATTGGTTATTCTTGAGGAGCATGCCACGTGCACCTGTAAGCGTGCATGGGTGCGTGCGTGTGCGTGTGTGTGCACAGGTGTGTGGGCATGTGAGCGCATGTGGGCTTGTTGGGCCTGAGAATGAACAAAAATTCACCTAATCTAAACCAAGGTTGGCTCACTAGTAGGAGTCTGGTCCCACCTATATGTATGCTGCATATCCTCCGAACGTGGTTTGGTCCACCCATTAAACCAAAATTTTTGGCCCATGAACAGTATGTGCGTTGAGAGAGGGGCAAAATTTTCTAAGTGTTGTGAAAGAAAGAAGAGAAGAAAGGAGAGAGTAGAAAAAGATACTAAGTGTTAGCTATGTGTGTGCTTGTGTGTCTATGTGTATACGTATAGTTATATATATTTATATATATTAAATAATATTGTATGTATATAAATAATGTATATGTAGATAGTATAGTATACATATATATATACATATGTATGAATCACAGAACTTGTTTTAGCCTTAAAAATATATAAATAAACTAGGGCTTTAGAGACATACATATATGTCATTATATATGTATATACGTTAGTATAAGTAGTTCTTTTCGCCTTAGGTTATATACATATGTTACTAGGGCTATAACGACGTATATATGTGTTACTGTATATGTAATATATGTTACTATAGATATTAGTATGTTAATATAACTTAACATAGCATATACTAGTAGCTATTTTTGTACCTATTCCTAGGTATTACTTATTTTAGTTGTATAAAATGAACAAAGTGTAATAGTAGCTAGTTTTTTATGCTTATTAGTTGTACATATGTTTAAGGCATTGTAGGTAGAAATAATTGATTCTTCAGTATATTATTAACCAATTCATTCATTGTGTGATTCATTCGTTCATTTTATAAATAAATTTAACATTTTTGGAATAAAAGAACATTTTTGGACTTAGAGAGTGATGTATATAAATAATTGTCTTTTAGTGAATGACCTGGAAACTAACCAGTAAAAATTGTAATTAAATAAAAATGACATGACATCAGTTTGCATTTGTGACAAATATACTACAATAATGACACTTTAAACACCATTTTTATTGCAACTCAGTAGTTTCTCCGCATATTTTTGGCTCCATTGCCAGGTGAAGTTGTTGGGTTCAACCGGGTTTTATTGTTATAACGTTGTAGTATAGCCAGTTATTACCAACATTTCAAATATATAAATTTTTTACTCGGAAAATAAAAGAGTTCCCGAGGTCGAACTCTGGGAGCAAGTTGTATTCTAGAGATATACATGTTTCTTTTACAAAATAAAGAAAGAGAGAGGGAAAGAATTTGTTGTTCTCTTTGTTTTCTCCTCGTGATGTTCTTCTTTCTTTCTTTCTTCAGATCTCCTTCTTCTTCTTTGTTCTGCAGAGGTGATGCTCCTCTTTCTTTCTTCAGATCTCCTTCTTCTTCTTCCTTGGTTTCTGTCTTGGCCTCTCTTCTTCTTTTTCTACAGTCTCTTCTGTGAAGGTTTCTTCTTCCTTGGCTCTGCTGTACTTCTTCTCTGCAGCCTTTCCTCTTCTTCTGCCTTGCTCAGCCTCTTCTTTAGAGTTTCTTCTTGTTTCTCCTCCCTGCGGCTAAGTGTCAGCTTCTTCTTTTCTTTTTCAGCCAGGGACGTCACCCCTCCTTCTTTCTTCTTTTCCCTTCAGGCCGTCGTCTGATTTCCAAATCAGACGACTTAAACTACCTGTTGCTACAGTCAGCTTCCTTCTTCTTCCGCGGGTCTTCTTCTTCGCCTGTGCCTGCACACTTCAGAGTTTTTCGTCAGAGGCAAAACCTACTCTACCCTCCCCCCCCCGCGTCTCTCTCTCTCTCTGAAACCACTCTTGGGAAAGCTCTCCCAGAGCTGCCGGGTAACCGGGTTCGGGTCAGGCTCGAGTCCAGGCCCACCGGCGTGCGTGGTGGGCGAGGAGTGCAGGACAGTCTTAAGTCGGGTCGGGTCAGGTCAGGTCCGCGGGGCGTGAGCGCGGACGAGACCGGGTAACCGGGCGGGTGAAGGGGACCTCACCCCGTGTGCTGAGGCAGTAAGCCTCCAGCACTTTTGCATCTTATATCGCTGCGCCTCTTCAGGCTTTTCCGAGGTGGGACTAAATGTCCCACCTCAATTACGCGCCCGCAGCGGGGAAATCAGCGGGAGATCGCGGCGTCACGCGAAGCCTTCTGCCTTAGCTGCGAGCCTGGTGTTTTGTCGGAACGCCTCGCAAGGCCTGGGAGTTGAATCTGGGCGTGGCGCTGAGCGTGGCGCGCCTGTAGCTGCAGGCGGAAGCAGTTCCTCCTGCACGGCAATGGCGGCGGAGGTCGGGTGGCCTGTTCACAAGAAAACGGCCTCTCGGCCTAATCAGAAAGTGCCAGGAGCTTCGCCAGGGTGCGGCGAAGCTCGTGTGGGTGGTGGCGAGGCGCGGGGCGGCGTGCAAGGGCTGCCCTAGGTCGGACTGTGGGTCGGAGGATGGGTTTGTTGGGGGAAGCGTTACGGAGGTGTGGAGTGGCAGTGAAGGGGTGGGGGGTGCTCAGTGTGATGAGGCGGAGGTGCGGTGAGGGTCGGCGAGCCGTGTGGGTTGCTGAGGTGATGGGAGCGGCTCGCCGGGGGATGGCCGGAGACGAAGGGGGTGACGATGGTCAGGGTCGGTCGAGGGCTTAATTGAATAAATTGAAAGCGGGGAAAGAAAGAGGAGAAGAAGGGGAGTAGCTCTAGCTTACTTGCAGGGACGAAGGGGGAGGAACAGGGCGACAGTCGTATCAACTGTCGCCGGAGAAGACGAGGCTCAGGGAAAGGGGCGGCGGCGAGTGGAGAGCCGGAGAGGCGCCAGCTGGGTGCGGCGTGGCGCGGGAAGAGCAGGGGAGGAAGTCTCTGCTGCTGGTATTGCGGCAGAGCGAAGAGGAGAAGGGGGAGGAACCGCCGGAGCTGGTGAGCCTCTGCCGGAGAGAGAAGAGAGGAAAGTTGGGGATTTTCTCCGTCAGATCCAAGCTGCCCCGGTCGGTGGAGCAACGGGGGGTATTTATAGGGATCAAACAGGGAGGAAGGCGGAGGGAGACGACGTGTCTCCCTCGCCGGAGGATGGCCGGAAACAAGAACCCATACCGTCCGTGCGTTCGCACGGCCGGTATGGTGGGTTATAACGACCAGGGGGGTGTCCCTGCGACGGCTGACGACGTAGGGCACCCCCGGTTTACTTGCCAGGTCCCCCACCTCACCCTGCGCGGCGCCATGCTCCGCGCAAGGTCGCCGGAGCATGGTGCTGGCAGGTTTTGCAGGGGGGACCTGATCGCAAAGAATGAAGGAGAGTTAGGGGCCAAAATGCAAGGGTTCAAAAGTTGAGGGCCAAGGAGTAAATATATGAGGACCAAAGTGTAAAGTCGGTCAAGGAGGTTTCTTCTTAGGCTCAAGTTTTTATACATGACTAATTAGGACCTAAGGAATCTGATGGTGAATTTCATTTCTATATTAAACCTTGTTTGACCGGTCAATTTACGCAAAAACCCAAATTAAGTTATTAATTGGGCATGGTTCTCAATGTAGGTCAAAATGGGTTCTGAAGGCCAAATTGAAGGTTCTAAACCCTAGAGATTATTTTTCTATGAATTTTAGAGGGTTTATTCTATTTTTAATTTGCCTCGAACCTTGTGAATTGAAGTGGGTTGTTTTAGGGTTACAGATTATCATTTAGTTTCTTGGAATTGCCGTAGCCCTCGCTAGATCATTTCATCCCACTTTTATTCTTATTAAGCTGCTTTGACCTATGTTTGGGCCCTGAATTACCCTGTATGCAGATTATACTGGTAAAATTGCATTTTTACCCCTTATGACTTGTTTTCTTCTTAAACTCAGAATTCTCTGAGTTAAGCCTTTCCTTGAGATATGTAGGAGCTTTTATCCTTTGTATTAGGTCAAAATGAGCTAGTTATGGCTCATGATGAGGTTCTCATCATACCCCCATGCCTAGCCTTTGCTAGTCCCTTAGCAAAAACTTAAGGTTTCAACCCTTGTTCTAGACCATGAAATTTTTAATAGTTTTAGATAAGTGCCTTTTTTATTTGAGCATAGATTAGGTTAGAATGCTGACCATAGGCCTAAAAGGTACTCTAGTACCAATCAAGATCCAAATCTGTCTAGCCTTAGCCTCAGTCTTTTAGCAAAGGTTTTTAAGGCCCACAAGAACTAACCTAAGGTTTATTGGACTTCGTGGTTAAAGCACCTGTGCTTGAAATGATTTTAGCCCTGGCTCAGTTCGCAGTGCGTTTTGTAAGAGAGAGATAGAAAGTTTTTCTGTTTGGAGAGTTTTCTCTCTCTTTTTTTTTTTTTTTTTTTAGTTCTAGCCTAGGATTGGCTTTTCAACACGATCTGTATCAGATTCCTTGCTCCCATCATCAATCCTCAAGGGTTCCTAGCGATCGATGCTTCGAGATAGCACCGCCCATAGCAACCCCCGGAACCCTGGCTATTGAGATTTCGAGATAATCCCATCCATGGTATTCTGTGGCCGAATCCAGACCCTGGCAATTGACACTTCGAGATAATTCCATCCATGGAATCTGAACCAGCAGAGTGCTTACATGCCCCCAGTAGGATATGTAAATATCCTAAGAGACAAGCACCGAGGAGATGATATTTTGTTACGCATCTTCGAGGGGATTTCCCGCCTCTCCGCGCTGGGAACTCGTCCAAATCAACTTGTGTTGATCGGCCGCTCCTATTCTAGGTGTTCTTTTCAGATTTTTGCGACGCTTCTGCGTGATTCTGATTTTTACGCTTACTGAACCAGGCTGTGTGTGAGATTAGGGTGCTTAGGTTACTGAGTCCCGTAAACCAAAAATTAGTTAACGAGGCCGAATACTCCCTAAGCCTTAGACCTAATACTTCAGCTTTTCATTTTCCTCAACCTCTTGAGGAGTGTCCAGATCTTAATGGGTACTAAGAGTCTATTCAAGAATGCCTAAGGTTTGCATTCTTTACTAATCTTATTGTGCACTTTTCTTGAATGAGGTCTAGAACTTAGGTTAATTCCTTAGTTCCTTACTAATGACTATCACTTTTTCTCATAATTTTGTGCTCCTTTTTCATTTTGTTTCTTTTCTCCTTCGCAAAATTTTCTTCTCTTTTCCTCTTATTCTTTTTCGAAAATTTTTTTTAATTTTTATGGTGTTTTTGGCATATGTGAATTTTTTTGTTTGAAACCTTTTCTTACAAGTTTTGCACTTTCATACCCCCCCATGCCTAAGATTTGCAATGTCCTCATTGTAACCTAGGGGGTCTTAGTTCATTCCTTAAGGCAGAAATTTGGATGAGTGGATGGGTCGGGTTGAATTTTTTGCGGACGATTTCAAATCCCAGATGCAAACATCTGAGTTGGGGTCGGCTGTCTACAAGGGTGAACTTCGAGTGCTGAAAGGTGTCAGAACAAGTTTCAGGTTTACAAAGAGAATGACGGGCTGCCTCCCGTTAAGCGCTGAGTTTTACGCCATCGGCTGGGCGCAATAAGCTCAAGGGGAAAGGAGGATATAAGATGCCTCAGCCAAATCAGTAGAAGTTACATCAATGAACGGTTTGAGTCCCTGACCGTTCACGATGAAAGGTTCAGAATCGTGGCTGAGTGGACTGATTTCGATTGCTCCATTTCCAAAAACCTGTCGGACCAAATATGGTCCGACCCACTTAGATCTCAGTTTTCCTGGGAAGAGTTTGAGTCGGGCATCAAAGAGTAGGACTTTTTGACCAGGATGAAAGATCTTTCTCGAGATGTGTTTGTCGTGGAAGGCTTTAACCCGCTCCTTGTAGATTTGTGAGTTCTCGTACGTGTCTATGCGTAATTCATCGATCTCGCTGATTTGGAGTTTTCTGTGGGTCCCAGCCTTGGAAAGATCTAGATTACAGTTCCGTACTGCCCAATAGGCTTTATGCTCCAGTTCTACGGGAAGGTGGCATGCCTTTCCGTACACCAGTCTAAAGGGGGACATGCCCAATTGGGTCTTGTGGGCGGTCCTATAGGCCCACAATGCTTCCGGAAGTCGGGACGACCAGTCCTTCCTGTCAGGTCGAACAGTGACTTGCAGGATTTTCTTGATCTCCCGATTAGACAGCTCAGCTAGACCATTAGTTTGGGGGTGGTAAGGAGTAGAGATTCGGTGAGACACCCCGTATTTGGTCATCAGTGACCTAAACTGAGCATTTGTGAAATGGGTCCCCCCATCAGAGATTATTGCACGAGGAATCCCGAACCTTGAGAAAATGTGTTGATGAATGAATTTGAGAACGATTTTGTGATCACAGGTTCGGGTCGGTATGGCTTCGATCCATTTGGACACGTAGTCCACAGCCAACAGAATGTATTCGAAACCATCCGAAATAGGAAAGGGGCCCATAAAATCAATCCCCCAAACATCAAAGATTTCGCATACTAGAATCGGTTGCATAGGCATCATGTCGCGATGGCTCATGTTGCCCAAAGTCTGGCAACGACTGCATGCCTTGCAATGACTGTATGCGTCTTTGAACAGTGTGGGCCAGTAAAAGCCGCACTGGAGGACTTTTGATGCGGTTTTATGCCCGGCAAAATGGCCACCGCATGCCTGGTCATGGCAGAAAGAGAGGATATTGTTGACTTCCCCTTCCGGGACACATCTCCGGATGATCTGATCGGCACCTATGCGGAAGAGGTACGGGTCTTCCCAAATGTAATACTTGGCATCGGAGCGTAATTTGTCTTTCTTGGCCTTCGGCCAATCGGACGGGGTCTGATGAGATGCCAAGTAATTTACTATATTAGCAAACCATGGAAGGCTAGTACCAATAGTCAGCAGGTGCTCATCGGGAAAATGCTCAGTGATGGGTCTGGAAGGGTCAATTATTTCAGAAGGAAGACGGGACAAGTGATCAGCTACCACGTTTTGCTTTCCCGCTTTGTCGCGAATCTCAAGGTCAAATTCTTGCAACAGCAAGATCTATCGGATTAATCGAGGTTTCGCGTCCTTCTTCGCAAGGAGATGCCTCACAGCTGTGTGATCCGAGTATATGATGACATGGGAACCCAGAAGGTACGATCTGAACTTCTCTAGGGCAAATACTACAGCTAGCAGCTCTTTCTCAGTAACCGTATAGTTACGCTGAGCCTCATCGAGTGTTTTGCTGGCGTAGTAAATGACCACAGGTTTCTTGTCATTTTTCTGCCCCAAAACCGCTCCTACAGCGAAGTCGGATGCATCACACATGATCTCAAAGGGTTGAGACCAATCAGGGGACTGTAGGATCGGGGCTTGGGTGACTCGGTCACGCAGGATTTCAAATGCTTGAGTGCATTCCTTGGAGATTTCGAAGGGAACATCCTTGGAGAGAAGAGTGGTCAGGGGGCGTGCGATTTTTGAAAAATCAGGGATAAATCGTCGATAAAAACCGACATGCCCTAAAAAGGATCGGATGTCCCTGATTGAGCTAGGCATAGGAAGGTGAGAGATCAGATTAACCTTAGCTCGATCCACTTGGATACCTTTCTCCGAAATTGAGTGTCCCAGGACAATTCCCTCAGGCACCATGAAATGGCTCTTTTCCCAGGAAAGAACCAAATTCACATCGATGCACCGCCTGAGTATCTGGACCAAGTGTTGGAGGCAATCGTCGAATGATGCTCCGAAAACTGAAAAGTCATCCATGAAGACTTCCAGATAATCACCTACCATATCTGAGAATATGGCAAGCATGCATCGCTGAAAAGTAGCGGGTGCATTGCAAAGACCGAAAGGCATCCTTCGGAAAGCGTATGTTCCGAAGGGGCAGGTGAACGTGGTCTTTTCTTGGTCCTCAGGATGGATTGCCACCTGGTTATAATCGGAGTACCCGTCAAGAAAGCAGAAGAACCTATTTCCCGCTAGTTTTTCGAGAATTTGATCAATGAAGGGTAGTGGGAAATGATCCTTCTTCGTGGAGGAATTGAGTCGACGGTAATCTATACGGACTCTCCACGAGTTGGCTAATCGGGTAGGAATGATTTCTCCTGTCTCAGTCGTTATAGTGGTGAGTCCTGCCTTCTTGGGCACGACCTGAATTGGGCTCACCCAACGACTATCGGAGATCGGGTAGATGATCCCGGCATCTAACCACTTGATGATCTCCTTTTTCATGACCTCCTGCAGATTGGGGTTTAAGCGTCTCTGCATTTCACGAGAAGGTCGTGTGCCCTCTTCTGAATAGATATGATGAGTACAATAAGAGGGACTTATTCCAGTCAAATCATCGAGAGTCCATCCGATGGCTCTGCGATGTTGCTGGAGGACAACAATCAGACAGGATTCCTGTTCAGGACTGAGGTTGGAATTGATAATTACAGGAAGGGTCTGATTAGAACCCAAAAAGACGTATTTTAAATGAGCAGGAAGGGGTTTCAGTTCGAGGATGGGGTTTTCAGCAGCAGCGGGTGGTTCAGTATAGATGTGAGGTTCAAAGGTGGGAGTTACTGGGTTGTTCACATCTGGATTTGACTCCTCTGTTTGCGGGTCAAGATCCTTCTGTGGTTGATGAGGCATACTCGAGTCATTCTGGAGGTGTGATTCATCAACCAAAGTCTTGATGTCACAAATTTGCTCGATGACGCCGCAATTAATTCCTTGTTGGGCCTTAAATATATCAATTTTCAGTGTTTGATCTCCAAACTTAAGCTCTATTTGGCCCTCCTCACAGCTGATGTTGGCTCTAGCAGTAGCCAAGAAAGGTCTCCCTAGAATGATTGGTGTATCCCTAGGGTTCTCAGGTGCATCCATATCTAAGACTATAAAGTCCACTGGAAAATAGAAATCCCGCACTCTCACGATAACATCCTCGAGAATCCCTTTTGGTGACTTTATAGATCGATCTGCTAATTGTAATGTCACCTCGGTTGGTTTCAGCTCAGATTCTTCTAGATGGTCAAGTAAGGATGTGGGTATCAGGTTTATGGATGCACCCAAGTCTAACAATGCTCTATCAAATTGGGTACCACCTATCTTACAAGAAATCAGGGGAGTTCCAGGATCTTTTGCCTTGGGTGGGAGTCTACTAAGGATCACAGAGCTGGCTTGCTCTGACAGAACAATTGGGCTCCCTCCCTTGGTTCGCGGCTTACGCTGGGGTGTACATATATTTTTTAGAAATCGTGCGTAAGCTGGTATGTGGCGGATTGCATCCATCAAGGGGATGTTTATGTGGACCTGCTCAAAGAGCTTGACCAGGTCCTCCTCAGGGGCCACGGGTTTTGTGGTCTTCTTTCCCTTGGTCAGGGCCTCGGGAAACGGGATCTTGGTTGGTTCTTCTAGGATAGGTCCAGGTTGTGGATCTGGAACAGCGGTACCTTGGATAACTATCCTAGGGTCATGGTTATCAAGCTTGGAGTGGTTTGGATAATGTGGGTCTTGAGTTGTCTTACCACTACGTGTTGTTACAGAATTTAATCCGGCCTGATTTTGGTTTGGGTTTGGTAGGAGGGGTGGCTGTTGCTGAAATCCCGCATAAGAAGTTGAGGCTTCCATCTTGTCTGGAGATGGAGCAGTAGGAGCCTGATAAATCCATTGGGCGTGGCCTAAATTTGGATTCATAACGCGCTTCTGGGTTGGCACGTTATTTGGGTTAGGAAGAGGTTGGGAAGGGAGTGTGCCTGGTTGGCGAGAATTTGCCAACTGGGCCAGTTGAGTTTTAACTTCTGTAAGCTCGTCCTTGTGCTGTTTCTGAATAGCCGCATTCGTTTTTTGAATGTCAGCCAGAGTCTGAAGGATTAAGGACATTTGATCTTGATTTGGCCCTGATGGATAAGTAGGGTTGGGCCGAGGCTGAGGCGGCTGGTAGTGACGAGAGGGCTGTGGGCAGGACTGAAAAGGTGGTCTTTGGGTTTGGGAATTTCCCGCCCACTGAAAATTGGGGTGGTTTCGCCATCCAGGGTTGTAAGTGTTGGAGAATGGGTCGTTCTGAATGGCGTTGAGGTCCTCGCAGGTCTGAGGAACCTCCTGAGAATCAGGGAAAGGAGGAATGGAGTTCCCCCGGCTGGTGTAGAAAGGATCGGATGATCTTCCAGTCCAAGAATCAGATGGGGATGGATATGGATCCATCCCAGGGGAAGATCGGTGGAGGATGTTTTGCACAGTCTCCTGTGTGGAAGGAGGTTGTGCAAAGGAGTTACGCGCAGAGGTGGCTCGCTGCAAGTGCTGAGTCAGCTCATCCACCTTCTTTTCAATGATTGAGACCTTGTCCAATCGACTGGCCATTAATTCCAGGTCGACTGATGCGGACAGGCCCTGCGTCTCATGTGCTCCCTTAAGATTCGTCGCTGCACGGGTATTCGTCCTGTCGAATAATCCCATGGAGTCATTGTTGATGGAGTTCTCGCACATGTTTTCGAGAATCTCCCATACGGTGTCTTCATGTTGACCCATGATGTTTCCTCCGCAAGTTGCATTGACGAAAAGGCGGATGTCCTCACGGAGTCCCTGGTAAAAAGATTGGACTTGTTCCCATTTAGGAACTCCGTGATGGGGGCACTTCCTCATGAGATCCTGAAAACGATCCCATGCCTCATGAAGAGGTTCTCCTGATTGTTGAGTGAAGTGTGTAATCTGATGGCGCAAGGCGTTGGTCCGACCAACGGGAAAGAACTTTTTCAAAAACTCGGATTGAAGTTCTTCCCAAGTGTTGATTGGCCGGGTCTGAGTTTGATACCAATGGGCAGCCTTGTCCATAAGAGAAAAGGAGAACATCTTCATGAGAAGAATATCCCGATTTTGCGCATTTGATCCAAAAGTGTGGGCCAGATGCTTTAGCTGTTTGATGTGCTGGAAGGGATCTTCAGAATTAAGCCCATGGAATTTAGGTATAGCATGAATCATGTTGGGCTTTAGTTCGGAATCAGGTCCTCCAGTCGGGATTCTCACTCGAGGCTCAATGGCCACCGCAGCAGGATTGTAGTGGTCCCGCATCATAGGACGCTGTGGTGGGTGCACGAAGTTTTGGAAGAGGTCATTGAGTCGCTGGAGCTGGTGTTCCAGATTATTTTCTTCCTCAACTGGCTGAGCCATGATGGGGGAAGAAGAAGAACTTGGTTCTGAATCAGAAGAGAGAATAATGTGAGGGTGTTGCTGCACAAACACGGGCATCGAGGCTTGGCCTTGACGAGAGCGAATTTCTAAAGGAGGTCTTAAGGGTGGTCTTAGAGACCTCCTTCCGTACATGCACAGTTGGAAGAGGTAAGTTTAGAAGGTGATGGACCCAATCAAGGCACCCAAAAATGTGTTGGGTGACTATAGAGGTACGGGGCAGATGGACCCCTTGATCAGAAAGATCGTCCACCTGAGAATTACCTGGGCAGCCAGAGAGGGAGAGTCCCGCGAAGACCCCTACACGGTAGAGCGTCCCCACGGGTTACAGGGTTTCCCCCACCCGACCTCTCTTGTCACTGCGGTTCCAGGTAGACCAGAATGGGGATCTTGACCTCTTAAGTCTACCAATTTTAAGATCAGGGTGCTTAAGGTTTCACTTGAACTTTAGTCTTTTTAAGTGCAAAGAGTGACCTAATTTAAGGTTGGTTGACCCAAAGGGGTCAACTTTACCTCTTGTTTTCTTTGAGAGCTTTCAGGTCTTGTCTTTTAGGGTTCAAGTGTTTAAAGAGAGAGCCAATTGTTTAGGATTTTTCTTGTTAATTATTTTCAATCAATGGCTTGGGCACACCTCTTTTGGATTTCCTCAATTCTTGATTAAGGGGTGTGTCTCTACTGAAATCCTAATGTTTAACCTTATGTTGGCTCTACTTGGTCCATTTAACTCTTTGTTGGGCAATTAGGGCTCAAGCAAGAATGTGTTAGCCCTTAAGTACCGTTAATAGTGTGCAGGAGTGATGAGTTGAAAACATGCAACTCTTTATGGTTACTAAGTATGGAAGACAGGTTAGCCCTATATTGCTTGTTCTTTTCTTTTCTTCCTCTTTAGAGTTTAGGGGTTAATAGTGAGAGGAAAAATTTACCTGTCTTCGGAGTGGTTGTCGTGTGGTTGCTTGTCTTCTTGAGTTCCTGTAGCTGCACAAAAGAGAGGAGATTATCAGAAATTAAAAGAAACAGGAATGTTTACCTCTAGAATAGCCGTTGCTCCCCGGCAACGGCGCCAAAATGAAGTTGTTGGGTTCAACTGGGTTTTATTGTTATAACGTTGTAGTATAGCCAGTTATTACCAACATTTCAAATATATAAATTTTTTACTCGGAAAATAAAAGAGTTCCCGAGGTCGAACTCAGGGAGCAAGTTGTATTCTAGAGATATACATGTTTCCTTTACAAAATAAAGAAAGAGAGAGGGAAAGAATTTGTTGTTCTCTTTGTTTTCTCCTCGTGATGTTCTTCTTTCTTTCTTTCTTCAGATCTCCTTCTTCTTCTTTGTTCTGCAGAGGTGATGCTCCTCTTTCTTTCTTCAGATCTCCTTCTTCTTCTTCCTTGGTTTCCGTCTTGGCCTCTCTTCTTCTTTTTCTGCAGTCTCTTCTATGAAGGTTTCTTCTTCCTTGGCTCTGCTGTACTTCTTCTCTGCAGCCTTTCCTCTTCTTCTGCCTTGCTCAGCCTCTTCTTTAGAGTTTCTTCTTGTTTCTCCTCCCTGCGGCTAAGTGTCAGCTTCTTCTTTTCTTTTTCAGCCAGGGACGTCACCCCTCCTTCTTTCTTCTTTTCCCTTCAGGCCGTCGTCTGATTTCCAAATCAGACGACTTAAACTACCTGTTGCTACAGTCAGCTTCCTTCTTCTTCCGCGGGTCTTCTTCTTCGCCTGTGCCTACACACTTCAGAGTTTTTCGTCAGAGGCAAAACCTACTCTACCCTCCCCCCCCCGCGTCTCTCTCTCTCTCTGAAACCACTCTTGGGAAAGCTCTCCCAGAGCTGCCGGGTAACCGGGTTCGGGTCAGGCCCGGGTCCAGGCCCACCGGCGTGCGTGGTGGGCGAGGAGTGCAGGACAGTCTTAAGTCGGGTCGGGTCGGGTTAGGTCTGCGGGGCGTGAGCGCGGACGAGACCGGGTAACCGGGCGGGTGAAGGGGACCTCACCCCGTGTGCTGAGGCAGTAAGCCTCCAGCACTTTTGCATCTTATATCGCTGCGCCTCTTCAGGCTTTTCCGAGGTGGGACTAAATGTCCCACCTCAATTGCGCGCCCGCAGCGGGGAAATCAGCGGGAGATCGCGGCGTCACGCGAAGCCTTCTGCCTTAGCTGCGAGCCTGGTGTTTTGTCGGAACGCCTCGCAAGGCCTGGGAGTTGAATCTGGGCGTGGCGCTGAGCGTGGCGCGCCTGTAGCTGCAGGCGGAAGCAGTTCCTCCTGCACGGCAATGGCGGCGGAGGTCGGGTGGCCTGTTCACAAGAAAACGGCCTCTCGGCCTAATCAGAAAGTGCCAGGAGCTTCGCCAGGGTGCGGCGAAGCTCGTGTGGGTGGTGGCGAGGCGCGGGGCGGCGTGTAAGGGCTGCCCTAGGTCGGACTGTGGGTCGGAGGATGGGTTTGTTGGGGGAAGCGTTACGGAGGTGTGGAGTGGCAGTGAAGGGGTGGGGGGTGCTCAGTGTGATGAGGCGGAGGTGCGGTGAGGGTCGGCGAGCCGTGTGGGTTGCTGAGGTGATGGGAGTGGCTCGCCGGGGGATGGCCGGAGACGAAGGGGGTGACGATGGTCAGGGTCGGTCGAGGGCTTAATTGAATAAATTGAAAGCGGGGAAAGAAAGAGGAGAAGAAGGGGAGTAGCTCTAGCTTACTTGCAGGGACGAAGGGGGAGGAACAGGGCGACAGTCGTATCGACTGTCGCCGGAGAAGACGATGCTCAGGGAAAGGGGCGGCGGCGAGTGGAGAGCCGGAGAGGCGCCAGCTGGGTGCGGCGTGGCGCGGGAAGAGCAAGGGAGGAAGTCTCTGCTGCTGGTATTGCGGCAGAGCGAAGAGGAGAAGGGGGAGGAACCGCCGGAGCTGGTGAGCGTCTGCCGGAGAGAGAAGAGAGGAAAGTTGGGGATTTTCTCTGTCAGATCCAAGCTGCCCCGGTCGGTGGAGCAACGGGGGGTATTTATAGGGATCAAACAGGGAGGAAGGCGGAGGGAGACGACGTGTCTCCCTCGCCGGAGGATGGCCGAAAACAAGAACCCATACCGTCCGTGCGTTCGCACGGCCGGTATGGTGGGTTATAACGACCAGGGGGGTGTCCCTGCGACGGCTGACGACGCAGGGCACCCCCGGTTTACTTGCCAGGTCCCCCACCTCACCCTGCGCGGCGCCATGCTCCGCGCAAGGTCGCCGGAGCATGGTGCTGGCAGGTTTTGCAGGGGGGACCTGATCGCAAAGAACGAAGGAGAGTTAGGGGCCAAAATGCAAGGGTTCAAAAGTTGAGGGCCAAAGAGTAAATATATGAGGACCAAAGTGTAAAGTCGGTCAAGGAGGTTTCTTAGGCTCAAGTTTTTATACATGACTAATTAGGACCTAAGGAATCTGATGGTGAATTTCATTTCTATATTAAACCTTGTTTGACCGGTCAATTTACGCAAAAACCAAAATTAAGTTATTAATTGGGCATGGTTCTCAATGTAGGTCAAAATGGGTTCTGAAGGCCAAATTGAAGGTTCTAAACCCTAGAGATTATTTTTCTATGAATTTTAGAGGGTTTATTCTATTTTTACTTTGCCTCGAACCTTGTGAATTGAAGTGGGTTGTTTTAGGGTTACAGATTATCATTTAGTTTCTTGGAATTGCTGTAGCCCTCGCTAGATCATTTCATCCCACTTTTATTCTTATTAAGCTGCTTTGACCTATGTTTGGGCCCTGAATTACCCTGTATGCAGATTATACTGGTAAAATTACATTTTTACCCCTTATGACTTGTTTTCTTCTTAAACTCAGAATTCTCTGAGTTAAGCCTTTCCTTGAGATATGTAGGAGCTTTTATCCTTTGTATTAGGTCAAAATGAGCTAGTTATGGCTCATGATGAGGTTCTCATCACCAGGAACAAAAACCCGACAATAGCATTTTATTGTGGTTGATTGACGATGATGTTGTGCCATTGTTTAAGGGCCGACTACTATCACTCACCCTCCGAGATTCACTCTTCCCTATGTCCCACCTGATCCCATGAGAACTCTCGGAACACCACCTTAGAGTGTCCAGTCTAGCAAACCATTCGAAGGCTACAAGAGAAATTAAGACCACGATTAATGTTACATAAGGAACAGAGTAGTTGAAGTCATTTCCCTATAACTTACATGGTGTCTAATAAGAACCTGCTACCCATGTGAGTGCTACCCCCACGCCTGACTACCTCAACTCGGAGTGGGCTATGGGCCTAAAATCTATTATTTTCTCTACACCCACCTTCGCAGCTGTGTTAAGCTCATGAGGGCCAGGCGACAAATCTTTTTCAAGTAGATTCTGCCAAGAGTTGTGGACTTCTAGTTTCTCAACATTATGGAGGAGAAAAAAGTGGCAGTCTTACCTCTTTAAACTATTTGGTAGGTTGGTTATTCTATACCAGTCTGCCTAATGTATAGAGTGTAGGTTTCAGAGGGAGGCTTGCCCCTCTTACTTTCAGGGGCATTAATCCAAAAAGGATGCCGAACAACCCCATTCGTGGCAAATGCCCAAGTGGAAGGAAAGAACAGTGAAAACATTTAAAATAGGCCAACAATTGTGGCTGAGTTGGGAAGGTGCAAGGCGCTAGTATGAAAGGAAAGATGTAAGGAAAGGGTTCAAAGGAACCCTAAGGCCATTTTCAATGGCATATTTACAAATCACAAAAAAAGTCCCCTCTAATGGGGAAAACAGGAGAGTCAAAATGCCTGGTGCCTGGAACTGGACATCTCCAAGTCCATGTTCCCTAAAAAACCTTTGAATAGTTGGTTTACTACAAAGTTTGATCTGAAGGTATATAACCCAAATGTCTCATTAGAGTGATGGGGTGCAGAAGAGGATGGCTTACCATTCCCAGAAATACCTGACATCCTCTTCAGAATGGTAGGAACTTCAGTGAGAGAAGGCTACCCTTCTTCTCCGATGGGGTTGCTCCTTCAGGGGTGATAGCTCTTGCGAGGTATAGGGTTTTTTCTCCTACAACGAGAATGAAAGGGTAGGGGCATTTACTACCCCAACTACCCCCTATTTATAAGCTGAGGTTAGACATGGATGCCAACGCTATTAAATCCCACTAAACACCAGGTGCAATTAATGCCCCTGTGCATGTAATCATTACGCAGCGATTCAATTGACAAGAGCAGTCCCCATAATCCATCTTGGGTGTCTGGGGATGATTTTTTCATGATTACAACAATTAATGCACGTCCTATCCATAGAAAGCGATAAAATTAACCTTGCAATGATTGGCCATCACTCATAAAAGATGATGCTTACATCGTATAATCAAATACCCAAGCAGTTGGCTTCCTAAAGCTAATGGAAGAATTAGGTGGCAACATGCCTATGAAATAAATACGCAGCTCCTTGTCTGCCCAAATGCATACTTATTAGGAATATAAGCAGTGTTCTACCCACCTAAATTTTCCTCAAATGGATGGGCCTTAGCCTATCCATATAAGTGGCTAGCGGCTCATTGCCTGCCAACACACATGCTAAACTTCGTGATTAATTCTCAGTGATGGGATGATGCGTGAAATATGCAGTTTGTTAAATGACGTAATTAGTGTCATTGCAGCACATAAATTCGCAATCAAACTTTTACATTTATAATACCTAGATAGTGGAGTATCTAAGGTCATCCAAGGAGGCCAATTTGTTAGTCACAAAGAATGGGTTCTCTCTCTCACCTCTCAAATCAACACATATCTTTTTGAATTTTTGATTTTGTTGTTTTTAGGGTTTTTAAAAACAATTGGGTTTTGTTGGAAGATGAATTACACTACAACTAACCTTAAGTGACAATAATGAAGTCTTCTCCTCTAAGCTCACCCTAGGCAAGTGTGCCTAGGGTAATTAGAAGAGAAGATTGTGATGTGCACTACACTAATAGGAGAAGAAAAACACACTAATTTCAAACATGAACTTGGAAGGCAATGAAAATTTGTATTAATAGCAGAGTAAAATATAGGTAGAGGATTGCTTCTATAAGAACATTAAACTACTAGCTAACACAAAAGGTAGAGTAAAAGATAAAGAAGGGATGATTCTAGTAGAAGATCTAGGTGGCCCTTGTGTGGTTGCGCCACACTTGAAAAGGGCTCTCCTTCTCTTCCTTCTTCAATTGGTCATCCTTCAAGCTCTTCCTCCAAGGTGGGTGTCGACCACCTTGATGAAGATCCTCCGTGCTTGGCCGTCCCCTCTATGTTGAAGATGACCTCCTCCTTGGCATGGCTAAGGGAGAAGAGAGAGAGGAAGAAGGCACCAAGGGGGCAGGTAGGTTGCCCCCTTGATCTTCTTCTCTCCTTTTTCTTCCTTGGCGTGGATGTAAGAACCTAACTAATGGTATGGGTGGAACCTATCTAATGGAGAGGAGATGGGAATTATGTGGTGGTAGGGTAGAGTATTTATAGGATGGGAAGGGGGGTTGTTATGGTATTTTTGGAGGGAAATGAAGGGTGCTTGGATATTTTTGGAGGGAAAAATGGGAGGGAAATGAAGAGGTGCCTTGATTTTCCCACCAAAAATACCTTCTAGAAGGTGTTGATTTTGGAGGGAAAAAATGGAGGGTGGAGATGGGTTCAAGGGGTAGGTGTAGGGTTGGATTTCAAGGGTTTTGGAGGGAAAAAGTTGGCACCATTTTTAGGTGCTTTTGGAGGGAATTTGGTGGTGTCTTTTGGTGGTAGAGAGGGGTGAAGGGATGTATAGGCTTAGTGCCAAGATTGAGGTGGAGTGGTGGTAGCTTAGGTGGACTTAGGTAAGGTTAGTTGGTGGAGCTAGTTAGGTGGGTTTTAGGGTTAGGTTTTGGTGGCCAAGGAGGTGACTAGCTAAGCTAAGCTAGCTTGGCTAGCTTAGCTAGTAGGGTGTAGGGTTGGAGGCATAGGGAGTTAGGGTTTTGTGGGAGAAGAGTTGGAGGTAGGTATCTTAAGTTGCACTAGAGCTGGTGTGTTCACTAGCTATATCGGAGTTTTAATGTATAGTCGTCATAGCACACTCCTAAATAGCTAATAAACAGATAAAATTTATAACTCAGAATTTACAATTGAGCCTGAGGTCAAACACAGGTAGCAAATGTGGAATTCACAACATTAATTGGATTCAGAACTAACGAGCACAATTAATTGAGCATTCAAGCAGATATTCAATGAATAATAACCTGTCACATTAGTTATTCAATGAAATCCAATGTATCTAGAGATTGCATGGAACAAAAAGAAAAGAGAATAAAAAAAAAATGGTGATTTAGATCACCACTAATCCTCTTAATTAAGCATGCATGCAATTACTCAATCAAAATTCAAATTGTAAACTATAGTACTTAAATTATTCAACAATAATTCAAGTAATTCTCAATCAGTCTATTAATCAGACGAGTTAAATGATCAAAGCTCTCAAAGCCTTTCTCTTTATTTCTCTTCTTCTTCTGCTCTCTTCTTCTTCTCTTCAGCTTCTCTTCTTTCTTCTTCAGACCTTCTGCACGAACCTTTCTTTTCTTCTTCAGAGCTTCTCCTTTTCTCTAAGGCTTTCTCCAAGCCTTCTTTCTCTTTAGAGCCTTCCCTCTTTCACTCAAAGGTTAAGTGTTGGTGTCTCCTCTTCAAAGCACAAGGGCAGACTCCTCAAAGAGCAAAACCCTCCACCACTCTCTCACAAGTTCCTCCTCGTCTTCTCTCTCAAACCCAGTGCATAGTCAGATCCAGATACTATATTATACAAGTTTGAGATATAAGTTTCTCCTCAACTTCAAACATAGTTTGTTTAACAGGAAAATCTTTTAGCTTAAAAATCATCTCTATACACTTAACACTTAACATATTTGAAAAAAAAATGATAAAAGAAAAGCAAAATAGATATCTCATCACACTTATCTTGTTGATACTTAAAATGCTTCGCACTTTAATGAGTTGTTTGATAAGGGACTAGCAAAACCGAAGCATGGGGGTATGATGAGGTGTGGCTCATCATAGCTAAAATTCCCAAGTTAAGCTGGAAACTAGGTTAAACGCTATTGAATTAACATAAAGAAAGGGTTAAGAGTGAGAATTAACAGAAAATACCTAAAACACTAAATCTGTGCTAAAAATGCATAATTAGGTCATTTATTGAGATATTCTATTAATAAATACAAAATGATGATCCAATTACAAATTTAACACACAAATGAGCTCAAAACTTCAAATCAAAAGTGAAATTAACTTCTAATATGTTCAATTAAGCGTCAATAAAAACTTGGTAACATTTAGACATCAATGGGACCTTTCATTTAGAAATTCACATTTAGGTCCTTCATTCATAACATTTGTTCACATTATAAAACCTCCAAGGACCCATTTGTAGGTCATAGGGACCTAAATGTAACACTTCAGGGACTACGCTAACATTATTCTATTCCACTTATGGGGCTTGAGGCAAAGTTTACATCATTTCACCTGAGGCCTTTGTATGCAATTACACCATTAGACATGCTGAGAATGGTGCACCTCTTGGTGCATTGTTCATTGAAGAACAATGCACATCAAGGCCATTCATGCCTTGATCCACTTGATCTACGGCTCATACTGATTCCAAGCTTCATGCGATTTGTCGTGTAGCTTCACCTCTACCCCCAGATCCCATCTAGCAGTTGAGATTTGACTTGAAAATTTCGCGCACCCTCTCCTCTCATCCTTACCATCCCTGACCTAATTGTTCAATCCCACCGTGAGGTGACCTGATCCACTGATCACTTTACTTAAGCACTCCCTAACCTCGAGCATAGATCAGATCACTCCCACCTCCTGAGTGATTCCTTTCATCCACACCTACAGCTTCGTCACCCCAATTTCCTCATTCTGAGGTGACAGCGCCAACTTGCTTCCTCCTTTCAATTGCCACTAGTCCACCAGGTTGTGGACCTTAGACAACTTCATCAGCTGCTGGTCTTCTCCCCTTTTTTCGTCACCAGCCAACCGATGGGTGACCTCAGACAACTTTGTCCATTGGATAGATTTCCTGCTTTTCTTAATGAAGTTTTAATGCTTTCTAGATAAATTGTAGTGTTAGATTAGCTTAGGAGTAGGGTAATTTAGATCTGATTCACACCTCTGATCAATTCAGATCAGAGAGACTTTCATGTTCACCATCATCATTTTTCTCCCCTTTCATTCCATTTGATTGCTTTCTAGTTTCCTCGATTTTATTTTCACTGATCACCCATACATTAAGGTCTAATTTCAGACCTAAGAACTTTAGTTCTCAGATCTGAAATTATTGCCAAAAAATCACTTGGGGGATCTCCCACTCATTTATAATTCCACAAAGACCCCCCAATCTTGTTTTCTCAACTCGAATTGCTCGATGTTGCTTAAAATGATGTTTACTACTCAGATCAGTTATTTAGAATTCATTTGAGATTTTATCAAATTTAATCGAGGTTTTTGAGATTGGATGAGCTGGATTAGGTGTATGCGAGGAATCCAAGGTATGTGGATTTGGTTTTGATTATATGGATGAGCATACATCTAATTTAAGCCCTATGTTGGAGAGTTCTATCAAGGAAATTTAGTTAACTCTGATTTGAGATAGAACAAGGACCCAACGGATCTTGATCATATCACAAAATCACCTTGATCACCCATCAATGGTGTTCAAGAAGTTTAAGTGATTAGATTAGTAAAAGATCTAAAGTGAAAGCCCAATTTAGGGCAACATTTGATCCTCCATACAACAAATTGCATGACTCTATAATGGATGTTTGATTGAGAATTAAAAGGATCTAAAATGATTTTCAAAGGGGATTGCAATTCTATTTTTATAAATATAATTTTCGGACCCTTAAAATCTGGTTTTAAAGAGATTTTTTTAGACAAGAATGAACATTTGATTTGGGCATTAATGATCCAAGATCAAACTCTACCATGTATAATCTTGGATGTTTTGGTACTGAATTTTTATGATCAAAAACACAGTAGCCCTTTGGAATTTTCTTTAAGACGTTTGGAGTATGTCTTTGCTTGCTGGAAGCTACTGCTGAATCCTAGCAGCAGCACTGCTGCTACTGTTTGAGCTGCTGCTGCAGCTACTGTTGCTTAGGTTATTTTGAGGAGCTACTGCTGCAGCTACTGAAGTAGGGCAGTAGATGATACATAGGTTATTTTGAGGAGCTGGTATGTTCTATATGTTGTAAAAGCTATGTACAAGCATTCATTTATTGATATGTCTTTAAATCACATTTAAATGGCTTGTAATCTCTTAATTGCATTCATTGTCAGTTAACATATGTGTCTAACTACCCAGCATGGAAAATGAGATAAAATTAAATGAAAAACCACGTTTATCTGATTGAGCACCACTTTTATGATGTGTTGAACACATCTGAACCATTCCACTGTATTGTCAGCCCACAAACTTCATTTTTAGGCCTTAGGTACTCATTGAAATTCTCATTTAGGCCTTGAATGTGCTAGCTTTCTACATAAATAAAAATTTCAAAAAAATAAAACAAATGTGTAGTGAGTAATATTAGATATATTTTTAAGTGTATACAATGTCTTGAGGTTGTTTGAACCTCCGGCTTGGTAGAACATACCAACCGACGGTTCAGTATACCTTAAAACTTAATAAAAGAACTCAAACCTAAAAAATTCCAAAAACATTCTATTCATCTCATCTCTCTCTTTCTCTCTCATCCCCTACCTCTATTAAACTTAAAAATCCCATAAAAATTAGAAAAACTCAAAAAATACCCAAAAACACTATGTATACTATATAAATACATGTATATATAAACTATATAGTAAGCTATATATGTATATAGTGTATATATAACCTGAATATATAACTTATATATGTATTCTATATGATAAATTAAGTATTTAGGATAAATTATTATATATATAACTTTATTAACAAGTAGATATTAATTTAATTAACTTATATGTATTATAAGCTATATAATTATATAACCCCAATAAATGTAATTATTTATTAGTAATATTGCACATACATATTTATGTATATATCATGTACATTATAAAACCTGCAAATTAATTTAATTATATTTATATAGTAAATAATTAAGTTATTAAGTTATTAGGTAAATTACTGAATTAAAATAAAATAAATTATTAAATTAAGTTATTATTGAACTAATTTATATTTTCTCATTGTATTATATTATCTTAAGTATTTGAACTAATTTAACTATATTTATACTATATTATAATAGTTATACTTAATTTATATGTATAATACCCTCAAAACTGATATTTAAATGTATATAAATTAAAATAAAGCTTGTAAAATACAATAAAAATATGTACTAAATAACTTAACATGTATATTAATAATGTATAAGGTCCATTGGACCATTAATTATGTAATTTATACTGTAATTAAGAAATAAACCTAAATATCAATGTGTATAAATTGTAAAGTTTAGCTAATTTATTTATATAGAAAAGCTAATTATTTTGTAAATAAATTAAATAATTATATAGTCCTATATAAGGACTAAAGATATATTTTATTTTAATATTGGAACTAAATTAGGCCATCAAATCGAGGGCTAAAATGAGCTAAATCACACACTGCTGCGTTGAAGCTGCAGCGTTGAAGGCAAGCATACTTGTGCCACATCGTGAGCATGTGAGTGAGTTGAGTGCCTTGTAAAGTTTTTGTCTCTATGGCCAACCAGTCGTGAGGCGTTGGGTGCCCTGTCACACACAATCTGTTCCCTCCCCTTTGAGCATTAGTATATGGCTTGTGATAATTAAATGCGATGCATGGCTACGAGCTGTGCACTCTTGTAGAGGTCTGGTCCCACCTAGTTGCCGCCTGCCAATAATAAATCTAACTTTGTCATTAAGGAATAGTAATCAACCTTAATTAAAGTGATTAAGTGCTGAGAGGCATGTGTTCTGGGAACACCTAAGTGTTAAGGCATGTGAAAAATGACCATGACCCTAAGGTAAAATAGAGAAGAGAAGAAGAGAGGGCAACATCTGAAATGACCAAGTGTCCTTAGGAACCCTGTGTGCCTTGTGTTGTGTGTGTTTATCTATGTATATACATATGTATGTATATAAAGTAGAAATATATATTATAAATATATAGTATAGATGTATATATAGTATATATGTAAATAATACGTATATAAGTATACTTAGAGTATAGTATAGTTGTTTGAGCTATTATATATATAAATAAAAGATAGCCTTAGTGACGAATACATTTGTCACTATACATAGTATTATATGTTAGTATAGATATCAGTTTTTACCTTAGCTTATGTATATAGTTTTTCTAGGATTTTAGCGATATTTTTGTATGTTGCTGCAAATATATTATATGTTACTGTGGATATTAGTAATTTAACTTTAGTATAGTATGTATTATTACTTATTCTTGTACCTATATCTAAGTACTATTAATACAAATTGTAAATAAATAATATAGAGTATTTATACATAGTTTTTGATACTTGTTTGTATATTATTGTTTTAAAACATTGTAATTATTTCTAATTCATTATTTTCTATATAATGGAATCATTCTTTGATTCTTTGATTGATTCATTCATTCTTGCATATATAATCAATCTTTTTGTAATTAAAGAATGTTTTTGGACTTAGAGAGTAATGTATATCAATAAGTGCCTCCCAGTGAACGACCTGGAATAAACCAGTAAAAATTAATATATAAATAAAATTGACACGACAACGGTTTGCATTTGTGACATATACTACAACAATGATGTTTTAAAACCTCCTTTTAGTATGAACTGGTAGTCGACGATCATATTTTTGGCGTCGTTGCTTGGGATAAAAAACTCGTCAACAGCACTTTATTATGATGGTTGATGAGATGCGTAACAGGTGTAAGGGACCCAACCACTCAGTGCTTGGGTGAACAGCTCAAAGCACAAAATCAACTTATGCACGTGTGTGTTCCTCTTTCATCGATGTGGCACTAAAGCCACTCACTTTTTCTTTGCATGCGACTACTGTGGATCCTTCTTCAATCAGTGTATTTGTTGAGGCCTTGAGTTTCAATTGATGCTGCAGGTGGATCACAGGCACCATTTGCGTCACCTGGAGGTGAAATCAAGGGCTATTGTGGCTGGAGGGAGGTGGATGTTGACGGAAATGATGGCGGTGGCAGAGGACGACAGCGAAGACTTGAACCAACGAATAAGGCCTCACAGCCACACTAGAATACCTCAAGAGATTCACCAAAGCACGGTGAAGATGGTGGTGGGTGTTTCGTGGTGTGAGAGGGTGTGTGGTGGTCGGCGGAGGTCGGAGATGAAGGGCGGAGGATGTGGTGTTCGGTGGAGTGTTTAGATGGACAATCCCCTCAATTTCTTGAGGGGTTTTATTCGCTTGGTCATGGCGGAGGTGTAGGAAGTGTTGGCGAGGCATTTGGTGCGATGGACCATCAAGGAAGCCTCATCGGAGGGCAGCCAGAGATGGAGAAGATGACGGGGGTGGCGGTGATATCGTGGTCGAATTGAGTAACAGAGGAGATAGAAAGGAAGTGAGGAAGAAAGGGACCTAACTAACATAAACTAACTAGACAAAAGGGGAAGAATGTCCTTGTCTGGGGTATGCCAGACTCGGAGATGACGAAGCCTCTAGTGGGGGAGAATAGTGAGGAAGACAGTGGAAGGAGGCCCTCGCTGGTATTGAGAGAGGTGGAAGAGCTTGAGGAGGAAGAACTGGCTAACTATAGTCTGTGGCGACCGGCGAGGAAGGTAGATGGAGGAGCTTTCCAGAGCTTACGGAGAGTTCAGCCGGGGATGAGGGAAGAAGAGTACAATCCAGCCAAAACCAAGCTAAGGAGGTGATGTAGAGCCTTTTATAGGTCTTAAAGATGAGTTCCAAGCTTGGAAACAAGCTTGGAAGCTTGGAATTTTCTCACATGTGGGATACCCATATTTTCAAATCGTTTGCATTAAGTTTTGGGCAAGACTTAGAGCCAAATATGCGGCTCAGATGGAAAAGGAAGGTCTGAAGATCCTCCCTTCTAACTTTGGAAGGGATTGGCCATGAAATCAGGGAGATCTTCCTGATTAAAGGTTGGATATAGGTGTGTTCACATGACAATGGTGGCAGGGGCCTCTTGGTGAAGTTGATGACAAAGTTATGGGGGTCTTTGTAATATATTTTGAAAGTTAAGGACCTGAATGAGATAGAAAGAGTCAGATTGGACTGAAATGCAAATTAGGTCAAGACAAACTTTGATTGAACCCAAAATTTGGTACAAACCTAATTTGGACCCAAGGAATCTGATGGTGAAGTCAAATTTTGGTTTTGACCAAGTTTGACCAGGTAATTTATGCAGAAACCCAAACTAGGGTAACTTTCTATGTGAGACTATTTTAGGTCAAATAGGTTCCAATGGTCAAACCAAGGATACCAACCCTTATGAAATATTTTTCTATGATTTTTAAAAGGTTTAGGTGAATTTCATCCTGACTAGAACCTCAGTTAATTAAGAAGATCGGAAATTAGGATTTCAGATGTCCATTAATTCTTGAAATGCACGAAAATCCATTTCTGTCTGCACGAACCCTCTTATTAGACATTCATGAACATATGACCTTCAATTAACCCCTGGGAAACCCCATGATTACTCTACATTTATGATCTTCTATTAAAACTACAGAATTAACCTTTATTTAATGTCTCTCATAAAGGATATGTAATGAATTATGACTCTCCAGTGATTATGTAGGAGCATTTGTCAATTGATTCTGACTAATTAAAGCTAGTTATGGCTAATGATGACATTATCATCATGGTGGCTGTTGAAGAGAGCTGCAAGGAGCTACCTTAGCTGGCTTATCTTGCTAGTTCTTTGCTAGTTGCTAAGCCAAGCTAAGATGAGGTAGCTTCAGTTGATGTGAGCTAAGATGAGCTAGCTTCAGTTGATGTGAGCTAAGATGAGCTAGGTCCAGTCTTCCTGGAGATTATTGAGCTAGCTAGAGTAGCTAGCTTAGGTCAAGTAGCTCAGCTCAACTACGTTGAGTTGAGTTGAGCCTCTGGGAGCTGGACTTAAGTTGGCCTGAGCTGGTTAAGGTCATCTTCAACTGACCAGGTCTAGCTAGTAGCTACTCCTAGTGAGGTTGAACTTCCAGTGAACTCTTCTGAGTTGGAGGAATTAGAATGGAGCTGGGATCAACTGACCTAAGGTAGTTTGAGCTACCATCCAATTGAGGTGAGTTGAATAGAGCTGAGGTGAACTAGTTAGAGCAACTATTCAGCTGAGATGAGCTGAATGGAGCTAGGGATGAGTTGATCCAGCTAGAAGGAGTTGGGATCTAGTTGGGATGAGCTGGATCTAGCTAGAATCAAGTTGAGATGAGATAGATCTAGCTAGAATCCAATTGATAAGAGCCTCTTCTTCATCTTCTACCTTCTTGAGTGCCAAGGTATGTGGGATCTGACTCTCTGTCTATTCCTAACACTCAGGTAAACACATTAAAAATACAACTAAAATGCAATGCATGCGTATCCTAGTTAAATGTCTAAATGCAGCCTAAAAACCCATTTGTGGAGTTAAAATCCTAAGAGCTAGGTTTGTTTTAGGGCATAGGAATGATGATAAACTTATGTTTATCATGGGACCCCCTGAAAACCACCCGATTCATCATCTGGGACATGTCACACACGAAGTAAGAAAAAAAACAAGAGTGAAAAAACTACTACTCTCCCTGCCGATGACTCAAGCAAAGAGAGTGGGGGCAACTGATGTGCGGAGAAAAATCTCCTTACGGATCCAATTGCACGGTGAATCTAGCTAGCCAGCATAGTATAGAGATCTAGTAGCCATGAAAGATCCAACGGTCTAAGGGGGATCCGACTACCCAGATCCATCTACCTGGCTGCTATGCGGGTCCTACCGAATCTAGGGAACAACCAATCAACTGTTGACTATGGTGATTGGAGAGGAAATATACAAGCGTGGCATCGACATATGTATTAATGGTCATCCAGCAGCTACCTCATTAAATGCTATTAATAGCCAAACCCCAAGATCATGGGAATGAAAAGGAGGCCCGCGATAGGAGGAGATTCATCCTATAAATACTTGGGATGTACTAGCTTTTGTTTTTTCACACAATTTGAGAGGAAAGGAAACAAAGGAGAGATTGTACCATAGAATTACTAATGAAACTTGGGAGTATCATCCTCCCTGTAGACGTATACCCTTTTGGTGGAACTGGGTCATCAAACTCCCTACGTAAATTCCTTGTGGTTATGCCTTTGAGTCGAGGTTCCTATTCTAAGGGCCTCAATCAAACACCACTACTGTTATCACGGCAAAATTGAGTTTAGAAAAGTCATGTTCTAATATAGTCGAAATCGCTTTGAAAACAAATAGATTTTATTACTCTATTTTAAAGTCCCAGGTCGAATACAGGGAGTAAATGGAATTTATGCACTAAACTCAATGGATGCAATTTGAACACATAATATTACTCAAAAATCTAATGAGAAATGTAAAGCATGAGTATATGGATAATAAAACGTAGCTAAAAATATAAATGAGGACTTATGAAGAATTGGACATCTGATTTTGTAGTCAGACATCTTAAAAATGAAGTGTTATAGTGGTCCTCTGATTTCTTTCTTCTGCTTCTTCTTTTCTCTTTCTCTTTATCTTCTTTCTTCTCTGTTCTTCTTTTCTCCTTGGCCTCTCCTTGCCTTGGCTTCTTCTTTCTTCTTTCTTTACCTTCTGTCTTCTTTTTCTTCCCTCCTTTGGCTCTTCTCTTCTTCTAATTCCTACCTTGGCCTTTCTCTTTCTTTGCAAGCTCCTTCTTCTTCCTTCAGTCCTTCCTTCTCTTTCTTTCTCTTCATCACTTTCCTCTTTAGCCTTGTCTTCTCCTTCCTTAAATTCCTCCTCAACCTCCTCCTTCTTCTTCCTTGGCTTCAACCCTTGGCTTCTTCTTCTTCTCCTTTCCCTGCAAGAGCAAAACCTACCCCTACCCGCACATGCTCTCTTCTCCTCCCTCTCTCTTAGGTTCGCTCACCCAGAGCCACCGTCTTAAGTAATCGGATCGGGTACGCGCCCGGGACCAGGCCCATCGGCATGTGGTGGTGGACAAGGTGTGCTGGGTCAGGTAAACGGGTCAAGCCAAGTCCACGGAGGCAAGGTCACGGACGAGACCGGTGAAGGGTGAGTGGGACCTCACCTTGTGGTTAGGAGGTGATAAGGCCTATGCACAAAAGCAATTTATGTGCATACGTCGGCTCACCCACTTCCGAGGTGGGACTAAACGTCCCACCTTCGTTTTACGTGCATAGTAGTAGATGGTGGGCTTGATTGGCGAGGCTGCATGGGCTATCGACTTCAATTGGTATCCTGGGCACACACGTACCTCAAATCTGCGTCATCTGGGACCTATGCCTAGAGCGAACGGACCTGGAGAAGCTCGCAAGCAAGCTCCTTGCTGGTCATCAATGGCGGCGGCCCTCCTATACTTGCAATCACGCAAATGGCCTCACAGCCACGTCAGAATGCTCAGGAGGCTTCGCTGAGGCACGGGGAGTGTACTGCGAGGGTTGGCGTGGTGTAGGACTGCTGGAGTGCACGTGCCTAGGACAACCTGTGGCCGTGTGAGTGGGTGTGTTCGGGGGGGGTTTAGGTGCATGGCACGGTGAGTGAAGGGAGGGGTTATGTTCAGTGAGGTGCTGCAAAGCTTATGGGGTGGTGGGCGAGGCAGATGGATGTGTGGAGCGATGGGGATGCTTTGCCGGAGGTGTCGTCGGAGGTAGAGAAGGTGATGGTGATTGAGTGCGTCTGATGAGTGGCTACTCATCATGGCTAAAAATTGAAGTTAAGCTCGACACTAAGTAAAACAACATCAAATTAACAGATAAAAAAGGTTAAGTGTGGGAATTAAAGAAAAAGACCTAAAATCTTTACTCTGTGTTAAAACTTCATAATTACGTCACAAAATGAGATATCTGAAAGCAAAGTACAAATGATGATCCATGTGTCAATTGAACACATAAATAAGTTTGAAAGGCCAAATCAGAAGTATAATCAATGTCTTAAATGTTCAATTAAGCACATATAAAAATTTGAAGGCAATTGGACATTATTTAGGCTATGAATTAGGTAGTTTACACTTAGGTCCTTCATGCATTACACTCTCGCCCTTAAAAACTCCTCTTTGGACCTACTTGTAAGCTGTAGAGACCCTTTTTAAAGGCTGCAGGGTCCTTCCTATTGTAGTTCTTTTCACTTATGGGCCTGCACGCAATTCTTCTACCCCTTCTACAAGGGTGTGTCTGCAATTTTCCGTTATTTGAGAGAATGGCTTCCTGCTCTTCGCACGCACTGTACCGCGTAAAGAACACGGCCAATCTCAGCCGTCCGTCGCTCTTCATGATCCTGATCTGCAGTTAGATTTGAATGGAAGTGTCGCGCGATTCAGTGCGTGCGATCACCCCTCTCCCCAGATCTCATCTGGCAGTTAGATTTTGAGTATAACTCGCCGTGCGCTCCGCTCCTCTCATCCTCACCGCTAGTTGCATCTTGGTTATCCTCACCTGTGCGGTGATCTCAGCCATTGAGTATGCTACTTAAGCACCTCAGTGGTGTCGCGTGCAAGGGATCGCTCCCTCCTACACCTCTTAGCGATCATTCGTCCACTCCAGTTCCTCCTCCCCATCCAACCTTTGATTTCACAGTCACTGGCTGTGAAATCATCACCTTCTCTCGACCTCCTCATCGCTAAGGACTTCGTAGCACCTGAGGACGACCCTGGAGCCTCACGAGCAGACTCTTCCCTCCGCTGGAGTCATCTTCCTCCCTTCTTCCTCCTTAGCCACCGGCTAAGGACCCATAGGTCCCATTCTTCCTGTTAGATTAGGTTTATAATTCTGCAGATTAGTTTTAGCTGTAGTTAAGTAGTTTAAGAGTAGAATTAATGTAATTGTTAATGTTCAATTTCGCTGTAGGATAAAGTAGCTGTAGTAGTAGAATTAGGCTTAAATTTCCCCCCTCACCTCCTCTGATCATTCCAGATCAGAGGGGAAGATTTCATATAACCATGTTTTCAAACTATCTCCCTCTCCATACTGTCATATCCAGTTCTGATTTTCCACGACTTGTTTCTCGCTTTCCACCCATACACTCTGACCCAATTTCAGATCTGATTGGTTTCCAACCTCAGATCTGAAATTGGCGACAAAAAGCACTTAAGGGGTTTCCCATTCACCTCACTCTTGGTCACAAAAGCCCCTGGATTGAATTGAATTTATCAGTTTGTCAGATTTCTCCTTAATTTGGATTTCAAGGATTTTTCCTTCAATTTGGTTTTACTGTCTGATCTGACAAATTGAATGAAGTCTGATTTGAATTCATTGTTGGCAAGGAATCTGAGAGGTTTTCTGGTGACAGAAATCAACTCAGAAGAGCCATACATAGATCTGATTTGATAAGTTTTTGAATGCAATGAATGCAAGTCAGATCTAAGGATAATCACTGTAGTGATTTGAAGTCTGATCTTGCATTCATGAGTGTGTTTTGAATGGCTGTTTGGTGATTTCCTAACCTAAGGAGTTCTCAATACTCCTTATGGTTTCAGAAACTGGGATTTGAACTAAGGGCTTTAATTGACTGAATTAATTCTTCCTTCATGCTGTCTATAGCATTAGGAAGAGTTAAATCAGTGATATTTGTGGATTTAATCTGAAGTGAAGTTTTTGATAAGGGTTTTTGCCTTGAATTGGGGTATTTAGTGATTTTAGTGAGAAATTAAACCCTTGTCAGATTGGGGATTGAGAGAGATTTTCTTTTTCAGTTTGGATTTGTGATTCTAATCCCAGTGGACATAGCAAAGTGCTGCATCTTGCAGCTACATTTCTCTTCTCTCCAACTCACATCTCATCACAAATGGACTAACTGCAGCAGCAGTTAGACCATTTGGACATTGATCTGAGCTACTGTAGGGTCTAAAATGTCTTGTTGCTGCTACTGTCTAATTGTTTTAAGTTGTAGCAGATAGGTTCTAATGTAAAACCCTGTAGATTTTATTTTGAACATAGCTGACATTTGATTGTATTTCATTTCCTGTATATACAAACTTTCTTGTTTAAATAACTGAACTCTAATTTCTGTGCATACATGTCCATTCTTTCTCAATTGTGTTAGCTAGTTTAGTCGAAAATAACCATCCAAACAAGATTTAAAAGAGGAAACTTAACTGAGGACAGTATTAAGGTGGGTAAACACATCCTAAATTTCATGCTATATAGAAAGAAGGCAATCATAAACATGATAAAAAGGGTTAAAAACTTTAAAAGATAGTGAAACAAGCCTCTTTCTCCCCTCAGTCAACTCTTCCCTTCTTCTCTCCTAATTCTGTCAAATATGTAAAAACAGTAAAAAGAAACACCCAAAAGAACAAAATATATATATGTATATACACACACACATATATATTATTGTGTATATTAAGCATACTTTTATAGATATAAGCTATATACTAGGCTACATATGTAAATAGGTAGTATGTATATATATATATATACTGTATAACCTACTATGTAAATATAATGAATACTGTAACTTAGGTTTTGTATTTAATTTAGATAATAAATACAATAATTATACAACTATATATAAATTGAACTAATTTATATGTATTATTAAACTAACTAGATCAGTAAATAGTATAATTAAGAAAGTTAAACTATAAGACTGTATATATATCTATGTATATGTAAATTATAAGTAAATAAAATCTTTTACTCTAATTTAATCCTCTATACATAATAAATAATGAATTTATTATGTTTATAGCTAAGTTGTTAAATTAAATTAGTTAAATTAGTAATTTAGAATTATAATTAAGTTAATTGAATCTGTATACTAAGACTAATATACTTTAAGTAATTTAAGCTAATTTAAGTATATTTATATCTGATTATATGAAGTTTAACTTAGTTTATAAGCAAAACAATTAAAACTGCTATTTAAATGTAAATAACACATACATTAATTTGGAAAAATATAATAAAAATGTCTATAAAATACTTATATATGTATTCTAACTCTATATGAGGTCAATTAGACCATTTAGTAACTAATTTATAAGTAATTAAAGAATAAAACACCAAAATCAGTGTGTAAAAATAGTCTACTTTAGTGAATTTATTTATATAGTAAATTTAATTAAAATTTCAAATTAATTGAAGAATTATATAGTATTATGTAAATACTTTACTTTCCACAATTTATTTTTATTTTTAAATAAATTATGGCCCTCGAATTGAGGGCCAAAATCTCTTCCAGCCAACAGCAGCGCGCATTTTTCAACGTGGATGTGGCGCTCGAATAGCGCCACATCGTGCGCTGCAAAACGTGCACAGCAGTTTAAATTGAATTCGTGTATAGGCTGTGTAGTCGTCACGGGCGCCGAGCGCCCGAAACAACATACACTAAGCATACATTGAGCATCTAAGCATTCTGAGCATATTCTGTGTGGGGCCGAGGGCCCGGAGAGAGGCGTGTGTGCATGGGCTGAGAAGGCTCTAAGCTGGGTTATCAAACATGTAATTAAGCGGCCTAATGAGAATTAGGGCGCGCTTAGTTGAGGTTTGGTCCCACCCTCTGGGTGCTATGTATCCCTCAAAAAGCATGCCCGTAAATTAAACACATTTTTAATTAATTAAAGAGAGCTAATGACGATAGTTAAATGCCTCTTAGCCACGGTGTGTTAAATTCACTAAGGCAGAATGAAAACACAGAAGAAGAACATCTGATGAAGATTAGTGTGAAGGAGAAAAGAGAGAGAGAAGATGTACATACGTAAGTAAATACACATACTAGAGAAATATAAATATATATATATATGTATACGTAGTATAGCCAATTACTTTTATGTAAATAAACTCATATATTTACTAAGAGAACAAAACGTCACCATAATCGTCGCTATAGACCCCAGTTTCCCTCCTTAAGTTTGTATATGGTGTTTTCTGGGAGCTAGCGATGCTTACATCTGTCACTATAACTATTGTATGTGTTGCTGTAGGTATCAGACTAGTAAGTTAAGTTAATATATTATGTAATCTTAGTCGATTATGTACTTTCATGTAAGTATTAATATTATAACTTGTAAAGACATAGTTTAAAGTTTAGTGATGAATTGTTTGGTGCTTGTTTATAGTTAGTTTTTGCAAGTATTACAATTAGTTCTTTGTGAGTAGACAAACCATGTCTACATTCATTCATTCTTTATTAAATGTAAAGCTTCTTTTTGGAATTAGAGGATAATTTTGAGATCAAAGAGTGATGTAATTCAATAATTGCCTCCCAATGAACGACTTGGAATAAAACCAATAAAAATTAGATAAGTAAATAATAATGGTTGTAATGACTGGTATCCCATACAACTCGCTACAATGACATTAATGGTGTTTCAAATCACAACATACCACCAACATCATTAACAATTACTACAACACATACACATACATTATCACATCATTATTACCATATTATTTTTGGCACCGTTGCCGGGGAGGCAACGCTCTTTACGCTAAAATTACCCTTTAATTCTTTTTGTATATAGAAATTCTTCATTTCATTCACATTCATTGATTGTAATTGCTTTCTTCCATTGATTTATTTGTTATAGTGTATACATTCTTTTATTCTTTTATTAATCATTTTTTATTTTTCCACAGCACTTGAGGAGGAGGAGAAGCAATATCATCATCCAGGTAGAGGTCGTCTTCCTGGTGGAGTCACTGCGCTCCTGACCCGACATCTAGGCGAAGTTTGCCCTCGGAGTAGCTGTAGGATTAGTAATAATAGTAGTATAGTTTAGATAGATTTAGGTATATTAATTAAGAAGAATTGTTAGTCATAAGTTGTGAGAGCCTGTTCTCACACATTCATTGTAATAACTGTGGACTGTCTGGACGTTTATTTTCTACTTCTCCCTCATCGATATGATTTTTCCATTGCAATTTTCCAAATCGATTTCGTTCCTTGTTTTTGCTTGTTGCATACATATAAAAAAAATCAAAAAATCAAAAAGATCTCATCCTTATCTAGCAGCATTATAATCTTAGGCATCCATCTTAGGTTGCATACTTCTCTGCTAGATTTTAATTCAAGTCAAATCTACATATAGAAGATTGCTGGAGTCAGGTATGCATTCTTTACCTTACTTTAACTCCTGTCATCATTGCATTTGACTTAAAATTAAAGAAGACCGTCTCTTGTATTGAACTGAGTAAAAAGTGAGACAAGCAGCATAGAAATCATATCATAATCACTTGAATTAAGTCAAAAAGAAGATAATAACTTTGGGTGAAACCTTGATTGAGATTTTCATCGCCTTGTGTTGATTGCTATCGTGCACACAGCACGATCACTTAAGGTCACAACACACAGGTTTCCACCTCATCTCTTTCTGCAACCACAGGATCTGGATTTGCACGCTAAGTCTTATCCAAATTCCCAGTGGATTTTAGAGGTTTGCACATCGCTAGGTTTATCTTAAGACACGTACAATTGTTTGAAATAATTGCTTGCGTACAACATAATTTTGCGTAGCAGCCTCTAGAAAAAAAATTTTTGATTTATCTCGCTTGATTGGTCTTCTGAGTGAATTGAGATTTAATTGGGATTTTTCCACTTTCTGTGAACTTAGCTAAAATTTTCCCACTGAGTTGGAACGAATTGTAGTAAACGTGTTTTCAAAAACCAACTCAATGGAAGGTAGGAGATCCCAGAACCCAGAACTTGTACTCCCCTTGGGTACTAATACCCAAGTTTTTGCATCTACCTCTTTGCCTTCCACTTCTAATCCCTTACCTCCTGAGTCTCAGACTCCTATCCACAATCCCACTCACCAAGAGGATGATCTTGAGTCAGTACAATTCGAGGATTTTGAAGAACTTCCTCCACACTTAGTTGCACATCCTCCACCACAGCAACCACCTATCCCTAGGTTCCAACCTCCACCTTATACTAATTTTCCTAATCCGCCCCCGGAGAGAGGACCTATGCCTCATCTTCAACACCTTTTCGACACACAACTACAAATGAATACCCTAACCCAACAGGTGCAACAGCTAGCTCAAGCTATTAATATTTTAGCTAACCCCCAACCACAACCACTTCAACCTAGAAATTCCCAGGCACCACCCCAACCCCGTAGACCTCAACTACGGGATTATTATAATCCTGCAGTTGCCCAACCAATGCTTGTGGTACGTTATCCCAATGGGGGTCGTGCTGCTGAACTGAAGCCAAACATTATAGCACTCATTCCTCACTTCCATGGACTTGCTTCTGAGGACCCTTTTCAGCATTTAGAGGAGCTGAAGAATCTTGCCCAAACTTTGGGTCCACAAGAACATGATCAGCACACGCTTCTAATGAAAATGTTCTCCTTTGCATTGAAAGATAAGGCAGCCTTTTGGTTTCGAACACTTGCACGGACTACACCTATAGATTCCTGGGCTTCTTTAGAACATGAGTTCTTAAAGAAGTACATTCCTGTAGGCCGCACTAACGCCTTAAGGAGTGCCATCACTACCTGCATTCACTCAGAATTCAGGAGAACCAATGCACAAGGCTTGGGAGAGATTCCACGAGCTTCTGAGAAAATGTCCCCACCATGGTGTCCCACGCTGGCAACAGGTCCAGATCTTCTACAATGGGCTCCATGATGACACACGGAATTTTGTAGATGTCGCTTGTGGAGCCAATTTCCTGTGTCGGGACGAGGACTCAGCCTTTAAGCTCTTTGAAGGCATGGCCGAAAACTCTATTAATAATGCTTCAATGAGCGTGTTTAATAGAAAGTCCTCACATTCCCACTCACATACTGGGGTACACAAAGCCCAATCCAGTAGCAAAGACTTAGAGATAGTGGCTAGTCAACTGGATAAAGTGGGCTTAATCGAGAAGAAAGTAGATGAATTATGGAAATTTCTCTCAAAACCCTCATCTTCTTCCTCTCAGTCACCAGCACAAAACACTTCTTCTCAGTGATGTAAACAAATTTACACTACTTAAAATGTCTATTTATGCATGTTCTTAAGCATAGGATTGCATTTCATGATATAAATATTGCATAATATGCATCATCTTGCATTTAGAGTAGTTTGAATAAAATGGAGGTTAATTGTCTCCTTTTTTGTGCTTGGATAGGGCAAACATTTTATCGGGGCCTCGGATCAAAAATCCAACCATATGGATGTAATCAGGGTGACGATTGGAGTTCAACGACTTCAAGATTGCCCTAATCAGACATCCGTAGCATCAAATAGTGACTGGGGAACCCTAGAAAATCAAGGGCCAAGATGGTGAAAATCCACACTTCAGATGAAAAATCCGACCACACGGATGAATTCGGATCGACGATCGCAGCCCAACGATGCAAAAATCAAGTCAATCCGACATCCGTGGAACCATCTACAACTTCCAGAAGATGGACGGCCAAGATGGTGCCACGTGGCTCCATCTCGACCGCCCAAATGGCCGCACGCATTCCACAAAGGCCCCGCACTCGGTCACTCTCCGCCGTTGGATCTTGATCCAACGACTGTGGTCGACCGCGCCTAAAAGCGTTCGCTCGACCATCCGCGCCCTATAGCGCAGCGGTCGAGCGTGCTTTCGCAAGCGGTAGGCGTGGGTTCGAGCCGCGGCGAGGGGCTGGAAGGTGCCGGCAATTGAGGTGTGTGGAGCGTCAGATGGAGATCGGACGGTCGTGCGCACCCGATAGCTTCACGCGTGATTGAACGCACGGCGTGAACGCGTGATCGCACGCGCCAGGCAAGCGCACGAGCAGGCGGAGATGCATCTTAAGCCATCCAATCTCGCAATCGAACAGCTGAGAATCGACGAACGTGGGCAAGCATTGCACGCACGGGCAACTGAGCAGGCGCTCGTGGGCGCGGAAGCTACGCCCACTTTGGGGACTTTAGCGACGGTTTTATCCGTCACTAAAGGCCCCTCATTTATTGTTTTGAAGTTGTAATGTCCATTTTACCCCCACTCCTTGAAACTATGAAAGGAGACCCCCTCCACACGAAATTTTCATCCCTTCCTTCTCCTCTCTTCCCCTCCAAAGCTCAAGAGAAGCTTGTCCCACACCTGGGATGCTTCTCGCGAGATAAAGTCCAATTTTCGTTCCCCTTCGGAAGTGGATCCCGCGACGACAACGGTGTGCTACTTCGTTCCCATTCTTCTACTTCTTCCTCCTTCGTCCTACTTCGTTCTCCTTCGTCCAGGCGTCGTCTCGTCCTCCAAGCAACCGTCGAGGAGGATTTCTCTCTCCCTATTCTTTTTACTGCTTTCTAGTATAGATTTACTGCTTTCTAGTATAGTTTTGCTCGTCCTCCAAGCAATCGTCGAGGAGGACATTTCTCCCTCCATTCTTTTAATGCTTTCTAGAGTAATTGTTTTATGCTTTCTAGTTGTAATGAACAATCTCCTCAATGAAAAATTCCTTGTTTATTCTACATCTCATTTTGATTTCTCTGTGTAATATTCTCTTTCTCTCTTACTCTCTCTCTTCTATTTATTGTAAATAATTAGATAGTTTTAAATTGAATTATCCTGTGACAAATAAAAAGAAATGAGTAGTTTTTAAATCAAACGTCTGCCTCCCTGTGTTCGACCCGGAATTTTCATTTCGGTATAAATTTTATTTGTTGAACATGAATTCTTCACTTTCGAACTACAACGACAGGTTTTCCAAAACCGAACACGTTAGCATAGCGTTCGTAACATTTAACACTCAATTTCCCACAGAGAGGGAAACTATGAATAACCTTTCTGTGACACAAACTGCATTACCGAATTTTCCATTTCCATATCCTTCACCAGCTGGAGGAACCTTTGTTCCTCCCTACATTGACTTCCCTCCACAATCACATGGATATCCACCGCATACCTACTAGCAACCCTAACCCAGGCCCACCCAATACTCTCAATCTGGGCCTACACGAGATGACCAGTTGGGGTCTATCATGAAAGCTCTTGCTGATATGCGACAACAGAATATTGCTATGCAGCAGAGACAGGATGCGGCCTTAGTTGAGATGAGAGCCCAGCTATCACACTTGACGGAGTCCCGTCAACCACATTCACTCCCATCTCAAGCACAACCCAACCCTAGGAACATACCTGCTTAGAGGTATGTCCAACCTAGACCTGCAATGCAAGACCAAGCACATGTCATTTCACAACCCTTGCACAACACTGAATTCTTCACTGACTCAAGTTCTTCCCTTGCACAAACACAACCACATCTGTTACCTAACACTGATTTACCATCTACCTCTAGGGCTGAACTAAATGCCATAGTCACTAGGAGTGGTAAAAGCACACAAGATCCATCTCTTCCAACATCTACCACTTCTAGTTCTGCTCCTCCACTTCCTACTTCTCCTCTACCTAGGATTGAACCTATTTTCACCAATCCTGTACCTTTTCCTGAAGCTTTAAAGAAGAAGGAGAAAGGAAAGAAAAAGACCTGTGTGGCACTTGAGGAGGATTTGCTTAAGCTCTTTGAGCAAGTCCACATAAACATCCTGTAACGACCCGGTTCCCGAGTCCCTACGAGACACGAGAACCGGACCGACTCGACTAATCCCAAGACCCAGTCGTCCAACGAGGAAGTAACCAAAAGACAGTAAAATAAACCACATTCAGCATGAATATAACTAACAGTAAGAAAGTACAGCAGTAAGGAAAGAACTACTACAGTAGGCACCACCACAACAGTAAAACAACATTTATCATATAACAAAAACTGCAGGTAAAGAAGGTACAGCGGAAACAAAACTACTCACTAGAACAGAAACAAAAAGGGGTACAAAGCTGGGGTAACTCTACTGGACCCTACTCGGCCCAGCGTCCTCTGCAGCCGCCGACCCTGGCTGCTCAACACCTGGTCCTGAAAAAGGTAACGAGTGTAACACGTCAGCAAAACGCTGAGTAGAGTGGCAAAATAACTAAAGGCAACAGTAGAGTGTACAGTAGCTATTATGTTCTATTACTTCCTTTATTTACATCTTTCAATTTTTCTCACTATTTCATTTATTTCTCAGATCCTTTACTTGATCTCGAATGTCTTCGTGGGACGATCTTGATTGCAGTCTTTTCCAAAAGTAGAAGTAGCACGTGGTGCTCTCCTGGCCGGGAGAGTCCCCCGTGGTGATCCTACCCTCAGTCAACCACCCCAAGGTCACTGACAGACGTAACGGTGACTACGGCACGCGCGATAAACGCACAGGTAGCTAGCCCGCACTGGCACGCGGTCAGTCGTTTCCGTTAACGGGTGCGCCCAAAGCACAGCACGGAACCAGGGCAGAGCCCTCTCAGTAACAGGGGTCCAACCCCTCCACAGTAACCAAACCGGGGCCTTGCGCCTCCACAGTCCGCGCACCCTCGCCTGACTACCCTGGTTTGCCCTAGTGGGCCTAACAAGTCGGTGAAGGAGGCTAGCAGAACCCCGGGGCCCGTGGGGTAGCTAGTACTCTCCTAACACTACTAGCTCTCCTCGGTACTACGTACACGAGGGCCAGCAAGTCGGTACAGAGCGGCCAATCCTAACCCTGGGTCCCTGGGGCGGCTGGCCCCACTCTCCACTAAACAGGTACAGGTACTTCCCTTGGTACTGCGTACCCAAGAGACAATACAAACTACATCTCAGTTCCATTCCTTTTTCTTTCCAGGAGTTCCACTCCTAACTCCCCGTAGGGTTCCAGCTCTTTATTTCAGAACATCATATGTTTCATTTTCCAGATTCACGTTCTCAAATTCCATGATCTCAAACATGTTTCTTTATTCATAACAGGCAGCTGTTAATTAAATTTACAGGCAGCTTTATATATTCCTTTCCATTTTTCCAAGACTGCAGTAATATACATTCCACTAGTTTTTCCATCCTAGGATTCATGCCATATCCTAGGATCTATCATACAATCTAGTTTTCCGGCCCTACGATTCATGCAACACCTAGGAGCTATCGTTCCATATATTTCTCATTCCTAGGATTCATGCAAAGCCCTAGGTTCTAGTTATGGTTCCATACTTTAACAGATTTTATTAATACTTAAAACCACTCTACCAGGTACAACGGGAGTAATGGGGGCGTGATCGGGAATCCCGCGCGCCTCCGCGACTCTCAAGACTGCAACCGAACGAGGTCCTATCACAGGGATCAAACACAAGGAGTGTCTCAAAACAGTGTATAGCTACTGTAGGCGGGTAGAGGAATTAATTCTGAAATGAACGCAACTCAAATCGCGGAAAACGGAGCCCAAACGGGCCCTAAACGGGTCGAGAAAGACGATACTGTGCAAAATCAGACGTCTGGAACTCCCTCCAGACGTCTTAAACGGTGGATCAGAGAATTACCTGTTCAGCGTGGTTTCCCAGACGTCCAGAAGTCTGCAAGGACGTCTTTCCTAGATCCCAGACGTCCGATGGTCACTCCGGACGTCAGGAGGTCACTCCCGCCGTCTGGTACAACTTCCAGATGTCTGATTCGCAAAGGATGACGAATCAGAAAACCTGCGCACAGCCAACCCCCCTCCCTCAGTACGGTCAGTCGACAAAAAGGAAGAAGAAAGCAGAAACTCACCTTTCAGACGTCTGTATGATCTCACAGACGTCGACCTTGCCGTCTGGATATCAATCCAGACATCTGATTCTGGAAATTTTTCCAGAATCAGAGCCCTGCTCGGCCTCCGCTCGCGACGCCGCCCGCGTCGCACCTCGCGCGTACGCTGCTCCACCCGCAGCAGGTCCCTCTCCGCGACGCTCTGCGCCCCCTGCGCCCTCCGTCGGCCGGCCAAGCCGCTCCTGGCGAGCTCGCCCTCACGGCAGAGCCTCGCCTTCGCACGCCGCAGCTCCTCCGCGCTCACTGCGGCTGCCGCTGCCGCTGCGCCCTCGCGTCTGCTCGCTCTCGCGTACAGGCAGGAGAAGAAGGAGGAAGATGTTGGAGACGGGAGGGGAGGCGCGCCCCCCCCTTTTAACGCCGCGCGGAGAGGAGAGAGAAGGCGGTCGCAGCCGCCTGCAGCCGCAGAGAAAGAGGGCAGAAACGCAGGTCTGCGCGCACAGGCGCGCAGACGAATATCCCGTGCGAGCATAACTGTTCGCCAGACGTCTGTAAACTATCCCGGACGTCTGGTCAGACGTCCGGATGTGATCCCAGACGTCTGGTCCGACGTCTGGGCCACCTCCCAGACATCTTAAAAGGCGTCTGGGGCACGCGCTCGTTACAATATAACAAACTCAAAGGAAGTTTCGTCCCCGAAACTTGCGCCAACTAGGGTGCGGGAAAAAGATGTCCAAATAACCATAACAAACTCAAAGAGGACCAAAGCCGGTCCGAAAAGACGTACCCGCGAAAAGCTCCGGTTACCGCTCCCGCATTGCCGCCTCAGGCTCCCAGGTAGCCTCCTCGTACCGCTGGCTCCTCCACAAAACCTTTACCAAGGGTACTTGCTTTCGTCTCAACCTGCGGACGGCTCGGTCTAGGATTTGCACTGGCCGCTCGGGGTAGGTCAGGTCGTCGCTCACCTCGACGCTCTCGTGACTCAGTACGTGGCTGGGATCGGCTACGTACTTCCTGAGGTTGGACACGTGGAACACGTCGTGCACACCAGAAAGCTGCGGGGGAAGGGCAAGTCTGTAAGCAACGGGTCCAACCCGCTCCAGGACCTCAAAGGGCCCCACGAACCTCGGTGCGAGCTTCCCTCTCACCCCAAACCGCTGTAAGCCCTTCATGGGCGAAACATGAAGAAAGACGTGGTCCCCAACCTCGAACTGCACCTCTCTGCGCCTGCAATCTGCGTAGCTCTTCTGTCTGCTCCTGACAGTGCGGAGTCGTCTGTGGATCTGCTCAACTACCTCCTGACTCTGCCGGATCAACCTGGGGCCAACCTCCCACTTGGTCCCCACCGCAACCCAACTCAAGGGTGCCGTGCATTTCCGTCCGTACAGAGCCTCGTAGGGAGCCATGCCGATGCTCGAGTGATAACTGTTGTTGTATGCAAACTCCGCCAGGGGCAGGTGCTCCTCCCAAGAGCCCCTCCAGTCTAGTACACAGGCACGCAAAAGGTCCTCAAGTGTCTGTATCGTGCGTTCCGACTGTCCGTCCGTCTGGGAGTGGTAAGCCGTGCTAAACCTCAACCTCGTCCCCAAAGCCTGCTGAAACTCAGCCCAAAACTGGGACATAAAGCGGGTATCCCGGTCGGATACGATCTCCCGCGGAACTCCGTGTAGTCGCACCACGTCACGGATATACCTCTCTGCCAACTGTACTCGTCCCAAAGTGACTCGGATCGGCAAGAATCGTGCCGTCTTCGTCAATCTATCCACTATTACCCAGACTGCGTCGTGCCCTCGCTGGGTAACAGGTAAGCCCACCACCAAGTCCATGGTGATGCTCTCCCACTTCCACTCTGGCACTGGAAGCGGCTGAAGCGGCCCTGCAGGCCTCTGATGCTCGGCTTTCACCTGCTGGCACACTAAGCACTGCTGCACGAACTCACCCACATCCCGCTTCATCCCTCTCCACCAGAACTCGCGTCTCAAGTCATGGTACATTTTCGTGTTTCCGGGATGTATGGTGAATCTGGAACCGTGTGCCTCAGTCAGGAGTTCTCTCAACAGCTCCTCGTCTCTGGGGACGCACAACCGTCCCCCCAAGCGTAACACCTGGTCTGTGAAAGAGAAGTCCCCTGGGTCCCCTGATAGTACTCTGTCGCGCAAAGACTGCAAGTACGGATCGGCCATCTGTCCCGTGATGATGCGGTCTATCAACTCTGGTCTGGTCTGCCGTGTCACCGTCACTGCCCCACAGTACCCTCGTAACTCTAGAGGTCGCCAACTGCCCACCTCCTCCAAAAGGCTCCAACTCTGTAACTGTAGACTGGCCAAGCGTGCGGGCGCCTTACGGCTCAAGGCGTCAGCCACCACATTGGCCTTTCCCGGGTGGTAGGAGATGCTGCAGTCGTAGTCCTTCAGGAGCTCCAACCAACGTCTCTGTCTCATGTTGAGCTCCTTCTGGTCAAAAAGATATCTGAGGCTCTTGTGATATGTAAAAATCTCGAAGGTCTCACCGTACAAGTAGTGCCTCCATGTCTTCAGCGCGAAGACAATAGCTGCCAACTCTAGATCGTGGGTAGGGTAGGTATGCTCATGGGGCTTCAGTTGCCGCGAAGCGTAAGCGACCACGTGACCCCTCTGCATGAGCACACCTCCTAACCCCTGCAAGGAAGCGTCCGTGTACACAACGAACCCGCCACTACTGTCAGGGATGGTGAGCACGGGAGCCGAGGTCAACCTCTCCTTCAGCTCCAGAAAACACGCCTCACAGGCGTCTGTCCAAGCGAAAGGCACATCCTTCCGAGTCAACTGTGTCATAGGATGTGCAATCTGCGAAACCCCTCTGATGAACCGTCTGTAGTAACCTGCCAGTCCCAGGAAACTGCGAATCTCAGTGACTGAACGCGGTCTCTCCTACCTGAGCACTGCCTCGACCTTGGCGGGATCCACCGCCAGGCCGTCTCCGGAGATCACATGACCCAAAAAGGTCACCTCCCTCAACCAGAACTCGCACTTGCTGTATTTGGCGTAAAGCCTGCGTCGTCTCAGAGTGTCCAGAACCATCCACAAGTGCTGTCCGTGCTGCATCCGATCTCTAGAATAGATGAGTACATCATCTATGAAAACCACCACAAACTGGTCCAAGTACGGTCTAAACACCCGGTTCATCAGGTCCATGAAAGCAGCGGGGGCATTGGTCAGCCCAAACGGAATGACCAAAAACTCGTAGTGTCCGTAGCGGGTGCGGAAAGCTGTCTTGGAGACGTCGGTCTCCCTGATCCTCAACTGGTGGTATCCAGACCTCAAGTCGATCTTGGAAAACACCGTGGCACCCCGCAACTGGTCAAACAAATCGTCAATCCTCGGCAGTGGATATCTGTTCTTGATGGTGACCCTATTCAGCTGTCGGTAGTCCACACAAAGGCGTAGGGTCCCATCCTTCTTCTTCACAAACAGTACCGGGGCTCCCCAGGGAGACGCACTGGGCCTCACGAAACCTTTCTCCAAAAGGTCCTGCAACTGAGACTTGAGCTCTCGCAGCTCAAGCGGTGCCATCCTGTATGGCGCGGTGGAGATGGGGCTGGTCCCTGGTACTAGTGAGATCTCAAACTCGATCTCACGCTCGGGCGGTAGTCCTGGTAACTCGTCTGGAAACACGTCGGGGTACTCTCTGACCACCGGGATGCTCTGGAAGTCTGCCACGGGGCTGTGCTCTGCCACCACACAAGCTAAGAAGCCCTCACACCCCTGGCTCAAAAGTCTCGCCGCCCGAAGTGCCGAAATGCACCTGAAACCTCCGTCCACTGGCTGCCCGTGAAACTCGAAGGAAGGCAACTCCGGAATGGAGAAGACAATCTTCCTCTCAAAGCAGTCTACCAAGGCGTGGTAAGCGGACAGCCAATCCATCCCCAGAATCACCCCAAAGTCCTCCATCTGTATCATAATCAGGTCAGCTGGCAGGCTGTGTCCCCCGATGCTGACCCCGCAACCCGTGTACACCTCCTCAGCTACAAACAGCTGACCACTCGGACCTCTGATTATGAACGGATTCTCTAACAATGTATAATCCTGGTCCAAACTAACTGCGAAACTGTCTGCGACAAACGAGTGCGTAGCGCCGGAATCGAAAAGCGTGTAAACGAGTCTGCCAGAAACTGAAACCATACCTGCTACCACGGATCCCGAAGCTCTGGCGTCCCTATGTGTTAGGGCGTTGATACGCCCCTCAGCTCTAGGTGCGGACGAAGCAGCCACACTCTGCGTCGGACGGGTAGGTGCTGGCCGGTACCCTCCTCGCGACTGCGGTCCTCCTCCTCGCGCCTGGAAACCGCGATCTCCTGCGCACCCTCCAGTGCTCTGCGCGGGAAGTAACTGCTGACCTCCTGCCCTAGATGGGCAGTCCCTCCTGACGTGGCCCGGCTGGCCACACTGGTAGCAGAGGGGAACCCGACTCCCGCCCTCAGTGAGTCCCTGCTGTCGGCTAGGCGGGGGTCCGGTGCTGGCGACTGGCCCCTGTCGAGGGCCCCCAAAGGCCACTGATGGCCCTGCACAACGTGACGGCTCTCCTGCGGATGCCACGTGTCTCCGTTCTCGCCGACCCTGTGAGAAGTCTGGCTGAAAGGGCCTCTTCCGCCCGCCGTCGGTCTCTCGCGCGGACGGGTTGGTCTCCTCGTAAGTCATGGCTGCCTCTACCACCCTCGAAAACGTCGGCAGCTTCAGGGGTTTGACATACCCCCAGATCGCAGGCCGGAGCCCCTCGGTGAACCTCCAAAGGCGCTCCTCCTCAGTGGCTACCGCTGTCGCTGCAAAGCGGGACAGCTCCAAGAAACGCGTGCGGTACGCGCTCACGGTCATCGTCCCTTGGCGGAGAGTGTGGAACTCCCGCCTCCTCTGGTCCTGCCACGTCTGGGGAAAGTACTGCTCACAGAAGAGGGTGACGAACTGGTCCCACGACGGCTCGTCCCTCTCCTATCCCCGGACCGTCCTCCACCACCGGTGTGCCGCACTCTCCAGCTGGTATGTGGCAAAGGCCACGCGGCACTACACCGGGGGGCGAAGGGTGTCGAAGATCTTCTCCAGCTGCTCAAGCCAGTCCTCTGCCTCGGTCGGGTCCTCATCCCCCTTGAAGGAGGGGGGCTTCAGCTTCCGGAACTGTCCGAAAAGCTCGAAGTGGTGCTGTAGGGGAGGTGCTGGTGCTCCTCCAGGCGAAGGTGCCTCGTGTACAGAAGTGTCAGAGGAAGGTGGGGGCGGCAGGGGCCCATCCCCTCCCTCGTGTCCAGCGCCACGTCCGTCGCGTGGTCCCACAGAGGACTCCCCCTCTGCAACCCCAGGAGGAGGTGCTCGGGGCGGTGGGTGGAGCTCCTCTCGTACAATATCCCGTATCAGTCTGGCGAGGTCCTGGGCCTGGATGCCAGGGAGTGGTGGCTGGTCCACCGAGACGTCAACGACAGCACGTCCACCTCGCCGACGTCGCCCTCGGCCGCGCCCGCGGCCAGTCTCGCCAGTCCCACGACGAGGCATCTCCTGCAAGGAGACGCGAAACAAAACGGAAACGTCAAAACAGACGATACCTAACAACACTTCTAAGAGCTCATATCAAGAGATATGTTGTGGTGGCTACTCTAGCTATAAACATGTGAATTGGTTATTTTCCAGTCAGTTGATTCACTTCTCCGGACGACCTTGCTCTAATACCATCTTGTAACGACCCGGTTCCCGAGTCCCTACGAGACACGAGAACCGGACCGACTCGACTAATCCCAAGACCCAGTCGTCCAACGAGGAAGTAACCAAAAGACAGTAAAATAAACCACATTCAGCATGAATATAACTAACAGTAAGAAAGTACAGCAGTAAGGAAAGAACTACTACAGTAGGCACCACCACAACAGTAAAACAACATTTATCATATAACAAAAACTGCAGGTAAAGAAGGTACAGCGGAAACAAAACTACTCACTAGAACAGAAACAAAAAGGGGTACAAAGCTGGGGTAACTCTACTGGACCCTACTCGGCCCAGCGTCCTCTGCAGCCGCCAACCCAGGCTGCTCAACACCTGGTCCTGAAAAAGGTAACGAGTGTAACACGTCAGCAAAACGCTGAGTAGAGTGGCAAACTAACTAAAGGCAACAATAGAGTGTACAGTAGCTATTATGTTCTATTACTTCCTTTATTTACATCTTTCAATTTTTCTCACTATTTCATTTATTTCTCAGATCCTTTACTTGATCTCGAATGTCCTCGTGGGACGATCTTGATTGCAGTCTTTTCCAAAAGTAGAAGTAGCACGTGGTGCTCTCCTGGCCGGGAGAGTCCCCCGTGGTGATCCTACCCTCAGTCAACCTCCCCAAGGTCACTGACAGACGTAACGGTGACTACGGCACGCGCGATAAACGCACAGGTAGCTAGCCCGCATTGGCACGCGGTCAGTCGTTTCCGTTAACGGGTGCGCCCAAAGCACAGCACGGAACCAGGGCAGAGCCCTCTCAGTAACAGGGGTCCAACCCCTCCACAGTAACCAAACCGGGGCCTTGCCCCTCCACAGTCCGCGCACCCTCGCCTGACTACCCTGGTTTGCCCTAGTGGGCCTAACAAGTCGGTGAAGGAGGCTAGTAGAACCCCGGGGCCCGTGGGGTAGCTAGTACTCTCCTAACACTACTAGCTCTCCTCGGTACTACGTACACAAGGGCCAGCAAGTCGGTACAGAGCGGCCAATCCTAACCCCGGGTCCCTGGGGCGGCTGGCCCCACTCTGCACTAAACAGGTACAGGTACTTCCCTTGGTACTGCGTACCCAAGAGACAGTACAAACTACATCTCAGTTCCATTCCTTTTTCTTTCCAGGAGTTCCACTCCTAACTCCCCGTAGGGTTCCAGCTCTTTATTTCAGAACATCATATGTTTCACTTTCCAGATTCACGTTCTCAAATTCCATGATCTCAAACATGTTTCTTTATTCATAACAGGCAGCTGTTAATTAAATTTACAGGCAGCTTTATATATTCCTTTCCATTTTTCCAAGACTGCAGTAATATACATTCCACTAGTTTTTCCATCCTAGGATTCATGCCATATCCTAGGATTTATCATACAATCTAGTTTTCCAGCCCTAGGATTCATGCAACACCTAGGAGCTATCATTCCATATATTTCTCATTCCTAGGATTCATGCAAAGCCCTAGGTTCTAGTTATGGTTCCATACTTTAACAGATTTTATTAATACTTAAAACCACTCTACCAGGTACAACGGGAGTAATGGGGGCGTGATCGGGAATCCCGCGCGCCTCCGCGACTCTCAAGACTGTAACCGAACGAGGTCCTATCACAAGGATCAAACACAAGGAGTGTCTCAAAACAGTGTATAGCTACTGTAGGCGGGTAGAGGAATTAATTCTGAAACGAACGCAACTCGAATCGCGGAAAACGGAGCCCAAACGGGCCCTAAACGGGTCGAGAAAGACGATACTGTGCAAAATCAGACGTCTGGAACTCCCTCCAGACGTCTTAAACGGTGGATCAGAGAATTACCTGTTCAGCGTGGTTTCCCAGACGTCCAGAAGTCTGCAGGGACGTCTTTCCTAGATCCCAGACGTCCGATGGTCACTCCGGACGTCTGGAGGTCACTCCCGCCGTCTGGTACAACTTCCAGATGTCTGATTCGCAAAGGATGACGAATCAGAAAACCTGCGCACAGCCAACCCCCCTCCCTCAGTACGGTCAGTCGACAAAAAGGAAGAAGAAAGCGGAAACTCACCTTTCAGACGTCTGTATGATCTCACAGACGTCGACCTTGCCGTCTGGATATCAATCGAGACGTCTGATTCTGGAAATTTTTCCAGAATCAGAGCCCTGCTCGGCCTCCGCTCGCGACGCCGCCCGCGTCGCACCTCGCGCGTACGCTGCTCCGCTCGCAGCAGGTCCCTCTCCGCGACGCTCTGCGCCCCCTGCGCCCTCCGCCGGCCGGCCAAGCCGCTCCTGGCGAGCTCGCCCTCACGGCAGAGCCCCGCCTTCGCACGCCGCAGCTCCTCCACGCTCACTGCGGCTGCCGCTGCCGCTGCGCCCTCGCGTCCGCTCGCTCTCGCGTACAGGCAGGAGAAGAAGGAGGAAGATGGTGGAGACGGGAGGGGAGGCGCGCCCCCCCCCCCCTTTTAACGCCGCGCGGAGAGGAGAGAGAAGGCGGTCGCAGCCGCCTGCAGCCGCAGAGAAAGAGGGCAGAAACGCAGGTCTGCGCGCACAGGTGCGCAGACGAATATCCCGTGCGAGCATAACTGTTCGCCAGACGTCTGTAAACTATCCCGGACGTCTGGTCAGACGTCCGGATGTGATCCCAGACGTCTGGTCCGACGTCTGGGCCACCTCCCAGACGTCTTAAAAGGCGTCTGGGGCACGCGCTCGTTACACATCCCCTTGTTGGATGCAATCTGCCACATTCCTCTTTACGCTAAGTTTTTAAAAGACCTATGCACACCTAAGCGTAAAGCAAGAATTCAAAAAGGGAGTAGTCCAATCATCCTCTCGGAACAAGCTAGTTCCATCATCTCTAGTACCCTCCCAACTAAGATGAAAGACCCAGGCACCCCTCTCTTATCCTGCATGATAGGTAACACCGCATTTAATAGAGCACTACTTGACCTAGGTGCTTCCATCAATCTTATCCCAACCTCTCGACTGACACATTTTGAGGTTGGCAATCTGAAGCCAACCGAGGTGTCCTTACAATTAGCTGACAGATCAGTTAAGACACCTCAAGGAGTGTTGGAAGATGTCATAGTGCGAGTCAAGGATTTTTATTTTCCTGTAGACTTTATAGTCCTTGACATGGAAGTACCTGAAGATATCCAGAACAAACCTATCATTTTAGGAAGACTTTTCTTGGCTACGGCCAAGAAAACATCAATTGTGAGGAGGGCCTTATAGAATTGAAGTTCGGAGATCAGAAAATAAAAATTGATATTTTTCAGGCCCAAAGAGGACCGACCTGTAGTTTAATTGAAGAAATCTTTTCTCTGGATTCTTTGGACCGGTTGGTTGAGGATACCTTAATCAATTCATTAAATTTAGAACCTCAACACTCTTTGGACTTTGACTTGACTTCCACTAAGATACCAAATTTAGAGACTAAGGACCTACCTCCTATTCCTTTAGTATCTCTAGGATCTCCTGAAACTTTCACACTTGCTCCTTCTGACCCTGTGCCTATTGAACTCAAACCTCTTCCTGACTCTATCAAATATGTTTTCTTAGGACCTGATTAGACCTATCCGGTGATTGTTAACTCTTCCATATCATCTGATCAAGAATCACGACTCTTATTTGTCCTAAGAGCAGATAGACAGGCTATAGGATGGAGCCTTTCTGACCTTACTGGCATCAGTCCTTCTTATTGCACACATAGGATTTTCACTGAAGAAGGATCTAGACCTACTAGACAGCCCCAGCGTAGATTGAACCCTACATTACAAGAAGTGGTAAAAAGTGAAATGATTAAGTGGTTAGACAATGGAATTATCTTCCCAATTTCTGAAAGTAGATGGGTAAGTCCTGTTTAGGTTGTGCCAAAGAAGGCCAGACTTACCATCATCACCACTAATTCTGGAGAAGTCATCCCTACACGCATTGCTAGTTCATGGCAAGTATGTATAGATTACCGAAAACTAAACCAAGCCACGAAGAAAGATCATTTCCCTTTGCCCTTCATTGATCAGATACTGGAAAGACTGGCAGGGAATAGATTTTTCTGCTTTTTGGATGGCTATTCAGGATATAATCAGGAGGCAATTCACCCCGACGATCAGGAAAAAATGACATTCACCTGCCCCTACAGAACCTTTGCATTCCGTAGGATGCCTTTTAGATTGTGCAACGCACCTACTACATTTCAGCGGTGTATGTTTGCAATCTTTTTCGACTTAGTAGGTGATTGCTTAGAAATCTTCATGGATGACTTCTCGATCTTCGGGAGCACATTTGATGCATGTTTAGACCACCTGACTAAGGTCCTGCAAAGATGCATAAATGTGAATCTGGTACTTTCCTGGGAGAAATCTCATTTCATGGTAACAGAAGGGCTAGTATTAGGTCACCTTATCTTTGAGAGAGGAATTGAGGTTGACCGTGCGAAGGTAAAGTTGATTTTTGAATTACCACTACCTTTGTCAGTTAAACAAATTCGATCTTTTCTCGAGCATGTTGGTTTTTATCGCCGCTTTATAGCGGATTTCTCAAAAATAGCCCAACCTCTCACTACTCTCCTCTCTAAAGATGTAGACTTCCAGATCTCTGACGAATGTGTTCGTGCCTATACGACACTTCGTGATCTGGTTACCAAGGCACCCATACTACAACCCCCGAATTGGTCTCACCCTTTTGAGATCATGTGTGATGCCTCTAATTATGCAGTAGGAGCTGTCCTTGGTCAAAAATTGAATGGGAAACCCACAGTCATCTATTACACTAGCAAGACCTTAGATGAAGCCCAGAGGAATTACACCATCACAGAAAAGGAATTGCTAGCTGTAGTATTTGCACTGGAGAAATTCATACCTTATCTTTTAGGTTCCCACATTATAGTCTACACTGACCATACGACAGTTCGACATCTTCTCGCCAAGAAGGACGCGAAATCTCGTCTGATTAGATGGATCCTACTTTTACAGGAATTTGATTTAGAGATTCGTGATAAGGCTGGAAAGCAGAATGTGGTAGCTGACCACTTATCCCGCCTTCCTTCTGAAGTGATTTCTCCTTCTTCACCCATTTTTTACCACTTCCCTGACGAGCAATTGTTGGTCATTCATTCTGATCTTCCCTGGTATGCTGACATTGTCAACTACCTGGCTTCTGGAATCCTCCCCACTGATTGGGTTTGACATCAAAAAGACAGACTTAGATCCGAGGCCAAGCACTATTACTGGGAAGAACCCTGGCTTTTCAAGCACTACAAAGACCAGATCTTTAGGAAGTGTGTTCCAAATAAGGAGATTAGAAGCATCTTATCATTCTGCCATGACCAGGCGTGCAGCGGTCACTTCTCTGGCAAAAAGACTACTGCAAAGATTTTGCAGAGTGGTTTTTATTGGCCCACAATCTTTAAAGATGCAAACGAATATAGTAGGGCATGTTCACGCTGTCAGTCTCTCGGCAGTATTAGCCGCCGAGACATGATGCCCTTGAATCCGATCATGGTGTGCGAAATATTTGACATTTGGGGCATTGACTTCATGGGACCTTTTCCTAAATCTTATGGTTTCAAGTACATATTGTTGGCAGTTGAGTATGTTTCAAAATGCATTGAAGCCATCCCCTCGAGGACTAATGATCATAGAGTTGTGACACAATTTGTTCAAGATTTCATCTTCTCTAGATTTGGGGTACCAAAAGCCATCATTAGTGATGGAGGGTCTCATTTTAGAAACACACATTTTAAGTCCCTACTTCAAAAGTATGGGGTGTCACATAGGATAGCTACACCATATCACCCTTAAACTAATGGACTTGCTGAATTGTCCAATCGGGAGATCAAGAAGATTTTACAGACTACCATCTGACCAGATAGAAAGGATTGGTCTTCCCGCCTTTCTGATGCTTTGCGGGCATATAGGACAGCTCACAAAACCCCTTTAGGCATGTCTCCTTTTAGACTTGTGTACGGGAAACGCTGTCATCTTCCCGTAGAACTAGAGCACAAAGCCTATTGGGCCATCAGAAAGTGTAACTTGGACCTAGAGAAGGCCGGTGATCTTAGGAAATTGCAAATTTTTGAGCTTGATAAGTTAAGGAATGAATCTTATGAAAGCTCAAGGATTTATAAGGATAAACTTAAGGCCTTCCATGACCGTCACATTCTTAGGAAATCATTTCACCCTGGTCAAAAAGTCCTCTTCGACTCTAGACTAAAACTCTTTCCTAGGAAACTAAGATCAAAATGGACTGGACCTTTCAAAATCTTAAGAATATTTGACAATGGAGCCGTTGACATCACTGAAATTGACAAATCTGAACCTTTTGCTGTAAATGGTCAAAGACTAAAACCTTTCATTGAGCCACATGATCTCAGACTTGTCAATTCCACCATTTCGCTCCTACATTTCGAATTACCATGCAAGTTTTTGCCTAGTTGAAGATGTTAAACTTAGCAAAACCTATCCTTGTATATAACTATTTTTTCACCTTTCTTACTTTAGCTTTCATTTGCATTAGGTGTCTACTCTTGCATTTTGAGCATACTTTCATTGACACATATGTCATGCATTTCACTTCCTAGCCCGACTGTTCACTTTGATCCTAGATCAAACTTAAAATCATCCGCACAGAGATTTTATCTCCTCATTCCGACTTCCTTCCATCACCCAGTCTAGGATAGTGAAAAGCAGAGCATGCATTTGCATTTACCCTATTCATTCAATGAGGACATTGCAACATTTAAGCATGGGGGGTGTAAATGGTGAACCATTTAAACTGAGATGCAATTGTAGACACACCTATAGTACATATAGTATTATCAAAAATATATATATATAAAAAAATTGAAAATTTTGGAAAAATTTTTTGAAAAAAATTACAAAGCTAAAAATACAAAAAAATAACAAATCACAAAAAAATTCCAAAAATACAGTAAGGGACATGCACTCTATTGTCAAAGGAGGACATTAATTTTAAGAAGAAAGGGAGAAAAAGATAAAAGATAAGTGTTTAACTATGATCTTCTAGCTGAAAACAAAATTAGAATAAGTGTCTATGGACATTCAACCATTACTGGTTTAACTTGCTGGGCCATAATAGCTTGATACAAGCTTGGGCTTAATACACTTCGAGCCCTGACAAGATAGACCACAGTCTCTCCTAACTTTAGGACATATTGTTGTACCTAAGTCAGCAGTATAGGATTCGTTGGTTTGCTTTGACTTAGGAGTCTAAGTAACCTTGGCTTACTCTACACAATGTCAGGAAAGACCACTTGAACCTAAACTTCAACCCTTGTGTTCATTAGGGAAGGTGGAGTCGTTACCTGTGTGTGCAGGTAGACTCTTTGTCCTAATCTTTAGTCTTGTGTCTAGGAGAAACTCTTTCCACAAAAAAAAATTCACCCACCAAATACAGTGCGCTCTACCAAATAAGTTCCCGAGACATATTGATCCTGTTAAAAAAAAAGAAAAGGGTTTTGCAAAAAGTCCAGTATGTTCTCCAAATTCTGGAAATACTATTGTTCCACCAAAATTGTTTTCAGGGTGATAACACCACACAAGGGGGTAGTAATTAGGTTGAATATGGCCCATCTTTAGAATAAAAGGTACAACATAAGTAGAATAGGAGCATTGCATGCATCAAGTACCAAGATTGCTTATAAACTGTATTAATGGCCATTTGTGTAAAGCATTTGTCAAAGCAGGCCTCAGATGAGCAATCAGACCACACGGATGGATTCAGAACGACGAACGGAGTCCAACGGACTCAAGATCGGCCAAAACCGACATCCGGAGCTCCCACAATGGGCCCAAGAAATTCTGACCGTTGATCTGGAGATCAACGGCCCAGAGAGCGCCATGTCAGCCCACCCCCACCGCTCGCACACCCTCAGTCGGCCAAGGATAAATCTCGACCGTCGATCTTCGATCGAACGGCCGAGATCCACGCGCTCGCCCGCGGTCGCCGCGATAAAGCACGGGTGTGGCACAACGGTTAGCGCGCACGCCCGCATGGCCGCGATGCGCGTTCGAGTCGTGCGGAGCGGGATTTGAAGGCGGGCAAAGGGTGCGGAAAAATTGGGCTGCCCGATTAGCAGTGGGCGGCCACGATCTCGCCACGCTACGCAACCGCAGCGCACGAGCGCCCACGCGCGCGCACACGCCGGGCGGACACGCGCGCCCGAGGCGCGATCTCAGCGCGGGCGAGGAAGATTCTCAACCGTCCGATCTTCGATCGGACGGCTCTCGTTCAGCGGCCACGGATCGTGCGGGGAGAAGGAACGGGGAGCGCGACTGACCGGCGGCGAGAGGGCTACATCGACGCTTTTGGAAGCGATTTTAGCGACGCTCTGGATGTCGCTAAAGCCCTTCTTCTTTTAGGAAGCCCTTAACTCTATTTAAACCCCTTCCTACCACCATTCAAGGCATACTCTCCCACTTGCAACTACTCCACTCCTCTCTTAGCTATCTTTAGGCACTCTTGTAATCGCCGGAGACGACGAGCCACCGACGGAGCCTCCTCCACCGCCGTGGCTGCCTCGTCGCTCTCCACTCTCTCTCTCTCTTTTAAGCTTTCATTTACTTTTGTTAAAGCATGTATTTAATGTTGTAAGTTATGAACTATGAATGCATGTTTAATGAAATTATTTTCCGTTCAATCGCCATTTTAATTTCTGTTCAAAGTGCATGATCACAACCAAGAGCGTTCTAACCCTAAACTCTTTCTCTATCTCTCGCTCTCGCTTTTCAAAACTGTCTCTTTCACAAGCAAACCTCCGCCTTTTTCATAACAACAAGTGATAAACAAAATCTGATTTCCACGCCTCCCTGAGACCGACACTCGGACTCACCTCCATTTACTTCTTTTAAAACTGACGTATCAAGTGCGACTATAACGACACCTCTTAACACACACGCACGAAGGCAAGTCACAGGGTTTAGAACAAATACCCTGTTTGTCCACCAAAAAGTTCTCTGAGCCACAAACACAATAAGGGTTGGGTTTGAATAGTCATCAATTCTTGAGAGTCATCCGAAAACATGAGATGAAGTTAGGACCAACCTGGACTTAAAAAGAAGTGAAACCCCGGGAGTGAGCTTTAGAATTCACTTGGTTAGTCTTGACTTATCACAAAGCGCAGCCATAACCTTATAGCATTCTGAGTCTCTGTAAAACCCCCTGAGTCCTAGAATTCGACTAAAGGTTTAAATATCAGGAGTCCTTGTTAGTTGAGAGATGGTCTATGTCATTTAAGTCTCGAGTTCTGGTAGGTTAGCCTCAGTAATAAGGTTCTCACAATGTCCAAAACACAGTTGGTTTATTGAAAAAAACTTTCAGCCTGAAGATCATCATCAAACACTTAAAACTTTTGAAAGAAGAAAAAGATATCTCTTCACACTTACCTTGCTGATACTCAAATTGCCTTACACTTCAACGAATTGTTTGCTAAGGGACTAACAAAACATAAGCATGGGGGTATGATGAGTGGCTACTCATCATGGCTAAAAAGCTGAAGTTAAGCTAGACACTAAGTAAAACAACATCAAATTAACAGATAAAAATGGTTAAGTGTGGGAATTAAAAAAAAGACCTAAAACTTTTACTCTATGTTAAGACTTCATAATTAGGTCACAAAATGAGATATTTTGAAAGCAAAGTACAAATGATGATCCATGCGTCAATTGAACACATAAATAAGTTTGAAAGGCCAAATCAGAAGTATAATCAATGTCTTAAATGTTCAATTAAGCACATATAAAAATTTGAAGGCAATTGGACATCATTTAGGTTATGAAATAGGTAGTTTACACTTAGGTCCTTCATGCATTACACTCTCGCCCTTAAAAACTCCTCTTTGGACCTACTTGTAAGCTGTAGAGACCCTTTTTAAAGGCTGCAGGGTCCTTCCTATTGTAGTTCTTTTCACTTATGGGCCTGCACGCAATTCTTCTACCCCTTCTACAAGGGTGTGTCTGCAATTTTCCGTTATTTGAGAGAATGGCATGCTGCTCTTCGCACGCACTGTAGCGCGTGAAGAACACGGCCAATCTCAGCCGTTCGTCGCTCTTCATGATCCTGATCTGCGATTAGATTTGAATGGAAGCTTCGCGCGATTCGGTGTGTGCGATCACCCCTCTCCCCAGATCTCATCTGACGGTCAGATTTTGAGTATAACTCGCCCCGTGCTCCGCTCCTCTCATCCTCACCGCCGGTTGCATCTTGATTATCCTCACCTGCGCGGTGATCTTAGCCACTGAGTATGCTACTTAAGCACCTCAGTGGTGTTGCGCGCAAGGGATCGCTCCCTCCTACACCTCTTAGCGATCATTCGTCCACTCCAGTTCCTCCTCCCCATCCAGCCTCTGATTTCACAGCCACCAACTGTGAAATCATCACCTTCTCTCGACCTCCTCGTCGCTAAGGACTTCGTAGCACCTGAGGATGACCCTGGAGCCTCACTAGCAGACTCTTCCCTCTGTTGGAGTCATCTTCCTCCCTTCTTCCACCTTAGCCACCGGCTAAGGACCCATAGGTCCCATTCTTCCTGTTAGATTAGGTTTTCAATTCTACAGATTAGTTTTAGCTGTAGTTAAGTAGTTTAAGAGTAGAATTAATGTAATTGTTAATGTTCAATTTCGCTGTAGGATAAAGTAGCTGTAGTTGTAGAATTAGGCTTAAATTTCCCCCCTCACCTCCTCTGATCATTCCAGATCAGAGGGGAAGATTTCATATAACCACGTTTTCAAACTATCTCCCTCTCCATACTGTCATATCCAGTTCTGATTTTCCACGACTTGTTTCTCGCTTTCCACCCATACACTCTGACCCAATTTCAGATCTGATTGGTTTCCAACCTCAGATCTGAAATTGGCGACAAAAAGCACTTAAGGGGTTTCCCATTCACCTCACTCTTGGTCACAAAAGCCCCTGGATTGAATTGAATTTATCAGTTTGTCAGATTTCTCCTTAATTTGGATTTCAAGGATTTTTCCTTCAATTTGGTTTTACTGTCTGATCTGACAAATTGAATGAAGTCTGATTTGAATTCATTGTTGGCAAGGAATCTGAGAGGTTTTCTGGTGACAGAAATCAACTCAGAAGAGCCATACATAGATCTGATTTGATAAGTTTTTGAATGCAATGAATGCAAGTCAGATCTAAGGATAATCACTGTAGTGATTTGAAGTCTGATCTTGCATTCATGAGTGTGTTTTGAATGGCTGTTTGGTGATTTCCTAACCTAAGGAGTTCTCAATACTCCTTATGGTTTCAGAAACTGGGATTTGAACTAAGGGCTTTAATTGACTGAATTAATTCTTCCTTCATGCTGTCTATAGCATTAGGAAGAGTTAAATCAGTGATATTTGTGGATTTAATCTGAAGTGAAGTTTTCGATAAGGGTTTTTGCCTTGAATTGGGGTATTTAGTGATTTTAGTGAGAAATTAAACCCTTGTCAGATTGGGGATTGAGAGAGATTTTCTTTTTCAGTTTGGATTTGTGATTCTAATCCCAGTGGACATAGCAAAGTGCTGCATCTTGCAGCTACATTTCTCTTCTCTCCAACTCACATCTCATCACAAATGGACTAACTGCAGCAGCAGTTAGACCATTTGGACATTGATCTGAGCTGCTACAGGGTCGGAAATGTCATGTTGCTGCTACTGTCTAATTGTTTTAAGTTGTAGCAGATAGGTTCTAATGTAAAACCCTGTAGATTTTACTTTGAACATAGCTGACATTTGATTGTATTTCATTTCCTGTATATACAAACTTTCTTGTTTAAATAACTGAACTCTAATTTCTGTGCATACATGTCCATTCTTTCTCAATTGTGTCAGCTAGTTTAGTCGAAAATAACCATCCAAACAAGATTTAAAAGAGGAAACTTAACTGAGGATAGTATTCAGGTGGGTAAACACATCCTAAATTTCATGCTATATAGAAAGAATGCAATCATAAACATGATAAAAAGGGTTAAAAACATTAAAAGATAGTGAAACAAGCCTCTTTCCTCAGTCAACTCTTCCCTTCTTCTCTCCTAATTCTATCAAATCTATAATAACAGTAAAAAGAAACACCCAAAAGAACCAAAAAAAAAAGAAAAAATATATATATACACATATATATTACTTTGTATATTAAGCATACTTATATAGACATAAGCTATATACTAGGCTACATATGTAAATAGGTAGTATGTATATATATATACTGTATAACCTACTATGTAAATATAATGAATACTGTAACTTTGGTTTTGGATTTAATTTAGATAATAAATACAATAATTATATAACTATATATAAATTGAACTAATTTATATGTATTATTAAACTAACTAGATCAGTAAATAGTATAATTAAGAAAGTTAAACTATAAAACTATATATATATCTATGTATATGTAGATTATAAGTAAATAAAATCTTTTACTTTAATTTAATCCTCTATACATAATAAATAATGAATTTATTAAGTTTATAGCTAAGTTGTTAAATTAAATTAGTTAAATTAGTAATTTGGAATTATAATTAAGTTAATTGAATCTGTATACTAAAACTAATATACTTTAAGTAATTTAAGCTAAATTAAGTATATTTATATCTGATTATTTGAAGTTTAACTTAGTTTATAAGCAAAACAATTAAAACTGCTATTTAAATGTAAATAACACATACATTAATTTGGAAAAATATAATAAAAATGTCTATAAAATACTTATATATGTATTCTAACTCTATATGAGGTCAATTAGACCATTTAGTAACTAATTTATAAGTAATTAAAGAATAAAACACCAAAATCAGTGTGTACAAACAGTCTACTTTAGTGAATTTATTTATATAGTAAATTTAATTAAAATTTCAAATTAATTGAAGAATTATGTAGTATTATGTAAATACTTTACTTTCCATAATTTATTTTTATTTTTAAATAAATTTTGGCCCTCGAATTGAGGGCCAAAATCTCTTCCAGCCCACAGCTGCACGCATTTTTCAGCGCAGATGTGGTGCTCGAATAGCGCCACATCATGCGCTGCAAAACGCGCGCAGCAATTTAAATTGAATTCGTGTATAGGCTGTGTAGTCGTCACGGGTGCCGGGCACCCGAAATAACATACACTGAGCATACATTGAGCATCTGAGCATTCTGAGCATATTCTGTGTGGGGCCGGGGGCCCGGAGAGAGGCGTGTGTGCATGGGCTGAGAAGGCTCTAAGCTGAGTTATCAAACATGTAATTAAGCGGCCTAATGAGAATTAGTGCGTGCTTAGTTGAGGTTTGGTCCCACCCTCTGGGTGCTGTGTATCCCTCGAAAAGCGTGTCCGCAAATTAAACACATTTTTAATTAATTAAAGAGAGCTAATGACGATAGTTAAACGCCTCTTAGCCATGGCGTGTTAAATTCACTTAGGCAGAATGCAAACATAGAAGAAGAACATCTGATGAAGATTATTGTGAAGGAGAAAAGAGAGAGAGAAGATGTACATACGTAAGTAAATACACATACAAGAGAAATATAAATATATATATATGTATACGTAGTATAGCCAATTACTTTTATATAAATAAACTCATACATTTACTAACAGAACAAAACGTCACCATAATCATCGCTACAGATCCCAGTTTCCCTCCTTAAGTTTGTATATAGTGTTTTCTGGGAGCTAGCGACGCTTACATCTGTCACTATAACTATTGTATGTGTTGCTGTAGGTATTAGACTAGTAAGTTAAGTTAATATACTATGTAATCTTAGTCGATTTTGTACTTTCATGTAAGTATTAATATTATAACTTGTAAAGACATAGTTTAAAGTTTAGTGATGAATTGTTCGGTGCTTGTTTATAGTTAGTTTTTGCAAGTATTACAATTAATTCTTTGTGAGTAGACAAACCATGTCTACATTCATTCATTCTTTATTAAATGTAAAGCTTCTTGTTGGAATTAGAGGATAATTTTGAGATCAAAGAGCGATGTAATTCAATAATTTCCTCCCAGTGAACGACCTGGAATAAAACCAGTAAAAATTACATAAGTAAATAATAATAATTGTAATGACTGGTATCCCATACAGCTCACTACAATGACACTAATGGTGTTTCAAATCACAACATACCACCAACATCATTAACAATTACTACAACACATACACATACTTTATCACATCATTATTACCATATTAGCGTCGAGGGGTGTTTTTGAGAGATAAAGATCGAAAAAGGAGTAGAAGGGAGAGGGAAGTAATCTGGGCGTAAAGTGACGAAGGGGGAGGTAGGGATGGCAGCCGGCTCGTATTGTCGTCGCTGGAGATGAAGGCGCTCAATGGGGGAGGATGGTGAGGATGAACGGGCTGTAGAGGCGTTGATGGGTGTGGGGCGATGTGGACGAGCAAAAGGAAGAGGAACCTGCCACTGGTATTGTGGCTAAGTGACGAGGGAGAGAGGGAGAAGTCGCCAGAACTTGCTAAGCCACTGGTCGGAGGAGGAAGAGATGAATTTGAGGGATTTTCCGACCAATTTCAAGCTTAGGAGAAGCGAAATGAGTTGGGTTTGCTTATATAGGCCCTGGAGGATGGATTTGTTGGCTTCCAAGCATGGAAAGTTCACCGGAGATGGATACTTGAAGGAGACCTGAATATCTCATGGATTCGCATGAGAGATTGGGTACCAAATAGGGTCTCAAATTTGGTTCATATTGGAGGAGATTTCTCAGAGAATCTCCTTTCAATTTTGAAGGGGATTCTCTGAGAGATCAAAGTTCTTGCCTTTGAAATATTGCCAGAGTAGGATTCTTTCCGTTGTAATGGTGGAGGGGCCTAATTGCAAAGAACGAAGAAGAAAGTAGGGAGTTTTTGCAGAAGTTTTCAAAAGATAGGGGTAGAAATGCAATTGGGCTGGACCTATTTGCAAAGTAGGTCGAGATGAATTCCCCTTAGGCCCAAATTTTGGTAAAAACCTAATTTAGACCTAAGGAATCCAATGGTGAAGTTGGATTTTGGGTTTGACCTTATTTGACAGGGCAATTTATGCAAAAACCTAATTTAGGGCAAATATTTGTCTGAGACCCCAATTTAGGTCAAAATAGGTCCCAATGGCCAAATTGAAGGCTCTAAACCCTAGAGATTACTTTTCTATGAGTCTTAGAGGTTTTAGGTGAATTTTATCATGACCAGAACCCTGTTAAATCAAGTGGGTTTGTTTTAGGGTTACAAGAAGTCATTTAATTCCCAGAATTCACATGGACCCTTTTCTGTTTGAACCAACCTTCTTTTTATCTTTTTAAGACCATTTGACTTGTGTTTAGCTCATGAGAAAATCCATTGTTGTACTACAATGGTAAAATTATAGTTTTACCCCCTGTTTCTTACTTTTATCTCAAAATGGTTATTCATGGAATTACGACCTCCAATTGGTTATGTAGGAGCTTTTGTTATCTTCATTGGATCAAAATGAGCTAGTTAGGGCTCATGATGGTGTTCCTATCATACCCCCATGCATAACTTTTGCTAGTCCCTTAGCAAAATTTTAAGGTTTTAACTTCTGTTCTAGACTATGAATTCTTTGATATTCAAAGATTATGATGAGTACCTTTTTTTCATTTTGATTAGGTTAGAATGCCGATAGTAGGCCTTCAAGTACCACCCAAGATCCGGAGTTGACCAGCTCTAGCCTCACTCCATTGCGAAGGTATTTAACGCCCACAGGAACTATCCAAAGGTTTGTTGGACTCCGCGGTTAAAGCACCCGTGCTTGTAACATATTTTAGCATTGGTTTAGTTTGCAGTGCATTATTTTTTTGTAAGAGAGAGATAGAGGATTTCTTCATTTGGAGAGTTTTCTCTCTCTTTTCTTTTTATTTCTAGCTTCGGATTGGCTTCTCAACAAGGTCTGTATTAGATTCCTAGTCCCCATCATCAATCCTTGAAGGGTCTCTGGCAATCGACATTTCATGATAATGCTCCCATGGCAACCCCCAGAACCTTGGCTTTCGAGATTTCAAAATAATCCCTCCCATGGTGTTCTGTAGCCAAATCCAAACCCTGGCAATCGACATTTCGTGATAACGCCGCCTATGGCATCTAAACCAACACAGGGTGCTTACATGCCCCCAATAGGATATGTAAATATCCTAGGAGACAAGCACTGAGGAGATGATATGTTATTGTGCATCTTCGAGGGAAATTTCCCGCATCTCCATGCTGGGAACTCATCCAATCAACTTGTGTTGATCAGCCGCTCCTAATCTAGGAGATTTTCTTTAGAACAAGTAATTGCTTTTGCGTGATTTTGATAATTATGCGCACTGAACCAGAATGTGTGTGGATTGAGGTGTTTAGGTTACCAAGTCCCACAAACTAGAGGTTAGTTAACGAGGTCGAATACTCCCTAAGCCTTAAGCCTAATACCTAAGCTTCACATTTTCCCCAACCACTTGAGGATTATCCAGATCTTAGCGGATACTTGAATTTTTAAGCCTAGGAGTCTAGCCTAAGAGACCTAAGATCAGCGTTCCTACTACTCTCTTTTATGTCTCATTAGCACTTTTTTTTTCTTTTAGCCATTTTCTTTTCATTGATATGGTCTAGAACTTAATTAATCCCTTAATTTCTTACTAATGACTATGTCTTCTTTTTTTCTTTTCTTTTTTACTCTTTTTTTGACATTTTTCACCTTTCCGTTTCTCCTTACGATTTTATGGCCTCAAAATTTTCTTTTCTCCTCCAATTTTGTTGTTCTTTTTCAAGAAATTTTTCATTTTTTTGGTGTTTTTGTGATATGCGATTTTTTTTGTGAGAACCCTTCTGAATTTTTATTTTTGTATGTTTGCACTTTACCTACCCCCCATGCCTAAGTTTTGCAATTTCCTCATTGTAAACGGAGGGTGTAAAACAGGTTTGGGTTTCAGGAATTTAGAATAGGATTTATTGGTTGTGTGAATAGGTCGAGAATGACTGTTGTAGACGATTTTAGGTTCTGGTACGTGTACCAGAGGTGGGATCGACTATTCTAAAATCGAGCTCAGGGTGCAACAGACATGAAGTACAGATGGATAATCAGAAAGATCTTAGGTTTTTCGAATGACGGGTTGCCTCCTCTTAAGCGCTAAATTCAACACCTTCGGCCGAGCGGGAAATGGTATGGAGAGGGAGTGGTTAAATCAACTGAGTTTTGTAGAATAAGCACCTTGATCAAAAGCCTAGTTGGTCCAACCAGGTGCTTGTTCAGATCAACAAGCTGATGATGCAGCCCAAACCCAATCAATCTTGTGGGTTGATAAATGTAGATCAAGAGATGTGGAACCCACCATATACTATGGATCTCAGAATGATGTGGAAGTGTGAATTTAGGGTTTGGCTGAGTCGAATCAGCCTAGTCAAAGTAGGGATTCGTAAAGTAATCAGTGGATAATGCGGAAACCATACAGGAGTGATCAGAGAATGATGGAGCATGGTTTGCAGTCTGATCAATGTCCAAAACCTGATATAGATGTGGAGGTGAATCATCTACAATCCACTCAGTACGAGGGGAATCAGAATAGAAATTGAGTCTGGTTGCGGGTCAGGATTGAAAACGGGTTTGGATGGGTTCTGTATATGCGAAGGAGGTGGCTTCAATAAGAATTGTGTATGAAGGCTCTTCTGCAAAGGAATTACAGGTGGGTTCATTTAGAGAGTCCTCATAATAGCCATCAAATTTAAAAGTGAATGCCTAAAGAGTGTTTATAGGATGAGGAAAATCTGAGTCAAGAAAAGATTCAAATTCTGGGTTGCAGTCACTCTCGACATTTTCTAGTTTTGAGTCCTGAGGATCGAAAAGAAGTGATTCCATCTCACTAGAACCTGAATTTAAATCAATGATCTCGGGATCAGGAACCTCAGAGTCGGGGTCAGAGAATGAATCATGTGAGCTGAGGTCATAGATTGGCTTGTCGTAGTTAGGAAACAAAGGTTCTCCGAAATCATGGTAAGATTTGAAATCGTCGGAGAAATTGTGAAAATCAAGTTCTGAGTTTGATCCGAGATCAGAGGTTCTACCACAGAATAAATCACAAGATGTGGATTTAGCAACCTGACTTGGATCTAGCCTATTCTTCGATTCTGAGCTCAAAGGGGTGTCCTTATTTGGTCTAGGCTCAAGTTCTAGGCTTGTTGGGAGGACCCAATTAAAACCCCACTCTTCCAACTCAGTTTCTGTATCATAGATTGGCATGACTTCTGAGAAATTGATCTATATCTCTGAGGATGTTAAAGAGGGATATTCATCAAATAAAGGCCCAGAATCATACTCTTCATTTAAACATTGATCTTTGTCATACGGGGCCTTGTAATCTTCCCAATAAGTTTCAGAGCTAGATTCTAGACTGAGGATGTGGGTTGAATCACTAGAATATAGGTCAGGATTGCCTTCGAGGGTCACCATATCATAATAAGGGGTAGGATTTACACCCTCAAGAGGTTCTGTTTTAATCTCATCATTACAAGAGTCTCGGCCTTCTATGCTTGGTGACCCAAGATGTTGGTTTTCTAGGGTTGGCTCAAAATCGTGTTCTCCTACAATTGGGACTTCCCAACTTAATTCAAGATTAGGCTTGTTATATTCCATCTGGGTTGGGAATCCATAATAACCTTGTGCCTCAACCTGGGATTTAGGAAATCAGATTGATCCGCAATACTATTCCAAGATGGTTCATTATCTGTTTGGGGCATGTATGGGTATTTCTGATCGATAATTTGTTTCAACAATCTCATCATCTCTTCCCATTTTTATGATCATCTTGGTGTTGTTCCCAAAGTATAGGATTTGTCATGCATTGGAGGTATTCAAAGTTATGCAATTTTTCTATCTCAATGTATCCTGTTCTGAGAATGTCTCTGGTGGATCAATTTGTTGCTTCTATTAATAACAATTGGGCACTGATTGCGCAGTAATCATAGGTCTTAATTGACATAAATTAGGCTAGGACTTAGCATAAGTTAGGGTTATTTATGCATGCATACACATTATCTGCATCTTTACTGCTTTCCTTTAGCTATGCATAAAATAATGTTATAATGTGCTGATTAAGTGCATTATGTCGATTGCAGGGAATAAGCTGATCAGGAGCTGGATCTGAAGCTGGATCAGGAATAACGGGAGTTATAGCAGAGCTGGAGTAGAAGGCCTAGTTTAGATGTAGGAATAATAATGTAAGGGAGTTAAAGGTTTTATATTCTATTAAGTAGAAATAAAGCAGTAAAATTTGAAGAGCTTAGGTCCATCCTAGCCCTAGGATAGCCTAGAGACTTCCCCAAGCCTTAGCGACACTTAGATTAGGTCACAACACCCTAGGAAGCCCTAAAACCCTAGTTCCAACACTTCTCTGGATGTCCAGATAAGTTTTAAGATGTCCAGGACCCTTAGCCAACTCCCGCACACTTCAAACCCACTTCTGCAGTGTTATTGGACGTCCAGACACCTTGTCAGACGTCTAATTTCTCAGAATACCCAAAACAAAACCCGAAATCCTTCCTGACTCTGATTGGACGTCTAGACAACAAGTATAGACTTTTGATTTTTGAGTATAAGACGTCTGATTCTATTATTAGACGTCTGATACTACTCTCCAATTCCTGTTTTGAGATTTAAGCCTTGATCTTGGATCTCGAGGTCCCTAAACCCAATTCCAACCCCATAGGAACCTAAATTAACGTGCCCTGACCATAGTACGTCACCTCTAGACCTCCCTAAGGACCTAATTAGGTCCTCACTAAACCTAATTGACTTGGATCTTAGTCAATTCCATCAGCCTATTCAGTTGGACTCATTGACTCCAATTGAGCCCTGATCTCAGCACACACTATCCAATTGGACTCAGTGAGAGTCCAATTGACCTAGACCTGACTTAATTGAGTTGATTTACTCTCAATTAAGTTTCCACACACCCAATTAAACTTGTATTAAGTTTAATTGCACTTTACCTTGGTGAATTAGGGTTTATAACCCTAATTTGAGACCTACCTTGACCTAAAACCACTAAAACCCAACCTAATCAACCTAGCCACCTAAGTTTTGACCCACACACACCCACACACACCCACACACACCATCCACATGAAAATATCTAGCCTAGAGTTCTTTAGAACTCTCTACCATGTGTGGTTGCCTTGGTTGCCAAAAATAGCAACCAAGAGCCATTCAATTTTTAGATCCACATTTGGTGGATCTAAAAACCACCATCCACCCTCTCTCTCTCACTCTCCCACGAGCTCCCACCATATGCCTCTCTAGAGAATTCCATAATTCTCTAGAGAGCTTCCCTTAGGTCTATAAAAAGACCCCTTGGGTGGCCATTTGCACCCATTCACTTCCTTGGCATTCATTCCATTTAGAATAGCCACTTCCATCTCCACTCCACCTCCACGAGTTGAGCACCACCATGGAGGCCACCATCTCCATGCCAGGAAGCTAGATCAGCTCCCCAACCTCTCTCCAAGGGCCAGCATAAGTTCCATTAGCCGCCCCTCCATCTTCTCTCAACCACTCAAAGGCCATCGGGGACCACCCCTGAATGCCCTTCCATTCTGCTAGATTTAGATTATGCTCTTCGTATATTTACTACTTTTATTTACTGCTTAGTAGTGTAGTCTTACTTCTCCCCCAATGATGCATGCGAAATCCCCCCATCGATTCTTGTATGCGATCATTTTCTGGTAGCTAGATTTAATTTTCAAGCATTTATGTACAAGCTTTCCTCTAGATTCCTTGTGCAACAACTCCCAAATGTATGAATGAAAACACATTTTTATATATATATATATATCTCTATCTGTTTGAAATGACCATGAGCTTAATGATTGCTATTATCTTTTGCGTGATTAATGTTGCCTGTTTCTAACTCTTAATATTCTTGCAACTAAGCATGTCGTACATAAATACGTAATAATCACGAATTGGCATGCAATTCTACACAAAGTAGAGCGGCAAAGAGATCAATTTCAAAAGTAAAAGCAATGCCTCCCAGAGACGAACGACCGGGACTCAAGTCTCATTATCTTTAGAAATCAATTTTTGACGAACACTTTTGCGCGACTATACTACGATTTTCGATTACTTTCAAATGCGCGAAAATGGGTTTTTGTCAGGCATAGTTTATGATGAAGGTTGTTGTTGTTGGTACACTAACCTGAGTGTCTTCTACTGGCTTTGAGGTTTTGTATTCAATATCATAGAGTTTAAGGGCATCCTCAGTCATTCTATCCCTCATGGATCTTTGTGATTTAGGTTTCTTGAATGGTATTCCTAAGTAACCAGGATGCATATTTGAATTAGATGCTGGAATCAAGATGTAGAATCAGAATTCAAGACTTAGAATGAAGTGATTAGATCTGAATAGAGACTCCCAACAGAAAATTTATATGTGTGCTCTAACTAGAAGGGATGAGGGACTGGATGTGTTGTTGACCCAATCAAGGCACCCAAAGATTTTTGGATGACTATAGAGGTTCGGGGCGGATGATACCCCTGGATCAGAAAGTCGTCCACTTGAGAATTACCTGGGTAGCTAGAGAGGGAGAGTCTCGTAAAGACCCCTACACAGTAGAGCACCCCCACGGGTTACAGGGTTTCCCTCACCTGACCTCTTTTGTCACTGAGGGTCCAGGTAGACCAGAATGGATAACTTGACCTCCAAAGTCTACCAGTTTTATATCCTAACTTGTGCCTTTGATTTCACTTGAATTAGCAATTGTTTTGACTTGTGACCTAATTTGGAGGTTGGTTGGCCTACAATATAGTCCAACTTCACTTGACCTGCCCTAAAGATGGTAGAATGATTCTAGGTTAAGACCTAGAAATCACCCTACTTTGATTCCCAGGTTATTAGGTCCAAGGTTTTCAAGGTTGAAGTGATTTTAGAGCTTGATTTTAGGATTTGTCTTGATTAGATCTTTTCAATCAAGGGCTTGGGTAGCACACAGATGCGGGTGGGTTTGTTTCCTTTTATGGAGGCACGTGTGAACTAGCACTCCAAAACCCTAATGTAGAAACCCTAATTTTTATTTCCAGTCCTCTTTGATTTTCACAAACATTCTCCTTGGACTTCAAACAAGAAGTACGTAGTCCACGGAGGTTTAGAAATTAAGTGTGATCCTAATAGGCATAGTAATTTTAGGGTAGGATCTCTAGAAATTGCTTCAACTTCAATAAGATTTGAAAAAAAAAATTTGCAAATTAGGAAACTTGGCTTTTAAAATGATAATTAGTATAAAAATATGGCAGGTGATTCCTAATTGATTGCTTCCTTTTTATCTTCTCAAGATTAGGAGATTGACTAGGGAAGAATAGAGAAGTTACCTGCCATGGAGTGGCTGATTTGCGTGGGAGATCTCCTCGTTCAATACCTCGCAAAATCACATTAAGACAAATAGGGCAAGTTAGTCCTCAAATATAATCAAAATAATGCAGAGACTACTGCTGAATTGCGTGTTGCTCCCCGGCAAGGGTGCCAAAATGTTACCAAGGAGAAATCGAGTTTAGAAAAGTCATGTTGTAATATAGTCGAAATCGCTTTGAAAATAAATAGATTTTATTACTCGAATTGAAAGTCTGAGGTCGAACACAGGGAGCAAATGGAATTCATGCACTAAACTCAATGAATGCAATTTGAACACATATATTACTCAAAAATCTAATGAGAAATGTAAAGCATGAGTATATGGATAATAAAATGTAGCTAAAATTATAAATGAGGACTTATGAAGAATTGGACGTCAGATTTGCAATCAGATGTCTTAAAAATGAAGTGTTATAATGTTCCTCTGATTTCTTTCTTCTGCTTCTTCTTTTCTCTTTCTCTTTATCTTCTTTCTTCTTTGTTCTTCTTTTCTCCTTGGCCTCTCCTTGCCTTGGCTTCTTTCTTCTTTCTTTACCTTCTGTCTTCTTTTTCTTCCTTCCTTCTTTGGCTCCTCTTCTTCTGATTCCTGCCTTGGCCTTTCTCTTTCTTTGGCGGCTCCTTCTACCTTCAGTCCTTCCTTCTTTTTCTTTCTCTTCAGCCTTATCTTCTCCTTCCTTAGCTTCCTCCTCGGCCTCCTCCTTCTTCTTCCTTGGCTTCAACCCTTGGCTTCTTCTTTTTCTCCTTTCCCTGCAAGAGCAAAACCTACCCCTACCCGCATGCACTCTCTTCTCCTCTTTCTCTCTTAGGTTTGCTCTCCCAGAGCCACCATCTTAGGTAATCAGATCGGGTACGTGCTCGGGACCAGGCCCACTGGCGTGCAGTGGTGAGCGAGGTGTGCTAGGTTAAGCCAGGTCTGTGGAGGCAAGGTCACGGACGAGACTGGCAAAGGGTGAGTGGGACCTTACCCCATGGTTAGGAGGCGATAAGGCCTATGCACAAAAACAATTTATGTGCATACGCCCGCTCACTCACTTCCGAGGTGGGATTAAATGTCCCACCTTCCTTTTGCGTGCATAGCAGCAGATAGCGGGCTTGATTGACAAGGCTGCATGAGCTATCGACTTCAATTGGTATCCTGGGCACACTCATGCCTCAAATCTGCGTTGCCTGAGACTTACACCTGGAGAGGGCTAACCTGGAGAAGCTCGCAAGCAAGCTCCTTACGGTTCATCAATGGCGGTAGCCCTCCTGTACCTGTAGTCATGCAAACGGCCTCACGGCCATGTCAGAATGCTCAGGAGGCTTCGTCGAGGCACAACGAGTGTACTACAGGGGTCGGCGTGGCGTGGGACTACTGGAGTGCGCGTGCCTAGGTCAACTTGTGGCTGTATGAGTGGGTGTGTTCGGGGGGTGGTTTGGGTGCGTGGCGCAGTGAGTGAAGTGAGGGGTTACGCTCAGTGAGGTGTTGTGGAGCTTATGGGGTGGTGGGTGAGGTGGATGGATGTGCAGAGTGACAGGGACTCCTCGCTGGAGGTCTGACCGGAGGTGGAGAAGGTGATGGTGATTGAGTGCATCGAGGGGTGTTTTTGAGAGATAAAGATGGGAAAAAGGAGTAGAAGGGAGAGGGAACTAATCTGGGCGTAAAGAGATGATGGGGGAGGCAGGGATGGCAGCCAGTTTGTATTGCCATTGCCAGAGACGAAGGCGCTCAATGGGGGAGGACGGCGAGGATGAAGGGGCTACAGAGGTGTCGGCGGGTGTGGCGCGACGTGGACGAGCAAAAGGAAGAGGAACCTGCCACTGGTATTGTGGCTAGGTGACGAGGGAGAGAGAGAGAAGTCACCGGAGCTTGCTGAGCCATTGGTCGGAGGAGGAAGAGACGAATTTGAGGGATTTTCCAGCCAACTTCAAGCTTAGGAGATGCGAAATGAGTTGGGTCTGCTTGTATAGGCCTTAGAGGATGGATTTGTGCTTGGAAGCCAAGCTTCCAAGCATAGCAATTTCGTCGGAGATGGATACTTGAAGGAGACCCAAATCTCTCATGCATTTGCATGAGAGATTGGGTACCAAATAGAACCTCAAATTTGGTTCATACTGGAGGAGATTTCTTAGAGAATCTCCCTTTCAATTTTGAAGGAGATTCTTTGAGAGATCAGAGAGTTCTTGCCTTTGAAATCTTGCTAGAGTAGGATTCCCTCCACTGTAATGGTGGAGGGACCTAATTGCAAAGAATAAAAAAGAAGCTATGGGGTTTCTGTAGAGGTTTTCAAAAGATAAGGGTAGAAATGCAATTGGACTGGACCTATTTGCAAGGTAGGTCGAGATGAATTTCCCTTACGTTTAAATTTTGGTACAAACCTAATTTGAACCTAAGGAATCCAATGGTGAAGTTGGATTTTGGGTTTGACCACGTTTTACTGGATAATTTACGCAAAAACCTAATTTAGTGCAAATATTTATCTGAGACCCTAATTTAGGTCAAAATAGGTTCCAATGGCCAAATTGAAGGTTCTAAGCCCTAGAGAATATTTTTCTATGAATGTTAGAGGGTTTAGGTGAATTTTATTCTGACTAGAACCCTGTTAAATCAAGTGGGTCTGTTTTAGGGTTATAAGAAGTCATTTAATTCCCAGAATTCACATGGACCCTTTTCTGTTTAAACCAACCAACTTTTTATCTTGTTAAGATCATTTGACCTGTGTTTAGCTCATGCGAAAACCCGTTGTTGTACTGCAATGGTAAAATTATAGTTTTACCCCTTGTTTCTTGCTTTTATCTCAGAATGGTTATTCATGGAAATAAGACCTCCAGTTGGTTATGTAGGAGCTTTTATTATCTTCTTTAGGTCAAAATGAGCTAATTAGGACTCATGATGGTGTTCCCATCAACTACCAAGTAAACACAATAAGGGTTAACACTACAACTTAACACTAATTCAAGTAAACACAAACTGATGTTAACACCACTTTGCAAGTAAACACAATTGAGGGTTTTACTCCCATTTTATATTTTTTAACACCACTTTCTTAAACCCCCGAGTAAATTAACTGTAATAGTCCAAAACACAGCCAATGGCACGTCCGATCAACTCATGCTACTCAACTTTACTATTGTGTGCTTCTTGATGAGCCCATATTTGTGGGCTATTTGATTACTTAAATGCTTAGACATTAGATTAATATTAGCATGAACATAGATTGCATTAAGATGTAAATAAATTAATTCATATATGTTCTTGTTAGATGCATTACATTACATTACATGCATTGTTAGATGTAAGTTCCATTTAATAATTTGTAAGGGTTCATGCATAAATTTGCAATCAATTCTTTTCCATATTTTTATCATATCCATGCTAAAGTTCGGACATTAAAAGGGAGCTTGATTTCCGGTGGAAAAATTCAAGGCAGTAATGAAGGAGCAAGAGAAGTGGATCTGGTCGGCTACATCCTCTGATGCTCCCCTCTGGCCTCCATTTCAAATGAGTCTCCTGCTGCTATAAAAGAAGAGGATTAATAACCAAGCCCTGGGAGGCCACCACCCACTTCACCATCGTGCATAGTCACCACTGCAAGCCTCCACGGCCAAGCTCCACCACACCGTGGGCTAGCGAGATAATAGCTCACCGTGCCAAGCCGATGGAATTGTGCAAAGCTGGTGGAACCATGCCAACACCGTGCGCGAGCCTTCGTAGCTCCATCTCACTATGGGCATGTGCCATTTGCCACATCAATATCCACCTCTTCTTTTATTTTACTTTATTTTGTTTTCTTTCTCACTACTATTCATCTTCTTCCTAAGAACAACAAACCCAACACCATCACCCTCGTCGCCATCATTGCATGCGTGGGAGCTCCAGTAACAGCGTGGGCACTCCCCATGCCTCCACCGTGCAAACCTCTCCTCCAAGCGTCGGCTACCCACACACTGGTGCCACTGCCCTTGTACACGTGCCTAGCCGCCACACGTCTAGCCCCTAGTTGTGTGCAGCAACAAATGGCCACTGCCACCCACCACCTTCATTTGCTCCGTGCAGCCACCTTCGGTCGCCTTGCCTCTTGCTACCACCACCATCGGATGCACGTTGACTCACTCCATGTCCGATGAGCTCCTCACCTCCAGCCTCTCTCTCCTCCATGCGTGGAGAGGACTTGAACGATCTCCCCTATTTCTCTACAGTAACTTCATATTAGTTATTACATGTGAATGGCATTTCCACAACATTATTTTTTATTTTATTAATTAAATATTGCAGCTAGTTTATGCAAATGACCTCCGTTTTTCGCATAAATCTAATTTTAGCTGATTCATTTGTTATTATGCTAATTTAAAGTGGATTTTGGCTTGGTTTCTTTAGGAAATCATTTGTGAACAATAATATTTTGACTTGTGTGAGTTTTACCGGGCACATGCCTCCCTGTGGACATGACCCACTCTTCTTGAGTGGTTTATTTTAGTTGTTGACAATCGATTTCCCACTGCTTGATTGTTACTTCGATGAGTTATTTTCTTGTGCGAAAATTATTTCAAGTGAGAATTGTTTTCGTCAGTTTGCTTTTCCCTCTCCTTTCTTCTAAGACGTCGTAATTAAGTGAATAATGAAGGATAATTAATTGTCCAAGGGCATGGCCCCTCGCATATAACAATAGTAGGAACTTGTGGAAGAGATGATCGAACCTCACCCCTCACCCCTCCCCCTCCCCATACCACTTCACCCTCTTTGAGCTTCCCCCCTACCCACCCTACCATGCCTAATCCTGGAGGTTACCATTATGGACCTCCTTGATCTCCTCCGCTAACTCTTTAGAGTCTTGGTCTCTCTTTTACCATCCTCCAACAATCGTGGATGAAAAACACTTTGTTGTAATACTTGACAATGCACCCGTACAGACCGAACACCTCTAGAGGAACACATTAGTCTTTGATGAGCCATGTTTTGCGAATTAAAATTAGGGTTTAGAGAACCCATCGTCGTAGCTTGCAAAACACGTCTATCAAATACAATTTATAATCGAAACTCCAGGGGAGTTTCGAGTAGAACACTGGGAGGCGATGTTTACTTTATTTGAAATCTGCATTTCATTTTGTTTCCTTTTGGTGTTTTGGGGTTTTGTTATTTTTTTATTTTGTTTTCATAGAAAAAGCAAGCAAGATAGATCACAAGAGAGATGAAAAAACTATGATATATTATGCAAATGTTTGTTACAATAATCTATGAAAGCATAAAAAAGATAGGGGTGAGAGGAAATCTCCCGAATCGACTGTTCGGCAAGACGATGATGCTTGGTGGAAGCCTGGATGATGGAGATGAGATGCAGAACGATGGAGATGAGATGCAGGAGGGCGCCAAGTAGAGTAATTCTTCATCGAGGCTTTGGAATGGAGGTGAGGAGGTGGAAGCGATCTTCTATCGGAATGGAGGTGGGAGGATGGCTCCAAGGCTTCTTATGAAGGTGGTGGGATGAAGGACGAATGCTTGGTGGGCCAAAGGATCATTACACTAATAAGAGGCCTTTGGATCTTGAGAATAAGCTCTAATGGAGCTTTGGTAGGCTACTAGAGCTTAGGAGTAGGTGGGAGTAGAGTAGGTAGAGATGAAGAGGAATGAGGGGTGTAGAGGTGTTTATGTAGTGGAGGGAAGAAGAAATTTGTGTAGAGGGCTATAGTGACAGCTACAAGCACCACTAAAGGCCCCTACAGCTATCGCTGAAGATCATGCCCCCACCACTCACGCTCGCAGTTGTCCTCACACCTACAAGTAATTAGTGACAGCTATAAGCGTCAGTAAAGGTTTGCCTAGGCTGTCGCTGAAGATCCGCGCCAACCCTCACTCACACTAGCCCACACATCACGCACCCCTTATCGCGCACGCTCATGCTCTGGCGTTACGCTGGTGCTGCGGTGCGGTTGGTTGTGCACTGTGCCCGTATGTGTGAGTGCTCGTGCGCTAATGAGCGAATTAGGGAGGTCGTGGGGATCGAACTCGTGCCTCTCGTTTGAGGAGCGGGCGCTTCACCATTGCACCAAAGCGGTGGATTGTCGTATGGAGGGTGATGTGGCATCTGCTAATCGTGCAATCATAGCCATCGGATTTTCATCCAATAGTCATGATATAATCTTGAGATCTTCTCTTGTGAAGGTGAGGCGGTGTAGAGTGCCCCTTAGCCATTGGATTGGGATCTAATGGCTGAGATCTCTCCTTGCATGAAGCTGGGGGGTGTGGTTCATGTAGGGTGGTCTGGATGGCGCCACGTGGTGCCATCTGGACTATTCATCTTCTTCTTGTAGAGGTTGCATGGAGATCTGATCAGGGTGATTTTCACATTGATGGACTACGATCGTCGCTCCAGATTCATCCGTATGGTCGGATTCTTCATTTGAAGCCCATAAAGATGTCACACTACCTCTTGACCATATAAAATGGAAGAATTAATGTACAAAATACACAACTATCCTAAATGTCATGCAATGGATGCTATGCAGTATTTATAACATGATATGCAATGGTAAGCTTAGGAACTATCATAAATAAGCATTTTATCATGAATTCATGTGTGTTTATCTTACCCCCATGCTTACTTTTTGTCAATCTCTAGAAAACCTAAATGCTATGTATAAAAGTAGAATAAGGATTTGATTCTTAGGCAAAATTTGTCGATTGCTTTAGAAGATCTCAACCCTAAGACCTAATTACAAAAACTCAACAGTGCCCGGGTGTCTACCAGATTGTAGACCGCCCAAGCCCTCGGCTTATTTGAAAAGTGAAGATACATAATTTTTTTGTTTTTCTTCTTTTCTAATTTTTCTTGTACTTTTGGAGTTTGAGAGTTTCGGGATAACTTTTTACGACTACTCAACCCACCCAAGAATCAAAAAGGACTCTAAGTGCTAAGCATCTAGTGAAAAGAGTGAAAGACTCACTAGGTGGTCATTAAAATAGAATTCGAGTTTCTATGACCCTAAGTGACCTTTCCTAAAGGTTTATCTTTTCGAACGGTAGCTTTCTCCCTACTTCTTTTATTTATGGGGTCAACATAAGGGCGAATCCAGTGTATATCTCCCCAGTTTATTCTACTTCCCCGCTTCTTCCCTAAGTGTTTTGGGAATTATTGTGTATTTTTGTGAGCTGGGCTCTGGACAACCGGCCAATGGGTTGTTACCCACAGCAACTTGCCAGCCATACTCGTGCGATGAAGTGTGGTTTTATGCTTATTTTTTATTTTCTCCTTTTTCTTTTTTTTCTTTTTCTTTGTCTTTTTCCTAAGTAGGTGGCTTCCCTGATCTAAGATTTACCTAAAGGCAGTACGAAGGAAATGGTCTTATGCCTGGGCTCTGGACAACCGGCCAATGGGCTGTTACCCACGACAACTTACCAGCCATACCACCCTAGATAGTTCATTAGCTACCCAATTTCCGTAAAATCCACTAGAAAGTGAGTCAGTGCGAATACTATGTAGATGCTTAGACTTAAAATTTCCTCAAATCAGAGTGCAAGTTAATAAGTCGTGTACTTATCAACCCAAATTATTTACTAGATTAAAGATGAATTTGAATTGGTGATGACTCGAGACCAAGTCCACATTCGAGTGGACACTTGGGCTAATTAAGCTCGAAGACTCGAAGAGTCTAACTATTCAAGTCCCTAAAGTATCAATTCCTAATGTTTGCAACTCCTAATGCCTAAGTTCTCGTCTCCTAATTCTTTTCTTTTTTTATGAATAATAGGAAATTACTATTATGGCTGACAAAAAGATTATTTCATAAGATATATCCACACCCCATGCTTAGTTAATGCAATGTCCTCATTATTAAAAATGAAAGCATGCAGGAGAGTAGAAGTAGAAGAATAGCACTTGGTTTTCGTGAGATTTTGGTCTACTCGAAACATACTTTACATGTGCTGAGTTTAGTGCCTTCAGCTAGGCGATGATCGACCAGCAGTGGTTAGGGCAAGGTAAGAGCAACCTTGTCCGAGACAAGCTCAGGGAGCACATGGTCAACAAAGGGTTTGAGACGCTGTTCATTGACCTTGAAGGAATTACCCATCTTTGGGTTAGAGATTTCAACGGCCTCATTAGGGAAAAATCGCTCAATAACGAATAGGTCATCCCACTTAGACCTAAGCTTACCGGGGAAGAGCTTTAGTCGAGAATCGAAAAGCCAGACCTTCTAGTTTGGCTCAAAGCTCTTACGTGAAATCATCTGGTCATGGAGAGCTTTGGTCCTTGCCTTATAGATTTTGGCATTTTCATAGGAATCATTTCTAAGCTCCTCCAACTCAGATAGTTGGAGTTTCCTAGTCTTCCTAGCCAACTCTAGGTCAAAATTACATTTCCTAATGGTCCAAAATGCCCAGTGTTCTAGCTCTACGGGTAGGTGACATGCCTTACCAAACACCAAATGGAGCAGAGGTGTACCGATAGGCATTTTGTATGCCGTACGGTAGGCCTAAAGAACTTCATCTAGCTTTTGGGTCCAATCCTTCCTATCAGGCCTTACGATTTTCTGCAAAATGCTTTTAATCTCATGATTGGAGACCTCGACTTGTCTATTCGTCTGAGGGTGGTAGGGTGTGGAAATCCGATGATTCACCCCGTATTTCCCCAGTAAATTCTAAAACTGGGCATGAGTGAAATGTATGCCACCATCACTAATAATTGCCTGAGGAATCTCGAACCAACTGAAGATATTCTTCTTCAGAAAATTGATGACCACCTTGTGGCCATTGGTCTAGGTGGGGATTGCCTCAATCCATTTGGACACATAATCAATAGCGACCAGAATATACTGGTGTCTAAATGAAGGAGGGAAAGGCCCCATGAAGTTGATGCCCCAAATGTCAAAAATTTCGATAGAAAGTATTGGGTTTAGGGGCATCATATCTCTCTTAGCCATGTTCCCAAGTGTCTGGCATTGAGTGCACGACTTTGAGAATTCCTGTGCATCCTTAAATAATGATGGCCAATAGAATCCAGATTGCAAGATTTTTGCTATCGTCTTTTTCCTAGAAAAGTGTCCACCACATGTAGATGTATGGCAGAACTCAAGTATACTATGGAACTCAATTTTCGGGACACATCAACGAATAATCTAGTCTGCGCCGATGCAGTACAGCTCAGGATCATCCCAAACATAATATTTGGCCTCGACACAATTCTGTCCCGTTGTTGTTTGGTCCAATCTTGGGGGATTTGACCAACGACCAAATAATTGATGATATCTGCAAACCAGGGGGTTCGGATACCCGAGATTGTAAGTATAGTCTCATCCAGAAAAGTGTCTGAAATAGGGATATCCAGATGAGGAGAATCAATTAGGATTCTTGAGAGGTGATCCACCACTACATTTTGTGCCCCGACTTTATCCCTGATTTCAATATCAAATTCTTGAAGTAACAGAATCCAGCGAATAAGTAGGGGCTTGGCATCCTTTTTGGCCAAGAGATGTTAAATGGCCGAGTGGTCAGTATAAATGATTACACAAGAACCTAAAAGATAAGACCTAAATTTTTCCAAAGCGAAAACTACACCAAGAAATTCTTTTTCAGTAATGGTGTAGTTTGTCTAGGCCTTGTTTAGAGTCTTGCTAGCATAGTAGATCACAAAGGGCTTTTTCTCAATCTTCTGACCCAAGACAACCCCGACGACATAATCAAATGCGTCAGCCATAATCTCAAATGGGGTTGTCTAGACCTGTGGTTGCAACACTAGGTCATAGGTGACTGCCGTTTTTAATAAATCAAATGCCTTACGGCATGATTCATCAAACTCGAACAGCGTGTCTTTGGCCAGAAGGTTACTCAAGGGTTGAGCAACCTTCGAGAAGTTCTTGATTAATCTTCTATAAAAACCCACATGCCGAAGGAAAGAGTGGATCTGTTTTACGGATGTGGGTCGAGGAAGTCTAGAGATAGCATCCACCTTAGCCTTATCAACCTCAATACCCTGATTAGAAACCACATGACCCAAGACAATGCCTTCCCGAGTCATAAAATGGCTTTTTATAGCTAAGGACCAGCCGTGTCTTGATGCATCTTTGGAGGATCAATTCCAAGTTAGCTAGGAAAGACTCAAAAGAATCTCTGAAAATGGAGAAATCATCCATGAACACCTCAAGACAATCTCCCACCATGTCAGAAATGATGGCCAGCATGCACCTTTGAAAAGTCACGGGTGCATTGCAAAGCCCAAATAGCATTCTACGGAATGCAAAGGTTCCGTAGGGACAGGTGAAAGTTGCCTTTTCCTGGTCTTCGGGATGGATAGGGACCTGGTTATATCCCGAATAATCGTCTAAGAAGCAAAAGTATTTTTTCCCAGCTAACCTTTCTAGGATTTGATCGATGAATGGTAAGGGAAAGTGATCCTTTTTGGTGGCTGTGTTTAGCTTCCTATAGTCAATAAAGACTCTCCAAGCAGAAGCTGAACAAGTGGTGAAGGTTTCCCATTTCTTGTTAGTTGTAACGGTTATTCTCACCTTCTTGGGTACAATCTGAACGGGGCTAACCCATGGACTATCCGAGATTGGGTATATAATTCTAGCATCGAGCCACTTGATTATCTCCTTCTTGACCACTTCTCGTATATTAGGGTTTAGTCTCCTTTGCATTTCGTGAGAAGGGCAGGATCCATCTTCCATGAAAATACGATGATTACAATAAGATGGCTCCATCCCCCTAAGGTTGTGGATGGTCCAACCAATTGCCACCTTATTGTTCTTAAGGACCTTAATCAACCTCGATTCTTGCTCCTTAGTCAAATCAACACTAATAATCATAGGGAGCGTGTTCTCAGGTCCTAAGAACTCGTATTTCAAATTTTTAGGCAATGGTTTCAATTCAAGCTGAGGTGTGTTTAGTATAAAAGGTAGGGAGGACACCAAAGAAGATTCATCAGGATGAGGCAGTGGAAGAGGCTGAGAATGAACAAAATCAATAGCCTCTTTAGGATGTGGCAAGTTTGCCACGGAGGGTTGTGGGTTGGGTTTGCTAAAGCTGGTGGAGTCCTCGAGTGTACAGATCGCCATACAAGTCTCAAAATCATGATCCTCGAGCTCCTCAATGAATCCACAATCCTTAAATCCTCTTATCACCTTAAAAATATCAAGAGTTAGCTTCCTATCACCAAAGGCAATCTCCATACTACCACTCTCACAATTTATGTTGGCCTTGGCGGTAGTTAGGAACGGGTGCCCCAGAATGATGGGTGTGTTCCTCAAATTGTTAGGTACATCTATGTCAATGACCAGGAAATCTATGGGAAGATAAAAATCCTTGACCTTGAAGATTACATCCTCAATAACTCCCTCCAATGTGGTGACCGAGAAGTCTGCTAATTATAGCATTACTGAGGTTGGCCTAAGTTCGCCTAACCCAAACCTCTCATAAAGAGAAGTCAGGATTAGGTTGATGGATGCACCTAGATCCAACAGTGCCCTATCAAAAGTGTATTCCCCAATAATGCATGAAATCAAGGGAACATCTGGATCTTTCTTCTTTTGAGGAAGATGATGTAGGATGATAGAACTTACCCTTTTAGAGAGAATCACCTTCCTTGGAGTCGGTTCTCTCAGCTTCCGCTTTTGGGTACATAGTTCTTTCAGAAATTTAGCATAAGTCGAGATATGCTTAATAGCATCAAGGAGCAGAATATTGATCTCTACACTCTTGAATAAATTTAGGAGCTCCTCATTGCTATCTAAGGTTTTCTTCTTCCTGGTTTTCAATAGGGATTCAGGGAACGGGATGTGAGTGGTATTTTGAATTTCTAGTCCCGGGGCCTTATTGTCTTCTTCAGTCTCCTCCTTCTCTCTCTCAATCTCCCCAGGGTTTTGGCTTCTAGAAGGTAATTCAGGGTCTTGGGTTTGCTTTCAACTTCTCAAGGTGATAGAGTTTGCAGAGGCATATGGGTTCAGGTTATGAGGTGGGTTAGTAAAGATTGGAGGGCCTTGATTGGTCATCTAACCAGAAGAAGAACAAGAAGAGGGATGCTGCTCAACCACAGGGTGTCGGGTCCTTCTCGTGTGGGTCCCTTTGATTTCCATACCCTTGGGCTTTATTTCCCTGACTTTGCACATTGCGTAAGTTGGGTACGGGTTGGGATGGTAGAGATCTGGGTTGTCGGGTGTTAGCAATAAACCTGGATTGTAAGTTGTCCAATGATGTCTTCATTTGTTGCATAAGCTGAAGCATGGACCCTTGCATTTCCATCATCTGCCAGCTTAAATCAACCTACCCTGTAGATTGTTAGGCATTCCAAGATGGCTGAGTAATCGACCTCAGGGACAACTGGGTGTATACTTCACCCTAACCCATAGGTCATTGAGATGCATAGTTGCTGGGTCGTGTTTGGGTCTGTTGCCCCTAACTTTTCCAAGAGAAGTTAGGGTGGTTTCTCCAACTCGAGTTATAAGTATTGGAATATGGGTTGGACCTAACATTCTCCTGCACTGCATATGCATCCTCATAGGGGGAGGATGGACAGAAGGAAGGATCAGAAAAATTGGGATCAAAGGCCCTAGTTTGGAACCCATAAGGTTCCGAGAAATCCTGGTTCATAGGTTGAGCCGATTCAAGTTGGTTCACGAACTCCCGCCCCGTGTGAGCTCATGAGGAATGAAATCTAGAATTCTGGGATTGAGTGGGTGTAGATGTGTTTCCCGAATTCCCAGACATCCTTTCTTCCGTTCTTTTAGCAACCAAGTCCATCTTATCAAGCTTATTACAAATCAATTCCATGTTAAATGAATGAGAATCCTGGATCTCATTTGACCTGGGTTATTGGGATCGATTGAATGCACCCATGGAGGCATGATTAATTGAGTTCTCGTTCATTTCCTCAAATAGGTCGTATGTGCTATCTGCATCCTTGTTGAGGAAACTACCTTTGCAGGAGGCATCCACTTGATTATGGAGTTGTTTAACCAATCAGTGATAGAAAATATGCACGAGTTGCCATTTCGGCACCTTTTGGTGTGGACACTTCCTCAAAAGTTCCTGGAATCACTCCCAGGCACCATGAAACGATTCCACCGGTTGCTGGGCGAAAGTGGTAATTGCCCGTCTCAAGGCATTAGTCCGTCCAATTGGGAAGAATTTCTTCAGGAAACCTAACTTAAGAGCAACCCATGTTTCTATTGGCCTTCCAATGGTTCGGTACCAATGTGCAGTTTATCCCTGAGAGAGTGGGGAAAGAGCCTCATTATCATTTGCCCTTTGTTCACATTCCTTGCTCTGGTGGTCTGAACCAAAGTGGTCAGATCCTCCAAGTGTTGGAATGGGTCCTCTGAGCCAAGCCCATGGAAATGCTTAATCAAGCTTAAGACTTAGGGCTTGATTTCTATGTCTCTGATGAGAATCATGACGCCAGGGCATTCCCTATAGTTTGAAGGATCATAGAAATCCTTCAAGGGCTGAGTGCCCTGACCATTCATTCGTTGGAACCATTGCTGCATTTGCTACAATTCTTCCAACTACCTCTGAATTAGCTCCTGCTGGTTTGGGGGTGGAGAGGTGGTTGTTGATCAGCCATGGGATCTGCTTGGCTATAGCTCAACCTCCACCTCTGGGAATGGTCTAAAGGTCCTTCCAATCTAGGGTTCAATGGCCTCCTTCCAAGCATTGATGTAAACACATTTACACTACTTAAAATATCTATTTATGCATGTTCTTAAGCATAGGATTGCATTACATGCTATAAATATTGCATAACATGCATCATCTTGCATTTAGAGTAGTTTGAATAAAATGGAGGTTAATTTTCTCCTTTTATGTGCTTGGACAGGGCAAACTTTTTATCAAGGCCTCGGATCGAAGATCCAACCGTACAAATGTGATCAGGGCGACGATTGGAGTTCAACGACTCCAAGATCGCCCTAATCAGACATCTGTAGCATCAGATAGAGATCGGGGAACCCTAGAACATCAAGGGCCAAGATGGTGTGTATTTGCACTTCAAATGACAAATCCGACTGCACGGATGGATTCGGATCGACGATCGTAGCCTAACAGCACAAAAATTGACTCAATCTGACACCCGTGGCACCATCTACAACATCCAGAAGATGGATGGCCAAGATGGTGCCACGTGGTGCCATCTCAGCCGTCCAATCGGCCCCCAGCACCGCCGCACCTTCTCTTCTTCAATCAGAGCGCCTCTTCTCCGCCGTAGTATCAAGATCCAATGGCTGTGGATGCAGCGCGTTGAATACGTCCGCACGGCCATTTGAACGAGGTAGCGCAGCGGTCCAGCGCCTTATCATGAGGCACTGGCGCATGTTCGAGCCTCGCTACGTGAAATCTGGAGTAGGAGGCATGCCTTCAATCGACCGTCAGATCATGATCCAATGGCCGCGCGAGCCTGATAGTGCTCATGCGCTATTTCACGCAAGGCGATAACGCGGCATCGCATGCGGGTGGGCGAGCGTGCATTGAGGAGCGGGGAAGGCGCAACTTAAGCCATCTGATCTCGCGATTGGATGGCTGAGATTCAATGGACGTGCGCAGGCGTTGCACGTGCGTGCAAGCGAGTGGGCATGCGTGCAGCACCCACTACGCCCACGACGGGGCTTTAGCGACGGTTTTATCCGTCACTAAAGACCCCTTATTTAATGTTTTAAAGATGTAATGACCAATTTGCCCCCACTCCTTGCAACTATAAAAGGAGACCCCTCCACATGAAATTCTCATCCCTTCCTTCTGAAGAATGGTGAACCGTGGTGCTGCTTTGTGTTTATTATAGTACAGTCGTTATAGTATAAGACAAGACAGCTACGGTTGTCATCACAATAGATTTTTTTTAACTCGAAAATAGTTTTCCTGAGGTCGAACTCAGGGAGCTACTGGAATTCTAGAAGTACAAAGTTTCTCTATTGGATTACAATAATAAGAGAGAGAGAGAGGGGGAGAGAGAGAGAGAGAATTTTTTATCTTGGCTTCTTCTTCTCTTCTTCTCTCACGGCTGTGCCTTCTTCTTTCTTCTTTTCGTGCTTTCTGTCTTCTTCCCTCTTCTTTCTTCTTCTTCTTCTTCCTGGCTATTTGTCTTCATCTTCTGCTCGTCCTATCTTCTTCTCTTCTTCTTCTCTTTTCTTCCTATTTCTTTCTTTCTCTTTCTTTTGATTTCTTTTTCTCTGGCGGCCAAGTCTTCTTCTTCTGCTCATCCTGTCTTCTTCTCTTCTCTTCAACTGCAGAGTGTTCTTCTTTTCTTCTTCCTTCTTCTCTGCTTTATCTCCTCTGGCCGCTGCTCAACCGTCGTCTGATGTAGTGGTCAAACTACTTAACTGCAGGTCTGCTACAGTGCTTCTCTTCTTCTCCTTCCTTTGTTCCTTCGCCGCTTCTTCTTCTTTTGCTCTTACACACTCACACAACTGGTTAGAGCAAAACCTACCCCTACCCTTCCTCGCATCTCTCTCTTTCTCAGATTTCTCTCATAGGATCGCTCTCCCAGAGCCAGGTATTCCGGTACGAGTATCACGCCTGGGACTAGGCCCACCGGCGTGCGGTGGTGGGCGAGGTGTGCGTAGTGTCGGGTATTCGGATCCTTCCCAGACCTGCGAGGTGTGAGCGCAGGCGAGGGCGAGTGCGTGGCGCGCACGTGCGTGAGGGACCTGACCCTTGTGTTCGAAGGCAAATAGCCTCGAACACTTTTACAATTTATGTGCGGGCACTGAGCCACGCACTTCCGAGGTGGGACTAAAGTCCCACCTCCCGACTGGCGTCCACAGGCGAGGAGGCTGCAAGCAATTGCAGTAACTCGCGAGGGGTTTGCCTCAGCTACAGACCTGGGAGTCTTCGCAGAGACACTCCGCGCGACCTGGGAGTAGCGCCTGGGCGAGATCGAAGCTGCAGCTGCAGGTGAAGCAGCTTCACTTGCCCAGCAGTGGCAGCAAAGGGCGCGTGTCCTGAAAGCAGGAATATGGCCTCTCAGCCCAGTCATAAGATGTAGGGAGCTTCGCCGGAGTGCAGTGAAGCCAGTGCAGGTGGTGGCGAGGCATGAGGCGGTGTATGGCAGCAGCCTTAGGTCAGACTGTAGTCGGAAAAATGGGTTTGTTCGGGGGCTCGTTGTGGAGGTGTGGAATGGCAGTGGAGGGGCGGAGGGCGTTCAGTGTGATGAGGCAGAGCTTGTGGGACAGTCGGCGAGTTGTGTTGAGCTGCGGATTGACGGGGGCAACTCGTCGGAGGGTGGCAGAAGACGGGGAAGGTGATGGTGGTTAGGGTCAGTCGTGGGTCGATTTAAATGAAATAATGTGGGGAAAAGAAAGAGGGGAAGATTAAGAGTAATTGTAACCTACTTGCAGGGACGAAGGGGGCCGAAGAGGCGGGCAGCCGTACCGACTATCGCCGGAGAAGAAACACCCAGAGGGAGTGAGCGGCGGCGAGGAAGAGGGCAGGGAGGCATGCGCTTGGTGTGGCGCGACGCGGGGAGATCAGGTGCAGGTGACTCTACTGCTGGTATTGCAGCAGAGTGACGAGAAGGAGGAGGAGGAGCCACCAGAGCTGGTGGGTTCCTGTCGGAGTGGAGAGAGAGGAAGGGTTGAGGGATTCTCCGTCAAGATCGAGTTGGGAGAAACGGCTGGCAACGCTGGTCTTTATAAAGGCGATGGCGGAGGGGCAAACGCACGCTGGCGACGTGCTTCCCTTGCCGGAGTATGGTCGGAGATGTGACCCATACCTTCCGCATGTTCGCACGGAAGGTGTGGGCGTCGTCAGGTGGCATGGCCGAGTCCTTGCGATAGCAGACATCGCATGGAACTCTGCGTTCTCTTGGCAGGACGCCCCCCTCACCCTGCGCGGCGCCATGCTTCGCGCAAAGTCGCTGGAGCATGGTGCTACGTAGAGACTTGCAGGAGGGACCAAAATGCAAAGAACGAAGATGAAATTAGGGGCCAAAATGAAAGGGTTTCAAAAGTTGAGGGTCAAAAAGTAAATAGTGAGGACCAAATTGCAAAGTCGGTCAAGGAGGTCTCTTCCTAGGCTCAATTTTTTATACATGACTAAGTTGGACCTAAGAATTTTAATGGTGAATTTTGTTTCTAGGTCAGACCATGTTTGACCGGCCAATTTACGTGAAAACCCAAATTAAATCATTAATTGGGCATGGTTCTCAATGTAGGTCAAAATAGGTTTCTAAGGCCAAATTGAAGGTTCTAAACCCTAGAGATTATTATTATATGAATTTTAGAGGGTTTATTTTATTTTTACCATGCCTCGAACTACATGAATTGAAGTGGGTTTGTTTTAGGGTTACAGAATGTCATTTAATTCCCTGGAGTTGCTGTAGCCCTTGTTGGATCAGATCATCCCACTTTCCTTCTTATTAGGTTAGCTTGACCTATGTTTGGACCCTGAGTTACCCTGTTTGCAGATTGTGTTGGTGAAATTACATTTCTACCCCTTATGACTTGTTTTCTTCTTAAACTTAGAATTCTCTGAGTTAAGCCTTTCTTTGAGTTATGTAGGAGCTTTTTCTTGCATACCTAGGTTATATTGTGCTAGTTAGGGTTCATGATGAGGTTCTCATCATACCCCCATGCCTAGCTTTTGCTAGTCCCTTAGCAAAAGCTTACGGTTTCAACCTTTATTCTAGACCATGAAGTTCTTAATGGTTTCAGATAAGTGATTTTGTCATTTAAACCTAGATTAGGTCAGGATGCTGACCATAGGCCTAAAAGGTACTCTAGTACCAACCAAGATCCAGATCTATCTAGCCTCAGCCTCAGTCCTTAGCAAAGGTTTTTAAGGCCCACAAGAACTAACCTAAGGTTTATTGGACTTTGTGGTTAAAGCACCTGTGCTTGAAATGATTTTAGCCCTAGCTCAGTTCGCAGTGTATTTTATAAGAGAGAGAGATAGAAGATTTTTCTGTTTGGAGAGTTTTCTCTCTCTTTTTCTTTTTAATTCTAGCTTAGGATTGGCTTTTCAACATGGTCTGTATCAGATTCCTTGTTCCCATCATCAATCCTCAAGGGTTCCTGGCAATCGATGCTTCGAGATAGCACCGCCCATGGCAACCCCAGAACCCTGGCTATTGAGATTTTGAGATAATCCCATCCATGGTGTTCCGTGGCCGAATCCAGACCCTGGCAATTGACACTTCGTGATAATGCCATCCATGGAATCTGAACCAGCAGAGTGCTTACATGCCTTCAGTAGGATATGTAAATATCCTAAGAGACAAGCACCGAGGAGATGATATTTTGTTACACATCTTCGAGGGGAATTTCCCACCTCTCCACACTGGGAACTCATCCAAATCAACTTGTGTTGATTGGCCGCTCCTACTCTAGGTGTTCTTTTCTGAATTTTGCGACGCTTCTACGTGATTTTGATTTTTACGCTTACTGAACCAGGCTGTGTGTGAGGTTAGGGTGCTTAGGTTACTGAGTCCCGTAAACCAAAAGTTAGTTAATGAGGCCAAATACTCCCTATGCCTTGGACCTAATACTTAAGCTTTTCATTTTCCTCAACCTCTTGAGGAGTGTCCAAATCTTAATGGGTACTAAGAGTCTATCCAAGAATGCCTAAGGTTTGCATTTTTACTAATCTCACCATGCACTTTTCATTTCTTTTCTTGAATGAGGTCTAGAACTTAGGTCAATTCCTTAGTTTCTTACTAATGACTATTACTCTTTTCTCATACTTTTTTGCTCCTTTTTCATTTTGTTTCTTTTCCTTCTCTCACAAAATTTCCTTTCTCCTCTTATTCTCTTATTTTTTTTCGAAATTTTTTTTTAATTTTTATGGTGTTTTTGGCATATGTGAATTTTTTTTTTAAAACCTTTTCTTACAAGTTTTGTACTTTCATACCCCCCCATGCCTAAGGTTTACAATGTCCTCATTGTGACTTAGGGGGGTTTTTATTCAGCTTAGTTCATTCCTTAGGATAGGTATTTTGGTAAGTGAATGGTCGAGGTGATTGTTGCGAACGATTTCTAATCCCAGATGCAAGCATCTGAGGTGGAGTCGGCTGTCTTAAAGGGTGAACCTTAAGTGCACAAAGGTGTCGAAAAGGTTTTAGGTTTTCAAGGAAAATGATGGGCTGCCTCCCGTTAAGCGCTGAGTTTTACGCCATCGGTTAGGCACAATAAGCTCAAGGGGAATGGAGGATATAAGATGATTCAGCCAAATCAATAGAAGTTACATCAATGAATGGCTTGAGTCACTGACCGTTCACAATGAAAGGTTTGGAATCATGGCTGAGCGGACTGATTTTGATGGCTCCATTTCCAAAAACCTGTCGGACCAAGTATGGTCCGACCCACTTGGATCACAACTTTCCAAGGAAAATTTGAGTCGGGCATCAAAGAGTAGGACCTTCTGACCAGGATGAAAAATCTTTCTCAAGATATGCCTATCATGGAAGGCTTTAACCCGCTCCTTGTAGATTCGTGAGTTCTCATACATGTCCAGGCGTAATTCATCGATCTCTCTGATTTGAAGCTTTCTGTGGGTTCCAGCCTTCAAAAGATCTAGATTATAGTTCCGTACTGCCCAATAGGCTTTATGCACCAGCTCGATGGGAAGGTGACACGCCTTCCCATACACCAGTCTAAAGGGAGATATGCCTAATTGGGTTTTGTGGGCGGTCCTATAGGCCCACAAGGCTTTTGGAAGTCGGGACGACCAGTCCTTCCTATCAGGCCGAACAGTGACCTGCAGGAATTTCTTGATCTCCCGATTTGATAGCTCAGCTAGACCATTAGTCTGGGGGTGATAAGGAGTAGAGATTCAGTGAGGCACCCTGTACTTGGTCATCAGTGACCTAAACTGAGCATTTGTGAAATGGGTCCCCCATCTAAGATTATAGCACGAGGAATCCCGAACCTTGAGAAAATGTTTTGATGAATGAATTTGAGAATGATTTTGTGATCACAGGTTTGGGTCGGTATGGCTTCGATCCATTTGGACACGTAGTCCACGGCCATTAGAATGTATTCGAAACCATCTGAAATAGGAAAGGGGCCCATAAAATCAATCCCCCAAACATCAAAAATTTCGCATACGAGAATCGGCTGCAAAGGCATCATGTTGAGATGGCTCATGTTGCCCAAAGTTTGGCAACGACTGCATGCCTTGAAGTGATTGTATGCGTCTTTGAACAGCGTGGGCCAGTAAAAGCCGCACTGGAGGACTTTTGATGTGGTTTTATGCCCAGAGAAATGGCCACCGCATGCCTGGTCATGGCAGAAAGAGAGGATATTGTTGACTTCTTCCGGAACACATCTCCAGATGATTTGATCAGCACCTATGCGGAAGAGGTACGGGTCTTCCCAAATGTAATACTTGGCATCAGAGCGCAATTTGTCTTTCTTGGCCTTCAGCCAATCAGACAGGATCTGATGAGATGCCAAGTAGTTTACTATATCAGCAAACCATGGAAGGCTAGTACCAATAGTCAGCAGGTGCTCATCAGGAAAATGTTCCGTGATGGGTCTGGAAGGGTTGATAATCTCAGAAGGAAGGAGGGACAAATGGTCGGCTACCACATTCTATCTTCCCGCCTTGTCGCGAATTTCGAGATCGAATTCTTGCAACAGCAAGATCCATCGGATTAGTTGGGGCTTCGCATCCTTCTTGGCAAGGAGATACCACACAGCTGTGTGATCCAAGTAGATGATGACGTGGGAACCCCGGAGATATGATCAGAATTTTTCAAGGGCAAATACTACGGCTAGCAGCTCTTTCTCCGTAACCGTGTAGTTACGCTGAGCCACGTCAAGTGTCTTTCTAGCGTAGTAGATGACCACGGGTTTCCCATCAGCTTTCTACCCCAGGACCGCTCCTACAGTGAAATCAGACGTATCGCACATGATCTCAAAGGGTTGAGACCAGTCAGGAGATTGGAGGATAGGTGGCTGGGTGACTAGGTCACGAAGGTTTTCAAAGGCTAGTGTGCATTCCTTGGAGATTTCAAAGGGTACATCCTTAGAGAGAAGAATAGTCAGGGGCGTGCGATTTTCGAGAAATCAGGAATGAAACGTTGGTAAAAACCGACGTGCCCTAGAAAAGAACGGATGTCCTTGATCGAGTTAGGCATAGGAAGGTGAGAGATTAGATCAACCTTAGCTCAATCCACTTGGATGCCTTTCTCTAAGATTAAGTGTCCCAGGACAATTCCCTCAGGCACCATGAAATGGCTCTTTTCCCAGGAAAGAACCAAATTCACATCGATGCACCGCCTGAGTATTTGGACCAAGTGTTGGAGGCAATCGTCAAATGATGCTCCAAAAACTGAAAAGTCATCCATGAAGACTTCCAGATAGTCACCTACCATATCTGAGAATATGGCAAGCATGCACCGCTGAAAAGTCGTGGGTGCATTGCAAAGACCGAAAGGCATCCTTCGGAATGCGTATGTTCCGAAGGGGCAGGTGAACATGGTCTTCTCTTGGTCCTCAGGATGGATTGCCACCTGGTTGTAACCGGAGTACTCGTCAAGAAAGTAGAAGAATCGATTTCCCGCTAATTTCTCGAGAATCTGATCAATGAAAGGTAGTGGGAAATGATCTTTCTTCATGGAGGAATTGAGTCGTCGGTAATCTACACAGACTCTCCACGAGTTGGCTAATTGGGTAGGAATGACTTCTCCAGTTTCAGTAGTTATGGTGGTGAGCCCTGCCTTTTTAGGCACAACCTGAATTGGGCTCACCCAACGACTATCAGAGATCGGGTAGATGATCCTTGCATCTAACCACTTGATGATCTCCTTTTTCACGATCTCCTGTAGATTGGGGTTCAAGCATCTCTGCATTTCACAAGAAGGTCATGCGCCCTCTTCTGAATAGATATGATGAGTACAATAAGAGGGACTTATTCCAGTCAGATCATCGAGAGTCCATCCGATGGCTCCACAATGTTGCTGGAGAACAGTAATCAGACGGGATTCCTGTTCGGGTTTGAGCTTGGAATTGATAATCACAGGAAGGGTCTGATTAGAACCCAGAAAGATGTATTTCAAGTGATCAGGAAGGGGCTTTAGTTCGAGGATGGGGTTATCATCAGCAGCGGGTGGTTCAGAATAGATGTGAGGTTCAAGGGTAGGAGTTATTGGTTTGTCTAACTCTGGATTCGACTCCTCTGTTTGCTGGTCAAGATCTTTCTGTGGTTGATGAGGTATAATCAGGTTATTTTGAAAGGGTGTTTCATCAACCAAAGCCCTAATGTCACAAATTTGTTCGATGACACCGCAATTGATTCCTTATTGGGCCTTAAATATATCAATTTTCAGGGTTTGATTTCCAAATTTGAGCTCTATTTGGCCCTCCTCATAACTGATGTTGGCTCTAGAAATAGCCAAGAAAGGTCTCCCTAGAATGATTGGTGTATCCCTAGGATTTTCAGGTGCGTCCATGTTTAAGACTATAAAGTCTACAGGAAAGTAGAAATCCCGCACTCTTACAATAACATCCTCGGGAATCCCTTTTGGTGACTTTATAGATCGATCTGCTAATTGTAATGTCACCTCAGTTGGTTTTAGCTCAGATTCTTCTAGATGGTTAAGTAAGGATGTTGGTATCAGATTTATGGAAGCACCTAAGTCTAGCAATGCTCTATCAAATTGGGTATCACCTATCTTGCAGGAAATCAGGGGAGTACCAGGATCTTTAGCCTTGGGTGGGAGTTTGCTTAGGATTACAGAGTTGGCTTGCTCTGACAGTACAATTGGACTCCCACTTTTGGTTCACGGCTTACGCTGGGGTCTACACACATTCTTTAAGAATCATGCGTAAGCCGGTACGTGGCAGATTGCATCCATCAAGGCGATGTTTATGTGGACCTGCTCAAAGAGCTTGACCAGGTCCTCCTCAGGTGCCACGGGCTTGGTAGTCTTCTTTCCCTTGGTCAAGGCCTCGGGAAATGGAACCTTTGTTGGTTCTTCTAGGATAGGTCCAGGTCTTTGATCTGGGACAGGGGTAGGAACGTCCTGGATTACTGTCCTAGGCTTGGGATCACTACCAGGCTTGGAGTGGTTTGGATAAGGTGGATCTTGGGTTTCCTTACCACTACAGGTTGTCACGGAATTAAGTCCTGCCTGGTTTTGGTTGGGATTGGGTAAGATGGGTTGCTGCTGATAGCCCGCAAAAGAAGTGGAAGCCTCCATCTCATCGGGTAAAGGAACAGAGGGGGCTTGATAAATCATGTGGGCTTGGCCCGGGTTTGGGTTCATAACGCGCCACTGTGTTGGCACGTTATTCGGGTTAGGAAGAGGTTGGGAAGGAACTGTGCCTGGCTGGCGAGAATTTGCCAACTGGGCCAGTTGATTTCGGACCTTTGTAAGTTCGTCCTTGTGTTGTTTTTGGATAGCCACATTTGTTCTTTGAATGTCAACCAGAGTCTGAAGGATAAGGGACATTTGATCCTGGTTTGGCCCCTATGGATAAGTAGGGTTGGGCCGAGGCTGAGGCGGCTGGTAAGGACGAGGGGGTTGTGGGCAGGACTGAAAGGGTGGTCATTGGGTTTGGGAATTTTCCGCTCACTGGAAGTTGGGATGGTTTCGCCATCCAGGGTTGTAGGTGTTGGAGAATGGGTCGTTCTGGATGGCATTGAGGTCCTCGCAGGTTTGAGGAACCTCCAGAGAATCAGAGAAAGGGGGAATGGAATTCCCCGGGCTGGTATAGAAGGGATCGGATGACCCTCCAATCCGAGAATCAGATGGGGATGGGTACGGATCCATCCCAGCAGAAGATCGGTGGAGAACGTTTTGCACAGTTTCCCGTGTGGAAGGAGGCTGTGCAAAGGAGCTATGCGCAGAGGTGGCTCGCTGCAAGTGCTGAGTCAGCTCATCCACCTTCTTTTCAATGATTGAGACCTTGTCCAATCGACTGGCCATTAATTCCAGGTCGACTGATGCGGACAGGCCCTGCATCTCATGTGCTCCCCTGAGGTTCGTCGATGCGCGAGAATTCATCCTGTCGAATAATCCCATGGAGTCATTGTTGATGGAGTTCTCGCACATGTTTTCGAGAATCTCCCACACGGTGTCCTCATGTTGACCCATGATATTTCCTCTGCAGGTTGCATTGATGAAAAGACAGATGTCTTCACGGAGTCCCTGGTAAAAAGACTGGAGTTGTTCCCATTTAGGAACTCCGTGGTGGGGGCACTTTCTCATGAGATCCTGAAAGCGATCCCATGCCTCATGGAGAGGTTCTCCCGTTTGCTGAGTAAAGTGAGTAATCTGATGGCGCAAGGCATTGATTCGACCAACGGGAAAGAGCTTCAAAAATTCAGACTGAAGTTCTTCCCAAGTGTTGATCGGCTGAGTCTGAGTTTGATACCAATGAGCGGCCTTGTCCATAAGAGAGAAGGAGAACATCTTCATGAGAAGAATGTCCCGATTTTGTGCATCTGACCCAAAAGTTTGGGCCAGATGCTTCAACTGTTTGATGTGCTGGAAGGGATCTTCGGAATTAAGCCCATGGAATTTAGGTATAGCATGAATCATATTGGGCTCTAATTCGGAATCAGGTCCTCCAGTCGGGATTCTGACTCGAGACTCAATGGCCACCGCAGCAGGATTATAATGGTCCAGCATCATAGGACGCTGCGGTGGGTGCACAAAGTTTTGGAAGAGGTCATTGAGTCTTTGGAGCTGGTGCTCTAGATTGTTTTCTTCCTCAATTGGCTGAGCCATTATGGGGGAAGAAGAAGAGCTTGGGTGCACAAAGTTTAGGCTTGGTTCTGAATCAGATGAGAATAATGTGGTGGGCTTGCTGCATAAACATGGGCGTCGAGGCTTGTCCTTGACGAGAGTGAAATTCTAAAGGAGGTCTTAAGGGTGATCTTAAGGACCTCCTACCATACATGCACTGTTAGAATAGATGAGTTTAGAAGGTGCTGGACCCAATCGAGACACCCAAAAATTGTTGGGTGACTATAGAGGTGTGGGGCAGATGGACCCCTTGATCAAAAAGATCGTCCACCTGAGAATTACCTGGGCAGCCAGAGAGGGTGAGTCTCGCGATGACCCCGACACAGTAGACCATCCCCACGGGTTACAACGTTTCCCCCCCCCCCACCTCTCTTGCCACTACGGTTCCAGGTAGACCAGAATGGGGACCTTGACCTCTTAAGTCTATCTCTTTTACTTTAAGATCAAGGTATTTAAGGTTCCACTTGAACTTTTAAGTATTTTGAGTGAAATAGTGACCTAATTTTAAGGTTGGTTGACCCAAGGGGTCAACTTCACCTCTTGTTCCTTTTGAGAGCTTTTGGGTCCTTTCTTTTAAGGTTCAAATGGATTTAAGAGCTTGATTTGCTTAGGGTTCCTTTTGTATAGATCTCTTCAAACAAGGTTTAGGCACACCTCTTTTTGGGAAGATCTTTTCTTTGTTAATAGAAGGTGTGTCACTAAAAACGCTAGCTTTTCAATCCTTGAGTTGGCTCTAGTTGGTCCATTTTAGTTGCCTCAAAATTTAGTAACTAGGGCTCAATCAAAAAGGTTTTAGCCCTAGTTACCTTAATTGGATGGACAGTTAAAATGCGTTGAAATGAAAAATTAGGCAACTTTGATGAGTTACTAAGTATAACACAGGTAGCCCTAAGTTGATTCTTCTTTTCGTTTCTTTTTAGATTTCAAGGGAGTTTAGGAGAGGGCTGATGAAGATTACCTGTTTGTTGGAGTGTTTGTTGTGCGGCTGCTCTTCCAATTCTTTTCCTTTACCAGCACACAAGAGAGAAAAAGATTAGCAAGTTTTAAATAAAGAGTTCAAAACTTCTAGAATAGTCGTTGCTCCCTGGCAACGGCGCCAAGTGAAGAACGGCGAACCGCGGTGTTGCCTTGTATTTATTATAATACAGTCGTTATAGTATAAGACAAGACAGCTATGGTTGTCATCACAATAGATTTTTTTTAACTCAGAAATAGTTTTCCCGAGGTCGAACTTAGGGAGCTACTGGAATTCTAGAATTACAAAGTTTCTCTATTGGATTACAAAAATAAGAGAGAGGAGAGAGGGGGAGAGAGAGAGAGAATTTTTTGTCTTGGCTTCTTCTTCTCTTCTTCTCTCAAGGCTATGCCTTCTTCTTTCTTCTTTTCGTGCTTTCTGTCTTCTTCCCTCTTCTTTCTTCTTCTTCTTCTTCCTGGCTATTTGTCTTCATCTTCTGCTCGTCCTATCTTCTTCTCTTCTTCTCTTTTCTTCCTATTTCTTTCTTTCTCTTTCTTTTGATTTCTTTTTCTCTGGTGGCCAAGTCTTCTTCTTCTACTCATCCTATCTTCTTCTCTTCTCTTCAACTATAGAGTGTTCTTCTTTTCTTCTTCCTTTTTCTCTGCTTTATCTCCTCTGGCCGCTGCTCAACCGTCGTCTGATGTAGTGGTCAAACTACTTAACTGCAGGTCTGCTACAGTGCTTCTCTTCTTCTCCTTCCTTTCTTCCTTCGTCGCTTCTTCTTCTTTTGCTCTTACACACTCACGCAACTGGTCAGAGCAAAACCTACCCCTACCCTTCCTCCCGTCTCTCTCTTTCTTAGATTTCTCTCATAGGATCGCTCTCCTAGAGCCGGGTATTCAGGTACGGGTATCGCGCCCGGGACCAGGCCCACCGGCGTGTGGTGGTGGGCGAGGTGTGCGCAGTGTCGGGTATTCGGATCCTGCCCAGACCCGCGGGGCGTGAGCGCGGGCAAGGGCGAGTGCGTGGCACGCACGTGCGTGAGGGACCTGACCCCTGTGTTAGAAGGCGAATAGCCTCGAACACTTTTACAATTTATGTGCGGGCACTGAGCCACGCACTTCCGAGGTGGGACTAAAGTCCCACCTCCCGACTGGCATCCACAGGCAAGGAGGCTGCAGGCAATTACAGCAACTCGCGAGGGGTTTGCCTCAGCTGCAGACCTGGGAGTCTTCATAGAGACACTCCACGCGACCTGGGACCAGCGCCTGGGTGAGATCGAAGCTGCAACTGCAGGTGAAGCCGCTTCACCTGCCCAGCAATGGCGGCGAAGGGGGCGTGACCTGAAAGCAGGAATACGGCCTCTCGGCCCAGTCAGAAGATCCAAGGAGCTTCGTCGGAGTGCGGCGAAGCCAGTGTGGGTGGTGGTGAGGCATGAGGCGGCGTACGGCGGCAGCCCTAGGTCAGACTATAGTCGGAAAAATGGGTTTGTTCGGGGGGTCGTTGTGGAGGTGTGGAATGGCAGTGGAGGGGCGGAGGGCATTCAGTGTGATGAGGCGGAGCTTGTGGGATGGTCGACGAGTTGTGTGGAGCTGCGGATTGATGGGGGCAACTCGCCAGAGGGTGGCCGGAGATGGGGAAGGTGATGGTGGTCAGGGTCAGTCGAGGGTCGATTTAAATGAAATAATGTGGGGAAAAGAAAGAGGGGAAGATTGAGAGTAATTGTAACCTACTTGCAGGGACGAAGGGGGCTGGAGAGGCAGGCAGCCGTACCGACTGTCGCTGGAGAAGAAACACCCAGAGGGAGAGAGCGGCGACGAGGAAGAGGGCAGGGAGGCGCGCGCTTGGTGCGGCGCGACGCGGGGAGATCAGGTGCAGGTGACTCTACTGCTGGTATTGCAGCAGAGTAACGAGAAGGAGGAGGAGGAGCCACCAGAGCTGGTGGGTTCCTGTCGAAGTGGAGAGAGAGGAAGGGTTGAGGGATTCTCCGTCAAGACCGAGTTGGGAGAAACGGCTGGCGACGCTGGTCTTTATAAAGGCGGTGGCGGAGGGGCAGACGCACGCTGGCGACGTGCGTCCCTCGCCAGAGTATGGTCGGAGACGTGACCCATACCTTCCGTGCGTTCGCACGGAAGGTGTGGCCGTCGTCAGGTGGCATAGCCGAGTCCCTACGATAGTAGACATCGCATGGAACTCCGCGTTCTCTTGGCAAGACGCCCCCCTCACCCTACGCGACGCCATGCTACGTGCAAAGTCGCCGGAGCATGGTGCTGTGTAGAGACTTGCAGGAGGGACCAAAATGCAAAGAACGAAGATGAAATTAGAGGCCAAAATGCAAGGGTTTTGAAAGTTGAGGGTCAAAAAGTAAATAATGAGGACCAAATTGCAAAGTCAGTCAAGGAGGTCTCTTCTTAGGCTCAAGTTTTTATACATGACTAAGTTGGACCTAAAGATTTTAATGGTGAATTTTTTTTCTAGGTCAGACCATGTTTGATTGGCCAATTTACGTAAAAACCTAAATTAAATCATTAATTGGGCATGGTTCTTAATGTAGGTCAAAATGGGTTTCTAAGGCCAAATTGAAGGTTCTAATCCCTAGAGATTATTTTTATATGAATTTTAGAGGGTTTAGTTGATTTTTACCATGCCTCAAACTACGTGAATTCAAGTGGGTTTGTTTTAGGGTTACAGAATGTCATTTAATTCCCTGGAGTTGCTGTAGCCCTTGTTTGATCAGATCATCCCACTTTCCTTCTTATTAGGTTAGTTTGACCTGTGTTTAGACCCTGAGTTACCCTGTTTGCAGATTGTGTTGGTGAAATTGCATTTTTGCCCCTTATGACTTGTTTTCTTCTTAAACTCAGAATTCTCTGAGTTAAGCCTTTCTTTGAGTTATGTAGGAGCTTTTTCTTGCATGCCTAGGTTAGATTGTGCTAGTTAGGGTTCATGATGAGGTTCTCATCACCTTCTCTTCTCTACCTCTCCAAAGCTCAAGAGAAGCTTGTCCCACACCAAGGATGCTCCTCCAGAGATAAAGTCCAAATTTTTGTCCCCATCGGAAGTGGATCCCGCGACGACGACGATGTGCTGCCCCGTTCCTATTCTTCTACTTCATCCTCTTTCGTCCTGCTCCGTTGTCCTTCGTCTGGCTCATCCTCTAAGCGACTGTTTAGGAGGATATCTCTCTCCCCATTCCTTTTACTGCTTTCTAGAATAGATTTACTGCTTTCTAGAGTAGTTCAGCTCATCCTCCAAGTGACCGTCGAGGAGGATATGTCCCTCTCCATTCTTTTACTTCTTTCTAGAGTAGATTTACCACTTTCTAGTGTAATCATTTTCCCGCTTTCTAGTCATAATATTTAGTGTAATGAACAATCCCTTTTGATAATGAATTCCATGTGCATTCTAGATCATTTTTTATTTTTGTTTGTATTATTCTCTCTCTTTTATTTATTGTAAGTAGTTCTAATCAATTGAATTATTTCGTGACAAATAGAAACAAACGCGTAGTTTTTAAATCAAACGTCCACCTCCCTGTGTTCGACCTGGAATTTCAAATTCGGTATAAATTTTATTTGTTGAACACGAGTTCTTCGCTTTCAAACTACAATGACAGATTTTTCAAAACCAAACACGTTAGCGTAGGAACTCGCACGTTCAACATTTTGGCGTTGTTGTCGGGGTGGCGACGCTCTTTGATTTTTCTTCACATTTTTTACAACTTACGAATCATTTACCTCACTTCTCTCCTTTCTTATTGTGATTGCAGGTACTCTTTTGAGACGAGCAAAAGCGGTAGATTGAAGTGAAGTGCTGTGGAAGGTTTTGTAAGTTATCCCCATTCTTTCCCCCTCCATAGATTTCATTCGCCACATTAAATCCAAATTCTAATTAACCTAGGTGTTTCCATAAATCCTAGGAATAGTTTGGTTGTTTGGATTTTCACTCACATTCATTCCACCCTCATTTATAAAAAAAAAATAACAAAAAGATAATCTTGTGGGGCAAATTTTCAACAAACACACAACGTACACCCACATTCAAGGCACTTAACCAAATTGATTTGTTTCTACTCAACTGGGTTCTGATCTGTGGAACCAATACACATAAAGCAACACATAAAAGAGTAGAAATCATTCTAGGTTAACCATCTTTGTGTGCCTAACTTATTGGTGCATTTGTGGCCAGTTTTTTGAGTTGTTTGGGCTGCACCACTTCAATTAAAATCAACTCATTAAGTAGCTGCCACATAGGTTCAACTCTTAGGGATTTACAAGGCACTCCACATTCTTTTTAAGCTTTAAAGGAAAACATCTTCACCTATGCTTTCAAAAACCTAGTGTGCCAACAAAACTTGTTTGAAAACACCTAAAGTTGAATCCTAAAAGCTACTAAGCAAGATTTGAACCCTAAAATTCACCGCATCAAAAGTAATCTTGCTTGAAAACCATTGGTTGTGCACGCACACACAAATCAATCAATCATTAAGGGTACAACCCATTTAAAGGGCCCATCACATTGCAAAGCACATTCAAACCTAGCCCTAAATAAAACAGAGTAGATGTTGGCCATAAGGATTCGACTCGCTCTTCAGAGCCTAGAACGAGATTATTTTCGATTAGTCTGTTTCTACTGTTCAATCTGATGTCTAGCTAGGGGAGCAGAATCAAACGATCGTAGCTAGGCGGTACACTAGGAACTGGAGGCGCAAGCCGAAGGAAGAACCTTCTCCCCAGTCCCTCCTTATAACTGGTTGGATTGAATAGACAGAAGTAGATCAAATAGTTCCTTTATCTCAAGATGGGTTTTGGGAGTCTGTAGTTCTGTAGGCTAACCCACTTAAGGACGGGTTTGATTGTTTGTATTGTAGGGTGCCTTTCTTCCTCCCACTTATCATGAATCCTTCCACATATTACACGCATTCCCACTCTTTTCCTCCTGTTTTGAATTATCCTCAACATAACGATTATCCCAACTTGTATTGTAATCAACCATCAATTAGTTGGGATAACTCGGATTGGGGATACAGTTCTAGACCTCCGTGTTTAGGGTCTAACCCTGAACACTTTGATTATGATTTCTATCCTTCTCAGAGCCACATCGATTATAGATTGTCATCCTTTTATGAACAACATAATACGATCTACAATCAAGAAGGATACACTGATTCTTACCCATTCTCTGATTACACTGCCTATAAGTCATCACCACCTTTTGAACAATCTGAAATGACCTATCATCAGGAAGGGTATAACGAATCTCAATTCATTAATTCCCCTGCAATGACCCCAAACCCGCCCAACCTTGAACCAACTCATTTGGTTCAGGGTAACTAGGTTCAAAATAAGGTTCTAGCTAACTTGAGGAATATCATACAAACTTTAGAAGTTCAGCCAACACCTTGCATTGAGAGATTGGAGCCCCTGTTTGAAATGATTGATGATTTGAACAAGTCTTTGTTGGATTGGCTCCAGGATGTTAAGGATAAGAACCCGGGTGAGTTTCTACTTAGGAAATTAGCAAAATTGAGGATGAGATTCGTGGTTGCTTTGATTCAATCATGGGATGATTCCCAGGATGAACTTCCTTCAAGAAAGCCAATGATAGAACCCGTTCAGGCACTTGTTGGGAGGGACACGTGTTACGAGGTTGACAAGATAGAATTAGAGCAACCAATTAAGGAAGATCTGATTTCTTCACCTAAGATCCCTGAGCCAGGGTACGAGGAAACGTATGTCTCCTTAGAACAAAAAGTGACAGATGATTTTTGGACATACATTGATACGGATCCTGATTTCTCTAATGGTGAAGATTCAAGTTGCAAAGTCTCACATGAGTTTACAGAACACAATTTTTGTGAGACGATTGGGCCTGAGGATCTGATAGATCATTTGATAGCTGAAGAACTGAGGAAACTGATCTTATTAGGGCACACATTACGGATCCAGAATCGCATTTTCTGGAGGATTCAATTCAATGCCCTGATTGTCAGTTACACCCCGTTGAGTTTATTGATGATTCTATTTCTGTGATAATTAGACCCAAGTCAATTTTGATTCAGCCACATCATTTAGACTTGGAGATTTCAGACGGGGTGATTAACATGCAAGAGGTCTCGGAATTTAACATTCTAATTGAGGAGGATAAGAGCTGGGAAGTTCTGATTTGGGAAGCTAGTTTCGGAGGAAGTACAAGACTGAGTCGAAGGATTCCTATTAAGCTGAAACCATCAAACCAGGACCCTTACGACATTTGTTTTGAGGATGTCAAAATTGAGCACGCATTCAAAGATTACCCTTTTGAGCTTCAATTCTCTATAACCTGACTTTTTGGTCTTGGGTTGCATCCTCATAAATCGCAGGCTCGACCTCGCTTGCATACAGATTTTAGGTTTTGGGTAATTTTTATCCAGAACCAAAGATATTCTTGATTATGGGGTATGGGTCTGCACCACAATCTGGTCCACATCTGTGGACATCTACTGACAGGTCAAAGGATTCTTATGTTTATTCTGATTCTGACCTGCACTTATGAATTCTTCATTTCTCTTCTTTGTATAGTGTGCCTAGCTGAAGGCACTAAACTCAGCACATATACAGTTCTTTTTAGTTTTCATCTCGGAGCAGACCTAACATTCACGCAATTCAGGTGCTTTCTACGCTATTCCACTTTGTTTTATGTCTTTTTAATACAATGAGGACATTGCATTAGATAGGCATGGGGGGGTGGATATTCATCTCTGAATTCATTCGTTAGCTCCGTAGATTTGTTTTATTTTCTTTTATTAAAAGAAAAATTTGGAATTAGGAAAGAGAACTTGGGTTTAAGAAAATTTTCAATCTTAAGAAATACTACATTATGATTTGAACACAAAGACCCTTCAAGTCTTTGGACTTAATCAGCCCGTGTATCCACTAAAATGTGGATTTGTCTTTTGAGTCCTCGCCATCTTAATTTTATCGTAATTGGAGTAAATAAGTTTGGGTGATAAGTACACGACTTATCAACCCACCCTCTGATTTGAGGAAATTTTGAGTCTTAAGCATCTACACATTATCTTGTCACTGACTCGTTGTTCGACGATTTTAACGGAAATTGGGTAGCTAATGAACTTTCTAGGGTGATATGGTTGGCAAGTTATCGTGGGTAATAGCCCATAGGTAGGTTGTCCAGAGTCCAGTCATTGGATCTTTCTCTTTTTGCTATCTTTAGGTAAATCTTAGACTAGGGAAGCCACCTACTTAAAAAAGCAAAAAAAAAATCAAAAAGAAAAGGAGAAAAGAAAAAAAAAGAAATAAACCACACTTCGCCGCACGAGTATGGCTGGCAAGTTGTCAGTGGTAACAGTTCACCGACCAGCTGTCCAGAACCCAGCTCAATAAATGCACTGAAAATTCCCAAAACACTTAGGAGGAAGTGGAGAAGTATAAAAAATCGGGGAGATATACACTGGATTCACCCTTGTGTTGACCCCGTGAAAAATAAAAGTAGGGAGAAAGCTACTGGTTGTAAAGATACACCTTTAGGCAGAATTTTTTTTTAGGTCACCTAGAGGCCTAAAATCCCGAAGTCTGTTTTAACTACCGGTCAATGAGTCTATCACATTCACAATAAGATGCTTAAAACTTAGGGTTCTCATCAAATCTTGGGTAAGTTGAATGGCCGTAGAAAGCCACTCTTAAACCCTAAAACTTGAAAATCCAAAAAAATTAGAAAAGAGGAAAAAGAGAAAAGGAAATTTTTCTTTGAATAAGGCGAGGGCTTGAGGCAGTCTGCATTTTGGCAGATACTCGGGCACTATTGTGCCTTTGAAAGTTCAGATCTTAAGTAGACAATTTCTTAATGACTGAAAATAAACTCAAGCCTAAATAATCCAACATAATTCTTTTATAAATAGCATATAGTTTTTACTAGGGACTAGCAAAAGATAGGCATGGGGGTATGATGTAAACACATTTACACTACTTAAAATCTCTATTTATGCATGTTCTTAAGCATAGGATTGCATTGCATGCTATAAATATAGCATAACTTGCATCATCTTGCATTTAGAGTAGTTTGAATAAAATGGAGGTTAATTGTCTCCTTTCATGTGCTTGGATAGAGTAAACTTTTTATTAGGGCCTCGGATCAAAGATCCAACCATACAGATGTGATCAGGGCGACGATTGGAGTTCAATGAATCCAAGATCGCCCTAATCAGACATCTGTAGCATCAGATAGAGATCGGGGAGCCCTAGAAGATCAAGGGCCAAGATGGTGTGTATCCACACTTCAAATGATAAATCCAACCACACAGATGGATTCGGATCGACGATCGCAGCCTAATGACGTGAAAATCGACTCAATCTGACACCTGTGGCACCATCTACAACACCAAAAGATGGACGGCCAAGATGGTGCCATGTGGTGCCATCTCAGCCATCCAACTGGCCCCCAGCACTGCCGCACCTTCTCTTCTTCAATCAGAGCATCGCTTCTCCACCGTTGGATCAAGATCCAATGGCTGTGGATGCGGTGTGTTGAATACGTCCGCGTGACCATTTGGCCGAGGTAGCGTAGCGGTCTAGCACCTTATCGCGAGGCACTAGCGCGTGTTCAAGCCTTGCCACATGATATCTGGAGCGGGGGGGTGCCTTCAATCGACCGTCAGATCACGATCCAACGACCGCGCATGCCTGATAGCACTCATGCGCTATTTCACGCACGGCGATAACGCGGCATTGCACGCGGGCAGGCATCTGTTGAGGAGCGGGGAAGCCACAACTTAAGCCATCTGATCTCGCGATCGGACGGTTGAGATTCAGCGGACATGCACAGGCATTGTGCGTGCACGCAGCACCCACTACGCCCACGATGGGGCTTTAGCGATGGTTTTATCCATCACTAGAGACCCCTTATTTAATGTTTTAAAGATGTAAAGACCAATTTGCCCCCACTCCTTGCAACTATAAAAGGAGACCCCCTCCACACGAAATTCTCATCCATTCCTTCTCTTCTCTACCTCTCCAAAGCTCAAGAGAAGCTTGTCCCACACCCGGGATGCTCCTCGCGAGATAAAGTCCAAATTTTTGTCCCCGTTCAGAAGTAGACCCCATGACGACGATGATGTGCTGCCCCATTCCCGTTCTTCTGCTTCGTCCTCCTTCATCCTGCTCCGTTCTCCTTCATCCAGGCGTCGTCCCGTCCGGCTCATCCTCCAAGAGACCGTCGAGGAGGATATCTCTCTCCCCATTCTTTTTACTGCTTTCTAAAATATATTTACTGCTTTCTAGAGTAGTTCAGCTCGTCCTCCAAGCGACCGTCGAGGAGGATATTTCTCTCTCCATTCTTTTACTGCTTTCTAGAGTAGATTTACCGCTTTCTAGTGTAATCATTTTCCCACTTTCTAGTCGTAATATTTAGTGTAATGAATAATCCCTTTTGATAATGAATTCCATGTGCATTCTATATCTCTTTTGATTTTTGTTTGTATTATTCTCTCTCTCTCTCTTTTATTTATTTTAAGTAGTTCTAATCAATTGAATTATTTCGTGACAAATAAAAACAAATGCGTAGTTTTAAAATCAAACATCTGCCTCCCTGTGTTCGACCCGGAATTTCAATTTCGGTATAAATTTTATTCTTTGAACACAAGTTCTTCTCTTTCAAACTACAACGATAGGTTTTTCAAAACCAAACACATTACCGTAGCAACTCGCACGTTCAACAAGCAAACACTGGAAAGAAGCCAGAAGGATGCGGAAGAGAAGGAACCCTACAACACAAAAAATACAAGCCTATCCTTAGGTTAGGTCACTTAAAGGTTTATAGACTCTCAGAATCTGTCCTAAGATTATGGATGATTTACTCTACTTGTATCTAGGCAATTTGACCAGTTAGGAGGAGAGACTAGGGAGAAGGTTCTTCCTTTAGCTTGCACCTCCAATTCCTAGTGTACCCCCCAACCGTGGTCGTTTGATGCTACTCCCCTAATTAGACATCCGATTGACTAGTATAAGCAAGTTAATCATGAACAATCTCAATCTGGATCCTGACAAGCGAACCAATCCTTACGGCCAATGTCTAATCAATTTTAGTTAGGCTTGGGATATTGGTGCTTCTGTAATGTGATGGGCCCTTAATGGGTTGTGCCCTTAATGATTTGTTTGAGAGCATGTGCATGTGCACAACCAAGAAGTTTTCAAAAAAGATTATTAAGAATGAAGTGAGTTCTAAGAATCAGATCTTGCTTAGTAGCTTTTAGGATTCAAATATTAGGTGTATTCAACCAAGTTTTCAGGAGGCAAACCAAATTTGAAATCACGAGTTCAAGTGTTTATTCTTTATAAATCAAGAAGAAATATGGAGTGCCTGGCTTAACCTAAATATTGAATCCTATGGGGTAGCTACAAAATGAATTAGTTTTAAATTAGGTGGTGCGGTCCAAAAAATTCAATCAAGTGACCCAGATGCACCACCAATTAGGCATGCAGAGATGATTAACCTAGACTGATTTCTACTCCTTTATGTGTTGATTTGTGTGTACCAGTTCCATAGGTCAGAATCCCGGTTGAGTAGATAAAAATCAAGTTAGGTTACGTGCCTCAAATGTGATGAAGAATCTGACCACTCCGGATTCATCTGTACGATCAGATTCTTCATCCAAAGCTCATAAAGGTGTCGTAGTACCTCCCGGCCATATAAAATGGAAGAATTAATGTACATAATACACAACTATCCTAAATGCCATGCAATGGATGTTATGCAGTATTTATAACATGATATGCAATGCTAAGCCTAGGAATTATCATAACTAAGCATTTTATCATGAATTCATGTGTGTTTATCAGTCTTCTATGTGTTCGATTATCAAAAGGGTTGGTCGTATCTCCCTCACGTTCGTGACACCCTTCACCTGCTATGGAAGCTGAAGGGTTAGCTTCAGATCATCCCGCATGGGAAGATCTCTCACAATTTGATGTTGCCAAAGACTGTGACAGGGCCCTTGATTGTCCTTGGCTTTATCATAACCACCCCATCATCCTCCAGCAATGGGATAACAAGTTTGCCTTCAACAAGAAGCCGATTGAAGAACTTCTAATTTGGGTTTGTTTCCCAGGCCTAAACCCACGTTATTAGTCCCCCAGGATGTTAGGGATGGTCGAAAACACCATGGGATGCCCTCTTAAGGTAGACACCACCACAACCAAGATGAGCCAAGACTCCTATGCACACCTCCTCATCGCGGTCTCAACTGTCACCCATTTGCCAAACGAGTTTAGCTAAAGTGCCTTTGGGAGGGCCATTTGACAAAAGGTAGAGTATGATTGGACTTCCTAGATTTGCTATTTGTGCATGAAGTTCACCATCTCCCCTTGCAACCACAAAACCTAGCTGCTACTCACCAAGGCCTAAATATGAAGTCAAAATAGCTCATTAGCAAATGTAGAGTAAAGTAGTTAACTAGTAAGTTGTATAAACAAAAAGGGGAAATAAAAATATGTAGAGTAGGTATTTATGATTGTATTATTATCATGAGTAATTAATCAACAGTTATCCAATTTTATTCGAGTGTTACCTTCTCATATTCTAGTCATTGTAAACCCAAAATCAATTCCTCTGAAGGTGGGAGGAGATATCATTGTAATATCCCAAGCAACAAGATCGACATGGGACACTCTCTTGGCTAAGAGAATGGCCCACACCTATCCGACAACTTGGGTAATCTCTTTGAGGTCTTAGCCTAGGCGAAGTGATGACTACGATCATATGTGTTATGCATGTGGGACACTACTCTGCATTGGCACATGATTAATCCTCTCCACTATAGGGTGTGGAAATTGGTATCAATCAGCTTTTGTCAAAGATCAAGCACCCATAGCATTTAGCTACTCAGTTGGTTAAGTGGCCTAATAAGGAGCTGTATGGAAGCTAGCTCACTCCCTAGATCTATCTTAAGCCATTAATATAATGTAATAGGCCATAGCCATGTCATGTAGGCATGAGGCTATCCATTTGATTATATTCATGAGTTCCCATGGTTACCGTGGTTCCAACCATTATCTTTCTTGGTTCATTCACCATACCACAAGTCATACTCGTTAATTTTGTCAACTTTAGTGATATTAATCTTTCAAATAATTTCACATATTCTTCTAGTTCATATCTAGTATGACTCAATTCATACTATGATCACATTTCATCTACTCATTGTGGTAGAATATAGTAAACATTATGAGTGTCTCTATTTATCCATAAGGTAAATACTTTGAGGGGTTCAATGAAGTTCTAGTAACATAGGAGGTACATTTTTAAAACAATATTTAGATTTGGAATCATCACTTAGCTTTGCATATAACTAAATTCATACTTATTGATCTATAGTCCATTAATTGTATTTGATCATAATATCAAGTTCTTATTTGTTTCCAGTAGTTAAAGATCTCAAAATAATTATTCAAGTGCCTAAATGAAGAATAGCAATATAATGAGGTAAGACTCCCATATTTAGCAGCACAATAGAGTAATACACATAAGGCAATGTACCAAATTGGATATAATTCAATCCACGCTAATGATAAATGCCATATATAGAAAATGATAGGATTTCTCTACATAAGGTTCTTAGGGGGTCATGGCAACTTCGAATAGCTCTGTTGGAGTCTCTTGATACTATCTATGACTCCTTGATTCTCATGCTCACTCAAGAATGGTGATCTTAAGTTAAACACAACACGAGAGGGGTTTTAGGAGCTTTATGGCACTATTCTAGAGTTTACATAAAGAAATAGTTATCAAAAATGATATTCGAGTCTACTAAAGTGTAGTTCATGAAAGTAGAATTCCAACAGTACCTTATTTGTTGGACTTTGAGCATGATAGGTCCTCGAATTGCTTCTAGATAGGCGAAACGGTCCTAAACCAATCTACTTTGAGCCGATCCACCTAAACTGATGCTCGAGCTGATTCCATGCTTGTTGCTACATGTGTCAGAGCAAGATTCACTACTTGCATTCCACACAAATTGTTAGCATGGACCGAGCCCCACTATTCTTACTTTTACGCACTTGGTGATGTGTTGAGGAATCCCCTTGGCACGTGCCCTCATAGTTCCTGTTCTCTAGTGCTCGTTACTGCCACACGTCAGCGTGTAGATGGATGCATCGCTATTTCAGGTGGTGTTGTGTCCTACTGCCATATGTCGCAAGTGAAAGGAAGAGATGTGGGTGCCCTATCTCATCCATTCTCTCTCCTCTCTTTCGTATTCTCACTCCTTTCTTCTCCACTCCCTCCCCTCCCACTTTTTTCTCCTTTCTCCCATGACAAATGAGATTCAAATGATGGAAAGATAGTGTGGAACCCTAAGTTTTTATTTGCTCCTTAAGTCATGTTAGGTTCTGGGAAAGCTAGTTTTAGGCTAAAATGCACCTTATCTCAATTTCTGTCCATCAATATCCCTATTCAATGTGTTTTCTGCATAACTTGATTTATGCAACCCAAATTTCATAAAAATAGGCCTCATTGGAAAGCTTATGACTAGAGGAATTCAACAATACCATATATGACATGTTCCAAGTAAGTTTTACCTGAGGGTTGACTAGGGTTGGCCACAACATGTGTTTTTCACAAGTTACATTAACTTGATTCACACTTGACAAGTGTTGATTGATTTGTCTTGACACACTTAATTCCAATAAAGGTTTGGAATTCTAAATTCAAGACATTAAAACCCCTTGTTTAGGGTGGTAAGGATGCTTTAAATGGTTAAGGCATGACTTAAGGCATGGGCTACATCTATCCGCCCATGTGACGAATTGAAGTCCCGACTGGCTGAAGCTGTTGAGATTGATGAACGCTTGGCATAGTCACCCCTAGACCCATCTCTTGTTGCTAAGGAGAGGGTAAGAAAAGATACAATTGCCACCCTTCTTCATGAGAAAGAGTTGCTATGGGGGTTGTGAAGTAGAGAAAATTGGTTGAAGCTTGAACATCAATCTACTTCGTTCTTTCACTACGCTACGAAGGCGCGTGAGTCCCGTAATCATATCTAGACTCTCATGAGGTAAAATGGTGATGGACTACTCGAAGATGATGATACTGAAAGGAAGGTCGTGAAATGCTTTGAGACACTTTACAACTAGCCATGTAGGACTTCCCATGTCCCTCTACCCTATCCATACACTACTCCTAATGCAACTGAGGTTGCCTCCTTGGAGATATCCATTTCTATTGATGAGATCAAGCGTGCCTTTAAGCAAATTGATCCCACCAAAACTTTGGGGATAAACGACTTCACCTCTCATTTTTTCCATCTCCATTTGTAGTTGATCAAGGAGGAGGTTGGGGCTACCATCAACTTCCTTGCATGAGGTGGTTGCATGCTCCACCAAGTTAACCATGCTTTTGTGATCCTTGTTCCGAAGGTGAAGTCCCCTTCTGGATTGGGTGACTATCGCATAGTCTCTTATTGTAATGTTTTGTACAAGGTCTTCTCTAAAATACCAGCAGAGAGGATCAAGAGTGTTCTCCCTCGACTTATTGATCACCATTAGCTGGCCCTCATCTCGAGTCATGCCATCACGGATTACTCTTTTCTTCCTCAAGAGCTTCTTACTGGTTTCCATCGTAAGCAGGGGGCTAACAAATGCATGCATCAAAGTCCACCTCAAGAAAGCCTTTAACTTAGTGAGCCACTCTTTCTTAGAGGACATCCTTCACTCTCAGGGCTTTGGGGATGCATGGATTTGCTGGATTTTCCAATGCATTTCCATGGCCTCCTCTATAATGGTTATGGGTCACCCAGGGGCCACTTTCGTGGTACTTTAGAATTGTGGCAAAGGGATCCTTTGAGCCCTTACCTTTTTGCTTTAGCCATGTAAGTGCTCTTTTATCACTTGAACCTTCAAGTCCACAACAGTGCAATTAAGCCAATGTGTCGAGGTACCTCAACTCCTACTCACCTCCATTATGTGGATGATCTCTTGCCATTTGTCAAGTCCACCATGCACTGCTCCCTTATCTAGAAGAGTCTATGGGACTTTGAGGGCCTCTCAGGACTCCAAGCCAATGTGGGTAAGAGAAAAAATTTCCTTTCAAGGGCTATTAAGGAGCCACTGGCCTTTTGTCTTGGTTTAGGATTTTGTTTGGATCACCAACCTACTCTTTACTTGGGTATCCCACTTTGGACCATGTGCTCTTATGCTGTCAACTACAACCCCTTTATTGATAGAGTTTGAGGATTGATTTGTGAAAGGAAAGCTCGATTCCTCTCCTTCACAGGCCACCTCCAACTCCTCAAGTCCATTATTTATGCCATGATGTATTATTGGATGGGTGGTTGCTTGTTGCCTTCTTTAGTCCTTTCCAAGATTCAGCCTTCTTATTCCAACTTCCTTTAGGACTTTAAAACCCCCACAATTGGTTGGAGTTCTCTCTACCTTCCTAAAGATTAAGGGGGGCTTAGGTTTGAAAGGTTTTGATGAGCTTCACCAATCCTTTGCACTTAAATGGCTCTATCATCTTTTCACATCCTTCGATTCAATTTGGGCTTATTGGATGAAGCTTGGTCCTTGGAAGCTTGCCACGTTGATTCCCATCTTTGGAAATTCATCCGATCGTAGAGCTATTCGACCCATGTGCATATCTCCCTCAATCTAGATGTAGAGTAGTTGGATGCCAAACCCTTTGTCAACCTCAACCTAAGACCAATTTGGACTTGGGTGTGGCCCAACCAGGATCGTGTCTCATGGTGGAGGGTGATCTGGTTCCCTCACAATGTCCACAAATTTTCCTGTTGTGGTTTCTATGCTCTACATTGAATATTGCCTACTCTAGATTGTCTCTCTAGGTGGACTCCCATCAAGAATGTGCATTGCCTTCTCTATGGTTTGGAAGATAAGACCCATACCTACTTATTGTTTGAATGCTCCTTTTCTTCTTATATTTGGGAGAGGTGCTACCTTAAGCTTTGTCCCCCTCTCAGGACCTACTCAATGGAGAAGCAATTGATGAAGTTTGCTCTTTCTTGCATAAATCTCTCATTGGATCACTAGTGATGGTAACATCATCATGGGTCTTAAATAGCCAAAATTAGTCAAATTCAGAAGTTAAATGCTCCTAAATGGTCATCTGAGGGTCACAATTCCATGCTAAACTGATCTGAGAAGAAAATAAGAAAACAGGGTTAACTCTATTGTTTTAGCAGCACATCGCAAATGCAAACTAACCACGGGATTACTCAAAAGTTAATTAAAGGTCAAATGAGCTTAAAAGACTAAAAAGTGAACTTACATCAACTGAATCAGGGTTTCGTGCATTTCGGGGATTAAAATATCACTAAAACCCTAATTATCAGCCCTACTTAAATTGAAAGGGTTCTGATCAAGATAAAATCAATCTAAACCTCTTAAAAATCATTAAAAAATATTCTAAGAGGTTTAGTACCTTCACTTTGACCATCTGAACCCATTTTTACCTAGAATAGAGATTCAGGTGGGAATTTACCTTAATTTGAGCTCCTATGAAATTTACCCCTTCAAACGTGATCAAAACTCAAATCCAAGTTCACCATTAGATTCCTTGGGTCCAAATTAGGTTAATACAAAAATTTGGGTCTAATCAGAGTCCATCTTGACCTAGTTTGCATTTTAGGCCCTAAAAACTCTATTTTTCACAATCAGATCCTTATCTTTCAATTTTCCTTACATCCATGCCACTAACTTCTCGTCACTTTTGCATACAGATCCCTGTTGCCATTACTGTGTGAACAGAACCTCCATACCCAAACCTACCACCTTTGATTGGAGATTTCTCCACCAATCTAAGGTGGAATCTAAACTTGGAGAGATTGTTCCCAAGAAGATCCTCTACAGATTGGACATCTCTCGAGATTTATGATTGATCATGGAGCTCAGGTGAACTTCAAGATTTCATTGGATTCCCTTGGAAAAAATTGCGAGGAAATCTCATGATTTCCTCGTAATTGAAGGCCTGATCTCCCTCTATTTAAGCTCTACATCAATTTCCCATCTTCCTCAGCTAGGTTTTCAGGCCAAATCCACTCTTCCCCTTCTCCGGCTGTCTTCAACTTGAGCTCTGGCAACCCTCTTCCTCCTTGTCGTCCAACCACCCAACGGCCAAATTGGGTAGCCCAATACCTTCCTCCTCTTCTTCCGCTCCTCGTCGAACCAAGCAGGAGTGCCAACCCCTTTCATCGTTGCCATTCGTCTCACCGGAGAGTTCATCTTTTCCACATCCGACAAGTCACGTCGACACAAATCATACTCCCTTCATCCACGTAATTAGGTCCTCTCTCTCCCTCTTACTCTCTAGATTAGGTTTAGGTCATTAGAAACCCAATTTGACCCCTCATCGCTCTCCCCTGTCGTCTTCCCCATAGCCGGCGAAGCTTTGGTGAGTTCATTCGGCCAACACACGCACCCAAACTGCACATCATCACCACCAAAAGCTCCACCGTGACTCCCTAATCAAAAGCCCTAAACCTATCGGGACCTTTGATCACTCCTTCATCGCTGTCGAACACACCCACTATCCACCACCCTAACCAACCCCAACCGACCTCCATAGCACTCCAAACAACACAAAACCACCATCTTCACCTTTCTCGCCTCACGACAAGTCTCCTGAGTGTGTTAATTGGGCCTTAGGGCCATTTTCATGAGTTTTCAGGTATTGCTGGTAACCCCCACTCCACCTTAGCTTGCTGTGCTTCGACCATCATCGCCCCCACTATCACCCTCAACTGGAGTGGAATACCTTCGCGAAGCCTTTTAAACCTCCAATTGGGAACAACACACCTAGCAGCAACATAATTTGAAGAAGATCTCACCAGTTGCTAACACACGAAGAAGGCTGGGATTTAGTCACATCGTGGGTGGTTAAATTTGAAGTTGATTCATATAGTTTTGCTACGGTAGCCTTATCACCTCATAACCACAGGGTAAGGTCCCACACACACCCCATGCACCCTCGCCTGCCACGCACACCGGTGTGCCTGGACCTGTTTACCCGATTACTTGGACCCATTTACCGGATTGCTTTAATTCGGTTCTAATTAAGAGTGAAAGGAATTTCTGAGAGGATTGGGGAGTTCTGCACTGTTCAACCTCTGGTTTCATGCCCAACACTTGGGTGAATTCAGAGCTGTTTGGCTGGATGTTTGAGGCATACGAGCCTTGTTCTCAACGTCTGATTTGAGAGAAATTGGTTTTGATTGAGATACTGATATTGAGTACTGTTGAGAAATTGACTTGGATATTGTGCTTAATTGTTGGGGATATTTGGTGGTTTCAACCACCATTTTTATCTCTTTTATTTTTACTTAGAGATACATTTTTAAGCATTAATTGATTATTCTATTTGTTTGTTGATAATCATTGCATTATTATTTCTGATTGGTGAATTGAATTGCTATCCTTGTTTCCAGTGAACAACTTCAGAACTCATGGTTTTTCGATCTTACAAATTTAAATGTTGAATCAATTTTCGTTGCTATACTATGATGAGTTTCTCTAAACTACGAGGATTTTCGACGCAATAGCTAGCATGCCAAGGTAGCTTCCGTGGCCACCATTTGGTGCATTTGGCATGCTAAAAACTTATTATGGGTAATCATCTCCAATCCTTCTCTCATTAATATTTTTTGCAATATGGAATAGAACTCTAGCTATCTCTCATGCACATTCCTCTTGATGAAGTCTTGAGGAACCAAAGGGGCATTTTCTTTAACTGGGGCCTGTTTAACTGTTAATGCTTTTTAAAAGATAGCATTTTTTTTTGTCTTTGCCAATGGGGATTTATGCATGTTGCTTGGGGTTCTGAGCTGATTGTGACAGTATATTGCTTATGGGAGTGGCTCCTTCCTACATTTTGTAATTACTTTTACTTTTGAATATATACCATTTACTTCTTAAAAAAAAACTTGCAAATCCTAATAAGGTCGCTACATGACATAGTTGGCCCATGTGATTCATACTACATGGGTTTCCTGTGTGGTATGTACTACAAATATGGTATTGTGCATGTACAAATTAATTCAAGTTAGAATTCAAAAATTTAGACATATAGCATTGCTCTCTCACACCTCCAACAAAAGTATCCCCCTCCTTCCCCAGCTAATAGCTACCTTGATCTCTGAAGGATCCAGTAATCATCTCCATCCTAACCTAATAGGTTAGATTCTGCGAAGCTTTTCCTTAGTTTCCTACGTCTCAACAAGCATTCTATCTACCATTGATACGTTAGATTCCTCCATCTAATGAGCTTCGCTCCGTATCTAAGCTTTGGTGAGCACATTCATCTGCCTTGAACACCAGATCATTCCACCTAATGAGCTCTACCCTATCTCTAGTGAGCACTTTTGTCCACTTATGCTATGTTGGATCCCTATACCAACAAGCTCCCCCCAATATCCAACCAATGTAACAAAGACTACTCACTTGCTACAAATCCAATAAGTACATTGCCCATTCTTTTGTACAACATTTCTTATTGTTGATGGAAAGAATATCAAATTGAGGGGTGATGCCTCCACCTTTTCCACAATATTGTCCTAAAGACCCACTATAATATCCATGCCAACTGCACCTAGGAGTTCCTCAGTCTCTCCCATGAGATTGGCCTCTCCCTCACACCTCTATAGCCTTCCCTCCTCCATGAAGGTCACTAATGGAATCCTTGACACCAACAACTTTAGATATTAATAATGTTTCTCATGTAAATGATCTCCTTGACACTAGCATGGAGATCATTGTTATGGACCTTAAAGAGCCCCAATTGTTGAGGTGGGGAACAAAGCTGGGCATGCATGTGTATGTAGGGAAGGGGGTGTTCCCCTAAAACCTCTCATTGCTAATAAGCTTAAAGATCACAAGTGTGGATTGGACTTTGCATTGATAACTAGGAGTTTCATGGTAACTTAAGTAGTCTACTTATATGACTTATTTAAGAGCATGGCATAAAATGTATAATAATAGAGCATGAGCAAGCCATGAAAGGAGAAGCTAGCAAATTAGCAATTAACACATATAGCAAGTTACCAAATATTTTATTCACACACTTATTACTGAAAGATGCGATCAAATCGCATTGTGGCATCGCAAAAGCGTGAACTCGGTGTTTTAAAATTTAAAAGTGACAATCGATCGATGCCTGAAATCGATCAGCGATTAAACAAAAACATTCTAGAACTAGAATGACATGGGACAAACTAATTTTCTCCCATTCCAGCATCTCATGAGATAGAAGTATACCTTTGCGAGTGGGGTAGTTTAGCATTAGCTCACGAGAAAACCACGAAAGATAAAAGTGTTCATTATAACGCGATTTTGTGAGATCAAAATAATAACCAAAACTCTGCTGAGTCTCAGGTTGAACATATAGGGAGGAGCGGGATCGTAGTAAGTCTAGATGTGAAAACATGAAACGAAATATGGACTAACTACTTTTTTTCGTATTTTTGAATAAGGAGAAAGAGATGAGAAGATGGAAACAAATCACAGGATAAGTATAGATAGGGGATGAGAAGCAGGGATTTTAAATCAGATAACTAAAATCAAACTTTTATTTGTAGTAGAACAAAGTCATCTTTTACAACTAGAACTAGAAAACATAAAACAAAAAGGGATAAGAGAAGTAGAGAACGGAAGTTGGAGCGTAGTCCGTTGTTGCAGTTGCCTTGAAATGGAGTTTGAGTTGACGAAGAAGATTCGGAGTAGGTGAGGAGGATGGCCACAAGATGATGATGAGGTAGAGGTTGGCATGGAGGTGAGAAGATTTTCTAATGGAGGAAGATGGTGAGAGGATCTAAATAAGAGGGCTTAATGGAAGGTGGTGAGAGAGTAGAACTAACTTAGACTAAGGTAGCATGAAGAGAGGAGGGGGGCCATGGAATATGTATTTATAGAGAGCGTTGAGGCTTCCTATTGATGGATCCAAGTTGCCTTGGATCAAGGATTTGGAAGGCTAGGATTAGGTGTGTAAAAAACAAGGGTTTAGATTTAAACCTAAGGTATAAGGAGAGGTTGTTTTTGTTGGAATCTATGGAACAGCTAGCATTAATTAGGAAGATGATGGAGGGTTCAGATATGATCAGCGGGGTGGCTAAAGGTTGGTTCCTAGGTTATTAGGGCCAGCCATAAGATGGTCTAAGGAGGGCTTTTGGATCATGTGTTAAGGGCTAGGATTTAATGGTAGAGATAAGACCAACTAATTAGATTTTGTTTTAACCTGTGATAGGATTTAGGAAGGGATTTATTATGGACATAGGATCATGATCTAAGGGTGCATGAGGGAGACCTAGGTGGGCAGCTAAGGACCTTCTAAGAAACCCTAAGGTGGCAGCTAGGTAGTGGATAAGGCTAGGGTTTGTGTTAGGGCTTTAGGAGTAGGTGGTTCAAGGTGATAAGGTGAGTTTAGCCAACATGGTTGGCTGACCCTTTTAGGTTCCTAATTAGGCTCATGGTCAACTAGTATAGGTTGGTGATGTAGACACATTTATTTAGGTTAAAATGCCTATTTATGAATGTTGCTAGGCTTAGATATGCATTCCATAGTATAAATATCGCATAGCATGCATCATTTTGCATTTAGAATAGTTTGTATAAAGTTTAGGTTATTTCATGTCCTTTTATTGCCAGGAGAGGAGATCTATTTCAAGGCCTCAGATTGACAATCTGACCGTAAGGATCTGATCAAGATGACAATCGGAGTCCAATGCCTCCAAATTGTCTTGATCGAAGTTCTGTAGCACCATATCAGTCCAAGGAAGATCAATGGCTAAGGGACTAGGTGACATAATTTAGAGCTTTAAATAACAAATCCGACCATATGAATGGATCTAGATTGATGATCACAGCCCAATAGCACGAAAATCGACCCAATTCGACATCTGTGGTGCCACCTACAAAGCAAAGAACATGGATGGCCATGATGACACCATGTGGAGCCATCACAGGCACCCAAGACTGGCTGCAGCCTTTGCCTTTCCACAAAAGAGAGTCTAGATGAAATCTCGACCGTTGGATCAAGATCCAACGGTCGAGACCTCACGGCCATAAGAATGTCCACTCGACCATCTACGGCCATAGCACGTTGGCCAAGGTCGCTACTCGCAAGCATCGGGCACTAGGTCGAAATGCATTCGTGCTCCAAATCTGCGAGTGCATGCCACAGGCCAAATTCGATCGCCCGTTCAAACTTTAGTAGCAGCCAAGGGAGCGACGTGGCGCGATCAGCGCCACGCGATCTGCATGCGCACGATAACCACGAACGCACACATGATCTGACGCGTGCTTGAGGTGCAATCTCAAGCACGATCATTGCCTGTTCTCAGCATTCCGATGCGCGATTGATGACCACGATTCATCCACACCTATTCCTGCTTGCATGCATGTGTAGATGCTAGCGATGGAGAGTAAAGGCCTTCAGTGACGTCCAAGGTGGGACGCCACTAATTGTACCATGCACGAATTGTCTTCTCTCCTCCACTATAAATGGATTCCTACCCCTCCCATTCTTCTTGATCTCTTCCTTTCTCTCCCTCACCACCTCCAAGGCTTTAGAGAGAGCTTGTCCCAAGCCAGAGATGCTCTTTTAGAGTAGAAATCAAACAGTTTTACTCACCTCTCATCCTCCTTTGTGGAGCATCCCATGGCCATCCTCCCACCACTTTGGGAAGTAGATCCTTGCCACAATGTCGTCGTACCCAATCCTCCTTCCTTCGTCCCACTCCTCACCACTGTCATCCAGGGGATGTCAGAGCGAGTCATCCTCCAAGCGACTCTTGAGAGGGATTCTTCTCACCTTTTTCTTTTATTGCTTTCTAGTCTAGTTGTAATTTCTCAATTGTCTATAGAAAACACTATTTGAACATATATGTGATTTGTTCCTCTCTCTCTCTTACTTTGCAAGTAGATTAGCAAGATATTATCAATCTGATCTCTTGCCTTATAAAATACCAAAAAAATCTCAAAAGATAAAAATAACAAAAATAAATAAAATTGAAAGCATGGATTTCAAAAACAAATGTTTGCCTCCTTGTATTTGACCTAAGACTCCCTTGAAGTTTAGATATAAATTTTATCTGCTAGCGATTTTTGCTACTATGATGACGGGTTCTCTGAAACCCTAACTTTTCACTCATGAAAGCATGCTCACCATACTCTTCCGAGGTGGGCCAGAGCGGTTAAATTAGAGAGACGTGCAGATGAAGGTTCTGTAAGTGTATCCCTTCCACCCCCACCTTAGAGTCCATTCCATAACCTAATAACTCAAACTCAAATAAACTTAGGTGCTTGCATAAACCCTAGGTTAGATCTTGGTCATTTGATTATCACTTCACCTCACCTCACCCACCCACATAAATACAAAAAAAATAAAAAATACTCTTCTCTTGTGGGATTTAATTAAAAGAGACACAACACACACAAATTCTCTTCCTAAGGTGCACAATCACTTTGATTCTACCACTTAATCAAGATCTGACCAATGGACCTGGTACACTTCAACTCAATACACATAATTGAGTGGAAATCTGATTAGGTTAAGACATTGTGTACCTCAATCAAGTGGTGCAACAGGCCAATTGCTTGAACTGTTTGGGTTGCACCACTCAATTTAAAACTGATCCATCACGTTGCTTGCCACTTGTGGTTGATTTTTAGGGCTGAACTAGGCACTCCAAGCTATTTCTAATTTATAAAGGAATATATCTACACCCATGTTTTCAAAACATGGCATGTTCTCTTGAACTTGATTGAATACACGTAAAGATTAAACCCTAAAAGCTACTAAATAAGGTTAAACCCTAAAAGAAACATAATCAAATAACCTTGTTTGCAAACCCTGGTTGTGCACATACACACATTTTAATTGATCATTAATGGCACATCCTATCTAAAGGGCCCATCACATTCCAAGAGCATAATAATCCCAAGCCTAATTAAAACTGAATAGATGTTAGCTACAAGGATTGATTCACTCTTCGGGGCCCAGATTGAGATTATTTTCGATTAATTTGCTTATATTGGTCCATCTAATATCTAGTTAGTGGAGTAGTGATTGTGCAGCAATCATAAGTCTTAATTGACCTAGATTAAGCTAGAACTTAGCATAAGTTAGGGTTATTCACACATACATACGCATTATCTGCATCTTTACTACCCTTCTTTAGCTATACATAAAATAATGTTATAATGTGCTGATTAAGTGCATTATGTCGATTGCAGGCAATAAGCTGATCAGGAGCTAGGTCTGGAGCTAGATCTGGAGTAGGATCTGAAGCTGGATCAAGAATAACGGGAGTTGCAGCAAAGCCGGAGCAGAAGGCTTAGATTAGATGTAGGAATAATAATGTAAGGGAGTTAAAGGTTTTCTATTCTATTAAGTAGAAATAAAGCAGTAAAATGTGAAGAGCTTAGGTCCATCCTAGCCCTAGGATAGCCTAGAGACCTCCCCAATCCTTAGCCACCCTTAGATTAGGTCACAACACCCTGGAAAGCCCTAAAACCCTAGTTCCAACCCTTATCTGGAGTGCGGGAGGTGGCTAAGGGTCCTGGACATCCTATAACTTATCTGGATGTCAAGATAAGTTATAGGATGTCCAGGACCCTTAGCCACCTCCCGCACACTTCAAACCCACTTCTGCAGTGTTATTGGACATCCAGACACTTTGTCAGATGTCTAATTTCAGCAGAATACCCAAAACATAACCCAAAATCCTTCCTGACTCTGATTGGACGTCCAGAAAACAAGTCTGGACTTCTGATTTTTGAGTATAAGACGTCTGATTCTTTTATTAGTTGTCTGATACTGCACTCTAATTCCTGTTTTGAGATTTAAGCCTTGATCTTGGATCTCTAGGTCCCTAAACCCAATTCCAACCCCATAGGAACCTAAATTAAGGTGCCCTAACCCTAGTACATCACCTCTAGACCTCCCTAAGGACCTAATTAGGTCCTCACTAAACCTAATTGACTTGGATCTTAGTCAATTCCATCAGCTTATTCAATTGGACTCATTGAGTCCAATTGAGCCCTGATCTCAGCACACACTGTCTAATTGGACTCAGTGAGAGTCTAATTGACCTAGACCTAAATTAATTGAGTTGTTTTACTCTCATTTAAGTTTCCACACACCCAATTAAACTTGTATTAAGTTTAATTGAACTTTACCTTAGTGAATTAGAGTTTATAACCCTAATTTGAGACATACCTTGACCTAAACCCACTAGAACCTAACCTAATCAACCTAGCCACCTAAGTTTTGACCGACACACACCATCCACATGAAAATACCTAGCCTAGAGTTCTCTAGAACTCTCTACCATGTGTGGTTGCCTTGGTTGCCAAAAATAGCAACCAAGAGCCATTCAATTTTTAGATCCACAATTGGTGGATCTAAAAACCACCATCCACCCTCTCTCTCTCACTCTCCCACGAGCTCCCACCATAGGCCTCTCTAGAGAATTCCATAATTCTCTAGAGAGCTTCCCTTAGGTCTATAAAAAGACCCAATGGGTTGCCATTTGCACCCATTCACTTCCTTGGCATTCATTCCACTTAGGCTAGCCACTTCCATCTCTACTCCACCTCCACGAGTTGAGCACCACCATGGAGGCTACCATCTCCATGCCAGGAAGCTGGGTCAGCTCGCCAACCTCTCTTCAAGGGCCAGCCTAAGCTCCATTAGCCGTCCCTCCTTCTCTCAGCCACTCAAAGGCCATCGGAGACCACCTCCGAATGCCCTTCCTTCTGTTAGATTAGTAGCTTAGCTCTTCGTATATTTACTGCTTTTATTTACTGCTTAGTAGTTGATGGTGTAATGATTGTAAATGTTTGTTGGTAATAATTGTTGATCATGTCGTTGTAGTATAGGGTGTATAATATAACATTAAGGATGTCGTATAGTGGTGAGTATGGGTGAGTTCTAGTCATTACAACCATTATTATCATTTGCTTATTTATCTAATTTTTACTGGTTTTGTTCCAGGTCGTTCTCTGGGAGGCAATTTATTGAATTTAATTCGGTCACTCTTTGATTATCTCCAAAATTGTCTTCTTATTCAAAAAGAAACTTTACATTTAAAGAATGAATGAATGTTTTATTTACCTAGTTACTAAGAAGTGCTTGCAAAAATGCTAACTATGAACAAGCATAAAACAATCTATTATTATACTCTAAACTATGTATTTACAAGTTATACTATTAACACTAATATGTTAGTTCATACTACATTAGGATACCATAGTGTAAAAACTTAACTTACTAGTCATTTATTTATAGTGACATATATATCAGTTTTAGTGATAGATATAAACGTCGCTAAATCTCAGAAAACACTATATACAACCTAAAGAAGCAAACTGGGGTCTTTAGCGACGTTTATAGTGTCGTTTTATTCTGTTAGTAATTATGTGGGTTTAATTTTACATATGTACAGAGTCTTTTCTGTTGTTATCTCGTGTTATCTCTTTTTTTTTTTTTTAAGTCGTCTGTCCTTTCATTTTGTTCTGTGTAGTCTTTCAGAGGCTGCGGTGGAGAGTCCTTAGTGTAAAATGTGTTTAATTAGCGGGCGCGCTTTTCGAGGGATACACAGCACCCTTAGGGTGGGACCAGACCTCTACTAAGCGCGCCCTAATCTCAGATTAGGTGCTTAATTACGTTTTCGTATCAGCGCAGGGCCTCAGCCCAACGCCTTCAATCAGTTCGCACACACTCGGGCTCCCAGCCCCACATAGGAATCACGCATTAAGTATTCAGCACATATCAGAATCAGGTTATCGGATCAGACGGAACAGGTGAAGTTTCGGGCGCCCGGCGCCATGACGACTAACTAAGCTATAGCATAAATTCTATTTATATAGCTGCGTTTCATTTGCAGCCCACGATGTGGCGCTATTCCAGCGCCACATCGTGCGCTGGAAACCAGACGCAGCTGCGTCTGTGCGCGTTTTTGGCCCTCGATTTGGGGGCCATAAATTATTAAAAAAAAAATAATAAAATATGGTAAATAAAATATTTACATAATACTACATAATTGATTAATTAATTTTGAATTTTAAATATATTTACTATATAAATAAATTCGCTAAACTAGGCTGATTATACAGGTTGATTTAGGTGATTAAATAGTTAATTACTTATAAAATAATTAGTAAATGGTCTAATTGACCTTAAACAGTTTTAACTTACATACTTAAGTATTTAATACATATTTTTATTGTATTTTTACGAATTTATTTATGTTTTATTTAGGCTAAAATAGCAATTCTGTGTAGTTTATAATTAAAACTAAGTTACAGTAAGTTATACTAGGTATAATTATACTTTGACTAACTTAAATTACTTAATATATACACATATATATATATATATTCCCAATTTTATAGATTTATTTACTTGATTATTGCTCTAACCTATTAACTTAGCTACTAAATCAGTAAATTTAAATCTGTACATATATATATACATAGATCAGTAGATACATACATACTAGATTAGTATATATACATATTTTTACATAGATTACATATGTATACGAATTTCTGTACAGGTTTTATACATATTTACAGTATAACTATGTATCTAACTGATATGCTATAGTTATAATACTATGAATGAGTGTATTTATAGTTTTAAAATAAGTCTATGCCATTAGGCTTTTGTATAAAGTTAGGGAATTAGAGTTGATTGATTTTTTTTTTATTTGAGTTTAGGCAGCAGCTTCAGCTACTGTCAGAGGAGGTGGAGAAGAGAACAATGTGCTGTTTTAGTGTTATTTACAGTGGCAGTGGCTTAAGCCACTGTCAAAGGGCTAACTGCTGCTGCAGTTAGTCCACTTGAAGAGGGGGGAAGTATTCTACAGAGAAGAGGGAAATTTAGAGAAGAAGGGAGTTTAGAGAAGAGGGGAATGTAGCTGCTATATGCAGCATGTTGCTGTGTAACTGGGAACAAGATAAAATTCAAAACAAACTAAACATTGAAGAGATGAAATCCAAATCTGAAAGGGGTTTAAATCTCACGAAAATCTCATGTGAATTCAGCTCAAATACTCATTAGGAAAAACCTTATCAGAAGCATCCTTTCAGATCAAAACTCAAATGGCATTGAGTTAGTCTTCCTAATGCCATAGACAGCATGAAGGAAGACTTAGCTCGATCAATTAAAACCAAAGAAACACAATCCCAGTTTCTTGCAACCTTAAGGAGTATGGAAAACTCCTTAGGTTAGAGAATCACCATTCAGAAATGATCATCAACACAAATAGTGCACGGCAGTTCTGAAATAGCAAAAAGAGACTAAGAATGCATTAAGGAAATTTAATGGAAGCTGGCGAATGCATTCAAAACAAGGTATAAATAGAATTATGAAAGGCTCTTCTGATTGGTTCTCTGTCACCAGAGAACTTCTCAGAATCCTTGCCTACAATGAAAACCAAAAATCCTTTCAATTTGTCAGATCTGTCAAAACATTTCAGAGAGTAAAAATCCTTTAAAATCCAGATCAAAAGTGCTCTGACAAACTGAGGCAATCCATTTAAAACAGAGGGGCTTTTATGAAACAAATGGAATGAGTGAGAAGCCCCAAATGGTGCTTGTGACGCCACTTTCAGATCTGAGGCAGTGCGCCATCAGATCTGAAATTGGGTCAGGATGTGTGGGTGATTGGTGAAAAATTCGTCGTTAAAAGGAAAAAAAACAAGAATCAGAATCTGGATGATGGGAAAAACAAAACATGAAGAGGGAGATAAATTGAACAGTGAACAGATGATTCTTCCCCTCTGATCTGGACTGATCAGAGGAGGTGAGGGAGGGGATCTAATACTAATTCTACTCCTAAGACTAATCTAACTACAACTAACATTAAACACTAACAATTAAAACTAAATCTATTCTAAACTACTGCAAACTAAATCTAACACTACTTGTGTAGAATTAAAAACTAAACTAAAAGGAAGAATGGGACCTATGGGTCCTTAGCCGGCGGCTAAGGAGGAAGAAAGGAGGAGGGTGACTCCAGCGGAGGGAAAAGTCTGCTAGTGAGACTCCAGGGTCGTCCTCAGGTGCTACGAGGTCCTTAGCGACGAGGAGGGTCGAGAGCAGGCGATGATTCCACAGCCGATGGCTGTGAAATCAGGGTCTAGATGAGGAGGAGAGACTGGAGTGGAAGAATTGATCGCTGAGAGATGTAGGAGGGAGCGATCCCTTGCGCGCGACACCACTGAGGTGCTTAAATAGCAGCTCAGTGACTGAGATCACCGCAAGGGTGAGGTTAATCAGAATCAGGCCGGTGGTGAGGATGAGATGGGTAGAGCGCGCGGCGAGTCAAGAGAGAGATCTGACCGTCAGATGAGATCTGGGAAGAGAGGTGAACGCACACACCGAATCGCGCGAAGGTTCCATTTGATTCCAGCCGCAGATCGAGATCAAAAGTGCGATGGATGGTCGAGAATGGCTGTGTTCTTCGCGCGCTACAGTGCGCGTGAAGAACACAGGCTTCTCTCTGAAATGAGGGAAAACTTGCAGGAAGACCCTTAAACGAAGGGGTAGAAGAATAGCGTGCAGGTCCAAAAGTGAGAAGAACTATAACCGGAAGGGCCCTGCAGTCATACAGAAGGGTCCCTGCGGTTTGCAAAAAGGTCCAAGAAGGAGTTTTGAAGGGTAGAAATGTAATGCATGAAGGACCTAATTGTAATCTATTTATTTCTAAGCCTAAATGATGTCCAATTGCTTTCAAATTTTTACATGTGCTTAATTGAACATTTAAGACATTGATTTTACTTCTGATTTGTCTTTTCAAACCTGTTTATGTGTTCAATTGATGCATGGATCATCATTTATTCTTTAGTTTTCAGAATATCTCATTTTTGTGACCTAATTAGGAGATTTTAACACACATTAAAAGTTTTAGTTCTTTTCTTTAATTCCCACACTTAACCCTTTTTATGTGTTAATTTGATATTGTTTTGCTTAGTATCTAGCTTAATTTCGGCCTTTTAGCTATGATGAGTAGCCACTCATCATACCCCCATGCTTACGTTTTGCTAGTCCCTTAGCAAACAATCTGTTGAAGTGTAAGGCAATTTAAGTATCAGCAAGGTAAGTGTGTAAAGATATCTTTTTTCTTTTTCAAAAAATTTTCAGTGTTTTATGATGATCTTTAAGCTGAAAATTTTTTTTTTTTTTCAATAAACCAACTGTGTTTTTGGACATTGTGAGAACCTGGTTACTGAGGATAACCTACCAGAACTCGAGGCTTAAATGACATAGACCATCTCTCAACCAACAAGGATTCTTGATATTTAAACCTTAAGTCGAATTCCAGGACTCAGGGGGTTTTTACAGAGACTCAGAATGCTATGAAGTTATGGCTGTGCTTTGTGATAAGTCAGGACTAACCAGGTGAATTCTAAGGCTCATTCCCGGGGTTTCACTTCTTTTTAAGTCCAGGTTGGTCCTAACTTCAGCTCATGTTTTCGGATGACTCTCAAAAATTGATGGTATTCAATCACAACCCTTTTTGTATTTGTGGCTCAGAGAAGATTTTTTTTTTTTTTTTTTTGGATAAACAGGGTATTGTTTTGAACCCTGAAAACATTTTTGGTGGAAGAGTAGTTTTTCAGACTTTTTGGATAACATACTTGACTTTTTTTTTTTTTTTTTTTAACAGTATGTCTCCGAAACTTATTTGGTAGAGCGCACTGTATTTGGTGGGTGGATTTCTTTTGTGGAAAGAGCTTCTCCTAGACACAAAACTAAAGATTAGGACAAAGAGTCTACCTGCTCGCACAGGTAAGGACTCCACCTTCCCTAATGAACACAAGGGTTGAGGCTTAGGTTCAAGTGGTCTTTCCTGACACTGTGTAGTGTAAGCCAAGGTTACTTAGACTCCTAAGTCAAAGCAAACCAACGAATCCTGTACTGGTGACTCAGGTACAAGAATTATCCTAAAGTTAGGAGAGACTGTGGTCTATCTTGTCAAGGCTCGAAGTGTATTAAGCCTAAGCTTGTACAAGCTTCTATGGCCCGGCAGGTCAAACCAGTAACGGTTGAATGTCCATAGACACTTATTCTATTATTATTATTTTTTTCTTTTCTTTTTTTTTTTCTTTTTTTTTTTTCAGCTATAAGATCACTTATCTTTTCTTTCTTTTTCTTTCTCTCCCTCCCCTCTTGAAATGAATGTCCTCCTTTGATAATGAAGTACATGTCCCTTATTGTATTTTTGGAATTTTCCTGATTTGTTATTTTTTGTATTTTTAGCTTTGTAATTTTTAAAAATTTTTCAAAATTTTTCAATTTTTTTTTGAAGTATATAATTTTTTGATAATACTATATGTACTATAGTTGTGTCTACAATTGCATTTTGGTTTAAATGGTTTACCATTTACACCCCCCCATGCTTAAATGTTTCAATGTCCTCATTGAATGAAAGGGTGGATGCAAATGCATGCTCTGCTTTTCACTATCCTAGACTGGGTGATGAAAGGAAGTCGGAATGAGGAGATAAAATCTCTGTGCGGACGATTTTAAGTCTGATCTAGGATCAGAGTGAACAGTCGGGCTAGGAAGTGAAATGCATGACATGTGTGTCAATAAATGTATGCTCAGAATGCAAGGGTAGACACTATATGCAAATAAAGGCAAGAGTAAGAAAGGTGTAAAACAGCTATATACAAGGGTAGGTGTTTGCTAAGTTTAACGCCGTCAGCTAGGCGAAAACTTAGTTTGGTAGCTCAAAATGTAGGAGCGAAATGGTGGAATTGACAAGTCTGAGATCATGTGGCTCAATGAAAGGTTTCAGTCTTTGTCCATTAACAATAAAGGGTTCAGATTTGTCAAGTTCAGTGATCTCAACGGCTCCATTATCAAATAATCTCAAGATTTTGAAAGGTCCAATCCATTTTGATCTTAACTTCCCAGGAAAGAGTTTCAGTCTAGAGTCGAAGAGAAGTACTTTTTTACCAGGGTGAAAAGATTTCCTAAGAATGTGACGGTCATGGAAGGCCTTAAGTTTGTCCTTATACATCCTTGAGCTTTCATAAGATTCATTCCTTAATTCATCGATCTCAGACATTTGTAATTTCCTAAGATCACCGGCCTTCTCTAAGTCTAAGTTACACTTTCTGATGGCCCAATAGGCTTTGTGCTCTAATTCGACAGGAAGATGACAGTGTTTCCCGTACACAAGTCTAAAAGAGACATGCCTAAAGGGGTTTTGTGGGCTGTCCTATATGCCCACAACGCATCAGAAAGGCGGGAAGACCAATCCTTTCTATCAGGTCGGATGGTAGTCTGTAAAATCTTTTTGATCTCCCGATTAGATAATTCAGCAAGTCCATTGGTTTGAGGGTGATAAGATGTAGCAATCCTATGTGACACCCCATACTTTTGCAGTAGGGACTGAAAATGTGTGTTTCTAAAATGAGACCCTCCATCACTAATGATGGCTTTAGGTACCCCGAATCTAGAGAAGATGAAATCTTGAACAAATTGTGTCACAACTCTATGATCATTAGTCCTTGAGGGGATGGCTTCAATCCATTTTGAAACATACTCAACTGCCAACAATATGTACTCGAAGCCATAAGATTTAGGAAAAGGTCCCATGAAGTCAATGCCCCAAATGTCAAAGATTTCGCACACCATGATCGGATTCAAGGGCATCATGTCTCGGCGGCCAATACTACCAAGAGACTGACAGCGTGAACATGCCCTGCTATATTCGTGTGCATCCTTGAAGATTGTGGGCCAATAGAAACCACTATGCAAAATCTTTGCAGCGGTCTTTTCGCCAGAGAAGTGACCGCCGCACGCCTGGTCATGGCAGAATGATAAGATGCTTCTAATCTCCTTATCAGGGACGCACTTCCTAAAGATCTGGTCTTTACAATGCTTGAAAAGCCAAGGTTCTTCCCAGTAATAGTGCTTGGCCTCGGATCTAAGTCTGTCTTTTTGATGTCGGACCCAATTAGTGGGGATGAGTCCAGAAGCCAGGTAGTTGACAATGTCAGCATACCAGGGAAGATCAGAATGAATGACCAGCAATTGCTCGTCAGGGAAGTGGTCAGAGATGGGTAAAGAAGGAGAAATCGCTTCAGAAGGAAGGCGGGATAAGTGGTCAGCTACCACATTCTGCTTTCCAGCCTTATCACGAATCTCTAAATCAAATTCCTGTAAAAGTAGGATCCATCTAATCAGACGAGATTTCGCATCCTTCTTGGCGAGAAGATATCGAACTGCCATGTGGTCAGTGTAGACTATAATGTGGGAACCTAAAAGATAAGGTCTGAATTTTTCCAGTGCATATACTACAGCTAGCAGTTCTTTTTCCGTGACGGTGTAATTCCTCTGAGCTTCATCTAAGGTCTTGCTAGCGTAATAGATGACTGTGGGTTTCCCGTCCAATTTTTGACCAAGGACAGCTCCTACTGCATAATTAGAGGCATCACACATGATCTCAAAAGGGTGAGACCAATTCGGGGGTTGCAGTATGGGTGCCTTGGTAATCAGATCACGAAGTGTCGTATAGGCACGAACACAATCGTCCGAGATCTGGAAGTCTACGTCTTTAGAGAGGAGAGTAGTGAGAGGTCGGGCTATTTTCGAGAAATCCGCTATAAAGCGGCGATAAAAACCAACATGCCCAAGGAAAGATCGAATTTGCTTAACCGACGAAGGTAGTGGTAAATCAGAAATCAACTTTACCTTCGCGCGGTCAACCTCAATTCCTCTCTCAGAAATAAGGTGACCTAATACAAGTCCTTCAGTTACCATGAAATGAGATTTCTCCCAGGAAAGTACCAGATTCACATTAATGCATCTTTGCAGGACCTTGGTCAGGTGGTCTAGACATGCATCAAATGTGCTCCCGAAGACCGAGAAGTCATCCATGAAGACTTCTAAACAATCGCCTACTAAGTCAGAAAACATTGCAAACATACACCGCTGGAATGTAGCAGGTGCGTTGCACAATCCAAAAGGCATCCTACGGAATGCAAAGGTTTCGTAGGTGCAGGTGAATGTCGTTTTCTCCTGATCATCGGGGTGAATTGCCACCTGATTATATCCTGAATAGCCATCCAAAAAGCAGAAAAATCTATTCCCTGCCACTCTTTCCAGTATTTGATCAATGAAGGGCAAAGGGAAATGATCTTTCTTCGTGGCTTGGTTGAGTTTTCGGTAATCTATACATACTCGCCACGAACTAGCAATGCGTGTAGGGATGACTTCTCCAGAATCAGTGGTGATGATGGTAAGTCCGGCCTTCTTTGGCACAACCTGAACAGGACTTACCCATCTACTGTCAGAAATTGGGTAGATAATTCCATTGTCCAGCCATTTAATCATTTCACTTTTTATCACCTCTTGTAATGTAGGGTTTAATCTACGCTGGGGCTGTCTAGTAGGTCTAGATCCTTCTTCAGTGAAAATCCTATGTGTGCAATAAGAAGGACTGATGCCAGTAAGGTCAGAAAGGCTCCATCCTATAGCCTGCCTATGTGCTCTTAGGACAGATAAGAGTCGTGACTCTTGATCAGAAGAAAGGGAAGAGTTAACAATCACCGGATAGGTCTGATCAGGTCCTAAGAAAACATATTTGAGAGAGTCAGGAAGAGGTTTGAGTTCAACAGGCACAGGATCAGAAGGAGCAGGTGTGAAAGTTTCAGGAGATCCTAGAGATACTAATGGAATGGGAGGAAGGTCCTCAGTCTCTAAATTTGGTATCTCAGTGGAAGTCAAGTCAGAGTCCAAAGAGTGTTGAGGTTCTAAATTTAATGAATTGATCACGGTGTCCTCAACCAATTGATCCAATGAATCCAGGGAGAAGATTTCTTCACTTAAACTACAGGTTGGTCCTCTTTGGGCCTGAAAAATATCAATTTTTATTTTCTGATCTCCAAACTTTAATTCTATAAGGCCCTCCTCACAATTGATGTTTGCCTTGGCCGTAGCCAAGAAAGGTCTTCCTAAAATGATAGGTGTATTCTGGATATCTTCAGGTACTTCCATGTCAAGGACTATAAAGTCTACAGGGAAGTAAAAATCCTTGACCCGCACTATGACATCTTCCAACACTCCCTGAGGTGTCTTAATTGATCTGTCAGCTAATTGCAGGGACACCTTGGTTGGCTTCAAATTGCCAACCTCAAAATGTGTCAGTAGAGAGGTTGGGATAAGATTGATGGAAGCACCTAGGTCAAGTAGTGCTCTATTGAATGTGGTGTTACCTATCATGCAGGATAAGAGAGGGGTGCCTGGGTCTTTCATCTTAGTTGGGAGGGTACTAGAGATGATGGAACTAGCTTGTTCCGAGAGAATGATTGGACTACTCCCTTTTTGAATTCTTGCTTTACGCTTAGGTGTACATAGGTCTTTTAAAAACTTAGCGTAAAGAGGGATGTGGCGGATTGCATCCAACAAGGGGATGTTTATGTGGACTTGCTCAAAGAGCTTAAGCAAATCCTCCTCAGGTGCCACACAGGTCTTTTTCTTTCCTTTCTCCTTCTTCTTTAAAGCTTCAGGAAAAGGTACTGGAGTTGTGAGAGGTTCAGTTATAGGTAGAGGAGAAGTAGGAAGTGGAGGAGCAGAACTAGAAGTGGTAGGTGTTGGAAGAGGTGGATCTAGTGTGCATTTACCACTCCTAGTGACTATGGCATTTAGTTCAGCTCTAGAGGTAGATGGTAAATCATTGTTAGGTAGCAGAGGTGGTTGCGTTTGTGCAAGAGAAGAATTTGAGTCAGTGAAGAATTCAGTGTTGTGCATTGCTTGTGAAATGTCGTGTGTTTGGTTTTGCAATGCTGGTCTAGGTTGGACATACCTTTGAGCAGGTATGTTCCTAGGGTTGGGTTGTGCTTGGGATGGGAGTGAATGTGGTTGACGGGACTCCGTCAAGTGTGATAGCTGGGCTCTCATCTCAGCTAAGGCCGCGTCCTGTCTCTGCTGCATAGCAATATTCTGTTGTTGCATATCAGCAAGAGCTTTCATGATAGACCCCAACTGGTCATCTCGTGTAGGCCCAGATTGAGAGTATTGGGTGGGCCTGGGTTGGGGTTGCTGGTAGGTACGCGGTGGATATCCGTGTGATTGTGGAGGTGGTGCCCGGATCGGGTTGTGTAATGGTGGTGCAGAAGGTTGTTGAAAAGGAGGTCTTTGTGAATTTCCCGACCACGAGAAATTTGGATGATTACGCCATCCAGGGTTATAGGTTTGTGTGAAAGGATCATTGTGAATGGCATGAAGCTCCTCCGAAGCTCCAGAAGGTGCAGGGAAATCAGTGAAGGGAGGAACAAAGGTTCCTCCAACCGGTGAAGGATATGGAAATGGAAAATCCGGTAATGCAGTTTGTGTCACAGAAAGGTTATTCACAGTTTCCCTCCCTGTGGGAAACTGAGAAGAAGTGTTTTGTGCTGGTGACTGAGAAGAAGAAGATGGGTGTTTTGAGAGAAATTTCCATACTTCATCTACTTTCTTCTCGATTAAGCCCACTTTATCCAGTTGACTAGCCACTATCTCTAAGTCTTTGCTATTGGATTGGGCTTCATGTACCCCCGTGTGTGAGTGGGAATGTGAGGACTTTCTATTAAACACACTCATTGAAGCATTATTAATAGAGTTTTCGGCCATGCCTTCAAAGAGCTCAAAGGCTGAGTCCTCGTCCCGACACAGGAAATTGCCTCCACAAGCGGCATCTACAAAATTCCGTGTGTCATCATGGAGCCCATGGTAGAAGATCTGGACCTGTTGCCAGCGTGGGACACCATGGTGGGGACATTTTCTCAAAAGCTCATGGAATCTCTCCCAAGCCTCGTGCATAGGTTCTCCTGAATTCTGGGTGAAGGTGGTGATGGCACACCTTAAGGCATTAGTGCGGCCTACAGGAAAGTACTTCTTTAAGAACTCATGTTCTAAAGAAGCCCAAGAATCTATAGGTGTAGTCCGTGCAAGTGTTCTAAACCAAAAGGCTGCCTTATCTTTTAATGAAAAGGAGAACATTTTCATCAAAAGCGTGTGCTGATCATGTCCTTGCGGACCCAAAGTTTGGGCAAGATTCTTCAGCTCCTCTAAATGCTGAAAAGGGTCCTCAGAAGCAAGTCCATGGAAGTGAGGAATGAGTGCTATAATGTTCGGCTTCAGTTCAGCAGCACGACCCCCATTGGGATAACGTGCCACAGGCATTGGTTGGGCAACTGCGGGATTATAATAATCTCGTAGTTGAGGTCTACGGGGTTGGGGTGGTGCCTGAGGATTTCTAGGTTGAAGTGGTTGTGGTTGGGGGTTAGCTAATAGATTTACAGCTTGAGCAAGCTGTTGCACCTGTTGGGTTAAGGTATTCATTTGTAGTTGTGTATCGAAAAGGTGCTGAAGATGAGGCATAGGTCCTCTCTCCGAGGGTGGATTAGGATGATTAGGATAAGGTGGAGGTTGGAACCTAGGGATAGGTGGTTGCTGTGGTAGAGGATGTGCAACTAAGTCTGGAGGAAGTTCTTCAAAATCCTCAAAGTGTGAAGAATCAAGATCATCCTCTTGGCGAGGGGGATTGTGGAAAGTATTTTGAGACTCAGGAGGTATGGGATTAGAAGTGGAAGGCAAAGAAGATGATGCAGTAGCTTGGGTAGCAGTACCCAAGGGGAGTACAAGTTCTGGGTTTTGGGATCTCCTACCTTCCATTGAGTTGGTTTTTTTTTTTTTTTTTGAAATCCCGTTTACTCTAATTCGATCCAACTCAATGGGAAAAAAAATTTTTAACGTTCACAATAAAACAGAAGAATCCCAATAAAATCTCAATTCAAGAAGACCAATCAATCGAAATGAATCGAAGAAAAGTTTTCCTAGAGGCTGCTACGCAAAGTATGTTATACGCAAACAATTGTTTCAAGCAATTGTACGTATCCTAAGATAAACCTAGCGAAGTGCAGACCTCTAAAATCCACTGGGAATCTGGATTAGACTGAGCGTGCGGATCCAGATCCTGTGGTTGCAGAAAGATGAGGTAGAAACCCGTGTATTGTGGCCTTAAGTGATCGTGCTGTGTGCACGATAACATTCAACACAAGGCGATTAAAATCTCAAACATGGTTTCACCCAATTTTGCTATCTCCTTTTTGATTTAATTGAAGTGATTAAAATGTGCTTTCTATGCTGCTCGTTTCACTTTTTAATAAATTCAGAACAAGTAGTGGTCTTCTTTAATTTTAAGTCAAATGCAAATATGGCAGGAGTTAGAGTTAGGTAAGAAATGCGTACCTGACTCCAGCAATCTTCTAATGCAGATTTGACTTGAATTAAAATCTAGCAGGAATGAAATGCAATCCTAAAAATGGATGCCTGAGGTTATGCTGCTGCTAGATAAGTATGAGGTCTTTTTGATTTTTTTTTTTTTTTTTTTTGATTTTTTTGATTTTTCTGAAAAATTTTATATGCAATTCAAAAGTAAGGAAAGAAATTAAGAAGATAAAGAAATAAAGTCCAGATAGTCTAGAATTATTACAAAAATTGTGTAAGAACAAGCTCTCACAACTTATGACTAACAATTGCTCCTAATCAATAAACCTAAAACTATCTATACTAAAACTAATACTAAAATCCTACAGCTACTTCGAGGCAAAACTCCACCAAGAAGACGGATCTGGAGCGCAGCGACTGCACCAGGAAGACGACACTCCTCCTCAAGTGCTGTGGAAAAAACAAATGATTAGTAAAAGAATAAAGGAATGTATACACAATTAATTCAATGGAAAATAAAAGCAATTACAATGAATGAATGAATGATTTCTATATACAAAAGAATGAAAAGAAAATTTTGATGCAAAGAGCGTTGCCTCCCCGACAACGGCGCCAAAATAATGATGGTGTAATGATTGTAAATGTTTGTTGGTAATAATTGTTGATCATGTCGTTGTAGTATAGGGTGTATAATATAACATTAAGGATGTCGTATAGTGGTGAGTATGGGTGAGTTCCAGTCATTACAACCATTATTATCATTTGCTTATTTATCTAATTTTTACTGGTTTTGTTCCAGGTCGTTCTCTGGGAGGCAATTTATTGAATTTAATTCGGTCACTCTTTGATTATCTCCAAAATTGTCTTCTTATTCAAAAAGAAACTTTACATTTAAAGAATGAATGAATGTTTTATTTACCTAGTTACTAAGAAGTGCTTGCAAAAATGCTAACTATGAACAAGCATAAAATAATCTATTATTATACTCTAAACTATGTATTTACAAGTTATACTATTAACACTAATATGTTAGTTCATACTACATTAGGATACCATAGTGTAAAAACTTAACTTACTAGTCATTTATTTATAGTGGCATATATATCAGTTTTAGTGACAGATATAAACGTCGCTAAAGCTCAGAAAACACTATATACAACCTAAAGAAGCAAACTGAGGTCTTTAGCGACGTTTATAGTGTCGTTTTATTCTGTTAGTAATTATGTGGGTTTAATTTTACATATGTACAGAGTCTTTTCTGTTGTTATCTCGTGTTATCTCTTTTTTTTTTTTTTTAAGTCGTCTGTCCTTTCATTTTGTTCTGTGTAGTCTTTCAAAGGCTGCGGTGGAGAGTCCTTAGTGTAAAATGTGTTTAATTAGCGGGCGCGCTTTTCGAGGGATACACAGCACCCTTAGGGTGGGACCAGACCTCTACTAAGCGCGCCCTAATCTCAAATTAGGTGCTTAATTACGTTTTCGTATCAGCGCGGGGCCTCAGCCCAACGCCTTCAATCAGTTCGCACACACTCGGGCTCCCAGCCCCACATAGGAATCACGCATTAAGTATTCAGCACATATCAGAATCGGGTTATCGGATCAGACGGAACAGGTGAAGTTTCGGGCGCCCGGCGCCATGACGACTAACTAAGCTATAGCATAAATTCTATTTATATAGCTGCGTTTCGTTTGCAGCCCACGATGTGGCGCTATTCCAGCGCCACATCGTGCGCTGGAAACCAGACGCAGCTGCGTCTGTGCGCGTTTTTGGCCCTCGATTTGGGGGCCATAAATTATTAAAAAAAATAAAATAAAATATGGTAAATAAAATATTTACATAATACTACATAATTGATTAATTAATTTTGAATTTTAAATATATTTACTATATAAATAAATTCGCTAAACTAGGCTGATTATACAGGTTGATTTAGGTGATTAAATAGTTAATTACTTATAAAATAATTAGTAAATGGTCTAATTGACCTTAAACAGTTTTAACTTACATACTTAAGTATTTAATACATATTTTTATTGTATTTTTACGAATTTATTTATGTTTTATTTAGGCTAAAATAGCAATTCTGTGTAGTTTATAATTAAAACTAAGTTACAGTAAGTTATACTAGGTATAATTATACTTTGACTAACTTAAATTACTTAATATATACACATATATATATATATATTCCCAATTTTATAGATTTATTTACTTGATTATTGCTCTAACCTATTAACTTAGCTACTAAATCAGTAAATTTAAATCTGTACATATATATATACATAGATCAGTAGATACATACATACTAGATTAGTATATATACATATTTTTACATAGATTACATATGTATACGAATTTCTGTACAGGTTTTATACATATTTACAGTATAACTATGTATCTAACTGATATGCTATAGTTATAATACTATGAATGAGTGTATTTATAGTTTTAAAATAAGTCTATGCCATTAGGCTTTTGTATAAAGTTAGGGAATTAGAGTTGATTGATTTTTTTTTTATTTGAGTTTAGGCAGCAGCTTCAGCTACTGTCAGAGGAGGTGGAGAAGAGAACAATGTGCTGTTTTAGTGTTATTTACAGTGGCAGTGGCTTAAGCCACTGTCAAAGGGCTAACTGCTGCTGCAGTTAGTCCACTTGAAGAGGGGGGAAGTATTCTACAGAGAAGAGGGAAATTTAGAGAAGAAGGGAGTTTAGAGAAGAGGGGAATGTAGCTGCTATATGCAGCATGTTGCTGTGTAACTGGGAACAAGATAAAATTCAAAACAAACTAAACATTGAAGAGATGAAATCCAAATCTGAAAGGGGTTTAAATCTCACGAAAATCTCATGTGAATTCAGCTCAAATACTCATTAGGAAAAACCTTATCAGAAGCATCCTTTCAGATCAAAACTCAAATGGCATTGAGTTAGTCTTCCTAATGCCATAGACAGCATGAAGGAAGACTTAGCTCGATCAATTAAAACCAAAGAAACACAATCCCAGTTTCTTGCAACCTTAAGGAGTATGGAAAACTCCTTAGGTTAGAGAATCACCATTCAGAAATGATCATCAACACAAATAGTGCATGGCAGTTCTGAAATAGCAAAAAGAGACTAAGAATGCATTAAGGAAATTTAATGGAAGCTGGCGAATGCATTCAAAACAAGGTATAAACAGAATTATGAAAGGCTCTTCTGATTGGTTCTCTGTCACCAGAGAACTTCTCAGAATCCTTGCCTACAATGAAAACCAAAAATCCTTTCAATTTGTCAGATCTGTCAAAACATTTCAGAGAGTAAAAATCCTTTAAAATCCAGATCAAAAGTGCTCTGACAAACTGAGGCAATCCATTTAAAACAGAGGGGCTTTTATGAAACAAATGGAATGAGTGAGAAGCCCCAAATGGTGCTTGTGACGCCACTTTCAGATCTGAGGCAGTGCGCCATCAGATCTGAAATTGGGTCAGGATGTGTGGGTGATTGGTGAAAAATTCGTCGTTAAAAGGAAAAAAAACAAGAATCAGAATCTGGATGATGGGAAAAACAAAACATGAAGAGGGAGATAAATTGAACAGTGAATAGATGATTCTTCCCCTCTGATCTGGACTGATCAGAGGAGGTGAGGGAGGGGATCTAATACTAATTCTACTCCTAAGACTAATCTAACTACAGCTAACATTAAACACTAACAATTAAAACTAAATCTATTCTAAACTACTGCAAACTAAATCTAACACTACTTGTGCAGAATTAAAAACTAAACTAAAAGGAAGAATGGGACCTATGGGTCCTTAGCCGACGGCTAAGGAGGAAGAAAGGAGGAGGGTGACTCCAGCGGAGGGAAAAGTCTGCTAGTGAGACTCCAGGGTCGTCCTCAGGTGCTACGAGGTCCTTAGCGACGAGGAGGGTCGAGAGCAGGCGATGATTCCATAGCCGGTGGCTGTGAAATCAGGGTCTAGATGAGGAGGAGAGACTGGAGTGGAAGAATTGATCGCTGAGAGATGTAGGAGGGAGCGATCCCTTGCGCGCGACACCACTGAGGTGCTTAAATAGCAGCTCAGTGACTGAGATCACCGCAAGGGTGAGGTTAATCGGAATCAGGCCGGTGGTGAGGATGAGATGGGTAGAGCGCGCGGCGAGTCAAGAGAGAGATCTGACCGTCAGATGAGATCTGGGAAGAGAGGTGAACGCACGCACCGAATCGCGCGAAGGTTCCATTTGATTCCAGCCGCAGATCGAGATCAAAAGTGCGATGGACGGTCGAGAATGGCTGTGTTCTTCGCGCGCTACAGTGCGCGTGAAGAACATAGGCTTCTCTCTGAAATGAGGGAAAACTTGCAGGAAGACCCTTAAACGAAGGGGTAGAAGAATAGCGTGCAGGTCCAAAAGTGAGAAGAACTATAACCGGAAGGGCCCTGCAGTCATACAGAAGGGTCCCTACGATTTGTAAAAAGGTCCAAGAAGGAGTTTTGAAGGGTAGAAATGTAATGCATGAAGGACCTAATTGTAATCTATTTATTTCTAAGCCTAAATGATGTCCAATTGCTTTCAAATTTTTACATGTGCTTAATTGAACATTTAAGACATTGATTTTACTTCTGATTTGTCTTTTCAAACCTGTTTATGTGTTCAATTGATGCATGGATCATCATTTATTCTTTAGTTTTCAGAATATCTCATTTTTGTGACCTAATTAGGAGATTTTAACACACATTAAAAGTTTTAGGTCTTTTCTTTAATTCCCACACTTAACCCTTTTTATGTGTTAATTTGATATTGTTTTGCTTAGTATCTAGCTTAATTTCGGCCTTTTAGCTATGATGAGTAGCCACTCATCAGTAGTGTAGTCTTACTTCTCCCCCAATGATGCATACGAAATCCCCTTATCGATTCTTGTATGCAATCATTTTCTGGTAGCTAGGTTTAATTCTCAAGCATTTATGTACAAGCTTTCCTCTACGTTTTATGTTGCAAATGACTCTCCCGCTAAATGAATGAAAAATGCTTTTATATATATCTTTGTCTCTATTGTTTGAAATCACCATGAGCTTAATAATTGTCATTCTTTTTGTGTGATTCAACCTACCTGTTTCCAATTCCTAATATTCTTGTAACTAAGCATGTCATACCTAAATATGTAATAATCACGAACCGGCATGCGATTCTAAACAAAGTAGAGTGAGATTGATTTCAAAAGTAAAAGCAACGCCTCCTAGAGACGAACGATCGGGACTCAAAGTCTCATTATTTTTTACAAAATAATATCTTTATTAGATCGTACTTCGCAACTACTCTACGACATTTTTATCAAAAACGCAAGCTATGATTTTTCACCAACAAAATGGCTCCGTTGCCAGGGAGGCAACGTCATTTTTCTTGATTTCGATCTTTTAATCTATCACTGACAAATCTGCCTCTACTTTGTTTTTGATGTGTAGGACAACACGGAAGGAAAACGGGATCTACGCACACATCGAGCGCGGCAAAGAAAAAAATCAAGTGCACATCATCTCCCTCTAGATTAGGTTTCTTTTTCTGAACCCTAGGATTAGATCTACTTCCTGCAATCTCTTGTGTGAAAAAAAATAAGATTTTACTCATTTTCATGAAAAAGAAAAAAAAATCAAAAAGAAAAAAATTTTGAAAAAAAATCTAGATTAGGTTTCCTTTCGAATCTAGGTTAGTTGAAAAAAAAAAGATGCAAAAGTTTTGAAAAAAAAAAAATCTTTTTGGTGGAAAGCTTAGATTTTAAGTCCAAACCTCTTTAAAGAGCTTTTCTACCATCTTCTGATTTTCGGCCAGATATCAAACTTGATTTAAAAATTTGATTTCTGAAAAATTAGTTAGCAAAAAATTCTAAAATTTTGGTTGAGCTTCATTTTCAAACCATCCTTAAAATGCCACCGTTACTTTAAAAAATTCCAAGTATAAAATTTTTAAAAATTCGTGAAGTGTACGGGGGTCAAACTGACCCAGATTCAAAATTTTTCAAATTTCAAAAAGCGATTCCGAGCAATCTGCGAATTTGTTTTGACTAAAAATGGTGGGGTTTGAAAGCTAATCTCATTAGCTTTATTTTTCATATTTTTCCTGAATTTTTGAAGATCATTTGATACTATTTCAAAGCAAAAAATCGTCTAGGGGTCAAAGTTCTAGATTTGACCCCGTAACATTCAAAATTCCCTAAAAATTCGGTTGAAATAGTAAAAATTACAAAAAAGTATTATTTGAAAAACTAATTGAAAAAGGAATCTACTCACAAAATTTCAAATTAATTTGATTCCAATTATTATCATAAAATCAACATTATTTTTGCGGTCTGCTGAAATAGAGAAAAACCATAGAAGTGCATGCAACTTAGGTTAAATCCTTAGGGTTACAACTAGAGACCACACATTGGGATAACTTAGACTTAATCAAGTCTAGTTAGCCGGTGAGCTTGGTCACCTTATGGGCCACTCACCACAAACCCCACTGAAGAAAACAGATTAAAAATTAATTTTAAAACACGAAATCAACTCGAGTTCGTTGTCGTATTATTGGGTGAGTTTAATCTCTCTTGCCAAACCTAGTGACTAAGTCTACGAGGTAGTGCCAAACGACCGCGACTTGGGGGTCAACAGAACCGGAGGCGTAAGCCCAAGGAAGAACCTTCCCCTTAGTCCCCTCGAAACCAAACTGGCTAGGTTAGCTTGAGAGGCGAGATTCACTTTCAGTCGATTGTACGACAAACTTATCTTCCGAAATTTAAATCCATAACAAAAAATTTGGTCACCTGATCTACAAGGACCATTTGATTGACAAGGCCTTAGCCTTGTCCTACGTGGCTACACCAACCCAGGGGTTGGGCGGTGTATGCATGGAAGGAGGTCACTTCGACCTCACTTGGTTGAACTATGGGAGCCGCTCCCAAGGAGGCGAGCCATTTCTTCTATCTGCTTAGCCGCAATGGCTAACCCTGGATCTGGACCTAATCAGGATCCAGAAGAGCTGGACTGTAACGACCCGATTCCCGAGTCCCTACGAGACACGAGAACCGGACCGACTCGACTAATCCCAAGACCCAGTCGTCCGACGAGGAAGTAACCAAAAGACAGTAAAATAAACCACATTCAGCATGAATATAACTAACAGTAAGAAAGTACAGCAGTAAGGAAAGAAACTATTACAGTAGGTACCACCACAACAGTAAAGCAACATTTATCATATAACAAAAACTGCAGGTAAAGAAGGTACAGTGGAAACAAAACTACTCACTAGAACAGAAACAAAAGAAGGTACAAAGCTGTGGTAACTCTACTGGACCCTACTCGGCCCAGCGTCCTCTGCAGCCGCCGACCCTGGCTGCTCAACACCTGGTCCTGAAAAAGGTAACGAGTGTAACACGTCAGCAAAACGCTGAGTAGAGTGGCAAACTAACTAAAGGCAACAGTAGAGTGTACAGTAGCTGTTATGTTCTATTACTTCCTTTATTTACATCTTTCAATTGTTCTCACTATTTCATTTACTTCCCAGATCCTTTACTTGATCTCGAATGTCCTCGTGGGACGATCTTGATTGCAGCCTTTTCCAAAAGTAGAAGTAGCACGTGGTGCTCTCCTGGCCGGGAGAGTCCCCCGTGGTGATCCTACCCTCAGTCAACCACCCCAGGGTCACTGACAGACGTAACGGTGACTACGGCACGCGCGATAAACGCACAGGTAGCTAGCCCGCACTGGCACGCGGTCAGTCGTTTCCGTTAACGGGTGCGCCCAAAGCACAGCACGGAACCAGGGCAGAGCCCTCTCAGTAACAGGGGTCCAACCCCTCCACAGTAACCAAACCGGGGCCTTGCCCCTCCACAGTCCGCACACCCTCGCCTGACTACCCTGGTTTGCCCTAGTGGGCCTAACAAGTCGGTGAAGGAGGCTAGCAGAACCCCGGGGCCCGTGGGGTAGCTAGTACTCTCCTAACACTACTAGCTCTCCTCGGTACTACGTACACGAGGGCCAACAAGTCGGTACAGAGCGGCCAAGCCTAACCCCGGGTCCCTGGGGCGGCTGGCCCCACTCTGCACTAAAACAGGTACAGGTACTTCCCTCGGTACTGCGTACCCAAGAGACAGTACAAACTACATCTCAGTTCCATTCCTTTTCTTTCCAGGAGTTCCACTCCTAATTCCCCGTAGGGTTCCGGCTCTTTATCTAAGAACATCATATGTTTCACTTTCCAGATTCACGTTCTCACATTCCATGATCTCAACATGATTCTTTATGCATAACAGGCAGCTGTTAATTAAATTTACAGGCAGCTTTATATATATTCCTTTCCATTTTTCCAAGACTGCAGTAATATACATTCCACTAGTTTTTCCATCCTAGGATTCATGCCATATCCTAAGATCTATCATACAATCTACTTTTCCGGCCCTAGGATTCATGCAACACCTAGGAGCTATCATTCCATATATTTCTCGTTCCTAGGATTCATGCAATGCCCTAGATTCTAGTTATGGTTCCATACTTTAACAGATTTTATTAATACTTAAAACCACTCTACCAGGTACAACGGGAGTAATGGGGGCGTGGTCGGGAATCCCGCGCGCCTCCGCGACTCTCAAGACTGCAACCGAACGAGGTCCTATCACAAGGATCAAACACAAGGAGTGTCTCAAAACAGTGTATAGCTACTGTAGGCGGGTAGAGGAATAAATTCTGAAATGAACGCAACTCGAATCGCGGAAAACGAAGCCCAAACGGGCCCTAAACAGGTCGAGAAAGACAATACTGTGCAAAATCAGACGTCTGGAACTCCTTCCAGACGTCTTAAACGGTGGATCAGAGAATTACCTGTTCGGCTTGGTTCCCCGGACGTCCAGAAGTCTGTGGGGACGTCTCTCCTAGATCCCAGACGTCCGATGGTCACTACGGACGTCTGGAGGTCACTCCCGCCGTCTGGTACAACTTCCAGACGTCTGATTCACAAAGGATGACGAATCGAAACACCTGCGCACAGCCAACCCCCCTCCCTCAGTACGGTCAGTCGACAAAAGAAGAAGAAAGCGGAAACTCACCTTTCAGACGTCTGTATGATCTCTCAGACGTCGACCTTGCCGTCTGGATATCAGTCCAGACGTCTGATTATGGAAATTTTTCCAGAATCAGAACCTTGCTCGGCCTCCGCTGGCGACGCCGCCCGCGTCGCACCTCGCGCGTCCGCTGCTCCGCCCGCAGCAGGTCCCTCTCCGCGACGCTCTGCGCCCCCTGCGCCCTCCGCCGGCCGGCCAAGCCGCTCCGGCGAGCTCGCCCTCACGGCAGAGCCCCGCCCTCGCACGCTGCAGCTCCTCCGCGCCTACTGCGGCTGCCGCTGCCGCTGCGCCCTCGCGTCCGCTCGCTCTCGCGCACAGGCAGGAGAGAAGGAGGAAGATGGTGGAGACGGGAGGGGAGGCGCGCCCCGCCCCCCCTTTTAACGCCGCGCGGAGAGGAGAGAGAGACGGTCGCAGTCGCCTGCAGCCGCAGAGGAAGATGCAGGATCGCAGGTCTGCGCGCACAGGCGCGCAGACGAATGTCCCGTGCGAGCATAACTGTTCGGCAGACGTCTGTAAACTATACCGGACGTCTGGTCAGACGTCTGGATGTGATCCCAGACGTCTTTACAGACGTCTGGGCCACCTCCCAGACGTCTGGGGTACGCGCTCGTTACAATATAACAAACTCAAAGGAAGTTTCGTCCCCGAAACTTGCGCCAACTAGGGTGCGGGAAAAAGATGTCCAAATAACCATAACAAACTCAAAGAGGACCGAAGCCGGTCCGAAAAGACGTACCCGCGAAAAGCTCTGGGTACCGCTCCCACATTGCCGCCTCAGGCTCCCAGGTAGCCTCCTCGTACCGCTGGCTCCTCCACAAAACCTTTACCAGGGGTACTTGCGTTCGTCTCAACCTGCGGACGGCTCGGTCTAGGATCTGCACTGGCCGCTCGGGGTAGGTCAGGTCGTCGCTCACCTCGACGCTCTCGTGACTCAGTACGTGGCTGGGATCGGCTATGTACTTCCTGAGGTTGGACACGTGGAACACGTCGTGCACACCAGAAAGCTGCGGGGGAAGGGCAAGTCTGTAAGCAACGGGTCCAACCCGCTCCAGGACCTCGAAGGGCCCCACGAACCTCGACGCGAGCTTCCCTCTCACCCCAAACCGCTGTAAGCCCTTCATGGGTGAAACACGAAGAAAGTCGTGGTCCCCGACCTCGAACTGCACCTCTCTGCGTCTGCGATCTGCGTAGCTCTTCTGTCTGCTCCTGACAGTGCGGAGTCGTCTGTGGATCTGCTCAACTACCTCCTGACTCTGCCGGATCAACCTGGGGCCAACCTCCCACTTGGTCCCCACCTCAACCCAACTCAAGGGTGCCGTGCATTTCCGTCCGTACAGAGCCTCGTAGGGAGCCATGCCGATGCTCGAGTGATAACTGTTGTTGTATGCAAACTCTGCCAGGGGCAGGTGCTCCTCCCAAGAGCCCCTCCAGTCTAGTACACAGGCACGCAAAAGATCCTCAAGTGTCTGTATCGTGCGTTCCAACTGTCCGTCCGTCTGGGGGTGGTAAGCCGTGCTAAACCTCAACCTCGTCCCCAAAGCCTGCTGAAACTCAGCCCAAAACTGGGACGTAAAGCGGGTATCCCGGTCGGATACGATCTCCCGCGGAACTCCGTGTAGTCGCACCACATCATGGATATACCTCTCTGCCAACTGTGCTGGTCCCAAAGTGACTCGGATCGGCAAGAATCGTGCCGTCTTCGTCAATCTATCCACTATTACCCAGACCGCGTCGTGTCCTCGCTGGGAAACAGGTAAGCCCACCACCAAGTCCATGGTGATGCTCTCCCACTTCCACTCTGGCACTGGAAGCGGCTGAAGCGGCCCTGCAGGCCTCTGATGCTCGGCTTTCACCTGCTGGCACACTAAGCACTGCTGCACGAACTCACCCACATCCCGCTTCATCCCTCTCCACCAGAACTCGCGTCTCAAGTCATGGTACATTTTCGTGTTTCCGGGATGTATGGTGAATCTGGAACCGTGTGCCTCAGTCAGGAGCTCTCTCAACAGCTCCTCGTCTCTGGGGACGCACAGCCGTCCCCTCAAGCGTAACACCTGGTCTGTGAAAGAGAAGTCCCCTGGGTCCCCTGACAGTACTCTGTCGCGCAAAGACTGCAAGTACGGATCAGCCATCTGTCCCGTGATGATGCGGTCTATCAACTCTGGTCTGGTCTGCCGTGTCACCGTCACTGCCCCACAGTACCCTCGTAACTCTAGAGGTCGCCAACTGCCCACCTCCTCCAAAAGGCTCCAACTCTGTAACTATAGACTGGCCAAGCGTGCGGGCGCCTTACGGCTCAAGGCGTCAGCCACCACATTGGCCTTTCCCGGGTGGTAGGAGATGCTGCAGTCGTAGTCCTTCAGGAGCTCCAACCAACGTCTCTGTCTCATGTTGAGCTCCTTCTGGTCAAAAAGATATCTGAGGCTCTTGTGATCTGTAAAAATCTCGAAGGTCTCACCGTACAAGTAATGCCTCCATGTCTTCAGCGCGAAGACAACAGCTGCCAACTCTAGGTCGTGGGTAGGGTAGGTATGCTCATGGGGCTTCAGTTGCCGCGAAGTGTAAGCGACCACGTGACCCCTCTGCATGAGCACACCTCCTAACCCCTGCAAGGAAGCGTCCGTGTACACGACGAACCCGCCACTACTGTCAGGAATGGTGAGCACGGGAGCCGAGGTCAACCTCTCCTTCAGCTCCAAAAAACACGCCTCACAGGCGTCTGCCCAAGTGAAAGGCACATCCTTCCGAGTCAACTGTGTCATAGGACGTGCAATCTGCGAAAACCCTCTGATGAACCGTCTGTAGTAACCTGCCAGTCCCAGGAAACTGCGAATCTCAGTGACTGAACGCGGTCTCTCCCACCTGAGCACTGCCTCGACCTTGGCGGGATCCACCGCCAGGCCATCTCCAGAGATCACATGACCCAAAAAGGTCACCTCCCTCAACCAGAACTCGCACTTGCTGTATTTGGCGTACAGCCTGCGTCGTCTCAGAGTGTCCAGAACCATCCGCAAGTGCTGTCCGTGCTGCGTCCGATCTCTAGAATAGATGAGTACATCATCTATGAAAACCACCACAAATTGGTCCAAGTACGGTCTGAACACCCGGTTCATCAGGTCCATGAAAGCAGCGGGGGCATTGGTCAGCCCAAATGGCATGACCAAAAACTCGTAGTGTCCGTAGCGGGTGCGGAAAGCTGTCTTGGAGACGTCGGTCTCCCTGATCCTCAACTGGTGGTATCCAGACCTCAAGTCGATCTTGGAAAACACCGTGGCACCCCGCAACTGGTCAAACAAATCGTCAATCCTCGGCAGCGGATATCTGTTCTTGATGGTGACCCTATTCAGCTGTCGGTAGTCCACACAAAGGCGTAGGGTCCCATCCTTCTTCACAAACAGTACCGGGGCTCCCCAGGGAGACGCACTGGGCCTCACGAAACCCTTCTCCAAAAGGTCCTGCAACTGAGACTTGAGCTCTCGCAGCTCAAGCGGTGCCATCCTGTATGGCGCGGTGGAGATGGGGCTGGTCCCTGGTACTAGTGAGATCTCAAACTCGATCTCACGCTCGGGCGGTAGTCCTGGTAACTCGTCTGGAAACACGTTGGGGTACTCTCTGACCACCGGGATGCTCTGGAAGTCTGCCACGGGGCTGTGCTCTGCCACCACACAAGCTAAGAAGCCCTCACACCCCTGGCTCAAAAGTCTCTCCGCCCGAAGTGCCGAAATGCACCTGAAACCTCCATCCACTGGCTGCCCGTGAAACTCGAAGGAAGGCAACTCCGGAATGGAGAAGACAATCTTCCTCTCAAAACAGTCTACCAAGGCGTGGTAAGCGGACAGCCAATCCATCCCCAGAATCACTCCAAAGTCCTCCATCTGTATCATAATCAGGTCAGCTGGCAGGCTGTGTCCCCCGATGCTGACCCCGCAACCCGTGTACACCTCCTCAGCTACAAACAGCTGACCACTCGGACCTCTGATTACGAACGGGTTCTCTAGCAATGTATAATCCTGGTCCAAACTGACTGCGAAACTGTCTGCGACAAACGAGTGCGTAGCGCCGGAATCGAAAAGCGTGTAAACGAGTCTGCCAGAAACTGAAACCATACCTGCTACCACGGATCCCGAAGCTCTGGCGTCCCTGTGTGTTAGGGCGTTGATACGCCCCTCAGCTCTAGGTGCGGACGAAGCAACCACACTCTGCGTCAGACGGGTAGGTGCTGGCCGGTACCCTCCTCGCGACTGCGGTCCTCCTCCTCGCGCCTGGAAACCGCGGCCTCCTGCGCGCCCTCCAGTGCTCTGCGCGGGAAGTATCTGCTGACCTCCTGCCCTAGATGGGCAGTCCCTCCGGACGTGGCCCGGCTGGCCACACTGGTAGCAGAGGGGAACCCGACTCCCGCCCTCAGTGAGTCCCTGCTGTCGGCTAGGCGGGGGTCCGGTGCTGGCGACTGGCCCCTGTCGAGGGCCCCCAAAGGCCACTGATGGCCCTGCACAACGTGACGGCTCTCCTGCGGACGCCACGTGTCTCCGCTCTGGCCGGCCCTGTGAGAAGTCTGGCTGAAAGGGCCTCTTCCGCCCGCCGTCGGTCTCTCGCGCGGACGGGTTGGTCTCCTCGTAAGTCATGGCTGCCTCTACCACCCTCGAAAACATCGGCAGCTTCAGGGGTTTGACATACCCCCGGATCGCAGGCCGGAGCCCCTCGGTGAACCTCCAAAGGCGCTTCTCCTCAGTGGCTACCGCTGTCGCTGCAAAGCGGGGCAGCTCCAAGAAACGCGTGCGGTACGCGCTCACGGTCATCGTCCCTTGGCGGAGAGTGTGGAACTCCCGCCTCCTCTGGTCCTGCCACGTCTGGGGAAAGTACTGCTCGCAGAAGAGGTGACGAACTGGTCCCCCGTCGGCTCGTCCCTCTCCTGTCCCCGGACCGCCCTCCACCACCGGTGTGCCGCACTCTCCAGCTGGTACGTGGCAAAGGCCACGCGGCACTCCACCGGGGGGCGAAGGGTGTCGAAGATCTTCTCCAGCTGCTCAAGCCAGTCCTCTGCCTCGGTCGGTTCCTCATCCCCCTTGAAGTAGGGGGGCTTCAGCTTCCGGAACTGTCCGAAAAGCTCGAAGTGGTGCTGTAGGGGAGGTGCTGGTGCACCTCCAGGCGAAGGTGCCTCGTGTACAGAAGTGTCGGAGGAAGGTGGGGGCGGCAGGGGCCCATCCCCTCCCTCGTGTCCGGCGCTGCGTCCGTCGCGTGGTCCCACAGAGGACTCCCCCTCTGCAACCCCAGGAGGAGGTGCTCGGGGCAGTGGGTGGAGCTCCTCTCGTACAATATCCCGTATCAGTCTGGCGAGGTCCTGGGCCTGGATGCCAGGGAGTGGTGGCTGGTCCACCGAGACGTCAACGACAGCACGTCCACCTCGCCGACCTCGCCCTCGGCCGCGCCCGCGGCCAGTCTCGCCAGTCCCACGACGAGGCATCTCCTGCAAGGAGACGCGAAACAAAACGGAAACGTCAAAACAGACGGTACCTAACAACACTTCTAAGAGCTCAAGTCAAGAGATATGTTGTGGTGGCTACTCTAGCTATAAACATGCGAATTGGTTATTTTCCAGTCAGTTGATTCACTTCTCGGGACGACCTTGCTCTGATACCATCTTGTAACGACCCGATTCCCGAGTCCCTACGAGACACGAGAACCGGACCGACTCGACTAATCCCAAGACCCAGTCGTCCGACGAGGAAGTAACCAAAAGACAGTAAAATAAACCACATTCAGCATGAATATAACTAACAGTAAGAAAGTACAGCAGTAAGGAAAGAAACTACTACAGTAGGTACCACCACAACAGTAAAGCAACATTTATCATATAACAAAAACTGCAGGTAAAGAAGGTACAGTGGAAACAAAACTACTCACTAGAACAGAAACAAAAGAAGGTACAAAGCTGTGGTAACTCTACTGGACCCTACTCGGCCCAGCGTCCTCTGCAGCCGCCGACCCTGGCTGCTCAACACCTGGTCCTGAAAAAGGTAACGAGTGTAACACGTCAGCAAAACGCTGAGTAGAGTGGCAAACTAACTAAAGGCAACAGTAGAGTGTACAGTAGCTGTTATGTTCTATTACTTCCTTTATTTACATCTTTCAATTGTTCTCACTATTTCATTTACTTCCCAGATCCTTTACTTGATCTCGAATGTCCTCGTGGGACGATCTTGATTGCAGCCATTTCCAAAAGTAGAAGTAGCACGTGGTGCTCTCCTGGCCGGGAGAGTCCCCCGTGGTGATCCTACCCTCAGTCAACCACCCCAGGGTCACTGACAGACGTAACGGTGACTACGGCACGCGCGATAAACGCACAGGTAGCTAGCCCGCACTGGCACGCGGTCAGTCGTTTCCGTTAACGGGTGCGCCCAAAGCACAGCACGGAACCAGGGCAGAGCCCTCTCAGTAACAGGGGTCCAACCCCTCCACAGTAACCAAACCGGGGCCTTGCCCCTCCACAGTCCGCGCACCCTCGCCTGACTACCCTGGTTTGCCCTAGTGGGCCTAACAAGTCGGTGAAGGAGGCTAGCAGAACCCCGGGGCCCGTGGGGTAGCTAGTACTCTCCTAACACTACTAGCTCTCCTCGGTACTACGTACACGAAGGCCAACAAGTCGGTACAGAGCGGCAAAGCCTAACCCCGGTGATGAGAACCTCATCATGAGCCATAACTAGCTCATTTTGACCCAATACAAAGGATAAAAGCTCCTACATATCTCAAGGAAAGGCTTAACTCAGAGAATTCTGAGTTTGAGAAGAAAACCAGTCATAAGGGGTAAAAGTGCAATTTTACCAGTATAATCTGCATACAGGGTAATTCAGGGCCCAAACACAGGTCAAAACAGCTTAATAAGAATAAAAGTGGGATGAGATGATCTAGTAAAGGCTACAGCACTTCCAAGGAACCAAATGATAATCTGTAACCCTAAAACAACCCACTTCAATTCACAAGGTTCGAGGCAAAGTAAAAATAGAATAAACCCTCTAAAATTCATAGAAAAATAATCTCTAGGGTTTAGAACCTTCAATTTGGCCTTTAGAACCCATTTTGACCTACATTGAGAACCATGCCCAATTAATAACTTAATTTGGGTTTTTGCGCAAATTGACCGGTCAAACAAGGTTTAATATGAAAATGAAATTCACCATCAGATTCCTTAGGTCCTAATTAGTCATGTATAAAAACTTGAGCCTAAGAAGAAACCTCCTTGACCGACTTCACACTTTGGTCCTCACATATTTACTCTTTGGCCCTCAACTTTTGAACCCTCGCAATTTGGCCCCTAACTCTCCTTCTTTCTTTGCAATCAGGTCCCTCCTGCAAAACCCTGCCAGCACCATGCTCCGGCGACCTTGCGCGGAGCATGGCGCCGCGCAGGGTGAGGTGGGGGACCTGGCAAGTAAACCGGGGGTGCCCTGCGTCGTCAGCCGTCGCAGGGGCACCCCCCTGGTCATTGTAGCCCACCATACCGGCCGTGCGAACACACGGACGGTATGGGTTTGTGTTCCGACCATTCTTCGGCGAGGGAGACACGTCGTCTCCCTCCACCTTCCTCCCTGTTTCATCCCTATAAATACCCCCCGCTGCTCCACCGACCAGGGCAGCCTGGATCTGACGGAGAAAACCCCCAGCTTTCTTCTCTTCTTCCTCCGGCAGACGCTCACCAGCTCCGGCGGCTTCCTCCCCCTCCACCTCTTCGCTCTGCCGCAATACCAGCAGCAGAGACTTCCTCCCCTGCTCTTCCCGCGCCACGCCGCACCCAGCTGGCGCCTCTCCGGCTCTCTGCTCGCCGCCGCCCCTCTTCCTGAGCATCGTCTTCTCCCTGTTCCTCCCCCATCGTCCCTGCAAGTAAGCTAGAGCTACTCCCCTTCTCTTCCTCTTTCTTTCCCCGCTTTCAATTTATTCAATTAAGCCCTCTACCGACACTGACCACCTTCACCCCCTTCGCCTCCGACCACCCTCCGGCGAGCCGTTCCCATCCCCTCAGCAACCCACACGGCTCGCCGACCCTCACCGCACCTCCGCCTCATCACACTGAGCACCCCCCACCCCTCCACTGCCACTCCACACCTCCGTAACACTCCCCCGAACAAACCCATTCCTCCGGTTGCAGTCCGACCCAGGGCTGCCACCAGACACCTCCTTGCGGCCTGCCGCGCAGCTCCTCACCTTCGCCGTGCCACGGCGAAGGTTCCCCAGTGGTTTGATTAGGCCGCGAGGCCATATTCGTGTCCGACAGGTTTTGAGGTCCGACCGCCATTGACGCACATTAAAGCAGCTTCTCCCGCGCTCCAGGCTTGAGGACGCCAGGTCTCCAGCTGCTGCGGGGTACGGGGCGTCGTGCGAACGCAGCCAGCCAGCAACGTATGCAGATAGAAGCCGCAGCTGCAGAAGCCAAGCCGCGGTCTCCCAGCAGGCGCACGCGAGGGAAGGTCTGCGTTTAGTCCCACATCGGTAAGCCTCACACACGTTCCACTGTTTAAATTGATTTCGTGCACTAGCCTCATTGCCTCAGTACACGGGGTGAGGTCCCCTTACACCCGCCCGGTTACCCGGTCTCGTCCGCGCTCACGCCTCGCGGACCTGACCCGACCCGACTTAGACTGACTGCACTCCTCGCCCACCACGCACGCCGGTGGGCCTGGACCCGGGCCTGACCCGAACCCGATTACCCGGTAGCTCTGGGAGAGCTTTCCCAAGAGTGGTTTCAGAGAGAAAGAGAGACGCGGGGGGGGGAGAGGGTAGAGTAGGTTTTGCCTCTTGACGAAAAACTCTGAAGTGTGCAGGCCAAAGAAGAAGAAGACCCGCGGAAGAAGAAGTGCAGGCGAAGAAGAAGGAGCTGCACTATAGCAAATGCACAGTTAAGTCGTCAAAGCACCGGGTCAGACGACGGAAGGTCAGCAGCCAGAGCAGGAAAGAAGGCAGGCTGAAGAAAGAAAGAAAAGAAGAGTAGCAGCCAAGGAAGAAGAAGAAGGAGATCTGAAGAAGAAGGAAGAGCAACGGCCAAAGCATCTGAAGAAGAAAGGAAGACTTAGTAGCTGAAGGTAGAAGCTCTGCAGCCAGGGAAGAAGAAGAAGGAGATCTGAAGAAAGAAAGGAAGAAGAAACATTCACAGAAGAGACTGCAGAAAAAGAAGAAGAGAGGCCAAGACAGAAACCAAGGAAGAAGAAGAAGGAGATCTGAAGAAAGAGAAAGAAAGAAGAACATCACAACAAATTCTTTCCCTCTCTCTTTATTTTGTAAAAGAAACATGTATATCTCTAGAATACGACTTGCTCCCTGAGTTCGACCTCGGGAACTCTTTCATTTTCCGAGTAAAAAATTTATATTTGAAATGTTGGTAATAACCGGCTTTACTACAATGTTATAACAAAACCAAAACCCTCAAACCCGATTGCCGCCACGTTCCATTTTGGCGCCGCTGCCGGGGAGCAACGGCTATTCTAGAGGTAAACATTCCTGTTTCTTTTAAGTTCTGATAATCTCCTCTCTTTTGTGCAGCTACAGGAAGACAAGCAACCACACAACCACTCCGAAGACAGGTAAATCTTTTCTCTCACTATTAACCCCTACACTCTAAAGAGGAAGAAAAGAAAAGAACAAGCAATATAGGGCTAACCTGTCTTCCATACTTAGTAACCATAAAAAGTTGCATGTTTTCAACTCATCACTCCTGCACACTATTAAGGGTATTTAAGGGCTAACACATTCTTGCTTGAGCCCTAATTGCCCAACAAAGAGTTAAATGGACCAAGTAGAGCCAACATAAGGTCAAACATTAGGATTTCAGTAGAGACACACCCCTTAATCAAGAATTGAGGAAATCCAAAAGAGGTGTGCCCAAGCCATTGATTGAAAATAATTAACAAGAAAAATCCTAAACAATTGGCTCTCTCTAAACACTTGAACCCTAAAAGAAAGGACCCAAAAAGCTCTCAAAGAAAACAAGAGGTAAAGTTGACCCCTTTGGGTTAACCAACCTTAACTTAGGTCACTCTTTGCACTTAAAAAGACTAAAGTTCAAGTGAAACCTTAAGCACCCTGATCTTAAAATTGGTAGACTTAAGAGGTCAAGATCCCCATTCTGGTCTACCTGGAACCGCAGTGACAAGAGAGGTCGGGTGGGGGAAACCCTGTAACCCGTGGGGACGCTCTACCGTGTAGGGGTCTTCGCGGGACTCTCCCTCTCTGGCTGCCCAGGTAATTCTCAGGTGGACGATCTTTCTGATCAAGGGGTCCATCTGCCCCGCACCTCTATAGTCACCCAACACATTTTTGGGTGTCTTGATTGGGTCCAGCACCTTCTAAACTTACCTCTCCCTACTGTGCATGTACGGAAGGAGGTCTCTAAGACCACCCTTAAGACCTCCATTAGAAATTCGCTCTCGTCAAGGCCAAGCCTCGATGCCCGTATTTGTGCAGCAACACCCTCACATTACTCTCTCTTCTGATTCAGAACCAAGTTCTTCTTCTTCCCCCATCATGGCTCAGCCAGTTGAGGAAGAAAATAATCTGGAACACCAGCTCCAGCGACTCAATGACCTCTTCCAAAACTTCGTGCACCCACCACAGCGTCCTATGATGCGGGACCACTACAATCCTGCTGCGGTGGCCATTGAGCCTCGAGTCAGAATCCCGATTGGAGGACCTGATTCCGAACTAAAGCCCAACATGATTCATGCTATACCTAAATTCCATGGGCTTAATTCTGAAGATCCCTTCCAGCACATCAAACAGCTAAAGCATCTGGCCCACACTTTTGGATCAGATGCGCAAAATCGGGATATTCTTCTCATGAAGATGTTCTCCTTTTCTCTTATGGACAAGGCCGCCCATTGGTATCAAACTCAGACCCAGCCGATCAACACTTGGGAAGAACTTCAATCCGAGTTTTTGAAAAAGTTCTTTCCCGTTGGTCGGACCAACGCCTTGCGCCATCAGATTACACACTTCACTCAACAATCAGGAGAACCTCTCCATGAGGCATGGGATCGTTTTCAGGATCTCATGAGGAAGTGCCCCCATCACGGAGTTCCTAAATGGGAACAAGTCCAATCTTTTTACCAGGGACTCCGTGAGGACATCCGCCTTTTCGTCAATGCAACCTGCGGAGGAAACATCATGGGTCAACATGAAGACACCGTATGGGAGATTCTCGAAAACATGTGCGAGAACTCCATCAACAATGACTCCATGGGATTATTCGACAGGACGAATACCCGCGCAGCGACGAATCTTAAGGGAGCACATGAGACGCAGGACCTGTCCGCATCAGTCGACCTGGAATTAATGGCCAGTCGATTGGACAAGGTCTCAATCATTGAAAAGAAGGTGGATGAGCTGACTCAGCACTTGCAGCGAGCCACCTCTGCGCGTAACTCCTTTGCACAACCTCCTTCCACACAGGAGACTGTGCAAAACATCCTCCACCGATCCTCCCTTGGGATGGATCCATATCCATCCCCATCTGATTCTTGGACTGGAAGATCATCCGATCCTTTCTTCACCAGCCGGGGGAACTCCATTCCTCCCTTCCCTGATTCTCAGGAGGTTCCTCAGACCTGCGAGGACCTCAACGCCATCCAGAACGACCCATTCTCCAACACTTACAACCCTGGATGGCGAAACCATCCCAATTTTCAGTGGGCGGGAAATCCCCAAACCCAAAAACCACCTTTTCAGTCCCGCCCACAGCCTTCTCATCACTACCAGCCGCCTCAGCCTCGGCCCAACCCTACTTATCCTTTAGGGCCAAATCAAGATCAAATGTCCTTAATCCTCCAGACTCTGGCTGACATTCAAAAATCGAATGCGGCCATTCAAAAGCAGCACAAGGACGAGCTTACTGAAGTTAAAACTCAGCTGGCCCAGTTGGCAAATTCTCGCCAGCCAGGCACACTCCCTTCCCAACCTCTTCCTAACCCAAATAACGTGCCAACCCAGAAGCGCGTTATGAATCCAAATTTAGGCCACGCTCAATGGATTTATCAGGCCCCTACTGCCCCATCTCCAGACGAGATGGAAGCCTCAACTTCGCGTGCGGGATTTCAGCAGCAGCCACCCCTCCTACCAAACCCAAACCAAAATCAGGCCGGATTAAATTCTGTAACAACACGTAGTAGTAAGACAACTCAGGACCCGCATTATCCAAACCACTCCCAGCCTGATAACCATGACCCTAGGATAGTTAGCCAAGGTACCGCTGTTCCAGACCCACAACCTGGACCTATCCTAGAGGAACCAACCAAGATCCCATTTCCCGAGGCCCTGACCAAGGGAAAGAAGACCACCAAACCCGTGGCCCCTGAGGAGGACCTGGTTAAGCTCTTTGAGCAGGTCCACATAAACATCCCCTTGATGGATGCAATCCGCCACGTACCAGCTTACGCACGATTTCTAAAGAATATATGTACACCCCAGCGTAAGCCGCGAACCAAGGGAGGGAGCCCAATTGTTCTGTCAGAGCAAGCCAGCTCTGTAATCCTTAGTAGACTCCCACCCAAGGCAAAAGATCCTGGAACTCCCCTGATCTCCTGTAAGATAGGTGGTACCCAATTTGATAGAGCATTGTTAGACTTAGGTGCATCTATAAATCTGATACCCACATCCTTACTTGACCATCTGGAAGAATCTGAGCTGAAACCAACCGAGGTGACATTACAATTAGCAGATCGATCTATAAAGTCACCAAAAGGGATTCTCGAGGATGTTATCGTGAGAGTACGGGATTTCTATTTTCCAGTGGACTTTATAGTCTTAGACATGGATGCACCTGAGAACCCTAGGGATACACCAATCATTCTAGGGAGACCTTTCTTGGCTACTGCTAGAGCCAACATCAGCTGTGAGGAGGGCCAAATAGAGCTTAAGTTTGGAGATCAAACACTGAAAATTGATATATTTAAGGCCCAACAAGGAATTAATTGCGGCGTCATCGAGCAAATTTGTGACATCAAGACTTTGGTTGATGAATCACACCTCCAGAATGACTTGAGTATGCCTCATCAACCACAGAAGGATCTTGACCCGCAAACAGAGGAGTCAAATCCAGATGTGAACAACCCAGTAACTCCCACCCTTGAACCTCACATCTATACTGAACCACCCGCTGCTGCTGAAAACCCCATCCTCGAACTGAAACCCCTTCCTGCTCATTTGAAATACATCTTTTTGGGTTCTAATCAGACCCTTCCTGTGATCATCAATTCCAACCTCAGTCCTGAACAGGAATCCCGTTTGATTGTTGTCCTCCAGCAACATCGCAGAGCCATCGGATGGACCCTCGATGATTTGACTGGAATAAGTCCCTCTTATTATACTCATCATATCTATTCAGAAGAGGGCACACAACCTTCTCGTGAAATGCAGAGACGCTTGAACCCCAATCTGCAGGAGGTCGTGAAAAAGGAGATCATCAAGTGGTTAGATGCCGGGATCATCTACCCGATCTCCGATAGTCGTTGGGTGAGCCCAATTCAGGTCGTGCCTAAGAAGGCAGGACTCACCACTATAACGACTGAGACCGGAGAAATCATTCCTACCCGATTAGCCAACTCGTGGAGAGTCTGTATAGATTATCGTCGACTCAATTCCTCCACGAAGAAGGATCATTTCCCACTACCCTTCATTGATCAAATTCTCGAAAAACTAGCGGGAAATAGGTTCTTCTGCTTTCTTGACGGGTACTCCGGTTATAACCAGGTGGCAATCCATCCTGAGGACCAAGAAAAGACCACGTTCACCTGCCCCTTCGGAACATACGCTTTCCGAAGGATGCCTTTCGGTCTTTGCAATGCACCCGCTACTTTTCAGCGATGCATGCTTGCCATATTCTCAGATATGGTAGGTGATTATCTGGAAGTCTTCATGGATGACTTTTCAGTTTTCGGAGCATCATTCGACGATTGCCTCCAACACTTGGTCCAGATACTCAGGCGGTGCATCGACGTGAATTTGGTTCTTTCCTGGGAAAAGAGCCATTTCATGGTGCCTGAGGGAATTGTCCTGGGACACTCAATTTCAGAGAAAGGTATCCAAGTGGATCGAGCTAAGGTTAATCTGATTTCTCACCTTCCTATGCCTAGCTCGATCAGGGACATCCGATCCTTTTTAGGGCATGTCGGTTTTTATCGACGATTTATCCCTGATTTTTCAAAAATCGCACGCCCCCTGACCACTCTTCTCTCCAAGGATGTTCCCTTCGAAATCTCCAAGGAATGCACTCAAGCATTTGAAATCCTGCGTGAACGAGTCACCCAAGCCCCGATCCTACAGTCCCCTGATTGGTCTCAACCCTTTGAGATCATGTGTGATGCATCCGACTTCGCTGTAGGAGCGGTCTTGGGGTAGAAAAATGACAAGAAACCTGTGGTCATTTACTACGCCAGCAAAACACTCGATGAGGCTCAGCGTAACTATACAGTTACTGAGAAAGAGCTGCTAGCTGTAGTATTTGCCCTAGAGAAGTTCAGATCGTACCTTCTGGGTTCCCATGTCATCATATACTCGGATCACACGGCTGTGAGGCATCTCCTTGCAAAGAAGGACGCGAAACCTCGATTGATCCGATGGATCTTGCTGTTGCAAGAATTTGACCTCGAGATTCGCGATAAAGCGGGAAAACAAAACGTGGTAGCTGATCACTTGTCTCGTCTTCCTTCTGAAATGATAGACCCTTCCGGACCCATCACTGAGCATTTTCCCGATGAGCACCTGCTGACTATTGGTACTAGCCTTCCATGGTTTGCTAATATTGTAAATTACTTGGCATCTCATCAGACCCCGTCCGATTGGCCGAAGGCCAAGAAAGACAAATTACGCTCCGATGCCAAGTATTACATTTGGGAAGACCCGTACCTCTTCCGCATAGGTGCCGATCAGATCATCCGGAGATGTGTCCCGGAAGGGGAAGTCAACAATATCCTCTCTTTCTGCCATGACCAGGCATGCGGTGGCCATTTTGCCGGGCATAAAACCGCATCAAAAGTCCTCCAGTGCGGCTTTTACTGGCCCACACTGTTCAAAGACGCATACAGTCATTGCAAGGCATGCAGTCGTTGCCAGACTTTGGGCAACATGAGCCATCGCGACATGATGCCTATGCAACCGATTCTAGTATGCGAAATCTTTGATGTTTGGGGGATTGATTTTATGGGCCCCTTTCCTGTTTCGGATGGTTTCGAATACATTCTGTTGGCTGTGGACTACGTGTCCAAATGGATCGAAGCCATACCGACCCGAACCTGTGATCACAAAATCGTTCTCAAATTCATTCATCAACACATTTTCTCAAGGTTCGGGATTCCTCGTGCAATAATCTCTGATGGGGGGACCCATTTCACAAATGCTCAGTTTAGGTCACTGATGACCAAATACGGGGTGTCTCACCGAATCTCTACTCCTTACCACCCCCAAACTAATGGTCTAGCTGAGCTGTCTAATCGGGAGATCAAGAAAATCCTGCAAGTCACTGTTCGACCTGACAGGAAGGACTGGTCGTCCCGACTTCCGGAAGCATTGTGGGCCTATAGGACCGCCCACAAGACCCAATTAGGCATGTCTCCCTTTAGACTGGTGTACGGAAAGGCATGCCACCTTCCCGTCGAACTGGAGCATAAAGCCTATTGGGCAGTACGGAACTGTAATCTGGATCTTTCTAAGGCTGGGACCCACAGAAAACTCCAAATCAGCGAGATCAATGAATTACGCATAGACGCGTACGAGAACTCGCAAATCTACAAGGAGCGGGTTAAAGCCTTCCACGACAAACACATCTCGAGAAAGATCTTTCATCCTGGTCAAAAGGTCCTACTCTTTGATGCCCGACTCAAACTCTTCCCAGGAAAACTGAGATCTAAGTGGGTCGGACCATATTTGGTCCGACAGGTTTTTGGAAATGGAGCAATCGAAATCAGTCCACTCAGCCACGATTCTGAACCTTTCATCGTGAACGGTCAGAGACTCAAGCCGTTCATTGATGTAACTTCTACTGATTTGGCTGAGGCATCTTATATCCTCCTTTCCCCTTGAGCCTATTGCGCCCAGCCGATGGCGTAAAACTCAACGCTTAACGGGAGGCAGCCCGTCATTCTCTTTGAAAACCTGAAACTTGTTCTGACACCTTTCAGCACTTGAAGTTCACCCTTGTAGACAGCTGACCCCAACTCAGATGTTCGCATCTGAGATTTGAAATCGTCCGCAAAAAAATTCAACCCGACCCATCCACTCACCCAAATTTCTGTCTTAAGGAATGAACTAAGACCCCCTAGGTTACAATGAGGACATTGCAAATCTTAGGCATGGGGGGTAGGAAAGTGCAAAAACTTGTAAGAAAAGGTTTCAAACAAAAAATTCACATATGCCAAAAATACCATAAAAATTAAAAAATTTTTCGAAAAAGAATAAGAGGAAAAGAGGAGAAGGAAAATTTTGTGAAGGAGAAAAGAAACAAAATGAAAAAGGAGCACAAAATTATGAGAAAAAGTGATAGTCATTAGTAAGGAACTAAGGAATTAACCTAAGTTCTAGACCTCATTCAAGAAAATAACTGAAAAGTGCACAATGAGATTAGTAAGAATGCAAACCTTAGGCATTCTTGAATAGACTCTTAGTACCCATTAAGATCTGGACACTCCTCAAGAGGTTGAGGAAAATGAAAAGCTGAAGTATTAGGTCTAAGGCTTAGGAAGTATTCGGCCTCGTTAACTAATTTTTGGTTTACGGGACTCAGTAACCTAAGCACCCTAATCTCACACACAGCCTGGTTCAGTAAGCGTAAAAATCAGAATCACGCAGAAGCGTCGCAAAAATATGAAAAGAACACCTAGAATAGGAGCGGCCGATCAACACAAGTTGATTTGGACGAGTTCCCAGCGCGGAGAGGCGGGAAATCCCCTCGAAGATGCGTAACAAAATATCATCTCCTCGGTGCTTGTCTCTTAGGATATTTACATATCCTACGGGGGGCATGTAAGCACTCTGCTGGTTCAGATTCCATGGATGGCATTATCTCGAAGTGTCAATTGCCAGGGTCTGGATTCGGCCACGGAATACCATGGATGGGATTATCTCGAAATCTCAATAGCCAGGGTTCCGGGGGTTGCCATGGCGGTGCTATCTCGAAGCATCGATCGCTAGGAACCCTTGAGGATTGATGATGGGAGCAAGGAATCTGATACAGACCGTGTTGAAAAGCCAATCCTAGGCTAGAACTAAAAAGAAAAAGAGAGAGAAAACTCTCCAAACAGAAAAACTTTCTATCTCTCTCTTACAAAACGCACTGCGAACTGAGCCAGGGCTAAAATCATTTCAAGCACGGGTGCTTTAACCACGAAGTCCAATAAACCTTAGGTTAGTTCTTGCGGGCCTTAAAAACCTTTGCTAAAAGACTGAGGCTAAGGCTAGACAGATTTGGATCTTGATTGGTACTAGAGTACCTTTTAGGCCTATGGTCAGCATTCTAACCTAATCTATGCTCAAATAAAAAAGGCACTTATCTAAAACCATTAAAAACTTCATGGTCTAGAACAAGGGTTGAAACCTTAAGTTTTTGCTAAGGGACTAGCAAAAGCTAGGCATGGGGGTATGATGAGAACCTCATCATGAGCCATAACTAGCTCATTTTGACCCAATACAAAGGATAAAAGCTCCTACATATCTCAAGGAAAGGCTTAACTCAGAGAATTCTGAGTTTGAGAAGAAAACCAGTCATAAGGGGTAAAAGTGCAATTTTACCAGTATAATCTGCATACAGGGTAATTCAGGGCCCAAACACAGGTCAAAACAGCTTAATAAGAATAAAAGTGGGATGAGATGATCTAGAAAGGGCTACAGCACTTCCAAGGAACCAAATGATAATCTGTAACCCTAAAACAACCCACTTCAATTCACAAGGTTCGAGGCAAAGTAAAAATAGAATAAACCCTCTAAAATTCATAGAAAAATAATCTCTAGGGTTTAGAACCTTCAATTTGGCCTTTAGAACCCATTTTGACCTACATTGAGAACTATGCCCAATTAATAACTTAATTTGGGTTTTTGCGCAAATTGACTGGTCAAACAAGGTTTAATATGAAAATGAAATTCACCATCAGATTCCTTAGGTCCTAATTAGTCATGTATAAAAACTTGAGCCTAAGAAGAAACCTCCTTGACCGACTTCACACTTTGGTCCTCATATATTTACTCTTTGGCCCTCAACTTTTGAACCCTCGCAATTTGGCCCCTAACTCTCCTTCGTTCTTTGCAATCAGGTCCCTCCTGCAAAACCCTGCCAGCACCATGCCCCGGCGACCTTGCGCGGAGCATGGCGCCGCGCAGGGTGAGGTGGGGGACCTGGCAAGTAAACCGGGGGTGCCCTGCGTCGTCAGCCGTCGCAGGGGCACCCCCCTGGTCATTGTAGCCCACCATACCGGCCGTGCGAATGCACGGACGGTATGGGTTTGTGTTCCGACCATTCTCCGGCGAGGGAGACACGTCGTCTCCCTCCACCTTCCTCCCTGTTTCATCCCTATAAATACCCCCCGCTGCTCCACCGACCAGGGCAGCCTGGATCTGACGGAGAAAACCCCCAGCTTTCTTCTCTTCTTCCTCCGGCAGACGCTCACCAGCTCCGGCGGCTTCCTCCCCCTCCACCTCTTCGCTCTGCCGCAATACCAGCAGCAGAGACTTCCTCCCCTGCTCTTCCCGCGCCACGCCGCACCCAGCTGGCGCCTCTCCGGCTCTCTGCTCGCCGCCGCCCCTCTTCCTGAGCATCGTCTTCTCCGGCGACAGTCGATACGACTATCGCCCTGTTCCTCCCCCTTCGTCCCTGCAAGTAAGCTAGAGCTACTCCCCTTCTCTTCCTCTTTCTTTCCCCGCTTTCAATTTATTCAATTAAGCCCTCTACCGACACTGACCACCTTCACCCCCTTCGCCTCCGACCACCCTCCGGCGAGCCGTTCCCATCACCTCAGCAACCCACATGGCTCGCCGACCCTCACCGCACCTCCGCCTCATCACACTGAGCACCCCCCACCCCTCCACTGCCACTCCACACCTCCGTAACACTCCCCCGAACAAACCCATTCCTCCGGTTGCAGTCCGACCCAGGGCTGCCACCAAACACCTCCTTGCGGCCTGCCGCGCAGCTCCTCACCTTCGCCGTGCCACGGCGAAGGTTCCCCAGTGGTTTGATTAGACCGCGAGGCCATATTCGTGTCCGACAGGTTTTGAGGTCTGACCGCCATTGACGCACATTAAAGCAGCTTCTCCCGCGCTCCAGGCTTGAGGACGCCAGGTCTCCAGCTGCTGCGGGGTACGGGGCGTCGTGCGAAGGCAGCCAGCCAGCAATGTATGCAGATAGAAGCCGCAGCTGCAGAAGCCAAGCCGCGGTCTCCCAGCAGGCGCACGCGAGGGAAGGTCTGCGTTTAGTCCCACATCGGTAAGCCTCACACACGTTCCACTGTTTAAATTGATTTCGTGCACTAGCCTCATTGCCTCAGTACACGGGGTGAGGTCCCCTTACACCCGCCCGGTTACCCGGTCTCGTCCGCGCTCACGCCTCGCGGACCTGACCCGACCCGACTTAGACTGACTGCACTCCTCGCCCACCACGCACGCCGGTGGGCCTGGACCCGGGCCTGACCCGAACCCGATTACCCGGTAGCTCTGGGAGAGCTTTCCCAAGAGTGGTTTCAGAGAGAAAGAGAGACGCGGGGGGGGAGAGGGTAGAGTAGGTTTTGCCTCTTGACGAAAAACTCTGAAGTGTGCAGGCCAAAGAAGAAGAAGACCCGCGGAAGAAGAAGTGCAGGCGAAGAAGAAGGAGCTGCACTATAGCAAATGCACAGTTAAGTCGTCGAAGCACCGGGTCAGACGACGGAAGGTCAGCAGCCAGAGCTGGAAAGAAGGCAGGCTGAAGAAAGAAAGAAAAGAAGAGCAGCAGCCAAGGAAGAAGAAGAAGGAGATCTGAAGAAGAAGGAAGAGCAACGGCCAAAGCATCTGAAGAAGAAAGGAAGACTTAGTAGCTGAAGGTAGAAGCTCTGCAGCCAGGGAAGAAGAAGAAGGAGATCTGAAGAAAGAAAGGAAGAAGAAACATTCACAGAAGAGACTGCAGAAAAAGAAGAAGAGAGGCCAAGACAGAAACCAAGGAAGAAGAAGAAGGAGATCTGAAGAAAGAGAAAGAAAGAAGAACATCACAACAAATTCTTTCCCTCTCTCTTTATTTTGTAAAAGAAACATGTATATCTCTAGAATACGACTTGCTCCCTGAGTTCGACCTCGGGAACTCTTTCATTTTCCGAGTAAAAAATTTATATTTGAAATGTTGGTAATAACCGGCTTTACTACAACGTTATAACAAAACCAAAACCCTCAAACCCGGTTGCCGCCACGTTCCACCCGGGTCCCTGGGGCGGCTGGCCCCACTCTGCACTAAAATAGGTACAGGTACTTCCCTCGGTACTGCGTACCCAAGAGACAGTACAAACTACATCTCAGTTCCATTCCTTTTCTTTCCAGGAGTTCCACTCCTAATTCCCCGTAGGGTTCCGGCTCTTTATCTCAGAACATCATATGTTTCACTTTCCAGATTCACGTTCTCACATTCCATGATCTCAACATGATTCTTTATGCATAACAGGCAGCTGTTAATTAAATTTACAGGCAGCTTTATATATATTCCTTTCCATTTTTCCAAGACTGCAGTAATATACATTCCACTAGTTTTTCCATCCTAGGATTCATGCCATATCCTAGGATCTATCATACAATCTAGTTTTCCGGCCCTAGGATTCATGCAACACCTAGGAGCTATCATTCCATATATTTCTCGTTCCTAGGATTCATGCAATGCCCTAGATTCTAGTTATGGTTCCATACTTTAACAGATTTTATTAATACTTAAAACCACTCTACCAGGTACAACGGGAGTAATGGGGGCGTGGTCGGGAATCCCGCGCGCCTCCGCGACTCTCAAGACTGCAACCGAACGAGGTCCTATCACAAGGATCAAACACAAGGAGTGTCTCAAAACAGTGTATAGCTACTGTAGGCGGGTAGAGGAATAAATTCTGAAACGAACGCAACTCAAATCGCGGAAAACGGAGCCCAAACGGGCCCTAAACAGGTCGAGAAAGACAATACTGTGCAAAATCAGACGTCTGGAACTCCTTCCAGACGTCTTAAACGGTGGATCAGAGAATTACCTGTTCGGCTTGGTTCCCCAGACGTCCAGAAGTCTGTGGGGATGTCTCTCCTAGATCCCAGACGTCCGATGGTCACTACGGACGTCTGGAGGTCACTCCCGCCGTCTGGTACAACTTCCAGACGTCTGATTCGCAAAGGATTACGAATCAGAACACCTGCGCACAGCCAACCCCCCTAGCTCAGTACGGTCAGTCGACAAAAGAAGAAGAAAGCGGAAACTCACCTTTCAGACGTCTGTATGATCTCTCAGACGTCGACCTTGCCGTCTGGATATCAGTCCAGACGTCTGATTCTGGAAATTTTTCCAGAATCAGAACCTTGCTCGGCCTCCGCTCGCGACGCCGCCCGCGTCGCACCTCGCGCGTCCGCTGCTCCGCCCGCAGCAGGTCCCTCTCCGCGACGCTCTGCGCCCCCTGCGCCCTCCGCCGGCCGGCCAAGCCACTCCCGGTGAGCTCGCCCTCACGGCAGAGCCCCGCCCTCGCACGCCGCAGCTCCTCCGCGCCTACTGCGGCTGCCGCTGCCGCTGCGCCCTCGCGTCCGCTCGCTCTCGCGCACAGGCAGGAGAGAAGGAGGTAGATGGTGGAGACGGGAGGGGAGGCGCGCCCCCCCCCCTTTTAACGCCGCGCGGAGAGGAGAGAGAGACGGTCGCAGTCGCCTGCAGCCGCAGAGGAAGATGCAGGATCGCAGGTCTGCGCGCACAGGCGCGCAGACGAATATCCCGTGCGAGCATAACTGTTCGCCAGACGTCTGTAAACTATACCGGACGTCTGGTCAGACGTCTGGATGTGATCCCAGACGTCTTTACAGACGTCTGGGCCACCTCCCAGACGTCTTAAAAGACGTCTGGGGCACGCGCTCGTTACATGGACCCACGAGCTTATCTGAGAGCCCGGGTCACTGAATCAGCTCAACCTTGGGATCAAAACCCAAGGTCGCGAAGATGACTTTTCACTTCGCCTGATCCTTCTCCTCAGGTTACTGAAATGGTTAACCCATATCCTAACCCTAGATATTATGACCCATACTAGTTGGTCCCTCAAAGGATCGCATCTTATAACCCAAGATATGGTTTTCATACTCCTGCTTCTCACCCATGGAACATGGGTAGACCTGATTCACCCCCTGGAACACCTGAAGAGCTACCGGTGCATATATGGCCGCATTACAGAATACAGAGAGCTATAGCGAGTGCTAAGGAAAAGGCCACATCCTATCTACACAAAATCCAGGCTATCATTGAGCCTAACAAATGACAAAGCTGGATTCCGCATCAACAAGCTATGATGGAGCTTCTTCAGGAAACAACAGAGATAACAGGGCTAATGAGACAAAATCAGGAAACTCAAGAACTACTACTTTTGAGATATCAAGTGGAAAATAGCCTTGAAGACCTCGAGGAATCCGAATCGATTACGCTAGAAGGACACACAGAAGATTCTCGGGAGCAGATACTGGAAGATCACTCAAGGGAAAAAGAATCTAGCGTGGATATGAGACAGGAGCAGGAAGTATGCCGAATGGGTTCATCTGAAATTGAGGAGGAAAGGATTGATATCTCTAGGACTGAGCCGCAATCAGATTATCCTGAATCCTGGGAGACAACTCTCGGGTTAGATAACCCAATCGAGACAAGGGAAGTAGATCCAATTGAGGATATGGATCTTGAGGCAAGCATTACATGCGACACTACTGATCAGCCTGAGCCACTTCCCATTGTAGGTGAACCTGTGCTAGAGCCAACATCTTTTGATCTGCACTCTTCTTCTTACACATACATCCCTAATTCGGATGCTAGAGATTTTGAGATGACACTTTCTATCCCCAAGCATGACATCCGAAGACCAGAAATAGCTATGGATGCTAGAATTACTGAGGAACCCAATGCATATGAGGGTGAAGCTTTGAGCAGAAGGAGCTGGGGACACACCTATCATCCTAGTCAATCTAATAGATTGCTTGACTTTGAGCCTGAGGAGACAGCCTCTGATGAATCAGAGATGGGTACTGATGAGGACGAAGTAATTTCTAACGAGGATTTTAGTGACCTCCCCACAGATCTTCTACTTTCACGGATACCCCCATATGACCCAGAGCCTGGAGAGGGCATGATCTTTGATGTCAATTATCATTATGAGGATCCCTATGACTCAAATTCTTGCTCTGAGATACATTTTGATCTACTCCCTCAGCAACTTCCTGCTGAATTGTGGGACATGATAAATCAGCTAAATCAACATCATGATCCCCCCTCTGTTTATCCTCTATTTTCCACCACCACTCCACACTTTCTTATAGATAGACTTTTTGGAGTAGGGGTGCACAATTAGCTGGTTCGCATCTCCGAACCACTGATTCTGGGAGCGTACGAGCATATCTTTCTCTTAATCTTAGTTGGCTCCTATGCTAGAAATGACACATTTGATTGAGTTTTCGCCTAGCAGGAGGCGTTAAACTCAGCACGTATAGATACCATTCACTCCACATTCCACCATCATTTATATATAACCATTTTTATACATAGCAAATTTTTCCTTTAGCATATTTCCTTTGCATAGTGCATGCTGACAGGTTGGCCGGAGCTGAATATAATTTCAGGAGCAATTACAGGTGACTTCTACACACTCATCCTCTGTCAGTATTTATTTTCTTTTATATTCATGCATGAGGACATGCAAGAACTTAGGCATGGGGGTAGATACATCAAAACTGAAAAAAAAAAATTTTATGCCAGCACTTAGGAAAACCTCGGAGCTGCATGTAAAACGTACTTTAGAACCTTAAATAAAAAGAACAACTGACTCCACCTCCATTGCTCGCATTAGAGCTAGAAATCTTTCTCAACAGCCACTTCTGACTCACCCACTCACCTTTTGTTCTAAATTTAGGGTCAAGCTGATTGTAACCCGATATGAGAATTTCACGAAGTACAAATTATACGAGGTTAATTGTTCATAGCATATATACATATTGCATTCATGAATAAGATTATTTTATTAAGAGAATGCATTACGGATTTTATCCTTTAGTTGATTCCTGTAATCTGGAATCCAATACAACTTTTCACACACACGTAGAATTTGCAATGGATTCACAGTGAAGGTTAATAAACGTCTTTATTCTGTCGAGAAGAAGCAGTGCTTATTTTCCTGCACCCTTGGACAATGTTTTGGGAGTCAGGCAGATTTTCCTCCAAAAATCCACCAAATAGTGTGAGATGAGATTAGAGTGTACTGGTGCTCTAAAATTAGTGCGAGGAGTCTAGAATCCTAGATAATTAGGTGATGATGCTCTGAGATGAGACATAGTTTTTGCTCTCGGTTCCTGCGTATGCATTTTGTGTGAAATTGTGAGAGCCACCGAATAAGGCAAATACACGGAGAGCGAGTTTTCATAAAACTAGGGCTAAGGTGGATGGTTACGACCATTCTTTACGGAATCCTCGGCTGAAGGAGGGTATTGATGTCAAGGTCAGAAATGCACCGTCCTATCCATCTCTCCCGGTGCCGTGAGTAGGCACTTCCACCAAATAAGCCACCCAATGTCTCTTGAGTACCACCAATCACTAATAATGCCTCCTCAATAAAGTTCATGGATGTATGCCAGTTGTGTTATGCTGAAAAAAAAAAGCAGAGAGAAAAAGAATGACGAAAAGGAAGGAAAACTGAAAAAAATTAGAAAAAGAAGAAAGAGCAAAGAAAAGAATGAAATATTTAGTGTTAAATAAAATTGAGCTCCGCCAAATATGGCCTTAACTTATTTTTCTTGTGTTTCTGATAGCTCGAATACTGGCTGAGGAATCCTGACTTAGTGTTAGGGTTATGAGAGCTTAATTAAAGTGTTAATGCCTAGTGAGACCACCAAATACAGATCCTATGTGCGAATCTGGTGAGGTTGTGAGCTCTAAGAAAAAGAAAGAAAAAGAGTAAGAGAGAATGAATACAAAGGAATCAAAGAGAGCATAGTTTTTCTCATCTTTCTCTAAGTTGAGTTACTTAGTAATCCGGGAATTTGGACTCTATAGTACTAGTCTCTATGTAGCACCAAGTGAGAATGAGCCATCAAATATATAATCCTTTCTCTCAAAGATTCTATACCTAAGCCCAAAGACGGGGTGAAATTCATAGAATATCTTGAATACCCCGAGGGAAGAAGTCCGCCTATCCTGCTAGAATTTTTACTAGGGGTCAAGTACAGGCTTTAGAGGTGTATTAGTTTTCACTTAAATCCGTTGCAAAAGCTACATAGCTGCACTTTCACGATTGTCTGGATTTCTAGAGCATAGGATGAAAACAAAAAGAGAAAAATCTCTATGCAAACACTTGATAAAATAATCAGTCCATTAGGGACCCTTGCTGTAAATAATTTAGTCTTTCATTTGCTAGGGACTAGCAAGATTTAGGCGTGGGGGTATGATTGCGCAGCAATTGACCTAGATTAAGCTAGAACTTAGCATAAGTTAGGGTTATTCACGCATACATACGCATTATCTGTATCTTTACTGCCCTTCTTTAGCTATACATAAAATAATGTTATAATGTGCTGATTAAGTGCATTATGTCAATTGCAGGCAATAAGCTGATCAGGAGCTACATCTAGAGCTAGATCTAGAGTAGGATCTGAAGTGGATCAGGAATAACGGGAGTTGCAGCAAAGCCAGAGCAGAAGGCTTAGATTAGATGTAGGAATAATAATGTAAGGGAGTTAAAGGTTTTCTATTCTATTAAGTAGAAATAAAGCAGTAAAATGTAAAGAGCTTAGATCTATCCTAGCCTTAGGATAGCCTAGAGACCTCCCCAAGCCTTAGCCACTCTTAGATTAGGTCACAACACCCTAGAAAGCCCTAAAACCTTAGTTCCAACCCTTATCTGGATGTCTAGATAAGTTATAGGACGTCCAGGACTCTTAGCCACCTCCCGTACACTTCAAACCCACTTATGCAGTGTTATTGGATGTTCGGACACTTTGTCAGATATTCAATTTCTGCAGAATACCCAAAACATAACCCAAAATCCTTCCTGACTCTGATTGGACGTCCAGACAACAAGTCTGGACTTCTGATTTTTGAGTATAAGACATCTGATTCTATTATTAGTTGTCTGATACTGCTCTCTAATTCCTGTTTTGAGATTTAAGCCTTGATCTTGGATCTCTAGGTCCCTAAACCCAATTCCAACCCCATAAGAACCTAAATTAAGGTGCCCTAGCCCTAGTACATCACCTCTAGACCTCCCTAAGGACCTAATTAGGTCCTCACTAAACCTAATTGACTTGGATCTTAGTCAATTCCATCAGCCTATTCAATTGGACTCATTGAGTCCAATTGAGCCCTGATCTCAGCATGCACTGTCTAATTGGACTCAGTGAGAGTCTAATTGACCTAGACCTAAATTAATTGAGTTGTTTTACTCTCAATTAAGTTTCCACACACCCAATTAAACTTGTATTAAGTTTAATTGAACTTTACCTTAGTGAATTAGGGTTTATAACCCTAATTTGAGACATACCTTGACCTAAACCCACTAGAACCTAACCTAATCAACCTAGCCACCTAAGTTTTGACCCACACACACCATCCACATGAAAATACCTAGCCTAGAGTTCTCTAGAACTCTCTACCATGTGTGTTTGCCTTGGTTGCGAAAAATAGCAACCAAGAGCCATTCTATTTTTAGATCCACATTTGGTGGATCTAAAATCCACCATCCACCCTCTCTCTCTCACTCTCCCATGAGCTCCCACCATAGGCCTCTCTAGAGAATTCCATAATTCTCTAGAGAGCTTCCCTTAGGTCTATAAAAAGACCCAATGGGTGGCCATTTGCACCCATTCACTTCCTTGGCTTTCATTCCACTTAGGCTAGCCACTTCCATCTCTACTCCACCTCCATGAGTTGAGCACCACCATGGAGGCCACCATCTCCATGCCAGGAAGCTGGATCAGCTTGCCAACCTCTCTCCAAGGGTCGGCCTAAGCTCCATTGGCCGCCCCTCCTTCTTCTCTCAGCCACTCAAAGGCCATCAGAGACCACCTCCGAATGCTCTTCCTTCTGTTAGATTAGTAACTTAGCTCTTCGTATATTTACTGCTTTTATTTACTGCTTAGTAGTGTAGTCTTACTTCTCCCTAAATGATGCATGAGAAATCCCCCCATCGATTCTTGTATGCAATTTCTTTATGGTAGTTAGTTTTAATTTTTAAGCATTCATGTATAAGCTTTCCTCTAGATTTCCATGTTGCAAACAACTCTCCCGCTGAATCAATGAAGAATGCTTTTATATATATATATGTCTCTATTGTTTGAAATCACCATGAGCTTAATAATTGTCATTCTTTTTGTGTGATTCAAATTGCCTGTTTCCAATTCCTAATATTCTTGCAACTAAGCATGTCATAGCTAAATACGTAATAATCATGAACCGACATGCGATTCTAAACAAAGTAGAGTAAGATCGATTTCAAAAGTAAAAGCAATGCCTCCCAGAGACGAATGACCGGGAATCAAAGTCTCGTTATTTTTTACAAAACAATATCTTTGTTGGATCGTACTTCGCAACTATACTATGACGCTTTTATCAAAAATGCGAGCTACGATTCTTCACCAAGTAGCATCAAACAACCGTGGTTGGGGGGTATCAAAGGAACCTGAGGCACAAGCCAAAGGAAGAACCTTCTCCCCAATCCCTCCCTCTAACTGGTTGGATTGATAGGATAAAAGTAGACTAAATCTTTTATAATCTTAAAATAGGTTCTGAAAGCCTGTAGATGTTTATGCTAACCCACTTAAGGACATGATTGATTGATTGTACTACAAGGCACCTTTCTCTCCTTTGTTTTCCCTCCTACTTCACCATGTATCCTTCGACATCCTACATATATTTCCAGCCCTACCCTCCTACTACCACTTATCCCCAAGATGATTACTATCCCGACCTGAGTTATGACTACCCATCTCCTAGTCGGGATTACTTTGATTGGGGATATGATTCCGGATCTCAATGTCCATGACCTAACCCTAGACATCATCATTATGGTTATTATCCTTCCCAGAGCTACATTGATTATAGAACACTACCCTCTTATGAACAAACCAACCCGATCTACAATCAAGAAGGATATGATGATTATAACACCTACCCTCTCCTAGATTATGCTGAACATAGGTCACCACCTCTCTTTCAGCAACTCGAAATGACCTATTATTAGGGAGGACCTTAATTTCTTGACTCCCCTAGATTAAACCCAAACCTACCCAACCCTGAACCGAACCATCCGATTTAGGTGAACCAGGTCCAAGATAGGGTGTTGGCCAACTTGAGGAACACTATACATTATTTAGAAGATTAGCCAACACCATGCATTGAAGCATTGGAGCCTATGATCAAAATGATTGATAAGCTTAATAGTTCTTTATTGGATTGGCTCCAAGATGTTAAGGATAGGGGACCAAGTGAGTTTCTACTTGGGAAATTATCGAGATTGAGGATGAAATTTGTGGTTGCCCTAGTCCAATCTTGGGATGATTCTCAAGATGAACTCCCTTAATAAGAGCCAATGTTAGAACCCGCTTAGGCACCCGTCGATCGGGGGGGACATTTTTATGAAACTGGGGATGACCAGGTTGGTTTAGAGGAACCCATTGAAGATAAACCGATTTTCTCACCCGAGATCCCCAACGAAAGGAGTGAGGAAAAATATCTCTATAGACCATGGAACAACATATGATTTTGAGAGATATATAAATGAGGATCAAGAATTCTTTCATTTTGAGGATGAGGAATCTCTTAGTTAAGGAAAATGATTTTAGTGAGACAAATGGGCTCAAGGAGCATGATAAACCATTTGATAGCCTAATCATTGAAGATTGTGACCCTGTTGGGGCTAACTTAGAGGATCTGAATCCTGATTTACTAGAAGATTCAATCAATAGCCCCATTCCTCAACCACACCTCGAAGGGATTGATTATGACTTTGATTTGTAAATCATTGTACCCAAGTCAATCCTGATTCAACCATAATTATTGGACTTGGATATCTTATATGGGGTATACAACAATCTGAAGATCCCGGAAACCCTGATTTTGGAGGGTAGAAATTTGGAAATGAAAATTTGGGAGGCTTATTCTGAGGGAAACACAATTTTGGATCTAAGGTTTCTTATTAACCTAAAACCACTAACCTTTTACCAGGACCCTTACGATATCTTTAACATGCAACCCAAGTACAGAATAATTCACTATCTTTCCGAGGCGAACTCTAAGTGGACACTCGAATCCAGTGAATTAGATCTACCTATTATCCACCATTTTAGACTTAGGTGGCACACCACAAAGCCGCAGGCCCAACCCTGCAAGCATAATGATCTCTGGTTCTAGGTGATTTTCATCCAAAACCTTAGAACCACTCGACCTTGGGGCATGGGTCTCACCACAACTTGGTCCACATCTGTGGACATCTTCTGCTCATGGATTTTAGGATCAATCTTTTAATTCTGATCCTGACTCGTACATGTGAATTCTTATTCTCTTCTTTGGTTGTATATTATGCCTAGCAAAAGGCTTTAAACTTAGCACGTGTGTATACTCCTTTCTCTCTATGGAGCTGACTGGATTTTCACGAAATTCAGGTGATATTCTATTTATTCCACCCTTTTCATGTCTTTATTTTTATAATGTGGATATTGCATCATTTAGGCATGGGGGGTGGATAATTAATCTTGAAACTATTTTGTTAACTCTATGGAATTTCTTTTATTTTATTTACAAAAAAAAATCAAATTCAAAAAGATGAAAAAAAATAGAATTAGAGAAGAGAACTTAGGCATTAGGAGTTGTTAACTTTAGGAAATGATACTTTAGGACCTAAACACTTAGACTCTTTAGGTCTTCGGGCTTAATCAGCCCAAATGTCCACTAAAATGTGGACTTGTTCTCAAGTCCTTGCAACGTTAATTCTATTTTAGTCAGGCCAATAAAGTGGGGTGATAAGTACACGACTTATCAACCTGCCCTCTGATTTGAGGGAACTGTAAGTCTAAAGCATCTGCACAATATTTGCACTGACTCACTTTTTGATGATTTTTACGAAAATTAGGTAAAAATGAACTTTCTATGGTAGTATGGTTGGCAAGTTGTCATGGGTAACAACCCATTGGTCGGCTGTCCATAGCCCAGCTACATGACCATACTCATTCTACTACTTTTAGGTAAATCTTAGATCAGAAAAGCCACATACATAGAAAAAAAATGATACTCAAAAAGAAAAAGAAAAATAAGGAAAGGAGAAAAAATAAATAAATAAAATATAATAAGCTACACTTCATTTCACGAGTATGGCTGGCAAGTTGTTGTAGGTAATAGCCCATTGGCTAGTTATCTAGAATCCAGCCCACAAATATGCACAAATAATTCCCAAAACACTTAGGGAAGAAGTGGGGAAGTACAATAAACTAGGGAGATATACACTGGGTTTGCCCTTGTGTTGGCCTCGTAAAAAAATAAAAAAAGTAGGGAGAAAGCTACCAATCAAAAAGATAAACCTTTAGACAGAAACTTTTAAGGTCACCTAGGGTCAGAGAAACTTGAAGTCCATTTTAATGGTCACCTAGTGAGTCTATGATTTTTCACAAGTTGCTTAGAACTTGAAGTTCTTGTCGACTCTTGGGTGGGTTGGGTAACCGTAGAAAGCTGCCTCGAAACTCCAAACTAAAAAATCCAAAAAATATAATTAAAAAAGAAGAAGAAAGCATAAAAAATGTATCTTCCCTTCACAAAATAAGGTGAGGACTTGGGTAGTCTATATTTTGCCAGACACCCACGCACTGTTGAGTTTTTGTAATTAGGTCCTTAGTTGAAATTTTTTGATGTAATCAACAAATCTTATCTAAGGAATCAGATCTTGATTCTATTTTATACATAGCATTTAGTATGATTTTGCTAGGGGCTAGCAAAAGATAGGCATGGGGGTATGATGTAAACACATTTATTTAGGTTAAAATGCCTCTTTATGCATGTTCCTAGGCATAGATATGCATTCCATAGTATAAATATTGCATAGCATGCATCATTTTGCGTTTAGAATAGTTTGTATAAAGTTTAGGTTAATTCGTGTCCTTTTATGGCCAGGAGAGAAGGAGATCTATTTCAGGGCCTTGGATTGACAATCTGACCATACGAATCTGATCAAGACAACAATCAGAGTTCTGTTGCACCTTATGCAGTCCGAGAAAGATCAATGGCCAAGGGGCTAGGTGACATAATTCGAAGCTTCAAATGACAAATCCAACCACACGGATGGATCTAGATCGATCATCACAGCCCATCGACGTGAAAATCGACCCAATCCAATGTTCGTTGTGTCACCTACAGAGTGAAGAAGATGGACGGTCATGATGGTGCCACGTGGCACCATCACAACTACCCAAGACCGGCTGCAACCTTTACCTCGCCTCAAAAGAGAGAGTCTGGAGGAAATCTGGACCGTTGGATCGAGATCCAACAGTCAAGAGCTCGCAACCATAAGAATGCCTGCTCGACCATCCACAGCCACAACACATTGGTCGAGGTCGCCACTCGCAAGCACCAGGCGCTGGTTCAAAATGCATCCGCACTCCAAATCTACGAGCGTGAGCCACAAGCCAAATTTGACCACCTGATCAAAGATCAGCGGCAGCCAAGGGAACAATGTGGCATGATCAGCACCGCTCGATCGACAGGCGAGCGATAACGTGCGAATGCACACTCGATCTGACGTGTGGTTGAGGCGCAATCTCAAGCGCGATCATCGCTCGTTCTCAGCCCTCTAATGAGTGATCGATGGCCACAGTTCATCCACGCCTCTTCCAGCTTGCATGCATGTGCAAATGCCAATGGTGGAGAGTAAAGGCCTTCAGCGACATCCAAGGTGGGTCTTCAGCGATGTTTATAGACACCACTAATTGTCCCATGCAGGAATTGTCTTCTCTCCTCCACTATAAAAGGATTCCTACCCCTCCCATTCTTCTTGATCTCTTCCTTTCTCTCCCTCACCACCTATAAGGCTCTAGAGAGAGCTTGTTCCAAGCCAGGGATGCTCCTCTAGAGTAGAAATCAAACAGTTTTTCCTTCCTCTCATCCCCCTTTGTGGAACATGCCATGGCCATCCTCTCACCACTTTGGGAAGTAGGTCCTTGCCGCAACGTCGTCCTGCCCGATCCTCCATCCTTCGACGTCATTCTTCTTTGTCCCACTCCTCACCACTGTCATCCAGGGGTCGTCAGAGCGAGTCGTTCTCCAAGTGACTGTCGAGGGGGATTCTTCTCACCTTTATCTTTTATCGCCTTCTAGTCTAGTTGTAATTTCTCAATTATCTATAGAAAACTCTATTTAAACATATATGTGGTTTATTTCTCTCTCTCTCTCTTTCTCTTATTTTGCAAGTAGATTAGCTAGCTATTAATGATTTGATCTCTTACCTTATAAAAAACCAAAAAAATATCAAAAGATAAAAGTAACAAAAATAAATAAAAATGAAAGCATGGATTTCAAAACCAAACGTTCGCCTCCCTGTGTTTGACCCGGGACTCTCTTGGAGTTTCGGTGTAAATTTTATTTGGTAACGATTTTTGCGACTACGACAACAGGTTCACTGAAACCCTAACTTTTCACTCAAGAAAACACGCTCACCAGTTGGGAAATAGGTTAGGTTGTTGGGTATAGGGTTGGGAAAAATTGGGTTCCCAATTGAGCTAGACCTAAGGTTAATTGGGCTATGGCTTAATTAACTCAGCCTCCTTGCATAAGTGGGCTCAACTTTAATTCTCCAATTTACAAGGCTCAAATTTACTCCAAACTTGTTACCTGCACATATCCAAACAAGGACATCAGGGTACTAGATATAGATAAGGGAAAAATGGTATAATAATCCAAAAGAACGCATTATTTACACAATGCAATTAAAAGACTAATCTAACTTAACTAAATGCTTTGTAACCTAATTCACCCGCAAACTAGCATTAGTTAGGCACAATTAATGTTAATAAATATAGAAATATCAAGCACCTCAAGCGCAATGCCTCCTACTGTAAGTCCTAGTGCAAAGGATACCCTTCCTCTCAATAGGTTGATGAAACCCATCATGTTGAGAACACTGTAATTTCTAACAGAGGGGGTTGAGATTTGTGTGATACAAAATAATGTGGAATAAAATAGACAAATGCACAAGAATGCAATCTCACAAAGCACACAAGGATTTTTAGGTGGAAACCCAAACCTGGGTAAAAACCAACACTTAAACCTCTTGGTTTAGGATTTCTCAATCGATTTAGTCGATCAAATCCACTAATTAAACTACTTAAACAAGGGTAGTTCAACCTCTTACAACCACGCTACTTTATACTCGAGGGTAGTGTAACCATAGACCCCTCCTTTTCACAAGGAGTATTTTGTCTCGCGATGGAGATGGGAATTCACAAAGTGAATACCCAACCAAAACCAAAATTAGAATAGTCCTATAGAGCCTAAATAAGTATATATAAAATCTAGCTTCTATAGGCAAAAGGAACTTCCCTTAGTCAAAAGAATGTAGGTGTGACCATGGTAGAGTTTCGGTGCTCTCAAATTTGTTGAATAGGGCTTGGAGAGTAAGACCACTTTTCTATCTCTTCTTGGACACAATATGATTGAAAGTAGTATTCTCAAGGTGTATTTTGCTTAGGAAGAGTGCTCCTCTATTTATAGAGGTCCTAAGAAGGATTTGGAAGGCCTTGGAAGCCTCTTGTATCCATTGGGAATAAGGATCAAGAGAGTGGTTCAAAATCCCACCAAAATCAGGGTCATTTACGATTCTGACAGGGTTATCAGATGTCTGGTCTTATGGTCAGACATCTGGCTCATCGTCTTATCTGATGGTCGGTTGTTTGATCTAGAAGGGTTAATCACCTGGACGGTGTTGAATCAAGACAGATGTCTAAGAGTGTAGTTTAATACATTTGGGAATATAATTGGATGTCTAACTCTAAGATGGGTTTCTTCTTGTTTTCACAAGATCGAAACAAGGATGTAGGGTGTGTTGCATAGACGATAGGTCGGACATTTGGCAATGTGTCTAGACATTTGGAAAGAGGATTTTCTACAGGAATTGATTTTCCAATGCTAAAATGGCTATGCGATTTGACAAAATTGATTTGGGTCAGATCTTAGCCTAACGTTTATTTATCAAACGTCTAGGATGCTCTACGAATGATTGAAAGTAGATGTAAGTTTGATTAAGAATTAATCTTCTAAGATAATGGTGTGACAGTCCAATGATCCTATTGTTGGATGTCTAGCAAGGTCCTCAGATGTCTTGTAAGTTGTTTGGACTATGGGCTGGACGTCTGAAGGTGGTAGACAAAGAGTTGATTTTCAACCAAAGTGTTTTGGACATGTAGACAAAAGGTCAGACGTCTGATGTCCAGATTTGATGCCTGATCATGCTATCTGATTTCTATATTGATTTTCTGAATTTCTCAAAGATTATTTAAGTATCTTATGGTTGTGTAAGTGATCCTAGGACTATGGTATGTTACTTTGGGGCTCTTTAACAATATCTAAGAAATAAAAAGCAAAGAATATAAAGAGACAAATACATGAATAAGATGGACATTCAAAATAAATCTAAGTCCTATTCTTCATCTTCATCAATCTTCGAGCTCTCGCTCCAAGCGAAACTCCATCTCCTTCATCAAGCTCCTCCAATCCACCATGGACACGAGCTTGAGCTCCTTTACACTTGAATCCATTTGCATTATTCCTGAAAACTCAAACTCAATTCAAATGTTAAATATCAAGTGTTTTATTATCATCAAAATTAATGATCGAGGTGCTCCTGCACCAACAAACACTTGATCCTTGATCCTTACAAACCTCTTTGCAAATCCCAAGAATGACGTTTGCCATGCACCTCACTGTACTGGCTTCTCTGAAGAGAGAAACAAATTCTTCACATGCATAGGAGGAAGAGTTGTCCACCAATAGCAAGGATCATCTGGAACCAATGCTTCTAGATGTGCAGCAGTGTGGTAAGACTTCTTGTGGAGTCGTTGGAAGTCCGGACAAGAGTCTAGACATCCAAAATAGTAACAACAGAAGAGGTGGGCGATGGTACGTTTCCTCTCTCTCTCTCTTAGTGGAGATGGTGGATGATTGGAAAACAAGAATCAATTAGGGTTCTCTCCTTCCCTTTGGGAGATATAACTAGGGATCTAACCAAATTTTAATATGATGGGAATCCTTGGAGATGTAATCCTATGTAATTTTTGCATGTTCAAGTCATAACTATTTGTGGGACTTTGGATTTGATATTCAAACAATATTTAATTGCCATCCAAACCATTTGGATTAAGCCCAATCAAATTAATCCCAATTAATTGTTATTTAGCCCTTTAAATAATAATTGATTTCTCTATAAGTAGGAACTGATCAAAATCACTATCAGTTTCATCATGCCAATAATGAAGCAATCAAGATTCTTGGATTATGGCACTATGACTCCCTAGGTATTCCAAATACCTATGAATCCTTTACATGTGGAGAACAATATTACCCCTAAGGTCTAATCACATTAGATAGTTGTTATTTCTCCTTGGATCATATTATTTTAAACATCTCTTTGTATCATTGGGACAAGAACGAATACTAGCACCTTTCCTAAAAGACTATATTCTTCTTTTTCATGCTTCAGTCGAATCAGGACTCCACAACCACATGTGAAATTTATCTTTCCCAATATACATAGAGAGATCTCCTACCTCCAATCCATTGCATACAGTTATGAAGTAGATTTGTGTGATCTCTTTAAGTGATCATGTGTCTTTTGTTCTCTTCTACATGCATTAGCTTTCTAATATCAACATGAAGGTGGGTGCATCTACCATTGGTCTGCTAAATGCATGTGTTTGTGAATAGAGACTGAAGGGATCGATTGGATTGACCCATGGTATTGTGTAAGCATGAAAATTAGTATTTTAAAATTTTTCAAAATTGTGATCGAATCAATGCCAAAAACTTGATCAAGTAATGAAATAAAAGACCATAAAATCGGAACCACATGGGAGAAACTAATTTTCTCCCATTCTAAATCCCCATGAGTATGGAGGGTTATACCTTCACAGGTAATGCAGTTCAGCACTCCACATGCAGTACCTCCTACAATAAGTCCTAGTGCACCTAAAACTCCTCCATGATGGGTGGATGAGACCCTGCATGCTGAGAATGATCAACCATGTTCGAATCCCGTGAACACCTTCGTGGGAATCAAGGATCACTATCATCCTTCTTCCTCGGCAAGAATTCCTGACAATTAGGAGAATTCGTAAAATTAGATGTCCAAAATGAATTCTAGACATCTAAAACCTTCTCTATCAAATGTCCAGAAGGATCTCTGGATGTCTAGAAGGTACTATGGACTTATGATATGATTATCAGAAGTCTGATTTTGAGGGGGATGAGGGTGCCACCACTTCTCTCTCTTCTCTTCCTCCATCCCTCTCTCCAACAGTTGAGGGATTGGAGGATTAGTTGGTGATTGATTGTGACTGAATGAAGAATTAGGGTTGCCTTGGGAGATATTTATAGGGATCCAACCCTAATCCTAATACGACAGGGACCATTGGATCTCTATTCAAGGGTAGAGATCAAATTCTACTTGAATGTTATAGGATAAGCATATAACAACTTATGGGATGTTAGGATTTAGTCTTCTAACATAAATTAATTACAATCCAACCCTTAAATTTTTGACCTAATCAAATTAAGTGTAATTAATTACCAAATCAAATGTAATTTAACTCTTTAAATTATAATTGATTTATCCTACAAGTAGGAACCTATAAAAATTATTGTTGGTTTTATTACTCTAATAATGAACCATTTAGGACTCATGGAATTATGGCATTACACTTGATATATTCATATTTAATTAAGCAATTAATATTTAACTAATGCTAGTTTGAGGGCAATTTAGGTTTGATTGCATTAGAATAGGTTAGTTTAGTCATATTGCATCATATTGTAATTATCACATTTTTAGTGGTTTTTATGAAAAAGTTCCATTAGCAATGTATGGTGCCTTGATGTGTGTTTTTATGTCTATGCAAGTGTCGAGTTTGAACTTAATTGGAGCCCCTCTTCTTGGCCAAGTCCATCTAAGCTCACATCTCTCATATAGGTCAACCTAGTCTTTTAAACCCTAACCCAATTAAACTATGACCTAACCTAATTACAAGCCCAATTCCTACACCTAGCTCCTTGATTAAGCCAATTAATTTCTATTTTGGTTGGCCACAACACCAATTATATCCACTTATTTTTGGACAGCAAACCTTAGCATCAAATCCACACCTTAAATCTTAATCCTAAGGCCAAAACTAGCCCTATAACTTTTCCAACCAACCCACATTTCCTACATTATGTGGTCGCCTACTATACTAAAATAAATCGTACCTTGGATGGCCAAATAATGCTCCTAAATCCTAGCCACTAATCTTAGATCTTAGGCTCCTAACCTCTCACCAAAACCTAGACTTTATGCTCTTCAACCCAACAAACTAAGAAACTTCTTCATATCCCTTAGTGGACAACCACCATAATTTAATTTTCAACACTATGTGGTCGGCCAAGAACCTCTTAATCTCCACAGCTAGATCAACATCTTATGGCCATGATTTTCCTCCAAACACTTAGCATTATCCCTTCCTAAAAATCACTATATCCATCCACATCACCCACTTAAATCCTAGTCCTTCAACTTAGATCTAATGGTCTAAACCTTCCCAACATTTGGCCAGCCATATAGAGACCAACCTTCCCCCTTAGGTACATATTGACCCTCCATCAAGCCTAGATTAAATCCTAGCCATCCCTTGAATTCCAACAAAAGCCACCTATCTTTTTAGCCTCAACTTTAAACCATACCGTTAGATTTTCCAAGATCTAATCCTAGCTCTACACATCCTTGATCCAAACCTACCTAGATCCACCAATAGAAAGCATTAAAATATTCTATTTAGACCCTAGTGGATGGCCGAAAGGTGATTCTTCTCTTCCTCAATTCCATGTGTTGGAGCCTTTCTCTACTCAAGCTTTTGTCTACTCGGGTGCAAGCGTCTTACATCTGAGGATCTTGTGCTAGTCTCTAGAGAGGTTCTACACGTGGGCTCTCTCATCTACATCTCTGCATCCTCCATCTCCAAGCTTCATCCTTTGCACCACTTTCAGTGTCGGATTTCCACTTTCTATGTTTTTTGCTTTCTTGGCATTTCAATTCCTTAGGTGTAAACAATCATTTTCTTATTAATAATAGTTCTCTTTCTTGTTAGTCTTGTGATTACCTAGTTAGGCTAGTTAGTATTTACATAATTAGGTTTCTTGGCTCCTTGTTGTTGACCTAGACTCACCTGTTCTACTTTCAAAACATGTATGAGTTCGATTTTTATTTAGAAATTGTGTCTCGCGTTATGACAATCAAAGAAATTACTTTTGTGAAAAGCGATCATCAATTTGGCATTGTTTCCAGGGAGGCAATAGATCTAGGTACCCTAGTCGCATTTAGACTAGTTTTGCATTTAGTTTTCAAACTTACTTTTTGTGTCTTTGTTTTTGCTCTTACAAGAATTACACCAAATTCACTATCGCGATGATCCATAGCAACAAATCATGACTGTAGGTGACGACCAAAGGTAGGCATCTCATCCTCATTATATTTAGCTTTATTTCTTGTTTGCTTGAACTAGGAAAAAAAATAAAATAAAATTGAAAAAAAATACAAAAAATTTTCTCTTGATAGTGCAAAGAAGATAATTTCCTCTTCAAATAGACAGATCAGATATGAAATGAAGTTGAAAAGATATTTTTGGATTTTTGAAGTGTCCAAAATTTTTGGAAATTTTAGTTATTGTTCCTTGTGAAATTAGCAATGAACCCACTAATTTTAATGGAAATGCTTGCTATATATTCTTCTACAAAATTCTTTTACTGTTAGTGGGTCATTCAAACAACAGAACGTAAAAATTTGGATTCTTGAATTTTTCCTAATTTTTTTAGCTGTCCAAATTTGATGAAATCTATCGTGTTTGATTTTTGATTAAATCTAGTTTCATGGATAAACTTTTGAAAATTTTATGAAATTTGGATCATATCTCTTTCTGAAAAATATTCTATAGCGATCTCAATTGCCTGATTTACTAATCTACATTGATAAATTTTTTAAAATACTTTAAAGATCCTAGAAATTCTAAAAAATTAATTTTTGTGTACGTAATAAAGTGGTATTTGAAAATCCATAATTTTCTTTCATGGGTTGTGATCGCATGGGTTTTGCGTGTTTGAAATCGAGGTTACGAGTAACCCATCGTCGTAGTTGCAAAACTCATAATAAATATAATTTATACCGAAACTCCAAGGGAGTCCTGGGTCGAACACAGGGAGGCAATGTTTACTTTGTATGAAAATCGTGCCTCGATTTGTTTCATTTTGGTGTTTTGGGGTTTTATTTTTTTTTTTCAAATAAAATGGCAATCAATCATAAGAGAGTGATGAAATCAAATATGATGTATTTCTTGAATGTCAATTACAATAAACCATGAAAGCATAAAAGAGAAAGGGATGAGAAGAAATCTCCCGAAGCGACTGTTTGGTAAGATAGTAGTGCCTGGCGAAAGCTCGGACGAAGGAGTTGAGAAGTAGGACGACGGAGGAGAGAAGCAGGAGGACGTTGGGTAGAGGAAAGCTTCAACGTGGCTTCGGAATGGAGGTGAGAAGGTGGAGATGATCTGTTATAGGAATGGAGGTAGGAGGACGGCTCCAAGGCGACTTATGAATGGGGATGGGAAGATGGAGGAGTATTTGGTGGGGTAGAGTTTCGTTACACTAATAGGCACCTTGGGACCTCCAGGAGGCTGCTATAAGTGTCGCTATAGCCAACTCATGCCCGCTCACACACGCAGCTGACCTTGTTGGCATGCAAACAATTAGCGATGGCTGTAAGCATCACTGTATGTCCAACTTAAGCACCACTGTAGCCACCTCACGCTCGCCCATGCGATCCAATGTTGTCCTTCCATCATGTGTGTAGATTGCGTGAAGGGCTTGCTGGCATGTGCACTGGCATGTGCTGGCATACGCGCGCGCGCGCTGCTGGTGCGTGCTGGCGCTGTGCTGCCACTGCTGCTGCATGCGCATGCATGCGCTGGCTGTGTTGGGCATCGGCTGGATTGAGAATTAGGAGGGATGTGGGGATTCGAACCTGCGCCCCTCCCTTGCGATCCAGTGCCTCCACCGCTGCAAATGTTTTGAGAGGATGTGCTGAGGCTGCATGGTGATGGCCTAAGCGATCTCACCTTGCGATGGCCTTGAGAATGCGTTGGCTCAGGTGGGGTGGCCTAGATGGCGTCACGTGGCGCCATTTAGGCCGTCCATCTTCTTTTTGTAGAGGGTGCTATGGAGCTCCGATCAGGGTGATTTTCTTATTGATGGATTGCGATCGTGGGTCCGGATCCATCCGTATGATCGTATTTTCCATCTGAGACCCGTATGGATGTCACATTCCCCCCTGGCTATTGATCTTCCTTAAACTTCGTATGATGCTATAAGACTCCAATCGTCGTCCTAATCAGATCTGTATGGTCTGATCATCCATCCGAGGCCCTGAAATAAATCTTCTTCTCTCCTGACCATAAAAAGGACCTAACTAACCTAAAATATATACAACCACTCTAAATACAAAATGATACATGCTATGCAATATTTATAACATGAAATGCAAATCTAAGCCTAGGAACATGCATGATTAGTCATTTTAACCAAAATAAATCTGTCTATATCATACCCCCATGTCTATCTTTTGCTAGTCCCTAGCAAAATTAAACTACATGCTATGTATAAAAATAGAATTAGGACTCGATCGCTTAGGCCTAAGTTGTTTATTAACAATAGAAAATTTCAACTAAGGTCCTAAACTATGAAGACTCAACAGTACCCGAGTGTTTGCCAAAATGCAAACCACCTAAGTCCTCGCCATATTTAAAAAGGGAAGATACATATATTTTTCTTTTTTTCTCATTTTCTATTTTTTTTGGACTTTTGAAGTTTGAGAGTTTCAAGGCAACTTTTTACGGCTACCCAACCCACCCAAGACTTGAAAAGGTCTCTAAGTGCTAAGCATCAATTGAAAAGAGTGAAAGACTCCCTAGGTGACCATTTAAATGGACTTTGGGTTTCTATGACCCTAGGTGACCTTGCCTAAAGGTTTATCTTTTCGATTGGTAGCTTTCTCCCTACTTTTATTTATGGGGTCAACACAAGGGAGAACCCAGTGTATATCTCCCCGGTTTATTCTACTTCCCCGCTTCTTCCCTAAGTATTTTGGGAATTATTGTACATTTTTATGAGCTGGGCTCTGAACAATCGGTCAATAGGCTGTTACCCACGGCAACTTGCTAGACATACTTGTCCAGTGAAGTGTGGTTTATTTTTTATTTTCTCCTTTTTCTATTTTTCTTCTTTTCATTCTGGGTGTTTCTTTCTTTTTTCTCTTTTTTCTAAGTAGGTGGTTTCCCTGATCTAAGATTTACCTAAAGGCAGTACAAAGAAAATGGTCTTGTGGCTAGGCTTTAGACAACTGGTCGATGAGTTATTACCACAGACAACTTGCTAGCCATACTACCCTAGATAGTTCATTAGCTACCCAATTTTCGAAGAAATTGCCTAAAAGTAAGTCAGTGCAAAAAGAATTGTGTAGATGCTTAGGCTTAAAGTCTCCCCAAATCAAAGGGTAGGTTGATAAGTTGTATACTTATTAACCTAATTTATTGACCAATTTAAAATAGAATTACTTGGCGAGGACTCGAGACTAAGTCCACAATCGAGTGGACTCCTGGGCTAATTAAGCTGGAAGACCTGAAGAGTCTAAGTGTTTAGGTCCTCTCGTATCATTTCCTAAAGTTAATAATGCCAAATGCCTAAGTTCTCTTCTCCTAATTCTATATAAATATTTTTTTATCTTTTTGAATTTTCAATTTTTTTTAAAAGAAACTAAAAGAAATTCCATAGAATTAACAAAATGATTTCATGATTAAGTATCCACCCCCCCATGACTAAATGATGCAATGTCCTCATTGTAAAAACAAAGACATGAAAAGGGCAGAGTAAACAGAATATCACCTGAACATCGTGAGAAATCCGGTCAGCTCCACAGAGAACGTGAAATATAAACACATGCTAAATTTAATGCCTTCAGCTAGAAAAAATACATACAAGGAAGAAATTGAGAATTCACAAGTGCATGTCAGAATCAAAATCAAAAGATTAATCCTCCAACCCGCCAGCAGAAGATGCCCACAAACGTGGACCAGATTATGATGCAGACCCATGCCCTAGGGTTGAGTGGTTCTAAGGTTCTGGATGAAAATCACCTAGAACCAAAGGTTGTTAAGCTTGTGGGGTTGAGCCTACGATTTTTGGAGTGCAACCCAAGACCAAAATGGTGGATAATAGGTAGATCTAGTTCACTAGTTTCAGATGTCCACTTAACATTCATCCCAAAAAAATAATCAGTTATTTCAAGCTTGGGTTGCATGTGAAATATATCAAAAGGGTCCTGGTAGAAAGTAGGTTATTTCAGGTCAATAGGAACCCTTAGATCCAAAATCAAAGTTCCCTTAGAATTAGTGACGAGTCGATTCTTCACTTTTAAAGTCGTTTGTAGTTTTATGTGGTGGAAAAAATTGACTAATCAATAATTAATATAACCACTCAATTAGGAGCGGGTTGTGTCCACAGGGAGGCAATGATGCAATAATATCTTAATTATTTCGTATTCGTTCAATCTCGTGAGAAATCCGTAGTTAAATCTTACATGAAATGCGACAGAAAGAAGATGCACAATATCTTGAAAATGTAAGAGTAGATGGGAAATTTTTCCTCAATAAAATATTCAATAAATATGTGATAATTTTATTCAATTTTCCATTGACATGTATTAAAGAAAATTTGTGCACATTTAAATCCCAAAACCAATGTCAAACAATGTTAATTACAAAAGCCACGCAATTGTAAGAGAGCTTGAGTATGAAGTTGTAATTTTACCATAATAAAATATTCATAAATCAAAATTCTTTTTCCTGGAAAGGGCATGAAATGTAATTACTAATTATACTAAAAACAGAGGATTTTACCTCTCTCCTCCTCGCGATCGGGAGAGAGGTTCAATTGAGGAGAGGTTCGCACAGGCGGTTGGCTAAAGTGAGGCCATCGTGGTGGTGGCAGCCGCACGTCGAGTGGTGGCCGAAGTTGGCCGAACGAAGCTCCGGTGAAGGTGGGTTGCGCGGCTGAGTTTCTGGCGAGGAGGCACACGCACTGGTCTGTGCATGCGCCGAGGGTGGTGCTGCTAGTAGACGAGTCGCTGCTGCTGGATGCTACTGGCGGATGCTGCAAGGAAGGCACATGACGGGTAGGCGATGCGCACTGGAGAAGGTCGACGAGGGTGCAAAAGTGGATGCTAGAGGCGCTGCAGGTGATGCACGTGCTGTAGGCTTGAGCGCGCGTACTGCTGCGCGTTGAGGTGCACTGGAGGTGGCGGCGAGGCGCGGGCTCTGCAGGTGATGCACGCTCTGCAGGCAGTGCGCGGTTTGCAGGCGCATTGGAGAAGTGCTGCAGGATGGCGCGAATGCTGGCGGGAGGCTACGTGCGTGGGTTGGTGTAGGCATGAAGGCGATTGCTGTAGGGTGCGTGCGTGGGTGGTGCGGGCGTGAAGTCGGTTGCTGCTGTAGAAGGTGCGGCATGCTGAGGTTGCAAGGAAGGCGCGCGCAGGCTGGGGATGGCACTGAAAGATGGAAGGGGAGTGCGGCGTAGTGGGCGTGAAGGCGGTCTTGTGCAGCAAGGGCTTGCGCCATGGATGCTACAGGAGGTGCGGCGCAAGTGTGCAACCGGAGGCACAGGCATGAAGTGAGCGGCCGGTTGCTGTTGGAGTGGGGGGTCGAAACTTCAGATGTTCGGGAAATTTCCCAGACATCTTAATTGACTGAGAAGATGAAAATGCAATGGCTGCGGCGGTGGTTGTTGGTGATGACGGCGAGGGTGGTGCACGCTGAGGTGCTCACGGTACTGCAGACGAGCTCCGGATGGCGGTGTGGCCTGTCATACCACACGCCCACGGTGGTGGAGGCTCGTCGCCACGGTTGAGGCCGGCAGTGTGGAATGGACGAGAGACGAACTCTTTGCACAGTGGTGGGTCGGGGGTGGAGGCCTAACGAGCTCGGCTGCCTCCTCCTCTCTTTTGAAATCAGCTGCCCCAACCAGATCCAACACATCTGCTCCTCCTTGATTGGGTTCTTCACTGTGGTAGTTGGAGGAAGAAATGCAGCCATTGCAGGTAGAAGAAGAATAAAAAATTAATGATAAAATATTATGGTTATTTATATACAAACCCTCAACTTTTATGTTAACCTAAATTAATGCATGCAATGTACCTAATTGGTTAACTAATTAAATGAAGGCAATTCTAAGTTAATTCTAAATGCATTTAAATATGAATGCAATGCATGAATTATGTAATTAAATTAGAAATATGAATTAATCTATCTGCATCCTAATTTATGTTAAATAAATGTTAGAATTAACTTAATGTCTAGGCACTTAAATACTTAAATAGCCCACAGATATGGGCTAATCAAATACCCCCATGCCTAGCTTTTGCTAGTCCCTAGCAAATCCAAGCAAAACCTAGCACTCGAAGTAGACTAGTCAACCCAATCGGTCTTCCCTTAGAAACATATTAAGTTTAGACTCTAGACCTAAGGTTCCCAAGTAGTTGCTAAGTTACAGACTAGGTCGGCTAAAGACGAGTTGCAGGCACAAGTTTCCCTGATTTCTGACTCTACCCTAAGGTTTATTGATCCCTGAGATTAAAGCATCCGTTCATGTGCATTGGTCTGAGTTATTTGAGTTAAAGGAAAAAGGATTTTTTTTTTGAATAATATATATATATTTTTTTGTTTGATTCTTCTAAGTCTAACCTCCGATCAGCTATCAACACGGTCTGTGTCGGATTCATTGTCACCATTACCATACCTCGAAGGGTGCCTGGCTTTTGATGCTTCGAGATAGCACCGCCCATAACGACCCCAAGAACTCCTGGCAATCGACACTTCAAGATAGTATCGCCCAAGGATTTCTAAAGCGAATTCAGGCCTATGGCAATTGGCACTTCGAGATAGGGTCGCCCATGGTACCTGAACTGCACAATACACTTACATGCCCCCAGTAGGTTGGATATCCTAAGAGACAAGCATTGAGGAGGTAATATGTTATCATCACATCCTTAAGGTGAGTATAATATACTCCACCTCTCCTGCGGTGGGAACTCTTCCAATCAAATTGTGTTTTCAAGCCTCTCCTAAGTCAAAACTAAGAGAACCAAATCACTTTTAAGAAAGAAAGAAATTAAGTTGATTACCAGACCAAGTGTGTGAAATTTGGATGCTTGGGTTACAAGGACCCGTAAACCACAAGGTAGAACAAGACTCCAGGTACTACCCCACCTTTTAACTCAAACCCTAGCTTTCCTTCCTCAACCTCTTGAGGAATGGTCCGCAACTTAACTCCTACTTAAGTTTTTAAGTCCACAAAGGACCCTAAAGGTCTAAAGCTAGTAGCTCATTTAGCTTCTAAAGTTTGACCCTAGAATTAACTTAGTCTATCCTAGAGTTCTGATTTACTTAAGAATGCAGGACCTAGCCATTTAAGCTCAAAACTTTTTTTTTTATATGCAAATGTATGCAATGAATGCACTATGCTATGTATATCCCCAAGTACACCCCCCCATGCCGAAAATCTGCAATGTCCTCATTGCATAGAAGGATATTACCTGGGTCAGAGCTGGGCTGAATAGCCAAAGAACCTGCAAATCAGGTTCAAGGATTGCAGAAATAGGCCCTAAAAATGAGCAAAGTAATGTTGGCCTAGAAAATAGGTAACCTAGGATGTTGGCGAGCTGATGATGAATCCTGATAGGAAATGCTCGCCCAACTAAGATGGGAATGAAATCTTCCCAGGACACCAGAGGAGGTTCTAAAGGATAGACAGGTATAACAACCTCCAAAGGGGTAGGATGACAAGGATCCTCCAAAAGGAATGGGGAAAGAATGGTGTAGAGATAAACCCCCAGGGTAATGGACTGACTAAAGAAATCATCAATCCATACCCGATACTCCATTATGGGAAATATTGGTTTGTTAAGCCCCCCGGTCAGAACAAAATTGAGTAATTCTTTAAGGCAAGGATCATCTAGGGTGTCCAAGTTTCGAGGTTGCAGAATGGCCATAAGATCTAGGTTGGGTTTAATCAGCTCGGTGTCCATCCCTAACACTCCTTCCAAATCCTCAATTGCATCCCTATCATTCCTTGGACCATCACATTTATCTTCCTGCCCTACATCAGGAGTCACAATTTTACCTTCAGACATAAGCGAATCAAAGGGCGACTTCGAAATAAATGAAGGCAGGTTGGAAACAACAGATCTAGGGATTATCCTATCAATGTCATCCCTGGGTTTTCATTCTTTACTCAAAGCTTCCCCGGAGTCTATATGTGAATCCACATAAATCTTAGAAGTTGCTTCCAAATTTTCCATCATTTCATCATGAGGAGAAATATTATCAATGGTTGTGCTAAGGAAACCTAATTTGGTCAACTTTGTGACATCCTCAGGGGATAACTCTTCAAATAAGACATAATCACCCTTAGTGTCACTCCAAATCTTGAATGTAGGTTCCTCATATAATTCGTCTTTCTCCTCATCATATGATTCATCATATACCCGAGGTCTAGAATCATTTGATATTTCAGCAGATCCCCTAGGGTGCTCTATCTGAGGTAAATGGTTTACACTGGTAACATTGGACTCCTCAGATTGGTCAATTTCTTCAGGGTTAGGTTCCCTAAGGGTGGGCTTGAGTTCCATCTCGTGATCAGAAGAGAGGGTAGGATTAACAACTTGACTTCAACCCACTTCATCAAATGTCACGAAAATACTATCATCTGGGTCGAGGTCTTCCAATGGTACCATCATTCCCTTCTTTTGACTCCAATATAATTCAGGTGGATACTCAACCTTATCATCATCTTCCTCGGGTTGCCACCTTTCTTCATCCAATGCATAGCTACTTTCATATGTATCTTCCTCCCACTTAAGGTGTGGATCTCTCAAGGAAGTGTCATCTAATGGGGAGGTTTCAAAATCAATCCTCGAAAAGTAGCTATTCTCCCTAGAATTTCCCTCCAACTTAAAGTGTAGCTCTCCCAAGGGAGATGCATCTATTGTAGAGGGGTGTACGTCATCCTCAATGGGGTAGATTGGGTGGCTAATTTTATCTCTTTCTTGTTGGCCTGCTCTCGAAGATTCTCCTAACAATTCAATCATTTCGTTTTGCATTTTCTGTATTTCCATCTTCAAACAGGAGAGGCCATTTCTATCATGAGAGACGTCAGGCTCAGGCTATAGTACCTAGGAGTGTCTGTCCAACCATTATAATTTTTTAGGGACGGTGGGTTGGGTATTTCTATGGTGTGTGGGATATCGGGCAAAGCAAATCCCGCTCCTAGGTTATGCTCACTGATTTGGGCTTGACTAGGCCAATACTCCTATAATAGGAGTCAAACGGATCCTAATGATTGTCATTATGTCCATCAAGGGATGGACCTTCTCGGTGTATGGGATTGAAGGATGCAGAGTGGGGGTGAGTGGTCGTGTTGTGCTTCGTGTGTTTAGAAATCGAGGTTACAAGTAACCCATCGTCGTAGTTGCAAAATACGTCGATCAAATAAAATTTATACCGAAACTCCAAGAGAGTCCCAGGTCGAACACACGGAGGCGACATTTACTTTACTTGAAAACCGCACTTCATTTTTGTTTGTTCTTTATCATTTTTATCTTTTATAATTTTTTTGGTATTTTAAGGAAGCAAGAGATTAGATCGACAAATGCTTATCCAGCTAATCTACTTGCAAAAATAAAAGAGAGAAAGAGAGAAAGAGAAACAATCATCTATTCATCAAGAATTGTTTGTTACACTACGAAAGCAGGAAAAATCTACACTATGAAAGCATAAAAAGATAGAATGAGGTGAGAGAAATCCCCCTCGACAGTTGCTCGGAGGATGACTCACTCTGACATCTCCTGGAGGAAGGTGGTGAGGAGTGAGATGAAGGAGGATGGAGCTGGAGGACAGAGGATGGGGCAGGACGACGTCGCGGCGAGGATCTTCTTCCCGAAGAACGGTGAGAGGATGGCCACGAGATGCTCCATGAAGGGGGGTGAGAGGACGGAAAACTATTTGGTTTTACCCTAGAGGAGCATCCCGGGCTTGGGATAAGCTCTCTCTAGAGCCTTGGAGGTGGTGAGAGGAAGAAAGGAAGATATGCTTTGGAATGGTGGTGGGTAGGTCCTTTTATAGTGGCGGAGGAAGAACAAATTTGCTTCTAGGTCATTACTGACATCCATAAACGTCACTGCAGCTGTCGCTGAAGATCCGCCCTTCAAATCCACTTGCTGGCGTTTACTGACCATTAGTGACAATTGCAAGCGTCACTAAAGGTGCGTCACTGAAGATTGAGCCCGCCCCGCTAGCGCACTCCACTTGCGCGCATCATGTGCCTTGTGCGTGCATGTGCGGCATACGTTGTGCTACTGCTACGTACGGCTGTGGCTGTGCACGTTCGCTGCGTGTGGCAGCGGCTATGCGCGTGCGCTACTGCTGATGGCCAACATTGGGCGACCTAGATGGCGCCACGTGGCACCACCTGGGCCGCCTATTCTTCTTTCTTTTGTAGAAGGTGCCACGGTGCTCCGATCGGGATGATTCCCACGTTGTCGGACTGCGATCGTCGCTTCGGATCCATCCGTATGGTTGGATTTTCCATCCAAAGCCTGCATGGATGTCACATTGCCCCCTAGCCGTTGATCTTCCTCAGGCTTCATGTGATGCTACGAGGCTCCGATCTGGATGATTTCAGAGGCGTTAGAATCCGATCAGCGTATTAATCAGATCCATATGGTCTGATCATCCATCCAAGGCCTTGAAATAAATCCTCTCCTCTCCTGACCATAAAAGGAACCTAATTGACCCAAAATATGTACAACTACTCTAAATGCACAATGATGCATGTTATGCAATATTTATAACATGAAATGCAAATCTAAGCCTAGGAACATGCATGAATAGGCATTTTAACCTAGATAGATGTGTCTATATTATACCCCCATGCCTTTCTTTTGCTAGTCCCTAGCAAAATTAAACTACATGCTATGTATAAAATCAAAATTAGGATTAGATCGCTTAGGCCTAAGTCGTTTACTAGCAATAGAAAATTTCAACTAAGGTTCTAAACTACGAAGACTAAATAGTACCCAGGTGTCTGCCAGAATGCAGATCACCCAAGTCCTCACCTTATTTGAAAAGGGAAGATACATTTTTTTATTTTTCTTCTTTTCTAATTTTTTTATACTTTTGGACCGACCCACCCAAGACTCGAAAAGGACTCTAAGTACTAAGCATCTTTGTGAAAAAGTGATAGACTCACAAAACAACCTTTAAGACAGACTTCAGGTTTCTACGTCCCTAGGTGACCTTGCCTAAAGGTTTATCTTTACGATCGGTAGCTTTCTCCCTACTTCTTTTATTTATGGGATCAACACAAGGGCGAACACAGTGTATATCTCATCGCTTTATTCTACTTCCCCGCTTCTTCCCTATGTGTTTTGGGAATTATTGTGCATTTTTATGAACTGGGCTCTGGACAACCGGCCAATGGGCTGTTACCCACGACCACTTGCCAGCAATACTCGTGCGGTGAAGTGCGGCTTTATTATTTTCTTTTTTTATTTTCTCCTTTTTTTATTTTTTCTTTTTGGGTGTTCCTTTTTTTTTCTTTTTTCTTTTTTTTTAAGTAGGTGGCTTCCCTAATCGAAGATTTACCTAAAGGCAGTACAACAAAAATGGTCTTGTGGCTGGGCTCTGGACAACTAGTCGATGAGCTATTACCACCGGCAACTTGCCAGCCATACCACCCAAGTCGATCCATTAGCTACCCAATTTTCATAAAAATCACCGGAAAGTGAGTCAGTGCGAATAGTGTGTAGATGCTTAGCCTTAAAATCCCCCTAAATCAGAGGGTGGGTCGATAAGTCGTATACTTATCATCCCAATTTATTTACCAACTTAAAATGATTTTAATTGGCGAGGACTCGAGACTAAGTCCACATTTGAGTGGACACCCGGGCTAATTAAGCTCGAAGACCTGAAGAGTCTAAGTGTTTAGGTCCTCTCGTATCATTTCCTAAAGTTAATAACTTCCAAAAGCCTAAGTTCTCTTTTCCTAATTTCTTTCTTTTTTTTATTTTCAATTTTTTTTAATTTTATAATAAACTAAAAGAAATTCTACGGAGTTAACATAATGATTTCAGGAATTGATTATCCACCCCCCCATGCCTAATGCAATGTCCTCATTGTAAAAATAAAGACATGAAAAGGGCAGAGTAAACAGAACATCACCTGAGTGTCGTGAAAATCTGGTTAGCTCCGCAGAGAGAAGGGTGTATACACACGTGCTAAGTTTAATGCCTTCAGCTAGGCATAGCATACATACAAAGAAGAGATTGAGAATTCACAAGTGCGGTTCAGAATCAAAATCAAAATATTGATCTTGAAACCTGCCAGCAAAAGATGTCCACAGATGTGGACGAGATTATGGTGCAGAACCATGCCCCAGGGTCTAGTGGTTCTCAAGTTCTGGATGAAAATCACCCAGAACCGAAGGTTGTTGTGTTTGTGGGGCCGGGCCTGCAGTTTAGTGGTGTGCAACCCAAGACCAAAGTGTTCGACGACGGGTAAAGATGGTTCACTAGGTGCGGTTGTCCACTTAACATCTTGCTTAGAAAAATAATTAGTTATTTCGAGCTTGGGTTGCACGTGAAAGATATCGTAAGGGTCCTGGTAGAAAGTAGGTGGTTTTAAGTCAATAGGTACCCTTAGATCCAAAATCAAACTTCCCTCAGAATTAGCCTCCCAAATCTTTATTTCAACAATTCTATCCTCCAACATCAAGGGCTCAGGCTTCGAGACCTCTAGCATATTATTCACCCGATATGATTCCCCCAAGTCCAGAAATCATGGCTGAATCAAGATTGACTTGGGCATAAAGATCTCAGAAGTCAGCTCTTTGGGGTGTAGATGAGGATTGGGGTCACTGATTGAATCATCGAGATTCGAATCCTCCAAGTTAACCCCAACCGAATCCAAATCTTCAATAATTGGGCTATCAATTAGTTTGTCAGATTCCTCAAGCCCATTTGTCTCACTAAAATCTTCTTCCTTAAGTTCAAGTGAGACTTCACCAAAAGATTCTTCACCCTCAGAGTCAAAGAATCCATGATACTCATTTATATATGTCTCAAAATCATGTCGTTTCATGGTCCGTGGAGACATATTTTTCCTCGCTCCCTGGCTCGGGGATCTTGGGTGAATCAATCGGTTCATCCTCAAATGGTTTCTCTAGCCCATCCTGGCCATCCCCAGTCTTAGAAAATGTATCCCCCCTGACAGGCTCCTGAACGGGTTCAAACATTAGCTCTCCTGAAGGGGGTTCATCTTGAGAATCATCCCAAGATTTGACTAGTGCAACCACAAATTTCATCCTCAACCTCGATAATTTCCCAAGAAGGAACTCACCCAAGTCCGTATCCCTAACACTTTGGAGCAAATCCAATAGAGAACTATTAAGTTCATCAATCATTTTGATCATAGGCTCCAGTGCTTCAGTGCATGGTGTTGGCTGAGCTTCTAAAGATTGTATAGTGTTTCTCAAATTAGCCAACACTCTATCCTGGATCTGGTTCACCTGAACCGACTGGTTCAGCTCAGGTTTGGGTGGGTTCAGGTTAAATCTAGGGGAGTCAAGATGTCGAGGTTCTCGGGTCCCTCCCTGAAAGTAGGTCATTCTAGGTTGTTCAAAGGATGGTGGCGACCTATATTTAGTGGAATACTAGGGAGGGTAGGTGTTATAATCATGATATCCTTCCTGGTTGTATATCGGGTTGGTTTGGTCATCAAAGGATGGAGATCCATAATTATTATAGCTCTGGGAAGGATAATAATCATAGTCTTGTCGTCCAGGGTTAGGCCCTAGACACTGAGGTCCGGATTTAGATCCTCAATCAAAGTCATCCCAGCTAATGGATGGGTAATTACAAGTCAAGTCGGGATAGTAATCATCTTGGGGATAAGTGGTTGTAGGAGGATAGGATGTGAAATGTGTGTAGGATGTGGAAGTGTACATAGTGAAGTAAGGAGGGAAATCAGAAGAGAAAGGAGCCCTGCAATACAAAAATACAAGCTTGTCCTTAGTTTGGGTAGCCTAAAGGTCTACAGACTCAGAATCCATCCTAAGATTATAGACGATTTACTCTACTTATGTCCAAGCAATCCAACCAGTTAGAAGGAGGGACTGGGGAGAAGGTTCTTCCTTTGGCTTGCACCTCCGATTCCTAGTGTACCCCCCAATCGTGGTCGTTTGATGCTACTCCCCTAGCTAGACATCAGATTGACTAGTATAAGCAGCTTAATCATGAACAATCTCAATCTGGATCCCGACAAACAAACCAGTCCTTAGGGCCAAAGTCTAATCAATTTTAGTTAGGCTTGGGACAATGGTGCTTCAGGAATGTGATGGGCCCTTTAGATGGGTTGTGCCTTTAATGATCATTTAAAATGTGTGTGCGTGCACAACCAGGGTTCTCAAACAAGGTTATTTGATGATGTGTCTTTTAGGATTTAACCTTGTTTAGTAGCTTTTAGGGTTTAATTCTTAGCTTGGTTCAATCAAGGTTTAGTAGAACACTCCAAGTTTTGAAAGCACGGGTGATGATATGTTCCTTTAAAAATTAAAAATAATGTGGAGTGCCTGGTTCAGCCCTAAGAATCTACCCTAAGTGGCAAGCTACTTGATGAATCACTTTTATCTTAAGTGGTGCGGCCCAAATAGTTCAATCAATTGGCCTATTACACCACTTAGTTAAGGCACATAGAAATTTTTGACCTATTCAAATTTCTACTCACTTATTTGTGTGTTGAATTAAGTGTACTGGGTCCACAGGTCAGATCCTGGTTAAGTGGTAGAATCGATGTGATTATGCGCCTTAGGGTGAGAAGTTGTGGGTGTTAAGTGTGTAGCTTACAGAAAATCCCACAATCAGATAACACTTTTTTTTTATTTTTTTATTTTTATTTATGTGTATGGCGAGGTGAGTGGAGGTGGCAAACAAACAACCAAATCTGTCCTAGGGTTCATAAAATGCACCTAAGTTGATTTGGATTTGAGTTATTCGATTATGGAATGAAAACTAAGGTGGGGGTGGTGCAGGGGACACTTACAAAACACTCTACCCGCACTTTACTCTGGTCTACCACACTTGGATCTCCATGCTAGGGTACCTGCAAGACAGTAGATCAAAGACAAGTAGGGTTAATACTACGTAAATGCAAAGAAACGCAATAAAAAAAGTAAAGTAAATTATGTTGCCTCCTTGGCAATGGCGCCAAAATGGTCGTGTCGTGCTTTGCGTGTTTAGAAATCGAGGTTACAAGTAACCTGTCGTCGTAGTTGCAAAACACGTCGATCAAATAAAATTTATACTGAAACTCCAAGGGAGTCCAGGTCAAACACAGGGAGGCAACGTTTACTTTACTTGAAAACCACGCTTCATTTTTATTTGTTCTTGGTAGTTTTTATCTTTTCTAATTTTTTTAGTATTTTGAGGAAGCAAGAGATTAGATCAACAAATGCTTATCTAGCTAATCTACTTGCAAATATAAAAGAGAGAGAGAGAGAAACAATCATCTATTCATCAAGAATTGTTTGTTACACTACGAAAGCAAGAAAAATCTACACTATGAAAGCATAAAAAGATAGAATGAGGTGAGAGAAATCCCCTTCGATGGTTGCTCGGAGGACGACTCGCTCTGATGTCGCCTGGAGGAAGGTGGCGAGGAGTGAGATGAAGGAGGATGGAGCTGGAGGACAGAGAATGGGGCAGGACGACGTCAAGGCAAGGATCTTCTTCCCGAAGGGCGGTGAGGGGGCGGCCACGAGATGCTCCACGAAGGGGGTTAGAGGATGGAAAACTATTTGGTTTTACTCTAGAGGAGCATCCTGGGCTTGGGATAAGCTCTCTCTAGAGCCTTCGAGGTGGTGAGAGGAAGAAAGGAAGAGATGCTTTGGAATGGTGGTGGGTAGGTCCTTTTATAGTGGAGGAGGAAGAACAAATTCGCTTCTAGGTCATTACTAACGTCCACAAACGTCCCTGAAGATCCGCCCTTCAAATCCACTTGCTGGCATGCGTTGACCATTAGTGATAGCTGCAAGCATCACTAAAGGTGCGTCGCTGAAGATCCGCGCCTGCCATGCTGGCACCCGCCCCGCTAGCATGCCCCGCTTGCGCACATCACGCGCCTTGTGCACACGTGTGCGGCATACACTGTGCTACTACTACGCGCGGCTGTGGCTGTGCACGTTCACTGCGCGCGGCTGCTGCTGTGCACGTGCGCTGCTGCTGCTGGCCGACATTGGGCGACCTGGATGGTGCCACCTGGGCCGCCCATTCTTCTTTCTTTTGTAGAAGGTGCCACGGTGCTCCGATCGGGATGATTCCCATGCTGTCGGACTGCGATCGCCGCTTCCGATCCATCCGTACGGTTGGATTTTCCATCCAAAGCCTGTATGGATGTCGCATTGCCCCCCTAGCCGTTGATCTTCCTCGGGCTTCATGTGATGCTACGAGACTCCGATCTGGATGATTTCAGAGGCGTTAGACTCCAATCGTCGTATTAATTAGATCCGTATGGTTTGATCATCCATCCAAGGCCTTGAAATAAATCCTCTCCTCTCCTGACCATAAAAAGAACCTAATTAACCCAAAATATATACAACTACTCTAAATGCACAATGATGCATGTTATACAATATTTATAACATGAAATGCAAATCTAAGCTTAGGAACATGCATGAATAGGTATTTTAACCTAGATAGATGTGTCTATATCAGTGAGGGTGTGGGCAAGATGTGAAAGGATGAAAATCAATGTGGTCCATTCTAACTCACACCTCAATCAGAATTCTCCAAGCAAAACACAATTCAAAAAGGACTTTTTAGGTCTTTCCCAATTTAGGATTTTGATTTAAGTCAGATTGTAGGTGACAATACAATTTGTTCAATCAATTTATGTACCTATTGTCGACCTACAGCTCGTCTAAGAAGACCTAGTTGGAGCTTAGGTGTTCTTCCATAAATCTCAAATGGTAGAGCACTCCAAAGACGAAAGATCGAGGGATGAAAGTAGGCCTAAGCGTTCCTTTGAAGCTGTGCTTTCACGGTGCTTCTCAACTACCCCCAAAAATCTGTGACAGGGTATCCCCCTCTTTGGATTTACAAAACCTTTGATCTCAAGTTTCGAACACTTCAGAATCTAATGATAGGAGGGCTCTTGTCCTAGTATTTCCAAACCTAAGGGGTGTCTAAAAGCGTGCCGTGGTGCAAGTGAAATAAGTGTGCATACACCACAAAAGATTTTGAATTTTGAATTGCACGCCAACTTTGAAAATCAAATCCTTGGTTTTTAAAATGTCCCTCCTTTAATTAGCCCTTTTTCAAGAATATATGTAACCACTTGTTAGATTCATTCAATACAGATTAGGTGGTCTTCGAATTAAGTCCACATGCAATGCGTGATCAAGAATAGGATGCAAAGTAAGAGAATGCATACCTTGCTTCCAACAACCAATGATGCGAGAATGCACACAATGCAAAGAAGTAAATCTAGTGGCTGCTCATACAGACCTAAATGGTTTGTCCTAAGGGTAGATAGCTTCTAGCAGGCAGCTCATTTTTTTTATTTTTTTTAACTTCTTATGCACAAACAAATAAAAGTAAACAATCCACAAAATAAATTAAAAAGCCTAAATCTAAAGAAAAGGGAATAGGCTCCCAAAAATTACCCAACACGGGCCTAAAATAAAATCGGGGAACAAACCCCTCAAAATATACCCCAGAACAAGGGTTTCAAACCAAATGTGAAATGCAAAAAAAAATTAAATCTAAAGTCTTAATCCTACTCTAATTAAATTAGCGTCTAGATGATCGTCGTGTCCTCATCCTTCTCTTTCTTTGCAAGGTAGCTCGACCAATTCCTCCTCTGGCGACGTCAAGGGTCACCTCTCACGATGGCTGATTCCTCGCACAAATTTCTCACACAGAAAAAAAAATGGTCAGATCACTGTGCAATGAGAAATAATCATAAATAAAAAACATGTGAAATTATTACGTCTGTTGCCTCCCCGGCAACGGCACCATTTGACGAGTCGATTCTTCGCTTTTAAAGTCGTTTGTAGTTTTATGTGGTGGAAAAAGTTGACTAATCAACAATTAATATAACCACTGAATTAGGAGTGGGTCGTGTCCACAAGAAGGCAATGATGCAATAATATCTCAATTATTTCGTATTCATTCAATCTCGTGAGAAATTCGTAGTCAAATCTGACATGAAATGCGATGGAAAGAAGATGCACAATATCTTGAAAACGTAAGGGTAGATGTGCAATTTTTCCTCACTGAAATATTCAATAAATATGTGATGATTTTATGCAATTTTCCATTGACACGTATTAAATAAAATTAGTGCACATTTAAATCCCAAAACCAATGTCAAACAATGTTAATTACAAAAGCCATGCAATTGTAAGAGAGATTGAGTATGAAGTTGTAATTATACCACAATAAAATATTCATAAATCAAAATTCTTTTTCCTGGCAATGGCATGAAATGTAATTACTAATTAGACTAAAAATAGAGGATTTTACCTCTCTCCTCCTTGCGATCGGGAGAGAGCTTCAATCGAGGAGAGGTTTGCACAGGCAGTTGGCTGAAGTGAGGCCGTCGTGGTGGTGGCAGCCACATATCGAGCGGTGGCCAGAGCTCCAGTGAAGGTGGGTTGCGTAGCTGAGTTTCTGGTGAGGAGGTGCACTCACTGGTCTGTGCCCGCGCCGAGGGTGGTGTTGCTGGCAGATGCGCCGCTGTTGCTGGATGCTACTGGCGGATGCTGCAAGGAAGGCGCATGGCAGGTAGGCAATGCATACTGGAGAAGGTTGGCGAGGGCGCGGAAGTGGACGTTGGAGGCACTACTGGTGATGCGCGTGCTACAGGCTTGAGCGCGCGTACTGCTGCGCACTGAGGTGCACTGGAGGTGGCGGCAAGGCGCGGAAGGAACAGGCGCAGGCTCTGCAGGTGATGCACACTATGCAGGCAGTGCGCGGTTTGCAGGCGATGCGGGGTCTGCAGGCGCGTTGGAGAAGTGCTGTAGGCTGGCGCGAACGTTGGTGGGCGGTGATGAGACACTCACCATGACCTCTAATTACCCCTAATTAACTAGTCTTCCTAGTTAATTAGCTAGGGTTATGAATATATAAGGGTTAATTATAGAATAAGGGATATTTAGTTAAGGACCTTTAAATAAGTTAAAATTGACATTTTATCATTCAATTAACATTATTAATAATTTAGATAATAATTGGACTCGAAATCATACTAATCATTTCCTTAATAAATAAGATAACTTAAATATAATGTATACCTAAGTATGTAATAACTTAAGTAATTTTACTTAATCTAATAAATTAATCTAAAAAGGTCAAAAATGTAAATTTAGGGTGTAAACATAATAGTTACCTTATTTACTAACATACATAAAAAGTTGAAAAAGATCTAAATTAAAATAAACCTTCAAAACCTGGATTTACATTTTACTCCTTAATATTCATTACAATCGGGTCATTATTTAGCACATGGGTCCTTAGGTTTTATTACTTCTAAGTCCCTCTTCGTCTTCTTCTTCTTCTTCTTCTCCAGCTAAACGAATGGTTGGCGACAGAGAGTCATGCCACCACGCGATCACCGCCCTGCCGACATCATTCCTCTTTGCCCAAGCTCTTGCAACTTGCGCTCACCACCTCTGCTTGATCCATCAGCTTGGATTAACTGAAAATCCTATTTCTCAGTGGGAGATAACCTCACCGTTGTCGGAGACGACGACGGAGGTTAAGCTCCTCGAGCTTCTTCTTCGGCCAGACCCCGCCCCTCTCTTCGCTGCAAACTACTATAAATACCCCCTCACACCTTTGATTTTAGCAAGTTGGCTCCCTTCCCTCTTCTAACACCGTAGCCGACTTCGATAGGCTATTCTTCCAAACCTCTGGCCAACCCCCATTCCATCTTCCAACTTCTTCCATCCATCTTAAGTAGCTGAGGAGATTCGTCGTGGTCTTCCACACCTCTGACAAAGGCATCGACCCTAGGATTCCTCCACTCCACCTCAAATTCGCCCGCCGGAGCTCTTTCTTCAACCCTCCGATTTCTTCATCCGCCATGAAACTTCAGCGGAACCCTATTACCCCTTCATCCAAGTAACAGTAGATAGTAGGAGTAGGAGTAGGCTTGCTTAGTTAGTTAGATTAGTTAGTTAAGTTAGAGTAATTTTAGATTTTAGCTTCATCTCTTCCAGCTCCGGCGAGTTCCTTGAGCTCACCAGAGACTTCAATTTTGTCTTTTAACTCACTGTTCACCTTCTTATATCTTTCATGTTCATTTCTAATCCACTTAATCGATTAATTGAATCACCTAAATGCTTAATTCAAATCTCACCTTCACTAACTACTTCACTGTCCATGGTGACAGAAGTCAACCTAAATTCACCTTCACTGGGTTCTTTCATCACCTATCACCACTAATGAACCCTAACCGACATTATATTACCTATTACTATCATCTATAACTAAGTGCCCAATCTTAATTTAGTCCCTGAGCTCGCTGTCCATGGCGTCTCAGGAACATTTAAAACTATAAATTAAATATATATTTATGATTAATAATACCTGTTGACTTGATTTAACTTCTTAATCGAGTAGTTAAATCAAGTCCTGAGCTTAAACCACTTAAATCTTTTAAGAAATGAACTTACTGTCAAATCTTTTATTTCAATGAATAAATGAGGAATTTAATGTGAAACAGAGGTTCCTTGTAACCTCAGGATCATTTCTGGAATAAAAGTAGTTAATTTTGTCAATCTATACATACATTTTATATTTTCTGGACTCACCGGAGCTCCAGCAAGCTCCGACGAGTCAAAGTTGAGTTGTAGCCTCTTAAACTTGCTAAGTGGCTCCAGAATGTTATTATAAGGATTATTGATCATTTTAAAAAATTTTGCTTGATGTTTTAATCACTAGAGCTTTAGATGTAACTTCATCTACCCCAACTCCGGCAAGTTGGAGAAGGCTGTTATGAAGGATTTAAGAAACACTTAAGGAGCTCAGAAGCTTCAGTGCGATGCACTGAAGCTATTTTAACTCTCAAAACACTGCAACTACCACTGATTTACTCTGTCGAACACACACTTATTTAAGTTCAGGCGGCGAGCCTGAAACCATAGAGATTAATGACAGGACATAAATCTGAAGATCTCAATAAGTTCCAGAAGATGAAGAGAGTCTGATTGATGTATTAATTTCTTAGGAAGAAGCTCTAAACAAAAAGTCAATTTTCGAGTTTCTATAGTCAAACTTGAGTTTGATAATGGTGTTCTGAGCTTGAATTGAGGAATTGAGATGTGCAAACTATTTTTGGAATTTCATTTGATGATCTGAAATCAATTTGTAAGCTCAGATGATGTATTTAGTAAAGATTTTGTTTCTGTCAAGTTGGGTTATTCTCGAACCCAAACCAACAAAAGCATTATTTTGTTGAAATTCAAACCTAAAACCTGCCCAGATTGATTAGTTAAAACCCTTAGAATTAATCTAAATAGATTAGGAACACTTTAAATTGTCTGTTGCACAAATTGATATCTGAAAATTAACCTCTGAAGTTTTTAGAGAAGAGAAAAGCTTCTCTGCAGATTCTGTAGGTCTTAAGAACTTAAAATCCATCCTAACAGAAGTAGAATTGCTTATATAACATATATAGACCTTCTAATAGAGAGAGAAGTCCATCTGAGGACTTCCCTGAGTTAAAAACATTTCCAGGCTTTTATAAAACCCATAGAAAACCCTGATTTCATCTCTTAAATTGAAGAGACAAACATCATTAAAACATTAAATTGACCCTAAAATTGTGTAGATTACCTTTAGAGCTTTCCAACGAACATTAAATCATCTAATTTGGAGCTCTAGGTAGAAAGTTATGATCGATTGAATTCGGGACTGGTACGGTTACCTTTGTCCCACCTCGGATATCCACGAGCGCGCACCTGGGTATAAAACCATTTTGTTCCTATGGCTATGCAGTCGTCAGTGCTCGACGCACCGGTTCCGATTTTGATCTGATCTGAGCATTGTGTGGTCTGTGTGTGTGTGGGCATTAGCCTGCGGGTGTGTGCGCCCTTGGGGGCGTGTGGATGTGAATGTGCCCTGGGAAGGTGAGTGTGGCCTGGGAGGCTGGGTTGAGCCGATGCGGCTCGAGACTGTGAACCAATTATTAAATAAATCGAAAACAACCTAACTGAGATTAGGCAAGGATCGAGTAGGGTCTGGTCCCACCCTGGTCCCAGGGTGTTGTGTATCCTCGAAAGGACCTCGCTGCAAATACAAAAACTTTTGGTTTAAAAAGTAAAAAAAACCTGATTCAGCTGAAAGCTTAAGGAAAGAGAAGCCGCTGACGAAAGCTAAGTGCTGAAGGATGCAAAGGCTAAGGAAGAAAGGAGTGCAGATGCTAAGAAGTGTTAAGGAAAAAGTAAGGAACAAAGGAGAAAAACTAAGGGAAGAAGAGAAGGCAGGAGAAGATTGAAGGGAAAAAGAAGAACTAAAGGAAGATAAGAAGGCAGGAACAACATAAGAAGAAAGAGAGCTCGACAGAGAAGAAAAGAAAGAAAGAAGAAGATTAGAGGCTGTAGAAAGATGAAAAGATAAATGAATTTTCTCTTTGCATGACTATCTTTTTGTTCTTAATTGTAAAATGCATGCTGTAATTAGATAACTTTTTGCCTTAATTTATTAGAATGAAATAAAATTGAAAAAATTAGCATGTTTACTTGCTAATAAAGTAAGACATTTTGAGTAAATATGTTTGCATATGGAATTTTGTATGTTCTTCATAGTTTAAATATTTGACAAAATTCATGTTTTGAAAAGTAAAACTAGTTTTACCTCCTAAACTTAAAAAGATAAAAGAAAATTGGTGAATTTGGAGAAAATTATTATGCCTCCCAATGAATAACCTGGACTCAACCAGTAAAAATTTTTGAAATATTAGGTTAATTCGACCCTATACTACATAACCGACACAACTTCGAGTTGACCTAAGTGATTTCTTCTGCTCTTAATTAAGTGAAATTAACTTAATTACTGAGTTGAGTGAACCCACGCATCATTTTAATGGCGCCGTTCCCGGGGAAATCTCTTAACTCAAATTAGAATACAAAGTGTTTTAAGAAAAACAAAACTTAAGGATTGAGAATTAAATTTTAACTCAAAAACTCAAATAGATTTAAGTTAATCCCTTGTTTATGATATTTGATTTTTATCAATATAAGTTTAAGCAAATTAACCAGATACTCATTATTAATCAAACTTAGAGTAGTAAAACTCTAATTTACTAGCCTACAACACCAAAGATTAACTTCTAGACCAAGTATTTTGTCAATCTTCTCCTTTAGGTCTCAACTTAAAATCTTCAAAACCCAATTTCTTAGGCTTCACTGCCCAATACCAAGGTTCAGTAGCCATGATTTTAAAACATCTGTGCTTAGTGAAGAGAATTGTCGTAAAGACATCCAAAGTTGCAAAAATCCAGATCTTAAGACATCACTTTCCAATCCCAATTATTCCAATTTAGGCCTTTGGCTTGGCCTTACTCAGGTTTGGTTGCTTTCTCCTCACCAGTTTTCTATCCTAAGGTCAACACTTTTTATGTATATCTCCCCGGTGGACCACTAGGTCTCTTATTCCTAATATTTTTTTCTCCATATTTTTTTTTCTCTTTTTCTATAGGTTAGAACACCCATTTGTAGTGAGGTGTTCTTTTTATTTGATGGAAGGAAGGGTAGCATCCATTTGTAACGAGATGCTTTTATTTATTTATGGAAAAATTGCATAAGTACCCATTTTTAGCGAGGTACTTAACTGCAGGGTGTTTCATTTACTTTTTTTCTTTTTCTTTTTCTTTTCCCCCTTTCTCATTTTTCTTACTACCATTATTCTCCAAATCCTTTTTCTAGGTGAGTGGCACATCCTTCACCCTTTCAAGAACCGCCCCACGGAAATCCTTGGACTAAGGAGGATTCAGAATTAATCTCTTAACCTCTGTGTTTTCACGGTCTCAGATGTCAACAAGATAATTCTATGTGAGTGAATTTTAGATGTTTAGGTTACTTGACACTCAAACCAAAGCTTGGACAACAATACCCTTTATTCTTAAGTTCCTCAAATTTTTAGTTTCCCCCTATAGGATCTGTTAAGACAAAATTTACCAAGTCTAGTTATTTATCTCTAGCTTGTAAGTTTTGTAAACTAAAATTCTACCAACTCTCTATTTAATTAACTCTGAATATCTGGCTTTTTACTTAACTTTATGATAAAATCAAATTTTCAAAAAGCAAAAGGATTACTTAATCTAATTGATTAAAAAGTTATAATTCAATTCCAAAACTTAAGTTTAAAAGTCTTAACACACTTAGTTTCTTAATTCAAGTAAGAATAGAAAAATAAATCTTTAAAAGATTTAAAAGATTCCTTAATTCAAAAAAAAATCTTGTTTTAAAAAAAAAATTTAAACACAAAAGTGTGTTTTTACAAAATGTTTAAAGTAACATCTAATTAAGAATTGAATGCTCTTAAATATTCTAAATATATTCTATATACATTTTAAACTTCTGACCTAAAAGAAAATTAAAGCTCTTAATTATAATATATACATTCTTCTTCTTTTCTTTTTTATTAATAATGAATATTCTCCTCTTATTATTTTTATGAATTTTCTTTTTAGATTTTTGTATTTATATATTTTTATTTTTATGTATATAAAATTTTTTAAATTTTTATGATTTATTTTCAAAATTTTTTCAAATTTTTATGAAATTTTTGAATTTTTAAAATTTTATCATTTTTAGAATTTTTATTTTTTTCAAATTTCATGGATATTTGATTTTTATGTGTTTTTTTTTATTTTTAAACACTTATAGTGAAAATTTCACTTCAACACCCCCTAAGCCAAAATTTTACAATGTCCTTTTGTAAGAAGGGTGAAAAATATTAAGTGAAAATTTTAAAGTAAGTGTATAAGAAAATCAAAAATAATGAAAATAGGAAATAGCTATGTATAGGTGCTAAGTTTTACGCCTTCAGTTAGGCATAAACCGTAGTAAAGAACTCCTAAAAAGAATAAGTATACGGTAAAAACAGAGTTATGAAAGAATTAAATCAAAAAATTAGAAAACAAATTAAACCACCCAATCAAAACTCATCCAAAAATTTCCTAGAATAGATCTTGCAGATCCAAAATTAGATTCTCGTGAAAATCTCAGAAATATTAGAGTGAATCTCATGAAAAATAGATCTGATTTAGGTTGAGATGTAGAACATTTAAGATTGAGGCAATTCATAAGAAATGATTCCACCAAGTTCAGAAGATCAGCAAAATCAGTTTTGGTTCTCAATAATAGGTCGGTTATTTTGGCACAAAATAGGTTGCTGATGTGGGTTTGATGGGTTATTTTCAAGTAATACAGAGGATGGATTATGATTAGAATCAAAGCCCTGATTAATGAAGTAGACTTGGCCTTGATTTAGCCTAGGATTTGGCAGATTCCTAGGATTCAGAATTAGCTGAGATGGAAGAGTACCTGGCTGACAAGACTCAGCCAAAAGCATGATTTGATTTCGTAAATCAGCCAATTCTACCTTACATTGCCTATGAATCTCAGCAAGAGCTTCAGCATTTTGTCATTGACTCTCTGACACAGCTCTTAAAATCTGGTCTAGCTGTGTATCTCTATTAGGCCTAGAGTAATTCTGCATACTCATCGAGCTAGGCCTTAAATCTGATTGCTGAGGAGGCAAAGGAGGTGGATTAAAATTGGTCTGATTCGGATAATTTGGTCTTTGATTTTGATTTGGATTAGCCCAAGAAAAATTTGGGTGGCTTCTCCATCTAAGATTAGAGGAATTCGAATAAGGGTTTGATCTTGGAATGTTCTCCTAGATAGCATGTAAACCTAAAAGATATGGCATGTTTTCTGCAACAGTAAGGGGTGGGGAAAGAAGTGGATAAGATTGTGGGACAAAGGTCCCTCCTTGGGTTGGTGAAGGAGTAGATAGAAAACCCAAGGAAGATGGATCTCTAGAATCCAGATTATTCACAAATTCCCTCCCCGTAGGAATTTGCGAAACAGGTAAATACGTGGGATTCGTAGCAAGTAGAGGCATAAGATTCTTCATTGTGTTTCTAACCTCGTCGAGATGCTTTGCTACGATGTCTACTTTGTCCAGTTTTTCTGCAATAATCTCTAAATCCTTTGAACTGGACGGATTACCGATCACATGAATGCCCTTATGCGGATTTTGGTGATTCGTATTCGTGCCCCACAAAAATTGCGACATTGATGCATTGTTGATCGAGTTTTCCGCCATCCCTTCAAATAATTCTGAAGCGGATTCTGCGTCGCGATTTAGAAAATTCCCTCCACAAGAGGCATCGACTAGATTGCGAATGCCCTCTTATAAACCATAATAAAAGATGTGCATGAGTTGCCAACGAGGGATGTCATGATGTGGGCATTTCCTTTGCAATTCATGAAAATGTTCCCATGCTTCATGAATTGGTTCTCCTTGATTTTGATTGAAAGTAGTAATAGCTCACCTTAAAGCATTGGTTCGACCAATTGGAAAGAATTTCCTCAAAAATGCAGATTCGAGTTCAGCCCAAGTTGAGATTGGTCTTGCTATAGTCTATACCAATAAGCTGCTTTATCTTTAAGGCTAAAAGTGAACATTTTCATTAGTAGGATTTCCCTATTTTGATTTCGAGGACCAAGAGTTTGAGATAGACTTTTAAGATCTTCAATGTGCTGAAGTGGATCCTCGGATGCAAATCCGTGAAAGTGGGGGATTAAACTTATAATGTTTGGTTTTAATTCTGGATCATTCTTCCCAATAGGAATCCTAACATTAGGCTCTACTTGTGCATTAGATGGGTTATAATAATCTCTAAGTAGAGGCCTAGGATGATTGATCGGTAAATCATGATTTTCAAAACCTACCTCAGGTCGAGGTGAAGAACGGGTTTGCAAAGTTTGTAAATTATTTAATGCTGCTGTTAATAAATTGATTTGTCTTGTTTGCTCTAGCATCCTAAGGTTCTGGTTTAGGAGCGCCTCATGAACATCAAAAGGCGGCATCTCCCCCTGACCAGAAGAAGGGATCTCGGGATTAAGATTCTGCATTGGATCCATAGAAGTTGATGGATCAGACGGGAAAACCATTGGTTGCTTATCTGCAACTGGCCTAGGATCACCTATCAACGGTGGTGCAAGAGGCGGATGCAAGGATCACCTCCCATCCATAAACGGAAAATAAATGTGCAAAGGCACACACACACCACCCATACAAAAAAAAACAGCGGCACAAAAAACCCACAAAACAGCGCAAAAGACGCAGGTTTTGCTCTTCTTTCAAAGGAGAGAAGAAATTCCTAAAGTACGCAAAGTAATTTGACGCAAACAAATAGAGTGACAGTATCAAAATACACGTCCTAATTCATGACTATGCAGTTGTATACCTTAAAGCTCAAAGGTCTAAAGTCTAGGATCGAGACTGCTCACTACTGGCTCCCCGGGGCTCTAGTAGTGGGACAGACTTGTTGATCTTCGACCAAAGACCTAAGAGGTGCAAAGAGGAGAGATAGAGAAATAGACTCGTGTGACTCTAGTGATCGCACTGTGTGCGCGATGGCATGCAACAGACGATATCAATATAAAAACCAGCATGCATTCTGCAAATAGATTTAAGTCACCAATTTTACTTCCTCTTTTTAGTTAATTTTTTTTTTCAGAAATATATCAATTAAACTACAATGGCTGCTTTTTATATCTTTTCAAACAAAAATATGTGGTATTTTTAATTCTCAGAGACAGGGATCTACGCGGGTTTTCACGTGTTTTCCAGCTGATGCGAGAAAAACAGTTTAGAAAATTTTCCCAAGTCAGATCGTACTAATACTTGCAGGAAGTGCACTCCTAAGAGTGTATGCTTATGTTATGCTGCTGCTAGTCAGATAGAGATGTATTTTAGTTTTTTTTTTATTTTTAAATGCAACAAACAAAAGATTAAGAAATACTCACAAAGAATGATAACAGTAAAACGGATTCCCACCTTCTCCTGAGATTACCCGCAAAGGTAAACCTGAAAAGAAAATAGAAAATAAAACAAAAATAAAACAAAACACACTAATTAAAATAAAAGTTAGTAGAAACAAAACTATTTACAAAAAAAAACCTCCTAATTAAACAATTAATCCTTTTAAAATTTTAGTGAATCAAACTATTTCCTCCCCGGCAACGATGCCATTAAAATGATGATTAGACGAAGCAATACCAGGAAATATTTTGATGAGTGGACTGAGTCAAAATATTTCCTCCCCGGCAACGGTGCCATTAAAAGGTGTTGAAGTGAAATTTTCACTTTAAGTGTTTAAAAATAAAAACAAACACATAAAAATCAAATATCCACGAAATTTATAAAAAAATAAAAATTCTAAATATGATAAAATTTTAAAAATTAAAAAATTTCATAAAAATTTGAAAAAATTTTGAAAAAAATCATCAAAATTTAAAAAATCTTATATACATAAAAATAAAAATATATAAATACAAAAACCTAAAATGAAAATTCATAAAAATAATAAGAGGGGAATATTCATTATTAATAAAGAAGAAAAGAAGAAGAAAGTATATATTATAATTAAGAGCTTTAATTTTCTTTTAGGTCAGAAGTTTAAAATGTATATAGAATATATTTAGAATATTTAAGAGCATTCAATTCTTAATTAGATTTTACTTTAAACATTTTGTAAAAACACACTTTTGTGTTTAAATTTTTTTTTTTAAAACAAGATTTTATTTGAGTTAAGGAATCTTTTAAATCTTTTAAAGATTTATTTTTCTATTCTTACTTGAATTAAGAAACTAAGTGCGTTAAGATTTTTAAACTTAAGTTTTGGAATTGAATTATAACTTTTTAATCAATTAGATTAAGTAATTCTTTTGTTTTTTGAAAATTTGATTTTATCATAAAGTTAAGTAAAAAGTCAGATATTCAGAGTTAATTAAATACAGAGTTGGTAGAATTTTAGTTTACAAAACTTACAAGCTAGAGATAAATAACTAGGCTTGGTAAATTTTGTCTTGACAGATCCTATAGGAGGAAACTAAAAATTTGAAGAACCTAAGAGTAAAGGGTATTGCTGTCCAAGCTCTGGTTTGAGAGTTAAGTAACCTAAACATCTAAATTCACTCACATAGAATTGTCTTGTTGACATCTGAGACCACGAAAACACAGAGGTTAAGAGATCAATTCTGAATCCTCTTTAGTCCAAGGATTTCCGCGAGGCTGTTCTTGAAAGGGTGAAGGATGTGCCACTCACCTAGAAAAAGGATTTGGAGAATAATGGTAGTAACAAAAATGAGAAGGGGGGAAAAGAAAAAGAAAAAGAAAAAAAGTAAATAAAACACCCTGCAGTTAAGTATCTCGCTAAAAATGGGTTCTTATGTAGTATTTCCATAAATAAATAAAAGCATCTCGTTACAAATGGATGCTACCCTTCCTTCCATCAAATAAAAAGAACACCTCGCTACAAATGGGTGTTCTAACCTATAGAAAAAGAGAAAAAAAATATGAAGAAAAAAATATTAGGAATAAGAGACCTAGTGGTCCACTGGGGAGATATACACAAAAAGTGTTGACCTCGGGATAGAAAACTGGTGAGGAGAAAGCAACCAAACCTGAGTAAGGCCAAGCCAAAGGCTTGAATTGGAATAATTGGGATTGGAAAGTGATGTCTTAAGATATGGATTTTTACAACTTTGGATGTCTTTAGGACAATTCTCTTCACTAAGCACAGATGTTTTAAATTCATAGCTACTGAACCTTGGTATTGGACAGTGAAGCCTAAGAAATTGGGTTTTGAAGATTTTAAGTTGAGACCTAAAGGAGAAGAATTGACAAAATCCTAGGTCTAGAAGTTAATCTTTGGGGTTGTAGTCTAGTAAATTAGAGTTTTACTACTCTAAGTTTGATTAATAATGAGTATCCGGTTAATTTGCTTAAACTTATATTGATAAAAATCAAATATCATAAACAAGGGATTAACTTAAATCGATTTGAGTTTTTGAGTTGAAATTTAATTCTCAATCCTTAAGTTTTGCTTTTTTTAAAACACTTTGTATTCTAATTTGAGTTAAGAATAGTTACAAAGATTAAGAGATTTTTTAGGAATTCTAATTTTGAATAAAATTCATGTTTACAAATTGTTTTAAGTGTGTTTTTAAAATGTAATAAGTATAATTCTAAGTAAGAAAATTTTCATACATGCTCTAAGCATTAATCATTTATATTAAACTTAGAATTTTTCTGACCTAAGCTTTCCCCTACATATTTACTAAAAATTTAAACCCAAGTGCTTTAAATCATTATAGTCTTAGTTAATTTTGCTAGGGACTAGCAAAACTTTGGCTTGGGGGTATGATGAGACACTCATCATGATCTCTAATTACCCCTAATTAACTAGTCTTCCTAATTAATTAGCTAGGGTTATGAATATATAAGGGTTAATTATAGAATAAGGGATATTTAGTTAAGGACCTTCAAATAAGTTAAAATTGGCATTTTATCATTCAATTAACATTATTAATAATTTAGATAATAATTGGACTCGAAATCAAACTAATCATTTCCTTAATTAATAAGATAAGTAACTTAGATATAATGTATACCTAAGTATGTAATAACTTAGGTAATTTTACTTAATCTAATAAATTAATCTAAAAAAGGTCAAAAATGTAAATTCAGGGTGTAAACATAATATTTACCTTATTTACTAACATATATAAAAAGTTGAAAAAGATCTAAATTAAAATAAACCTTCAAAACCTGGATTTACATTTTAGTCCTTAATATTGATTATAGTCGGGTCATTATTTAGCACATAGGTCCTTAGGTTTTATTACTTCTAAGTCCCTTTTCATCTTCTTCTTCTTCTTCTTCTCCAGCCAAACGAACGGCTGGCGGCAGAGAGTCATCCCACCGCACGATCACTGCCCTGCCGACATCACTCCTCTTTGCCAAAGCTCTTGCAACTTGTGCTCACCACCTTCGCTTGATCCATAAGTCTGGATTAACCGAAAATCCTATTTTTCAGTGGAGATAACCTCACTGTCATCGGAGACGACGACTAACGTTAGGCTCCTCAAGGTTCTTCTTTGGCCAGACCCCGCCCCTCTCTTCGCTGCAAACTACTATAAATACCCCCTCACACCTTTGATTTTAGCAGGTTGGCTCCCTTCCCTCTTCTAACACCGTAGCCAACTTCGATAGGCTATTCTTCCAAACCTCCGGCCAACCCACATTCCATCTTCCGACTTCTTCCGTCCATCTTAAGTAGCTGAGGAGATTCACCGTGGTCTTCCGCACCTTTGATAAAGGTGCCGACCCTAGGATTCCTCCGCTCCACCTCAAATTCGCCCGCCGGAGCTCTTTCTTCAACCCTCTGATTTCGTCATCCACCATGAAACTTCAACGGAACCCTATTGAACCCTTTGTCCAGGTAACAGTAGAATAGTAGGACTAGGAGTAGGCTTGCTTAGTTAGTTAGATTAGTTAGTTAAGTTAGAGTAATTTTAGATTTTAGCTTCATCTCTTCCAGCTCCGGCGAGTTCCTTGAGCTCGCCAGAGACTTCAATCTTGTCTTTTAACTCACTGTTCACCTTCTTATATCTTTCATGTTCATTTCTAATCCACTTAATCGATTAATTGAATCACCTAAACGCTTAATTCAAATCTCACCTTCACCGACTACTTCACTGTCCATGGTGACAGAAGTCAACCTAAATTCACCTTCACTGGGTTCTTTCATCACCTATCACCACTAATGAACCCTAACTGACATTATATTACCTATTACTATCATCTATAACTAAATGCCCAATCTTAATTTAGTCCCTGAGCTCGCTGTCCATGGCAGCTCAGGGACATTTCAAACTATAAACTAAATATATATTTATGATTAATAATACCTGTTGACTTGATTTAACTTCTTAATCGAGTAGTTAAATCAAGTCCTGAGCTTAAACCACTTAAATCTTTTAAGAAATGAACTTACTGTCAAATCTTTTATTTCAATGAACAAACGAGGAATTTAATGTGAAACAGAGGTTCCTTGTAACCTCAGGATCATTTCTGGAATAAAAGTAGTTAATTTTGTCAATCTATACATACATTTTATATTTTATGGACTCACCGGAGCTCCAGCAAGCTCCGACGAGTCAAAGTTGAGTTGTAGCCTCTTAAACTTGCTAAGTGGCTCCAGAATGTTATTATAAGGATTATTGATCATTTTAAAAAATTTTGCTTGATGTTTTAATCACTGGAGCTTTAGATGTAACTTCATCTACCCCAACTCCGGCAAGTTGGAGAAGACTGTTATGAAGGATTTAAGAAACACTTAAGGAGCTCAGAAGCTTCAGTGCGATGCACTGAAGCTATTTTAACTCTCAAAACACTGCAACTACCACTGATTTACTCTGTCGAACACACACTTATTTAAGTTTAGGCGGTGAGCCTGAAACCATAGAGATTAAAGACAGAACATGAATTTGAAGATCTGAGTAAGTTCCAGAAGATGAAGAGACTCTGATTGATGTATTAATTTCTTAGGAAGAAGCTCTAAACAAAAAGTCAATTTTCGAGTTTCTATAGTCAAACCTAAGTCTGATAATGGTGTTCTGAGCTTGAATTGAGGAATTGAGATGTGCAAACTATTTCTGGAATTTCATTTGATGATCTGAAACCAATTTAAGTAAGCTCAGATGATGCATTTAGTAAAGATTTTGTTTCGATCAAGTTGGGTTATTCTCGAGCCCAAACTAACAGCAGCATTGTTCTCTTGAAATTCAAACCTAAAACCTACCCGGATTGATTAGTTAAAACCCTTAGAATTAATCTAAATAGATTAGGAACACTTTAAAGTGTCTGTTGCACAAATTGATATCTGAAAATTACCCTCTGAAGCTTTCAGAGAAGAGAAAAGCTTCTCTGTAGGTTCTGTATGTCTTAAGAACTTAAAATCCATCCTAACAGAAGTAGAATTGCTTATATAACATATATAGACCTTCTAATAGAGATAGAAGTCCATTTGAGGACTTCCCTGAGTTAAAAACATTTCCAGGCTTTTATAAAACCCATAGAAAACCCTGATTTCATCTCTTAAATTGAAGAGACAAACATCATTAAAACATTAAATTGACCCTAAAATTGTGTAGATTACCTTTAGAGCTTTCCAACGAACTTTAAATCATCTAATTTGGAGCTCTAGGTAGAAAGTTATGATCGATTGAATTCGGGATTGGTACGGTTAGCTTTGTCCCACCTCGGATATCCACGAGCGCGCGCCTGGGTATAAAACCATTTTGTTCCTATGGCTATGCAGTCGTCAGCGCTCGACGCACCAGTTCCGATTTTGATCTGATCTGAGCATTGTGTGGTCTGTGTGTGTGTGGGCATTAGCCTGCAGGTGTGTGCACCCTTGGGGGCGTGTGGATGTGAATGTGCCCTGGGAGGGTGAGTGTGGCCTGGGAGGCTGGGTTGAGCTGATGCGGCTCGAGACTGTGAACCAATTATTAAATAAACCGAAAACAACCTAACTGAGATTAAGCAAGGATCGAGTAGGGTCTGGTCCCACCCTGGTCCCAGGGTGCTGTGTATCCTCGAAAGGACCTCGCTGCAAATACAAAATCTTTTGGTTTAAAAAGTAAGAAAAACCTAGTCCAGCTGAAAGCTTAAGGAAAGAGAAGCCGCTGACGAAAGCTAAGTGTTGAAGGATGCAAAGGCTAAGGAAGAAAGGAGTGCAGACGCTAGGAAGTGTTAAGGAAAAAGTAAGGAACAAAGGAGAAAAACTAAGGGAAGAAGAGAAGGCAGGAGAAGATTAAAGGGAAAAAGAAGAACTAAAGGAAGATAAGAAGGCAGGAACAACATAAGAAGAAAGAGAGCTCGACAGAGAAGAAAAGAAAGAAAGAAGAAGATTAGAGGCTATAGAAAGATGAAAAGATAAATGAATTTTCTCTTTGCATGAGTATCTTTTTGTTCTTAATTGTAAAATGCATGCTTTAATTAGATAACTTTTTGCCTTAATTTATTAGAATGAAATAAAATTGAAAAAATTAGCTTGTTTACTTGTTAATAAAGTAAAACATTTTGAGTAAATATGTTTGCATATGGAATTTTGTATGTTCTTCATAGTTTAAATATTTGACAAAATTCATGTTTTGAAAAGTAAAACTAGTTTTACCTCCTAAACTTAAAGAGATAAAAGAAAATTGGTGAATTTGGAGAAAATTATTGTGCCTCTCAGTGAACGACCTGGACTCAACCAGTAAAAATTTCTAAAATGTTAGGTTAATTCGACCTTATACTACATACCCGACACAACTTCGAGTTAACCTAAGTGATTTCTTCTACTCTTAATTAAGTGAAATTAACTTAATTACAGAGTTGAGTGAACCCACGCATCAGGCGGCTGCATGCGTGGGCTGGTGCAGGCGTGGAGGCAGTTGCTGCAGGGTGCGCGTGTGGGTGGTGTAGGCGTGAAGTCGGTTGCTGCTGCAGAAGGTGCAGCGCGCCAAGGTTGCAAGGAAGGCACGTGCTGGCTGGGGATGGTGCTGGAAGGGGAGTGCGGTGTAGCGGGCATGAAGGCGGTTTTGTGCAGCAAGGGCTTGCACCGTGGATGTTGCAAGAGGTGCGGCGCAAGTGTGCAACCGGAGGCGCGGGCGTGAAGTAAGCAGCCGGTTGCTGTTGGAGTGGGGGGTCGAAGCTTCAGACGTTCGGGAAATTTCCTAGATGTCTTAACTAACTGAGAAGATGAAAATGCAGTGGATGCAGCGGTGGTTGTTGGTGATGACGGCGAGGGTGGTGCACGCTGAGGTGCTCACGATAATGCGGACGAGCTCCGGATGGCGGTGTGGCCTGTCACACCACATGCCCACGGTGGTGGAGGCTCGTGGCCACAGTTGAGGTCGACTGTGTGGAATGGATGAGAGACGAACTCTTTGCACAATGGTGGGTCAGGGGTGGAGGCCTAACGAGCTCGACTGCCTCCTCTCTTTTGAAATCAGCTGCCCCGACCAGATCCAACACATCCGCTCCTCCTAGATTGGGTTCTTCACTATGGTAGCTGGAGGAAGAAATGCAACCGTTGCACGTAGAAGAAGAATAAAAAAATAATGATAAAATATTATGGTTATTTATATACAAACCCTCAACTTTTATGTTAACCTAAATTAATGCATACAATGTACCTAATTGGTTAACTAATTAAATGAATGCAATTCTAAGTTAATTCTAAATGCATTTAAATATGAATGCGATGCATGAATTATGTAATTAAATTATAAATATGAATTATTCCTTTTACATCCTAATTTATGCTAAATAAATGTTAGAATTAACTTAATGTCTAGGCACTTAAATACTTAAATAGCCCACAAATATGGGCTAATCAATTAGCTTCCCAGATTTTTATTTCCAACTTCCTATCCTCTGAAATCAATGTTTCCGGGACCTCCAAATCATTGTACACCCCATATGATTCACCCAAGTCCAGAAATTGTGGCTGAATCATGGTTGACTTGGGCACAATGATCGCAGAAGTCAGCTCTTTGGGGTGCGGATGAAGAATGGGGTCACTGATTGAATCATCAAGATTCAGATCCTCCAAGCTAACCCTAACCGAATCAAATTCCTCTATTATCGGGCTGTTAAATGGTTCATCAGATTCCTCAGGCCCGTTTGTCTCACTAAAATTATTTTCCTCATGCTCAAGTGAGACTTCACCTAAAGATTCTTTACCCTCAAAGTCAAAGAATTGATGATCCTCATTTATATATGTCTCAAAATCATATATCATTTCATGATCTATGGAGACACATTTTTCTTCATTTCCTAGCTTTGGGATCTTGGGTGAGAAACTCGATTCATCCTCAAAGGGTTGATCTCGACCAACCTGGTCATCTCCAATCTCAGAATATGTATGCCCCCTGACAGGCGCTTAAGTAGGTTCAGACATTGGCTCTCCTAAAGGGGGTTCATCTTGAGAATCACCCCAAGATTTGACTAGGGTAACTACAAATTTCATCGTCAACCTCAACAATTTCCCAAGAAGAAACTCACCCAGGTCCTTATCCCTAACACTTTGGAGCAAATCCAATAGAGAACTATTAAGTTCATCAATCATTTTGATCATAGGCTTCAGTGCTTCAGTGCATGGTGTTGGCTGAGCTTGTAAAGATTGTATAGTGTTCTGCAAATTAGCCAACACCCTATCCTGGATCTGGTTCACCTGAACCAACTGGTTCAATTCAGGTTTGGGTGGTTTTGGGTTAAATCTAGGGGAGTTAAGATGTCAAGGTTCTCGAATTCTTCCCTGATAGTAGGTCATATTGGGTTGTTCAAAGAATGGTGATGACCAATTTTCAATGGAATACTGGGGAGGGTAGGTGTTATAATCAGCATATCCTTCCTGATTGTAGATCGGGTTGGTTTTGTCATCAAAGGATAGATATCCATAATCATTGTAGGTTTGGGAAGGATAGTAATCATAGTCTTGTTGTCCAGGGTTAGGCCCTGGACACTGAGGTCCGGATTCATATCCCCAATCAAAGTTATCCTAGCTAGTGGATGGGTAATTACAAGTCAAGTCGAGATAGTAATCATCTTGGGGATAAGTGTTGGTAGGAGGGTAGGATGGAAAATTAGTGTAGGATGTGGAAGGATACATGGTAGAGTAGGAGGGAAATCAAAAGAGAGAAAGCAACCCTACAATACAAGTAATCAACCTTGTCCTTAGGTGGGTTAGCCTACAGACCTACGAACTCCTAGGACCTATCTTGAGATTATAAATGATTTGGTCTACTTTTATCCGGTTAACCCAACTAGTTAGAAGGAGGGACTGGGGAGAAGGTTCTTCCTTTGGCTTAAGCCTCCGGTTCCTAGTGTACCCCCCAGCCATAGTCGTTTGACGCTACTAGACTAGCTAGACATCAGATGGACCAGTAGAAGCAGATTAATCAAAAAAAATCTCTGTCTGAGCCCCGAAGAGCGAATCAATCCTTAAGGCCAATGTCTACTCAGTTTTAATTAGGCTTGGGATGACTGTGCTCTTGGAATGTGATGGGTCCTTTAGATGGGTTGTGCCCTTAATGATTGATTCAAATGTGTGTGCGTGCATAACCAGGGTTTGCAAACAAGGTTATTTGATGATGTGTCTTTTAGTGTTTAACCTTGTTTTGTAGCTTTTAGGGTTTAATTCTTAGGTTGGTTCAATCAAGGTTTAGTAGAACACTTTAAGTTTCGAAAACATGGGTGATGATATGTTCCTTTAAAAATCAAAAATAATGTGGAGTGCTTGATTCAACCCTAAGAATCAACCTTAAGTGGAAAGCTACTTGATGGATCAATTTTAGATTGAGTGGTGCGGCCCAAATAGTTCAAGCAATTGGCTTATTGCACCACTTGATTTAAGGCACACAAAAAGTCAACCTAATCAGATTTCTACTCACTTATTTGTGTGTTGAGTTAAGTGTACCGGGTCCATACGTCAGATCCTGGTTAAGTGGTAGAATCAATGTAATTGTGAGCCTTAGGGTGAGAAGTTGTGCTTGTTAAGTATGTAGCTTCCAGAATCCCACAAGAGAAGAGTATATTTTTTTTCTTTTTTTTATATATGCAGGGGTGAGATGAGTGAAGGTGGTAAACAAACAACCAAATCTATCCTAGGGTTTATAAAAAGCACCTAGTTGATTTGGGTTTGAGTTATTAGTGTGGTAAAATGAACTAGTGGGTGGGGAAGTAGGGGACACTTACAAAGCACTTTGCCCGCACTTTACCCTAGTCTATCGCACTTGGATCTCCATGCTTGGGTACCTGCAAGATGATAGATCAAAGATAAGCGGGGTTAGTGCCATGTAAGTGCAAAGAAGTGCAGAAAATAATAAAGTAAATTCCATTGCCTCCCCGGCAATAGTGCCAAAATGATCGCACGGGTTTCACGTGTTTGAAATCGGGGTTACGAGTAACCCATCGTTGTTGTTGCAAAACTCGTAATCAAATATAATTTATATCAAAACTCCAAGGGAGTCTCGGGTCGAACATAGGGAGGCAACGTTTACTTTGTATGAAAATCTCACTTCGATTTGTTTCTTTTTGGTGTTTTAGGTTTTGTTTTTTTGTTTTGTTTTTCAAATAAAATGACAATCAATCACAAGAGAGAGATGAAATCAAATATGATGTATTTCTTGAATGCCAATTACAATAAACCATGAATGCATAAAAGAGAAAGGGGTGAGAAGAAATCTCCCAAAGTGGCTGTTCGGTGAGACGACGGCGCCTAGCGGAAGCTCAGACGAAGGAGTTGGGAAGCAGGACGATAGAGGTGAGAAGCAAGAGGACGTCAAGTAGAGGAAAGCTTCAGCATGGTTCTGGATTGGAGGCGAGAAGGTGGAGATGATCTGCTACCAGAATGGAGGTGGGAGGACGGCTCCAAGGCGACCTATGAATGGGGATGGGAAGATGGAGGAGTATTTGGTGGGGTAGAGTTTCGTTACACTAATAGGCACCTTGGGAGCTTGAGAGCAAGCTCTAACAGAGTGTTGGTAGGCTTTCTAGAGCTTAGGAGTAGGCAGGAGAAGAGTAGGTAGATATGGCTTGTAAGGGAGGGTGTGTAGGTCCTTTTATAGTGGATGAGAAGAGGCTAGAATAGGCATGGGACCATTAGCGACCTCCAGGACATCGCTGTAAGTGTCGCTGTAGCCAACTCAAGCCTGCTCACGCACGCAACTGGCCTTGCTGGCATATGAACAATTAGCGATGGCTATAAGCGTTGTTGTAGGTCCAGCTCAGGTGTCACTGCAGCCACCTCTCACCTGCCCATGCGATCCAGCGTTGTCCCTCCATCATGTGCGCAGATTGCGCGAAGGGCTTGTAGGCATGCACATGCGCGTGCGCTGCTGGTGTGTGTTGGTGCTGCACTGCCACTGTTGTTCTCCTCGTGGTGGATGCTGCATTCTGTTAAGCATCGTCAAGATACGGTCCATGCTCTACTGATGCCGCTCCTCAGATTCAACAACCCAAGCCACCAGACGAGCCATTGGGGCCAGATTACCAGCATCTTGACCCGGTCTAGGTCCAGGATCAGGATTAGCCATTGCGACTAAGGGAGTAGAAGAAGTGGGGGGAGAAGATGGTCCTGGTGAGGTGACTCGCCACCTTGGGAATGGCTCCCAAGGTCCAACCAGTTGAGGTCAAAGTGACCTCCTTCCTTGCATACACCACCCAACCCCTAGGTTGGTGTAGCCAAGCCAGACAAGGCTAAGGCCCTATCAATCAGATGGTCCTTATGATCTGGTGACCAAATTTTTCATTTTAAGTTCAAATTCCTAAAGAAAAATTCGTCGTACAACCGACTGAAAGTGATTCCCGCCTCTCAAGCTAACCCAGCCAAGAGGTTGAAAGCACCCAGTAGTATGACAACGAATTCAGGTTGATTTCATGTTTTAGAATTTGATTTTTAGCCCATTTTTCATCAGTTGGGGTTTTTGGTGAGTGACCCACAAGGTGACCAAGCTCACCGGCTAAGCACTAGACTTGATTAAGTCTAGTATAGCCCAAATGTTGTCTCTAGATTGTAACCCTAAAGATGTAACCTAGGGTTCAAGCAATTCTAAGGTTTTTTTTTGTTTTCTTCTTCTTCAGCAAACCACAAGAATAAAAATAGTTCTATAAACAAAATTGGAATCCAATTAAATTGAAATTTGGTAAGTAGATTCCTTTTTCAATTATCTTTCTAGAGAATATTTTTTTGTAATTTTTACTATTTCAGCCGAATTTATAGAGATTTTTAAGTGTTAAGGGGTCAGATTTGGAATTTTGACTCCCGGTCGGTTTTTCAAATTGAAACAGTATCAAATGAGCTTCAAAAATTTGGGAAAAATATGAAAATTAAAGCCAATAAGATCAACTTTCAAACCCCACATTTTTAGTCAAAACAAATTCGTGGATTGCTTTTTAAATTTTGAAAAATCTCAAATCTAGGTCAGCCTAACCCCCTTGCACTTCGCAAATTTTTAAAAATTTTATACTTAGAATTTTTTCAAAAGAACGGTGCCGTTTGAAAGATGGTTTGAAAATGAAGGTATCGCCTGAATTTCAGAATTTTTCCATCATTAATTTCTTGGCAATTGAATTTTTAAATTATAATTTGAAATCTGGCCAAAAATCAGAGGGTCGTGGAGAAGCTTTTAAAAGGTGTTTGAATTCAAAATTCAAACTTTCCACCAAAATTTTTCTCTTTTCCTTCAAAAAAATTTTGAAAATTACTTTTTTTCTAGAAGGATTTTTTTTCTTTTTCAAAGGATTTTCAGTTTTTTTTTTTGCTTTTTCAAAACTAACCTAGGATTCAAAAAGAAACCTAATCTAACTACCTAGATTTTTTTTTCTTTGATTTTTTTTCCTTTTCACGAAAATGAATAAACCTTTTTTTTTCAAATGAAATTGCTAGAAGCAAATCTAACCTAGGATTCACAAAAAAAAAAACTAGACTAAAGCAGATATGATGTGCACCTAAAAAGTTTTTATCCCATGCTCATGTGCACAGATCCCATTTTTTTCTTATTTTTCCTGCACATCCAAAGACAAGCAGTGGAAGATTTGTCAGTGATAACACAAAAGATTGAAATCAAAAAATAATGTTGCCGCCTCGGCAACGACACCATTTTGTTGGGACTTGTAAAGTGCATTTTTGATTAGAAAAAGCATTGTAGTATAGTGTGCAATACTATCAACAAAAATATTTATAAAGATAACGAGAGTTGGAGTCCCGGTCATTCATCTCTGGGAGGCATTTATGAAAATGTAGATTTGAAATCAATCTCTTTCGCTCTACTTGCTTAAAATCTCATGTCGGTTTATGGTGATTTACGTATTGATGTACGACATGCTACTTGCCAAAAGATAGTAATTAAAACATGCAACTTCAATCACACCAAGAGATGATAACTAGGCACATGGTAATTTTCAACATATATATTTATATATATAAAAGATGATGATGATATCAGAGTTGTAGAGCACAGGTAGAGGAATGCTTGTACAGGGAAATAAAACTATTCACTACCAGAAAATGACTGCATACATGAATCTATGGGAGGATTTTGCATGCATCATTGGGGGAGAAGTAAGGAACTACACTATTAAGCAGTAAATAAAGCATGTAAATCTAAGAAGAACTATAATCTAATCTAGTAGAAATAAGGGCATTCGGAGGTGGGCTTCGATGGCCTTTGAGTTGGTTGAGAGGAGGAGGGGCGGCCAATGGTGCTTAGGCCGGCCCTTGGAGAGAGGTTGAGGATGTGATCCAACATCTTGGAATGGAGATGGTGGTGGCCATGGTGGTGCTACTCGTGGAGATAGAGTGGAGGTGGATGTAGCTAAACTAAATGGAAGCCAAGAGTGAATAATTCCAAGAGATGGATGGGTGCAAATGGCCACCCCTTGGGTCCTTTTATAGACCTAAGGGAAGCTCTCTATAGAAGTGTGGAACTCTCTAGAGAGGGCTCCAAGAGTGGCCAGCCATGGTGGTTTCTAGATCCACAAAAAGTGGATCTCAATTTGAATGGCTCTTGGTTGCTAATTTTGGCAACCAAGAGTGGCACCACATTTGGAAGAACTTAGAATACTCAAGGTTGTGTGGGAGTGCATGAGTGTGTGTGTGTGTGGTCGTGCCCTAGCTGTTTAAGTGATATAGGTTAGGTCCTAAGGGGTTTAGGTTGGTGTAGGCCTTAAATTAGTGTTGCAAACCCTAATTGCTAAGGGGGAATTGCAATTAAACTTAACACAAGTTTAATTGAATGGGTGTGAACCTAATTGAGAGTGAAATAACTCAATTAGGTTGGGCTTAGGTCAATTGGACTCTCATGAGTCCAATTGGACTTGTATGGGTTGAGATCTGAGCTTAATTGGACCCTATGAGTCCAATTGACTAGGCAATGGTAATTAACTATGATCTAAGTCAATCAAGTTTAGTGAGGACCTAATGAGGTCATTAGGGAGGTCTAGAGGTGATGTACTAGGGTTAGGGCACCTTAATTTAGGTTCCTATGGGGTTGGAAATGGGTTTAGGGAGCTAGAGATCCAAGATCAAGGCTTAAACCTCAAAACAGGAACTGGAGAACAGTTCCAGACGTCAATAATAGCATTAGATGACTTATACTAAAAAATTAGAAGCCTAGATATCAATCCTGGATGTCTAATCAGAGTTAGGAAGGATTCTATGTTCTGCCTTAGGTATTGTGCAGAAATTGGACATCTGACCAAGTGTCTGGACGTCCAATAACACTGTAGAAGTGGGTTTATGGTGTGCGGGAGTTAGCTAAGGGTTCTGGACGTCCTATAACTCATCTGGATGTCCAAATAGAGGTTGAAATTAGGGCTTTAAGGTTTCCTAGGGTGTGGTGACCTAATCTAAGGGTGGATAAGGCTTGGGGAAGCTTCTACGCTATCCTAAGGGTAGGATGGTCCTAAGTTCTTCATATTTTACTGCTTTATTCCTACTTAATAGAATAGCATACCTTAAGTCTCTTACATTATTATCTATTACATCTAATCTAGGTCTTCCACTCTAGCTCTGCTGCAACACTAGTTATTCGAGCTTCAGATCCAGCTTCCGATCTACCTTCTGGTTAGCTTATTACCTATAATTGTCATAATGCACCTAATCAGTACATTATAGCATTATTTTATACATAGCTAAAAGAAAGCAGTAAGGATGCAAGTAATGCTTATGCATGTGTGAATTATCCTAACTTATGCTACGTCCTAGCCTAATTTAGGTCAATTAAGACCTATGATTGCTGCGTAATCATGCACTTAATCAGTACATTATAGCATTATTTTATGCATAGCTAAAAGAAAAAAATAAAGGTTCTAGTAATGCTTATGCATGCGTGAATTACCCTAACTTATGCTAAGTCCTAGCCTAATTTAGGGCAATTAAGACTTATGATTGCTGCGCAATCATACCCCCATGCCTAAATCTTGCTAGTCCCTAGCAAATGCAAGATTAAATTATTCACAGAAGGGTCCCTAAGGGATTGATTATTTTATCAAGTGTATGCCTAGAGATTTTTCTCATTTTTGTTTTCATCCTATGCTCTAGAAATCCAGACAATCGTGAAAGTGTAGCTATGTAGCTTTTGCAATGGATTCGAGTGAAAAACTAATTCACCTCTAAAGCATATACTTGATCTCTTGTAAAAATTCTAGCGGGATAGGTGGACTTCTTCCCTCGGGGTATTCAAGATATTCTATGAATTCCACCTGGCTTTAAGCTTAGGTAGAGAATCTTCGAGGGAAAAGATTATATATTTGGTGGCTCACTCTCGACTGGTGCTACATAGAGATTAGTACTACAGATTCTAGATTCCCAAATTATTACGTAACTCAACTCAGAGAAAGACGAGAAAAACTATGCTCTCTTTTGATTCCTTTGTATTCATTTTCTCTTACTCTTTTTCTTTTTCTTTTCTCTTCTTTCTTTTTCTTAGAGCTCACAATCTCACTAGATTCACACATATGACCTGTCTTTGGTAGTCTCACTTGGCATTAACACTTTAATTGAGTTTCCATAACCCTAACCCTAAGTCAAAATTTCTCAGCCAGTATGTGGGTGGTCAGAAACACAGAAAAATAGGTTATGGCCATATTTGGTGGATCTCGAATTTATTTGGTGGTATTGCCTCAATGCAAATGAAATAAACACTAAATATTCACAAACTTTTTTCTTTCTTGCTTTTCTTCTTTTTCTAATTTTTTTTCTTTCTTTTTTTTCATTTTCTTTTTTTTTCTATGTAAATTTTTTCAACACAACACACGCTAGCATACATTCATGAACTTTATTAAGGAGGCATTATTGGGGATTGGTGGTATTGAAGAGACATTGGGTGGCTTATTTGGTGGAAGTGCCTACTCATGGCACCGGGAGAGATGGATAGGATGGTGTATTTCTGACCTTGAGATCAATACCCTCCTTCAGCTGAGGATTTCATAAAGTATGATCGTAACCATCCACCTTAGCCCTAGTTTTATGAAAACTCTCTCTCCGCATTTTGCCTTATTTGGTGGCTCTTAAAATTTCACACAAAATTTATATGCAGGAATCAAGAGCGAAAACTATGCCTAATCTCTGAGTATCATCACCTAATTATCTAGGATTTTGGATCCCTTGCACTAATCTTAGAGCACCAGTACACTCTACTCTCATCTCACACTATTTGGTGGATTTTTTGAGGAAAATCTGCCTGACTCCCAAAACACTGTCCAGGGGTTCAGGAGAAGAAGCATTGCTTCTTCTCGATAGACTAAAGACATTTATCAACCTTCACTATGAATCCATTGCAAATTCTACGTGTGTGTGAAAAGTTGTACTAGATTCCAGATTACAGGAATCAACTAGAGGGAAAAAAATCCTAATGCATTCTCTTAATAAAAATCTTATTCATGAATGTAATATGTATATATGCTATAAACAAGTAACCTCGTATATTTGTACTTCATGAAATTTCCCTTATCGGGTTACATTTAGCTTGACCCTAAATTTAGAACAAAAGGTGAGCGGGTGAGTCGAAAGTGGCTATTACGGACGATTTTTAGCTCCAATGCGAGCATTGGAGGTAGAGTCGGTTGTTCTTTCATTTAGGGTGCTAAAGTACATTTGACATGCAGCTCCAAGGTTTTCCTAAATGTTGGCATAAAAATTTTCAGTTTTGTCATATCTACCCCCCCATGACTAAGTTCTTGCAAGTCCTCATGCATGAATGAAAAAGGAAATAAATACAGTAGGGAGTAGATGGGTAGAAATCACCTGGAATTGCTCCTGAAGTTTAACATTCAGCATCGGCCAACCTGACAGTATGCAATATGCGAAAAGGAAATATGCTTAAAGAAAAATATGCTATGTATAAAAATGGTTATGTATAGATGATGGTAGAATGTGGGATATACTATCTATACCTGTTAAGTTTAATGCCTCCAGTTGGGCGAGAACTTACTCAGATGTATCAGTTCTTGCATAGGAGTTGGTCAAGATTAAGAGAAAGATGTATTCATATGCTCCTAGAATCAGTGGTCCGGAGATGCGAACCAACTGATTGTGCACCCCTACTCCAAAAAGTCTAGCCATAAGAAAGTGTGGAGTGGTGGTGGAAAATAGAGGATAATCAGAGGGGGGATCATGATGTTGATTCAGCTGATTTATCATGTCCCACAATTCAGCAGGAAGTTGCTAAGGGAGTAGATCAAAATGTATCTCAGAACCAGAATCTGAGTCATAGGGATCCTCATAATGATAATTGCCATCAAAGATCATGCCCTCTCTAGGCTCTGGATCATATGGGGTTATCTGTGAAAGTAGAAGATCTGTGGGGAGGTCACTGAAATCCTCGTCAGAAATTACTTCGTCCTCATCAGTACTCATCTCTGATTCATCGGAGGCTGACTCATCAGGCTCAGAGTCGAGCCATCCATTAGATTGACTAGGATGGTAGGTGCATCCCCAGCTCATTCTGTTCAAAGCTTCACCCTCGTATGCGTTGGGCTCCTTAGTAATTCCTACCTCAGGTAGCATTTTTATTTCTTCGTTCAAGTCATCCATAGCTACTTGTGGTCTTCGGATGTCAGGATCAGGGATAGAAAGTGTCATCTCAGAATCTCTAGCATCCGAATTAGGGATGTAGGTGAAAGAAGAAGAGTGCAAATCAAAAGATGTTGTCTCTAGCATAGGTTCACCTATAATGGGAAGTGGCCTAGATTGATCAGTAGTGTCACATGTAATGTTTGCCTCAAGATCCATATCCTCAACTAGATCTACTTCCCTTATCTCAGTTGGGTTTTCTAACCCATGAGGTATCTCCCAGGATTTAGGATAATCCGATTGTGGCTTAGTCCTGGAGATATCAGTCCTTTCCTCCTTAATTTCCTGACTGGAGTTCTCAGACGAACCCATTCGGCATACTTCTTGCTCCTGTCTCATATCCAAGCTAGATTCTTCTTCCCTTGAATGATCTTCCAGCATCTGCTCCTGAGAATCTTCTGTGTGTCCTTCCGGCGTAGTCATTTCAGATTCTTCGAGGTCTTCAAGGCTATTTTCCACTTGATATCTCAAAAGCAGTAGTTCTTGAGTTTCCAGATTTTGTCCAATTAGCCTTGTTATTCCTGTTGTTCCCTGAAGGAGCTCCATCACAGCTTGTTGATACAGAATCCAGCTTTGTCTTTAGTTTGACTCAGTGATAGCTTGGATTTCGTGTAGGTAGAATGCAGCCTTCTCCTTAGCACTAGCTATAGCTCTCTGTATTCTATAATGCAGTCGCATATGCACCGATAGTTCTTCAGGGGTTCCAGGGGGTGAATCAGGTCTACCCATATTCCATGGGTGAGAAGCAGGAGTATGAAATCCATATCCTTGGCTATAAGATGCAATCCTTTGAGGGACCGGCTGGTATGGATCATAATATCTAGGGTTAGGATATGGGTTAACCATTTCGATAACCTGAGGAGAAGGATCAGGCAAAGTGAAAAGTCCTCTTTGCCACCTTGGGTTCTGATCCCAAGGTTGAGCTTATTCAGTGACCTGGGCTCTCAGATAAGCTCATGGGTCTAGCTCTTCTGGATCCTGATTAGGTCCAAATCCAAGGTTAACCATTGCGGCTAAGTAGATAGAAGAAGAGGGTGGTGGAGAAGATGGCCCGGGTCAAGTGACTCACCTCCTTGGGAGTGGCTCCCAAGGTCCAACCAGTCAAGGTCTAAGTGACCTCCTTCCTTACATACACCACCCAACCCCTAGGTTGGTGTAGCTAAGCCAGACAAGGCTAAGGCCCTGTCAATTAGGTGGTCCTTATGATCGGATGACCATATTTTTTGTTTTATGTTCAAATTCCTGAAGAAAAGTTCATCATGCAACCGACTGAAAGTGATTCCCGCCTCTCAAGCTAACCTAGCCAGTCTGGTTACGAGGGGACTAAGGGGAAGGTTCTTCCTTCGGTTCACGCCTCTGATTCCGTTACCCCTTAGCTACAGTCATTTGACACTACCCCGTAGATTTAGTCACCAGGTTTGGCAAGAGAGATTGAAAACACCCAGTAGTATGACAACAAATTCGGGTTGCTTAAGTGTTTTAAAATTAATTTTAGCCCATTTTTCTTCAGTTGGGGTTTGTGGTGAGTGGCCCACAAGGTGACTAAGTCTAGGTTAGCCCAAATGTGGTCTCTAGATTATAACCCTAAAGGTGTAACCTAGGGTTCATGCAATTTTGGGGTTTTTTGTTTTTCTTTTCTTCTTCGGCAGACCATGAAATTAAGACCAATTCTCTGATAAAAATTGGAATCAAAATAAGTTGAAATTTGGAAAGTAGATTTATTTTTCAATTATCCTTCTAGAGAATATTTTTTTTATAATTTTTATTACTTCAATCGAATTTATAGAGATTTTTAAATGTCAAGGAGTCAGATTTGGAATTTTAACCCCTAATCGATTTTTCAAATTGAAACAGTATCAAATGATTTTCAAAAATTTGGGGAAAATATGAAAATTAAAGACAATGAGATCAGCTTTCAAACCCCATCATTTTTAGTCAAAACATATTCGCGGATTGCTCGGAATTGATTTTTGAATTTTGAAAAATCTCAAATCTGGGTCAGTCTGCCCCCTTGCACTTCATGGATTTTTAAAAATTTTGTACTTGGAATTTTTTTAAATGAATGATGACATTTGAAATATGGTTTGAAAATGATGGTTTAGCCCAAATTTCAGAATTTTTCATTCAATCTTTTTTTGGCAATTGAATTTTCAAATCAAAATTTGAAATCTAGTCGAAAATCAGAGGGTGGTGGAGAAGCTTTTAAAAGGTATTTGAGTTTAAAATTCAAGCTTTCTACCAATTTTTTTTTTCAAAAAATTTCGAAATTCTTTTTTTTCAAGAAGGATTTTTTTTCAAAGGATTTTCAAATTCTTTTTTTTTTGCCTTTTCAAAACTAACCTACGATTCAAAAAGAAACCTAATCTAACTACCTAAATTTTTTTCTTGGATTTTTTTATTCTCTTTCATGAAAATAAATAGGCTTTTTTTTCTTTTTTTTCAAATAAATCTAACCTAGGGTTCAAAAAGGGAAATCCTAATCTAAGATGAGATGTGCACCTGATTTTTGTTTTAATCTGTGCTCGTTGTGTGTGCATATTCCCGTTTTTCCTGTTTTCCTGCACATCAAAAGACAAGTAGAGGAAGATTTGTTAGTGATAGCTCGAAAGATAGAAATAAAAAATGACGTTGCCTCCTCAGCAATGGCGCCATTTTGTTGTTGGGAATCGTAGATTGCGTATTTGATTAGAAAAGTGTCGTATAGTGCGCAATACAATCAAAAAAAAAAAATCTAAGATAACGAGACTTGAGTCTCGGTCGTTCGTCTCTGGGGTCGTTTATGGAAAAGCATATTTGAAATCGATCTCTCTTTCTCTACTTAAAATCGCACATCGATTTATACTAAACTCATATTTATGCATGACATGCTTAGTTGCCAGAATATTAGAAATTAAAACATGCAACTTCAATCACACAGAAATATTGCAACAAGGCTCATGGTGATTTTCACAAATAGATATATATATATATATAGAAAAAGATTTTCATTGATTCATGATGGTGTTTGCAACATAAAACTCATGGAAAGCTTGTAGAGGAATGCTTGAAAACATAAATCCAGCTAACAGAAAATGAATGCATACATGAATCTAAGGGGGGATTATGCATGCATCATTGGGGGAGAATTTAGTGCTACATTATTAAGAAGTAAATAAAGAAGTAAACTATGAGGAACTATAATTTATCTATCAAAACTAAGGGCACTCAGAGGTGGGCTCCGATGGCCTTTGACTTGGTTGAGAGGAGGAGAGGCGACCAATGGTGCTTAGGCCGGCCCTTGGAGAGAGGTTGAGGAGATGATCCAACATCTTGGCATGGAGATGGTGGTGGCCATGGTGAAGTTACTCTTGATGGTGGAGTGGAGGTGGAATGAAGCTAAGCTAAAATGGAGCCAACAATGAATGAAGCCAAGAGTGGTTGGGTGCAAATGGCCACCCCTTAGGTCGTTTTATAGGCCGAAGGGCAGCTATCTAGAGAATTATGGAATTCTCTAGAGAGGCCTATGGTGGGAGATCGTGGGAGAGTGAGAGAGAGAGGATGGATGGTGGTTTTTAGATCCACCCAATGTGGATCTAAAAATTGAATAGCTCTTGGTTACTAATTTTAGCAACCAAGGCAACAACACATGGTGGAGAGTTCTGGAGAACTCTAGGCTAGGTATTTTCGTGTGGATGGTGTGTGTGGATCAAAACTTAGGTGGTAGGTTGATTCGGTTAGGTTCTAGTGGGTTTAGGTCAAGGTAGGTCTCAAATTAGTGTTGTAAACCCTAATTCACTAAGGTAAAGTGCAATTAAACTTAATACAAGTTTAATTGGGTGTGTGAAAACTTAATTGAGAGTAAAATAACTAAATTAAGTCAGGTCTAGGTCAATTGGACTCTTACTGGGTCCAATTGGATAGTGTGTGCTGAGATCAGGGCTCAATTGGACTCAATGAGTCCAACTAAATAGACTGATGGAATTGACTAAGATCCAAATCAATTAGGTTTAGTGAGGACCTAATTAGGACCTTAGGGAGGTCTAGAGGTGATGTACTAGGGTTATGGCACCTTAATTTAGGTTCCTATAGGATTTGAATTGGGTTTAGGGACCTAGAGATCCAAGATCAAGGCCTGAATCTCAAAATAGGGTCTGGAGGGTAGTTCTGGATGTCCAATAATAGTGTCATATGTCTTATAGTGAAAAATCAAAAGTCCAGACTTGTTGTCCGGACGTCCAATCAGAGTCAGGAGGGATTCTAGGTTCTGTCTTGGTTATTCTGCAAAAATTGGACATCTGACCAAGTGTCTGGATGTCCAATAACACTACAAAAGTGGGTTTAAGGTGTGCAGGAGTTGGCTAAGGGTTCTGGATGTCCTATAACTTATCTGGATTCCAGATAGAGGCTAGAATTAGGCTTTTAAGGTTTCTTGTGGTGCGATGACCTAATCTAAGGGTGGCTAAAGCTTGGGGAAGCTTTTAGGCTGTCCTAGGGCTAGGATGGACCTAAGTTCTTCACAATTTATTTCTTTATTCCTACTTAATAGAATAGCATACCTTCACTCCCTTACATTATTATCTACTACATATAATCTAGGTCTTCCACTCCAACTCTGCTGCAACACCAGTTATTCTTTATTCTTCAGATCCAACTTTAGATCCAGCTTCAGATCTAGCTCCTGATCAACTTATTACCTGCAATTGACATAATGCACTTAATCAGTACATTATAGCATTATTTTATGCATAGCTAAAAGAAAGCAGTAAAGGTGCTAGTAATGCTTAAGCATGCATGAATTACCCTAACTTATGCTAAGTCCTAGCCTAGTTTAGGTCAATTAAGACCTATGATTGCTGCGCAATCAGCCACGTGGTGAAGGCGAGTTCTCAGCCATTGGATTGAGATTCAACGGTTGAGATCTCATCTTGCGATGGCCTTGAGAATGCATCAGCTTAGGTGGGGCGGCCTGGATGGCACTACGTGGTGCCATCTGGGCCGTCCATCTTCTTTTTCTTGTAGAGGGTGCTATGGAGCTCCGATCAGGGTGATTTTCACGTTGATAGACTATGATCGTCGCTCTGGATCCATCCATATGGTTGGATTTTCCATCCAAAACACGTATAGATGTCGCATTGCCCCCATGGTCGTTGATCTTCCTCGGACTTCGTATGATGCTACGGGACTCGATTTAGACGATTTCGGAGGCATTAGACTCTGATCGTCATCCTAATCAGATCCGTATGGTCCGATCATCCATCTAAGGCCCTAAAATAAGTCTTCTTCTCTCCTGACCATAAAAAGGACCTAATTAACCTAAAATATATATAACTACTCTAAATGAAGAATGATGATGCTATGCAATATTTATAACATGAAATGCAAATCTAAGCCTAGGAAGATGCATGATTAGGCATTTAAACCAAAATAAATGTGTCTATATCAGGCTGCACCACTTGATCAAGATTAAAACTGATTCACTAAGGGTCTCTTTCTGTTAGAAGTGCATACAATGAGGGTTACAACTCTAGGGTTCTTTTAGATATAGTGACACACTCTTAGGACAAAAAATAAAATTTATCTAAACACATGTTTAAACAACTTTGTGTGCTCACTAAACTTTGTTTGCACTAGTAATTGATCAAACCCTAAAAGAGCCCTAATATATGGCTTAGCTCTAAAACTCTTGGATTGAATTTAAAGGCCTTGTACTACTTCTTTGGCACGCAGTTCACACATTTGAAATTGATTAATTTGGGCACCCACCCCCCTCACGTCCATTGTCTAATCCCATGCACAATAAAGCCAAAGCATTAATTAATTTGATAGACGCACCCACTAGGTTGGAAAATTGTCTAAGTCAGATTAAACTGAATTGGCTTATTTTGGGGCCTTCTTTACTTTGACCAACTGGTGAAAGGAAAAGCTGGTGTGGTAATCTCGTTAACCTCTAGTGGTGTCCCACCATGCGAGGTGTCCTAGGGGGTCACACCCTTCTGGCTAGCCAAGTAAATTAAGGGCTGGGAGGTTTCAAATGGAGCTAATAGGGCTTGGATTAGGTCCAATAGGTGTAACCCTTTAAGGCTAGAATTGGTTGCTTGTTTGGGCACACACTTCTCTTCTCTCTCCTATTCCTGTCTTAGCCCTATTCTTCCAACACAACACATGGCGTACTATTCTTATCCTTCCAATACCACTTATCCTTAATTTGATTTTTATCACAATTAGACTCAACAATATCCATATTCCAATTGGGATAGATTTGCCTCTACTTGGGGATGTGACCTAGGATATTAACATCCAAGATATACTTCTATCCCCATAATGATTCTAGTCCTTGTCATTACCTGACCTTGACTTATCCATCTTCAAATTTGGATAGGCATCCTCCTAACTAGGGATATGATTCTAATTGTAGACATCAAAATCGAACCTCCTATTTTCCTAGAGATAACCTCCAATTTAGGTCATTAGATCCAAATGATTATCCTAATATGACCCACAATAAAGGAGGATATCAAAGCACTTATCCTAGACAAGATAACTCTCAATATGGGTTAACCATACCAAATCATTACTCTTACTCGACCCACAATTCAAAAGGGTTAACCAAATCTAGTCATCTTCAACTTGGGCCCCCCGATGAAGAATCTAATTGTGAGGATGACTTAGAACTTGAATTATTTTGGAGCAGAACTAAGAAAAAGATAATGCCTCTAGAAGAAGTAGATCTAGAATATGATATGATAGAGGAACAACCAAAAAAACTTTAGCTCGAACATTGATTTTGATTATCCTAACCTTCAGTAAATTGACACGCACCAAATCAACTCAGATACATCTAATTTTGGGTTCAATCAAGATCAACCTTTAGCCTCTCAATCCACACCACCAGGTAATCAATTTGAGCAAATGATGGAAAGATTATGCAAGTTGGATTACACAATAGATAAATTAGCACAACAAATGGACCAATTGGATAATCAAGTTCAATGGAAGCAAGCGGGGATATTATTTTGAAAGATGAAAAGGATGAGGCTCCAACTTAAAAAGGAAATGTTACAGATACCTGACTTTGTTGATTGGATAAATGATGAACCACCAAAACCAAAAGCCGAGGAGCCCAATGAAGACCCCCTATCATAAATTTAACTCATGCCTCTTTCACTGAACCAATAATGAAAGATTCAATTGAACTTGGCATTATTAATGATGAGAATAATAATGATCAACATTATGTAAAGGATTCAGAAGAGGTCCATAATCTTAAGAATAATGAGGAAGATGTTTGATTATAAAATTTGGATTTCAAAGATGATCATTTGATTGAATCAAAATTTTAATATGAGACATTTTATTTTGAGGATCAAACACAAGTAGAGGCTAATTATGAGAATTTCATCTTTGAAATCGAGGATAACCCCTTTCTGGAGATTAGTTAAGAGAAAGTAAATGAATCTGAATTTAAGTATAACTTAATAAATAGCTTCACTTTTTCTTCAACTTTGAATCTTGAATTTGTATCATTCTATGCTGAATATGATCTTGATTTAGGTTCGGAAGATACAAACTTTGAAGGGATTGAAAAGCAAGCTAGGATATCCTGGGAACAAATTTGAATGAATTAGAGGATACAGATGAAGAAATCATTATCTTGGAAGATAATTTAAAGAGAGACTTATACTGGAACTTAGAGGATACTGATTATTTTCAATTCTTGACCTTATATAAGGAACCTCTAAGTCACTTTGATTTATCTAAGCCTTGGAACTCATGTGCACCTATTCCAAGAACTACCTTTTCAAGCTTCATTGCAAAGGGGCACAAGTTTCTTATTCTAATCAACTTTTGTGTATATGACATTTTAGACTTGGGTTTCATGGACTAAAGCCTAAAACTGAACCCCATTAACTTGACTATAAAAGTCATTGGGTAAATCTATACTTGATCTATTTATCCTGTACCTAACCCTCTAGAATGGTGCTACATCACCAATTGATCCACTTATGAGGACACCACCAACTTGAGCTATAAGGTTACATCATGCACACAACTTATAGTTGAGGGGGCCAAATGATTAATATTTTTTTACTAAACCACTGGTCCTTCTGAGTGCCTGAACTATGTCTGGCAATAGACATAAAATTCAATGTTTGTTGGGAGGCAACCCAATATTGATTTGTGCTAACATAGTTTTTCTGATTTTATCTTAGGTTACTGTACAAATTGATTGGGAATAGCAGGATTATCTCATAGGGACAATAGGCTCAATTGTTCTTTGCTCATGCTATTTTTTGTACTTTTCTACTTAGTCATACATTAGGGACAATGCATGAAATAGGGATGACGAGATGTGTAATATTTTTGAAAATCTGGCTTCTTGTTTCCATTATCCCGTGTTTTCTCACATGTTCGTCTATTTTCTTGTTTCATTGTTGTCAAAGAAAATGAAAAATTGTAAAAAGGAAAGAAATTAGTGTTTTTAGAGTCCTGAGCTAGGAAAATTTGAAAATTATTGACTTTGACGATTTACTGATCTTAAGAAACATATAATCAAAATCTTTTCCCTTAGACTCTTCAGGTTATATTTCAACTTAATTAGCTTAGGTACTTATTAAAATGCAAATTTGTTTCCTGAGTCCTTGAATGAGAGTTGAAAAAGTCGAAGTATTAAGTCGAGGGAGCAATAAGTATGTGACTTGTCTTTCCACCCTTTGGTTTGAAAAGCTTACCAAAATTAAGCTATCTACCCTTGTACTTATTGACTGACTTGTCTTTTGGGTTATCACCCACTGAAAATAGAGTAGTAAACTAGGCTTAGATTGAGGTATGGCTGGCATATTGCACTGGGTTTGCTTGGCACTTGTAGGATGTCTAGATCCCAGCTTCACATCTTTAGCTTTTCGAGCCTTTTTCTATGAGATGTTCTTGAACGGAATTCAGAAGAACCACCTACCTAGAAAAATGAGTGAAAAAGGAGAAATATGAAATTAATGTAGTAGGAAGAAGTAGATATTAAAAAAAAAAGTTCATTCCAAAATATTTTAAACATAATAAAAAGAGTGAAGTATAAAATAAGAGGCCAATTAGGCACAGATGGGGAGATACATACTGGATTAATCCTTGTGTTGACCTTAGTGTAGGAAAGGGTAGGGAGAAAGTTACTAGTCCTTAGTAGGGCAAATGTGAAATGGGGTCCATTAGAGCAAAAAGGCAGTCATAGCCTTGTTGAGAACTTGGAATTCAATTTGGTTGCCCTCTTGATGCATCACCTTTCACACACACTATAAGCTTAAATTTCAAGTCTGATTCAAACCTTGGTAAGTTGACTAAGCATAAAAAGTTACTCATGAGACCCAAGTCTAAGGCTAATAGAGACTCTGATTGGATTAAAGTTGTTGATGTTCCATATGGAAACCTAGTTAATTAGGGTTAATTATCGTGTTGTATTATAGTGTCACAATCCAGATAGATGTCATTTATTTATATACAATTTTTTACTGGTTTTACTCCAAGTCATTCACTGGTAGACAATTATTGATATACATCATCACTCTCTATTATCCAAGAATCATCTTTTATTCCAAAACTGTTAGGTTTTATTTACAAATGAATGAATCAAAGCATGAGTTAATCTAAGTCAACTATATACAAAAGAAACCAATTAATTAATGTTAATGTAAATGCCTTATGAATATACATAAGATTAAGGCATCAAAAACTATTCTAACTAACTATGTTACAAACTAACTAGACAAATGAATACAATCTTATACTAAAAATTTATAAACAAAAACAAGACAAAAGTAAAGAGAGAATAATTAAATTAATTATATAAGCCCTCAAAAATATTTACATAATAGCCTAAATAATATTTATTCTACTTAATACAATTATATACTAATATTTAATATTATACATAGCATGTACAACACATGTACATATATACATAATTCAACATTAATTCTAATACAAATACAAGTATAAACATACTATATATACATGACTAATATAAACACAACACCTACATAAACTTAGCTAAAGTAATTAACTTATGATACTAATATATAATGTACAATATCCTACATATGTATATACTAGCTAATATATACTTCACTACTTTTATATATATATATATTTGTATGTATGCATGTATGTATGTACGTATGTATGTATGTATACAAAACCTTAAAAGCACATATACAAAATAAGGTAAAACTAAGATTTTATTTATATAATTCTTAACCATAACATATATGTATATAATACTCAATATATATACTTACATAATATATATATACACTAAACATAAGCATAATACTTTATATATATATATATATACATACATATAGCCTAATCATACATAGCACACACACACACTAACACTCAACACTGTGCACATAGTTTTATTTAAGTTAAACTCTTATCTTAGGCCAAAAGCAATGGTGGTTTTTTACACAGCTTGACGGCCCAATGGGTAGGAGAAGTCATTACTAAGCCCACCCTATGGGAGAGGCAGTTGCTAGTATTTAGGTTAATTTAGGCCCAATACAGGCCCACACCCTTTCCTCTCTCTCTCAATGCATATGTTCAGATCAACGGTGATAACGGGAGCTGACCCCTATACTGGCTAGCAAGCCATCGAGGGTGATTCATTTTATACCATGCGTACTGATCAGTAACCCACGATGTGGTACTAAACAACCACACTTATTACCTCACATCTACATGATTTTTTAGCCTTTTTAGGCTATTAATTAAGGCTTAATTATTTATTTTTTTATAATTAAATCACATAGGTGTGTAGCTAATACATAGGTCTTTCCATTGGTATAATTATTTTACCTTAATTAAATATATATTTATATTTAAAAATTAGTTAAAGTTAGTCAAATTTACTCATTTAAATTAATATTAATTACTTAATTAAAGTATAAATTTGAATTGATGGTACAATTGAATCTTAATTTAGTTAATTTATATAATTACAAGATTAACAAAGATTTTTTATTGATTTTAATCAATTTTTTTATAAATTTACACATTTAAATACACAATTTTATTAAGAAATACATAATTATACAATATACATAGTGTTTTACGGTATAAGTATGGTCATAAATATACTGAAAGTAATTTAAACTATAATATATAATAATATAGTATAACTTACTTCATTAATTAATTAATTTACTAATCTACATTAATTTAACTTAATAATACATGCTATTAGCTTATATATATACACTATTTAAATAAATAAATAATATAGATGTATTACTATACATAAAAATAACCGTAAGTGGTATGTTTATATATATATTTATACATTAGTAACCGTCAACAACCAATTTGTAGTAAAAGGGTTGTTTAATGTGTCGTTGTTGCAGCATAGATGTCACAAATGCAAATCAATGTCATGTTAATTTTATTTAATTACAATTTTTACTGGTTTGTTTGCAGGCTGAGAGGTAGTTATTGATATACATCACTCTCTAAATCTAAAAATGTTATTTTATTCCAAAAGTATTAATTTTATTTACAAAATGAATGAATAAATCAATGAATGAAAGAATTAGTCAATTATATATAAAAGAATCAATTAATGTGCATTATGCTCGGGGCGTAGATCATGCAAAAGATGAATACGTCGTAGTATAGCATGAAATATGTCTTGACAAATAAAATTAACGGAACAGGGAGTCCCGGTCGATCACAGGGAGGTAGAAAAATGCTTTTGATTTCATGCAGTTGTTCTAAATCTAATTAGTAAATAGTAGAGATAATGAACCACAATATGTATATCACATTATAAATTGCATACATGGAATTGAAACAAATTATAACATGAACATAAACTACTTATATAACAGAATGAGGGCACCACGGGTGGTTCGTGGTGGCCTTTTGAAGAGGTTGAGGGGAGCAGTGGTAATCCGATAGGGTGGCCTAACAGATTCGTCAAATGGAAATGCAGAGAAGACAGGAAGAAGAAGAAGAGAGAGAGGTAGAAGAAGGAAGAAAATGAGAGAGAGTTGTCCTCTCCAAAGGGGGGGCCTTTCTTCCTTTTATAGCTTTTTTTTTCTCGTACAAATCCTTCCCCAAATCGTTCATGGTTGATTTATTTTGGTGCTGCCACGTGGCGCTCTCTGCACCCTCAGATCAGCATCGCACGGCTCCCACGTGCCCGCACAGCTTCAAATCCCGCCTCATCATCTCATCCATCTGATCTTGCAATCGGACGGCTTAAACGCACGCTCATCACGCCATTCAAATCCTACGCGCAGTTCTCGCGCCTTCCAGATCTCGCAGCAACCTGCGCAATTATGTGTACCGCTCCCAGTTAACTCTGATCGTGCCACGTGGCATGCTCTACATCCTCTAATCGTGCATCCGCGCAATTTCTACACAGCGTTGGGCTCGAACCCACACCCCGGGCGCACACGCGAGCCATTACGCCACACACAGCCTTTGTTATATATGCTTAATTATATTTATATTAATCTATTCTGGGTGGTGATGTGGCACGTTCGTGGCCGTTGGATGAACATCCAACGGCCCACGTTGCGAGGCAAGGATCCTTCAGGGGTTAGGGGTGCGGCGAGGGGCGGCTGCGATGGTGCCACGTGGTGCCATCTTGGCTGTCCATTCTTCTTCTCTTTACATCTGATGATGTAGGCCTCCGATTAAGTTGATTTCTGTACCATTGGACTGGGAACGTCGATCTGGATCCATCTGTATGGTTGGATTTGTCATCTGAGGTCCAGATCTTCTTCAATTTGCCCCTTAGCTCTTGCTCTTCTACAGATTCCCTGGGGTGCTACAGGAGTCTAATTGATGCAATCTTGGATACATTGGACTCCCGTCGTTATTCCAAACAAATCCATAAGGTTGGATTGGCCATCTGCAGCCCCGGATTACCTGTCATCATTAATACCTCTCAAATAACATAGTTTAATACATAAAACACATCTATCAACTATGATGGAGTATACGATGCGTATGCATGTAGAATGTTCATGTTAAGCTAAGTTCTAGCTTAATTCAGGCGAGTTAGGGCCTATGATTGGTGCACAATCATACCCGCATGCCTAAATCTTGCTAGTCCCTAGCAAGTGTAAGACTGAATACATTTTACCAAGAGTTAAACTAAAGATTTATTTATTTTTGCTGCATCCAAAAATTCAGAATCCAGATAACTATGAATATATAATGTAGTAGCTTCTGCAATGGATCATAGTTATATATAAGCGTTTAACTACGTAGTAGCTTTTGCAAAAATATGGATCAGCGTACCAAGGGATCCAGCGTAACTAATCTCTAGTGTGCTATCCAGATAACTATGAATATATATAAGCGTCGCTGTGGCAGAAGGATAGCACACTAGAGATTTTCTAATTAGGGACACATCTACAGATGATCTAATTAGCTCTAATGCAAAAGAGCAATGGGTCATCCCAAAAATAGAACTTAGCCTCTGATATAAATTTGAGCTTTTGATCCTTGGATAATCCTGCAGGTAGCCTGCCTATGACAAGATAGTTTTCTATATCAGCATGCCAAGGGAACTCCACAGAGTTGATAGATAGTAGAGACTCATTTGGAAATCGGTCTGATATCGGTGGGGAGTACAGAATGTAGTCTGGGTCTAGCCGAGACAAGTGGTTTGCCACAACATTATGTGCTCCAGCTTTGTCACGGATTTCAATATCAAACTCCTGCAACAGAAGGATCCATCTGATAAGTCGGGGTTTGGCATCCTTCTTTGCCAACAAATGCCGGAGGGTGGAATGGTCAGTGTAGATGACAACTTTGGACCCGAGTAAGTATGACATAAATTTCTCCAACCTGAATACTACGGCCAGCAATCCTTTCTCAGTGATTGTATAGTTTCGCTGAGGCTCATTTAGCGTTTTGCTGGCGTAGTATATTACAAATGGATGGTGCTCCCGACACTGGCCAAGAACAGCTCCGACAGCGAAGTTGGAGGCGTCACACATCATCTCGAAGTCGAGTGACCAGTCGGGAGGTTGGAGAATAGGTGCACTGGAGAAAACGTCTCGCAAGGTCTAGAAAGCACTGAGACACGAGGAGTCGAATTCAAAAGATGTGTCGGTTACCACAAGATTCGTTAATGAACAAGCAATTTTAGAGAAATCTCGAATGAATCTTCGATAAAATCCGACATGCCCTAAGAATGATCTGATTTGCCTGACAGAGCTAGGCAGAGGTAATCACGAAATGATTTCGGAATTAGCTCAGTCGACCTCGAGTCCATTAGAGGAGATCCTCTGACCTAGTACGATGCCATCCCTCAACATAAAATGTCTTTTTTCCCAAGAAAGTACTAGGTTAACTTCTATACATCTCCTTAGAATCTTTGTGAGGTTATTGAGACAAGATGAGAAGTTGTCTCCAAACATGGAGAAGTCATCCATGAACACTTCTACGCAATCCCCGATCATGTCTAAAAAGATGGCCATCATGCATCGCTGAAAAGTAGCTGGTGCGTTGCAGAGACCAAAAGGCATCCGCCTAAAAGTGAATGTTCCAAAGGGACACGTAAAAGTTTTCTTGTCTTGGTCTTCTGGGTTGATTGCAACTTGATTGTACCTGGAGTATCCATCCAGAAAGTAGAAGAAACTACGCCCAGGTAGCCATTCTAGAATCTGATCAATAAAGGGCAAAGGAAAATGATCCTTTTTGGTAGTCGAGTTTAGCTTCCTGTAGTCAATGCAGACTCGCCAAGAAGTCATGGTGCTGGTCGGGATGGATTCACCCAATTCATTTCTGATTATGGTGAGTCTCACCTTTTTGGGCACTATCTGAATGGGACTCACCCACTGGCTACCGGAAATCAGATAGATAATGTCTGCGTCCAGCCATTTAATGATCTCCTTCTTGACAACCTCCAACATATTTGGATTTAGGCATCTCTGAGGTTGTCTTGATGGTCTCACCCCTGCATCAGTGTAGATATGGTGAGTGCAATATGAGGGGCGAATTCCGTGGAGATCAGCAATGCCCCACCCGATAGCAGCCCTATGTGCTCGCAAAATGGAGATCAACCGGTGTTCCTGATCTGGAGTCAAGTGAGCATTGATAATCACTAGATATGTCTCACTTTCTCCCAGAAACACGTATTTGAGCGAATCAGGTAAGGGCTGTAGCTCTAGTAGTGGAGGGTAGGGAGGAGGGTTATGCAGGGGAGGAGAGGAAACAATAGTGGAAATTTACTGGTCCTGATTTATGAAGAATCCACCTGCAGTGGTCATGTAATCCTATCTTAAGATATCAGTGTTGGATAGGACAGGATAGTCAGGATCAGGGGTGTTAGGAGCAGATGAAACCCATGATAACTAGATCCATGGGATGAAATGTGTATATCAGTAGTCACAGTCCTGTGTGGATCATGATCAAAGACCCTTGATAGTGAGGATGAACGAGCCATTGGGTCACTGCAGAGGAGCCTAATGTTCCCACAGAAAGCTGAATCTTCATCGTCACTATCCTCCTCAATCAAGTCACAATCAAAGTTCTTTGATGCCCTGAAAATGTCCAGTCTAAGCTTTTCGTTTCCCAGGGCAATCTCCATGCACCCTGATGCACAGTCGATATTTGCGCAGGCGGTTGCCATAAACGGGTGACCTAGGATAATCGGTGCATCACGAAGATTAGGAGGAACCTCCATATCAAGAACAAAAAATTCTGCTGGAAAGCAGAATCCTTGGACTTTTACGATCACATTTCCAACCACCCCCCTCGGTGTTTTTACAGATCGGTTAGCCAACTGTATGGTAACCGATGTAGGCTTTAACTCCCCAAATCGAAATCGATCAAATACTGCGGTGGGAGTTAGGTTGATGGATGATCCCAAGTCAAGAAGGGCCCTATCAAAAGGGGAATCCTACAATAAGCAGGAAATCAATGGTGTGCCCGGGTCCTTTTTGGGTGGTAAGTCAGCTAAAATAACTGCACTGGCTTCCTCAGATAATATCGCTTGTCGTCTGATCCTCTGCTTCCGCTTCGGAGTACAGTAGTCCTTAAAGAACCTAGCGACAGTTGGGATTGGATCTATTGCTTCGAGGAGAGGGACTTGAATGTGAACTTCCTTGAACATAGATTTCAGGTCCTCGAAATTCCACGTGTCCTTTTTCCATGTTGAATCTCGTGTTAGGGCTACAGGAAAAGGGACGGGAATTTCAGGGTCTAAAGGCTTCTTTACTTTATCTAATGAAGATGGCTTGTGAGTGGAAGAGGGTTGTGAGCCATCTCGTGGTATGGCGCAAGAAAAATCATTACCCACTTCCCTAGGTAGCGAGTCCTGTGTAGTCTTTCTGCTCCTTAAGGTAACAGCTTTTGCATCGGCATGCTGTCCTTGCAGGGTAGAGGAGTGGGTTGGTCTGGATACACAATGTTTGGCAACAGAGGTGGCTGACCAAGTCCATAACCAGGAGGTGCGGGAGGTGGTTGCATAACTGTGTGTGCCTGCCCCTTTGGTGCTTGGAATCTAGGCAGGGTACCCTGATTTTGTAGATATCTCGGGTTTGGGATAGGTTGGAAGGGTAAAGCTCCCTGTGATCTGTGCTCCTGCAGCATCTGGTTCTGCGTGTTCTGCATGCTCTGTATTTGGTCAGCCATTGCCTTCATTATTTGGAGGCTGTCATGAGTAGATTTTCGAATAGATGTCTTCAGTTCCTCCTTCAGCGACTCCAAAGGGCCGGCCCGCTTTGGAGGGTAGTTGGCAGCTTAGTGTAGTGGCTGATAGATAGAGCGTGTCTATTGCTGCTGAGATGGGAATGGCTACTGCCTAGGATACGTGTTCTGCACATTCCCGTATTGTCTAGTCTGGTAGTGTGGAACTTGACTCGGTCTCTGTGGATTACCAGACTAGGAAAAATTAGGATGCTGGCGCCAACCAGGGTTATATGTTTCAGAATACGGGTTGTTACACCCGTATCCATGAATGGCAATGACATCTTTGTAAGCCAAAGATGTCTCAGATGCGAATTCATCAAAAGAATACGCACTTGCATCATCATGTGGTGCGAAACCCTGATTGTACGGTGCCAGATCGATATTGTTCATTGGTTCCTGGTATGCAGGATCCCGCGAAGATGGAGAGAAAACATCCCGAGTAATCGGATATGTACGATTAGAGGGGGCTTAGGATGATTGAGAGGAGTAAGATGGAGCAATGTTGCTAGAAGATCCGGATCTCACTCGCATCAATTCATCGAGCTTCTTATTGAGTAGATCCACCTTATCTAGCTTTTTGGTGATAATGTCCATGTCGGCTCGGGCAGATTCGGCTTGAGCTTCATGGACATTAACTCGTTGCTATCCAGGTCACTGGAACTGGTTCATTGAGACGGCATTCATCGAGTTCTCTGCTAAGGACTCGAATAGTTCAAATGCTTTGTTCTCGTCCTTGGCGAGAAAATTCCCACCGCTAGATGCATCGGCTAGGTACCGATGTGTGTCATCCAGCCCATGGTAAAATACTTGCGCAAGGTGCCATTTGGGTACACCATGATGTGGGTACTTCATGAGAAGATCATGAAATCTGCCCCAGTTATCATGTAGCTTCTCTCCAAGGCCTTGAGCAAACATCGTGATTGCATGCCTCATGGCATTTGTTCGACCGATCGGGAAGAACTTTTGGAGGAATTCGCGACGTAATTCCTCCCAGGTTCCAATTGGCCTCCCGATGGTCTTGAACCAATAAGCAACTTTATCCTTGAGAGAAAAAGGAAAAAGCTTCATGAGAACAAACCCAATATCAATATTCCTGGGTTAAACTGACTCTGCAATTCGACTCAGGTCTTCGAGGTGTTGGAAGGGATCCTCATTCGAGTTTCCATGGAAATGAGTCTGAATTAGACTTATGATATTCGACTTTAACTCGAATGCATCTCCGCCTGCGGGAATCCGGACCTGAGGTGCTATGATTGTTGCTGTCAGATCATAGAAGTCCCGTAGTTGTTCTCCGCATGGTGGGTGCTGCATCCTATCGAGTGTCGTGAGAATCTGGTCGATGCTCTGCTCATATTTCTGTTCTGTTCCTCAACCTTGGCTTCTAGATGAGCCATTGGGTCCTAATTTTCAAGGTCCTAACGAATTCGAAGACCGGGATTAGCCATCTCAGCTAATCAGGTGGAAGAAGGTTGAGATGAGAGGTTGGACGAAAATCGCCTTTGCCACCTTGGGTTTGGCTCCCAAGGTCCTACGAGGTTAGGTCTTAATGACCTTCTTCCTTGCATACGCCATCTCAAAGGGTTAGTGTAGTCAATCAGAACAAGACTAAGTCCTTGTTAATCAGAGTGGTCCTTAAAATCAGATGACCGGATTTTTGGTTCATGTTCAAGTTAAAGAAAATTCGGCAAGAGACCGACTGCAAGGAATTCCTGCCTCTCAGGCTAACCTAGCCAAGCTGGTTACGAGGGGACTACGAGGATGGTTCTTCCTTCAGCTTTCACCTCCAGTTCCGTTACCCCACAGCCGTGGTCGTTTGATGCTACCCGTAGCCTTAGACACCAGGTTTTGCAAGAGAGGTTGAAACTACTCAGTAGTTTCAAGCCAAATGCAGGTTATTTGATGTGTTCTTTGTGAATTTTAACCTGTCTTTTCAATGTAGTATTTATGGTGGGCGGTCCACAAGGTGACTCGCCTCACCGACTAACTTTTGCACTTGTGAGGATCCAAGTTAGTCCAATGTGGTCCTATTGGCTTATGCGCTCCTAAGTTGTTTCAAATTAAAGACCACAAATCAAATATAAACTCTCAAGTAAATATGGAATTCAAATGATTTGAACCTTAACAAGAAGATTCCTTTTTCAATAAGCTTCTTAGAGAGTATTTTTTTAGAATTTTTACTCTTCCAAATAATTAGTTATGAATTTTTAACTAGAAAGGGGTCAAATGTAGGATTTAGACCCTATGTTGGTTTTTCTATTGGAGAAAGTATTAAATATGCTACAAAAATTTTGTAAAAATATGATATTGGAAGATAATTTGATTATCTTTCACACCCCACAAATTTTGAGTTAATCTAATTTGTATGTTGGACAGAATTAATTTTCAAAGTTCATAAAAGTTCTATTTTTAAGCATTCTGACATAAAAGTTCTATTTTTAAGCATTCTGACACATATGTACTCTATGAATATTTGAAAATTCCACATATGGAATTTATTTTTGGGAATGGTGGTGTTGGAAAGATAACTTGAAAATCTAGTTCCAGTCCAAATTTCAAGATTTTTGGAGCAATAGAAACATGGCTATTGAATTTTGAAGATAACAATTACTTTTTAGCTGAATTTCTAATAGGAATGTGTGCACTTGATTTCCGCAGTGCAAGCTTTGATTCGTTTGTTGCTTCTCTAGTTTAATCCTGCACACAAAAATAGTATGTTACAGATGAAATCAAAAGTCACCTTGCCTCTCCAGTAATAGCGCCAATTTGGTCGGGGCGTAGATTGCGTAAAGATGAATACGTCATAATATAGCGTGAAATACGTCTCAACAAATAAAATTAACGGAACTGGGAGTCCCAGTCGATCACAGGGAGGAAAAAAATCGCTTTTGATTTCATGCACTTGTTCTAAATCTAATTAGTAAATAGTAGAGATAATGAACCACAATATATATATTACATTATGAATTACATACATAGAATTGAAACAAATTATAACATGAACATAAACTACTTATATAACAGAACGAGGACACCATGGGTGATTCGTGGTGGCCTTTTGAAGAGGTTGAGGGGAGTAGTGGTAATCCGATAGGGTGGCCTAACAGATTCATCAGACGGAAATGCAGAGAAGACAGGAAGAAGAAGAAGAGAGAGAGGTAGAAGGAAGAAAATGAGAGAGAGTTGTCCTCTCCAAAGGGGGGCCTTTTTTCCTTTTATAGCTTTTTCTTTTCTTGTACAAATCCTTCCCCAAATCCTTCTTCTTGGTTGATTTATTTTGGTGTTGCCACGTGGTGCTCTTTGCACCCTCAGATCAGCATCGCACGCCTCCTACGTGGCCGCACTGCTTCGCATTTTTCATCTTCAAATCTCGCCTCATCATCTCAGCTGTCCGATCTTGCAATCGGATGGCTTAAACACGTGCTCATCATGCCATTAAAATCGTACGTGCAGTTCTCGCGCCTTGCAGCAACCCACGCAATTGCGCGTACCGCTCCTAATTAGCTCTGATGGCGCCACGTGGCGTGCTCTGCATCCTCCAATCGCGCATCCGCGCAATTTTTGGGCAGCGTCTGGCTTGAGCCCACGCCTCGCGTATACGTGGGTGCACGCGCGAGCCATTGCACCACGCACGGCCTTCGATATATGTGGTTACTTAAATATATTTATAGTAATATGTTCTAGGTGGCAATGTGGCGCGTTCATGGCCGTTGGATGAACATCCAACAGCCCACGTTGTGAGGTGAGGAGCCTTCAGGGGTTGGGGAAGCGGCGAGGGGTGCCTGCGATGGTGCCACGTGGCACCATCGTGGCTGTTCGTTCTTCTTCTCTTTACATCTAATGACGTAGGCCTCCAATTAAGTTGATTTCTGCATCGTTGGACTGCGAACGTCGATCCGAATCCATCCATACGGTTGGATTTGTCATCTGAAGTCTGGATCTTCTTCAATTTTCCCCTTGGCTCTTGCTCTTTTACGGACTCCCTAGGGTGCTACGGGAGTCTAATTGATGTGATCTTGGATGCGTTGGACTCTCGTCGTTATTCCGAACAAATCCATAAGGTTGGATTGGTCATCTGTGACCCTGGATTACCTGTCATCATTAATACCTCTCAAATAACATAGTTTAATACATAAAACATATCTATCAACTACGAAGCAGAATACAATGCGTATGCATGCAGAATGTTCATGTTAAGCTAAGTTCTAACTTAATTCAGGCGAGTTAGGGCCTATGACTGCTGCGCAATCACATTATAATGCTTGAAACAAATAAACAGGAATTAAAAACTAGCTACTACTACACTGTTAATTATATATAATTACTCTAAGGAATACCTAAGTATAGGTAAAAAAATAGCTATTAATATTTATTATACTAAATTATATTAACATAGTAATATCTGTAGTAACATATATTACATATACAGTAACATAAATGTCGCTGTAGCCTTAGTAAAATATTTACATAACTTAATGTAAAAATAGTTACTTACACTAACATATAAATATATATACAGTAACGGATCTATCTATCACTAAAGCTCCTAGTTATTTATATTTATATAAGAGCTCAAACATACTTATACATATACTAATTATATATATAAATTATCTATATATAAGTACATATTTTATATACAAATTTAATTTATTATATATTGTTGAACGATTACGAATCTACGCTAATGTGTTTGGTTTTGGAAAACCTGTCGTTGTAGTTCTAAAGCGAAGAATTCGTGTTCAACAAATAAAATTTATACCGAAATTAAAATTCCGGGTCGAACATAGGGAGGCAGACGTTTGATTTAAAAACTACGCGTTTCTTTTTATTTCTTACAGAATAATTCAATTTAGAACCATCTAATTATTTACAATAAATAGAAGAGAGAGAGAGTAAGAGAGAAAGAGAATATTACACAGAGAAATCAAAATGAGATGTAGAATAAACAAGGAATTTTTGCATTAAAATGATTGTTCATTACAACTAGAAAGCATAAAATAATTACTCTAGAAAGCGATAAATTTACTCTAGAAAGCATTAAAAGAATGGAGAGAGAAATGTCCTCCTCGACGATTGCTTGGAGGACGAGTAGATTAATCTAGAAAGCAGTAAATCTATACTAGAAAGCGGTAAAAAGAATAGGGCGAGAGAAATCCTCCTCGACGGTTGCTCGGAGGACGAGCCAGACGGGACGATGCCTGGACGAAGGAGAACGAAGCGGGACGAAGGAGAACGAAGCAGAAGAACGGGAACGAAGCAGCACGCCGTCGTCGTCGCGGGATCCACTTCCGAAGGAGGATGAAAATTTAGACTTTATCTCGCGAGGAGCATCCCGGGTGTGGGACAAGCTTCTCTTGAGCTTTGGAGAGGTAGAGAGGAGAAGGAAGGGATGAAAATTTCATATGGAGGGGGTCTCCTTTTATAGTTGCAAGGAGTGGGGGCAAAATGGACATTACATCTTCAAAATAATAAATAAGGGGTCTTTAGTGACGGATAAAACCGTCGCTAAAGCCCCGACGTGGCCGTCACCGCCGCGCCCACGCGCGCCCGCTCGGCTGCCCGCACGCGTAACGCCTACGCACGTCCGCGAAGTCTCAGCCATCCGATCGCGAGATCGGACGGCTTAAATCGCGTCCGCGCCCGCTGCGTAGCGCGCCTGCCCCCGTGCGATCGCGCGTTACGCCTGGCGTCCAATCGCGTGTCGTCCTGATTGAGCGCGCGCAACCGTTGGATCTTCATCTGATGCTCGTCCGCGCCCGCTCGCCCGTGCCTTCCACCCCCTCACCGCAGCTTGAACCAGCGACCTCTGCTTCGCCCACAGCTGCGTCGCCGCTGCGCTACGCGGACGAAATGGTCGCGCGGACGCTTTTAAGTGCGAGCGACCGCAGCCGTTGGATCTCCATCTGACGGCGGAGAGCGATCAGGTGGGGGCCTTCACAAAATGCAAGCGGCCGTTTGGGCGGCTGAGATGGTGCCACGTGGCGCCGTCTTGGTCGTCCATCTTCTGGAAGTTGTAGATGGTGCCACGGATGTCGGATTGACTTGATTTTTGTGTCGTTGGGCTGCGATCGTCGATCCGAATTCATCCGTGCGGTCGGATTTATCATCTGAAGTGCGGATTTACACCATCCTGGCCCTTGATCTTCTAGGGTTCCCCGATCTCTATCTGATGCTACGGATGCCTGATTAGGGCGATCTTAGAGTCGTTGAACTCCAATCGTCGCCCTGATCACATCCATACGGTTGGATCTTTGATCCAAGGCCCCGATAAAATTTTTGCCCTGTCCAAGCACATAAAAGGAGATAATTAACCTCCATTTTATTCAAACTACTCTAAATGCAAGATGATGCATGTTATGCAATATTTATATAATGAAATGCAATCCTATGCTTAAGAACATGCATAAATAGACATTTTAAGTAGTGTAAATGTGTTTACATCATACCCCCATGCCTATCTTTTGCTAGTCCCTAGCAAAAACTATATGCTATTTATAAAAGAATTAGGTTAGATTATTTGGACCTGAGTTATTTTCAATCATTAAGAAATTGTCTACTTAGGAACTGAACTTTCAAAGACACAACAGTGCCCGGGTATCAGCCAAAATGCAGACCTCCTCAAGCCTCGCCTTATTCAAAGAAACATTTCTTTTTCTCTTTTTACTCTTTTCTAATTTTTTTTGGATTTTCAAATTTTAGGGTTTAAGAGTGGCTTTCTACGGCCATTCAACTCACCCAAGATTTGATGAGAACCCTAAGTTTTAAGCATCTTATTGTGATTGTGATAAACTCGTTGACCGGCAATTAGAACGGACTTCGGATTTCTACGCCTCTAGGTGACCTCAAAAAGAATTCTGCCTAAAGGTGTATCTTTACAACCGGTAGCTTTCTCCCTACTTTTATTTTTTAATGAGGTCAATACAAGGGTGAATCCAGTGTATATCTCCCCGGTTTATTCTACTTCTCCGCTTCTTCCTAAGTGTTTTGGGAATTTTTAGTGCATTTTCTGAGCTGGGTTCTGGACAACCGGTCGATGAGCTGTTACCACCGACAACTTGCCAGCCATACTCGTGCGGCGAAGTGTGGCTTATTTCTTTTTGTTCTTTTCTCCTTTTTGATTTTTTTTTTCTTTTTTTTTTTAAGTAGGTGGCTTCCCTGGTCTAAGATTTACCTAAAGGCAGCGAAAAGAGAAAGGTCCAGTGACTGGGCTCTGGACAACCTACCTATGGGCTGTTACCCACGATAACTTGCCAGCCATATCACCCTAGAAGGTTCATTATCTATCCAATTTCCGTAAAATCGTCGAACAACGAGTCAGTGCAAAGAAAGTGTGTAGATGCTTAAGACTCGAAATTCCCTCAAATCAGAGGGCGGGTTGATAAGTCATGTACTTATCACCCAAACTTATTTATTCCAATTATAATAGAATTAAGATGGCGAGGACTCAAAGAGAAATCCACATTTTAGTGGATACACAGGCTAATTAAGTCCAAAGACCTGAGGGGTCTTTGTGTTCAGATCCTAATGTAGTATTTCCTAAGATTGAAAATTTTCTTAAACCCAAATTCTCTTTCCTAATTTCGAAATTTTTTATTTATTTTTTTTATAAAAGAAAATAAACAAATCTACGGAGCTGACGAATGAATTTAGAGATGAATATCCACCCCCCCATGCCTATCTAATGCAATGTCCTCATTGTATTAAAAAGACATAAAACAGAGTGGAAAAGTGTAGAAAGCACCTGAATTGCGTGAATATCAGGTCCGCTCCAAGATGAAAATGAAAAAGAACTGTATAAGTGCTAAGTTTAGTGCCTTCAGCTAGGCACACTATACAAAGAAAAGAAACGAAGAATTCACATGTGCAGGTCAGAATTAGAATGAACAGAGGAATCCTCTGACCTGTCAGCAGAGGTCCACAGATGTGGACCAGATTGTGGTGCAGACCCACACCCCATAATCGAGAATATCTTAGGTTCTGGATAAAAATTACCCAAAACCTAAAATCAGAATGTAAGTGGGATCGGGCCTGCGATTTCTGAGGATGCAACCCAAGACCAAAAAGTCGGGTTACAGAAAATTGAAGCTCAAAAGGATAATCGTTGAATGTGTGCTTGAGTTGAACATCCTCGAAACAAATGTCGTAAGGGTTCTGGTTTGATGGTTTCAGCTTAAAAGGAACCCTTCGACTCAATCTTCCATTTCCTCCAAAATTAACTTCCTAAATTAGAACTTCCCCGCTCCTATCCTCCTCATTAAGTGTATCAAATTCCAAGACCTCTTGTATATTCATCATCCCGTCTGGAATCTCCAAGTCTAAATGATGTGGCAGAATCAAAATTGACTTGGGTCTAATTATCTCAGAATTAGAATCATCAATAAGCTCAACAGGGTGTAACTGATAATCAGGGCATTGAATTGATTCCTCCATAAAATGCGATTCTGGATCCATATCGTGTGCCCTAATAAGATCAGTTTCCTCAGTTATTAGGCTATCAAATGATCTATCAGATTCCTCAGGCCCAATCGTCTCACAAAAATCGTGATCTGAAAACTCGTGTGAGACTTCGCAACTTGAATCTTCACCATCAGGATCCGTATCAATGTATGTCCCAAAATCATTTGTCACTTTGCGTTCCAAGGAGACATACGTTTCCTCGTAACCCGGCTCAGGGATTTCAGGTGAAGAAATCAAATCATCCTTAATTGGTTGTTTTAATTCAATCTGGTCAGCTTCGTAACACGTGTCCCCCCAACAGGTGCCTGAGCGGGTTCTGTCATTGGCTTTCCTGAAGAGAGTTCATCCTGGGAATTATTCCAAGATTGAATCAAAGCAACCACAAATCTCATCCTCAATTTCGCTAATTTCCCAAGTAGAAACTCACCCGGGTTCTTATCCTTAACATCCTAGAGCCAATCTAACAAAGACTTATTTAAATCATCAATCATTTCAATTAGGGGCTCCAATCTCTCAATGCAAGGTATTGGCTGAACTTCTAAAGATTGAATGATATTCCTCAAGTTAGCCAGAACCTTATCTTGAACCTAATTAACCTGAACCAAATGAGTTGGTTCAGGGTTGGGCGGGTTTGACATCAATGTAGAGGAATTAACGAATTGAGATTCGTTATACCCATCCTGATAATAGGTCATTTCAGATTGTTCAAAAGATGGTGATGACCTAAAGGCAGTGAAATCAGAGGATGGGTAAGGATCAGTGTATCATTCTTGATTGTAGATCGCATTAGGTTGTTCATGAAAGGAGGACGATCTATAATCGATGTAACTCTGAGAAGGATAGAATTGAGAATCAAAGTGTTCAGGGTTAGACCCTAAACACGGGGGTCCGGAATTGTATCCCCAATCCGAATTATCCCAACTAACTGATGGTCGATTACAATACGAGTTGGGATAATCGTCATGTTGAGGATAATTTACAACAGGAGGGAAAGAGCGAGAATGCGTGAAATATGTGGAAGGATTCATGATACACAGGAGGAAGAAAGGTGCCCTGCAATACAAACAATCAAACCTGTCCTTAAATATGTTAGCCTAAAGACCTACAGACTCTCAAAACCCGTCCTGAGATAAAGGAATGATTTAATCTACTTCCATCTGTTCAATCCAACCAGTTAGAAGGAGGGACTGGGGAGAAGGTTCTTCCTTCGGCTTGCGCCTCAGGTTCCTAGTGTACCCCCCAGCCGCGATCGTTTGACTCTACTCCCCTAGCTAGACATCAGATTGAACAGTAGAAACAGACTAATCGAAAATAATCTCGTTCTGGGTTCTGAAGAGCGAGTCCAATCCTTAAGGCCAACGTCTACTTTGTTTTATTTAGGGCTAGGTTTGAATGTGCTTTGGAATGTGATGGGCCCTTTAAATGGGTTGTGCCCTTAATGATTGATTGATTTGTGTGTGAGTGCACAAGCAGTGGTTTTCAAGCAAGATTGTTTTTGATGTGGTGAATTTTAAGATTCAAATCTTGCTTAGTAGCTTTTAGGATTCAACTTTAGGTGTTTTCAATCAAGTTTCATTGGCACACCAAGTTTTACAAGCACAGGTGAAGATGTTTTCCTTTAAAGTTTAAAAAGAATGTGGAGTGCCTAGTAAAATCCCTAAGAGTTGAACCTAATTCACAGCTACTTGATGAGTTGATTTTATTTGAAGTGGTGCGGCCCAATCAACTCAAACAATTGGCCTGTTGCACCACTTAAATAGGCACACAAATGATTACCTAATCTGATTTCTACTCAATTATGTGTTTAGATGTGTGTACCGGCTCCTAAGATTGGTTTATCGGTTGAGTTTGAAAATCAGATGAGGTTGTGTACCTCTGTGAGATTTTTTTTTTTTTCTTTTTAATGTGGGGGTTGGGGTGAGTATGGGTGTCAAACAACAAACAATCTAACCTTAGAGTTTATAAAAACACCTAGGTTGATTGATGTTTGAATTATTATGTATGAAATGAAATCTAATGGGTGGGAGGTGGGGGATAACTTACAAAACCTTCCACAGCACTTTACTCCGATCTACCGCTTTTGCCTGTCTCGAAAGAGTATCTGCAATTACAATAAGAAAGGAGAAAAGTGAGGTAAATGATTTATAAGTTACAAAACGCGAAGAGAAATCAAAGAGCGTTGCCTCCCCGGCAACGGCGCTAAAATGTTGAACGATTACGAATCTACGCTAACGTGTTTGGTTTTGGAAAACCTGTCGTCGTAGTTCTAAAGCGAAGAATTCGTGTTCAACAAATAAAATTTATACCGAAATTAAAATTCCGGGTCGAACACAGGGAGGCAGACGTTTGATTTAAAAACTACGCGTTTCTTTTTATTTCTTATAGAATAATTCAATTTAGAACCATCTAATTATTTACAATAAATAGAAGAGAGAGAGTAAGAGAGAAAGAGAATATTACACAGAGAAATCAAAATGAGATGTAGAATAAACAAGGAATTTTTGCATTGAAGTGATTGTTCATTACAACTAGAAAGCATAAAATAATTACTCTAGAAAGCGATAAATTTACTCTAGAAAGCATTAAAAGAATGGAGAGAGAAATGTCCTCCTCGACGATTGCTTGGAGGACGAGTAGATTAATCTACAAAGCAGTAAATCTATACTAGAAAGCGGTAAAAAGAATAGGGAGAGAGAAATCCTCCTCGACGGTTGCTCGGAGGACGAGCCGGACGGGACGACGCCTGGACGAAGGAGAACGAAGTGGGACGAAGGAGGACGAAGCAGAAGAACGGGAACGAAGCAGCACGCCGTCGTCGTCGCGGGATCCACTTCCGAAGGAGGATGAAAATTTAGACTTTATCTCGCGAGGAGCATCCCGGGTGTGGGACAAGCTTCTCTTGAGCTTTGGAGAGGTAGAGAGGAGAAGGAAGGGATGAAAATTTCATATGGAGGGGGTCTCTTTTTATAGTTGCAAGGAGTGGGGGCAAAATGGACATTACATCTTCAAAATAATAAATAAGGGATCTTTAGTGACGGATAAAACCGTCGCTAAAACCCCGACGTGGCCGTCGCCGCCGTGCCCACGCGCGCCCGCTCAGCTGCCCGCACGCGTAACGCCTACGCACGTCCTCGAAGTCTCAGCCATCCGATCGCGAGATCGGACGGCTTAAATCGCGTCCGCGCCCGCTGCGTAGCGCGCCCGCCCGCGTGCGATCGCGCGTTACGCCGGCGTCCAATCGCGCGTCGTCCTGATTGAGTGCGCACAACCGTTGGATCTTCATCTGACGCTCGTCCGCGCCCGCTCGCTCGCGCCTTCCACCCCCTCACCGCGGCTCGAACCCGCGACCTCTGCTTCGCCCACAGCTACGTCGCCGCTGTGCTACGCGGACGAAATGGTCGCGCGGACGCTTTTAAGCGCGAGCGACCGCAGCCGTTGGATCTCCATCTGACGGCGGAGAGCGATCGGGTGGGGGCCTTCACAAAATGCAGGCGGCCATTTGAAAGGCTGAGATGGTGCCACGTGGCGCCATCTTGGCCGTCCATCTTCTGGAAGTTGTAGATGGTGGCACGGATGTCGGATTGACTTGATTTTTGTGTCGTTGGGCTGCGATCGTCGATCCGAATTCATCCGTGCGGTCGAATTTATCATCTGAAGTGCGGATTTACACCATCCTGGCCCTTGATCTTCTAGGGTTCCCCGGTCTCTATCTGATGCTACGGATGCCTGATTAGGGCGATCTTGGAGTCGTTGAACTCCAATCGTCGCCCTAATCACATCCATACGGTTGGATCTTTGATCCGAGGCCACGATAAAATTTTTGCCCTATCCAAGCACATAAAAGGAGATAATTAACCTCCATTTTATTCAAACTACTCTAAATGCAAGATGATGCATGTTATGCAATATTTATATCATGAAATGCAATCGTATGCTTAAGAACATGCATAAATAGACATTTTAAGTAGTGTAAATGTGTTTACATCATATATATACATATATATCATATACTTATGTGCCATATACATATATGTACATGTACACACACTCACTTACACCTAGTGCACACACACAAACACTTCACTATAGACACAACACTTAGCCGTCGTCTCTTTCTCTCAGAAGTTCAGTGTCTAACCTAAATATTATGTTTTTAAGTGGGCACACCGATTACCTTCGAAGGATACATAGCACCCAAGAAGGTGTGACCAGACCTCTAATAGCAGCCAGCCCTAGTTGATATTAGGTGCATTTTAATTTGATTTCAGGCCAAATTTTATGCCCATAATAGGCCTGCTACAGTGCGTGGCCCCCAGCCCACACTGTACACAAATATTCGCTCAATATGCTCATGTATCACTGCTCAGAGGAGAGGAGAGATATGGGATATGTGTTCAACAGTGGTAGTCAACGCTGATTCAACGTGTACTACATTACAGCACTCGCCACACACGATGTGGCATTAATGTGGAGCGCCTAATTGGCACTGTGCAGCATCTGGTAGCGTACTGATTTCATGTTTTTGGGCCCCGATTGGAGGGCCATAAATTAATATAAATTAAAAATAAATTACATGATTTTAAAGCCCTTATATAAGGCTACCTAATTCCATAATTTATTTATAGAAATATGTTATTTAAATATATAATAAAATTATTTAAAAATGGCTATTTATATACATTAAATTATAGTTTAATTTATTAATTAATGTATAAAGTAGTGACTTAATTACAAAATTGACTTTATACAGAGTTGATATACATAATAAATTATTTATTACACATTTTTATTATATTTTATGAACTTTATTTTAATTTATGTACAATTAAATGCATGTTTAGATAGTTTTACATATAAATAATCTATAAATACTATAGTACACTATAAATATAGTATAAATAAGTTGAAAATAGTTAATATAATATTATACAAGTATACATTATAATTTATCTCGGTATTAACTTAAATTACTAATTTATTTTATTTTAAGTTAATAAATTACTTAATTAACCAAAAAACTTAATTATTTACTGTAAATATATAGTTAATTTAGTTTACAGGTATTATACAGTATATAATACATAGTTAAATATGTATGTACAGTATTGGTACAATTATGCACATATAAATATGTTTATATAATTACTTAGATTTATATACTTTAATTGATACAAATTAATATCTAATAATACAATAAAGTTATATATATAATAAATCACTCTAAATACTTAATTTAATATATAGAGTTCAAAACCACATCAGATCTTCATTAAATAGTCCAAATCTTAATTAACATTTGCAAATTAGATTAGAATCATTTTTGAAACTCAAAAATTATTTCGAAGTGAAAATCAAATGTTACCCAAATTTGGCCTTTTGTTTTAGAATTTACATTTGTGATCTGATCACTAGAAGCTCCCAAACACTAGAAATAAGTATTTAGGGATTCAAATAATCTTATAAAAGGCAAATGAGTCATGGTAATGCTTCATCTCAGTGATTCTGAGACTCCTTAGCAAAACTACTCAAAACAATGCTCAAATAGGGCATTTGTTCATTTGAAAATAAATACTTCAATCAAATCACCTCAAACTATCGTAAAATACTCAATTGAGCAAATCTGAACTTGAATCACTCGATTAAATTCCATTAAAACCAAATTGACTCTAATTCATGAGATTGGGCATGAAAACCAAATCTAAAAGAATTAAGTGAACCAGTTCAATAAAAACCACATTGGGGGGCCTTTGCGAATAAATGGAGTGAATGGGAGACCCCCCAGGTTGATTTTAGGAGAAATTCATATCTAGAAGCCAAGACTTCAGATCTAAATTTAACCTTAATGGAGGGGTGAACAATGAATAAAATGCAAGGAAATCAGAGAAAAATGAATTGTGAGGCATAGGGAAAGCTATATGAGTCGATGCGAAAGTGAGAAAAACTTCTCTCTAATCTGAATTGATCAGAGAGGTCGGGGTGGATCTAAACTAGATCTAAACTAATTCATCACTAATTTCACTATCTAATCTACTCCTACTGATCTAAATTACACTAACTAACACTAAAACTAAAATAGAAAGCAGGAAAATAAATCTACGAAAGTGGTAAATCTAGCTAACGGATGAAGGTGGTGTCCAAGGTCCATCGGTAGGAGCTCGATGGTGACAAAATGGAGGAGACCCTCAGTTGAAGAAGGAGGTATCCAAGAGTCAATAGCCAGTAGCTAGAGGTGATCGAAGAAGGGAGGTGAGCCTACTCTGTCATCGCAAGTGAGGAATTGAGGTAGGGGAGCTGAGGGGATGGATGAAGGGAACCACTCAGGGGGGAGGGAGTGATTAGCCGGCGTGCGAGGTCTGGGGTGATCTTAAGTATCTAAATCAGTGAATCACATCATCATAAGGGTGTGATTAAGTAAATAGGGTTTGGGCAATGGTGATGGGAAGGATGATGTGTAGGAAGCAAATGGATGAACTCTAGCCCTAGGATTAAATCTGGGATGGGAGGTGGGTTACACATGAAGGCATGAGAAATTTGGATTTGGTTTGGGTGTAGGATCGTGGATGTAGGAGAACGATAGCTAAGATCGGAGGTGTTCTTGCGGTGCTACAGTGGACTCATGATTAAGGTGGAGCCATAGGTCTAATGGTGAAATTGCACACTGGCCCAAATGGCGAAACGATAGGAAATTTATGAACCAAACCATAAGTGGCTAGAAAGAATGCAGCGTAGTCCCTGGGTGTTTGCAAATAGGTCCCTAGTGGTTTTCGAAATGGTCCTTGAAGGTTTCAATCATGAATAAAATGTTATGTACTAAGGACCTATATGTAAAGCTCTAAATGCAAGGTCCTAGTGATGTCCAAATGTTACCAAGTTTTTATTGAGGATCAATTGAACATTTAGGAAGTTGATTTCACTTTCAATTTGAACTTTTGAACCCAAATGTGCGTTTAATTTGCAATTGGATCATCAATTTGTATTAATGAGTAGAATATTTTATTTTATGACCTAATTTTGCATTTTAACACAAATTTGTTGCCTTAGGTCATGTCTGTTATTTCCCACAGTTAACCCTTTTTATATGTTAATTGTGTAGTGTTTAACCTAGTTTCTAGCTTAACTTGGGCATTTTAGCTATAATGAGCCACACCTCATCATATACACAGATGGTTATGATTATATATACATATAAGTTATATACATATATTATAAGTAGTTGTACAACACATACATATATTACAATGTTGTATAACTTAACATAAATTACCAGTATAGCTTATTTACATATAAATAGTATAGATATAGTTTATATATACACTTATGCACATATAACTTAATATATCTTTTGAGTTATGAATGTCTACAAGTATATACACTATATAAATAGGTATTTTTGTAGGATTTTTGAGTTTTTAAGATTTTTGTTTTGTTTTTGTGTTTTATAGAAATAGAGAAAGTTAGGAAGAAAAGGAGAGATAGCTCATTTTGGTGTTTTGTTTGTGAATTTTATTTCTAAACTTATAGAAGTCTAGAACTTGTGCGTGTATGTTCTATCAACTAATGGACTCAAAACCTAAATCTAATGACTCAAATATCTAAAAATGATCCTTATCTCACTCAAGAAACCTTTCAATTATTTATTTATAATTGTTTTTGCATTTTTCTTGATATTTACAACGAAGAGTTGGAAAAAGAGTATTAAATGATCACAAGTTGATATCAAGCCATAAAAATCATACAAAAATACTAGAAAGAATGGGTATAACATGTTAAACTTCCAGGCATCAACAAAGATCAAAATTAAGTTTAGATCATGCAAATAACACTAAATTGAAGACCAATTTGCATTCCAGCCAATATATACTAAACAAAATAGTTGACAACAATTCTATAAAAGAGTTTACAATTTATACAATTCACATTAGAATCCAAGAACATTACATGAATGCTTCTTACATCAGACTTTATCAATGCTATCACATCTGAACTTCAAATATGATTAAATTATTCATCAAATCCTCACATTCAAACGTTTGGCAACCTCTGACAGTTCTTCATACAATTAACACTGTCCAACACTAATTCATACCAAACAGAGGCCTAATCCATGTATTTCAAGACTCTTTCAAGCATCTGAAGAATAACTCTATGCTAATTCCATTCTAGAAACTCTTTACAAACCTTAAATCATCCCAAAACCAATTAAATTCTTCGATTAAAACCACATTAAGAAATCTTATAGAATGAGCATCAGCTGATGCTATTGTTGTCAAAACATCTTAGGTTTTCCATTTGGAATTCAAAGCCTCAATGAAATCACTCAGATAAAATCTATAAACACAAGAAATTATTGTTAAACCTTATTCAAAGCATCAGGACCTAATTTGAAACCTTAGGTTCTTAGATCAACTTGGGAATTGAACTCAGAAGTCAAAAACTCCAGATCATATTCAATTCAACTAAGCATCAATTACATGTATTGCAAATGCTCTGTGAGGAATTTAAAACTCAATGCAATCAAATCAGTAATTGAAGAATTTCCAAAAACCCTAATTGATTCCCCATTCTATGCTATAGACAGCATGGATAAGAGAATGAAAATCAGGTCATGAAATATCTTCCAACTCATACTCAGACATTCCTTAAGATCCTATGAACATCAAGCAATCTCTGATTAGCAGATTAAAACCATTTAGAATTAAAATAAAATGTCACCCAGGTGGGCATTTGATCTGGACTCGCCAAGGTGATTTGATCACCTAGAGATTGTGCACACTATTGATTAGTGCACATGGATCTCGAGCGATGCTTTGAAACCAATCAAGTCATCACAAAGGCTTCAAATTCGTGCATCAGATTTTCATCAGCCCTTACTACTGAGTAATGAACTTAGACAGTAACTCAAGCTAAAATTAAGCACGAAGACTTCAAGTAAGGAAAATTCAATTATATGCAATCAAAATAATCGCAATATATCTAATTCAATCCCAAATTACTCAATTCCATCAATTAAGTCCAAATTATTTGCAATTGCCTCAAAAACATTTGATCAATCATTACAAACCAAATCTGAATCAAATAATTCAATCGGCTTAGTTCAAACTCTAGAGTGGGTCCTTGTGATCTGTGGGGTGAGTGAGAGAACCCCCTCCTAGCTTCTTTAATGGATGAGGTGGTCGATGGATTAAAACAGTGAAGGAAAAGTGTGAAAGTGATTGTGAGGTGAGAGGGAAGGATTATGGATCGAAATGTCAAAGCAAATTGGCCTCACTAATACAAATTGATTAGAGAGGTCTGATAGAGAAAATTTGCTAGCTAATGCTAATCTAAACTAATATAAAGCAATCAAATAGTAGATCTAATCTAAACTACCTAATTAGACTAGGACAACGGTAAATGTAAACTAGAAAAGCAATTAAATCCTATACCAACAGAAGAATGGGACCTTAAGAGAACCTTGGCCAGTGACTAATGGCGATTGAATGGAGGAAGAAATCTCCAATGAAGAAGAGTCTGATGTGCATACATCTGATTAACCAAAAATGTCTATTAATGCATGTTCTCAGTGTCACATTAGCATCATACATTGTAAATAGTGCATAACATGCATAATCATGCATTTAGATCAAGTTGTATAAATTGTATAGTAATTGTCTCTTTTTATGGTTAGGGATTGGGTGACTTTTTATCAGGGCCTCGGATCGAAGATCCAACCGTATGGATCTGATCAGGGTGACGATTGGAGTTCAATGACTCCAAGATCACCCTAATCGGACATCCGTAGCACCAGATAGAGATCGAGGAACCTTAAAGAGCAAGGGCCAAGATGGTGTTAATATGCACCTTAGACGACAAATCTGATCTCATGGATGGGTTCAGATTGACAATCACAGCCTAACGGCATGAAAATCGATTCAATCTAACACTCGTGGCACCATCTACATCACTCAGAAGATGGACGAATTAGATGGTGCCACGTGGTGCCATCATATCCACCGAACACCAGTCGTAGCCCTCCTTCTTCACCTACTCAATAAATCTCGACCATTGGATCTTCATCCAACGAATGAAAGTGCTTGAGCCTATAACAAAACCATGACCATCCATTGACTTAGTGCAGCGGTTGTGCGCCCATGGGTGAGGCAGAGATCGCGGGATCGATCCCCGTGGTGCCTTAAATCAAGGTGTGGGCATGGAGTGGGCGCAGGATGAGAGTCGCACGATGAAGATCCAGTGGTAGGAAGTGAGCGATAGTGCCCACGTGCGATTAGACGTGCGGCGCTTACGCTTGATCGCACGCGGGCGCGCGGCGCAGGCGTAGCCACTTTAAGCCGTCGATCTCTTGATCGGACAGCTAAGAGAGCGCGAATGTGCACCTGAGTTGAAGGGCACAGACGCAAGGGGCGCGTGATTGGTGGCACATCGACACATTCAAGCCTTTAGTGACGGATGAATCCGTCACTAAAGGTCTTGAATTAATGCTTTTCAAGTTGTAATGTCCAAAATGTCCCCACTCCTTGCAACTATAAAAGGAGATCCCCTCCATATGGATTTCTCATCCCTTCCTTCTCTTCTCTCCCTCTCCAAAGCTCAAGAGAAGCTTGTCCCACATTTGGGATGCTCCTTAAGAGCTAAAATCAAGTTTTCACCCCCATTCCCGAAGCGGATCCCACAACGACGACGACGTGTTGCCTCATTCCCCTTCCTCTTGCTTTAACCTCCTTCCCGCTCTGTTCCTTGTCTTGTAGGTGTTGCCTCGTCCGGCTTGTCCTCCAAGTGATCGTTGAGGAGGATAACTTCTCTCTCCCATTCTTTTTCCTGCTTTCTCGAGTAGAATTTTCCTGCTTTGTAGTTGTAATAATTTCTTGCTTTCTAATGTGATCTTTTCTCGCTTTCTTAGTTGTAAAAACATTTTGTAATATCAAGTGAATGTTTTCTCTCTCTCTCTTATTGTCTATGTTGATTCCATTTCATTGTGATTATTCCACCCTTTAAACAAAAACACGAAAAAAATATAATTGCAAATTTTGATCGACGTAGCCTCCCTGAGTTTGACCCGGGATTTCTTTATAGATTTTTCAATATAAATTTTAGTTGTTGAATGGATTTCTTCTCTACTTGAACTATAATGCCAGGTTTTCAAAACCAACTCCGATAGCATAGTCTTCCAACATTCAACATTTTGGCACCGTTGTCGGGGAGGCAACGATTTTTCGATCTTTTCGCATTTCACATACTTTACTATCTTCTAACTTGCTTTATCTCATGTCTATTGTTTTGCAGATACCTCTATCAGGGAATCGTCAAGCTGTAGATCGAAGTAAAGTGCAATTGAAGACAACTGTAAGTGCTCCCCATCTCCCCCCTCTATAGATTTCATTTCATCACATTAAATTAAAGTTCCAATTAACCTAAGTGTTTGCATAAATCCTAGGATTAGTTTGGTTGTTTGGATTTCCACTCACATTCATTTCACCCTTGCATATAAAAAAAAATAAAAAAAGATATTTTTGTGGGGTAATTCAACATCCACATTCAAAAGTCTTAACCTAATTGATTTTCTTCTACTCAACCGGATTCTGATATGTGGAATCGGTACACATAAATCAACACATGAAAGAGTATAAATCATTCTAGGTTAATCATTTTTGTGTGCCTAACTTAGTGGTGCAATTGTGACCAATTGTTTGAGTTGTTTAAGCTGCACCACTCAATCTAAAACCAACTCACCAAGTAGCTTCCTCTTAGGGTTTTCAATCTAGGTTCATACCAGGCACTCCACTTTATTTCTGATTTGAAAGGAAAGCAATCTTCACCCATGCTTGAAAACTTGGTTTGCCTCAAACTTGATTGAAATCAACCTAATTCTAAACCCTAAAAGCTACTTAAGCAAGATTTGAACATTAAAATCTACTCATCGCAAATAATCTTGTTTGAAAACCCTAGTTGTGCTCGCACTTACACATACTCAATTGATCATTAAGGGAACAACCCATTTTAAGGGCCCACCACATTCCATAAGCACTACAATCCCAGGCCTCAATAAAATCAAGTAGATGTTGGCCTTAAGGACTGATTCGTTCATCGGGGCCTAGTTTGAGATTGTTTACGATTAACCTGCTTATACTGAGCAATATGATGTCTAGCTTGGGGAGTAGCATCAAACGACTGCAGCTGGGGGGTACACTAGGAACCGGAGGTGCAAGCCGAAGGAAGAACCTTCTCCCCAGTCCCTCTGTCTAACTAGTTGGATTGAGCAGACACAAGTAGAGTAAATCATTTATAATCTTAAGGTGGGTTCTGGGAGTCTGTAGATCCTTAGGTTACCCCACTTAAGGATAGGCTTGTTTTATTATGCTGCGAGGTTCTTATCCCCAGTCCTTCCGACCTTTTCCGAGTTTATGCTGGAAGAAGGTCATTGAATCCCCGATTGGAAGGACCACTAGAGTATTCTAGGAGACGTAGATTGGATTTTGGCCAAATTGATCCCATGGTCAATCAATAGCCTCCTCTGTCCCAGGATCGACAGGAGGTATTTCAAAGGCAGCTGGAACAAATGCAAAGAATGCAAAAATGGTTCTAGAGAATGCAGAGCACTCAGCCCTTGAAGGATTTTTATGATCCTTCAAATTACAGGGAACGTCCCCGCATCCAGATTCCTGCCAGAGACATAGAAATCAAGCCCCAGGTGTTAAGCCTAATCAAACATTTCCATAGGCTTAGCTCTGAAGACTCATTTCATCACTTGGAGGACTTGACCACTGTGGTCCAAACCACCAAGGCACGAAATGTGAATGAGGAGCAAATGATCATGAGGCTCTTCTCTCACTCTCTTATGGATAAAGCCACTCATTGGTATAGTATTATAGGAAGACCAGCTGCAACTTGGAATGAGTTGAAATCGGCCTTTCAGAAGAAATCCTTCCCTGTCGGACGTACCAATGCTTTGAGAGAGGCAATTACTACCTTTACCCAATGGTCGGGGGAGCAGTTTCAGGTGGATTGGGAGCGATTCTAGGACCTATTGCGGAGGTGTCCATACCATGAGGTGCCAAAATGGCAACTCATGCAGATTTTCTACCACGGATTGACTAAGCAACTCAGAAATCACGTGGACGCTTCTTGCAGAGGCAATTTCCTCAACAAAGACGCAGATAGCTAGTGTCAGACCCGAATTGGTTGTTTATATGGTGATTTTATCGTTGAAGTGTGCATAGTGGTTAACCTAAATCGGACCTAACCATCTCTTTACAAAATTTTTAACCTGGCCTACTTGATTTTATCTTGGTTACTTTTAGGTCCAGGATCGAACTCAAGGAAGTAGGGTACAAGTCAAGTTTCTATGCCTTTCCTATAGCGAATCTCTTCCATTCGTTTATTGTGTTTTTTCTATTTAGATTTTTTTCTGGTAATCTTTGTCCTTGAGGCACACCCTCAAAATTAGGTTCTTGGCTTTGAGCCAAAATAGGGTTCTAAAACGGGTCTTACTATTTGCAAGATAGAGTACCTGCAAGTCAAAGGTTATCTTTTCTCTTTTATATATTTTTTTATCTTTTTATTAATATGAAAGCGAAATAGAAATCAAATACATATAGTCTATATATATATAGGTATATATTATATATGTATAAAGGGGTGGGGGTGGAGGCGGAGATGGAGTGTAGCACGGTGTCGAGTCGGTCATCGTCTAGAAAGACGCAACCAACAGGAAGAAGTGCCGTGTGTAAGGCGGATTGGTGGAAGATGAATGCGAACACGCTTTTTATACGCATGTATCGGGGAATATCAGCAACTGGTGCAGATATTCCCACGACACTACGTATGGTAAGTAATGTGAAAATATATATATATATGTCTGTATATATGTAAATATATCTATAGGTATATATGGTTATAAATATATATGTATATATACATGTATATATATATAGGTGTATATATATATATATGTATGTAGCTATATATGTATATATGTATATATATATAGGTATGTAAATATATATATATAAGTATATGTATAGATTGATATATGTATAGATATATATATATATATCTATATATATATATAAATGCATATATTTATATGTATATGTATGTATATGATACTATATAGATGTATATGTATATATATATATGTATATATGTATATAGTAATATATGTATATATAGATATATGTAGCTAGATATGCATATATAGTTATATAGATATAAATGTGTATATGTATGTATATATATGTATGTATAAGTATATGTGTATATATATGTATATATATATAAGTATATAGATGTATATATATATATGTGTGTATGTATATAGACTAATACATATTTATATAAGTACTAATATATGTATAGATATAATTATAAATATATATATATATGTATATAAGTATATGTATATATATATAAGTATATAGATATATGTATATATATATATGTATACTAATACTTAGTTATATAAATACTATATATATATAGATATAAGTATATATATATATGTGTATAAATATATGTAGATATATATATCAATATATATATGTATACGTATATATATATATATATATATATATATATATATATATATATATATATATATATATATATATGTATATATTAGTGTATAGGTGTGTGTGTGTGTATGGAAGTGTGAGTGTATGTGTGTGTGAGCGTCGATAAAGAGAGTGTTGTCAGAGAGAGTGAGAGAGAGAGAGAAAGTGGGAGAGAGGGCGCTGTTGAGGTTAAGATGTCTGAAGGACCAAGCGTCGTCTGGAGGCTCCACGCCCGCGCGCAGGAGCGTATGCGCGCAGAGAGGAGCACGCTGGAGGGAGTGGCCACACGCAGAGGAGGCCGCAGCGCACCGCGCTACGTGGAGAGCAGGCGCTGGCGCCCACAGGTGTACACGGTGAAGGAAGCGGGCAAAGGTAGGCATTGGGAGAGGCGGGTGCTGCTGATGTACGCGGGTGGATGCAGGCGACGCAGGCGTAGATGCGTGCGTGGGCTGCAGCCGGTTGCGGCGCGCCGTGGTGACCGGCTAAGTGAGAAACTCACCTGTCACCCCACTGTAGCCACAGTGTTCCGCAGAAACGCTTGAACAGTGGCTACAGTGGCCAGGTGAGCCGCACAACCGGGAGCTGCAGGTGTTGTGAGTGCAGCAGGCTCATGGATGGTGAGCGCGGGCTAGCGAGCAAGGAAGAAGGTCTTCGCCGGCCGGTTGCGGGCGCAAAGAAGTTCATGACAGAGTGCGCGGAGGGGGACTTGGCGTGTGCGATTGAGGGTGAGGGTGACCTGCTGCTTGCGCGGTGGCTTACGGGAGTTGACAGGGGCGTGCGGTGAGGCTTAGCCGGCCACTGCAGGAGCATGCGGAGGCCGGCTGCGGGTGGAAGAGAGAGCGCAGTGCAAAGAAGCAGGAGGCGATGGTACCTGTAAGCGCGCGCGGAAGGCCTGTAGATGCTGCTACTGCTGTGGGGCTCGGTCGGCTGCTGCTGGGCGTGCGGTGGCCGGTTGAGCTTCACAGCTGAAGCTTTGGTGTAATGGCTGAAATGGCATGGAAGGTGAAAACAGGGAAGAAGGCCACCACTCCCACCGGCACTTTGATGAGCTGGGCGGTGGTGGTCTCACGGTGGTGGTTGTGCACCACCATGAGGTGCTCCGGTCCGTCGGGTGTTTCCTTTGAGGAGGAGGGACGACGTTTGGATGGAGAGGGGATGGTGGCCTGGAAGGAAGTGGAGCTGCTGTGTGGGTCTTTGGTTGGGTACCAGGCCGCTTTGCAAGAAGGCATCCAAGCACTTTTTATAGAAGGAGAGAGCATGCACAGCCATGCCCTGGCTGTGCATGCGGCTGCATGGGGCTTGGTAGGAAGAGGTAGCCACAGGGAAGGGTCTGAGCAGGAAGAGGTGATGGAGAGCAGGGAATGGCTCGAAGGAGAAGAAGTTGCCATGCAGTTGCAGGAAGAGTGATTACAAAATCAAATGAAATAAAAAATAAAAAATAAAAAGATGGTGAATTAGCAAAGATGCACTTGAGGAAAAATGTTAATTGCAAGGCCACTTATTTTATTCTCCTCCCCTCTCAATTAAATGCATGCATGCATGTATTTTTACAATGCGACTATGGAGACCTAATATGCATTGGTAATGCTAGGAAATAGCACAAGACGGCACAATTGCTGGTGTATTTTTGCAGTGCAATCATACCCCCATGCCTATCTTTTTCTAGTCCCTAGCAAAACATTTTTTGTAGTATTTAGAAATGATCTTAAGCTTAAGATTTTCTTCCGAGGCAACATAGGTGTGTTTATTGTTGGATATTATGAGAACCAATTGTAGAGAAGACTACCAGTACTTTAAGTCTCACATGACATAGATCATCTCTCGACTAACCTGGACTCTTGATATTTAAACCTTAAGTACGATTTCCAGGATCCAGGAGGTTTTTGCTGTACTCGAGAGCTCAAGAGATTATGGCTTATGCATAGTGAAGGATCAAGACTGACTAGATGAACATTAAGACTCAAGCCTAAGGTTTCACGAATTTTTAAGTATAGGTTGGTCCCAGTTTTAGCTCGTGTTTTTGGATTGACCCTTAAGAAGATGATGGAAAACTCAACTCCCATTTTTTGATATTTGTGGCTTGCAGGAAAAACAGGGTATTTGCGACTTGCCCTGAAAAACTTTTTTAGGGTAGAGACTTTACAGACATTTGCGAGATATATTGACTTATTTGCATTCTTTTTTTTTAAACACGTGTCAGTACATCTCTTACAACATTATTTGGAGGAGCACACTTTTCTTTTTTTGGTGGGAGAGTTTCTTTTTGGTGGAAAGAGTTTCTCCTAGACACAAGACTAAAACCTAGGATAAAAAGTATACCTGCACGCACAGGTATGGACTCCACCTTCCCTAATGAACACTAGGGTTGGATATTATGTTCACCTGGTCTTTCCTGATATGTGTAGTGTGAACCAAGTTTACTTAAGCTCCCAAGTAGAAGCAAAGCAATAAATCCTGTACTAGTGTCTTAGGTAAAAGAATACGTCCTTAGTGTAACGACCCGGTTCCTGAGTCCCTACGAGACACGAGAACCGGACCGACTCGACTAATCCCAAGACCTAGTCGTCCAACGAGAAAGTAAACAAAAGAGCAGTAAAATAAACCACATTCAGCATGAATATAACTAACAGTAAGGAAGTACAACAGTAAGGAAAGAAACTACTACAATAGATACCACCACAACAGTAGAACAACATTTATCATATAACAAGAACTGCAGGTAAAGAAAGTACAGCGGAAACAAGAACTACTCACTATAACAGAAACAAAAGAGGTACAAAAGACTGTGGTAAACTCTACTGGACCCTACTCGGCCCAGCGTCCTCTGCAGCCGCTGACCCTGGCTGCTCAACACTTGGTCCTGAAAAAGGTAACGAGTGTAACACGTCAGCAAAACGCTGAGTAGAGTGGCAAACTAACTAAAGACAACAGTAGAGTGTACAGTAGCTGTTATGTTCTATTACTTCCTTTATTCACATCTTTCAATTTTCTCACTATTTCATTTATTTCTCAGATCCTTTACTTGATCTCGAATGTCCTCGTGGGAACGATCTTGATTGCAGTCTTTTCCAAAAGTAGAAGTAGCACGTGGTGCTCTCCGGGCCGGGAGAGTCCCTCGTGGTGATCCTACCCTCAGTCAACCACCCCAAGGTCACTGACAGACGTAACGGTGACTACGGCACGCGCGATAAACGCACAGGTAGCTAGCCCGCACTGGCACGCGGTCAGTCGTTTCTGTTAACGGGTGCGCCCAAAGCACAGCACGGAACCAGGGCAGAGCCCTCTCAGTAACAGGGGTCCAACCCCTCCACAGTAACCAAACCGGGGCCTTGCCCCTCCACAGTCCGCGCACCCTCGCCTAACACCCTGGTTTGCCCTAGTAGGCCTAGCAAGTCGATGAAGGAGGCTAGCAGAACCCCGGGGCCCGTGGGGTAGCTAGTACTCTCCTAACACTACTAGCTCTCCTCGGTACTACGTACACGAGGCCAGTCCTAACCCCGGGTCCCTGGGGCGGCTAGCTCCGCTCTGCACTAAACAGGGGGACAGTCGCTCTCCTTGGTACTCCGTACTCAAGGGCCAGCTCACTTCCCCAAAACTATTCCATTCACCTTCCAGGAGTTCTACTCCTACTTCCCCGTAGGTTTCCATCCATTTTACTCAAACATCCAGGTTTCACTTTCCAGTTTCACATTCTTACAATCCATGTTCTCAACCACGTTATCTATTCAGAACAGGCAGCTGTTAATTCAATTTACAGGCAGCTTTATATTCCTTTCCATTTTTCCAAGACTGCAGTATTATACATTCCACTAGTTTTTCCATCCTAGGATTCATGCCACATCCTATGATCTAGCATACAACTAGTTTTCCAGCCCTAGGATTCATGCATCACCTAGGAGCTATCATTCCATGCATTTCTCATTCCTAGGATTCATGCAATGTCCTAGATTCTAGTTATGGTTCCATACTTTAACAGATTTTAATAATAAACTTAAGCCACTCTACCAGGTACAACGGGAGTAATGGGGGCGTGATCGGGAATCCCGCGTGCCTCCGCGACTCCCATGACTGCAACTGAACGAGGTCCTATCACAAGGATCAAACACAAGGAGTGTCTCAAAATAGTGTATAGCTACTGTAGACAGGTAGAGGAATTAATTCTGAAAAGAACGTAACTCGAATCGCGGAAAACGGAGCCCGAGCGGGCCCTAAACGGGTCGAAAAAGATGATACTGTGCAAAATCAGACGTCTGGAACTTCTTCCAGACGTCTTAAAAAGTGGATCAGAGAATTACCTGTTCAGCGTGGTTTCCCAGACGTCCAGAAGTCTGCGGGAACATCTGGCCTATCTCCCAGACGTCCGATGGCCACCCCGGACGTCTGGAGGTCACTCAAGCCGTCTGGTACAACTTCCAGACGTCTGATTCGCAAAGGATGGCGAATCAGCGAGCCTACGCACAGCCAACTCCCTCCCTCAGTACGGTCAGTCGACAGGAAGGAAGAAGAAAGCGGAATACTAACCTTTCAGACGTCTGTATGATCTACCAGACGTCGTCCTCGCCGTCTGCCTATCAACCCAGACGTCTGATTCTGGAAATTTTTCCAGAACAGGGCTCCACCCGGCTTCCGCTCGCGACGCCGCCCGCGTCGCACCTCGCGCTCCTGCTGCTCAGACTGCAGCAGGTCCCTCTCCGCGTCATTCTGCGCACCCTACGTCCTCCGCCGTCCGGCCAAGCCGCTCCGGCGAGCTCGCCCGCACGGTAGAGCTCCGCCCTCGCACGCCGCACCTCCTCCGCGCTCACTGCGGCCGCCGCTGCAGCCCTCGCGCTCGCTCGCTCTCGCGCACAGGAAGGAGAGGAGGAAGGGGACGGTGGAGATGACAGGACGGGAGGTGTGCCCTTTTAAGGCCGCGCGGAGAGGAGAGAGAAGGATTTGCGGCAGGGGAATCTGCAGCCACGGAGGGAGGAAAGGCGAATATGCGGTCTGCACGTGCAGGCGTGCAGACGACTCGCGTGTGTCGAAAATAACGGATTTCCAGACGTCTGGAAACTATCCCAGACGTCTGGTCCGACGTCTGGGACACATCCCAGACGTCTTAAAAGATGTCTAGGGCATGCGTTCGTAACAATATAACAAACTCAAAGGAAGTTTCATCCCTGAAACTTGCGCCAACTAGGGTGCGGGGAAAAGATGTCCAAATAACCATAACAAACTCAAAGAGGACCGAAACCGGTCCGAAAAGACGTACCCGCGAAAAGCTCTGGGTACCGCTCCCGCATTGCCGCCTCAGGCTCCCAGGTAGCCTCCTCGTACCGCTGGCTCCTCCACAAAACCTTTACCAGGGGTACTTGCTTTCGTCTCAAACTGCGGACGGCTCGGTCTAGGATCTGCACTGGCCGCTCGTGGTAGGTCAGGTCGTCACCCACCTTGACGCTCTCGTGACTCAGTACGTGACTGGAATCGGCTACGTACTTCCTGAGGTTGGACACGTGGAACACGTTGTGCACACCAGAAAACTGCGGGGGGGAGGGCAAGTCGGTAAGCAACGGGTCCAACCTGCTCCAGGACCTCAAAGGGCCCCACTAACCTCGGCGCGAGCTTCCCTCTCACCCCAAACCGCTGCAGGCCCTTCATGGGAGAAACACGAAGAAAGACGTGGTCCCCAACCTCAAACTGCACCTCTCTGCGTCTCCGATCCGCGTAGCTCTTCTGTCTGCTCCTAACAGTGTGGAGTCGTCTGTGGATCTGCTCAACTACCTCCTGAGTTTGCCGGATCAACCTGGGGTCAACCTCCCACTTGGTCCCCACCTCAACCCAACTCAAGGGTGCCGTACACTTCCGTCCGTACTGAGCCTCGTAGGGAGCCATGCCGATGCTCGAGTGATAACTGTTGTTGTATGCAAACTCCGCCAGGGGCAGGTGCTCCTCCCAAGAGCCCCTCCAGTCCAGTACACAAGCACGCAAAAGGTCCTCAAGTGTCTGTATCGTGCGCTCAGACTGTCCGTCCGTCTGGGGGTGGTAAGCCGTGCTAAACCTTAACCGCGTCCCCAAGGACTGCTGAAACTCAGCCCAAAACTGGGACGTAAAGCGGGTATCCCGGTCGGATACGATCTCCCGAGGAACTCCGTGTAGTCGTACCACATCATGGATATACCTCTCTGCCAACTGTGCTGGTCCCAAAGTGACTCGGATCGGCAAGAACCGCACCGTCTTCATCAATCTATCCACTATTACCCAGACTGCGTCGCGTCCCCACTGGGTAACAGGTAAGCCCACCACCAAGTCCATGGTGATGCTCTCCCACTTCCACTCTGTCACTGGAAGCGGCTGAAGCGGCCCTGCAAGCCTCTGATGCTCGGCTTTCACCTGCTGGCACACTAAGCACTATTGCACGAACTCACCCACATCCCGCTTCATCCCTCTCCACCAAAACTCGCGTCTCAAGTCGTGGTACATTTTCGTGTTCCTGGGATGTATGGTGAATCTGGAACCGTGTGCCTCAGTCAGGAGCTCTCTCAACAGCTCCTCGTCTCTGGGGACGCACATCCGTCCCTTCAAACGTAGCACCTGGTCTATGAAAGAGAAGTCCCCTGGGTCTCCTGACTGTACCCTGTCGCGCAAAGACTGCAAGTACGGATCGGCCATCTGTCCTGTGATGATACGGTCTATCAGCTCTGGCCTGGTCTGCCGCGTCACCGTCACTGCCCCATAGTACCCTCGTAACTCTAGAGGTCGCCAACTGCCCACCTCCTCCAAAAGGCTCCAACTCTGTAACTGTAGACTGGCCAAGCGTGCGGGCGCCTTACGGCTCAAGGCGTCAGCCACCACATTGGCCTTTCCCGGGTGGTAGGAGATGCTGCAGTCGCAGTCCTTCAGGAGCTCCAACCAACGTCTCTATCTCATGTTGAGCTCCTTCTGATCAAAAAGGTATCTGAGGCTCTTGTGATCTGTAAAAATCTCGAAGGTCTCACCGTACAAGTAGTGCCTCCATGTCTTCAGCGTGAAGACAACAGCTGCCAACTCTAGGTCGTGGGTAGGGTAGGTATGCTCATGGGGCTTCACTTGCCGCGAAGCGTAAGCGACCACGTGACCCCTCCGCATGAGCACACCTCCTAACCCCTGCAAGGAAGCGTCCGTGTACACAACGAACCCGCCACTACTGTCAGGGATGGTGAGCACGGGAGCCGAGGTCAACCTCTCCTTCAGCTCCAGAAAACACGCCTCACAGGCGTCTGTCCAAGCGAAAGGCACGTCCTTCCGGGTCAACTGTGTCATAGGACGTGCAATCTGCGAAAACCCTCTGATGAACCGTCTGTAGTAACCCGCCAGTCCCAGGAAACTGTGAATCTCAGTGACTGAACGCGGTCTCTCCCACCTGAGCACTGCCTCGACCTTGGCGGGGTCCACTGCTAGGCCGTTACCAGAGATCACATGACCCAAGAAGGTCACCTCCCTCAACCAGAACTCGCACTTGCTGTATTTGGCGTACAACCTGCGTCGTCTCAGAGTGTCCAGAACCATCCCCAAGTGCTGTCCGTGCTGCGTCCGATCTCTAGAATAGATGAGTACATCATCTATGAAAATCACCACAAACTGGTCCAGTACGGTCTAAACACCCGGTTCATCAGGTCCATGAAAGCAGCGGGGGCATTGGTCAGCCCAAACGGCATGACCAAAAACTCGTAGTGTCCGTACCGTGTGCGAAAAGCTGTCCTGGAGACGTCGGTCTCCCTGATCCTCAACTGGTGGTATCCAGACCTCAAGTCTATCTTGGAAAACACCGTGGCACCCCGCAACTGGTCAAACAAATCGTCGATACTCGGCAGCGGATATCTGTTCTTGATGGTGACCCTATTCAGCTGTCGGTAGTCCACACAAAGGCGTAGGGTCCCATCCTTCTTCTTCACAAACAGTACCGGGGCTCCCCAGGGAGACGCACTGGGCCTCACGAAACCTTTCTCCAGAAGGTCCTGCAACTGAGACTTGAGCTCTCGCAGCTCAAGCGGTGCCATTCTCTATGGCGCGGTGGAGATGGGGCTGGTCCCTGGTACTAGTGAGATCTCAAACTCGATCTCGCGCTCGGGCGGTAGTCCTGGTAACTCGTCTGGAAACACGTCGGGGTACTCTCTGATACCATCTTGTAACGACCCAGTTCCCGAGTCCCTACAAGACACGAGAACCGGACCGACTCGACTAATCCCAAGACCTAGTCGTCCAACGAGAAAGTAACCAAAAGAGTAGTAAAATAAACCACATTCAGCATGAATATAACTAACAGTAAGGAAGTATAGCAGTAAGGAAAGAAACTACTACAGTAGATACCACCACAACAGTAGAACAACATTTATCATATAACAAGAACTGCAGGTAAAGAAAGTACAGCGGAAACAAGAACTACTCACTATAACAGAAACAAAAGAGGTACAAAAGACTGTGGTAAACTCTACTGGACCCTACTCGGCCTAGCGTCCTCTGCAGCTGCTGACCCTTGCGGCTCAACACCTGGTCCTGAAAAAGGTAACGAGTGTAACACGTCAGCAAAACGCTGAGTAGAGTGGCAAACTAACTAAAGACAACAGTAGAGTGTACAGTAGCTGTTATGTTCTATTACTTCCTTTATTCACATCTTTCAATTTTCTCACTATTTCATTTATTTCTCAGATCCTTTACTTGATCTCGAATGTCCTCGTGGGAACGATCTTGATTGCAGTCTTTTCCAAAAGTAGAAGTAGCACGTGGTGCTCTCCAGGCCGGGAGAGTCCCCCGTGGTGATCCTACCCTCAGTCAACCACCCCAAGGTCACTGACAGACGTAACGGTGACTACGGCACGCGCGATAAATGCACAGGTAGCTAGCCCGCACTGGCATGCGGTCAGTCGTTTCTGTTAACGGGTGTGCCCAAAGCACAGCACGGAACCAGGGCAGAGCCCTCTCAGTAATAGGGGTCCAACCCCTCCACAGTAACCAAACCGGGGCCTTGCCCCTCCACAGTCCGCGCACCCTCGCCTGACTACCCTGGTTTGCCCTAGTGGGCCTAACAAGTCGGTGAAGGAGGCTAGCAGAACCCCGGGGCCCGTGGGGTAGCTAGTACTCTCCTAACATTACCAGCTCTCCTCGGTACTACGTACACGAGGGCCAACAAGTCGGTACATAGTGGCCAGTCCTAACCCCAGGTCCCTGGGGCGGCTAGCTCCGCTCTGCGCTAAACAGGGGGATAGTCGCTCTCCTTGGTACTCCGTACTCAAGGGCCAGCTCACTTCCCCAAAGCTATTCCATTCACCTTCCAGGAGTTCTACTCCTACTTCCCCGTAGGGTTCCGTCCTTTTTACTCAAACATCCAGGTTTCACTTTCCAGTTTCACATTCTTACAATCCATGTTCTCAACCACGTTATCTATTCACAACAGGCAGTTGTTAATTCAATTTACAGGCAGCTTTATATTCCTTTCCATTTTTCCAAGACTGCAGTATTATACATTCCACTAGTTTTTCCATCCTAAGATTCATGCCACATCCTAGGATCTAGCATACAACTAGTTTTCTAGCCCTTGGATTCATACATCACCTAGGAGCTATCATTCCATGCATTTCTCATTCCTAGGATTCATGCAATGTCCTAGATTCTAGCTATGGTTCCATACTTTAACAGATTTTAATAATAAACTTAAGCCACTCTACCAGGTACAATGGGAGTAATGGGGGCGTGATCGGGAATCCCGCGTGCCTCCGCGACTCACAAGACTGCAACTGAATGAGGTCCTATCACAAGGATCAAACACAAGGAGTGTCTCAAAACAGTGTATAGCTACTGTAGACGGGTAGAGGAATTAATTCTGAAAAGAACGTAACTCGAATCGCGGAAAACGGAGCCCGAACGGGCCCTAAACGGGTCGAAAAAGATGATACTGTGCAAAATCAGACGTCTGGAACTTCTTCCATACGTCTTAACAAGTGGATCAGAGAATTACCTGTTCAACGTGGTTTCCCAGACGTCCAGAAGTCTGCGAGAAACGTCTGGCCAATCTCCCAGATGTCCGATGGTCACCCCAGACGTCTGGAGGTCACTCAAGCCGTCTGGTACAACTTCCAGACGTCTGATTCGCAAAGGATGGCGAATCAGCGAGCCTGCGCACAGCCAACTCCCTCCCTCAGTACGGTCAGTCGACAGGAAGGAAGAAGAAAGCGGAATACTAACCTTTCAGACGTCTGTATGATCTACCAGACGTCGTCCTCACCGTCTGCCTATCAACCCAGACGTCCGATTCTGGAAATTTTTCCAGAACAGGGCTCCACCCGGCTTCCGCTCGCGACGCCGCCCGCGTCGCACCTCGCGCTCCTGCTGCTCAGACTGCAGCAGGTCCCTCTCCGCGTCGTTCCGCGCCCCCTGCGCCCTCTGCCGGCCGGCCAAGCCGCTCCGGCAAGCTCGCCCTCACGGCAGAGCTCCGCCCTCGCACGCCGCACCTCCTCTGCGCTCACTACGGCCGCTGCTGCAGCCCTCGCGCTCGCTCGCTCTCGTGCACAGGAAGGAGGAGAGGAAGGGGATGGTGGAGACGACAGGAGTGGAGGCGCGCCCTTTTAAGGTCGCGCAGAGAGGAGAGAGAAGGATTCGCGGCAGGGGAATCTGCAGCCGCGGAGGGAGGAAAGGCGAATATGTGGTCTGCGCGCGCAGGCGCGCAGACGACTCGCGTGTGTCGAAAATAACGGATTTCCAGACGTCTGGAAACTATCCCAGACGTCTGGTCCGACGTCTGGGACACATCCCAGACGTCTTAAAATACGTCTGGGGCACGTGTTCGTAACACTTAGTTAGGAGAGATTCTCATCTATCTTGTCATTGCTCTAGTGCATTAAGCCCGAGCCTTAGTGAATCAAGCTTCTGTGGCCTGGAAAGTCTTCAAAACAGAGGTTGAATATCCATAAACACTTATTGTATTTTTGTTTTAGCCTTTAGATCATTACTAAACACCATTTTCATTTTTCATTTTTTTTTTATATATATACAGAAATTGCATTATACCCTAAAATACCCAGATCCTAAGGATGCCTATCCACCCCCCCATGACAAACGATGCTATGTCCTCATATGCATGCAGGGAAGGGTAGAGAAAGAACGAAAGATCAGGTAACGAGAGCTGAAGTGCAGGGCATACAGTAGGGTGGTAGGGTGGGTGGATGGTGGGTGGTGAAGTGAAAAGTGAAGTGATCGTGACCGTGAAGTGAAAAGTTTTGGAGGATGGTGAGTGTTGTTGGGGTGCATCCCAACGGGCGCTGAAATTAACGTCCCCAGCTGGACTCATAATGAGGTAAAGAATTAATTACCCTCCAGCAGGGCAACGGTTTCTCCAACGGGGGTAGGTTCATGAGTTAGATAGGGTTTCAAATGCTGCCCGTTGACCGTAAATTTATGCCCAGATTTGGGATCTTTGATCTCGATGGCCCCGTTGGGGAATGGTCTTGAGACCAGGAAAGGACCAGTCCATTTGGACTTCAATTTCCGAGGAAAGAATTTGAGTTGGGCATTATAGAGCCAAACTTGCTGAGATGGCTCAAATTCTTTCCGCCGAATACGGCTGTCGTGAAAAGCCTTAGTGCTCCACGACGGGGCTCTTCCAGCTCCTGGAGTTGGAGTTTCCTTTCTCGACCACACAGGTCTGGGTCGAGGTTACATTGGCGAATCGCCCAACAAGCGTAGTGCTCCAACTCCATAGGCAAATGACAAGGCTTCCTGTAAACGATTCTATATGGAGACATACCAATGGGAGCCTTGAAGGCAGTCCGATACGCCCAAAGAGCATCAATCAGCTTGTTGGACCAATCCTTACGGTCAGGCCGAATCATTTTTTGGAGAATCTGCTTGATTTGCCAGTTTGACACCTCTGCCTGGCCGTTCGTCTGAGGATGATACGGGGATGCAATATGATGGTGGACTCTGTATTTCCTTAGAAGTGCCCGAAAAGAAGCATGGGTTAAGTGGCTTCCTCCATCTGAGATAATGGCTCGAGGGATCCCAAAGCGTGCAAAGATGTGGTCTTTGACAAAGCGAGTGGATATAACATGATCATCACGGTGCGCGGGAATAGCCTCGATCCATTTCGAAACATAGTCAATGGCGACAAGGATGAATTCGAAGCCATTAGAAGGAGGAAAGGGACCCATGAAATCAATTCCCCAGATGTCGAAGATTTCTGCAGCTAGGATGGGTTGTAAGGGCTTCATGTCACGACATGACATTGACCCTAATGACTGACACCTAGTGCAATGCTTGGCATAATTGTGTGCATCCTGGTGAAGGGAGGGCCAAAAGAAACCGCACTGCAACACCTTGCTGTAGTTTTCCTCCCAGAGAAATGTCCTCCGCTGGCCTGATCGTGGCAGAAGGATAGCACATTGGGGAACTCGCTGTCAGGAATACAGCGACGGATAATTTGATCAGCACCTATCTGAAAAAGAAGTGGATTATCCAAGAAATAATACTTTGCTTCTACCATGAGATCCTCGTGCTGGCTTTTAGGCCAGCCACGTGGAAGGGATCCAGAAGCAAGGTAATTAGCAATGTCGGCATACCACGATCCACTTGCCACATTTATTGCCAATAGGTGCTCATCAGGAAAAATTTCATTGATCGGCAGAGTAAGTCCAATATGATCAGGGTCCAGTCTGGAAAGGTGATCAGCCACAGCATTCTAGGCTCCGGCCTTATCGCGAATCTCAATGTCAAATTCCTGGAGCAGAAGGATCCAACGAATCAGTCTAGGCTTGGCATCCTTCTTATGCATGAGATGGTGAATGGCCGTGTGATCGGTGAAAACAATAACGTGAGAGCCCAGAAGGCAAGAGTAGAATTTCTCCTACCCAAAGATGACTGCCAGTAGTTCTTTTTCAGTGGTAGTATAATTACGTTGGGCCTCGTCCAACGTCTTACTGGCGTAGTACACCACGAAGGGGTGTCTATCGCGTCTTTGTCCCAGGATGGCTCCGACTGCAAGGTCGGAAGCGTCACACATGAGTTCAAAGTCAAGGGATCAATCAGGTGGCTGGAGAACAGGGGCCTTGGTGATAGCATTACGCAGCTGCATGAATGCTTGTATGTAATCGGGGCCCATATCGAAGGGTACGTCGGTCGATAGGAGATGAGTTAAAGGTCGAGAAATCTTGGAGAAGTCTTTGATGAATCCCCTATAGAAACTGATGTGTCCCAGGAAGGAGCGGATTTGTTTGACAGAGCGAGGCACTAGTAAATCAGCAATGACATCGAGCTTAGCTCTATCAACCTTGATACCCCAATCGGAGATGATATGTCCTAGAACAATTCCCTCGTGCACCATAAAATGACTTTTTTCCCAGGAAAGCACGAGGTTTACATCAATACATCTCCTAAGGATATGAGTCAGGTTGGCAAGACATTCGTCGAAAGATGGTCCAAAGATCGAAAAGTCATCCATGAAGACCTCGAGAAAGTAACCCACCATGTCATGGAATATCGTTAGCATACATCTCTGGAAAGTTTCTGGCGTGTTGTAAAGTCTGAATGGCATCCTTCTAAATGTAAAGGTGCCGAAGGGGCAGGTAAAAGTGGTTTTCTCTTGGTCTCAGGGGTCAATTGCCACCTGGTTATATCCTAAGGATCCATCCAAGAAATAGAAAAATTTATTTCCCGCTAACCGCTCTAGGATTTGGTCAATGAAAGGTAGCGGAAAGTGATCTTTCTTGGTTGCAACATTGAGTTTCCTATAATCTACACACTCTCCAAGATGTAGGAGTGTGTGTAGGGATGGATTCGCCCCTGTCATTGACACGGATGGTGAGTCCTGCCTTCTTGGGCACAACATGAATCGAACTCACCTAGGGGCTATCGCTGATCGGGTAGATTATACCCGCATCCAGCCACTTAATGATTTCTTTCTTAACGACCTCCCGCATGTTAGGGTTGAGACATCGCTGCATCTCGCGGGAAGGTCGAGCCTCCTCCTCCGTATATATACGGTGAGTGGAGTAGGAGGGGCTAATGCCAGATAAGTCTGATAAGGACCATCTAATAGCTGCCTTGTGTTCTATGAGGACCTTAGTTAGTTTGCACTCTTGCTCCCTGGTCAATTTTGAACTGATGATTATAGAGAGTGTTTCATTTGGTCCCAAGAAAACATACTTAAGTGTAATAGGCATCTCTTTCAGCTCGGGAGTGGAAGGTGAAAGATCTGGCATTTCTTGGGATGAGAGTGTCCCAGGTGGGTTGGAGAACAAGTCAGGAGGAAGAAATTGGCCTTCAGATTGGCCAAGAAGAGGGGCTTCTTGGATAGATGGATCCAAAAAGGAATAGCCCCAATGAGAAGTAAATGGGCTCAAGGTCCCAGTGTGGATTTGCAAATCCGCCTGATTTGGTGGGAGAAAGGGCAATCCGGTCTTCAAGAGTGTGGACCGGTGGTGAGTAGCCTGGATATGACTCAGACCACGAGGTATGGGAAGCGGAGAAAGCCTTGTCAGAAGTTTGGTCAGGAGAAGGTACAGGACAAGGGAGGGATGGGGGAATGTCACAATATGTGTTGGTCAGGCAATCATCTGTGTTTATAGGTAATCCACAGTAGTGCGAATAGGTCTCAATTAGTCCGATACAATCGATACAATCGCAATCAAATTTCTTAGCTGCCTTGAAGATGTTAAGCTTGATCTTTTCAGATCCAATGGCAATCTTAATACAGCTCGACTCGTAGTCGATATGGGCGCGGGCTGTGGCTAAGAAAGGTCGACCAAGGATGATCGGACAATCAGAAAGTGAGCTAGGAACTTCTATATCTAAAACAAGAAAGTCAACAGGAAAACAGAGACTGTTGACCCTAACAACCACATCTTTCACCACTCCCTTCGGGATTTTGACAGAACGATCTGCCAGCTATAACGTGATAGGGGTGGGTTTCAGATTTCCCAAGGAAAATTTTTCGAGCATGATGGTCGGTTTAAGATTTATGGAAGATCCTAGATCAAGCAGGGCACGGTTAAAATTGCAGCCTTGGATGCTACAGGAAATAAGCGGTGTGCTTGGATCTTTCTACTTCGATGGTAGGTTTGACAGTATAGCACAACTCGCATGAGGCGAGAGAACCACCAGATTCTTGGTTTTCTTTGATTGTCGCCTGGGTGTTTTGTAGTCTTTGAAAAATCGGGCGATAGTAGGTATGTGGTCGATAGCCTCGAGCAGGGGTACCTTGATTTCTACATCCCTGAACAAATTATGCAGGTTATCGAAGGCTTGCGTATCTTTCTTTTTGCCTTTTGGCTCCCTCAGTAGAGCCTCAAGGAATGGAACTGATTTTGGCACCAATTTGGGTGTATCGTCCTCTTGCAAATGCGGTGTGCATCCCGAATGAGAGGGCGATGAAGACGGGCCAGGATCAGGTCAAGGCGGATCAACGGTCTGCTTACCGCTCCTCGTAGTGATAGCATTGGACGATGCGGGTCCAGTGGGATCGTACGGGTGAGGAGGGTTTGCAATAGGAACATAAGAGTGCGGTGCTGCAGCGGGATTAGCCTGAAATCCTGGTGGAATGCTCGGAGCTTGCAGAATTTGATGTACCTGCCCCTAAGAAGGTTGTACCTCTGGTTGAGGACCATGGGGTACGAAGTTTCGTGGGTTTGGAATAGGTTGGGTAGGAAGAGTGCCTTGAGATCGAGTCGCCATGCGTAGTTGACTGGTCTCAGCATTCTGCTGTGCCAATTGGTGCTGAAGAGAGGTCATGTTCTCTTCATGGAGCTTTGACATTTCCGTCATCATTCGCATCAATTTGTCAAGAGGATTTGATGCGTGTTCTGCTTGCGGTATGCAAGGGCCAGATGGCAAATTTGCCATAGGATTAGACTGGGCCATTGGGATGATGGGTGTGGACGGTCGCATTGGTCCACCCGCGGGGTTTTGGTGCTGCGGGTTGTTGGACCATGCGAAGTTCGGATGATTACGCCACCCTGGGTTATACGTGGCAGAGAACGGGTTGTTCCTCAGGGCTCAAGCGTCTTCTATGCCAGAAGACGTGTCCACGTGTAAATATGCGTCCGAGCACACGGAGGCTTGGTCCTCCGTGTCGAAATACTGGCTCGCAGAAGCCAATTCCACATGACTTACCAAGTCGCTTGGCATGACACTCGGTAAGGAAGGCCTTAAGGGGTTTCTCAGGATAAGCCTGGTGTTGGAAGAATTTGGATTGTGACGAAGTGGTGAAGTAGGGGTGTTTGCCGTAAAATGGGTGGGGTTGGGTAGAAGCACGTCTAGCTTCTTGTGCACGACGGAGACTTCATCCAGCTTTTGAGCAATAAGGCTTAGATCAGTGGATGAATGGGGTGGTCCCTTGTCAACTTCGTGGACATTTCGGGGCTGGCTGGTACGATTAAAGGCAACAATGGAAGCATTGTTCATTGAGTTTTCACTCATATTTTCAAACAGCTCAAATGCTCCATTCTCGTCTTTATTCATAAAGTTCCCTCCGCAGGAAGCATCTGTAATCTGCTTCAAAGTCTCATTTAGCCCATAGTAGAAAATATGGGCTATATGCCACTTAGGCAGACCGTGGTACGGACACTTCCTGAGGAGGTCATTATACCCCTCCCATGCCTCATGAAATTGTTCATCGTTTTGTGGCGTAAATGAAGTGATAGAACGACGAAGTGCATTGGTTCGCCCGATTAGGAAGAACTTCTTGAGAAACGCTGTTCGCATCTCTTCCCAAGAATGGATGGTTCTCCCAAGGGTGCGTAACCACTGCGACGCTTTATCCTGCAATGAAAATGGGAACATTTTCATGAGGACTATAGGTAACCCAACATTTCTTGGTTTAACCATTTCAACCAGTTGGGTTAGGTCTTCCAAGTGGAGAAAAGGATCTTCACTTGCAAGCCCATGGAAGTGAAAATTTATTAGGCCAATTATGTTCGGTTTTAATTCAAAGTCATCCCCGCCCATGGGGACCCGAATTTGTCCTATGGTCTCTGTAGCAGCGGGATTCTGATAAGAGCTAAGAGACCTAGGCTCCTCCCGTTCGGGAGGGTTCTGCATTTCCTCCAATGTTTCCTGAATGGCTTCAATTTGTTCATTATACATTTCCATTTGGGTTTGGAGGCGAGTTATGGGATCTAAGGTTCCACCACCTGGTGGGTTCTGAGGGCGGTTTCCTCCCTCGAGATTTGGGGGTGGGAGTGTAGCCATGTTTATGGAGGAGGATGATTCGGCTTCTTTTCAAAATTTATCAGGCAATTCAAACAGTTTAGGGTTTTGTGACCTCCTCCCAAACATGCACTACCGCATGAAGAATTGGGGGGATAAGAAGGGAAAAGAGATAAGGGAAATGACGCTGCAAAGGTACACTTGATGACAAATCAATACAGTCAAATTCCTAACCTCTACAGTGTGCCTTAGACCTAAAGATCTAATTTACCTACTATCAAGAACTATGGAACCAAATGCGAGCACCGCGGAACCACCGAGCCAGATTGAAAGGCCGTTTGCCCCAGTCTTAGACACCCGATAGCATGCGAGAACCCTCACCAGCATGTAGACGCTACACACAGGTAGTTCGACCTCCAATCCTTAGTAAGGGTCAAGTTACTACCAATTTTAGTTAGAGGCTTAGGGTCAAGTGCTTTTGGAATGTGAAGGGCGTTGTTTACGGGTAATGCCCAAGTGATTGATTTTTTCAAGTGTGTAAAACAAGCATGCAATGGGGAGATCTCCCCGAATTGAAGATTTTAATTGGTGATTGGTTTTTAGAATTAAGCCTTAAGTAGTATTGATTTTAGAATTTCGCTGAGATACCAATTCAACCAATCTCCAGGTTTTGAGAGAATATAAGTTTTCTTCTAAGCCCAACAAACCCTTCTTCAATATCAGTTGGTTAATGCATGCTAAAATGCAATGGGCTACCCTAAATGGAGATTTCTATGTGTGGATGCATGAATCAGTTTTAGATTTATGTGAAAGGGAGCCAAAGCACTTCAATTCAAGTGCTCCCAATCACCAAAAAGATTTCCACACACAAGGCTCAATCAATAGATAAAGAAACTAAAATTGTTGGTGCTGAAATATCGGGATCGAATCTTAGGCAAGTTGATGGTGTTGAAATATTCTGGATCGAATCTTAGGCAAGTTGAAAAGTCATGGTGGGGTTGGAATTAACTCAATTCCAAGTCTCCCCACCAAAAAGGTGATCCCGGATTGTAGATAAGTGAGGCAAAAGAGGGGTGCAATCAATCTTTTTATGTTTGCCTCAAAGAATATTTCACACGGTGAAAAATTCAAGAATCAAGATTCTTGGATTTTCGCTATGCGAAGTAAGGCGGGAAATCCCAGGGCGGTGGGAGTAAAAGCAATCAATCAAACAAGTGAATTTTAATCCACTTGCCCCAAGAGATCCCAAGAAGTTTTTCTAGTTTTTTAGTTTTTAGTTTTTTTTATTTTATTAAGGTTACAAGTTAACCTAGGTTGCTAAGAAAAGAAAACCTACTTGTTCGGCAACGTGTGCGAAGCTCCAGTGCGGTGTCGGCATCTTCACGCTCTCATTCTTGCCTTGGACCTACCCACGTTTCTGACTTCATCTACCTGTCTTCTCCTTGCAACAGGTTCACCTACACAGCAAAAAACAAAACCACCCATGAAGAGAGAAGAGAAAAATGAAAGGAATGGAATAGAAACTTACTTGCAGGCGCACTTCCCCAGCAACGGCGCCAGAAAAGGTGTGGTGTCGGACCCGAATAGGTTTTTAATATGGTGATTTTATCATTGAAGTGTGTATAGTGGTTAACCTAAATTGGACCTAACCATCTCTTTACAAAATTTTTAACCTGGCCTACTTGATTTTATCTTGGTCACGTTTAGGCCTAGGGTCGAACTCAGGGAAGTGGGGTACAAGTCAAGTTTCTATGCCTTTCCTATAGCGAATCTTTTCCGTTCATTTATTGTGTTTTTGGTGTTTTTTCTATTTAGATTTTTTCTGGTAATCTTTGTCGTTGAGGCACACCCTCAAAATTAGGTTCTTGACTTTGAGCCAAAATAGGGTTCCAAAACGGGTCTTGCTATTCGAAGACAGAGTACCTGCAAGTCAAAGGTTATCTTTTCTCTTTTATATATTTTTTTATCTTTTTATTAATAGGAAAGCGAAATAGAAATCAAATACATATAGTCTATATATATATATAGGTATATATTATATATGTCTAAAGGGGTGGAGGTGGAGGCGGAGATGGAGTATAGCACGGTGTCGAGTCGGTCGTCGTCTAGAAAGACGCAACCAATAGGACGAAGTGCCGTGTAAGGTGGATTGGTGGAAAATGAATGCGAACACGCTTTTTGTATGCATGTATCGGGGAATATCAGCAACTGGTGCAGATATTCCCGCGATACTACGTATGGTAAGTAATGTGAGAAAATATATATATATATATATATGTATGTATGTATGTAAATATATCTATATGTATATATATATAGGTATGTAAATATATATATATAAGTATATGTATAGATAGATATATGTATAGATATATATATATAAATCTATATATATAAATGTATATATTTATATATATATGATACTATATAGATGTATATGTATATATATATGTATATATGTATATAGTAATATATGTATATATAGATATATGTAGCTAGATATGTATATATATGTATATATGTGTACATAGTTATATAGATATAAATATATATATGTATGTATATTTATATATATATATATATATATAAGTATATGTATATATATGTATGTATAAGTATATGTGTATATATATGTATATATATATATATAACTATATAGATGTATCTATATATATGTGTGTGTATGTATATAGACTAATATATATTTATAAAAGTACTAATATATGTATAGATTTATGTATAAATAAATAAATAAATATATATATATATATATGTATATAAGTATATGTATATATGTAAATATATATGTATATATATATATATATATGTATACTAATACTTAGTTATATAAATACTATATATATATATAGATATAAGTATACATATATATATATGTATATAAATATATGTATATATATATATCAATATATATATGTATACGTATATATATATATATATATATATATATATATATATGTATGTATGTATATAATAGTGTATAGGTGTGTGTGTGTGTATGGAAGTGTGAGTGTATGTGTGTGTGAGCATCAGTAAAGAGAGCGTTGTGAGAGAGAGTGAGAGAGAGAAAGAGAGTGGGAGAGAGAGGGCGCTGCTGAGGTTAAGGCGTCTGAAGGACCAAGCGTCGTCTGGAGTCTCCACGTGCGTGCGCAGGCATGTATGCGTGCAGAGAGGAGCACGCTGGAGGGAGTGGTCGCAGGTAGAGGAGGCCGTAGCACACCACGCTGCGTGGAGAGCAGGCGCTGGCGCTCGCAGGTGCACGCGGTGAAGGAAGCGGGCAAAGGCAGGCACTGGGAGAGGCAGGTGCTGCTAAGGTACGCGGGCGGGTGCGGGCGACACGGGCGGAGACACGCTCGCGGGCTGCAACCGGTTGCGGCGCACCGGGTGACCGGTTAAGTGAGAAACTCATCGGTCTCCCCACTGTAGCAACAGTGCTCCGCAGAAACCCGTGAACAGTGGCTACAGTGGCCGGGCGAGCCGTGCAACCGAGAGCTGCAGGTGCTGTGAGTGCAGCTGGCTCGCAGCTGGCGTGCGAGGAAGAAGGTTTGCACCGGCCAGTTGCGGGCGTGAAGTTCACGATAGAGCGCGTGGATAGGGAGTTGGCGTGCACGGTGGAGGGCTAGGGCAACCTGCTGCTTGCGTGGTGGCTTGCGGGAGTTGGCAGGGGCACGCAGTGAGGCTTGGCCGGCCGCTGCAGGGGCACGCGGAGGCCGGTTGCGGGCGGAAGAGAGAGCACAGTGCGAAGAGGCAAGAGGCAATGGCACCTGCAGGCGTGCGCGGAAGGCCTGCTGGTGCTGCTGCCGCCTTGCTGCTGCTGCTGTGGGGCTCGGTCAGCTGCTGCTGGGCGTGTGGTGACCGGTTGAGCTTCACAGCTGAAGCTTTGGTGTAATGGTTGAAATGGCGTGGAAGGTGAAAACAGAGAAGAAGGCAACCACACCCACCGGTTCTTTGATGAGCTGGGTGGTGGTGGTCTAACCGTGGTGGTTGTGCACCACCGTGAGGTGCTCCTATCCGCCGGGTGTCTCCTCTGAGGAGGAGGGTCGGCGTGTGGAGGGAGAGGGGACGGTGGCCTGGAATGAAGTGGAGCTGCTGTGTGGGTCTTTGGTTGGGGACCAGGCTGCTTTACAAGGAGGCAGCCAAGCTCTTTTTATAGAAGGAGAGAGCATGCACAGCCATGCCCTAGCTGTGCATGCGGCAGCATGGGGCTCGGCAGGGAGAGGTAGCCACAGGGAAGGGTCTGAGCAGGAAGAGGTGATGGAGAGTAGGGAATGGCTCGAAGGAGAAGAAGTTGCCATGCAGCCGCAGGAAGAGTGATTACAAAATCAAATGAAATAAAAATAAAAAGATGGTGAATTAGCAAAGATGCACTTTTGGAAAAATGTTAATTGCAAGGCCACTTATTTTATTCTCCCCTCCTCTCAATTAAATGCATGCATGCGTGTATTTTTACAATGAGACTATGGAGACCTAATATGCATTGGTAATGCTAGGAAATAGCACAAAACGACACAATTGCAGATGTATTTTTGCGGTGCAATCAATAACGCACATGATTTGTTTGAGGAGACAAGCGAGAATTCGATCAATCATGCCTCTGTGGATACTTTTATCTTATCCTAGTAGCTTAGATCGAATGTTAATGAGGTCCACTAAAAAGTCGATTTTCCGCTTTACGGTGTAGTATTTAAGTGGTGGAAAAATTGACTAATCAAAAAAATAAAAATAACCACTCACAGAAGAGTAGGTCGTGTCCATAGGGAGGCAATTATGCAATAAACTTTCGATTATTTTATATTCTTTCGGTTAAGTGTGAAATCTCTATTCAAATCTGACATAAAATGCGATGGAAAGTAGATTCACAATAACTTAAAAAGATAAGGGTATATGTGTAGTTTTCTCTCACTGAAATCTTCAATAAATATATGATTATTTGTGTAATTTTCAAGTGTCATATATTAGAGAGAATCGGTGCACGTGTTGATCCCAAAATCAATCTTAAAATAGGTGAATATCAATAACATGCAATTATCAGAGAATATGAGTGTGCATGCGCAATTCTGCCACAATAAAATAATAATAAATAAAAAATCAAATTCTGTGGCAATGGCAGTAAATGTAATTTTTAATTGAATTCAAAACAGAGCATTTTCTCTCTCTCCTCGCGAGAGAAAGAGAGCACCGGCGGGGTTGTGGACGCACTAGGGAGGTTGGCGAGGATAAGGACTATTCGATGGAGGTTGCAGCGTCGACGGAGATGGCCGGAGGTGGCCGGCTGGCAGAGGAGAAGAACACCGGAGGAGGTTGCTGTTGCCGTGAAGGTGCTGCTTGAGAGAGACGTGCGCTGCAGATGGAGCGCGCCAGCGGGCAGTGCTGCGGCTGTGAAGCGCCTCGGGTGGCCTGGCGGTGGCCGGTGAGCGTGCAGGGAGCTGGCGCTGGAGATTGAGGCACTCCTGCTCGAAGGAGGGTGCGGTGGGGTGTCTGCGGGTGCTAGAGGCTGAGGCACTGGATGGTGTGCGCCTGCAGGAGGGGGGGCGCAAGGTGAAGTGGGAGCCGTGCTTGGAGAGGCAGCTGGAGTGGGTTAAAGGCACTGGTGGGTCTGCAGTGCTGCGCTTGGTGCTGGAGACGGGCATGCGCCTGCGGGCTTGCAAGGTGAAGAAGGAGCATGCATAGGCACAGTGCATGCAATGGAGTTGTTCCCCGCAAGGGGAAAGATGGATCTTCTCCGCTCCTTTCTCCGCCTCCTTTTTTAACTCCACTCTCCCCACGTGCATCATTTAAGGGATTTTTAAATCCCTTATCTATTTTTGACTGGCGGGCATTGATGGGAGAGTTGCGACTGGCCGGAGGATGCGTCGTTTGTTAGAAAGGAAAATTTCCCCTCACCTCCTTGTTCTTTTGCCAAATTTCTTCTTGCACATAAAAAGAACATAATCGTTACACATTAAGTTATAGAATGTTATAAAACTAAATCATGATGCATACAAATATTCTATAACTTAGTGTAGTTATTAAGAAACCTAAAATGTTAAAAGAGAATTACTTAGGCGTAACAATAGTCCATTAGAATGGACTCATCAAATACCCCCATGCCTAAGATTTGCTAGTCCCAAGCAAAAATGAAAAATAATAGAAATAATAAGAAGATTTCTTCTTTTCTTACTTCAAAACTTTAGAAATCTAGACAAATGTGAAGTGCTAATAGCCTAGGTAACAGATCAAAGTGAAAAAGCCAATTCGCATTGGGAGTTCATACCTTACCTTTGGTAAATATTTCTACCAGGATAGGCAACTACTTCCCTCGGGGATAAAGCAGATGATAATCTATAATTTGACCTCGACGTTTGGCTGAGGTAGGAGATATCGAGTAGCATGGATTTGTATTTGGTGGCACACACTCATCTGGAGCTACATATAGTCTAGTACTGCAGACTCTAGATCTCTAGACTATTAGACAAGTCAACTTTGAGTGAGGCTACACAATTGTGCTCTCTTGATGTTCCTGGGCACTCCCTCTTCTTCTTTCTTTCTGAGATCCCAAATCTCGCCAGATTTAGAAATTGTACTCACTATTTGGTGGCCTCACATGGCATCCACACTTCAATTAAAGTCCTAATAACTCTACAACTAACTTAGAGTCCTCAACCAGTATTTGGGCGATCAGAAATACTAAAAGGTAGGTATGGGTCATATTTGGTGGAACGCGATAAGTGTTCTGTTGCCTCAGAAACAATGTTACATTATAAACTTGGACTTTTTTTTTGTAATATAACTATTTCTTCTTTTTCTTCTTTCTGTTTCTTCTTTTTCTTCTTTTCTTTTCTCTTCTTTCTCTTTTTTTTTTTTTCATAAATCAACATCATACGACACAGACTTTTATTTATGAGGCATTATTAGGGATGATGATGGTCAAGAGGATATTGTGTGGCTTATTTGATAGAAGTGCCTATTCTCGGCATCGGGAAGGAATGGATAGGATAGGCGTATTTCTAACCTTTGACACTATTACCCTCCTTCAGTCGAGGACTCTATGAAGGACGGTCGTAACCATCCACCATAGTTATAGCTTTATTAAGACTCAATCTCTATGTATCTGCCTTATTTGGTGACTCTCAGGAATTCACTCAAAGTACGCACACAGGAACAGAGAGTGAAAACTACGCTTAACTTTGAAGTATCATCATTTAATTATCCAAAATTTAAGAGTCCTTGCACTAGACTTAGTGCACCAGTAATATCTCTACTTTCTTCTCACAAAAATGAGGTGGATCTACTAGAAGATAGTATGCCTGACTCCCTAGGAATTGTCCAAGGGTTCAGTGGACTAGAAATGCTTATTAGTTTTCCTCATGGATCCATTACCCAATCTACGTGCACATGAAATAAATGTACTGGATTCTAAGCTTAAGAAATAATTCCGGAAGAAAAACCTCCAATAACAAAAGTATTTTACTAGGGACTAATCCATTCAACTCAAGAAAAGAATTTTTTTTTTAATACTAACCTAAATGCATGAATACTTCCTAAAATGCAAATACACTCCCCCATGCCTAAATTCTACAATGTCCCCATTGTAAAATTAAAACAGGAGGAGAAAGGAAAGAAATCACCTGAAGATGGTGTTATTTAGATCGCTGGGTTGCCTCCCAACAAGCGCTGCATTTTCTGTCAGCAGCCAGAGTTAGAAGGAACCTATAAGTCTAGTTCCAAATAGACAAAGTTAGGCCCTAAAAATATGCGTAATAATGCAGGCCTAGAAAACATGTAGCCACGGATGTTGGCAAGCTGATGATGTAACGTAATACCAAATGCTCGCCAGAAGATATGAAAGCAAAGAACCTCGTTGGCTACCTTGGGAGGTCTAGGAATAATAAACGAAATATGAAAAGGGACCTCCCGAAATGGAATAAGTGGAGGATAACAAGGATCCTCCAGAGTAGGATGGGTTTTAAAAGATATACACATTATTAGTTCAAACCCTTGAATGGTGAGAGTAAAAGTACAAGCATCAATCCACACTCGCCATTCTACCCGAGGATGTATTGGCCTGATATATTCTCCAGAAAGAATGTACATGAGCAGAGATCTGAGCCAAGGATCAGTTAGGGAGTATAAGGGTTGTTTGTAGTGTTGGAAGGTAATGGTTAAGTCCAATGAGGGCTTAGTTGGTGTTAGGTCTAATTCCAACAATAATTCAGATTGTGTATGCTCCCTAATAGTTGTAGACAACTACATATTGCCCTGCCTAGCATTAATGATCGGAGTCATATTTGAATCAAGGGTAGACTCCAAATTAGAACTCCTTGATGGCAGGTCAAAATGTCAGAATCATTATCATTGAGCTCATCCCCGGATTCGTTTGGTTCAATCAAATTTTTGTCGGGGTGTATATGTGATTCATTAGGAGTTGGATCAGTATCTTCAATTATTTCTAATGGAGGATCAGTCTTAATAATTTGGAGCAAGCCTATATCATTGAATTCGTTATTATTCTCAGGGTATAAATCCTCAATTGACGTGTTTTGTCCCCGAGAATCTCTCATAGACTTCTCATTATTTTGTTTGTCCTCCTCTAATATCAACTCCTATTTTGATGGAGGATGACTCTCAACAGAGGGGAATCTGGATTTAATCATATTATTTCTATCCTCTGGAGGTAAATCCTCAAATGATAGATAATTCCCCTGTGATTCACTCCAGATTTTCAGTCTAGGTTCCTCTACTGGGGCATCCTCATTTCCTAAATTAGACTCTTCATATCCCTAAGACCAAAATTGATCATCCTCTATTCCCTTAGGGTCACCTTCATTGGGTGCATTTAAATCCTCAAGATGCTGAATGGTAGGTGTTGATTCCCTAAGTGGAGGGTTAGGAGTAGGCTCACTAAGAGTAGAATGGGATTCGACCAAATAATCAAGAGGGGAAGTGATAGGAACAATATAACCTTGACCCGGGTTGGTAGGGGTAAGGAGAATACTGTCATTGGGGTCAAGGTCCTCAAGAGGTACCATCTTCCCTTGCTTTTGACTGCAATATAGTTCAGGTAGATAATCACTATGATCGTTGTCCTCTAGTGGCCATGTCTCATTGGGAGAGTCTAAGTGATAGCTACATAAAATTGGATCCCTATTGTCATTAGGTTCCTCAGAATTATTTTCATGATCATGATCATATGGGTAGGGATCAGGACTATTGGGAAGCATGTAGCTAAGTTGTCTTGTTTCTTCATTTAACTGTTGACTATTCCTCAACATCTCTCCCATTGATTCCATTATTTCCTTTTGCTATTTTTGCATTTCTATCATAAAAGTGGAGAGGCTACTATTATCAGGTTGGGGAGGATAGTCAATTTCAGGCTTTGGTTGCCTAGGGGTATCGGTCCAACCTCGATACGAAAAATCATGAAGGGTGGGAGGGTTGGGTGTTTTCATGGAAGTAGGGATTTCAGGGTTGGGAAATCCTGCTCCTAGGCTCTGCTCAAAAGTGGGAGATATCAAGCCAGTACCCCCAGGATAAGAATAAGAATGATCCCATGAATTGTCAATGTACCCATCAAAGGATGGATACGCTTGGGGCATGGGATCTTGATTAAAAGATGGGAAGTATTGACTCTGATAATCTAATTGATAGGAGTAAGGGTAATCCATTTCTTTAAGCAAAACAATTTTAACTCTCTTAGGATTTAGCAAAATTCAGAATATAAGAAGAAAACCTCCTAGAGAGCTCTACTGTCAAAGCAAACGCAAATTCAAAGGGATCTATTTTTAGTAGATTGTAGGTCTTAGAGTTATATGTTTAGTTGGTGGCCAAACAAGTTTTGTAGAAAATTATGCTTCCTAGGCCAACCTTCGCTGGTGCCTATAACCTGCTCGCAAGGGATGGAAGTCTCGAATCGAGCCACACATGAGGAACCGAAGTAACTTGGTGGATAGGCTTGTTGATTTTCGACTAACTTCCCTTGTGGTGCAAAAGAGGAGGGGTAGAAATTTATCTAGTGACCTTATGTGCGAGGTGCACAGTATCTCAAGTGTGCAAGCATACGATCGTGTTTTGATTTTTTTTTTTGAAATTCTGTAAACAGGATCCTTTTGCACATAATTTTCAGTCACAGATTTTAAAGTCCAACCTCTTAGCAGTCCCAATTTTTAAAGTGACCACTGAATTAATTTGATTCAATCACTTTAGTGGTCTTAGATTTAGGTTTAGTGCATATGCATGGCAAGTAATTGATGCTCAAGAGAAGATGTACCTTACTCTAGCTTTCTTCGTGCAATAATGAATGCAATGCAATAAAAATAAACTAGATGCTGCTCATTCAGTACTAGATGGTCGTCCAATAGATATGCAGCTTCTAGCAGGCAGTTCAAATATATATATATTTTTTATATAATAAACAAACAGACTTAATCTAACTAACTAACCAAAATTCAGTTCAAACAGATCAAATAATCCTATAATCTAAATAAATGGGAACGCACTCCCGAAAATATGCTCCGGCATACAAAAGCGATAAGAAATAAAGTGGCACTGGGAACATGTTCCCAAAAATACCCGACAATGGTCCAAAAGATAGTAATTTAATTATAATGTTTATTTAAACTAAATCTAACTAAATCAGAAATAGGCTTCTTCGTAAGCCTATGTGTGTGGGATCAAGGCCCACGTGTTCTTGTTGCCATCCTCTAGGTGGCATTAAGGTCCACCAAAAAGATCGTCTCCACCGTGCGCGTCGTTCAGGTTCAATGTCATCGCTCCACTGTGCCTGTTGCCGTGTCAGATTCCTCTCAAAATAATAAAAAATGATCAGATTATTTCACAAAAAATAATAACATGAATCTCTTGCATTCGTTGCCTCCTCGACAACGGCACCAATTTGACTAGTCGACTTTCCGCTTTGCGTTGTAGCATTTAAGTGGTGGAAAAATCGACTAATCAAAAAAATAAAAATAACCACTCACAGAAGAGCAGGTCCTGTTCACAGGGAGGCAATTATACAATAAACTCTCAATTATTTTATATTCTTTCGGTTAAGTGCGAAATCTCTATTCAAATCTGACATAAAATGCGATGGAAAGTAGATTCACAATAACTTAAAAAGATAAAGGGTATATGTGCAGTTTTCCCTCACTGAAATCTTCAATAAATATATGAAGATTTTGTGTAATTTTCAAGTGTCATATATTAGAGAGAATTGGTGAACATGTTGATCCCAAAATCAATCCTAAAACAGGTGAATATCAGTAACATGCAATTATCAGAGAATATGAGTGTGCATGTACAATTATACCACAATAAAATAATAATAAATCAAAAATCAAATTCTGTGGAAATGGCAGTAAATGTAATTTTTAATTGAATTCAAAACAGAGCATTTGCTCTCTCTCCTCCTCGCGAGAGAGAGAGTGCACTGGCGGGGTTGTGGACGCACTAGGGAGGTTGGCGAGGATGAGGATGATCCAGTGGAGGTTGCGGCGTCGAAGGAGATGGTCGGAGGTGGCTGGCCGGTGGAGGAGAAGAACGCCGGAGGAGGGTGCTGCTGCTGTGAAGGTGTTGCATGAGAGAGACACGCGCTGCAGATGGCGCGTGCCAGCGGGCGGTGCTGCGGCTGTTAAGTGCCCGCGGTGGCGTGGCGGTGGCCGGTGAGTGCGCAGGGTGTTGGCGTTGGAGGTTGAGGCGCGCCCTGCTCAAAGGAGGGTGCGGTGGGGTGTCTGCAGGTGCTGGAGGCTGAGGCGCTGGACGGTGTGCACTTGCAGGAGGGGGGTGCAAGGTGAAGTGGGAGCGGTGCTTGGAGAGGCAGCTGGAGAGGGTTGAAGGCGCTGGTGGGTCTGCAGTGTTGCACTTGGTGCTGGAGATGGGCACGTGCCTGTGGGCGCGCAAGGTGGAGAAGGAGCGGGCATAGGCACAGTGCATGTGGTGGAGTTGTTCCCCACAAGGGAGAAGATGGATCTTCTCCGCTCCTTTCTTCGCCTCCTTTTTTAACTCCTCTCTCCCCACGTGCATCATTTAAGGGATTTTCAAATCCCTTAGCTATTTTTGACTGGTAGGCATTGAGGGGAGAGTTGCGACTGGCCGGAGGATGTGCCGTTTGTTAGAAAGGAAAATTTCCCCTCACCTCCTTATTCTTTTGCCAAATATTCTTCCTGCACATAAAAAGAACATAATCGTTACACATTATGTTATAGAATGTTATAAAATTAAATCATGATGCATACAAATATTCTATAACTTAGTGTAGTTATTAACAAATCTAAAATGTTAAAAGAGAATTACTTAGGCGTAACAATAGTCCATTAAAATGGACTCATCATCTACGACTCTCATTCATTTGATATGGAATTGATTTGTAATAAACTTGATAAGGTGACTTGGTTGCCAAGAGAATGGAGGAGTGGATGGCTAGAAACTCAATGAACAGCTCTCGATCCACTCAATCCTAGAATTTGGGATTCCATTCGTCACGAGCTCCTTCTGGACTGGAGTTCGTGAATCAACTTGATGCGATCAACCTGTGAGCCAGCATTATTCGGAACCCCACAGGTTCCAAGCTGGGGCCCTTGATCCCAGTTTCTTTGATCCTTCCCTTTCTTTCTCTCCATCCTCACCCTATGAGGATGTTTGTGCTGTACAGGAGAATGTTAGATCTAACCCTTACTCCAATGTTTATAATCCGGGTTGGAGAAACCACTGTAACTTCTCCTGGAAATACCTGGGGCAGCAGACCCAATTTCGACTCAACAACTATGCTCGGCAATGACCAATGGGTCAGGGTCATGTTTATACTTAGTTGGTCCCAATTCAGGTCAATCAGCCGGCTCGGAATGCCCGTCAACCCGTAGGGCAAGCTAATTTGAACTAACAAATGGTAGAGATGCACGGATCTATGCTCCAACTCATGCAGCAAATGTAAACATCGCTGGACAACTTGCAAACCGGGCTCATAGCTAATTCCTGTCAACCCGGATCTCTACCATCTCAACTCATACCCAACCCATGAAATATCCTGAATCCAGGCAATCAAGCCCATGGGTACGGGAATTAGAGGGATCCCCACGCACATGCTCAGGTGGTTGAGTAGGGTCCTTCCTCTTCTTCTTCTGCAAATCAACGATTCTTGGCTAATGAAGCCCCTCCAATCTTTCGTAATCCTCCCTAAGACCCAAACTAGTATGCATCTGCAAATTTTGTTACCTTGAGGAGTGGTAAACAAACTTAGGATCCACAGCGACACTGTTCTGATTTACCGAATCCTGAAGAACCCGAGGAGAGAAAGGAGAACTCTGAAGAAGAAATCAAGGCTTAGGAACCTGATTCCAAAGATCCAACTCATGTTCCTTTTCCTGAGACCTTGATCAGATCAAGGAAGAAGAAGTCTGTTGATAGTAATGAGGAGCTTCTGAATATTTCCAAGAATGTCGAGATCAATATCCCACTCCTCGACGCTATCAAGAATATACTGGCTTATGTTAGATTTTTAAAGGATTTATGTACACAAAAGCGTAAGTCTAGAGAATTTGTTCCGAGGAAGGTGGTACTCTCCGAGCAGGCTAGTTCTATTATCCTACACCACCTCCCTTAGAAAAAGAGAAACCCAAATGCTCCTTTGATTTCCTGTGTCATCGGAGATTACACTTTTGATATAGCACTGGTGGATCTGGGCGCATCTATCAACCTAATTCCGACTTCTCTTTACGATAAGTTTGGATTAGGTGAACTTCGGCTGACTTCAGTAACACTGCAGTTAGCAAACCATTCGGTCACAAATCTGTGAGGCGTTATTGAAGATGTTATTGTTAAGGTTAAGGATTTCTATTTTCCTGTAGATTTCCTTATCCTTGACATGAATGTACCTGAAAATCTGAGGAACACGCTCATCATTCTAGGGCGTCCGTTCCTGGCTACCACTAAGGCCAACATTAACTATGAAAGCGATAGCATGGAAATCGCCTTTGGGGATCAAAGAATGAAATTGGATATTTTTAAGCTGATTAATAAATTCGAGGATTGTGGATTTTTTGAGGAACTTGAGGACGATAATGTGAATATTGAAACTTGTATGATGGTTTTTGCATTTGAAAGTTCCTCCTCTGATGATGAATTGGACCTACAACCCTCTATGGCAAACCCACCATCTTCTAAAGAGGTTATTGAATTTGTTCGCTCTCAACCTCTTCCTCTTGATGAGACTTCATCAGCATCTTCCTTACCTTCAATAATCAACCCACCCCAACTTGAACTGAAGCAATTGCCTAAGAATTTGAAATATCAGTTTTTAGGACCACATAAGATGCTCCCTGTGATTATCAGTGCTAAATTAATAAAGGAGTAGGAGATTAAACTGATTAAGGTTCTGAAGGAACATAAGGAGGCAATTGGCTGGATCATTCATGACCTTAGGGGGATCGAGCCATCTTATTGCAATCACATAATATTTGGAAGATGGATCTCGCCCTTCTCGCCAGATGTAGAGGAGATTAAATCCAAATATTTGAGAAGTGGTCAAGAAGGAGATTATTAAGTGGCTCGATGCAGGAATCATTTATCTGATCTCTAATAGTCCTTGGGCAAGTCCTGTGCAGATTGTTCCCAAGAAAGCTGGGATTACTATTGTGACTAATGAGAAAGGAGAATCTGTCACAATCGTTCAACTTCCTCTTGGAGGGTTTATATCGATTATAGGAAGCTGAACACAACCATGAAAAGGGATCATTTTCCTCTGCCTTTCATTGATTAAATCTTGGAAAGATTAGCCGGGTAGAAGTACTTCTGTTTTCTTGATGGCTACTTGGGATACAACCAAGTTCCTATCCATCCCAAGGATTAGGAAAAAACTACTTTCACCTGTCCCTACGGAACCTTTGCTTTCCGTAGGATGCCATTCGGCTTATGCAATGCACCTGCGACTTTTTAAAGGTGTATGCTGGTCATATTCTCAGACATGGTGGGAGAGTTTATGGAAGTCTTCATGGATGATTTCTCTATTTTTGGAGAATCGTTTGACTCTTATCTAGCTAATCTTGAAATGATTCTTAAACGGTGCATCAAAACAAGACTAGTCCTTAGCTGGGAAAAGAGTCATTTCATGACACAAGAAGGCATCATCTTGGGTCATGCAATCTCTGAACGGTGAATTGAAGTGGATAAAACTAAGGTTGATGCTATCGCTAAACTTCCTCCTCCCACATCTGTTAAACAAATTCGATCATTTCTTGGTCATGTGGGATTCTACAGGAGATTCATCAAGGACTTTTCTAAGGTTGCTCGTCCTTTGAGCAATCATCTCGCCAAAGAAATGTCGTTTGATTTCAACGAATCATGCCATAAGGCATTTGATTTTCTTAAAATGGTAGTCACTTGTGCTCCGATTTTGCAACCACCAGTTTGGATAGACCCTTTTGAGATCATGACCAATGCTTCTGATTACGTGGTTGGGGCTATTTTGGGCCAGAAAGTTGATAGGAAGACCACTGTCATCTACTACACTAGTAAAACTCTCGATGAGGCCCAGAGGAATTACACTATTACTGAGAAGGAATTACTAGCTGTAGTATTTGCTTTAGATAAATTCAGGGCTTATCTCTTAGGGGCTCACATCATTATATATGCCGACCACTCAGCCTTGAGACATCTCTTAGCCAAAAAGGATCCCAAACCCCGGCTTATTAGTTGGATTCTTCTACTTCAAGAATTTGATCTTGAAATTAAGGATAAATCCGGGGTACAGAAAGTGGTGGCGGATCATCTGTCGAGACTTTTAAGTGATTCTTCTTGTCCAGACATTCCAATTGCTGATATTTTTCTGGACGAAACCATCCTTACAGTTTTAGGCATCCAAACCTCGTGATTTGCTGACATTGTTAATTATTTGGCCGTTGATCAAATCCCCTAGAATTTGACCAAGCAACAATGGGATAGATTCAAATTTGAGGGCAAATATTACTTCTGGGAGGACCCTGAACTATACCACATCGGCTTTGATCTGATTATTTGCTTATGTGTTTCAGAGAATGAATTCAATAGTATACTCGATTTTTGCCATGCATCTACGTGTGGTGGACACTTCTTAAGGAAAAAGATGGCTACAAAAATTTTGCAATCTGGATTTTATTGGCCGTCTTTATTCAAGGATGCCCAGGAATTCTCAAGGTCATGTTCTCGATGCCAGGCACTCGGGAGCATAAGTAAGAGAGATATGATGCCCCTAAACCAGATTCTTCCTGTCGAAATCTTCGACGTTTGGGGCATCGATTTCATGGGACCCTTCCTCCCTTCATTTGTACATCAGTACATTCTCTAGTTGTTGATTACGTGTCCAAATGGATCGAGGCGATTCCCACCTAAACCAATGACCACAAGGTGGTCATCGATTTTGTCAAGAAGAACATCTTTAGCAGGTTTGGGATTCCGAGGGCCATCATTAGCGATGGTGGCACTCATTTCACTAATGCTCAGTGATGAGCCGATTGTTCACTTTTCAAGTCATTTGTAGTTTTATGTGGTGGAAAAATCAACTAATCAACAATTAATATAACCAGTCAATTAGGAGCGGGTCATGTCCATAGGGAGGCAATGATGCAATAATATCTCAATTATTTCGTATTCATTCAATCTCGTGAGAAATCCATAGTCAAATCTGACATGAAATTCGAAGGAAAGAAGATGCACAATATCTTGAAAACATAAGGGTAGATGTGCAATTTTTCCTCACTGAAATATTCAATAAACATGTGATGATTTTATGCAATTTTCCATTGACATGTATTAAAGAAAATTTGTGCACATTTAAATCCCAAAACCAATGTCAAACAATGTTAATTACAAAAGCCACGCAATTGTAAGAGAGCTTGAGTATGAAGTTGTAAATTTTACCACAGTAAAATATTCATAAACCAAAATTCTTTTCCCTCGCAATGCCATGAAATGTAATAACTAATTAAGTCCAAAATAGACCATTTTACCTCTCTCCTCTTCGCGATCTGGAGAGAGGTTCAATCGAGGAGAGGTTCGCACAGGTAGTTGGCTGAAGTAAGGCCATCGTGGTGGTGGCAGCCGCACATCGAGCGATGGCTAGAGTAGGCCTGCCAGAGCTCCAATGAGGTGGGTTGTGCTGGTGGCTACACCTGCTGGAGGAACTGCAGATGGGCGTTGATTAGCCCATAGTTGTGGGCTATTTAAGTATTTAAATGCCTAAACATTAGGATAATTCTGACATTTATTTAGCATAAATTAGGATGTAAATAGATTAATTCATATTTTCAATTTAATTACATAATCCATACATTTCATTCATATTTTAAGTGCATTTAGAATTAGCTTAGAATGCCATTCATCTAATTAGTTAACTAATTAAGTACATTGTTTTAGTTAACATAAAACTTGAGGGTTTGTATATAAATAACCATAATATTTTAATAATATCCTTTATTCTTCTTCTCAACAACGGCTCGGCTGCCGCTGCAATGCCTCCGGCCTCACTAAAAGCGCATTCATGGATCGGCGGAGAAGGTGGATCTGCTCCCGCCTCTCCATTCAAATTTGTGCAGGCCGCTACAAAAGGAGAGAGGATGCTGAGAGAGGCAGGCCTCCGCCACCGACCCACCACTGTGCAGAGAAAACTTCTCTCTTCCACTCCACACTGCCGGCCTCTACTGTGGCGACGAGTCTCCATCACCGTGGGCGTGTGGTGTGATAGGCCACACCGCCATCCGAAGCTCGCCGCATCACCGTGAGCACCTTAGCGTGCATCTCCGTCACCGTCGTCACCAACCACCACCGCCGCAACCACCATCACTGATATCACCTTCTCATTCACTTAAGACGTCCGGGAAATTTCCCAGACGTCTGAAGCTACCCGCTCACCTGTGATCACCCACCTGCGTACCCGTCTGAAGTCCACCCACACCAGCACAACCACATCCGCCCACCTCACCGTTCACGCCCTCACCACCACCCCCGCGCCTGCCGAACCGCCAGCAGCGCCCTCCTCCAACCGTGCCTACAGACCTGCACAACCGAGCACGCCTTCGCCCACGCCTGCAGAGCCCTTCGCCCACGCGCCTGCACCCTCCAACAGCGCCTGCAGTCCACGCCATTCACCCCAGCGCCTGCAGAACCACCAGCAGTGACCTCTGCCCGCGCTTGCTGCAGCCTGCGCACCCCCGCCAGCTGCAGCCGCACCCGCTCAACCGCCTGCAGACCCGTCCTCCCGTGCCTGCAGAGCCGTCAGCAGCAGCGCGCGAGCAGATCTCACGCCAACAGCCGCGCAAGCTCACCGGCTGCAGCACCTTCGCCGGAGCTTGTCCGGCCACCTTCGGCCGCCGCGCGACTCGCCGCCACCACCGATTCGAAGCCCTCGGTCCAAGGGACCTCCTCCGTGCTTCCCGCGCCCGGCCATCCGCTCCTCGTCGCGCAAGACAAAGGGGAAAAATTCCCCTGTTTTGCTACAGTAAATCATCAATTAGAAATTACATTTTCTGCCATTGCCACTTTTTAATCATATTTTATTGATTCTGCATTGCGGAAAATATCCTCTAGTTTCTCATAATTGCCATTTCAGCATTGTTTCTTGCTTAAACCTTAATCTAAAGGCAATCTTGGCCGGATTCTTGTCCAAGCTGACTACGAACAAACATTTTTAACTGGTGTGAATTTTAATACGTCATTGCCTCCCTGTGGATATGACCCGCTCCCCTGCGAGTGGTTATTTCTTGTTAAATATTGATTAGTCAATTTTTCCACCATATTAAACTACAAACGACTTTAAAGTGAAAGATCGACCAGTCAGGCGTGCGCGGAGGCTACTGTAGGTGGTGCACGCGGAGGCTATCATTGTGCACACTGAGCCCGCACGCACTGCTGGAGGCACTGCAGATGGAGGGGGGCACTGCAGGCAGAAGGCACAGGCGCGCTACAGATGGTAGGGGGCTTTACAGGTGGAAGGTGCAGAGAAGAACGCGCGCCTGCTGCGTGTGTGAAGAGGCACTGCAGGGTGCTGGCGAGCGCATGCTGGAAGCTGGAGGTGATGCGCGTGCGTGGGCTGGCGGTTAGCGCTGGAGGTGAAGTGCATGCGTGGACTGACGGTCTTGTGCAGCTAGAGGGACGCGGGGGTGAAGGAGCAGCCGGTCCTGCTGCTGTGTGCGCGGGTGGTGTGATGCAGGAGTGACTGCAGGAGGTGGTTCAAGTGTGCAACCGGAGGGACGCGAGCGTGGAGTGAGATGCTGGTTGCTGTTGGAGTGTGGGTCGAAGCTTCAGACATCCGGGAAACTTCCCAGACGTCTTAACTGACTGAGGAGTGAAATTGTAGTAGCTGCGGCGGTGGTTGTTGGTGACGACGGTGAGGGAGGTGCACGCTGAGGTGCTTACGGTAATGCAAACGAGCTTCGGATGGCGGTGTGGCCTATCACACCACACGCCCACGGTGGTAGAGACTCGTCACCACAGTTGAGGCCGACAGTGTGGAATGAAAGAGAGACGAACTCTCTGCACAGTGGTGGGTTGGGGGTGGAGGCCTACTGAGCTCGGCTGCCTCCTCCTCTCTTTTGAAATCAGCTACCCCGACCAGATCCAACACATCCGCTCCTCCTTGATTGGGTTCTTCACTACAGCAGCTGGAGGAAGAAATGTAGTCGTTGCACGTAGAAGAAGAATAAAAAAATAATGATAAAATATTATAGTTATTTACATACAAACCCTCAACTTTTATGCTAACCAAATTAATGCATGCAATGTACCTAATTGGTTAACTAATGCAATTCTAAGTTAATTCTAAATGCATTTAAATATGAATAAGATGCATGAATTATGTAATTAAATTAGAAATATGAATTAATCTATTTACATCCTAATTTACGCTAAATAAATGTTAGAATTAACTTAATGTCTAAGCACTTAAATACTTAAATAGCCCACAAATATGGGCTAATCACCTAGTTCCGTAATTTGTTAGCAAAATACGAGGTTAATCACCAAATCTCCACACCTTATCATCCCAGACGAATGGACAGGTTGAGATCTCCAATCGGGTGATCAAGAATATTCTGTAGAAGATGGTTAGGCCTAATCGCAAAGATTGGACTCCAAAGCTTGAGGACTTTCTTTGGGCCTACCATACGGTGTATAAAATGGCCATCAGCATGTCTCCGTTTCGGTTGGTGTATGGAAAGGCGTGCCATTTACCCATAGAAATTGAACATAGGGCATTTTATGCAATCAAGCAGTGCAATCTAGATCTGAGTTTAGTTGGGAAGACCAGGAAACTCCAACTATCTGAGTTGGAGGAGCTTAGAAATGATGCATAAGAGAATGCCAGGATCTATAAGGCTCGGTTCAAAGCTTTACATGACCAATTGATTTCCCGCAAGAGCTTTGAGCCGAACTAGAAGGTCTAGCTATTTGATTCTCGACTTAAGCTTTTTCCAGGCAAACTTAGGTCAAAATGGAATGGCCCGTTCATTATTGACCAGATATTTCCAAATGGAGCTATGCAGATTTCTAACTCGAAGATGGGTAATTCATTCAAAGTCAATAGTCAACATCTGAAGCCTATTATTGACCATAATATTCTAGAACCAGTCTCAGACATGGTTGCTCTAGCCATGTTGTGGCTTCTTTGGCTGGACTTCGCCTAGTTGATGACATTAAACTCAGTAATTGTACAGTCTGACTCTGAGCTGACCCAAGCTTCATATTCAGGTGACATCTTCTGTACTCTACCCTTCCTTTCATGTCTCTTCTTCTCAATGTGGGCATTGCATCAGCTAGGCATAGGGGGGTGGATTCATTTCTAAATCATTTTGTCAGCTTTGTGAAATTTTTGTAAATTCTATTTCTCTTCTTATATATACATAAAAAAAATTGAATTAGGAAGGAATACTTGGACATTAGGACTTTTCAATCTTAGGAAATATTACAATAGGATCTGAACACTAAGACCCTTCAGGTATTTGGGCTTAATCAGCCCAGGTATCCACTAAAATGTGGATTTGCTTTTCGAGTCCTCGCCATCCTGAATTCTATTTTAATTTGATTAAATAAGTTTGGGTGATAAGTACACGACTTATCAACCTGCCCTTTGATTTGAGGGAACTTTAAGTCTATGCATCTACATACTATCTTGTCACTGACTCGTTGTTTGGCAGTTTTAACGGAAATTGGGTAGCTAATGAACCTTCTAGGGTGATATGGCTGGTAAGTTATCACGGGTAACAGCCCATAGGTAGGTTGTTTAGAGTCTAGTCACTAGACCATTTTCTTCTTGCTGCCTTTAGGTAAATCTTAAACCGAGGAAGCCACCTACTTAAAAAGAAAAAGAAAGTCAAAAAAAGAAATAGAAGAAGGAGAAAAGAAAGAAAGAAAAAAAAGAAAACAAAAGAAATAAGCCACACTTCGCTGCATGAGTATGGCTGGCAAGTTGTCGGTGGTAACAGCTCATCGACCGGTTGTCTAGAACCCAGCTCAAGAAATGCACTAAAAATTCCCAAAACACTTAGGAAGAAGTGAAGTAGAATAAGATGGGGAGATATACACTGGACTCACCCTTGTGTTGACCCCATAAAAGTAAAAGTAGGGAGAAAGTTGTCGGTTGTAAAGATACACTTTTAGGCAAAACTCACTTTTTAAGGTCACCTAAAGGTGTAGAAACCCAAAGTCTGTTCTAATTGCTGATCAACGAGTCTATCACATTCACAATAAGATGCTTAGAACTTAGGGTTCCCATCAAATCTTGGGTGGGTTGAGTGGCCATAGAAAGCTACTCTTTAACCCTAAACTCAAAAATCCAAAAAATATTTAGAAAAGAAGAAAAAGAGAAAAAGAGATTTTTCTTTGAATAAGGCGAGGGCTTGAGGCGGTCTACATTTTGCCAGATACCCGGGCACTGTTGTGTCTTTGAAAGTTCAGATCCTGAGTAAAAAAATTTCTTAATGTTGAAAATGATTTATGCCCAAGTAATCCAACCTAATTCTTTTATAAATAGCATGTAGTTTTTGCTAGGGATTAGCAAAAGATAGGCATGGGGGTGTGATGCGCATACATCTGATTAACCGAAAATGTCTATTAATGCATATCCATAGTGTCACATTAGCATCATACATTGTAAATAGGGCATAACATGATGATCATGCATTTAGATCAAGTTGTATAACTTGTATAGTAATTATCTCCTTTTTATGGTTAGGGATAGGGTGACATTTTATCAATGCCTCAAATCGAAGATCCATCTGTACGGATCTGATCAGGGCCACGATTGGAGTTCAACGACTCTAAGATCGCCCTAATCAGACATCCATAGCACTAGATAGAGACTGAGGAACCTTAAAGAGAAAGGGCAAAGATCGTGTTAATCTACATCTTAGATGATAAATCTGAGTGCACGGATGGGTTTGGATTGAAGATCGCAGCCTAACGGTGTGAAAATCGATCCAATTCGACACCTGTGGCACCATCTACATCACTGAGAAGATGGACGGCTTAGATGGTGCCACATGGCTCCATCATAGCCGCCCAACACCGGTTGTAGCCCTCCTTCACCTGCTCGATAAATCTCAACCGTTAGATCTTCATCTAATAGCCAAGAGATCTTAACCCTATAACAAAATCGCGACCATCCACTGGCTTAGCGCAGCGGTTGCACGCCCATGGGTAAGGTAGAGATCACGAGATCGATCCCCGCGGTGCCTCAAATCAAGGTGCGGGAGTGGAGCAGGCACACGATGAGAGCAGTGAGATGAAGATCCAGTGGCAAGAAGAGAGTGATAGCACCCACGGGCGATTAGACATGCGGCGGTTATGCGTGATCGCACGCGGGCACGCGGTGTGGGCATAACCACTTTAAGCCATCCGATATCTTGATCAGACGACTGAGAGCGCGAAAACATGCATGTGCGTTGAAGGGCACAGAGGCGAGGGGGTGCGTGAGCGGCATGCACGTCGGCTACGTTCAGGCCTTTAGTGACGGATAAATCCATCACTAAAAGTCCTGAATTAATGTTTTTCAAGTTGTAATGTCCAAAATGCCCCCACTCCTTGCAACTATAAAAGGAGACCCCCACCATACGGATTTCTCATCCCTTCTCTTCTCTCCCTCTCAAAAGCTCAAGAGAAGCTTGTCCCACATTTGGGATGCTCCTCAAGAGCTAAAATGAAGTTTTCACCCCTGTTCCGGAAGCAGATCCCGCGATGACGACGACATGCTGCCTCATTCCCATTCCTCTTGCTTCGACCTCCTTCTTCCCGCTCCGTTCCTCGCCTTCTAGGCATTGTCTCATTTGGCTCGTCCTCCAAGCGATCGTCGAGGGGGATAACTTCTCTCTCCCATTCTTTTTCCTGCTTTCTAGAGTAGAATTTTCCTGCTTTCTAGTTGTAATAATTTCTCCCTTTCTAGTGTAATCTTTTCTTGCTTCTTAGTTGTAAAAACATTTTGTAATATCAAGTGAATGTTTTCTCTCTCTCTTATTGTCTATGTTGATTCCATTTCATTGTGATTATTCCTCCCTTAAAACAAAAACATGAAAAAAATATAATTGCAAATTTTGATTGACGTAGCCTCCCTGAGTTCGACCTAGGATTTCTTTATAGATTTTTCGGTATAAATTTTATTTGTTAAACAGATTTCTTCGCTACTCGAACTACAATGACAGGTTTTCAAAACCAACTCCGATAACGTAGTCTTCCTACATTCAACAGAGTCCACTAGAGGAAGATCAATTTGCCCTCAGGTGTTGCATAACCCCTTGCAGCAAGGGTCGAGTTGAGAAGGAGAGGCGTGCTTCTGTTACAAGCAACAGACGAATGGGAAGGAGAAGGAGCTAGAGTGGATGAATGACCAACCTGAGAGGTGTAGGGGCAAGCTGGTAGTGGAGCTCATGTGACTGGGAAGCTCCTTAAATAGGCGTGAGGGAGATGTAATGACTGGAGCAGTGGGCTAAGGCCATTGTGAATCAATGGTGGAGATGTGTTTTAACAGGCACGAGAAAGTTTTGGGATAAAACTGGGCCATAGGGTGTGATCTAGGTGAGATTGGGAAGGTGTGTGCACCGACTCTAGCAAGTTGGTGGAAGATCCACCATTGGATCAGAGGTATAAAGGATGGATGGATAATGGAGCTCGAGTTCTTTGTGAGAAGAACACTTATAGCTACAGGTGTGTTGGGCAATTTGTACTCAAGCCCAAATCGTGAATTGGTAGAATATTTATAGAAAAGCCCATACGTCAAAGAAATTATGATAGAATAGTCCCTATAGCTTGCAAAGAAGTCCCTGACGACTTTTAAGCTTTATAAAATGTGAAGGCTATTTAATATAGGAAGGACCTATATGCAAATCACTTAATCCAAGGTCCTAATGATGTCAAAATGTAATGAACATTTTATGGCATGTTAATTAAACATATTATAACATAATTTGACCATGTTAATAAGAATTGTGTTCTTATTTTATTTTTCCCTTTCAGAATTTTCCAGAGTTTCTCCCTCAGTAGTGAATATAGATACCGTCCCTTATTATTAGTATTATTATTTTGGAATTTTTGTTTTTCAAATTTTTATGTGTTTTTATTTTGTAATTTTTTTCAAAATTTTTCAATATTTTTTGGAAGTTTCAATAAGACTATCTATATACACTAAATGATGTGTCTATAATTGCATTTAAGTAAATGATTTCACATTTACACCTCCTATGCTTAATTGATGCAATGTCCTCATTAAATGATTAGAGTGGGTGCAAATGCATGCTCTGCTTTTCACTAACTTAGGCTAGGGTGACGAAAGGAAGTTGGAATGTGGAGATAAAATCTCTGTTCAGATGATTTCAATTCTGATAAAAATAAGAGTGGATAGTCGGGCTAAGTACTGAAATGCATGACAAATGTGACTATGCATGCAGACTAACAATGCAAGTATAGAAAACTAAGGAGGAAATGAAAAGAAAGAAAAAAAAAAGCTATATACAACATGGGTTAACTCCCAAGAAGTGTTAATTTTTACGCCTTCAACTAGGCGCAAACCCAAAATCAGAAGGTGTAAATTCAAAATGTAGGAGTGATAAGGTAGAATTGACAGTTGAGATCATGAGTCTCAATAAAGGGTTTCAATCTTTGTCCATTCATAGTGAAAGGTTTAGATTTGTCAATCTTAGTAATCTCAATAGCTCCATTATCAAATACTCGCTTGATGATTAAAGGTCCAGTCCATTTAGATCTGAGTTTCCCTGGGAAAAGTTTCAATCTAGTGTCAAACAGAAGGACTTTCTGACTAGGGTGAAAGTTTTTCCTACAGATGTGGTGGTCATGGAAAGACTTGAGTTTATCCTTATAAATCCTTGAGCTTTCATAAGATTCATTCATTAACTCATCTTTCCCAAAAATTTCTAATCTTCTATGATCACCGGCCTTCTCTAAGTCCAAATTACACTTTCTAATTGCCTAATAGGCCTTGTGCTTAAGCTCTACGGGAAGATGACAGGGTTTCCCGTACACAGGTCTAAAAGGATACAAGCCTAATGGGGTTTTGTGAGTTGTCCTATATGCCTACAAAGCATTAGAAAGGTGGGAAGACCAATCTTTCCTATCAAGTCTAATGGTAGCCTGCAAAATATTTTTGATCTCTCAATTGGACACTTTAGCAAGTCCATTGGTTTGTGGGTAATAAGGTGTTGCTATTCTATGTGTCACCCCATTCTTTTGAAGTAGGAACTAAAAATGTGTATTTCTAAAATGAGACCCTCCTTCACTAATGATGTCTCTAAGTATCCAAAAATGAGAAAATATATAATTCTGAACAAATTGTGCCACAACTATATGATCATTCGTTCTCGTGGGGATGGCTTCAATCCATTTAGACACATAATCCACAGCTAATAAGATGTATTCGAAGCCATGAGAATTCATAAAAGATCCCATAAAGTCAATGCCTTATATGTCCAAGATCTCGCACACTAGAATCAAGTTGAAGGGCATCATGTTCCAGAGGCCAAAAGTGTGAACCTGCTCTACTATATTCAGGTGCATCCTTGAAGAGTATGGGGCAATAGAAACTTCTCTACAATATCTTGGCAACAGTCTTTTTTCCAAAGAAGTGACTGCCACATGCCTAGTCATGGCAGAATGACAAAATACTATGTCCTTATTAGGGAAACACTTCCTAAGGATCTGGTCTTTACAATGCTTGAACAACCAAAGTTCTTCCCAGTAATAGTGCTTGTCTTCGTATCTAAGTCTATCTTTCTGATGTCTAGTCCAGTCAAGGGGGACTACTCCAGAAGCCATGTAATTGACTATGTTCACATACCAAGGAAGATCTGAATGAATGACCAGCAATTGCTCGTCAGGGAAGTGGTCTACTAAGGGAAGTGAAGGAGATATTGCTTCCGAAGGAAGGTAGGATAAGTGGTCAGCTACCACATTCTGCTTCCCAGCCTTGTCACAAATCTCCAAATCAAATTCTTGCAAAAGTAGTATCCATCTAATTAGACAAGACTTCTCATCCTTCTTAGAGAGAAAATGTCGAATTGCAGTGTGGTCTGTGTAGATCATAATATGGGAGCCTAAAAGATAGGGTCTGAATTTCTCAATCCCTATTGCCTCATCTATTTGATTCCCTCCTCTCTCATGCAAGATGTCGCCAATCCTCCACCCTCCACTCCTCTTCGCTCAGCCTCCCTTCCCCCTTTTGTGCAATCACCTCCTCCACCTTATCGATCCTCAGCATGGTTCCCTTTCTTTGCTCCTTCACTCAATCACTTCATCCGCTCGTCTTCTTTGGCCTCCGCTCCTTCACCCTCTGTAACGACCCAGTTCCCGAGTCCCTACTAGACACGAGAACCAGACCGACTCGACTAATCCCAAGACCTAGTCGTCCAACGAGGAAGTAACCAAAAGACAGTAAAATAAACCACATTCAGCATGAATATAACTAACAGTAAGAAAGTACAGCAGTAAGGAAAGAAACTACCACAGTAGGTACCACCACAACAGTAAAACAACATTTATCATATAACAAGAACTGCAGGTAAAGAAGGTACAGTGGAAACAAAAACTACTCACTAGAACAGAAACAAAAGAGGTACAAAAGGCTGTGGTAACTCTACTGGACCCTACTCGGCCCAGCGTCCTCTGCAGCTGCCGACCCTAGCTGCTCAACACCTGGTCCTGAAAAAGGTAACGAGTGTAACACGTCAGCAAAACGCTGAGTAGAGTGGCAAACTAACTAAAGGCAACAGTAGAGTGTACAGTAGCTGTTATGTTCTATTACTTCCTTTATTCACATCTTTCAATTTTTCTCACTATTTCATTTGTTTCTCAGATCCTTTACTTGATCTCGAATGTCCTCGTGGGAACGATCTTGATTGCAGTCTTTTCCAAAAGTAGAAGTAGCACGTGGTGCTCTCCTAGCCGGGAGAGTCCCCCGTGGTGATCCTACCCTCAGTCAACCACCCCAAGGTCACTGACAGACGTAACGGTGACTACGGCACGCGCGATAAACGCACAGGTAGCTAGCCCGCACTGGCACGCGGTCAGTCGTTTCCGTTAACGGGTGCGCCCAAAGCAGAGCACGGAACCACGGCAGATCCCTCTCAGTAATAGGGGTCCAACCCCTCCACAGTAACCAAACCGGGGCCTTGCCCCTCCACAGTCCGCGCACCCTTGCCTGACTACCCTGGTTTGCCCTAGTGGGCCTAACAAGTCGGTGAAGGAGGCTAGCAGAACCCCGGGGCCCGTGGGGTAGCTAGTACTCTCCTAACACTACTAGCTCTCCTCGGTACTATGTACACGAGGGCCAACAAGTCGGTACAGAGTGGCCAGTCCTAACCCCCGGGTCCCTGGGGTGGCTAGCTCAGCTCTGCACTAAACAGGGGGACAGTCGCTCTCCTTGGTACTCCGTACTCAAGGGCCAGCTCACTTCCCCAATTCTATTCCATTCGCTTTCCAGGAGTTCTACTCCTACTTCCCCGTAGGGTTCCAGAACATCTTATGTCTTACTTTCCAGTTTCACGTTCTTACCAACCATGATCCCAATCATGTTTCTTTATTCATAACAGGCAGCTGTGAATTCAATTTACAGGCAGCTTCATATATTCCTTTCCATTTTTCCAAGACTGCATTATTATATATTCCACTAGTTTTTCCATCCTAGGATTCATGCCATATCCTAGGGTCTATCATACAATCTAGTTTTCCGGCCCTAGGATTCATGCAACACCTAGGAACTATCATTCCATATATTTCTCATTTATAGGATTCATGCAATGTCCTAGGTTCTAGTTATGGTTCCATACTTTAACAAATTTTGTTAATACTTAAAGCCACTCTACCAGGTACAACGGGAGTAATGGGGGCGTGATCGAGAATCCCGTGTGCCTCCGCGACTCTCAAGACTACAACCAAACGAGGTCCTATCACAAGGATCAAACACAAGGAGTGTCTCAAAACAGTGTATAGCTACTGTAGACGGGTAGAGGAATTAATTCTGAAAAGAACGCAACTCGAATCGCGGAAAACGGAGCCTGAACAGGCCCTAAACGGGTCGAAAAAGACGATACTGTGCAAAATCAGACGTCTGGAACTCCTTCCAGACGTCTTAAAAAGTGGATCAGAGAATTACCTGTTCAGCGTGGTTTCCCAGACGTCTAGAAGTCTGCGGGGACGTCTGCCCTAGATCCCAGACGTCCGATGGTCCCTCCGGACGTCTGGAGGTCACTCCCGCCGTCTCGTACAACTTCCAGATGTCTGATTCGCAAAGGATGGCGAATCAGCGAACCTGCGCACAGCCAACCCCCTCCCTCAGTACGGTCAGTCGACAAGAAGGAAGAAGAAGGCGGAAAACTCACCTTTCAGACGTCTGTATGATCTTACAGACGTCGACCTTGCCGTCTGGCTATCAACCCAGACGTCTGATTCTGGAAATTTTTCCAGAATCAGGACCCTGCTCGGCCTCCGCTCGCGATGCCGCCGGCGTCGCACCCCGCGCTCCTGCTGCTCAGACCGTAGCAGGTCCCTCTTCGCGTCGCTCCGCGCCCCCTGCGCCCTCCGCCGGCCGGCCAAGCCGCTCCGGTGAGCTCGCCCTCACGGCAGAGCTCTGCCCTCGCACGCCGCACCTCCGCGCTCACTGCGGCCGCCGCTGCCGCCCTCGCGTCCGCTCGCTCTCACACATAGGAAGGAGAAGAAGGAGGAGACGGTGGAGGCAGGAGGGGAGGCGTGGCCCTTTTAAGGCTGCTCGAGGAGGAGAGAGGGGGTGGCAGGCCGCCTGCAGCCGCAGAGAGAGAGAGGGAAAAAGAGAGAGAGAGAGAAATCGCGGGTCTGCGCGCACAAGCGCGCAGACGACTCTCCCGTGCGAAAATAACTGTTTTCCAGACGTCTGAAAATGATCCCAGACGTCCGTTCAGACGTCTGGATGTGATCCCAGACGTCTGGACCGATGTCTGGGCCTCCTCCCAGACATCTTAAAAGACGTCTGGGGCACGCGTTTGTTACAATATAACAAACTCAAAGGAAGTTTCGTCCCCGAAACTTGCGCCAACTAGGGTGCGGGAAAAAGATGTCCAAATAACCATAACAAACTCAAAGAGGACCGAAGCCGGTCTGAAAAGACGTACCCGCGAAAAGCTCCGGGTACCGCTCCCGCATTGCCGCTTCAGGCTCCCAGGTAGCCTCCTCGTACCGCTGGCTCCTCCACAAAACCTTTACCAGGGGTATTTGCTTTCGTCTCAACCTGCGGACGGCTCGGTCTAGGATCTGCACTGGCCGCTCGGGGTAGGTCAGGTCGTCGCTCACCTCGACGCTCTTGTGACTCAATACGTGGCTGGGATCGGCTACGTACTTCCTGAGGTTGGACACATGGAACACGTCGTGCACACCAGAAAGCTGCGGGGGAAGGGCAAGTCTGTAAGCAACGGGACCAACTCGCTCCAGGACCTCAAAGGGCCCCACGAACCTCAGCGCGAGCTTCCCTCTCACCCCAAACCGCTGTAAGACCTTCATGGGCGAAACACGAAGGAAGACGTGGTCCCCAACCTCGAACTGCACCTCTTTGCGTCTGCGATCCGAGTAGCTCTTCTGTCTGCTCCTGACAGTGCGGAGTCGTCTGTGGATCTGCTCAACTACCTCCTGACTCTGCCGGATCAACCTGGGGCCAACCTCCCACTTGGTCCCCACCTCAACCCAACTCAAGGGTGCCGTGCATTTCCATCTATACAGAGCCTCGTAGGGAGCCATGCCGATGCTCGAGTGATAACTGTTGTTGTATGCAAACTCTGCCAGGGGCAGGTGCTCCTCCCAAGAGCCCCTCCAGTCTAGTACACAGGCACGCAAAAGGTCCTCAAGTGTCTGTATCGTGCGTTCCGACTGTCCGTCCATCTGGGGGTGGTAAGCCGTGCTAAACCTCAACCTCGTCCCCAAAGCCTGCTGAAACTCAGCCCAAAACTGGGACGTAAAGCGGGTATCCCGGTCGGATACGATCTCCCGCGGAACTCCGTGTAGTTGCACCACATCACGGATATACCTCTCTGCCAACTGTGCTGGTCCCAAAGTGACTCAGATCGGCAAGAATCGTGCCATCTTCGTCAATCTATCCACTATTACCCAGACTGCGTCGTGTCCTCGCTGGGTAACAGGTAAGCCCACCACCAAGTCCATGGTGATGCTCTCCCACTTCCACTCTGGCACTGGAAGCGGCTGAAGTGGCCCTGCAGGCCTCTGATGCTCAGCTTTCACCTGCTGGCACACTAAGCACTGCCGCACGAACTCACCCACATCCCACTTCATCCCTCTCCACCAAAACTCGCGTCTCAAGTCATGGTACATTTTCGTGTTTCCGAGATGTATGGTGAATCTAGAACCGTGTGCCTCAGTCAGGAGCTCTCTCAACAGCTCCTCCTCTCTGGGAACGCACAACCGTCCCCTCAAGCGTAGCACCTGGTCTATGAAGGAGAAGTCCCCTGGGTCCCCTGATAGTACTCTGTCGCGCAAAGACTGCAAGTACGGATCGGCCATCTGTCCCGTGATGATGCGGTCTATCAACTCTGGCCTAGTCTGCCGTGTCACCGTCACTGCCCCACAGTACCCTCGTAACTCTAGAGGTCGCCAACTGCCCACCTCCTCCAAAAGGCTCCAATTCTGTAACTGTAGACTGGCCAAGCGTGCGGGCGCCTTACGGCTCAAGGCGTCAGCCACCACATTGGCCTTTCCCGGGTGGTAGGAGATGCTGCAGTCGTAGTCCTTCAGGAGCTCCAACCAACGTCTCTGTCTCATGTTGAGCTCCTTCTGGTCAAAAAGATATCTGAGGCTCTTGTGATTTGTAAAAATCTCGAAGGTCTCCCCGTACAAGTAGTGCCTCCATGTCTTCAGCGTGAAGACAACAGCTGCCAACTCTAGATCGTGGGTAGGGTAGGTATGCTCATGGGGCTTCAGTTGCCGCGAAGCGTAAGCGACCACGTGACCCCTCTGCATGAGCACACCTCCTAACCCCTGCAAGGAAGTGTCTGTGTACACAACGAACCCGCCACTACTATCAGGGATGGTGAGCACGGGAGCCGAGGTCAACCTCTCCTTCAGCTCCAGAAAACACGCCTCACAGGCGTCTGTCCAAGCGAAAGGCACGTCCTTCCGGGTCAACTGTGTCATAGGACGCGCAATCTGTGAAAATCCTCTGATGAACCGTCTGTAGTAACCTGCCAGTCCCAGGAAACTGCGAATCTCAGTGACTGAACGCGGTCTCTCCCACCTGAGCACTGCCTCGACCTTGGCGGGGTCCACCGCCAGGCCGTCTCCAGAGATCACATGACCCAAAAAGGTCACCTCCCTCAACCAGAACTCGCACTTGCTGTATTTGGCGTACAGCCTGCGTAGTCTCAGAGTGTCCAGAACCATCCGCAAGTGCTGTCCGTGCTGCGTCCGATCTCTAGAATAGATGAGTACATCATCTATGAAAACCACCACAAACTGGTCCAAGTACGGTCTAAACACCCGGTTCATCAGGTCCATGAAAGCAGCGGGGGCATTGGTCAGCCCAAACGGCATGACCAAAAACTCGTAGTGTCCGTACCGGGTGCGGAAAGCTGTCTTGGAGACGTCGGTCTCCCTGATCCTCAACTGGTGGTATCCAGACCTCAAGTCGATCTTGGAAAACACCGTGGCACCCCGCAACTGGTCAAACAAATCGTCAATCCTCGGCAGCGGATATCTGTTCTTGATGGTGACCCTATTCAGCTGTCGGTAGTCCACACAAAGGCATAGGGTCCCATTCTTCTTCTTCACAAACAGTACCGGGGCTCCCCAGGGAGACGCACTGGGCCTCACGAAACCTTTCTCCAAAAGGTCCTGCAACTGGGACTTGAGCTCTCGCAGCTCAAGCGGTGCCATTCTGTATGGCGCGGTGGAGATGGGGCTGGTCCCTGGTACTAGTGAGATCTCAAACTCGATCTCACGCTCGGGCGGTAGTCCTGGTAACTCGTCTGGAAACATGTCGGGGTACTCTCTGACCACCGGGATGCTCTGGAAGTCTGCCACGGGGCTGTGCTCTGCCACCACACAAGCTAGGAAGCCCTCACACCCCTGGCTCAAAAGTCTCGCCGCCTGAAGTGCCGAAATGCACCTGAAACCTCCGTCCACTGGTTGCCCGTGAAACTCGAAAGAAGGCAACTCCGGAATGGAGAAGACAATCTTCCTCTCAAAATAGTCTACCAATGCGTGGTAAGCGGACAGCCAATCCATCCCCAGAATCACTCCAAAGTCCTCCATCTATATCATAATCAGGTCAGCTGGCAGGCTATGTCCCCCGATGCTGACCTCGCAACCCGTGTACACCTCCTCAGCTACAAACAGCTGACCACTCGGACCTCTGATTACGAACAGATTCTCTAACAGTGTATAATCCTGGTCCAAACTAACTGCGAAACTGGCTGCGACAAACGAGTGCATAGTGCCGGAATCGAAAAGCGTGTAAACGAGTCTGCCAGAAACTGAAACCATACCTGCTACCACGGATCCCGAAGCTCTGGCGACCCTGTGTGTTAGGGTGTTGATACGCCCCTCAGCTCTAGGTGCGGACGAAGCAGCCACACTCTGCGTCGGACGGGTAGGTGCTGGCCGGTACCCTCCTCGCGACTGCGGTCCTCCTCCTCGCGCCTGGGAACCGCGCCCTCCTGCGCGCCCTCCAGTGCTCTGCACGGGAAGTATCTGCTGACCTCCTGCCCTAGATGGGCAGTCCCTCCTGACGTGGCCCGGCTGGCCACACTGGTAGCAGAGGGGAACCCGACTCCCGCCCTCAGTGAGTCCCTACTGTCGGCTAGGCGGGGATCCGGTGCTGGTGACTGGCCCCTGTCGAGGGCCCCCAAAGGCCACTGATGGCCCTGCACAACGTGACGGCTCTCCTGCGGACGCCACATGTCTCTGTTCTCGCCGGCCCTGTGAGAAGTCTGGCTGAAAGGGCCTCTTCCGCCCGCCGTCGGTCTCTCGTGCGGACGGGTTGGTCTCCTCGTAAGTCATAGCTGCCTCTACCACCCTCGAAAACGTCGGCAGCTTCAGGGGTTTGACATACCCCCGGATTGCAGGCCGGAGCCCCTCGGTGAACCTCCAAAGGCGCTCCTCCTCAGTGGCTACCGCTGTCGGTGCAAAGCGGGACAGCTCCAAGAAACGCGTGCGGTACGCGCTCACGGTCATCGTCCCTTGGCGGAGAGTGTGGAACTCCCGCCTCCTCTGGTCCTGCCACGTCTGGGGAAAGTACTGCTCGCAGAAGAGGGTGACGAACTGGTCCCACGTCGGCTCGTCCCTCTCCTGTCCCCGGACCGCCCTCCACCACCGGTGTGCCACACTCTCCAGCTGGTACGTGGAAAAGGCCACGCGGTACTCCACCGGGGGGCGAAGGGTGTCGAAGATCTTCTCCAGCTGCTCAAGCCAGTCCTCTGCCTCGGTCGGGTCCTCATCCCCCTTGAAGGAGGGGGGCTTCAGCTTCCGGAACTATCCGAAAAGCTCGAAGTGGCGCTGTAGGGGAGGTGCTGGTGCACCTCCAGGCGAAGGTGCCTCGTGTACAGAAGAGTCGGAGGAAGGTGGGGGTGGCAGGGGCCCATCCCCTCCCTCGTGTCCAGTGCCGCATCCGTCGCGTGGTCCCACAGAGGACTCCCCCTCTGCAACCCCAGGAGGAGGTGCTCGGGGCGGTGGGTGGAGCTCCTCTCGTACAATATCCCGTATCAGTCTGGCGAGGTCCTGGGCCTGGATGCCAGGGAGTGGTGGCTGGTCCACCGAGACGTCAACGATAGGACGTCCACCTCGCCGACCTCGCCCTCGGCCGCGCCCGCGGCCAGTCTCGCCAGTCCCGCGATGAGGCATCTCCTGCAAGGAGACGCGAAACAAAACGGAAACGTCAAAACAAACGGTACCTAACAAAACTTCTAAGAGCTCATGTCAAGAGACATGTTGTGGTGGCTACTCTAGCTATAAACATGTGAATTGGTTATTTTCCAGTCAGTTGATTCACTTCTCAGGACGACCTTGCTCTGATACCATCTTGTAACGACCCGGTTCCCGAGTCCCTACAAGACACGAGAACCGGACCGACTCGACTAATCCCAAGACCTAGTCGTCCAACGAGGAAGTAACCAAAAGACAGTAAAATAAACCACATTCAGCATGAATATAACTAACAGTAAGAAAGTACAGCAGTAAGGAAAGAAACTACTACAGTAGGTACCACCACAACAGTAAAACAACATTTATCATATAACAAGAACTGCAGGTAAAGAAGGTACAGCGGAAACAAAAACTACTCACTAGAACAGAAACAAAAGAGGTACAAAAGGCTGTGGTAACTCTACTGGACCCTACTCGGCCCAGCGTCCTCTGCAGCCGCCGACCCTGGCTGCTCAACACCTGGTCCTGAAAAAGGTAACGAGTGTAACACGTCAGCAAAACGCTGAGTAGAGTGGCAAACTAACTAAAGGCAACAGTAGAGTGTACAGTAGCTGTTATGTTCTATTACTTCCTTTATTCACATCTTTCAATTTTTCTCACTATTTCATTTGTTTCTCAGATCCTTTACTAGATCTCGAATGTCCTCGTGGGAACGATCTTGATTGCAGTCTTTTCCAAAAGTAGAAGTAGCACGTGGTGCTCTCCTGGCCGGGAGAGTCCCCCGTGGTGATCCTACCCTCAGTCAACCACCCCAAGGTCACTGACAGACGTAACGGTGACTACGGCACGTGCGATAAACGCACAGGTAGCTAGCCCGCACTGGCACGCGGTCAGTCGTTTCCGTTAACGGGTGTGCCCAAAGCACAGCACGGAACCAGGGCAGAGCCCTCTCAATAACAAGGGTCCAACCCCTCCACAGTAACCAAACCGGGGCCTTGCCCCTCCACAGTCCCCGCACCCTCGCCTGACTACCCTGGTTTGCCCTAGTGGGCCTAACAAGTCGGTGAAGGAGGCTAGCAGAACCCCGGGGCCCGTGGGGTAGCTAGTACTCTCCTAACACTACTAGCTCTCCTCGGTACTACGTACACGAGGGCCAACAAATCGGTACAGAGTGGCCAGTCCTAACCCCCGGGTCCCTGGGGTGGCTAGCTCAACTCTGCACTAAACAGGGGGACAGTCGCTCTCCTTGGTACTCCGTACTCAAGGGCCAGCTCACTTCCCCAATTCTATTCCATTCGCTTTCCAGGGGTTCTACTACTACTTCCCTGTAGGGTTCCAGAACATCTTATGTCTTACTTTCCAGTTTCACGTTCTTACCAACCATGATCCCAATCATGTTTCTTTATTCATAACAGGCAGCTGTGAATTCAATTTACAGGCAGCTTCATATATTCCTTTCCATTTTTCTAAGACTGCATTATTATATATTCCACTTGTTTTTCCATCCTAGGATTCATGCCATATCCTAGGATCTATCATACAATCTAGTTTTCCGGCCCTAGGATTCATGCAACACCTAGGAACTATCATTCCATATATTTCTCATTCCTAGGATTCATGCAATGTCCTAGGTTCTAGTTATGGTTCCATACTTTAACAAATTTTATTAATACTTAAAGCCACTCTACCAGGTACAACGGGAGTAATGGGGGCGTGATCGGGAATCCCGTGTGCCTCCGCGACTCTCAAGACTGCAACAGAACGAGGTCCTATCACAAGGATCAAACACAAGGAGTGTCTCAAAATAGTGTATAGCTACTGTAGATGGGTAGAGGAATTAATTCTGAAAAGAACGTAACTCGAATCGCGGAAAACGGAGCTCGAACGGGCCCTAAACGGGTCGAAAAAGACGATACTGTGCAAAATCAGACGTCTGGAACTCCTTCCAGACGTCTTAAAAAGTGGATCAGAGAATTACCGATTCAGCGTGGTTTCCCAGACGTCTAGAAGTCTGCGGGGACGTCTGCCCTAGATCCCAGACGTCCGATGGTCCCTCCGGACGTCTGGAGGTCACTCCCGCCGTCTGGTACAACTTCCAGACGTCTGATTCGCAAAGGATGGCGAATCAGCGAACCTGCGCACAGCCAACCCCCTCCCTCAGTACGGTCAGTCGACAAGAAGGAAGAAGAAGGCGGGAAACTCACCTTTCAGACGTCTGTATGATCTTACAGACGTCGACCTTGCCGTCTGGCTATCAACCCAGACGTCTGATTCTGGAAATTTTTCCAGAATCAGGACCCTGCTCGGCCTCCGCTCGCGACGTCGCCCACGTCGCACCCCGCGCTCCTGCTACTTAGACTGCAGCAGGTCCCTCTCCACGTAGCTCCGTGCCCCCTGCGCCCTCCGCCGGCCGGCCAAGCCGCTCCGGCGAGCTCGCCCTCACGGCAGAGCTCCGCCCTCGCACGCCGCACCTCCGCGCTCACTGCGGCCGCCGCTGCCGCCCTCGCGTCCGCTCGCTCTCGCGCACAGGAAGGAGAAGAAGAAGGAGACGGTGGAGGCGGGAGGGGAGGCGTGGCCCTTTTAAGGCCACGCGAGGAGGAGAGAGGGGGTGGCAGGCTGCCTGCAGCCGCAGAGAGAGAGAGGGAAAAAGAGAGAGAGAGAGAAATCGCGGGTCTGCGCGCACAGGCGCGCAGACGGCTCTCCCGTGCGAAAATAACTATTTTCCAGACGTCTGGAAACGATCCCAGACGTCCGTTCAGACGTCTGGATGTGATCCCAGACGTCTGGACCGACGTCTGGGCCTCCTCCTAAGACGTCTGGGGCACGCGTTCGTTACACCCTCCCCCACCCTCAGCCTAATTGTAGCCTCCTCCACCCAATTGCAACCTCCTCCCCCTCTCTCTTTCTTCTCTCCATGGAAGTTGAGATTTTCTTACTTGGTAAGCATTAGTTTCTTACCCACAAATTCCTATAGGTTTTGGTAGCATACTCTTTAATGTCATCAACCACGAAAAAGGAAGTCATTGCATGATGAAAAAGGAAACTACCTGCAATTTTTAAGTCTTTGTTTTAAGATTTCAATCTGTAGAAGCTAGGGTCAATTCTCATGCTTGAGAAATCTGTAAACTTAGAGCTATTTCTCTTGAAGTTAGTACCTTTTTTTTATGAAGTTTTCCCCTTCACAATGGAGGATCTTTGCTTTTGTTTCTTGCTTGGTAAGGCTAGCACTTGGAAGCCAACAAGAAAGACCTCATTGTAGTGAGTTCTCTCAATAATTCAATGACTAGAATTTGTTTTATTGTAAAACCTGGGATGTTTTATAATGGAGGTTCAGGAAACTATTCATGGATGTATACTAATCATAAAGTTGGGCACAAATGAAAATAGGAAAAATTATGCATTTTGTAATTTAAAACTAAAACATTAATTGTCAAATAAGAGACTATCATAACTTCATTTCTATTATGAAATGACATTGAATAGGGAGTTAACATTTAAAAATGGTTGCAACTGCAACTAGAATTCTCACATTGAAGTGGGAACTCGTGCACTAAGCAGTCTCCACAAAGTGGCCCTTTTAGGCTTTGCATTAGATGAATGTGATGGATTTGCCAAGGTCTGGATTAGTCTGGAGGATATACATAAAGATACACATATAGAGATGTGTAATGCATTTCAAAAAATGATAGATATAGATGCCTTTTAGATTAGTGGATATGGATATCCTTTAAAGTAGCTATCAAAAGTGGTGTATATTTATAACCTAAAACCTAAAAGACCTAAGATACAATCATAAACTTTTTAGTGAATGTGCCTTCAATTCAATTACATTCTTGGTTGTACAATTTGCTCACATATTCTTTCTTCACCTCTGAAACATAGTAACATTTATCAAGTTTTTTCCGTGCCTTGATCACATAAATTATTTAAAATCATTTTAGCACTCTTGTGTTTATTAAGTCACTTTTTACATTTGTATTATACCCTTATTCCTTGCCCTTTTGTAGTCTCTAAAATGGATGAAGGCATATTTCTTATACTTTTCTTATTCTATGGTTTTGCATTGTATTGCAAGTAATGCTACATAGAATGAGTCTAGCTAAAATGAAATCTCCAAAAAGTTATGAAATAACACTGTTGGAAGTTATTTATTTGTTGTTGAGATTATTGGATCTTGTGGTAATCCAACTAGCATAACATCTTTTATATACATTTAGATAGGCTTTACTGTTGCTTAGGTATACTTATATGTAAAGGATGGCGATAGATGTAAATTGGTGGAACTATTATGAAATATTCTTAAGATATATGTATGTGTTTATTTGATTTTAGCAATTCTGTGTGTGTGTTTTCTTTGTTTCTTTCTTTGAAGTGGTAGAGGGCAGTGTTTTTTGTTTCTACTTTGTTTTACTGAGTTAGCATGTACTGTAGGTGATTTTGGATTAGCTAAAATAATAACACCAGATGATCTGGCGGACTCCTCCGTAAGCATTTCCGTAGAATGATTATAGTTTTGCCACCATTTTTTATACTTATTTTTTTTAAATGATTTAATTTGTGTGATCCAATAATTGGTTAAGGTATATTTTTAGGTTGTTGGTACTCCCAGCTATATGTGTCCTGAACTTCTTACTGATATACCTTATAGATCCAAATATAATATTTGGTGTTTAGGTACCAAGATTCAAAACTTTAGAATAATGTCAAATCATTTTATTGCTTCATTACCATGTTTGCATTTTTTCAAGATGTTGTATATACATCCCCCAGTGTACTATATCTGCTAATTATTCAGTGAGTTCCATTTTTTCTTGATCATTCTAAAATGTAGAGTTTAAGGTTTGCTGAACTTGGAAAATGAGGATATCTACATTTTTCATTTGTTAATGAATTCTACTAGCATTTGTTGTAAACATTTGACTGACTAATTGTATTATATGTAATTATTACTGTGATTAGAAGCAAAGATGCAAGTGATGTTCAATTATATCTAGTCTCCCATGGATATTTTTTTATAGTATGATGTCTGCAACATCAAGTTTTAAGTGAGGTTAGAGTCATTGATTGAAGGGGAGGATGGCGAAGAGGGAAGGTGGGAGAGGCGATGGCGACCATGTTGGCGACGAGGGTTGGTCAACTTGGCGATCAAGGGCATGGCAGAGGAGAGGTCAGAGAGGGGAAACCCTAAGGGGAGGAAACTGGATGGGTAGGAGTAGAGATGTGAAGGAGTAGAGAAGGGTTAATAGGGAAATCATTTATTTTCGCTGTCGAAGGCAAGGACATATGGCGACAGTCTGTCACTTCCCTCTTGTCTACTTGGCTTGCGGAGGACATGTTCACAAGTGAGATGTTTGCACAAGGAATAGGGGAGATCAGGAGAGGGGGCTTCCCTGCACCCTAGAACGATGAACAAAGAAGGACCATCGCCACCGTCTTATGCATATAGGGGCTATTCCATCGATGTGGAGGTTCCAACATCTGAGGACACTAGGGTTTTTGAACTTTTACTCATAGGTGCTTTAGTCGAAGAAGTGATGATGGGAAACCCATCGTTGGAGCATCTTAAATTACTGGTAAGATCCCTATCCCTATTAGTTGAAGGATGGAAGATTGCCACCCTCTCCCCTACGCGATTTGTTGTTTTTGGATCGGGCATGATTGATGTGGAGCGACTTAGGTCCAATCAACTGCTTTTGAGAATGTAACAGTGTTGTGGAGGCTTGTGTCTCCATTTGATGGTGCTTTGCCAAAGCAACAACCTCAGAGGGCTAGCTCTTATTATGGGAGGCTAGAAATCAAAGGTTTGCCATTGCATCTGAGATCGAGAAGTGTGGTTGTATCCATCCTTGCAGGGTTCTCAAAGTTGGCAAAGGATGTAGAGGTAGGTCTATGGGAAGGAGATGGCCGCTTGCTATGTGTTAAAGTTGAGGTGTTCAGAGGTGGATTGATACCAGAGAAGATTATCCTTCAGTGTGGAGGCAGTTCATGGCTTTTAAGGCTACAATTTGGATGTATTGAGATAGACTTCTAGGAGCAAGAAGTGATGAGAACTTTTGCAGAGGTTGTGAGAGACAAACCTACCCAGGAGCAGCCTGGTTGCGACATACTAGAGGAGGCACCTGAGCCAAAGAAGAGGAAGGATCACCACTATACGGGGATGGAAGAGGAGGAGATGACTGAAATGAGGAATGACCAACTTGTAGTAGAAGAGGATTTAATTGTGGGGGTTTACAAGAAGTCCCAGTAAATTCCTTGGATAAACATCCTCCTTTTCATGTTGCAGAAGGCTTGAAATTTGGGGCTGGAGCTACATCAAAATCTACATTGGGGAGATCTCCTTATAAGTTAAAGGTAGAGAAGAAATGTTCATTCTAGGAAGATGGATGAGAATTCTATTGCAGTAGTGCTTAGAGTAGAATGGGTGCAACAAGCAAACAAAGGGGGATCTCAAGAGCGGAGATGAGAGTCCTCTCGTGGAATGTGCGTGGGTTGTGTGATAAAATTTGAAGGTCCTCGCTTGTAAGATATTTAAGGGAATGGGAGATTGATTGTGCACTCATCCAAGAGACACAAATTGAGGATGAAAATAGCCCCATGTGGAATGAAATAAGTGGATAGGGAGTACTGGTTATGTATCTGTGAATGCACAATGAAGGTCTGGAGGTGTGGCTTTTTAGTGGTGCAAGGAGTACCTAACAGTGACTGAGACTTTCAAATCTTGGCATGCAATCTCCTGCAGGTGCATGATGGTCCAAGGGGAGATGGAGTGGTTGATTACAGGGGCATATGGACCATGTATTGAGGGCAGTCCATCTGAATTATGGGATGACTTATCAGACATTGCAAGTCATTCACAAGGGCTTCCATGGCTGATAGGTGGTGATTTCAACTGTACGTTGACGGAGTTAGACAGATCAAGTGGACTTATGGATAGTTCTTCTCTTGGTTTCCAACTAATAGTACAAAATCTGCGTCTAAATGAATATCCAGCTGCAGGGGGGAATTCACTTGGAGAGGTGGAAATGGCTTGATGTCAAAATTAGATAGGTTCTTTGGGAGCACAGACCTAATGGAAAAGTTTCAACTATCATCTATGGCTGGTTTGGAGTGCCCCTTTTCAGACCATACACCACTGGTCTGGGATAGTGGAGAAAATGCACAAGTTGGTTCTTATTTCAAATTCAGAAAATTGTGGCTCAGAGAACCAGGTTTTCATGAAATGCTTGAAGTGTGGTGGAGAACAAAACAAGTAGATGGTATAGCGATAATCAGATTGGCCTCTAAACTTGCAGCCATGCGAATTATGTTGAAAGAATATGGATCTTTTGTTGCTGCACTGAGAGAACAGAAATGACAAGAAGCTCTCATGGAAGTGCAGCGGTTGGATGCAAAGGAGTCAACCTCCCCTCTGTTTGAACATGAGCTAGAAGCTCGAAAAGAGTGGTAGGAGGTAGTAGCAGAAGAAGACTTAAAGAGGGAAATGGACTGGTGTGAATGTTCATGACAACTATGGCTTAAAGAGGAGGATGCAGACACTAAATATTTCCATTTAGCAGCCAGTGCATGCAGAAGAAATAATCATATTTCCTCTTTTGTTGTGAGAGATCAGAGAACATCCTCACTATAGGAAATTTGAGCTACAGCCATCAGATATTTTAGAGACACCTCTCGGGCAATAGGGAGGGGTGATTGGAGAATGGTAGGGCTAGTTTTTCCACGGATTTCTGAAGTGTAGGCTGGCAACTTGGTGTCTTCCATCTCTGAAAAAGAGGTACTGGATGCTATTAATGATCTGAACAAGGAGGGCTCGCTAGGTCCAGATGGAGTGCAGGTCTTCTCCTATAAAGAATTTTGGAATGTTTTAAAAGGGGAGGTGATGGAGGAAATGATGGGAACACCATCATGAGCCATAACTAGCTCAATTTGATCTGATAAAATCAATAAAAGCTCCTTCATATCAGTCAGAAGGTCTATTGGGCAGGTTGAATTATTTTGAGAAGAAAAGAAGACTAGGTTATTTCTGCAATTTTGCCAGTAATTCATAAATACAAAATAACCACAAGGTATTTCAGGGGTTCATTAATGGTCATATAAGCATTAATGGTTAATAAAGGAGTCCATGCAGACAGAAATAGGTTTTCACGTGTTTCGAGAATTAAATGACATCTGAAACCCTAAAAATAGACCTACTTAATCTACTAAGGTTCTGGTCATGACAAAATTCACCCAAACCCTCTAACATTCATTGAAAAATATTCTCTAGGATTTGGTACATTCAAATTGACCATCAGAACCCGTCTTGACCCAAAATAGAGCCACAGACAGACTGTTACCTTAATTTGGGTTTTTACACAAATTACCCAGTCAAACTAGATCAAAACCAAAATCCAACTTCACCATTAGAATCCTTAGGTCCAAATTAGGTTTGTAGCAAAACTTGGGCCCAATCTAAGATTATTTAGACTTAGTTTGCATTTTGGTCCAAGTTTAATTTTCTTTATCTCAAAGGCCCCTCGACTTTCAAATTCCTTACACAAAGCCTCCCAAATTTGTCATCTTCTTCTTCAAAAAGGTCCCTACAGCACAGAACTCCTAATTCTACAACTCCGGCAATAATCAATCATGGATTTCTCTTTGATTGATTGATGAAACCTCCTCAAAATTGAACCGGAGAATCCTCTTGAAGTTCTCATTCAATCAGACCTATTCTTGTGCTTCAAATCTTTCCCATTTTTGGGTTTCCAACTCTGAAGACCTTCCAAGATTGAAAGCTTGCCTTCTAAGCTTTAATCGGCCCCCTGCTACCTATATAAAGACTCCCAGGGCCTGCCCAATCCTTCCACGCTTGAATTCGACTAGAATTACCCTCGATTCCTCCTTCCTCTTCGGCCAAATAGCTCTTCGACATCTGGCAATCTCTCTGACTCCATCTTTCGTCCGCTCGCAATACCGGCGGTGGATTCATCTTCCTTACCTTCTTCCACATTGTGTTGTACCAGCCGACGCCTCTCCCTCCATCTTCCTCGCCATTTCCTATTCACCGGAGCATCTTCTTCCCCAGCGCCGACCACACCGCAATCAATGTCACCTCTACTCCCCATCGTTTGCTAACCACCTAGATCAGTTCCCTAACTCCTCTACCACAAACACACACACCAACTAAACTTTATTTCGATCGACGACTCCATCGATCACTCTCTGTCTTCGTGATCCTACTAAGCTTCTTTGACAAGGCCATACTTTGTGTTTCAGGGTTGTCGACCATTGCTGCCATTACTGAAGACCTTCAAGCAAGCATTGAAGCTTGCTTCCCATCCAAGAGCCCCAGGTCATTACTCTAGGTGGTGCGCAATTAGTCCAAGAATACGCCCAGCTCTTTGACTGAGGGCGTAAACCCCAGTAGCTGCTTCAATTGGAGAAGTTCTCACCTACTGCTGCTCGCAGAAGAAGGGTGGGACATTTAGTCCCACCTCGAAAACACAGGGACCGCTGGAGTGCCTTAAATTGATTTTGTCACATAGCCACTTCGCCACCTAACACGAGGGTGAGGTCCTCCTTACTCGCACTACCCAACCCGCCTAACCTGCTCCTACACCTCGACTACTACCCACGCCGATATCCCTGGTTTCCGGTAAGCGGATCCCTAGAATCTGATTACCTGAGCATCTAATCGGACACTGAGAAAGAGAAGGGGAAGAGAGAAAAAGAGAGCTGACGTGGTCTCGTGCGTGTGTGTTAAGAGGTGTCGTTATAGTTGCACTTGATACGTCGGTTTTAAAAGAAGTAAATGGAGGTGAGTCCGAGTGTCGGTCTCAGGGAGGCGTGGAAATCGGATTTTGTTTACCACTTGTTGTCACGAAAAAGGCGGAGTTTTGCTTGCAAAAGTGACGGTTTTGAAAAGCGAGAGATAGAGAGAGTTTAGGGTTAGAAAGCTCTTGGTTTTAATCATGCACTTTAAATAGAAATTAAAATGGCGATTAAACGGAAAATAATTTCATTAAACATGCATTCATCGTTCATGGTTTACAACATTAAATACATGCTTCAACAAAAGTCAATGAAAGCTTAAAAGAGAGAGAGAGAGAGAGAGGTAGAGAGAGAGTGGAGAGTGATGAGGCAGCCACGGCGGTGGAGGAGTCTCCGTCGGCGGCTCGTCGTCTCCGACGATTACAAGAGTGCCTAAAGCTAGCTAGGAGAGGAGTGGAGTAGTTGCAAGTGGGAGAGTATGCCTTGAATGGTGGTAGAAGGGGGTTTAAATAGAGTTAAGGGCTTCCTAAAAGAAGAATGTGCTTTAGCGACATCCAGAACGTCGCTAAAACCACTTCCAGATACGTCGGTGAAGCTCTCCTGCCGCCGGTCAGCTACCCGCCCTGCTCTCTCTCCATGCGCGATCCATGGACATTGAACGAGAGCCGTCCGATCGAAGATCGGACGACTGAGATCCTCCTACGCCCGCGCTTAGATCGCGCCTTGGGCGCGTGTGCGCGTGTGCGTTTCCGCCCGGCGTGCGCGCGCGCATGGGCGCTCGGGAGCTGTCATCGCGCCGCGTGATGCGATCCTGGCCACCCACTGCTGATCGGGCGGCCCAATTTTGCCGCGCCCTTCGCTCTCGCTTGATTTCCGCTCCGCGCGATTTCAACGCACGTCGCTGCGATGCGGGCGTGCGCTAGCCGTTGCGCCACGCCCGCACTTTGTTGCGGCGACCGCGCAGATCTCGGCCGTTCGATCGAAGATCAACGGCCGAGATTCGTCCTTGGCTGGCTTGAGGGCGTACGAGCGGTGGGGACGGGGCGACGTGGCGCTTTCTGGGCCGTTGATCTCTAGATCAACGGTCTGAATTTCTTGGGCCCATTGTGGGAGCTCCGGATGTCGGATTTGGCCGATCTTGAGTCCGTTGGACTCCGTTCGTCGTTCTGAATCCATCCGTGCGGTCCGATTGCTCATCTAGGGCCTGCTTTGACACATGCTTTACACAAATGGCCATTAATGCAGTTTATAAGCAATCTTGGTACTTGATGCATGCAATGCTCCTATTCTACTTTATGTTGTGCCTTTTATTCTAAAGATGGGCCATATTCAACATAATTACTACCCCCTTGCGTGGTGTTATCAAGAGCGCAGGGTCAGGGGTGTTTTGCTCTTACAAGCACTTATGTGACACTTAGTTGCAAGAAGAGAAGAGTAGAGGAGAAGAAAGAAGAGAAGAATAGCAAAGCGAAGAAAGAAGAGAAGAGGAAGGAGTACAGTGCCCTCCTATCACTATAGTAGTGGACCCTTAAGCTGTCCATTTAAAGATTCTGTTGTCTGATTGGCTTGATAGGGACTGCACTGTGCACTTGGTTTGAATAGTTGATATTATTTGAATAGTTGCTACTATTTTATAAGAGTAATTGGTGATTCAAATCACCATTTTACCTTATTATTTTTGCATGTTGGTACTTGAATTCATGATACATCATTCTGAATTAAGTTTTGGTTGAAATTATTCATATCTTTGATTCAAATTGTGATCTTGAGATTTATTGCAATACGTGCTCCCTGTGTTCGACCTCGGAATTCTTTCGAGCTATATAAATTATATCTGTTTTGGCGATATATTGGCTATACTACAATGCAACAACTTTTAAAACACCGATTCATCGCGTAAACATTTTGTCACCATTGCCAAGGAGCAACACGTAGTTTGATCTCTTGATTGGGATTTCTGATTTGATACTAACTTCCTCTATCTCTTTTGTTGTGATCCATTGTAGGGAATCCAATCAAGGAGAGTCAGCCGCGCACCAAACACTCTAGGGGCAGGTAATCTCATTTTCCATCATCATTAAGCCCCTAATTCTAAAAAGCTAAAGCAAGAAAATCAATTAGGGACAACTTGCTTTTCATTCTTAGAATCAATTATCACAAGTTGCCTAATCTAATTCTTTTGTGAACAAACCCTAACCCTCATTTCTGCACCTACTTAGGGTTTAAGGTATCTAGGGCTATCACCTTTTTACTTGAGCCCTAGGTACACATTTGGAATCAATTAATTGGACCAATTAGAGCCAACTAGGGTTTCTATCTCAAAGTTCTAGGGACACATTTGCTTAAAAAGAAGAATCAACCTCTTAAAACAATGTGTGCCTAAGCCTTGATTGAATCTACCTAAGAAAGCAAACCCTAAAATCAGGTTCTAAATCTCACTTGAATCCTAAAAGTGAGACCTAATATTCTCAAAGGACAAACAGGTGAAGTTGACCCACCTTGTGGGGTCAGCCAATCTTCAAATTAAGTCACCTTGCACAAAGGTATCTTAAAGTTCAAGTGGAATCATAAGCACCTTGCTCTTAACTTAAAATCTATATACTTAAGAGGTCAAATCACCATTTTGGTCTGCCTAGACCCTTAGTGATAAGGAAGGTCAGGTGGGGGAAACCCTGTAACTCATGTGGACACTATACCATGTAGTGGTCTTTGTAGGACTCTCCCTTCCTGGCTGCCCAGGTAATTCGCAGGTGGGTGACTTTCCGATCCAGGGTATTGTTTACGAGGCAAAATTGAGGTTTTAAAAACTGCGTTATAGTATAGTTGAAATCGCTTTGAAAACAAATGTATTTATTACTCAAATTTTAAGTCTGAGGTCGAACACAGGGAGAAATATGGAATTCAAAACTCAAGATAGCTATTTGAATCAGAAAATATAAGAGAATGTAACAAGAATAATGTCAGATATCAATGTGCAAAACGAATGGAGTAAAATGGTGATTTAAATCACCAATTACTCCTCATAAATAATAATTAAATAAAAGCGTCAAATAGATGTGATCAAATATATCAGACGGCTTAAACAGTCTATGCTACAGTGCTATTTAGAGACTCAAGGGTCTCTCACTTCTTCTTCTTTCTTTCTCTGTGCTTCCCGTCTTCTTCTTCTTCTCTTTCTCTTCCTATGTGGCTTCCTTCTTCTCCTTTTCTTCCTTCGGCTCTGGTCTTCTTTTCTTCTTCTTTCTTTCTTCTCAGTTCTCTTTCTTCATGTAGAGGGGGAAGATTCCTCAAACGGCTAAGTGTCAGCCGTTTCTCCTTGTAGCAAAACCCCCTACCCCCGTATGCTATCTCTCTTTCTCTCTCTAGGTCACGCTCTCCCAGAGCCTTCCACAGTACCAGGTAATCAGGTTTCGGACCTAGAGTGCACCCGAGTCCATTGCTGCGGGCGTGATCATAGCCGAGGAGTGGAACAGGTTAGATGGGTCAGGTCTGCACTAGGCCTGCAGGGGATGGGGTCACGGTCAAGGTGCAAGTGAGCGGGTGAGCGAGGACCTCACCCGTAGTGTATGAGGCAAACAGCCTTAGACATAAATTCAATTTATGCATGGTTGGCCGCTTGTGAGTTTCCGATGTGGAACTATCTGTGTCCCTCTTCTTCATGCAATTGCAGTAGCATGTCTCTCTTCAATTGCCTCAACTAGCGAGGTTAATGCGTCCAATTGACCACCTGGGCGTGTGCGCAAGATGTTTTTGCATGACCTGGGGCTTCCACCTGAGACTGTCAAGCCTAGAGCGACCTTCAAGCAAGCTCGAAGGTCGACTATAATGGTGGTGATGGCTAGAACCTGAAATCCACGAATACCGACGCTAAGCCCAAGTTAATATGTTGGTTGAGTGTAGTGGCTGTGCGAACTCGCCGGAGGTACGCTGGCGAGGTGGAAGATGGAGGGCGTTAAGGTGAGTCGGCAGTCGAAACGGAGTTGCGAATGTTCGGGAATGATAAATGGAAGATGAGGCATCGATAGGGCTAGCTAGCAAACAAAGTAGGGCAGAGGCGATGCCGGTTATGGTGTGGTCAGCATCGGGGACGAAGGTGCTCTGGTGAGGGAAGGTCAGCGATGATGGAGATAGAAGTGCCCACTGGTATGGCGCGATGCGAAAGAAGGCGAGGAAGGAGGATCTGGCACTGGTATTACGGTCAGACGATAAGGAGAGGCAAGGAGGGTCACTGGAGCTCAAGGAGCCTTTCGGTCGGGTTAGGAGAGAAGAATTTAGGGGAGATCCCGGTTGAAATTGAGCTTGGGGAGTTCGGCCTAATCTGGGCTTTCTTTTATAGGGCTCAGGAGGGGATCCTAAGCTTGGAAGGCAAGCTTCCAAGCTAGGAATTGTCGCTGGAGTAGGAAACCCAAATCTCTCATGCGTTCGCATGAGAGATTGGGAAGGTTATGGGGCGTGAGATTTGGCTAAAAAGGAAGGGAATTCCTTGACGAACTTCCCTTTTAAATTTGAAAGGGATTCGTCAAGGAATCAAGGAGTTCTTGCCATTTCAAGGTCACCGGTGCTTGTAGGAATAGGATTAATGGTGGTAGGGACCTATTTGTGAAGATGATGACAAAGTTAGGGGTCTAGCTGTAAAGATTTTGAAAGTTAAGGACATAATGTAATCAGACAGGACCAATTTGCAAATTAGGTCAAGACAATTTCAGGTTGGGTCCAAATTTTGGTACAAACCTAATTTGGACATAAGGAATCTAATGGTGAAGTTGGATTTTGGTTTTAACCGTGTTTAACTAGGTAATTTATGAAAAACCTAAATTAGGACAAATGTCTATCTGAGACTATTTTAGGCTAAAACGGGTTCTGATGGTCACATTGAAGGTTCCAAACCCTAGAGAATATTTTTTTATGAATTTTAGAGGGTTTAGATGAATTTTATCCTGACCAGAACCTAAGTTAATTAAGCAGGTCTGTTTTTAGGGTTTCAAAAATCATTTAATTCTCAAAACATGTGCAAAGCCTTTTCTATCTGTTCTCACCCACTTGTTATCCTTTTAAGACCATTTAACCCTTAATTAACCCTTGAGAAAACCTGTGGTTGTACTATATTCAAGTTATGATGGTAAAATTATAGTTTTAACCCTGGTTTCTTATCTTTCCCTCAGAATGGCTATGTAGTGACTTATAGCTCTCTAGCAGTTATGTAGGAGCATTTACTGACTTAATTGGATCAAAAAGAGTTAGTTATGGCTCATGATGGTGTTCCCATCAGGTATCATCCGCCCTGAACCTCTATAGTCATCCGAAAATCTTTGGGTAACATCTAATATTCTATCTCTCATCTTCTCTACCGGTGCATGTTTGGGAGAAGGTCCTTAAGACCAACCTTGAAACCTCCATTAGTTATTCACTCTTGTCGAGGCCAAGCCTCGACCTCCGTGTTTGTGCAACAACCCGATTAGATTGACATCTCCTCTGATTATGAGCCTACCTCTCCTCGATCAACCATGGATCATCTAGAACGACCTGACTTTTAACCACAACTATTCTTTGATTTCAAAGATCAGATCAATGCCATCATCAACCCACCGCCGCATCCTCAAATGCGAGATCACTATAATCCCACGGTGGTGGAGATCGAACCTCGAATCAACATTCCCGCAGGAGGACTTGAGGTGGAGATCAAGCCTAGTATGCTTCACATGACTCCAAAGTTTCATGGCTTGAACTCCGAGGATCCTTTCCAGCACATCAAGAACTTGAAGCAACTGGACCACACTTTTGGAGAAGAAGTACAAAATCGTGACGGACTACTTTTAAAACTCTTCTCCTTCTCTTTGGCTGACAAAGTGACCCACTGGTTTCAGACTCAACCACACACAATCAACACATGGGGAGAACTTCAAACTGCCTTCCTGTAAAAATTCTACCCCACTAGTCGTACAAACATTATGCGGCACCAAATCACGCACTTCTCCCAAGGAGTAGGAGAATCTCTACACGAGGCATGGGATCGTTTTCTGGATCTCATGTGTAAGTGCCCCCATCATGGAGTTCCGAAGTGGGAACAAGTCCAATCCTTTTACCACGGGCTCCGTGATGACATTAAGCTATTTGCCAATGCAACCTGTGGTGGTAGCATCATGGGTCAATGTGAGGACACGATCTGGGAGATTCTTGAAAACATGTGCGAGAACTCCTAGAACAATGAGTCACTGGGTGCATACGACCATACGTCCACCCGATCATTGACAAACAATCATGGGGTACACGAATCTCGAGGCCTTTCCACATCCGTTGATCTGGAATTGGTAACTAGTCAGTTGGATAAGGTCTCCATCATCAAAAAGAAGGTGGACGACATCACTCGTCATCTACACAAATCCACCTTTGCACCTCAAAGCACATACGTGCACCTACATGTAGGAAGGGAGGCTACACACAACATCTACCACTCCCCAGGGATGGATGCATATCCACCGCCGTCAGATTATGGATTCAGAGGCAACTCCAGGTCAGCCCACCATAGTTGGGGGAACTTTGAACCCCTATACCTTGATTATCTTAGAGCTCCTCAGACCTGTAAGGATCTCCACACCATCCAGAATAATCCTTTCTCCAACACCTACAACCCTGGATGACGTAATCATCCTAACTTTTCATGGTTGGGAAATAACTCGAATCTGAGATCCCAATTCCAACCTCTACCACAAAACCAGTGACCATATCAACCCACTCAACTAAGGCCCAATCAAAATTTCCAATCTGGACCACTTAAGGAAGATTCGACATCTCTGATTCTCCAGACCTTGGTTGATATGCAAAAACAATACAAAGAAGAGATCTCTGAACTATGAAATCAATTGCCCAACTGGCAAGTGCTTGCCAGCCTAGTGCACTTACTTCTCGGCCTCTTCCAAACTCGAATAACGTGCTGAACTGGAGGTGTGTTATGAACCCAAATCAGGGCCAAGCTCACTTTGCTTATTAGGCCTCTTCTGCTCCATCACCTGACAGGATGGATGCTTCAACTTCAAACACTGGATTTCAGTAGCTGACACCTATTTTTCCCAACCCAAACCAAAATTAGGCAGGATTAAATTTTGTCACCACCCATAGTGGCAAAGCAATACAGGACCCACCTTTTCCTAGCCACAACTCGCCTAGAACTGTAGACCCTAACCTTAGATTGGTTAATCAAGACACGCCTATCCCTGATAAAGAGCCTGAGCCAATTCTAGAGGAACCATCTGCGGTTCCATTTCCCAAGGCCTTGACCAAGGGAAAGAAGGAAACCAAACCCGTGGCACTTGAGGAGGACCTAGTCAAGCTCTTTGAGCAAGTCCAAATAAACATCCCCTTGATGGATGCAATACGCCATGTACCGGCTTATGCACGATTCCTGAAAGATGTATGCACACCAAAGCGTAAGCTGTGAACCAAAGGTGGGAACCCAACCATACTGTCGGAGCAAGCCAGCTCCATCATCTTAATCAATCTCCCGCCTAAGGCAAAAGACCCAGGTACCCCTCTGATTTCCTATGCTATTGGTGATATACAATTTGACAGAGCCTTATTGGACCTAAGAGCTTCCATAAATTTGTTACCTACATCCCTACTAGACCACTTTGAGGAATCTGAACTTAAACCAACACAGATGACCTTACAGTTAGCTGATCGATCTATTAAGTCACCAAAAGGAGTACTCAAGGATGTCATAGTTAGGTGATATATACACATCTATTTAGGTTAAAATGCCTAATCATGCATGTTCCTAGGCTTAGATTTTCATTTCATGTTATCAATATTGCATAGCATGCATCATTCTACATTTAGAGTAGTATATATTTTAGGTTAATTAGGTTCTTTTTATGGCCAGGAGAAAAGAAGATTTATTTCAGGGCCTCAGATCGATGATCAGATCGTATGGATCTGATCAGGACGACAATCAGAGTCTAACGCCTCTGAAATCATCTAGAATAGAGTCTCGTAGCATCATACGAAGTCCAAGGAAGATCAACAGCCAGGGGGCAATGCGACATCCATACGGGTTTTGGATGGAAAATTCAACCGTACAGATGGATCCAGAGCAACAATCACTGTCCGGCAACAAAGGAATTATCTCGAGCTGAGCACCATGGCACCTCTGCAATAGAATGAAGATGGACAGCCCAGATGGTGCCACGTGGTGCCATCTGAACTGCCCCTGGGCATCCGCAGAACTTCCTCTTCCTTCTAGTGAGTGATCTCCATGATTGAATTTTCATCCAATGGTTGAAGCGGCTGAGCCTTCCTTAAAACATAGCTGCGACCATCTAACTCTTGTAGCACATTAGTGAAGTTCTCACCGCTCAACCAGCTGCCGAGGGATCGAGCCCCACTGAAGCTCCCAATCCATCAATTGAGCACATCGCATGGCCAATCGCAGTGCAAGCACGCACGCACGTAGGTGCACGCATAGCTAGCGTAGTGCCAGCGTGCGAGCACGCACACAGGACCAGAGGCGCTTGATGCGCGGACCAGCTGCGGGCGTGAGCGGGCGTGTGCTTGGTTGGCACCAACATTCATCGATAGCCTGGCAAACATTCAGTGATGCTTACAGTCGTCGCTAATTGTTCGCACCCAAGCAAGGCCAGTAGCGTGCGTAAGCGGTCATGAGCTGCCTACAACTACACTTACAGTGACGATCTGGAGGTCACTAATCGTCCCATGCCTATTCTAGACTCTTCTCCTCCTCTATAAACGGACCTACACCCCCTCCCTTCCAAGCATCTCTACCTACTCTACTCCCACCTACTCCCAAACTCTAGCAAGCCTACCAATGCTCTATTAGAGCTTGCTCTCAAGCTCCCAAGGTACCTATTAGTGTAACGAAACTTTACCCCACCAAATACTCCTCCAACTTCCCATCCCCATTCATAGGTCACCTTGGAGCTGTCCTCCCACCTCCATTCCGGTAGCAGATCATCTCCACCTTCTCACCTCCATTCCGGAGCTACGCTGAAGCTTTCCTCTACCCGACATCCTCCTTCTTCTCACCTCCATCATCCTACTTGAAAACTCCTTCATTCGAGCTTCCGCCAGGTGCCGTCGTCTCACCAAACAGCCGCTTCAAGAGATTTCTTCTCACCTCCCCCTCTTTTTATGTTTTCTAGATTATTGTAATTGACATTCATGCAATATATCATACACCATGGAGATGATATGTTATTATGCATTTTTGAGGGGAATTTCCCACCTCTCCACATTGCGAACTCGTCCAATCAACTTGTGTTTTCGAGCCGCTCCTAAGATAGATCTTCAAGGTGGCTTTTCATAACAAAACACTTTTAGCATGATTTTTCTTTATTAAGCTCACTGAACCAGACATAGTGTGTGATTTTAGGTGCTTAGGTTACCAAGTTCCACAAACCAAAGGGCAGGCAACGAGGCCAAATAATCCTTTAGCCTTAGACCAACTACATCAGCCTCACACTTTCCTCAACCTCTTGAGGATTAATCTGGATCTTAATGGGTACATGAATGTTTAAGCCCTAAAATAAGCCCAAGAGGCCTAAGATGAGCACTCATACTAATCTACTTGTCTCCTTTATTTCAAGACATAATTTTTCTTTTGATTAGGTCTATAGCATAGTAACTCCCATAATCAAGTGCTATGACTATTATTTTTGTTCTTGATTTTTGCTCCTTTTTGACATTTGAATTTTCTTTTCTCTTTTCCCCCTCAAGAAAGATTTGCATTTGAGTTCACAAAATTTCCTCCCCTTCCACCATGTCATTTTTTTTTCTTTTTCATTTTTCTATTTTTTATCATTTTTGAATATGCAATTTTTTTGTGAAACCCCTCAGAGAATTAAATTTCCATATGTTTGCACTTTAACACCCCCCATGCCTAAGTTTTGCAATGTCCTCATTGTAAACCAAGAGGATATAAATTTAGTTTGGTTCAGAGTTTAGAATAGGAACAAAGGGTGGGTGAATGGATCAGGATGACTGTTGCAAATGATTTCAAGCTTTGATATAAGTACCAAAGGTGGAGTTGACTGTTCTAAAGTTAAACTCAATAGTGTAGTAGGAGTGTAGCTCAATAGGATGATCAGAAGGGTCTCAGGTTTTGGAATGATAGGTTGCCTCCTGTTAAGTGCTAAATTCAATGCCTTCAGCCAAGCAGAAAGTGGTTAAGGAGAAGGGTTGGTCAAATTAGATGAGTTTTGTAGAATAAGCACCTTGATCAATAGCCTGGTTGGTCCAACTAGGTGCTTGTTTAGATAGATAGGCTAATGATGCAGCCCAAACCCAATCAGTCTGGTGGGTTGATGGATATGAATCAATATGTATGGAGCCCACCAGGTACTTTGAGGATTAAATAGATGTTGAAATGTAAATCTAGGGTTTGGCTAAGTCGATTCAGCTTGGTCAGAATAGGGATCCTCAAAAGAAAAAGTAACTGTAGAGGATGTAGGAACCCTACTGAAAGGATCAGGAAAGGATATGAAGTGATTATTGGTCTGATCAATGTTTGGAACCCGATTAAAAGATGGAGGAGAATCATATGTGATCGGAACAAAGAGAGGTGAATCAGAGTAGAAATTGATTATCGTGGCAGGACGGGGTTGGGATCGGATTTTGGAAGGCTCTATATGTGGACCAGAAGGTGTGGCTTCTTTGAGGTCCAAATCATTGGCCTCAGCATTAGAATCAAAGAACGGATCATGGATGCTGAGGTCGAAAACTGGCTCGTAATCATCGGGAAACAAAGGTTCTCCGAAATCAGAGTATGATTCGAAATCATTGGAGAATTTGAGAAGATCAATTTCTGAACCTGATTCTAGATCAGGATTTCCACTATAGAAGGAATCAATATATGTAGAATCAACAACCTGATTGGGATCTAACTTAATTTCAAATTCTGAGCTCAAAGAGGTGTCCTTATTAGGCATAGGCTTAGGTTCTTGGCTCTTAGGATAGACCCAATCGAATTTCAGCTCTTCCAGCTCCTTGATTTCTGTATCATAGATCAATTTGACTTTTGAGAAATCATTTTGTACTTCTGAGGAGGTTGGAGAGGTGTAATCATCAAACATGGGCCCATAGTCATTGTCCAGATCCAAAATCTGATTCCCATCAAATTGGGCCTCTTGATCATCCCAAATAGGCTCTGATCTAGATTCTAGGTTAAAGGTAGGAAGTGGGTCACTAGAATCTGGGCCAGGCTTAATTGGGATGTTAGAATCTTTCTCGAGAATTACCTTAACAGGATAAGGTTCGGGAATTACATTCTTGAGAGGTTTTGATTCAGGTTTATCATCATAGGTGTCTGGGAAATCAAGGCATGATGGACCAGCTTCAAGGCTCTCTAAGGATGGTTCAGAATCGGGAACACATACAATTGGATCCTCCCAACCCTCATTAAGATCAGGCATGTCAATCGTTATGAAGTTTGAATTTGATTCCGTTTGGGTTGGGGGTTTGCAACAACCTAATGCGCATACATCTAAATAGCCAAAAATGTCTATTAATGGTTGTTCTTAGTACCATATTAGCATCATACATTGTAAATATTGCATAACACGCATAATTATGCATTTAGGTCAAATTGTACAAATTATACAGTAATTATCTCCTTTTATGACTAGGGATAGGGCAACTTTTAATCAGGGCCTCGGACCAAGGATCCAACCATACGGATTTGATCAGGGCGATGATTAGAGTTCAACGACTCCAAGATCGCCTCGATCGGACATCTGTAGCATCAAATATATTCAGAGGAAGATCTGAGATCAGGGGTAAAGATGGTGTCAATCTATACTTCAGATGACAAATCAGACCACACGGATGGGTTCAGATTGACGATCGCAGCCTAACGGCATGAAAATCGATCCAATTCGACATTCATGGCACAATCCACAACACAAAGAAGATGGTTGGTCAGGATGGTGCCACGTGGCACCATCTAGACCAACCATACCATCCCAACCATCCGCACCCAACCACACCCCTCCACTCAACTCCCGAAGGCTCGTGTGACGTGAGATCTCGGCTGTTGGATGAAGATCCAATGGCGAAGATTTGCTGAGCGCAAAAGTAGTGTTGTGCCTTAAACTGCTGTGTAGCATAGTGGTTAAGGCACTGCTTGTGCAAAGAGAGCGAGTTCAAGTCGCCCGTGAAGCACTTCTCCTTGCTGGACGCATGCGATCTCAACCACGCGATTAGCTGCGAACGACCCAGATCATCAAATCGGGCACACACGCAATTGGACGCCCAGTTTCATGCCTGATCTTACGTGCGGGTGTGCGAAGCTAAATCATCAAGGAGCAATCTGAGCCATCTGATCTCGCGATTGGATGACTGACACTACTTGGACGTACGTGTGCGTTAGGTGCATAGGAGAGGAGGAGACGGTAGGGGCACGTGAAGCTGCAGCGACTAGAGTAACTAAAGACCCCCTCATTTAATGTTTTTGAATATGTAAAGACTAAATTGCCCCCAATCCTTGCAACTATAATAGGAGACCCCTACCCTACGAAATTCTCATCCCTTCTCTTCTCTCACCATCTCCAAAGCTCTAAGAGCTTGTCCCAAACTCGGGATGCTCCTCTAGAGTAAAAATTAGAAATTTTCCACCTTCTCCCCCTTCGCGGAGCATCTCGCGGTAGCCCTCTCACTCCATTCGGGAAGCGGATCCCGCGATAACGATGACATCCTACCTTGCCCTTGGTTCCTCTCACTTCGTCCTCCTTCTTCCCGCTCCGTCCTCCATCTTCCAAGCATCGCTCCGTTCGGCTTGTCCTCCAAGCAATCGTCGAGGAGGATACTTCTCTCCATTCTCTTTATCACTTTCTAGAGTAGATTTACTACTTTGTAGCATAGATTTCCAACTTTGTAGTTGTAATGATTAGTGTAATGAACAACATTTGATGATGAAATCCATGTTTATTCAACCTCTCTTTTGTCTTTATTTCTAATATTCTCTCTGTCTTCTATTTATTATTTGTTAAATAGATAGCTAGTTTTCGACCAGCTAATCTATTTCGTGACAAGCAAAACAAATGTGTATTTTTAATCAAATGTCCGCCTCCCTGTGTTTGACCCAGAATTTCTTTACGAATTTTGGTAAAATTTTATCTGTTGATGGATTGCTTCGCAAATCGAACTACAATGATGGGTTTTCAAAATCAAATTCTGATCGCGTAGTTTTTCGCTCTCAACATTTTGGCGCCATTGTCGGGGAGGCGACACTCTTTGATTTTTTGCATTTTCCTGCCTTAGTTATCTTTTACCTCACTTCTCTCCTTTCTTATTGTGATTGCAGGTACTCTCATGAGGCGAGCAAAAGCGGTACATTGGTGTAAAGTGCAGTTGAAGGGTCTGTAGGTTTACTCCCACCTCCCTATCCATTAGATTTCATTCCATCACTTAATAACACAAACCCTAATTAACCTAGAAGTTCTCTTAAACCCTATGGTTAGCTTTGATTGTTTGGTTGTCACCTCCACCTACCTCACCCTCCACATATAAAAGAAAAATTAAAAGAAAAAGATCTCACAGAGGTACACAACCTCTTCTGATTTTCAAACTCAACTGGTAAATCGATCTTTGGAACCGGTACACACCCAAACACATAACTGAGTAGAAATCAGATTAGGTAATCACTTGTGTGACTAACTAAGTGGTGCATTAGGCCAATTATTTGAGTTGATTGGGCTACACTACTTCAATTAAAATCAACTCATCAAGTAGCTGCCACATAGGTTTAACTTTTAGGGATTTACCAGGCACTCCACATTCTTTTAAGTTTCAAAGGAAAACATCTTCACCTATGCTTTCAAAACTTGGTATTCCAACTGAACTTGATTGAATATACCTAAAGTTGAATCCTAAAAGTTACTAAGCAAGATTTGAACTCTAAAATTCACTGCATCCAAAAATAATCTTTCTTGAAAACCATTGGTTGTGCATGCACACACATATCAATCAATCATTAAGGGAACAACCCAGATAAAGGGCCTATCACATTCCAAAGCACATCCAAACCTAACCCCAATTAAAATAGAGTAGACGTTGGCCTTAAGCATTGGACTTACTCTTCGGAGCCCATATAGAGATTATTTTTTATTAGTCTGTTTCTACCGTTCATTCTGATGTCTAGCTAGGGGAGCAGAATCAAACGATCACGGCTGGGGGGTACACTAAGAATCGGAGGAGCAAGCCAAAGGAAGAACCTTCTCCCAAGTCCCTCCCTCTAACTGGTTGGATTGAACGGAAAGAAGTAGATCAAGTTGTTTCTTTATCTCAAGACAGGTTCTGGGAGTCTATAGGTCTTCAGGCTAGCCTACTTAAGGGTAGTTTTGATTGTTTTTATTGTAGGGCACCTTTCTTCCTCCCGGCTGTCATGAATCCTTCCACATTCTACACACATTCCTGTTCTTATCCTCCTGATATGTTTTATCCACAACAAGATGATTATTATCTAGATTCATGCTATAATCAACCATCTACTAGGTTGGATAACTCAGATTGGGGATATAGTTCCGGACCTTTGCATTCAGAATCTAACCCTAGACACCATCATCAAGATTTTCATCCTTCCCAGAGCTACATCAATTATAGATCGCCACCCTTTCATGGACAACCTAATACAATCTACAATCAAGAAGGATATGCTGATCCTTACCCCTCCTCAGAATACGCTACCTTTAGCTCATTACCACCTTATGAACAACCTGAAATGACCTATTATCAGGGAGGGTATCAAGATCCTCAATTCGTTGACTAAAAGAGCCGACTTTCCGCTTTGCGTTGTAATATTTAAGTGGTGGAAAAATTGACTAATTAAAAAAATAAAAATAACCACTCACAGTAGAGAGGGTCGTGTCCACAGGCAGGCAATTATGCAATAAATTCTTCATTATTTTATATTCTTTCGATTAAGTGCAAAATCCCAATTCAAATCTGACATAAAATGTGATGGAAAGTAGATTCACAATAACTTAAAAAGATAAGGGTATATGTGCAGTTTTCCCTCACTGAAATCTTCAATAAGTATATGATGATTTTATGTAATTTTCACGTGACATATACTAGAGAAAATTAGTGCACAGGTTAAGCCCAAAACCAATCTTGAAATAGGTGAATATCATTAATGTGTAATTATCAGAGAATATGAGTGTGCATGCGTAATTTTTCCACAATATAATAAAAATCAAATTTTGGTGGCAATGGCAGTGAATCTAATTTTTAATTGAATTCAAAATAGAGCATTTGCTCTCTCTCCTCCTCGCAAGAGAGAGAGAGCACCAGTGGGTGGAGGATGCGCTAGGGATGTCGGTGAGGATGAGACCTATCCGATGGAGGCCGCGGCGTCAACGGAGATGGATGGAGGTAGCCGGACGACGGAGGAGAAGACGCTGGAGGAGGCTACTATTTCCATAAAGGTGCTGCTTGATGAGAGGCGTGCGAAGGTGCGCGCCTGCGGGCACGGCCTGGCAGAGGCAGACGGGCGCACACCTGCAGGCGTGAAGGCACATAGTGTAGTGCCTACTGGGCTGCTTGGTGCGGTGCGATGCCTGCGAGGAGGCACTGGAGGTTAAGGAGCACGCCTGCGGGCTGGCTGGAGATGAACGCATGAGGAGAGGCGGTCTGCAGAGAGCGAAGGCCGGCGCTGGAGGCGAGGCGGTTTGCAAAGAGGGTGCCTGCAGGGGCGAGGGCGGCTTGCTAGGGTGCTGCTGAGGTGCGCGGTGGGGAGCCTGTCAATGGGAGTGCGCCTGCGGGGTGGGGCGCTGGCTGAAAATGCTGCGGCAAGGTGTGCACCTGCAGTAGGGGCCGTTAGGGCACAACTGTAGGCGCGCGGTGGGGAGCAGTGTCTGCAGGCGCTGAGGAGTGAGGACGGTTCTTGCAGGAGGTGCTATGGCATGTGCAGTGCTAGCGCCTGCAGGAGGGCTGGAGCAGGCAGAGGTGAGGGAGCGGTTGAGGCACGTGGTGGGGAGCCTGCAGATGGCGTGCAAGGTGGTGCGGGCGCCTGGTGGTGTGCTGAAGGAGGTGGAGGCTAAGGCGCGCGGTTGCGGTGCAGGCTGCGGAGAGGTTGGAGCGCATATGGTTGCAGTGGAGAAGTTGTGCACAGTGCATGCTTGAGTTGTTCCCTGCAAGGGGGAAGATGGATCTCCTCTCCTTTCTCCGCATGCTTTTTAACTCCTCTCTCTCCCCACGTGCACCAATCAAGAGATTTTCAAATCCCTTTTCTAATTTTGGCAGGAGGTGTTCTTGAGGCCGACGGCTGTTGAGGGTGGCCGGTGGAAAGGGAAAAGATGTTGCCGGTTGTTAGGGAAATTTGCTCCCAAACCCTTGCTCTTTCTAAATATAATTCCTACACATAAAAACAACAAAATCATTAGATATTAAGTTATAAAATGTTATGAACTTAAATCATGATGCATACAAATATTCTACAACTTAATTACAGTTATTAACACACCTAAACGATACGATTAAAGTTACTTAGGCGTAATATTAGTCCATTCAAATGGACTCATCAAATACGCCCTTGCCTAAGATTTTCTAGTCCCTACCAAAGATAAAAAGTAATAGAAGTAATCAGAAGATTTCTTCTTTTTTTATTTCAAAACTTTAGAGATCCAGACAAATGTGGCATGATAATAGCCTAAGTAATGGATCCAACTGAGAAAAAGACAATTCGCAATGGGACTTCGTACTTCACCCTTGGTAAATATTGCTGTCGGGATCGGCAACTACTTCCCTCGGGGATAAAGCAGAGGATACTCTGAAATTTGACCCTGACGTTTGGCTTAAGTAGGAGATATCGAGTTGAATGGATTTGTAATTAGTGGCACAAACTCATCTGGTGCTACATATAGTCTAGTACTACAGACTCTAGATCTCTAGATTATTAGACAAGTCAACTCTGAGAGAGGCTACACAATTGTGCTCTCCTGATGTTCCAGGGCACTCCCTCTTCTTCTTTCTTTCTGAGATCACAAATCTCGCCAGATTTATAAATTGTACTCACTATTTGGTGGCCTCACATGGCATCCACACTTCAATTCAAAGTCCTAAAAACTCTACAACTAAGTTAGAGTCCTCAACCAGTATTCGGGCGATCAGAAATACTAGAAGATAGGTATGGGTCATATTTGGTGGAATGAGATAGGTGTTCTGTTGCCTCAGAAACAATGTTATATCATAAACTTGGACCCTTTTTTTTTTGTAATATAACTATTTCTTCTTTTTCTTCTTCTTTCCTCTCTTCCCTTTTTTTTTTTTTAATATAGATCAACATAATACAACATAGACTTTTATTTATGAGGCTTTATTCGGGATCATAATGGTCAGGAGGATATTGTGTGGCTTATTTGGTGGAAGTGCCTATTCTCGGCACCGGGAAGGAATGGATAGGACAAGCGTATTTCTGACCTTTGACACTATTACCCTCCTTTAGCCGAGGACTCTATGAAGGACGGTCGTAACCATCCACCATAGTTATAGCTTTATTAAGACTCAATCTCTGTGTATCTGCCTTATTTGGTGACTCTCAGGAATTCACACAAAGTACGTACACAGGAACAGAGAGTGAAAAACTATGCCTAACTCTGAAGTATCATCATCTAATTGTCCTAAAACTTAAGAGTCCTTGCACTAGAATTAGTGCACCAGTAATCTCTCTACTTTCTTCTCAGAAATATGAGGTGGATCTATTAGAAGATAGTATGCCTGACTCCCCATGAACTGTCCAAGGGTTCAGTGGACTACAAATGCTCATTAGTTTTCCTCAAGGATCCATTACCAAGTCTACGTGCAGGCGAAATAAATGTACTGGATTCTAAACTTAAGAAATAATTCTGGAAGAAAAACCTCCAATAACAAAGGTATTTTGCTAGGGACTAACCCATTCAGCTCAAGAAAAGAGGATTTTTCTTTTATGCTAACCTAAATGCATGAATACTTCCTAAAATGCAAATGCACTCCCCCATGCCTAAATTCTACAATGTCCCCATTGTAAAATTAAAACAGGAGGAGAAAGGAAAGAAATCACCTGAAGATGGTGTTATTCAAACCATTGGGTTGCCTCCCAACAAGCGCTGCATTTTCTGTCAGTAGCCAGACTTAGAAGGAACCTATAAGTTTGGTTCCAAACAGAAAAGGTTAGGCCTTAAGAATATGCGTAACAGTGCGGGCCTAGGAAACAGGTAACCACGGATGTTGGCGAGCTGATGACGCAATGTAATTCCAAATGCTCTCCAGAAGAAATGAAAATAGAAAATCTCGTTGGCTACCTGGGGAGGTTTAAGAAAGGGAATATGAAAAGAGGCCTCCCAAGATAGAATAAGTGGAGGATAACAGGGATCCTCCAAAGCAGGACGGGTTTTAAAAGATATAATCATTATTAATTCAAACCCTTGAATGGAGAGAGTAAAAGTACAAGCATCAATCCATACTCGCCATTCTACCCGAGGATGTACTGGCCTGATATGTTCTCTAGAAACGATGTACATGAGCAGAGATCTGAGCCAATGATCGGTTAGGGAGTATAAGGGTTGTTTGTAGTGTTGGAAAGTAATGGTTAAGTCCAATGAGGGCTTAGTTGGAGTTAGGTCCAATCCCAACAATGATTTAGATTGTGTACACTCCCTAACAGTTGTAGACAACTTCAAGTTATCCTACCTAGCATTAATGATCGGAGTCATATTTGAATCAAGGGTAGACTCCAAATTATAACTTTTTGATGGCAGGGTCAAAATGTCAGAATCATTAACATTTAGCTCATCCCCAGATTCGTTTGGTTCACTCAAATTTTTGTCGGGGTGTATATGTGATTCATGAGGAGTTGGATCAGTATGCTCAATTATTCGCAAAGGAGGATCAGTCTTAATATTTTGAAGCAAGACTATATCATTGAATTTGTCATTCTTCTCGAGGTATAAATCCTCAATTGATGTGTTTTTTTCCCAAGAGTCTCCCACAGACTTCTCATTATTTTGTTTGTCCTCCTCTAATATCAACTCTTGTTTTGATTGAGGATGACTCTCAAAAGAAGGGAGGAATCTGGATTTAATCATATTATTTCTATCCTCTGGAGGTAAATCCTCAAATGATAAATAATTCCCCTATGATTCATTCCAAATTTTCAGTCCAGGTTCCTCTACTGGGGCATCCTCATTTTCTGAATTAGACTCTTCATATCCCTGAGACCAAAATTGATCTAATTCATCCTCCATTCTATTAGGGTCACCTTCATTGAGTGCATTTAAATCCTTCGGATACTGAATGATAGGTGTTGATTCCCTAAGTGGAGGGTTATGGGTAGGCTCACTAAGGGTAGAATGAGATTCCAACAAATAATCAATAGGGGAAGTGATAGGAACAATATAACCTTAACCTGGGTTGGTAGGGGTAAGGAGAATACTGTCATTGGGGTCAAGGTCATCAAGAGGTACCATTTTCCGTTGCTTTTGACTCCAATATAGTTCAGGTGGATAATCACTATGATCATTGTCCTCTAGTGGCCGTGTCTCATTAGGAGAGTCTAAGTGATAGCTACATAAAATTGGATCCCTATTGTCATTAGGTTCCTCAGAATTATTTTCATGATCATGGTCTATTGGGTAGGGATTAGGATTATTGGGAAGCGTGTAGCTAAGTTGTCTTATTTCTTCATTTAACTGTTGACTATTCCTCAACATCTCTCCCATTGATTCCATTATTTCCTTTTGCTGTTTTTGCATTTCTATCATAAAAGAGGAGAGGCTACTATTATCAGGTTGGGGAGGATAGTCAATTTCAGGCTCTGGTTGCCTAGGGGTATCGGTCCAACCTCGATACGGAAAATCATGAAGGGTGGGAGGGTTAGGTGTTTGCATGGAAGTAGGGATTTTAGGGTTGGGAAATCCTGCTCCTAGGCTCTACTCAAAAGTGGCAGTTATCAAGCCAGTAATCCCAGGATAAGATTATGAATGATCCCATGAATTGTCAATGTACCCATCAAAGGATGGATACGCTCGGGGCATGGGATCCTTATTAAAAGATGGGAAGTATTGACTTTAATAATCTAAATGATAGGAATAAGAGTAATCCATTTCTTTAAGCAAAACAATTTTAACTCTCTTAGGATTTAGCAAAATTCAGAATACAAGCAGAAAACTTCCTAGAGAGTTCTACTGTCAAAGCAAACGCAAATTCAAAGGGATCTATTTTTAGTAGATTGTAGGTCTTAGAGTTATATGTTTAGTTGGTGGCCAAACAAGTTTTGCAAAAAATTATGCTTCCTAGGCCAACCTTCACTGGTGCCTATAACCTACTCGCAAGGGATGGAAGTCTCGAATCGAGCCCACACGAGGAACCGAAGTAACTTGGTGGATAGGCTTGTTGATTTCCAACTAACTTCCCTTGTGGTGCAAAAGAGGAGAGGTAGAAATTTATCTAGTGACCTTATGTGTGAGGTGCACAGTGTCTCAAGTGTGCAAGCATATGATCGTGTTTTTGATTTTTGAAATTTCGCAAACAGGATCCTTTTGCACACAATTTTCAGTCACAGATTTTAAAGTCCAACCTCTTAGCAGTCCCAATTTTTAAAGTGACCACTGAATTAATTTGATTCAAGCACTTTAGTGGTCTTAGATTTAGGTTCAATGCATATGCATGACAGGTAATTGATGCTCAAGAAAAGACGTACCTTACTCCAGCTTTCTTCTTGCAATGTATGACTGCAATGAAATGAAAATAAACTAGATGCTGCTTATTCAGTCCTAGATGGTCGTCCTATAGATATGCAGCTTCTAGCAGGCAGTTCGATTTTTTTTTAAATAACAATAACAAACAGACCTAATCTAACTAACCGAAATGCAGTTCAAAACAGTTCAAATAATCCTATAATCTAATTAAATGGGAACACGCTCCCGAAAGTATGCTTCCGCATACAAGAGTGATAAAAAAGTAAAGTGGCACTGGCAACACGTTCCCAAAAATACCCGACAAGGGTCCAAAAGACAAAAATTAACTTCTGATGTCTATCTAACTAAATCTAACTAAGATCTACTACCTAAATCAGAAATAGGCTTCTCCGCAAGACTATGTGCGTGGGATCAAGGCCCACGTATTCCTGTTGCTGTCCTCCAGGTGGCATCAAGGTCCACCAAAAAGATCATCTCTGCCGTGTGCGTCGTTCAGGTTCAATGTAGTTGCTCTGCTGCGCCTCGTTGCCTTGTCAGATTCCTCGCACAATAATAAAAATGATTAGATGATTGTGCAACTCATAATAATAAAAAAAACATAATAATGTGAAGCTATTGCGTCTGTTGCCTCCCCGGCAATGGTGCCAATTTGAAAGAGCCAACTTCCCGCTTTGTGTTGTAGTATTTAAGTGGTGGAAAAATCGACTAATCAAAAAAATAAAAATAACCACTCACAGAAGAGCGAGTCGTGTCCACAGGGAGGCAATTATGCAATAAATTCTTGATTATTTTGTATTCTTTTGGTTAAGTGCGAAATCCCTATTCAAATCTGACATAAAATGCGATGGAAAGTAGATTCACAATAACTTAAAAAGATAAGGGTATACGTGTAGTTTTCCCTCACTAAAATCTTTAGTAAGTATATGATGATTTTATGTAATTTTCATGTGACATATACTAGAGAAAATTAATGCACAGGGTAAGCCCAAAACCAATCTTGAAATAGGTGAATATCGTTAACGTGTAATTATCAGAGAATATGTGTGCATGCGCAATTTCGCCACAATATAATATAAATCAAATTCTGGTGGCAATGGCAGTGAATGTAATTTTTAATTGAATTCAAAACACAACATTTGCTCTCTCTCCTCCTCGCGAGAGAGAGAGCACCGGCAGGCGGTGGATGCACTAGGGAGGGCGGCGAGGATGAGACCTATTCGATGGAGGCCGTGGCATCGATGGAGATGGTCGGAGGTGGCCGGACGGTGGAGGAGAAGACATCGGAGGAGGCTGCTACTGCCGTGAAGGTGCTGCTTGATGAGAGGCGCATAGAGGTGTGCGCCTGCGGGCATGGCCTGGCAGACGCGGACGGGCGCATGCCTGCAGGCGTGAAGGCGCGTAGTGCAGTGCCTGCTGGGCTGCTTGGTGTGGCGCAGTGCCTGCGGGGAGGCGCTGGAGGTTAAGGCACGCGCCTGCGGGATGGCGGGGATGAGCACACGAGGAGAGGAGGTCTGCAGAGAGCGCTAGGCGTTGAAGCAGGTGCCTGCAGGGGTGAGGGCTGCTTGCTAGGGTGCGGCTGAGGCGCGCGATGGGGAGCCTGCCAATGGGTGTGCGCTTGCGGGGTCAGGCGCTGGCTGAAAACTCTGCGGCAAGGTGTGCGGCTGTAGTAGGGGGCGCTAGGGCGTGGCTGCAGGCACGCGGTAGGGAGTAGCATCTGTGGGCGTTGAGGAGCGAGTGCGGTTCTTGCAGGGGGTGTTGTGGTGTGCGCAGTGCTAGCTCCTGCAAGGGGGCTGGAGCAGGCAGAGGTGAGGGCGCGGCTGAGGCGCACGGTGGGGAGCCTGCAGATGGCACGTAAGGTGGTGCGGGCGCTTGGTGGTGTGCTGAAGGAGGTGGAGGCTAAGGCGCGCGGTTGCGGTGCAGGCTGCGGAGAGGTTGGAGCGCGTGTGGTTGCAGTGGAGAAGTTGTGCACAGTGCACGCTTGAGTTGTTCCCCGCAAGGGGGAAGATGGATCTCCTCTCCTTTCTCCGCGTGCTTTTTAACTCCTCTCTCTCCCCACGTATGCCAATCAAGTGATTTTCAAATCCCTTTTCTAATTTTGGCAGGAGGCATTCTTGAGGCTGGTGACTGTTGAGGGTGGCCGGTGGAAAGGGAAAAGATACCGTCGGTTGTTGGGGAAATTTGCTCCCCAACCCTTGCTCTTTCTAAATATAATTCCTGCACATAAAAACAACAAAATCATTACATATTAAGTTATAGAATGTTATAAACTTAAATCATGATGCATACAAATATTCTACAACTTAATTGCAGTTATTAACACACCGAAACGGTACGATTAAAGTTACTTAGGCGTAATATTAGTCCATTAAAATGGACTCATCATTGACTCCCCTACACTGATCTCAAACCCACCCAACCCTGAACCAAACCATTTGGTTCAGGTTAACCAGGTCCAAGAGAAGGTGTTGGCTAACTTGAGGAATACTATACATCGTTAGAAGCTCAGCCAACACCTTGCACTGAAGAATTGGAGCCCCTAATTGAAATGATTAATGATCTGAACAAGTATTTGTTGGATTGGCTCTAGGATGTTAAGGATACGGGTCCAGGTGAGTTTTTACTTGGTAAGTTATCAAAATTGAGGATGAGATTTATGGTTGCTTTAGTTCAATCTTGGGATGATTCCCAGGATGAACCCCCTTCAGGAGAGCCAATGTCAAAACCCGCTCAGGCACTTGTTGGGGGGGACATGTGTTATGGGACTGGCATTAACCAGATTGGTCTAGAGCAACCAATTAAGGATGAATTGATTTCTGCACTTGAGATCCTTGAGCTGGGGTACGAGGAAACGTATGTCTCCATGGATCAAAAAGTGATTGATGATTTTGAGACATTATTGCAGATTTAGATTTCTTTCATTCTGAAGGTGAAGAATCATTATGCGAAGTCTCACGTGAGTTTACAGAACACGATTTCTGTGAGACGATTGGGCCTAAAGAATCTAATGAATATTATGATGGCCCGATAACTAAGGAAATTGATCTTATTGGGGCTTACATGGCAGATTCAAATCCACTGTGAGGATGCAATATTAATGAGGATGCATTAGATAGGCATGGGGGTGGAAATTCATTTCTGAATCATCTTGTTAGCTCCATTGATTCTTTTTATTTTCTCTTTATTTTTTTTTAAATTGAATTAGGAAAGAATACTTGGGCATTAGGACTTTTCAATCTTAGGAAATGATATAGTAGGATCTGAACACTAAGATCCTTCAGGTCATTAGGCTTAATCAGCCTGGGTATCCACTAAGCTGTGGATTTGTTTATCGAGTCCTTGCCATTCTAAATTCTATTTCAATTTGGTTAAATAAGATGTGGTGACTGATAAACGGCAGTTTATCATCATTCTTATGCATTAAAACAAACCTAGCTCTTAGAGTCTTGCTCCGCAAATGGGTTTTTGGGATGCATTTAGGCATTAACTAGGTTAGGCATGCATTGCCTTTTTTTCTTGTTGTTTTAATGTGTTTTTGTGAATGTTAGGGATGAACAGATATACAGATCCCTAAAACCCTAGCACTCAAGAAGGCAAATGGTGAAGGAGGAGCTCAGACTAGCTAGAACTCAGCTTGATCCAACTCACCATAGTTGGAATCTAGCTCACTTGGACTAGGGTTAGCTCATCCTAGCTCCATTCAGCTAATCTCAGCTGAATGGCAGCTCAAGAGAGCTCATCTTAGCTCACCCTAGCTCAGGTCAGCTCAGATCCAGCTCAACTTAGTTGAGTCTAGCTCATCTCAGAGATCAAGCTAGCTCAACTGAGTTGATTGGAGTTCACCCCAGCTCAGATCCAGCTACATCCAGCTCCACTCAACTCCAACTAGCTGAAGAAGAATTCATACCAGCTCAAGAAGCTCAAGTCCAGCTCCCAGGGACTCAGCTTAGCTCAACTTGGTTGAGCTAAGCTACCTTAGCTATCTCAACCAGCTCGATCCTCCCCAGGAACACCAGACCCAGCTCACCTCAGCTTCATTCGACAGAAGCCAGCTCACTTTAGCATGGCTTAGTAGCTAGCAAAGAACTAGCAAGCTAAGCCAGCTAGAGTATCCCTAAGTTGACCTCTTTAGTAGCTGCCAGCTCCATTTTAACTCTAGATTCTTCAGATCCAGCTCCTACCTCCAAACACTATCTCCAACACCTCCTCCTCTACTCCACTATTAGCTAAGCTAGCTCATCTTAGCTTAGCTTAGCTATGCCCCAGCTCCCTTGGCTTTTACCACCTAAAAACCCTACCTAAAAACTCCACCAACTAGCTCCACCTAAGATCCACATAAGCTAACCCTACTTCCACCTCACCTTGGTGCCAACCTAGCCTACCCACTACCTCCAAAAGACACCATAAAGTGGCACCAAAACCACCCTAACTACCTCCTTATTGGCGCCACTTTTTCCCTCCAAAACCCCCTTCATCTCCACCACACATCTTCCCTTAAACCCATCTCCACCACCCACATAATCCCCCTTTCTAGAAGCCTAGAAGTTGGCGCCAACCCATGGCACCTCTCCATGGTTGGCACCACATTTAGGTGTCACTTTGCCACCCATAACTACCCCACTTACGCCCCTTAGGTGGCGCCAACTATCCTTAGCCCTAGGATCACCTAACCACCTCCATCTTCCCATCTTAGCCCTCCATTTCAAGAGTCACCTTAACCCCTCATCCTACCCTATAAAAAGACCACTACCCACCACCATTCAAACCATCCTTGGCTAGCAAAATTCCTCTCATACTCTACCTAGAGACCACGCCCAAGAGAGAAGAAGAAGAAGAAGATTAAGGGGATATTATGTCCCCTTGATGCCTTCCCCTCTTCCCTTCTCTCTTGTGCCCATGCCAGCCAAAGGAGGAGCCAGGCAAGGAAGTCCTTTGGAGGAGGTCTTGAAGGTGGTCCACGCCACCCTCGAGGAAAGCTTGAGGGTGGTGCACCCCCACCCTTGGAGGAGAGCATTGAAGGTGGTAGCATTCGCCTTGGTGGAGCTTTCAAGGAAGGAGAAGAAGGAGACCCTCTTTCCAAGCCAAGGAGCAGCTAGGCTTGGAGCAAGAAGACTCCCTTCACCAGATTTTGCAAGAGGATTTGTGTTTCTTTTATTGGTTTTATATTTTCCATTTCTGGTAGAAGCATTCCTCTACTTGTCTTTGTAGAGAACACAAATTCTGATTAATTGAATTGCCTTCCTTTTAATTTCTTGTTGCAATTGTTACCTTTGTCCTAGCACTTTTTCTCTTCCACTCCCTAATTACTCTAGGCCTCCACTTGCTTAGAGTGAGCTTAGGTAGTGGACATTTTCATCTCTTAAGTTTTAGCTTAGCAATTTTAGGTGTTAGCACTTTTCAGTCACAATTCGCATTTTGCCCTCATTCTTTCAAAACTAAAAAAAATTATATATTTAAAATACCAAAAAAGAAAGTTGAGATTTATTTTATAAGCAAGAGAATTGAATTGCAATTTTGCCTCCTTGGACGACCCTAGATACTCCCCTATGTAGGAATATAAATTTAAAAGCATATGTGATTTGGCTTGTTACAATGACTTAAAAATCGCTTTTACAAATCACGCCAAATTTCACATCAGTGGCAAGTACACGACTTATCAACCCATCCTCTGATTTGAGGGAACTTTAAGTCTATGCATCTACACACTATTCGCACTAACTTGTTGTTCGACGGTCTTATCAGAAATTGGGTAGCTAATGAATCTTCTAGGGTGGTATGGCTGGTAAGTTATCATGGGTAACAACCCATTGGTAGTTTGTCCAGAGCCCAGTCACTGGAGCATTCTTTTTCTGCCACCTTTAGGTAAATCTTAGATCAGGGAAGCCACCTACTTAAAGAAAGAAAAGAAAAAGAAAGTCCAAAATGAAAAGAAAAAGAAAAAGAAAAGGATAATAGAAAAAAAGGAACAAAAGAAATAAGCCACACTTCACCGCACGAGTATGGCTGGCAAGTTATCGTGGGTAATAGCCCATTGGTAGGTTGTTCATATCCCAGCTCAAGAAATGCACGTTTAATTCCTAAACACTTAGAAAGAAGTGGAGAAGTAGAATAAGCTGGGGAGATATACACTGGGTTCGCCCTTGTGTTGTTCCCATAAAAATAAAAGTAGGGAGAAAGCTACTGTCCGTATAGATACACCTTTAGTCATAATTATTTTTAAGGTCACATAGGGGCGTAGAAACTCGAAGTTTGTTCTGATTGCAGATCAGCGAGTCTATCACATTCACAAAATGGTGCTTAGAACTTAGGGTTCTCATTGAGTCTTGGGTGGGTTGAGTTGCCGTATAAAGCTGCTCTGAAACCCTTAACTCAAAAATCCAAAAAAAAAAAAAAAGAAAAGAAGAAAAAGAGAAAAAGAGATTCTTCTTTGAATAAGGCGAGGGCTTGAGGCGGTCTACTTTTTGGCAGATACCCGAGTGCTGTTGTGTCTTTGATGTTCAGGTCATAAGTAAAAATTTCTTAATGTTGAAAATGACTTTTGCCCGAGTAATCCAATCCTAATACTTTTATAAATAGCATGTAGTTTTTGCTAGGGACTAGCAAGAGAATGGCATGGGGGTCTGATGTTTATACATCTAAATAGCCAAAAATGTCTATTAATGCATGTTCTTAGTACCATATTAGCATCATGCATTATAAATATTGGATAACATGCATAATCAAGCATTTAGGTCAAATTGTAGAAATTGTATAGTAATTGTCTCCTTTTATGGCTAGGGACAGGGTGACTTTTAATCAAGGCCTCGGATCGAGGATCCAATCATACGGATTTGATCAGGGTGATGATCGGAGTTCAACGACTCCAAGATCACCCTGATTGGACATCTGGAGCATCAAATATAGTTTGAGGAAGATCGAAGATTAGGGCTAAAGATGGTGTCAATCTACCCTTCAGACAAAAAATCTGACCGCATGGATGGGTTTGAATCTACGATCGTAGCCTAACGGTGTGAAAATCGATCCTATCCGACAATCGTGGCACCATCTACAACACAAAGAAGATGGACGGTCAAGATGGTGCCACATGGCACCACCCCAACCTTCCGCACCCAGCTGCACCCCTCCACTCAACTCCTGATGGTTCGTGTGACATGAGATCTTGGTCATTGGATGAAGATCCAATAGCCAAGATTGGCTGAGCGTAAAAGCAGCGCCACACCTCAAACTGTTGCGTAGCACAGTGGTTAAGGCGCTGCTCGTGCAAAGAGTGCATGTTCGAGCTACCCGTGAAGTGCTTCCCCTCATGTGGACGTGCAAGATCTCGACCGCACGATCAACTGCGAACAACCCAGATCGTCTATTCAGGCGCACGTGCAACTGGATGCCCAGTTTTACGTCTGATCTCACTCACGGGTGTGCGAAGCTGAATCGTCGAGGAGTGATCTGAGTCGTCCGATCTCATGATCGGATGGCTAATACTGCTTAGACGTACGCATGCGTTAGGTGGGCGGGAGAAGAGGAGAAGGTAGGCATGCGCAAAGCTGCAGCGACATGGGGTCTTTAGTGATGCTTAAATCTGTCAATAAAGACCCCCTTATTTAATGCTTTTGAATATGTAATGACCAAATTGCCCCCAATCCTTGCAACTATAAAAGGAGACCCCTACCTTACGAAATTCTCATCCCTTCTTCTCTTCCCTCGCCCAATCCAAAGCTCTAAGAGCTTGTCCCAAACTCGGGATGCACCTTTAGAGTAAAAATTAGAATTTTTCCACCTTCTCACCTCTTCGTGGAGCATCCTGCGGTTGTTCTCTCACTCCATTCAGGAAGCGGATCTCACAACGACGATGATGTCCTACCTTGCCCCCAATTCCTCCCACTTCATCCTCCTTCCCGCTCTGTCTTCCATCTTCCAGGCATTGCTCCGTCCGACTCATCCTCCAAGCAATCGTCGAGGAGGATACTTCTCTCTCCATTCTCTTTACCACTTTCTAGAGTAGATTTGCTACTTTCTAGCATAGATTTCCTACTTTCTAGTTGTAATGATTAGTGTAATGAATAACATTTGATGATGAAATCCATGTTTATTCGACCTCTCTTTTGTCTTTATTTGTAATATTCTTTCTCTCACTCTTCTATTTATTATTTGTTAAATAGATAGCTAGTTTTCGACCAGCCAATCTATTTCGTGACAAACAAAACAAATGCGTATTTTTAATCAAATATTTGCCTCCCTGTATTCGACCCGAAATTTCTTTATGAATTTTGGTAAAATTTTATCTATTGACATATTGTTTTGCAAATCGAACTACAATGATGGGTTTTCAAAATCCAATTCCGATTGCGTAGTTTTTCTCTCTCAACACAACCTCTATTCTCAATCCTGGGTTTTAGGAGATCATCAATTTCTGACTGTTGATATGGGAACATTTGATTTATGACCTATTTCAACATAGTTATCAAGTTTTCTCATTTCTCAAGGTCACCTTGGTGCTTTGCCCAAAGTCGTGGATTTTTCAAACATTGAAGATACTTGAAATTATGCAATCTTTCTATTTCAATGAATCCTGTCGCAAGAATATCCTAGTGATGTAGACACCATTATTGAGGATAAAATGCCCATTCATGCATGTTCCTAGGCTTAGATTTGCAATTCATATTATAAATATTGCATAGCATGTATCATTTTGCATTTAGAGTAGTTGTGTATATTTTAGGTTAATTGTGTCCTTTTTATGGCTAGGGGAGAAGGAGATTTATTTCGGGGCCTCGGATCTGATCAGAACGGCGATCGGAGTCCAACGCCTCCGAAATCATCCTGATCGGAATCCCATATCACCTTATGTGGTTCGAGGAAGATCAATGGTCAGGGGGTAATGTGACATCCTTATGAACTTTAGCTGAAAAATCTAACTATACAAATGGATCTGGAGTGACGATCGCAGTCCGACAATGCGGAAATCATCTCAATCTGAACACCGTGGCACCCTCTACAATAGAAAGATGATGGACTGCCCAGATGGCACAATGTGGTGCCATCTAGGTCTCCCAACTCCGGCCAGTAGCACCTGCCCATACCATTCATCATCCATGTCCTCCACTCCCAACCGTTGGATCTTGATCCAACAACTGAGAAGCCATCCACACCGCGCTTCAGAGCTCCTCCTCGAGACACAAAGATGGGCATGGCCTGTTGGTGGAGGCATGAACTCTCAAGGGAGGGGCGTAGGTTCGAATCCCTGCACCCCTCCCAATTTGGCATTTGGATGCACTGCTGTTCACCAACCACGGGCACAAGCATGCACAGCATCTGCCACTTGCACAAGCGTGCATGGCATAGCCAGCACAGTGTGAGCAGCATGCAGCAGCGCATGCCAATGCATGCATGCCCAACAAGGAGCGCGAGGCACGGGCGCATGATGCATGCGCCAACGAGGAAGAAGGTTGGCGCGGATTTTCAACGATAGTTGGGCATGTCTTTAATGATGATTGCAGCTGTCACTAATGCCCTATGCACGAATTCTTCCTTTTCCTTCCACTAGAAAAGAACCTACCCCCCTCCATTCTTCATCATTTCTTCCTTTCTTTCCCTCACCTACTCCAAGGCTCTATAGGGAGCTTGTCCTAAGCCTGGGATGCTCCTCTAGAGTAGAAAATCAATTATTTTTCTCGTCTCTCATCCCCATTCATGGATCGTCTTGTGGTCATCTGCTTTCCTCCTTCTGGAAGAAGATCCTCATTGTGAAGACATCCTGCCCTGTCCCCCTTCCTCCGCCGTCGTTTTCTCTCATCTCGCTCCTCACCACCTTCTTCGAGGTGCCATCAGAGTGAGTTGTCTTCCAAGCGACTGTCAAGGGGTATTCTTCTCACCTATCTCTATCTTTTTGCTTTTGTAGTGTAGTTTTCCTACTTTCATAGTTGTAGAAACATTTATCAGAAATATATGATTATTTCTCTGTCTCTGCATTATTTTTGCAAATAGATAATGTTTTCATTGACCTGATCTCTTGCTTGATAAAAATACAAAAAAATTATAGAGGTTAAAAATGACAAAAAGAAATAAAAACGAAGTGCAGATTTCGAAACCAAACGTTCACCTCCCCGTGTTCGACTCGGGACTCCCTTTTGAGTTTCGGTTATAAATTTTATCTGGTTAGCGGATTCTACGCACTACGATGATGAGTTTCCAACTCAAATCTTTTCGCGTACGAAATCCTACTCATCACCCAGGTTGAACCATTTGTCATTTGTGTCAATATCATTTGAACACGATTTGTAATGAAGGTTGTTGTTGTTGATACATTAACTTGAATCTTGCTAACTGGATTTGAGGATGTGTCATAATCTTCATAATGCTTAAGGGTAGCCTCAATCATTTTCTCTTTTATAGTCTAAACTGCACCTTCTGCCTGAGAATCCGAGCTAACCTTGCAGACTTTGGCTAACCTATAGAATTAGTGACACCCCCTACGCTACTTCTGTAAATTTGTGTCGGACATCAGATCATACTCTGCCGGATAATCGCTTGCTGCTCATAGCCTAACTACAAACTGGGCCGGGACACTCATTATACTTTGACATACACATTCCTACTGTCATTGAATTCCACAGGCTGTATAAACATACACTGAATATTACCTGATCGGGCAACTAGACACTAAATTTGACTTGGCATTTCCTGCTTTGCGAACTCCCAGATTTTATAATTCTAATTCCTTATTTCATAAAAGTCTAGTTGTAGGTGAGCCCAAGAGAATCGATCCTTGGAGTGTGAGGTGTACTGTGATTGATTAATACCCTCACACTCTATTCCAATTTATGTATACCAGGGTTTCATCCCCAGGTGAATATAAGCCCTATGCCATAAGGAGCCTAAAACCCCTTGGAAATAGTGTGGAGGTATCAAGACCCATCGGGTATCCAAAATGAGGCTTCTTAGTCGATTCTGATTCCTACCTTCATATTGTATTGAATATCTAGCCACTTCAAAATAAGGCTTAAATGAGCCCCTGGGGACCCTGAGGTATCATATCCCATTTGAATGAAACAAGTGAGCTTCTAAGTGGATTTGGGTATCGACCTTATTAGAATAAGATTTATGAAACCAACCTTGGGACTAAACTAACCAACCCATGGGACATTCAATACATATTATGTCATACTATTGTGAACATCATTATGTTAGTTATTCCCTATGTGAGTTCTAAACCAAACAAGACTCCAACCCCAGGACTAAACTCACCCATGGGATATGAAATCAATATTACTTATGATAATGTTCTCATGATTATGGTAGTTCAGTTAGTCCTGATGTTCTTTGTCATCATCAATTCCTTTGATAAGGGAAATCCATCCCCAACCCTGGGACAACCTTAGGGAGGAACCAACAACCTAAGGCAAGGGGTTGAATCAGTTCAGAGCTTTTCATTAAGCAGGAGTTTGAGTATTATTTATTATAGGCTGGCAACAGAGCTATTAAAGCTATGAATGATTCCGAAAATCTACTGGCTTGCACCTAGCGCTCACCCATCGAAAGGCCTCTGCAACAAGGGCTGGACTTAATGGAATCCCATCTCCCAACCAAAACTCGATTTCGATGCCAGTTCAGCATGGACCTCACTCGTTGGAACCAACAAGGTGAAGTAAGGAACCGAGTCGCGAACATGACTTGAACCCCATACCGCCTATGCGAAACAGAATTCGATCAGACAAGTGAAACTTGTCCCCAATGGCGATTAAGCCGAAAGGGTGATGATATCCCAATAACGCTTTCAACGATACAGGAGACAGAAAGACCTCTAACGAGGAATTGATTTGCAAACTCAGCTGCACCAGTCATCGACACAAGGGACTTAGGAAGGGAGACCTTCACCCCAAGATCAGACATAAGCTGGCGATACCAGCTCGCTACACGGGATACCATAAGCAATGACAATGTCATCTCCGAGAAGTGCATAGCAATCAAACCGCAGACCAGGATATTCCTGCTCAGACGCCCACCACACAACAGCATGATGAGACAAAGCAAACAAGGGTAGATCCAGGAGGAAGGTTGATCCTCCTCAATTCAGTCATCACCTCTATTCCAGTCTTTTTCTTTTCAGTTTTCAAAGCTTCAAAATCCATTTCGAACAGAATTGACATGCTGCGAAAAAGATTCTTCTGGAAAGGGGTGAAATAAGAGGGTAGGTTTCTGCACCCTCTAAAATGGCAGCAGTTGTGTTCCCCCAACAAATACGGAGGTCTAGGCATTCGCTCGCTGAAAGAGTTCAATGACTCCCTACTGCTGAAATGGGTGATAAAGCTATTTGAAGATGATGATAGGAATTGGTCTTTGATCATCAAAGATGCGCACTGCAGCTCCCATGTAACCAGATGCACAGTAGCTCCCTGCAGACCATCTCCTTTCTGGAAATCAGTTTGGGTTGCAATGCGCGACAATTGGCATGACTTTGAGCTGGTGCTTGGAGATGGCCAGTAGTTCTCCTTTTGGCACAATGAGTGGTCTAGTTTGGGACCTCTAAAAAAGCGATTTCCATGTGTCTACGGTGCTGCAGTTGACAAAACAATATCAGTGAAGGACAGCTGGGACCCCCTAAACAATATATGGAATCCGCCGAGCCAAACAGTAAGACAGCGAGGCTATTTGGAAGAGGAATTGGATCTTTTGAATAGGGAGCTGGAATCCTTCAAGCCAATGGGAGGATCTAATCAATTTGCTTGGGCTCATGGACCATTCTCTCCTGTAAATGCCAACAAATGGCTGATAGGAAGAGGCAACTATAACCCATCACTTATGGACAAGGACTATGCTATGGTGTGGCATTTCAAAATACCTCTGAAAATCACAATTGTTCTATGGCTGAGTAGAAGAAATGGTCTCATAATAGGTGAATTGAGGTACACAAGATTGGGTGTTCCACCTCAAAACTGCCCTCTATGCAACTTCCCCACAGACAGCAGCTTGCACATCTTTTCCACATGCCTGGTAACGGACCAAGAGAACCATTTTTCGAGAAGCGTTGCCCTCATGGGAGGATTTATGGGCATGCTTCAGAACTTCAACCAAGCCACATACATTGATAGCTGGAGTCCTCTGGTGTGTCTGGTGTGCTCGCAACAAGAAGCTTTTTAGAGAGACGGCAATAAATGTGAGGAGTATTATTAATGAGTGTTGGGATCTAGCAGGAGCATGGAGAGCCTCCTTGTAAACATTGTTGGGAGTGTGGTGAATTCTTTGTATTTTTTTGATTGATTTGTTTTTGAATCAAATGTTCCCGGTCAGTAGGATAGAGCTAAGAAAAGAGTTGGGGATTCATTGCTTGCTCTGCATTCTTCGAGATCGTATTCAAGCTAAGTAGATTAGCCGATTGAGAATGGAGCGAGGCCTGCATCGAGTTGTTAGCTATGAGTGAGGACTTAGAGTTCGTCGACTTTACCAATAGGGTATTTCTATGACTCGCTTGGCTCAACCCTGGGGAGAGGGAATGAGCTTAGGGAATTCAGTTCAGTGTATATTATATAATGAAATCAGTTATATATATACCCAACACACACTGCACCTCTCAATGAGGGGAGGAAGGTGGGAGGATAAATTGGCACAAAAAAGGGGAAGGGTATGAATTAAGTAAAAAAGTTTGGAACCTCACACAAACCACTAATCAAAAGTGATGATGTTCCATTATAAACACTGACCACACCTTTACTTCACTTTGAAATGGAGTAAAAAAAGACATCCTGCTATTACCAAAGCAGCCGTTCCATTGAGCGAATTCAATCAGGATTAGGTATTGGAGGAATCCACATCTCCACCATTGATCAAACCGTATCACTTTGGTTAGGTGGGGGTAGGTGCTTGTCTTATGGGAACAAATCAAGTTCCTGGACGGTCAGCGCCTTATGAGCACTTTCCGAACTCACTCAGTGCTCACATTTCCCCTTAGGGACAAATTCGACACCCCCAACCCAACCATTCTTCCCTAACCCCAGGGTGAGGAGTCACATCAATGCCAATAATCAGATCCCCAACCCCAGGTGTTGAAGAAAGGGTTGGAGGAATTGCAAGGGAAAAGGGGCAGAGGAATTGATTCAGCATTGAATTAAGTGAGATTTCCTCGGGCATACCCATGGTCTCTAGCATGAGAGTGAGGTTAGTACAACTTTTGGTGTGAACAACCCGGTTCCAGCATTTGAAATCCCTGTTCTGTGATGTGATTAGTATTACAGTGTGAACTAAACTCGAGGAACCAAGGGAACCCTAATGGTATAGTATAGTGTTGACCTGCTTCAATCCAATAGCCTTCTGGACCCCGGTGCTACCTATTAATATGGGAAATGAATTACCCAGCTTCTGTATAACCGGTGGATTCTTCAGTCAGTGAAATTCCCTGACCTGGCTATGAATTCTGGACAGAGACACCTGGGATTGAACTACTCAATCAATTTAATAATGCACTTCACACACTTAAACGTGTAGACTCAAACTCAATACTGCAACAACCTGGCCTGGCGGTGGAGATTGATTAGTAAAGTCTCCTAACCTTGGAGTAGAATTCTGTGGTCAATTCAGGCTGGAATCAAGCATTATAGCTATTATTGGACTTCCCTTCTCAAAAATGGGGTAAACACTATAAACTTCCTCTGACTTGACCGGACTTACCAATCAAAAAATTGGATACTACTACAAAACAAAAAAGCTTGGAATTGGTTATAGTGGGGGTTTCCCGCTGCTCCAACAACCTATAGATGTCGACACTTTTTTTTTATAGTACGGAGGAACTTTGAATCAGCCCCTGCTATACCTTAGTCTATTCTATCTACAGGGTGATTCTTAGGGTACCCCGCAGGCTCTGAGCATGCAGGCCCCGGTGGATTCCACTTTCTTAAGTTCGCATGTTTGATATTTCCCAAAATACCCTAGGGAAAGACTGTTGACAACTTATTCTTGTGAAACAAAAACCGCACAATCCTGCCCCATCAAGCTAAACATGCTCACATAGGGAAAGAAAGAAGTCAATTGCCCCTACGGCCTACGGAAGCCTACACTATGTATGAGCTCCCCCGGGACTAACAGGAAGAATGAATTCCCCCTTAGTATACGGAGTGAAGAGTGTTGTTAGGGTTAGGGGCTTTCATTGGAATGACATATGCCTATTCGTCCGATCTTCCTACTCCGTAGACTCGTTGCTTAATGAGCCACGAGCTAGGGACTACATACACTTCGTATAAAAGTAAAGTTCCCTTCGTGTCATTCCTACTTAGATACCCAGGATGGGAATAGTATCGTACCTGCCTGAGTGCGAATTCTTTGATTCCAATCCTGCTCCTGGGGAAGCTCTTTCCTAGCTCGATGAGCAATTCGAGACGAAATCCACATCATGCCCCAGAACTGTAAACACGGGATTTGGGTGGGGACCCAACGTAATTGGCATTTGCCTACAAAACCCAATATCATATCTAAAGGCAGAACTACCAATAATGCCTTTCAACCCGCTATGCTTACCTATGGGAAGTTCAGCTTCGGTAGGAAATCTTTGATTGATATTTCATAGTTCCAGGAAACGAAGGCTTACCAATTCGAATAGAATTGCTCCACTTCTGGACCCGGGGATTTCCCGCTCGCTTAGGGTATTTCAAGCTTTCAGTCCCATCCCATGGGAGTTTAGTTATTATGTGAATGAAGGTGACATTGCATTGAAGCTTTCTTTGATCTGAAGAGCGAAGCGAATAAGTGGAGACGAGCAGCTCTCTATCGAAGAGTATAGCCCATAATCAGAGCTTACCCCAATGAGCACCAGAGTGTACTCGGCCAACAATGCATTTCTCTATTACTATAGTTATGATAGTTCAGAAAGGGTATTTCCAATCAGACTCTTTCACGGGGGTTTTTTTCAGTAGTACACTACCCTCATCTCATTTAAATTCTATTATTCCGTCCTGCGAGGGAGCACTCCAAGGGTTGAACACAGCCCGACCTGATCCAAATGAAATAATACAAAAAAGGGTTTAGCAAAGGTTGGTTGAGCTTGTAGATTAGGTTGGGGGAGCTTGTATAAGAGCTGTTTTCCCGGCCCTACTTTAGCCATGTTTCTTGGGCACCCAATTCGAACCCAACCTCAGGGGCTTTACGGGGGGCTTTCAGAAAAGAAGTTGTCATTTGGGATTCAGGTTTCCTACAAATTCATCATAAGTTGTCAGGTTGCATCTTCAAATCAGGTGGGTGGATCAGATCAGAAATCCCCAAGAAGATTAATTCTAATGAAGGCCTCTAGGAAAATAACCTAGGGACCTTTCCTATGTATGTGTTCTAATGAATAGATGAGGGACTGAATGTGAATTGGACCCAATCAAGGCACCCAAAGATTTTTGGATGACTAAGGTTTGTTTTGATGTGGATGATATCTCTGAATTAAGAATCCACACACCCGAGAAGTACCTGGGCAGCTAGGAAAGGAGACCCTCTTTTCAAGCCAAGGAGTAGCTAGGCTTGGAGCAAGAAGACTCCCTTCTTCACCAGATTTTGCAAGAGGACTTGTGTTTCTTTTATTGCTTTTATATTTTCCATTTTTAGTAGAAGCATTCCTCTACTTGTCTTTGTAGAGAACACAAATTCTGATTAATTGAATTGACTTCTTTTAATTTCTTATTGCAATTGTTACCTTTGTTCTAGCACTTGTTTCACTTCCACTCCCTAATTACTCTAGGCCTCCACTTGCCTAGAGTGAGCTTAGGTAGTGGACATTTTCATCTCTTAAGTTTTAGCTTAGCAATTTTATGTGGTAGCACTTTTCCTTCACAATTCGCATTTTGCCCTCATTATTTCAAAACTAAAAAATTATATATTTAAAATACTCAAAAAGAAAGTTGAGATTTATTTTATAAGCAAGAGAATTGAATTGCAATTTTTCCTCCTTGGACGACCCTAGATACTCTCCTATGTAGGAATATAAATTTAAAAGCATATGCGATTTGGCTTGTTACAATGACTTAAAAATCGCTTTTACAAATCACGCCAAATTTCGCATCACTTTTTGGCACCGTTGCTGGGGAGGCACTGCTTTGCTTAATCATTTTTTCTCTTGCTTGAAGTGGATCTCATCCCCTTCTCTTTCTTTTCTCTAGTGTGTGCAAGAACTACAGCGAGAAAGCGGGAATTTTGAAGCGAAAGCTCAAAGTTCCTTTTCTTCTCATGGATTTTCAGGTTGGTTAACTTTTCTGGTCACATATTCAATTAAAATTACCAAAAAAATATTAAACTTAGCTTTCAGGATTCCAAACATCTTAATTAAGTGAAGTGGTCTCCATTAAAATTCATTGTTTGCTTGAATGTTTCATTAACACCACTCCATTTCAAGTAGTGGTGTTCTATTTTTTGGGTCCAAATTTCTGTCCAGACTTGAAAAATCAATTCCCAACACCACAAGCCTCGTAAAATCATAAAATTTCATACAGTGATTCTAAATTAAGCTAGAAACATCTTTTTCCAAATTTTAGATCAATTGGCTTTGTATTTAATTTTTAAAAATTCATGGACTGCCAAGGGGTTGCACCCTTTAATCTTCCTATTTTGCTACTGTCTGTGAATCTTTAGATTTTTTATACTTATCCAATTTTTGCGAAATTTAGCTATCTAGAATCCTTGTGAAACTCTACACAACATATAAAATCACCAAAATTTTCTGAGGTTGTTGGTAATACTGAAAAGTCTAAAATACCCACGGGTATATTTCTGGACTTTGACACCAGTACAAATAAAAATTCAAAACAATTATCAAACAAATTCCTAAAATCATACAAAAGCTTTTTCTGGAATCCTTGTTTGATTTTACATAAGGTAGTGGTGTTGGTTGCATTTTTTGGACCACTACTTATTTAGAAATCCTAAAAAGAATTCATTGGTAGTAATTTTTTGTATTAGGGTTCAAATCCAATTAGGGTTTCCTTTTTGCTTTTTAGTCCCACAACATAAAGGAAACACATCATCACCAATACAACTTGTTTTTCCTTTGATTGTGGAGTTTCAAACTTATTTGAAAATTAAAAAAGAAAAACCCTAAAACACATTCAATTAAATTGAATCCTAAAAGACAAAAATACAAAAATTATGTGACAACTTGATTTGCATTGGAACCACTTTCCAATTCCTGCACACACATAAAAGAAAAAGTAATAACAGGGAAATAACCCAAATTAACGTCCTCCACATTCCGTTTGCACTATAGTATCCTAGACCTAACTAAAATCCATAGCAACTTGACCCCTAAGGCTTCATCAACTTAGACTTGCTATATAGGTCTTAAGTTCTCTCTAGTTATTACCAATTCTGTCATCTATATCTGGTGTTCAGGCTGAGGGGCCATGTCGAACGACCAGGTACGGGTTTGTACAAGCACCTAGGGATTTTCCTGGGAAACGCTTGGGCCCAAACCTCCCCTTAAGCAACTTGGCTAGATTTGTTGACAGAATGGGTATTCACTGTTGATTACTTATTTCCTAGGTAGACCAAGCCTTAGGTTAATTTCTAGGGAGTCATAATTAAGCTAGGTCTAGAAATTGATTGCTTGTGTGCACACTTCTTTCTTCCCCATCTGTTCTCCTCCCCTCCCGTTTCTTCCATTTTGCACGGGCGGCAGTCCAAAACTCCACACTTGGAGGGACCACTTGATTTTGCCTCCCTAAAAAGGCTTTTCCTACATTCTTCCTCTTCTTTAAAAATGGAAAATAAAAATTGGTCCTCTAACTTGCATGCTAATTATTCTTTCCCCAATCTTTCCACCTAGGAGCCTCTTAATCAGGCCTCCCCACCTAATTTCTACTCCATAATGGCTCAACTACAAGTTAAGCAACAATAGTTGCATAAGGATTTAACTGACCTAGCCAACCAGGGGCAACCTGCTACACTTAACCAAGCTCCACCAATCCCACATTTTACCCTAGCTAACACTTGCAAGAGAAAATCTACATAAATCCCATGCTGAGTATAATTATTATTCTGAGGCTTTCTATGGTTCAATAGGGAATGTTTATCCCAATCATCAGCCCACCCAAAATGTCCCTACTTTCCAGGAGAAATTGAAAAATTCCTCTAATTGGGAGAATTATCCAGCTCACTCCTAGACCAATCTAGTTCCACACCAACAGAACCCATTTGGAGGGTATGGTTCAAATCAAACTTATCAATCTAGGCAATCTCAAGAAGACATTAATGCCCAGATGATGGAAACCCTGCAAGAGTTACAAATAAAAACAAGGGAAACAACCTGTCTTATTAACAATCTCAATGATCAAATTGTTGATATCCGACTCAAAGACCTACAGGACACTCGCCATCCCAACCCACACCAAACTTTATTAGTCACAGGAACCAACACTTGGATGGATACCAGCATCAGAACCACATGGTTCAGCCTCCTATTAACCCAATATCACAGCACCAACCCAGTTTTTATCAACATCAGGCCCCCCACCTCCTCCCAGTGATCACCAAACTGCGTATGCAGAGACTTTGAGGAGTGAGGAACCACCATGGATTTAAGTCCTTCACATTTAAATGATGAAATTGATTCTCAACTAATGCAGATTGACTCCCCTAACCTCAATAAGGAAGAAGAAAAAGAAATCCCAAAAACACCTAATTCAAACCCTATTTCCCACTCTCAAAAACTGCAATCCAACAATCCAAAATCAGAGCCCTCTAACCACAATCCTTTGGACTTATTTGAGAAAGTCGAGAGGAATATTCCATTCCTAGATTCTCCCCATGCCTCTAAAAAATTTACTTCAAAAGGTCATGATGAGAATCTAGAAAGGTTGGTCCTTTCAAAGGCAGCCAGCTTAGTTTTTCAGTGCAAGCTGCCTTTCACAAAAAAGGACCAGGGCACATCACTCATCTCAGTTTTCATAAGTGACACCATTTTTTTTTGCACCCCTCTTGACTTAGGTACCTCTAGTAATCTCATCCCCCCGGTCTTATTTGAGGAATTTCGATTCAGTAATTTAAAACCTACTAAGGTTCAATTTCAATTAGAAGACCGATCTACCATTCAACCGCGGGGAGTTGTTGAGGATAGTATTATCAAGGTCCGAAATTGTCTATTTCCGATAAATTTTCTTGTCCTTGACATAGAGGTACCTAAGGCTCTCATTAATGCCATCCTTGGAAGACCTTTTCTGATTATGGCAGTAGCAAATATCAATTCTCATTCTGGGAAAATGAATATAAGTTGCAGTAACCAGACCTTCTCATTAGATTTATTTCAAGTTTCCAAGAGGTCCATTGATCACAAAAGTTTTGACGACACTGATAATAAAATGGAAGCAGTATTTGAGAAGTCTATGTTGATCCAATCTCATTCAGCTTTGACCATTATTGATCTAGATTTTATTGATTCTTATTCTAAGGATAATTATGTGGTCCAAGACTTTTCAGATCAACTAGGGTTTGACTTTCCCCCTTTTCATCTTCCTGATTTTTCACCAAAAATATCCACACTAACTTCACCCATCCTGCATCTTACTAACTCCTTTCCCCTCCCTTTTCTATTAGACCTACCACCTGATCCACCTGAGTTTGGCATTCATCATCAATTCAAACCAAGGCCAGACTGGGGTCCTTTTTCCATTTCTCTATTTTATTTTGATCCCTTTATCTTTCCCACTCATCTTTTTAGGGATCTTGAGGAAGACACTTTTATTAAAGACATTCAAGTGTCCAACATATTACATAATTTTCCATCTTCCGTGCATACCTTCACGCCTGGTTGAATGGCGTAAAAGATAGCATTGGATGGGAGGTAACCCATCATTTTTCTTGCTTTCTTTTTTTTCTTTCTTTTTTCAGGTTTTAACCATCCTAAATTTGACCGCTCTTCATTAAGGTGATCCCTTTCTCCTCCTAATGCATAAGGACATTGCATATCTTAAGCATGGGGGGGCATTTTTAAAATGTGATGATCGATTTAGGATTTTCAAAACCTAAAAACATGCATTTTCTTTAGTTATTTTATTTTCTTGCTTGCATACCCAAAAATATAAAAATGATGAAAACCTTTTGAGGAAAAATTTTGAAATTGGGACTAAGGTCGAAAAACTCACTTTTGGTACAATGGGTTTTAATCTTTAACAAACTAGGGATGAGGATGTGGATCTGATCATTAGAATTTTAGGATCTATTTTTAGACTAGATCAGATATCCTTCTCTAAAATTTCACCTGAACTCATGATAGTTCAGGTCACTTGATCCTATTTTGTAACGTGGAAAGTATTTGACTTAGTTTCTAATTCAAAAACTTGCATGTCTTGAGGAACTTCTTGTGTCAATTTTCACACACAAGCCAACACTTAAAAACAACTAAAAATTAGAAAAACCTCCATGTTTGGAATTAGTAAAAGTCTGAAGCTGATCATTGGTTTGAGTTCCCACCACCGAGAAGGAGGAAAAAGCCTCCTTTGAGGATGCGATGTCAACATGTTACCGCCTCAGCGTTGCTCCATATCTATATTTCATATCTTTAGATGGAGCATTAAAGCGCATTTTAGCAGCTCAAGTGTCTTGGACGGTGCTCTACCTATAGTGTCGGAGCAAGAGCTTGAGTTTGCTTGGAGTGCCCTTTTACACCCCATTGTGTTTTGGGGTTGTGAGCTTCTAGGTGGTGTCATGGACAGTGCTATCTCAAAGTACTAGCGCTAGAGCCCCCTCGAGGATTGGTAATGGGAATGATGATCCTGACACATCTGTTGTAAGACTAAGCTAAAAATAAGCATGGGGGAGAGAAAAATAAATAAATTAATTAATTAACATGCCCCTATAAATGTTGGCTTTTCACAAGCACGGACACAAGGTTTTAAGGGATTTTGCAAGTTGCAAATCAGATTCATGAGCCAGAAAAATCCTAAAAACAAAAATTTCAAGTCATCTGAATTAACAAGGGGTTAATTTGTGAATTTTATAGAGGATATATTGATCCCGTTTTGTCTAATGGTTGGATCCAAAAATAAATCCTGATGTTTATCCTTAACAAATCCCGTGCCTGCAATGTTCAGATCAACCAAGGTCCCTTAATCTTTTTCTCCTCAAAAGTCAAAAAAATTAGACTTCCCAAAAATTCCATTTTCCAAAAAGTTAAAGTTTTGCTAAGAGACTAGCAAAAGATAAGCATGGGGGTGTGATAAACGACAGTTTATCATCATTCTTATGCATTAAAACAAAACTAGCTCTTAGAGTTTTGCTCCACATATGGGTTTTTGGGCTGCATTTAGGCATTAACTAGGTTAGGCATGCATTGCATTTTTTTTTTTGTCATTTTAATGTGCTTTTGTGAGTGTTTGGGATGAACAAATATACAGATCCCTAAAACCCTAGCAATCAAGAAGGAAAATGGTGAAGGAGGAGCTCAGCCGAGCTGGAACTCAGCTTGATCCAGCTCACCACAATTGGAATCTAGCTCACTTGGACTAGGGTCAGCTCATCCTAGCTCCATTCAGCTAATCTCAGCTAAATGGCAGCTCAAGAGATCTCATCTTAGCTCACCCTAGCTCAGGTCAGCTCAGATCCAGCTCAACTTAGTTGAGTCTAGCTCATCTTAGCTCCCACTAGTCCACAGGGAGCACTAGCTAGCTCAGCTGAGTTGATTGGAGTTCACCCCAGCTCAGATCCAGCTACATCCAGCTCCACTCAACTCCAGTTAGCTGAAGAAGAATTCATCCCAGCTCAGGAAGCTCAAGTCCAGCTCCCGGGGACTCAGCTTAGCTCAACTTGGTTGAGCTAAGCTACCTTAGCTCAACTTGGTTGAGCTAAGCTACCTTAGCTATCTCAACTAGCTCGATCCTCCCTGAGAGCACCAGACCTAGCTCACCTCAGCTTCATTCAACAGAAGCTAGCTCACTTTAGCTTGGCTTAGTAGCTAGCAAAGAACTAACAAGCTAAGCCAGCTAGAGTAGCCCCATGTTGACCTCTTCAGTAGCTGCCAGCTCCATTTCAGCTCTAGATTCTTCAGATCCTGCTCCTACCTCAAAACCATAGCTCCAACACCTCCTCCTCTACTCCACTATTAGCTAAGCTAGCTTATCTTAGATTAGCTTAGCTATGCCCCAGCTCCCTTGGATTTTACCACCTAAAAACCCTACCTAACAACTCCACCAACTAGCTCCACCTAAGCTCCACATAAGCTAACCCTACTTCCACCTCAACTTGGCGCCAACGTAGCCTATCCACCACCTCCAAAAGACACAATAAAGTGGCACCAAAACCACCCTAACTACGTCCTTATTGGCACCACTTTTTCCCTCCAAAACCCCCTTCATCTCCACCACACATCTTCCCTTAAACCCATCTCCACCACCCACATAATCCCCCTTTCTAGAAGCCTAGAAGTTGGCGCCAACCCATGGCACCTCTCCATGGTTGGAGCCATTTTTAGGTGTCCCTTTGCCACCCATAACTACCACCCTTACGCCCCTTAGGTGGTGCCAACTATCCTTAGCCCTAGGATCACCTAACCACCTCCATCTTCCCATCTTATCCCTCCATTTCAAGAGTCACCTTAACCCCTCATCCTACCCTATAAAAAGACCACTACCCACCACCATTCAAACCATCCTTGGCTAGCAAAATTCCTCTCATACTCTACCTAGAGACCATGCCCAAGAGAGAAGAAGAAGAAGATTAAGGGGATATTATGTCCCCTTGATGCCTTCCCCTCTTCCCTTCTCTCTTGTGCCCATGCCAGCCAAAGGAGGAGCCAGGCAAGGAAGTCCTTTGGAGGAGGTCTTGAAGGTGGTCCACGCCACCTTCGAGGAAAGCTTGAGGGTGGTGCACGCCCACCCTTGGAGGAGAGCATTGAAGGTGGTAGCATTCGCCTTGGTGGAGCTTTCAAGGAAGGAGAAGAAGGAGACCCTCTTTTCAAGCCAAGGAGCAGCTAGGCTTGGAGCAAGAAGACTCCCTTCACCAGATTTTGCAAGAGGATTTGTGTTTCTTTTATTGCTTTTATATTTTCCATTTCTAGTAGAAGCATTCCTCTACATGTCTTTGTAGAGAACACAAATTCTGATTAATTGAATTGCCTTCCTGTTAATTGCTTATTGCAATTGTTACCATTGTTCTAGCACTTGTTTCACTTCCACTCCCTAATTACTCTTGGCCTCCACTTGCCTAGAGTGAGCTTAAGTAGTGGACATTTTCATCTCTTAAGTTTTAGCTTAGCAATTTTAGGTGTTAGCACTTTTCTGTCACAATTCGCATTTTGCCCTCATTCTTTCAAAACTAAAAAAAATTATATATTTAAAATACCAAAAAAGAAAGTTGAGATTTATTTTATAAGCAAGAGAATTGAATTGCAATTTTGCCTCCTTGGACGATGATCGGTCAACTCGGATAGGTTGTTAATATGATGTTTTTATCGTTGAAATATGTATAGTGGTTAACCTAATTCGGACCTAACCATCTCTTTGCAAAATTTTTAACCTGGCCTACCTGATTTTATCTTGTCACTTTTAGGCCCAGGGTCAAACTCAGGGAAGTGGGGTTCAAGTTGAGTCTCTACATTTTCCTTAAAATGTATCTCTTCCGTTCGTTTATTATGTTTTTGGCGTTTTTCTTATTTAGATATTTTTTTTGGTAATCCTTGTCCTTGAGGCACACCCTCAGAATTGTGTCCTTGGCTTTTAGCCAAAACAGAGTTCCAAAACACGCCTTGCTACTCGCAAGACAGGGTACCTGCAAATCAAAGATTATCTTTTCTCTTTTATATTTTTTTTATCTTTTTCCTAAGAAGGAAGCTAACAGACAGAAAGTAAATATAGTATCTATAGATATATATATCTATATGTAGTATATATATAGAGGGGTGGGGGTGGAGGTGGCGATGGAGTGCAGCACCATGTCGGGTCGGTTGTCGTCTAGAGAGACGCAACCAACACGATTATGTGCTGCGTGGAGTGAGGATGGATGATGGAAGATGTATATGTCCACGCTTTTTGTACGCGTGTATCGGGGAATATCAGCAACTAGTGCAGATATTCCAGCGATACAGCGTATAATAAATAACGTGAAAATATATGTACATATGTATGTATATAAGTAAATATATCTATATATATATAAATGTATAGGTATATATGTATAGATATTATAGATATATATGTATATATATATATAGGTGTAGATGTATGTATATATATATATGTATGTTTATATTTATATAGCTATGTATATATTTATATAAGTATATATATATAATACTATATAGATGTATATATATATGTATATAAGTATATGTATCTAGATATATATATGTATATAGATATGTATATATATATATGTATATAAGTATATATGTCTGTATATATAAGTATATGTATAAGTATATAGATATATATATAAGTAGATATATATATATATATATATTATATATATGTATATGTATTATATATATATGTATGTATACATAACTATATAGATATACTATGTATATAAGTATATATATATATATATATATAGATATATGTATGTATATATATTTATGTATGTATATATATGTTACTATATATAACTATACTTATAGTGTAAGTGTGTGTGTGTGAGTAAGTGTGAGTGTAGGTGTGTGTACGTTGGTGAAGATGTGTGTGTGCGTTGGTATAGTGTGTGCTGTGAGTGAGTGAAAAAAGAGAGAGAGAGAGAGAGAGTAGGAGAGAGAGAGAGAGAAGACAGCGGGAGAAGAGAGAGTGCCAGAGAGAGCGGACGCAGAAGGGACGAGCTAAGTCGTCGGTGAATGGCAGCAGACGTCTGGAGCCGCGTCGTCTGGAGAAGGTGGCGGACGTCTGGACGTCGCGGGTGTAGGCGCGCCTTCTCGCAAAGGACGTGGGGCTTCTGCAGGCTGGCGCGAGGGCGGAGAGCGGGCGATGGCATGGGGAAGCGAACGTGGAGGAGGTCTACGGGTGGTCGCGGAGGGGCGCGGGGGTTGGCAGGCGACGGCGAGAGGGCCTGGCCGGCCGCTACAGTGCGCTTAGCGGCCGGTTGCGGGTGCACGGCGGAGGCGACAGAACGGAGAATGGAGTGGAGGAGGCCCTGCAGGCGTGCACGGAGGGCTAAGCGCCTGCGGGGAAGGTCACGGATGAGGCGAGGGGGTCTGCTACTGCTGCCGCCGCCGCGGTTTGGCGCTGCTGCTGCTTCAAGCTTCGGAGCTTGAAGTGGCAGCAATGGCGTGGAGACGAAAACGAAAAGAAAAGAAGACACCACTCCTATTGGCTCGTTGAAGAGTTGGGCGGTGGTGTTCCCACTGTGGTGGTGTGCACCACAGTGGGTTCTCCTGCTCGTCGGGTGTCTCCTCGAGGGAGGGCCGATGTATGGGAGGGGAGAATGATGGAGAGGAAGGTGAGGTTGCAGGTTTCTTTCTTCTGCAGTAACATCCTCGTCACGAGGAAGAGGCTGCGGCTTTAAATAGCGGAGGAGAGCGTGGCCATGCAGCATGCGGGGAATGGGGGAGATGGCCACCGCAGTGAATGGTGTGAAAAGGACAGCAGGGAGTGGCATTGGCAGGACGTGCAGCTGCAGCATGGCGTGGAATGCATGCAGCCACGGGAAGAAGAACCGCGGGAAGAGAAAAGAAAGAAAGAGGAAATAAAAAATAGAGAGGGGACTTTTTGCAAAGAGGCAGTTGCGAAAAAATGTAAATATGCAAGCCATTTATTCCATTCTCTTCTCCTCTCAATTAAATGCATGAATGCAAGTGTTTTTACAAATGCAACTATAGAATCCTAATATGCAACGTTAATGCTAGGAAATAGCATAAGAAGGCTTTATTGTAGGAGTATTTTGAGGTGCAAACATATACCCCCATGCCCTTCTTTTGCTAGTCCCTAGCAAAACGGCATTTAGAAATGATCTTAAGCTGAAGATTTTCTTCTGAGGTGATACAGGTGTGTTTGTTGTCGGATATTGTGAGAACCAATTATAGAGAAGACTACCAGTACTTTAAGTCTCACATGACAAAGATCATCTCTCAACTAACCAGGACTCTTGATATTTAAACCTTAAGTACGATTTCCAGGACTCAGGAGGTTTTTGCCGTACTGGAGAGCTCAAGAGGTTATGGTTTGTGCATAGTGAAGGATCAAGACTGACCAGATGAACATTAAGACTGAATCCCAGGGTTTCACGAATTTTTAAGTACAGGTTGGTCCCAGTTTCAGCTCGTGTCTTCAGATTGACCCTTAAGACGATTATGGAAAACACAACTCCCATTTTCTGATTTTTTTTTTCTTTTTTCTTTTCTTTTTTTTTTGTAGCTCACCGAAAAATAAAGTATACAGACATTTATGAGATATACTGACTCTTTTGCAACTTTTTTTTTTGAAACACGTGTCAGTATATCTCTTACAACACATTTTTAAGGAGCACACTTTTTTTTCTTTTTGGTGGGAGAGTTTCTTTTTGATGGAAAGAATCGCTCTTAAACACAAGACTAAAGCCTGGGATAAAAAGTCTACTTGCATGCACAGGTAAGGACTCCACCTTCCCTAATGAACACTAGGGTTGGATCTTACGTTCACCTGGTCTTTCCTGATATGTGTAGTGTGAACCAAGTTTACTTAAGCTCTCAAGTAAAAGTACACCAACGTATCTTGTACTGGTGTCTCAGGTACAAGAATACGTCCTTAGTTAGGAGAGATCTTGATCTATTTTGTCAATGCTTTAAGTGAATTAAGCCGAGCCTGAGCGAATCAAGCTTCTGTGGCCTGGCAAGTCTTCAAAACTGAGGTTGAATATTCATAAACACTTATTGTATTTTTTGTTTCAGCTTTCAGATCATTACTAAACACCATTTAGTATTTTATATATATATATATATATTTTTTTTTCTTCTTTTTTCTTTTTCTTGAATATTTATAAATAGGTGGGAACTGTATAATACCATAAAATACCTGGATCCTATGGATGCCTATCCACCCCCCCATGCCAAACAATGCTATGTCCTCATATGCATGCAGGGAAAGGCAGAGAAAGGACGGAAGATCGGGTAACAAGAGCTGAGGTTCAGGGTATATATCAGGGTGGAAAGGTGGGTGGATGGTGGGTGGTGAAGTGAAAAGTGAAGTGATCGCGATAGAGGTGTGAAAAGTGATCGTGGATGGTGAGAGATTTGGCATTTTCTGGGATGAGAGTGTCCCATGCAGATCAGAAAATAGATCAGGAAGAGGAAGTTGGCCCTTAGATTGGCCAAGAAGAGGGGCTTTTTGGATAAATGGATCCAAAAGGGAATAGCCCCGGTGAGTAAGATGTGGGCTCAAGGTCCCAGTGTTGAGTAGCAAATCCTCCTAATTTGGTGGGAAAGAAAGGGCAATCCGGTCTTCCATAGTGTGGACCGGCGGTGAGCAGCTCGGTGATGACTCAGACCATGAGGTATGGGAAGCGGAGAAAACCTCGTCAGAAGTCTGGTCAGGAGAATGTACGAGAATAGGGAGGGATTGGGGAATGTCACAGTTTATGTTGGTCAGGCAGTCATCAGGTAATTCGCAGCAGTCTGAATCGGCTCCAATTAGTTCGATACACATACTGACAGTCATGTCCTTGTCAGACATGTCATCCTTGATGTAATCGCTATCAGCATGAGAGTGCGGTGCTGCAGCTGAATTAACCTGAAATCCCGGAGGAATACTCAGAGCTTGCAGAATTTGATGAACCTATTCCTGAGAAGGTTGTACTTGTGGTTGCGGATCACAGGGTACGAAGTTTTGCGGGCTTGGAACAGGTTGGGTGGGAAGAGTGCCCTGAGATCGAGTCGCCATGCTTAGTTGACTGATCTCAGCATTCTGCTGCGCCAAATGCTGAAGAGAGGTCATGTTCTCTTTATGGCACTTTGACATTTCCATCATCATTCGCATCAATTTATCAAGAGGCCTTGATGCGTGTTTAGTTTGCGGTACGTAAGGGCCGGATGGCGGATTTGCCATAGGATTAGACTAGGCCCTTGGGATGATGGGTGCGAACGATCGCATCGGTCCACTAGCAGGGTTTTGGCACTGCAGGTTGTTGGACCATGCGAAATTCAGATGATTGTGCCACCCTGGGTTATACGTGGTAGAAAACGGGTTATTCCCCAGGGTGCAGGCGTCTTCTATTCCAGAAGACGCGTCCGCATGTAAATATACGTCTGAGCACACGGAGGCTTGGTCCTCCGTGTTGAAATACTAGCTCGCAGAAGCCAGTTCCACATGACTTACCGAGTCGCTTGGCATGATACTCGATAAGAAAGGTCTTACAGGGTTTCTCGGGATAAGCCTGGTGTTGGAATTGTGACGAAGTGGTGAGGTGGGGGTGTGTGCCATGTTTGTGGAGGAGGAGGACGATTCGGCTCTTTTCCTAAATTTAGTAGCCAATTCAAACAGTTCAGGGTTTTGTGACCTCCTCCCAAACATGCACTACCGCAGGAAGAGTTGGGGAGATGAGAAGGGAAAAGAGATGAGAGAAATGATGCCGCAAAGGTACACTTGATTACAAATCAATACAGTCAAGTTCCTAACCTCTACAGTGTGTCCTTAGACCTAAAGATCTAAGTTACCTACTATCACGAACTACGGAACCGAATGCGAGCACCGCGGAACCACCAGGCCAGATTGAAAGGCCGTTTGCCCCAGTCTTAGACACCCGATAGCACGCGGGAACTCTCACTAGCACGTAGCCGCTACACGCAGGTAGTTAGACCTCCAATCCATAGCAGGGGTCAAGTTACTACCTATTTTATTTAGAGGCTTAGGATCAAGTGTTTCTGGAATGTGAAGGGCATTGTTTACGAGTAATGCCCAAGTGATTGATTTTCAGAGTGTGTAAAAACAAGCATGCAACGAGAAAATCTCCCCGAATTAAAGTTTTTATTGGTGCATGGTTTTTTTAGAGTTCAGCCTTAAGTAGTATGAATTTTAGGATTTTGCTGAATTACCAATTCAACCAATCTCCGGGTTTTTGCAAAAATACAGGTTTTCTTTCTAAGCCCAAGAAACCCTTCTTCAATATCAGTTGGTTAATGCATGCTAAAGTGCAATGGGCTACCCTAAATGGAGATTTCTCTGTGTGGATGCACGAGTCAATTTTATATCAATGTGAAAGGGAGCCAAAGCACTTCAATTCAAGTGCTCCCAATCACCAGAAATGATTTCCACACACAAGGCTTCAACCAAAAGATAAAGAAAATCAAATTGTTGGGGTTGAAGTATTCAGGATCGAATCTCAGGTAAGTTGAAAAGTCGTGGTGGGGTTGGAATCAACTCAATTCCAAGTCTCCCCACCAAAAATGTGATCCTGAATTAAAGATAAGTGAGGCAAAAGAGGGATGCAAACAATCTTTTTCTTTGCCTCAAAGAATACTTCCCACGGCGAAAAATCCAAGAATCAAGATTCTCGGATTTTCGCTATGCGAAGTGTGGCGGGAAATCCCAGGACAGTGGGAGTGAAGACAACCAATTAAACAAGTGAATTTTAATCCACTTGTCCCAAGAAATCCCAAGAAGTTTTTATAGTTTTTTTTTATTTTATTGAGGTGGCAAGTTAATCCTAGTTTGGTAAAAAAAGAAAACCTACTTGTTCGGCAACGTGTGCGAAGCTCCAATGCGGTGTCGGCATCTTCACGCTCTCGTTCTCGCCTTCGATCCGCCCTCGTTCCCGACTTCGTCTGCTTGTCTTCTCCTTGCAACCAGGTTCACCTGCACACCAAAAACAAAAATACCCGTGAAGAGAGAAGAGAAAAATTGAAAGGAATTGAATAGAAACTTACTTGAAGGTACACTTCTCAGGCAACGGCGCTAGAAAAGATTATCGATTAGCCCGGATAGGTTGTTAATATGATGTTTTTATCATTGAAATATGTATAGTGGTTAACCTAATTCGGACCTAACCATCTCTTTACAAAATTTTTAACCTGGCCTACTTGATTTTATCTTGTCACTTTTAGGCCCAGGGTCGAACTAAGGGAAGTGGGGTTCAAGTTGAGTTTCAACATTTTCCTTAAAACGTATCTCTTCTGTTCATTTATTATGTTTTTGGTGTTTTTCTTATTTAGATATTTTTTCTGGTAATCCTTGTCCTTGAGGCACACCCTCAGAATTGTGTCCTTGGCTTTTAGCCAAAACAGAGTTCCAAAACATGCCTTGCTACTCGCAAGACGGGGTACCTGCAAATCAAGGATTATCTTTTCTCTTTCATTTTTTTTTATCTTTTTACTAATAAGGAAGCTAATAGACAGAAAGTAAATATAGCATCTATAGATATATATATCTATATGTAGTATATATATAAAGGGGTGGGGGTGGATGTGGAGATGGAGTGTAGCACCGTGTCGGGTCGGTCGTCGTCTAGAGAGACGCAACCAGCATGACTATGTGCCGCGTGGAGTGAGGATGGATGATGGAAGATGTATATGTCCATGCTTTTTGTACACGTGTATCGGGGAATATAAGCAACTATTGCAGATATTCCCGCGATACAGCGTATAGTAAATAACGTGAAAATATATGTACATATCTATGTATATAAGTAACTATATCTATATATATATAAATGCATAGGTATATATGTATAGATATATATAGATATGTATGTATATATATATATAGGTGTAGATGTATGTATATATATATATGTATGTTTATCTGTATATAGCTATGTATATATTTATATAAGTATATATATATAATAGTATATAGATGTATATATATATGTATATAAGTATATGTATCTAGATATATATATATATATGTATATAGATATGTATATATATATATGTATATAAGTATATATGTCTGTATATATAAGTATATGTATAAGTATATAGATATATATATAAGTAGATACATATATATATATTATATATATGTATGTATATTATATATATATGTATGTACACATAACTATATAGATATACTATGTATATAAGTATATATATATATATATATAGATATATGTATGTATATATATTTATGTATGTATATATATGTTACTATATATAACTATACTTATAGTGTAAGTGTGTGTGTGTGTGCGTAAGTGTGAGTGTAGGTGTGTGTACGTTGGTGAAGATGTGTGTGTGCGTTGGTGTAGTGTGTGCTGTGAGTGAGTGAAAAAAGAGAGAGAGAAAGAGAGAGAGAGAGAGAAGACAGCGGGAGAAGAGAGAGCACCAGAGAGAGCTAACGCAGAAGGGATGAGTTAAGTCGTCGGTGGATGGCAGCAGACGTCTAGAGCCGCATCGTCTGGAGAAGGCAGCGGACGTCTGGACGTCGCGGGTGCAAGCACGCCTTCTCGTAGAGGACGTGGGGCTTATGCAGGCTAGCGCAAGGGTGGAGAGCGGGCGATGGCGCGGGGAAGCGAACGCGGAGGAGGTCTGCAGGTGGTCACGGAGGGGCGCGGGGGTTGGCAGGGGACGGCGAGAGGGCCTGGCCGGCCGCTGCAGTGCGCGTAGTGGCCTGTTGCGGGTGCACGGTGGAGGCGACAGAACGGAGAAAGGAGCAGAGGAGGCCCTGCAGGTGTGCATGGAGGGCTGAGCGCCTGCGGGGAAGGTTGCGGAGGAGGCGAGGGGGTCTGCTGTTGCTGCCGTCGCCGCGGTTTGGCTGCTGCTGCTTCAAGCTTCGGAGCTTGAAGTGGCAGCAATGGCGTGGAGACGAAAATGAAAAGAAAAGAAGACACCACGCCCACCGGCTCGTTGAAGAGCTGGGTGGTGGTGTTCCCACTGTGGTGGTGTGCACCACAGTGGGTTCTCCTGCTAGTCAGGTGTCTCCTCAAAGGAGGGCCGACGTATGGGAGGGGAGAACGATGGAGAGGAAGGTGAGGTTGCGGGTTTCTTTCTTCTACAGCAGCCTCCCCGTCACGAGGAAGAGGCTGCGGCTTTAAATAGAGGAGGAGAGCGTGGCCATGCAGCATGCGGGGAATGGGGGAGATGGCCACCGTAGGGAATGGTGCGAGAAGGACAGCAGGGAGTGGCATTGGCAGGACGTGCAGCTGCTGCATGGCATGGAGTGCATGCAGCCGCAGGAAGAAGAAGAACCGCGGGAAGAGAAAAGAAAGAAAAAGGAAATAAAAAATAGAGAGTGGACTTTTTGCAAAGAGGCACTTGCGAAAAAATGTAAATATGCAAGCCATTTATTCCATTCTCTTCTCTCAATTAAATGCATGAATGCAAGTGTTTTTACAAATGGAACTATAGAATCCTAATATGCAACGATAATGCTAGGAAATAGCATAAGAAGGCTTTATTGCAGGCATATTTTGAGGTGCAAACAGACGACACTAGATACTCCCCTATGTTGGAATATAAATTTAAAAGCATATGTGATTTGGCTTGTTACAATGACTTAAAAATCGCTTTTACAAATCACGCCAAATTTTGCATCAGTGACAAGTACACGACTTATCAGCCCATCCTCTGATTTGAGGGAACTTTAAGTCTAAGCATCTACACACTATTCGCACTAACTTGTTGTTCGACGATTTTATTAGAAATTGGGTAGCAAATGAATCTTCTAGAGTGGTATGGCTGGCAAGTTATTGTGGGTAACAGCCCATTGGTAGGTTGTCCAGAGCCCAGCCACTGGAGCATTCTTTTCCTATCGCCTTTAGGTAAATCATAGACCAGGGAAGCCACCTACTTAAAGAAAGAAAAGAAAAAGAAAGTCCAAAATGAAAAGAAAAGAATAAGAAAAGGAGAATAGAAAAAAAGGAACAAAAGAAATAAGCCACACTTCACCGCACGAGTATGGCTGGCAAGTTATTGTGGGTAACACTTAGAAGCGGAGAAGTAGAATAAGGTGGGGAGATATACGCTGGGTTCGCCCTTGTGTTGATCCCATAAAATAAAAGTAGGGAGAAAGCTACTGGTTGTATAGGTGCACCTTTAGATAGAATTCTTTTTAAGGTCACATAGGGGCGTAGAAACTCGAAGTTTGTTCTGATTGCAGATCAGCGAGTCTATCACATTCACAAAATGGTGCTTAGAACTTAGGGTTCTCATTGAGTCTTGGGTGGGTTGAGTTGCCAAAGAAAGCCACTCCGAAACCCTAAACTCAAAAATCCAAAAAAATAAAAAGAAAATAAGAAAAAGAGAAAAAGAGATCCTTCTTGGAATAAGGTGAGGGCTTGAGGTGGTCTACATTTTGGCAAATGCCCGAGCGCTGTTGTGTTTTTGAAGTTCAGGTCATAAGTAAAAATTTCTTAATATTGAAAATGACTTTTGCCCAAGTAATCCAATCCTAATTCTTTTATAAATAGCATATAGTTTTTGCTATGGACTAGCAAAAGATAGGCATCGGGGTGTGATGTGCATACATCTAAATAACCAAAAATGTCTATTAATGCATGTTCTTAGTACCATATTAGCATCATGCATTATAAATATTACATCACACGTATAATCATGCATTTAGGTCAAATTATACAAATTGTATAGTAATTGTCTCCTTTCATGGCAAGGGATAGGGTGACTTTTAATCATGGCCTCAGATCGAGGATCCAATCATATGATTTGATCAGGGTGATGATCGGAGTTCAACGACTCCAAGATTTCCCTGATCGGACATCAGGAGCATCAAATATAGTTTGAGGAAGATCGGAGATCAGGGGTAAAGATGGTGTCAATCTACACTTTAGACAAAAAATCCAACCGCACGGATGGGTTCGAATCTACGATCATAGCCTAACGGTGTGAAAATCGATCCAATCCGACAACTGTGGCACCATCTACAACACAAAGAAGATGGACGGTTAGGATGGTGCCAGGTGGCACCACCCCAACCATCCGCACCCAGTTGCACCCCTCTGCTCACCTCCTGAAGGTTTGTGTGACATGAGATCTTAGTCATTGGATGAAGATCCAACAGCCAAGTTTGGCTGAGCGTAAAAGCAGTGCCGCACCTCAAACCACTGCGTAGCATAGTGGTTAAGGCACTGCTCGTGCAAAGAGTGCAAGTTCGAGCCACCCATGAAGCGCTTCTCCTCACGTGGACGTGCGCGATCTCGACCGCACGATCAGCTGTGAACAACCCAGATCGTCCAATCAGGCGCACGTGCAATTGGATGCCCAGTTTTACGTTTGATCTCACGTGCAGGTGTGCGAAGCTGAATCGTCGAGGTGTGATATGAGTCGTCCAATCTCACAATCGGATGGCTGAGACTACTTAGATGTATGCATGTGTTAGGTGGGCGAGAGAGGAGGAGAAGGCAGGCGTAAGCAAAGTTGCAGCGACATGGGGTCTTTAGTGATGCTTAAATCTGTCACTAAAGACCCCCTTATTTAATGCTTTTGAATATGTAATGACCAAATTGCCCCCAATCCTTGCAACTATAAAAGGAGACCCCTACCTATGAAATTCTCATCCCTTCTTCTCTTCCCTCATCCCCTCCAAAGATCTAAGAGCTTGTCCCAAACTCGGGATGCTCCTCTAGAGTAAAAATTAGAATTTTTCCACCTTCTCCCCTCTTCGTGGAGCATCCCGCGGTTGACCTCTCACTCCATTGGGAAGCAGATCCCGCAAAAATGACGACGTCCAGCCTTGCCCCTAATTCCTCCCATTTCATCCTCCTTCCCGCTCCATCTTCCGTCTTCCAGGCGTTGCTTCGTCCGGCTCGTCCTCCAGGCAATCATCAAGGAGGATACTTCTCTCTCCATTCTCTTTATCGCTTTCTAGAGTAGATTTGCTACTTTCTAGCATAGATTTCTTGCTTTCTAGTTGTAATGATTAGTGTAATGAATAACATTTGATGATGAAATCCATGTTTATCCGACCTCTCTTTTGTCTTTATTTGTAATATTCTCTCTCTCGCTCTTCTATTTATTATTTGTTAAATAGATAGCTAGTTTTAGACCAGCCAATCTATTTCATGACAAACAAAATAAATGCATATTTTTAATCAAACGTTCACTTCCCTGTGTTCGACCCGAAATTTCTTTATGAATTTTGGTAAAATTTTATATATTGACATATTGCTTCGCAAATCAAACTACAATGATGGGTTTTCAAAATCCAATTCTGATTGCATAGTTTTTCGCTCTCAACACAACCTCTATTCTCAATCCTGGGTTTTAAGAGATCATCAATTTCTGGCTGTTGATATGGGAACATTTGATTTATGACCTGTTTCAACATAGTTATCATGTTTTCTCATTTCTCAAGGTCATCTTGGTGCTTTGACCAAAGTCGTGGATTTTTCAAACATTGAAGATACTTGAAATTATGCAATCTTTCTATTTCAATGAATCCTGTCGCTAGAATATCCTAGTGATGTAGACACCATTATTGAGGATAAAATGCCTTTTCATGCATGTTCCTAGGCTTAGATTTGCAATTCATATTATAAATATTGCATAGCATATATCATTTTGCATATAGAGTAGTTTTGTATATTTTAGGTTAATTGTGCCCTTTTTATGGCTAGGGGAGGAGATTTATTTTGGGACCTCGGATCTGATCAGGATGGCGATCGGAGTCCAATGCCTCCAAGATAGTCCTGATTGGAATCCCGTATCACCTTATGTGGTTCGAGGAAGATTAATGGTCAGCGGGTAATGTGACATCCTTACGGACTTTAAATGAAAAATCTGACTGTACAAATGGATCCGGAGTGACGATCGCAGTCCGACAATGCAGAAATCATCTCAATCCGAACACCGTGGCACCCTCTACAACAGAAAGAAGATGGACAGCCCAGATGGCACAATGTGGTGCCATCTAGGTCTCCCAACTCTAGCCAGTAGCACCTGCCCATACCATTCATCATCCATGTCCTCCACTCCCAACCGTTGGATCTTGATCCAACAATTGAGAAGCCATCCACACCGCTCTTCAGAGCTCCTCCTCGCGACACAAAGATGGGCATGGCTTGTTGGTGGAGGCGTGAACTCTCAATGGAGAGGCGTAGGTTCGAATCCCTGAGCCCCTCCCCAATTTGGCATTTGGATGCACTGCAGTGCACCAACCACGGGCACAAGCATGCACAGCATCGGCCACTTGCACAAGCGTGCATGGCATAGCCAGCACAGTGTGAGCAGCATGCAGCAGCGCATGCCAATGCATGCAAGCCCAACAAGGAGCGCGAGGCACGGGCGCGTGATGCATGTGCCAACGAGGAAGAAGGTTGGCGCGGATTTTCAACGATAGTTGGGCATGTCTTTAATGATGATTGCAGCTGTCACTAATGCCCTATGCACGAATTCTTCCTTTTCCTTCCACTATAAAAGAACCTACCCCCCTCCATTCTTCATCATTTCTTCCTTTCTTTCCCTCACCTCCTCCAAGGCTCTATAGGGAGCTTGTCCTAAGCCTGGGATGCTCCTCTAGAGTAGAAAATCAATTATTTTTCTCGCCTCTCATCCCCATTCATGGATCGTCTTGTGGTCACCCTCTTACCTCCTTCTGGGAGAAGATCCTCGTTACGAAGACATCCTACTCCGTCCCCCTTCAACCACCGTCGCTTTCTCTCATCCCGCTCCTCACCACCTTCTTCGGGGTGCCATCAGAGTGAGCCGTCTTCCAATCAACTGTCGAGGGGGATTCTTCTCACCTATCTCTATCTTTTTGCTTTTGTAGTGTAGTTTTACCACTTTCATAGTTGTAGAAACATTTGATCAGAAATATATTATTATTTCTCTCTCTCTTTGCTTTATTTTTGCAAATAGATAAAGTTTTCATTGACTTGATCTCTTGCTTGATAAAAATACAAAAAAAATTATAAAAGATAAAAATGACAAAAAGAAATAAAAATGAAGTGCAGATTTCAAAATCAAATTTTTGCCCCCTGTGTTCGACTTGGGACTCCCTTTCGAGTTTCGGTTATAAATTTTATTTGGTTAGCGGATTTCTAAGCACTACGATGACGAGTTTCCAACTCAAATCTTTTCGCGTATGAAATCCTACTCATCACCCAGGTTGAACCATTTCTCATTTGAGGCAATATCATTTGAACACGATTTGTAATGAAGGTTGTTGTTGCTGATACATTAACTTGAATCTGGCTAACTGGATTTGAGGTTGTGTCATAATCTTCATAATGCTTAAGGGCAGCCTCAATCATTTTCTCTTTTATAGTCATTTAGGATTCAGGTTTCCTACAAATTCATCATAAATTGTTAGGTTGCATCTTCAAATCAGGTGGGTGAATCAAGATGTAGAATCAAATTTAGGTTCAAATTAAAGTGATTGGATCAGATCAGAAATCCCCAAGAAGATTAATTCTAATGAAGGCCTCTAGGTAAACAACCTAGGGACCTTTCCTATGTATGTGTTCTAATGAATAGATGAGGGACTGAATGTGAATTGGACCCAATCAAGGCACCCAAAGATTTTTGGATGACTAAGGTTTGTTTTGATGCGAATGATACCTCTGAATCAAGAATCCACACACCCGAGAAGTTCTTGGGAAGCTAGGAAAGGAGAGCCCCATAAAGACCCCTACATGGTAGAGCATCCTCGTGGGTTACAGGATTTCCCCCTCCCGACCTTGTCACTATGATTCCAAGTAGATTGGAATGTGAGAATTATGACCTTAAGTCTACTAATTTTAGCCTAGTTTGTGCCTTGAATTTCACTTGATTACAAGTTAATTCAATTTGTAACCTAAGTTGGAGGTTGGTTGGCCCACAAAGTAGACCAACTTCACCTCACTTGTCCTAAAAGATGAAGAATGAAATCTGAGTCAAGACCCAAAGATGACCCTGAATTGACTCTCAGGTATTAGGTCCACAATTTTAGGGTTCAAGTTAATTTAGAGCCTGATTTTAGGGTTCTTCTGATTAGATCTTTTCAAGCAAGGGTTTGGGTAGCATACAAATGTGGGAGGGTCTCCTTTAATTCAAGCAAGTGTGAACTAACACTTCAAAACCCTAGAGTAGAAACCCTAGTTAGCTTTATTTCAAGTTCAATTTAATCTCAAAAATGTATACATTGGACTCAAACAAGAAGTGTGTAGCCCAAGATGATCAAAAATTAAGCGTAAATCCCTAGTAGGTATAGGTAATTTGGGTAGGGATCTCTAAACAAAATCGTTTTAATCTTCAATTAGATATTGATTTGAATTCGCAAATCAGGAAACTTGCCTTAGAAATGATGATTGCTAGAAAATAACGTAGGTTAATCCTAATTGTTTGTTTCCTTTTCTCTCTTCCAAAGATTCGGAGGTTGATTAGGGAAGAAGAGAAAGATTACCTACCCTAGGAGTGGTTGATCTGCATGGAAGATCTCTTTGTGATGTACCTCGCAAAATCACAAACAAAGCAAACAGGGCAAGTTAGTGCTCAGATAAAAATCAAGAAAGATAATAGTAATGCGTGAATTGCTCATTGCCCCACAACAATGGTGCCAAAATGTTGTTACGGTTTCTCAAGTGTTGAGAAATGTATGCATTGTAGTATAATCAACAAAGTCTTACAATAAACATTTAAATTCATAAACTCAGATTCTAAAGGGAGTCCAAGGACATTCGTGGGGAGCAAATATGGAATTCACACATTAATCTTCATTTAAAATAGATGAGCACAATTAATTGAGCATCAAAATAGATATTCAATGAATGCAATTTTTCAGATTGTATTTCAAATGATGATGAGATAAAAAGAATACAGAGAACCTAAAAAATGGTCATTTAGGTCTTCTAATTAAGCATGCATCTCATTTTCAAGTTATTTCAAATAATCAATACCTTCAACCGATTTAATCAAATGTTAACTTAGTACTTAAATAATGCAACAGTGCTCAGAATCAACTCAATCAGATGACATGCATATAGCATCAGACGTCTTAAGTGTCAATGATGAGTGGCTACTCATCATGGCTAAAAAGCTGAAATTAAGCTAGACACTAAGCAAAACAATATCAAATTAACAGATAAAAAGGGTTAAGTGTGGGAATTAAAGAAAAAGACCTAAAACCTTTACTCTGTGTTAAAACTTCATAATTAGGTCACAAAAATGAGATATTCTGAAAGAAAAATACAAATGATGATCCATGCGTCAATTGAACACATAAATAAGTTTGAAAGGCCAAATCAGAAGTAAAATCAATGTCTTAAATGTTCAATTGAGCACATATAAAAATTTGAAGGAAATTGGACATCATTTAGGTTTTGAAATAGATAGTTTATACTTAGGTCCTTCATGCATTACACCTTGACCCTTAAAAACTCATTTTTAGACCTGCTTGTAGGCCGTAGGGACCCTTTTTGAAAGGCTGCAGGGCCCTTCCAGTTATAGTTCTTTTCACTTATGGGCTTGCACGCTATTCTTCTACCCCTTCGTTTAAGGATCTGTCTGCAAAATTTCCTTCATTTCAGAGAGAAGCCGCCTGCTCTTCATGCGCACTGTAGCGCGCGAAGAACACGGCCAGTCTTAGCCATCCGTCGCTCTTTAGATCTTGATCTGCGGTTGGATTCTATTGGAACTTTTCACGCAATTCGGTGCATGCGTTCACCTCTGTCCCTAGATCTCATCTGACAGTCAGATCTCGCGCTCAGCTCACCGCGTGCTCCGCCCCTCACATCCTCGCCGTCGGTTGCATCTTGTTTATTCTCACCTACGCGGTGATCTCAGCCACTAAGCTACTACTTAAGCACCTCAGTGGTGTAGCGCGCAAGGGATCGCTCCCTCCTACACCTCTTAGCGATCAATTTGTCCACTCCAGTCTCTCCTCCCCATCCAGCCTCTGATTCCACAGCCACCGGCTGTGAAATCATCACCTTCTCTCAACACTCCTCGTCGCTAAGGACTTCGTAGCACCTGAGGACAACCCTGGAGCCTCACTAGCAGACTCTTCCCTCCGCTGGAGTCATCTTCCTCCTTAGCCACCGGCTAAGGACCCATAGGCCCCATTCTTCCTGTTAGTTTAGGTTTTTATTCTGCATAATTAGTTTTAGTTGTTGTTAAGTAGTTTAGAGTAGAATTAGCATAATTGTTAGTTTTAGCTGTAGTTAAGTAGTTTAGAGTAGAATTAGCATAATTGTTAGTGTTTAATTTTCGTTGTAGGTTAAAGTAGCTGTAGGAGTAGAATTAGTTTTAATTCCCTTCCCTCACCTCCTCTGATCAGTCCAGATCAGAGGGGAAGAATTCATCAAATCATGTTTCAAATTATCTCCCTCTCCATTCTTTTTCACAATCCAATTCTGATTTCCTTTTTTACGACAAGTTTTTCTCATCTTTCACCCACACACCCTGATCCAATTTCAGATTTGGCTGGTTTACAACCTCAGATCTGAAATTGGCATCACAAGCACCTAAGGGGCTTCTCACTCACCCCATATTTGATCACAAAAGCCCCTTGATTTTGGGTCGAATTCCTCACTTTGTCAGATTTCTTTTCAACATGGATTTTAAGGATTTTTGCTTTCTGGATTTCACTACCTAATCTGACAGATTGAAGATGATTTGAATTTCTTGTTGGCAAGGACTCTAAGAGGTTTTCTGGTGACAGAAACCATCTCAGAAGAGCCATCCTTGAATCTGTTTTGCTATATTGTTAATGCATTCACAAGTTACTGTGAATTCCCTTAATGAATTCTCAGTACTATTTTGATAATTCAGAATAGCCATACATTTTCTGTTTTGATGATTACTGTGATAATTACTGAGGTGATTTGTATGGTGATTTCCTAACCTAAGGAGTTCTCAATACTCCTTAAAGTTGCAAGAAACTGGGATTTGATCTTATGGTTTTAATTGACTGACGTAAGTCTTCCTTCATGCTGTCTATAGCATTAGGAAGAATTAATTCAGTGATGTTTTTGGATTTAATCTGAAATGAGGTTTTTGATGAGGGTTTTTTGGGCATTTGAGTTGAGACATTTAGTGATTTTCATGAGAAATTGAACCCTTGTCAGAATTGGGATTTACTTATCTATTTTTCAGTTGATTTTGATTGATTTTAATCCCAGTTACACAGTGAATTGCTGCATCTTGCAGCTACATATTTCCCTCTTCTAAATTCTTCCCTTCTCATTTAAAACACTGAACACTCTGAACACTTTCCCCACTTCTCATCTCTTTGACAGTGGCTAAAGCTACTGTTAGAAAAAGAAAATTAAGCACAATCAATCCTTCCTTCCTCACCTCCTATTGAAATCTAATTATAAGTATACTTAAATCTGATACTGTATATATATACATATACAACTAACTATAACCATAATGTACATAATAACTATGTAAGTATATATACTTATATACTAAAATGTATGTGTATAAAATTGTATATATCTATATATATGTAGATTATAAGTATATTAAATCCCTTACCTTAATTAAATTTTTTTTTATGTAGAATAAATAATGAATTTATTCAGTTATAGCCAAATTGTTAAATTAAATTAGCTAAACTAGTAATTTAGAGTTATAATTAAGTCAATTGAATATGTAGACCTAGGTTAATATATCTTAAGTAATTTAAGCTAGTTAAAGTATATTTATACCCCTTTTATATTACTGTTATTTAGTTTATAAGTTAAACAGCCATTCCTGCTACTTAAACATAAATAAAACATAAATTAATTCAGAAAAATATAATAAAAATATGTATAAAATACTTAAGTATGTAATCTAAATTTGTATAAGGTCAATTAGACCATTTACTAACTAATTTATAAGTAATTAACCAAGAAAGCACCTAAATCAGCCTGTAAAAATAGCCCAATTTAATTAATTAATTTGTATAGTAAACCTAATTAAAATTCAAAATTAATTGAAAAATTATGTAGTATTATGTAAATACTTTATATTCCATAATTTATTTTATTTTTTTTAATAAGTTATGGTCCTCGAATCGAGGGCCAAAATCACCTCCAGGAGCAGCTACGCCCGATTTCCAACGCAGATGTGGCACTGGAATAGCGCCACATCGTGCGCTACAAATCGCGTGCAGCACTATAATATGAATTCGTCTCTATACTCCCCAGTCGTCACGGGCGCCCGGCACCCGAAACATCGAGCATATATACATGATCCGATTATACTGAGCATATTGTCTGGCATTCTGTCTGAGCATTGTGATGAAAATGTACATTGTGTGTGGTGCCGGGGCCCTAGTGTGTGCGGTGTTTGGCTGAGGCCCTTCGCTGAGTCTGGAAACATAGTTAAGCGGCCTAATCAAGATTAGGGCGTGCTTAGTAGAGGTTTGGTCCCACCCTATGGGTGCAGCGTATCCCTCGAAAGGCACGCCTGCAAATTAGACACATTTTGAACTGCTTAATAAAAGTTAATGACGACTTAAGTGTACATAACAGAGAAAGATATCGCAGAAACAGTAGAGAAGAGAAACAGAGGAAACATAATGTACATACAGAGAAAGATAGAAGACATATACATACGTAAATACAAATACAATAAAAAGATAAATATATATATGTATATACATATGTACACGTAATATAGCCTATTATTTGTATAAGTAAACCTATATAATTACTAACAGAATAAAATGACACCATAAACGTCGCTAAAGACCTCAGTTTTCCCTCCTTAGGTTATATATAGTGTTTTATGAGATTTAGCGACGCTTATGTCTGTCACTAAAACTGCTGTATGTGTTACTGTAGATAACAGACTAGTAAGTTAAGTTAATATACTATAACATCTTAGTCTATTGTGTACTTCCATGTTAGTAGTATTATTATAACCTGTAAAGACAGTTTTTAGTATAGTAATAAATTGTTTGGTGCTTGTTTTTAGTTAGTTAATTTTTACAAGCATTACAATTAACTTTTAGTAAGTAGGCAAACCATTTTTATATTCATTTATTCTTTAATAAGATGTAAAGTTTCTTCTTGGAATTAGAGGATAATTTTGAGATCAAAGAGCGAGCGATGTAATTCAATAAATTGCCTCCCAGTGAACGACTTGGAACAAAACCAGTAAAAATTAGATAAGTAAATAATAATAATGGTTGTAATGACTAGTACTCACCCTAACTCACCACTTTGACACTCTCAATGTTACATACTGCAACAGTACATCAATCAATCATCACTATAACCATTGCAGTCATTACATCCATTTTTTTCATCATTATTAGTCAACAAACCACAGTGCCTCACAGAAGGCACACAAGCATAAGGCTCTTCAAGAAACCTCTTTCTCTTCAATCTTCTTTCTAAAAGACTTCAGAGACTTAAGGCTTTAAAGCCTTCTTCTTCAGAGAATTCAATGCCTTCTCAAGCATAGAGCACAACCTTCTCTTTAGAGGCTAAGTGTTGCTTCTCTCTTCCTTCAGCATAAGGGCAGCAAAGGGTCATACAACAAAGCGAACCCTTGCCTCTCTCAAAAATTTCTCCTCTCTTCTCTCTCAAACCTAGCATATAATTAGAACCATGTATGGGTACTCAGATACGGGTAATCAGATCTGACCAGGGTCATCGAGCGTGTGTGGTGATTGAGGAGTGCAAGGTAAGGTGAAGGGGACCTCATCCCATGTTCTGAGGCAAAGAGCCTGAGGCACAAATCCAATTTATCCATTACTGGCACTTTCTTCGCACACAATGTGGGATTATTCCCACTGGCTTCCTTCGCGTGGTAGCTTTAGTAGATGGAGCTTCCTATCGATGATGAATGAGGCGCTAGCAGCTTCAATTAAGGACCTGGGAATGCAATTGGAGCTGGGCCGCTTCACCTCGGCCTAGAAGCGAAGGTGAACACAGTTGGAGAAGAGCAACTGAGGCCGGAGGAGATGGTAGCGGCGGCGGTAGTTTGGCCTAATACCTAGCTCAAAGATGAAGGGGAAGAAGATTCCCATGCCGATGTGATGGCTAGACGTGGAAAAGATGAACTCTTCGTTGAGTGAAGGCGACGGTGAAATAGTGATCTTCTTTTTCATTGAAAACTTTAGCATGAAATGACGTGTCATTGCAGTTCGTTGCTTGGTAGAAAATCACTTTTCAAAAATATTTAATAATTCAAAACTAACCAGGAAGAGTTAAGTCGTCTCCATAGGGAGGAATTAGCCTATTTAAACTAGTGAATCATGTCTTGTTTATTAGGGAATCTCAATGTGTATGCATACTAACTGGTGCATGTGTTTTCAACATAATTTCTTGATTTAAAGAATTAATTAATAATGTAAGGGTGCACATGCAAAATCACCACAATATAATATTCTGTTAACAAGTGAATAGTGATCTTGGCATATAGCAAAAATGTAACTATTAATCTCCAATAGGATAAACCCTGTTTACTATAACCTCATCTTATGCTTTGAATCCTTCATAAAAGTAATTCAAATAAACAAGAGGTATATCCATGCAAATTGCTTTCCATAATTTAATGCCTTAAATAAATGAATAGCAACATCCTCAATGGCATTTAGCATAAATACTAATTAAAGCTTTACTATAGCAAAACAGGGGAGTTTTTTGATGAGAAGCTCATTACGATCTCTAATTACCCCTAATTAACTAGTCTTCCTAATTAATTAGCTAGAAATATGTGAATATATGGGTTAATTATTAAATAAGGGATAAATAGTAAAGGACCTTTAATTAAGTTAAAAATTCTATATTATCATCCAATTAATATTATTAATAATCTAATTAATAATTGACTCGAAATATTATTAATAATTCATCTAATTAATGAGTTAACTAACTTAAGCATAATAAGTAACTAAGTTTGTAATAACTTAAGTAACATTAAATAAATTAGTCTAAAAATGTCAAAAATGTAAATTCAAGGTATAAATATAATAATTTCCTTATTTACAATCATATATAAAAAGTTGAAAAAGATTTAAATTAAAATAAACCTTGAAAACCTGAGTTTACATTTTGGTCCTTACATTTTATTACAATTGGGTCCTTATTTTCCACTTAGGTCCTTAGGTTTCATCACGAACAAGTCCCCAAAATTTTTCTTCTCTTCTTCACCCATCTTGATGGCTGACGACTGAAGGTGTAACCACCGCATGATCACCGCCTAATAACATTGCATTGTACAATGCTAACTCTGCCAAAAGGAGACGGTCTTAAAGGTAAAATGCATAGAGGATACATCATAAATAGGAATAGAAGCATGTATGCATTACACATCAAGATTGCTTATAATACATTATTAACAGCCATGTGTATAAGTACATGTCAAAATAGGCCTCAGATGAGCGATCAGACGGCACGGATGGATCTAGAGGGATGAACGGAGTCCAACAGACTCGAAATCGGCCAAATCCGACATCTAGAGCTCCCACAAATGACCCAAGAAGTTCTGACCGTTGATCTGATGATCAACAATCGCGAGGTGGCTAGGTGGCAGCATCAGAAGCGTCCCCACTCGCCGTACGATGTAGCCCCATCGCGAAGATCTAACCATAGCCGTCTGATCTTCATCGAACGGCTGACGAATGGCGAAGGAGCTCGATCATCCGCACCCGCAGCGCAACAGTTACACCCTTGTCCCTGCAAAAAGCGATCATGGGTTTAAATCGCCTGCCACGCCTCATCAGCTGATTTCGTCTGCATGCTCAAATTCAGCCGCCCGATCACCATCGAGTGGCCTCGATAGTGCTACATGGTGCACCCGTAGACATCGATCTTCCATGTGCGCGCTTACGCCGGTCAATGATGCCTGCGCTCACGTGCACTTGAGGCACGATCCAAGCACGCCCTTCGCAAGATGTTAGCCGTCCAATCCGCGATCGGATAGCCCACAGAGTGCCAGCACAGATCGCACATGAAGAAGTGCGGGCGTGCACTTGAGACCGCTGGGTAGGAAGCTTCACCAACGCTTTTAGCATTGGTTTAGTGACGTCCCGGACATCCCTAAAGCCCATACTTAAAATAGAAACCTCTTCTTCCTATATAAAACCCTCCCAACCACCCATGTTAAGCATTCAATTCACCTTGCAAGTGTTGTAACACCCTCCTAGCCCCCTTTAGGCTCTCTTGTAGTCAACGGAATCGACGAGCTGCCGACAGAGCCTCCTTCCACCGCCGTGGCCACCTTGTTGTCTCCCCTCTCTCTCTTTCCTCCCCTTTAATCTAGCTTTACTTCCTTTTTATTCAATCATTTAGCTACCATTGTATTTGTAAAACTTGATTTGCATGTTTAATATAATGTTGATGTTGTTCTCCATCTTGCTTTGAGTAACTGCTATGATTTAAAACACTCTAACCCTACTCTCTCTCTTTCTCTCTCTTACTCGTTTTTCTATCACGTCTTCTCACAAGCAAACCACTCGTTATCTCTGTGACATTAAGTGACAAAGAAAATCTAATTTTTATGCCTTCTTGTGATTGACACTCGAACTCACCTCTGTTTCTTCTTTTAAAACTGACGTTGCCAGCAAGAACTATAACGATGCTTTCAAACAAATACGTCTTTCGCATGTCAATTTTTGGCACCGTTGCCGGGGAGGCAACGGATTTATTTTGAAACTTTCATTTTACATCCATGCTCACATCATCTAACGCCTTTTCTCCTTCTACTTGATGGTTGCAGAAATTCGACGCTTGGACTACGAAGCAATGCAACTCATGACGGTAAAGATGGAGTAAGCGCAACAAGGACCGATTGTGAGTAATTCTTCACCTGTGGTTGTTTGCTTGCCTAAAAAAATCTAAAAAAATTGGTGTGGTGCATGATTGCCTGATCCACATCCTTAACACATCACCGAACAAAAAAATAATACACTCTAACATTCTTAATGACCTAAGCTTTTTGGAGTGTTTTTCTTTTTACGTGGTGTTTGCAAAGCGACCGTGAATTGACATGGGCCGCACCACTCAACCCTAAAATCAACTCATCTGATAGCAGTTGCATGAACGCTTGGATGAGCACTCTAGGGTTTTAGAGCCTCTTCACATCAAAGGAAATCTACTCTCACCAATTGTGTGCAAAATTTGGTGTGCCCACTTGAAACTTGTCTGAAAACATTAAGACACGTCAACCCTAAAAGACACAAAAGTAAGGACAAAATATTAAAAGACATCACATCTTAAAAAAATCCTTGCTTGAAAACCATGTTTTGATAGGAGCACACACATTGGAATTGGAAAATTAAGAGGCACCACCCCAATCAATGCCTCATCACATAACCCAAGCACAAGCACTATCCTAACCATAAGGAATACACCATAAGGACTAGACTTGTTTGCTTGGTTGTACACACACACTTCTCGCATCTGTCGCTCTCCGGGTCCCCTCCTGTTCTTCTCTAGTGTATGCACGGGAGACGATCACTTCATCCCGAGTTGTTTATTTTGGGATGGGAATCCAAGCGACCTGATTTTGCTAGAGACATGGCTGAACCTAGAGTAGATGAGGTTGAGGACCAAACCCCACTAGACACAATGGCCATCATCCAGGCCCAAATCAATGCAAACTACCGACTTCAGTAGCAACAAATCCACACCATCATGCAAGCCATACACGGGTTGCAGAACCCACAGGGGCAACCACCACCACCTTTCCAAGGCCCACAAGGGCAACCGGCACTTGATCCACCACCATTCTAGGACCAACCTAGGCCCCTTCGCGACTTCTACAATCCTTCCGCTATTTGAATCGAGCCGCACCTTAGGATCCCCGAAGGGAGAGATGATTATGAGCTGAAACCAAATGTCCTAAGTCTAATTCAGAGCCACTTCCATGGAAGGTCAAATGAGGACCCCTTCCAACACCTAGAGGATCTTGACCGGATCGTCAGGACTGTGAAGCCTAGGAACATTAGCCTTGACTTTGTTTTGATTAAGATGTTCCCCTTCTCATTGAGAGACAAAGCATTTCACTAGCTTAGAACCCTAGGTAGACCCATCACCACCTGGGAAGAACTGAGACATGCATTCTTAAAGAAATTCTTCCCTCTAGGAAAAACCAATGCCCTCAGAAGAGCCATTACTACCTTTACACTCCAGGCAGGGAATAGTTCCATGAGGCGTGGGAAAGATTTAATGAACTATTGAGGAAATGCCCACACCACGAAGTACCAAGGTGGCAGTTAGCCTAGATCTTATACCACGGTCTGGACAGTAACCTATGGAACTTCGTTGATGCCTCATGTCGGGGGAACTTCCTAAACAAAGATGAGGAGAGCGTGTTTGAGCTCTTTTAGTGTATGAGCGAAAATTCACTCAACAATGCCTCCATGACCCAGTTTAGCCGGTCCAGTCAACCCTGTGGTGGGATTTATGAGGTACAAGCAAATTCTGGGATGGTTTACATGGATATCATTGCTAAGAAATTGGATCGAGTGGAATTGGTGGATAAAAAGATAGATGAGCTACTGAACCAGACCAGGAACCCATTACAGACCTTCTCCATAGCAAAGGGAGCTCACAACGTTGACCTAGTCCAGCCCTTAAGCCAAATGAACCTGGAACAACCCCTGACCACGTTCTAGGGAGGGACCTTTGCTCCCCCAACCCTTGATTACTCTCTTCCCTCCCATCGACATCTGCTATCCTTGAAGATGTACAGGTTATCCAAGGCTATTCCAAACCTGACCCCTTCTCCAACACCTACAAAACCGACTAGCGTAATCACCCAAACTTTGCTTGGACAAACCAGAAACCGCCTCAATTCCAGAACCAGCCCAGGCCAAACCAACAGCCAAACTTGCCCCCCTATCAGCAATGACCACCAGTTAGACCCCCATACAATCCGTATAAGGCAGCCCCTCCCCACAAAACTAAATGGACACCCTGATAAAAATGATAGTTGAAATGAACCAAAAACACTAGGAGGAAATGGCTTTAGTAAAGGGACAGTTAAGCCAGCTATTGGATTGTAAATAACAAGGATCCCTGCCTTCCCAGCCACAACCAAACCCGCAAAACATGATTAACAGAGGCCCCAATTCACAAGGGTTCCAAGGCAATCCCGGGTAGGCTCACATGGTCCATCCAGCCCCACAAACACCTCTTGGGTTTGGTGCTTCCTCGTCCTCGTCTTCTCAAAGATCAACCCATGGTCCCAATGCCTTTGCAAATGCAGTAACCTTGAGAAGTGGCACCAAAACCCAGGAGCCCAAATGGCTGACTCTTCTCGAGACTTCACCTTTTGAAACACCCAACTCAGAAGAAGCAAAGGAAAAACCCAAGGACCTAGAAATAGATCCTATCCACATTCAAACACCATATCCCGAGGCCTTGGAGACATTTCAGAAGAAGAAGAGTGTTGTGGAAACTGAGGAGCTTTTGGAGGTCTTTAAGTAGGTTCAGATTAATATTCTTCTCCTAGAAGCTATCAAGCACAAACTAGCTTATGCCAAGTTCCTAAAGGATGCCTATACACTAAGATGTAAGCCAAGACCTCAAGCACCTAGGAAGGTTGTGCTCTCAGAGCAAGCAAGTTCCGTGATATCAAGCAACCTTCCTCTCAAGCGAACTGACCCAGAAGCACCCCTGATATCCTGCAATATCGAGGACATGACATTCGATAGAGTGCTCCTGGACTTAGCTGCTTCCATCAATCTGATTCCGACAACCCTATACCACCAATTTGAATTCGGAGAGTTGACACCCACACCTGTTACCATCCAATTGGCTGATAAATCTATGAAAACCCCAAAGGGGGTTGTCGAGGATGTAATTGTGCGGGTCAAGGACTTCTATTTTTCGGTCGACTTTTTGGTGCTCAACATGGAAGTTCCTGAACATCTATAGAACACACCCATCATCCTAGGTAGACCCTTCTTAGCTACGGCTAAGGAAAACATCGATTGTGACACGGGATACATGGAAATCACCTTCGGAGACAAGAAAATGAAATTGGATATCTTCCGGGCGACCAAGTCTTTTGATTGCGACTATATCGAGGAACACGATCCTGTGGAACCTTTGGTCTAGGAATGCCTCACCCTTAGTTCTATCTCGGACTACCAATCCTGTAACAACTGTTCTGACCCATCACCATCTATGCCCATGGACCTCTGTAGGGCTGATTACCATCAACCAACACCATTCGAGGAAATTAATGTTGATCAACTCCCACCTTTCCCCTTTCCATCAAACATTGTGCCACCCACACCTGAATTGAAGCCGCTACCCAAGAATCTTAAGTATGTCTTCCTGTGAGCTGACCAGACCTTCCCTGTAATTATCAATGCCAACCTAACTAAGGATCAGGAACTTAGATTGACAGTAACCCTATCAGAACACAGGGCTGCCATTGGCTAGACTATTTTAGACCTAAGAAGAATTAGCCCCACCTATTGTACCCACAAGATCTACCTAGAAGATGGGACACAAGCCTCCCGTCAGATGCGGAGACGGTTAAACCCAAATATGTGGGAGGTCGTTAAGAAGGAAATTATCAAATGGCTTGACGCCAACATCATCTATCCCATCTCTGATAGCCCCTGGGTGAGCCCCACTCAAGTTGTTTCGAGGAAAGCTAGGCTCACTGTTGTCACCAATGAATGTGGTGAATCCATCCCCACCCGCACCACCACAGCATGGCAGGTGTGTATTGATTATAGGAAACTCAATGAAGCAACCAAGAAGGATCAGTTCCCCCTGCCATTCATCGACCAGATTCTTGAAAGATTGGCAAGGCAAAAGTATTTTTGCTTCCTGGATAGATATTCAGGATATAACCAAGTCGCAATTGCTCCTGAAGATCAAGAGAAGACCACATTCACTTGCCCGTACAACACATTTGCATTCCGTCGTATGCTGTTCGGGTTACGCAACACACTCGCGACCTTTCAGCATTGCATGGTAGCCATTTTTTCAGAAATGGTGGGTGAATATTTGGAGGTCTTTATGGATGATTTCTCTGTATTTGGGAATTCATTCGACCACTATTTGAGTAACTTGGAGAAAATCCTAAAATGATGTATTGAGGTTAATTTAGTGTTAAGTTGGGAAAAGAGCCATTTCATGGTTCAAGAAGGAATCATCCTCGGTCACATCGTATCACATAGGGGCATTGAGGTGGATTGGGCTAAAGTCGATCTGATTTCCAAACTTCCTCCACCTAGCCCAGTCCGACAGATCCGTTCGTTCCTTGGACATGTTGGCTTCTACCGAAGGTTCATCAAAAACTTCTCCAAGCTTTCCAAACCCTTGACCAACCTTCTGGCCAATGACGCCCTATACCACATGACCTCCGATTGCATCCAGGCTTACCACACCTTCCGAGGCTTAGTCTCCACAGCACCTATACTTCAGCCCCTGGATTGGTCCCAAGATTTTGAGATCATGTGTAATGCATCATAATTTGCCATAGGCACCGTCTTGGGACAAAGACAAGACAAGAAACCTGTGGTGATCTACTACGCGAGCAAGATGTTAGGCGAGGCCCAATGAAATTATACGGTCACAGAGAAAGAACTACTCACTGTAGTTTTTGGACTTGAAAAGTTCCGATCTTACCTTTTGGGATCCCACGTGACCATCTATACGGACCATTCAGCCATCCGGCACCTATTGGCTAAAAAGGATGTGAAGCCTAGGCTCATCAGATGGGTCCTGCTCTTGCAGGAATTTCACTTGGAAATCTGTGACAAAGCTGATCAAAAAATGTGGTGGCTGACCACCTATCCAGACTCCACCCAGACCACATTGGGCCCTCACTACCTTTATCCGACACCTTTCAAAATGAGCACATTCTAGCTATGCAAGACAAGAAACTACCTTGGTATGCTGACTATGTCAACTACCTAGTTATAGGTTAGACCTCGCACAGCTGGTCTAGATAGCAACGGGATAATTTCTTCGCCGAGGCCAAGCATTATTTCTGGGATGATCCCATGCTGTTTCGCCTCTGTGCCGACCAGATCATCAAGAGGTGTATCCCTGAGGATGAAGTTCAGAGTGTGCTATCTTTTTGTCACGACCAGGCTTGTGGTGGCCACTTCTCAGGAAAGAAAATGGCTGCAAAGGTTCTGCATTCCGGATTTTACTAGCCTTCCTTATTTAAGGATGCACACAATTTCGCTAAGACTTTCTCTCGTTGCCAGATGCTGGGGACCATGACCAGAAAAGACATGATCCCCTCCAGCCCATTTTTTTTGTCGAGATCTTCGATGTTTGGGGTATTGATTTTATGGGCCCCTTCCCACCATCCAATGGCTTTGAGTACATCTTGGTCTCAGTAGACTATGTCTCTAAATGGATTGAAGCCGTCGCCACCCACCGATGTGATCATAAGGCTGTCATGGACTTTGTTAAGCAGAACATCTTTTCCTGGTTTGGAATACCAAAGGCCATGATCAGTGATGGTGGAAGTCATTTTATACACACCCAATTCTGTGCCCTACTCAGAAAATACGGGTTAACCACCGCATTACTACCTCGTATCATCCGCAAACAAATGGGCAGACTGAGGTCTTAAATAGGCAGATCAAGAATATTCTACAGAAGACTGTGAGACCAGATAGGAAGGATTGGTCCGCATGACTGGATGATGCCCTATGGGCATATCGGGCCGCTTTCAAGACCCCGATCGGCATGTCGCCTTATCGCTTGGTCTTTGGCAAAGCTTGCCACCTTCCTGTCGAGTTGGAACATCGGGCTTACTAGGTCGTCAAGCAGTGAAACATGGATCCCCAGTTAGCCAGTGCACAGAGGATGCTCCAACTCTTCGAGATCAAGGAAATTCGTCGAGACGCTTTTGAGAATAGTCGGCTATACAAGGAGAAAATGAAAGCCGTCCATGACTGACTCATCCATAGAAAAACCTTTGAGCCTTACCAACAAGTTTGGCTTTTTGATGCCTGTCTAAGACTCTTTCCAGGGAAGCTTAGGTCCAAGTGGATAGGACCATTTAGGGTGGTCAAGCCCTACTCCAATGGGGCAGTTGAAATCGCAAATCCAAATACTGGGCACACTTTCACAGTCAATGTCCAGAGACTGAAACACTTCCTCACCCAGGTTCCCCCAAAGGAGGTTGTCACCCTCATTGAGGGATGACACGAAGCACCGCCCAGCTGGAGGCATTAAACTCAGCAATTCCTGGGAGGCAACCCAGAAGATTCAGACTGATTTGGTATTTTACTTCACTCAGGTAATATCTTTTTGACCCCTGTGCATCCATGTATTTGTCAATGAGGACATTGTCCAGCTTAAGCATGGGGGGGTGGTAAATTGCATGATTCTGAGTTCATTTAATCAATCTGAATAGAATAAAATAAAATAAAAAAAGAAGAAAAAAGAGAACAAAATAAACCACCCTTCACCGCACGAGTATGGCTGGCAAGTGATCGTGGGTAATAGCCCATTGGTTGGTTGTTCAGAACCCAGCTGAGTAAATGCACAAAAAGAACCAAAACACTTAAGGAAGAAATGAGGAAGTAGAGCAAGTCAAGGAGATATACACTGGAAAAATCCTTTTGTTGACCTCGAGTAAAACAAACGTAGGGAGAAAGCTACCGATCGAACAAATACACCTTCAGGCAAAACACTTCCTTTTCTGGTCACCTAGGGGCATAGAAACCCGAAGTCTGTCTAAATTACTTTTGAGTGAGTCTATCACGATCTTCACACTAAGATGCTTAGCACTTAGAGATTTTTCCAAGTTTTGGGTGGGTTGGGTAGCCGTAAAAAGTTACCAACAAACTCTTAACTCCAAAAATCTAAAAATAAGAAAAGATGAAAAAAATATATATACATGCCTTAAAGCAAGGATTTAGGCGATTCATATTTTGGCAGACACTCGGGTGTTGCTTAGTCCCTATAGATCAGGATCTTAGTATATTTCCTCCTATTGACAAGTAACAAAATGTCTAAGTAATTACTTCTTGAATTCTGACAGAGAATAATGGCTAGAATAAACTTTGCTAGGGACTAGTAAGGTGTAAGCATGGGGGTATGATAACACTGCATTGTATAATGCTAACTCTGCCAAAAGGGGATGATCTTAAAGGTAAAATGCACAGAGGATACATCATAAATAGGAATAGAAGCATTGCATGCATTGCACATCAAGATTGCTTATAATGCATTATTAACGGCCATGTGTACAAGTACATGTCAAAACAGGCCTCAGATGAGCGATTAAACGACACAGATGGATCTAGAGCAATGAATGGAGTCCAATGCACTCGAAATCAGCCAAATTCGACATCTGGAGCTCCCACAAATGACCCTAGAAGTTCTGACCGTTGATCTGATGATCAACGGTTGCGAGGTGGCCACGTGGTAGCATTAGGAGTGTCCTTGCTCGCCACGTGACATAGCCCCATCGCGGAGATCTAACCACAGCCGTTCGATCCTCATCGAACAATCGATGAATGGTGAAGGAATGCGACCATCCATGCCTGCAACGCAACTGTGACGCCCCCATCCCCACATGAAGCGATCGCGGGTTCGAATCGCCCGCCGTGCCTCATCAGCTGATTTCGTTCGTGCACTCGAATTTAGCCACCCGATCGCCATCGAGCAGCCTCGATAGCGCTACGCAGCGCACCCGCAGATGTCGATCTTCCATGCGCGCACCTACGACGGTCGATGACGCCCTCGCTCACGCGTGCTTGAGGTGGGATCCAAGCGCACCCTTCGAAAGATGTCAGCTGTCCGATTCACGATCAGACGGCCCACAGCGCACGCACGGATCGCGATGAACAAGCGCAGGTGTGCGCGTGAGACCGCTGGGAAGGATGCTTCACCGACGCTTTTAGCATGGGTTTAGCGATGTCTCAGACGTCGTTAAAGCACATACTTAAAATAGAAGCCTTTTTTTCCTATATAAACCCCTCCCAACCACCCATGTTAAGCATTCAATTCACCTTGCAAGTGTTGTAACACCCTCCTAGCCCCCATTAGCCTCTCTTGTAGTCAACGCAGTCGACGAGCTGCCGATGGAGCCTCCTTCCACCGCCGTGGCCGCCTCGTCATCTCCCCTCTCTCTCCCTTTCCTCCCCTTTAATCTAGCTTTACTTCCTTTTTATTCAATCATTTAGCTACCATTGTATTTGTAAAACTTGATTTGCATGTTTAATATAATATTGATGTTGTTCTTCATCTTGCTTTAAGTAATTTCTATGATTTAAAAGACTCTAACCCTACTCTCTTTCTTATTTTTCTACCATGTCTTCTCATAAGCAAACCACTCATTATCTCTATGACATTAAGTGACAAAGAAAATATGGTTTTTACGCCTCCCTGTGATCGACACTCGGACTTATGTCCGTTTCTTCTTTTAAAATCGATGTTGCGAGCACGAACTATAACGATCCTTTCAAACAAACACGTCTTTCGCACATCACCGCCAATCTGACGTCATATCTTCCTCTCCAAGCTCTTGGAGCTTGCGCTCACCATTCCATTTTCATCCACCGGTCTGGATGACACCTAAATCCTATTTTAGGGATGGAGATAACCTCACCAGCATCGAAGAAGATGCCGGCAATTATCCTCCTCCTAGCCACAAATGCGTCCAGATTCCACCTCCTTCTTAGTCACCATTGATTATAAATACCCCCTGACACCCTCAGTTTTGATTAAGTTGGCTCCCTTCCTTCTTCTTCACTGAAGTTGACTTCGATAGGTTATTCACTCTACAACTCTGGCAAATTTCCACCACCTCATCTGAGTTCCTCCATCCATCTTCAGTAGCTCTGGAACTCCGTCGAAGTCAGCCGTGTCTCTTGAGAAGCGCTGACTAAGGAGCTCTCCTCTGCTTCACCTCACAATCGTCGCCGGAGATCTTTTGACAACCCTCTGATTTCCTCCTCCATCATGAGTCATCGATGGAGATCCTCTATCTCCTTCTTCAAGGTAACAGTAGAGTAGGAGTAGGAGTAGGTTAGTTTAGTTAGGAAGTTTAGATAACTGTAATGTTAGATTTAGATTTTGCCTTCCTCAACTCCGGTGAGCTCCTTGAGCTTGTCAGGAGCATTAATTTCATCTTTTTAAGTCATTGATCATCTTCTATATTCCATGATCATTTCTATCACTTTTAATTACTAATTTGATCATTAATTCACCTAAATCACTTCCACCTCCACCGACTACTTCTGTTGTCTATGGCAGCAGTAGTTGACCTAATTTCCACCTTCATTGGATCCTCCATCACCTATTCATCTTCTAAGGATCCTAATCATCACTTTAATATAATTAAATACCACATATAACTTAAATGCCCAAATCTAATTAAGCTCCTGAGCTCACTGTCAATGGTGGCTCAGGAGTAGTTGAAATCCTTAATTATATATATATTTATGATAGCAAATATCTGTTGACCTGTTTTCTCTACTCAATTGAGTGGGAAAACAAGTCCTGAGCCTTAACCAAATCAAACTTTATAAGAATTGAATTCACTGATGAATCTTTATTCTAATGATCAATTGAAGAACTTAACTTGACCCTAAGGTTCCTTGTGACCTCAGGAACCTTTTCAAATCATTAACGGCACAAATTCACATTCTGTGCACAATTTTCTCTTGTTCTGGACTCACTGGAGCTCCGACGAGCTCCAGCGAGTCAAAACTGATCTTCAGCCTGTAGAACTTGGTGAGAAACTCCAGATCAATAAATTAAGGTTTACTAATTATTCTGAGGAATTTTATTTGAGATTTGAATGACTGGAGCTTGAGATAGGTCTTCATCTTCTCCAACTCCGATAGAGTTGGAGAAGTCTGCCAGTTAGTTTTGAGATGCAATTAATAGGTCTAGAAGCTTTAGTGCTATGCACTAAACTCATTTCTAAGCTTTAATCAGTGTAACAACCCTTAGGTTGTTCTGATGAACAAACCACTTTAGAAGCTCAGGCGACTATCTTAAGGCCCTAGGAATTTCAGTTAAAACACCTACTTAAGGGTCTAAGCATGTTTCTGAGATTGAAAGGATGTTGTTTAAGGTGATAATTCCCTGAGAAAAGGTTTAAATGAGAGTCAAAATTCCAAGTTCTACAGTCAAGCCTAAGTTTGATTCCTTGATTCTGGATTCAATCTGATGCATTAGTGAGTTTAAATTGATTCTGAGATGTCTATGAAAGGGATTTGGATGAGGTCTGATGTATAATTTGATTGGATTCAATTTCTGCCAGTTTGGGTTATTTTTGAACCCAAACTGATGGCAGTGAATTTTTGATGAGTTTTAATTGTTAATTCTACCCATATGGATTGGTAACAACCTCTAGTAGTCATTTCAATCAATTAAACATGTCTTTAGTTGTCTGTTAGGGCATTTTCATGTCTGATTAACACTTCCTAAAGCTTCTAGGGAAGCTTTAAGCTCCTGCACGCTTCTTGAAGCTCCTGAGAGCTTGATATGCACACCAGCAGCTGCGGAATTAAGTTCTTAACCCATTTAGAACATCAACTGAGAGTTAAAGTCCAGTCTGTGGACTTTGTAACAATAATTCCATTTCCAAGCCATTAATGAATGTAGAAAACTAGTATATTCGCCCTTCAAATCGAAGAGCAAAACTTCCTTTTCGCATTAAATTGACGCTTCAATCTTGTAGAACAACTCAAGAGCTTTCCAACAAGCTTTTATTCACTTGAAATGGAGTTCTGAGCTGTTAGGAATCATCTTTTGAAGTTTGTTCTGGGAGGGGAAATGTTAGTCCCACATCGGTTATTCCTGAATGGCTGCTCGAGTATAATACTAATTTGTTCTATACTCACTTCAGTCGTCAAGCACATGGTGCATGGTTACCGATTGAGCACTGAATGAGCATTGTGTGTGTGGGGGCGTATGTGCCTGCGAGTGTGTGCACCTATGGCATGCGAGTGTGGGCCCTGGGAGGCGTGAGCCGGTTTGTCTCAAATTTATGAACCGGAAATAAACCAAACTAAATGAATCAGGCTTGGACCTAGTAGGGTCTGGTCCCACCCTGAGAAGGGTGCTGCAAATTCCTAAATGGTCCAAGCCACCAATAAATAAACCAATTTTTTATTGAAGAAAAAAACCCGATTCAGTTCAGAAGGAAGAAAAGCTAAGGCTCAGGCTACAGAAAATGCTAAGGAGAAGACAAAGAGAAGGAATGAAGGAAAAGTTGCTAAGGAAGATGCTAAGGAAAAGGAAGAAGAAGGAGCAAAGGCGAGGAAGAGAAGGTTGAATAGGCACTAAGAGACAAGGCAGAAAAGAGAAGAAAGAAAAGAAGAAAGGAAGAAGAGAAGAGCTCGAGAAATGTAAGAGAAAAATAAGAGAAAGAATAAAGAGAAAGAAAAGGAAAGGATTAAGAGAAGATTAAAAGATAAGTAAAAAGAGAAAAAGAAAGGTAAAAGAAGAAAAAGAGAGAGAGGCTGAAGATAAAGAGAATAAATGGTTTAATTTCTTGCATTATTTTTAATTTCTCTTTGAGTTTAATGTTGTAATAAGGCATATTTCAATTAGAAAAACTTTCTATTTCCTTAGTTTCTTTGAAATAAATAGAAATTAGCATGTTTACTTGTTATTAAAGAAGATCATTTGTGTAAATATGTTTTCTTATGGAATTTTACATATTTCTTAAATTTAAAATCATTAGGCAAAATTCATGTTGTTAAAATTAACTTAATTATACCTCCTATGAGTATCTTAAACTGATTGGTGAATTCTGAATAAGCTATACCTCCCAGCGAACAACCTGGACTCAACCAGTTAAAAGAAATAAAATCTAAAATGTTAGGTTAACTTAACCCTATACTACTCAATCGACAAAAATTTGAGCTAACCTAAGTTACTTTCTTCTACACATAATTAAGCATAATTAACTTAATTAACTATGTTGAGGCAAGCCAAAGTTTTCCTAGTCCTTAGCAAAATTATCTAAGAATATAATGAGTTAAAGCACTTGGGTTTAAATTAATATAAATAAGAACCAAGTAGAGGAAAGCTTAGGTCAGAGAATTTTTTTAGATTTACTATAAATAATTAATATACAGGGCATTTTGTGAAAATTTTCTTACTTAGACTTATACTCAAAACACTTTCAAAACACACCTTATTAAAAAGAGTGTTGTTAACAAGAATTTTATCAAAAATTAAAATCTCAAAAGTCTCTTATTCTTTGTAACCATTCTTACCCCTCAAAATTTAGAATACAAAGTGTTTTAAGAAAATAAAACCTAAGAGTTGCAAATTAAATTTTAACTCAAAAACTCAATAGACTTAAGTTAATCCTTTGTTTATGATATTTGATTTTTATCAATCTAAGTTTAAGCAAATTAACCAGATATTCATCATTAATCAAATTTAGAGTAGTAAAACTCTAATCAACTAGCCTACAGCACTAAGGACAACTTCTAGACCTAGGATTTTGTCAATTCTTCTCCTTTAGGTCTCAACTGCAAATCCTCAAAACCCGATTTCTTAGGCTTCATTACCTAATACCAAGGTTTAGTAGCTATGATTTTAAAACATTTGTGCTTTGTGAAGAGAGTTATCCTAAAGGCATCCAAATTTGCAAAAATCCAGATCATAAGGCATTAATTTCCAATCTAGATTATTCCAATTCAAGCCCTTGGCTTGGCCTTACTCATGTTTGGTTGCTTTCTCATCAGCAATTTTCTATCCCGAGGTCAACACTTTTTGTGTATATCTCCCCGATAGACCACTGGGTCTCTTATTCCTAATTTTTTTATCTCCATATTTTTTTTTAACTTTTTCTATAGGTTAGAACACCCATATGTAGCGAGGTGTTCTTTTATTTGATGGAAGGGTAGCATCTATTTATACCGGGATGCTTTATTTTTGTGGAAAAACTACATAAATACCCATTTGTAACGAGGCACCTAACTGTAGGGTGTTTTATTTTATTTTTTACTTTTTCTCCCCCTTCTCATTTTTCTTACAACTTTATTCTCCAAATCATTTTTCTATGTGAGTGGCACATCCTTCACCCTTTCAAGAACCGCCCTGCGGAAATCCTTGGACTAAAGAGGATTCAGAATCGATCTCTTAACCTCTGTGTTTTCGCAGTCTCAGATGCCAACAGGACAATTCTATATGTGTGAATTTTAGATGTTTAGGTTACTTAGCTCTCAAACTAGAGCTTGGAGAACAAAGCCCTTCACTCTAAGGTTCTTTAAATTTTTAGTTTCCTCCTATAGGATTTGTCAAGACAAAAATTACCAAGTCTAGTCAAATGTCTATAGCATGAAAGACTTGTAAACTAAAATTCTACTAACTCTCCACTTAATTAACTTTGAATATCTGGACTTTTTACTTAACTTTATGATAAAATCAAATATTCAAAACGCAAAAGGCTTACTTAATCTAATTGATTAAAAAGTTGCAATTTAATTCCAAAACTTATGTTTAGAACTTAGTACACCTTAGTTTCTTAATTTCGAGGTAAGAATAGAAAAACAAAGCTTAAAAGTTTAAAGATTCTAATTCAAATAAAATCTTGTTTAAAAATTTTTGAAAACAAAAGTGTGTTTTTACAAAATGTTATAAGTAAAAAGCGAAATAAGAATTTAATGCTCTTATATATATACTCTATATGTTATTTATATATTTTTTTAGTTTCTGACCTAAAAGAAAAATTTAGCTCTTAATTTTATATATATATATATATATTTATATATATTTTTCTTCTTTTCTTCTTTTTTCTAGTTGAATATACCCCTTTTATTATTTTTAAAATTTTCAATTTTCAAATTTTTGTATTTATATATTTCCATTTTTATGTTTATAAGATTTTCCAATTTTTATGAATTTTTTCAAAATTGTTCAAATTTTTGTAAAACTTTTGATTTTGAAATTTTTATAATTTATCTATTTCTATTTTTTTTTAAATTTTCGTGGGTATTTAATTTTTATGTGTTGTTTATATATCTTTTCTCTACACATATACTTGAAATGAAAATTTCACTTCACACCCCCTAAGCCAAGATTTTACAATTTCCTCATTGTAAGAAAGGTGAAAAGATATTACTCTTGATTTAGTACAGGGTGATGGAATGAGTTGGATAGAGGAGATCACAGATCTTTGTGCAAACAATTTCAAGTTTGACCAAAGGTCAGAGTGGTCAGTCAGACTAAATGAAGGTAATCAATGTAAGATGAAGTGAAAAATCAGAAAAATGTATAGGAAATAAAAGTGTGGAAAGCAAGAAACTGCTATGTACAAAATTGGTAAGTTTTATGCCTTCAGTTCGGCGTAAACCCTAGTTAAGAACTCCTAAAAAGAATATGTATGGTAAAAACAAAGGAGTTATGAAAGAATTGATTCAAAAATAGAAAAACAGATAAAAACCACCCGGTAAAAACTCATCCTGAGATTGCCTAGAATAGATCTCGCAGAACCAAAATCAGATAAAAATCTTAGAAAGATAAGAGTGAATCTCATGAAGATTAGATCTGATTTAGGTTGAGATGTAAAATATTAAAGATTGAGGCAATTTAAGAAGTGATTCCAACCAAGTTCAGAAGATCAGCAAAGTCAGTTCTGATTCTCAATAATAGGTGGGTCATTTTGATACAATAAAGGCTGCTGATGCAAGTTTGGTGGATTGTTTTTAGGAAGTATAGAGGATGGGTTTTGATTAGAATCAAAGGCCTGATTAGGGAATGGACTTGGCCTTGATGTTGCCTAGGGTTTTGGAAATTCCTAGGATTCAGAATTGGCTAAGATGGAAGAGTACTTGGCTGACGAGACTCAGCCAAAAGCGTGATTTGATTTCGTAAATCAGCCAACTCTACCTTACATTGCCTTTGGATCTCAGCGAGAGCTTCAGCATTTTGTCGTTGACTCTTTAACACAGCTCTCAAAATCTGGTCAATCTGTGTATCTCTAATAGGCCGAGAGTAATTTTGCATATCCATAGGATTAGGCCTTACATTTGGTTGCTGAGGAGGCAATGGAGGTGGGCTAAAATGGGTCTGATTTGGATAATGTGGTCTTTGATTTTGATTTTGATCAGCCCAAGAAAAATTTGGGTGGCTTCTCCATCCAGGATTATAGGTATTTGAATAAAGGTTTGATCTTGGAATATTTTCCTGGATAGCGTGTAAGCCAAAAGGATATGGCGTGTTTTCCACAACAGGAAAGGGTGGGAAAGATTGTGGGACAAAGGTCCCTCCTTGGGTTGGTGCAGGAGTAGATAGAAAACCCAAGGAAGATGGATCTCTAGAATCCATATTATTCACAAATTCCCTCCTTGTGGGAATTTGCGAAATAGGTGAATGCACAGGATTTTGCGTAGCAAGTAGAGGTGTAAGAGTTTTCATTGTATTTCGGACCTTATCGAGATGCTTTGCTACGATGTCGACTTTGTCCAATTTTTCTGTAATAATTTCTAAATCCTTTGAACTTGACGGATTACTGATCTCGTGAATGCCCTTGTGTGGATTTTGATGAGTCATATTCATGCCCCGCATAAATTGCGACATAGATGCATTATTGATCGAGTTTTCCACCATTCCTTCAAATAATTCTGAAGCGGATTTTGTGTCGCGATTTAGAAAATTCCCTCCACAAGAGGCATCGACTAAATTGCGAATGCCCTCTTGCAATCCATAGTAAAAGATATGCATTAGTTGCCAATGAGGGATGTCATGATGTGGGGATTTCCTTTGTAATTCATGAAAGCGTTTCCACGCTTCATGAATTGGTTCTCCTTGATTTTGATTAAATGTTGTGATTGCTCACCTTAAAGCATTTGTTCGACCAATAGGAAAGAATTTCTTCAAAAATGCTGATTTGAATTCAGCCCAAGTTGAGATTGGTCTTGCTATAGTTCTATACCAATAAGCTGCTTTATCTTTAAGGATAAAAGAGAACATTTTCATAAGTAAGATTTCCCTATTTTGATTTCGAGGTCCAAGAGTTTGTGATAGATTCTTAAGATCTTCAATATGTTGAAATGGATCCTCGTATGCAAATCTGTGGAAATGAGGGATTAGACCTATAATGTTTGGCTTTAATTCAGGATCATTTTCCCCAATAGGAATCCTAACATTAGGCTCTACTTGTGCATTAGATGGATTATAGTAGTCTCTGAGTAGAGGCCTTGGACGAGGGATCGGTAAATCAGAAAGATCAAAACCCACCTCAGGTTGAGGTGGAGGACGTGTTTGAAGATTCTACAAATTATTCAAGGCTGTTGTTAAAAGATTAATTTGTCTATTTTGCTCAAGCATCCTAATATTCTGGTTCAAGAGCAGCTCATGAACATCAAAAGGTGGCATCTCCCGGTTACTAGAAGAAGAAGGGATCTCGGGATTCTGATTTTGCAATTGTTCCATATGAATAGATGAATCAGATGGGAAATTAAATGGTTGCTTATCTGCAATCGGCTTAGGATCACCTGTCAAAAGAGTTGCAAGAGGCGGATGTAAGGATCACCTCCCATCCATAAAACGAAAAAAATGTGCAAAGGAACACTCACACCACTAGAAAACAGCAGCACAAAACCCGCAAAATAGCACAAAAAATGTGGGTTTTACTCTTCTTTCAAAGGAAAGAAGAGATTCCTAGAATACACAAAAATACTTTGGACATAAAAAAGTATAGTAATAGTATCAAAATATGCATCCTAAACCCGTGTCTATGCAAGTGCATATCCTTAAGGCTTAATGGTCTAAGGTCTAGGATTGAGATCGCTCACTACTGGCTCCCTGGGGCTCTAGTAGTGAGATAGACTTGTTGATCTTCAACCAAAGCCCTATGAGGTGCAAAGAGGAGAGATAGAAAATTAAGACTCGTGTGACTCTAGTGATTGCGCTGTGTGCGCGATAGCATGCAACAGACGATTGCGATAAAACCCACATGCATTCTGCAAACAGATTAAGTCAAAATTTTTATTATCCTCTTTTTTACTTATTCTTTTCAAAAATATGATAGAAAGAATTAAAGCAACCACTTTTTAAGTATTTTCAAAGAATATGTGTGGTCATGATATTATTTCTAGGATAGGGATCAACACAATTTTTTCGCATGTTTTCCTGTTGATGCGAGAAAAACAGTAGAATTTCCCAAGTCAGATAAAAAAATACTAGCAGATAAAATGCACTCCTAAGAGTGTATGCCTATATCATGCTACTACTAGCCAGAAAGGATGTATTTTTGTATTTTTTTAATTTTTTTATCTAACTAAATGCAACAATTCAAACTATCTAAAGACTAAGAAAAGAAATACTTACAATGGAATTTATAATGAAAAATAGAACTAAGAAAACCCGCCTTCTTCCTGAGATTACCTGCAAAGGTAAACCTAAAAAGAAGACAGAGAACAAAACAAAAACAAAACTAATTAAAACAAAACACTAAAAATAGTAAAAGTGGTGAATATAATTATAGTTGCCTCCTATGGCACCAAAATGATTATTACACAAAATTATACCAGGGAATGTTTTGATGAATTAAAAGATTACCTCTCCGGCAACGGTGCCATTAATGCCTTAAATAAATGAATAACATCTGCAATGGCATTTAGCGTAAATACTAATTGAAGCTTTACGGTAGCAAAACAGGGGAGTTTGTTCCCCTTGTGCACATGCGGTGGAGAGGGCATGGCAGAAAGCAAGGGTCGAGGGGGCAGTGCACCGCGACGAAGGCTTCACGTTAATGTTGGTCTCCCGACGAGAGGTGGTCGGAACTGACCGGATGGAGAGCTTGACGCTGGCGGAGCTTCTTCTTATTGCTAGCTGCAGGCTATAGGAGGGGACGCGAGCTGTTGCATCTGTGCATGCACGACTAGGTGTCGTGTGATGAGAGCCTCATCATGAGCCATAACTATCTCATTTTGACCTAATAAAGAGAATAAAAGCTCCTACATAACCTAGAAGAGGGCTTAATTGATGGAATAAGTGTTTTGAGAAGAAAACATGAAGTAAAGGTTAAAACTGCAATTTTACCATTGTAGTACATAAACGGGATTTCTCAGAGACAAAACATAGGTCAAATGGTCCAAATGAGATAAAAAGTAGGTTGATTCAATCAGAAATGGGTTCATATGCAATCCAGGAATTAAATGACATCTTGGAACCCTAAGACAGACCCGCTTAATTCAACAAGGTTTCGATCAGGATAAAAATAAAGTTAACCCTCTAAAATTCATGGAAAAAATCCCCTATGGTTTGGAACATTCAAATCGACCTTTGGAACCTAGTTTGACCTAGAATAGGGTCCTAGCTCATCAATTGACCTAATTTCGGTTTTTACGTAAAATGTATTGCCAATGTGGTCAAACTTAAAATCCAACTTCACCATTGGATTCCTTAGGTCCAAATTAGGTTTGTACCAAAATTTGGACCTAAGGGGAGGTCATCTTGACCTACTTTGCAATTTAATACACCTAATCACATTTTGGTCCCTATCTTTTGAAAACCATCACATCTATCTTCCTCGCCAATCTTACAATCAGGCCCCTCCACCATTATTGGGGAGAGATCCTGCTCCGGCGAGGATTAGAGAAGGAATACTCTCTGATACCTCAGAGATCCCCTCCCAGAATTGGAAGGGAGATTCTCTGAGGAATCCCCTTCCATCCGAGCCCGATCATGATCCCAGATTTGCACCCAATCTCTCGTGCAAACGCACGAGAGATTTGGGTATCTAACCACCTTCCATCTCCGGTGAGACGTCAGTGACAGAAGGCATGCCCTCCATGGACCAGACGCACGGCTAGCACCTATAAATTAAACCCTAACTCCGACCGCACCTCCTCAGCTCGACTTGGCCGGGGTTCCACTTCAAATTCCTCTCCTTCTCCAGCCAAGGGTCCAGCGAGCTCCGGCGAGCCCCCCTCCCCTTCCTCTTCGCTCTGCCACAAAACCAGTGGCAGAGTCGTCTTCCTCATCCTCCTCCGTGTCGCGCAACACCCACGCGCGCTGCCCTAGCCATGTCGTCGCCACCGTCTTCCTCCACTGGGCGCTTTCATCTCCGGCGACAGCAGGTACTGTCGTCCGCCTCTTCGTCCCCTTCATCCCATTATTTAGGTTAAAACCATTCTCCTCTATCCCTTCTTTCATTTCCCGCATTTTATTTCATCGAAAACCCCTCGACCACCGCCGTTCACCATCACCTTCCTCATCTCCGGCCACCCTCCGGCGAGGCGCTCCTGTCGCTCCGCAGGCCCACACGCCTCGCCGACCATCACATAACCTCCGCCTCACCTCACTGAGTAACCTCCGCCCATCCACAGAATCGTTACACCTCCACAACACTCACCCGAACTCACCCATCCATCCGGCCACAAGGCAACCTAGGCACGTACTCCTAGGCCACCCTACGGCCTGCCACCTAGTGTTTCACCTTCGCCGTGACACGGCGAAGGTCCCCCGGTGATTTGATTAGGCCACGAGGCTCTTTTCGTGTCTGTCAGATTCCCAGCCCCTGCCGCCATTGACAGTGACTCGAAGAAGCTCCACGCTTGCTCCAGGCCTCAGAACTTCAAGGCTCTAGGTGCAGCTAACTAGGGGAGGCATTGCAAAGCTATATGACCAAGCAAGAAACGCTGCGAAGTCCGCAGCTGTGGCAATTGAAGGATAGATTTTTACGGGAGTGCACGAGCGAAGGCAGCGACCATTAGTCCCACATCGGTAACGTACAAAGCGCTGGCATGGTTTATATTATTTTTGTGATATGGGTTCAGTGCCTCCGAACGCACTTGGGGTGAGGTCCCTCACCTATCTCACGTCGCCTCATTCGTGAGTTCACCACGCAGATCTGGCACGACCCGACCCGACCCTGTCTTGAGCACACCTCGCGCACCACCCAGACGTCGGTGCGCCTGGTCACAGGCACGCGATCCGACCCGTTTACCCGGCTCTCCTGGGAGAGCGTCCTGAGAATGGTTTACAGAGAGAGAGAGATGCGTGGGTGTGGGTGGAAGGTTAGGTTTTGTGCTTTGCTGTGGTTGTGCAGGGAAGGAAGGAGGAATGAATGAAGCAAACACTTAGTCGCTGCTAGCAAGGGAAGAAGAGAAGGAAGCAAAAGGCAAACAGAGGCAAAAATGAAGAAGGAAGGAAGCCATTGAAAAGAGAAGGAAGAGGAGAAGGAAAAAGAGAAGAAGAACTGAAGAAGAAAAGAAATAGAAGACAAGCAGAAGAAGAAGAGGAACTTAAGTAGAGACAAGTAAGAAGACCCGTAGAAGATAGAAGAAAATAGAATGAAGCAAGGCAGCAGAAGAGAAAGAACATGCACAATGAAGAAGAAAGGAAGAAAATCAGAAGAAGAAGAAGAATCAAAGAAGGGAAAACACATTTTTAAGACGTCTGATCATCCAATTCTTTCATTTGACCTCAATTACTTTTCAAACTCAAGCATTTATATTTGAATTAAAGTTTTGAGTAATTAAAGTGTTCAATTACATTCTTGAGATTAGTAGTAAATTCCAATTGCTCCCTGTGTTCGACCTCGGATACTCCGGTTTTCGAGTAATAAAACTTTTTTTTGTTGATGATGCTTGATCACCTATACTACGACGTAATTAACTGTTAAAACATGATCGAGTTTCGTGCGTCAACATTTTGGCGCCGTTGCCGGGGAGCAATGCGCAATTTATCACTAGTCTCTACATTCTTTTTATCATATTGACCACTAACTTGCCCTACTTTGCTTTGTTTTGATCTTGCAGGTATTTCATGAGAAAAATCCCTCGTGCAAGTCAACCACTCCAAGGCAGGCAATTTCTTTTCTACCTTAAACTATCCCCTAAGCTTTGAAAGACAAAAGGAAGAAAATTAATTTAGAAATCAATTGCCTTCTTTCTATAGTAATCACCATCTTTAAGGCAAACGTTTCCTGATTTTGCAAAAAATTTTCAAATCTTCTTAAAGTTGGAGCTATTTTTTAGATTCTATCCCAAAAATTCATGTGCCTAATAGAAATCACGCTTAATCTTGGCAAACAACACACTTCTTACTTTTAAGTCCAAAGAGAATTTTTGTGAAAAAGAGGATTAGAAATAGAACCAAATTAGGGTTTCTACAGTAGGGTCTTGGAGTGTTAGTCACACATGCCTGTACAAAAGGAAATAAACCCTCCCGCATCAGTGTGCTACCCAAGCCCTTGATTGAAGAGATCTAAACAAGACAAACCCTAAGAAAAATTGAGCTCTAAAATCACTTGAATCTTAAAATCTTGGACCTAATAACCTGGGAGTCAAATCAGGGTGATCACTAGGCTCCAAACCTAGAATCATTCTGCCATCTATAGGACAGGTCAGGTGAAGTTGACCCCTTGTGTCAACCAACCTCTAAATTAGGTCACAACATCAAAACATCTAAAGTTCAAGTGAGAACCCTAAAGCACCTTTGAAATAAAAAGTGGTAGACTTAAGAGGTCAAGGTCCCCATTCTGGTCTACTTGGAATCTCAGTGACAAGAGAGGTTCGATGGGGGAAACCCTGTAACCCGTGGGGACGCTCTACCATGTAGGGGTCTTTACAGGACTCTCCCTCTCTGGCTGCCCAGGTAATTCTCAGGTGGACGATCTTCTGATTCAGGGGTACCATCCGCCTCGAACCTCCATAGTCATCCAAACATCTTTGGGTGTCTTGATTGGGTCAAAAACATCTCCAATCCCTCATCTTTTCTCTTTAAAGCACACACATACATTTTTAGTGGGACTTGTTATTCAGATCTAATCGCTTCATAATTTGATTCTACATCTTGATTCCACCACCTGATTCAAATATGCAGCCAAACCACCTAGGACTACCATTCAAGAAACCTGAATATCAGAGATCCGTGAGAGATAAAATGATTGAGGATGCCATGAAATTCTATGAAAAAGAAGAAACCTCAACACCAGTAGGAAACGTTCAGGTTGATGTCCCAACAACCACAACCTTTATCATAACTTGTGCCCAAGTACTATTAGCAGAAGCCACAAAAGGATCAACCCGTGACTTGATCATTACTGGATACATTGAGATAGAAAAACTACACAATCTTGAATACCTCCAATGTATGACAAATCCTCGACTTAGGAAGCAACACCAAGATAGTCTTGAAAAATGGGAAGAGATAATGAGATTAGTAAAACAAACTATTGACCAGAAGTACCTGTATATACCACAAATAGAGGATGAACCATCTTGGGACAACATCGAGGATCAATCTGAGCTCGGGTTTGAGGCACAAAATGGTTGTGGATTCCGAACCCAGATGGAGTACAATGTGCCTGATATTGAAGAAGGTTGGGAAGCTCCAAATGCAGGAAAATACCATGTTGAGCCTATTCTAGAATCCCAAAACTCCTGCAAGTAAGAGAGTAGAACTGAACCTCTCGAGGGTGTAAATTCCATCCCTTATTTTGATAAGGTTACCCTCGAAGGTTATTCAGACCTAGATTCTAGTGATTCAACCCACATCCTAAGCCTAGAACCTAGATCTGAAATTTATTTTGAAGATTTCAAGGCCCCATATGAAGAAGATCAATCTTTTAATGAAGAATATGATTTTGGGCCTCGATTTGATGAATATCCCTTGCCAACATCCTCAAAGGAACTAATCGATTTTTTGGAAGTCACGCCAATTTACGATACAGAAATCGAGGAGTTGGACAAGTGGGGTTTCAATTGGGTCTACCCTACTAGCTTAGGACCTGAGCCTCTACCAGATAGGGACACCTTTGTAAGCTCAGAGTTAACATTTAGGCTAGACCCCAGTCGTGCTGCTAAATCTACAACATATGATTTATTCTGTGGTGGAACTCATGATCTTGAATCTCATTCAAATTTTGATTTTCGCAAACTCTTCGACGATTTTGAATCTGACCATAACATCGGAGAAAATCTGCTTCCTAATTATAACAAGCCAATTTTCTTTGAAGCCACCTGCTCTACATATACAGAACCAATCAAAACCCGTTCTCTACCCCAACCCGCAACCGGACTCAATTTCTGTTCTGATTCACCTCTCACTGAGCCGTTTGCAGATGATTCAACTCCATATCTATATCAGATATCGGGTATTGATTAGACCAAAAAACAAGAGCCATCATTCTTTGATCACCCCTGTAGAGTTTCCACACCATACACTGACTATTTTTCAGAACCCTACTTTGATTAGGCTGATTCAACTAAGCCTAAACCCGAGTTTTCACTTCCATATCCATCAGAACTTCATTGCATATGGTGGGTTCCGCATTTGTTGATCTACATCTATCAACCCACCAGACTTATTGGGTTTGGGCTACATCATCAGCCGACTGATCTTAACAAGCATCTGGTTGGACCAACCAGGCTCTTAATCAAGGTGCTTGTTTTACAAAATTCCACTGATTTGACCACTCCCTCTCCACCCCATTTTCAGCTCGGCTGAAGGCATCAAATTTAGTGCTTAACAGGAGGCAACCCGTCATCCCAAAAATAGAGACCCGTTTGATTATCCATCCGTACTCCACATCCATTGCACCTTGAGTTAGCCTTAGACAGTTGATCCCACACGTATCAGAGCTTGAAATCGTCCGCATCAGTCATTTCTGACCCATTCACCCACCCGATGTATCCTGTTCTAAGTCCCTGACCTCAACACTATTTCACACCCTCTGTTTACAATGAGGACATTGCAAAACTTAGGCATGGGGCGGTGATAAAGTGCATACATACAGAACCAAGAAAAAATCAGAAGGATTCTCACAAAAAAATTCACATATGTCAAAAACACAAAAAAATTAAAAAATTATGAGAAAGAACAAAAGATGGGGGAGGGAGGAAACTTTGTGAGCCGCATAATTATAAGGAGGAGAAAAAGAACAAAAATGACAAAAAGGAGCACAAAATGAAAAAGAAAAAGAAATAGTCATTAGTAAAAGATTAAGGAATTAACTGAAGTTCTAGACCAGATCAAGAAAAGAAATAAAAGAAAAGTGCTAAGGAGACATAACAAGAGATTAGTGGGAATGCTGATCTTAGAGCTCTTGGGCTAGATTCTTTAGCTTAAAAATTCACGTATCCACTAAAATCTAGATAATCCTCAAGAGGTTGGGGAAAATGCGAAGCTTAAGTACTAGGTCTAAGGCTTAGGAAGTATTTGGCCTCGTTAACTGACCTTCGATTTGCGGGATTCGATAACCTAAGCACCCCAAATTCACACACAGTCTGGTTCAGTGTGCATAAATATCCAAATCACGCAAAAGCGTTTAATGTTCTGAAAAAGTCACCTAGATTAGGAGCGGCCGATCAATATAGGTTGATTTGGACGAGTTCTCGACGTGGAGAGGTGGGAAATTCCCCTCGAAGATGTGTAATAGCATATCATCTCCTCGGTGCTTGTCTCTTAGGATATTTAAATATCCTACTGGGGCCATGTAAGCACTATGTTGGTTCAGATACCATGGGCGGCATTATCACGAAATGTCGATCGCCAGGTGAAAAACGTCGGTTTCAGTGATATCGTTGTAGTAAAGCCGGTTGTTACCAACGTTTCATATAAAATTTTTTACTCGGAAAAATAAAAGAGTTCCCGAGGTCGAACTCAGGGAGCAAGTTGTATTCTAGAGATATACAAGTTCTATTACAAAAATAAAGAGAGAGAGAGAGAGATGAAAATTTGGCTTCTTCTTCTTTTCTTCTTTCTTCCTCTTTGTCTTTGGTTCTTCCTGTTCTTCTTCTTCTTCTTCGGCCTGTCTTCTTTCCTGCTGACCTTCCGTCGTCTGCCCCGGTGCTGAGACGACTTAACGATGCCTATGCTACAGTGCCGCAGCTCCTTCTTCTTCAGCGGGTCTGCTTCTTCTTCTTTGGCCTGCACACTTCAGAGTTTATTCGTCAAGAGGCAAAAACCTACTCTACCCCCCTCCCCCGCGTATCTCTCTCTCTGAAATCACTCTTCGGAAGCTCTCCCAGAGCGCTACCGGGTAATCGGGTTCGGGTCAGGCCCGGGTCCAGGCCCACCGGCGTGCGTGGTGGGCGAGGAGTGCAGGTCAGTCTAACCGGGTCGGGCCAGGTCCGCGGAGCGTGGTCACGGACGAGGCCGAGTCGGGTCGGGTCGGGTGAGAGGGACCTCACCCCGTGGTAACTGAGGCAAACAGATGGTGGCAGTTTTGCAATTTATGTGAGTGTGTGGCTCCAGAAACTCCCGAGGTGGGACTATCCGCGCACCCGTTTCTCTCACGCCTGCAGCAGGGATGGCGCTTCCAATTGCAACAGCTGTTGAGGCGCGCAACTCCAATTGAGGGCCGGGGTGTGTGCGCAAGACTCTTCCGCGCTGGCCGTGGCTCTTCAACCTGGGATATCTAGGCTTGGAGCAACCTCGAGCAAGCTTCGAGCTTCCTCGCCAATGGCGGTCAAGGCCTGGAACCTGAAATCAATAGCACGGCCTCTCGGCCAAATCAGACAGGCGGGGGACCTTCGCCGTGGCACGGCGAAGGTGGTCAGGGGGTCTGCAGGGGGCGAGATGGAGCTGTCAGGTCGTCCTAGGTCAAACTGTGAGCGAGGGAGTGGGTGTGTTCGGTGGATCTGCAGAGGGTGTTTGGTGGGAAGTGGAGGGGCGGAAGAGGATCAGGGTGAGGAGGCGGAGGTTCTGCGGTGGTCGGCGAGCCGTGTGGGTCGCTGAGGTGATGGGAGCGGCTCGCCGGAGGGTGGTCGGAGGCGGAGAGGATGAGGGTGAACAGGGTCGGTAGAGGGCTTAATTGACTAAATCGAAAGCGGGGAAAGAAAGAGGAGGAGAAGGGGAGTAGGTCTAACTTAACTGCAGGGACGAAGGGGGGAGGAACAGGGCGACAGTCGTATCGACTGTCGCCGGAGAAGACGATGCCCAGTGGGGGGAGGACGGCGGTGACGACGGGGCAGAGGCAGCGCGCGCCGGTATTGCGCGACGCGGAAAGAGCCGGGGAAGAAATCTCTGCTGCTGGTATTGCGGCAGAGCGAAGAGGAGGAGGAGGAAGAACCGCCGGAGCTGGTGGGCGTCTGCCGGAGTGAGAAGAGAGGAAAGTTGGGGGTTTTCTCCGTCAGATCCGAGTTGCTTTGGTCGGTGGAGCGGCGGGGGGTATTTATAGGGTTGAAGCAGGGAGGAAGGCGGAGGGAGACGACGTGTCTCCCTCGCCGGAGAAAGGTCGGAATACGAACCCATACCGTCCGTGCGTTCGCACGGCCGGTATGGGGGGCTACAATGACCATGGGGGTGCTCCTGCGACGGCTGACGACGCAGGGCACCCCCGGTACACTTGCCAGGTCCTCCACCTCACCCTGCGCGGCGCCATGCTCCGCGCAAGGTCGCCGGAGCATGGTGCTGGCAGGGTTTTGCAGGAGGGACCTGTTTGCAAAGAACGAAGGAGAGTTAGGGGCCAAAATGCGAGGGTTCAAAAGTTGAGGGCCAAAGAGTAAATATATGAGGACCAAAGTGTGAAGTCGGTCAAGGAGGTTTCTTCTTAGGCTCAAGTTTTTATACATGACTAATTAGGACCTAAGGAATCTGATGGTGAATTTTATTTTCATATTAAACCTTGTTTGACCGGTCAATTTGCGCAAAAACCCAAATTAAGTTATTAATTGGGCATTGTTCTCAATGTAGGTCAAAATGGGTTCTAAAGGCCAAATTGATGGTTCTAAACCCCAGAGATTATTTTTCTATGAATTTTAGAGGGTTTATTCTATTTTTACTTTGCCTCGAACCTTGTGAATTGAAGTGGGTTGTTTTAGGGTTACAGATTATCATTTGGTTCCTTGGAAGTGCTGTAGCCCTTGCTAGATCATCTCATCCCACTTTTATTCTTATTAAGCTGTTTTGACCTATGTTTGGGCCCTGAATTACCCTGTATGCAGATTATACTGGTAAAATTGCACTTTTACCCCTTATGACTTGTTTTCTTCCCAAACTCAGAATTCTCTGAGTTAAGCTTTTCCTTGAGATATGTAGGAGCTTTTATCCTTTGTATTGGGTCAAAATGAGCTAGTTATGGCTCATGATGAGGTTCTCATCATACCCCCATGCCTAGCTTTTGCTAGTCCCTTAGCAAAAAAAAAAAAAACTTAAGGTTTCAACCCTTGTTCTAGACCATGAAGTTTTCAATGGTTTTAGATAAGTGCCTTTTTATTTGAGCATAGATTAGGTTAGAATGCTGACCATAGGCCTAAAAGATACTCTAGTACCAATCAAGATCCAAATCTGTCTAGCCTTAGCCTCAGTCTTTTAGCAAAGGTTTTTAAGGCCCGCAAGAACTAACCTAAGGTTTATTGGACTTCGTGGTTAAAGCACCCGTGCTTGAAATGATTTTAGCCCTGGCCCAGTTCGCAGTGCGTTTTGTAAGAGAGAGATAGAAAGTTTTTTCTGTTTGGAGAGTTTTCTCTCTCTTTTTCTTTTTAGTTCTAGCCTAGGATTAGCTTTTCAACACGGTCTGTATCAGATTCCTTGCTCCCATCATCAATCCTCAAGGGTTCCTGGCGATCGATGCTTCGAGATAGCACCGCCCATGGCAACCCCCGGAACCCTGGCTATTGAGATTTCGAGATAATCCCATCCATGGTATTCCGTGGCCGAATCCAGACCCTGGCAATTGACACTTCGAGATAATGCCATCCATGGAATCTGAACCAGCAGAGTGCTTACATGCCCCCCGTAGGATATGTAAATATCCTAAGAGACAAGCACCGAGGAGATGATATTTTGTTACGCATCTTCGAGGGGATTTTCCGCCTCTCCGCGCTGGGAACTCGTCCAAATCAACTTGTGTTGATCGGCCGCTCCTATTCTAGGTGTTCTTTTCAGATTTTTGCGACGCTTCTGCGTGATTCTGATTTTTACGCTTACTGAACCAGGCTGTGTGTGAGATTAGGGTGCTTAGGTTACTGAGTCCCGTAAACCAAAAATTAGTTAACGAGGCCGAATACTCCCTAAGCCTTAGACCTAATACTTCAGCTTTTCATTTTCCTCAACCTCTTGAGGAGTGTCCAGATCTTAATGAGTACTAAGAGTCTATTCAAGAATGCCTAAGGTTTGCATTCTTACTAATCTTATTGTGCACTTTTCAGTTATTTTCTTGAATGAGGTCTAGAACTTAGGTTAATTCCTTAGTTCCTTACTAATGACTATCACTTTTTCTCATAATTTTGTGCTCCTTTTTCATTTTGTTTCTTTTCTCCTTCACAAAATTTTCCTTCTCCTCTTTTCCTCTTATTCTTTTTCGAAAAATTTTTTAATTTTTATGGTATTTTTGGCATATGTGAATTTTTTGTTTGAAACCTTTTCTTACGAGTTTTTGCACTTTCATACCCCCCCATGCCTAAGATTTGCAATGTCCTCATTGTAACCTAGGGGTTTTTATTCAACTAAGTTCATACATTAGGATAGCTGTTTTGATGAGTGAATGGGTCGGGGTGACTGTTGCGGACGATTTCTAATCTCAGATGCAAGCACCTGAGGTGGAGGGGGCTGTCCTAAAGTGTGAACTTCAAGTGCAAAAAGCTGTCAGAACAAGTTTCAGGTTTTCAAAGAGAATGACGGGCTGCCTCCCGTTGAGCGCTAAATTTGATGCCTTCAGCTAAGCGGGAAATGCGATGGAGAGGGGATGGTCAACTCAGCAGAGTTTTGTAAGACAAGCACCTTGATTAAGAGCCTGGTTGGTCCAACCAGGTGCTTGTTCAGATCAACAGGCTGATGATGCAGCCCAAACCCAATCAATCTGGTGGGTTGATAGATGTGGATAAAAAGGTGTGGTGCCCACCATAAACTATGAAGCTCAGATGGATGTGGAAGTGTAAACGCAGGGTTTGGCTGAGCCGAATCAGCCTGGTCAGAGTAGGGACCCGTAGGATAATCAGTGGTTGATGCAGGAACCCTACAGGGGTGATCAGAGAATGATAGAGCATGGTATGTAGTCTGATCAATGTTCGAAACCCGATGTGGAAATGCAATCGGCTCGGTGAGAGGTGAATCAGCATAGAAATTGAGTCCGGTTGCGGGTCGGGGTTTGGGAGAGGTTTTGATCCGTTCCGTGTGTGCGGATGAGGTGGCCATTGTGTATGAGGGCTCTTCTAGAAACAGATGATAGGTGATTTTTTGTAGAGAGTCCTCTGGGTAACTATCAAATGCCGGAAGAGTGTTTGTAGGATGAAAGAAATCGGATTCGAGAAAAAATTTGGATTCTTGGTTGCAATCACTCTTGGCATTTTCTGTTTTTGGTTCCTGAGGATCGAAAAGGAATGATTCTGTGTTATCAGTGATCTCGGGAATCAGGACCTCAGAGTCAGAGTCAGAGTCAGAGTCATGTGAACTGAGGTCGTAGATAGGCCTGGCGTGTTCAGGAAGGGGAATCTCTCCGCAATTATAGTCAGATCTGAAATTGTCGGAGAGTTGGCGAAAATGATCATGAATTCCACCACAGCAGAAATCATCAGATGTGGAATCAGCAGCCTGATTGGGTTCTAGCCTATATATCACTTCTGGGCTCAAAAAGATGTTCTGTTCAAGCTCTAAGCTGGTAGGATAGACCCCATTAAAACCTTGCTCATCCAACTCCTCAGTTTCTGTATCATAAATTGGCATGTTTTCTGAGAAATCGATCAGATTTCCTGAGGATGTTGGAGAGGGATACTCATTAAATAGAGGCCCGGAATCATATCCTGTAAAAATTTGATCTTCCTCATAAAGGGCCTCATAATCTTCCCAATAAGTTTCAGATCTAGGTTCTAGGCTTAGGATGTGGGTAGAATTATTAGAACCTAAGTCCGAATAACCTTCGAGGGTCACCTTATCAAAACAAGGGGTGGAATTTATACCCTCCAGAGGTTCAATTCCAATCTTGTCATTGCAGGAGTCTTGGAGTTCTAAGCTTGGTGATTTACGGCCTAGGGTTGGCTCAGCATTGTGTTCTCCTGCAATATCCCAACCTAATTCAACATTGTCTTCTATCTGGGTTGGGATTTTACAACCACTTTGTGCCTCAATCCCGAGATCTGGGAAACTGAATTGTTCCTTAATACTGTTCCAAGATGGTTCATCCTCTGTTTCTGGTTTATACGGGTATTTCTGGTTGATAATTTGTTCTACTGATTTCATCATTTCTACCCGTTTTATAAGGGCATCTTGGTGTTGTTCCCAAAGTACAGGATTTGTCAAGCATTGAAGGTATTCAGATTGGTGTAATTTTTCCATCTCAATGTATCCTGTCATGAGCATATCTCGGGTTGATCCTTTTGAAATTCCAGTTAATAGAATTTGGGCACAGTTTATGATGAAGGATGTGGTTGTTGGGACATCAACCTGAATATCTCCTATTGGTGTTGAGGTTTTTTCTTCTTTTTCATAGAATCTTATGGCATCCTCGATCATTCTATCTTTCATAGATATCCGATATTCAGGTTTCTTGAATGGTAGTCTTGCTAGGTAATTAGGCTGCATAATTGGATCAGGTGGTGGAATCAAAGTTTGAATCAAGATGGAAGAAGGGGATTTTGTTAATGATTTCTGCAAAAACAAAGGAGCTGAGGCTTAGCCTCGGGAAGAGTGAATTTCTATAGGAGGTTTCAAGGACCTCCTGAAAAATACTGAAGGGCTGGATGAGATAAGCAGGTGCTGGACCCAATCAAGACACCCAAAAATTGTTGGGTGACTATAGAGGTTCGGGGCAGATGGACCCCTTGATCAGAAAGATCGTCCACCTGAGAATTACCTGGGCAGCCAGAGAGGGAGAGTCCCGCGAAGACCCCTACACGGTAGAGCGTCCCCACGGGTTACAGGGTTTCCCCCACCCGACCTCTCTTGTCACTGCGGTTCCAGGTAGACCAGAATGGGGATCTTGACCTCTTAAGTCTACCAATTTTAAGATCAGGGTGCTTAAGGTTTCACTTGAACTTTAGTCTTTTTAAGTGCAAAGAGTGACCTAATTTAAGGTTGGTTAACCCAAAGGGGTCAACTTTACCTCTTGTTTTCTTTGAGAGCTTTTTGGGTCCTGTCTTTTAGGGTTCAAGTGTTTAGAGAGCCAATTGTTTTAGATTTTCTTTGAATAGGTATTTTCAGACAAGGGCTTGGGCACACTTCATTTGGTTTTCTCAATTCTTGCTTAAGGAGTGTGTCTCTAAATCCCTAGTGTTGGATCCTAGGTTGGCTCTACTTGGTCCAGTTAATTCTTTGTTGGGTAATTAGGGCTCAAGCAAGAATGTGTTAGCCCTTAAATACCCTTAATAGTGTGCAGAAATAATGAGTTGAAAACATGCAACTTTTATGGTTACTAAATATGGAAGACAGGTTAGCCCTATATTGCTTGTTCTTTTCTTTTCTTCCTCTTTAGAGTGTAGGGGTTAATAGTGAGAGGAAAAATTTACCTGTCTTTGGTGTGGTTGCTTGTCTTCTTGCGTTCCTGTAGCTGCACAAAAGAGAGGAGATTATCAGAAATAAAAAGTACAGGAATGTTTACCTCTAGAATAGCCGTTGCTCCCCGGCAACGGCGCCAAAATGAAAAACGTCGGTTTCAGTGATATCGTTGTAGTAAAGCCGGTTGTTACCAACGTTTCATATAAAATTTTTTACTCGGAAAAATAAAAGAGTTCCCGAGGTCGAACTCAGGGAGCAAGTTGTATTCTAGAGATATACAAGTTCTATTACAAAAATAAAGAGAGAGAGAGAGAGATGAAAATTTGGCTTCTTCTTCTTTTCTTCTTTCTTCCTCTTTGTCTTTGGTTCTTCCTGTTCTTCTTCTTCTTCTTCGGTCTGTCTTCTTTCCTGCTGACCTTCCGTCGTCTGCCCCGGTGCTGAGACGACTTAACGATGCCTATGCTACAGTGCCGCAGCTCCTTCTTCTTCAGCGGGTCTGCTTCTTCTTCTTTGGCCTGCACACTTCAGAGTTTATTCGTCAAGAGGCAAAAACCTACTCTACCCCCCTCCCCCGCGTATCTCTCTCTCTGAAATCACTCTTCGGAAGCTCTCCCAGAGCGCTACCGGGTAATCGGGTTCGGGTCAGGCCCGGGTCCAGGCCCACCGGCGTGCGTGGTGGGCGAGGAGTGCAGGTCAGTCTAACCGGGTCGGGCCAGGTCCGCGGAGCGTGGTCACGGACGAGGCCGAGTCGGGTCGGGTCGGGTGAGAGGGACCTCACCCCGTGGTAACTGAGGCAAACAGATGGTGGCAGTTTTGCAATTTATGTGAGTGTGTGGCTCCAGAAACTCCCGAGGTGGGACTATCCGCGCACCCGTTTCTCTCACGCCTGCAGCAGGGATGGCGCTTCCAATTGCAACAGCTGTTGAGGCGCGCAACTCCAATTGAGGGCCGGGGTGTGTGCGCAAGACTCTTCCGCGCTGGCCGTGGCTCTTCAACCTGGGATATCTAGGCTTGGAGCAACCTCGAGCAAGCTTCGAGCTTCCTCGCCAATGGCGGTCAAGGCCTGGAACCTGAAATCAATAGCACGGCCTCTCGGCCAAATCAGACAGGCGGGGGACCTTCGCCGTGGCACGGCGAAGGTGGTCAGGGGGTCTGCAGGGGGCGAGATGGAGCTGTCAGGTCGTCCTAGGTCAAACTGTGAGCGAGGGAGTGGGTGTGTTCGGTGGATCTGCAGAGGGTGTTTGGTGGGAAGTGGAGGGGCGGAAGAGGATCAGGGTGAGGAGGCGGAGGTTCTGCGGTGGTCGGCGAGCCGTGTGGGTCGCTGAGGTGATGGGAGCGGCTCGCCGGAGGGTGGTCGGAGGCGGAGAGGATGAGGGTGAACAGGGTCGGTAGAGGGCTTAATTGACTAAATCGAAAGCGGGGAAAGAAAGAGGAGGAGAAGGGGAGTAGGTCTAACTTAACTGCAGGGACGAAGGGGGGAGGAACAGGGCGACAGTCGTATCGACTGTCGCCGGAGAAGACGATGCCCAGTGGGGGGAGGACGGCGGTGACGACGGGGCAGAGGCAGCGCGCGCCGGTATTGCGCGACGCGGAAAGAGCCGGGGAAGAAATCTCTGCTGCTGGTATTGCGGCAGAGCGAAGAGGAGGAGGAGGAAGAACCGCCGGAGCTGGTGGGCGTCTGCCGGAGTGAGAAGAGAGGAAAGTTGGGGGTTTTCTCCATCAGATCCGAGCTGCTTTGGTCGGTGGAGCGGCGGGGGGTATTTATAGGGTTGAAGCAGGGAGGAAGGCGGAGGGAGACGACGTGTCTCCCTCGCCGGAGAAAGGTCGGAATACGAACCCATACCGTCCGTGCGTTCGCACGGTCGGTATGGGGGGCTACAATGACCATGGGGGTGCTCCTGCGACGGCTGACGACGCAGGGCACCCCCGGTACACTTGCCAGGTCCTCCACCTCACCCTGCGCGGCGCCATGCTCCGCGCAAGGTCGCCGGAGCATGGTGCTGGCAGGGTTTTGCAGGAGGGACCTGTTTGCAAAGAACGAAGGAGAGTTAGGGGCCAAAATGCGAGGCTTCAAAAGTTGAGGGCCAAAGAGTAAATATATGAGGACCAAAGTGTGAAGTCGGTCAAGGAGGTTTCTTCTTAGGCTCAAGTTTTTATACATGACTAATTAGGACCTAAGGAATCTGATGGTGAATTTTATTTTCATATTAAACCTTGTTTGACCGGTCAATTTGCGCAAAAACCCAAATTAAGTTATTAATTGGGCATGGTTCTCAATGTAGGTCAAAATGGGTTCTAAAGGCCAAATTGATGGTTCTAAACCCCAGAGATTATTTTTCTATGAATTTTAGAGGGTTTATTCTATTTTTACTTTGCCTCGAACCTTGTGAATTGAAGTGGGTTGTTTTAGGGTTACAGATTATCATTTGGTTCCTTGGAAGTGCTGTAGCCCTTGCTAGATCATCTCATCCCACTTTTATTCTTATTAAGCTGTTTTGACCTATGTTTGGGCCCTGAATTACCCTGTATGCAGATTATACTGGTAAAATTGCACTTTTACCCCTTATGACTTGTTTTCTTCCCAAACTCAGAATTCTCTGAGTTAAGCTTTTCCTTGAGATATGTAGGAGCTTTTATCCTTTGTATTGGGTCAAAATGAGCTAGTTATGGCTCATGATGAGGTTCTCATCACCAGGGTCTGAATTCGGCCACGGAACGCCATGGGCAGGATTATCTTGAAATCTCAAAAGCCAAGGTTCTGGGGGTTGCCATGGGTGGTGCTATCTCGAAGCATCGATAGCTAGGGACCCTTGAGGATTGATGATGGGGATGAGGAATCCGATACAGACCGTGTTGAGAATCCAATCCGAAGCTAGAAATAAAAAGAAAAGACAGAGAAAGCTCTCCAAACAAATAAATCTTCTGTCCCTCTCTTACAAATATGCACTACAAACTGAACCTAGGCTAAAAATGTCTCAAGCACGGGTGCTTTAATTGCGGAGTCCAGCAAACCCTAGGTTAGTTTCTGTGGGCCTTAAAAACCTTTGCGGAGGACTGAGGCTAAAGCAGGTCAGGTCCAGGTTTTGGTTGGTACTTGAGTACCTCTAGGCCAATTGTCGGCATTCTGACCTAATCACAAAAACAAAAGAGAAGCATTTATCATAATTGTTGACAGACACTCAAGGTCTAGAATGGAAGCTAAAACCTTGAAATTTTGCTAAGGGACTAGCAAAAGCTAAGCATGGGGGTATGATGAGAGCCTCATCATGAGCCATAACTAGCTCATTTTGAACTAATAAAGAGAATAAAAGCTCCTACATAACCTAGAAGAGGCCTTAATTGAAGGAATAAGTGTTCTGAGAAGAAAACATGAAATAAAGGTTAAAACTGCAATTTTACCATTGCAGTACATAAACGGGATTTCTCAGAGACAAAACATAGGTCAAATGGTCTAAATGAGATAAAAAGTGCGTTAATTCAATCAGAAATGGGTTTATGTGCAATCCAGGAATTAAATGACATCTTGTAACCCTAAAACAGACCCGCTTAATTCAACAAGGTTCTGGTCAGGATAAAAATCAAGTAAACCCTCTAAAATTCATGGAAAAATATCCCCTAGGGTTTGAAACATTCAAATTGGACTTTGGAACCTAGTTTGACCTAGAATAGGGTCCTAGCTCATCAATTGACCTAATTTGGGTTTTTACATAAAATGTCCAATCAAACGTAGTCAAACATAAAATCCAACTTCACCATTGGATTCCTTAGGTCCAAATTAGGTTTCTACCAAAATTTGGACCTAAGGGGAGGTCATCTTGACCTACATTGCAATTTAGTAAACCCAATCACATTTTGGTCCCTATCTTTTGAAAACCATTACATAGAACCCCCTATCTTCCTCGCCAATCTTACAATCAGGTCCCTCTGCCATTATTGGGGAGAGATCCTGCTCCGGCGAGGATTAGAGAAGGAATACTCTCAGATCCCTCAGAGATCCCCTCCCAAAATTGGAAGGGAGATTCTCTGAGGAATCCCCTTCCATCTGAGCCCGATCACGATCCCAGATTTGCACCCAATCTCTCGTGCGAATGCATGAGAGATTTGGGAATCTAACCACATTCCATCTCCGACGAGACGTCGGTGACAGAAGGCGTGCCCTCCATGCACCAGACGCATGGCCAGCACCTATAAGTTAAACCCTAACTCCGGCCGCACCTCCTCAACTCGACTTGGCCAGGGTTCCAACTCAAATTCCTCTCCTTCTCTGGCCAAGGGTCGAGCGAACCTCGGCGAGCCCCCTCCCCTTTCTCTTCACTCTACCACAAAACCAGTGGCAGAGTCGTCTTCCTCATCCTCCTCCGCGTCGCGTAACACCCACACGCGCTGCCCTAGCCCCATCGTCGCCGCCGTCTTCCTCCACTGGGCGCTTTCTTCTCTGGTGAAAGTAGGTAATGCCGTCCGCCTCTTCGCCCCCTTCGTCCCTTTAGTTAGGTTCAAACCATTCTCCTATATCCCCTCTTTCATTTCCCGCATTTTATTTCATCCAAAACCCCTTGACCACCGCCGTTCACCATCACCTTCCTCATCTCCGGCCACCCTCCGGTGAGGCGCTCCTATCGCTCTGCAGCCCCACACGCCTCGTCGACCATCGCATAACCTCCGCCTCACCTCACTGAGTAACCTCGGCCCATCCATAGACCTGCTACACCTCCACAACAGTCCCCTGAACTCACCCATCCATTCGACCATAGGGTGACCTAGGCACGCACGCCTAGGCCACCCTGCGGCCTGCCATTTAGCATTTCACCTTCACCATGACACGGTGAAGGTCCCCTGGTGATTTGATTAGGCCGCGAGGCTCTTTTCGTGTCTATTAGATTCCCAGCCCCTGCCACCATTGACGGTGACTCGAAGAAGCTCCACGCTTGCTCCAAGCCTCAGAACTTCAAGGCTCCAGGTGCAGCTAACTCGGGGAGGCATTGCGAAGCTATCTGACCAAGTAAGAGATGATGCGAAGTCCCCAGCTGTGGCAATTGAACGATAGATTTCTGCGGGCGCGCGCGAGCGAAGGCAGCGACCTTTAGTCCCACATCGGTAACTTACAAAGCGCTGGCATGGTTTATATTATTTTTGTGATATGGGTTTAGTGCCTCCAAACGCACTTGGGGTGAGGTGCCTCACTTATCTCACGTCGCCTCGTCCGCCAGTTCACCACGCGGATCTGGCGCGACCCGACCCGACCATGTCCTGAGCACACATCGCGCACCACCCACATGCCGGTGCGCCTAGTCACGGGCGCACGATCCGACCCGTTTACCCGGCTCTCCTGGGAGAGCATCCTGAGAGTGGTTTACAGAGAGAGAGAGAGACACGTGGGTGTGGGTGGAAGGTTAGGTTTTGTGCTTTGCTATGGTTGTGCAGGGAAGGAAGAAGGAAGGAATGAAGCAAACATTTAGCCACCACTAGCAAGGGAAGAAGAGAAGGAAGCAGAAGGCAAACAGAGGCAAAAATGAAGAAGAAGGAAGCCATTGAAAAGAGAAGGAAGAGGCGAAGGAAAAAGAGAAGAAGAACTGAAGAAGAAAAGAAATAGAAGACAAGCAGAAGAAGAAGAACTGAAGCTGAGACAAGTAAGAAGACCTGTAGAAGATAGAAGAAAATAGAAAGAAGCAAGGCAGCAGAAGAGAAAGAACAAGCACAAAGAAGAAGAAAGGAAGAAAATCAGAAGAAGAAGAATCAAAGAAGGGAAAACACACTTTTAAGACGTCTGATCATCCAATTCTTTCTTTTTATCTCAATTACTTTTCAAACTCATGCATTTATATTTGAATTAAAGTTTTGAGTAACTAAAGTGTTCAATTACATTCTTGAGATTAGCAGTAAATTCCAATTGCTCCCTATGTTCGACCTCGAATACTCCGATTTTCGAGTAATAAAACTTTTATTTGTTGATGACACTTGATCACCTATACTACGACATAATTAACTGTTAAAACATGATCGAGTTTCTCGCGTCAACATTGTGCATGGTATCTGTTGGTCAAGGGAGAAGGTGAGCCATGCGTAGAGAAGGGCAAGCTGGAGGTAGCGCATTGCTGTTGTTGTGACGCACCTACTGGCCGTGCATGGAAGGGGAGATGCAGGCATGCGATGCGTGGGAGATACGCTTGCGCAGTGGAGGTGTGATGGACGGTGGTTGTGCGTAGAGGCGTGGTTGTGAGATGAAGCTGGTGCACTCACGGGCATGCGTAGGGTGGTGATGGGTTGCTCTTCGGGTAGAGAAGAAGGAGAGAAGAGGAAGATGAAGATGGCTATGGTTCTACGTGCTGCTATGGAGGGGTTGGTGGTGAGGATGCGTACGTTGTCACTGTGCATAGGAGGTCAAGGGCGGGCGGAGGTGGAAGGAAGAAGAGGAAGAAGAAGCTCGCCAAATGTCCCACAGTGCACACAGAAGTCCCACGGTGCCAACCTGTTGCACGGTGGTGGAGATGGAGAAGAAGTCTCTGCCAGGGGGATAAGTCAATTTTTCCAGAAGCCCGGACCTTTTCTTTTTAAAACCTCCTGCTGTTGCAGCTTTCTCTCCCAATCTGTTTCCTTTCCCTGAGGACTTAGCTCTTCCAACGAATTGGCAGCAGTGGTGAAGCGATGGCGGTGTCGATAGACTTGGAGGGAGTTATTGCGAGGAGGAAGGTAGTGCTCTATTTAGGTTGGGCCCATTAGACGTCTAGATTTAGTTCGGGATGTCTTAAAAATGTAAATTGCAGCAGATCCACAATTGATGGTTATCATATGTCCAAACTGTCCTTAAGATGTCTTATGTAATGACTTTGGATGTCTGAATGACGCCTTATAGTTTCTTGCACTTACCCTGCATCAACCATATAGATTATCATAACCATATATTATAAAATTGGTGCATGAAATTATACGCAGACTATGGTGAATTATCAATTTACTCCTAATTAATTAGAAACTAAGGACAGCTAATTAAAGAGTACTTAGGCTAAATAATGGTCCACTAAAGTGGACTTATCAAATACCCCCATGCCTATGTTTTGCTAATCCCTAGCAAAAATGAAAACTAATAGAAGTAATCAGTAGATTTCTTCTTCCCTTATTCCAAAAATCTAGAAATCCAGAAAAATGTGAAGTGATAGTAACCTAGGGATGGATCCAAGTGAAAATAACCAACTTACATTTGCTGTTCGTACTTATCCTTGGGTAAATATTTCTATCGGGATAGGCAACTACTTCACTCAGGGATAAAGCAGAATATAATTTGAAATTTTACCCTGGCTTTTTAGCTTAGGTAGGAGATGCTGAGTTGAATGGATTTATATTTGGTGACACACACCGATCTGGTGCTACATGTAGTCTAGTACTACAAACTCTAGATATCCAAACTTTCAAATGAGTCAACCAAGAGAGAGGCTAAACAATTGTGCTCTCTTAATGTTCCTTGGCGCTCGCTCTTTTCCTTCTTTTCTTTCTGAGATCACAAATCTCACCAGATTTAGTAAGTGTACTCACTGTTTGGTGGCTTCACATTGCATTCACACTTCAACTATAATCCTAATAACTCTACAACTAAGTTAGAGTCCTCAACCAGTATTCAGGCGATCGAAACACTAAAAGGTAGGTATGGGTCATATTTGGTGGATCGCGATGGGTGTTTTTGATGCCTCAGAAATAACGTCACGAAGATAAAATTATAAATTTGGACTCTTTTCTTTTTATTTATGAGGCATTATTAGGGATGATGATGGTTAAGAGGATATTGTGTGGCTTATTTGGTGGAAGTGCTTACCCTCAGCACCAGGAAAGAATGGATAGGACAAGCGTATTTCTGACCTTTGACACTGTTACCCTCCTTTAGCCGAGGGCTTTATGAAGGACGGTCATAACCAACCAACATAGTCATAGCCTTATTAAGACTCAATCTCTGTGTATCTACCTTATTTGTTGACTCTTAGGAATTCACACAATGTATGCACACAGGAACAGGGCAAAAACTATGCCTAACTCTGAGGTATCATTATCTAATTGAACAAAACTTAAGAGTCCTTACACTAGACTTAGCGCACCAGTAATCTCTCTACTTTCTTCTCACAAATATGGGGTGGATCTACTAGAAAATAGTATGCCTGACTCACTCTTAACTGTCCAAGGGTTCAGTAGACTAAAAATGCTTATTGGTTTTCTTCAAAGATCCATTACCCAATCTATGTGAAAGTGAAGTAAATGTATTGGATTCTAAACTTAAGAAATAATTCAAGAAGAAAAATCTTCAAAGACTCTTTCATGACAAAGATGTTTGCTAGGGCCTAACCAATTTAGCTCAATTTTTTTTTTATGTTAATGCTAACTTAAATGCATGAATACTTCCTAAAATGCAAAATGCACCCCCCATGCCTAAATCCTACAATGTCATTGTAAAATGAAAACAAGGGGAGAAAGGAAGGAAATTACTTGAAGATTGTGTTATTCTGGTTGCTGGGTTGCCTCTTAACAAGCGCTACATTTTCTGTTAGCAGCTAGACTTATAGGGAACTTGTAACTCTGGTTCCAGATAGAAAAAGCTAGGACCTAAAAATATGCATAATAGCGCGGGCCTAGAAAACAAGTAGCCACGGATATTGGCGAGCTGATGAAGTAGCATGATTCCAAATGCTCGCAAAAAGATATGAAAATAGAGAACCTCGTAGGCTACCTGGGGAGGTCTAGGGATAACAAAAGGAATATGAAAAGGGACCTCTCGAAATAGAATAAGTGGAGGATAAAAAGGATCCTCCAAAGTAGGATGGGTTTTGAAAGATATACATTATTATTTCAAACCCTTGAATGGTGAGACTAAACATACAAGCATCAATCCAAACTCGCCATTCTACCCGAGGATATATTGGCTTGATATTCTCCCCAGAAAGAATGTAAGTGAGCAGAGACCTGAGCCAAGGATCGGTTAGGGAGTGTAAGGATTGTTGTGGTGTTGGAAGGTAATGATTAAGTCCAATGAGGGCTTAGTCGGTGTCAAGTCCAATTCCAACAACGCTTCAAATTGTGTATTCTCCGTAACAATTGCAGAAAAATTCATGTTCTGCTTAGCATTAATGATCGGAGTCACATTTTCACCTTTCAGTATATGTGAATCAATGGTGGGCTCAAAATTACATTCCTTTGATGGCAGGGTTGAAACAACAGAATCATTATCGTTAATTTCATCCCTGGATTTGTTTAGTTCACTTGAGTTTTGTCAGGGTGTATATGTGATTCATTAGTAAAGAAAGGATTTGCTTCAGTATCATTAATTATTTCTGACGGAGGATCTATCATAATGTTTTGGAGTAAGCCTATATCACTAAATTCTTTATTCTTCTCGGGGCATAAATGCTCAATTGACGTGTTTTGTCCCCGAGTGTCTCCCCTAGGCTTCTCACTATTGTGTTTGTCCTCGTCCAATATCAACTCCTAGTTTTGTGGAGGATGACTCTCAAAATTAAAAGAAGGGAAGAATCCGGATTTCACCAGATTATTTATATCCTTAGGGGGCAAGTCCTTAAATGACACATAATCCTCCTGTGATTCACACCTGATTCTAAGGCCGGGTTCCTCCATAGGGTTATCATCCTCCTCTAAAGTAGACTCTCTGTACCCTTGAGATCAAAATTGATCCAATTCATCCTCCATTCCCTTAGGGTCTCCTTCATTGGGTATATTTAAATCCTCAGAATGCTGAATGGTAGGTGTTGATTCCCTAAGTAGAGGGTCAGGATTAGGCTCACTAAGGGTAGAATGGGGTTCCACCAGATAATTAATAGGGGTACTGTTGAAGCTCGGGTTACTACGCTAACGTATTTGGTTTTGAAAATCTGTCGTCGTAGTTTGAAAGTGAAGAACTCGTGTTCAACAAATAAAGTTTGTATTGGAATAGAAATCCCGGGTCGAACTCATGGAGGTTACGTCGATATATAGTCACAATTATATTTTTCTAGAGTTTTTGTTGAAAAACGAAGCGATGTAATTACAATGAAGCAATATTAACAATTAGAATAAATGAGAGAGAGAGAGAAAACATGCACACAATATTTCAAAATGTTTATACAATAAAACCAGAGAAGAATTACACTAGAAAGCAAGAAATCAGCTACACTAGAAAGCAAGAAAATTCTACTCTAGAAAGTTGTAAAGAAGAATGGGAAAGAGAAGTTATCCTCCTCGATGATCGCTTAGAGGATGAGCCGGGCGTGACGCCGCCTGGACGAAGGAGGACGGAGCGGGAAAAAGTGTAATTTCCCTAGTTGGAGGGGGTGAGATATGCGTGACGAAATAAAAAGAAATTGCAGAATTAAAATAGACAATCTCACAAAATAAACAATCACACAATGGGCACAAGAATTTTTAGGTGGAAACCCAAACCGGATAAAAACCACCACCTAACCCTCTCGAGTTAGGATTTCCTGAACAACCTAGTCGATCAAATCCACTAAACCTAGTCACTTAAATGAGGGTAACTGAACCTCAATTACAACCACACTACTTGGACCGAGGGTAGTGTACCTCAACACCCCTTCTCTTCACAAGAAGGAATTTGTCTCGCGAAGGAGACGGGAATTAGCAAAGTGAATACCCAACCAAAGACAATATAAAATACAACAATCCTATAAAGCCTCAAATATATAATCCTAGCTTCTATAGGAGTTAGGAAACTTCCCTTTAGTGGAAGTGCATCGAAGTGACGACGCGGATGCATGAACCACGCTTTGGCATAATAGCGCTATCGTAATGTCGGTAGGAGAGCGGGTGCACAGTAGGACGAAGCTCTTAGGTGTGAAGTGAGTGCTTGTAGAGCTAGAGCTTCTTCTATTTGATCTTCTTCTTCTTTTAGACACAAGTGAGTGGAAATATTCTAGCAAGGGTGTGTCTTTGTTGTATCTTCAAGCCAAGGGGTCCTCCTCTATTTATAGAGGCCTTAGGAAGGCTTTGGAAGGCTTCCATAGCCGTTGGGTGCAAGGTCCAAGAGAATCAAGCCGAAGTCAGAATTAATCATGATTTTGATAGGGTCATCAAACGTCTGGTCCTGGCATCAGACGTCTGGAAAACACGTTTAAGACATCTAGGAACTAAGTCAGACATCTGATTTTAGGTGGGTTTCCTCCTTGACTTGAATCAGATCTAAACAGGGTTCTAGTGTATGTCCATTAGACGACACACAAGACGTCTGGCATAATGTCTGGACATCTGGAAACCTATTTTTCTCTGGAAATGGATTCCCAACGATTCTAACGGCTATAAAATCTCTGAATGAAGATTGTGGGTCAGTCGAGGCAAAACGGTCATGTATCAGATGTCTGGGGTCCTCTACGAATGTTGATACAAGGCTAACGGTCATTTCCTCAACGTTTGCTAAGGAAGCCAACATTCCACTAATTGGACATCTGGCAAAGGCATCAGACGTCTCCTAAGATGTCTGGACTAAGGTCTGGACGTCTGATTTCATTAGACAAAACTAACTAAGTCGAACCTAAGTAATCGGACGTCTGAGTCAATAGTCAGACATCTTGAAAGTTTTTATTAGACGTCTGAAATCTAGATTAGACGTCTGAAAATGTTGTTTGATCTGTATTTTGATTTTCTAAGTTCTCTACAGAAAACCTAAGTATCCTAGGGTAGTGCAAGTGTTCCTAGGACTACTTTAAAGATCCTTTGAGGCTCTTTAATAGATATTCTAAGAAATAAAAAGAGCAAGAATATAATGACAAAAGTACATAGAAAAAGATAAACAAAAATCTATCCTATTCTTCTTGTCCTTCCATCTTCAAGCTTTTGCTCCTCGCGAAGCTCCTCCACCTCTGTCCAGCTCCTCCAATCCGCCATGGATGCGAGCTAGAACTCCGTCTAAACACCTGTGTCCATTTGCAATTTGACCTGAAAACCAAGACTCAAAGGCAAATGTTAAAAGACACGTGTTTTGTTATCATCAAAATAAACGATCGTGCTGCTCTAGCACCAACAATCTCCCCCTTTTTGATGATGACAAAACCATAAATAATAATGCATAAAATCCTCCCCCTTTTTGACATTATCAAAAAGGTTTAATTGATTTTAAATTTCCTATAACTCCCCCTTAAAACATGCCCTTCTATAATTGGGTTGAATTTCTTTTAACAAGAGTAATGTCCTCCCTCTTTTTGTAATTCCCTTTTTGTAACAAGATAGCTATTATTTTTCTCCCCCTTTCTAAAGGAAATATAGCTAACTTAACATGATCTCCCCCTTAATGATTGACAAATAGCTTATAATTTTAACTCCCCCTATCTATATGCTAATGATAAAAAGATAGGGTTAAGGGTTACCTCACCTACCATGGCCAATAGAATGGCCCAAATGGAGGTGGTGGATGCCACATCAGATGGGGCTCCCTTAACTCAGCCAGTCTCTGATCTGGAGGCCCGGGTATTGGTGTCAGTCTCTGATCTGGTAGATGACGTGTGGCTGGTTGTTCGATTGTTCGTTGTCTCATCAGTCTTCTCATTCTCCTCCTTGGTCTACTGCTCGGTCCTCCCAACTCGAGTTGACCAGCCTTGAGCTTGTAGGTCCAATCCTTTATGTTGATATCTTCTTTGAAACCTACAAAACAAGATTCCAATTCTTTCTTCGATATCCAAGTGAGCTTGGATCTGGATTTGTTAGCGGGTCTCCTTGATGGAGATCCTTTCTCAATTTTTGGGTTATACAAATTATCTATTTTGTTGATTAATTTATTGAAATTTTCCCTAAGATATGTGACTTCTTTTTCAATAATATTCATCTTAGTCTTTAAATCATAAATTTCTAATTTTAGACTGACATTTTCCTCAATCAATTTAATATTTTCATTGATTAAATCTTTATTTTCTAATAATAAGTTATTATCCTTAGGACTAGTTTCTAGATCCTTGAGTTGTTTTTCTAATCTTTCATTTTCATTTTTAAGGAAACTAAGGTTCTTTTTAGTATTTTTATATAATCTACCTTAAGTGATTTACTAACTTCAAAAAGCTCACTAAATGCGTTTTGTAAATCAGAATTTACCTCGTTGTCAGAGTCGCTTCTGCTTTCGCTGTCGCTTTCTCCTTTGGCCATGAAACCAAAGCAAGCGGTTTCTTCCTCGAGGTTCTACTCTTCTTCTTCCTCTGAGCTAGAGTCGTCCTAAGTTGCTTGGAACGCTTTCTTCTTAGACTTCTCCTTTTCCTTCTTCTTCTCCTTTTTGAGAAGAGGGCAATCTGGTTGTAGATGCCCTTTCTCTTTGTAGTGGTAGCAATGTCTCAGACTTTCCTTCTTCTCCCACTTTTTTTTCTTTGATTCCCTATAAAACTTTGAAAATTTCTTAAGTAAAATTTTAAAGTCTTCGTCATCGGAACTTACCTCACTATCCGACGCAGCTTTGAAGGCGAGAGTTTTCTTAAGCTTTGGTTCTAGTGTGTCCTTCTTCTCTTGCTTTAACTTTGTCTCATAAGCCATCAGGTTGCCTAGGAGATCTTCCATGTTGAGCTCGTCTACTTCGTTTGCCTCCTTGATTACGGTGACCTTCTGCTCCCATTCCGATCCAAGGGAACAGAGTAGCTTTCCTTGAAGCACCCCCTTGATGAAGGTCTTACCTAAAGCTTTTAAATTATTTACAATGAGAGTGAAACTAGTGTTCATCTCACTTAGAGATTCGTTAGACTTCATTGAAAAAGACTCAAATTCTTGAGATAGTAAATTTATTTTAGAAGTCTTTACCTTAGTCGTACCTTCGTGTGTAACTTTTGGAGCATGCCATACCTCGTATGTAGTGACACACTGAGATATTCGATTGAACTCCTCTGGGCTAAGGGCACAGTATAACACATTCATAGCTTTCACATTTAGGGAAACCTCGCGGGTCTACTGCTGTGAATAGCCTCTCTCTGGTTTCTCCAGGACTTCGTATGGGGTTTCACAATGTTCCCATAAAGTGAAGTCAGTGGCTTGAAGCCACATCTTCATCCGTAACTTCCAGTAGCCGTAGTTTCTTCCATCGAAGAAAGGCGGTCGGATGGTGGACTGCCCCTCAACGATTCTAGTGACGGTGACGCTTCCCTCCATGGGATCTTTGCTGCTATGTAACGTCGAAAATGCGAAACCTACTCTGATACCAACTGTAATTTTCCTAGTTGCAGGGGGTGAGATATGCGTGACATAATAAAAAGAAATTGGGGAATTAAAATAAACAATTACATAAAATAAACAATCACACAACGGGCACAAGAATTTTTAGGTGGAAACCCAAACTAGGTGAAAACCTCCACCTAACCCTCTTGAGTTAGAATTTCCCGATCGACCTAGTCGATCAAATCTACTAAACCCAGTCACTTAAACGAGGGTAACTGAACCTCAATTACAACAACACTACTTGGACTGAGGGTAGTGTACCTCAACACCCCTTCTCTTCACAAGAAGGAATTTGACTCACGAAGGAGACGGGAATTCGCAAAGCGAATACCCAACCAAAGACAATATAAAATACAATAATCCTATAGTGCCTCAAATATATAATCCTAGCTTCTATAGGAGTCAGGAAACTTCCCTTTGGTGGAAGTGCGTCGAAGTGACGACGCAGATGCGTGAACCACGCTTTGGCACAACAGGGCTCTCATAACGTCGACGGGAGAGCTGGTGCACAGTAGGACGAAGCTCTTAGGTGTGAAGTGAGTGCTTGTAGAGCTAGAGCTTCTTCTATTTGATCTTCTTCTTTTAGACACAAGTGAGTGGAAATATTCTATAAAGGGTGTGTCTTTGTTGAATCTTCAAGCGAAGGGGTCCTCCTCTATTTATAGAGGCCCTAGGAAGGCTTTGGAAGGCTTCCATAGCCATTGGGTGCAAGGCCCAAGAGAATCAAGCCGAAGTTAGAATTAATCATGATTCTAACAGGGTCATCAGACGTTTGGTCCTGGCATCAGATGTCTGGAAAACTCGTTTAAGACGTCTGGGATCTAAGTCAGACATCTGATTGTAGGCGGGTTTCCTTTCTGACTTGAATCAAATCTACACAGGGTTCTAGTGTATGTCCATCAGATGACACACAAGATGTTTGGCATAATGTCTGGACGTCTGGAAACCTATTTTTCTCTAGAAATGGATTCCCAATGATTCTAATGGCTATAAAATCTCTGAAGGAAGATTTGGGGTCAGTTGAGGCAAAATGGGCATGTATCAGACATCTGGGGTCCTCTATGGACGTCTGATACGAGGCTAACAGTCATTTCCTCAACATTTGCTAAGGAAGCCAATGGTCCACTAATTGGACGTTTGGCAAAGGCATCAGACGTCTCCTAAGACATCTGGACTAAGGTTTGGACGTCAAATTTCATCAGACAAAACTAAGTCCAGCCTAAGTAATCAGACGTCTGAGTCAACAGTCAGGCGTCTTAAAAGTTTTTATCAGATGTCTGAAATCCAGATTAGACGTCTGAAAAGGCTGTCTGATCCCTATTTTGGTTTTCTAAGTTCTCTATAGAAAATCTAAGTATCCTAGGGTAGTGCAGGTGTTCCTAGGACTACTTTAAGGATCCTTTAAGGCCCTTTAACAGATATTCTAAGAAATAGAAAGAGCAAGAATATAATGACAAAAGTACATAGAAAAAGAAATCTATCCTTTTCTTTTTGTCCTTCCATCTTCAAGCTTTCGCTCCTCACGAAGCTCCTCCACCTCTATCCAGCTCCTCGAATCGGCCATAGATGCGAGTAAGAACTCCATCTAAACACCTGTCTCCATTTGCAATGTGACCTGAAAACTAGGACTCAAAAGCAAATTTTAAAAGATACGTGTTTTGTTATCATCAAAATAAACGATCGTGCTACTCTAGCACCAACAAGAAGGTGGTCGAGGCAGAAGGAACGAGAACGGGGTAGCACATCGTCATCATCGTGGGATCCACTTCCGAAATGAGAGTGAAAATTTGACTTTATATCTCAAGGAGCACCCCGGATGTGGGACAAGCTTCTCTTGACTTTGGAAAGGTAGAGGAGATAAGGAAGGGATGCCAATTTCATATGGAGGGGACTCCTTTTATAGTTGCAAGGAGTGAGGGAAATTTGGTCCTTACAATTGCAAAACATTAAATAAGGGGTCTTTAGTGACGGATAAAACCATCGCTAAAGCCCCATCGTGGGCGATGTGTGCTGCTCACTCATCTTCCGCGCCACCCACGTCCTTCAATTCTCAGCTGTTGATCATGAGATCGAATGGCAGAGATGCATCCTCGCCGCGCCTCTTCATGCCGCAATGCCCTTGTGTGATAGCGCATCACGTGCGGGCGTGCGATAGTGCGTGGGCGCTAGTGAGTGCTCACGGCTGCTAGATCGCAATTAGACGATTGCTACTCTTGCTCGCCCGCTCACCCACGCCTACCTCCTACGGTTCAAACGCTAGCCTACGCTTTCCTTAAGTGCTCTCACCCACTGCGCTATGCATGTGGATGGGCGAGCACTTAACTTAAGCGCAGGTGTGTCCCAGCTATTGGATCTTGATCCAATGGTGGGGAAATGTTGATGCGGAGGCCTTCAGCGGATGCGTGCGGACAGTTGGGCGGCTGAGATGGCATCACGTGGTGCCATCTCGATCGTCCATCTTCTGGATGTTGTAGATGTGGCGCCATCTCAGCTGCCCATCTTCTGGATGTTGTAGATAGTGCCACGGATGTCTGATTGAGTTGATTTTCACGCTGTTAGGTTGCGATCGTCGATCCGAATCCATCCGTGCAGTTGGATTTATCATTTGAAGTGCGGATTCACACCATCTTGGCCCTTGATCTTCTATGGTTCCCTGGTCTCTATCTGATGCTATAGATGTCTGATTAGGGTGATCTTGGAGTCGTTGAACTCCAATTGTCGCCCTGATCAAATCTGTAAAGTTGGATCTTTAATCTGAGGCCCCAATAAAAAATTGCCCTGTCCCTGAACATAAAAGGAGACAATTAACCTCCATTTTATTCAAACTAATCTAAATGCAAGATGATGCATGCTATGCAATATTTATAGTTTGCAATGCAATTCTATGCTTAAGAACATGCATAAATAGGCATCTTATGTAGTGTAAACATGTTTACATCACACCCCGATGCCTATCTTTTGTTAGTCCCTAGCAAAAACTATATGCTATTTATAAAAGAATTAGATTGGATTATTTGGGCATGAGTTATTTTCAATCATTAAGAAAATGTTTACTTAGGATCATAACATTCAAAGACACAACAATGCCTGAGTATCTGCCAAAATGCAGACTGCCTCAAGCCCTTGCCTTATTCAAAGAAAATTTTCTTTTTCTCTTTTTTTCTTCTTTTCTAATTTTTTTGGATTTTCGAGTTTTTTTTTGAAACAGTGAAGAAAGCTATCGTTAGACGATAGCAATTTGGAGGGTACTATATTTCAAATCAAACAAACCATTACAAAATAGATCGCCAACTGTGTATGAGGGACCAGCACTCATTTACAATCTCCTTACATCTAACCGGTCTCTCCTGAAGAAACTTTTCATTTCCTGCCCTCCACACACACCACAAGGTGGCAGCCATACACCTGTACGGCTATCTAGGAGTGTCGAACTTCTGGCAAAGAGAGTCCTAGGTAGGTAGAGGTTCCTGGCAAATCATCCTCCAAATCTTGTCTATGACCAGGCATGAAGAGAAAATATGTGACGCACTGTCAGTGTGTAATCCATAGAGATGACAGTCATTCAATGTAGTCCCCATTCTTATGTGTCTAAGATCGCTAGTGATCAAGCCTTCCTACTTGCATAGCCTCAAGAAAATTTGAACCTTCAAAGGGATCTTCAATAGCCTTATTTTCCTGTCAATTGGATCACTCTCTGCATCGGTGTTTGATCTGATGATCCTCTTATAGGCTTGCTGCACTGAAAAAATCCCATTCCAGCCATAGGTATCAGTCATACTCTACCTAGGATGCATCTGCTGCAGTGCAGCCAACATATTCTACCTATCCTCCTATAGCCGAGTGCCTGGTCTACATTGCTCGTGACCTTCCAGCCTCTAGCACCCCTCTGCAGCAGACCATAAATTGCTGACAGTGGCCACCTTATCTGTAGCTGCTGCATATTCCCTCAGATATGCATCTTGTAGTATCTCCAAACCTGACCACTGCTCATTCGACAAACTGAAATCGCAGCCATCTCCAAGCCTAGGTTGCAGCAGATGCCAGTTGCTTCTGATTGCAAGAGTAACAGATCGCCAAAAAGGGGATGGTTTCACTGGTTGTAGCCTCTTCATTGCACTATTAGAACCACCATAACTGTCTTTGATTAAGTTTGTTAATATATCATCCTTACAGTCCAAAATCTTGATGGCCCACTTGATCGGGAGAGCTTCATTGAACTCCTTGAGTGCCTTAATCCCCATACCACTTGTCTCCTTTGGCCTGCATATCTTTTCCCATCTGATGGGCTACATAAAACCTCTGTCATGGTCAGCACCTTTCCAAAAAAATCTTGTCCGCATAACATCCAATCGTTTCCAAATTGATTTTGGGGCCTTAAAGATGCTGAAATAGAAGACTGGGATGGATGTAATGACTGAGTTAAGGAGGATTAATCTCCCACCCTTCGATAGGAATTTACTACTCCATCCTTTCAACTTTCCAGAAACTTTATGAAACAAAATATTCCAATCATTTTTCTTCAGCTTTGCAGCTCTCAATGGCAGTCCTAGGTACTTCATTGGTAACTTAGCTCGAGGTGAACCCAATGTAGTCTCCAGCTCCTTCTGTTCGCGCTCATTCATGCCAAAGCAAATCAGAGTAGATTTTTATTTGTTCAACTTCAAGCCTGAAATGTCCCCAAAGATCTTTACCATAAGCCCTTGAGCATGTGCAGCATGATTGGTCCCTTCCACAAAGAAGACCGTGTCATCTGCATATTGCAAAATGGGAGCCATTGTTCTCCTGTTGGATAGTGAATACCCTCTGAGGACCCCCACCTCTGCCAATCTGCATGCATATCTCGCAAGCCCATCCACTTCAAGGTTAAAGATCAAGGGGGCTAGAGGGCATCCTTGTCTAACCCCACATTGAGGTTGAATCCAAGCACCACATGGCTTCCCATTGATCAACGGAGAAAAGGAGGCAGTTGTGATACAACGTTTCATCCAATGGATCCATAGAGGAGGGAATCCTCTCCTTTTAAATACCTCCCAGATGTAAGACCAAGAAATCGAATCATATGCCTTTTGGAAGTCAACTTTCCACAAGAAAGCCTTGCACTTCCTTCTGTGCCATCCACTCACCATTTCCTGAGCCAAAATAAAGGATTCTTGGAGTGATCTATTGGGCAAGAAAGCAGACTGCACAAGGTGGATTAGGCTCTGAAGAACAGTTCTCAATCGATTTGCTAATATCTTGCTCACTACAAGGTAGATGGAATTTGATAATGAGATTGACCTGAAGTCTGAAAACTTCTCTGCTCCCAATGTCTTTGGCAATAGGAAGAGATATGATTTGTTGATCTTGTCAAAGCTAGCATTTCCCTTCTCAAACTCTCTAATGGTTTCCATCACCTCATTGCCCACCACACTCCACATTTCTCTATAAAAGAATACTTGTATCCCATCAGGGCCTGGGGAACCTTCCATATTAAGCTCTTTAATTGCATGCAGGGTCTCCTGTTCAGAGATGGCTGCTGTTAGTTGAGAAGCCTGCTCCCTTGTCACACTAGGTGCATTATTCCCTACCATTCTCCATTCCCCTCTCTTGATTGCCCGAGAGGCTCCCCTATCGTATTTGATAGCTTCTGACCTTATTTCCTGAGTGGAAGAGATCCTATGTCCATCTTTGATAATAGAGGAGATAAAGTTTGCACGCCTCCTAGAGCTAGCTGCAAGATGGAAGAATTTCGTGTTGGCATCTCCCCCTTAAGCCACAATTGTCTTGATCTCTCCCTCCAATCAATCTCCTGTTTGAGATCCTCTTCCATTATCACACCTTGCCACATTTTCCTATCTGCAAGTTCCTCCTCTGATAGAAGACCTGCTGCTTCCTTAGAGTCCAACTCCTTGATGTTACTCAAAGCCTCTACCCGCCTTTATTGCATTAAAGTGTTCGCAGTAGCACCATACTCTTTCAAGTTTGTGAGCAAGGTTGCCAACTTGGATGCCAGTCTGATAGTAGCACAACCCTCCACCTTTTTAGCTTGCCACCATGAACTGATCATCTGATGGAACCCTGGTTCATTCAGCCATGATCTTCTAAGTTTGAAATATGAGCCGACTTGGATCTCTTCCCCACTATCCCACACCAAAGGGATATGGTCGGAGAAAGGTTGGTCCAAGCCAGCAACACTCAACAGTGGAATCTTTCAAGGATGTTCACATTCCCAAAAAATCTGTCAATTTTGGAAAGCAACCCATTACCATTACACCAAGTAAATTCAACATCTGAAGAAGGGTACTCATTCAGTTCAAGAGATTGAACCACCAATTGGAAACCAATAGATGAGCTATTTGTGTCACCAAAAGGCCTGTCTGCCCCTGTCAGCAGACAGTTGAAGTCACCTCTTGTCAACCAGGATTCCCCTTGCACCAATTCAGCTGTAGCCACCCAATCCTCCCACAATTCCTGCCTTGCAGATGCAACATAGGGGCCATACACACCAGTAAACCGGATAGTGTCATGCCCCTGGAGAGTTTGGAATTTGCAAGTCAGTAAGTGTCTGGCCATGTGAACTTCCAGATAGTGTGCCCAATCCTTTCTCCACAAAATAGCAATGCCCCTTAATCTGCCATGTGCATTAACCTTCACACTTTCATTCGCCCATGATAGCGGTTTCACGTGGTTTATTAATTACGTCGTTGTAACGTGCAAAACTGATCAACTCTTAAATTTATATTCCTAGATAGGGGAGTATCTAGGGTCGTCCAAGGAGGCCAAATGTTTGCAATAGTGATTCTCTTACTTGGAATAAATCTCAACTTTCTTTTTGGTATTTTTCAATATATCATTTTTTTCATTTTTCAATTAAGACAACATGCGAAATGGTGGCGGGAAGGTAATTTACACTTCAATTTAACTACTACTTTCTAAGTGGCAAATAATCCTCTCCCTAAGCTCACTCTAGGTAAGTGGAGACCTAGAATAATTAGGGAGAGGGAGTGGAAAATGCTAAACAAAGCAAGTAGAAATGCAAAATAGAAAATTGAAAAGAAGGCAACTTAGATTGATGTAAAGTGTTTTACAAAAAAAGCCTAGTAGAGGAATGCTTCTACTACTAGAAAAATAAAAATAAATAAAAGCAAACACAAATCCTCTAGATAGATGGTGAAGAAGAGGGCTTCTTGCTCCAAGGTTGGTGGCTCCCAAGCTTGAAAAGAATCCTTCAACTCCTTCCTTGCAGTGCTCCGCCAAGGTAATGTCCTCCAAGGCAAGCCCTAAGGGGGCGTGCCCTAAGATTCTCTCCAAGGGTGGATGTCCACTTTAGGTCCTTCTCCCTTGCCTGGCTGTCCTCCTTGAAGTGGAAGAGTCCTCCTCCTTGGCGTGGCCCAAGTTGAAGAGAGTGGGGAGAAGAAGGCACCAAAAGGGCTGGTGATGTGCCCCTTTAATCTCCTTCTCTACTCCTTCTTCTTGGCCATAGGTATAGGTGGTTTAGGTAGTAAAATACACTAATGGAGGATGCCCCAAAATGGTGGTAGGTGGTGGGTTTTTATAGAATAGGAAGGGGGCTAAGGTGTCCCTTGAAATGGAGGGCCAAGATGGAATGATGGAGGTGGTTAAGGATCCAATGGCCAAGGGTGTTTGGTGCCACCTTAAGAGACACCAAGGGGGTAGTTATGGGGGTTGACACCCCTTGATGTTGGCACCAAAAATGGTTCTAGAAGGTGGTCAAAGTTGGTGCCAAGAGGGATTCTAGAAGGAGGGGTAGGTGGATGGCTAGGATGGCTTATGTAGGTAGGTGTAGGGTGGATTAAGGGCTGAAAGTTGGCGCCAATATAGAGGTGGTTAGGGGTAGCTTTTGGCACCAACTTAAGGTGTCTTTTGGTGGTGATAATGGGGTGGAGGGATGGCTAGGAGGTGGTGCCAACTTGAGTAGACTAGCTAGCTTAGGTAGGCTTAAGTTGGTGGAGCTAGCTAGGGTTGACTTTGAAGGTGGTGGATGGCCAAGGGGCTGGTTGTTAGCTAAGCTAAGCTAGCTTAGCTAAAGGTGGCATAGAGGAGAAGGTGTTGGAGCTAGGGTTTGGAGGGGGGAGTTGAGGAGGAGAAGTCTGGAGCTGAAATTGGAGCTAGCTGCTGCTGAAGAGGCTGGCATGGAGATACTCTAGCTAGCTTAGCTTGCTAGTTCTTCACTAGTTGCTAAGCCAAGCTAAAGTAAGCTAGCTTCTACCATGATGAGCTGAGGTGAGCTAGGTCTGGTGCTCCCGGGGAGGATCAAGCTGGTTGAGGCAGCTAAGGTAGCTTAGCTCAACTGAGTTGAGCTAAGCTAAGTCCCCGGGAGCTGGACTTGAGCTTCCTAAGCTGGGATGAGTTCTTCTTCAGATGGCTGGAGTTGAGTGGAGCTGGATGTAGCTGGATCTGAGCTGGGGTGAACTCTTGTCAACTCAGCTGAGCTAGCTAGAGCTCCCGGTGGACTAGTGGGAGCTGAGATGAGCTAGACTCAGCTAAGTTGAGCTAGATTTGAGCTGACTTGAGCTAGGGTGAGCTAAGATGAACTCTCTTGAGCTGCCATTCAGCTAAGATTAGCTGAATGGAGCTAGGATGAGCTAACCCTGGTTCAAGTGAGCTAGGTTCCAGCTGTGGTGAGCTGGATCAAGTTGAGTTCTAGCTAGTCTGGGCTTCTCCTTCACCATTTGCCTTCTTGAGTGCTAGGGTTTTAGGGATCTGTGTATCTGTACATCCCTAACACTCACAAAAACACATTAAAAAGACAATAAAAAATGCAATGCATGCCTAACCTAATTTATGCCTAAATGTAGCCCAAAAACCCATTTGCGGAGTAAAATCCTAAGAGCTAGGTTTGTTTTAATGCATAAGAATGATGATAAACTGGCGTTTATCAGCCCACGTAGCCAATAAATCACTCCAAAGTCTATCAGAGTCATTCTCAATGTGCGTTTCTTGAATCATCGCACATTCAATCCTCCACTCTCTCAAGTATCTCATCAATGAAGCCCTCCGACTCTTATAGTGCAACCCGCACACATTCCAAGTGAGGATTCTCATCTATCCTCATGATAGCCCTCCCCCCTATGGTTCTGACATTTGCATACCTGCATAAGCTTTGCAGCATTGTCTTCATCCAGCAATAGGTCAGCCTTTGATTTCCTCTGCCTGAGACTATAAGGTGATCTGCCCTTAGCAGATTTAGAGCAAGATCCAACACCAAATTTGAGACCCTCCACCTCTTGCAGATTCTATTGATCCTTCAAGGAGTCAGGCATAGTCTCTTGTACCTCTAGCACCTCATTATCCTCAGTGTTTGGTAGCACACTCCCTGTTTCCTCAAACGCTAGCCTCATTGCTTCTAGCCCAACCGATTCCTGGCTTTCTACTTCCATTCAACACACCCAAGATTTGGTGAGAAACCTAAGTTCTAAGCATCTTTACTGTGAATGTGATAGACTCGTTGATCGGCAGTTAAAATGGACTTTGGATTTCTATGCCTCCAAGTGACCTTAAAAAGAGAATTCTGCCTAAAGGTGTATCTTTACAACCGGTTGCTTTCTCCCTACTTTTATTTTTATGGGGTCAACACAAGGGTGAATCCAGTGTATATCTCCCTGATTTATTCTACTTCTCCGCTTCTTCCTAAGTATTTTTGGGAATTTTAAGTGCATTTCTTGAGCTGGGTTCTGGACAACCAATCGATGAGCTAGTATCACCGACAACTTGCCAGCCATACTTGTGCGGTAAAGTGTGGCTTATTTGTTTTCATTTTCTTTCTTTTCTCATTTTATTTTTCTTTTCTTTTTGACTTTCTTTTTCTTTTTCTTTTTTTTTTTAAGTAGGTGGCTTCCCTGGTCTAAGATTTACCTAAAGGCAGCAAAAAGAGAATGGTCCAGTGACTAAGCTCTGGACAACCTACCTATGGGCTCTTACCCACAAGAACTTGCTAGCCATATCACCCTAGAAGGTTCATTAGCTACCCAATTTTCGCTAAAATCGTCGAACAATGAGTCAGTGCAAAAAACGTGTGTCGATGCTTAAAATTCAAAGTTCCCTCAAATCAGAGGGTGGATTGATAAGTCATGTACTTATCACCCAAACTTATTTACTCCAATTACAGTAGAATTAAGATGGCGAGGACTCGAAAAACAAATCCACATTTTAGTGGATACACGGGCTGATTAAGTCCAAAGGCCTGAAGGATCTTTGTGCTCAGATCCTAATGTAATATTTCCTAAGATTGAAAAGTCCTAATGTCCAACTATTCCTTACTAATTCAATTTTTTTTTGTATAAATAAGAAGAGAAAAACAATTTACATGAATTTCACAAAGTTGACCAAATGATTCAAAAATGAATCCACCCCTGGATGCCTAACTAATGCAATGTCCACATTGAGAAAGAGGCATGAAAGAAAGCGTAGAGTACGAAAGATGTCACCTGAATATGAAGCTTGTGTCAGCTTTGTGTCATATGCACAACTGCTGAGTTTAATGCCGTCAGCTAGGCGAAGTCCAGCCAAAGAAGTCACAGAATGGCTAGAGCAACCGTGTTTGAGATGAGTTCTGGTAGAGTACTTTCAATAATAGGCATCAGCCGTTGACTGTTGACTTTAAATGTGTTACCCGTCTTTGGGTCAGAAATCTGAACTCCATTTAGAAAAATCTGGTCAATAATGAATGGGCCATTCCATTTAGATCTAAGTTTGCCAGGAAATAACCAGACCTTCTGGTTCAGCTCAAAGCTCTTGCGAGAAAGAAATTGATCATGTAGAGCTTTGGTCCAAGCCTTGTAGATCTTGGCATTCTCGTATGCATCATTTCTAAGCTCTTCCAACTCAGATAGTTGGAGTTTCCTGATCTTCCCAGCTAAATTCAGATCTGAATTGCATTGTTTGATCTCCCAGAATGCCTTGTGTTCAATCTCTATGGGTAGATGGCATGCCTTTCCATACACCAAACGAAATGGAGACATGTCAATAGGTGTTTTATACGCCGTGCGGTAGGCCCAAAGAGCATCCTCAAGCTTTTGAGTCCAGTCCTTGCGATCAGGCCTAACCATTTTTTGCAGAATGTTCTTGATCTCCCGATTGGAAATCTCGGCTTGTCCATTTGTTTGGGGATGGTAAGGTGTGGAAATTCAGTGATTAACCTCATATTTTGCCAACAAATTTTATAATTGGGCATTAGTAAAATGAATGCCACCGTCACTGATGATGGCTCTCGGAATCCCGAACCTATTGAAGATATTTTTCTTGACAAAATCAATGACCACCTTGTGGTCATTGGTTTGGGTGGGAATTGCCTCAATCCATTTGGACATATAATCAACAGCAACAAGAATGTACTAATGTCCAAATGAAGGGACAAAGGGTCCCATGAAATTGATGCCCCAAACAACTATTTGGCCTCAGATTTGAGTCTATTCCATTGTTGCTTGGTCAAATCCTAGTGGATTTGACCAACGGCCAAATAGTTAACAATGTCAGCAACCCACGGGGTGTGGATGCCTGAAACTGTAAGAATAGCTTCGTCTGGAAAAGTGTCAGCAATCGGGACGTATGGACGAGAAGAATCACCTAGGAGTCTTGACAAATGATCCGCCACCACATTTTGTACCCCAATTTTATCCTTGATTTCAAGATCAAATTCTTGAAGCAGAAGAATCAAATGAATACGCCGGGGTTTGGCATCCTTATTGGCCAAGAGATGTCTCAAGGCCGAGTGGTCGATATAGATGATAACATGAGACCCTAAAAGATAAGCCCTGAATTTTTCTAAAGCGAACACTACAGCTAGTAATTCCTTTTCAGTAACAGTGTAATTCCTCTGGGCTTCATCCAGAGTTTTACTAGTGTAGTAGATGACAGAGGGCTTTCTATCAATTTTCTGACTCAAGACAGCCTCAACCGTGTAATCAAAAGCGTCGGTCATGATCTCAAAAGGGGCTGTCCAAATTGGTGGTTACAATACTGGAGCACAGGTGACTGTCATTTTCAGGAAATCAAATACCTTTTGGCATGATTCATCAAAAACAAACGACATTTCTTTGGCAAGAAGATTGCTCAGGGGACGAGCAACCTTCGAGAAATCCTTGATGAATCTTCGATAGAATCCCACATGACCAAGAAATGATCGGATTTGTTTAAAAGATGTGGGAGGAGGAAGTTTAGCGATAGCATCAACCTTAGCTTCATCCACTTCGATTCCCCATTCAGAGATTATGTGACCCAAGACGATGCCTTCTTGGGTCATGAAATGACTCTTTTCCCAACTAAGGACCAATCGTGTTTTGATACATCGCTTAAGAATCATTTCCAGATTAGCCAAACAAGAGTCAAACAATTCTCCAAAAATAGAAAAATCGTCCATGAAGACTTCCATAAACTCTCCCACCATGTCTAAGAATATGGCTAACATACACCTTTGAAAAGTCGTAGGTTCATTGCATAAATCGAAAGGCATCCTAGGGAAAGCAAAGGTTCTGTAGAGACAGGTGAAAGTAGTTTTCTCTTGATCCTCGGGATGGATAAGAACTTGGTTGTATCCTGAGTAACCATCAAGAAAACAGAAGTAGTTCTTCTCGGCTAGTCTTTCCAAGATTTGATCGATGAAAGGTAGGGGAAAATGATCCTTTTTAGTAGCTATGTTCAGCTTCTTGTAATCAATACAAACCCTCCAAGAGGAAGCTAAATGAGTTGTGATAGATTCTCCTCTCTCGTTAGTCACAATGGTAATCCCGACTTTCTTCGGAACAATCTGCACGAGACTTACCCAGGAACTATCAGAGATTGGATAAATAATTCCTGCATCGAGCCACTTGATGATTTCCTTTTCGACCAGTTCTCGCATATTTGGATTTAATCTCCTCTACATCTGGTGAGAAGGGCGGGATCCATCTTCCAAGAATATTTTATGATTGCAATAAGATGGCTCAATCCCCCTGAGGTCATGAATGGTCCAACCAATTGCCTCCTTGTGTTCCTTTAGGACCTTGATCAATTTAATCTCTTGCTCCTTTGTTAGTTTAGCACTTATAATCACAGGGAGTGTCTTCTGAGGTCCTAAAAATTGATATTTCAAATTTTCAGGCAATGGTTTCAGTTCAAGCTGGGGTGGGTTGATGATTGATGGTAAGGAAGATGCTGGAGACTCAACAAGATCAAGAGGTTGTTAGTGAACAAAATCAATAACCTCTTTAGAAGATGGCAGGTCTACCATAGAGGGTTGAGAGTCGAATTCATCATCAAAGGAGGAACTTTCAATTGAAGAAACCATCAAACAAGTTTCAATGTTTTTATTATCCTCCTTAAGTTCCTCAATAAATCCACAATCCTCAAATTTATTGATCACCTTAAAAATATCCAATTTCATTCGTTGATCCCCAAAGGCGATTTCCATGCTACCGCTTTCACAATTAATGTTGGCTTTAGCGGTAGCCAGGAACGGATGCTCTAAAATGATGGGCGTGTTCCTCAGATTTTCAGGTACATCCATATCAAGGACAAGGAAATCTACAGGAAAATAGAAATCCTTGACCTTAGCTATAACATCTTCAATAACGCCTCGCGGATTTGTGACCGAGTGATCCGCTAACTGTAGCCTTACTGAAGTTGGCCAAAGTTCACCTAATCCAAACTTCTCATAAAGAGAAGTCGGAATTAGGTTGATGGATGCACCGAGATCCAAAAGTGCTCTATCAAATGTGTAATCTCCGATGACACAAGAAATCAACAAAGCACCTAGATCTCTCTTTTTCTGAGGGAGGTGGTGCAAGATAATAGAACTGGCCTGCTTGGAGAGTACCACCTTCCTCAGAACAGATTCTCTCGACTTACACTTTTGTGTACATAAATCCTTTAAAAATATTGCGTAAGCCGGTATATGCTTGAAAGCATCGAGGAGCAGGATATTGATCTTGACATTCTTAAATAGATTCAGAAGCTCCTCATTGCTATCAACAGACTTCTTTGATTTGATCAAGGGTTCAGGAAAAGGAACATGAGTCAGATCTTTGGAATTAGGTTCCTGAGCCTTGATTTCTTCTCCAGAATTCTCCTCTCTCTCCTCAGGTTCTTTAGGATTCAGTAGATTAGAACAGTGTGGTTGTGGATCCTGAGTCTGCTTACCACTCCTCAAGGTGGCAGAATTTGCAGATGCATAAGAGTTTGGGTCTTGGGGAGGGTTAGGAAAGATTAGACGGACTTAATTAGCCAGGAATTGTTGATTTGCAGAAGAAGAAGAAGAAGAGGAGGGACCTAGCTCAACCATCTGAGCATGTGCGTGTGGGTCCCTCTGATTTCCATACCCATGGGCTTGGTTGCCCAGATTGAGAATATTTTGCGGGTTGGGTACAGGTTGGGATGGTAGAGATCCAAGTTGACGAGAGATAGTAATGAGTCTGATCTGCAAGTTGTCCAGCGAGGTTTTCATTTGTTGCATGAGATGGAGCATGGATCCTTGAATCTCTACCATTTGCCAGTTCAAATCAACCAGCCCTACGAGTTGACAGGCATTCCAAGCTGGCTGATTGACTTCATTTGGGGGCAATTGAGTATATACATGACCCTGACCCATTGGTCGTTGCGGAGCATAGTTGCCTAGTCGAAATTGGGTTTGTTGCCCTAGGTTTTTCCAAGAGAAGTTAGGGTGGTTTCTCCAACCTGGATTATAAGCATTAGAGTAGGGGTTAGATCTAACATTCTCTTGTACAGCACAGACATCATCATAGGGTGAGGATGGAGAGAAAGAAAGGGAAGGATCAGAAAAACTGAGATCAAAGTCCCCAATTTGGAACCCGTGGGGTTCCAAAAATGCTGACTCACAAGTTGAGCCGCATCGAGTTGATTCACGAACTCCCTTCCAGAAGGACCTCGTGAAGAATGGAATCCTGAATTTCGGGATTGAGTGGATCGAGAGTTGTTCATAGAATTTCTAGCCATCCACTCCCATTCTCTTAGCAACCAAGTCCACCTTGTTAAGTTTGTTAGAAATCAATTCCATATCAAATGAATGAGAGTCATGGACTTCATTGACATTTGATCTAGGCTGCTGGGACTGATTAAATGTATCCATGGAGGCATGATTGATTGAATTCTCACTCATTCCCTCAAATAAATCGTGTGCACTATCAGCATCTTTATTGAGGAAATTGCCTCCGCAAGAAGCATCCACGTGATTTCTGAGTTGCTCAGTCAACCCATGATAGAAGATCTACACGAGTTTCCATTTCAACACCTCGTTGTGTGGACACCTCCACAATAGGTCCTGGAATTGCTCCCAGGACACATGAAACTGCTCCCCTAGCCATTGGGTAAAGGTAGTGATTGCTCGTCTCAAGGCATTGGTACATCCGACTGGGAAGAATTTCTTTAGAAAGGCCAATTTCAACTCATTCCAAGTTGCAATTGGTCTTCCTATTATCCAGTACCAATGCGTGGCCTTATCCCTAAGAGAGTGGGGGATGAGCCTCAAGATCATTTGCTCCTCGTTTATGTTTCGTGCCTTGGTGGTCTGAACCAAAGTGGTCAAGTCCTCCAAGTGCTGAAAAGAATCTTCGGAGCCAAGCCCATGATAATGTTTGATTAGGCTTAACACCTGGGGCTTGATTTCTATGTCACTGGCTGGAATCTGGATGCCAAGACGCTCCCTGTAATTTGAAGGATCATAAAAATCCATCAAGGGTTGAGCACCCTGCATTCTCTCGAACCATTCCTGCATTCTTTGCATTTGTTCCAGCTGCCTTCGGAATTCTTCTTGTGGATCTCCAGGAAAAGGAGGTTGTTGGTCGGCCATGGGATCAATTTGACCAAAATCCAATTTGCACCTCCTAGAATACTCTATTGGTCCTTCCAATCGGGGATTCAATGACCATCTTCCCAGCATAAACTAGGAAAAGGTTGAAACGACTGGGTATAGGGATCTTATAGCACAACAAAACAAGGCTGTCCTTAAGTGGGGTAGCCTAAGGATCTACTGCTCCCAAAACCTGCCTTAAGATTGTAAATGATTTACTCTACTTGTGTCTGCTCAGTCCTACCAGTTAGAAGGAGGGACTGTGGAGAAGGTTCTTCCTTTGGCTTTCGCCTCCGGTTACTAGTGTACCTCCCAGCCATGGTCATTTGACGCTACTCCCCTAGCTAGACATCAGATTAATCAGTGCAAGTAGGTTAATCAAAGACAATCTCAGACTAAGCCCTGAAGAGCGAATCAGACCTTAAGGCCAACGTCTACTCAATTTTATTAAGGCCTTGGATTGTGGTGCTTATGGAATGTGATGGGCCCTTAAAATGGGTTGTGCCCTTAATGATTGATTGAGAATTATGTAAGTGCATGCACAACTGTTCAAGCAATATTATTTGTGATGCGTGGATTTTAATGTTCAAATCTTGCTTAAGTAGCTTTTAGGTTTCAAATTAGGTTGATTGCAATCAAGTTTCGAGGCAAACCAAGTTGTCAAACACGGGTGAAGATTGCTTTCCTTTAAAACCAAAAAGAAAGTGGAGTGCCTGGAATAGACCTAGATTGAAAACCCTAAGGAGGAGCTACATGATGAGTTGATTTTAAGTAGAGTGGTGCGGCCTAAACAACTCAAACAACTGGCCACAAATGCACCACTAAGTTAGGCACACAAAGATGGTTAACCTAGAATGATTTCTACTCTTTTATATGTTGCTTTGTGTGTACCGGTTCCACAGATCAGAAGCCAGTTGGGTAGAAACAAATCAATTAGATTAAGTGCCTTGAATGTGGGTGTACATTGTGTGTTTGTTGAAAATTACCCCACAAGATTATCTTTTTGTTATTTTTTTCATAAACGAGGGTGGAATGAATGTGAATGAGAATCCAAACAACCAAACTATTCCTAGTATTTATGCAAACACTTAGGTTAATTGGAATTTGGATTTAATGTGACAAATGAAATCTATGGAGGGAGAAGAATGGGGAACACTTACAGTTGTCTTCAACTGCACTTTACTCTGGTCTACCGCTTGATGATTCCCTTATGGAGGTCTCTACAAAATAATAGACACAAGAGAAAGCAAGCTAGAAAATAATAAAGTTCATGAAATGCAAAAAGAAGATTGAAAATTGTTGCCTCCCCGGCAACGGCACTAAAATGTTGAAGCTTGGGTTACTATGCTAACGTATTTGGTTTTGAAAACCTGTCATCGTAGTTTGAAAGCGAAGAACTCATGTTCAACAAATAAAATTCATATCGGAATAGAAATCCTGGGTCAAACTCAGGGAGGCTACGTTGATCTATATTCGCAATTATCTTTTTTTAGAGTTTTTGTTGAAAAGCGAAGCGATGTAATTACAATGAAGCAATATTAACAATCAGAATAAACGAGAGAGAGAGAGAGAGAGAAAACATGCACTCAATATTCCAAAATGTTTATAAAATAAAACTAGAGAAGAATTACACTAGAAAGTGAGAAATCAACTACACTAGAAAGGAGGAAAATTGTACTCTAGAAAGCTGTAAAGAAGAATGGGAGGGAGAAGTTATCCTTCTCGACGATCGCTTGGAGAACGAGCCGAACAAGACACCGCCTAGGCGAAGGAGGACAGAGCAGGAAGAAGGAGGTCAAGGTAGGAGGAACGAGAATGGGGCAGCACATCGTCGTCATCGTGGGATCCGCTTCCGAAATGAGAGCGAAAATTTGACTTTATCTCTTGAGGAGCAACCCGGGTGTGGGACAAGCTTCTCTTGAGCTTTGAAGAGGTAGAGGAGAGAAGGAAGGGATGCCAATTTCGTATGGAGGGGGTCTCCTTTTATAGTTGCAAGGAGTGAGGGTAATTTGGTCTTTACAATTGCAAAACATTAAATAAGGGATCTTTAGTAATGGATAAAACCGTCGCTAAAGCCCCATCGTGGGCAATGTGTGTCGCCTGCTCATCTTCCGCGCCACCCACGTCCTTCAATTGTTAGCCATTTGATAGTGAGATCGAACGGTTGAGATGTGCCCTCGCCGTGCCCTCTTCAAGCCGCAACGTCCACATCTGATGGCACGTCATGCGCGGGCGTGCGATAGCACATGGGTGCTATTGAGCGCTCACGGCCGCTCGATCACAATCAGATGGTCACTACTCCTGCTCGCCCTCTCACCCGCGCCTTCCTCCTGCGGTTCGAATGCTCTCCTGTGCTTTGCTTAAGCGATGTCACCCACTACGCTATGCACGTGGATGGGCAGGTGCTTAACTTAAGCGCGGTTGCATCCTAGCCGTTGGATCTTGTTCCAACGGCGGGGAAATGTTGATGTAGAGGCCTTCAGCAGATGTGTGTGGATGGTTGGGTTGCCGAGATGGCACCACGTGGCACCATCTCGATCGTCCATCTTCTGGATGATGTAGATGGTGCCACAGATGTCTGATTGAGTTGATGTTTGCGCTGTTAGGCTGCGATCGTCGATCCGAATCCATCCGTGCGATTGGATTTTTTGTTTGAAGTGTGAATTCACACCATCTTGGCCCTTGATCTTCTAGGGTTCCCCGATCTCTATCCGATGCAACAGATGTCTGATTAAGGCGATCTTGGAGTCATTGAACTCCAATTGTCACCCTGATCAAATCTATACGGTTGGATCTTTGGTACGAGGCCCCAATAAAAATCTGGCTTGTCCTTGAACATAAAAGGAGACAATTAGCCTCCATTTTATTCAAACTAATCTAAATGCAAGATGATGCATGCTATGCAATATTTATAGTATGCAATACAATTTTATGCTTAAGAACATGCATAAATAGACATCATATGTAGTGTAAACATGTTTACATTAGGAAGTGATATGAAAAATACAACCTTGGCCTGGGTTATCAGGGGTAAGGAAAATACTATCATTAGGGTAAAGGTTCTCAATAGGTACCGTCTTCCTTTTCTTTTGACTCCAATATAGCTCGGGTGGATAATTACTAGGATCGTTCTCCTCTAGTGGCCATGTCTCATTTAGAGAGTCTAAGTGATAGATACATAAAACGGGATCGCTATTGTCATTGGTTTCCTTAAAATTATTTTCATGATCACAATTGTATGGGTAGGGATCAGAATTAGTAGGAAGAGTGTAGCTAAGCTGTCTAATTTCTTTATTCAATTGTTGACTATTCCTCAACATCTCTCCCATAGACTCCATCATTTCATTTTGTTATTTTCGTATTTCTATCGTAAAAGAGGACAGGCTACTGCTATCAGATTGAGGAGGATAGTCAATCTCAGGCTCTAATTGCCTAGGGGTATCGGTCCAACCTCGATAAGGAAAATCATGACGGGTGGGAGGGTTGGGTGTTTGCATAGTGGTAGGGATTCTAGGGTTGGAAAATCCTGCTCCTAGGCTTTGTTCAAAAGTGGTAGCTATCGGGCTAGTACTCCCAGGATAGGAATATGAATGATCCCATGGATTATCAATATATCCATCAAAGGATGGATACGCTCAGGACATGGGATCCTAGTTAAAATGATAGGAGTAAGGATAGTCCATTTCTTTCAATTAAATGTTTTAACTCTCTTAGGACTTAGATAGATTAAAATAGAAAGCTTCTTAGAGAGCTCTATCACGCACACACTAAGCAAACACAATGCAGGAGGTCTTTTGTTGATTTAAAATTCTTTAAGTCCTCTTCCAATCTCTTCAGCTTGGCCAAATATATTCAAGGCAGTGTTTCTCTGTTCCCATGTAAGTGGTATAAGAGAAATGAGGCACTTGAAATTTCTGGTCAATGACTATTAAGAAGGTTGAGGTTACTTTTAGTCCTTTTTTGGTGATCAATCAAGTTGTCAAGCAATTACGCACCCGAAATTGACCTTCGAGTAACTTGAGGACGTACACTTTGCTACAATGATATTCTCTAATGCTCAACTAAAAAGGTACTCCAAGGATGGAACTAAGGGATGCATGTAGGGCGAACCCTTCCTTTGAGGCGTTGCGTTAGTGGTGCCTCTTAACTACTCTTGAATTCCTATAAGTGGTGTCCCCCTCCTTAGAGTATCAAGTCACTTAGGCAAAAGTTAATACTATCGTCACAATGCGAGATAGGAGGGTTTGCACCGATAAAGAGATCAATGCCTATAGCCTTAAGGGTCCAAGTCCTAGTGTAGTGCCTATAGTGCATGCTCAGTGCAGGAAGTGTGCATCACACCAGGAAAATTGATTTTTCCTTTTGAAAATCGCAGTCACATTATTCAAACACTTCCTGTATATTTTTCTTTCTTTTCAAGAAATAATGTGACCACTTGATTAATATTTTCAAATTAGTTTAAATGGTCTTCTTTAATTATGTTCGAATGCAATGCTTGTGCAGATAACTAATGCAAAAGAAAAGACGTACCTTACTCCAGCTCTCTTTAATGTAGGATGCTTAGAATGCAAAAAGAAAAGCTAAATGCTACTCATTCAATCCTAGATGGTCGCCCTATAGATATGCAGAAACTAGCAAGCAGTTCGAATATATATTTTTTAATAATAATAAGCAAACAAATCTAATCTAACTAACTAACCAACATGCAGTTCAAACAATTCGAATAATCCTATAATCTAAATAAAATGGGAACACACTCCTGAAAATACCCAACACAGGTCCACAAGACAAAAATTAAATGTCTAAGGTCTATCTAGCCTGATCTAAGTATAAATAGATCTCCGATCGCCAATCCTCCTTCCACATGTGTGGGATCAAGGTCCACGTGCTCCTGTTGCTGCCCTCTAGGTGACATCAAGGTCCACCAAGAATATTGTCTCCGCCGTGCATGCCCGCTGTGTTCGTCGTTCAATTCGGGAACACAAAGAGAACTAATGTTAATAATTCAGAAAAGCTTTCAAAATAGCATAAAAATAATATAAAATTCTCAAAAAAATTAATAGGCATGTTTTCTCCCCAGCAACGGCACCATTGAAATAGCGATCTTCATTTTCATTGAAAACTTTAGCATGAAATGACGTGTCGTTGCAGTTCGTTGCGTGGTGGAAAATCGCTTTTCAAAAATATTCAATAATTCAAAATTAACCACGAAGAGTTAGGTCATCTCCACAGGGTGAAATTAGCCTATTTAAACTAGTGAATCATGTCTTGTTTATTAAGGAATCTCAATGTGTTTGCTTACTAACTAGTGCACGTGTTTTCAACATAATTTCTTGATTTAAAGAATTAATCAATAATGTAAGGGTGCACATGCAAAATCACCACAATATAATATTTTGTTAACAAGTGAATAGTGATCTTGGCATATAGCAAAAATGTAAGTATTAATCTCCAATAGGACAAACCCTATTTACTATAACCTCATCTTATGCTTTGAATCCTTCATAAAAGTAATTCAAATAAACAAGAGGTATATCCATGCAAATTACTTTCCATAATTTAATGCCTTAAATAAATGAATAGCAACATCCACAATGGCATTTAGCAAAAATACTAATTGAAGCTTTACTGTAGCAAAACAGGGGAGTTTGTTCCCCTCGTGGACATGCGGTGGAGAGGGCATGGCTGGACGTAAGGGTCGAGGGGGCAGTGCACCACGATGAGGGCTTCACGTTGACGTTGGTCTCGCGACGAGAGGTGGTCGGAACTGGCTGGACGGAGAGCTTGATGCTAGCAAAGCTTCTTCTTATTGTTGGCTGTAGGAGGGGATGCGGGCAGCTGCATCTATGTGCGCACGACTAGGCATCGCACGTGGTATCTACTGGTCGCGCTAGGAGGTGCGCCGCGCATAGAGAAGAAGGGTAGGCTGGAGGTAGCACGCTACTGCTATTGTGATGCACTTGCTGGCTGTGAGTGGAAGGGGAGATGCAGGCGTACAATGCATGGGAGATGCGCTTGTGCAGTGGAGGCGTGATGGACGGTGGTGGTGCACAGAGGCATGGTTGCACGATGAAGCTGGTGCATGCACGGGTATGCATAGGGTGGTGATGGGTTGCTCTATGGGTGGAGAAAAAGGAGAGAAGAGGAAGATGAAGATGGCTATGGTTTTGCGTGCTGCTATGGAGGGGTTGGTGGTGAGGATGCGCACACTGTCACCATGTGTAGGAGGTCGAGGGCAGGCGGAGGTGGAAGGAAGAAGAGGAAGAAGTTTGCCAAAGGTCCCACAGTGCACGCGGAAGTCCCACAGTGATTGCCTGCTGCACGGTGGTGGAGATGGAGAAGTCTCATCCAGGGGGATAAGTCGATTTTTCCAGAAGCCCTGACCTTTTCTTTTTAAAACCTCCTGCTATTGTGGCTTTCTTTCCCAATCTGTTTCCTTTCCCCGAGGATTTGGCTCTTCCAACGAATTGGCAGTAGTGGTGAAGTAGTGGCGATGTCGATAGACTCGGAGGGAGTTATTGCAAGGAGGAAGGTAGTGCTCTATTTAGGTTGGGCACATCAGGCATCTAGATTTAGTTCGGGACATCTTAAAAATGTAAATTGTAGCAGATCCACAATTGATGGTTATCATATGACTAAACTGCCCTCAAGACGTCTTATGTAAAGACTTTGGACGTCTGAATGATGCCTTCTAGTTTCTTGCACTTACCCTGCATCAACCATATAGATTATCATAACCATATATTATAAAATTGGTACACGAAATTATACGCAGACTATGGTGAATTATCAATTAAATCCTAATTAATTAGAAACTAAGGATAGATAATTAAAGAGTAGTTAGGCTAAATAATGGTCCACTAAAAGTGGACTTATTAGGCGGTGACAATGAGGAAGGCTACTCCTGCTGTGGCTGGCGAGGACCGGAGGAATGCGAGGAAGGTCGTGGCGCTCCCAATTTGGCCGTTGGGAGGTCGTAGGATGATGGGGGTGGAAGCTCGCCAGAGCTGGTCAGAGGAGGCCGAAGGGAGAGATTTTGGTGAAGAAGTGTGGCCAAACAAAGCTAAGGAGCAAGGATTCTTGTCCTGGGTACTTTTATAAGCCTAAGAGAGGAGTTCCAAGCTTGGAAACAAGGGCTATTTCGCACAAACTGGATACCCTTCTCTTCAAACCATTTGCATGAACTTTTGGGGAAGTATCAAGGTCGAAGATTGGGTTCATTTGGTAGGGAATTACTCAAGGAATCTCTCATTCAAATTCTGAAGAGTTTGATTGAGAATCGAGCAATAAATCCTTGTTCGAATCTCGACGAAGCTCCTGTGTTCACACCAATGGTGTAAGGGACTCATTTGAAATGAATGATGAGAAAGTTAGGGACCAATCTACAAATAATTCAAAAGCTGAGGGTCTGATTGAAAGGAAAAGAGTCTGACTGGACTAAAATGCAAAGTAGGTCAAGATGGACTCTGATTGGGCCCAAATTTTGGTACAAATATAATTTAAACCCATGGAATCTGATGATGAAGTTGAATTTGAGTTTTGACCAATTTTGATTGGTAATTTACGTAAAAACCCAAATTAGGGAAAAATTATGTCTGTGACTCTGTTTGAGGTCAAAATGAGTTCCAAAGGTCAAATCAAGGATACCAAACCTCATGGAATATTTTCCTATGATTTTTGGAAGGTTTAAATAGATTTTATCCTAACCAGAACCTCTGTTATTTAAGTGGGTGTGAAATTAGGGTTTTAGGAGCTGTATCAGTTCTTGAAATAAATGAAATCATGTTTCTGTCTGTGTGGACCTTCTTATTAGAGTTTAATGCTCATTAGACCTTAGATTAACCCCTGAAAAGCTCTGTGATTATTCTGCATTCATGATATGATGTTAAAACTGTAGAATTAACCCTATTTTAGTGCATTCCTCTCAGAATGGATGTGTAGGGAATTATGACTCTCAGGCGATTATGTAGGAGCATGTGTGAAACGTTGAGATATAACCGGGTTTTATTGTTATAGCGTTGTAGTATAGCCAGTTATTACCAACATTTCAAATATATAAATTTTTTTACTCGGAAAATAAAAGAGTTCCCGAGGTCGAACTCAGGGAGCAAGTTGTATTCTAGGGGTACAAGTTTCTTTTACAAAAATAAAGAAAGAGAGAAAGAATTTGTTGTCTTTTCTTCTTTTCTCTTTGCTTCTCCTCGTCTCAGATCTTCTGTTATCTTCTTCTTCTTTATCTGTAGTGGTGATGTTCTTCTTCTTCTTTCAGCTGTTCCTGCTCTACCTTTTTCTTCTGCAGAGCGGTCCTGCTCTTCTTCTTTTCCGTTCTTCAGATCTTCTTCTTCTTTTTCTTCTTCTTTCAGCTGTTCCTGCTCTACCTTTTTCTTCTGCAGAGCGGTCCTACTCTTCTTCTTTTCCTTTCTTCAGATCTTCTTCTTCTTTGTTCTTCTTTCAGTTCTTCCCTTGTTCTTTTGTGTTCTCCTCTGCCTCGCCTTCTTCTGTTGTTCTTCAGATCTCCTTCTTTCTTCTTTCCTTTTTCCAGTCAGGACGTCGTCCCTCCTTCTTTCTTCTTTTCCCTTCAGGACGTCGTTTGATTTTCCAATCAGACGACTTAAACTGCTTGTTGCTACAGTGTCTCCCTCAGCTTCCTTCTTCTTCCGCGGTCCTTCTTCTTCACCTGTGCCTGCACACTTCAGAGTTTACATCAGAGGACAAAACCTACTCTACCCTCCCCCCCCCGCGTCTCTCTCTCTCAGAAGCCACTCTTGGGAAAGCTCTCCCAGAGCTGCCGGGTAGTCGGGTACGGGTCGCGCCCGGGTCCAGGACCACCGGCGTCTGTGGTGGGCGAGCAGTGCAGGTCAGTCTAAGTCGGGTCGGGTCAGATCCGCGGGGCGTGAGCGCGGACGAGACCGGGTAACTGGGCGGGTGAAGGGGACCTCACCCCGTGTGCTGAGGCAGTAAGCCTCCAGCACTTTTTCGCTATAAACCTCTGCGCCTCTTCAGACTTTTCCGAGGTGGGACTAAATGTCCCACCTCAATTGAGCGCCCGCAGCGGAGAAAGCAGTGGGCGATCGCGGCTTCACGCGAGGCTTTCGCCCCAGCTGCGAGCCTGATGCTTTGTCGAAACGCCTCGCAAGGTCTGGGAGTCGAATCTGGGCGTGACACGCCTGCAGCTGCAGGTGGAAGCAGCTCCTTCTGCACGGCAATGGCGGCGGAGGTCGGGTGGCCTGTTCACAGCAAAACGGCCTCTCAACCTAATCAGAAGGTGCCAGGAGCTTCGCCAGGGTGCGGCGAAGCTCGTGTGGGTGGTGGCGAGGCGTGGGGCGGCGTGCAAGGGCTGCCCTAGGTCGGACTGTGGGTCGGAGGATGGGTTTGTTCGGTGGGGTTGCAGAGGGTGATGTGGGGGAAGTGGAAGGGTGGGGGTTGATCAGGATGAGGAGGCGGAGGTTCTGCGGTGGTCGGCGAGCGGTGTGGGTTGCTGAGGTGATGGGAGCGGCTCGCCGGAGGATGGCCGGAGGCGGAGAAGGTGAGGGTGAACAGGAGCGGTCGAGGGTTTAATCAAATAAAAGACAGTGAGGAAAAGAAAGAGGGGGAGATGGGGAGGAGTTCTGACCTAGCTACGAAGACGAAAGGGGCCGGGGCAGGGCGACAGTCGTATCGACTGTCGCCGGAGAAGAAGATGCCCAGGGGAAGGGGCGGCGGCGAGCAGAGAGCCGGAGAGGCGCCAGCTGGGTACGGCGTGGCGCGGGAAGAGCAGGGGAAGAAGTCCCTACTGCTGGTATTGCGGCAGAGCGAAGAGGAGGAGGAGGAAGAACCGTCGGAGCTGGTGGGCGTCTGCCGGAGTGAGAGGAGAGGAAAGTTGGGGGTTTTCTCCGTCAGATCCGAGCTACCCAGGTCTGTGGAGCGACGGGGGATATTTATAGGGATCAAAACAGGGAGGAAGGCGGAGGGAGACGACGTGTCTCCCTCGCCGGAGGATGGCCGGAGACAAAAACCCATACCGTCCGTGCGTTCGCATGGCCGGTATGGCGGGTTACAACGACTAGGGGGGTGTCCCTACGACGGCTGACGACGCAGGGCACCCCCGGTTTACTTGCCAGGCTCTCCCCCTCACCCTGCGTGGCGCCATGCTCCACGCAAGGTCGCCGGAGCATGGTGCTGGCAGGTTTTGCAGGGGGGACCTGAACGCAAGGAACGAAGGAGAGTTAGGGGCCAAAATGAGAGGGTTCAAAAGTTGAGGGCCAAAAAGTAAATGTATGAGGACCAAAGTGTAAAGTTGGTCAAGGAGGTTTCTTCTTAGGCTCAAGCTTTTATACATGACTAATTAGGACCTAAGGAATCTGATGGTGAATTTCATTTCTATATTAAACCTTGTTTGACCGGTCAATTTATGCGAAAACCCAAATTAAGTCATTAATTGGGCATGGTTCTCAATGTAGGTCAAAATGGGTTCTGAAGGCCAAATTGAAGGTTCTAAACCCTAGAGATTATTTTTCTATGAATTTTAGAGGGTTTATTCTATTTTTACTTTGCCTCGAACCTCGTGAATTGAAGTGGGTTATTTTAGGGTTGCAGATTATCGTTTAGTTTCTTGGAATTGCTGTAGCCCTTGCTAGATCATCTCATCCCACTTTTATTCTTATTAAGTTGCTTTGACCTATGTTTGGGCCCTGAATTACCCTGTATGCAGATTATACTGGTAAAATTGCATTTTTACCCCTTATGACTTGTTTTCTCCTTAAACTCAGAATTCTCTGAGTTAACCCTTTCCTTGAGTTATGTAGGAGCTTTCATCCTTTGTATTAGGTCAAAATGAGCTAGTTATGGCTCATGATGAGGTTCTCGTCATACCCCCATGCCTAGCCTTTGCTAGTCCCTTAGCAAAAACTTAAGGTTTCAACCCTTGTTCTAGACCATGAAGTTTTTAATAGTTTTAGATAAGTGCCTTCTTTATTTGAGCATAGATTAGGTTAGAATGCTGACCATAGGCCTAAAAGGTACTCTAGTACCAATCAAGATCCAAACCTATCTAGCCTTAGCCTCAGTCTTTAGCAAAGGTTTTTAAGATCCACAAGAACTAACCTAAGGTTTATTGGACTTTGTGGTTAAAGCACCCGTGCTTGAAATGATTTTAGCCCTGGCTCAGTTCGCAGTGCGTTTTGTAAGAGAGAGATAGAAAGTTTTTCTGTTTGGAGAGTTTTCTCTCTCTTTTTCTTTTTAGCTCTAGCCTAGGATTGGCTTTTCAACACGGTCTGTATCAGATTCCTTGCTCCCATCATCAATCCTCAAGGGTTCCTGGCGATCGATGCTTCGAGATAGCACCGCCCATGGCAACCCCCGGAACCCTGGCTATTGAGATTTCGAGATAATCCCATCCATGGTGTTCCGTGGCCGAATCCAGACCCTGGCAATTGACACTTCGAGATAATGCCATCCATGGAATCTGAACCAGCAGAGTGCTTACATGCCCCCAGTAGGATATGTAAATATCCTAAGAGACAAGCACCGAGGAGATGATATTTTGTTACGCATCTTCGAGGGGATTTCCCGCCTCTCCGCGCTGGGAACTCGTCCAAATCAACTTGTGTTGATCGGCCGCTCCTATTCTAGGTGTTCTTTTCAGAATTTTGCGACGCTTCTGCGTGATTCTGAACTTTACGCTTACTGAACCAGGCTGTGTGTGAGGTTAGGGTGCTTAGGTTACTGAGTCCCGTAAACCAAAAATTAGTTAACGAGGCCAAATACTCCCTAAGCCTTAGACCTAATACTTCAGCTTTTCATTTTCCTCAACCTCTTGAGGAGTGTCCAGATCTTAATGGGTACTAAGAGTCTATTCAAGAATGCCTAAGGTTTGCATTCTTACTAATCTCATTGTGCACTTTTCAGTTATTTTCTTGAATGAGGTCTAGAACTTAGGTTAATTCCTTAGTTCCTTACTAATGACTATCACCTTTTCTTATAATTTTGTGCTCCTTTTTCATTTTGTTTCTTTTCTCCTTCACAAAATTTCCTTCTCTTTTCCTCTTATTCTTTTTCGAAAAATTTTTAATTTTTATGGTGTTTTTGGCATATGTGAATTTTTTTGTTTGAAACCTTTTCTTACAAGTTTTGCACTTTCATACCCCCCCCATGCCTAAGATTTGCAATGTCCTCATTGTAACCTAGGGGGTTTTTATTTAACTTAGTTCATTCCTTAAGACAAAAATTTGGATGAGTGGATGGGTCAGGTTGAATTTTTGCGGACGATTTCTAATCCCAGATGCAAGCATCTGAGGTGGGGTCGGCTGTCTACAAGGGTGAACTTCGAGTGCAAAAAGGTGTCAGAACAAGTTTCAGGTTTTCAAAGAGAATGACGGGCTGCCTCCCGTTAAGCGCTGAGTTTTACGCCATCGGCTGGGCGCAATAAGCTCAAGGGGAAAGGAGGATATAAGATGCCTCAGCCAAATCAGTAGAAGTTACATCAATGAACGGCTTGAGTCTCTGACCGTTCACGATGAAAGGTTCAGAATCGTGGCTGAGTGGACTGATTTCGATTGCTCCATTTCCAAAAACCTGTCGGACCAAATATGGTCCGACCCACTTGGATCTCAGTTTTCCTGGGAAGAGTTTTAGTCGGGCATCAAAGAGCAGGACCTTTTGACCAGGATGAAAGATCTTTCTTGAGATGTGTTTGTTGTGGAAGGCTTTAACCCGCTCCTTGTAGATTTGCAAGTTCTCGTACGCGTTTAGGCGTAATTCATCGATCTCGCTGATTTGGAGTTTTCTGTGGGTCCCAGCCTTGGAAAGATCTAGATTACAGTTCCGTACTGCCCAATAGGCTTTATGCTCCAGTTCTATGGGAAGGTGGCATGCCTTTCCGTACACCAGTCTAAAGGGAGACATGCCCAATTGGGTCTTGTGGGCGGTCCTATAGGCCCACAATGCTTCCGGAAGTCGGGACGACCAGTCCTTCCTGTCAGGTCGAACAGTGACTTGCAGGATTTTCTTGATCTCCCTATTAGACAGCTCAGCTAGACCATTAGTTTGGGGGTGGTAAGGAGTAGAGATTCGGTGAGACACCCCGTATTTGGTCATCAGTGACCTAAACTGAGCATTTGTGAAATGGGTCCCCCCGTCAGAGATTATTGCACGAGGAATCCCGAACCTTGAGAAAATGTGTTGATGAATGAATTTGAGAACGATTTTGTGATCACAGGTTCGGGTCGGTATGGCTTCGATCCATTTGGACACGTAGTCCACAGCCAACAGAATGTATTCGAAACCATCCGAAACAGGAAAGGGGCCCATAAAATCAATCCCCCAAACATCAAAGATTTCGCATACTAGAATCGGTTGCATAGGCATCATGTCGCGATGGCTCATGTTGCCCAAAGTCTGGCAACGACAGCATGCCTTGCAGTGATTGTATGCGTCTTTGAACAGTGTGGGCCAGTAAAAGCCGCACTGGAGGACTTTTGATGCGGTTTTATGCCCGACAAAATGGCCACCGCATGCCTGGTCATGGCAGAAAGAGAGGATATTGTTGAATTCCCCTTCCGGGACACATCTCCGGATGATCTGATCGGCACCTATGTGGAAGAGGTACGGGTCTTCCCAAATGTAATACTTGGCATCGGAGCGTAATTTGTCTTTCTTGGCCTTCGGCCAATCGGACGGGATCTGATGAGATGCCAAGTAATTTACTACATTAGCAAACCATGGAAGGCTAGTACCAGTAGTCAGCAGGTGCTCATCGGGAAAATGCTCAGTGATGGGTCCGGAAGGGTCAATTATTTCAGAAGGAAGACGGGACAAGTGATCAGCTACCACGTTTTGCTTTCCCGCTTTGTCGCGAATCTCAAGGTCAAATTCTTGCAACAGCAAGATCCATCGGATTAATCGAGGTTTCGCATCTTTCTTTGCAAGGAGATGCCTCACAGCTGTGTGATCCGAGTATATGATGACACGGGAACCCAAAAGGTACGATCTGAACTTTTCTAGGGCAAATACTACAGCTAGCAGCTCTTTCTCAGTAACCATATAGTTACGCTGAGCCTCATCGAGTGTTTTGCTGGCGTAGTAAATGACCACAGGTTTCTTGTCAATTTTCTGTCCCAAAACCGCTCCTACAGCGAAGTCGGATGCATCTCACATGATCTCAAAGGGTTGAGACCAATCAGGGGACTGTAGGATTGGGGCTTGGGTGACTCGGTCACGCAGGATTTCAAATGCTTGAGTGCATTCCTTGGAAATTTCGAAAGGAACATCCTTGGAGAGAAGAGTGGTCAGGGGGCGCGCAATTTTTGAAAAATCAGGGATAAATCGTCGATAAAAATCGACATGCCCTAAAAAGGAACGGATGTCCCTGATCGAGCTAGGCATAGGAAGGTGAGAAATCAGATTAACCTTAGCTCGATCCACTTGGATACCTTTCTCCGAAATTGAGTGTCCCAGGACAATTCCCTCAGGCACCATGAAATGGCTCTTTTCCCAGGAAAGAACCAAATTCACATCGATGCACCGCCTGAGTATCTGGACCAAGTGCTGGAGGCAATCGTTGAATGATGCTCCGAAAACTGAAAAGTCATCCATGAAGACTTCCAGATAATCACCTACCATATCTGAGAATATGGCAAGCATGCATCGCTGAAAAGTAGCGGGTGCATTGCAAAGACCGAAAGGCATCCATCGGAAAGCGTATGTTCCGAAGGGGCAGGTGAACGTGGTCTTTTCTTGGTCCTCAGGATGGATTGCCACCTGGTTATAACCGGAGTACCCGTCAAGAAAGCAGAAGAACCTATTTCCCGCAAGTTTTTCGAGAATTTGATCAATGAAGGGTAGTGGGAAATGATCCTTCTTCGTGGAGGAATTGAGTCGGCGGTAATCTATACAGACTCTCCACGAGTTGGCTAATCGGGTAGGAATGATTTCTCCGGTCTCAGTCGTTATAGTGGTGAGTCCTGCCTTCTTGGGCACGACCTGAATTGGGCTCACCCAACGACTATCGGAGATCGGGTAGATGATTCCGGCATCTAACCACTTGATGATCTCCTTTTTCACGACCTCCTGCAGATTGGGGTTTAAGCGTCTCTGCATTTCACGAGAAGGTCGTGTGCCCTCTTCTGAATAGATATGATGAGTACAATAAGAGGGACTTATTCCAGTCAAATCATCGAGAGTCCATCCGATGGCTCTGCGATGTTGCTGGAGGACAACAATCAGACGGGATTCCTGTTCAGGACTGAGGTTGGAATTGATAATCACAGGAAGGGTCTGATTAGAACCCAAAAAGACGTATTTCAAGTGAGCAGGAAGGGGTTTCAGTTCGAGGATGGGGTTTTCAGCAGCAGCGGGTGGTTCAGTATAGATGTGAGGTTCAAGGGTGGGAGTTACTGGGTTGTTCATATCTGGATTCGACTCCTCTGTTTGCGGGTCAAGATCCTTCTGTGGTTGATGAGGCATAATTGAGTCATTCTGGAGGTGTGATTCATCAACCAAAGTCTTGATGTCACAAATTTGTTTGATGACGCCGCAATTAATTCCTTGTTGGGCCTTAAATATATCAATTTTCAGTGTTTGATCTCCAAACTTAAGCTCTATTTGGCCCTCCTCACAGCTGATGTTGGCTCTAGCAGTAGCCAAGAAAGGTCTCCCTAGAATGATTGGTGTATCCCTAGGGTTCTCAGGTGCATCCATATCCAAGACTATAAAGTCCACTGGAAAATAGAAATCCCGCACTCTTACGATAACATCCTCGAGAATCCCTTTTGGTGACTTTATAAATCGATCTACTAATTGTAATGTCACCTCGGTTGGTTTTAGCTCAGATTCTTCTAGATGGTCAAGTAAGGATGTGGGTATCAGGTTTATGGATGCACCCAAGTCTAACAATGCTCTATCAAATTGGGTACCACCTATCTTACAGGAAATCAGGGGAGTCCCCGGATCTTTTGCCTTGGGTGGGAGTCTACTAAGGATTACAGAGCTGGCTTGCTCTGACAGAACAATTGGGCTCCCTCCCTTGGTTCGCGGCTTACGCTGGGGTGTACATATATTCTTAAGAAATCGTGCGTAAGCTGGTACGTGGCGGATTGCATCCATCAAGGGGATGTTTATGTGGGCCACGGGTTTGGTGGTCTTCTTTCCCTTGGTCAAGGCCTCGGGAAACGGGATCTTGGTTGGTTCTTCTAGGATAGGTCCAGGTTGTGGGTCTGGAATAGCGGTATCTTGGATAACTATCCTAGGGTCATGGTTATTAGGCTTGGAGTGGTTTGGATAATGTGGGTCTTGAGTTGTTTTACCACTACGTGTTGTTACAGAATTTAATCCGGCCTGATTTTGGTTTGGGTTTGGTAAGAGGGGTGGCTGCTGCTGAAATCCCGCATAAGAAGTTGAGGCTTCCATCTCATCTGGAGATGGAGCAGTAGGGGCCTGATAAATCCATTGAGCGTGGCCTAAATTTGGATTCATAACGCGCTTCTGGGTTGGCACGTTATTTGGGTTAGGAAGGGGTTGGGAAGGGAGTGTGCCTGGCTAGCGAGAATTTGCCAACTGGGCCAGTTGAGTTTTAACTTCTGTAAGCTCGTCCTTGTGTTGTTTTTGAATAGCCGCATTCGTTTTTTGAATGTCAGCCAGAGTCTGAAGGATTAGGGACATTTGATCCTGATTTGGCCCTGATGGATGAGTAGGGTTGGGCCGAGGCTGAGGCGGCTGGTAATGACGAGAGGGCTGTGGGCGGGACTGAAAAGGTGGTCTTTGGATTTGGGAATTTCCCGCCCACTGAAAATTGGGATGGTTTCGCCATCCAGGGTTGTAAGTGTTGGAGAATGGGTAGTTTTGGATGGCATTGAGGTCCTCGCAGGTCTGAGGAACCTCCTGAGAATCAGGGAAAGGGGGAATGGAGTTCCCCCGGCTGGTGTAGAAAGGATCGGATGATCCTCCGATCCAAGAATCAGACGAGGATGGATATGGATCCATCCCAGGGGAAGATCGGTGGAGGATGTTTTGCACAGTTTCCTGTGTGGAAGGAGGTTGTGCAAAGGAGTTACGTGCGGAGGTGGCTCGCTGCAAGTGCTGAGTCAGCTCATCCACCTTCTTTTCAATGATTGAGACCTTGTCCAATCGACTGGCCATTAATTCCAGGTCGACTGATGCGGACAGGCCCTGCGTCTCATGTGCTCCCTTAAGATTCGTCGCTGCGCGGGTATTCGTCCTGTCGAATAATCCCATGGAGTCATTGTTGATGGAGTTCTCGCACATGTTTTCGAGAATCTCCCATACGGTGTCTTCATGTTGACCCATGATGTTTCCTCCGCAAGTTGCATTGACGAAAAGGCGGATGTCCTCACGGAGTCCCTGGTAAAAAGATTGGACTTGTTCCCATTTAGGAACTCCGTGATGGGGGCACTTCCTCATGAGATCCTGAAAACGATCCCATGCCTCATGGAGAGGTTCTCCTGATTGTTGAGTGAAGTGTGTAATCTGATGGCGCAAGGCGTTGGTCCGACCAACGGGAAAAAACTCTTTCAAAAACTCGAATTGAAGTTCTTCCCAAGTGTTGATCGGCCGGGTCTGAGTTTGATACCAATGGGCGGCCTTGTCCATAAGAGAAAAAGAGAACATCTTCATGAGAAGAATATCCCGATTTTGCGCATCTGATCCAAAAGTGTGGGCCAGATGCTTTAGCTGTTTGATGTGCTGGAAGGGATCTTCAGAATTAAGCCCATGGAATTTAGGTATAGCATGAATCATGTTGGGCTTTAATTCGGAATCAGGTCCTCCAGTTGGGATTCTGACTCGAGGCTCAATGGCCACCGCAGCAGGATTGTAGTGGTCCCGCATCATAGGACGCTGTGGTGGGTGCACGAAGTTTTGGAAGAGGTCATTGAGTCGCTGGAGCTGGTGTTCCAGATTATTTTCTTCCTCAACTGGCTGAGCCATGATGGGGGAAGAAGAAGAACTTGGTTCTGAATTAGAAGAGAGAATAATGTGAGGGTGTTGCTGCACAAACACGGGCGTCGAGGCTTGGCCTTGACGAGAGCGAATTTCTAAAGGAGGTCTTAAGGGTGGTCTTAGGGACCTCCTTCCGTACATGCACTGTTGGAAGAGGTAAGTTTAGAAAGTGCTGGACCCAATCAAGGCACCCAAAAATGTGTTGGGTGACTATAGAGGTGCGGGGCAGATGGACCCCTTGATCAGAAAGATCGTCCACCTGAGAATTACCTGGGCAGCCAGAGAGGGAGAGTCCCGCAAAGACCCCTACACGGTAGAGCGTCCCCACGGGTTACAGGGTTTCCCCCACCCGACCTCTCTTGTCACTGCGGTTCCAGGTAGACTAGAATGGGGATCTTGACCTCTTAAGTCTACCAATTTTAAGATCAGGGTGCTTAAGGTTTCACTTGAACTTTAGTCTTTTAAGTGCAAAGAGTGACCTAATTTAAGGTTGGTTGACCCAAGGGGTCAACTTTACCTCTTGTTTTCCTTGAGAGCTTTTAGGTCTTGTCTTTTAGGGTTCAAGTGTTTAGAGAGCCAATTGTTTTAGGTTTTCTTTTGAATAGGTATTTTCAATCAATGGTTTAGGCACACTTCTTTTGGATTTTCTCCATTCTTGATTTAAGTAGTGTGTCTCTAAAACCCTAATGTTGAATCTTATGTTGGCTCTACTTGGTCCAGTTAGTTCTCTGTTAGGGCTCAAGCAAGAATGTGTTAGCCCTTAAATACCCTTAATAGTGTGCAGGACTAATGAGTTGAAAACATGCAACTCTTTATGGTTACTAAGTATGGAAGACAGGTTAGCCCTATATTGCTTGTTCTTTTCTTTTCTTCCTCTTTAGAGTTTAGGGGCTAATAGCGAGAGGAAAAATTTACCTGTCCTCGGAGTGGTTGTCGTGCGGTTGCTTGTCTTCTTGATTTCCTGTAGTTTTCTGCACAAAAGAGAGGAGATTATCAGACATTAAAAAGAAACAAGAATGTTTACCTCTAGAATAGCCGTTGCTCCCCGGCAACGGCGCCAAAATGAAACGTTGAGATATAACCGGGTTTTATTGTTATAGCGTTGTAGTATAGCCAGTTATTACCAACATTTCAAATATATAAATTTTTTTACTCGGAAAATAAAAGAGTTCCCGAGGTCGAACTCAGGGAGCAAGTTGTATTCTAGGGGTACAAGTTTCTTTTACAAAAATAAAGAAAGAGAGAAAGAATTTATTGTCTTTTCTTCTTTTCTCTTTGCTTCTCCTCGTCTCAGATCTTCTTTTATCTTCTTCTTCTTTATCTGTAGTGGTGATGTTCTTCTTCTTCTTTCAGCTGTTTCTGCTCTACCTTTTTCTTCTGCAGAGCGGTCCTGCTCTTCTTCTTTTCCTTTCTTCAGATCTTCTTCTTTTTCTTCTTCTTTCAGCTGTTCCTGCTCTACCTTTTTCTTCTGCAGAGCGGTCCTGCTCTTCTTCTTTTCCTTTCTTCAGATCTTCTTCTTCTTTGTTCTTCTTCTTTCAGTTCTTCCCTTGTTCTTTTGTGTTCTCCTCTGCCTCGCCTTCTTCTATTGTTCTTCAGATCTCCTTCTTTCTTCTTTTCTTTTTCCAGTCAGGACGTCGTCCCTCCTTCTTTCTTCTTTTCCCTTCAGGACGTCGTCTGATTTTCCAATCAGACGACTTAAACTGCTTGTTGCTACAGTGTCTCCCTCAGCTTCCTTCTTCTTCCGTGGTCCTTCTTCTTCACCTGTGCCTGCACACTTCAGAGTTTACATCAGAGGACAAAACCTACTCTACCCTCCCCCCCCCCGCGTCTCTCTCTCTCAGAAGCCACTCTTGGGAAAGCTCTCCCAGAGCTGCCGGGTAGTCGGGTACGGGTCGCGCCCGGGTCCAGGCCCACCGGCATGTGTGGTGGGCGAGGAGTGCAGGTCAGTCTAAGTCGGGTCGGGTCAGATCCGCGGGGCGTGAGCGCGGACGAGACCGGGTATCCGGGCGGGTGAAGGGGACCTCACCCCGTGTGCTAAGGCAGTAAGCCTCCAGCACTTTTTCGCTTTAAACCTCTGCGCCTCTTCAGACTTTTCCGAGGTGGGACTAAATGTCCCACCTCAATTGAGCGCCCGCAGCGGAGAAAGCAGCGGGCGATCGCGGCTTCACGCGAGGCTTTCGCCCTAGCTGCGAGCCTGATGCTTTGTCGAAACGCCTCGCAAGGTCTGGGAGTCGAATCTGGGCGTGACGTGCCTGCAGCTGCAGGCGGAAGCAGCTCCTTCTGCACGGCAATGGCGGCGGAGGTCGGGTGGCCTGTTCGCAGCAAAACGGCCTCTCGGCCTAATCAGAAGGTGCCGGGAGCTTCGCCAGGGTGCGGCGAAGCTCGTGTGGGTGGTGGCGAGGCGTGGGGCGGCGTGCAAGGGCTGCCCTAGGTCGGACTGTGGGTCGGAGGATGGGTTTGTTCGGTGGGGTTGCAGAGGGTGATGTGGGGGAAGTGGAAGGGCAGGGGTTGATCAGGATGAGGAGGCGGAGGTTCTGCGGTGGTCGGTGAGCCGTGTGGGTTGCTAAGGTGATGGGAGCGGCTCGCCGGAGGATGGCCGGAGGTGGAGAAGGTGAGGGTGAACAGGAGCGGTCGGGGGTTTAATCAAATAAAAGACAGTGAGGAAAAGAAAGAGGGGGAGATGGGGAGGAGTTCTGACCTAGCTACGGAGACGAAAGGGGCCGGGGCAGGGCGACAGTCGTATCGACTGTCGCCGGAGAAGAAGATGCCCAGGGGAAGGGGCGGCGGCGAGTAGAGAGCCGGAGAGGCGCCAGCTGGGTACGGCGTGGCGCGGGAAGAGCAGGGGAAGAAGTCCCTGCTGCTGGTATTGCGGCAGAGCGAAGAGGAGGAGGAGGAAGAACCGCCAGAGCTGGTGGGCGTCTGCCGGAGTGAGAGGAGAGGAAAGTTGGGGGTTTTCTCCGTCAGATCCGAGCTACCCAGGTCGGTGGAGCGACGGGGGGTATTTATAGGGATCAAAACAGGGAGGAAGGCGGAGGGAGACGACGTGTCTCCCTCGCCGGAGGATGGCCGGAGACAAAAACCCATACCGTCCGTGCATTGGCACGGCCGGTATGGCGGGTTACAGCGACCAGGGGGGTGTCCCTGCGACGGCTGACGACGCAGGGCACCCCCGGTTTACTTGCCAGGCTCTCCCCCTCACCCTACGCGGCACCATGCTCCGCGCAAGGTCGCCGGAGCATGGTGCTGGCAGGTTTTGCAGGGGGGACCTGAACGCAAAGAACGAAGGAGAGTTAGGGGCCAAAATGCGAGGGTTCAAAAGTTGAGGGCCAAAAAGTAAATGTATGAGGACCAAAGTGTAAAGTTGGTCAAGGAGGTTTCTTCTTAGGCTCAAGTTTTTATACATGACTAATTAAGACCTAAGGAATCTGATGGTGAATTTCATTTCTATATTAAACCTTGTTTGACCGGTCAATTTATGCGAAAACCCAAATTAAGTCATTAATTGGGCATGGCTCTCAATGTAGGTCAAAATGGGTTCTGAAGGCCAAATTGAAGGTTCTAAACCCTAGAGATTATTTTCTATGAATTTTAGAGGGTTTATTCCATTTTTACTTTGCCTCGAACCTCGTGAATTGAAGTGGGTTGTTTTAGGGTTACAGATTATCATTTAGTTTCTTGGAATTACTGTAGCCCTTGCTAGATCATCTCATCCCACTTTTATTCTTATTAAGTTGCTTTGACCTATGTTTGGGCCCTGAATTACCCTGTATGCAGATTATACTGGTAAAATTGCATTTTTACCCCTTATGACTTGTTTTCTCCTTAAACTCAGAATTCTCTGAGTTAAGCCTTTCCTTGAGTTATGTAGGAGCTTTTATCCTTTGTATTAGGTCAAAATGAGCTAGTTATGGCTCATGATGAGGTTCTCATCAATGTGTAACTTGATTCTAATTAATTAAAGCTAGTTATAGCTCATGATGATATTATCATTAGTGGGTTAACCAACCTTTAAATTAGGTCACAAATCACATTCAATTCTAAAGTTCAAGTGAAATTCAAAGCACCATAATTCAGGACAAAAATTGGTAGACTTAAGGGGTCAAGTTGCTCATTCTGGTCTACTTGGATTCTCAGTGAAAAGGAAGGTTAGGTGGGGGAAACCCTGTAACCCATGTGGACGCTCTACTGTTTAGGGGTCTTTGCAGGGCTCTCCCTTCCTAGTTGCCCAAGTATTTCTCGGGTGAGTGACTTTCTGATCAAGAAGCATCATCCGCCTTGAACCTCCTTAGTCATCCAAAGATTTTTGGGTGCCTCGATTGGGTTGGTTGCACATTTTGTTCCTCATCTGGTTCATTAGTGCATGCTTCAAAGGAGGTCCTTAAGACCACCTTTGAGACCTCCATTAGCAGTTCATTCTCGTCGAGGCCAAGCCTTGACTCACTTGTTTGTGCTACCTTCCAACCTGATTGATATCTCTTCCAACTCTTTTGCTTTTGAGCCCAGATCTCCTTTAGCTACATCCATGGAGAATCAAGAAGAAGAACCCAATCTCTAGAATTAGCAATAGTGCCGTAACGATCTATGTTAGGCATTCATGAACCCACTGCAACGTCCTCAGATGTAAGATCATTACAATCCCACTGCAGTAGCAATTGAACCCAGGGTGCAAATCCTGGCTGAAGGACCTGATGCTAAACTCGAGCCCAATATGCTTCATGCTACCCCCAAATTCCATGGGTTGAACTCCAAAGATCCTTTTTAGTACATCAAGAAATTGAAACATCTGGCTTAGGCCTTCGAGCCATCTATTCAGAATCATGATATCTTACTCATGAAGATGTTCTCTTTCTCCCTCATGGATGGGGCAGCACACTGGTACCAAGCTCTGATCTGTTCGATTAACACTTCGCAGAACTCCAATCTGAATTCCTGAAGAAATTTTTCCCAGTTGGTTGGACAAATGATTTGAGGCACTAAATTATGCACTTCACACAAAATATGGGAGAACCACTTAATGAGGCATGGGATCACTGACGAGTCGATTCATCACTTTTAAAGTCATTTGTCACATAAAATGGTGCGTCGTTTGTAGTTCTATGTGGTGGAAAAATCAACTAATCAACAATTAAAATAACCACTCGCAGAAGAGCGGGTCATGTCCACAGGGAGGCAATGACATATTTAAACTCGCACTGGTTAAAAACATATGTTCACAGTTAGTTTCGTCAAGAATCGAGCCAAATCTGCCTTCAGATTAAGAAAACATCAAGAGAACATGCTGAAATGACAATTTTGAACAAATAAAGGATATATTTTGCAATGTAGCTTAATAAAATAATAATAAAAGTTGACAATGGCATAGAATGTAAATATTAATAGAGTTTTCACTGTAGCAAAATAGGGGAACTTCTTCCCCTTGTCCGTGCACGAGGAGGAAGGAATGGCCGGAGGTGTGAAGATCGGAGGAGGATCTCTGGATCGAGGGCTCCGTGATGGCGGTCGCAGCAAAGTGCAAGGTGCCCCGAGGTGGCCGAACAGAGGTATGATGGTGGTGGGTTCCGGTGGCTGCTGAAGTGCCACAGGCCGTGCCGACATGCGTGGGCACAGCTGAGCTCAGCCGCACTGCTACTGTTGCATACTGTTGGCTGCATGCTGCAAGCATCGACGGCGTGCTGTAGGGAGTGCGGCGGAATTGCAGCGCACTCTACACGTGCGGCTGGAGGGTGTTTGCTGCTGTAGGTGTGCGGTAGGGGCGCGTGTGGGCTGGAGTGGCACTGCTGCAGGGGGTGAGGCGCGCCGAGGGGAGCTGGTGGGCGTGCGCTAGTGGCCGGACCATGGAGGATGGTGCACGTAGCAAGGGCGTGCGTGGGGATGGCGGTGCTGCAGGAGATGAGTGCACGCGGTGGAGCTGTGGATGGTGCTGCACGCTGGCGGGCGTGCCAGTTGCGTGCGTGGCTGGAGGCGAGGGTGGATCTGATGGAGCGGGGAGAAGCTGCTGGTGAAGGCACGGGCTAGAGGAGAGGCCGGTTGCTGTTGTGCGTGGGGACGAAGCTTCAGCCGTTCGGGAAATTTCCCAGACGTCTTAACTGACGGAGAAGATGAAAATACAAGGCATGGAGTTGCGACGGCTACAATGGTGGTTGCTGGTGATGGCGGTGAAGGTGGTGATGTTGATTCTGGTGAGGCACAGTGATGGAAGCGTGGCCAGGGACACACGCTCACGGTGTTGGCATGAGTCCACCGGCTTGGCACGGCAAGCTGTCACCTCACCAGCCCACGATGTGGTGGAGCTCAACCTTGGACACCACAGTGGTGGAATGGAGTACACGGTGGTGGAGTGGGGCGGTGTCTCCTCTAGCTCGGCTATCTCCTCCTCTCTCTTGTAGTCAGCTACCCCGACCAGATCCAACACACCTGCTCCTCCATGAATGGGGCCTTGACTCCAGCAATTGGAGGAAATGCAGCCATTGCTGAAAGAAGAAGAATAAAGTAATAATAAAATATTATGGTTATTTACATATAAACCCTCAACTTTTATGTTAACTTAAAATAATGCATGCAATGCACCTAAATGTTTAACTAATTAAATGAATGTAATTTTAAGTTAATTCTGAATGCATTTAAATATGAATGCAATGCATGAATTATATAATTAAATCTGAAATATATATTAATCTATTTACATCCTAATGCATGCTAAATAAATGTTAGAATTAACTTAATATCTAGGCACTTAAATACTTAAATAGCCCACAAACATGGGCTAATCAAATCCCCTATGCCTAGTTTTTGCTAGTCCCTAGCAAATCCAAGCAAAACCTAGCACTCCAGGTAGACTATCCAACCCAATCAGTCTTCTTTAGAAACATATTAAGTTTAGACTTTAGACCTAAGGTTCCCAACTAGTTGCTAAGTTACAGACTAGGTCAGCTAAAGACGAGTTGCAGACACAAGTTTCCTTGATTTCTGACTCTACCTTAAGGTTTATTGATCCCTGAGATTAAAGCATCCGTGCATGTGCATTGTCCTGAGTTATCTGAGTTAAAGGAAAAAGGATTTTTTTTTATATTCCTCTAAGTCTAACCTTAGATCAGCTATCAACACGATCTGTGTCGAATTCATTGTCCCCATTACCATACCTCAAAGGGTGCCTGGCTTTCGATGCTTCGAGATAGCACCACCCATAATGACCTCAAGAACTCCTGGCAATTGATACTTTGAGATAGTATCGCCCATGGATTTCTTAAGCGAATTCAGGCCTATGGCAATCGGCACTTCGAGATAGGGCTACCCATGGTACCTGAACTGCACAATGTGCTTACATGCCCCCAGTAGGATGGATATCCTAAAAGACAAGCGTCGAGGAGATAATATGTTATCATCTCATCCTCAACGTGAGTATATACTCCACCTCTCCTACGGTGGAAACTCTTCTAATCAAATTGTGTATTCAAGCCTCTCCTAAGTCAAAACTAAGAGAACCAAATCTCTTTTAAGAAAGGAATTAAGTTGATTACTTACTTACACTAGACCAAGTGTGTGAAATTTGGATGCTTCTCTTACAAGGACCCATAAACCAAAAGGTAGAACAAGACTCCAGGTACTACCCCACCTTTTAACTCAAACCCTAACTTTCCTTCCTCAACCTCTTGAGGAATGGTCCGCAACATAACTTCTACTTAAGTTTTAAGTCCACAAAGGACCCTAAAGGTCTAAAGCTAGTAGCTCTCTTAGCTTCTAAAGTTTGACCCTAGAATTAACTTAGTCTAACCTATAGTTCTGATTTGCTTAAGAATGCAGGACCTAGCCAGTTAAGCTCAAACTTTTTCTTTTAAATTATTTTTTTATTTATTTAGATTTTTTTTAATGCAAATGTATGCAATAAATTCACTATGCTATGTATATCCCCAAGTACACCCCCACATGCTTAAAATCTACAATGTCCTCATTGCATAAAAGGATATTACCTGGGTCAGAGCTGGGCTGCCGTTCTTTTGTTAGCAGCTGAGAAGCTAAAGAACTTGCAAATCAGGTTCAAGGATTGCAGAAATAGGCCCTAAAAATGAGCAAAGCAATGCTGACCTAGAAAATAGGTAACCTAGGATGTTGGCAAGCTGATATGAATCTCAATAGCAAATGCTCGCCCAACCAGGATGGGAATAAAATCTTCCCAGGTCACCAGAGGAGGTTCTAAAGGATAAACTGGTATAACAACCTCCAAAGGGGTAGGGGGAGGATGACATGGATCCTCCAAAAGGAATGGGGAAGGAATGGTGCAGAGATAAACCCCCAGGGCAATGGACTGACTAAAGAAATCATCAATCCATACCCGATACTCCATTACGGGAAATATTGGTTTGTTAAGCCCCCCGGTCAGAACAAAAGTGAGCAATTCTCTAAGGCAAGGATCATCTAGGGTGTCCAAGTTTCGAGGTTGCGGGATGGCCATAAGATCTAGGTTGGGTTTAATCAGCTCACTGTCCATCGCTAACACTCTTTCCAAATCCTCAATTGCATCCCTAGCATTCCTTGCACCATCACATGTATCTTCCTGCCCTTCATCAGGAGTCACAATTTCTCCTTCAGATATAAGCAAATTAGAGGGTGACTTTGAAATAAATGAAGGGAGGTTGGAAGCAACAGAACTCGGGATTATCCTATCAATGTCATCCCTGAATTTTTGTTCTTTACTCAAATCTTCCCCAGAGTCTATATGTGAATCCACATAAATCTTAAAAGTTGCTTCCAAATTTTCCATCATTTCATCATGAGGAGAAATATCATCAATTGGTGTGTTAAGGAAACCTAATTTGGTCAAATTTGTGACATCCTCAGGGGCTAACTCTTCAAATAAGATATAATCACCCTTAGTGTCACTCCAAATCTTGAATGTAGGTTCCTCATATAATTCATCTTTCTCCTCAGCATATGATCCATCATAAACCCGAGGTCTAGAATCATTTAATATCTCAGCAGATCCCCTAGGGTGCTCTATCTGAGGTAAATGGTTTACACTGGTAACATCGGACTCCTCAAATAGGTCAATTTCTTTAGGGTTAGGTTCCCTAAGGGTGGGCTTGAGTTCCATCTCGTGATCAAAAGGGAGGGTAGGATTAACAACTTGACTTCGACCCACTTCACCAAATGTCACGAAAATACTATCATCTGGGTCGAGGTCTTCCAATGGTACCATCATTCCCTTCTTTTGACTCCAATATAATTCAGGTGGATACTCAACCTTATCATCATCTTCCTCGGGTTGCCACCTTTCTTCATCCAATGCATAGCTACTTTCATATGTATCTTCCTCCCACTTAAGGCGTGGATCTCTCAAGGAAGTGTCATCTAATGGGGAGGTTTCAAAATCCATCCTCGAAAAGTAGCTATTCTCCCCAAAATTTCCCTCCAACTTAAAGTGTAGCTCTCCCACGGGAGATGCATCTATTGTAGAGGGTGGTACATCATCCTCAATGGGGTAGATTAGGTGGCTAATTTCATCTCTTTCTTGTTGGCCTACTCTCGAAGATTCTCCTAACAATTCAATCATTTCATTTTGCATTTTCTGTATTTCCATCTTCAAGGAGGAGAGGTCATTTTTATCCTAAAAGAAGTCAGGCTCAGGCTTATAGTACCCAGGAGTGTCTGTCCAACCATTATAATTATTCAGGGAGGGTGGGTTGGGTATTTCTATGGTGTGTGGGATATTGGGCAAAGCAAATCCCGCTTTTAGGTTTTGTTCACTGATTTGGGGCTTAACCAAGCCAATACTCCTATAATTGGAGTAAAATGGATCCCAATGATTGTCATTATGTCCATCAAGGGATGGACCATCTCGGCATATGGGATCGAAGAGTGCAGAGTGGGGGTGAGGGTGTGGGCAAGATGTGAAAGGATTAAAATCAATGTGGTCCATTCTAATTCACACCTCAATCAGAATTCCCCAAGCAAAACACAATTCAAAAAGGACATTTTAGGTCTTTCCCAATTTAGGCTTTTGATTTAAGTCAGATTGCAGGTGACAATACAATTTGTTCAATCAATTTACGCGCTTATTGTCGACCTATGGCTCGCCTAAGAAGACCTAGTTGGAGCTTAGGTGTTCTTTCCTAAATCTCAAATGGTAAAGCAAATCCAAAGATGGAAAATCGAGGGATGAAAGTAGGCCTAAGCCTTCCTTTGAAGCTGTGCTTTCGCGGTGCTTCTCAACTACCCCCAAAAATCCGTGACAGGGTATCCCCCTCTTTGGATTTACAAAACCTTTTATCTCAAGTTCTGAGCACTTTAGAATCCAACGGTAGGAGGGCTCTTATTCCAAGCTTAGGAGTGTCTAAATGCGTACCGTGGTGCAAAAGATATAAGTGTGCATACACCGCAAAAAGATTTTGAATTTTGAATCGCACACCACGTTTGACAATCAAGTCCTTGATTTTTAGATGTTCCTCCTTTAATTAGTCCTGTTTTAGGAATATATGTGACCACTTGTTAGATCGCTTCAAGACAAATTATGTGGTCTTCGAATTTAGTCCAAATGTAATGCGTGATCAAGAATAGGATGCAAAGTAAGAGAATGCGTACCTTGCCTCCAACAATCAACGATGCGAGAATGCATGCAATGCAGAGAAATAAATCTAGAGGCTACTCATACAAACCTAAATGGTTCGTCCTAAGGGAAGACAACTTGTTTTTTTATTTTTTTTTAGCTACTTATGCACAAGAAAATTAAAGGCAAACAATCGACAAAATAAATTAAAAACTTGAATCCAAAGAAAAGTGAACAGGCTTCCAAAAATGATCCAACACGAGCCTAAAACAAAATCAGGGAACAAACCCCTCAAAATATACCCCATAACAAGGGTTTCAAACCAAATGTGCAATGAAAAATTAAGTCTAAAGTCTTAATCTTACTCTAATCAAATCCACGACTAAATGTACAGAGATGATCATCGCATCCTTGTCCTTCCCCTCCTTTGCAAGGTAGCTCGATCAATTTCTCCTCTGCCGATGTCAAGGGTCGCCTCTCACAAAGGCTGGTGTGATTGTGAGTCGTAGAATATGTGTCGCAGATCGTTGCACTCGCCTCTCTCTAATTCCTCGCATAAATTTCTCGCATAGAAAAAATAATAAATGGTTAGATCACTGTGCAATGAGAAATAATCAAAAATAAAATCAGGTGAAATTATTGCATCTGTTGCCTCCCCGGCAACGGTGCCATTGGACGAGTCGATTCTTCGCTTTTAAATTCGTTTGTCACATAAAATGATGCGTCATTTGTAGTTCTATGTGGTGGAAAAATCAACTAATCAACAATTAAAATAACCACTCGCAGAAGAGCGGGTCGTGTTCACAGTTAGTTTCGACGAGAATCGAGCCAGATCTACCTTCAGATTAAGAAAACATCAAGAGAACATGCTGAAATGGCAATTTTGAACAACTAAATGATATATTTTGCAATGTAGCTTAATAAAATAAAAATAAAAGTTAACAATGTCATAGAATGTAAATATTACTAGAGCTTTCACTGTAGTAAAATAGGGGAACTTCTTCCCTTTGTCCATGCACGAGGAGGAAGGAATGGCCGGAGGTGTGAAGCTCGGAGGAGGATCTCTAGACCGAGGGCTCTGTGATTGCAGTCATGGTGAAGTGCGAGGTGCCCCGAGGTGGTCGGACGGAGATACGGTGGTGGTGGGTTCCGGTGGCTGCTGAAGTGCCGCAGGCCGTGTGGGCATGCGTAGGCGCGGTTGAGCTCGGCCGCACTGCTGCTGTTGCATACTGCTGGACGCACACTGCAAGCATCGACGGCTCGCTGTAGGGAGTGCGTGATGTAAACACATTTACACTACTTAAGATGTCTATTTTTGCATGTTCTTAAGCATAGGGTTGCATTTCATGATATAAATATTGCGTAACATGCATCATCTTGCATTTAGAAAAGTTTGAATAAAATGGAGGTTAATTGTCTCCTTTTATGTGCTTGGACAGGGCAAACATTTTATCGGAGCCTTGGATCGAAGATCCAACCGTATGGATGTGATCAGGGCGACGATTGGAGTTCAACGACTCCAAGATCGCCCTAATCTGGCATTTGTAGCATCAGATAGTGACTGGAGAACCCTAGAAGATCAAGGGCCAGGATGGTGTAAATCCGCACTTCTAATCACAAGTCTGATAGCACGGATGAATTCGGATCGACGATCGCAGCCCAACGACATAAAAATCAAGTCAATCTGACATCCGTCGCACCATCTACAACATCCAGAAGATGGATGGCCAAGATGGTGCCACGTGACGCCATCTCGATCGCCCAAATGGCCGCATACATTCTCTGAAGACCTTGCACCCACTCTCTCTCCGCCGTTGGATCTCGATCCAATGGCTGTGGACAGCCGCACCTAAAAATGCCCGGTCGACCATCCACGCCTCGTAGCGCAGCTATCGCAAGCACTTGTAGGAGCTGCAGCCGCGGGTTCGAGCAGCAGCTAAGGGGAGGAAGGCGCGGGTGATAACACCATGCAAGGGGGTAGTAATTAGGTTGAATATGGCCCATCTTTAGAATAAAAGGCACAACATAAAGTAGAATAGGAGCATTGCATGCATCAAATACCAAGATTGCTTATAAACTGCATTAATGGCCATTTGTGCAAAGCATGTGTCAAAAGCAGGCCCCAGATGAGCAATCGGACCGCACGGATGGATTCAGAACGACGAACGGAGTCCAACGGACTCAAGATCGGCCAAATATGACATCTGGAGCTCCCATAATGGGCCCAAGAAATTCTGACCGTTGATCTAGAGATCAACGGCCCAGAAAGCGCCACGTCACCCCACCCCCATCGCTCGCACGCCCTCAAGCCAGCCAAGGACGAATCTCGGCCGTTGATCTTCGATCGAACGGCTGAGATCCTCATGCTCGCCCACGGTCGCCGCGACAAAGCGCTGGCGTGGCGCAACGGCTAGCGTGCACGCCCACATCGCAGCGACGCGCATTCGAATCGCACGGAGCAGAAATCAAGCGCGAGCGAAGGGCACGGCAAAATTGGGCCGCCCGATCAGCATCGGGTGGCCAGGATCGCGCCACGCAGTGCGATGATAGCTCCCAAACGCCCACGCGCTCGTGCACGCCGGGCAGAAACGCTCGTGCGCACGCGCGCCCGAGGTGCGATCTCAGTGCGGGCGCAGGAGGATCTCAGTAGTCCGATCTTCGATCGGACGGCTCTCGTTCAACGTCCACAGATCACGCATGGAGAGAGAGCGGGGCGGGCAGCTGACCGGTGGCAGGAGGGCTTCACCGACGTATCTGGAAGAGATTTTAGCGACGTTCTGGATGTCGCTAAAGCACATTTTTCTTTTAGGAAGCCCTTAACCCTATTTAAACCCCCTTCTACCACCATTCAAGGCATGCTCTCCCACTTGCAACTACTCCACTCCTCTCCTAGCTAGTTTTAGGCACTCTTGTAATCGCCAGAGATGACGAGTCACCGACGGAGCCTCCTCCACCGCCGTGGCTGCCTCGTCGCTCTCCACTCTCTCTCTACCTCTCTCTCTCTCTCTTTTAAGCTTTTATTTACTTTTGTTGAAGCATGTATTTAATGTTGGAAGCCATGAACTATGAATGCATGTTTAATGAAATTATTTTCCATTCAGTCGCCATTTTAATTTCTGTTTAAAGTGCATGATCAAAACTAAGAGCTTTCTAACCCTAAACTCTCTCTCTCTCTGGCTTTTCAAAATCGTCTCTTTCGTAAGAAAAACTCTACCTTTTTCGTGACAAGTGATAAACAAAATCCGATTTCCACGCCTCCCTGAGATTGACACTCGGACTCACCTCTGTTTACTTCTTTTAAAGCCGACATATCAAGTGCGACTATAACGACACCTCTTAACACACACGCACGAGACCACGCCAGTTTTTGGCACCGTTGCCGGGGAGGCAACGGATTTGTTTTATCACCTCCATTCCACCTTCATTCTCATATCGTCTAATGCCCTATTTTCCTTTTAACTTGACGGTTGTAGGAATTCGGCGCATGGACGGCGAAGCGACGCATTCCACGACGGTAGCAAGGGAGTAGGCGCCTCGAGGACCGATAGTGAGCGATCTCTCTCTCATTGTTTGCTTGCGTGAAAAAGCTAAAAAAAAAAATCATAAAAACTGAAAAAAATTGGCGTGGTGAACGATTGCTTGACCCACATTCTTAACACATCACCCTACAAAAAAATGTACACTCTAATATGCTGAATAAATTCTTGGAGTGTTCTTTTCTTTTTCTCTTGAGTGGTGTTTGCAAAGCCACCGTGAGTTGACCTGGGCCGCACCACTCAACCCTAAAAACTGACTCATCTAATAGAAGCTGCACGATCTTTAGGATGAGCACACTAGGGTTTTAGAGCCTCTACAAAATAAAAAGGAAATCTACTTTCACCAAGTTGTGTGTAGAACTTGACGTGCCCACTGAAACTTGGTTGAAAACATTAAGACACGTCAATCCTAAAAAGTACTAAAGTAAGGATGAAATACTAAAGACACCACACCTTAAAAATCCTTGCTTGAAAACCATGTTTTACTAGAAGCACACACTTTGAAAGTGGAAAATTAAGAGGCACCACCCCAATCAACGCCTCATCACATCACTCTAAGCACAAGCACTATCCCAACCCTTTAAAACTGAGTAGACGTGCCCTAGGCAGGACTGAGTTAAGTCTCAAAAGGCAAGGTTTTGTTTGCTAGGCACTTGGCTTTCATTCCCTTGGTAGAATCTGGTGACTAGGCTGCAGGGCAGTGTCAAATGACTGCTGTTGTGGGGTCTATGGAACCGGAGGCGCAAGCCAAAGGAAGAACCTTCTCTGCAATCCCCTCGTAATCAACCTGGCCAGATTAGCCTTGGGAAGGGGAGTCCAGTGTTTACGGACTTAATCACCCTTTGCAAGATTTCTAGGTCTCCTAAGGAATACACCATAAGGACTAGGCTTGTGTGCTTGATTGAAACACTTTTTCTCTCATCTGTCGCCCTCCGCATCCCCTCCTGTTCTTCTCTAGTGTACCCACGGGAGACGCTCACTGCATCCCGAGTTGCGTGCTTTGGGGCAGGAATCTAGGCGACGCAATTCTGTTAACATGGCTGAACCTAGGGTAGATGAGGTTGAAGATCAACCCCCACCTGATGCTATGGCCATCATCCAAGCTCAAATCAATGCTAACCATCAGCTGCAGCAACAACAAATCCAAACCATCATGCAAGCCATACAACGGTTACAGAACCCACCAGAACAACCACCACCACCTTTCCAAAACATGCCAGGGCAACCACCACTTGATTTACCGCCATTTCAGGACCAGCCAAGACCCCTCCGTGATTTCTATAACCCTTCTACCATTAGAGTCGAGCCACACCTTAGGATCCCCAAAGGGGGAGATGATTTTGAGCTAAAACCTAATGTATTAAGTCTAATCCAGAGCCACTTTCATGGAAGCTCAAATGAAGACCCCTTTCAGCACCTAGAAGATCTCGACCGCATAGCAAGAACAGTAAAACCTAGGAACATTAGCCTTGACATTGTTCTAATCAAGATGTTCCCTTTCTCATTAAGAGACAAGGCTTCTCATTGGCTTAGAACCCTAGGTAGACCCATCACCACCTGGGAAGAACTGAGGCATGCATTTTTAAAGAAATTCTTCCCCATAGGAAAGACCAATGCCCTCAGAAGAGCTATCACTACCTTCACACTCCAGGGTGGGGAACAATTTCATGAGGCGTGGGAAAGATTCAATGAACTTTTGAGGAAATGCCCACACCATGAAGTTCCAAGGTGGCAATTGGCCCAGATCCTCTACCACGGTCTGGACAGCAACCTACGGAACTTCGTCGATGCCTCATGTGGGGGAAACTTCCTAAACAAAGACGAGGAGAGCGCGTTTGAGCTCTTTGAGTCTATGAGCGAGAATTCGCTCAACAATGCCTCCATGAACCAGTTTAACAGGTCCAATCAACCCCGTGGCAGGATTTATGAGGTGCAAGCAAATTCGGAAATGGTTGACATGGACATCATTGCCAAAAAGTTGGATCGAGTGGAATTGGTGGACAAAAAGATTGATGAGCTTCTAAACCAGACTAGGAACCCCTTGCAGACTTTCTCCCTAGCAAAGGGAGAACATAATGTCGACCTGGTCCAACCCTTCACCCAATTAAACCATGAACAACCCCTGACCACGTTCCAGGGAGGGACCTTTACTCCCTCGACCCTTGATTACTCCCTTCCTTCTTCATCAACATCGGCTATTCTAGAAGATGTGCAAGCCGTCCAAGGATATGCAAAACTTGACCCTTTCTCCAACACTTACAACACCGGCTAGCGTAATCACCCCAACTTTGGTTGGACAAACATGAAACCACCGCAATTCCAAAACCAGCCCAGGCCAAACCAACAGCCACACTTGCCCCCTATCAGCAAGGACCACCAGTTAGACCCCAATATAACTAGAATAGGCCGGCCCCTCCCCCACAAAACCAAATGGACACCCTAATAAAGATGATGGCTGACATGAACCAAAAACATCAGAAAGAAATGGCCTTGGTAAAGGGACAGTTAAGCCAACTCTTGGACTGTAAACAGCAAGGATCTCTACCTTCCTAACCGCAACCGAACCCGCGAAACATAATTAACAGAGGCCCCAATTCGCAAGGGTTCCAAGGAAACCCCGGGTAGGCTCATATGGTCCAGCCGGCCCCACAACCACCTCCTGGGTTTGGCGCTTCTTCATCCTCGTCTTCTCAAGGACCACCCCATGGCCCCAATGCCTCTGCGAATGCTGAGACCTTGAGAAGCTGCACCAAAACCCAGGATCCCAAATGGCCGACTCTCCCCGAGACTTTACCTGCTGAGATACCTGACTTAGAAGAAGCACCAACCAAGGACCCAGACATGGAACCAATTCAGACACCCTATCCTGAGGCCTTGGAAACAATCAAGAGAAAGAAGAATACTGTGGAAACTGAGGAGCTGTTGGAAATTTTTAAACAAGTACAGATTAATACTCCGCTCCTAAAAGCTGTCAAACACATCCCCGCTTACGCCAAGTTCTTAAAGGTTGCCTGTACACCCAAGCGTAAGCCGAGACCTCAAGCACCTAGGAAGGTTGTACTCTCTGAGCAAGCCAGTTCCGTGATATCAAGCAACCTTCCACTCAAACGAACTGACCCAGGAGCGCCCCTGATTTCTTGCAACATCGGGGACATGACATTTGATAGAGCGCTCCTCGACCTAGGTGCTTCTATCAACCTAATTTCCACAACCTTGTACCACTAATTTGGTTTTGGGGAGCTGGCACCAACCCCTGTCACCATCCAGCCGGCGGATAGATCAGTGAAAGCCCTGAAGGGGGTTGTCGAGGACGCAATTGTACGGGTCAAGGACTTCTATTTTCCCAGTCGACTTTTTGGTGCTCGACATGGAAGTCCCTGAAAAATTACAGAACGCACCCATAATCTTAGGCAGACCTTTCTTAGCTACTGCTAAAGCAAACATCGATTGCGACATGGGATGTATGGAAATCACCTTCAGAGAAAGGAAAATGCAATTGGATATCTTCTGGGCGACAAAGTCTTTTGATTGTGATTACATTGAGGAACATGATCTCGTGGAAACTTTAATCGAGGAATGCCTTACCCTCAGTTCTGTCTCAGACCACCAAACCCGTAGTGACGATTCCGACTTGTCACCATGCTTACCCATGGACCTCTGTAAGGCTGAGAACCATCACATGACACCATTTGAAGAGATCGATGTTGATCAACTCCCGCCCTTCCCATTCCCTTCAACTGTGGTCCCACCCGCACCTGAACTTAAACCATTGCCCGAGAATCTCAAGTACGTCTTCTTGGGACCTGACCAGACCTTCCCAGTAATTATTAATTCCCATCTAACAAAGAATCAGGAACTAAGATTGACTGCAACTCTTTTAGAACATCGGGCCGCCATTGGTTGGACCATCTCGGATCTAAGAGGAATTAGCCCCACCTATTGCACCCACAAGATTTACCTGGAAGACGGGGCCCGACCTTCCCGCCAGATGCAGAGACGGTTAAACCCTAACATGCGGGAGGTCGTTAAAAAAGAAATTATCAAGTGGCTTGACGCCGACATCATTTACCCTATCTCTGATAGCCCCTGGGTGAGCCCCACTCAAGTGGTTCCAAAGAAGGCTGGGCTCACTGTTGTTACTAATGATCATGGCGAATCCATCCCCACCCGCACCACCACCGCATGGTGGGTGTGTATTGATTATAGGAAGCTTAATGAAGCCACTAAGAAGGACCACTTCCCCTTGCCATTCATTGACCAAATCCTTGAAAGATTGGCAGGGCAGAAGTATTTTTGCTTCCTGGATGGATATTCAGGATATAACCAAGTCGCAATTGCTCTGGAAGATCAGGAAAAGACCACATTTACTTGCCCGTATGGCACGTTTGCATTCCGTCGAATGCCGTTCGGGTTATGCAACGCACCCGCGACCTTCCAGCATTGCATGCTAGCCATTTTTTCAGAAATGGTGGGTGAATACTTGGAGGTCTTTATGGATGATTTCTCTGTATTCGGAAATTCATTCAACCATTGTTTGAGCAACTTGGAGAAAATCCTGAAACGATGTATCGAGGTTAACTTGGTGTTAAGTTGGGAAAAGAGCTATTTTATGGTTCAAGAAGGAATTGTCCTCGAACACATCGTTTCGCATAGGGGCATCGAGGTATATCGAGCTAAGGTTGATTTAATTTCCAAACTTCCTCCACCTAGTTCGGTCCGGCAGATTCGCTCTTTCCTAGGACATGTTGGCTTCTATCGAAGGTTCATCAAAGACTTTTCCAAACTTTCCAAACCCTTGACCGACCTTCTAGCCAACGACACCACTTTCCACATGTCTCCCGATTGCATCCAGGCTTATCATACCCTTCGGGACTTAGTCTCCACCGCACCTATACTTCAACCCCCAGACTGGTCCCAAGATTTTGAGATTATGTGTGACGCATCAGATTTTGCCATAGGCGCTGTCCTGGGACAAAGGCAAGACAAGAAGCCCGTGGAGATCTACTACACGAGCAAAACGTTGGACGAGGCCCAACGTAATAATACGGTCACAGAAAAAGAGTTGCTTGCTGTAGTCTTTGGACTGGAAAAATTCTGATCATACTTACTGGGATCCCACGTGACTATCTACACTGACTATTCAGCCATCCGACACCTGTTGGCCAAAGAGGACGCAAAACCCAGGCTCATCAGATGGATCCTGCTTTTGCAAGAATTTGACCTGGAAATCCGAGACAAGGCCGGATCGAAAAATATGGTGGCTGACCACCTGTTAAGACTTCATCCAGACCACATTGGACCCTCCCTACCTCTATCTGATACCTTCCCTGATGAACACATCCTAGCCGTGCAAGACAAGAAAATGCCATGGTATGCTGACTATGTCAACTACCTGGTTATAGGACAAACCCCGCACAGCTGGTCCAGACAGCAATGGGACAGGTTCTTGGCTAAGGCCAAGCACTATTTCTGGGATGATCCCATGCTGTTTCGCCTCTGTGCTGATCAGATCATCAGGAGGTGCCTCCCCGAAGATGAAGTTCAGAGTGTGCTTTCCTTTTGTCATGACCAAGCGTGTGGCGGCCATTTCTCTAGCAAGAAAATAGCTGCAAAAGTTTTGCAGTTTGGATTTTATTGGTCATCCCTATTCAAGGATGCACACATCTTTGCCAAGACTTGCTCATGATGCCAAACACTAAGGACCATGACCAAAAAAGATATGATGCCCCTTCAGCCCATTTTGATTGTCGAAATTTTTGACGTTTGGGGTATCGATTTTATGGGCCCCTTTCCACCATCCAACGGCTTCGAGTACATCCTGGTCTCAGTAGACTATGTTTCCAAATGGATTGAAGCAGTCGCCACCCGATGATGCGATCACAAGATGGTCATGGACTTTGTGAAGAAGAGCATCTTTTCCCGGTTTGGAATACCCAAGGCCATGATCAGTGATGGTGGAAGCCATTTTATCCATTCCCAGTTCCGTGCCCTACTTAGAAAATACGGGGTAAACCACCTTATTGCCACCCCGTATCATCCACAAATAAATGAGCAGACTGAGGTCTCAAACAGACAAATCAAGAACATTTTACAGAAGACTGTGAGACCTGACAGGAAAGACTGGTCCACACGACTTGATGATGCCCTATGGGCATACAGGATCACTTTTAAGACCCCGATAGGAATGTCACCTTACCGCTTGGTCTTTGGCAAAGCTTGCCATCTCCCTGTCGAATTGGAACACCGGGCTTACTGGGCCGTTAAGCAATGTAACATGGATCCCCAGTTAGCTGGTGCGCAAAGGACTCTTCAATTATCTGAGCTTGAAGAAATTCGTCGGGACGCCTTTGACAATAGTCGGCTATATAAGGAGAAAATGAAAGCCGCCCACGACCGACTCATTCATAGGAAAACCTTTGAGCCAAACCAACAAGTCTAGCTATTTGATGCACGCCTGAAACTCTTCCCAGGGAAACTTAGGTCCAAATGGATAGGACCATTTCAGGTGGTCAAACCCTATTCCAATGGGGCAGTCGAAATCGCCGATCTTAATACCGGGCACACCTTTACAGTCAATGGTCAAAGATTGAAGCATTTCCTAGCCCAGGTACCCCCAAGGAAAGTGTCACCCTTGTTGACGGCTGACACCAAACACCGCCCAGCTAGAGGCGCTAAACTCAGCGCTTCCTGGGAGGCAACCCAGTGGATTAAGACTGATCTGGTAGTTTACGTCAGTCAGGTACTATCCTTTTGAACCCTTCTTCCAATGAGGACATTGCCCAACTTAAGCATGGGGGGGATGGTACATTGCATAATCCTGAGCTTAATTAATCAGTCTGAATGAATAAATTAATTGATTAAAAAAAATTTGAACTTAGGAAGAAAAACTTAGGCATTAGAAACTTGTCAATAGTGGGAAATAATACAAAAAGAACTTAAACACTTAGACTTTTCAGGCCTTCAGGCTTAATCAGCCCTGGTGTTCGTTAAAATATGGATTTAGCGGCGAATCCTTGCAACTTTAAGCTATTCTAATCTACCTAATAAATAAGGTAATAAGTATACGACTTATCAACTCACCCTCTAACTCAGGAAAACTTTGAGTCTAAGCATCTACACACATTTTTGCACAGACTCACTTCTCGGAGATTTTGACAGAAATTGGGTAGCTAATGAACTCTCTAGGGTGGTATGGCTGGCAAGTTGTCGTGGGTAATAGCCCATTGGCAGGTTGTCCAGAACCTAGCCGCAGGCCATTTCTTTTTCGCTGCCTCTAGGTACATTTGAGATTAGGGAAGCCACCTACGAGAAAAAAAAAGAAAAGAGAGAGAAGAAAAGAAAATAAACCACACTTCACCGCACAAGTATGGCTGGCAAGTGATCGTGGGTAACAGCCCATTGGTCGGTTGTCCAGAGCCCAGCTCAATAATTGCGCAAAAAAGACCAAAACACCTAAGGATGAAGCGGGGAAGTAGTACAAGCCGGGGAGATATACACTGGAAAATCCTTGTGTTGACCCTAAGTAAAATGAACGTAGGGAGAAAGCTACCAATCGAACAAATACACCTTCAGGAAAAAATTTATTTTCTTTTCCGGTCACCTAGAGGCGTAGAAACTCGAAGTCTGTCTCAATTACCATTAAGTGAGTCTATCACAACATTTACACCAAGATGCTTAGCACTTAGGGTTTTGACCGAGTTTTGGGTGGGTTGGGTAGCCGTAAAAAGTTACCAACCCACACTGAATTTCGAAAATTCTAAAAAGACATATATAGATATATACGTATACATATGTATAGTTATATATACAAAGCAAGGACTCGGGTGATTCGTATTTTGGCAGACACCCGGGCATTGCTTAGTCTTCGTAGATTAAGATCTTCGTATATTTCCTCTTATTGACAAGTAACGAAGTTCCTATGCAATTACTTCTTGAATTCTCCAAAGAAATAAAGGCTAGAATAAACCTTGCTAGGGACTATCAAGGAGTAAGCATGGGGGTATGATAACACCACGCAAGGGGGTAGTAATTAAGTTGAATATGGCCCATCTTTAGAATAAAAGGCACAACATAAAGTAGAATAGGAGCATTGCATGCATCAAATACCAAGATTTCTTATAAACTGCATTAATGGCCATTTGTGTAAAGCATGTGTCAAAGCAGGCCCCAGATGAGCAATCGGACCGCACGGATGGATTCAAAATGACAAACGGAGTCCAACGGACTCAAGATCGGCCAAATCCAACATCCGGAGCTCCCACAATGGGCCCAAGAAATTCTGACCGTTGATCTGGAGATCAACGGCCCAGAAAGCGCCATGTCGCCCCGCCCCCACCGCTCTCACGCCCTCAAGCCAGCCAAGGACGAATCTCGGCCGTTGATCTTCGATCGAACGGTCGAGATCCGCGCGCTCGCCTGCAGTCGCCGTGACAAAGCGCGGGTGTGGCGCAACGGCTAGCGCGCACGCCCGCATCGCAGTGACGCGCGTCCGAATCGCGCGGAGCAGAAATCAAGCGCGAGCGAAGGGCGCGGCAAAATTGGGCCGCTCGATCAGCAGCAGGTGGCCAGGATCACGCCATGCGACGCGATGACAGCTCCCGAGTGCCAACGCGTGCGCGCACGCGTGCCCGAGGTGCGAACTCAGCGCGGGCGCAGGAGGATCTCAGATCGGACGGCTCTCGTTCAATGTCCATAGATCGCGCATGGAGAGAGAGCGGGGCGAGCAGCTGACCGGCGGCCGGAGGGCTTCACCGACGTATCTGGAAGCGATTTTAGCAACATTCTGGATGTCGCTAAAGCACATTCTTCTTTTAGGAAGCCCTTAATCCTATTTAAACCCCCTTCTACCACCATTCAAGGCATACTCTCCCACTTGCAACTACTCCACTCCTCTCCTAGCTAGTTTTAGGCACTCTTGTAATTGCCGGAGACGACGAGCCGCCGACGGAGCCTCCTCCACCACCGTGGCTGCCTCGTCGCTCTCCACTCTCTCTCTACCTCTCTCTCTCTCTCTTTTAAGCTTTCATTTACTTTTGTTGAAGCATGTATTTAATGTTGTAAACCATGAACTATGAATGCATGTTTAATGAAATTATTTTCCGTTCAGTCGCCATTTTAATTTCTGTTTAAAGTGCATGATCAAAACTAAGAGCTTTCTAACCCTGAACTCTCTCTCTCGCTCTCGCTTTTCAAAACCGTCTCTTTCGCAAGCAAAACTCCGCCTTTTTCGTGACAAGAAGTGATAAACAAAATGCAATTTCCACGCCTCCCCGAGATCGACACTTGGACTCACCTTCGTTTACTTCTTTTAAAATCGACGTATCAAGTGCAACTATAACGACACCTCTTAACACACACGCACGAGACCACGCCAGCGGGCGAGCGAGCGATGGCGGGCGTTGGATCATCATCGGACCGCCATCTACACTCAATAGAGATCACGCGCTATTGCACACGCTGCAAGGATGCGCGATCGTACGCATTGGGCGGGCGCGTAGCAGTGGGCGATCATGCATCTTAAGCCGTCCGATCTCATGATCAGACGGTTGAGATTTAAAGAACATGGGCGGATGTGTTGAGCGCGGGTAGCTGAGGAGGCATGCTGGGCGTGGGTTGTACGCCCACGTTGGGGCTTTAGTGACGGTTTTATCCGTCACTAAGGACCCCTCATTTATTATTTTAAAGATGTAATGACTGTTTTTCCCCCACCCCTTCAAACTATAAAAGGAGACCCCCTCCACATGAAATTCTCATCCCTTCCTTCTCTTCTCTACCTCTCCAAAGCTCAAGAGAAGCTTGTCCCACACCCGGGATGCTTCTCGCGAGATAAAGTCCAAATTTTCGTCCCCCTTTGGAAGTGGATCCTGCGACGACGATGGCGTGTTGCTCCATTCCCGTTCTTCTGCTTCGTCCTCCTTCGTCCTACTCCGTCCTCCTTTGTCCAGGCGTCGTCCCATCTGGCTCATCCTCAAAGCGACTGTCGAGGAGGATTTCTCTCTCCCTATTCTTTTTACTACTTTCTATTATAGATTTACTGCTTTCTAGAGCAGTTCTGCTCGTCCTCCAAGCATTCGTCAAGGAGGACATTTCTCCCTCCATTCTTTTAATGCTTTCTAGAGTAAATTTATCGCTTTCTAATGCAAGTGTTTTATGCTTTCTAGTTGTAATGAACAATCTCCTTAATGATAAATTCTCTATTTATTCTACATTTCATTTTTGATTTCTGTGTAATATTCTCTCTCTCTTACCCTCTCTCTCTCTTCTATTTATTGTAAATAATTAGATAGTTTTAAATTGAATTACTTCGTGACAAATAAAAAGAAATGCGTAGTTTTTAAATCAAACGTCCGCCTCCCTATGTTCGACCTGGAATTTCAATTTCGGTATAAATTTTATTTGTTGAACACAAGTTCTTCGCTTTAAAACTACAACGACAGGTTTTACAAAACCAAAAACGTTAGCGTAGCAATTCGAGCATTCAACATTTTGGCACCGTTGCCGGGGAGGCGACGATCTTTGATTTCTCTTCGCGTTTTGTAACTTACAAATCATTTACATCACTTTTCTCTTTTCTTATTGTAATTACAGATACTCTTTCGAGACAGGAAAAAATGGTAGATCGGAGAAAAGTGCTGCGGAAGGTTCTGTAAGTTATTCCCCCACCTCCCACCCATTAGATTTCATTCCACAACATAATAATTCAAACATCAATCAACCTAGGCATTTTTATAAACTCTAAGGTTAGATTGTTTGTTGTTTGACATCCATACTCACCCCAACCCCCACATTGAAAAAAGAAAAATTAAAAAAAATCTCACAGAGGTACACAACCTCATCCGATTTTTTAACTCAACCGGTAAACTGATCTTAGGAGCCGGTATGCACATTCAAACACATAATTGAGTAGAAATCAGATTAGGTAATCATTTGTGTGCCTAATTAAGTGATGCATCAGGCCAATTGTTTGAGTTGGTTGGGCCGCACCACTTCAAATAAAATCAACTCATCAAGTAGCTGCCACTTAGGTTCAACTCTTAGGGATTTACCAGGCACTCCACATTCTTTTTAAGATTTAAAGGAAAACATCTTCACCCGTGCTTTCAAAACCTGGTGTGCCAATGAAACTTGTTTGAAAATGCCTAAAGTTGAATCCTAAAAGCTACTAAGCAAGATTTGAACCTTAAAATTCATTGCATCAAAAATAATCTTGCTTGAAAACCACTAGTTGTGCATGCACACACGAATCAATCAGTCATTAAGGGCACAACCCATTTAAAGGACCCATCACATTCCAAAGCACATTCAAACCTAGCCCTAAATAAAATTGAGTAGACGTTGGCCTTAAGGATTGGACTCTCTATTCAGAACCCAGAACGAGATTATTTTCGATTAGTCTGTTTCTACTGTTCAATCTGATGTCTAGCTAGGGGAGCAGAATCAAACGATCATGGCTGGGGGGTACACTAGGAACCGGAGGTGCAAGCTGAAGGAAGAACCTTCTCCCCAGTCCCTTCTTCTAACTAGTTGGATTGAATAGACAGAAGTAGATCAAATCGTTTCTCTATCTCAAGACGGGTTTTAGGAGTCTGTAGGTCTATAGGTTAACCCAATTAAGGAGAGGTTTGATTATTTGTATTTCATGGTGCCTTTCTTCCTCCTGTGTCTCATGAATCCTTCCACATATTTCATGCATTCCCGCTCTTTCCCTCCTGTTTTGAATTATCCTCAACATGACGATTATCCCGACTCGTACTGTAATCAACCATCAGTTAGTTGGGATAACTCGGATTGGGGATGCAGTTCTGGACCTCCGTGTTTAGGGTCTAACCCTGAACACTTTGATTCTGATTTCTATCCTTCTCAGAGCTACATCGGTTATAGATCGTCTTCCTTTCATGAACAACCTAATATGATCTACAATCAAGAAGGATACACCGACCTTTACCCATCCTCTAATTACACTACTTTTAGGTCAACATCACCTTTTGAACAATCTGAAATGACCTATTATCAGGAAGGGTATAACGATTCTCAATTCATTAATTCCCCTGCATTGAGCCCAAACTCGCCCAACCCTGAACCAACTCATTTGGTTCAGGTTAACCAGGTTTAAGATAAGGTTCTGGCTAACTTGAGGAATATCATACAATCTTTAGAAGTTCAGCCAATACCTTGCATTGAGAGATTGCAGCCCCTGATTGAAATGATTGATGATTTGAATAAGTCTTTGTTGGATTGGCTCCAGGACGTTAAGGATAAAAACCCGGGTGAGTTTCCACTTAGGAAATTAGCAAAATTGAGAATGAGATTCGTGGTTGCTTTGATTCAATCTTGGGATGATTCCCAGGATGAACCCTCTTCAGGAAAGCCAATGACAGAACCTGCTCAGGCACCTGTTGCGGGGACACGTGTTACGAGGCTGACCAGATTGAATTAAAGCAACCAATTAAGGAAGATCTGATTTCTTCACCTAAGATCCCTGAGCCGAGTTACAAGGAAACGTATGTCTCCTTGGAATAGAAAGTGATAAATGATTTTGGGACATACATTGATACGGATCCTGATTTCTTTGATGGTGAAGATTCAAGTTGCAAAGTCTCACACAAGTTTTCAGAACACGATTTATGTGAGACGATTGGGCTTGATGAATCTAATAGATCATTTGATAGTCCAATAACTGAGGAAACTGATCTTATTAGGGCACACATTACGGATCCAGAATCACATTTTCTGGAGGATTCAATTCAATGCTCTGATTATCAGTTACACCCCGTTGAGCTTATTGATGATTCTATTCCTGAGATAATTAGGCCCAAGTCAATTTTGATTCTGCCACATCATTTAGATTTAGAGATTTCAGACAGGGCGATTAATATACAAGAGGTCCTGGAATTTGATATGCTGAATGAGGAGGATAGGAGCTGGAAAGTTCTAATTTGGGAAGTTAATTTTGGAGGAAATGGAAGATTGAGTCGAAGGGTTCCTTTTAAGCTGAAACCATCAAATCAGAACCCTTACGATATTTGTTCCGAGGATGTCAAACCCAAGCACACATTTAACGATTATCCTTTTGAGCTTAATTTCTCTGTAACCCGACTTTTTGGTCTTGGGTTGCATCCTCAAAAATCGCAGGCCCGACCCCACTTGCATTTTGATTTTAGGTTTTGGGTAACTTTTATCCAGAACCGAAGATATTCTCGATTATGGGGGATGGGTCTGCACCACAATCTGGTCCACATCTGTGGACCTCTGTTGATAGGTCAGAGGATTCTTCTGTTTATTCTGATTCTGACCTGCACTTGTGAATTCTTCATTTCTTTTCCTTGTATAGTGTGCCTAGCTGAAGGCACTAAACTCAGCACATATACAGTTCTTTTTAGTTTTCATCTCGGAGAAGACCTAACATTCACGTAATTTAGGTGCTTTCTATACTTTTCCACTCTGTTTTATGTCTTTTTAATACAATGAGGACATTGCATTAGATAGGCATGGGGGGGTGATATTTATCTCTGAATTCATTCGTCAGCTCCGTAGATTTTTTTTATTTTCTTTTATAAAAAAAAATCCGAATTAGGAAAGAGAATTTGGGTTTAAGAAAATTTTCAATCTTAGGAAATACTACATTATGATTTGAACACAAAGACCCTTCAGGTCTTTGGACTTAATCAGCCCGTGTATCCACTAAAATGTGGATTTGTTTTTCGAGTTCTTGCCAACCTGAATTTTATTTTAATTGGAGTAAATAAGTTTGGGTGATAAGTACACGACTTATCAACCCACCCTCTGATTTGAGGGAATTTTGAGTTTCTAGCATCTACACACTATTTTGTCACTGACTCGTTGTTCGATGATTTTAATGGAAATTGGGTAGCTAATGAACCTTCTGGGGTGATATGGCTGGAAAGTTATCGTGGGTAACAGCCCATAGGTAGGTTGTCCAGAGCCTAGTCACTGGATATTTCTCTTTTTGCTTCCTTTAGGTAAATTTTAGACCAGGGAAGCAACCTACTTAAAAAAAAGAAGAAAAAAAAATCAAAAAGAAAAGGAGAAAAGAAAAAAAGAAATAAGCCACACTTCGCCGCACGAGTATGGTTGGCAATTTGTCGGTGGTAACAGCTAATCGACCGGTTGTCCAGCACCTAGCTTAGTAAATGCACTAAAAATTCCCAAAACACTTAGGAAGAAGCGGAGAAGTAGAATAAACCGGGGAGATATACACTAGATTCACCCTTGTGTTGACCCCATAAACAAATAAAAGTAGGGAGAAAGCTACCGATTGTAAAGATACACCTTTAGTTAGAACTCTTTTTGAGGTCTCCTAGAGGCGTAGAAACTCAAAGTCCGTTTTAATTGCCGAACAACAAGTCTATCACAATCACAATAAGATGCTTAAAACATAGGGTTCTCATCAAATCTTGGGTGAGTTGAATGGCCGTAGAAAGCCACTCTTAAACCCTAAAATTTGAAAATCCAAAAAAATTAGAAGAGTAAAAAGAGAAAAAGAAATTTTTCTTTGAATAAGGGGAGGGCTTGAGGCGGTCTACATTTTGGCTGATACTCGAGTGCTGTTGTGTCTTTGAAAGTTCAGTTCCTAAGTAGACAATTTCTTAATGATTGAAAATAACTCAGGTCCAAATAATCCAACTTAATTCTTTTATAAATAGCATATAGTTTTAGCTACAGCGAGCTACAGCCGCGGGTTCTAGCTACAGCGAAGGGGAGGAAGGCGCAGGCGAGGGAGTGATGGCAGGCGTTGGATCATCATCGGACGGCCATCTGCACTCAATACAGATCATGCGCTATTGCACGCGTGGCAAGGAAGCACGATCGTACGCGCTGGGCGAGCGTGCAGTAGAGGGCGATCATGCATCTTAAGTCGTCCGATCTCGCGATCGGACGGCTAAGATTTAAAGAACGTGGGCGAATGTGTTGAGCACGGGTAGCTGAGGAGGTGTGTGTGGGTGCGGGTTCTACGCCTGACTAGTCGATCTTTCGCTTTAAAGTCGTTTGTAGTTTAATGTGGTGGAAAAATTGACTAATCAATATTTAACAAGAAATAACCACTCGCAGAGGAGCAGGTCGTATCCACAGGGAGGCAATGACGTATTAAAATTCGCACCAATTAAAAATGTTCGTTCATAGTTAGTTTGGACAAGAATCAAGCCAAGATTGCCTTTTGATTAAGGTTTAAGCAAGAAACAATGCTGAAATGGCAATTATGAGAAACTAGAGGATATTTTCCGCAATGCAGAATCAATAAAATATCATTAAAAAGTGGCAATGGCAGAAAATGTAATTTCTAATTGATGGTTTACTGTAGCAAAATAGGGGAATTTTTCCCCTTTGTCTTGCGCGACGAGGAGCGGATGGCCGGGCGCGGGAAGCTCGGAGGAGGTCCCTTAGACCAAGAGCTTCGAATCGGTGGTGGCGGCGAGTCGCGCGGTGGCCGGAGGTGGCCGGACGAGCTCCGGCGAAGGTGCTGCAGCAGGTGAGCTTGCGTGGCTGTTGGCGTGAGATCTGCTCGCACGCTGCTACTGACGGCTTTGCAGGCACGGGAGGACGGGTCTGCAGGCGGTTGAGCGGGTGCGACTGCAGCTGGCGGGGGTGCGCAGGCTGCAGCAAGCGCGGGCGGAGGGCGTTGCTGGCGGTTCTGCAGGCGTGGGGGTGAACGGCGTGGACTGCAGGCGCTGTTGGAGTTCTGCAGGCGCGGTTGCTGCTGCAGGCATGGGAGGTGGGTGCTGCAGGCTGAGGAGGGCGTGCGCGGTCTGGAGGGCATGGAGATGGCGAAGGCTGATGGTGGGCGCAGTTGCGTTGGAGGCTGGTGGGTGGCACTGCAGGCGTGGGCGCGCACGGATGAAGGCGCAGGTGCGGGGGTGGTGGTGCGGACGTGAACGGTGAGATGGGCGGATGTGGTTGTGCGAGTGCGGGTGGAGTTCAAACAGGTACGCAGGCGGGTGATCGTAGGTGAGTGGTAGCTTCAGACGTCCGGGAAATTTCCCGGACGTCTTAAGTGAATGAGAAGGTGATTGCAGTGACGGTGGTTGCGGCGGTGGTGGTTGGTGACGACGACGAGGGAGATGCACGCTAAGGTGCTAACGGTAATGCGAGCGAGCTCCGGATGGCGGTGTGGCCTGTCACACCACACGCCCACGGTGGTGGAGACTCGCCGCCACGGTAGAGGCTGGTAGTATGGAGTGGAAGAGAGAAGTTCTCTCTGCACAGTGGTGGGTCGGTGGCGGAGGCCTGCCTCGCTCAGCATCCTCTCTCCTCCTTTTGTAGCGGCCTACAGAAATTTGAATGGAGAGGCGGGAGCAGATCCACCTTCTCCGCCGATCCATGAATGCACTTTTAGTGAGGCCAGAGGCGTTGCAGCGGCAGCCGAGCCGTTGCTGAGAAGAAGAAGAATAAAGGATATTATTAAAATATTATGATTATTTATATACAAACCCTCAAGTTTTATGTTAACTAAAACAATGTACTTAATTAGTTAACTAATTAGATGAATGGCATTCTAAGCTAATTCTAAATGCACTTAAAATATGAATGCAATGCATGGATTATGTAATTAAATTAAAAATATGAATTAATCTATTTACATCCTAATTTATGCTAAATAAATGTTAGAATTATCCTAATGTTTAGGCATTTAAATACTTAAATAGCCCACAACTATGGGCTAATCAATGCCCACGTTGGGGCTTTAGTGACAGTTTTATCCGTCACTAAAGACCCCTCATTTATATTTTAAAGATGTAATGACCATTTTGCCCCCACTCCTTGCAACTATAAAAGGAGACCCCCTCCACACGAAATTCTCATCCCTTCCCTCTCTTCTCTACCTCTCCAAAGCTCAAGAGAAGCTTGTCCCACACCCAGGATGCTTCTCGCGAGATAAAGTCCAAATTTTCGTCCCCCTTCGGAAGTGGATCCTGCGACGACGACGGCATGCTGCTCCATTCCTGTTCTTCTGCTCCGTCCTCCTTCGTCTGGGCGTCGTCCCGCCTGGCTCGTCCTCCAAGCGACAGTTGAGGAGGATTTCTCTCTCCCTATTCTTTTTACTGCTTTCTAGTATAGATTTACTGCTTTCTAGAGTAGTTCTTCTCATCCTCCAAGCATTCGTCGAGGAGGACATTTCTCCCTCCATTATTTTAATGCTTTCTAGAGTAAATTTATCGCTTTCTAATGCAAGTGTTTTATGCTTTCTAGTTGTAATGAACAATCTCCTTAATGATAAATTCTTTGTTTATTCTACATCTCATTTTTGATTTCTGTGTAATATTCTCTCTCTCTCTTACCCCCTCTCTCTCTCTTCTATTTATTGTAAATAATTAGATAGTTTTAAATTGAATTACTTCATGACAAATAAAAAGAAACGCGTAGTTTTTAAATCAAACATCCGCCTCCTTATGTTCAACTCGGAATTTCTATTTCGGTATAAATTTTATTTGTTGAACACGATTTCTTCACTTTCAAACTACAAAGACAGGTTTACAAAACCAAACACGTTAGCGTAGCAATTCGAGCGTTCAACAGTGCGGCAGAAGTGCAGTGCACTCTACGCGTGCGGCTTGAGGGCATTTGCTACTGCAGGTGTGCGGCAGGGGCGCATGTGGCCTGGAGTGGCACTGCTGCAGGGGGTAAGGCGTGCCGAGGGGAGATGGTGGGCATGTGCTAGTGGCCGGAGCGTGGAGGATGGTGCATGCAACAAGGGCGTGCGCAGGGATGGCAGTGCTGTAGGAGATGAGTGCATGCGGTGGAGCTGTGGATGGTGCTGCACGCTGGCGGGTGCGCCAGTTGCGTGCGTGGCTGGAGGCGAGGGTGGATCTGATGGAGCAGGGAGAAGCTGCTGGTGATGGCGCAGGCTAGAGGAGAGGCCGGTTGCTGTTTTGCGTGGGGACGAAGCTTCAGATGTCCGGGAAATTTCTCGGATCTCTTAACTGATGGAGGAGATGAAAATGCAGGTCATGGAGTTGCGGTGGCTGCGGTGGTGGTTGCTGGTGATGGCGGTGAAGGTGGTGATGTTGATTCTGGTGAGGCACAGTGATGGAAGTGTGGCCAGGGACACACGCTCGCGGTGTTGGCATGAGTCCACCAGCTTGGTGCGGCGACCTGTCACCTCGCCAGCCTACGGTGTGGTGGAGCTCGGCCTTGGAGACCACGGTGGTGGAATGGAGTACACGGTGGTGGAGTGGGGCAGTGTCTCCTCTAGCTCGGCTGTCTCCTCCTCTCTCTTGTAGTCAACTGCCCTGACCAGATCCAACACACCCGCTCCTCCATGAATGGGGCCTTGACTGCGGCAGTTGGAGGAAATGCAGCCGTTGCTGAAAGAAGAATAAAAGTAATAATAAAATATTATGGTTATTTATATACAAACCCTCAACTTTTATGTTAACTTAAAATAATGCATGCAATGCACCTAATTGGTTAACTAATTAAATGAATGTAATTCTAAGTTAATTCTAAATGCATGAATTATATAATTAAATCAGAAATATGAATTAATCTATTTACATCCTAATGCATGCTAAATAAATGTTAGAATTAACTTAATATCTAGGCACTTAAATACTTAAATAGCCCACAAACATGGGCTAATCAATCGCTTTCTGGATCTCATGCGAAAATTCCCCCACCACAGAGTTCCTAAATGGAAACAGGTCCAGTCTTTTTATGAGGGACTCCATGAGGATATTAGACTCTTTGTCAATGCAACCTATGGTGGCAACATCATGGGGCAGTATGAAGATACCGTTTGGGAGATTCTTGAGAATATGTGCGAGAATTCCATAAATAATGAATCTATGGGTATGTTCGACCAGGCGACTACCTGTGCATTGACAAACACATGGGGGGCACATGAGAGTCAAGGCTTATCAGCATCCGTCGATCTAGAACTGATGGCCAGTTGCCTGAACAAGATCTCTGTTATCGAGAAGGAGGTGGACAAATTGACTCGACATCTGTAGATAACCAACTTAGCACAGCAGAGCACGTATGTGCAACCGCCCTTCAGTAGGGAGGTTGTGCATAACATTTATCACCACTCTCACTAGGGAATGGACTTTTATCCACCCTTGTCTAATCTTGGTTTAGTAGGAAACTCCAGAACTACTTGCTCTAGTTGGGGGAACTCTGAACCCTTGTATGATGACTTCTCTAGAGCTCCTCATACCTACGAGGATCTCCACGCCATCTAGAATGATCCATTCTCAAACACCAATAACCCTGGATGGCATAATCATCCCAACTTCGTATGGTCAGGGAATAATCAAAATCCAAGATCTCAATTCCAACCCTGACCACAGGATCCATGCCCATATCAGCCTGCTCAGCCTAGGCCCAATCCAAATTATCAATCCAGGCTGTCAAGGGAAGATCAAATGACTTTGATTCTATAAACCTTGGCTGACATTCAAAAGACCAATGTAGCTATATAGAAACAACATAAAGATGAGATCACAAAGGTTTGAAATCAACTTGCATAGATGGTGAATTCTTGCCAGCCTGGTGCACTTCCATCTTAGCCTCTACCACATCCTAATAACGTGTCGAACCAAAGGCATATTATTAACTCGAATCAGGGCCAAGCTCACTATGTTTATCTGGCCTCGTCTGCTCCATCACCCGACGGGATGGAGGCTTTGACATCATACTCGGGATATCAGCAGCAACCACCACTTCTGCCAACTCTGAACCAAAACCAGGTGGGACTTAATTCTATTATCACCTGTAGTGGCAAGTCGACTTAGGATCTACCTTATCTGAGCCACTCTTAGACTGGTAGTTCAGAGCCTAACCTTAGGTTGGTTATCCAGGACACCCCTATCCCAGATCTAGAACCTAAACCAATCCTAGAGGAACCTACAACAGTTTCATTTCTTGAGGCCTTGACCAAGGGGAAGATGAAACCCAAACTTGCAGCATTAGAGGAAGATTTAGTCAAGCTCTTTGAGAAAGTCCAGATAAACATCCCCTTGATGGATGTGATCTGCTATGTATCAGCTTACACAAGACTTCTAAAAGATTTATGTACACCAAAGCGTAAGTCGTGAAGCAAAGATAGGAGTTCAATCATCTTGCCTGAGCAAGTCAGCTCGATCATCTTGAGCAAACTCCCACAAAAAGCAAAAGTTCCTAGCACCCCTTTGATCTCCAGCAAAATTGGTGATCTAGAATTTGATCGAGCATTATTGGATTTAGGAGCCTCCATAAATCTGTTACCTACATACCTACTAACCATTTTGAGGAAATTGAGCTCAAACCGACTAAGGTGACTTTGTAGTTAGCAAACCAATCAATCAAGTCACATAGAGGAATTCTCATGGATATTCTGGTTTGGATCCATGATTTCTCTTTTCTAGTTGATTTCATTGTGTTAGACAAGGATACTCCTGAAAATCTGAGGAACACAGCAATCATCTTAGGGAGACCATTCTCAGCCATAGCTAGGGCGAATATCAACTACGAAGAGGGCCAGATAGAGTTGAAATTCGGGAAGTAGACACTAAAGATTGATATCTTTAAGGCCCAGACAGGAATAAACTATGGGGTAATCGAGGAAGTGTGTGACATCAGTTCTATGGTTGAGGAACCGCTTGTAGTGGAAGACCACATTATCTCTGATCCTCAACCTTGAAAAAATTCTGATCCATAGATAAAGGAGCCCAAAGCTGATCTAGATTCACTTTTAGCTCCCACTTTATCTTCCAAGCCCCATCCTGAACCACCATCCACTGCTGGTAACCCCTTTATGGAGTTGAAACCTCTCCCAGATCATCTGAAATATGTGTTTTTGGGTTCCAATCAAACGCTTCCTGTGATCATCAATTCCCGACTCACATCTAATCAGGAGACAAAGCTGATTTTTTTTCAACAACAATATCGGAGAGCCATCAGATGGACTCTCGATGATTTGACTAGTGTTAGTCCCTCATATTGCACACACCGTATCTACAATGAAGAGGGCTCACGACCATCTTGAGAGATGCAGAGAAGACTCAATCCAAACCTACAGGAGGTCATGAAGAAAGAGATCATCAACAAGTTAGATGCCAGCATCATCTACCCGATCTCTGATAGCTGTTGGGTGAGCCCGATCCAGGTTGTGCCTAAAAAGGTAGGGCTTACTGTTATCACGATTGAATATGGAGAAACCATCTAGACCCACATTACAAATTTGTGAAGAGTTTCCATAGACTATCGGAAATTGAATGCCTCCACGAAGAAAGATCATTTCCTGCTCCCGTTCATTGACTAGATTCTCGAGAAACTAGCAGGAAATCAATTTTTCTACTTCTTGGATGGTTACTTCAGATATAATCAGGTGGTAATTCATCCAGAGGATCTGGAAACGATCACCTTTACCTATCCCTACGGGACGTACGCATTCCGCAAGATGCCATTTGGACTATGCAACTCACCTCTCACTTTTCAACGGCACATGATAGCCATATTCTCGGATATGGAAGGTAATTATCTTAAGGACTTCATGGATGAATTCTCGGTATTTGGTGAATCTTTTGATGAATGCCTCATGCATTTGGTCTAGATCCTTAAAAGATGCATCAAAGTGAACATGGTCTCTCCAGGGAAAAGAGCCACTTCATGGTTCCTGAGATTATCGTACTTGGACACCTCATCTCTACGAGAGGTATACAGGTCGACTGGGCTAAGGTAAATCTGATTTCCAAGCTACCTATGCCTAACTCAGTCAAAGACATTAGATCATTTCTAGGGCATGTTGGATTTTATCATTGATTCGAACCTGATTTCTCTAATATTGCACGCCCCTTGACGAATCTCCTTTTGAAGGACATGCCATTTGAGATATGTGGTGAGTGCATTCCTACATTTGAGATCCTGCATGTTCGAGTCACCCAACCACCAATTTTGTAATCTCTTGACTGGTCTCAACCCTTCGAGATCATGTGCGATGCATCTGACTATGTAGTAAGAGCAGTGCTGGGTCAGAAAATTAATGGGAAGTCAGTAGTCATATATTACACCTGCAAGACATTGGATGAGGCTTAGCGTAATTACACTATTATGGAGAAAGAATTGCTGGCTATAATATTTGGCCTGGAGAAATTCAGGTCATACCTCCTGGGTTCCCACATCATCATTTACTCAGATCACACTGCAGTGAGTCACTCACGAAGAAGGACACGAAGCTGAGATTAATCCGCTAGATCTTGCTGTTACAAGAATTTGATCTTGAAATTCACAACAAGGCGGGAAAGCAAAACATGGTAGCTGACCATTTGTCTCGCCTTCCTTCTTCAATCATTGGCCCATCTAGACCTATTTCCGAGCATTTTTTAGATGAGCATCTCTTGGCCATTAACGGACTTCCTTGGGAAAGTCCTGCCAGATTGGGAGACTTCCAGGTGGGACAAGCTGATTTTCGATGCCAAGTACTATGTTTGGGAAGATCCATATCTTTTCCATATTGGTAATGACTAAGTGATGAAGATGTATTCCCGATGACGAGGTCAATGATGTCATCTCATTCTGTGGCCTGCGATGGCCATTACTCTGGGCGTAAAATCATAGCAAAGATCCTCCAGTGTGGGTTCTTTTGGCCTACAATGTTCAAAGACACACAATCCTATTGTAAGGCATGTGCCCGTTGTCAGACCCTCGACAACATGGGCCTCCGTGACATGATGCCCTTGAATCCGATCATCATGTGCGAAATCTTTGACATATGGGAAATTGATTTCATGGGACCCTTTCCAGGATCTAACAGCTTCGAGTACATCTTACTCATTGTTGATTAGGTCTCAAAATGGATTGAAGCAGTCCCCACCAGAACAAGTGACCATAAAGTTGCTCTTCAGATCATTTTGGAGAACATCTTTTCTAGATTTGGGTTTTCGAAAGCCACCATCAGTGATGGCAGGTCTTATTTTGCAAATGTGCACTTTCAGTCCCTGATGAAAAAGTACAGGGTGTGCATCCTATCTCAATTCCTTGTCACCCCCAAACTAATGGATTGTATGAATTGTCAAATCAAGAGATCAAGAAGATTGTTCAAGTCATTGTTCGGCCTGACAGGAAGAATTGGTCCACCTGCCTTTCGGAAGCCTTATGGGCCTATAGGACCACCCGTAAGACCCAGTTAGGAATGTCTCTCTTTCGACTCGTGTATGAAAAGGTTTGTCACCTTCCCGTCAAAATGGAGTATAAAGCCTACTAGGCAGTATGAAAGTGCAATTTGGATCTTATGAAGGCTAGAATCCATCACCGATCGCAAATGGGTTTGATCGAGGAACTACGTAATGACGTGTACGAGAACTTGTGAATCTACAAAGAACGAGTGAAACTGTGAAAGCCTTCCATGGTAGGCACATTTCACGAAAATATTTCCATCCTGGTCAGAAAGTATTACTTTTCGATGCTAAACTAATGCTCTTCCCAAGAAAACTCAGATCAAAATGGTTTGCACCATTCTTTGTGAGACAAGTATTTGGAAATGGAGTGGTCAAAATCAGTGAATTCAGCCATGAATCAGAACCATTTTTCGTGAACGGTCAGAGACTCAAATCGTTCTTCAAACTCACCGACTCAAATTTGGCTGCAGTATCATTTGATCTCCATTCTCCCTGAGCTTCATTATGCCTAGATGATGGCGTTAAAGTTAGCGCTTAATGGGAGGCAACCCATCATCTTTGAAAAACCTGAAACCCTTCTGACATATGTCTTTGCTGAAATCATATTGCACTTTAGGGTTCATCCATTCGAGCAGCTGACTCCACTTTTGATACTTATATCAGAGCTAGAAATCATCCACAACAGTCATTCCAACCAGTTCACCACCTACCTGCTTTAATGTATGATCTGAATTGAACTCGAACCCACCTAAATTACAATGAGGGCATTACAAATCTTAGGTATGGGGGGTATTAAAGTGCAAAACACTGTGAAAATCAATCCATAGAAGGGTTTCATTCAAAAAAAAAATAGAGAGGAGAAAAGAAGAAAGGAGAGGTCAATTTGAACTGAAAAACAAAAAAGGAGAATAAAAGAAAATAAAAAGAAAGAGAAAAAGGAGCAATCAAAAAGAAGAAAAAATGAGAGAGTCCCTTGAAATTGAGTATGGAACTTACCTAACTTCTAGGTTGGATCGGATGATGACTTAAGACCTAGAAGGCTAGAACTAAGGAGATTAGTGACGAGTACTGACCTTAGGCTTGATTGCGTGTATCACTCAACTCAGTAATTAAGTTAATTTCACTTAATTAAGAGTAGAAGAAATCACTTAGGTTAACTCGAAGTTGTGTCGGTTATGTAGTATAGGGCTGAATTAACCTAACATTTTAGAAATTTTTACTGGTTGAGTCCAGGTCATTCACTAGGAGGCATAATAATTTTTTCTCCAAATTCACTAATTTCCTTTTATCTCTTTAAGTTTAGGAGGTAAAACTAGTTTTACTTATCAAAACCTGAATTTTGTCAAATATTTAAACTATGAAGAACATACAAAATTCCATATGCAAACATATTTACTCAAAATGTTATTCTTTATTAACAAGTAATCATGCTATTTTTTTTTTCTAATTTTATTTCATTAAGGAAATTAGAAAATTATCCAACTAAAGCATGCCTTTTACAATGAAGAACAAAAAATAAGTATGCAAAAATTCATCTAATTTTTCATCTCTACAGCCTCTAAACTTCTTTCTTAAATCTTCCCCTGCCTTCTCTTCTTCCCTTAGTTTCTTTCTTTTTGTTCCTTAGTCTTTCCGTAACACTTCTTAGCATCCGCACTCCTTTCTTCCTTAGTCTTTAGCATCTTCAGCAGCTTCTCTTTCCTTTTCCTTTCAGCAGAATCAGGTTTTTTTTACTTTTTAAACCAAAAGATTTTGTATTTGTGGCGAGGTCCTTTCGAGGATACACAGCACCCTAAGACCAGGGTGGGACCAGACCCTACTCGGCCCTCGCCTAGTTTCAGTTAGGTTTTGTTTCGATCTATTTCTTAATCGGTTCACAGTCTCGCGCCATTTTCGGCTCAACCCGGCCTCCCAGGCCTCAATAACATTCGCACGCACACCCCCAAGGGCACATATTCATATCCACATGCACAGGCCCCCAAGGGCGCACACACCTGCAGGCCAATGCCCACGCCCAAAACAATGCTCAAATCAGATCAGAATCGGAACTGGTGCGCCTTGCCCTTGACGACTGCATAGCCATAGGAACAAAAGAGTTTTATACCTAGGTGCGTGCTTGTGGATATCCAAGGTGGGACTAAGTTTACCCTTCCAGACCCGGATTCAATTGATCACAACTTCCTTCCCAAAGCTCCAAATTCAATGATTTAAAGTTCGTTGGAAAGCTCTAAGGGTAATCTATTCAATTTTAAGGTCAATTTAATGTTTTAATTATGTTTAGCTCTTCAATTTAAGGAATGAAATCAGGGGTTTCTACAGGTTTAATAACAAGCCTAGAAATGTTTTAGCTTAGGGAAGTCCTCAGATGGACTTCTCTCATCTATTAGAAGGTCTATATACATTATATAAGCAATTCCGCTTCAGTTTGGATGGATTGAAGGCTCTTGAAACCTACAGAACCTGCAGAGAAGCTATTCTCTTCTCTGAAAACTTCAGAGATTAATTTTCAGTTATCAATTTGTGCAACAGACACTTTAAAGTGTTCCTAATCTATTTAGATTAATTCTAAGGGTTTTAACTAATCAATCTGGGCAGGTTTTAGTTTTAAATTTCAACAGAATAGTGCTTCTATTCGTTTGGTTCAAGAGTAACCCAAACTTAACAGGAACATAATTTTCGCACAAAACATCATCTGAGCTTGCTTAAATCGATTTCAGATCATCAATTAAAATTCCAGAAACAACCTACACATCTCAATTCCTCGATTTAAGCTCAGAACACCATTATCAGATTTAAGTTTGACTGTAAAAGCTCAAAATTTGACTTTTTGTGTAAAGCTTCTTCCTAAGAAATTAACACATCAATTAGATTCTCTTCATCGTCTGGAACTCACTCAGAACTTCAGATTTGAGTTCTGCCCTTAATCTCTATGGATTCAGGCTCATCGCCAGGACTAAATTAAGTGTTTATTCGACAGAGTAAATCAGTGTTTATTACAGTGTTTTAAAAGTTAAAATAGCTTCAGTGCTTCGCACTGATGCTTCTTAGCTCTTTAAATGTTTCTTAATTCCTTTATAACAGTCTTCTCCAACTCACCAGAGTTGGGGAAGATGAAGTTAAATCCTAAGCTCCAGTGAATGAAACCTCAAACAAATTTATTAAAAATGATCAGTAATCCATATTTTATTGTTCTGGAGTCACTTAACAACTTCTAGAGGCTGCAACTGAACTTTGACTCGCCGGAGCTCGCTGGAGCTCCGGTGAGTCCAGAAAATACAAAATGCATGTACAGATTAACAAAATTAATTATTCTTAATCCAAAAATGATTCTGAGGTTTCAAGGAACCACTTTATCACATTAAATTCCTTGTTTGTTCATTGAAATATCAGATTTGACAGTAAACTTGTTTCTTAAAAGATTTATTAGTTTAAGCTCAAGACTTGATTTAACTACTCAATTGAGAAGTTAAATGAAGTCAACAGGTATTATTAATCATAAATATATATTTAATTTATAATTTGAAATGTTTTTGAGATGCCATGGACAGCGAGCTCAGGGACTTAAATTAAATTTGGGCATTTAATTATAGATCATAGTAATAGGTAATATAAAGTCTATTAGGGCTCATTAGTGATGGAAGGTGATGAAAGAACCCAATGAAGGTGGAATTAGGTCAACTTCTGTCACCATGGACAGTGAAGTAGTCGGTGAAGGTGAGATATGAATTAGGCGTTTAGGTGATCTAATTAAACTATTTAGTGATTTAGAAATGAACATGGAAGAATAAAGAAGGTGAACAGTGAGTTAAAAGACAAAATTAAAGTCTCGGGCGAGCTCAAGGAACTTGCCAGAGCTGGAAGAGATGAAGCTAAATTCTACAATTACTAACTTAACTAACTAACCAAACTAGCCTACTCCTACTCTTACTCCTAGTCTACTGTTACCTGGACGAAGGGGTCAATAGGGTTCCGCCGAAGTCTCATGGCGGATGACGAAATCAGAGGGTGGAAGAAAGAGCTCCGGCAGGCGGATTTGAGGTGGAGCGGAGGAATCCTAGGGTCGGTGCCTTTGTCAGAGGTGCGGAAGACCACGGCGAATTTCCTCGGCTACTTAAGGTGGATGGAGGAAGTCGGAAGATGAAATGGGGGTTCGTCGGAGGTTTGGAAGAATAGCCTATTGGGTCAGCTGTAGTATTAGAAGAGGGAAGGGAGCCAACTTGATAAAATTGAAGGTGTGAGGGGGTATTTATAGCATTTTTCGGCGAAGAGAGGGATGGGGTCTGGCTGAAGAAGAAGCTCGAGGAGCTTAACCTCTGTCGTCGTCTCCGACGACGGTGAGGTTAACTTCCACTGAAAAATAGGATTTACAAATGATCCAGACCGATGGATCAAGTGGAGGTGGTGAGAGCAAGCTGCAAGAGCTTGGGCAAAGAGGAATGATGTCGGCAGGGAGGTGATCACGCGATAGGATGACTCTCTGCCACCAGCCGTTCATTTGGCTGGAGAAGAAGAAGAAGAAGAAGATGAAGAGGGATCTAAAAGTAATAAAACCTAAGGACCTACGTGAGAAATAAGGACTCGAATGTAATGAAAATTAAGGACTAAAATGTAAACCCAGGTTTTGAAGGTTTATTTTAATTTAAATCTTTTTCAAATTTTTATATATATTAGTAAATAAGGTAAATATTATGTTTACACCTTGAATTTACATTTTTGACCTTTTTTAGATTAATTTATTAGATTAAGTAAAATCACTTAAGTTATTACATATTTAGGTATACATTATATTTAAGTTACTTATCTTTTTAATTAAGGAAATGATTAGCACGATTTCGAGTCCAATTATTATCTAAATTATTAATAATGTTAATTGAATGATAAAATGTCATTTTTAACTTATTTTAAGGTCCTTAACTAAGTATCCCTTATTCTATAATTAACCCTTATATATTCATAACCTTAGCTAATTAACTAGGAAGACTAGTTAATTAGGGGTAATTAGAGATCATGATGAGTGTCTCATCAAGGACTCTTGGATCTATTTCAGGGTTTAAAAACATGTATTTGTTATGATCCAGATTAGTGCTCAAGAGGTTGAGGAAAGTGCGAGGTTGATGTAGTAGGTCTAAGACTTAGGGATTATTCAGTCCCGTTGCCTGCCCTTTGGTTTGTGGGACTTGGTAACCTAAGCACCCAAAATTACACACTAGGTCTGGTTCAATGCACTTAATAAGGAAATTCATGCCAAAAGTGTTCTATTCTGAAAAATCATCTTGAAGATCTATCTTAAGAGTGGCTCAACAACACAAGTTGATTGCACGAGTTCCCGACGTGGAGTGGTGAGAAATTCCCCTTGAAGATGCACAATAACATATCGTTTCCTCGGTGCTTCTCTCCTAGGAAATTTAAATATCCTACTGGGGGTATGTAAGCACCTTATGCTGGTTTAGGTGCCATGGCCAGGATTATCTGAAATGTCAATTGCTAGGGCCTGAATTTAGTTACAGAATGCCATGGGCAGTACTATCTCAAAGTGTCGAAGGCCAGGGTTCTGGGGGTTGCCATGGATGGTGATATGTCGAAGCATCAAAATCCAGGTGATTGTGCAATAATCGTAGGTCCTAATTGGCCTGAATTAAGGTAGAACCTAGCTTAACATGGGCATTCTGCATGCATATACATCGTACTTTGCATCCAAGATGATTTATATGTTTTATACATAATAATGTGCTATTTGAGAGGTATTAATAATTGCAGGTAATCTAGGGCTGTAGATGACCGATCCAACCTTTTGGATCTATTTGGAATGACGATGGGAGTCCAACGCTTCCAAGAGTGCATCAATTAGACTCCCGTAGCACCCTAGGGAGTCAACAGAGGAAGCAGGAGCCAAGGGGCAAATTGAAGAATATCCAGACCACAGATGACAAATCCAATAGCATAGATAGATTCGGATCAATGTTCATAGTCCAACGATGTAGAAATCAACTCAATCGGAGGCCTACATCATCAGATGCAAGGAGAAGAAGATGGACAGCCACAATGGCACCACGTGGCGCCATTGCAACTGCCCCTCACCGCACCCGAATCTTGGAAGGAAAGACGTGGGTTCTTGGATTGTCATCCAACGGCTGCGATGCATCCACGCTGCCTGCCTCCAACAGCTTCATCGAGTGAGGATTGATGAGTCCATTTTAATGGACTATTGTTACGCCTAAGTTAACTTTATTCATACATTTTATGTTTGTTAATAACTACATTAGGTCATAGAATGATTATATGCATCATTACTTAAGTTTACATATATTCTATTGCATTCTATAACTTATTATGTATATAAATAATTATTTTGTATTTCATTATTGTAGGAATAGCTTATGTTATATTTCAACGTGCTACTCTCTCATGCAGGTCATGCACACAGCGCACTGTATCCATCTCCTCCACTTGATCCACTCCATCAGGTTATTTTAAGAGTTAACAAGTAATCGGGAAAATGGGAGAGGAGGAGGAACAATTTTGCGAAGAAACTAGGGTCTTTTGAAAAGAATCCCCCCCCACGGGGAGCTCTCAACTCTCACCGGCCTCAACAAATTGGCCACCCAACTCTCAGAATGGCTAACGGTGGCCAATTTTAGTAAGGGATTTAAAATCCCTTGAATTGCATTAGGGAAGAAGAACTGACGGGAGGAGATAAAAGTCGCATGGGATAGTTAATTCTAGCTCTCTTGGCGAGGGGGATCTTCTAGAACGCACCATTGTGGACCCTGCGCACACCATGAGGAGAACCTGCATTGTGGCCCTTTCAAACCTTGCCAGCCTCGCCAAGTGTGCCTCTTCAAGTGCTGCAGCAGTAGAGTAGCCTAGCATCTGCCACGCTTGCACGCAACCATGCCTGCGCGCAACTCTCACCCATACGTAGTAGTGCTCGTGTGCAACCGCACCCTTGTGCACGCAACCCTCTCTAGCCAAGCCAGGCGTGGACACAGCATGCAGACGCCCGCGCCCTTATGCCTCTTTATCTTCTTCCTTTGCTTCTCTCAAACTACCTGCAAACAACAAAAAGAACCCACCACAGCAAATGCACCCCTGCTCAACCCTTGCCGACCACGCTTGCGTGCAACCACGCCAGTGCGCTGCCACACCCGCATGCAGTAGCGCTCACGTGCAACCGCACCCTTGTGCGCATGCACCAGACTGCATGCAGTAACCACCTGAGGCAGCTGCAGTCCCTGCTGCTCCTCTCCACTGCCACCTGCTATCTGGCCAACCGCCACCGGCCATCTCCCGTCTCATCATCATCATCTACGAGATCCTCTCCTCCGGTGGAACTCCTCCTCCCAAGAAAACTGTCGGCGATGCCTCCTCCAACGTGCGGTGAAGAGAGAGGAAATTTCCTCTATTTTTGGAAGAATTAAAATTTACATTGCCTGCCATTGTCACTTGAATATTGGATTATTTTATTAAGGAAAAATTGCATGGGTGCACTTACAAGTTCGTGAATTTGCTTAACTTATGTTATGTGCATCATTTAACATTGAAATTTAATTCAGATTTGCATGCAATTCAAACTTACATGAGATGCCACTACACATGCATCATATACATACTTTTCGGAGCTTGATTCCTAACTTGAAAGTTACATAAATAGCCTTGAACTTTTCATGAAATTGCAAGTTCCATTTATAGTGGCATATTCATTGAATTGATGTCGCAAAGGTGTCAGCGAACATTATAGCTCTCTACTAGTGAATTTATTGGATCTATTCCTCCCTATGGATATGACATCCTTTTCATGGTTTAAATTGATATCTACTTTAATCTTTGATTGAGAGATTTCCACCACATAAATTACAATGACATATCATTCTATTATTTTCTTAATCAAGCGAAATACTCTCACATCAAATGGCACCGTTGCTGGGGAGGCAACAGACGCAATAGATTCACTTTATTATTTCTAAGTATTCTGAGTTGCGCAATTATTCTTATCATTCTTTATCTTTTTGTGCAAGGAATCTGATGGGGCAACTAGCGTAGCAGAGCAACAACATCAACCTTGAGCGATGCCCACATGAGGAGAAGACGCAGGAGGCTTGGATCCTGCTTTCACAGGAGATTCTCCTTCGGCACAAATTTTATTTCTATCTTCTCACCCTTGTAGTAATTGGGGTTGAATTTTTGGGGGTCTGTCCCCACATTCTTTACCTACTAGGGTTTATATTTTTCTGCATGCGTGATTCATTTTTCTTCTTGCTTGCCTTTAAAACAAACAAAAGAAAATATTGAGCTGCCTGTTTAGGAGTTGCATAACCTTAGGTGCACGCATTTAGGGGTGATTGAGTAGCACATTAAATCTCATTATTGCATTGCGAGCATATTGGTACGAAGATTGCTGGAGATAGGTACACCTTTCTAACTTTTGCATCCAGCTCCTGTTCCCGCATTTGCATTCGAATTAAAATTCAAAGACCAACAAGTTGATTAAATTTACTAATTCAGTGGTCGCCTAACTGAAAGTGGGACAGATAATCAGATTTGACCTTAAAATCAAAGCACACTTGATCTAATTCAAAGGGTCTTGTCTGCGTTGTCAAAAATAAAAAAAAAGAGATTTGCGGTGTGATGCACACTTCTGACACTGAGCACACACATTAGGCACCGCACTAAGGCTCGATCCCTTAAGGCTATAGGCACCGATCTCTTCATCGGTGCAAACCCTCCTATCGTGTTTTGTGGTGGTGGTACTATCTTTTGACCAAGTGTTTTGATACTTCATGGAGGGGGACACCCCTTAAAGGAACAAAAGGGTAGTTAAGGGGCATCGCATACGCATCGCCTGAAAGGAAGGGTTCGCCCTACTTGCATCCCTTTGCTCGTCCTTGGAGTAACTTCTCACTTGATCACCTAGGAGTATCATCAAAGCAAAGTATAGGTCCTAAGGCACTCGAAGGTTGAATTAGGTCACGTGATTGTAGTGAATAACTTGTTTGTCCATCTATATCAACCAATTCTACCTCCGCAACAAATAAGGTTAAGATCTCAAGTCATCACCCCTCTTATACCACTTACGTGGGAATGGAGGGATAAGCCTTGACCTCTTTACCTATCTTTGGCGTGGAGGCTTCACTTACTCAATCAACAAGGACTTGAATTGTGATTGATATTGTATGCTTGGTAGATGCTCTCTAGAGGGCAGTCTAGTGTTTGATCCTAAGCCTGAAAAAATTCATAGGAGAGCTCACCTAGGAGAGAAAAGAGAAGTCATGGCTGATCAAGGAACAAATCAACAAAGGATCCTGAGGGACTATTTTATTCCAACCAACCAGCCTGCACAAGCACTGAGACGAATGGAAGGGGATAATCCATATGAGATCAAGAGTAGTACCATATCTTTGTTGCCCTCCTTTTATGGTACTACTTGGGAGGACCCCTATCGGCATTTTGAGGAATTCACCGAGGTCTATTCTACGGTGAAGCTCCATGGCTTTACTGATGAAGCCCTGATGAGGACTCTATTTCCGTTCTCCCTAAAGGATAAGGCCAAGCACTGGTATCATACCCTCGATGCAAGGGTAAATGATTGGGCCACCCCTAAGGGAGAATTTTTGAAAAAGTATTTTCCTATGAGTAAGACCAACCATTACAGAAGAGAGATTATGTGTTTTACTCAACAGGAAGGGGAGCAATTTCATGAGACTTGGGAGTGCTTTAATGACCTTCTTAGGTTATTCCCCAATCATCAGGTGCCAAGATAGCAGTTGGTCGAAAGGTTCTATATCGGATTATCTAAAAGGCATAGGCAAACCATCGATATAGCCTGTGTAGGAACCTTCATGACCAGAACTGAGGATGAAGCTTGGGCATTATTTGAAACTTTAAGTGACAACTCCATACATTTGTCCTCTGCCTATCAAGAAAGAAAACCATCAATCTTGCAAAGGAAGATAGAGGCCCATGAAGCCGGGGCTTCTCAGGATTTGGCTTATCAGATTCAATTATTGAATAATAACTTTGATAGGCTTTTAGCAAACCCTGGCATGAACCCACAAGCAGCCGCTATCCTTCAGGCTTCAAGTGAATGCTCCATTTGATAAAGCACAACACATGCCACTATGGAGTGCCACCAAGAAAATCAATTCCCTGAGTTGATTCAGGCCGACTTGAATGTGGCCCAAGGTTTCCGCCCACCTCCTCTCAATAACCCTTATTCCAATACCTATAATTCAGGGTGGCAGAACCATCCAAACTTCTCTTGGAAGCAAGGTGATGCTTCTAACTTAGGGAATACAAGACCCTTACCTCCCCAACCATATATCAACCATCTTATGAAAACCCTCCTCAGAATAAGCCCTCTGAGATGGATAAACTTAAAGCCATGATGAAAGCGATGCAAGAGCATTAGAATATGGTCATCCAATCTCAGAATAAGATGATTATGGATATGCAATCCCAAATTGATCATCTTACTAGGGCAGTTACGCAACGTGATCCGGGCAAGCTAGCTAGCTCTTCTACGGAGAACCCTAAGGGCAAGGGGGTCGTATTCAGGGAGCATGCCCAAGCTGTGATTGTGCTGAGGAGTGGAAAGAAGATTGACAAGCCTGATAACACTCCTACGGTTATGTCTCAGAATTCCCCTTCTACACCGGTCCTGACTTCGATCTCCACGGAGGAAGAGCCACATTGCTGTCCCTCACTTGAAATCACCCACAATGAGGATGTTGTCCTTCCACCACCCCTCTCCCGCCATGATGACCCCTCTACCCAAAAGCTAAGGGTGCCCCATCTAGAGCACTATCTGCTCATGGGGAATCTTCTGTTGGCTCGCTTGGAGCCAAGGATAGGATGGAGGAGATTATGGATACTTTTAGGCAAGTCCAAATCAACTTGCCTCTGTTGGAAGCTATCAAATAGATCCCGTCTTATGCTATGTTTCTGAAGGACCTGTGCACCCAAAAGCATCGATCTAGGAAACAGGTCCAAACCAAGGTCATCCTACCTAACCATGTTAGCTCGGTTCTCCAACGTGGAACACCCCCCAAAATGAAAGACCTAGGGGCCCCATATATTTCAGTGGTTATAGGTAACCAACACAATGACGAGGCTCTGCTCGATCTGGGTGCGGGGGTGAACATTTTACTGAGCTCTGTCTGTGACCTTTTGGGAGGAGGAAAGTTAAAGGCTAGTCCAATCATCCACCAAGTCGCAGATAGATCACTTAAGACACCACAGGGATTGCTGGAAGATGTCCTTGTGAGGGTGGAGGACTTCTTCTTCCCTATTGATTTTTTGGTGCTAGATACTAACCCATCTAATAAGCCCACAAAGCCATCCATTATTCTAGGATGCCGCTTCTTGGCCATAGCCAACGCCTCTATCAATTGTAGATCAGGGGCACTTAAAATGGGCTTTGGGAACAAGAAGATCTGGTTGAATGTTTTGGATACTTACAAGCAATCCAGATTTGAAGATTGTTCTCAGATTAAGGTTGTTGATGAAATAATTGAAGAGACTACTCCAGCACTCCTATGTAGAGATCCCCTTCAAAAGGTCATATCTAAGGACCATCCTCTGATTATTAAAGAAACTGAAAGGGAAATACCCAAATTCGAAGAGTTGCTGGGGATACACATAGAGTCTCTATCCCTACCCTAGACTGTGAAGGTAGATCCACTACTTGATGTGGGGACATCTCAACTTAAACCCTCAATCCAAAAGGCTCCTGAGTTGGAGTTGAAACCCCTCCCAAGCACATTGAAATATGCTTTCCTTGGCCCTAATGACATGCTCCCCGTTATTATCTCGTCTGCATTATCTGAATCATAGGAGGGAGCTCTGCTTGAGTGTTTACAAAGGCACAAGGAAGCAATTGCCTGGTCAACTGCTGATATTAAGGGTGTTGATCCCTCCCTTTGCATGCATCATATATACACGGACGAGTCCGTGAAACCTTTTCGAGACATGCAGAGAAGGCTCAACCCCAATATGCGGGAGGTTATTAAAAAGGAGATTATGAAATGGCTGGATGTAGGGATTATATATCCCATTTCAGATAGTAAATGGGTCAGTCCTATTCATGTAGTACCCAAAAAAGCAGGAATCACTATGGAAGAGAATGACCAAGGAGAGCTGGTGACCACTAGACCCTCAACTAGTTGGAGGGTCTGCATTGATTACCGTCGTTTGAACACGGCTACCTAGAAAGACCATTTCCCCTTACCATTTATCGATCGGATTTTGGAACGACTGGAGGGGAACAAGTACTTCTATTTTCTTGACGGGTACTCTGGGTATAATCAGATAGCCATTTTTCCTGACGATCAGGAGCTTACCACCTTCACAAGTCCGTATGGCACATTTGCGTTCCATCGAATGCCATTCGGGTTATGTAATGCTCCTGCCACTTTCCAACATTGTATGATGGGCATCATTTCTAATATGATCGACAAGTTTGTTGAAATTTTCATGCATGACTTCTACATTTATGGCTCGTCGTTTGACCAATGCCTTTCGAGCCTTGATAAAGTCTTAACCCGTTGCGAAGAGGTAAAGCTGGTGCTTAGCTGGGAGAAAAGTCACTTTATGATCCAGTAGGGCATTGTGTTGGGGCATATAATTTCTAAGAAAGGATTAGAGGTGGACATCGCAAAAATTAATTCCATCTCTAAGCTTCCATTGCCCGCAATGTTCGTCAAGTTAGATCTTTCCTTGGCCATGCTGGATTTTATAGGCACTTCATTAGAAATTTTAGTAAAATCTCTAAGCCACTCTGCGATCTGTTAGCGAAGGATGTTTCCTTCGATTTTGATGATTGATGTGGTGAGGCTTTCCAAGTCTTAAAAAAAGCCCTTATTACCGCACTGATTCTCCAAGCACCAGATTGGACCCTCCCATTTGAGTTAATGCGCGATGCTTCTGATTTTGTAGTAGGAGCGGTCTTAGGTCAAAAGGTTGATGGCAAACCTCATGTGCTGCATTATGCCAGCAAGACCCTTACGAATCCTCAGCAAAATTACATGGTCAATGAAAAGGAACATCTTGCTATAGTATTTTCTTTAGAAAAGTTTTGATCTTATCTTTTAGGATCCAAGGTTGTGGTGTTCACTGATCATTCTGCCTTAAAGCATCTTCTTGCTAAAAAGGATGCCAAACCTCGCCTAATTCATTGGATTCTACTACTCCAGGAGTTTGACCTAAATAAGAAAGGAGTTGAGAATGTGGTAGCAGATCATCTGTCCAAGATCCCTATTGAGGCATCAAACCCTGCTGGTAGTATTCAAGAGACTTTCCCTGATGAGTCTCTAATGGCTGTGGAGGCTAAAGCTCCTTAGTTCACTAACATAGTGAACTATCTAGTCACGGGCATTACCCACAGTACTTGGGACAAGCAGAAGTGAGACAGGTTTCTTGCTAATGCCAAATTGTATCACTGGGAGGAACCCAAGCATTTTAGAGTAGGCCCTGACCAGCTTTTCCGCCGTTGCATCCCTGATGAAGAATAAAGAAGCATTCTAAGTTTCTTCCATGACCTCCATTATGGGGGACATTTTAGTGGGAAAAAGACTGCCCATAAGGTTCTTCAGTCTGGCTTTTGGTGGCCCACATTATTTTGAGATGCACATACGGATGTGGGTGCATGTTTACATTGCCAGCAGACGGGAACCATTGGAAAAAGAGATGAGATGCCCCAGCAACCTATCCTCCCTGTTAAGATCTTTGATATTTGGGGCATCGACTTCATGGGTCCCTTTCCTGTGTCCTTTGGATATGAGTACATCCTTGTGGCTGTGGACTATGTATCGAAATGGATAGAAGCTATACCCACGCTAACCAATGATCGCACCTAAATTTGGCCTAAATAGGTTCGTAATCGTTCAACACGTTAGCCGGCAACGGAACCACAAAATGTTGAACGATTACGAACCTACGCTAACGTGTTCGGTTTTGGAAAACCTGTCGTTGTAGTTCGAAAGCGAAGAATTCATGTTCAACAAATAAAATTTATACCAAAATTAAAATTCCAGGTCGAACACAGGGAGGCGAATGTTTGAATTAAAAACTACGCGTTTCGTTTTATTTGTTACAGAATAATTCAATTTAGTACTATCTAATTATTTACAATAAATAGAAGAGAGAGAGTAAGAGAGACAAAGAATATTACACAGAGAAATCAAAATGAGATGTAGAATAAACAAGGAATTTTTGCATTGAAGTGATTGTTCATTACAACTAGAAAGCATAAAATAATTACTCTAGAAAGCGATAAACTTACTCTAGAAAGCATTGAAAGAATGGAGGGAGAAATGTCCTCGATGATTGCTTGGAGGGAGAGTAGATTAATCTAGAAAGCAGTAAATCTATACTAAAAAGCGGTAAAAAGAATAGGGAGAGAGAAATCCTCCTCAACGGTTGCTTGGAGGATGAACCAGACAGGACGACGCCTGGACGAAGGAGAACGAAGCGGGACGAAGGAGGACGAAGCAGAAGAACGAGTACGAAGCAGCACGCCGTCGTCGTCACGGGATCCACTTCCGAAGGGGAACGAAAATTGGACTTTATCTTGCGAGAAGCATCCCGGGTGTGGGACAAGCTTCTCTTGAGCTTTGGAGGGGTAGAGAGGAGAAAGAAGGGATGAAAATTTCGTATGGAGGGGGTCTCCTTTTATAGTTGCAAGGAGTGGGGGCAAAATAGACATTACATCTTCAAAATAATAAATAAGGGGTCTTTAGTGACGGATAAATCCGTCACTAAAGCCCCGACGTCGCCGTCGCCGTCGCCGCCGCTCCCACGCGCGCCCGCTCAGCTACCCGTGTGCGTAATGCCTACGCACGTCCGCGAAGTCTCAGCCGTCCGATCGCGAGATCGGACGGCTTAAAATCGCGCCTTCACCGCTGCCGCCTACCCACCTGTGCGTGCGATCGCGCGTTCACGCGCGCGTCCAATCACCCGTCGACGCTATTGGGCACGTGGGGCCGTTGGATCGCGATCGTGCGGTCAATTGGAGGCGTGCCACCGCTCCAATTTCTGCGGGGCGCGGCTCGAATGCGCGTCCCTGCTTCGCGTTAGAGCACTCGACCGCTGCGCTGCGGTCGCGTTTGTGTCGAGCGCTTGACTTCAGCGCGGGCGCGTCGCAGCCGTTGGATCGAGATCCAACGGCAGAGAGGAGACGGTTGCGCGGTCTTCAGAAGATGCAAGCACCCATTTGGGCAGCTGAGATGGTGCCACATGGCGTCATCCTGGCCGTCCATCTTCTGGAAGTTGTAGATGGTGCCACGGATGTCGGATTGACTCAATTTTTGTGTCGTTGGGCTGCGATCGTCGATCTGAATTCATCCGTGCAGTCGGATTTGTCATTTGAAGTGTGGATTTACACCATCCTGGCCCTTGATCTTCTAGGGTTCCCCGGTCTCTATCTGATGCTACGGATGCCTGATTAGGGCGATCTTGGAGTCGTTGAACTCCAATCGTTGCCCTGATCACATCCATATGGTTGGATCTTTGATCCGAGGCCCCGATAAAATGTTTGCCCTGTCCAAGCACATAAAAGGAGACAATTAACCTCCATTTTATTCAAACTACTCTAAATGCAAGATGATGTATGTTATGCAATATTTATATCATGAAATGCAATCCTATGCTTAAGAACATGCATAAATAGACATTTTAAGTAGTGTAAATGTGTTTACATCATACCCCCATGCCTATCTTTTGCTAGTCCCTAGGAAAAACTATATGCTATTTATAAAAGAATTAAGTTAGATTATTTGGACCTGAGTTATTTTCAATCATTAAAAAAAAATTGTCTACTTATGAACTGAACTCTCAAAGACACAACAGCGCCTGAGTATCAACTAAAATGCAGACCGCCTCAAGCCCTCGTCTTATTCAAAGAAAAATTTCTTTTTCTCTTTTTACTCTTTTCTAATTTTTTTTTTTGGATTTTCAAATTTTAGGGTTTAAGAGTGGCTTTCTACGGCCATTCAACTCACCCAAGATTTGATGAGAACCCTAAGCTTTAAGCATCTTATTGTGATTGTGATAGACTCGTTGACCGGCAATTAAAACGGACTTCGAATTTCTACGCCTCTAGGTGACCTCAAAAAGAATTCTGCCTAAAGGTGTATCTTTACAACCGGTAGCTTTCTCCGTACTTTTATTTTTTAACGAGGTCAACACAAGGGTGAATCCAGTGTATATCTCCCCGGTTTATTCTACTTCTCCGCTTCTTCCTAAGTGTTTTGGGAATTTTTAGTGAATTTTCTGAGCTGGGTTCTGGACAATCGGTCGATGAACTATTACCACCGACAACTTGCCAGCCATACTCGTGCGGCGAAGTGTGGCTTATTTCTTTTTGTTCTTTTCTCCTTTTTGTTTTTGTTTTTTTTTTCTCTTTTTTTTTTTAAGTAGGTGGCTTTCCTAGTCTAAGATTTACCTAAAGGCAGCAAAAAGAGAAAGGTCTAGTGACTGGGCTCTGGACAACCTACCTATGGGTTGTTACCCACGATAACTTGCCAGCCATATCACCCTAGAAGGGTCATTAGCTACCCAATTTCCATTAAAATCGTCGAACAACGAGTCAGTGCAAAGAAAGTGTGTAGATGCTTAAGACTCAAAATTCCCTCACATCAGAGGGCAAGCTGATAAGTCGTGTACTTATCACCCAAACTTATTTACTCCTATTAAAATAAAATTCAAGTTGGCGAGAACTCGAAAAATAAATCCACATTTTAGTGGATACACGGGCTGATTAAGTTCAGAGACTTGAAGGGTCTTTGTGTTCAGATCTTAATGTAGTATTTCTTAAGATTAAAAATTTTCTTAAACCCAAATTCTCTTTCCTAATTTTGATTTTCTTTTTATATATATAAAACAAATCTACGGAGCTGACGAATGAATTCAGAGATGAATATCCACCCCCCCATGCCTATCTAATGCAATGTCCTCATTGTATTAAAAAGACATAAAACAGAGTGGAAAATCGTAGAAAGCACCTGAATTGCGTGAATATCAGGTCCGCTCCAAGATGAAAATGAAAAAGAACTGTATAAGTGCTGAGTTTAGTGCCTTCAGCTAGGCACACTATACAAAGAAAAGAAATGAAGAATTCACATGTGCAGGTCAGAATTAGAATGAACAGAAGAATCCTCTGACCTGTCAGCAGAGGTCCACAGATGCGGACCAGATTGTGGTGCAGACCCACACCCCATAATCGAGAATATCTTAGGTTCTGGATAAAAACTACCCAAAACCTGAAATCAGAATGTAAACGGGATCGGGCCTACGATTTCTGAGGATGCAACCCAAGACCAAAAAGTCGGGTTACAGAAAATTGAAGCTCAAAAGGATAATCGTTGAATGTGTGCTTGAGTTGAACATCCTCGAAACAAATGTCATAAGGGTTCTGATTTGATGGTTTCAGCTTAAAAGGAATCCTTCAACTCAATCTTCCATTTCCTCCAAAATTAACTTCCCAAATCAGAACTTCCCCGCTCCTATCCTCCTCATTAAGTGTTTCAAATTCCAAGACCTCTTGTATATTCATCACCCCATCTAGAATCTCCAAGTCTAAATGATGTGGCAGAATCAAAATTGACTTGGGTCTAATTATCTCAGAATTAGAATCATCAATAAGCTCAACAGGGTGTAACTGATAATCAGGGCATTGAATTGATTCCTCCAGAAAATGTGATTCTGGATCCGTATCGTGTGCCCTAATAAGATCAGTTTCCTCAGTTATTGGGCTATCAAAGGATCTATCAGATTCCTCAGGCCCAATCATCTCACAAAAATCGTGATCTGAAAACTCACGTGAGACTTCGCAACTTGATTCTTCACCATCAGGATCCGTATCAATGTATGTCCCAAAATCATTTGTCACTTTGCGTTCCAAGGAGACATACGTTTCCTCGTAACCCGACTCAGGGATTTCAGGTGAAGAAATCAGATCATCCTTAATTGGTTATTTTAATTCAATCTGGTCAGCCTCGTAACACATGTCCCCCCCAACAGGTGCCTGAGCGGGTTCTGTCGTTGGTTTTCCTGAAGAGAGTTCATCCTGGGAATTATTCTAAGATTGAATCAAAGCAACCACGAATCTCATCCTCAACTTCGCTAATTTCCCAAGTAGAAACTCACCCGGGTTCTTATCCTTAACGTCCTGGAGCCAATCCAACAAAGACTTGTTTAAATCATCAATCATCTGAATCAGGGGCTCCAATCTCTCAATGCAAGGTGTTGGCTGAACTTCTAAAGATTGAATGATATTTCTCAAGTTAGCCAGAACCTTATCTTGAACCTGGTTAACCTGAACCAAATGAGTTGGTTCAGGGTTGAGCGGGTTTGGGCTCAATGCAGGGGAATTAACGAATTGAGATTCGTTATACCCTTCCTGATAATAGGTCATTTTAGATTGTTGAAAAGATGGTGATGACCTAAAGGCAGTGAAATCAGAGGATGGGTAAGGATCGGTGTATCCTTCTTGATTATAGATCGTATTATGCTGTTCATGAAAGGAAGACAATCTATAATCGATGTAGCTCTGAGAAGGATAAAAATCAAAATCAAAGTGTTCAGGGTTAGACCCTAAACACGGGGGTCCAGAATTGTATCCCCAATCCGAATTATCCCAACTAACTGATGGTCGATTACAATACGAGTTGGGATAATCATCATGTTGAGGATAATTTACAACAGGAGGGAAAGAACGGGAATGCGTGAAATATGTGGAAGGATTCATGATACACGAGAGGAAGAAAGGTGCCCTGCAATACAAACAATCAAACCTGTCCTTAAATAGGTTAGCCAAAAGACCTACAGACTCTCAAAACCCGTCTTGAGATAAAGGAACGATTTGATCTACTTCCGTCTGTTCAATCCAACCAGTTAGAAGGAGGGACTGGGGAGAAGGTTCTTCCTTCGGCTTGCACCTCCGGTTCCTAGTGTACCCCCCAGCCGTGATCGTTTGACTCTACTCCCCTAGCTAGACATCAAATTGAACAGTAGAAACAGACTAATCGAAAATAATCTCGTTCTGGGTTCTGAAAAGCGAGTCCAATCCTTAAGGCCAACGTCTACTTTGTTTTATTTAGGGCTAGGTTTGAATGTGCTTTGGAATGTGATGGGCCCTTTAAATGGGTTGTGCCCTTAATGACTGATTGATTTGTGTGTGAGTGCACAACCAGTGGTTTTCAAGCAAGATTGTTTTTTATGTGGTGAATTTTAAGATTCAAATCTTGCTTAGTAGCTTTTAGGATTCAACTATAGGTGTTTTCAATCAAGTTTCGTTGGCACACCAAGTTTTACAAGCACAGGTGAAGATGTTTTCCTTTAAAGTTTAAAAAGAATGTGGAGTGCCTGGTAAATCCCTAAGAGTTGAACCTAATTGGCAGCTACTTGATGAGTTGATTTTATTTGAAGTGGTGCGGCCCAATCAACTCAAACAATTGGCCTGTTGCACCACTTAATTAGGCACACAAATGATTACCTAATCTGATTTCTACTCAATTATGTGTTTGGATGTGTGTACCGACTCCTAAGATTGGATTACCGGTTGAGTTTGAAAATCAGATGAGGTTGTGTACCTCTATGAGATTTTTTTTTTCTTTTTAATGTGGGGGTTGGGGTGAGTATGGGTGTCAAACAACAAACAATCTAACCTTAGAGTTTATAAAAACACCTAGGTTGATTGATGTTTGAGTTATTATGTGATGAAATGAAATCTAATGGGTGAGAGGGGGGGATAACTCACAAAACCTTCTACACCACTTTACTCCAATCTACCGCTTTTCCCTGCCTCGAAAGAGTACCTGCAATTACAATAAGAAAGGAGAAAAGTGAGGTAAATGATTTGTAAGTTACAAAACAAGAAGAGAAATCAAAGATCGTTGCCTCCCCGGCAACGGCGCCAAAATGTTGAACGATTACGAACATACGCTAACGTGTTCGGTTTTGGAAAACCTGTCGTTGTAGTTTGAAAGCGAAGAATTCGTGTTCAAAAAATAAAATTTATACCGAAATTAAAATTCCGGGTCGAACACAGGGAGGCGAACGTTTGATTTAAAAACTACGCGTTTCTTTTTATTTGTTACAGAATAATTCAATTTAGTACTATCTAATTATTTACAATAAATAGAAGAGAGAGAGAGAGTAAGAGAGACAAAGAATATTACACAGAGAAATCAAAATGAGATGTAGAATAAACAAGGAATTTTTGCATTGAAGTGATTGTTCATTACAACTAAAAAGCATAAAATAATTACTCTAGAAAGCGATAAACTTACTCTAGAAAGCATTGAAAGAATGGAGGGAGAAATGTCCTCCTTGACGATTGCTTGGAGGACGAGTAGATTAATCTAGAAAGCAGTAAATCTACACTAAAAAGCGGTAAAAAGAATAGGGAGAGAGAAATCCTCCTTACGGTTGCTCGGAGGACGAGCTGGACGAGACGACGCCTGGACGAAGGAGAATGAAGCAGGTCGAAGGAGGATGAAGCAGAAGAACGAGTACGAAGCAGCACGCCGTCGTCGACGCGGGATCCACTTCCGAAGGGGAACGAAAATTGGACTTTATCTCGCGAGAACCATCCCGGGTGTGGGACAAGCTTCTCTTGAGCTTTGGAGGGGTAGAGAGGAGAAAGAAGGGATGAAAATTTCGTATGGAGGGGGTCTCCTTTTATAGTTGCAAGGAGTGGGGGCAAAATAGACATTACATCTTCAAAATAATAAATAAGGGGTCTTTAGTGACAGATAAATCCGTCACTAAAGCCCCGACGTGGCCGTCGCCGCCGCTCCCACGTGCGCCCGCTTGGCTGCCCACGTGCGTAATGCCTACGCACGTCCGCGAAGTCTCAGCCGTCCGATCGCGAGATCGGATGGCTTAAAATCGCGCCTTCACCGCTGCCGCTCGCCCGCCTGTGCGTGCGATCGCGCGTTCACGCACGCGTCCAATCGCGCATCGGCGCTATCGGGCACGCGCGGCCGTTGGATCGCGATCGTGCGGTCGATTGGAGGCGTGCCACCGCTCCAATTTCTGCAAGGCGCGGCTCGAACGCGTATCCCTGCTTCGCGTTAGAGTGCTCGACCGCTGTGCTGCGGTCGCATTTGTGTCGAGCGCTTGACTTCAGCGCAGGTGCGTCGCAGCCGTTGGATCGAGATCCAACGGCCGAGAGGAGACGGGTGCGCGGTCTTCACAAGATGCAAGCGGCCGTTTGGGCGGTTGAGATGGCGCCACGTGGCGTCATCTTGGCCGTCCATCTTCTGGAAGTTGTAGATGGTGCCATGGATGTCGGATTGACTCGATTTTTGTGTCGTTGGGCTGCGATCGTCGATCCGAATTCATCCGTGCGGTCAGATTTGTCATCTGAAGTGCGAATTTACACCATCCTGGCCCTTGATCTTCTAGGGTTCCCTGATCTCTATCTGATGCTACGGATGCCTGATTAGGGCAATCTTGGAGTCGTTGAACTCCAATCGTCGCCCTGATCACATCCATACGGTTGGATCTTTGATCCGAGGCCCCGATAAAATGTTTGCCCTGTCCAAGCACATAAAAGGAGACAATTAACCTCCATTTTATTCAAACTACTCTAAATGCAAGATGATGCATGTTATGCAATTTTTATATCATGAAATGCAATCCTATGCTTAAGAACATGCATAAATAGACATTTTAAGTAGTGTAAATGTGTTTAAATCAACGACCTTCACGAGAGATGTAGAGACGTTTAAACACTAACCTACAAGAGGTCGTGAAAAAGCATATCATCAAGTGGTTAGATGCAAGGATCATCTACCCGATCTCCGACAGTCGCTGGGTGAGTCCAATCCAGGTTGTGCCTAAGAAGGCCGGACTCATCATCATCACGATTGAAACCGGAGAGGTCATGCCTACCCAAATTGCTAACTCATGGAGAGTCTGCATTGATTACAAAAGACTCAATTCTTCCATGAAGAAGGACCATTTCCCACTACCATTTATTGATCAGATCCTCAAGAAACTAGCAGGGAATAGGTTCTTCTGCTTTCTTGACGGGTACTCCGGTTACAACCAGGTGGAAATCCATCTAGAGGTCCAACAAAATACCACGTTCACCTGCCCCTTTGGGGCGTACGCATTTCGAAGGATGCCTTTCGGTCTCTGCAATGCACCCACGACCTTTCAGTGGTGCATGCTTGCCATATTCTCAGATATGGTAGGTGATTATCTGGAAGTCTTCATGGATGACTTTTTAGTTTTCGGAGCATCATTTGACAATTTCCTCCAGCACTTGGTCGAAATACTCAGGCGGTGCATCGATGTGAATTTGGTTCTTTCATGGGAAAAGATCCATTTCATGGTGCCGGAGGGAATCATCCTGGGACATCTAATCTTGGAGAAAGGCATCCAAGTCGATCGAGCCAAGGGTAACTTGATTTCCAAACTCCCTATGCCTAGCTTGATCAAGGACATCCGATCTTTTCTGGGGCACATCGATTTATCCCTGAATTTTCAAAAATCGCGCACCCCCTGACTACTCTTCTCTCAAAGGATGTGCCTTTCGAAATCTCCACGGGATGCACTCAAGCATTTGAAATCCTACATGATCAAGTTACCCAAGCCCTGATCCTACAGTCCCCTGTTTGGTCTCAACCCTTTGAGATCATGTGCGATGCATCTGACTTTGCTGTAGGAGCGGTTTTGGGGCAGAAAATTGATAGGAAACCCATGGTCATTTACTACGCTAGTAAAACACTAGACGAAGCTCAGCGTAACTATACGGTTACTAAGAAAGAGCTATTGGCTGTAGTATTTGCCCTAGAAAAATTCAGATCATACCTCCTGGGCTCCCGTGTTATCATCTACTCGGATCACACAACTGTGAGGCATCTCCTTGCAAAGAAGGACACGAAACCTCGATTAATCCGATGGATCTTGCTGCTGTAAGAATTTGACCTCAAGATTTGTGACAAAGTGAGAAAACAAAATGTGGTAGCCGATCATTTATCTTGCCTTCCTTCTGAGATAATTGACCCTTCCGGACCCATCACAGAACACTTTCCTGATGAGCACCTCCTGACTATCAATACAAGGCTTCCATGGTTTGCAGACATAATGAACTACTTGGCATCACATCAGATCCCATCCGATTGGCTGAGGGCCAAGAAGGACAAATTGCGTTCCGATGCCAAGTATTACCTTTGGGAAGACCCGTATCTATTCCGCATTGGTGCTGATCAAATTATTAGATGATGTGTCACGGAAGCAGAAATCAAAGACATACCATCCTTCTACCAAGACCAGGCCTACAGTGGACATTTTTTAGGACATAAAATCGCATCAAAAGTCCACTAGTGTGGCTTTTATTGGCCTACAATTTCAAGGATGCATATGCTCTCTGTAAAGCATGTACCCGTTGTAGTTTCCCTAGTAGGAGGGGGTGACGCAATAAAGTGTAGAATAAAAATATAATAATCTCACAAAAATACACAATCACATAATGTACATAAAGATTTTTAGGTGGAAACCCAAACCGGGTGAAAACCACCACCTAACCCTCTCGAGTTAGGATTTTCCGATCAACCAAGTTGATCAAATCCACTAACGTACTACTTAAACAAGGGTAGTACAACCTCAATTACAACCACGCTACTTTATACGAGGGTAGCATACCTCAAACCCCTTCTCTTCACGAGAAGGATTTTGTTTCACGAAGGAGATGGGAATTTGCAAAGCGAATACCCAACCAAATAACAAAGTAAATTACAAATAGTCCTATAGAGCCAACAAAGATAATCTTAACCTAAGCTTCTATAGGAATTAGGATGCTTCCCTTTGCAGAAGTGCATTGACGATGCAGGTGTGTGAACTACGTGACGGCGCAACAGTGCTCTCGTGAACTACGACGGGAGAGCGGGTACGCAATTTGATCGATGCTCTCTAGATGTAGAACTAGGCTTGGAGAGCAAGAGCTTTCTATAGATGAATTTGACACAAGGATGTGGAAATACTTGTACTTGGTGTGTCTAGCTGTGTTGAGGCCCTAGGAAGGCTTTGGAAGGACTTGGAAGGCTTCCATAGCCGTTGGGTGCAATCTCCAAGAGAATCAGGCCGAAATTATGATTAATCATTACACTAACAGGGTTATCAGACGTCTGATCCTGGCATCGGATGTCTGGAAAACCAGCTTAAGACGTGTGGGAACAACGTCAGACGTTTGATTTTAGGTGGGTTTCTTTCTTGACTTGACTCAAATCGAAATAGGGTTCTAGTGAAAGTCCATCAGACGACACACAGGACATCTGGAAACCTACTTTTCTACAGGAATGGATTTTCAAGAGACTGCAACAGCTATAAGATCTCTGAGAAGAGATTTTGGGTCAGTCGAGGCAAAACGGTCTTGTATTAGACGTCTGGGGTCCTCTACGGATGTCTGATATGAGGCAACGGTCATATTCTTCAATGTTTGCTAAGGTTGCCAACAGTCCACTAATTGGACGTCTGGCAAAGGCATCAGACGTCTTCTAAGACATCTGGACTAAGGTCTAGATGTCAGATTTCATCAGACAGAATTAACTAAGTCCAGCCTAAACATAATCAGACGTCTGAGTCAATAGTCTGACATCTTAAAAGTATTTATCAGACATCTGATTTTCAGATTAGACGTTTGAAAAGGCTATTTAATCCCTAGTTTGGTTTTCTAAGTTCTTTACATAAAACCTAAGTATTCTAGGTTTGTGCAGGTGTTCCTAGGACTACTGTAAGGGTTCTTTGAGGCTCTTTAACATAAATCTAAGTAACAAAATAAAGAGCAACAAAAGAAACAAAAATACTTAGAGTACAAGGAAAGGAAATCTATCCTATTCTTCATCTCCTTCCTTCATCAAGCCATCGCTCCTCGCGAAGCTCCTCTATTCTCCGTCAAGCTCTTCCAATCCGTTATGGATGTGAGGTCGAACTTCTTCTAACCACGTTTCCATTTGCAATTAACCTGAAATCTAAGACTTCAAGTGCAAATGTTAAATGACACGTGTTTTGTTATCATCAAAATAAACGATCGTGGTGCTCTAGCACCAACACCTGTTGCCAGACTTTGGGCAACATGAGCCATCGAGACATGATAGCTTTACAGCCGATCCTAATATGCAAGATTTTTGACATTTGGGGGATTGATTTTATGGGACCCTTCCCTATCTCGGATGGCTTCGAATACATTTGACTCACCGTTGACTACGTGTCCAAGTGGATAGAAGCCATTTTGACCCAAACCAATGATAACAAGGTTGTTATCAGATTCATTCATCAAAACATCTTCTCAAGGTTCGGGATTCCATGAGCAATAATTTTCGATGGAGGAACCCATTTCACTAACGCTTAGTTCAGGCCACTGATGACCAAATACGGGGTGTCGCATCGAATCTCTACTCCTTACCACCCCCAAACTAATGGTCTAGATGAGCTATCAAATAGGGAGATCAAAAAAATCCTCCAGGTTATTGTTCGACCTATTAGGAAGGATTGGTCATCTCGGCTTCCGGAAGCATTGTGGGCCTATAGGATCGCCCACAAGACCCAATTAGGTATGTCTCCATTCAGATTGGTGTACGGGAAGGCATGTCACCTCCCCGTCGAATTGGAGCATAAAACCTATTGGGTAGTACGGAATTGCAACTTAGATCTTTCTAAGGTTGGAACCCATAGAAGGCTTCAAATGAGCAAGCTCAATGAATTACGCCACGATGTATATGAGAACTCACAAATTTACAAAGAATGGGTTAAAGCCTTTCACAACAAACACATTTCTAGAAAGATTTTTCATCTTGGTCAAAAGGTTCTACTCTTTGATGCCCGACTCAAATTATTCCCAGGAAAGTTACGATCTAAGTGGATCGGACCCTACCTAGTCCGACAAATCTTTGGAAATGGAGCCATTGAGATTAGTCCACTCAGCCACGATTCTGAACCCTTCGTCGTGAACAGTCAGAGACTCAAACTGTTCACTGACATGACCAATACAGATTTGGCTGAGTCATCCTTTATCATCCACTCTCCTTGAGCTCATTGCGCCCAGCCGATTGCATAAAACTCAGCGCTTAATGGGAGGCAACCTGTCATTGTTAGAAAAAAACCCGAAACCTTTCCTAGCATTTCCATGCTGAATTCATATTACACTTTAGGGTTCATCCATTACCACAGCAGACTACACCTCAGGTACCCATACCCGAGTCTAAAATTTTTTTGCAATAGTCACCTCGACCAGTTCGCTTACCCAACACCTGTCCTAATGAATGAACTAAACTGAATTCAAACCCACCTAATTTACAATGGGGACATTGCAAATCGTATGCATGGGGGGTATGAAAGTGCAAAATGTCAGGAAAACTCATATCAAGAAAAGGTTTCAACAAAAAAGGTTACATATCACAAAAAAAAGACAAAAAAATTAAAAAATTTGGAAAAAGAGAAAAAACTGAGGGGGGATAGAAAAATTTTATGGGCTATACAAAATATGAGGAAAAGCGCAAAATGCCAAAAAGGAGCACAAAATGAAAAAGAAAAAAGAATAGTCATTAGTAAAAGATTAAGGGATTAACTGAAGTTCTAGACCACATCAAGAAAAGAGAACAATGAGAGAAAAGTGCTAAGGAGATGCAAAAGAGATTAGTAGGAACGCTGACTTTAGGCCTTTTTGGCTAGACTCTTAGGCTTAAAAATTCAAGTACCCACTAAAATTTGGATACTCCTCAAGAGGTTGGGGAAAATGCAAAGCTTAAGTATTAGGTCTAAGGCTTAGGGAGTATTTGACCTCATTAACTGACCTTCGATTTGCGAGATTCAGTAACCTAAACACCTCAATTCACACATAGTCTGGTTTAGTGCACATAACTATCAAAATTATGCAAAAAGCATTTTAATATTCTGAAAAAGTTGCCTAGATTAGGAGCTACCGATCAACACAAGTTGATTTGGACGAGTTCCTGACGCAGAGAGGAGGGAAATTCCCCTCGAAGATGCGTAACAACATATCGTCTCCTCGATGCTTGTCTCTTAGGATATTTAAATATCATAGCGGGGGCATAAAAGCACTCTATTTGTTCAAATACCATGGGCGGCATTATCATGAAATGTCGATGGCCAGGGTCTGGATTTAGCCACGCAACGCCATGGGAGGGATTATCTCGAAAGCCAGGGTTCTGGGGGTTGCCATGGGTGGTGCTATCATGAAGCATCGATTACCAAGGACCCTTGAGGATTGATGATGGGGATGAGGAATCTAGTACAGACCGTGTTCAGAAGCCAATCTGAAGCTAGAAATAAAAAGAAAAAGAGAGAGAAAACTCTTCAAACAAATAAATCCTCTCTCTCTCTTACAAAAATGCACTGCAAACTGAACCTAGGCTAAAAATGTCTCAAGCACGGGTGGTTTAACCACGGAATCCAACGAACCCTTGGATAGTTTCTACGGGCATTAAAAATCGTTGCGGAGGATTGAGGCTAAAGCGATTCAGGTCCGGATTTTGGTTGGTACTTGAGTACCTCTAGGCCTCTTGTCGACATTTTGACCTAATCACAAAAGAAAAAAGAAAAGACACTTATCACAAATAGTAGAAGAAACTCATGGTCTAGAATAGAGGTTAAAACCTTGAAATTTTGCTAAGGGTCTAGCAAAAGCTAGGCATGGCGTTATGATGAGAGCCTCATCATGAGCCCTAACTAGCTCAGTTTGACCTATGAAAGAGAATAGGAGCTCCTACATAACCTTGAGAAGGACCTAATTCAAGGAATTAATGCTCTAAGAAGAAAACATGAAACAAAGGTTAAAATTGTAATTTTACCATTACAGTACATAAACGGGATTTCTCAGAGGTAAAACATATGTCAAATGGTCTGAATAAGATAAAGAGTGGGTTGGTTCAGTCAGAAATGGGTTATTATGCAATCCAAGAATTAAATGACATTTTATAACCCTAAAACAAACCTGCTTAATTCAACAAGGTTTTGGTCAGGATAAAAATCAACTAAACCCTCTAAAATTGATGGAAAAATATCCCCTAGGGTTTAGAACCTTCAATTTGGCCTTTGGAACCTATTTTGACCTAGATTGGGGTCCGAGCTCATTATTTGACCTAATTTGGATTTTAGTGTAAAATGTCCAATCAAATGTGGTCAAACCTAAAATCCAACTTCACCATTGGATTCCTTAGGTCCAAATAAGGTTTGTACCAAAATTTGGACCTAAAAAGAGGTCATCTTGACCTACTTTGCAAAATGGACCACCTAATTACATTCTGGCCACCTAACTTTTAAAAAATCTTACGTAGACCCCCCTAACTTCCTCTCCACTCTTACATTTAGGTCCCTCCACCATTAATGGGTAGAAATCCTACTCCAGCGAGGAATGGAGGGGGAGTACTCCTTGATTCCTCAGTGATTTCCTCCCAGATTTGAAAGGGAGATTCGCTAAGGAATTCCCTTGCATCTGAGCTTAAACACAAGACCTGAATCGCACCCAATCTCTATGCGAAAGCTCGAGAGATTTGGGTATCCAATGGATTTCCTACTCCGGCGAGGACTCTTGCACTTGGAAGCTTGTCTTCCAAGCACAGGAGCCCCTACCAGCATCTATAAAAGGATCCCCGGTCCTTTGCGCATCTCCCAAGCTTGATTTGGCTGCCGATACCCTCTCAAATTCTTCCCTCCATATCTCTGGTCAGAATGCCTGCAAGCTCCGGCGACCTCCCCTCCCTCCTCTTGTCACTCTGCCATCACACCGTGGCAGGGTTCACTTTGCCTCGTTCCTCTGTGTTGCGCCGCACCAGTGCATGCCTCTCTGACCTCTTCCTCGTCGCCGTTATCTCCACCTCAGGGCCATCTTCTCCGACAACGGCACATATGAATCATTTGTCTCCTCAGCCTCCCCTTCACTCCAATCACCACAGATAAGTTCCACTTCTCCTACTCTTTCCTTTCACTCCTTTTATTTCATAAACCACCCCTCGATTGGCACTGTCCACCCTCATCTTCCTCATCTCCGGCTGACCTCCGGCAAGACGCATCCATCACTCCGCACCTCCACACATCTCGCCACCAACCTCTTCGCCTCCGCCATCACCCATTGCTTACTTTCCGCCCCTCCACTGACCGCCACACACATTCCATACTTCCACCAAACAACCCCACCTTCACGACCATAGCACGACCTAGGCATGCACGCCTAGGCTGTTCTAAGCCACGTCGACCCTCGCCTCACCTTCATCGTGATATGGTGAAGATTTTCCTGTTGTTTGACAGGGACGTGAGGCCGTATTTGTATTGATAGGTCTGACCCCTCGCCACCATTAGAGAAGAAGCAAAGCTTGCGAGCTTGCTCGCAACCTTGCATTAGGCGGCCTCACTCCAGAAGACTAGGTCACAGGTGTGTGGCTTTCCTGCATGAACCGCATCTACCATCTATCGAGGGCCAAAGCACTCCACTGCTGCAGCAATTAGGAGACATCCCCTGCGGAAGTGCGCGAAGAAGAGGGTGGGACTTTTAGTCCCACCTCGGTAAGTTTCGAGCTGCCTGTGTGATATAAGTTGAATTTGTGATATCAGCTAATCGCCTCTAGTGCATAGGGGAGAGGTCCCTCGCCCTCACTCATGCCTTGTCTGTGACCTGTCCCCGCAAACCTGGCACTCGATCGATTACCTAAACCTAGCACTCCTCGCGCATCACACCCATGCTGGTGCGCTTGGACCCGGGCATGCACCCAACCCAATTACCCAGCTCTGGGAGAGCGTACCGAAGAGAGAAATAGAGAGAGATGCAGGAAGGGTAGGGGGTAGGTTTTGCTGCGTGGTGTTGTGCAGGAGGGAAGAGGCGCAGTAGAGAAGAAGAAGAAGAAGGTGGTAGCTAAAGGACTTAGCAAGGAAGAAGGTAGCCACTACAAGGAAGAAAAAAAGAGATGAAAAGAGAGGCATTGTAGCAGAGGAGTGGCCAAGCAGAAGAAGAAGAAGAAGAAGAAGAAGAAGAAAGTAGCAAGTGAAGAAGAGAAGTAGGGACTTAGTCGTAGAAGCAAGGAAGAAGGCAAGGGCAGAAGAAAGAGAGAAGCAGGAGTGACCAAGCATAAGAAGAAGAAGAGAAGGGAAGACAAAGAAGAAAAGAAGAAGAAGCCAAAGAACAAGGCAGAAGAAGCACAACCGTAGAGCAAAGAGAAAGAGAAAGAAGAGAGAAAGAGAAGACATGGAAGGCCAAAATCACAAATCAAAGCATTGTAGCAAGATTTTTTAAGACGTCCAATTCTTTTGAGCATTATTTCTACATAACATTACCCCTCAATTTTGGTTGAATTAGTTATTTCTTTTTATTGAGAGTTGTGTTCTTAAGTTTTGGAATACCCAATTGCTCCTTATGTTAGACCTCGGATACTTTGATTTTCGAGTAATAAATTCTTATTTGTTTTCGTGGTGATTTCATCTATACTACAATGTGACATCTTTTAAAACACGATTTAGCTACATAAACCACACCCCAATCCACACACAGTCTGGTTCAATGCGCATAACTATCAAAATCACGCAAAAGCATTTAAATGTTCTGAAAAAAGTTGCCTAGATTTGGAGCGTCCGATCAACACAAGTTGATTTGGACGAGTTCCCAGTGTGGAGAGGTGGGAAATTCCCCTCGAAGATGTGTAACAACATATCATCTCCTCCGTGCTTATCTCCTAGGAATTTACATATCCTATTGGGGGCACGTAAGCACCCTGCTGGTTCAGATGCCATGGGTGGCATTATCACGAAATGTTGATTGCCAGGGTCTGGATTTAGCTACAGAACGCCATGATCAGGATTATCTCAAAATCTCGAAAGCCAGGGTTCTGGGGGTTGCCATGGGTGGTGATATCACGAAGCATCGATTGCTAGGGACCTCTGAGGATTGATGATGGGGACGAAGAATCTGATATAGACCTTGTTGAGAAGCCAATCTAAAGCTAGAAATAAAAAGAAAATAGAGATAAAACTATCTAAACAAGTAAATCCTCTATTTCTCTCTTACAAAAAACGTACTGCAAATTGAACTGAGGCTAAAATATGTCTCAAGAACGGATGCTTTAACTACGGAGTCCAACAAACCTTAGGATAGTTCCACATGCCTTAAAAACCTTCACGGAGGACCGAGGCTAAAGCTGGTCAAGTCCGGATCTTGGTTGGTAATTGAGTACCTCTAGGCCTACTGTTGGCATTCTAACCTAATCAAAAAGAAAAAGAAAAAGCACTCATCATAATGTGAATGGAACTCATGGTCTAGAACAGAAGTTAAAACCTTAAAATTTTGCTAATGGACTAGCAAAAGCTAGGCATGGGGGTATGATGGGAACAACATCATTAGCCCTAACTAGCTCATTTGTCATAGAAAAGAGAATAAAAGCTCCCACATAACCAAATGAAGGGCCTAACTCAAGGAATAACCAGTTTGAGAGAAAAGTAAGAAACAAAGGGTAAAATTACAATTTTACCATTACAGTGCAACAACGGGATTTCTCAGGGGCTAAACATAGGTCAAATGGTCTTAACAAGACAAAAAGTTGGTTGGTTCAAACAGAAAAGGGTTGATGTGAAATCTAGGAATTAAATGACTTCTTGTAACCTTAAAATAGACCTACTTAATTTAACAAGGTTCTGGTCAGGATAAAATTCACCTAAAACCTCTAAAATTCATATAAAAATATCCTCTAGGGTTTAAAACCTCCAATTTGGCCTGTAGAACATATTTTGACCTAAATACGGGTCCTAGTCAAATGTTTGCCCAAAATTGGGTTTTCATGTAAAATGCTCAATCAAACGTGCTCAAACCTAACATCCAACTTCACCATTTGATTCATTAGGTCCAAATTAGGTTTATACAAAAATTTAGACCTATGGGGACTTCACCTTGACCTACTTTGCAAAACTGTCCAACCTAATTACATTTAGACCCCTAGCTTTTGAAAACTCTTGCAGACACCCCCTAGCTTCCTCGCCGTTCTTTGCAATTAGGTCCCTCCACCATTATAGTGGAGGAATCATACTCCAATGAGGATTCAAGGGGGATATCTCCTTGATTCCTTAGAGAATCCCTCTCAAATTTGAAAAGGAGATTCTCTGAGGAATTCCCGTTCATGTGAACCCAATCTTGAGCTCCAAATCCTACCCAATCTCTCATGCGAGCGCATGAGAGATTTGGGTCATTTCTACTTTCCATCTCCGACAGCCTACCAATGCTTGGAAGCTTGCCTTCCAAGGACAAGGCCCTCTGCCAGGGGTTATAAAAGGTTCCCCTGACCTTGCTGCAGATCCCCAGCTTGGTTTGATCGGAGATAGCCCCCAAATTTCTTCTCTTCTCCTCCGGCCAAACACCTAGAGAGCTCCAGTGACCTATATCTCCTCCTCTCGTCTCTCTGCCACAATACCAGTGGAAAAGTTGCCTCTACCTCCATCGTTCGCGTCATTCCACACCTGCGCCTGCGCTTATCTCCTTCTCATCATCGCCGTCCCCCTTCTACTGCGACCTTCGTCTCCAGCGACGGCAGACACGAGCCGAAAGTCATCCGTTATCCTTTCGTCCTTAAAGTAGGTCTGGTACTTCCCCCTTCTCTCATCTTCATGTTTCCTCCTCTTTATTTCCCAAAACACCCCTCGACGCTAACAGACCACCACCATCTTCTCCACCTCCAGCAGACCACAGGCGAGGTGCATTTGCCACTCCACGCAACCACCCACCTCGCCAGCCACCTTAGAAGCTTCGCGACATTCCACTGATCACTGTCCCCCTTTCCATTGACCGCCACACACTCCACACATTTCCCCCGAACATACCCAACTCCACGGCCACAGAACGACCTAGGCACGCATGTCCAGGCCGCCAGGCGCCACGCCGACCACCGAGACATCTTCACCGTGCCATGACAAAGCCTCCTGCGTGTTCTAATGAGTCTGCAAGGCCGTGTTGCTTGAATGCAAGTTCAGACCTCCATCGCCATTGAAGTAGGCATGAAGCTTGCTTGCAAGCTTGCACCAAGCAGCCTCGCTCTAGGCGCCAGGTCCCAGGCGACGCGGTTTCATCTCACGCACACCTTTAGCCAAGTGACTGGCTTTGGAGGGCACCGCATCTGCTGCAATTGAGCTTGAAACTTGCAGGCGCGTGCAAGAAGCAAGTGGGACTTTTAGCCCCACCTCTATCGTTTTAGAACGGGTGGTGTGGTATAAATTGCAAAAGTGTCAGGGGCTTATCACCTCCTGACACAAGGTGAGGTCCCACTCATCCCACGCCTCGTCCGCGACCAACTTCCCCGCGGATCTGGCTCTAAAACAACTACCCGTGCACTCCTTGCCCACCACGCATGTCGATGGGCCTAGTCCCGGGCATGCTAACCCAACCTGTTTACCTGAGCAGGCTCTAAGAGAGCGAGCCTAAGAGAGAAGAAAGAGAGGAGAGTTCATGGGGAGGGTAGGGGTTAGGTTTTGCTCATGCAGGGAATGGAAGAAGAAAGAAGATAAAGGAGAAGCTAAGGAAGGAAGGAGAAGCTAAGGAAGGAAGAAGAAGCTACAGAGGAAGCTAAGGAAGGAGAAGGCATGATTGAAGAGAAGGCAAAGCTGAAGAGAAGCTGAAGCCAAAGAAAGAAGGAACAAGAAGAGCTGAAGGCCAGAGGATAGAGAAGACAAAAGCAAGGCAGGAAGGAACAAGAAGAAAGAAGTTGAAGGAGAAGTCATAGAAGAAAGAAGGAAGGAACAAAAGAAGCCAAAGAAGAAGGAAAGAAGAATAGAGAAGAAAGAGGAGAAAGAGAGGAATGAGACAAAGAAAGAAGCAGAAGAAGAAGGAAAAATCAAAGAAAATCAAACACTGTAGCAAACACTTTTAAGACATCTGATTCAATAATCAGACGTTTAATTCTTCCCAAATTCTCTTTCATATGTTCTCTAGCTACATTTTATTATCCATATACTCATGCTTGACATTTTGAATTATATTTTTAGTTTTAAGTGTTCAAATTGCCTCTATTATTGAGATTAGTGCATGAATTCCATTTTCTCCCTATGTTCAACCTCGGACTTAAACTTCGAGTAATAAAATTTATTTATTTTCAAAGAGATTTCAACTATACTACGATGCATTATTTTAAACCTGATTTTGCTTCGACAAATGGGCACCCTATCCATATCCTCCACTTGATCCACTCCATCAGTCTATTTTAAGAGTTAACAAGTAACCAGGAAAATGGGAGAGCAGGAGGAACAATTTTGTGAAGAAACCAGGGTCTTTTGAAAAGAATTCCCCCCCACAGGGACCTCTCAACTCTCACCAGCATCAACAAATTAGCCACCCAACACACAAAACGGCTAACAGCAACCAATTTTAGTAAGGGATTTAAAATCCCTTGAATTGCGCCGGGGAAGAAGAACTGACGGGAGGAGATAAAAGTCGCATGGGATAGTTAATTCTAGCTCTCTTGGCCTGGGGGTCATTTAGAACACACCACTGTGGACCCTGCGCACATCGTGAGGAGAACCTGAACTGTGGCCCTTTCAACCGTCGCCAACAATGCCAAGCACACCTCTCCAAGTGCTACAGTAGTAGAGCAACCTAGCACTGGTCACACTTGCGCCCAACCACACCCGCATGCAACCCTCGCCCGCAGCAGCAGTGCTCGCGTGCAACCGTGCCCTTGTGCATGCAACCCTCTCCAGCCACGCCTGGCGTGCACACCGCACGCAAACGCCCGTGCCCTTGTACCTCTACGTCTTCTTCTTCCTCTGCTTCTCTCAAACCGCCTACAAACAACCAAAAGAACCCACCACAGCAACCGCGTCACCGCACAACCCTCGCTGGCCACGCTTGCGCGTAGCCGCAACCGCACGTAGCAGCGCCCACGTGCAATCGCACCCTTGTGCATGCACAGTAACCACCCGAGGTGGCTGCAGTCCCTGCCGCTCCTTTCCGCCTCCACCTGTTGTCCGGCCAGTAGCCACCAGCCACCTCCTGCGTCACCATCATCATCTACTAGATCCTCTCCTCCGATGGAACTCCTCCTCCGGAGCAAATCGTCGGCAATGCCTCCTCCAACGTAAGGTGAAGAGAGAGGAAATTTCCTCTATTTTTGGAAGAATTAAAATTTACATTGCCTGCCATTTTCACTTGAATATTGGAATATTTTATTCAGGCAAAATTGCATGGGTGAACTTACAATTTCATGAATTTGCTTAACTTGTGTTATGTGCATCATTTAACAATTAAATTTAATTCAGATTTGCATGTAATTCAAAATTACATGATATGCCACTACAAATGCATCATATACATAATTGTGGGAGCTTGATTCCTGACGTGAAAATTACATAAATAGCCTTGAACTTTTCATGAAATTGCAAGTTCCATTTAGAGTGGCATATTCATCGAATTGATTTCGCAAAGGTGTTTGCGAACATTATAACTCTCTACTCGTGAATTTATTGGATCTATTCCTTCATGTGGATACGACATCCTTTTCGTGGTTTAAATTGATTTGTACTTTAATCTTTGATTGAGAGATTTCCACCACATAAATTACAATGACATATCATTCTATTATTTTCTTAATCAAGCAAAATACTCTCACATCAAGGATCAAATCTCGACCGTTAGATTTCCATGCAATGGCCGAGGGCAGCTGCACATGATTTGGAAACCGCAACAATCCACTCTCATAGCATAGTGGAGAGTGAACTTAACAACCAACGCACGACGTTGGTTCAAGTCGCAATGTGGGAGTCGACCATGCCCGGATGAAATTCAACCGTGGGATCTTCATCAGGCAGATCAGGTGCGGACGCGTGGTGAGCGTAGGAGCGTTAGATGAAGGCGCACGTCAGGAGTTGGCTGAGTGCAGCGCACGACTTTTAAGACATCCAATCAATAGATCAGACAATTGAGATGGTTTAGGAAGATGAGGTGCGGATTGGGGCTGAGCGGCAGGCGTGCGGATGAAGCGGCGAGTGGCCTTGTGGCACCATCACAGCTGCTCCTCGCTGCCACTCAACTTCTGAAGAGGCTCTCCCCATGCGCTGTGGGGCATTGGATCATCCTCCAACAGCCACAACGTATTCATGTTGCTGCTTCAGGACCGCCTCAACAAAGAACGAAGAAACCTCAGCCGTTGGATCTTCCATCCAATGGCTAAGGACAAATAGACGTAAAGAGGAAACCATAACAAAACTCACGCGCTTGTGCTGGATCAGATGGTGTGCATTCGAAACACCTTGAGCGAGAAATCAGTGGTCACGAGTGCAGATGAAATCCATCTATTGGATAGCTATCGGGCAACGGAAAGGTTACTGTGTGGCGTGCTGGATGCCATCAGGCAACGATGTGTGTGATGACACACGTGCGTGCTCATTTTGAAAATCAAACACAGATGTTGCGACTCTTTAAGCCGTTCGATCTCACGATCGGATGACCCATATTTGTTAAGCACGTTAGGCATGATGAAAGGGCGAGTAGGCGTGCAGGGGATAAGAAGAAGCAGCAGGCATTGGCACGATGAGCACTGGAGCGTCTGATTGTGATCCAAGCATCCAGAGGCTGCCACGTGTTAGCATGAGTGCGAATCCATGCGTAGAAGGTGTTTTGAAGGTTATTTTGAGGCCAAATCAAAGTCGTTGAACTCTCGATCAAAGAAACTGATCACCAAAGGGTTATTGCATGGTTTTGGAGGCTCAAATGCCCATCTTGCCCCTCATAAAAGATATAAAAGAAGGCCCAGGGCTCCTCGAACTGATGAATCTTCCACCAACTCCTCCAGACCCTCTCTAGTTCTTCATATTTTCTTCACCGACTCTCTCCATCTCTGGCTCTCTTCCTCTGAAGCACTTGTAGGATTTATAATGCACAAGAACACTAAAAGGGGGGATGAATAGTGTGGCAGATAAAAATTTGTAGGAATAACAAACCACAAAAACACACAAAATATATAGTGGTTCCCCTCACTTGGGTACTCCACTACCTAAGTCTCCTAACTAGGGAGTTTTAACCCAATTCCCTCAACTCGGAGGGAATCAATTTACTAATGACTTGAGGTAATTAATGGGTTACCTCACCCCAATTAAATGATATCAAAAAGAAATAAAGATACAAGTGCAAGCAAAATGCAAATAAAAGCTTACAACGAATTCCTAAGTCTCCAACAAGTATATTGCTTAATAGGAATATATAAATTAATCTAATGAGAATACTAAGGCATAAAAGAATGATTGAACAATGAAGAACATGATCGCCTTTGATGACTTGTTGCAAATGGAGAGAGGCCTTGAGAAGAATACCACAAATCGAGCTGCTTTGCAGGTAGAAAATTTAAGAATTGGAGGTGTAGGCAAGGATAGTATTTTTTGGCTTCTTGGTTGTGTGTAAAAGACACTCAAATAGTGCTTATATAAGCCACTAAACACCTCTCCTACGAATACTAGCTGTTAGGGGCAATTTAGGAACATTAGAGATAGGTTTAGTTGCAAAATAGCCATTCAAACTGGTCGCAACGGTTAGTTGGTACCGGTACTAAACTTTTGGTACCAATACTGACTGCCTATAGTCAACCCAACTAAGTCACTAGGTACCGATACTCATGATGAGTACCGGTACTTGTGACTCATAGATTTGGGTCCTGTGACCTACATGTACTGGTACTCATGATGAGTACCGGTACTTGTGACTCACAGATTTGGATCCTGTGACCTACATGTACCGATACTCATGATGAGTACCGGTACTTGTGATTCACTGATTTGTGTCCAGTGACCTACATGTATTGGTATTCATGATGAGTACCGGTACTTGTAAGGTTCAGGAACTACATCAGTCCACAAGCTGTGAGCTCCTTCTGCCGGTACTCATGATGAGTATCGGTACTTGTTGTTCAAAGTTTGGGACTAAAAACCCAAACCTATGGCAAGTACCAAGAATGAATTTAAGTCAATTTTTAGAGTTATCCCATCTACTCTATATGACTTTATTTTGAAAGGATCGAATTTGAGTTTTAAAACGAATGAATGAACGATATTTTGAACCCTAATTATCTCTACTTTGATTTTAACTCCTATATTATGTTTTACTTGATAGGAGACATACAAAGACTCTAAAATACAATGAATACAACAAAAACTATAAATTTCTTCCTTCATATGCTATCTTGTCCCTTCAATGCTATCTTGTTGCTTGCATACATAGATTCTTTTGTCCTGTAATACTTCATAAACACATTAGATTTTAAAACGGTTTAGTTAACACCAAAACACAGAAGAGAAGTGGAACTAGGTTCCAACAATCAGCTCCTTTTTGGTATTGAGAGAACAAACAAGATATTCATATTTAAAAATAAATAGAGACTTAATGAAAGAAGAATAAAAAACTCCACAAGGAGTGAAAAACCTCCCCCTCAAACTAAGCTCCGCCTATTTTAAATATGAAGTATCTAATCATTTCTCCCCCTTTTTGTCAAGCTAGCAAAAAGATGAGCAAATAATACATTTTTAAGCAATCAAAGCATGATATATAAGCAACCAACTCTATACAATCTTCATAAAAACTAAACATGATAAAATTCATAAAGATAATGCTTGAGACAATTTTAGCAAAGCCACACATAAGAAATCTTAAAAATCATATAAGTTTAGCGAGACATAAATGTTATAAAAGTTCAACAAGCAACAAAATGAAAACTAAACTAATTTCTAGGATGTTTTCTGATAAGCTTTTGAACATGTTCACCACCATCATCATCATCATCCTAGTCGTCATCATCATCTTCATCTTCATCATCACTATCTTCATATGAAACTTCTTCTTCATCTTCAGTGTCTTCTTCCTCATCAACATGGAGAATAGGTTCTTCTTCCACAATTGGAGAAGAGACAAAAGATGGATCTTGGAAGTGCTTTTGCCTTCTTTCACTGTATTCTTGAGGTGCTTTTGATTAAGTCCGCTTCCTTTGTTACATTGTTGAGTGGAAGAAGCAACATGGGAAGACTCAATGAAAAGAGAAAGGTCATGAAACTTGTGTTCCATGTGACGGAAGGCAAAATTAAGATTAGATATATTTTGACCAATGTAACTGAAAATATTTATCAAATTTGGATCGGTGTTAGACTCATGAGATAGGTTTACCCAAAGTGTTTCGGCTTCCAGATATGGATATATTATAGGGACAAAAGCCGAAGATGAGTCTGAAGGTTGATAAGAAGATTAAGCATTTGGATCAACATACTCTTCTTCTTCATTATCACCAAAGGATTCCTCTTTAGCAGGTTTCACTCCCATTTTCCGGAGAGTGGACCATTTGAAATAGAACACTTTTTTAAGAGGAGTAAAATTAGAGAGGTCAATTTTATTTTTGTGAAGAATGTGGGATACCAAGATATCCAATGGTAAAGTTAATGCATGGTATTGAGGTCTAAGAAAGTGAATGAAAACTATGTTCCAATTTACTAAGAAGCTTGTGATGATAGCATAAATTAAGGGTAAAATATCAACAGGAATTTTGTGGAATCCTGAATTTTCAATCCTTAAGTTCCATGCTAAGATACGAAAAGGGACGCGAGCAAATATGGTCATGTTTGGGGCAACCAATGCTTTGCCTTGATAGTTAGGGAGTAAGAGAGTTTCATGAATTTTATAAGTAGGAAATTTCTCTTTAAGTGTGTTAAATGCATGACCTTCTTTAGGACATTTAGTGATGGTTGACAAGAATTTTGGTGTGATGGTGATTTTATGACCAAAAACATTTATTGTTAGGACAAGGTGACCTCATTTTTCTTATTCTTGGAGATTAGCAAAGAATAGACAATTGACATCAGGGTATACTCCAGGAACATCGACAAAAAAATGATTCATCAAAGAAATGCATGAGCTTTTGTTTGGAAAGACGAGTGGTAAAATTAAAGAGTTGAAGAGAGAAATCTTTCCACTCAACTGGCTTACAATGATGAAGTTTTAGGCCTTTATACCAATCAAACTTCGACCTAGCATCCTCATTGATGCAAAACTTGTGAAAAGCATCTTGAGGTGCTTTTCCCTTACTCTTAGATTTAGATGCCATCTGAAATCATGCAACAACAAGGAATAAGAAAATAATTAGAAATATGGAAAACTTCTTTTCATGTGTTTGTACAAAAACACATTTAAGCCTGCATGTACCAGTACTGGTAATTAGTATCGGATTGGTATTCATATTCAGTACTGGTATCTGCTCGCTAAAGGCACTACTACGCCTAGCTAGTACCGATATCAGTGATGGGTACCGGTACCATCTGGTACCGGACATGAATGAAGTGCAGTAATAGGAATGGTTTTGATAGAGTGAAAATAAGATACAAGATGACTCAATGAACCACGAAATGATAAGAAGATAAGAATGTACCTAGAGTTGAGGCTTGGAGATGATCCTTCTCTTCTTGGCTATGGCTTGGAGAGGCTCTTCTGAAGAGAACTAGGGTTTGCAAGTGATAAAATGAGGCAAGTGTTTGCACTTGGGCTCTTTTATATGGGATGGGTCATGTGCTAGTCACACCACTTAAGTGGTTGAAAGAAGTGCAATTAACAACTTAGGTGTTGAAAAAATAACGTAGTCAACAACCTAAGTTAAGCAACCATATTGCAAACAACACCCTAATATTTACAGATATATGGAAATATTACAGTTTACCCCTTTTTTAGCAAGCATGGGTAAATTGCAATGAGGCCCTCAGGGATTTTTATAAATACAAACAAATTACATATCAATCAAATTGTTAGTTTTGAATCTCTTTTATTGTACAAAGTCCTAATTTTCTTCTTATAAAGTAAAATCTCTTTGCTGCAAGAGGTTTTGTAAAGATGTCTGCCAATTGGTTTTGTGTCTACAAATTCTAATTGAATGGAACCTTGAAGCACACTATCTCTAAGGAAATGTTGTCTAACATCTATGTGTTCGGTACGTGAATGATGTATCAGATTTTTGGATAAATTTATTGTGATTGTATTATCACATAAAATTTTGGATTGTGCAAAAATAAATCCAAAGTTGAACAAAGTTTGTCTCATCCAAATGACCTAAGAGCAAGCAAGTGAAGCAATAATCTACTCTGCTTTTGTCATAGAAAGTGAAACACAAGTCTATTTCTTAGAGAACGATGAGACCAGAGATTCTCCCATAAAATGACATGTGTCGCTAGTGCTCCTTCGGACTGTCCATCTCCCTACATAGTTTGCATCACTATAGGATAATAGTTCTAAGGTTTGTGCTTTAGGATAGAAAAGACCAAGATCTTTTGTGCTATTTAGGTATCTAAATATTCTTTTTACTACATTGAAATGAGATTCCTTGGGTTTGGATTGGAATCTCGTACATGAACATGTAGTGATGAGTCCATTTTAATGGATTATTGCTATGCCTAAGTAATTCAGTTCTAACATTATATGTTGGTTAATAATTACATTAGGTCATTAAATAAGTACATGCATTATTATTTGAGTTTTTATCTACTTTATTGTATTTTGTAATTTAGTATGTAATTATTTTATGTTTTGCTGTTGCAGGAATAAATTGCAAGAGTTGAGGGGGGGTGAATTAAATTCTCCCCTCCCCAACAGCTGCCGGCCTCAATTGAGTCTCCCGGCTGACCTCAACAGCTCCTCAACAACCGCCGACCAAAATTAGTAAAGGGATTTGAAAATCCCTTGAGAGGCGGAGAGAGGAGATAAAAGAGGGACTGCACAAGAGAGGAGGGCTTCGGATCTTCTTCCTCCCCTTTGAGGGGATATCCATCAACCGTGCTTGCACTGTGCACCAAGCCTCCCACCGTAAACGCCCTCCTAGCCTGCACTACCCCACTCCATCACCGCACAGGCAAGGCCTTCTCCACCTACCCTCACTGCGTGCCCTCCACCGCAAGTACTGCACCTCACCTCCGCAGGCGGCCGCACCGCTTCAGCGTTCGGCCTGCAGCATGCTCCCGCCTGCAGTGCGTCCTCCCCACCAGCTCTCTCATCGCAGGCATGCAACCACTAGCCACACACGCGCCCTTCGCACTCGGCCACCAGCCCTCACCGTGCACCCTCTAGCACTATCACCACTGCAGGCGCTGCACCGCTATAGGCGCACTACTACAGGTGTTGCACCGCTACACCCATGCCCCTTCAGCACTCTCCACCGCTATTGCCAGTGCCCTCATTGTGCCATCACCCTATCCATCACCCTCTCCAGTGCCTTCCTGCAGCTAGCAGATGCACGTTGCACCGCGCCCTGCAGGCACTGCACGCCAAGCGCTCGCAGGTGCTGCGCCCTTCACCACTCTCTGCAGGCGTAGGCCCTTCACCGCCCTTGCGCCTTCTGGCTGCAGGCACCCCTTCAAGCTCGCAGGTCCACAGCCGCACCTTGCAAGCGCTGTAAAGGACCACCACCAATGCCTTGTGTGCGCACGAGCCTAGCGCTCAGCCGCAGGCACACCACAGGTCGTGCGTACACCATGCGGCCGAACTAAATGCCGTCAATGCACCTGCACCATCTAGCCGCCGCCGTCCACCACCGACCGCCATGCCACATCCGTTACGATGCCCATCCTCCGGCGTGCCTCTACCACTTACAGGTCAGCAGAAGATGCCTCCTCCACACGGGCCGAGAAGAGAGAAGGAAAAAACTCTATTTTCCTTCATATTAAATATTACCAATCATGCCATTGCAGAGGAACACTGTTCATTTATTTAATGAATTAAATTATTAAGGTGAATTTGCGTAGCCACCCTTCTATTTAATCAAAATTACTTGCATATGCATATCTCTCATGAATGATTTAATGCATATCTTATGGTAAACAAGCTATGTTCGAGAAATTAGTATTTACGGTGTTTACCAGTATCAAGATCATTATTTTACATAATATTATATAGTGGATGCACCCTTGTATTCTTGATTAATTATTTAAAGCAATAAATCATGTTGAAAACATGTGCACCAGTTAGTATGCATACACATTGAGATTCCCAAATAAACAAAGCACAATGCACTAGTTTAAATAAGCTAATTCCTCCCTGTGGAGACAACCTAACTATTCGTGATTAGATTCTGAAAATTAAAATGTTTTGAAAAGCGATTTTCTACCACGCGATTAAATATGACACATCATTTTATGTTAAAGTTTTCAACGAAAATGAAGATCTCTCTTTCATGTAGCAAAAAGAATATCAAGTCTAGAAGTTGTAAGATATAGTAGTGAACCTATCATGCCCTGGTATTTCTTTTCATCTACCCTCTTGCTGGATAAATCTTCACCAATAGAAGTAGATAGAGCAGTCGGAGTCTCATTGCCATTTACATTTTCAAAGTCAAATTTCTTGAGAATTTCAAGAACATATTTTGTGTCTAATTGTTGAATTTGGAGTCCTAAAAAGAATCTGAGTTCACCCATCATACTCAATCTTCATAGTCTTACAAAAATGTTGACATAGGAACTCCTTAGTTGATCCAAATATAATATCGTCGACATATATTTGATCTAGTAGGATGTCATTTCCTTCTTTTACAAGAAGAGTTGAATCAACAACTCCAATTCTAAATCTGTGCTGAAGAAGAAAGGTCCTAAGCCTATTATACCAGGCCCTAGGAGATTATTTAAGTCCATATAATGCCTTATTGAGCTTGTATACATGCTCTGGGTGTGTCGGGTCCTCGAACCTGGGAGGCTAATGAACATAAACTTCTTCCTTAATATAACCATTAAGAAAGGCGCTCTTGACATCCATCTGATATAGCTTGAAGTCCTTTGCACTTGCAAAGGCAAGTAGCATCCGTATGGACTCTAGATGAGCAACAGGAGCATATGTCTCATCAAAGTCAATACCCTCCTATTGGTTATAGCCTTGAGCTACAAGTCTGGCTTTATTCCTGATCACTGAACTAGATTCATCCAATTTATTTCGGAACACCCACTTGGTTCCAATGATGGAATTACCCTCAGGAGCAGGTACCATGTCCCATGCACGGTCCCTTGTAAATTGGAGTAGCTCCTCCTGCATAGCTACAACCCACGATTCATCCTTTAATGCCTCATCAGCTTTCTTGGGTTCAAGTTGAGAAACAAAGGCATTAAGGACAAAATTAGCTCTAAAGTAAGATCGGGTTTCTACACCTTGTTTAATATCACCTATGATCTGCTCTTGAGGGTGATCCTTATGGTGTACGCATTCTTTTGGAAGATAATGTACATTTTCTTGTATCTTCCATTTTTGATACATCGATGAATGGGGTATCTTCATCACTAGAATCTAAATGATTTGGTTCAGGTTCACCTAAGTTTGTTTCATCAAATAAAACATGCAGGGATTCTTCTATAATAAAAGTCCTTTTATTAAATACTCGATAAGCTTTGCTTCTTGTTGAATAGCCAATAAAAATGCCTTCATCACCTTTAGCATCAAACTTATCAAGCTGATCACGGGTGTTTAATAAATAACATCGACTTCCAAACACCCTAAAATATGAAATCCTAGGAGACTTCTCATAATAAAGCTCATATGGAGCTTTCTTAATAATAGGCCTTAAGAGAGTTCTATTAAAAACATAACATGCCATATTACCCAGAAATATTTTTTAAGCCCAGACTCCAAGAGCAAAGTTCGGGTGCATTCTTGTAGAGTGTGATTATTGCACTCTACAACACCATTTTGAGATGGTGCTCGAGGAAATGAAAATTCATGGGTTATGCTAGAATTGACACAAAAACTTAAAAATTTTTCATTTTCAAATTCATCCCCATGATCAGTCGTAAGTCTAAGAATTGAGGATGATTTTTCCTTTTGAAGTCTTCGAGCAAGACTTAGGAAGGAATCAAATGAGTCATCCTTATGTTTCAAGAAGATGACCCATGTGAACTTAGAGAAGCCATCAACAATATATAGGAAAAATTTTGATCCATTTAGACTCTCAAATCGTGTTGGTCCAAATAGATCAAGGTGTAACAACTCTAAAGGTCGTGTTGTTGAAATTAAGTCTTTTGGTTTAAAGGTAGCCTTGTGTATTTTTCCGAGTTCACAAGAGTTGTAGAAAGCATCATTCTTTTAAGTTAGTTTGGGTAGGCCCCTTACTAACTCATTTTTGGCTAACCTATTAAGATGTTTGTGATTAATGTGACCTAGCCTATGGTGCCAAGGATCTACTTCAACATGGGAAGCAAGCAGACATTTTATAAATTTCTCTTGTGAAAAATGAAGAGCATAGATATTTTCATATCTAAAGCCTTCAATTAAAACCGTATTTGTTCCTTCTTTTAATATTTTAAAGCCAACTTTAGTAAACAAAACATCACATCCATTAACACATATTTGACTAATACTAGGCAAGTTAGGTTTTAAGTTTTCTACTAAAAGAACATTACGTACCTGCTTAGAAGAATCACCTATTGTACCTTTACCAATAATGCGACAACATTTGTTGTCTCCCAACTTGACGTGTCCTCCATCTTCGATTCTGATTCACTTGATAAAGCGGTTGGAGTGTCCGGTCATATGCTTGGAACACCCACTGTCTAGAATCCATTTGTCCTTCTTGACTTGCAAAATAGTTTATTAAATCTATTTTAGGTACCCATATTCTTTTGGGTCCTTGATAGTTAGTACCATTCAAATCATTAGGTTTGTAGATCACCTTACTGTTAGAATTATAATTCTTAGGATTCTTGATCTTTTGATAAATCCATGCATGTCTAGGTGCATGTGATTTATTTTGTGTATTCTTTTCATTATTGAACTTGGCTTTTAAACTATTACAAAATTCTATATTCAGCCTACTTGTTTTTAGAATATTTGAAGTGCCCTCAAAGTGTTCATAAATATCTTCTGATTCTACTATTTTTGCATGCAATTGATTGTTAGTTTCTTGTGACATTTCTAATTTTATTTCTAAACAAAATTTTTCTATTTCTAGAGTTTTATAACTATCATGCAAGACCTTATTTTCTTTTTTAATCAACCTAGCTTTGTGATACAAATCTTCATATGCTTGTAGTAATTTATTAAAAGTGACTTCAGAATCTACCTCATTTTCTACGTTGTCGTTGTTCGCCATTAAGCAAAGATGTGCAACTTCCATTTCTTCAGATTCTTCAGAAGATGATTCCGTGTTGGAATCACTATCATCCCAAGTCGCTTTGTATGCCTTTCTTGAAATCTTTTTCTTCTTCCAATCGAGTTCTTTGTCCTTCTTCTTTTCTTCCTTCTTCTTTTTGATCATTGGACAATCTTTTTGTACGTGCCCTTTCTTCTTGCACTCAAAACAAATAATGTCAATTGTAAATTTATTGACTCTCTTACCTTATTTTTGGATGAATTTTTTGAATCTTCTCATTAGAAGAGCAAGCTCCTCTTCTTCATGGGAGTTGGAATCATCAAAGTCCAACTCCTTTATAGCTTTGAAAGCAAGCTCCTTCTTCTTGCTTACAGATTTTTCTTCGTTCTTCTTCATATTCTCCAATTGGACTTCATACCCCATGAGGATTCCAATCACGTCATCCAGGGAGAGAGTAGAAAGGTCGTTTGCCTCTTGGATGGCTGTGGGCTTTGGAGACCAATCACTTGTAAGGGATCTCAAGATCTTCTTTACAAGCTGCTCCTCCTTCTGCTTGACTCCAAGGTTCTTCATTGAATTCACGATCTCTCCAAATCTTATGTACATCTCTTTGATTGTTTGACCTTTCTGCAACCTGAAACACTCATAGCTTGCTGTTAGAATAGAAATATGTGTTTCTTTTACCTTACTTGTACCTTCATAGGTGACTTGCAAAGTGTTCCATATCTCGTATGCGGACTTGCATGCGGAGATATGGTTAAATTCTTCCCTTGATAATGCACAATAGAGTGCATTCATCACTTTTACATTTCCTACGATCTTTTTCTTTTGGTCCATGGTCCAAACAACACCTTCCTGTGGCTCTGGATCCGTGTACTTCTCTTGAATGAGAGTCCACAAGTCCTTATTGATCGCTAAAATACGCGATTTGTTAATTAGGCAATTTACTGTCGTTGCAACGCGTAATAACGCTTTCGCTTTTAAATTTATAAAACCTAGATAGTGGGGTATCTAGGGTCGTCCAAGGAGGCAAGTTTGCAAAAATTAAATCTCTTCCTTGGAAAATAAATCTCAACTTTCTTTTTTGTATTTTTCAATATATCATTTTTATGTTTTTGAAATAACGGTGAATTTGTGAGTTATTGGCGAGAAAGTGACTAACACCTAACTCAATACACTACTCCTACAGTGGCAAGTAGAGCCTCTCCCTAAGCTCACTCTAGGCAAGTGGAGGCCTAGAATAATTAGGGAGAGGGAGTGAAGAATGCTAGAAACAAAGCAATTAAGAATGCAACTAAAGAAGGCAACATGATTAATGTGAAAGTGTTGTATAAAAACCCTAGTAGAGGAAAGCTTCTAAAACTAGAATTATAAGTACAAAGTAAAGAAACACTAATCCTCTAAAGATTGATGAAGGGGGGAGGCTCCTTGCTCCAAGCCTAGTAGCTCCTGGGCATGAAAAGAAGTGCTCCAACTCTTTGTCTCTAAAAGCTCTGCCAAATTAATGTCCTCCAAAGAAAGCCCTAAGGGGCATGCCCTAAGGTTTTCTCCAAGGGTGGACGTCCACCCTAGGCCCTTCTCCTTTTCTTGGCCATCCTCCTTGAGATGGAAAGGTCCTCCTCCTTGGCATGGCCCAAGTTGAAGAGAGTGGGGAGAAGAAGGCACCAAAGGGGCGAGTGATGTGCCCCCTTAATCTTCTTCTCTACTCCATCTTCTTGGCAGCAGGTGTAGGTGGGTATAGGTAGAAGAATACACTAATGGAGGATGCTCTAAAATGGTGGTAGGTGATGGGTTTACATAGAGTAGGAAGGGGGCATAGGTGGCTCTTGGAATGGATGGTTAGGATAGGATATGGGGGGTAGTTGGGGATCCTATGGCTAAGGGTGATTGGCACCAACCCAAGGGGTACCTAGGTGGTGGCTATGGGTGGTGGCACCCCTTAAAGTTGGCTCCAAAATGGTTTCTAGAAGGGGGCTTAGGTGGCGCCAAGTAGGGTTCTAGAAGGAGGGGTAGGTTGGTGGCTAGGATGAGTTGTACGGTTATTTGTAGGGCCATGATGTGGGGGTGTTTGGCACCAAAAGGGAGGGCTTCTAGAAGGGTAGTTTGGCACCAAAACTAGGAGTCCTTTGGGTGTAGTTGAGGGGCTAGGAGGTGTCCATCTTGGCGTAAAAATAGAGTAGAGGTTAGGTAGCTTAGGTGGACTTGGTACACTTAGTTGGTGGAGCTAGGTAGGGTTAAGTTGAAGGTGGAGGATGGCCATGGAGCTGGATGTTAGCTAAGCTAAGCTAGCTTACCTAGTAATAGAGTAGAGGAGGAGGCATGGGAGTTAGGGTTTAAAGAGCGGAACTGGACAGAAGAAGTCTAGAGCTGAAATGGAGCTGGCAACTGCTGAAGGGGGTGGCATGGAGCTACTCAAGCTGGCTTAGCTTGCTAGTTCTTTGCTAGCTGCCAAGCCAAGCTAAAGTAAGCTGGCTTCTACAATAATGAGTTGAGGTGAGCTGGGTCTGGTGCTCCTAGGGAGGATCAAGCTGGTTGAGGTTGCTAAGGTAGCTTAGCTCAACTAAGTTCAGCTAAGCTAAGTCCCCGGGAGCTAGACTTGAGCTTCCTAAGCTGGGATGAAATCATCTTCAGCTGGCTAGAGTTGAGTGGAGCTGGATGTAGCTGGACATGAGCTGGGATAAACTCTTGTGAACTCAGCTGAGTTAGCTAGAGCTCCCTGTGGACTAATGGGAGCTGCGATGAGCTAGACTCGGCCAAGTTGAGCTGGATCTGAGCTGACCTAAGCTAGGGTGAGCTAAGATGAGCTCTCTTGGGCTGTCATTCAGTTGAGATGAGGTGAATGGAGATATGATGGGATGACCCTAATCCAAGTGAGTTGAATTCCAACTATGATGAGCTAGATCAAGCTGAGTTCCAGCTAGTTTGAGCTTCTCCTTCACCTGTTGCCTTCCCAAGTGCTAGGGTTCTGAGGATCTGTTAATCTGTTTATCCTTAACACTCACAAAAACTTTTTAAAAAGATAATAAAAAATGCAATGCATGCCAAACCTAATTAATTCCTAAATGCAGCCCAAAAACCCATTTATGGAGTAAAATCCTATGAGCTAGGTTTGTTTTAATGCATAAGAATGATGATAAACTAGCATTTATCACACCCCCATGCTTATCTTTTGCTAGTCTCTTAGCAAAACTTTAATTTTTTGGAAAATAGAATTTTTGGGAAATCTAATTTTTTTGACTTTTGAGGAGAAAAAGATTAAGGGACCTTGGTTGATCTAAACACAGGAGGCACAAGATTTGTTAAGGATAAACATCGGGATTTATTTTTGGTTCCGAAAATTAGATAAAATGGGATCAATATATCCTCCAGAAAATTTACAAATTAACCCCTTGTTAATTCAGATGACTTGAAATTTTTGTTTTTAGGATTTTTCTGGGTCTTAAATCTGATTCACAACTTGCAATATCCTTTAAAACCTTGTACCTGTGCATGTGAAAAGCCAACATTTATAGGGGCATGTTTTTGGTTTAAATTTTTTTTTTCCCCATGCTTATTTTTAGCTTAGCCTTATAACAGATGTGTTGGGATCACCATTCCCGTTACCAATCCTCGAGGGGGCTCTGGTGCCAGTATTTCGGGATAGCACTGTCCATGACACCACCCAGGAGCTCACAACCCCAAAACACAATGCGGTGCAAAAGGGTGCTCCAAGCAAACTCAAGCTCTTGCTCCAACACTATAGGTAGAGCACCGTCAAAAACACTTGAGCTTCTAAAATGTGCTTTAATGCTCCCCAAAGGAGGCATTTCCCTCCTTATTGACGGTGGGAACTCAAACCAATGATCTGCTTCAGACTTTTACTAAGTCCAAACAAGGGAGTTTTTCTAATTTTTAGCTGTTTTTAAGTGTTGGCTTGTGTGTGAAAATTGACATAAGAAGCTCCTCAAGAAATGCAAGTTTTTGAATTAGAAACTAAGTTAGATACTTTTCAAATTACAAAAGAGGATCAAATCACTTGAACTATCATGAGTTCAGGTGGAATTTTAGAAAAGGATATTTGATCTAGTCTAAAAATAGACCCTGAAATTCTAATGATCAGATCAGCATCCTCATCCTAGTTTGTTAAAGATTAAATCTCATTGTACCCAAAAGTGAGTTTTTCGACCTTAGTGCCAATTTCAAAATTTTTCCTCAAAAGGTTTTCAACATTTTTATGTTTTTGGGTATGCATCAAGAAAATAAAATAACTAAAGAAAAATGCATGTTTTTAGGTTTTGAAAGTCCTAAATCAATCATCAAATTTTAAAAACACCCTCCCATGCTTAAGATATGCAATGTCCTCATGCATTAGGAGGGAAAAGGGATTACCTTAATGAAGAATGGTCAGATTTAGGATGGTCAAAACCTAGAAAAAGAAACAAAAAAGGAAAGTAGGAAAAATGATGGGTTACCTCTCATCCGGTGCTATCTTTTACGCTATTCAGCTGGGCGTGAAGGTATGCACGGAAGAAGGAAAATCATGTAAAAAGTTGGACACTTGGATGCCCGCGTAAAATGTGTCATCTTCTAGATCCCTAGAAAATTGATTAAAAGCAATATTGGGATCAAAGTTGGATGGAAAATGATAAGTGTAGCCCGAGTCTGGCAATGGTTTTAAATCAGGTTGGATGCCAAACTCGGGCGAGTATGGTGCCAGGTCCATAGGAAAGGGGTCAAGGAAGGGATGGTGAGGATTGGGTGAAGTTAGTGTGAAAAGGTGGGGTAAGGGAAGAGTGGGTTGGTTAGGGTGATCAGGGGGTTCATCAGGAATGGATTTTTGGTCAAGACAAGTCTCCAGATCAAAGATTTCGTCGACCACTGATTCTGAATCGGAGTGTTCAAAAAAATTATGGTCGGTAAGGGTATCTTTCAACATTGTCTCCTCCACCATATTGGAAATTTCCATATTTGAGTCCTCAAAAAAGTTATCATCATGGAATCTCTTGGAGGATTTGAAAATATCTAAAGTGATAGTTTGGCTAGTGCAAGTGATATCCATTTTGCCTATGTGGCAATTGATATTTGCCTTTGAAGTGGCTGAAAAAGGGTGTCCAAGGATTATTGGGGAGTTCAGTAATGATTCAAGTACCTCAATGTCAAGGACCAGAAAGTCTGTAGGGAAGACACAATTCTGGACCTTGACCAAAACATCCTTGATAATCCCACGAGATTTGATTGTAGATCGGTTAGCTAATTGCAGGGTAAACTCGACGGGTTTTAATTCAACGATCTGAAATTCTTCAAATAAAATAATGGGAATGATATTAACTGAGGCACCAAGATCAAAGAGGGCGCGATCAAAGGTAGTATCATCAATAATCACTGAAATTAAAGGTGCCTCCGGATATTTAATCTTAGGAGGCAGCTTGCTTTGTATGACAGAGCTTACTGTCTCTGAAAGATGCACCTGTCCTAGATTTTTGGCCTGCCTTCTAGGAGTATAGATCTCCTTCAAAAATTTACTGTAGGTAGGTATATATTTGATGGCAGTTAAGAGAAGAATATTGATTTGAACTTGCCCAAATAGATCCATGAGTTATTCTGTGGTGGGCTCAGATTTCTTTTTTCTATTGGTGGTGGGGTGAAGAGCTTATGGAAAAGTGATAGGAATTGTGTCTTGAGATTTTTGTATTTCTTTTTCATCATGATGGGGAGGTCGGGAGTCAATTTGCACAGTGATGGAGATTTCACCAGGTTTGTGTGAAGGCCCAGGATCAGTGGTGGTTTTCCCACACCTTAATGTAACTGCATGTGCAGTCGGATTATTATTTGGAGGAGATGGGGGGCCTGCGGTTGTGGAAACCTGGGAGGCTACTGAGGTGGTGGATTAGTAGGAGACTGATTTGGGTAGTGTGGATTTCTGCCCAGATATTGGTTCCTTTGGTGATTAGGGTTGGGCATGGATTGGGATGGAAGATGTCCTACAGGTCTTTGAGTGGGAGTAACCCCAATCTGATTGTTCAGATTTATGATGGTGCGGGTTATTTCCGTCATTTTTGTCTGCATTTCCTGCAAGGTTCTCACCATCTCGGTGTTGATGTCTTGTTGGAATGGAAAGGATGGAAGGTTGGATTCGACCCATACCCATTAAAATGATTTGTTTGAGAAGGAACTTGATTATTCCAGGAGTAGTTCGGGTAATTTTTCCAATTGGAAGAATTTGTAAAGGGCTCTTGGATGGCAAAAATATTTTGAGTGGGGTTAAGATCTGGATAATTGTAATTCCCCAAAGAATCATTGACAGTCTCCAAATAATGGTAATAATTAGCAGGGGTAGTTTTGAGATTGTGCAAATTTTCTCTACATGGAAGGTTAGGTTGGGTTAGGTATGGATTGTGTGGAGTTTGGGTTGATGTGGCAAGTCTTTCCTCAATTTTCTTTTGATTGATATGCATCTGGTCAAGTTTTTTAGTGATCATTTGAAGATCGTCTTGGGTGGCAAGGATAGATTGAATGCCTACTTCATGAACACCGAACTGTGGGTTTTGAGTTCTGCCATGGAAGCTTGATTAAATGAGTTTTCACTCATTTCTTCAAAAAGATCATAGGCACTCTCAGCATCTTTATTTAAGAAGTTGCTGCCACATGAGGCGTCGACAAAGTGTCGAAGTTGATCTTCTAAACCATTATAGAAGACCTGCATGAGCTTGTTGGTGCTAGAGCACCACGATCATTTGTTTTGATGATAACAAAACACGTGTCATTTAACATTTGTACTTTGAGTCCTAGATTTCAGGTCAATCGCAAATGGATACGTGATTAGACGGAGTTCGAGCTCGCATCTAGGACGGATTGGAGGAGCTTGATGGAAAATAGAGGAGATTCGCAAGGAGCGATAGATTGAAGAAGGAAGGAAATGAAGAATAGGATAGATTTCCTTCTCTTGTACTTGTTGTATTTTTCGTTTCTTTTGTTGCTCTTTATTTCCTTAGATAATTCATGTTAAAGAGCCTCAAAGTACCCTAACAGTAGTCCTAGGAACACCTGCACAACCCTAGGATACTTAGGTTTTCTGTAGAACACTTAGAAAACCAATATAGGGTTCAAACAGAGTTTCCAGACGTCTAATTCCCAAATCAGACGTCTGATAAAGTATTTTAAGACGTTTGACTATTGTTTCAGACGTCTGATAACTGTTAGGCTGGACATAGTTAGTTCTGTCTGATGAAATCAGACGTCCAGACCTTAGAGCAGACGTCTTAGGAGACGTCTGATGGATTTGCCAGACGTCCAATTAGTGGATCGTTGGCTGGCTTAGCAAACACTCAGGATATAACCGTTAGAGCCTTATCAGACGTCCATAGGACTGTCCAGACGTCTGAGAAATGACTGTTTTGCCTCGGCTGACCCAAAATCTCTTCTCAGAGATTTTCTAGCCGTTGCAACGTTTGGAAAATCCATTCCCACAGTAAAAGTAAGTTTCCAGATGTCCAGACATAGTGCCAGACGTCCTAAATTTCGTCTGATGGACTTGCACTAGAACCCTGTTTAGATCTGATCCAAGTCAGGAAGAGACCCGCCCAAAATCAGACGTCTGACCTTGGAATCAGACGTCTTAAAGTGAACTTCCAGACGTCTGATGCCAGAATTAGACGTCTGATAAGCCTGTCAGAATAATGATTATTCCTGATTTCGGGCTGATTCTCTTGGGCTTTGTTCCCAATGGCTATAGAACCTTTCCTAAGCCTTCCAAAGCCTTCCTAAGGCCTCTATAAATAGAGGGGAACCTTTGCAACACCTAGACACACTAAGAGAAACACAAGACACACTTAAGCAACATAGTTCCACTCTCTTGTGTCCTAGATAGCTCTTGCTCTCCAAGATCAAGTTCTACATCTTGAGAGCATCAAGCTGTTGCGCACCCGCTCTCCCGCCGTTGTTCACGAGAGCGAAGTTGCGCCGTCGCGTGGCTCACGCACCGCGTCATCAACTCGACGCACTCCTTGCAAAGGGGAGTTTCCTAATTCCTATAGAAGCTAGGTTTATAATTAGTTTGTTGGCTCTATAGGACTTGTTTCTTTTATCTTTGTTATTTGGTTGGGTATTCGCTTTGCGAATTCCCATCTCCTTCGTGAGACAAAATCCTTCTCGTGGAGAGAAGGGGTTGAGGTACGCTACCCTCGTTTAAGTAGCGTGGTTGTATTGAGGTTGAATCACCCTCGTTTAAAGTGATTCGGTTTAGTGGATTTTGATCAACTTGGTTGATCCGAAAATCCTAACTTGAGGGGGTTAGGTGGTGGTTTTCACCAGGTTTGGGTTTCCACCTAAAAATAATTGTGTACTCGTGTGATTGTTATTTTGTATATTGTTTATTTTATTTCCACAATTATTACGTCACCCCCTCATGGTAGGGCCGGAAAAACTACAGAGCTGCCATAAAGGAATGTCATGGTGCGGGCAACTTCTTAAAAGATCTTGGAATCTCTCCCAAGAGTCATGGAAACTCTCGCCAGACTTCTGTTGGAAGGTCATAATAGATCTTCGTAGTGAATTAGTATGACCTATGGGAAAGAATTTTTTGAGGAAGGCGCTCTTGAGTTGAGGCCAAGTTGTGATGGATCGGCCGATGGTCCTAAACCAATAAGCGGCCTTATCTTTAAGAGATAATGGAAAAAGCCACATCAGCCATATGTCTTTTTGCACATTTCGGGAACAGGTTATTTGTGCAAGAAGAGTCAGCTCTTCAAGATGGCTAAAAGGGTCTTTCCTAGGAAGGCCATGGAAGTGCTTAATCAGGTTTAAGACTGCTGGCTTGATCTCAAAGTCCCCCTCTGGTATGACCACCCCTAGTCGTTCCTCATAATAAGACGGATCATAAAAATCTTTTAGAGGAATAATAGGCTGCTGATGAGTTGGTGGGTTTGGCCTTTGATTGGATAGGCTTTGGATGTTCCTAGTCAATTTTTTGTTGATTGGAATTTAATTTAGTAATCTTCTCAGCCATCATTGTTAAAAGATCTGGCAGGGGGTCTTGATGTTGTGATTGAGGCAAATCAAGATTATGGAGCTCTAAGTGTGGGAACTTAGAGTTGGGTGGGTTTTGGATGGAAGGGTTAGAATTAGGGTTAGTAGTGGGGTTAGAGGTAGGATTAGAGGTGGAAGTGGAAGGGTTAGTGGACTCATTTTGTTGATTTTCCATTTTTTTAGAAGAAGACAGAAAAAATGATTTTTTGTGCAGGGGGCGAAATCAAATGATCCTTTTAGGTGCAAATTTTGAGACCATCGCCCGTGCATAAAATGGAAGAATGGGAGGGGAGAAGAGATGGAGATGAGAGAAGTGTGCATGCAAGCAATCAAATTCTAGACCTAACTTAAGTGTGACTCTCCAAAAATAAACCTAAGACTTGGTCTACTTAGGAGATAAGTAAGCAACAGTGAATACCCGTTCTGTCAACAAATCTAGCCAAGTTGCTTAAGGGGAGGTTTGGGCCCAAACGTTTCCCAGGAAAATCCCCAGGTACTTGTGCAAACTTGTGCCTAGTCGTTTGACATGGCCCCTCAACCTGAACACCAGATATAGATGACAGAATTGGTATTAACTATAGAAAACTTAGGACCAATATAGCAAGACTAAGTTGATGAAAACCTTAAGAGTCAAATTGCTACAAATTTTAATTAGGTCTATGATACTAGTGTGCACACGGAATGTGGAGGATGTTAATTGGGTTGTTGCCCTATTATTTCAAATTTTTTTGTGTGTGCAGGAAATGGAACGTGGTTCCAATGAAAAGCAAGTTGTCACACAATTATTGTATTTCTATCTTTTAGGATTGTATTTAACTTAGTGTATTTTTAGGGTTTTCTTTTTATGTTTTCAAACAAGTTTGAGGTTCCACAAACAAGAGGAAATCAAGTTGTATGGGTGAAGATATGTTTCCTTTTGGTTGTTTGTTTCTAAAAATGAAAAAAGAAACCCTAATCCAATTGGTCCTAGGAGAGAAATTTAACTACCAATGAGTTGTTTATAGGCTTTCTGTATTAAGTAGTGGTCCAAAAAATTCAAACAACACTACTACTTTAAAGAGAATCAAACAAGGATTCCAGAAAATATTTTTGTAAGCTTTTAAGAATTTGTTTGGTAATTTTTTGAATTTTTATTTGTACTGGTTCAAAGTCCAGAAATGATACCCATGGGTATTTTGGACTTTTCAGTATTACCACCGACCACAGAAAATTTTGGTGATTTTATATGATGTGTAAAATTTCACAAGGATTCCAAAAAGCTAAATTTCACAAAAATTGGACAAGTATATGAATCCTAAAAATTCACAGATAGCAGGAAAATAGGAAGATTAGAGGGTATGACCCATCTATAGTCCACAAATTTTTAAAAATTAAATGCAAAGCGAATTGATCTAAAATTTGAAATAGCTGTTCCTAACTTAATTTAAAATCACTGTATGAACTTCTATGATTTTAAGAGGCTTGTGGTGTTGGGAATTGATTTTTCAACTCCAGACAGAAATCAGGATCGAAAAATACAACACCAATACTTGAAATGGAGTGGTGTTGATGGTGCAAACAAGCAATCAATGAGTTTTAAAATGCACCACTCCACTTAATTAAATTGTTTAATGTCCTGAAAGCCAAGTTTAGTGTATTTTGGTAGTCTTTTAGTTTAGGTGTGACAAGAGAGAAGAAACCAACCTCAAAATCTACGGGAAGAAAAGGAACTTTGAGCTTTTACTTCCAAATTCCTGCTTTCTTCTCGTAATACCTGCACACACAAGAGAAAAGAAAGAGAAGGGGATGAGATCTACTTCAAGCAAGAGAAAGAAAGATTAAGCAAAGCCATGCCTCCCCGGCAACCGCGCCAAAAGGTGATCACGAAAATACGCAGTTTGTTAATTAGACAATTTAGTGTCATTGCAATGCGTAATTCCGCTTTTGCTTTTAAATTTATAAAACCTAGATAGTGGGGTATCTAGGGTCATCCAAGGAGGTAAGTTTGCAAAAATTAAATCACTTCCTTGGAAAATAAATCTCAACTTTCTTTTTTGTCGTTTTCAATATATCATTTTTATGTTTTTGAAATAACGGCGAATATGCAAGTTGTTGGCGAGAAAGTGACTAACTCCTAACTCAATACACTACTCCTGAAGTGGCAAGTAGAGCCTCTCCCTAAGCTCACTCTAGGCAAGTGGAGGCCTAGAATAATTAGGGAGAGGGAGTGAAGAATGCTAGAAACAAACCAATTAAGAATGCAACTAAAGAAGGCAACATGATTAATGAGAAAGTGTTGTACAAAAACCCTAGTAGAGGAAAGCTTCTACAACTAGAATTATAAGTACAAAGTAAAGAAACACTAATCCTCTATAGATTGATGAAAGGGGGAGGCTCCTTGCACCAAGCCTAGTAGCTCCTGGGCTTGAAAAGAAGTGCTCCAACTCTTTGTCTCTGAAAGCTCCACCAAATTGTTGTACTCCAAAGCAAGCCCTAAGGAGGCGTGCCCTAAGCTTTTCTCCAAGGGTGGACGTCCATGCTAGGTCCTTCTCCTTTGCTTGGCCATCCTCCTTGAGATGGAAAGGTCCTCCTATTGGTGAAAATTGTAGCTCGCGCTTTTGATAAAAGCATCGTAGTATAGTTGCGAAATACGATCCAACAAAGATATTATTTTGTAAAAATAACGAGGCTTGAGTCCTGGTCGTTCATCTCTGGGAGGCGTTGCTTTTAATTTTGAAATTGATCTTACTCTACTTTGTTTAGAATCGCATGCTGGTTCGTGATTATTACATATTTACATATGACATGCTTAGTTGCAAGAATATTAGGAATTGGAAACAACTAACTTGAATCACCAAAAAAGAATGACAATTATTATGCTCATGGTGATTTCAAACATATAGAGACAAATATATATATAAAAGCATTTTCATTCATTCATTGGGGAGTTGTTTGCACAAGAAATCTAGAGGAAAGCTTGTACATAAATGCTTGAAAATTAAACCTAGCTACCAGAAAATGATCGCATACAAGAATCGATGGGGGGATTTCGCATGCATCATTGGGGGAGAACTAAGACTACACTAATAAGCAGTAAATAAAAGCAGTAAACATACGAAAAGATAAACTACTAATCTAGCAGAAGCAAGGGCATTCGGAGGTGGTCTCCGATGGCCTTTGAGTGGCTAAGAGAAGAAGGAGGGGCAGCCAATGGAGCTTAGGTCGGCCCTTGGAGAGGGGTTGGGGAGCTGATCCAGCTACCTGGCATGGAGATGGTGGCCTCCATGCTGGTGCTCAACTTGTGGAGGTGGAGTAGAGATGGAAGTGGCTAGCATAAGTGGAATGAATGCCAAGGAAGTGAATGGGTGCAAATGGCCACCCATTGGGTCTTTTTATAGACCTAAGGGAAGCTCTCTAGAGAATTATGGAATTCTATAGAGAGGCCTATGGTGGGAGCTCGTGGGAGAGTGAGAGAGAGAGGGTGGATGGTGGTTTTTATATCCACCAAATGTGGATCTAAAAATTGAATGGCTCTTGGTTGCTATTTTTGGCAACCAAGGCAACCACACATGGTAGAGAGTTCTAGAGAACTCTAGGCTAGGTATCTTCGTGTGGATGGTGTGTGTGGGTGTGTGTGGGTCGAAACTTAGGTGGCTAGGTTGATTAGGTTAGGTTCTAGTAGGTTTAGGTCAAGGTATGTCTCAAATTAGGGTTATAAACCCTAATTAACTAAGCTAAAGTGCAATTAAACTTAATACAAGTTTAATTGGGTGTGTGGAAACTTAATTGAGAGTAAAACAACTCAATTAATTTAGGTCTAGGTCAATTGGACTCTCACTGAGTCCAATTGGACAGTGTGTGCTGAGATCAGTGCTCAATTGGACTCAATGAGTCCAATTGAATAGGTTGATGGAATTGACTAAGATTCAAGTCAATTAGGTTTAGTGAGGACCTAATTATGTCCTTAGGGAGGTCTATAGGTGATGTACTAGAGTTAGGGCACCTTAATTTAGGTTCTTATGGGGTTGGAATGGGGTTTAGGGACCTAGAGATCCAAGATCAAGGCTTAAATCTCAAAACGGGAATTGGAGAAAAGTATTAGACGTCTAATTATAGAATCAGACGTCTTATACTCAAAAATCAGAAGTCCAGACTTGTTGTATGGACGTCCAATCAGAGTCAGGAAGGTTTTCAGGTTCTGTTTTGGGTATTCTGCAGAAATTGAACGTCTGACAAAGTGTTTGGACGTCCAATAACACTGCAAAAGTGGGTTTGAAGTGTGCGGGAGATGGCTAAGGGTCTTGGATGTCCTATAACTTATCTGGACGTCTAGATAAGGGTTGGAACTAGGGTTTTAGGGCTTCCTAGGGTGTTGTGACCTAATCTAAGGGTGGCTAAGGCTTGGGGGGGTCTCTAGGCTATCCTAGGGCTAGGATGAACCTAAGCTCTTTACATTTTACTGCTTTATTTCTACTTAATAGAATAGAAAACCTTTAACCCCCTTACATTATTATTCCTACATCTAAACTAGACCTTCTGCTCCAGCTCTGCTACAACTCCTGTTATTTCAGATCCAGCTTCAGATGCTGCTCTAGATCCACCTCCAGATCTGCTTATTGCCTGCAATTGACATAATATACTTAATCAACACAATATGCCATTATTTTATGCATAGCTAAAGTAAAGCAGTAAAGATGTAGATAATGCTTATGCTTGCATGAATTTCCCTAACTTATGCTAAGTTCTAGCCTAATCTAGGTCAATTAAGACCTATGATTGCTACGCAATCACCTCCCCCTTGGCGAGGCCCAAGTTGAAGAGAGTGGGGAGAAGAAGGCACCAAAGGGGCGTGTGATGTGCCCCCTTAATCTTCTTCTCTACTCCTTCTTGTTGGCCGTAGGTGTAGGTGGGTATAGGTAGAATAATACACTAATGGAGGATGCTCTAAAATGGTTGTACATGATGGGTTTATATAGAGTAGGAAGGGGGCATACGTGGCTCTTGGAATGGATGGCTAGGATAGGATATGGGGGGTAGTTGGACATCCTATGGCTAAGGGTGATTGGTGCCAACCCAAGTGGTACCTAGGTGGTGGTTATGGGTGGTGGCACCGCTTGAAGTTGGTGCCAAAATGGTTTCTAGAAGGGGGCTTAGGTGGCGCCAAGTAGGGTTCTAGAAGGAGGGGTAGGTGGGTGGCTAGGATGGGTTGTAGGGTTATGTGTAGGGCCATGATGTGGGGGTGTTTTGGAGCCAAAAGGGAGGGCTTCTAGAAGGGTAGTTTGGTGCCAAAACAAAGTGTCTTTTGGGTGTAGTTTAGGGGTTAGGAGGTGTCTACCTTGGCTCCAAAATATAGTAGAGGTTAGGTAGCTTAGGTGGACTAGGTAAGCTTAGTTGGTGAAGCTAGCTAGGGTTAAGTTGAAGGTGGAGGATGGCCATGGAGTTGGATGTTAGCTAAGCTAAGCTGCTTACCTAGTAATAGACTAGAGGAGGAGGCAATGGTAGTTAGGGTCTAAAGAGAGGAGCTAGGCAGAAGAAGTCTGGAGCAGAAATGGAGCCGGCAGCTACTGAAGGGGGTGGCATGGAGCTACTCAAGCTGGCTTAGCTTAGTAGTTCTTTGCTAGCTGCTAAGCCAAGCTAAAGTAAGCTGGCTTCTACCATAATGAGCTGAGGTGAGCTAGGTCTGGTGCTCCCAGGGAGGATCAAGCTGGTTGAGGTAGCTAAGGTAGCTTAGCTCAACTAAGTTGAGCTAAGCTGAGTCCCCGAGAGGTGAACTTGAGCTTCCTGAGCTGGGATGAATTCATCTTCAGCTAGCTGGAGTTGAGTGGAGCTGAATGTAGCTGGACCTGAGCTGGGGTGAACTCCAGTCAACTTAGCTGAGCTTGCTAGAGCTCCCTGTGGACTAATGGGAGCTGAGATGTGCTAGACTCAGCTAAGTTGAGCTGGATCTGAGCTAAGGTGAGCTAAGATGAGCTCTCTTGAGCTGTCATTCAACTGAGATGAGCTGAATGGAGCTAGGATGAGCTAACCCTAATCCAAGTGAGCTGGATTCTAGCTCTGGTGAGCTAGATCAAGTTGAGTTCCAGCTAGTTTGAGCTTCTCCTTCACCTATTGCCTTCCTGAGTGCTAGGGTTCTAAGGATCTGTTAATCTGTTTATCCCTAACACTCACAAAAACATATTAAAAAGATAATAAAAAATGCAATGCATGCCTAGCCTAATTAATGCCTAAATGCAGCCCAAAAACCCATTTGCGGAGTAAAATCCTAAGAGCTAGGTTTGTTTTAATGCATAAGAATGATGATAAACTAGCATTTATCACTCATCCATGGCCATGAGGAAGATTTGCATCATCCTCTTCCAGTATCCACAGTCCGTCCCATCAAAGTAGGGAGGACATGTGGATGACTGTCCTTTGTGCGCTTGACTGATGATGCCATTACGAGAGAGAAAGATTGCTTCTTCTATTTGCAACCTGCTCTGATGCCACCTGTAGGATCTATAATGCACATGCACACTAGAAGGGGGGATGGTTAGTGTGGTAGATAAAAATTTGTAGGAATAAAAAACCGCAAAAACACACAAGATATATAGTGGTTCACCTCATTTGGGTACTCCACTACCTTAGTCTCCCGACTTAGGATTTTTAACCCAATTCCCTCAACCCGGAGGGAATCAATTTACTAATGACCTGAGGTAATTAACGGGTCACCTCAACCCAATTACAAGATATCAAAAAGAAATAAAAATACAGGTGTAAGCAAGATGCAAATAAAAGCTTACAACAAATTCCTAAGTCTCCAACAAGTATATTGCTTAATAAGAGTATATCAATTAATCTAACGAGAATACTAAGGCGTAAACAGACGATTAAACAATGAACACGATCGCCTTTGATGACTTGTTGCAAATGGAGAGAGGTCTTGAGAATAATGCAACAAATCAAGCTCCTTTGCAGCTAGAAAAATTGAGCATTGAAGGTGTAGGCAAGGATAGTATTTTTTGGCTTCTTGGTTGTGTGAAAAAGACACTCAAATAGTGCTTATTTAAGCTACTAAACACCTCTCCTATGAATACTAGCCGTTAGGGGCAATTTAGGAACATTAGAGATAGATTTAATTGCAAAATAGCCGTTCAAATTGGTCACAACAGTTAGTTGGTACCGGTACTAAACTTTTGGTACCGGTACTGACTGCCTATAGTCAGCCCAATTAAGTCACTATCTATTGGTACTCATGATGAGTACCGGTACTTGTGACTCACAGATTTGGGTCCTATGACCTACATGTATCGATACTCATGATGAGTACTGGTACTTGTGACTCACGGATTTAGGTCCTGTGACCTACATGTTTCGGTACTCATGATGAGTACCGATACTTGTAAGGTTCAGGAACTACGTCAATCTACAAGCTGTGAGCACCTTGTACCGGTACTCATGATGAGTACTAGTACTTGTTCACAGTTTGTGACTAAAAATCCAAACCTGTGCCAAGTACCAAGAATGAATTTAAGTCAATTTTTAGAGTAATCCCATCTACTCTATACAACTTTATTTTGAAAGAATCAAATTTGAGGTTTGAAATGATTGAATGAATGATATTTTGAATCCTAATTATCTCTACTTTGATTTTAACTCCTAGATTATGTTTTACTTGTTAGGAGAAATGCAAAGACTCTAAAATACAATGAATACAACAAAAACTATAATCTTCTTCCTTCATATGCTATCTTGTCCCTTCAATGCTATCTTGTTGCTTGCAACCATAGATTCTTTTGTCCTGTAATACTTCATAAACACATTAGACTTTAAAACGATTTTGTTAACACCAAAACACAAAAGAGAGGTGGAACTAGGTTCCAACAGCACCCACAAGCCAACATGGCGGCCCGCCGTTGCTCTCCCCAGCCTCTCCAGAACGCCACCATGGACTACCCGTGGTTCCCTTATTATGCTAGATAGTAGTTTTTTATTTATGATCTAGTTAGGTAGCAAGAACTTCTTCTAGTCATAATTATATTCATGATCAGACTATTTGCATGATATACATATTGTGATATATATATATGGATTAATTCGTGATGTAAACACGTTTACACTACTTAAGATGTCTATTTATGCATGTTCTTAAGCATAAGATTGCATTGCATGCTATAAATATTGCATAACATGCATCATCTTGCATTTAGAGTAGTTTGAATAAAATGGAGGTTAATTGTCTCCTTTTATGTGCTTGGATAAGATAAACTTTTTATCGGGGCCTCAGATCGAAGATCCAACCGTACAGATGTGATCAGGGTTACAATTGGAGTTCAACGACTCCAAGATCGCCCTAATCAGGCATCTGTAGCATCAGATAGTGATCGGGGAATCCTAGAAGATCAAGGGCCAAGATGTTGTAAATCTGCACTTTAAACGACAAATCCGACCGCACGGATGGATTCGGAATGACGATCACAGCGTAACGACATAAAAATCAAGTCAATCCGACACCTATGACACCATTTACATCATCCAAAAGATGGATGGCAAAGATGGCACCACGTGGCGCTATCTCGGCCGCCCAATCGTCCGCACGCACCCGTTGAAGCCCCCGCATCTGCCCTTCCCTGCTGTTGGATCAAGATCCAACGACTGTGGATGCGCATGCTTGATTTCATCTGTGTGACTATTTGGACGGTGTAGCGCAGGGTTCAGCGCCTTATCACGAGGCACTGGCGCAGGATCGAGTCGCAACGAGCAGGCGAGGGGTGCGGGCGAGCGAGCACATGCGAGCGTTGGATTGCGATCGAAAGATCGCGAGCGCCCGATAGCACCCACGCACTATTGCACGTGCGGCAGTAACGTGGCATCGCACGCCATCGGGAGCGCGCTGAGGAGGCAGGCGTAGCGCGATCTGAGTCGTCCACTACGCCCACGTTTAGACCTTTAGTGACGGTTTTATCCATCACTAAAGGTCCTGAATTAATGTTTTAAGAGTTGTAATTGCCCCCACTCCTTGCAACTATAAAAGGAGACCACCTCCACATGAATTTATCATCCCTTCCTTCTCTTTTCTCCCTCTCCAAAGCTCAAGAGAAGCTTGTCCCACACCGGGGATGCTTCTCGCGAGATAAAGTCAATTTTTCGTCCCCCTTTCGGAAGCGGATCCCGTGACAACGATGATGTGCTGCCCCATTCCCATTCTTCTGCTTCGTCCTACTCTGTCCTCCTTCGTCAAGGCATCATCCCATCCGGCTCGTCCTCCAAGCGACCGTTGAGGAGGATATCTCTCTCCCCATTTTTTTTACTGCTTTCTAGAATAGATTTACTGCTTTCTAGAGTAGTTCAGCTCGTCCTCCAAGCGACCGTCGAGGAGGATATTTCTCGCTCCATTCTCTTAATGCTTTCTAGAGTAGATTTACTACTTTCTAGTGTAATTATTTTCTGCTTTCTAATTGTAATGTTTAGTGAAATAAACAATCTCTTTAATGATGAATTCCCTATTCATTCTACATCCCATTTTGATTTCTATTTGTAATATTCTCTCTCTCTCTTACTCTCTCTCTCTTCTATTTATTCTAAATAGTTAGATAGTTTTAATCAATTGAATTACTTCATGACAAATAAAACAAACGTGAATTTTTTAAATCAAACGTCTGCCTCCTTGTGTTCGACCTGGGATTTCCATTTCAGCATAAATTTTATTTGTTGAACACAAGTTCTTCGCTTTCATACTACGATGACAGGTTTTTCAAAACCAAACACTTTAGCGGAGCAACTCGTACGTTCAACAATTCGCAATTAGTAGCATATTATCTAGTTAGTAATTAGGCCTAGATTAGTTATGAATTCCGAAATGCTTTCTGCCTCCTTGAGTTCGACCGGGACTCACCTATTCCGTTAAAATTTATTTGTCAAGATGTATTTCACTCTATACTATGACATATTTATCTTCTTTACGTGATTTACGCCACGAACAAATTGGCGATGTTGCCAGGTAGGCACCGTGATTTTTGATTTCATAGTTGACTTAGTTCTTTTTTGTGCAGGATGAACTAGGGATCTGCACACACATCAAGCATGGATTTTAAAGAAAATCAGGTGTACATCTTCCCTACCGTAGTTTTAGGCTTCTTTCTGAATCTAAGGTCGGATTTGAATTTTAGTTAGAATTTGCTTTCTGAAGAAGAAAAGGTAGTTAGATTAGGATTTCCTTTTGAATCCTAGGTTAGTAGTTGCTTGAAAAAAAAAGCGTGAAAAATTTGAAAATGTTTTTCCCTCTAAAAAAAATTTTTCAAAAAGTTTGAAAAAAAAGGAAAAATTAAAAAAAAATTATTTTGGTCGGAGGGTTTGAAATTTGAATTTCAAAAGCTTTAAAATGCCTTTCCACCACATCCTTGATTTTCGATATGATTTCAAGGAGCGATTTAAAAACTCATTTGATGAGTATATATTTAGCAAAAGATTATGAAATTTAGGTAAAAGCTTCATTTTCAAACCATCTTTCAAATGACACCATTTATTTGAGAAAACTCGATTTGTGCAATTTTTAAAAATTCATGAAATACAAGGGGTCAAACTAACCCAGATTTGAAAATTTTTGAATTTCAAATAGAAATTTCAAATAATAAGTGAATCTTATCTGAGTAAAAATGGTGAGATTTGAAAGCTGATCTAATTAGCTTTCATTTCCATATTTTTACCAAATTTTCAAAGTTTATTTGTTGCTGTTTCAAATTGGAAAACCGACCAAGGGACAAAATTCCAGATCTGACCTCCTGACATTTAAAAATTCTTATTTATTTGGTTTAAATAGTAAAAATTACAAAAACATATTCTTTGAAGAGATAATTGTAAAAGAAATCTACCTGTCGAATTTCAAATTATTTGGATTTCATTTGCACATTAGAGAACTATTTTAACTCTTGTTGGTCTACTGAAACCCTAAAACTGTATGAACCCTAGGTTACACCTTTAGGATAAAATTTTTAGAGACCACACATTTGGGATAACCTAGACAAAATCAAGTCTAGTGGCTAGCCGGTGAGCTCGGTTACCTTGTGGGCCACTCACCACAAACCCAGTTTAAGAAAAAGGGTTAAGAACATTGTTAAAATATGTAAGTCAACCTGAATTCGTTGTTATACTATTGGGTGATTTCAACCTCTTCTACTAAACCTGGTGACTAAGCCTACAGGGTAGTCTCAAACGATCGTGGCTAAGGGGTATAAATGAACCAGAGGCGAAAGCTAAAGGAAGAACCTTTCTCTTAGTCCCCTCGTAACCAAACTGGTCAAGTTAGATTGAGAGGAGGGGATTACCTTCAGTCGATTGAACGATGAATTTTTTCTTTAGGAATTTGAACTTAAAATGAAAAATCTGGTCATCTGATCTTAAGGACCTATCTGATTAATAAGGCCAAAGCCTTGTTCCGTTGGACTACACCAACCCTTTGTGTTGGTGTATGCAAGGAAGATCATTAAGACCTAAACTTGTTGGACCTTGGGACCCAAACCCAAGGCAGTAAAGGCAACTCTCGCCTGAATCTTCTTCCCAACCCTCTTCCTCTCAATTAGTTGAGATGGCTAATCTGAGTCCTCGAGCTAGTCAGGGCCCTGAGAATCAAGACCCAATGGCTCATTTGGAAGATAGGGTTGAGGAGTCTGAGCAAAGATACGAGCAAAGCATTGATAGGATCCTTATAATACTAGAAAGGATGTAGCATCCACCACGCGGAGAACAACTGCGAGACTTCTACGATCCTGTGGTAATGATTATAGCACCTCAGGTTTAGATTCCCATAGGTGGAGACGCATTCGAGTTAAAGCCAAACATCATAAGTTTAATTCAGACTCATTTCCATGGAAGCTCGAATGAGGACCCCTTCTAGCACATCCAGGATCTGAGTTGAATTGCAGAGTCAGTTCAACCCAGAAATGTAGATATCAGAATTGTTCTCATGAAGCTTTTTCGTTTTTATCTCAAGGACAAAGCTACTTACTGGTTCAAGACTATCGGGAGGCTGATTGGAACCTAGGAGGAATTACGTCATGAATTCCTCCAAAAGTTCTCGATTGGTCAAACAAATGCTATGAGGTGCGCAATCACAACGCTTTCCCAAGGCCCTGGAGAGAAACTACATGACGCCTGGGATAGATTCGACGATCTTCTTATGAAGTGCCCGCACCATGGTGTACCCAGATGGCATCTTGCACAAGTCTTTTACCATGGGCTAGATGACACACATCGATACTTGGTTGATGCATCTAGCGGTGGGAATTTCCTTGCAAAGGACGAGAATAGTGCATTCGAATTGTTTGAATCCTTAGCAGACAACTCGATGAATTCTGCCTCTATGAGCCAATTCCAGCAACCTAGACAACAACGAGTTAATGTCCACGAAGCCCATGCCAAATCTGCCCAAGCTGATATGAACATTATCGCCAAGAAGCTGGACAAGGTGGATCTGCTCGGTAAAAAGCTCATTGAATTAATGCGAGCAAGATCTGGATTTCCTAGCAGTACAACTACATCACACTCCTCTATTGCATCTTGAGCCCCTCCTGCTCGTGATCTTTTCACTTGGGATGTTTCTTCTCCATCTTTGTGGGATCCTGTATATTAGGAGACTGTGAGTAATCTGGATATGGCGTCATACAATCAGGGTTACACACCACATGACAATTCAAGTGCATATACTTTTGATGAATTTGTGTCTAAGACATCCTCACCCTATGAAGATGTTAGTGCTATCCAAGGTTACGGGCGTAATAACCCGTATTTTGAGGTTTATAGTCTTGGTTGGCTCTAGCATTTTAACTTCTCCTGGTCTGGTACCTCACAAAGACCAAATCCACACTACTACACCAGAAAATGCGGGAATATGTAGAACACATACCCGAGGCAGCAACCATTCCCGTTGCAGCAACAAACATGCCCTATCTATTAGTCGCTGCATCAAGTTGCCAATCACCCTCCAAGGCAGGCTAACCCTTTCGAGGCACTGAGAGAGGAGTTGAAGGAATCTATGCATCAATCGAACTACGACAACTTGAAATTCATGAAAATGATTGTGGATCAGATTCAAAACATTCAGAGTATGCAGAACCAGCTGCTACAGGAGCATAGATCACAGGGAGCCTTGCCCTCCCAACCTTTCTTGAACCCAAGGTATGTGCAGAACCAGGGTACCTTGCTTAGGTTCCAGGCACCACAGGGACAGGCGCATGCTATTTTACAAGTGCCTCCTACACCACTTGGTTATGGGCAAGGTTAGCCACCCTTACTGTCAAATCCTACCCATTTTGCCCCTTTTGCTCCTTCCCCACTGTAGAGATAGTATGTTGATGTAAATGCTGTCACACTGAGTGGAAAAGTTACAAAAGACCCACCATGTAGGCAGGCAAGTCATGATACTTCTCAACCTAGCTCATCTTCCTATTCTATCCCTTCAAAGAGCAGCCTAAGGAAAAGGAACCAATCATTGAGATCACCGACATCCCTTTACCCTTCCTTGGAGCCTTAACTTGTGAACCTAAAGGAAAGATAAATAGAATCAAAAGCAATGAGGGCTTAAAGGAAATCTTCAAAGATGTTCAGATTAAGATTCCACTCCTCAATGCCATTGATCACATCCCCACTATCGCTAAATTCTTTAAAGATATTGTGCACCTAAGCGACAGTCGAGGAAAAGCAATAAGGTGGTATTGTCCAAGGAAGCTAGTGCAGTCATTTTGTCTAACTTGCTGCCTAAAAAGAAAGATCCAGGAGCCCCACTCATTTCCTGTCAGCTATAGGATGCTCCTTTTGTCCGAGCCTTGCTTGATTTGGGTTCAACCTTTAATTTAGGCCCCACTGCTATTTTTGACCAGTTTCAATTTAGGGAGCTAAAACCCACTTTGGTCAGTATCCAGTTGGCTGACAGATCAGTCAAAATGCCCTGAGGTGTGTTAAAGAATGTCATTGTGAAAATCCATGGGCTCTACTTGCTAGCAGATTTCTTCATCTTGGATATGGACATTCCTCCTAGCCTTTGTGATGCACTTATTATTTTAAGATGGCCATTTTTAGCAACCACCTTGGCTAACATTAACTGTGCATCCAGGTGTATGGAGATTGCCCTGGGGAATGAAAAACTTAAATTGGATATTTTCAGGGCAAACAAGAACCCACATTGCAACTTTATCGAGGAGGACTCAGATGATGATGAACTTGAACATTGTGGGAACATAGAACTTCCTGGTGAAGTAACTCCACACACAGCTTCTGTCAGGTTCATTGATTTGAACACTGTGGTGGACACTGATTGGCCAAAGGCAATCGATGAGACACATGATTATGAGAGATCTAGAGTGGAATTGCCTAAAACCCTCATGACATGCTTAGATGATAAATACATTGAAATCCATGAGGGTGATTTTGAATTACTAAAGAATCCAATTGAAGTTAAGAAAGAATCTACTAAAAACTCCATTTTCAATTGTCAGGATAATCTGAAAATTTTGGAGAAATTTTTGGATTTGGAGTTGGACGAATTTATCACATATTCTTTCGCATCTTCGCTCATGGATATCGAGAATTTCACTGAAGCCATAGAGCAGAAAATGAAAGAATTCAAGGCTTTACTGTACTTTGATTCTCTACACCCTAGGGAAAATGAATTGCCACTCATTACACTTGAGGATTCACACCATGAGCAGAATTTGGGCGATCTGTATGAGATTTCTGATCAACCCAGGGATGAGAATTGAGCTGTTAGGATGGGCCACAAAATCTTCTTTGACACACCTACTCTGCAACCACCAACACCTAAATCCACTCACGAAATGGTTGTTTATACCATTTCAGATTACACCACGCAGGTCCCTCCATTCATTTTTCATCACTTTCATGACCTGTATGACTTATTTCCCACTCCTGACTCTCCACCCATCTCATTTGCATTTTTCACACACCACCTTTCAAGGCTGCCACTGGCTTCCTATCACTTTGGCACCCGGATTCATTTCTCTTGTAACACTTGGCTACAACCAGTTCTAGGCCTTATGATTTTATCCTGCCGACCTTGTGGGCTCGGTATCCACGGGCAACTACTCTACATTGTTTTCCTATTAATGATAACAAAACTCCAGATGCTTACCATTATGACTCTATCTCCTGTAATCATTATAACACTACTCAGATGGAGTTTCGCCCAACTGGAGGCGTTAAACTCAGCATAGCATTTAGACTTAGCATTTAAGCATCATTTAGGCATCACATTTAGACTTATAAATATATACTTAGCCTTTATACATAGCATATCTCATTTTGGCATAGTATTCTGCATATTGTGATTACCATTGTAGTGTTGGCATGTGATGAATGACAAGTCAAGAGCAATTCCAGGTGATTTCTATCCACTTGCACCTTGTCTTGTTTCAATTTCTTTTATTCATGCATGAGAGCATGCAAGAACTTAGGCATGGTGGGGGTAGTACATATAAACTAAAAATTTTTTGCCAACACCTGGGGGGAATAGATCATTTTATCAAGAGGTTTTATTAGGGATTTATTCTTTAGTAGATTCCTGAACTTAGAATCCAGTACAATTTCACACTTGCATGTAGAATTTGCAATGGATTCAATGCAAAGATTGATAGACATCTCTAGTTTGTCGAGAAGAAGCATTGCTTCTTCCCTTGAACCCTTGGACAGTACTCAGGGAGTTAGGTGAACCATCTTCTAATAGATCCACCAAAAACTTATGTGAGGTGAGAGTAGAGAGTATGCTGGTACTCTATGACTAGTGTAAGGAATCTTAAACTCTGGATACTTGGATAATGATACTCGAAGTTAGGCACAATTTTCACTCTCAGTTCTTGCGTACAAATTCTTTAAGAGAATCCTTGTGAGAGCCACCAAATAAGGCAAATACTCAGAGAGAGGGTTCTGATAAAACTAGGTCTAAGGTGGATAGTCATGACTATCCTTTACGGAATCCTCGGCTAAAGGAGGGTACTGATATCAAGGTCAAAAATATATTGTCTTATTCATTCTCTTCCCGATGCCGAGAATAGGCACTTCCATCAAATAAGCCACCTAATATCCTCTTGAACACCCCTAATTCCAAATAATGCCTCGTGAATAAAAGTACATATGCTCTGTTGAGTTGTGTTAGTAGATATGCCATTATATTACTTTATATAAAAAAAGAGAAAAATAAGAAAAAAAGAAAAAAGAGAAAAGAAAAAAATAGAAGTGAGAGAGAGAAAAAAAATCTTGCCATACTGAGAAGTGTGAGTTATGTTGAGTCAAGTACAATGTGGCAACAACACTGGCCACCCTCACGAACCACCAAATACAGCCTTGACCTACTAATAAGCGCTAGTTTATCATCATTCTTATGCATTAAAACAAACCTAGCTCTTAGAATTCTACTTCACAAATGAGTTTTTGGGTTGCATTTAGGCATCAATTAGGTTAGGCATGCATTGCATTTTTTATTGTGTTTTTAATGTGTTTCTTGGAGTGTTAGGGATAAACTGATTGACAGATCCCTAAAACCCTAGCACTCAGGAAGGTAATTGGTGAAGGAGAAGCCCAAACTAGCTGGAACTCAGCATTATCCAGCTCACCATAGTTGGAATCAAGGTCACTTGAACTAGGGTTAGCTCATCCTAGCTCCATTCAACTCATCTCAGCTGAATGGCAGCTCAAGAGAGCTCATCTTAGCTCACCATAGCTCAAGTCAGCTTAGAGCTCAGCTCAACTTAATTGAGTCTAGCTTATCTCAGCTCCCATTAGTTCACTAGGTGCTCTAGTTAGCTCAGTTGAGTTGACTGGAGTTTACCTTAGCTCAGGACTAGCTACATCCAGCTCCACTCAACTTCAGTCAGTTGAAGATGACTTCATCTTAGCTTAAGATGCTCAAGTCTAGCTCCTAGGGACTCAACTTAGCTCAACTTAGTTGAGTTAAGCTACCTTAGTTACCTCAACTAGCTGGGTCCTCCCCTAGAGCATCAGACCCAGCTCACCTTTTCTCCTTTCAGCAAAAGCTAGCTTGCTTTAGCTTGGCTTAGTAGCTAGCAAAGAACTAGCAAGCTAAGCTAGCCAAAGTAGCTCCATGCCACCTACTTCAACAGCTGCCAGCTCCAGTTCAGTTGCAGACTTCTTCTGACCAGCTCCTCCCCACAAACCATAGCTCCAATTGCCTCCTCCTCTACTCTACTACTAACTAAGTTAGCTAAGCTAGCTTAGCTTAGCTAAGCTCTAGCTCCGTTGGCAATCCAATACCCTAAAAACCTACCTAACTAGCTCCACCAACTAAACCCTACCTAAAATCACCTAAGTTAGCTCCACCCTACTCCACGTTGGCGCCACCACCTAGCCTCCCTTTCACCCCTCAGCCACCACCAAGAGACACCTATTTTGGCACCAACTAACCCTTCTAGAACCATCCTTTTGACACCAAAATGACCTCCCATCTACACGTTGCACCTACCCCTTCCAAGCCTCATCCACCCTACACCTAACCCCCTTCTAGAAGCCATAAATGGTGCCAACTCTAGGTTCCTATTGGCCACCATAACCACCCCCTTAACACCCTTTAAGGTGGCACCAAATGATCTCCACCATAGGATCCCCAACTACCACCCAAATTCTATCCTAGCCGTCCATTTCAAGAGCCACCTATACCCTCCATCCTACTATACAAAATGACCCTTAACCACCACCATTTTCCCTATCCTCTATTAGTGTTAACTCTACCTTATATCCACCTACAACTCATCGCCAAGAAGAAGGAGGAGAGAAGAAGATTAAGGGGACATCCTATTTGCCCCCTTGGTGCCTTCTTCCCCTTCTCTCTTCTTCTTATGCCATGCCAAGGAGGAGGAGCATTCCAACACTAGGAGGATGGCCAGGCAAAGGAGGAGTTTTTTTGGTGGACATTCACCCTTGGGAGAAGCAATTGCTCGCCCCCTCCTTGGTCTTGCAATTATCTTCGAGGACACCTTCCTGAAGGAGCCTTTCAAGGAGGGAGAAGGAGCCCTCTTTTCAAGTCAAGGAGCTACTCGGCTTGGAGCAAGAAGCCCCCTCTTCTTCACCATTTTATATAGAGGATTTGTGTTTTACTTTTCTTGTATTTTCAAGTAGAGTAGAAGCATTTCTTTATAGGTTTTGTGTAAACAATTTCCTTTAATTCAAGTTACCTTCAGTTATCTTTTTGTTGCATAGTCTTTTAGAATTTTTGTCTAGCATTTTCTTCACTCCCTCTCCCTAATTACTCTAGGCCTCCACGTGCCTAGGGTGAGCTTAGAAAGAGGCTCTACTTGTCACCTTAGTAGCAGTGTAGTGAATTAGGTGTAGGCTGTTTTCTTGCTATCAACAATTCGCATGTTTCCAGTCATTTCAAAACATAAAAAGATATAAATTTGAAAAGACCAAAAAGAAAGTTATTTCCATTTTGAAGCAAGAGATTCAATTTCATAAAAGTTGTCTCCTTGGATGACCTTAGATACTTCCCTATCTAGGTTTATAAATTCAAAAGCAAAATGATTTTTGTATGTTGCAGTGACTTAAAACACCCTAATTACAAATCACGCAAAAATCTGATCACCTACTTTTCCTATATTTCTAACCACCTGAATATGAGCTGAGGATTTTTGACTTAATCATAGGGTTATTAGAACCTAATTGAAGTGTAAAGCCATGAGAGACCACCATATATCCACAAAACTAGTGAGATGTCAGCTTAGGAAGAAAAAGAAAAGAAAAAAAAGAGAAAAAAAGAAAGAAAATGAGAGGGAGAAGAAAAAGTACAAAAGACTTAGGAGAGCACAACTTTCCAACCTCTCTCTAAGTTGATTTATTTAATAATCTGAAAATCTAGATTCTGAAATACTAGTCTTTATGTAGCACCAGAGGAGAGTGAGTCACAAAATACAAATCCATTTAACTCAGACATTTTCTACCTAAGCTAAAAAGCTGGGGATAAAACTAGAGGATATTTTATATCCCCAAGAGAAGAGGTTTGCCTATCCCAACAGAATTTTACTAAGGGTTAAGTACAAGCTTTAGATGTATGTTGACCTTCACTTGATTCCATTGCAGAAGCTACACCACTACACGTTCACGGTTATCTGGATTCTAAATTTCTAGATGAAACAAAAATAAATAAATCTCCAGTTAAATTCTTGATAGAATGCATTTAGTCTTGCACTTGCTAGGGACTAGCAAGGTTTAGCCATGGGGGTATGATTGCGCAACAATCATAGGCCCTAATTTGCCTGAATTAAGTTAGAACCTAGCTTAACTTAGGCATTCTACATGCATTCGCATCATACTTCTCATCGTAGTTGATTCATTAGTTTTGTAACTAATAATGTTATATTATGTGCTAACTGAGAGGCATTAACAATCGCAAGTAATTTGGGGTTGCGGATGACCAATCCAACCACATGGATTTGTGCAGAATGACTACAGGAGTCCAATGATTCCAAGATTTCATCGATCAGACTCTCGTAGCATCTAATGGAGTCTGCAGAAGAGCAAGAGCCAAGAGGCAAATAGGTGAAAATTCGAATCTCAGATGATAAATCCAACCACATGGATGGATCTGAATCAGCGATCGCAGTCTAATAGCATAAGAATCATCTCGATCGGAGGTTTATAGAACCGTCTACAAAAGAGAGAAGATGGACGGCCACAAGGGTGCCATGTGGCACCATCGTAGTCGCCCCTCGCCACCGCCCAACTTCTAAAGAGGCTCTCCCCATGCATTGTGGGCTGTTGGATCATCATCCAATGGCCACAACGTGGCCATGTTGCTGCTTTAGGAGCTCCTCAACATGGAAAGAAGAAACCTCAGCCATTGGATCTCCATCCAATGGCTAAGGACAAATAGATGCAAAGAGGAAACCATAACAAAACTCACGTGTAGTGCATTGGATCACGTGCTTGCACTGGATCAGAAGGAGTGCGTTCGGACTGCCTTGAGCAAGAAATCAGCGAAGGTCATGAGTGCGGATGAAATCCATCCATTCGATGGCTATCGGGCGGCACAGAGGTGACTGCATGGTGCGTTGGATGCCATTGGGCGACAACACGCGTGATGACACGTGTGCTCGCATTTCGAAAAACAAATGTAGATGTTGCGGCTCTTTTAAGCCGTCTAATCTCACGATCAGATGGTCAATATTTATTAAGCGCGTCAGGCGCGATAAAAGGGTGAGCGGGTGTGCTGGGGATAAGAAGAGGTAGCGAGCATTGCCGCGGCGAGTGCTGGAGTGTCAAATCGCAATCCAAGTGTCCAGAGGTTGCCATGTGTCAGCACGAGGGTGAATCCACGCATAGAAGGTGTTTTGAAGGTTATTTTGAGGCCAAATTAGAGTCATTGATCTCCCGATCGACAGATCTGATCACTAGAGAGTTGTTGCATGTTTCAGGGGCTCAAATGCCCATCTTGCCTCTCATAAAAGCTATAAAAGAAGGCTAGGGCTCCCACAACTGATGAATCTTCCACCAACTCCTCCAGACCCTCTCCAGTTCTTCAGATCTCCTTCTTTGGCTCTCTCCATCTCTGGCTCTCTTCCTTTGAAGCGCTTACCAAGCCACCTTGGCGGCCTGCCGTTACTCTCCCCAGCCTCTCCAAAAGGCCACCACGGACAACCCGTGGTGCCCTTATTCCACTAGATAGTAGTTTTTCATTTATGCTCTAGTTAGATAGCAAGAACTTCTTCTAGTCATAATTATATTCATGATCAGACTATGTGCATGATATACATATTGTGATATATATATATAGATTAGTTCACAATTAGTAGCATATTATCTAGTTAGTAATTAGATCTAGATCAATTATGAATTTTGAAATGTTTCTGCTTCCCTGAGTTTGACTAGGACTCACCTGTTTCATTAAAATTTATTTGTCGAGATGTATTTCGCGCTATACTACGATGTAGTCATCTTCTTTACATGATTTATGCCATGAACAATGAGCCACACTTCATAACCTATTTTTTTCCTCTTCCATGGTTTCTTATGTGGTTCCTGTGGATCTTAATGGTATACTAGAGGGGAGGGGTGAATAGTATCGCTTTAAAAAAGAATAAATGTAACAATAGTGGAGATAATTCAAACCATAGAGAATCAAGCACAGATGACACCTGAATTTATAGTGGAAACCCTTCCTGGGTAAAATCCACTACCTAAGCCTCCCAGCTTAGGATTTTTCCAACTAAGCAAAGCTAGTCAATCAACTATGTGCCACTTGAATGAGGGTGGCAAAATCTCTTAAAATAATCTCTTCTCTTTTCAACCTGAAGAGAAGCACAACAATAATGGATCCTCCCAACAACTTGGGATCTGTAGTCAAAGCAACAAATAGAATAAAAAAGTACAATCCTATGGAACCTCAAGGAAAGTCAAATCAACTTTTTGTAGAGGTTTGGATCAACATGCTTTGAAAAGTATAGAAGCAGAAGTGTAGAAGCACTTGAGAGAAAGCATTTGAGCCCTTTCTCTAGACAGATTTCCCTTTGAGTGTATGTTAGAAAAAGGCTACCTACAATCTCTATTTATACTACAAAATTGACTACAAAAGGAAGTCAAGTTGGTCGATTAATTGATGTAGTTTGGTTGATTAAAATGATTTTTGGTCGGTGATGGTAATGCCATCATGAATCATAACTAGCTTTAATTAGTCATAATCAAGTGACAAAAACTCCTACATAATCGCCTAAGAGCCACAATTCCATACAAATTCATTCTAAGAAGAAAACATTAAAATAGTGTTAATTCTGAAGTTTCAACATCACATCATGAAAGTAGAGTAACCATGGTGTTTACTAGGGCTTAACCTAAGGTCAAATGGGCATTAAAGTCAATAAGTGGGTTCACAAAGATAGAAAAGAGTTTCATGCAGTTCGAGAATAGCATCAGCACCTAAAACCCTAATTTCAGACTCGCTTGAATTAAAAGGTTTTGGTCAGAATAAAATTCATATAAGCCTCCTAAAATTCATAGAAAAATATTCTGAGAGATTTGCTACCCTTGGTTCGACCATCTAAACCTATTTTGACATTGAATAGAGTCTCAAACTGAATTCTGCCCTGATTTGGGTTTCTACACAAATTGCCCAATCAAACTTCGTCAAAACTCAACTTTGACTTCACCATCAGATTCCTTGGGTTAAAATTAGGTTTTTACCAAAATTTTGGCCCAACCAGAGTCCATTTTGACCTAGTTTGCATTTTAGTCCATTTAAACTTTGTTCTTCTCAATTAAGACCCTAACTTTCAAAATATTTGCGATCAGGTCCCTAATTTTATCATCAATTTTGCAAAAAGGTCCCAACCGTCATTGGTGTGAATGGAGCTCTTTTATCGAGATTCAAGCGAGGTTTTCTCAGTCGATACTCAGCCAAATCCTCCAAAAATTGGAAGGAATAATCCTGAGGAGATCCTCTTTTGATTGAACCAAGTCATGGACCTTGACTTGCACCAGAAAGCTCATGCGAACTCCATGAATTTAGGGATCCTCTCCCCTGAGATTTCATGCTTTTTGAGCTTACTTTCTTGCTTAGAGCATACCCTCTAGCCTTTAAAAGGATCCCTCGCGAAAGGCCTATCTTCTCAGCTCGGTTTGGGCGTACTTCTTCAACAAATCCTTCTCTTTGGCCACCTCTGCCACAGCTTCAGTGACTCCTCTCTGTCTGGTTTCATCGCCCACTACCACATAGCATAGGCAGTGGGATCATCTTCAGTTCCTTCTTCCGCTTCTCGCAAAACCAATAGAATCTCTTCAGATCCTCTCCTTCCTTGTTGTTCCCTCACTGAATGCTTCACTTTCTCTAGCGCCAGCCAATCAAAGCCGACACCCTTCCTATCCTTTCGTCCGCTAATTTAGGCCCCAAACTCTCCCTCTCTCCATAGTTTAGATTAGGACCCTTAGCTCCCTAGTTCGACAGTCGAATCATCGCCCCCCCTATAGTCTTCCTTCACTCCGGCCAAGCCTTCAGTGAGGTCTTCCATGTTCAACAGTCCACCAAACTGCACATGACCACCACCAAAACCTTCGCCATGCTTCCACCAACAAAACCCCTCTATTTATTCTGCATTTCACCCACTCAAAACCTATGCCAAACTCACCATCCACCACGCACCATCTTCCACCTCGGCCTCCCACTACATGCTTCCATTCAATGCGTAAGACCCATTGTTACATCCGCTGTGCTACGATGACATTTGTGAACATTTTAGCGGGGACATTTAGCCCATATTTCTCCTCACAGGTGCTCGTCGCAGCCCCGCTATTCCTGCCATCTTCTCCGGTGCTGACACTCATCACCCGACCATCTCCAACTTCTCCCTAACCTCCATCAGGTGCAAGTTAACACCATGAAGTTGTCTAGGCCTTCAATTGGTGAAGACAGCAGTGGCAACATCTTCAATTCCTTCAGGCATATCTATAGATACTTCATGAGGGATGGGATGTGCGATAGTCCCACATCGGCAGTTGATGAAGTGTTTACAGCGTATATCAGTGATTCGTGACATAGGTTTGTCACCCAAGTCATAATGTGTTGGGTCCCTCACTCACATGCCCGAGCACCCTTGTTCACCATACACACCGGTGAACTTGGACCTATACCCATGACCCGATCACCCGACTCTTGACTTGGTTTGGCTCGGTTAAGAGGAAGGAGAAGAGGATTTGCGAGAGGAAGGGGAGGAGGGTTTTGATCTAAGATGTGTACTGAAGAATAGGTGAACACTTAGCCTCTGAGGAGGAAAAGAAGCCTTGTGCTATGCTTGAAAAGGCTTGAGAGAAGGAAGAGGCATCCTTGTGTGCCTGCTATGGGGTTGTGCTGTGATGAGTTAAGTCATCTGAGAAGGGTGGTCGTCATCTGATTTGCTTCAAAGGCATTGTGGCATTATTTCATATGTTACTGTGAACTTAAGCTGACGTGGATATCTGGTTGAGAAATACTATTGAAATATTTGAGTAATTTTATACTTGGGTATATGCTTAATTAGAAGGATATAAATGGTGATCTAAATCACCACTTTTAGATTTATTCCATTCTTTTTGTCCCTGGTATTTGATGAGATACATTGATCTATATTTGAATGCTATTTTGACCAATTTATTCATTGAATATCTTCTATCTATTGCTTAATGTATTGTGCTTATTATTCCTGAATTAAGATTAGTCTGTGAATTGCACATTTGCTCCTTGCGAACAACCTCAGACTCCACATAGATTCTGAGCTTTATAAATTTAAATGTTTCATGCAATTTTGTCAACTATACTACGACACATTTTCTAGACAACAACGATTTTGCAACAAATATTTTGGCACCGTTGTCGAGGAGCAATGTACAATCCACCACTAGCCTTATCATATTTGATTGAGCTTATTGCTAACTTTCCCTATTTGCTTTGCTTGTGATTATTCGAGGTACATCATGAGAAGATCTTTCACGCAATCAATCACTCCAAGGGTAGGTAAAATCTCTCTCCCTCCCTAATCAACCTCCTAATCTTGGGAAAGAGAAAAAGGAAACAACTGAATTAGGATTCACTTGCCTTATTTTTCTAGTAATTATCATTCAAAGGAAAAAATTTTCTGATTTGCGAACTTGTTTGATATCTAATTGAAGATTGAGACGATTTGATTAGAGATTCCCCATTCTGATTTCCTGTACCTATTAGGGATTTATGCTTAATTTTATAAACATCTTGGACTACTCACTTTCTTGTTTGAGTCCAAGGTGTTACATTTAAAATCAAATTGAACTTGAAATAGAACCAATTAGGGTTTTCACTATAGGGTTTTTGAAGTGTTAGTTCACACTTGCATGCATTAAAGGAAATTAATCTTCCCACATTCGTGTGCTACTGAAGCCCTTGTTTGAAAAGATCTATTCAAGTGAACCCAAAAATTAGGCTCTAAATTCACTTGAACCTTAAAATTTTGGATCTAATAACCTGAGAGTCAATTCAGGGTGATTTTTGGGTCTTGGCCCAGATTTCATCCTCCATCTTTAGGGTAGGTTAGGTGAAGTTGGTCTACTTCGTAGGTCAATCAATGTCCAAATTAGGTGACAAACTGAATCAATTTCTAATCAAGTGAAATTCAAGGTACAAATTAGAACTAAAATTGGTAGACTTAAGGTCTCAATTCATACATTTCGGTCTACTTGTAACTGTAGTGACAAGGAAGGTCAGATGGGGGAAGCCCTAAAACACATGGGGACACTCTACCATGTAGGGATCTTTGTGGGGCTCCCCCTTCTTGGCTGCCTAGGTAATTCTCAGGTATGTAGATTTTTGATTCATAGGTATCATTCACCTCGAAATAGCCTTAGTCATCCAAAAATCTTTGGGTGCCTTGATTGGGTCCAATTCATATCCAGTCCCTCATCTATTCTTTAGAGCACATACATAGTAAAGGTCCTTAGGTTTGACCTAGAGGCCTAATTAGAGTTGTTCTTCCTGAGGATTTCTGATCTAATCTGATCGATTCAATTTGAAATTGAATTTGATCTACCACCTGATTTGAAAATGAAACTTGACAGTTTAGGAAGAATATTTAGGAAACCTGAATCCCAAATGATCATGAAAGAGAAGATGATTGAGGCTAGTCTTAGGCATCATGATGAGTATTAGAAAACCTCAGATCCATCTAGGTATATTCAGGTTAATATAGCAGAAATAATAACCCACATTATGAACCGTGCTGGAATAATATTTACACAAATGATACATGGTTCAACCCAAGATGAGCTTTTATTATAATACAATGAATTGTGGAGACTACACAATACTGAGTATATACAATGTCTGTCAAATCCATAACTTTGGGAAATACACCAAGGTCTCATGTAGAAACGTGGGTATGTGCTAAATACATTACAACAAGCTATTGATCAAAAATACCCATATCAACATTTAGAGATTGATGAGACATCTTGGAGCAATATTAAGGATCAATATGACTTCCCAGAGCCTGGGTTCAAAAATAGAGGTTATTGTGGATCCCCAACCCAAATGGAATCAGATTCAAACTTTGTAAAGATTGACATACTTGATCTTGATATGTGTTGGGTGGATCCAATTGCAGGTGTTCTTGATTCTAAACCAACCTTAGAGAGCCATGAAGCTGGTCCATCATGCCTTGATTTCCCAAACACTTGTACCAAGCTTGAATCAGAATCTCTTGAAGATGTAATTCCCGAACCTTATCTTGTTAAGGTAATCCAAAAGAATAATTATGACATCCTGATTGCATAGCAATCATGGGTCCTAATTAACCTAAATAATGTTTGAACCTAGCTTAATTTGTGGATATGCACTCATATCTTGCATATCATGCATTGCATCAGTCTATTTAAAATAAGGTGAGATATCTTGCTATTTAATGGTTTTTATTACTATTTGCAAGCAATAAAGTGATCCAGGATGGAGATAGCGGAATAAAGAAATAAAGGAAGAAGAAGACTGATCCAGATAAGAGAAATGAGGAGGATAGCCTTATCCCTACCTTTAGAAACCCTAGGACAGCCTTCCCAGACCCAAAACGACCTCCATTAGGGCACCTTAGCCTCAAAACCCAAACATGGATGGCACTATCAATGTTCTTCTCCACCATATCCCTCTCATAAACACTTAGGAACCAAAACCCACCATAGAAAACCTAAAACCCACTCTTCAGCACCTTTTAGGACGTCCAGACATCTGGTTGGACATCTGATTTCTGCAGAATAACAATCCAGGAAGCCAAAGCTCATAATGACACAAAATTGGATGTCTAATTTAATGTCCAGACATCCAAGTTTGTAGTATAAGACATCTGACCACTATCCTGGACGTCTGATACTGCTCTCTGGTTCCTGATTTTGGTGTTGGAAGCCCTAGCTTGCCTATTTTGACCTAGGAACCCCACCAGACACCCTAGGAAACCTAATTAGAGACCTCCTAAGCCTAGTCCACTATCCATAGCCCTACTTATCCTATCCCTTACCCAATTGAACCATCCCACACCTAATTGGGTGCATCTACAGTTGATAGGGTGCACCTGAGCCCAATTAGATCCACCCAGGATCTAAATGACTCATACCTATTAGGGTAACCCTAGCCTAATCACATGCACACATCCAATTAGATTTGACCTAGACCTAATTAGGATCACTCCTATCGAATTAGACTTTCCTAAGCCTAATTAGGTCCACACCCACTTAATCTAGATTGACCCAACCTATTTAGCACCTAATCCTACCAAAACCCACAACCTAGCCCTAGGAAAAACACACACCCACACACACCTTCCTATTTTACCCCCACCAAACCCAAGCACAGTCTCTTGGAAGCCCAAAAACTTGTGTGAAACCTAGATCCTAAAAATGTGGCATTAGCTAATTTTGGAGCCACCAAAAGTGGCAACCAAATGTAGCCTTCCATAAGGGCAAAGAGAGAGCCACGAAATTGGACCATCTCCCATCCATACTCTCCACTCCAAACTTGCGACCACACCTCCTCTCCCTCTCAAGGCCATCCTCCTCCTCCAAGGCTCCCTACATGGATGGGTAGGAAGAAGCTCTCCTCCAAGCTTCTTCAAGGGTGGCAAGAAGAAGAGCATGAGGATGCAACACCATGTGGGCGTGCCTTCTTCCTCCACCATAGAGGGTCCATGCCCATTTTCATTTCCTCTTAGACGCCATAGAGAAAACCCCCCTCAAGGTCTTCTCAAGGACGACCATTGGTAGAGAAAGGGTGCAACACTCTCCTCTCTCCACTTGGGTGCACACACCCATCGTCCTCTCTCTAGTGGACAGCCAAGAAGGCTTCTCCTTAGCCTCTCTTGGTTGATCCATTTCTTTAGTTTAGCTTTATCTCCATGTATCTGGATTTTTATAGTGACATAATTTTTTCATGCATGATACTCTTGTCTAATGGTTTTATATGCATGCTATTACCTTCACAGCTTACAACTTTGATGCATGCTTTCATTTTGTGTCTCAAAATAAAGATCAAAAACACAAAAAGACAAAAATATTAGGTTAGATTAAGTCGATTCAAATCTTGACTTGTTTTCACGCCTTTCAGAGACGAACGACCTGGACTCAAGTTTTCAAAAGAATAAAATCCATTGAGTTTAGATATTATAAATGTTTTTGTCAAGGGGATTTCGCAACTATACTACGACGTTTTTTTTCGAAAACATGCAATTTCGACGCTTGTCAAATGACCCCTCTCGTCTCTTGCAAATTATTCCTACAATAATGAAACATAAAGTAATTACATACTAAGCTATAGAATGCGATAGAATAGATAAAAACTCAAGTAATGATGCATGCACTCATTCTATAACTTAATGTAGTTATTAACAAACGTAAAATGTAAAAATAAAGTTAACTTAGGCCTAACAGTAGTTCATTAAAATAGACTCATCAGCAAGCATAGAGAAATGCTCACGGGTGTCCTCGGTAATGAAAAATCTATCATAAATATCATTGCGAGAACCCGAGGAGGAGCCACGTGCACATTTCGGTGCCATTGATGTTCTGAAAACGGACGTTGGTTGATCATACAAGGAATTTTAATCGATAAAAAGTGAATAGGATTTGGTTATGGAATTATGACTTTTGGTCGATCAACCAAGGAAATTGGTAGACTAAACGTGAACTGACAGGAAGAAAGCGAGTAAGTCACGTGAGATAAGTGTTGAGTAGGACCTTTCGAGGAGTTTAAGATGCGTTTCATTATAGCAAAGTCTCCTAAATCGCTTAATCAATAGATAATATTTATAACTCGAAAATCTACAAATGAAATCCGAGGTCGAACATAGGGAGCAAATAAGAATTCACACACTAATCTCAATTAACATATAAAGGAGCATAGGAATAAGCCAAGAATAATGATATTCAATAAATGCTAATCTATCATGATAGATATTCAATGATAACATAAGCATCTCAAGGCTTCGAGAGACCAAAAAGATAGCTAAGAAAAAATAATGGTGATTTGGATCACCAATTATTAATCTAAGGGCATGTATATCAAATACTCAATCAATGTTAAATAAATGAACAGTACTCAGACGTCTAATTTGATAATCAGATGGCCTAAAAATGTCATCTGCTACAGTACTCTAATTTTCTTCTCTTTTGCTTTGGCTCTTCTTCCTTCTTCTTCTCTTCTGCCTTTATTCTTTAATCCTTCTCTTCTTCTTAGGCACAGGCGAGGGTTTCCTTTCTTTTCTTTCTTTCACAAAGCCTCCTGCCTTTCCTCTTTTCTTCCTTTCTTGCCTTCTTCTCATAGTGGCTAAGTGTCAGGCTTTTCTTCTTTGAAGCAAAACCCACCCTCCCCTGCTCTCTCTCTTTCCTTCCTCCTTCCTTCTCTTTCTCTCAAACCAAGCTTAACGGGTATGGGCATGGGTCATAGCCAAGGAGTAAGAGAGGCTTAGGCGGGTCGAGTGTGTGCGTGCTGAGCCGGACCTCACCCCGGTGTACTTGAGGTAATAAGCCCAAGTGAGAAATTCAATATATGTGCGTGTGGTCACTTATCCACATCCGATGTGGGACTAAATGTCCCTCTTGTTTCTCGCATGCACCTGCAGTGTGGATCCTTTCATAATTGGAGTAGCTATTGAGGATAGGGTCTTGAATTAAGGCCTTGGAGATGGTCCTAGGGAGATTCTGCACGACCTGGGGATGTTGTCGATGAAGCACGCTGCTGGAACATGGCACCCATGGTCGAGTAGGAGGTTGGTAATGGCAGTGAGATGGTGAAAACCTGAAAAGCATGAAAATAGACTCTCAACCCAACTAAAGAAGCTCAAAAGTATCACTGGTGGACGAGGAGTGCAATGGCGGTGGTTATGTGGGGAGGTGAGTTGTGTAGTGGTAGGACGACCTTGGAGATGGTCTGCAGAAGAGGGTGAGTTTAGTGGGGATATTGGGTGATCGAAATTATGGAATTAGAGAGGGGTTTTGATGAGTGTGATGTGGTGGAGCTTTTGGTAGAGTCAACGAGGCTTTTGGAGGTGTGAATCATGCGGAGGACCTCACCGGAGGTTTGTCCAGAGCTGGAGCGAAGGTAGATGGTGGTGAAGTTGAGGGTTTGTTTTTAGGTTTTGAATATGGGAAATGACTTAGAGAATAGAAGGGACCTAACTAACCCTAAACTAATGAATGAAAGGGAAGATTTGCCCACTCCAGTGGTACACCGAATGTGGGGAAGATAAAGCCTCCAGCAAGGGAGAATGGCGAGGAAGAGAGGGGAAGATGACCCTCGCTTGTATTGCGAGTGACGGAGAAGATTGACGAAGGTATACCTGCAATCTATGGTTTAGGACGACTGGAGAAGAAGGTATGACAAGAATCTCACTAGAGCTTGCGGAGATTTTGGCTAGAGAGAGGGGAAGAAGGGAGGAATCCAGTCCAAAACAAGCTAAGGAGTACAATTAAGCATTGTGGGCCTTTTATAGGGCTTAGGGGGTCATTTCAAGCTTGAAAATCAAGCTTGAAACCTTGAAATCTTCATGCAATAGGAAACCAGCATCTCCCATGTGTTCACATGGGAGATTAGGAAAGAATTAGCGCCCAAGACTAGGTTTAGATTATAGGGAAACCTCTCAGGAACTTCTCTTCCAAATTTGGAAGAGTTTGGCCATGAATCATGGAGTAATCCTTGATTGAAGGTCGCCAATGAAGTGTGTTTAGGAGTTGAAGGTGGTGGGGACCTGTTGGTGAAGAAGACGATGCAGTTAGGGGCATATTTGCAAGGATTTCAAAAGCTAAGGGGCTCTTTGTAAGAAAAAGAGTCAGAATATGATTAAAATGCAAACTAGGTCAAGATGATCTTTGATTAGGCCCAAATTTTAATGCAAACATAATTTGGACCCAAGGAATATGATGGTGAAGTTGGATTTAGGTTTTGACAAAGTTTATTGGATAATTTGTACAAAAACCCAAATTAGGGAAATTGTCTATCTAAGACTATTTTAAGTCAAATTGGGTTCAGATGGTCAAATCAAGGATACCAAACCTCAGAGGATATTTTTATATGATTTTTAGAGGGTTTATATGAACTTTATCCTAACCAAAACCTCAGTTAATTAAGCAGGTTTGTTTTTAGGGTTTCAGATGCCCATTAATTCTCAAAACACGTGAAAACTCATTTTTGTCTGTATGAACCCACTTATTAGACATTTATGCACATTTGACCTTTAATTAACCCCTGAGAAATTGGCAAAAGGGGTGGCAGCAACTAGCTTTTCTTAAGTCGTTGTAGTACAGATAGTTATTGCCATCATTTGCTAATATTTGTTACTCGGAAAATACAGTTCTCCCGAGGTCGAACTCAGGGAGCAAGTCGTATTCTAGAGATATACATGTTCTATTACAAAAATAAAGAGAGAGAGAGGGATGAAAGTTTGGCTCTTCTTCTTCTCTTCTTTCTTCCTCTTTGTCTTCTCTCCTCTTTGGCTTTTGTTCTTCGTGTTCTTCCTCTATTTCTTGGTTGGACGATCCTGTCTTTTTCTTATTTTTATTTTCTTTGTTTCTTCTTTTCTTGCCTCAGATCTTCCTCCCGTGCTCTTCTTCTTCTTTTCTTCTTGCTTCTCTTCTTCTTCTGCTTTCTATTTTTTCACTTGGCTGCTCTGTGTTCCTCTCTTTCCTCTGCCTCGCCTTCCTTCTTCTTCTTTGCCTTCACCTGTCATCAGGACGTCGTCTGATTTCTCAATCAGACGACTTAAACCGCTTGTTGCTACAGTGTCTCCCTTAGCTTCCTTCTTCTTCACCTGTGCCTGCACGCTCAAGAGTTCAAAGTCAGAGGGCAAAACCTACTCTACCCCCTTCCCCCGCGTGTCTCTTTCTCTCTGAGTTTGCTCTTAGGATAGATCTCCCAGAGCAACCGGGTAATCGGGTACGAGTCGTGCCCGGGTCCAGGCCCACCGGCGTGCGGTGATGGGCGAGGAGTGTAGGTCGGGTTAATCAGGTCGGGCCAGGTCCGCGGAGCGTGATCACGGATGAGGCCGGGTCGAGTGAGAGGGACCTCACCCCGTGGTCAGGAGGCAAACAGCATAAGGCACTTTTTGCCTTTATGCGCCCGCGCGCCTCTGAAAAGTTCCAAGGTGGGACTAAATGTCCCACCCCAATTGAGCGCCCGCAGCGGAGGGAGCAACGGGCAATCGTGGCTTCACGCGAGGCCTTCGCCCCAACTGCGAGCTTGGGACGCTTCGCGGAGACACCCCGCGCAACCTGGGAGTCGAACCTGGGCGAAGGTGTGCCTGCACCTGCAGGTGAAGGAGCTCTGCCTGCTCAGTAATGGCGACGGCGGGCGAGTCACCTGGTCACAGAAGAACGGCCTCTCGGCCAAATCAGACAGGCGGGGGACCTTCGCCGTGGCACGGCGAAGGTGGTCAGAGGGTCTGCAGGGGGCGTGGTGGAGCAAACAGGTCGCCTTAGGTCAAACTGCGAGCGAAGAAGTGGGTGTGTTCGGTGGGTCTGTAGAGGGCGTTTGGTGGGCAGTGGAAGGGCGGAGGAGGATCAGGGTGAGGAGGTGGAGGTTATGCATAGGTCGGCGAATCGTGTGGGGTGCTGGAGCGATGGGAGTGGTTCGCCGGAGTTTGGCTGGAGGTGAAGGTGAGGGTGATCGGTGGGAAATAGGTGGCGACAGTAAGGGCTTTCAGTATAGAAAAGAAAGAGGGGAGGAAGAGGAGAAGTTCTACCTGCTAAGCTGGACGAGGAGGGGTTGGCGTAGGTGACAATCGTATCGACTGTTGCCGGAGAAGAAATTGCCCAGAGGAAGGGGCGGCGGCGAGGAGAGGGCCGGAGAGGCGCCAGCTGGGTGCGGTGTGACGCGGAAAGATCGAGGGAAGGTAACCCTGCTGCTGGTAGTGCGGCAGGGTGACGAGGAGGAGGAGGAGAGGCCGCCGGAGCAAGGGGGCGTCTGTCGGAGTGGGAAGGGAGGAATTTAGGGGGGTGTCTCCGTCAGATCCGAGCTACCGAAAGCGACAGACGGTGGTGGCTTTTATAGAGGCGAAATCAGAGAGGAGGGCGGAGGGAGACGACGTGCCTCCCTCGCCGGAGGATGGCCGGATCGCTACCCATACCTTCCGCGCGTTTGCATGGAAGGTGTGGGCGATGGCAGAGATCGTGGAGGTGTCCCTGCGACAGCAGACGTCGCAGGGGACACCCCGTTGTCTTGGCAGGGGGTTGCCCTCATCCTGCGTGGCGCCATGCCTCGCCGAAGTATGGCACTGCGCAGGGTTTTGCAGGGAGGAGCCAAATGCAAAAAATGATGAAGAGTTAGGGGCCAAAATGTGAGGGTTTCAAAAGTTGAGGGTCAAAAAGTAATGGATGAGGACCAAAATGAAAAGTTGGTCAAGAAGGTTTCTTCTTAGGCCCAAGTTTTTATACATGACTAATTAGGACCTAAGGATTCTGATGGTGAATTTTATTTCTATATTAAACCTTGTTTGACCGGTCAATTTACGCAAAAATTTAAATTGAGTTGTTAATTGGGCATGGTTCTCAATGTAGGTCAAAATGGGTTCCTAAGGCCAAATTGAAAGTCCTAAACCATAGAGATTATTTTTCTATGAATTTTAGAGGGTTTATTTGATTTTTACCTTGCCTCGAACCATGTGAATCAAAGTGGGTTTATTTTTTAGGGTTGCAGGCTGTGATTTAATTCCTTGGAGTTGCTGTAGCCCTTATTGAGTCATTTCATCCCACTTTTCTTCTTATTAGGTTGTTTTGACCTATGTTTGGACCCTGAGTTACCCTATTTTCAGATCAGATTGGTGAAATTATATTTTTACCCCTCAGTTTATGTTTTCTTTGCAAACTCAGAATCTCTCTGAGCCAAGCCTTTCTAAGGTTATGTAGGAGCTTTTATTCTCTGCATTAGATCAAAATGAGCTAGTTATGGCTCATGATGAGGTTCTCATCATACCCCCATGCCTAGCTTTTGCTAGCCGCTTAGCAAAAACTTAAGGTTTCAACCCTTATTCTAGACCGAGAAGTTCTTTAATAGCTTCAGATAAGTGCTTTTTCATTTAAACTTAGATTAGGTTAGAATGCTGACCATAGGCTTAAAAGGTACTCTAGTACCAATCAAGATCCAAATCTTTCTAGCCTCAGCCTCAGTCCTTAGCAAAGGTTTTTAAGACCCACAAGAACTAACCCAAGGTTTATTGGACTTTGTAGTTAAAGTACCCGTGCTTGAAATGATTTTAGCCCTGGTTCAGTTCGCAGTGCGTTTTGTAAGAGAGAGAGGTAGAAAATTTTTCTGTTTTGGAGAGTTTTCTCACTCTTTTTCTTTTAATTCTAGCTTAGGATTGGCTTTTTAACACGGTCTGTATCAAATTCCTTGCCCCCATCATCAATCCTCAAGGGTTCTTGGAGATCGATGCTTCGAGATAGCACCACCCATGGCAACCCCCAGAACCCTGGCTATTGAAATTTCGAGATAATCCCATCCATGGTGTTCCGTGGCCGCGTTCAGACCCTGGCAGTTGACACTTCGTGATAATGCCATCCATGGAATCTGAACCAGCAGGGTGCTTACATGCCCTCAGTAGGATATGTGAATATCCTAAGAGACAAGCACCGAGGAGATGATATTTTGTTACGCATCTTTGAGGGGATTTCCCGCCTCTCTACGCTGGGAACTCGTCCAAATCAACTTGTGTTAATCGGCCGCTCCTATTCTAGGTGCACTTTTCAGAATTTTTTCGACGCTTCTACGTGTTTTTAATTTTTACGCTTGATGAACCAGGCTGTGTGTGAGGTTAGGGTGCTTAGGTTACTGAGTCCCGTAAACCAGAAGTTAGTTAGCGAGGTCAAATACTCCCTAAGCCATGGACCTAGTACTCAAGCTTTTCATTTTCCTCAACCTCTTGAGGATTGTCTAGATCCTAATGGGTACTAAGAGTCTATCAAGAATGCCTACGGTTTGCGTTCTTACTAATCTTACCAAGCACTTTTCATTTCTTTTCTTGAAAAATGGTCTAGACTAAGGTTAATTCCTTAGCTTCTTACTAATGACTATTACTCTTTTCTTTCATCTTTTTGTGCTCCTTTTCATTTTGTTTCTCCACAAAATTTCCTTTCTCCTCTTATTCTCTCTTTTTTTTTTTTACAAGTTTTGCACTTATACCCCCCCCATGCCTAAGACTTGCAATGTCGTCATTGTGATTTAGGGGTTTTTATTTAGTTAATTTATTCCTTAAGACAGATATTTTTGTGAGTGAATGGGTTGGGATGAATTCTGCGGACGATTTCTAATCTCAGATGCAAGCATCTGGGGTGGAGTCGGCTGTCTTAAAGGGTGAACCCTAAGTGCACAATGGTGTCAGAAAAAAGGTTTTAGATTTTTAAGAAATGACGGGCTGCCTCTCGTTAAGCACTGAGTTTTACGCCATCGGCCGGGCGCAGTAAGTTCAAGGGGAATGGAGGGTGAGGGATGATTCAGCCGAATCAGTAGAAGTCACATCAATGAACGGTTTGAGTCTTTGACCGTTCACGATGAAAGGTTCGGAATCATGGCTGAGTGGACTGATTTCAATGGCTCCATTTCCAAAAACCTGTCGGACTAAATACGGTCCGACCCACTTGGACCTCAGTTTCCCCGGGAAAAGTTTGAGTCGGGCATCAAAGAGTAGGACCTTTTGACCAGGATGAAAGATCTTTCTCGAGATGTGCTTGTCGTGGAAGGCTTTAACCCGCTCCTTGTAGATTCGCGAGTTCTCGTACGCGTCTAGGCGTAATTCATCGATCTTGCTGATTTGGAGTTTTCTGTGGGTTCCAGCCTTGGAAAGATCTAGATTACAGTTCCGTACTGCCCAATAGGCTTTATGCTCCAGTTCTACGGGAAGGTGACATGCCTTTCCATACACCAGTCTAAAGGGAGACATGCCCAATTGGGTCTTGTGGGCGGTCCTATAGGCCCACAATGCTTCCGGAAGTCAGGACGACCAGTCCTTCCTGTCAGGCCGAACAGTGACTTGCAGGATTTTCTTGATCTCCCGATTTGATAGCTCAGCTAGACCATTTGTTTGGGGATGGTAAGGAGTAGAGATTCGGTGAGACACCCCAAATTTGGCCATCAGTGACCTAAACTGAGCATTTATAAAATGGGTCCCCCTATCAGAGATAATAGCACGGGGAATCCCGAACCTTGAGAAAATGTTTTGATGTATGAACTTAAGAATAATCTTGTGATTGCAGGTTCGGGTCGGTATGGCTTCGATCCATTTGGACACGTAGTCCACCGCAAGCAGAATGTACTCGAAACCATCCGAAATAGGAAAGGGGCCCATAAAATCAATCCCCCATACATCGAAGATTTCGCATACGAGAATCGGTTGCAAAGGCATCATGTCACGATGGTTCATGTTGCTCAAAGTCTGGCAACGACTGCATGCCTTGCAGTGACTGTATGCATCTTTGAAAAGTGTAGGCCAGTAGAAGCCACACTGGAGGACTTTGGATGCGGTTTTATGCCCTGAGAAATGGCCACTGCATGCCTGGTCATGGGAGAAAGATATGATATTGCTGATTTCCTCTTTCGAGATGAATCTCCGAATAATTTGATCAGCACCTATGCGGAAAAGGTACGGGTCTTCCCAAATGTAATACTTGGAATCAGAACGCAATTTGTCTTTCTTGGCCTTTGGCCAATCAGATGGTGTCTGATGAGATGCCAAGTAGTTTACTATATCAGCAAACCATGGAAGTCTAGTACCAACAGAAAGCAGGTGCTCATCAGGAAAATGTTCCGTGATGGGTCCGGAAGGGTTGATGGTCTCAGAAGGAAGACGGGACAGATGGTCGGCTACCACATTCTGCCTTCCCGCCTTGTCGCGAATCTCAAGATCGAATTTTTGCAACAGCAAGATCCAACGGATTAGTCGGGGCTTCGCGTCCTTCTTGGCAAGGAGATGCCTTACAGCCGTGTGATCCGAGTAAATGACGACATGGGAACCTAGCAGATACGATCGGAATTTTCCAAGGGAAAATACTATGGCTAGCAGCTCTTTCTCCGTAACCGTATAGTTACGCTGAGCCTCGTCAAGTGTCTTGCTAGCGTAGTAGATGACCACGGGTTTCCCGTTAGCTTTTTATCCTAGGACTGCTCCTACAGCGAAGTCAGACGCATCGCACATGATCTCAAAGGGTTGAGACCAGTCAGGGGATTGTAGGATAGGTGCCTGGGTGACTCGGTCACGCAGGTTTTCAAAGGCTAGCATGCATTCCTTGGAGATTTCAAAAGGTACATCCTTAGAGAGAAGAGAAGTCAAGGGGCGCGCGATTTTCGAGAAATATGGAATGAAACGGCGGTAAAAACCGACGTGCCCTAAAAAGGAACGGATGTCCCTGATCGAGCTAGGTACAGGAAGGCAAGAAATCAGATCAACCTTAGCTCGATCCACCTGGATGCCTTTTTCCAAAATTGAGTGTCCCAGGACAATTCCCTCAGGCACCATGAAATGGCTCTTTTCCCAGGAAAGAACCAAGTTCACCTCAATGCATCGCCTGAGTATCAGGACCAAGTGTTGGAGGCAATCATCAAAAGATTCTCCAAAGACTGAAAAGTCATCCGTGAAGATTTCCAGGAAATCACCTACCATATCGGAGAATATGGCAAGCATGCACCGCTGAAAGGTAGCAGGTGCATTGCAACGACAGAAAGGCATCCTTCGGAAAGCATACGTTCCGAAGGGGCAGGTGAATGTGGTCTTTTCTTGGTCCTCAGGATGGATTGCCACCTGGTTATAACTGGAGTACCCGTCAAGAAAGCAGAAGAACCTATTTCCCGCTAGTTTCTAGAGAATTTGATCAATGAAGGGTAGTGGGAAATGATCCTTCTTCATGGAGGAATTGAGTCGGCGGTAATCTATACAGACTCTCCATGCATTGGCTACTCGGGTAGGAATGATTTCTCCGGTTTCAGTCGTTATGGTGGTGAGTCCTGCCTTCTTAGGCACAACCTGAATTGGGCTCACCCAACGACTATCGGAGATCGGGTAGATGATCCCGGCATCTAACCACTTAATGATCTCCTTTTTCATGACCTCCTGCAGATTAGGGTTTAAACATCTCTGCATTTCACGAGAAGGTCGTGCGCCCTCTTCTGAATAGATATGATGAGTACAATAAGAGGGGCTTATTCTAGTCAAATCATCGAGAGTCCACCCGATGGCTCTGCGATGTTGCTGGAGGACAGCAATCAGACGGGATTCCTGTTCGGGATTGAGGTTGGAATTGATAATCACAGGGAGGGTCTGATTGGAACCCAAAAAGATGTATTTCAAGTGAGTAGGAAGAGGCCTTAACTCGAGGATAGGGTTATCAGCGGCAGCGGGTGGTTCAGTGTAGATGTGAGGTTCAAGGTTAGGAGTTACTGGGTTGTGTATGTCTGGATTCGACTCCTCTGTTTGTGGGTCAAGATCTTTCTGTGATTGATGAGGCATAATCGAGTCATTCTGGAAGTGTGATTCATCAACCAAAGTCCTGACGTCACAAATCTGTTCGATGACACCGCAATTAATTCCTTGTTGGGCCTTAAATATATCAATTTTTAAGGTTTGATCTCCAAATTTAAGCTCTATTTGGCCCTCCTCACAGCTGATGTTGGCTCTAGCAGTAGCCAAGAAAGGTCTCCCTAGAATGATTGGTGTATCCCTAGGGTTTTTAGGCGCGTCCATATCTAAGACTATAAAGTCCACTGGGAAATAGAAATCCCGCACTCTTACGATAACATCCTCGAGAATCCCTTTTGGCGACTTTATAGATCGATCTGCTAATTATAATGTCACCTCGATTGGTTTTAGCTCAGATTCTTCTAGATGATCAAGTAAGGATGTGGGTATCAGGTTTATGGATGCACCTAAGTCTAGCAAAGCTCTATCAAATTGGGTAGCACCTATCTTGCAGGAAATCAGGGGAGTACCAGGATCTTTTGCCTTGGGTGGGAGTTTACTGAGGATTACAGAGCTGGCTTGCTCTGACAGAACAATTGGGCTCCCACCCTTGGTTTGCGGCTTACGCTGGGGTGTACACACATTCTTTAAAAATCGTGCGTAAGCTGGTACGTGGCGGATTGCATCCATCAAGGGGATGTTTATGTGGACCTGCTCAAAGAGCTTGACCAGGTCCTCCTCAAGTGCCACGGGCTTGGTGGTCTTCTTTCCCTTGGTCAAGGCCTCGGGAAATGGGATCTTGGTTGGTTCTTCTAGGGTAGGTCCTGGTTGTGGATCAGGGATAGGGGTGGGGACGTCCTGGATTACTGTCCTAGGCTTGGGATCACTACCAGGCTTGGAGTGGTTCGGATGAGGTGGGTCTTGGGTTTCCTTACCACTAAGGGTCGTTACGGAATTAAGTCCTGCCTGGTTTTGGTTGGGATTGGGTAAGATAGCTTGCTGCTGGTAACCTGCAAAAGAAGTGGAGGCCTCTATCTCGTCAGGTGAAGGAACAGAGGGGGCTTGATAGATCATATGGGCATGGCCCGGGGTTGGGTTCATAACACGCCGCTGGGTTGGCACGTTATTAGGATTAGGCAGAGGTTGGGAAGGAAGAGTACCTAGCTGGCGAGAGTTTGCCAACTGGGTCAATTGGTTTCGGACCTCTGTAAGTTCGTCCTTGTGTTGTTTCTGGATAGCCGCATTCGTTCTTTGAATGTCAGCCAGGGTGTGAAGGATAAGGGACATTTGATCTTGATTTGGCCCAGATGGATAAGTAGGGTTGGGCTGAGGCTGAGGCAGCTGGTAAGGACGAGGAGGTTGTGGGCGGGGTTGGTAGGATGGTCTTTGGGAATTTCCTACCCACTGAAAGTTAGGATGGTTACGCCATCCAGGATTATAGGTGTTGGAGAACGGGTCGTTCTGTATGGCGTTGAGGTCCTCGTAGGTCTGAGGAACCTCCAGAGAGTTAGAGAAAGAGGGAATGGAATTTCCCTGGCAGGTGTAGAAGGAATCGGAAGGACCTCCGGGCAAAGATTTGGATGATGGGTCCATCCTAGGAGAAGATCGATGGAGAATGTTTTGCACAGTTTCCCTTGTGGAAGGAGGCTGTGCGAAAGGGTTATGCGCAGAGGTGGCTTGCTGCAGATGCTGAGTCAGTTCATCCACCTTCTTTTCGATAATCGAGACCTTGTCCAATCGACTGGCCATTAACTCCAAGTCAACTGATGCGGACAGGCCCTGCGTCTCGTGTGCTCCCCTGAGATTCGTCGCTGCGCGGGTATTCGTCCTGTCAAATAATCCCATGGAGTCATTGTTGATGGAGTTCTCGCACATGTTTTCGAGAATCTCCCACACGGTGTCTTCATGTTGACCCATGATATTTCCTCCGCAGGTTGCATTGACGAAAAGACGGATGTCCTCATGGAGTCCCTAGTAAAAAGATTGGACTTGTTCCACTTTAGGAACTCCGTGATGGGGGCACTTTCTCATGAGATCCTGAAAACGATCCCATGCCTCATGGAGAGGTTCCCCTGTTTGTTGGGTGAAGTGTGTAATCTGATGGTGCAAGGCGTTGGTCCGTCCAACAGGGAAGAACTTTTTTAGGAACTCGGACTGAAGTTCTTCCCAATTGTTGATCGGCCGGGTCTGAGTTTGGTACCAATGGGCGGCCTTGTCCATAAGAGAAAAGGAGAACATCTTCATGAGAAGAATATCATGATTTTGTGCGTCTGACCGAAAAGTTTGGGCCAGATGCTTTAGTTGTTTGATGTGCTGGAAGGGATCTTCAGAATTAAGCCCATGGAATTTAGGTATAGCATGAATCATATTGGGCTTTAATTCAGAATCAGGTCCTCCAATCGGGATTCTGACTCGAGGCTCGATGGCCACCGCAGCAGGATTATAATGGTCCCGCATCATGGGACGCTGCGGTGGGTGCACAAAGTTTTGGAAGAGGTCGTTGAGTCGCTAGAGCTGGTGCTCCAGATTATTTTCTTCCTCAACTGGCTGAGCCATGATGGGGGAAGAAGAAGAACTTGGTTCTGAATCGGAAGAGAGAATAATGTGAGGGGGTTGCTGCACAAACACGGGCGTCGAGGCTTGACCTTGATGAGAGTGAATTTCTAAAGGAGGTCTTAAGGGTGGTCTTAAGGACCTCCTACTGTACATGCACTATTGGAAGAGATGAGTTTAGATGGTGCTGGACCCAATCAAGACACCCAAAAATGTGCTGGGTGACTATAGAGGTGCGGGGCAGATGGACCCCTTGATCAGAAAGATCGACCACCTGAGAATTTACTGGGCAGCCAAAGAGGGTGAGTCCCGCGAAGACACCTACACGGTAGAGCGTCCCCACGGGTTACAGGGTTTCCCCCACCCGACCTCTCTTGTCACTGCGGTTCCAGGTAGACCAGAATGGGGATCTTGACCTCTTAAGTCTACCGATTTTAGTTCAAGAGCAAGGTGCTTAGGGTTCCACTTGAACTTTAGTCTTTTAAGTGCAAAGAGTGACCTAATTTGAAGGTTAGTTGACCCAAATGGTCAACTTTACCTGCTAGTTTTGCTTATTAGGTCTTGTCTTTTAGGGTTCAAGTGTTTAAAGAGCCAATCTTATTTTAGGGTTTCTTTGGATAGTTATTTTCGATCAATGGTTTAGGCACACTTCTTTTGGATTTTCTCCATTCTTGATTTAAGTAGTTTGTCTCTAAAACCCTATTGTTGAATCTTATGTTGGCTCTATTTGGTCCAGTTAGTTCTTTGTTGGGTAATTAGGGCTCAAGCAAGAATGTGTTAGCCCTTAAATACCATTAATAGTGTGTAGGAATAATGGGTTGAAAACATGCAACTTTTTATGGTTTACTAAATATAGAAGACAGGTTAGCCCTATATTGCTTGTTCTTTTCTTTTCTTCCTCTTTAGAATTTAGGGGTTGAGAGGATAGAAAATTTCCAGTCCTTGGAGTGGTTGTCGTGCGGTTGCTTGTCTTCTTGATTTCCTGTAGTTGCACAAAAGAGAGGAGATTATTAGAACTGAGAAAAAAGAATGTTTACCTCTAGAATAGCCGTTGCTCCCCGGCAATGGCGCCAACTGGCAAAAGGGGTGGCAGCAACTAGCTTTTCTTAAGTCGTTGTAGTACAGATAGTTATTGCCATCATTTGCTAATATTTGTTACTCGGAAAATACAGTTCTCCCGAGGTCAAACTCAGGGAGCAAGTCGTAATCTAGAGATATACATGTTCTATTACAAAAATAAAGAGAGAGAGAGAGGGATGAAAGTTTGGCTCTTCTTCTTCTCTTCTTTCTTCCTCTTTGTCTTCTCTCCTCTTCGGCTTTTGTTCTTCGTGTTCTTCCTCTATTTCTTGGTTGGACGATCCTGTCTTTTTCTTCTTTTTATTTTCTTTGTTTCTTCTTTTCTTGCCTCAGATCTTCCTCCCGTGCTCTTCTTCTTTTCTTCTTGCTTCTCTTCTTCTTCTGCTTTCTGTTTCTTCACTTGGCTGCTCTGTGTTCCTCTCTTTCCTCTGCCTCGCCTTCCTTCTTCTTCTTTGCCTTCACCTGTCTTCAGGACGTCGTCTGATTTCTCAATCAGACGACTTAAACCGCTTGTTGCTACAGTGTCTCCCTTAGCTTCCTTCTCCTTCACCTGTGCCTGCACTCTCAAGAGTTCAGAGTCAGAGGGCAAAACCTACTCTACCCCCTCCCCCGCGCGTCTCTTTCTCTCTGAGTTCCCTCTTAGGACAGATCTCCCAGAGCAACCGGGTAATCGGGTACGAGTCGCGCCCAGGTCCAGGCCCACCGGCGTACGGTGGTGGGCGAGGAGTGTAGGTCGGGTTAATCGGGTCGGGCCAGGTCCGTGGAGCGTGATCACGGACGAGGCCAGGTCGGGTGAGAGGGACCTCACCCCGTGGTCAGGAGGCAAACAGCATAAGGCACTTTTTGCCTTTATGTGCCCGCGCGCCTCTGAAAAGTTCCGAGGTGGGACTAAATGTCCCACCCCAATTGAGCGCCCGCAGCGGAGGGAGCAGCGGGCAATCATGGCTTCACGCGAGGCCTTCGCCCCAACTGCGAGCCTGGGATGCTTCGCGGAGACGCCCCGCGCAACCTGGGAGTCGAACCTGGGCGAAGGTGTGCCTGCACCTGCAGGTGAAGGAGCTCTGCCTGCTCAGTAGTGGCGACGGCGGGCGAGTCACCTGGTCACAGAAGAACGACCTCTCGGCCAAATCAGACAGGCGGGGGACCTTCGCCGTGGCACGGCGAAGGTGGTCAGAGGGTCTGCAGGGGGCGTGATGGAGCAAACAGGTCGCCTTAGGTCAAACTGCGAGCGAAGAAGTGGGTGTGTTCGGTGGGTTTGCAGAGGGCATTTGGTGGGCATTGGAAGGGCGGAGGAGGATCAGGGTTAGGAGGTGGAGGTTATGCACAGGTCGGCGAGCCATGTGGGGTGCTGGAGCGATGGGAGTGGTTCGCCGGAGTTTGGCCGAAGGTGGAGAAGGTGAGGGTGATCGGTGGGAAATAGGTGGCGACAGTAATGGTTTTCAGTATAGAAAATAAAGAGGGGAGGAAGGGGAGAAGTTCTACCTGCTAAGCTGGACGAGGAGGGGTTGGCGCAGGCGACAGTCGTATCGACTGTCGCCGGAGAAGAAATTGCCCAGAGGAAGGAGCGGCGGCGAGGAGAGGGCCGGAGAGGCGCCAGCTGGGTGCGGCGTGACGCGGAAAGATGGAGGGAAGGTAACCCTGCTGCTGGTAGTGCGACAGGGCGACGAGGAGGAGGAGGAGAGGCCGCCGGAGCAAGGGGGCGTCTGTCGGAGTGGGAAGGGAGGAATTTAGGGGGGTGTCTCCGTCAGATCCGAGCTACCGAAAGCGGCAAACGGTGGTGGCTTTTATAGAGGCGAACTCAGAGAGGAGGTGATAGCGATTTTACGCGGTTTGTTAAAATACGTCGTTGTAACGCGTAAATCCGCTTTCGCTCTTAAATTTATAATCCTAGATAGGGAAGTATCTAGGGTCGTCCAAGGAGGCAATATGGTTGCAAAATTGATTCTCTTGCTTGGAATATATCTCAACTTTATTTTTGGTAATTTTCAATATACCATTTTTTTTTTGTTTTTGAACTAAGGCAACATGCGAACTGATGGCGGGAAAAGTGTTTACACTTCCAATTAAGTAAACTACTCTAAAGTGGCAAGTAGAGCCTCTCCCTAAGCTCACTCTAAGCAAGTGGAGGCTTAGAATAATTAGGGAGAGGAAGTGAAGAATGCTGAAAATAAGCAAATAGAAATGCAAACAAGATATGCGAAGAAGGCAACTAGATAATTGATAAAGTGTTTAACAAAAATGCCTAGTAGAGGAATGCTTCTACTACTAGATAATTGAAATAAAGAAAGAAAACACAAATCCTCTAAATAGATGGTGAAGAAGAGGGCTTCTTGCTCCAAGGTTGGTGGCTCCCAAGCTTGAAAAGAATCCTTCAACTCCTTCCTTGCAGTACTCCGCCAAAGTGATGACCTCCAAGGCAAGCCCTAAGGGGGCGTGCCCTAAGTTTCTCTCCAAGGGTGGACGTCCACCCTAAGCTTTTCTCCTTTGCCTGGCCGTCCTCCTTGAAGTGGGAGAGTCCTCTTCCTTGGCGTGGCTCAAGTTGAAGAGAGTGGGGAGAAGAAGGCACCAAAAGGGCTGGTGATGTGCCCCTTTAATCTCCTTCTCTACTCCTTCTTCTTGGCCGTAGGTATAGGTGGTTTAGGTAGAAAATATACTAAGGGAGGATGCCCAAAAATGGTGGTAGGTGGTGGCTTTTTATAGAATAGGAGGGTGGCTATGGTGCCCCTTGAAATGGAGGGCTAGGATGGAAGGATGAGGGTGGTTGGTGATCCTATGGCTAGGGTGAGTTGGCGCCAACCCAAGGGGTGTTAAAGGGGGTGGTTATGGTGGTGTTGGTGTCTTTTGGTGGTGGAGAGACACCCCCATGTTGGCGCCAACATGGGGTCTTCTAGAAGGGGAGTTAGGTGGATGGTGGAGATGGATTCAAGGGGGATTGTGTGGTGGAGATGAGGGGGGATTTTGGAGGGAAAAGTGGCGCCACTAAGGGGTGGTTATGGGTAGTTTTTGGCGCCACTTTTAGGTGTCCTTTGGAGGTGGTGGGTAGGTTAGGTTGGTGCCAAGCAGGTTAGCTTATGTGGAGCTTAGGTGGAGCTAGTTGGGTGGAGTTGGTAGGTGGGTTTTTGGGGTGGTACAAGCCAAGGAAGTTGGAGCATAGTTAAGCTAAGCTAAGCTAAGCTAAGCTAGCTTAGCTAATGGAGGAGTAGAGGAGAAGGTGTTGGAGCTATGGTTTGGAGGGAGGAGCTGAGGAGAAGTCTGGAGCTGAAATTTGGAGCTGCCTGCTGCTGAAGAGGCTGGCATGGAGCTATTCTAGCTGGCTTAGCTTGCTAGTTCTTTGCTAGCTACTAAGCCGAGCTAAGGTAAGCTAGCTTCTACCATACTGAGCTAAGGTGAGCTGGGTCTGGTGCTCCCGGGGAGAATCAAGCTGGTTGAGGCAGCTAAGGTCAGTTGAGCTAAGCTGAGTCCCTGTGAGCTGGACTTGAGCTTCCTGAGCTGGGATGAATTCTTCTTCAGCTGGTTGGAGCTGAGTGGAGCTGGATGTAGTTGGATCTGAGCTGGGGTGAACTCCTGTCAACTTAGCCGAGCTAACTAGAGCTCCCTGTGAACTAGTGGGAGCTGAGATGAGCTAGACTCAGCTAAGTTGAGCTGGATCTGAGCTGACTTGTGCTAGGGTGAGCTAAGGTGAACTCTCTTGAGCTTCCATCCAGCTGAGATTAGCTGAATGGAGCTGGGATGAGCTAACCCTAGTTCAAGTAAGCTAGGTTCCAGCTATGGTGAGCTGGATCAAGCTGGGTTCCAACTAGTCTGGGCTTCTCCTTCACCAATTGCCTTCTTGAGTGCTAGGGTTTTAGGGATCTGTGAATCTGTACATCCCTAACACTCACAAAAACACATTAAAACAACAATAAAAAATGCAATGCATGCCTATCCTAATTTATGCCTAAATGCAGCCCAAAAACCCGTTTGCGGAGAAAAATCCTAAGAGCGAGGTTAGTTTTAACGCATAAAAATGATGATAAACTGGTGTTTATCACACCCGCATGCTTATCTTTTGCTAGTCTCTTAGCAAAACGTTAATTTGTTTTTTTTTTTTTGGAAAACGGAATTTTTGGGAAATCTATTTTTTTTGACTTTTGAGGAGAAAAAGAGATTAAGGGACCTTGGTAGATTAAAACACAGGAGATACGGGATTTGTTGAAGATAAACATCAGGATTTGTTTTTGGATCCAACCATTAGATAGAACGGGATCAATATATCCTCAGAAAATTCATAAATTAACCCCTTGTTAATTTAGATGACTTGAAATGTTTGTTTTTAGGATTTTTCTGGCTCGTGAATCTGATTCGCAACTTGCAAATTCCTTTAAAACCTTGTGTCGGTGCTTGTGAAAAGCCAACCTTAATAAGGACGTGTTATTATTATTATTATTATTTTTTTTTTTTTTCTCCCCATGCTTATTTTTAGCTTAGTCTTACAACAGATGTGTCGGTATCATCATTCCCATTACCATTCCTCGAGGGGGCTCTGGCGCCAGTACTTCGGGATAGCACTGTCCATGACACCACCCAGGAGCTCACAACCCCAAAACACGATGCGGTGAAAAGGGGCGCTCCAAGCAAACTCAAGCTCTTGCTCCGACGCTATAGATAGAGCACCGTCCAAGACACTTGAGCTACTGAAATGCGCTTTAATGCTCCGTCTAAAGATATGAAATATAGATATAGAGCAGCACCGAGGCGGTAACATGTTGACATCGTGTCCTCAAAGAAGGTTTTTTCCTTCTTCTCGACGGTGGGAACTCAAACCAATGATCTGCTTTAGACTTTTACTAAATCCAAACAAGGGAGTTTTTTCGAATTTTTAGTTATTTTTAAGTGTTGGCTTGTGTGTGAAAATTGACACAAGAAGTTTCTCAAGAAACGCAGGTTTTTGAATCAAAAACTAAGTCAAATACTTTCCATACTACAAAATAGGATCAAGTCACCTGAACTATCATGAGTTCAGGTGGAATTTTAGAGAAGGATATCTGATCTAGTCTAAAATAGACCCTGGAATTCTAATGATCAGATCCATATCCTCATCCTTAGTTTGTTAAAGATTAAATCCCATTGTACCAGAAGTGAATTTTTCGACCGTAGTCCCGATTTCAAAATTTTTCCTCAAAAAGTTTTCAATATTTTTTTTTTGTTTTTTTCTTTTTGTTTTTTATTTTTGGGTATGCAAGCAGGAAATAAATTAAAGAAAATTGCATGTTTTTAGGTTTTAAACATCCTAAATCGATCGTAAAAATTTAAAAACACCCCCCCATGCTTAAGATATACCATGTCCTCATGCATTAGGAGGGAAAAGGAATCACCTTAGTGAAGAACGGTCAGGTTTAGGATGAATAAAACCTGGAAAAAGAAGAAAAAAGGAAAGCAAGAAAATGATGGGTTACCTCCCATCCAGTGCTATCTTTTACGCCATTCAGCCGGGCGTGAAGGTATGCACGGAAGACGTAAGATCATGTAAATAATTGGACACTTGGATCCCCGCAAAAAAGGTGTCGTCTTCTAGATCCTTAAAAAATTGATTAGAAATAATATTGGGATCAAAGTTGGATGGAAAATGATAAGTGTAGCCTGAGTCTGGCCATGGGTTTAAATTAGGTTGGGTGCCAAACTCAGGCGGGGTTGGTGGCAGGTCCATTAGAAAGGGGTCGGGGAAGGAATGGTGAGGATTGGGTGAAGTTAGTGTGGAAAAGTTAGGTGCGTGAATAGTGGGTGGGTTAGGGGGGGTATCAGGAATAAATTTGGGGTTAAGACAAGTTTCCGGATCACAGATCTCGCCGACCACTGAGTCTGAATCAGAGTCCTCAAAAAGATTGTGGTCGGTAAGGGTATCTATTAACATTGTCTCCTCCACCATATTAGAAATTTCAGTATCTGAGTCCTCAAAGAAGTTATCATCATGGAATCTCCTGGAGGATTTAAAAATATCTAAGGTGATAGTTTGGCCTGCACAGTTGATATCCATTTTGCCTGTATGGCAATTGATATTTGCCTTTGCAGTAGCCAAAAAGGGGCGTCCAAGGATTATTGGGGAGTCCAGTAATGATTCAGGAGCCTCAATGTCAAGAACCAGAAAGTCTGCAGGGAAGACACAATTCTGGACCTTGACTAATACATCCTCGACAATCCCACGAGGTTTGATTGTAGATCGGTCGGCTAATTGCAGGGTAACCTCGACGGGTTTTAATTCACCGATCTGAAATTCTTCGAATAAACTTGTGGGAATAATATTTACAGAGGCACCAAGATCAAGGAGGGCGCGATTAAATGTAGTGTCATCAATAATTACAGAAATTAAAGGCGCCCCCGGATCTTTCATCTTAGGAGGCAGCTTACTCTGTATGACAGAGCTTACTGTCTCCGAAAGATGCACCTGTCCTAGATTTTTGGCCTGCCTTTTAGGAGTACAAATCTCCTTTAAAAATTTAGCATAGGCAGGTATATATTTAATGGTATCTAGGAGAGGGATATTGATATGAACTTGCCCAAATAGCTCCATGAGTTCTTCTGTAGTGGGCTCAGATTTCTTTCTTTTGTTGGTGGTAGGGTAGAGAGCTTGTGGGAAAGGGATAGGAATCTTGTCTTGAGATTTTTGTTGTTCTTTTTCTTCCTGATGGGGAGGTGGGGAGTCAACTTGCACATGTATCTTACCAGGTTCGTGCGAAGGCTCGGGGTCAGTGGTGGTTTTCCCACTCCTCAAGGTAACTGCATGTGCAGTCGGATTATTATTTGGAGGAGGTGGGGGGGCCTGTGATTGCAGGAACCTGGGCGGCTGCTGAGGTGGATTAGGAGGAGGCTGATTTGGATAATGTGGATTTCTGCCCATATAATGGTTCCCTTGGTGATTGGGATTGGGTATGGGTTGGGACGGAAGATGTCCTACAGGTCTTTGCGTGGGAGTAACCCCAATCTGATTGTTCAGATTTGTGATGTTGCAGGTTACTTCCGTCATTTTTGTTTGCATATCCTGCAGGGTCCGTAACATCTGGGCATTGATATCTTGTTGGGATGGCCCAGGATGGAAATTTGGATTCGACCCATACCCATTAAAATGATATCGTTGGGAGGAAACTTGATTATTCGAGGAGTAGTTCGGGTAATTTTTCCAATTGGAAGAATTTTTAAAGGGCTCCTGGATGGCAGAAATATTTTGGGTGGGGTTAAGATCTGGATAATTGAAATTCCCCAGTGAATCATGGGCAACCTCAGAATAATCAGCAGGAGTGGTGTTTAGATTGTGCAAATTTTCTCTTCGTGGAAAGTTAGGTTGGGTTAGATGTGGTCGTGGAGCTTGAATTGATGTGGCGAGTCTTTCCTCAATTTTCTTCTGATTAATATGCATCTGGTCGAGTTTCTGAGCGATCATTTGAAGACCGTCTTGGGCGACTGGGATAGATTGAGCGCCTATTTCATGAACAACAAACTGCGGGTTTTGGGTTCTGCAAAATGTGTTCATGGAAGCTTGGTTAAATGAGTTTTCACTCATTTCTTCAAATAGATCATAAGCACTTTCAGCATCTTTATTTAAGAAGTTGCCGCCACACGAGGCGTCGACAAATTGTCGGATTTGGTCTTCTAATCCATGATAGAAGATTTGCACGAGCTGCCACAAAGGAATCTTGTGGTGCGGGCAACTTCTTAAAAGGTCCTGAAATCTTTCCCAAGAATCATGGAAAGTTTCGCCAGATTTTTGGTGAAAGGTCGTAATAGATCTTCGTAAGGAATTGGTACGACCTATGGGAAAGAATTTCTTGAGGAAGGCACTCTTGAGTTGAGGCCATGTTGTAATGGGTCGGCCAATGGTCCTGAACCAATAAGCAGCCTTATCTTTAAGAGATAATGGAAAAAGCCGCATCAGCCATATGTCTTCTTGCACATTTCGGGAACGGGTTGTCTGTGCAAGAAGAGTTAGTTCTTCAAGGTGGCTGAAAGGGTCTTCCCTAGGAAGGCCATGAAAGTGTTTAATCAGGTTCAGGATGGCTGGCTTGATCTCAAAGTCCCCCTCCGGTATGACCACCCCTGGTCGTTCCTCATAATAAGACGGATCATAGAAATCTTTTAGAGGAACAACAGGCTGCTGACGGGGTGGTGGGTTTGGCCTTGGATTGGCTAGGTTTTGGATGTTCCTAGTCAATGTTTGTTGATTGGAATTTAATTTATTAATCTGATCGGCCATCAATTTTAAAAGATCAGGTAGGGGGTCTTGATGTTGTGTGTGGGGCAACTCAAGATTGGGGAGCTCCAAGTGTGGGAAGTTACTGGTGGTTGGGTTTTGGGTGGAAGGGTTAGAATTAGGGTTAGAGGTGGGGTTAGAGGTAGACGTGGAAGGGTCAGTGGACCTATTTTGTTGTGTTTCCATTTTTTCAGGAGAAGACAGAAAAAGTGGTCTTTTTACGTGGGGGGCGAAATCAAATGGTCCTTCCAAGTGCGGATTTTGAGACCGTCGCCCGTGCATAAAATGGAAGAACGGGGAGGGGAGGAGAAGAGAAAGAGATGAGAGAAAGTGTGCAATTCAAATAAACAAAAACTAGACCTAACTTAATTGTGACTCCCTAATAATAACCTAAGACTTGGTCTATATAGGAAATAAGTAGTCAATAGTGAATACCCGTTCTATCAACAAATCTAGCCAAGTTGCTTAAGGGGAGGTTTGGGCCCAAACGTTTCCCAAGGAAAACCCCAGGTGCTTGTACAAACCCGCGCCTGGTCGTTTGACACGGCCCCTCAGCCTGAACACCAGATATAGATGACAGAATTGGTACTAACTAAAGAAAACTTAAGACCTAAATAGCAAGCCTAAGTTGATAAAGCCTTAGGGGTCAAGTTGCTACAAATTTTAATTAGGTCTAGGATTCTATAGTGCACACGGAATGTGGAGGGCGTTTATTGGGTTGTTGCCCTGTTATTTGATTTTTTTGTGTGTGTGCAAGAATTGGAGAGTGGCTCCAATGAAAATCAAGTTGTCACACAATTTTTTTTTTTTTTTTTTTTTGTCTTTTAGGATTTGATTTAATTGAATGTATTTTAGGGTTTCTTTAGTTAAATTTTCAAACAAGTTTGAAAACCCACAATCAAAGGAAAACAAGTTGTATGGGTGATTGTATATTTCCTTTGAATTAATCCTCAAAAGAGAAAGAAAGAAACCCTAAGCCAATTATCCCTAAGACAGAAATTTAACTACCAATGAGTTATTTTTTAGGCTTTCAGAATTAAGTAGTGGTCCAAACAAGTCAAACAACACCACTACTTTGAATAAAATCAAACAAGGATTCCAGAAAAGATTTTTGTAAGATTTTATGAATTCGTTTTATAATTGTTTTGAATTTTTAATTGTACTGGTGTCAAAGTCCAGAAATAATACCTGTGGGTATTATGAACTTTTTAGTACTACCACCGACCTCAGAAAATTTTTATGATTTTATATGATATATAAAATTTCACAAGGATTCTAACAAGCTCAATTTCCCAAAAATTGGATGAGTATAAAAATTCTGAAAATTCGTGGACAGTAGCAAAACAGGAAGATAAGAGGGTATGACCTCTCTGCAAACCACGAATTTTCAAAAATTAAATACAAATCCAATTGATTTGAAATTTGGAACAAATGTTCCTAACTTAATTGGGAATCACTATATGAAATTTTATGATTTTAGGAGGCCTGGGGTGTTAGGAATCGATTTTTCAAGTCCGGACAGAAATCTGGACCCGAAAAATAGAACACCAATACTTGCAATGGAGTGGTGTTAAAGAAGCATACAAGCAAACAATGGATTTTAAAATGCACCACTCCACTTAATTTAAGTGTTTAGGGTCCTAAAAGCCAAGTTTAATATATTTTTGGTAGTTTTAATTATTTACGTGACCAGAAAGAGGAACCAACCTGAATTTTCGCGGGAATAAAAGGACCTTTGAGCTCTCTCTTCCAGATTCCCGCCTTCCCACTGTAGTTCCTGCACACACAAAAGAAAGAAAGAGAAGGGGATGAGATCCACTTCAAGCAAGAGAAAATGAGTTAATGCAAAGCCGTCCCTCCCCGGCAACGGCGCCAAAAAATGATAGCGATTTTACGCGGTTTGTTAAAATACGTCGTTGTAACGCGTAAATCCGCTTTCGCTCTTAAATTTATAATCCTAGATAGGGAAGTATCTAGGGTCGTCCAAGGAGGCAATATGGTTGCAAAATTGATTCTCTTGCTTGGAATATATCTCAACTTTATTTTTGGTAATTTTCAATATACCATTTTTTTTTTGTTTTTGAACTAAGGCAACATGCGAACTGATGGCGGGAAAAGTGTTTACACTTCCAATTAAGTAAACTACTCTAAATTGGCAAGTAGAGCCTCTCCCTAAGCTCACTCTAAGAAAGTGGAGGCCTAGAATAATTAGGGAGAGGAAGTGAAGAATGCTGAAAATAAGCAAATAGAAATGCAAACAAGATATGCGAAGAAGGCAACTAGATAATTGATAAAGTGTTTAACAAAAATGCCTAGTAGAGGAATGCTTCTACTACTAGATAATTGAAATAAAGAGAGAAAACACAAATCCTCTAAATAGATGGTGAAGAAGAGGGCTTCTTGCTCCAAGGTTGGTGGCTCCCAAGCTTGAAAGGAATCCTTCAACTCCTTCCTTGCAGTACTCCACCAAAGTGATGACCTCCAAGGCAAGCCCTAAGGGGGCGTGCCCTAAGTTTCTCTCCAAGGGTGGACGTCCACCCTAAGCTTTTCTCCTTTGCCTGGCCGTCCTCCTTGAAGTGGGAGAGTCCTCTTCCTTGGCGTGGCTCAAGTTGAAGAGAGTGGGGAGAAGAAGGCACCAAAAGGGCTGGTGATGTGCCCCTTTAATCTCCTTCTCTACTCCTTCTTCTTGGCCGTAGGTGTAGGTGGTTTAGGTAGAAAATATACTAAGGGAGGATGCCCAAAAATGGTGGTAGGTGGTGGCTTTTTATAGAATAGGAGGGGGGCTATGGTGCCCCTTGAAATGGAGGGCTAGGATGGAAGGATGAGGGTGGTTGGTGATCCTATGGCTAGGGTGAGTTGGCGCCAACCCAAGGGGTGTTAAAGGGGGTGGTTATGGTGGTGTTGGTGTCTTTTGGTGGTGGAGAGACACCCCCATGTTGGCGCCAACATGGGGTCTTCTAGAAGGGGAGTTAGGTGGATGGTGGAGATGGATTCAAGGGGGATTGTGTGGTGGAGATGAGGGGGGATTTTGGAGGGAAAAGTGGCGCCACTAAGGGGTGGTTATGGGTAGTTTTTGGCGCCACTTTTAGGTGTCCTTTGGAGGTGGTGGGTAGGTTAGGTTGGTGCCAAGCAGGTTAGCTTATGTGGAGCTTAGGTGGAGCTAGTTGGGTGGAGTTGGTAGGTGGGTTTTTGGGGTGGTACAAGCCAAGGAAGTTGGAGCATAGTTAAGCTAAGCTAAGCTAAGCTAAGCTAGCTTAGCTAATGGAGGAGTAGAGGAGAAGGTGTTGGAGCTATGGTTTGGAGGGAGGAGCTGAGGAGAAGTCTGGAGCTGAAATTTGGAGCTGCCTGCTGCTGAAGAGGCTGGCATGGAGCTATTCTAGCTGGCTTAGCTTGCTAGTTCTTTGCTAGCTACTAAGCCGAGCTAAGGTAAGCTAGCTTCTACCATACTGAGCTAAGGTGAGCTGGGTCTGGTGCTCCCGGGGAGAATCAAGCTGGTTGAGGCAGCTAAGGTAGCTTAGCTCAACTGAGTTGAGCTAAGCTGAGTCCCTGTGAGCTAGACTTGAGCTTCCTGAGCTGGGATGAATTCTTCTTCAGCTGGTTGGAGCTGAGTGGAGCTGGATGTAGTTGGATCTGAGCTGGGGTGAACTCCTGTCAACTTAGCCGAGCTAACTAGAGCTCCCTGTGAACTAGTGGGAGCTGAGATGAGCTAGACTCAGCTAAGTTGAGCTGGATCTGAGCTGACTTGTGCTAGGGTGAGCTAAGGTGAACTCTCTTGAGCTTCCATCCAGCTGAGATTAGCTGAATGGAGCTGGGATGAGCTAACCATAGTTCAAGTAAGCTAGGTTCCAGCTTTGGTGAGCTGGATCAAGCTGGGTTCCAACTAGTCTGGGCTTCTCCTTCACCAATTGCCTTCTTGAGTGCTAGGGTTTTAGGGATCTGTGAATCTGTACATCCCTAACACTCACAAAAACACATTAAAACAACAATAAAAAATGCAATGCATGCCTATCATAATTTATGCCTAAATGCAGCCCAAAAACCCGTTTGCGGAGAAAAATCCTAAGAGCTAGGTTAGTTTTAAAGCATAAAAATGATGATAAACTGGTGTTTATCTGGAGGGCAGACGGAGACGACATGCCGACCTCGCCGGAGGATGGCCGGATCACGACCCATACCTTCCGCGCGTTTGCACGGAAGGTGTGGGCGATGGTAGAGATCGTGGAGGTGTCCCTGCGACAACAGACGTCGCAGGGGACACCCCGTTGTCTTGGCAAGGGGTCGCCCTCACCCTGCGCGGTGCCATGCCTCACCGAAGTATGGCGCTGCGCAGGGTTTTGCAGGGAGGAGCCAAATGCAAAAAATGATGAAGAGTTAGGGGCCAAAATGCAAGGGTTTCAAAAGTTGAGGGTCAAAAAGTAATGGATGAGGACCAAAATGAAAAGTTGGTCAAGAAGGTTTCTTCTTAGGCCCAAGTTTTTATACATGACTAATTAGGACCTAAGGATTCTGATGGTGAATTTTATTTCTGGATTAAACCTTGTTTGACTGGTCAATTTACGCAAAAATTTAAATTGAGTTGTTAATTGGGCATGGTTCTCAATGTAGGTCAAAATGGGTTCCTAAGGCCAAATTGAAAGTCCTAAACCATAGAGATTATTTTTCTATGAATTTTAGAGGGTTTATTTGATTTTTACCTTGCCTCGAACCACGTGAATCAAAGTGGGTTTGTTTTTTAGGGTTGCAGGCTGTGATTTAATTCCTTGGAGTTGCTGTAGCCCTTATTGAGTCATTTCATCCCACTTTTCTTCTTATTAGGTTGTTTTGAACTATGTTTGGACCCTGAGTTACCCTATTTTCAGATCAGATTGGTGAAATTACATTTTTACCCCTCAGTTTATGTTTTCTTTGCAAACTCAGAATCTCTCTGAGCCAAGCCCTTCTAAGGTTATGTAGGAGCTTTTATTCTCTGCATTAGATCAAAATGAGCTAGTTATGGCTCATGATGAGGTTCTCATCAGAAATCCCGTGATTGTTTTGTAATTAAGATATTCTATTAAAACTGTAGATTTACCCCTATTTTAATGCATTCTCAGGATGGTTACGTAGTGAATTATGGCTCTTTGGCAGTTATGTAGGAGCATTTATCAATGGATTCTGACTAATTAAAGCTATATATGGCAAATGATGATGTTATCATTAATAAGCTCACATACTACTAATAGTTGCAAGTAAATACAAGATCAACAATAGATTAAGTCGTAGAACATCTATACTTAAGAAAAATCCACAAGAAATAGGTTTAAATTAAGTTTTAGAGGTTACCATGATCAATCAAAATGGTCGATCAAGATAGAGTCGGCGTGGTCATTAGAGACATGGTGAGCGTTGACTGGCAAGGGAGGAGGATGCTTGGCATGGGTGAGTGTAACGACCCGGTTCCCGAGCCCCTACGAGACACAAGAACCGGACCGACTCAACTAATCCCAAGACCTAGTCGTCCAACGAGCAAGTAACCAAAAGAGCAGTAAAATAAACCACACTCAACATGAATATAACTAACAGTAAGAAAATACAGCAGCAAGGAAAGAAACTACTACAGTATATACCACCACAATAGTAGAACAACATTCATAACTAAATATGAACTGTAGGTAAAGAAAAGTACAGCGGAAACAAGAACTACTCACTATAACGGAACAAAAAGAGGTACAAGAAACAGTGGTAACTCTACTGGACCCTACTCGGCCCAGCGTCCTCTGCAGTCGCTGACCCTGGCTGCTCAACACCTGGTCCTGAAAGGTAACGAGTGTAACACGTCAGCAAAACGCTGAGTAGAGTGGCAACTAAAACTAAAGAAATAGTAGAGTGTACAGTAGCTGTTAAGTTCTGTTACTTTCTTTATTTAAGTCTTTCAATAATCTCACGATTTATCTATTTCTCAGATCTTTCACTTGATCTCGAATGTTCCTCATGGGAACGATCCTGATTGCAGTCTTTTCCGAACAGTAGAAGTAGCACGTGGTACTCTCCTGGCCGGGAGAGTCCCCCGTGGTGATCCTACTCTTAGTCAACCACCCCAAGGTCACTGACAGACGTAACGGTGACTACGGCACGCACGGTAAACGCACGGGTAGCTAACCCGCTCTGGCACGCGGTCAGTCGTTTCCATTAACGGGTGCACCCAAAGCACAGCATGGAACCAGTATAGGGCAGAGCCCTCTCAGTAACAGGGGTCCAACCCCTCCACAGTAACCAAACAGGGGCCTTGCCCCTCCATAGTCTACGCACCCTCGCCTGACTACCCTGGTTTGCCCCAGCGGGCCTAACAAGTCGGTGTGGGAGGCTAGCAGAACCCCGGGGTCCGTGGAGTAGCTAGTACCTCCCTACACTAGTAGCTCTCCTCGGTACTACGTACGCGAGAGCCAGCAAGTCGGTACAGAGTGGCCAGTCCAAACCCCGGGTCCCTGGGGCGGCTGGCTCCGCTCTGCACTAAACAGGGGGACAGTCGCTCTCCTTGGTACTCTGTACTCAAGGGCCAGCTCACTTCTCCAATACTATTCCATTCACTTTCTAGGAGTTCTACTCCTACTTCCCCGTAGGGTTCCAGCTCAGAACGTCTAAGTTTCACCTTCCAGTTTCATGTTATCACAATCCAGTTTCTCAAACACATTTATTTATTCAACAGGCAGCTGTTAATTCAATTACAGGCAGCTATTTGTTCCTTTCCATTTTTCCAATACTGCAGTATTCATCTGTTCCACTAGTTTTCCCATCCTAGGATTCATGCCGTATCCTAGGATCTTTCATACAATCTAGTTTTTCAGCCCTAGGATTCATGCAACACCTACGATCTATCATTCAATCTGTTTTTCATTCCTAGGATTCATGCAATGTCCTAGGTTCTATTTATGATTCCACAATTTAACAGGTTATACTTAAAAGCCACTCTACCAGGTACGACGGGAGTAAAGGGGGCGTGATCGGGAATCCCGCATGCCTCTGCGACCCCTAAGACTGCAACGGAATGAGGTCCTATCACAAGGATCAAACACAAGTAGCATCTCAAAATAGTGTATAGCTACTGTAGAAGGGTAGAGGATTTAATTCCGGAAAGAACGCAACTCGAAACGCGGAAAACGGAACCCGAACTGGCCCTCAACGGGTCGAAAACGACGACACTGTGCAAAATCAGACGTCTAGAACTTCTTCCAGACGTCTTAAAAATTGGATCAGAGAATTACCTTGTTCTTCGTGGTTTCTCAGACGTCCAGAAGCCTACGGAGACGTCTGGCCTAGTTTCCAGTCGTCCGATGGTCACCCCAGACGTCTGGAGGTCACTCTCGCCGTCTGGTACTACAACCAGACGTCTGATTCGCGTTGGATGGTGAATCACCGAGCCTGCGCACACCCATCTCCCTCCCTCAGTATGGTCAGTCGACAAGAAGGAAGAAGAAGATGGAAAACTCACCTTTCAGACGTCTGGACAGTCTTCCAGACGTCGACCTCGCCGTCTGGCTATCATAACAGACGTCTGATGCTGGAAATTTTTCCAGAACCAGGGCGCCACTCGCCCTCCGCTCGCGACGCCGCCCGCGTCGCACCTCGTGCTCCTGCTGCTCGAGCCGCAGCAGGCCTCCCGCATCGTTCTGCGCCCGCTGCGCTCCCCGCCGGCCAGCCCTGGCAGCCCCGGGGAGGTCGCCCTCACGGCTGAGCACCGCTCTCGCACGCAGCACCCCCTATGTGCTGACTGCGGCCGTCGCCGCCGCGGCAACCCCGCGCTCGCTCTCGCGCACTGGAAGGAGAAGAGGAAAGGGGTGGAGGCGACAGGAGAGAGCACGTGGCCTTTTAAGGCCGCGCGAGGAGGAGAGAGAGAGACTGCAGCGGCGAGAATCTGCAGCCGCAGGAGCGAATATGCGGTCTGCGTACTCAGGTGCGCAGACGACCCACGCATGTCGAAAATAACCGATTTCCAGATGTCTGGAAACGATCCCAGACGTCTGGTACGACGTCTGGAAGTGACCCCAGACGTCTGGCCCGACGTCTGGGCCACCTCCCAGACGTCTTAAAAGACGTCTGGGGCGTGCATTCGTTACAATATAACAAACTCAAAGGAAGTTTCGTCCCCAAAACTTGCGTCAACTAGGGTGCGGGAAAAGACGTCAAAATAACCATAACAACTCAAAGAGGACCGAAGCCGGTCCGAAAGACGTACCCGTGAAAAGCTCCGGGTACCGCTCCTGCATTGCAGCCTCAGGCTCCCAGGTAGCCTTCTCGTACCGCTGGCTCCTCCACAAAACCTTTACCAGGGGTACTTGCTTTCGTCTCAAACTGCGGACGGCTCGGTCTAGGATCTGCACTGGCCGCTCGGGGTAGGTCAGGTCGTCGCCCACCTCGACGCTCTCGTGACTCAGTACGTGACTGGGATCGGCTACGTACTTCCTGGGGTTGGACACGTGGAACACGCCGTGCACACCAGAAAGCTGCGGGGGGAGGGCAAGCCTGTAAGCAACGGGTCCAACCCGCTCCAGGACCTCAAAGGGCCCCACAAACCTCGGCGCGAGCTTCCCTCTCACCCCAAACCGATGTAAGCCCTTCATGGGCGAGACACGAAGGAAGATGTGGTCCCCAACCTCAAACTGTACCTCTCTGCGTCTCCGATCCGTGTAGCTCTTCTGTCTGCTCCTGACAGTGCGGAGTCGTCTATGGATCTACTCAACTACCTCCTGACTCTGCCAGATCAACCTGGGGCCAACCTCCCACTTGGTCCCCACCTCAACCCAACTTAAGGGTGCCGTACACCTCTGTCCGTACAGATCCTCGTAGGGAGCCATGCCGATACTCGAGTGATAACTGTTGTTGTATGCAAACTCCGCTAGGGGCAGGTGCTCCTCCCAAGAGCCCCTCCAGTCCAGTACACAGGCACGTAAAAGGTCCTCAAATCGTGGTACATTTTCGTGTTTCCGGGATGTATGGTGAATCTGGAACCGTGTACTTCAGTCAGGAGCTCTCTCAATAGCTCCTCGTCTCTGGGAGCGCACAACCGTCCCCTCAAGCGCAGCACCTGGTCTGTGAAGGAGAAGTCCCCTGGGTCTCCCAACAGTACTTTGTCGCACAAGGACTGCAAGTACGGATCGGTCATCTGTCCTGTGATGATGCGGTCCATCAGCTCTGGCCTGGTCTGCCGTGTCACCGTCACTGCCCCACAGTACCCTCGTAACTCTAGAGGTCGCCAACTGCCCACCTCCTCCAAAAGGCTCCAACTCTGTAACTGTATACTGGCCAAGTGTGCGGGCGCCTTACGGCTCAAGGCGTCAGCCACCACATTGGCCTTTCCTGGGTGGTAGGAGATGCTGCAGTCGTAGTCCTTCAGGAGCTCCAACCAACGTCTCTGTCTCATGTTGAGCTCCTTCTGATCAAAAAGGTATCTGAGGCTCTTGTGATCTGTGAAAATCTCAAAGGTCTCACCGTACAAGTAGTGCCTCCATGTCTTCAGCACGAAGACAACAGCTGCCAACTCTAAGTCGTGGGTAGGGTAGGTATGCTCATCGGGCTTCAGTTGCCGTGAACCGTAAGCGACAACGTGACCCCTCTGCATGAGCACACCTCCTAACCCCTGAAAGGAGGCGTCCGTGTACACAACGAACCCACCACTACTGTCAGGGATGGTGAGCACGGGAGCCGAGGTCAACCTCTCCTTCAGCTCCAGAAAACACGCCTCACAGCCGTCTGTCCAAGCGAAAGGCACGTCCTTCCGGGTCAACTGTGTCATAGGATGCGTAATCTGTGAAAATCCTCTGATGAATCGTCTGTAGTAGCTTGCTAGTCCCAGGAAACTGCGAATCTCAGTACTGAACGCGGTCTCTCCCACCTGAGCACTGCCTCAACCTTGCCTGGGTCCACTGCCAAGCCGTCTCCAGAGATCACATGACCTAGGAAGGTCACCTCCCTCAACCAGAACTCGCACTTGCTGTATTTGGCGTACAGCCGGCGTCGTCTCAGAGTGTCCAGAACCATCCGCAAGTGTTGTCCGTGCTGCGTCCGATCTCTAGAATAGATGAGTACATCATCTATGAAAACCACCACGAATTGGTCCAAGTACGGTCTAAACACCCGGTTCATCAGGTCCAAGAAAGCAGCGGGGGCATTGGTCAGCCCAAACGGCATGACCAAAAACTCGTGTGTCCGTACCGGGTGTGGAAAGCTGTCTTGGAGACGTCGGTCTCCCTGATCCTCAACTGGTGGTATCCAGACCTCAAGTCGATCTTGGAAAACACCGTGGCACCCCACAACTGGTCAAACAAGTCGTCGATCCTCGGCAGCAGATATCTGTTCTTGATGGTGACCCTATTCAGCTATCGGTAGTCCACACAAAGGCGTAAGGTCCCATCCTTCTTCTTCACAAACAGTACCGGGGCTCCCCAGGGAGACGCACTAGGCCTCACGAAACCCTTCTCCAGAAGGTCCTGTAACTGAGACTTGAGCTCTCACAGCTCAAGCGGTGCCATCCTGTATGGTGCAGTGGAGATGGGGCTGGTCCCTGGTACTAGTGAGATCTCAAACTTGATCTCACGCTCGGGCGGCAGTCCTGGTAACTCGTCTGGAAACACGTCAGGGTACTCTCAGACCACCGGGATGCTCTGGAAGTTTGCCACAGGGCTGGGCTCTGCCACCACACAAGCTCGGAAGCCCTCACACCCCTGGCTCAAAAGTCTCGCCGCTCGAAATGCCGAAATGCACCTGAAACCTCCGTCCACTGGCTGTCTGTGAAACTCGAAAGAAGGCAACTCCGGAATGGAGAAGATGATCTTCCTCTCAAAATAGTCCACCAAGGCGTGGTAAGCGGACAGCCAATCTATCCCCAGAATCACTCCAAAGTCCTCCATCTATATCATAATCAGGTCAGCTGGCAGGCTATGTCCCCCGACGCTGACCTCGCAATCCGTGTACACCTCCTCAGCTACAAACAGCTGACCACTCGGACCTCTGATTACGAACGGATTCTCTAACAGTGTATAATCCTGGTCCAAACTAACTGCGAAACTGGCTGCGACAAACGAGTGCGTAGCGCCGGAATCGAAAAGCGTGTAAACGAGTCTGTCGAAAACTGAAACCATACCTGCTACCACTGATTCCGAAGCTCTGGCATCCCTGTGTGTTAGGGTGTTGATACTCCCCTCATCTCTAGGTGCGGACGAAGCAGCCACACTCTACGTCGGACGGGTACGTGCTGGTCGGTACCCTCCTCGCGACTGCTGTCCTCCTCCCCGCGCCTGGGAACCGCGGCCTCCTGCGCGCCCTCCAATGCTCTACGCGAGGAGTATCTGCTGACCTCCTGCCCTAGACGGGTAGTCCCTCTTGATGTGGCCCGGCTGGCCACACTGGTAATAGAGGGGAACCCGACTCCCGCCCTCATTGGGTCCCTGCTATCGGCTAGACGGGGGTCCGGTGCTGGCGACTGGCCCCTATCGAGGGCCCCCAAAGGCTACTGATGGCCCTACAAAACGTGATGGCTCTCCTGCGGACGCCACATGTCTCCGTTCTCGCCGGCCCTGTGAGAAGTCTGGCTGGAAGGGCCTCTTCCGCCCGCCGTCGGTGTCTCGCGCGGACGGGTTAGTCTCCTCGTAAGTCATAGCTGCCTCTACCACCCTCGAAAACGTAGGCAGCTTCAGGGGTTTGACATACCCCCGGATCGTAGGCTGGAGCCCCTCGGTGAACCTCCAAAGGCGCTCCTCCTCAGTGGCTACCGCTGTCGCTGCAAAGCGGGATAGCTCCAAGAAACACGTGCGGTACGCGCTCACTGTCATCGTCCCTTAGCAGAGAGTGTGGAACTCCCGCCTCCTCTGGTCCTGCCACGTCTGGGGAAAGTATTGCCCGTAGAAGAGGGTGACGAACTGGTCCCACGACGAGGCATCTCCAGCAAGGAGACGCGAAACAAAATGGAACACATCACTATGGAACGATACCGAACGGAAACGTCTAAGAACTCATGTCAAGAGATATGTTGTGGTGGCTACTCTAGTTATAGACATGTGAATTGGTTATTTTCCAGTCAGTTGATTCACTTCTCGGGACGACCTTGCTCTGATACCATCTTGTAACGACCTGGTTCCCGAGCCCCTACGAGACACGAGAATCGGACCGACTCAACTAATCCCAAGACCTAGTCGTCCAACGAGGAAGCAACCAAAAGAGCAGTAAAATAAACCACATTCAACATGAATATAACTAACAGTAAGAAAATACAGCAGCAAGGAAAGAAACTACTACAGTATATACCACCACAACAGTAGAACAACATTCATAACTAAATATGAACTACATGTAAAGAAAAGTACAGCGGAAACAAGAACTACTCACTATAACGGAACAAAAAGAGGTACAAGAAACAGTGGTAACTCTACTGGACCCTACTCGGCCTAGCATCCTCTGCAGTCGCTGACCCTGACTGCTCAACACCTGGTCTTGAAAGGTAACGTGTGTAACACGTCAGCAAAACAATGAGTAGAGTGGCAACTAAAACTAAAGAAACAGTAGAGTGTACAGTAGCAGTTAAGTTCTGTTACTTTCTTTATTTAAGTCTTTCAATTATCTCACGATTTATCTATTTCTTAGATCTTTCACTTGATCTCGAATGTTCCTCATGGGAATGATCTTGATTGCAGTCTTTTCCGAACAATAGAAGTAGCATGTGGTGCTCTCTTGGCCGGGAGAGTCCCCCGTGGTGATCCTACTCTCAGTCAACCACCCCAAGGTCACTGACAGACGTAACGGTGACTACGGCACGTGCGGTAAACGCACGGGTAGCTAACCCGCACTGGCACGCGGTCAGTCGTTTCCGTTAACGGGTGCGCCCAAAGCATAGCATGGAACCAGTACAGGACAGAGCCCTCTCAGTAACAGGGGTCCAACCCCTCCATAGTAACCAAATAGGGGCCTTGCCCCTCCACAATCCGCGCACCCTCGCCTGACTACCCTGGTTTGCCCCAGCGGGCCTAACAAGTCGGTGTGGGAGGCTAGCAGAACCTCGGGGCCCGTGGGGTAGCTAGTACCTCCCTACACTAGTAGCTCTCCTCGGTACTACGTACGCGAGGGCCAGCAAGTCGGTACAGAGTGGCCAGTCCTAACCCCGGGTCCCTGGGGCGGCTGGCTCCGCTCTACACTAAACAGGAGGACAGTCGCTCTCCTTGGTACTCCGTACTCAAGGGCCAGCTCACTTCCCCAATACTATTCCATTCACTTTCCAGGAGTTCTACTCCTACTTCCCCATAGGGTTCCAGCTCAGAACATCTAAGTTTCACCTTCCAGTTTCACGTTATCACAATCCATGTTCTCAAACACGTTTATTTATTCAGCAGGCAGCTGTTAATTCGATTACAAGCAGCTATTTGTTCCTTTCCATTTTTCCAATACTGCAGTATTCATCTGTTCCACTAGTTTTCCCGTCCTAGGATTCATGCCGTATCCTAGGATCTATCATACAATCTAGTTTGTCAGCCCTAGGATTCATGCAACACCTAGGATCTATCATTCAATCTGTTTTTCATTCCTAGGATTCATGCAATGTCCTAGGTTCTATTTATGATTCCACAATTTAACAGGTTATACTTAAAAGCCACTCTACCAGGTACGACGGGAGTAATGGGGGCGTGATCGGGAATCCCGCGTGCCTCCGCGACCCCCAAGACTGCAATGGAACGAGGTCCTATCACAAGGATCAAACACAAGGAGTGTCTCAAAATAGTGTATAGCTACTGTAGACGGGTAGAGGATTTAATTCCGGAAAGAACGCAACTCGAAATGTGGAAAACGAAACCCGAACGGGCCCTCAACGGGTCAAAAACGACGACACTATGCAAAATCAGACGTCTGGAACTTCTTCCAGAAGTCTTAAAAAGTGGATCAGAGAATTACCTTGTTCTTCGTGGTTTCTCAAACGTCCAGAAGCCTGCGGGGACGTCTGGCCTAGTTCCCAGTCGTCCGATGGTCACCCCAGACGTCTGGAGGTCACTCCCGCCGTCTGGTACTACAACCAGACATCTGATTCACGTTGGATGGCGAATCACCGAGCCTGCGCACACCCATTTCCCTCCCTCAGTACAGTCAGTCGAGAAGAAGCAAGAAGAAGACGGAAAACTCACCTTTCAGACGTCTGGACAGTCTTCCAGACGTCGACCTCGCCGTCTGGCTATCAGCACAGATGTCTGATTCTGAAATTTTTTCTAGAACCAGGGCGCCACTCGCCCTCCGCTTGCGACGCTGCCCGAGTCGCACCTCGTGCGCCAGCTGCTCATGCTGCAGCAGGCCTCCTGTGTCGTTCTGCGCCCGCTGCGCTCCCCGCCGGCCAGCCCTGGCAGCCCCGGCGAGCTCGCCCTCACGGCTGAGCGCCGCTCTCGCACGCAGCACCCCCTCCACGCTCACTGCGGCTGTCGCCGCCGCAGCAACCCCGCGCCCGCTCTCACGCTCGCTCTCGCGCACTAGAAGGACAAGAGGAAAGGGGTGGAGGCGACAGGAGAGAGCGCGTGGCCTTTTAAGGCCACGCGAGGAGGTGAGAGAGAGACTACAGCGACGAGAATCTGCAGTCGCAGGAGCGAATATGCAGTCTGCGCGCTCAGGCGCGCAGAGGAGCCGCGTGTGTCGAAAATAACTGATTTCGAAACGTCTGGAAACGATCCAAGACGTCTAGTAAGACGTCTGGAAGTGACCCCAGACGTCTGGTCCGACGTCTGGGCCACCTCCCAGACGTCTTAAAAGACGTCTGGGGCGTGCGTTCGTTACAGTGAGCTCATGAGGAGTTTGTCCACGGTGTCGACGGCATCATTGGAAAGAGAGATGAGGCAAAGATGTCTATGGCCAAAGAGAGAGAGAGAGCCAAGGAAGGAAGATCAAGGATCGATCTATCTCCAAGAAGAGGTCGATGTTGGTTGGTGTCACTAGAGATCTTTGGTCGGTGAAGGTGGTGGTCGAATAAGAAGAGGTGGCAGCAGTGTCTTTGGTTGATTGAGAGAAAGTGGGGAACAAAAGGTGGGGTTGGATATGGGGTAGGTGTTGAGTAAAAGAATAGTTTTGAGGTACAAAGTAGGTGTTTTATATAAAGTGGGGTAGCTAAGTAAGGTAAAAACATTTTGGGTAGGTAATCACAAAGATTGGGTATGGTTTAGGTGGTTGGAAACGAGATTAGAGGTGATTAGGATTGAAAACATGGATTTGCTTTCCGTCCAGATTTGGTTGATCAAAACATTGTCTTGGTCAATCAAAAAAGAAGTTGATGAATCATGTAAATACATTGGTCGATCAAGGTTTAAAGTTTTGGAGGGAAATTTTTCACCTAAACTAATTGGTCGATCAAACTTCAAATTTTTGGAGGGGAAAATCCCTCCAAGAATTTGGTCGATCAATTTAAGAAGATTAATCGATCAAACAGTTTGGTTGATAAATTTGTAAATTTTGATCAATCAAAGGCTAAAAACAAGTCAATCAAAATTATTCAATTAGCTCTTTATTCTTGATAAACCTAATATATGGTAGATAAAATTAAATCTATCTTTTCGAAGAGGTTTTGTAAATATATCAGTTGTGACTGTCAGTTTTGACAAACTCTAAGTTGATTTCACCTTTTAAGACATAGTCCATTAGGAAAAGATGCCTAACATCAATGTGTTAGTCTTAGAATGTTGAACAAGTTTCCTAGACAAATTGATGGCACTAGTGTTGTCACAAAGTATTTTGTTATTTTTATAAGATAAGCCAAAATCTTCTTGTGTTTAATTTCTTTCATCAAAAATAGTTTGAACAAGCTAATGATGCAACTACAAATTCAACTTTTGTTGTAGATAGTGAAACTGTATGTTTTTTTCTAAAGAACTAAGGACTAGGGAATTTTCGAGAAATTTACACATTCCACTAGTACTCTTGCGGTTAGTGAAGCTACTTGCATAATCACCATCACAATAGGAATAAAGATCTAATGTGGCTGACTTAGGATAGAATAGTCGTAGGTTTGATGTGTGATTTAGGTATTTCAGAATTCTTTTAACAGCATTTAGGTGTGTTTCTTTAGGGTTAACTTGAAAACGTGCACATAAACAAGTGCTAAACAAAATAACAGGTCTACTATCTATTAAGTATAGTAGAGAACCTATTATGCTTCTGTATAAATTCTAATCTACAGACTTACTAGTTTCATCACTTTTGAGTTGAGTGGAAGCTGCCATTGGTGTTTCCTTCCCTTTCACCTTGTCCATGGAGAATTTCTTCAAAATATCCATCGTATACTTTGTTTGAGAGATGAAAATCCTGGAGGATAGTTGGTTAATTTGAGGACCAAGAAAGAACTGAAGTTCTCCCATCATACTCATCTCAAATTGATCCTACATAACCTTGGCAAACTCTTAGCATAGGAGATCATTAGTAGCACTGAAAATGATGTCATCAACATAAAATCATATTAATAAAAGATCATTTTCTTTTCTTTTTGTAAATAAAGTTGGATCTACCTTGCCATTGTTAAAGTCATTTTTGATTAGGTAAGTTTTTAATCTATCATACCAAGCTCGAGGAACTTATCTCAGACCATATAATGCTTTATTCAATTTATACACATATTCTGGATGGGTTTACATCTTCAAATCCTAGGGTTTGTATGACATAGACTTCCTCCTTGATGAATTCATTTAGAAATGTGCTTTTGATGTCCATCTGAAAGAGTTTAAACTCCATGTGGGTGGCAAAGGCTAACAGCATTCTAATAGATTCCAGGCAAGCTACAAATGCATATGTTTCATCAAAATCAATTCCTTCTTCTTGATTATAACCTTGGGCCACAAGTCTAGCTTTGTTCCTTACTACTCCTGATTCATTCAGTTTATTCCTGAAAGGCTATTTGGTTCCTATTATAGTCTAAGAGTTAATTTTTGGAATAAGTTCCCATACTTGATCTCTTGCAAATTGATTTAATTCCTCTTCCATTGAAATGATCTAGCAATCATTAGAAAATTCATCCTTGACATTTTTGGGTTCTAGTTGAGAAACAAAAGCTGTAAAGACTAAGGTGTTAGCTGAAGATCATGTTCGAACTCCATTGGATAGGTCTCCTATCAGATGTTCTTTTGAATGATCCCTCATATAAGATATATCTTTTGGTAATTCATTGGATATGTCGTCTTCTGGTATGTTTGAAGGATCCCCAATGTAGTCATCATGATCATTTAGAGAAGATTGTGGATAAGCTAAAGTCTCATCAAAAGATACGTGCAAAGTTTCCTCAACAACATAATTTGCCTTATTAAACACTCTATAGGCTTTACTTCTAGTGGAGTAACCTAAGAAGATTCCTTCCGAGCTCTTAGCATCAAACTTATCCAGATTATCCTTTGTGTTCAGTATAAAACATTTACAACCAAATATCTCGAAATATCAAATTCTAGGTCTTCTTCCACGATAGAGTTCAAAGGGTGTTTTTTTTAGGATGGGTCTAATCAGGGATCTATTCTAGATATAGCAAGTAGTGTTTACATCCTCAGCCCAAAAGTATCAAGGTAGCTTTGACTCACACAGTATTGTGCGAGTACACTCTTACAAAGTCCTATTTTTTCTTTCAACAACTACATTTTGAGGTGTGGCTCTTGGAAAGGAAAATTGATGTTTTATCTCATAATGATCATAGAATTTAGAGAAAGATTGATTCTCAAATTCTCCACCATGATCACTCCTTATCCTAATGACTTCTAATCTTTTCTCATTTTGTAATTTTCTTACCAATTTACTAAAAACATCAATAAGCAGATCCTTACTTTTCAAGAAAGATACCCAGGTATATCTTGAAAAATCATCAATTATGAATAGACAATATCTGTACCCACTTAAGCTTTCAGATTTAGTTGGTCCAAATAAGTCTAGGTGAAGTAACTTCAGGAGTTGAGAGGTGCTAACAATCCTTTTAGGTTTTGAAGAGTTGTTGGTTTGTTTGCCAATTTCACAAGAATCGTAAACTTTACTTTTCTTCAAAATGATCTTTGGTAGACCTTTAATGAGCTCATGTTTCACAAGCTTACTGATATTCTTCATGTAAACATGACCTAGCCATTTGTGCCAAAGTATTGCCTCATCGTCAGATGTGACAAGACATTCAATGCTGTCGCATTTGTCAAAGTTGACAATATAAATGTCTTTATGTCTTTGTCCTCTAAGAAGAACTTGTTTGGTTTCTTTATCTCTTATTTTAAAGCCTATTGAATTGAAAGTAATTTTGTAGCCTTTATCATAGATTTGACTTACACTAAGCAAATTATATTTTAGTCCTTTAACTAAGTGCACATTATCAAATGAGGCAGAAGAGTTACCAATTTGTCAAGTACCAATAATATGGCCCTTGTGGTTGTTCTCAAATGTGACTATACCACCTTCCTAGCGGTTGAGCTATAGGAATAGGCTTTCCTCTCCTGTCATGTGCTTTGAACATCCACTATCCATGATCTAGCTCCTTTCTTCTTGATCCTCATCTTCTAGAGCCATGAGTCTTAGAAGAGCTTCCTCACAAGAGGTCTCTTTTTCTTTTGAGCTTGAGTCAGACTCATCGCAGGTTGCTTGAAGAGCTTTCTTCTTTCCATCTTTCATCTGAAATTTCTTTTCCTTCTCCAATTCCTTTCTGAGTGGACAATCCTTTCTGCTGTGTCCCTTTTGCAATTGTAGCAGATGATGGTGCCTTCCTTGGACTCTGCCTTCTTTCTCTAATTATTTTTGTTGTTGAGAACCTTCTTGAACTTCCTTGAGAGAAGAGCTATATCATCTTCTTCATCTTCACTTGACGTCTCCTCTGATTGATCATTGGCTTCAAGTGCTGTAGTCTTCTTTTTAACTCCTTTTCTTTCATGCTCCTTTATATGTTGAAGCTGGACCTTGTATGCCATCAAACACCAACAAGATCGTTTAGTCTTATGGTAGAAAGATCTTTCGATTCTTGATTGGCAGTCATCTTTATTTCCCAATCACTGGTGAGAGATCGGAGGATATTTCGCACCAAAGCTTCATTCTTGATCTCTTGATCTAGGTTCCATATAGAGTTCATGATATCCATGAATCTTGTAAACATCTCTTTGATTGATTCTCCTTTCTTCATCCTTAAAAGCTCATATTTTTGCATTAGTAAATTAACTAGGGTTTCCTTTACCTTGGAAGTTCCTTCAAGGGTCACTTCCAAGATGCTCCAGATTTCGTGAGCTGTCTTGCAGGTGAACACGAAAAAACTGTATTACTAAAAAATGTGTCATTGTTGATTGTACTATAGTGTCACAATGCAAACAAATGTCATGTCATTTTATTATTTATATAATTTTTACTAGTTTATTTTAAGCCATTCACTAAGAGGCAGTTATTGATATATCACTCTCTATGTTCCAAAAATGCTCTTTTATTCCAAAAATGACAATTATATTTACAAATAAATCAATGAATGAATGAATTGAGTAATTATGTATAAAATGAATCAATCAATGCTAACTACAATGCCTTGAACATATTTATAATCAAATGGGCATGAAAAACTACTTAAGCTATTCTATGTTAATTATATACAATTAATACCTATGTTTAGGTACAGAAATAATAAACAAATACACTAACATATACTATACTAACATATATACAAACCTACTAACTAATATTAAGCCTTGGTTAAACTATATACAATTGAAGGCAAACAAGTACTACAACCATATCTACACTAACTATATATATATACATATATACATACATATAATATATCTATTTACAAATATATACTAATAGTACTTAAATATATATACTCTATATATAGTGCTTATCACATACTACACACATATATACAGACTTATGCACCATATCAACAATATACAAAACTTTAACTTAACTAAATTAATATAAAAGACTATACTGACATACTTAAACGTTACTAAATCCTAAAAAACTATCACTAAAGACTCATATAAACATAAAAGGCTAAAACAATTATATACTCATATACTATACAAGACACACATGTATACACTTCATACATGTATTTTATTTATTATACATATACTTGATATATACATCTATATACATATATTATATATACGCTTATAAATACACTGTACACAACGATACAACACACTCACTTACATCTCACACAACACTTACCATTTTTGAATTCAAGTCTCTCACATTCTTAGCACACTGAGGGGTTCAACACTTAGTCGACTTTCTCACTCGTTCCCTCACTCACTTCTACAAAATTTAGGGGTTTTTTATGGGTAGAGTCAGTTCATTTCATCGAATGCACAGCACCTAGAAGAATGGGACCAGACCACTACTTTAAACTAGCCCCTACTTCTTTATTAGGGTGGCCTTTTGTGAATTTAATCCATCCCAGTTGACTTAATTAAATCGAGCCCAAGCACTATTCAGACTAGGCCCCACACCATATGCTTAGAGGATCAAGAGGGTATATGCTCGATGGGTATACATGCTCATTATTCTCATTTCAGCGTACCTAACATTGCACACAAATCTTTAAATATGGCTTTAGTGACTTGTTTCCCACCGATGTGGGGCTAAGTTGGGCGCCCTTTTGGTGCGTTCGTGTGTGACTTAAGGCCAAGTTTGGACCTTGAATTGAGGGTTAAGATGTCATTCAATTTTAAAATAAATTAGTTATTCAGAAAGCCGTTACATAGGGCTCCATAATTATGTAGTTAATTTACTATAATAACTTATTTAAATATATTTAAAAATTACTTAAAGTTATTGATTTATACACATTAAATTAGATCTTAATCCTTGATTAGTGTACAAATTAATAATGTAATCATCCAATTAAGTTATAAATTAGTTAATATACATAATAAAGTATTTATTATACAATTTTAATTTATTTTAGAACATTTATTTTAATTTATGTACATTTAATTACATGTTATTAATAGTTATACATATAATTTAGTTATAAATATTGCTATACACTATAAATATATTATAAATAGGATGAAAATATTTAAAATTAATATATACAAATATACAACATGGATTACTTCAGTATTAAATTAATTTACTAATTTATTTTATTTTCAATTGATAATCTACCTAATTAACTTAGTAATCCAATTATCTACAAGAAATATATAAATAAATCAATATACAGGTATAATTAGTTATACAATAAATACTTATTTATGTATGTATAGTAGTAGATTCTAGTATACAAGTTTAAATATTTATTTATAATTATATTAATTTAAGTACATATAATCTACTATAAGTTAATATCTAATTATATAATAAAGTTATATATACAGTAACTCATTTTAAATACTCATTTAAATATATATAACATATTTGTAAGTTATTTATGTACATTAATTACATATATTACAATATTTACATTTAACTTAGTGTTAGTTATATTTAGAAGTATAAATATTATAAACAGGGTATTTTGTATATTGTTCGGTATTTTCATATTTTAATGGTATTTATATATATAATAGAGGTAGGAGAAGAGAGAAAAGGTGAGATTATGGAAGAACAACTTCTTTTTGTATTTTTAAATATGGTTCTTTTATTGAGTTTCAAAGTAGGCCAAACCATCGGTTGGTATGTTTTACTAACCAGGGGGTTTGGAATACTTTGAAACCTCACATACACCTAAAAATATACCTAATCTTATTCAAGATAGGTTTCTTTTATCTATTTATAATTTTTTAAAATATTTTTTAATGTGTTTCAAAGTTCATCGAAAAGAGGCCTAGAATGAGTCAGATAAAGAACCTATGGCCTTTATGAGTGTTTCAAAGGCTGAATGGTAGGTTTAAAAATTCACACACACTGAGTGTTTCAAAGGCTAAACAATAGGTTTAAACACTCACACACATTCAGCACAACATATGGAATATAATGGAACTATTAAACATGATTTTCATCTTTTATTTTCATTACATGCCTAATTAGACAGTTAAATACATTTCATGTTGCTGACAATGAAGATTAAAAGTCAATTACAAGCCATTCTCATCAGATTAAGATTCATCATTTATACATGAATGCTTGTCCCAAGATGTTATAACTTTGTACACATATCAGCTTCTTTAAAATCCTTAGAATGACTTCACAATCCAACTTAATCCCTTCTTCCAGTCCAACTATTGCTATCAGATTACAACAGCTAATTTAGTTGCTACTAATTGAAGTTTATAGTAGCTATTATTGCTGTTGTTATGTCTAAATCCAGCAGCCAATTGCTACTCTTTATGCTGCTATCAGATTGGGTAGCCTTGCTGCTACTGCTCATTTCCAACATCAAATCATACCTTCACTCAAAAAGAGGGTTGAAACCCATTGAATGTAGCTGCTATGCAGCACTTTAACAAACTGATTTGGGAGATTTGAGTCAAGAACACACGTTTAAACAACTATCTAAGAACTAATTATGCTTTTAACTCATTTTAAAAATCAAATTTTTGTGTTAAAATCTTCATCATTTTCCTTTGGAATCCAGAACCCATCTCAGATCTAGGTTGTAGAATTACATCCCAAATCTAGGATGGATGATTAAATCTCATGAAAAAAATCATCTCAAACTCTTTTCTAACACCTCTGAAATTCAAGGAAATCCAAATACAACTCCCAGAAATCATTGAAACCCTAATATGTTCCCTATCTTACGCTATAGATAGTGTAAGGTAAAGATTCACATTAAGCTTTCAAGAACAATTAAAATCAATTCAGAAGTGATTAAAACTTTCTTTGATAGATATAAAACTCAATCAAATAAGTTTGAAACTCTCAGAGCATGAAAAATCCCGATCTAATCCCTCTCTTGTGCCATAGACAGCATGAAGAAAGAATTTACAAATCCATTCAAAATGAATCCCAAATCTTCAGATCTCTCAATCTACATTAAAACCCAGAGGAATTCACTCACATCCATTAGGCTAGAATCTAAATCTCACCCAAATGAGCATGTGAATCATTGCTAGGGCCTCAAATTAGAAGGACTGATCATCCTTGGCTCTAGTTATCAATCAAGAACCAAAACTCATGTCAATATCAAATTAAGACCAAATCTGAGAAAATCAACAAATCAGCTCATTCAACATCAGAAGAGGGTCAATGTGAACAAGTGGAATGAATGGGATGACCCTTAGATGACATTAGGAGCTCAAATAAGATCTAAATGCTCGAAAGCATCAGATTTGATTTGTTGCCCTGATGCGTGGGTGATTGGAGATTTAAAATGCAAGGAAAATGTGTAGAAGTAACTGTGAGGTGAGGGGGCATCAGATGAACACGATGAAGGGGTGAATTCATCTCCTCTGATCTGAATTGTTTAGAGGAGGTGGATCAGCATTACGCTAATCTACTCCTAACTAAACTACTAAATTTGTGGATTAACTAACTAATTCTACTCCTAATTGATTTACACTACACTAACAAACACTACAACTATCCTAGAAAGCAATAAAATCCTAGCTAATAGGAGGAATGGGTTGCCTGGATCCACAGCAAGTTGCTGTTGCGATGAAGGGAGATGAGAGGGTCTTCGGTTGAAGAATGAGATCCCTAAGCTGCAGCTGGTCACTACAATGACAAATTGAAGGGGGAGACACTGCCACTGTCATTGGCAGTCAACGAAGGAGGAAGAGGAGCTGAAGACATGGATGAAAGGACCAACTCAAATGGGGAGGGAGCTGGGAGTGCACACGCAAGGTCTGAGGGAAGCTTAAGTATCCACACCAGTGAATCAGGTGACCATAGGGTAAGATTAAGCTCGATTAGGGTATACGATAGAGATGAGGAAGAGAGGTGCGTGAGAGTTTTTGAATCAAAATTGCACCATTGGATTAGATCTAAGGGGGAAGGTGAGGCTATGGTGGGAGTGCATGAAGATTGGATTGAGATCTACCGTCGAATGAGAGGTGAAAACAATCGACGATGCTTGTGCATTGCGTTCTTTGCGATGAACAATGCACGTGAGTGCGACATGTGTGTTTGGGTATTTTGAAAGGAAGGCCTTAAAGCAAAACGACTCACATTTTTCACAAAAACCCATAAGTGGATGAAAGTAGATCAGAGCAGTCCCTGACTACTTACGAAGAAGTCCCAGTGGATTTGTAGATAGGTCATTGGGCTTTTAAGCTAAGGAAAATGTATGTGATTGAGGACCAAAATGTAATGTGATGGTTTCAAGGTCCTATTAATGTCTAAATGCAATGGAATTTTTATGATAGATTAATTAAACATATTAGAAGTTAATTCATCCCTTGATTTGTACTTTTGAGCTCGAAAATGTGTTCAATTGACAGTTGGATCATCAATTTATGTTTATGAATAGAATATCTCAAATATTGACCTAATTATGCATTTTCAACCCTAATTTGATGTTTTAGGTCATTTCTATTAATTCTCACACTTAACCCATTTATTGTGTAAATAAGATAGTATTTAAAATCCATTGATTCTAGGAAGATCTGCACCCTGGTCTTCTAGTATTCGTAGTTCGTTCTATCGAACAATGGAGGTTGAACTGTAGATTGCCCTTTAGCATATGTGTCAATAGACGACTTTAACATCTTCTAGACGATGAAGCTTTGATACCAAGTGTGGTTCCTACGGATCTTAATGGTATACTAGAGGGGAGGGGTGAATGGTATCACTTTAAAAAAAAATAAATGTAACAATGGTGGAGATAATTCAAACCACAGAGAATCAAACATAGATGAACCTGAATTTATAGTAGAAACCCTTCCTGGGTAAAAATCACTACCTAAGCCTCCCATCTTAGGATTTTTTTAACTAGGCGAAGCTAGTCAATCCACTATAGTACCACTTGAATGAGGGTAACACAACCTCTTACAACAATCCTTTCTCTTTTCTACTTGAAGCACAACAGTAATGGATCTTCCCAACAACTTGGGATCCATATCAAATTAACAAACAGAATAAAAATCGTATAATCCTATGGAACCTTAAGGAAAGTCAAACTGGATTTGTAGAGATTTGGATTGATGTGCTTTGAAAGTGTAGAAGCAGAAGCATAGAAGCACTTGAGAGAAAACACGTGTGCTCTTTTTCTAGATGGATTTCTCTTTGAATGTATGTTAGAAAAAGGCTACCTAGGACCTCTATTTATACTAGAAAATTGACCACAAAAGAAAGTTAAATTGGTCGATTAATTAAGGTAGTTTGGTCGATCAAAATGATTTTTGGTCAGTCAAACTAGTTATTTATTCTATCAACGTTTGGTCGATTAATCAATTTAAGTGGTCAATCAAAAGTGCTTTTATCAACTTCCTAAATAGGTTGATTTGATCGATTAATTAAGTTGGTTGGTTGATCAATTAATTTGGTCAATCAATTAACCTAATAACTTGATTTTTACATTAAGCGCAAAAAACTATTTGAAACTTATTTTGAGCTTGCTTACAAAATTGTCTAGACTCAAAAAAGACAATAAAATAAAAAGACATTGAAAGAAGTCAACAATCTTCTTGCTTGATCCAATATCCATGAAAGAGTCCTGAAAGATTAGTCTAGTAGATAGCATAATTTTGGTGCATCAAAACCGAGGTACATCCATCTTAACTGTGCCTTTCCATAGAATTTTATGTCTAAGTCAACCTCTTTTGAAAACTATCCCGATCCAATGCTTGTGGCCCTCTCCACCTTCGTGTAAAATAAGGTGTTTAATTGGAACCACTTCATCCTCACCTTTATGAAGAGGAAACCTACCAATGTCTTTCCCTGTGGCACTCTTTTTTCTAATATCTTCCACCATTTTAGTATGCCAATGGATATTAATCATAAGCAATTTATTACCTGGGTTAGTATCTTTGGTGAGCTCACCTATTCCAAAATGGAATAAGAAAGGCAAGGTTGACAGGATCCACTTCCTCCTCCTACCTCACAGGCAGCAACTTCTACCTCCTCTACCCAAACTCCTCCTTCTCATGCTGCACCTTCAATTGCTCCTCCATCATATCCCTTGTACCAGCATTTCTTTGCCTACTTCCCCCCACTAGTGAGACCCACTCCACCCTTCTACGACCACGAGTGGCTGTATCTTGACAAGTAGTTCACCAAGCATGACATGTTTAAGATACAGGATGTTACAAACAACATCTTTCTCATGATGCATAGACAAAGAGAGGCCACAACGATGATGATGAAGCACAGGACTCAGGTATCCAATTACCTTAGTTGCTAGGGTCAGTTTCTAGATCAGCTGGGAGAATAGATCCACACTCTACAGTTCCGTGACTAGTGGCCTCCCAGATCCAGACAAGCAGCAACAACAGCACCTCCTCCTTCTACATAGTCTACGCCAGCTATAGCCTCAGTAGTAGTACCTCCCAAATAGTAGCATGTCTTAATTTATCTACTTAAAAATTGTCTCGTGATTATTTTTGTAAGCAAGATGCCATAAATTGCATTCAACATATAAAAAGGGGGAGATCATGTTCTGACTTAAATTTATTTGTTCTAAGCTTTTTGTTTATGACAAAGGGGGAGAAATATTCTACATGCATTTCATGCATATATAATTATAAGTTTATTCCCATCAAAAAGGGCGAAAATGTTGACACCCTTATTTTGATGTAATAAAATTATGTTTTGTTGCAGAGTAATCATTTCAGGTCATACTAAGATGGACTTTTTGAAAAATGATTGTGCCAAGAAAGACTAGATTCAAGAAGTCTTTTATATTTCTAGAGTTGGTATCTTACTTGTATTGAGTTTAGAAATATATAAGGAACCTCCAAAATATCATCTTTTTCGCTTTGACTATCGATTAATAACAAACTTCGGTTAAACACTAAGTTTTCATTACTATTGATTGACCAACATATTATCTTTGATCAACTATACCCATGTTTAGTAGAAAATGCATTGTTCTTGATGGTGAATTTTTGACCGTTATAAGACATAACGGTTGCCAAAAGTGCAGTCATTAACTTTGTCACCCATCGAGGAGGCGGAGTGGTCGAGACCATTCTTGACCATTTATAATGGTCAAGACTAACAATATACTCGACCGTTATTAGATAAACGGTCGAGGATATTCTTCTCAGAAATCGTTGATGTGAAAAGTTATATTTTCAAATGCAATCGTTGACTGTTCAATCTAAAATGGACGAGTAAAGTCCGATCTAATAACGAGTTTAGGATTGAGCCCATTCTCGATCATTTATAATGGTCAAGAATAAACATATACTTGATTGTTATTAGATAAAGGATAGAGGATATTCTCCTCAGAAATCATCGATGTGAAAAGTTATATTTTCAAATGCAATCGTCAACCGTTAGATCTTAATCGGCTGGGAAAAGTCCAATCTTATAATGCATTTAGGGTTGAGCCCATTCTCAACCATTTATAATGGTCGAGAATAAAAATATACTTGAATATTATTTGATAAACAGTCAAGGATATTCTCCTCAAAAATCCTAGAGGGAAAAGGATATTTTTCAAATGCATTCCTCGATAGTTCAATCTAAAGCGGTCGAGAAAAGTCCACCCAAAACTGTTGCGTGCACCCAACTCCTTCCTTCTTCCTTGCTTCATTCATATCTAACCCTTCCCTTCCCTGATGAGTGATCATCCTCTCCTTTGTCAACTTCGGTGCACCTCCTCTCGCCGGCAACCATGAAGCCATCCTTTGGCGCCTAGCCCTTGGTAAGGGCTCCTCACAGGCCACCTCCTCTTTGATATTGTCGGTGGCTCCTTCACCGCCGTCCCCCTCCCCTCAATGAACACCACCTCAGGAACCACCACCACGACCTCCTCCTCATCCCATCACCACCACCTCCTCCCACCTCCTCCTCCTCCTCCCACCACCACTGCCGTAGACCACCTCCACCACCTCCTCCTCCTCATCCCACCACCAGCCAATGACCACCACCACATCCTCCCCTAACCACCACCCTTGCTCCAGTTCCTTCCACCTCCTCCTCCTCCTCCCACTACCAACCGCAGATCACCACCACCACCTCCTCCTCCTCGCACCACCACCCAACGACCACCACCACCTTCTTCCTAAACCACCAACTGCAGACCACTTCCTCCTCCTCCCACCATGAACCACAGATCACCACCACCACCACCTCCTCCTTCTCCTCCCACCACCAACCACGACCACCACCACATCATCACCATCCCACCACCAGCCATCGACCACCTCCTCCCACCTCGTCCTCCTCAACCCACCACCACAGCAGATGACCACCTTCTCCTCCCACACTTCTTGACCCCTCCTTGATCGGGACCCGGATAGGTTGTGTTAATGTGGTGAAATTATTGGTGAAGTGAGTATAGTGGTTAACCTAAATCGAGCCTAACCATCTTTTTAAAAATTTTTAACCTGGCCTACTTAATTTTATCTTGGTCATTTTTAGGCCCAGGGTCAAACTCAGGGAGGCGGGAATTAGAGGTGAATAAGTTTCTATGCCTTTCCTACAACGAATCTCTTCCGTGCATTTATTATGTTTTTGGTTTTTTTTTCTATTTATGATTTTTTTTCTACTGATAATTTTATCCTTGAGGTACACCCACAAAATCAGGTCCTTGGCTTCGAGCCAAATTGTTCTTGGCTTTGAGCCAAATTAGGGTTCCAAAAACTGGCTTTGCTGATCGCAAGAGCGAGTACCTGCAAGACAAGGATTATCTTTTCTCTTTTACTCTTTTTTTTATATTTTTAATAGCAGGAAACAAAAGAGAATTAGAAACAAGATAGGTAAAAATATACATGTATATATATATTGTATATATAGGGGTGGGGGTGGAGGTGGAAATGGCGTGTAACACAGTGTCGAGTTGGTTCACGTCTAGAAAGATGCAACCAATAGGACGAAGTGCCGCGTGGAGTGTAGGATGGATGTGTGGGAGTGTGTGCGGAGACGCTTTCTTTACACGAGTATCGGTGAATATCAGCAACTGGTGTGGATATTCCTACGATATAACGCGTGGTGGAGTGTGTATATGTAGTTATGTATATATATATAGATATGTAAATATATATATATAGGTATATATATATATTCATAACTAGATATATATATAGTAATATATGTATATATATATGTACATATGTATATAAATATATATATAGATATGTATATGTGTATATATATAAATATATATATAGTAATATATATGTATGCGTATATGTATATATATATATATATGTTTATATGTATGTATATATGTGGGAGTGAACGCGTACAAGTGAGTGTGTGTGTGTATGAGTGTGTGTGTGTAAGAGTGAGGGAGTCGCTGGCTGAAGGAAGAGAGAGCGGGCGAGTTTAAGTCGTCTAGAGGGGGAGAAGCGTCGTCTGATGGCACGGGTGCGCGCAGGCGCAGGTGCGCTGAAGGGACTATGTGTAGGTGCTGGAGTTAGTGTGCGGTCCTTCCGTCGCACGTAGGTTGGTGCGGGAGCGTAGCGCAACACGCTACGGCCTGGAGCGGGTGCAGTTGCAGACGTGGGCACGGGCGTTGGAGTAAGTGCAGGTGTGGACGCGGCGACTGGCTGGAGGCGATAGCAGCGCAAAGAGAGCGTGTGGTGACCGGATAAGTGAGAAACTCTCCGGTCACTGCACTGTAGCTACAGTGTCGTGCAGAAACACGTGAATAGTAGCTACGGTGCCGCGCGACTTGGACAACCGGTTACGGCCGATTCTGTGTGCATGGGCACACTAGAAGGTGCCTGCGCATGTGGAAGGAGCTTGCAGCCGGTGCTGGCATGCACGTGGCTGCTGCTGCTGCTACTGCTAAGCTTTAGAGCTTGGGTCTTCGTCAATGGCGGAAAGGGCTTTAGCGATGGAATCAAAGAGTGAAACCACCACGCCAACCTGCTCTTGGATGAGCTGGGCGGTGGTGGAACTCACAGTGGTGGTCGTGGGACCACTGTGAGCCTGCTCTTGTTCGCAGTGTATCTCTTCAGTGGAAGAGGTGCTGCGTATAGAGGGGAGAGAGGGAGGAAGATGGCCTGAAGGTGGCTGCTGTGTTCTCTATTCTAGCCCCCTTCGCAAGGAAGCGGGTAGGGCAATTTAAAGGAGATGGAGGCATGCATGGCCATGCCCTGAGTGTGCATGACCAACCATGCAGTTGGTAGGGCATGCATTGGCAGAGAATGGTGAGAAGAAAGGCCAGCCCCATGCCCTGAGCTGCGTGGAGAAGAAGTTCAAATAAAAATAAAAAATGAGGATGGTGAAATTGCGAGGTAGCACTTGAAGAAGATGTTATTTACGTGGCCAATTATTCACTTTCCTCCCCTCTCAAATAAATGCATGCATGTGTCAATTTTTACAAATGAAACTATGGCTACCTAATATGCAATGGTAATGCTAAGAAATAACACAAGATGGCATTTTTATTGGTGTATTTTTGCTGTGCAATCATACCCCCATCCCTATCTTTGGCTAGTTCCTAGCAAAACATTTTGTATTGTATTTAGAAATGATCTTAAGCTGAAGAATTTTTTTCTGAGGCGACATAGGTGTGTTTACTTGATGGATATTGTGAGAAATAATTGCAGAGAAGACTACCAGTACTTTAAGTCTTATGTGACATAGACCATCTCTCAACTAACCTGGACTCTTGATATTTAAACATTAAGAATGATTTCCAGGACTCAGGTGGTTTTTGCCATACTCGAGAGCTCAAGAGATTATGGCTTGTGCATAGTGAAGGATCAAGACTGACCAGATGAACATTAGGACTCAAGCCCAGGGTTTTACGAATTTTTAAGTGTAGGTTGGTCCCAGTTTCAGCTCATGTCTTTGGATTGACCCTTAAAAAGTTGACAAAAAACTCAACCCTCATTTTTTCTTTTGTGGCTCAAAGAATATTTGGTAGGCACAGGGTATTTGTAACTTTGCCCTAAAATATTTTGAGGGAGAAGAATTTACAGATATTTGCGAGATATACTGACTTATTTGCATATATTTTCTTTTTTAAACGCGTGTCAGTATATCTCTTACAACTTTATTTGGAGGAGCACACTTTACTTTTGGTGGGAGAGTTCCTTTTTGGTGGAAAGAGTCTTTCCTAAACACAAGACTAAAGCCTGGGATAAAAAGTCTACCTACGCGCACAGGTAAGGACTCCACCCTCCCTAATGAACACTAGGGTTGGGTCTTATGTTCACCTGGTCTTTCTTGATATGTGTAGTGTGAACCAAGATTACTTAGGCTCTCAAGTAGAAGTAAACCAACGGATCCTGTAATGGTGTCTCAGGTACAAGAATACGTCCTTAGTTAGGAGAGATTCTGATCTATCTTGTCAATGCTCAAGTGAATTAAGCCGAGCCTGAGCGAATCAAGGTTCTGTGGCCTGGAAAGTCTTCAAAACAGTGCTTGAATATCCATAAAACACTTATTGTATTTTTGTTTCAGCCTTCAGATCATTACTAAACACCATTTTTTTTTTCTATGGCCTGGAAAGTCTTCAAAACAGTGGTTGAATATCCATAAACACTTATTGTACTTTTGTTTCAGCCTTCAGATCATTACTAAACACCGCTTTTTTTTTTTTTTGTCTATGTACAAAGATGGATGGAAGCTGCATGATACCATATAATACCTGGATCCTATGGATGCCTATCCACCCCCCATGCCAAACAATGCTATGTCCTCATATGCATGCAGGGTAGGGTAGAGGAAGGACCAAAGATTGGGTAACGAGAGCTGACGTGCAGGGTATTTAGCAGGGTGATAGGGTGGGTGGATGGTGGGTGGTGAATTAAAAAGGTGCGAAGTGAAGTGTACGTGATAATGAAGGAGTGTTGCTAGGGTGCCTCCCAACGAGCGCTAAATTTAACGTCCCCAACTGGACTCAGAATGAGGCACGACATTAGTTACCCTCCAGCAGGGCAACAGTTTCTCCAACAGGGGTAGGTTCATGAATAAGATAAGGGTTTAAACACTGCCCATTGACCATAAATTTATGCCCAGATTTGGGATCTTTAATTTCAACGGCCCTGTTGGGAAATGGTCTTGAGACTAGGAAAGGACTAGTCCATTTGATCTTCAATTTCTCTGGAAAGAATTTGAGCTGAGCATTGTAGAGCCAAACTTGCTGAAATGGCTCAAATTCCTTCCGTTGAAAACAACTGTCGTGAAAAGCCTTAGTACGTTGCTTAAAAGTTATGGCAGAATCATAGGCTTCACGACGGAGCTCTTCCAGTTCTTGGAGTTGGAGTTTCCTTTCTCGACCATACAGGTCTGGGTCGAGGTTACATTGGCGAATCGCCCAATAAGCGTGGTGCTCCAACTCCACGGGCAAGTGACAAGGCTTCCTTATGGTCAGGCCGAACCATTTTCTGGAGAATTTGATTGATTGTACGGTTCAACACCTCAGCCTAGCCGTTCGTCTGAGGATGATACGGAGATGCGATACGATGGTGGACTCCATATTTCCTCAGAAGTGCCAGAAAAGAAGCATGGGTAAAGTGGCTTCCTCCATTTGAGATAATGGCTTGAGGGATCCCAAAGCGCACAAAAATGTGGCCTTTGACAAATCGAGAGGATATGACATGGTCAGCATGGCGCATGGGAATAGCTTCGATCCATTTCGAAACATAATCAATAGCAACGAGGATGTATTCAAAGCTGTTGGAAGGAGGAAAGGGACCCATGAAATCAATTCCCCAAATGTCAAAGATTTCAGCAGCTAGGATGGGTTGCAAGGGCATCATGTCACGATGTGACATTGACCCTAACGACTGGCACTTAGTGCAATGTTTGGCATAATTATGTGCATCCTGGTGAAGGGCGGGCCAAAAGAAACCACACTGCAACACCTTGGCTGCAGTTTTCCTCCTAGAGAAATGGCCTCCGCAGGCTTGGTCGTGGCAGAAGGATAACACACTAGGGAATTCGCTGTCAGGAATACAGCGACGGATTATATGATCAGCACCTACTCGAAAAAGAAGTGGATTATCCCAGAAATAGTACTTTTCTTCTGCAATGAGATGCTTGCGCTTGTTTTTAGGCCTGCCACGTGGAAGGGAACCAGAAGCAAGGTAATTGGCATTGTCGGCATACCAAGGTCAACTTGCCACATTAATTACCAATACGTGCTCATCAGGAAAAATCTCATTAATCGGCAGAGTAAGTCCAATATGGTCAGGGTCTAGTCTAGAGAGATGATCAGCCACAACATTCTGGGCTCCGGCCTTATGGACGATCTCAATGTCAAATTCTTGGAGCAGAAGGATCCAACGAATCAGTCGAGGCTTGGCATCCTTCTTGTGCATGAGATGGTGAATGGCCAAGTGGTTAGTGAAAACAATAACATGTGAGCCCAGAAGGTAAGAGCAGAATTTCTCAAGCCCAAAAACAACCGCCAGTAGTTCTTTCTCAGTGGTAGTATAATTACGCTGGGCCTCGTCCAACGTCTTACTGGCGTAGTACACCACGAAGGGGTGTCTATCGCGTCTTTGTCCCAGGATGGCTCCGACTGCAAGGTCGAAAGCGTCACACATGAGTTCAAAGTCGAGGGATGATATAGACACATCTATCTAGGATAAAATGCCTATTCATGCATGTTCCTAGGCTTAGATTTGCACTTCATGTTATAAATATTGCATAACATGCACCATTGTGCATTTAGAGTAGTTGTATATATTTTGTGTTAATTAGGTTCTTTTTATGGTCAGGAGAGGAGATGATTTATTTCAGGGCCTTGGATGGACGATCAGACCATACAGATCTGATTAATACGATGATCGGAGCCTAACGCCTCTGAAATCGTCCAGATCGGAGTCCCGTAGCATCACATGAAGCCCGAGGAAGATCAATGGCCAGGGGGCAATGCAACATCCATACAGGTTTCGGATGGAAAATCTGACCGTACGGATGGATCCGGAGTGACGATCGCAGTCCGACATCACAAAAATCATCCCGATCTGAGCACTATGGCACCCTCTGCAAGAAGAAGAAGATGGACGGTCTAGATGGCGCCACGTGGCGCCATCCAGGCCGCCCAAACTCGGCCAGCAACCACCGCCCACTCTCCCTCATCATCTACACCGTTAATCCTAGCCGTTGGATCAAGATCAAACGGCTGGGAAGCGTCTGCACCGATTTCCTCCTCGCAACACAAAAGGTGACGTGGCGCATTGGTTGACGCAGCAGCTTGGAAAGGAGAGGCGTGGGTTCGATTCCCCATAGCCCCTCCAATTTGCAATTGGGTGGGCAAGCTCAGAGTAATGGCAGAGGCAGTGGCAGTGCGTGCGCTCACGCGTGGGCCAGCGCATTGCAAGCGTGCACGCCAACGCACAACACACGCGCACACAGCTAGGCGCACGGTCAGTGTGCGTGAAGAGCGGGCCAGGCGGCGCGGGAGCAAGGGGCGGTTGGTGCCAGCTTTCAGCGACAGCTGGACTGACCTACAGCAACACTTACAGCCGTTGCTGTTTCATTGCAAGCTAGCAGAGCCAGCTATGGGCGTGGGTGGAGGTGAGCTGTCTACAGCAACGTTTCCAGCGACGGTTTGGATGTCGCTAAAGTCCTGTATCCATTTCTAGCCACTTCACCACTATAAAAGGACCTTCACCCCCTCCCTTCCAAGCCATCTCTACCTACTCTACTCCCACCTACTCCCAAGCTTTAGCAAGCCTACCAACGCTCCATTAGAGCTTGTTCTCAAGCTCCTAAGGTGCCTATTAGTGCAGTGAACCTCTGCCCCACCAAATATTCCTCCAACCTCCCATCTCCCTTCATAGGTCACCTTGGAGCCGTCCTCTCACCTCCATTCCGGTAGCAGATCAACTCCGTCTTCTCACCTCCATTCCAGAGCTACGCCGAAGCTTTCCTCAACCCAACGTCCTCCAACATCACACCTCCATCGTCCCGCTCCTCACCTCCTTCATCCGAGCTTCTGCCAGGCGCCGTCGTCTCGCCGAACAGCCGATTCGGGTGATTTCCTCTCACCTCCCTCTTTTTATATGCTTTCATAGTTTCTTGTAATTGACATTAGAAGTAATATATATCAGATTTATTCCAGATCTCTATCTTGTGATACGTTTGCTTGATTTCTTTTATTACAAAAATGTAAAAAAATATTAAAACCTTAAAATACCAAAAAGAAATGAGATGAAGCGTGATTTTCAACAAAGTAAACGTCGCCTCCCTGTGTTCGACCCATGACTCCCTTGGAGTTTCGGTATAAATTTTATCTGATCGACGTGTTTTGCAACTACGATGATGGGTTACTTGTAACCCCGATTTCTAACACGTGAAGCACGCACGACCAAGGGACCAATCAGGTGGCTGGAGAATAGGGGCCTTGGTGATAGCATCATGCCGCTGCGTGAATGCTCGTATGCAGTTGGGGCCCATATCGAAGGGTACGTCGGTTGATAGGAGATGAGTTAAAGGTTGAGAAATCTTGGAGAAGTCTTTGAAGAATCTCCTATAGAAACCAACGTGTCCTAGGAAGGAGTGGATTTGTTTGACAGAGCCAGGCACAGGTCAATCAGCAATTACATCAAGTTTAGCTATGTCAACCTCGATACCCCTATCGGAGATGATATGTCCGAGAACAATTCCCTCGTGTACCATAAAATGACTTTTTTCCTTGGAAAGCACGAGGTTTACATCAATACATCTCCTAAGGATACAGGTCAGGTTGGCAAGACAGTCATCAAAAGAGGGTCTAAGGACCGAAAAGTCATCCATGAAGACCTCGAGAAAGTCACCCATCATGTCATGGAATATCGCCAGCATACATCTCTGGAAAGTTGCTGGCGCATTACAAAGTTCGAACGGCATCTTCCTAAATGCAAAGGTGCCGAAGGGGCAGGTAAAGGTTGTTTTCTCTTGGTCCCGAGGGTCAATTGCCACCTGCTTATATCCTAAGAATCCATCCAGGAAACAGAAAAATTTATTTCCCACTAACCACTCCAGGATTTGGTTAATGAAAGGTAGCGGAAAGTGATCTTTCTTAGTTGCAGCATTCAGTTTCCTATAATCTACACACACTCTCCAAGATGTAGGAGTGCGTGTAGGGATGGATTTGCCCCTGCCATTGACACGGATGGTGAATCCCGCCTTTTTGGGCATGACGTGAATCGGACTCACCCAGGGGCTATCGCTGATCGGGTAGATTATACCCGCTTCCAACCACTTAATAATTTCCTTTTTAACGACCTCCCGCATGTTAAGGTTGAGACGTCGCTGTATCTTGTGGGAAGGTCGAGCCTCCTCCTCCGTATATATACGATGAGTGTAGTAGGAGGGGCTTGGTGGCACATCGTTTCCTCTAGGTTTCGTTGTAGTATAGTATAAGGACACAGTCACCAACTTAATACAATTTATTACTTGGAATGACAAGTTTCCCGAGGTCGAACTCAGGGAGCAAACTATGATTCTAGAAGCCTATAAATTCACAATATATAAGGTTTCACAAAAGTTAAGAGAGAGAGAGAGGAAAAGAAGGGGTGTTTGGCTTTTCTTCTTCTTTCTTCTTTTCTTCTTCTTTGCTTTTTCTTCTTTCTTTTCTTCTTCTGCTTTCTCTTCTTCCTACCTTCTTCTTTGCTGCGTCTTCTTTCTTCTTCTTCTTCTCTACTTTCTTCTACTCTCTTTCTCTTCTTCCTGCCTTCTTCTTTCTTCTTTCTGTCTTCTTCTTCTTCTTTCTTTGCTTCTTTGAGTCTGCTTTCTTCTTCTTCTTCTACTTTTTCTTTGCTTTCTTCCGCTCTTGTTGCTGACCCTTCGATGTCTGATTCAGTGCTCAGATGGCTTAACTGTGCGGTTGCTACAGTGCAGCTCTTCTTCTTTTCCTTCAACTCCTCTCCTTCCTTTCTTCTTCCTTCTTTCTTCAGCAGCTGCTCTGTGCGGCTAAGTCTTCAGCCACTCCTTCTCCTCTCTTCTTCTTCTACTTCCCCACACATCACAAGGTTAGGCAAAACCTAACCCCTACCCGTCCCACGTCTCTCTATCTCTATTTCTCTCTCAAAGGTTTGCTCCCAGAGCATTTGCGGGTATATAGGTTGGGTAACGTGCCCTGGACCAGGCCCACCGGCATGTGGTGGTGGGCAAGGAGTGTTTGGTTGGGTAGTCAGGTTCGGCCTAGGCCCGCGGGGCGTGAGTGCGGGCGAGGGCGGGTGCGAGCGCGTGGCGCGCTGCGTGGGTGGGCGAGGGACCTGACCCCTACGTATCAAAGGCGATAAGCCTAATACACAAATTCAATTTATGTGTAGGCGAGCGCCCACACACTTCCGAGGTGGGACTAAAGTCCCACCTTTGCTCAGTGCGCCCACAGGCGAGAAGGTGCTTCCAATTGGGGTAGCAGCGAAGGCTTGCGACCCCAATTGAAAACCTGAGCACGCTCGCGGAAGTAGCCCACATTGCCTGGAGCTCACGCCTAGGCTGGAGGAGTCCTGGAGCTGCCTGCGAAGAAGCTTCAGTAGCTCGTCAATGGCGGTGCGGAGGTTGAAGCCTGTATTCACGAAAATAACCTCCCGACCACGTTAGACAGCACAGGGGCTTTTCCGAAGTGTGGCGAAGGCGGTGCGAGGGTCAACAAGGCTCGAGAGCGCCTGTGGCCGTTTACCTAGGGCAGACTGCGTGCGCGGAAGTGGGTGTGTACGGGAGGTGGTCTGGAGGTGAAGGGTGGTGAATGGAGTAGGGTAAACACTTGAGTGGTTGAGGGGGAGCTTCTGGGCTTGTCGGTGAGGGGTGAAATGGTCTGTGGAGGTGGAGCGATCTCGTCGGAGATGGTGGCCGGAGGTGGAGCAAATGGATGTGGTAGTGGTAGTCGAGGGGTTGAAATAGAAAATTAGGAAGGGGGAAATAGTGGAGAGAGCAAGGGGAAGGTTCCTACCTACTTAGTCGATGAAGAGGTAGATGAAGGAATCAGGCTCGTGTTTGCCGGAGCTGAGGACGAAGATGCCCAGAAGAGGAGTAACGGCGACGAGGAGGAGATCCGAAGATGCCAGCTGGTGCAGCCTGGCGTGGGGAGACGGTGCAGAGTGGGCTCTACTACAGGTATGGCAGCAGAGCGACGAGGAGGAGGAGGAGAAGTCGCCGGAAGGTATGGCACTTTGAGTGGAGAGGGGAGAGATGACAGCGAGGGTTTTTCTCTGCCAGAAGTTGCTTGAAGGAGACGGTAGACCCTGCCGCTCCTTATAAAGGTGCTGCGGAGAGAGCGGCTCGAGGGGATGACATGCAGAGCACATCGGAGATGGTCGGAGACGGAGACCCATGCCGTTCATGCATTCGTACGAGCTGCATGGGTAGTCGCAGGTGGTAGGGGCGGGTCCCTACGACAGAGGACGACGTAGGGAACCCTCCGTTTATTCTTGAGGACGGGAGCCATGCCCTGCGCGGTGCCATCCTCCGTGCAAGGTCGCCGGAGGCATGGTGCCTGCTCAGAATGGCAGGGAGGACCATTTTGCAAAGAATGAGGAGAAATCTAGGGGGCTATTTCTAAGGATTTCAAAAGATAAGGTTCAAAAAGTAATTCAAGAGGACCAATTTGTAAAGTCGGTCAAGATGGTCTTTTCTTAGGCCCAAATTTTTATACCAGCCTAATTTGAACCTAAGGATTTTAATGGTGAAATTTGATTTTAGGTTTGACCATGTTTGACCAGTCAATTTGCACAAAAACCAAAATTAAGTGATAAATTTGGCGTGGTTTTCAATTTAGGTCAAAATAGGTTGCAAAGGCCAAATTAAAGGTTCTAAACCCTAGGGAATATTTTTCCATGAATTTTAGAGGATTTAGTTTATTTTTATCTTGCTTCAAACCTCATGAATTAAAGCGGGTTTGGTTTAGAGTTACAGAATGTCATTTAATTCTTCGAAGTTGCTATAACCCTTTTCAGATGAGATCATCCCACTTCCCTCCTTATTAAGGTTATTTGACTTGTGTTTAGTCCCTTAATTACCCTATTTGCATACTGCATTGGTAAAATTCAGTTTTACCCCTTATGATTTGTCTTATTCTTTGATTCAGAATTCTCTGAGTTGAGCTTCTTTTCAGGTTTTTTAGGAGCTTCTTCACACTTATTTAAATTAAATTGTACTAGTTAGGGTTCATGATGAGGCTCTCATCATACCCCCATGCCTAGCTTTTGCTAGTCCCTTAGCAAAATTTTAAGGTTTCAACCTTTGTTCTAGACCATGAAGTTCTTAATGAGATTGGATAAGTGCCTTTTCTTTTGTAACCTTGATTAGGTCAGAATGCCAACCATAGGCCTAAAAGGTACTCTAGTACCAACAAGATCCAGGTCTGTCTAGCCTCAGCCTCAGTCCTAAGTAAAGGTTTTTAAGGCCTACAAGAGCTAACCTAAGGCTTATTGGACTTTGTGGTTAAAGCGCCCGTGCTTGAGATAATTTTAGCCCTGGCTCAGTTCGCAGTGCATTTTGTAAGAAAGAGAGGTAGAAGATTTATATGTTTTGGAGAGTTTTCTCTCTCTTTTTCTTTTTAATTCTAGCTTAGGATTGGCTTTTCAACACGGTCTGTATCAGATTCCTTGTCCCCATCATCAATCCTCAAGGGTTCCCGGCAGTCGATGCTTCGAGATAGCATCACCCATGGTAACCCCCAGAACCCTGGCTTTTGAGATTTTTAGATAATCTCATCCATGGCGTTCCGTGGCTGAATTTAGACCCTGGCAATTGACACTTCATGATAATGCCATCCATGGAATCTGAACCAGCAGAGTGCTTACATGCCCCCAGTAGGATATGTAAATATCCTAGGAGACAAGCACCGAGAAGATGATATTTTGTTATGCATCTTCGAGGGGCATTTCCCACCTCTCCGCATTGGGAACTCGTCTAAATCAACTTGTGTTGATCGGCTGCTCCTACTCTAGGTGTTATTTTTAGAATTTTTTTAACGTTTCTACGTGATTTTGATTTTTATGCTTACTGAACCAGGCTTTGTGTGAAATTTGGGTGCTTAGGTTATTGAGTCTCATAAACCAAAAGTTAGTTAACGAGGCCAAATACTCCTTAAGCCTTAGACCTAATACTTAAGCTTTTCATTTTCCTCAACCTCTTGAGGAATATCTAGATCTTAATGGGTACTAAGAGTCTATCCAAGAATGCCTAAGGTTTGCGTTCTTACTAATTTCACTATGCACTCTCTATTTCTTTTCCTAAATGAGGTCTAGAACTTAGGTTAATTCCTTAATTTCTTAGTAATGACCATCTCTTTTCTTTCATTTTGTGCTCCTTTTTATGAATTTCTTTCCTCCTCTCATTATTCTTTTTCAAAAAAAAAAAATTAATTTTTATGGTGTTTTTGGCATATGTGAATTTTTTTGTTTAAAGCCTTTTCTTACGAGTTTTGCACTTTCATACCCCCCTATGCCTAAGATTTGCAATGTCCTCATTGTAACTTAGGAGGGTTTTTATTTAACTTAGTTCATACATTAGGACAGATGTTTTGATGAATGAATGGGTCGAGGTGACTGTTGTGGAGGATTTCTGTAACGAACGCGTGCCCCAGACGTATTTTAAGACGTTTGGGAGGTGGTCCAGACGTCTGACCAGACATCTGGGATCGCTTCTAGACGTCTGGAAATCCGTTAATTTCGACACGCGTGAGTCGTCTGCGCGCCTGAGCGCACAGACCAGATAATCACTGATTCCCTCTTCCTTGCGGCTGCAGACACCTGCCTCGTCCTCTCTCTCCTCCTCGCGCGACCTTAAAAGGCCACGCGCTCCCTCCTATCGTCTCCACCGTCTCCTCCCTCTTCTCCTTCAGCCAGTGAGCGTGAGCGCGAGCGCGAGGGCGGTAGCGGCGGCCGCAGTGAGCGCGGAGGAGGTGCTGCGTGCAAGAGCGGAGCTCTGCCGTGAGGGCGAGCTCGCCGGGGCTGCTAGGGCCGACCGGCGGAGGGCGCAGGGGGGCGCAGAGCGACGCGGAGGGGGGGACTACTGTGGTCTGAGCAGCAAGCGCGCGAGGTGCGACGCGGGTGGCGTCGCGAGCGGAAGCCGAGTGGCGCCCTGTTCTGGAAAAATTTCCAGAATCGGACGTCTGGGTTGATAGGCAGACGGTGAGGGTGACGTCTGGTAGATCTTCCAGTAATCTAAAAGGTGAGTTTTCCGTCTTCTTCTTCCTTCCTGTCGACTGACCGTACTGAGGGAGGGAGATGGGTGTGCGCAGGCTCGGTGATTCGCCATCCAACACGAATCAAACGTTTGTCTGTTGTACCAGATGGCGGGAGTGACCTCCAGACATCCAGGGTGACCATCGGACGTCTGGGAGATGGACCAGACATCCCCACAGACTTCTGGACGTTTGGGAAACCACGCTGAGCAGGTAATTCTCTGATCCACTTTTTAAGACGTCTGGAAGAAGTTCCAGACGTCTGATTTTGCACAGTGTCGTCTTTTTTGACCCGTTTAGGGCCCGTTCGGGTTCCGTTTTCCGCGATTCGGGTTACATTCTTTTCAGAATTAATTCCTCTACCCGTCTATAGTAGCTATACACTGTTTTGAGACACTCCTTGAGTTTGATCCTTGTGATAGGACCTCCTTCAGTTGTAGTCTTGGGAGTCACGGAGGCACGTGGGATTCCCGATCACGCCCCCATTACTCCCGTTGTACGTGGTAGAGTGGCTTTAAGTTATTAATAAAATCTGTTGAAGTATGGAACCATAACTAGAACCTAGGACGTTGCATGAATCCTAGGAATGAGAAATATATGATAGCTCCTAGGTGTTGCATGAATCCTAAGGCTGGAAAACTAGATTGTATGATAGATCCTAGGATATGGCATGAATCCTAGGATGGGGAAAAACTAGTGGAATGTATAATACTACAGTCTTCGAAAATGGAAAGAGATATAAAGCTGCCTGTAATTTGAATTAACAGCTGCCTGTTGTGAATAAATAACGTGGTTGAGAACATGGATTGTAAGAATGTGCAACTGGAAAGTGAAACCTGGACGTTTGAGTAAAAAGGATGGAACCCTACGGGGAAGTAGGAGTAGAACTCCTGGAAGGTGAATGGAATAGTTTTGGGGAAGTGAGCTGGCCCTTGAGTATGGAGTACCAAGGAGAGAGACTGTCCCCCTGTTTAGTGCAGAGCAGAGCTAGCCGCCCCAGGGACCTGGGGTTAGGACTGGACACTCTGTACCGACTTGCTGGCCCTCGTGTACGTAGTACCGAGGAGAGCTACTAGTGTAGGGAGGTACTAGCTACCCCACGGGCCCCGGGGTTCTGCTAGCCTCCCACACCGACTTGTTAGGCCCGCTGGGGTAAACCAGGGTAGTCAGGCGAGGGTGCGCGGACTGTGGAGGGGCAAGGCCCCGGTTTGGTTACTGTGGAGGGGTTGGACCCCTATTACTGAGAGGGCTCTGCCCTGGACTGGTTTCGTGCTGTGCTTTGGGCGCACCCGTTAACGGAAACGACTGACCACGTGCTAGTATGGGTTAGCTACCTGTGCGTTTATCGCGCGTGCCATAGTCACCGTTACGTCTGTCAGTGACCTTGGGGTGGTTGACTGAGGGTAGGATCACCACGGGGGACTCTCCCGGCCAGGAGAGCACCACGTGCTACTTCTACTTTTTGGAAAAGACTGCAATCAAGATCGTTCCCGCGAGGAACATTCGAGATCAAGAAAAAGATCTGGGGAATAAATGAAATAGTGAGGCAATTGAAAAATGTGAATAAAGAAAGTAATAGAACATAATAGCTAGTGTACACTTTACTGTTGTCTTTAGTTTTAGTTGCCACTCTACTCAGCGTTTTGCTGACGTGTTACACTCGTTACCTTTTTCAGGACCAGGTGTTGAGCAGCCACGGTCAGCGGCTGCAGAGGACGCTGGGCCGAGTAGGGTCCAGTAGAGTTACTACTGTCTTTTGTACCTCTTTGTTTCTGTTATAGTGAGTAGTTCTTGTTTCCGCTGTACTTTTCTTTACCTGCAGTTCATGTTATATGATAAATGTTGTTCTACTGTTGTGGTGGTATATACTGTAATAGTTTCTTTCCATACTGCTGTACTTTCTTACTGTTAGTTATATTCATGCTGAATGTGGTTTATTTTACTGCACTTTTAGTTACTTCCTCGTTGGACGACTAGGTCTTGCGACTAGTCGAGTCGGTCCGGTTCTCGTGTCTCGTAGGGACTCGGGAATCGGGTCGTTACAAGATGGTATCAGAGCAAGGTCGTCCCGAGAAGTGAATCAACTGACTGGAAAATAACCAATTCACACGTTTATAGCTAGAGTAGCCACCATAACATATCTCTTGACATGAGCTCTTAGAAGTTTTGTTAGGTACCATCTGTTTTGTCGTTTTCGTTTTGTTTCGCGTCTCCTTGCAGGAGATGCCTCGTCGCGGGACTGGCGAGACCGGCCGAGGGCGAGGTTGACGAGAAGGACGTGCTGTTGTTGACGTCTCGGTGGACCAGCCACCACTCCCGGGCATCCAGGCCCAGGACCTCGCTAGACTGATACGAGATATTGTACGAGAGGAGCTCCACCCACCTCCCCGAGTGCCTCCTCCTGGGGCTGCAGAGGGGGAGTCCTCTATGGGACCACGCGACGGACACGGCGCTGGACACGAGGGAGGGGATGGGCCGTTGCCGCCCCCACCTTCCTCCGACACTTCTGTACACGAGACACCTTCGCCTGGAGGTGCACCAGCACCTCCCCTACAGCGCCACTTCGAGCTTTTCGGACAGTTCTGGAAGCTGAAGCCCTCCTCCTTCAAAGGGGATGAGGACCCGACCGAGGCAGAGGACTGGCTTGAGCAGCTGGAGAAGATCTTCGACACCCTTCACCCCCTGGTGGAGTGCCGCGTGGCCTTTGCCACGTACCAGCTGGAGAGTGCGGCACACCGGTGGTGGAGGGCGGTCCGGGGATAGGAGAGGGACGTGCCGACATGGGACCAGTCCATCACCCTCTTCTACGAGCAGTACTTTCCCCAGACGTGGCAGGACCAGAGGAGGCGAGAGTTCCACACTCTCCGCCAAGGGACGATGACTGTGAGCGCATACCGCACGCATTTCTTTGAGCTGTCCCGCTTTGCAGCGACAGCGGTAGCCACTGAGGAGGAGCGCCTTTGGAGGTTCACCGAGGGGCTCCAGCTTGCGATCCGGGGGTATGTCAAACCCCTGAAGCTGCCTACGTTTTCGAGGGTGGTAGAGGCAGCTATGACTTACGAGGAGACCAACCCGTCCGCGCGAGACAACGACCGCAGGCGAAAGAGGCCCTTTCAGCCAGACTTCTCACAGGGCCGACGAGAACGGAGACACGTGGCGTCCGCAGGAGAGCCGTCACGTTGTGCAGGGCCATCAGTGGCCTTTGGGGGCCCTCGACAGGGGCCAGTCGCCAGCACCGGACCCCCACCTAGTCGACAGCAGGGACCCACTGAGGGCGGGAGTCGGGTTCCCCTCTGCTACCAGTGTGGCCAGCCGGGCCACGTCACGAGGGACTGCCCATCTAGGGCAGGAGGTCAGCAGATACTCTCCGCGCGGAGCACTGGAGGGCACGTAGGAGGCCGCGGTTCCCAGGCGCGAGGAGGAGGACAGCAGTCGCGAGGAGGGTACCGGCCAGCACCTACCCGTCCGACGCAGAGTGTGGCTGCTTCGTCCGCACCTAGAGCTGAGGGGAGTATCAACGCCCTAACACACAGGGACGCTAGAGCTTCGGGATCGGTGGTAGCAGGTATGGTTTCAGTTTTTGGCAGACTCGTTTACACGCTTTTCGATTTCGGCGCTACGCACTCGTTTGTCGCAGCCAGTTTCACAGTTAGTTTGGACCAGGATTATACACTGTTAGAGAATCCGTTCGTAATCAGAGGTCAGAGTGGTCAGCTGTTTGTAGCCGAGGAGGTGTGCACGGATTGCGAGGTCAGCGTTGGAGGACATAGCCTGCCAGCTGACCTGATTATGATCCAGATGGAGGACTTTGGAGTGATTCTGGGGATGGATTGGCTGTCCGCTTACCACGCCTTGGTGGACTATTTTGAGAGGAAGATTGTCTTCTCCATTCCGGAGTTGCCTTCTTTCGAGTTTCACGGACAGCCAGTGGACGAAGGTTTCAGGTGCATTTCGGCACTTCAGGCGGTGAGACTTTTGAGCCAGGGGTGTGAGGGCTTCCTAGCTTGTGTGGTGGCAGAGCCCAGCCCTGTGGCAGACTTCCAGAGCATCCCGGTGGTCAGAGAGTACCCTGACGTGTTTCCAGACGAGTTACCAGGACTACCGCCCGAGCGTGAGATCGAGTTTGAGATCTCACTAGTACCAGGGACCAGCCCCATCTCCACCGCGCCATACAGGATGGCACCGCTTGAGCTGCGAGAGCTCAAGTCTCAGTTGCAAGACCTTCTGGAGAAAGGTTTCGTGAGGCCCAGTGCGTCTCCCTGGGGAGCCCCGGTACTGTTTGTGAAGAAGAAGGATGGGACCCTACGTCTTTGTGTGGACTACTGACAGCTGAACAGGGTCACCATCAAGAACAGATATCTGCTGCCGAGGATCGACGATTTGTTTGACCAGTTGCGAGGTGCCACGGTGTTTTCCAAGATAGACTTGAGGTCTGGATACCACCAGTTGTGGATCAGGGAGACCGATGTCTCCAAGATAGCTTTCCGCACCCGGTACGGACACTACGAGTTTTTGGTCATGCTGTTTGGGCTGACCAATGCCCCCACTGCTTTCATGGACCTGATGAACCGGGTGTTTAAACCGTACTTGGACCAGTTCGTGGTGGTTTTCATAGATGATGTACTCATCTATTCTAGAGATTGGACACATCATGGACAGCACTTGCGGATGATTTTGGACACTCTGAGGCGACGCAGGCTGTACGCCAAATACAGCAAGTGCAAGTTCTGGTTGAGGGAGGTGACCTTCTTGGGTCATGTGATCTCTGGAGACGGCCTGGTGGTTGACCCAGACAAGGTCGAGGCAGTGCTCAGGTGGGAGAGACCGTGTTCAGTCACTGAGATCCGCAGTTTCCTGGGACTAGCTGGCTACTACAGACGGTTCATCAGAGGATTTTCAAAGATTGCGCGCCCTATGACACAGTTGACTCGGAAGGACGTGCCTTTCGCTTGGACAGATGCCTGTGAGGCGTGTTTTCTGGAGCTGAAGGAGAGGTTGACCTCAGCTCCCGTGCTCACCATTCCTGACAGTAGTGGCGGGTTCGTTGTGTACACGGACGCTTCCTTGCAGGGGTTAGGAGGTGTGCTCATGCAGAGGGGTCACGTTGTCGCTTATGCTTCGCGGCAACTGAAGCCCCATGAGCATACCTACCCTACCCATGACCTAGAGTTGGCAGCTGTTGTCTTCGCGCTGAAGACCTGGAGGCACTACTTGTACGGTGAGACCTTCGAGATTTTTATAGATCACAAGAGCCTCAGATACCTTTTTGATCAGAAGGAGCTCAACATGAGACAGAGACGTTGGTTGGAGCTCCTAAAGGACTACGACTGCAGCATCTCCTACCACCCGGGAAAGGCCAATGTGGTGGCTGACGCCTTGAGCCATAAGGCGCCCGCACGCTTGGCCAGCCTACAGTTACAGAGTTGGAGCCTTTTAAAGGAGGTGGGCAGTTGGCGACCTCTAGAGTTACGAGGGTACTGTGGGACAGTGATGGTGACACGGCAGACTAGGCCAGAGTTGATGGACCGCATCATCACAGGACAGATGGCCGATCCGTACTTGCGGTCTTTGCGCGACAGAGTACTGTCAGGAGATCCAGGTGACTTCTCTTTCACAGACCAGGTGCTACGTTTGAGGGAACGGTTGTGCGTTCCCAGAGACGAGGAGCTGTTGAGAGAGCTCCTGACTGAGGCACACGGTTCCAGATTCACCATACATCCCGGGAACACGAAAATGTACCACGACTTGAGACGCAAGTTTTGGTGGAGAGGGATGAAGTGGGATGTGGGTGAGTTCGTGCAACAGTGTTTAGTGTGCCAGTAGGTGAACGCCAAGCATCAGAGGCCTGCAGGGCCGCTTCAGCCGCTTCCAGTGCCAGAGTGGAAGTGGGAGAGCATCACCCTGGACTTGGTGGTGGGGTTACCTGTTACCCAGCGGTGACACGACGCAGTCTGGGTAATAGTGGATAGACTGACGAAGACGGCGCGTTTCTTGCCGATCCGAGTCACTTTGGGACCAGCACAGTTGGCAGAGAGGTATATCTGTGATGTGGTATGACTACACGGAGTTCCGCGGGAGATCGTATCCGACCGGGATACCTGCTTTATGTCCCAGTTTTGGGCTGAGTTTCAGCAGGCCTTGGGGACGAGGTTGAGGTTTAGCACAGCTTACCACCCCCAGATGGACGGACAGTCTGAGCGCACGATACAGACACTTGAGGACCTTTTGCGTGCCTGTGTACTGGACTGGAGGGGCTCTTGGGAGGAGCACCTGCCCCTTGCAGAGTTTGCATACAATAACAGTTATCACTCGAGCATCGGCATGGCTCCCTACGAGGCTCTGTACGGACGGAAGTGTACGGCACCCTTGAGTTGGGTTGAGGTGGGGACCAAGTGAGAGGTTGGCCCCAGGTTGATCCGGCAAAGTCAGGAGGTAGTTGAGCAGATCCACAGACGACTCTGCACTGTCAGGAGCAGACAGAAGAGCTACGTGGATCGGAGACGCAGAGAGGTGCAGTTTGAGGTTGGGGACCACGTCTTCCTTCGTGTTTCTCCCATGAAGGGCTTACAGTGGTTTGGGGTGAGAGGGAAGCTCGCGCCGAGGTTCGTGGGGCCCTTTGAGGTCCTGGAGCGGGTTGGACCCGTTGCTTACAGACTTGCCCTTCCCCCGCAGCTTTCTGGTGTGCACGACGTATTCCACATGTCCAACCTCAGGAAGTACGTAGCCGATTCCAGTCATGTACTGAGTCACGAGAGCGTTGAGGTGAGCGACGACCTGACCTACCCCGAGCGGCCAGTGCAGATTTTAGACCGAGCCGTCCGCAGTTTGAGACGAAAGCAAGTACCCCTGGTAAAGGTTTTGTGGAGGAGCCAGCGGTACGAGGAGGCTACCTGGGAGCCTGAGGTGGCAATGCGGGAGCGGTACCCAGAGCTTTTCGCGGGTACGTCTTTTCGGACCGGCTTCGGTTCTCTTTGAGTTTGTTATGGTTATTTGGATGTCTTTTCCCGCACCCAAGTTGGCGCAAGTTTCGAGGATGAAACTTCCTTTGAGTTTGTTATATTGTAACGAACGTGTGCCCCAGACGTATTTTAAGACGTCTGGGAGGTGGTCCAGACGTCTGACCAGATGTCTGGGATCGGTTCCAGACGTCTGGAAATCCGTTAATTTCGACACACGCGAGTCGTCTGCGTGCCTGAGCGCGCATATCGGATATTCGCTGATTCCCTCTTCCCTGCGGCTGCAGACGCCTGCCGCGTCCTCTCTCTCCTCCTCGCGCGGCCTTAAAAGGCCACGCGCTCCCTCCCGTCGTCCCCACCGTCCCCTCCCTCTTCTCTTTCAGCCAATGAGCATGAGCGCGAGTGCGAGGGCGGCAGCGGAGGCCGTAGTGAGCGCGGAGGAGGTGCTGCGTGCGAGAGCGGAGCTCTGCCGTGAGGGCGTGCTCACCGGGGCTACTAGGGCCGGCCAGCAGAGGGCGCAGGGGGCGCGGAGCGACGCGGAGGGGGGGGACTGCTGTGGTCTGAGCAGCAGGTGCGTGAGGTGCGACGCGAGCGGCGTCGTGAGCGGAAGCCGGGTGGTGCCCTATTCTGGAAAAATTTCCAGAATCGGACGTCTGGGTTGATAGGCAGACGGCGAGGGTGACGTCTGGTAGATCTTACAGTCATCTGAAAGGTGAGTTTTCCATCTTCTTCTTCCTTCCTGTCAACTGACCGTACTGAGGGAGGGAGATGGGTGTGCGCAGGCTCGGTGATTCGCCATCCAACGCGAATCAGACGTCTGTCTGTTGTACCAGACGGCAGGAGTGACCTCCAGACATCCAGGGTGACCATCGGACGTCTGAGAGATAGGCCAGACATCCCCGCAGACTTCTGGACGTCTGGGAAACCATGCTGAGCAGGTAATTCTCTGATCCACTTTTTAAGACGTCTGGAAGAAGTTCCAGACGTCTGATTTTGCACAGTGTCGTCGTTTTTGACCCGTTTAAGGCCCGTTCGGGTTCCGTTTTCCGCGATTCGAGTTGCGTTCTTTTCAGAATTAATTCCTCTATCCATCTATAGTAGCTATACACTGTTTTGAGACACTCCTTGTGTTTGATCCTTGTGATAGGACCTCCTTCAGTTGCAGTCTTGGGAGTCGCGGAGGCACGCGGGATTCCCGATCATGCCCCCATTACTCCCGTTGTACCTGGTAGAGTGGCTTTAAGTTATTAATAAAATCTGTTAAAGTATGGAACCATAACTAGAACTTAGGACATTGCATGAATCCTAGGATGGGGACAAACTAGTGGAATGTATAATACTGCAGTCTTGGAAAATGGAAAGAGATATAAAGCTGCCTGTAATTTGAATTAACAGCTGCCTGTTGTGAATAAATAACGTGGCTGAGAACATGGATTGTAAGAATGTGAAACTGGAAAGTGAAACCTGGATGTTTGAGTAAAAAAGATGGAACCCTACAGGGAAGTAGGAGTAGAACTCCTGGAAGGTGAATGGAATAGTTTTGGGGAAGTGAGCTGGCCCTTGAGTACGGAGTACCAAGGAGTGCGACTGTCCCGCTGTTTAGTGCAGAGCGGAGCAAGCCACCCCAGGGACCCGGGGTTAGGACTGGCCACTCTGTACCGACTTGCTGGCCCTCGCGTACGTAGTACCGAGGAGAGCTATTAGTGTACGGAGGTACTAGCTACCCCACGGGCCCCGGGGTTCTGCTAGCCTCCCACACCGACTTGTTAGGCCCGCTGGGGCAAACCAGGGTAGTCAGGCGAGGGTGCGCGGACTGTGGAGAGGCAAGGCCCCGGTTTGGTTACTGTGGAGGGGTTGGACCCCTGTTACTGAGAGGGCTCTGCCCTGGACTGGTTCCGTGCTGTGCTTTGGGCGCATCCGTTAACGGAAACGACTGACCGCGTGCCAGTACGGGTTAGCTACCTGTGCGTTTATCGCGCATGCCGTAGTCACCGTTACGTCTGTCAGTGACCTTTGGGTGGTTGACTGAGGGTAGGATCACCACGGGGGACTCTCCCAACCAGGAGAGCACCACGTGCTACTTCTACTTTTTGGAAAAGACTGCAATCAAGATCGTTCCCACGAGGAACATTCGAGATCAAGAAAAAGATCAGGGGAATAAATGAAATAGTGAGACAATTGAAAAATGTGAATAAAGAAAGTAATAGAACATAAAAGCTACTGTACACTTTACTGTTGTCTTTAGTTTTAGTTGCCACTCTACTCAGCGTTTTGCTGACGTGTTACACTCGTTACCTTTTTCAGGACCAGGTGTTGAGCAGCCAGGGTCAGCGGCTGCAGAGGACGCTGGGCCGAGTAGGGTCCAGTAGAGTTACTACTGTCTTTTGTACCTCTTTGTTTCCGTTATAGTGAGTAGTTCTTGTTTCCGCTGTACTTTTCTTTACCTGCAGTTCATGTTATATGATAAATGTTGTTCTACTATTGTGGTGGTATATAGTGTAGTAGTTTCTTTCCTTACTGCTGTACTTTCTTACTGTTAGTTATATTCATGCTGAATGTGATTTATTTTACTACTCTTTTGGTTACTTCCTCGTTGGATGACTAGGTCTTGGGACTAGTCGAGTCGGTCCGGTTCTCGTGTCTCATAGGGACTCAGGAACCGGGTCGTTACAATTTCTAATCTCAAATGCATGCACCTAAGGTGGAGTCGGCTGTCCTAAAGGATGAACCTTAAGTGCAAAGAAGTGTCAGAAAAGGTTTCAGTTTTTTGAGAAAGAATGACGGGTTGCCTCCCATTGAGCACTAAATTTGATTCCTTCAGCCAAGTGGGAAATGGGATGGAGAGGGAATGGTCAAATCAACGGAGTTTTGTATAACAAGCACCTTGATCAAGAGCCCGGTTGGTCCAACTAGGTGCTTGTTCAGATTGATAGGCTGATGATACAGCCCAAACCCAATCAATCTGGTGGGTTGATAGATGTAGATCAAGAGGTGTGGAACCCACCATATACTATGAAGCTCAGATGGATGTGGAAATGTGAACGCGGGGTTTGGCTAAGTCAAGTCATCCTGGTCAGAGTAGGGACCCGTAACATAATCAATGAATGATGCGGAAACCCTACAAGGGTGATTAAAGAATGATGGAGCATGGTCTTTTGTATGATTAGTGTTCGCAACCCGAAATAGATGTGGAATTGCAATCGGCTCGGTGAGAGGTGAATCTAAATAGAAATTGAGTCCGATTGCGGGTCAGGGTTGAGAAGAGGTTTTGATCAGTTCTATGTGTGTGGAAGAGGTGGCTTGAATGAGAACTATGTATGAGGGCTCTTCTATAAATGAATGACAGGTGGTCTCCTGTAGAGAGTCATCTGGGTAACTATCAAATACCTGAAGAGTGTCTATAGGATGCAAGAAATCTAAATTGAGAAAAGATTTGAATTCTGGGTTGCAATCATTCTTGGCATTTTGTGGTTTTGGTTTCTGAGGATTAAAAATAATTGCTTCCATGTCACTGGAACTTGAACTTACTTCAATGATCTCAAGAAGCGGGACCTCAGAGTCGGAGTCAGAGAATGAGTCATGTGGGCTGGGGTCGTAGACTGGCTTGGTGTGTTTAGGAAGGAGAGTCTCTTTGAAATTATAGTCAGATCCGAAGTTGTCGGAGAGTTTGCGAAGATCCAATTCTAAATGAGATTCACGATCATGAATTCCACCGCAGCATAAATCACCTGATGTGGAATCAGCAGCCTGAATGGGGTCTAGCCTATACATCAATTTTGGGTTTAAAAAGGTGTTCTGTCTAGGTTCAAGTTCCAAGCTGGTAGGATAGACCCAATTGAAACACCACTCATCTAACTCCTCGATTTCTGTATCGTAAATTGGCATATCTTCTGGAAAATTGATTAGATTTCCTGAGGATGTTGGAGAGGGATATTCATCAAATAAAGGCCTGGAATCATATTCTTTAAAATTTTGATCTTTATCATACGGGGCCTCATAATCTTCCTAATAAGTTTCGGATCTAGATTCTAGGTTTAGGATGTGGGTAGAATTACTAGAATCTAAGTTCGAATAACTTTCGAGGGTCACCTTATCAAAATAAGGGGCGGAATTTATACCCTCAAGAGGTTTAGTTCTGATCTCATTATTGCAGGAGTCTTGGAATTCTAAGCTTGGCGATTCATGTCTATGGTTGGCTCAGCATTGTGTTCTCCTGTAACTTCCCAACCTAATTTAATGTTGTCTTCTATCTGGGTTGGGAATCCACAACCACCCTGTGCCTCAGTCCCGAGGTCTGGGAAACCGGATTACTCCTTAATACTATTCCAAGATGGTTCATCCTTTGTTTCTGGTATATACAGGTATTTCTGGTTGATAGTTTGTTCCAGTAATCTCATCATCTCTACTCATTTTTCAAGGGAATCTTGGTGTTGTTCCCAAAGTACAAGATTTGTCAAGCATTGAAGGTATTCAGATTTGTGTAATTTTTCTATCTCAATGTATCCTTTTAGGAGCATTTCTCGGGTTGATCCTTTTATGGCTTCTGTCAACAGAATTTGGGCACAGTTTATGATGAAGGCTGTGGTTGTTGGGACATCAACCTGAATGTTTTCTATTGGTGTTAAGGGTTTATATTTGATTTCATAGAACTCAAGGGCATCCTTAATCATCCTATCTCTCATGGATCTTTGAGATTCAGGTTTCTTGAAGGGTGATGCTAAGTAATTAGGCTGCATATTTGGATCAGGCGGTGAAATCAAGATGTAGAATCAGAATTTCGATGTAGACTCACGTTGTGCCAAGTTGGAAGAAGGGGGACTTGGTTCAAAATCATAGGAAAGGGGCTATGTGGAAGGTTTCTACATAAACAAGGGAACCGAGGCCTAGCCTCGGGGAGAGTGGATTTCTAAAGGAGGTTTTAAGGACCTCCTACCAAACACTGAAGGACTGGATGAGATTAGCAGGTGCTGGACCCAATCAAGGCACCCAAAATGTTGGGTGACTATAGAGGTTTGGGGCGGATGGACCCCTTGATCAGAAGGTCGTCCACCTGAGAATTACCTGGGAAGCCAGAGAGGGTGAGTCCCGCGAAGACCCCTACAAGGTAGAGTGCCCCCACGGGTTACAGGGTTTCCCCCACCCTACCTCTCTTGTCACTGAGATTCCAGGTAGACCAGAATGGGGACCTTGACCTCTTAAGTCTACCACTTTTAGTTAGGATAAAGGTGATTAGGCTTTCACATGAACTTTATTCTTTTGAGTGCAAAGAGTGACCTAAGTTCATGGTTGGTTGACCCAAGGGGTCAACTTCACCTACTAATACCTTTGAGAGCCTATTAGGTCTTTGTCTTTTTAGGGTTCAAGTGTTTTTAAGAGCCAAATTTCTTAGGGTTTCTCTTAATAGATGTTTTCAAACAGTGGCTTGGGCACACTTCTTTTGGGAATTCTCAGTTCTTGCTTAGAGAATGTGTCTCTAAAACCCTAATTTTGAATCTTATATTGGCTCTAATTGGTCCAGTCAGTTTCCTTTAGATTGGGTAATTAGGGCTCAAGCAAGAAGGTGTTAGCCCTAACTATCTTTAATGGATACACAGATATATTGTGTTGAAATTGAGAACAGGCAACTTTGGTGATTTACTAAGTATGGAAGACAGGTTATTCCTAGATTGCTTTTTCTTTTCCTCTTTAGAATTTAGGGGTTGAAATGAGAGGATAGAACATTACCTGTCCTAGGTGTGGTTGTTGTACGGCTACTTGTTATCCTCTTGATTTCCTGTGCCTGTACAACGAAAGAGAAGAGATTAGTCAATAGACACTCAAAAATTGTGAATCAATAGCCTCTAGAATAGCCGTTGCTCCCTGGCAACGGCGCCAAAAACTGGTGGCGCATCGTTTCCTCTAGGTTTTGTTGTAGTATAGTATAAGGACATGGTCACCAGTTTAATACAATTTAATACTCGGAATGACAAGTTTCTCGAGGTCGAACTCAAGGAGCAAACTATGATTCTAGAAGCCTACAAATTCACAATATATAAGGTTTTACAAAAGTTAAGAGAGAGAGAGAGGAAAAGAAGGGGTGTTTGGCTTTTCTTCTTCTTTGCTTTTTCTTCCTTCTTTTCTTCTTCTACTTTCTCTTCTTTCTTTCTCTTCTTCCTGCCTTCTACTCCTTCTTTGCTGTGTCTTCTTTCTTCTTCTTCTTCTTCTTTGCTTTCTTCTGCTCTCTTTCTCTTCTTCCTGCCTTCTTCTTTCTCTTCTTCTTTGCGTCTTCTTTCTTCTTCTTCTTTTTCTTTGCTTTCTTCTGCTCTTGTTGTTGACCCTCCGACGTCTAATTCAGCGCTCAGACGGCTTAACTGTGCGGTTGCTACAGTGCTGCTCTTCTTCTTTTCCTTCAGCTCCTCTCCTTCCTTTCTTCTTCCTTCTTTCTTCAGCAACTACTCTGTGCGGCTAAGTCTTCAGCTGCTCCTCCTCCTCTCTTCATCTTCTGCTTCCCTACGCATCACAAGGTTAGGCAAAACCTAACCCCTACCCACCCCACATCTCTCTCTCCCTATTTCTCTCTCAAAGGTTCGCTCCCAGAGCATTCGTGGGTATACGGGTCGGGTAACGCGCCCGGGACCAGGCCCACCAGAATGCGGTGGTGGGTGAGGAATGCTTGGTCGAATAGTCGGGTTCGACCCAGGCCCGTGGGGTGTGAGCGTGGGCGAGGGTGGGTGTGAGCACGTGGTGTGCTGCATGCGTGGGCGTGGGACCTAACCCCTATGTATTAAAGGTGATAAGCCTAATACACAAATTCAATTTATGTGTAGGCGAGCGCCCACACACTTCGGAGGTGGGACTAAAGTCCCACCTCTGCTCAGCGCACCCGCAGGCGAGAAGGCGCTTCCAATTGGGGCAGCAGCGAAGGCTTGCGACCCCAATTGAAAACCTGAGCACACTCGCGGAAGCAGCCCGCATTGCCTGGAGCTCACGCCTGGGCTGGAGGAGTCCTGGAGATGCCTACGAAGAAGCTTCAGCAGCTCGTCAATGGCGGCACGGAGGTTGAAACCTGTATTCACGAAAATGACCTCCCAGTCACGGCAGACAGCACAGGGCACTTCGCCGGAGTGTGGCGAAGGCGGTGCGAGGGTCAGCGAGGCATGAGAGCACCTGTGGCCGTGTGCCTAGGGCAGACTGCGTGCGCGGAAGTGGGTGTGTTCAGGAGGTGGTCTGGAGGTGAAGGGCGGTAAATGGAGTAGGGGAAACGCTTGAGTGGAGTGAGGGGGAGCTTCTGGGCTTGTAAGTGAGGGGTGAAATGGTCTGTGGAGGTGGAGCGATCTCGCCGGAGATGGTGGCCGAAGGTGGAGCAGATGGATGTGGTAGTGGCAGTCGAGGGGTTGAAACAGAAAATTAGGAAGGGGGAAACAGTGGAGAGAGTAAGGGGAAGGTTCCTACCTACTTAGTCGACGAAGAGGGAGAGGAAGGTGTCCAGCTCGTGCCTGTCGGAGCTGAGGACGAAGATGCCCAGAAGAGGAGTAACGGTGACGAGGAGATCTGGAGATGCCAGCTGGTGCGGCCTGGCATGGGAAGACAGGGCAGAGTGGGCTCTGCTGCAGGTATGGCAACAGAGCAACGAGGAGGAGGAGGAGAAGTCGCCAGAAACTAGGGTGCTCTGACTGGAGAGGGGAGAGACGAAAGCAAGGGTTTTTCTCTGCCAGAAGTAGCTTGAAGGAGACGGCAGACTGTGTCGCTCCTTATAAAGGCGCTGGCGGGGAGAGAGTCTTGAGGGGACGACATGCAAAGCACGCCAGAGATGGTCAGAGACGGGTGGCACGAGCAGCATGGGCAGCCGCAGGTGGCAGGGGCGGGTCCTTATGATAGAGGATGATGCAGGGAACCCCCCATTTGTTCCTGAGGACGAGCGCCATGGCCTGCGTGGCGCCATCCTCCGTGCAAGGTCGCCGGAGGCATGATGCCTGCTCAGAATGGTAGGGAGGACCATTCTGCAAAGAACGAGGAGAACGCTACGGGGCTATTTGTAAGGGTTTCAAAAGATAAGGGTCAAAAAGTAATTCATGAGGACCAATTTGTAAAGTCGATCAAGGTGATCTTTTCTTAGGCATAAATTTTTATACCAGCCTAATTTGAACCTAAGGATTTTAATGGTGAAATTTGATTTTAGGTTTGACCATGTTTGACCGATCAATTTGTGCAAAAACCCAAATTAAGTGATAAATTGGGCATGGTTCTCAATTTAGGTCAAAATAGGTTGCAAAGGCCAAAATGAAGGTTCTAAGTCCTAGGGAATATTTTTCCATGAATTTTAGAGGGTTTAGTTGATTTTTATCCTACTTCACTCCTCGTGAATTAAAGAGGGTTTGTTTTAGGGCTACTGAATGTCATTTAATTCTTAGAAGTTGCTATAACCCTTTTTAGATCAGATCATCCCACTTCCCTCCTTATTAAGCTTATTTGACCTGTGTTTAGTCCCTTAATTACCCTATTTGAGTACTGCATTGGTAAAATTGTAGTTTTACCCCTAATGATTTATCTTATTCTTTGATTCAAAATTCTCTGAGATGAGCTTCTTTCCAGGTTTTGTAGGAGCTTCTTCACACTTATTTAGATTAAATTGTGCTAGTTAGAGTTCATGATGAGGCTCTCATCAGGGCTAATGCCAGTTAAGTCTAATAAAGACCATCCAATGGCTACGTTGTGTTCCATAAGGACCTTTGTTAGTTTGCACTCTTGCTCCCTGGTCAATTTTGAACTAATGATTATGGGGAGCATTTCATTTGGTCCCAAGAAAACATACTTAAGTGTATCAAGCAGCTCTTTCAGCTCGGGAGTGGATGGTGAGAGATAGCCTTGGGACAAGAGTGTCCTAAGCGGATCAGAAGAAAACAAGTCAGGAGGAAGAAAAAGGGATAGCCCTAGTGAGTAGTATGTGGCCTTAAGGTCCCAGTGTGGAGTTGCAATTCCGCCTGATTTGGTGGAAGCGAAAGGGCAATCCGATCTTCAAGAGTGTGGACCGGCGGTGAATAGCCCGAATATGGCTTAGACCACGAGGTATGGGAAGCAGAGAAAACCTCGTTAGAAGTTTGGTCAGGAGAAGGTACGGGAAAAGGGATCGATGGGGGAATGTCACAATAGGTGTCGGTCAGGCAATTGTCTATGTTTAAAGGCAATCCACAGCAGTCAAAATAGGTCCTTATTAGTCTGATACACGTGCTGACGGCCATGTCCTCGTCAGACGTGTCATCCTCGATACAATCGCAATCAAAGTTCTTGGCTACCTTAAAGATGTTAAGCTTAAGCTTCTCAGATCCAATGGCAATCTCAATACAGCCCGACTCGCAGTTGATATGGGTGCGGGATGTGGCCAAGAAAGGTCGACCAAGGATGATCGGACAATCAGAAAGTGAGCTAGGAACTTTCATATTCGAAACAAGAAAGTCAACAGGAAAACAGAGACTGTTGACCCTAACCACCACATCTTCCACCACAGCCTTTGGTATTTTGACAGAACGATCTGCCAACTGTAACATGACAGGGGTGGGTTTCAGATTTCCTAAGTCAAATTTCTCGAGCATGATGGTTGGTATAAGATTGATGGAAGATCCTAGATCAAGCAAGGCATGATTAAAATTGTAGCCTTGGATGCTACAAGAAATAAGTGGTGTGCCTGGATCTTTCTGCTTCGGTGGTAGATTTGACAGTATAGCACAACTCGCATGAGGCGAGAGAACCATCGGATTCTTTATTTTCTTTGACTGTCGCCTGGGTGTAGTGTAGTCTTTGAAAAATCAGGCGACAGTAGGTATGTGGTCGATAGCCTCTAATAGGGGTACCTTGATTTCAACATCCCTGAATAAATTACGCAGGCTATCAAAGGCTTGCATATCCTTTTTCTGGCCTTTTGGCTCCCTCAGTAGAGCCTTAGGGAATGGGACCGATTCTGGCACTAATTTGGGTGTATCGTCCTCTCGTGAATGCGGTGTGCATCCCGAATGAGAAGGCGATGAAAAAGATGGGCCAGGATCAGGCCGAGGCGGATCAACGGTTTGCTTACCGCTCCTCGTAGTAATCGCATTTGATGTTGCAGGTCCAGTGGGATCATAAGGTGGAGGGTTCGCAATAGGGACATAAGGGTGAGGTGCAGTTGCTGCGGGATTAGCCTAAAATCCCGGTGGGATGCTCAGACCCTGCAGAATGTGATGAACCTGCCCCTAAGAAGATGGTACCTGTGGTTGAGGACCACGGGGTACGAAATTTCGTGGGTTGGGAACAGGTTGGGCTGGAAGAGTGCCCTGAGATCGAGTCACCATGCGTAGTTGACTGATCTCAGCATTCTGCTGCGCCAATTGTTGCTGAAGAGAGGTCATGTTCCCTTCATGGCGCTTCGACATTTCCGTCATCATTTGCATCAGCTTATCAAGAGGACTTGATGCGTGTTCTATTTGCAGTATGCAAGGACCCGATGGCGGATTCGCCACAGGATTAGACTGGGCCCTTGTGATGATGGGTGCGGACGGTCGTATTGGCCCACCCGTGGGGTTTTGGCACTACGGGTTGCTGGACCATGTGAAGTTCGGTTGATTTTGCCACCCTAGGTTATAAGTGGCAGAGAACGGATTGTTCCCCAAGGTGTAAACATCTTCTAAGCCAGAATACGAGTCCGCATGTAAATATGCTTCCGAGAACACGAAGGCTTGGTCCTCCGTGTCAAATACTGGCTTGCAGAAGCTAGATCCACATGACTTACCGAATTGCTCGGCATGACACTCGGTAAGGAAGATCTCGCGGGGCTTCTAGAGATAAGCTTGGCATTGGAAGGATTGGGATTGTGACAAAGTGGTGAGGTGGGGGTGTTTCCCAAAGAATGGGCGGGATTGGCCAAAAGCTCGTCCAGCTTCTTGTGCACGACGGAGACTTCATCCAATTTCTGTGCGATAAGGTTAAGATCAGTGGATGAATGGGAGGGTCCCGTGTCAACTTCATGAACATTACGGGACAGGCTGGTACGATTAAAGGTGATAATGGAAGCATTGTTCATTGAGTTTTAGCTCATGTTTTCAAATAATTCGAATGCTCCATTGTCGTCTTTATTCATGAAATTCCCTCTGCAGGAAGCGTCTGCAATCTGCTTCAAAGTCTCATTTAGCCCATAATAAAAAATCTAGGCTATATGCCACTTAGGCAGACCGTGGTGCAGACACTTCCAGAGGAGGTCATTATACCTCTCCCAAGCCTCATGAAATTGTTCACCATTTTGTTCCGTAAAGGAAGTTATGGCACGGCAAACCAAGAATGGATGGTTCTCCCAATGGTGTGTAACCATTGCAACGCTTTATCTCGCAACGAAAATGGGAACATTTTCATGAGGACAATTGATAACTCGATGTTTCTAGGTTTAACTATTTTAGCAAATTAGGTTAGGTCTTCCAAATGGAGAAAAGGATCTTCACTTCCAAGACCATGGAAGTGGAATTTAATTAGGCCAATTATGTTTGGTTTCAGTTCAAAATCATCCCTGCCCATGGGGACCCGAATTTGTCCTATGGTCTCTGTAGCAGCGGGATTTTGATAAGTGCTAAGAGACCTAGGCTCCTCCCTTTCGGGAGGGTTCTGCATTTCCTCCAAGGTTTCCCTAATGGCTTCAATTTATTCATTATACATTTTCATTTGGGCTTGGAGGTGGGCTATGGGGTCCATGGCTCCACCACCTGGTGGGTTTTGAGGGCGGTATCCTCCCTCGGGATTTGGGGGTGGGTGTGAAGCCATGTTTGTGGAGGAGGATGACGATTCGACTCCTTTTCTAAAATTATCAGACAATTCAACAATTCAGGATTTTGTGACCTCCTCCCAAACATGCACTACCGTAGGAAGAATTGGGGAGATAAGAAGGGAAAAAGGGGATGAGAGAAATGACACCGCAAAGGTACACTTGATGACAAATGAAGGCAATCAAAGTCCTAACCTCTACATTGTGCCCTTAGACCTAAAGATCTAAGTTACCTACTATCACAACCTACGGAACCAAATGCGAGCACCGCAGAACCACTAGGCTAGATTGAAAGGCTGTTTGCCCCAGTCTTAGACACCCAATAGCATGCGGGAACCCACACCAGCACGTAGGTGCTACACGTAGGTAGTTAGACCTCCAATCCTTAATAAGGGTCAAGTTATTACCAGTTTTAATTAGAGGCTTAGGATCAAGTGCTTCGGGAATGTGAAGGGCGTTGTTTATGGGTAATGCCTAAGTGCGTTGATTTTAGAAAGTGTGTAAACCAAGCATGCAATGGGGAAATCTCCCCGAATTGAAGTTTTAGTTGGTGAATGGTTTTTAGAATTTCAGCCTTAAGTAGTATGAATTTTAAGATTTTGTTGAATTACCAATTCAACCAATCTCAGGGTTTTGAGAAAATACAAGTTCTATGCACAATAAACCCTTCTTTAATGTGAGTTGGTTAATGCATGCTAAAAATGCACTAGGCTTCCTTAGTTGGAAATTTCTATGTGTGGATGCACGAGTCAATTTTAGATTAGTGTGAAAGGGAGCCAAAGCACTTCAATTCAAGTTCTCCCAATCACCAAAATGATGTTCCACACACAAGGCTCAACCACAAGATAATGTAAAGAAAATCAAAGTGTTGGGGTTGAAGTATTCGGGATCAAATCTTAGGCACGTGAAAGGTTGTGGTGGGGTTGGAATCAACTCAATTCCACGTCTCCACACCAAAAATGTGATCTCGAATTGCAGATAAATGAGGCAAGGAGGGATGGCAATCAATCTATTTAATCTTGCCTCGAAGAATACTTCACACGGTGAAAGATTCAAGAATCAAGATTCTTGGATCCTCACTATGCGATGTTTGGCGGGAAATCCCGGGGCGGTGGAAGTGATGGTAAACAATCAAGCAAGTGATTTTTAATCCGCTTGCCCCAAGAGATCCCAAGAATTTTTTTTTTAGGTTTTTTTTTTTTATTTAGGTGACAAGTTACCTAAGTTGCTAAGAGAGAGACCTACCTTTTCAGCAACATGGGCGAAGCTCCAATGCAGCACTGGCGACTTCACGCTCTTGTTCCCGCCTTGGATCTGCCCACATCTTCAACTTCCTCTGCTTGCCTCCTTCTTGCAACTGGTTTACCTACACACCAACAAACAAAAACACCTGTGAAGAGAAGGGTGTGAGAAGAGAAAATTAAAGGAATGGAGTAGAAACTTACCTCAATGCACACCTCCCTGGCAACGGCACTAGAAAAAGGTGTGATCGAGACCTGGATAGGTTGTGTTAATATGGTGAAATTATCGTTGAAGTGAGTATAGTGGTTAACCTAAATCGAGCCTAACCATCTTTTTACAAAATTTTTAACCTGGCCTACTTAATTTTATCTTGGTCACTTTTAGGCCCAGGGTTGAACTCGAGGAGGCGGGAATTAGAGGTGAATAAGTTTCTACGCCTTTCCTACAACGAATCTCTTCCGTGCGTTTATTATGTTTTTGGTTTTTTCTTCTATTTAAGATTTTTTTTTTGCTGATAATTTTGTCCTTGAGGTACACCCTCAAAATCAGGTCCTTGGCTTCGAGTCAAATTGTTCTTGGCTTTGAGCCAAATTAGGGTTCCAAAAACTGGCCTTGCTGATCGCAAGAGCGAGTACCTGCAAGGCAAGGATTATCTTTTCTCTTTTACTATTTTTTTTTATCTTTTTAATAGTAGGAAACAAAAGAGAAATAGAAACAAGATAGGTAAAAATATACAGGTATATATGTTTTGATATATAGGGGTGGGGGTGATGTGGAAATGGCATGTAGCACAATGTCGAGTTGGTTCACGTCTCGAAAGATGCAACCAACAGGACGAAGTACCGCGTGGAGTGTAGGATGGATGTGTGGGAGTGTGTACGGAGAAGCTTTCTTTACGCGGGTATCAAGGAATATCAGCAATTGGTGCAGATATTCCCATGATATAACGTGCGTGGAGTGTATATATGTAGTTATGTATATATATATATAGATATGTAAATATATATATATAAGTATATATATATATTTATAACTAGATATATATATATTTAACTATATAGATATTTATATATATAGTAATATATGTATATATATATATACTTACATATGTATATAGATATATTTGTATAAGTACCTATGTATATAGATATATATATATAGATATGTATATGTGTATATATATATATATAGTAATATATATGTATGCATATATGTATATATATTTTTTTATTTATATATATATATATGTATATATGTATGTATATATGTGGGAGTGAACGTGTACAAGTGAGTGTGTGTGTGTACGAGAGTGAGTGTGTGTGTGTAAGAGTGAGGGAGTCGTTGGTTGAAAGAAGAGAGAGTGGGCGAGTTTAAGTCGCCTGGAGGGGGAGAAGTGTCATTTGATGGTGCGGGTGCACGTAGGCACGCACAGGTGTAGGCGCGCTGAAGGGACTACATGCAAGAGCTGGAGTTAGCACGCGGTCCTTGCATCTGCATAGGCTGGTGCAAGAGTGTAGCATAGCATACTTTAGCCTGGAGCAGGTGCGGTTGCAAATGCAGGAGCGGGTGCTGGAGCGAGTGCAGGCGTGGATGCAACGACTGGCTGGAGGCAGTAGTGGCGTAGAGAGAGAGCGCGCGGTGATCGAATAAGTGAGAAACTCTCCGGTCACCGCACTGTAGCTACTATGTCATGCAGAAATGCGTGAACAGTAGCTACAGTGCCATGCAGCTTAGACAATCGGTTGCGGCCGATTCTGTGTGCGCAGGCATGCTGGAAGGCACCTACGCGCGTGGAAGGAGCATGCGGCCAGTGCTGCTCTGCTGGAGCTATGCTGCTGTTGAGCTTCAGAGCTTGGGTCTTCAGCAATGGCAGAAAGGGCTTCAGCAATGGAGTCCGAGAGTGAAACCACCACGCCCACCTGCTCTTGGATGAGCTGGGCAGTGGTGGAACTCATAGTGGTGGTCGTGGGACTACTGTAAGCCTACTCCTGCTCGCAGTGTATCTCTTCAGTGGAAGAGGTACTGCGTATGGAGGGGAGAGAGGGAGGAAGATGGCCTAAAGGTGGCTACTGTGTTCTCTGTTCCAGCCCCCTTCACAAGGAAGCGGGCAGGGCAATTTAAAGGAGATTGAGGCATGAATGGCCATGCCCTGAGTGTGCATGACCAGCCATGCAGTTGGCAGGGCATGCACTGGCAGAGTATGGTGAGAAGAAAGGGCAGCCACATGCCCAGAGCTGCACGAAGAAGTTCAAAGCAAAATAAAAAATGAGGATGGTGAAATTGCGAGGCAGCACTTGAAGAAGATGTTATTTACATGGCCAATTATTCACTTTCCTCCCCTCTCAAAAAAATACATGCATGTGTCAATTTTTACAAATGCAACTATGGTTACCTAATATGCAATGGCAATGCTAGGAAATAACATAAGATGACATTTTTATTGGTGTATTTTTGCTGTGCAATCACTCCCTCCAACAACAACACCACTACCTCCCCATCCAAACCTAATTAGCTAATTAGGATTTTTTGTAATTTATTATTATTGATTTCCTAATTTACTTCTAATTGAAATATGTAGTTTATTTACCTTTTGTAATTGATGTTTGTGGAGTGTACCCATATATATAGGGGTTAAATGTAGGGTGTGCCCATAGGTAGTTTAAATAGAATATCTAGTTTAATTTGAATTGAAATTTAATGGTTGTGTGTCCTGTTATTGTTAGAATTGAAATGCATGGTGTGCATATATTTGTTGCGATACCTTTCCCTGTCTATAGGATTTGACAAATATTCCATTTTATAGGGAAACTCTATCGAAATTTTTCTAAAGAGTGTTTACATGTAGGTGTAGGTTTAGGGTTTATGTTTTGTGTTTTGGGCTTTGTGCATATGGTTTAGGTTTAGTGTTTAGGGTTTATTGTTTAGGGTTTTGGGTTAGTGTTCTATGTTTAGTATTTTGGGTTTTTGGTTTTGCGTTTATGGTTTGCATTCTAGACTTAGGAATTTGGGCTTTGAGTTTAGGTGTAGGATTTCTTATTTTCTATTTAAGGTTTAGGTTTGGGGTTTACGATTTATGGTTTATGGGTTTGAGCTTACAATTATGAAACTGGATTTTAATTTCTAGGTTTAGGTTTTGTATCTTGGATTTAGGGTATTGAGTTCAGATGTACGAATTTTCGACTTTGTGTTTAGATCTATGATTTTTAGCTTTGAGTTTAGATTTACGATTTTTGTTATTGAGTTCAGATTTTTTCTTTCAGCTTAGGATTTAGGGTTTTGAATTTAGATTTAGGATTTACGGTTTTATGTTAAGAGTTACTATTTTTTGTTATTGAATTTATGGTTATTGGTTATGGGTTATATTTTTCATGCTTTAGCTAGGGAATGATATGAATAAAATTTTTATAGATACACATACTTGCACAAATTTAGAAGCACTTCATGACAAACAGTAGGAATTCTAACCCTTGGGTAATAGGTTCTGGGATGGATATAATTGTGTCGAAATACTAGCCCGTCGAGACTTATGATCATGTTATGTAGACAATGTAGGGTGTGTGTATACCTCACTTACATGCATGATGTGTTGTCTTTATAACATGCCATAAGTATTGTTGTCCTTAGTTCAGAGAAGTTCTAAACTAAGGGGGTTCTTGAAGATTTAATCACAAGTTAGGGTTACTTCTTGCATATAGCTAGTACTTGGAGAAATTTTGGTCACATTTTCTTTCTCTTCTCCAGTATACCAACTAATCTTAGCTCCGTTCTTGAAATGCCCTTTAGTGGGGGCTATTGGGGATGTAGTTAAGGTTAGTCTTGGGGGTATACTGAAGAACATGGAGGAAATGTTGCTAAAATTTCTCCAAACACTAGTTGCATGTAAGAAGTAATGTTGTACTCAAATCTTCAAGGATAGGCTATCTAGTGAAAATCTTCTTAAAATGCACATTTTTTCCTTATTCGAGTCTAACTTATTAGTAGTTGTCATTGACATTTAGGTTAATTATCATGGATAAGTCATAGATTAGACTGATGAATTCTAATTACCACGAATACAAGAGTGATTTTGTTTCTGGAGTGGGCTTTAATGATGATAGGAAGATATTTTGATGAGGAGAATTCCTTGAACTGATTTTATACCCATGTAGACATTGTTTAAATGGGTTTTTCCATAACCAAGACACAATTTTCGAGCATGTGATATGTAACGATTTGTGGCAACATTACGTAAATTGGACAGCTCATGGTGAGCAAATTAGAGGAGAAGTCAGAAATGAGAGAATCGAAACTTTTAAAAAAGTGATGATAATCAAGGAGATGAATTGGATGAAATGTTACATGATATGAGAGCAGCAAACCATGAGGATGTAGATGACGATGAGACATTATGAGATTGTAATGAGTTTTACAATGCAATCAAGGCAGCAAAGATTCCTATTGATCCTGGAATAATGTCAATGTTGAAGTTGTCATTCCTTCTTAAGTTTCAGATGAAAGTGATGAACAGAGCTACAACAAAATTAATGTCTGAGGTTCTTGAATTCATTGGGGAGCTGCTGAATAATCCTGCTGGATACCCTAAGTCATGGTATGATGCAAAGAAGTAGATACATGGGCTCAAACTGAAATGCGAGAAGGTTGATACCTATCGTAATGACTGTCCTGTACAGAAATGAATACTCATGGTTGACTAATTGTTTTGAATGTGGTGAGGAGAGGTATAAGGTGGGTAAGTCAATAAACACAAGTGGGAAGAAACAACCAGAGAAGGTTCTTCGTTATTTTTCACTGATCCCTAGGGTACAATGCCTACTCATTTCCAGTGAAATAGCAAAACTGATGACGTGGCATCTAGAGAATAAATCAAAAGATGGATGCATTTGTCATCCAGTAGATTCTAATGAGTGGAATAGATTTAATGTGAATTACGCATTATTCGCAGAGGAGGCACGGAATGTGAGACTGGGGCTTGCAAGCAATGGATTCAACCCATTCAAGAACACGTATCCGTCATATTCCATAGGATCAGTGGTAATGTAAACTTACAACTTACCCCATAGCTATGCATGCAATCTGCATTCATGATGTTGACCCTCCTTATCCCATGACCCAAGCAACCAGGAAATGTGATAGATGTTTATCTCCAACCAATGATTGATGAATTGAAAGTCTTGTGGTACAGTGGTGTTTAAACATATGATGTACAGAAGAAACAATTCTTCCAGTTGCATGCAGGATTATTGTGGACAATTAATGACTTTCCAGCATATGCGAATTTGTTAGGATGGAGTACAAACGGGAAGTTTGCCTATCCAATCTGTATGGATGATACTCATCACCTAAGATTGTTAGAAAGCAAGAAGTTCTGTTACTTAGGTCTCTGCAGATTTTTTCCCATTGAACATAGATGGTGAACGTCACAATTCAAGGACAGATTTGATGGTAAAACATGTCGATATTCATCGAGGAATCTGAAAAATAAACTCAATATAAGTTATGTTAGGTTGTCGGGGATGAAAATCATGGAGACATTGCAACAGCTTGGTGAAATACGTTTGGGTCTTCTTTTCAAGAATAACTTGACTTTCTTGGGACATTCAGGGTTTAGAAAGAAAAGCATATTTTTTATGGAGCTTCCATATTGGAAGGATTTGACTGTGTGACACAATTTAGATGTTATGCACATCGAGAAGAATGTAATGGACAACAATCTTGACATATTAAACCAAACAAACAACCCAAAGGATACAGTTATAATAAGGAATGATTCTCATGTATACATGCAAATCTTACCAAAGAACAGAGGCAAAGGATTTTCTCAATCCTTAAAGACATTCGGGTTCCAGATAGGTATTCATTGTAGCTTTCACGTTGCGTAAATGAAGTGTAGAAGAAGATTACTGGGTTGAAAGGTCATGATTCTCATGTGTACATGCAAATCTTATTCCCACTAGCGATACGTGGAGTGATACCTAATCTGGTAGTTGATTCTTTTATGGAGATAAGCAGATATTTTAAAGTAATATATTCAAAGACATTAAATCCTGAATTGCTGGAGTACTAGGATAAATAAATTGTGATCACATTTTGTAAAATAGAGTAGATTTTCCCACCAACAATCTTCAACGTAATGGTTCATGTCACGCTTCATCTTGCGAATGAAGTGAGACTTGTTGGACCCATGCAGTACAGATGGATGTATTCAATTGAATGATATTTGAAGAAGCTGAAAGATTGTCTTGAATAAGGCAAAGCCAAAAGGGTCAATCATGGAAGGGTAACTTGTAGAGGAATGCATTAACTTCCCTGCTATGTACATGCAAATGTCCTTTAGCGGCATTTAATATTTGCCACTAAAGGCCTTTTATTTACCGCTATATGTAATTAGTGATACTTAAATTAATTGCCGCTTAATTGCCACCTTCGTTGGTCACACTAAAACGTTAACGACAATTGAATAATCGACGCTAAATCAATGGTATTAGTGGCACTTTAATTACCGGAAATAATGTCACTAATGATCTTCTATAGTGGCAATTTATTTGCCACTATTTCGCCATTATCGATTTATATTAGTGGTAATTTAACTGACGCTATTAGTGTCTCTATATCCATCATTTAATGGTTTTTTTTGTCACTAAATTGCTACTATTTATTTACTTTAGTGAGACTTTTTTTTGCCATTTAATTGTCTCTATTGATATTATTTAGCAGCAATTATTTTGTCTCTAAATCGTCACTATCGATTTGCTTTAATGACACCTTCTTATGCAACTAAATCGTCACTAATTATATACTTTAATGGCACTTTCTTTTGCCATTTAATTGCCACTATTGATTCACTTTAATGATACCTATATATACGACTTAATTTTATTCTTTACTAAGAAATAAATTTTTTTATCAAGTTCAAAACATAGGACCATGAGTAGAAAGTCTTTCTTATTAACTTCATAGATCATCAAAGTACATATGCCCCTTTTAAGGTTAATGCAAGAGAAAAGAAAAGAAAAATATAGAAAAATAAAAATACAACAAGGATCTTGACATATGAAGCACTTCATCAACCCAACTAAAATCATTTGCAAAATCATAAAACTTTGGCATCCATCCCATGTTGCAATGCTTCTTCAGAGCTTCACATCATCTTTATTTATAAGCCCAAGTTGCTCTTTAGCTATGCAAAATTCTCCCTGTGAAGACCAACAATTCAAGAAGCCTGTCATGTGATGTCTACTGCCTCAGTTCCTTATGTTGTGATTGGGAGTTGGCCTTTCTCATAGTTGCAGTAAATCCTTTGTTAAGACTGTGTAATATATGCAATAACTTCTATCTTTAGTAGCATTCTATCATTAAATTGATACTACATTATATATGCAAGTATTTTACATGTATAATCTTCACTTTACTCATTGCTGGCTCAGTAACCCATGCCTTGAGATTGTTACGAACAACCCCCTTGGAAAGGTCCAAGCCTATGCTGTATGGAAAGAGAGATGGTCAACAAATGTGATTGGTTATACAGCACACCAAGACAAACTAAACAACTATTGGCAGCACACCAAGTATCATTATTCTCATCTCAGCAACTAATGGAACATTCATAATGATACAACATGTTAGGAAAATTGTTGAGGCCTTTTGTCAGAACAAGCACAGCTCCAGTGAGGAAGCATGGCAATGAATGCCCCGGAGATAATTAAGCAAGCATGTCCTCAATTCTGAATCATTCCCTCTACAATAAGGTTTAAGGATTGGCATTAGTATAATTCCAAGACAAGCATTGATCAAAAGGTCGATTGTAAGAAATACTAGAACAAGAAGGAAGTAATTAGATGAGAATAGCTACTAATGAACAAGTTATATTATTGTGCATGACTAGCAGAGCATGCATCACAAATCATATGGAAATAAATATTGCTCCTTCCATAAGTTGATACTCATTGATTGGTTGAATCTACTTATAATGGTCACAAAGCCTGTTATGCTACTGTAATTTGAAAAGGGCCGTTTTCAGATGCCAAGTTCCAAATTAGGTTCAATCATTTTCATATTTCTCGATTCCTTTTTGGCTAATGGACTAGGGTGACTGAATGCTCGCAAAAAAGGGCTAGCCTCCACCCCTTGTGATGGTTACTCATGGAAGATGATCATATTGCATTCCCACAACTAAAAGATAGCTAAAACATTGTAATCTTCTTGGATTAAAATAACCACCCTTGAAACCCCAAGCTTCCTCTCCTAATCAACCAGAAAACATCTTTGCCCATGTGGTCAACTGAAAGTAGGTGTGGATCACAAGAATGATGAGAGTTGGAAGCGATGCCTCTATTTCGATTATGTTCTTATGTTAGATTGTAATTTCATTCATAGGAAGCTCTTTTCAATTGTACGTTAAAGAAAAAGAAAAATCCACCCAAGTGCTCCCTATTGCTTTGAAGATCCAGCTTTCCAACATGCGAGATATCTTTGTTCTAATCTCAACTTTCATTTGCAATAACTGACATCTGGCTTGTGATTTTCTTCCATTAAACTTTGTGTTGGATGTGATTTCTACGCAAAAATTTGAGTTTTGAAAACCCTGTCGTTGTAGTAGTGTAAAAATCCATCAAACTGATAATTTAACCGAAACTCTGGTGAGTCCTAGGTCGAACACGGGGAGGCAAACATTTGATCAAAAATGTTGCCACGAAGTAGATTAGTAGGTCAAATTAAATCTATGCTAGCTATCTATTGAAAGAATAATTAATAGAAGACAGAGAGAGAATAATACAAATAAAGAGAAAATAGGGAGAGAATAAACAAATATTTCATAACTACAATTCATGTTCATTACATCTACTTGCTACACTATAAAGTGGAAAATCTAATCTAGAAAGTTGTAAAAAGAGAAGGGTGAGAAAAGTTGTCCTTCTCGACCGCTGCTTGGAGGACGAGCCGCTTTGACGGAGCACCTAGACGAGGGTGGTGAGATGTTGGACTAAAGAGAACGAAGACGGAGGACAGAGGACAAAGTAGGGCAACATCACAGTGGGATTTGCTTCCCGAATGGCGGTGAGAAGACAACAGCAAGCACTCCATGATTGGGGGTGAAAAGTTGGAAAAATTATCTTTTTAACTCTAATGGAGCATCCTGGGTTTGGGACAAGCTCGTAGAGCTTTGGAGAGGGTGAGACTAGTGATTAGCAGGTTTTTCATGAAGAAAAGTTAGGGTTTTGGAAAAACCCATTGTCGTAGCCGCAAAACTTGCTATCAAATAAAATTTTACCAAAACTCCAAGGGAGTCCTGGGTCGAACACAGGGAGGTGACGTTTGTTTCTTGAAATTCGTGTTTCGCTTTGTTTGTTTGGCATTTTTTATTTGCTATTTTTTTGGCATTTTATGATAGTGTGGGAACAAGCAAGAATATTATCTAGACTAAGCTATTCTAGAAAGCAGGAAATAACTATTCTACTTGCTATGTTTGTAGGAAGAGAGAGAATAAAAAACTACTTCTGGATAAATGTTTGACAAATGTTTATTAGAAATACTTCTACACTACGGAAGTAGTAAAAGGGAAAGGGGGTGAGAGAAATCCTCTTTATCGATTGCTCGAAGGATGAAGCTGCATTGACATGGCCCGGATGAAGACGTTGAGGAGTTGGAGACAGGAGAACAATGTCGGAAGATGAGGGGAGGACGGGCGGCGTTATAGTGTGATCCACTTCCTGGAATGGGGTTGAGAAGACAGCCGATGAGCGCTCCACGAATGGTGATGAGAGGGTGGAAAATGCTCTTTTTCTTTTCTTTAGTGGAGCATCCCAAAGGCTTGCGACATAAGCTTAAAGTGTGTTTTCAGCTCTAGAGTAGTTGAGGAGAGCATAGGAAGGGATGATGGTGGACGGAGGCATATGGCTCCTTTATAAGTGGTGGATGAAGGCTTGGTTGCACATAGGTAATTAGTGACGTCTATAAACGTCGCTAAAGATCCATCCATCTATCACTGAATATTCGCACACTCCCTCGCTGGCATGTGCGTATGCGCCTCTCACGCCCGTGCCTTGTGCTTGCCTTGTCGTGCATGTGCGCTGGCATGCGCTACACTGCTGTGTGCTGCTGCAGCTGGTGCGTGCCTTTCACGCATGCGCATCACACACCTCTTGCATTGGCCGGTGTTGAGCACTGCTTCAATTGAGGATATGGGGGGTTGCTGGATTTGATCCTGCGCCCCTCCTTGGGAGTGCGTGCTTCGACCATTGTGCTGCTCTTTGAGGATTTCCACGAAGACCATCCAACGACGATTAATAGCGGTCACTGGATGAGGATTCAACGGGTGTGAGCTTATGAAAACTAGATGTGGAGAGATGACGTGGCTACACTGGAGCCGTTGGATGGGCATCCAATGGCCCAGATCTCGCGAGGGGAGGTGCCTTTGAGGAGGAGAGGCTGCTGCTGGCCGACTTGGATGATCTGGATGGTGCCACGTGGCGCCATATGGACCATCCATCTTCAAGTGCTTGTAAGTGGCACCATCGACATCGGATTGGACTGATTTTCACGCAATTGGGCTATGATTGACGATCCGGGTCCATTCGTGCGGTTAGATTTGTTATTTGAAGCTCCAAATTGCATCACCTAATCCCTTGGCTGTTAATCTTCCTCAGATTGCATAAGGTGCTACGAGATTTTGATCAAAATGATTTCGGAGGCGTTGGACTCCGATCGTCGTCCTGATCAGATCCGTGTGGTTTGATCATCAATCTGAGGATCCAAAATAAATCTCCTTCTCTCCTGACCACAGAAGGACATGAATTAACTTAAAATATACACAAACTACTCTAAATGCAAAATGATGCATGCTATGCAATATTTATAGTACGGAATGCATATCTAAGCATAGGAACATGCATAATAGGCATTTTATCCTAAATAAATGTGTCTACATAAAGTAGAAAGGAAGAGATGCTCAAATGAGTAGTAAGGGTAGGCTATTTATAAGTGTAGTCATGGGGGCAAAAGGGTCTTTTTAAGGCTTTTAAAATTAACGTAGGGCCTTTAGTGACGCGTATAAGCATTACTAATGCCCCATGTCGCTGAAGCACGCATGGAATGTGGACCCTTTGATCATGATCGAAGTGCCTACATGTAACCATCTCTGTGAACTCTTCACCTTCAGTTGTTAGCTCCTTATCCCGCCCAATCTCAAGCGGATGGCTGTGAGAAGTCACGAACGTCATAAGGTCGTGTGCTGAGATCGCGGTTGGGAAGGACATGGAGCGTTAGATGAGGATCAAGGGTTCAGATCCATTCTCCATTGCACATTCAATTCCCCTCTGCACGTTATATTACACGTATAACCACGCGTTCTCAAGCGCTGGCATCTCCTTGCGTCACATGGCGTCGTTGCGCCTGCTTGGTGTAGATCAGACAACCTAATTGAGCACTTGCATCCATGCTTGATTGCACTTGTTTCGCGAGGTTGAAATTAGAGTTCCAAGTAACCCGTCGTCGTAGTTGCAAAACTCATGATCAAATAATATTTATACCGAAACTCCAAGGGAGTCCCAGGTAGAACACAAGGAGGCGACATTTACTTTAATTGAAAACCGCGCTTCATTTTGTTCGTTTATGGTATTTTAGGGTTTTTTTATTTTTTTGTATTTTTGAAAGAAGAAGACAAGAAGAATGAATCATAAGAGATATGGAACAAATTTGTTATATATCACTCCAATGTTAATTACAATAAACTATGAAAGCATAAAAAGAGAGGGAGGTGAGAAGAAATCTCTCGAATCGGTTGTTCGGCGAGACGATGCCACCTGGCGGAAGCTCGGACGAAGGAGGTGAGGAGCGGGATGACGGAGGTGAGATGCAGGAGGACGCCAAGTAGAGGAAAGCTTTGACGTGGCTTCGAAATGGCGGTGAGAAGGTGGAGATGATGTGCTACCTGAATGGAGGTGGGAGGATGGCTCCAAGGCAACCTATGAATGGGGAGGGGAAGTTGGATGAATATTTAATGAGGCAGAGGTTCGCTACACTAATAGGAGCCTTGGGAGCTTGAGAGTGAGCTCTAATGGAGCGTTGGTAGGCTTGCTAGAGCTTAGGAGTAGGTGGGAGTAGAGTAGGTGGAAATGAAGAGGAATGGGGGGTGTAGGGGTCTTTATATAGTGGAGGGAAGAAGAGCATCCCATGCACAGGCATTCAGCGATAGCTACAAGCGTCACTAAAGGCCGCTCAAGCTGTTGCTAAACGATCCGCGCCTCTTCAATGCCTTCGCTAGCACATGCACTGCGCAGGCCATTTAGTGACAGCTGCAAGTGTCACTAAAGGCCCACCCTTCTGTCATTGTAAATCCCACACCCACCGCTCACGCCCACGGCTGTCATCATGCACGTAGGCATGGGTGAATCCTGACAGTCGGATGAAGGATCGCACGACCCAGAGAAGATTGCGCCCCTTCGGAAAATTTGAATCTCACACCTCGCCATTAGCCGTCGGATGCTGCATTTAGACGTCTTAACTGCGCGGGTCAGATGGTGCATTCTCGAGGTGCGTTGGCGACTGCATGCAACATCTACGCTCAACTGTGCGTCCACGTAGCTGCTTCCTTCGTCGCCCGATCTTCCATCGATGGCTCAATTTCCCTCCCACATGCGCTTTAGCAGATAAAATCTGCACGCAAGGCTTTGAACGTAGGGCCACGCATTGAGAGTTGAGGCACAAACCACTGTGCTGAGGGTCATTATGTGTTCTGCTTATGAATTGAGCTTCCACACCCATGACCGTTGGATGAAGATCCAATGGTTGAGATGACTCCTCTCTTGATCTGCCTGAGGATGGGTGAGATGAGGTGCTTCTTCAACCGTGGAGCGCACATCTCAGCCATTGGATTGAGATCCAACAACTGGCATTTGATCTTGCAGCGAGCTTGGGGACACCTTGGCTCAGGTGGGGTGGCCTGGATGGCACCACGTGGTGCCATCTAGAACATCAATCTTGTTCTTGCAGAGGGTGCTATAGAGCTCAGATTTGGGCGATTCCCACGTTGACGGATACGATCATCACTCTGAATCCATTCGTACGGTCGAATGCTTCATTCGAAGCCTGTAAAGATGTTGCACTGCCTTCTGGCCATGTAAAATGATGGAATTAATGTACATAATATACAACTATCCTAAATGCAATGCAATGGATGTTTGCGGAATATTTATATGATGATTTGTAATGCTGGGCCTAGGAACTATTATAGATAAGCATTTTATGATGAATTTATATGTGCTTATGAGTGCTGCTGATTAGAGACACCAGCAAGGATTCGAACACGCCCTGACATTTCACACAAGACACTCAACCAATGTGCCAAGCTCCTCTTTCTGTTGCATTCTTGCTTTAAGGCTGCGACGCTCTTAGCAGTTGGATTTCGCTCCAACTGTCGAGATCGTGCAACCTTTGCTGAGAAGGGAGAACGCCAGAGATGTTGGCGGCTGTGATGGTGCCACGTGGTGCCATTATGGCCATCCATCTTCTTTGACTTGTAGATGGTGCCACAGATGTCAGATTGGACCGATTTTCACGCTGTTGAGCTACCACCGTCGATCCTAACCCATCTGTGCGGTTAGATTTATCATCTGCGGTATGAATTTACACCACCTTGGCCCTTGACCTTTGGTCTTCCTCGGACTGCATCTGATGCTACGAAATCCAATCGGGGCAATCTCAGAGTCATTGAACTCCGATTGTCGCCCAGATCATATCCATACGGTTGGATGTTCAATTCGAGGCCCCGATAAATATTACCTTGTTCCTTGACCATAAAAAGGGAGAATTAACCTAAAATTTATACAATCTAACCTAAATGCATGATGATGCATGTTATGCAATATTTATAATGCATGATGCAACTATACGCCTAAGAACATACGTAAATAGACAGTTTGTGTGACATATATATGTCTACATCGCACCCTCATGCCTATCTTTTGCTAGTCCCTAGTGAAACAACATGCTATTTATAAAAGAATTAGGATCAAATTTCTTGGGCAAAAGTTATTTTTCAACACTAGCATATTTCTACTAAGAACTTGAACTATAGAGACACAACAATGCCTAGGTGTCTGCCAAAATGCAAACCACCCAAGGCCTCGCCTTATTCAAAAGTAAAAGCATCTTTATATTTTTCTTCTTTTCTTCTTTTTTTTTTGGATTTTTAAGTTTAGGGTTTCGAGGCAGGCTTCTACGGCTACCCAACCCACCTAATACTCGAAGAGAACTCTAAGTACTAAGCATCTTTTTGTGTAAATGTGATGGACTCATTAATCAATGATTACAATGAACTTTAGGTTTCTACTGCTCTAGGTGACCTTGAAAGGAATTCTGCCTAAAGGTGTATCTATACGATTGGTAACTTTCTCCCTACTTTTATATTTTTATGGGGTCAACACAAGGGCAAACCCACTGTATATCTCCCTGGCTTATTCTACTTCTCCACTTCTTCCTAAGTGTTTGGAATTAAACGTGCATTTTTGTGAGCTAGGCTCTGGATAATAGGTTGATGAGCTATTACCACCGAAAACTTAGCAGCCATACTTGTGCAATGAAGTGTGGCTTATTTCCTTTTTTTCTCTTCTTTTCTATTTCTTTTTCTTTTCTTTTTGAATATTTTTCTTTTTTTCTAAGTAGGTGGCTTCCCTGATCTAAGATTTATCTAATGGTAGCAAAAAGAGAATGGTCGTGTAGCTGGGCTCTAGATAAGTAGCCAATGAGTTGTTACCACTGGCAACTTGCCAGCCATACCACCCTAGAATTTTCATTAGCTACCCAATTTCTGTTAAAATCATCAAAAAATGAGTTAGTGCAAATAGTGTGTAGATGCTTAGGCTTATAGTCCCCACAAATTAGAGGGCGGGTTGATAAGTCATTATCACCGAAACTTTTTAACCAATTAGAAATGAATTCAAAATGGTGAGAACTCAAGAAATAAATCCACATTTTAGTGGACACCTAGGCTGATTAAACCTGAAGACCTGAAGGGTCTAAGTGTTCAGGTCATATTGTATCATTCCCTAAAGTTGAAAATTTCTAATGCCCAAGCTCTCTTTTCCTAATTCAATTTTTTTTTTAAATGAAGAGAAAATAAAAAGAATCCATGGAGCTAATAAGATGATTCAGATAATGATATCCACCCCCCCATGCCTATCTAATGTAATGTCCTCATTGTATTAAAAAGACATGAAATATAGTGGAGTAGAGAAGAAAGCACCTGAATTTTGTGATTACCGGGTCAGCTCCAAGATGAAAACAGGCTGTATATGTGCTAAATTTAGTGCCTTCAACTAGGCATACTATACAAAAGAAGAAATCAAGAATTCACAGGTACAGGTCAAAATCAAGATAAGAAAATCTATTTTTGGACTTACTAGGAGAAGATGTCCACAGATGTGGATGAGGTTGTGATGCAGACCCATGCCCTAGGGTCGAGTGTATTGAAGGTTCTGGAAAAAAATTACCTAGAGCCTGAGATCAGTATGTAAGTGGGGTTGAGCTTGTGATTTGTGAGGATGCAACCCAAGTCCAAAAAGTCAGATAATAGTAAAATCAAGATCAAAAAGATATTCAATGAATTTGTGCTTGGGTTGGACATCCTCGGAGTAGAAAATGACATAAGGGTCTTGGTAGAAGGTTGGTGGTTTCAGATCTATAGGAATCCTTAGACTCAAATTTCTATTTCCCCCGGAATTGGCTTCCCATATCTTCATTTTTAAATTCCTATCCTCTACAATCAGGATTTTAGATTTTGGGATCTCCTACATGTTAATCACTCTGATTGCACAGCAATCATGGGTCCTAATCAACCTAAATAATGTCTGAACCTAGCTTAAATTGTGGATATTGCACTCATATCTTGCATATCATGCATTGCATCAGTCTATTTAGAATAAGATGAGATATCCTGCCAGTTAATGGTTTCTATTGCTATTTGTAGGTAATAAAGTGATCCAGGATGGAGATAGTGGAATAAAGCAATAAAGGAAGAAGATTGATCCAGATAAGAGGAGTGAGGAGGATAGCCTTATCCTTACCTTTAGAAACCCTACGACAGCCTTCCCAAACCCCAAACAACCTCCATTAGGGAGCCTTAGCCTCAAAACCCAAACATGGATAGCACTATCCATGTTCTTATCCACCCTATCCCTCTTCCAAACACTTATGAACTAAAACCCACTCTCCAGCACCTTTTAGGATGTCCAGACATTTGGCTCGATGTCTAATTTCCGCAAAATAATAATCTAGGAAGCCAAAACTCATACTAACACAGAATTGGATGTCTAATTTAATGTCCAGACATCCAATTTTGTAGTATAAGATGTCTGACCACTATTCTAGATGTCTGATACTACTCTCTTGTTCCTGATTTTGGTGTTGGAAGCCCTAGCTTGCCTATTTTGACCTAGGAACCCCATTAGACACCCTAGGAAACGTAATTAGAGACCTCCTAAGCCTAGTCCACTATCCATAGCCTTACTTATCCTATCTCTAACCCAATTGAACCATCCCATACCTAATTGGGTGCATCTACAGTTGATTGGGTGCACCTGAGCCTAATTGGATCCACACAGGATCTAATTGACTCATACCTATTAGGGTTACCCTAGCCTAATCACATGTACACATCAATTAGACTTGACCTAGACCTAATTAGGTTCATTCCTAACCAATTAAACTTTCCTAAGCCTAATTAGGTCCACACCCACTTAATCTAGATTGAGCCAACCTATTTAGCACCTAATCCTACCAAAACCCACAAACTAGTCCCACGAAAAATACACACCCACACACACACACACACACACCCCTTCCCATTCTACCCCTACCAAACCCATGCACCCTCTCTTGGAAACCCTAAAAACTTGTATCAAACCTAGATCCTAAAAATGCGGCATTAGCTAATTTTGGAGCCACCAAAAGTGGCAACCAAATGGAGCCTTCCATAAGGGCCAAGAAAGAGCCATGAAATTGAACCATCTCCACCACTCTCTTCCTCTCAACTTACCACACCTCCAACTCTCCCTCTCAAGGTCGTCCACTACCTCCAAGACTCCCTCCATGGATGACTAAAGAAGAAGCTCCTCCAAGGCATCTTCATGAGGGTGGCAAGAAGAAGAAGAGCATAAGGATGCAACACCTTCTCCTTTCTTCTTGTGGGCGTGCCCTCTTCTTCCACCATAGAGGATCCACGCCCCCATTTTCTTTTCTTCTTAGAGAAGAACCCCCTCAAGGTCTTCTTAAGGAAGGCCATTGGTAGAGAAAGGGTGCAACACCCTCCTATCTCCACTTGGGTGCACACACCATCCTCCTCTCTCTAGAGGACGGCCAAGAAGGCTTCTCCTTAGCCTCTCTTGGTTGATACCTTTCTTTAGTTTAGCTTTATTTCCATGTATCCATATTTTATAGTGACTTAATTTTTGATGCATGATACTCTTGTCTAATGATTTTATATGCATGCTATTATCTTCATGTCTTACAACTTTGATGCATGCTTTCATTTCGTGTTTCAAAATAAAGATCAAAAACACAAAAAGAAAAAAATATTAGGTTAGATTAGATTTAGGTTAGATTAAGCCGATTCAAATCTCGACTTGTTTTCATGCCTTCCAGAGACGAATGACCAGGACTCAAGTTCTAAAAAGAAAATAAATCTATGCAAGTTTCGTTATTATAAATATTTTTGTCAAGGGGATTTCACGACTATACTATGATTTTTGACGATTTCAAAATATGCAATTTCCACACTTGTCACACCCCATCTAAAATTTCCAAGCAAGATTTGTGGCTGAATCAGAATTGACTTGGGTCTAATGATCTTAAAATCAAAATTGTCGGTATGCTCAATGGGTTGTGATTGAGGAATGGGGCTATGAATTGAATCCTTCATGAAATCAGTATTTGAATCCACCATGCTAGCCCCAACAAGACCAATTTCCTCAATTATAGGACCATAAAATGATTTATCATACTCCACGGGCCCGTCTGTCTCACTAAAATTATCTTCCTTAAATTCAGGTGAGACTTCAAATACCAATTCTTCACCTTTAGAATCAAAGAATTCTGGATTCACATTTATGTATGTCTCAAAATCATCTGTTGTTGCCTGATCCATGGAGACATACCTTTCCTCATACCATGGTTCAGGGATCTCAGGTGAAGAAATCAATTCATCCACAATTGGTTGCTCTAGAACAACTTCATCAACACCCATTTCATAAAATGTGTCCCCCTACAGTTGCTTGAGCAGATTCTAACATTGGCTCTTCTGAAGGGGGTTCATCCTGGGAATCAACCCAAGATTAAACTAATGCAATAATAAATCTCATCCACAATTTTGACAACTTCCTAAGTAAAAACTCACCTGAGTCCTTATCCTTAACATCTTTGAGCCAATTGAACAAATATTTGTTAAGATCATCAATCATTTGAATCAAAGGCTCCAATTCTTCAGTGCAAGGTGTTGGTTGAGCTTCTAAAGATTGTATGGTATTCCTTAGGTTAGCCAACACCTTATCTTGGACCTGGTTCACTTGAACCAAATGGTTTGGTTCAGGGTTTGGTGGATTTGGGTTTAGTCTAGGGGAGTCAAGGAATTAAGGTTCTTGGTACCCTCCATGATAATGGGTCATTTCTGACTGTTCATAAAAGGGTAGTGACCCATATGTAGTGTAATTTGAGGGAGGGTAAGCATCATCATATTCTTCTTGATTGTAGATCATATTAGGTTGTCCATAGGAGGGTGGTGATTTATAATATATGTAGCTCGGAGAAGGATAAAATTCAAGATCATGGTGTCTAGGTTTAGATCCTGGACATGGAGGTTCGAAACTGCATCCCCAAGTAGGATTATCCCAACTAGTAGATGGGTGAGAAAAAGTCTAGTTGGGATAATAATCATCTTGGGAATAAGTAGTGGTAGGAGGATAAGAGTGGAAATGCGAGTAGGATATGGAAGGATCCATGGTAAAGTGGGACGAAGAAAGATACCCTACAGTACAAACAATCAAACCTGTCCTAAAGTGGGGTAGCCTAAAGATCTATAGACTTCCAGAACTCATCTTGAGATGAAGAGAATGATTTGATCTAGTTCTTTCTGGCCAATCCAACCAGTTAGAGGGAGTGTCTGGGGAGAAGGTTCTTCACTTGACTTTCACCTCAAGTTCCTTTGATACCCCCAAACCATAGTCATTTGACATTGTTCCCCTAGCTAGACATCAGATTGAATAGTAGAAGTAGATTAATCGAAAATAATCTTGATTTGGGCCCCGAAGAGCGAGTCCAATCCTTAAGGCCAACGTCTAATTGATTCTAGATTAGGCTTAGGTTTCAATGTGCTTTGGAATGTGATGGGCCCTTTCTCTGGGTTGTGCCCTTAAAGATCAATTTCAATGTGTGTGCATGCATAACCAATGATTTTCAAGCAAGATTATCTTTAGATGCAGTAAATTTTAGGGTTCAAATATTGCTTTAGTAGCTTTTAGGGTTTGAATTAAGGTGAATTCAATAAAGTTCAGGAGGCACACCAGGATTTGCAAACACGGTTGAAGATGTTCTCCTTTGAAATCAAAAATATATTGGAGTGCCTAGTACTGACCTTAATTGTTAACCCTAATGGGCAAGCTACTTGATGAGTTGTTTTTAGATGAAGTGGTGCAGCCCAAACAACTTAAGCAATTGGCCTAATGCACCACTGAATTAGGCATACAATTGGTTACCTAATCTAATTTCTACTCAATTATTTGTTGATGAGTGTACCGATTCCAAAGATCGGGATACCAGTTGAGTATGAAGAATCAGAAGAGGTTGTGTACCTCTGTGGGATTTTTTTCTTAGATTTTCTTATAAGCGAAGGGTGAGGTGAGTGGAGGTGACAACCAAACAACCAAACTAATCTTAGGGTTCATGAGAGCTCCTAGGTTAATTAGGGTTTGTGTTATTAGGTGATGGAATGAAAACTAGTGGGTGGTAGGTGGGGTATACTTACAAAACCTTCATCCGCACCTTTATTCAATCTAACCACTCTGGCCTACCTTGAAATAGTACCTGCAATCACAGCAAGATCGGAGAAAAGTGAGATAAAAGTTACATAAGGTGGAAAATGTGGGAAATCAAAGAGCGTTGTCTTCCAAGCAGCAGTGCCAAAATGTTGGACGCGATTTCTACACTGAAAATTTGAGTTTTGAAAACCTTGTCATCGTAGTAGCATAAAAATTCATCAAACAGATAATTTAACCAAAACTCTTGTGAGTCTCAGGTCAAACATGGTGAGGCAAACGTTTGATCAAAAATCGTGTTGATATTTGTTGTCATGAAGTAGATTAGCAAGTCGAATTAAATCTACGCTAGCTATCTACTTAAAGAATAATTAATAAAAGATAAAGAGAGAATATTACAAATAAGGAGAAAATAGGGAGAGAAAAAACAAATATTTCATAACCACATATTCATGTTCATTACATCTAATTGCTACACTAGAAATCGGGAAATCTAATCTAGAAAGCAATAAAAAGAGAAGGGGAGAGAAGTTATCCTCCCGGACGGTTGCTTGGAGGACGAGCCACGTTGACAGAGTGCCTGAATGAGGGTGGTGAGATGTTGGACGAAAGAGGATGAAGGTGAAGGACGGAGGACAGAGCAGGGTGACGTTGCAATGGGATCTGCTTTCCTAATGGCGGTGAGAAGACAACCGCGAGAGCTCCATGAATGGGGGTGAGAAGATGGAAAAATTATCTTTGTAACTCTAATGGAGCATCCCGGGTTTAGGACAAGCTCATAGACCTTTGGAGGGGGTAAGAGTAGAGAGGAAGAGATGCTCAAATGAGTGGTAGGGGTAGGCTATTTATATTTGTAGTCATGTGGGTAAAAGGGTCTTTCTAAGGCTTTTAAAATAAATGCAGGGCCTTTAGTCACGCTTATAAGCATTAATAAAGCCCACATTGCTGAAGCACATGTGGAATGTGGACCCTTTGATCATGATCGGAGCACCTACATGCAGCCACATCTACGAGCTCTTCACCTTCAGCTGTTAGTTCCATATCCCTGCCCAATCTCAATAAGACATCTGTGAGAAGTTGTGGACATTTTAAGGTCGTGTGTTGAGATCGCGGCTTGGAAGGATGTGGAGTGTCAGATGAGGATCTAAGGGATCAGATCCATGCTCCATCACACATTCAATTCCACCTCTATGCATTATATTGCACGTATATCTATGTGTTCTCAAACGCTGGCATCTCCTTGCGCCACGTGGCACCGTCGCGCCCGCTCGATGTAGATTGGAAACCCCAATTGGGTGATCACACTCGCGCTGCTGGGTAGAGATACCAGCGGGGATTCGAACCCACGCCCAACGTTTCACACAAGACACTCAACCAATGCACCATGCTCCTCTTTGTGTCACGTTCTTGTTTTAAGGCTGTGGCACTCTCAGCTGTTAGATCTCAATCAAACGGTCAAGATCACGTAGACTTTGCTGAGGAGGGAGAATGCTGGAGGTGTTAGGTGGCTGTGATGGTGCCACATGGTGCCATCATGGCCATCCATCTTTAACTTGTAGATGTGCAACAGATATCAGATTGGATGAATTTTTACACCGTTGGGCTATGATCATCAATCCGAACCCATCCATGTGGTTAGATTTGTCATCTGCAGTACAAATTTACACCACCTTGGCCCCTGGCCTCTAATCTTCCTCGGACTGCATCTGATGCTATAAAAATTCGATCGGGGCAATCTCAGAGTCGTTGAACTCCGATCGTCGCCCAGATCATATTCGTACGGTTGGATCTTCAATCTGATGCCCTGATAAATATTGCCCTGTTCCCTGACTACAAAAAGGGACAATTAACATAAAATTTATACAATCTAACCTAAATGCATGATGATGCATATTATGCAATATTTATAATGCTTGATGCAATTATACTCATAAGAACATGCATAAATAGACAATTTATGTGACATAGATGAGTCTATATCACTTTTCTAGTTAAATAATTTCCATTTTAGATGGATTCTTGCTGAAGTGCTCACCAAAACACTGAGCATCATATGCTACCAAACCTGTAACATAGAAAGATCTTACCATAGAAGTCAGAAAGACTAGGGGATAGTGTTAGATTTTCCCTGGGCTTCAAATGCACATCCTTACTTGATTCATAATAATTACATGATAATTACATGATAATGCACACCAAAAATACAATTTATAATTGGAGATGATGGCCATGCAAGGCTGCATTATCATGTCATGTGAACTCTACACATACAGACAATAGTTTTAAATAAAGTTGTCGATGCAATGACCCAAAGAATTTCCTAAACCAGATAAGCTTCAAGCAATGGTGGTGATAAGAATGCCATACTGGTGTCGGACCCGAATAGGTTGTTAATATGATGATTTTATAGTTGAAGTGTGTATAGTGGTTAACATAAATTGAACCTAACCATCTCTTTACAAAAATTTTTTAACCTGGCCTACTTGATTTTATCTTGGTCACTTTTAGGCCCAGGGTCGAACTTAGGGAAGTGGGGTTAAAAGTCAAGTTTCTACACCTTTCCTACAACGAGTCTCTTCCATTCGTTTATTGTGTTTTTGGTGTTTTTCTATTTAATATTTTTTTTCTAATAATCTTGGTCCATGAGCCACACCATCAAAATTAGGTTCTTGACTTTGAGCCAAATCAGGGTTCCAAAAATGGGTCTTGCTATTCGCAATACGGAGTACCTGCAAGTCAACGATTATCTTTTCTCTTTTATATATCTTTTTATCTTTTTATGAGCATGCAAGAGAAATAGAAATAAAGTAAATATAGTATAGACATATATGTATAAAGGGGTGGGGGTGGAGGTGGAGATGGAGTGTAGTACTGTGTCGAGTCGGTCGTCGTCTAGAAAGATGCAACCAATAGGACGAAGTGCCGTGTGTAAGGTGTAGGATGGATGGTGGAAGATGAATGCAAACACGCTTTTTGTACGCGTGTATCAGGGAATATCAGCAACTGGTGCAGATATTCCCGCGATACCGCGTATTGTAAGTAATGTGAAAAAATATATATATGTATATATGTAAATATATCTATTTATATATATATATATATATGGTTATAAATATATAGGTATATATATGTAGTTATACATGTATATATGTATATGTATATATATATATATGTATATGAATATATATATATAAGTATACGTATAGATAGATATATGTATAGATATATATATATGTGTATATATATGTATAAGTATGCATAAATAACTATATGGATGTAAATATATATATATATATATATCTATATATGGTAATACATGTATATAAATATATGCAGATAGATATGTATATATATATATGTATATATAGTTATATATATATATATGTATATGTATGTATAGTTATATATATATATGTATAAATATATGTATATTTATGTATGTATAAGTATATGTGTATATATATGTATATATATATAAGTATATAGATGTATATATATATATACATATGTATATATATACATATATAGGTACTACTATATATATAAATATAAGTATATATATATATATATGTACATATATGTATATATGTATATAAATATATATAGATATAAACATATATAGGTATATATATATAAGTATATAATACTGTATAGGTGTGTGTGTGCGTGAATGAAACTGTGAGTGTGTGTGTGTATGGTTATTTGCAGAGAGAGAGGGAGAGTGTGCTGTGAGAGAGAGAGAGAGAGCACGAGAGAGAGAGAGAGGGCGCTACTGAGAAGAAGAGGCAGGTTAAGCCGTCTGAGGCCGTGGAGAGTCGTCAGAAGGTTTCCACGCGCATGCAGGCACGTATGCATGCAGAGGACGGGTGCTAGAGGGAGTGGCGCAGAGAGGAGGGGCCGCAATGCACAGCGTTGCGTGGAGATGTGTACGCGGGCGAAGGAAGCGGGTGACGCGAGCACACGCGGGCGAGTGGGGTGGGTGAAGGCAGGCATACGCGGGCTGGCAGACGTGCGGGCGAGCGCTGGCAGAATGCGAGGCGACACGTGCGTGCAGGAGAAGGCCGGTTGCGGCGTGCCAGGTGACTGGATAAGTGAGAAGCTTTCCAGTCACCCCACTGTAGCCATAGTGTTCCGCAGACTGGTGTGAACAATGGCTACAGTGCAAGGTCGCGCTGCGCAATCGGGAGCGGGCGATGCTGTGAGTGTGGATGGCTTGGCCCGTGTGGTGGAGTGGCTTCGGCCGGTGGCTTGCAGGTGGAAGGTTGCGACAAAGCGTGCGGAGAGGGCTGCTGGAGTGCATGGTGGAGGGCGAGGGTGACCTGCTGCTTGCGTGGAGGCTTGCGGGTGCTGCTGGGGTGCGCTGGGGTGCTTGGTCGGGCGCTGCAGAGGCGCGTAGTGGCCAGTTGCGGGCGGAAGAGAGAGAGTGACAGAGCGAAGAAGTAGGAGGCGATGGTGCCTGCAGGCACGTGCTGGAGGCGAGGGCGGCTTGCAGGTGTGCGCGGAATGTGCTGGGCGGCTGCTGCTGCTGCCTTGCCGATGCTGCTGCTGCTAAGCTTCAAGCTTGAAGCCTGCGGCAATGGCTGAAGGTCTTCAAACGGTGAACCAAGAAAAGAGCCACCATGCCCACTGACTCTTTGAAGAGCTTGGCGGTGGTGGTCTCACTGTGGTGGTTGTGCACCACAGTGAGGGCTCCTGCCCACCGGGTGTCTCCTCTGAGGAGGAGGGCCGGCGTATGGAGGGAGAGGGAGGAGATGGTGGCCTGGAAGGAGAAGAAGTTGCGGAGTTTTTTGGCTCGTTACTAGGCTGTTGCAAGAAGGAGCCGAACCCTCTTTTTTATTGAGGAGGAAGGCATGCACCACCATGCCCTGGCTGTGCATGCGGCTGCATGGGGCTCGGTAGGGAGTGGTGCCTACGACTGCAGGGGGAGGTGAGCAGGGAAGCATGGGGCGAGGAGGAAGAAGTCCATCCATGCACAACAACCGTGGGAAGAAAGATTTCCAAATCAATTTGAAATAAAAATAAAGATGGGATTTTTGCAAAGCAGCACATGAAGAAAATGTAAATTGTGAGGCCAATTTATTCACTCTCCTCCCCTCTCAATTAAATGCATGCATGCATGTATTTTTTCAATGCAACTATGGAGACCTAATATGCATTGATAATGCTAGAAAATATGGCACAATTGCAGGCGTATTTTTGCGGTGCAATCATACCCCCATGCCTATCTTTTGCTAGTCCCTAGCAAAACATTTTTTTATATTGTATTTAGAAATGATCTTTAAGCTGAAGATTTTCTCCTGAGGCAACATAGGTGTGTCTATTGTTGGATATTGTAAGAACCAATTGTAGAGAAAACTACCAACACTTTAAGTCTCACATGACATAGATCATCTCTCGACTAACCAGGACTCTTGATATTTAAACCTTAAGTACGATTTCCAGGACCCAGGAGGTTTTTGCCGTACTTGAGAGCTCAAGAGGTTATGGCTTGTGCTTAGTGAAGGATCAAGACTAACCAGATGAACATTAAGAATCAAGTCCTAGGTTTCACGAATCTTTATGTACAGGTTGGTCCCAATTTCAGCTCGTGTCTTTGAATTGACCCTTAAAAAGATGATGGAAACTCAACTCCCATTTTCTGACATTTGTGGCTCACAGGAAAATAGGGTATTTGTGACTTGCCCTGAAGAACTTTTTTAGGGTAAAGACTTTACAAACATTTGCGAGATATACTGACTTATTTGCAACCTTTTTTTTTTATAGAAACACGTGTCAGTTATCTCTTACAACATTATTTGGTGGAGCACACTTTTCTTTTTCGTGGGGGAGTTTCTTTTTGGTGGAAAGAGTCTCTTCTAAACACAAGACTAAAGCCTGGGATAAAACGTCTACCTACGTGCATAGGTGAGGACTCCACCTTCCCTAATGAACACTGGGGTTGGATCTTATGTTCACCTGGTCTTTCCTGATATGTGTAGTGTGAACCAAGTTTACTTAAGCTCTCAAGTAAAGGCAAACCAATGGATCCTGTACTGGTGTCTCAGGTACAAGAATACATCCTTAGTTAGGAGAGATTCTGATCTATTTTGTCAATGCTCAAGTGAATTAAGCCCAAGCCTGAGCGAATCAAGCTTCCGTGGCCTGGAAAGTCTTCAAAACAGAGGTTGAATATCCATAAACACTTATTGTATTTTTGTTTCAGCTTTCAGATCATTACTAAACACCATTTCTTATTATTATTATTATATATTATATCTATATATATTTTTTTCTTTTCTTGCATATTTATAAATAAGTGGAAACTGCATGATACCATAAAATACCCAGATCCTATGGATGCCTATCCACCCCCCCATGACAAACAATGCTATGTCCTCATATGCATGCAGGAAAAGGTAGAGGAAGGATGGAAGATTGGGTAACGAGAGCTAAGGTGTAGGGTATATAGCAGGGTGCTAGGGTGGGTGGTTGGTGGGTGGTGAAGAGAAAAGTGAAGTGATCGTGATAGTGGCGTGAAAAGTGATGGTGGATGGTGAAATGTCTGGAATTTCATGGGACGAGAGTGTCCCAGGTGGATCGGAGAACAAGTCGAGAAGGAGTTGGCCTCAAATTGGCCAAGAAGAGGGGCTTCTTGGATAGATGGATCCAAAAAGGTATAGCCCCAGTGAGAAGTATATGGGCTTAAGGTCCCAGTGTGGAATTGCAAATCCTCCTGATTTGGCAGGAAAGAAAGGGCAATTCGGTCTTTAAGAGTGTGGACTGGCGGTGAGCAGCCCAGATATGACTCAGACCACAAGGTATGGGAAGCAGAGAAAACCTCATCAAAAGTTTGGCTAGGAGAAGGTACGGGACAAGGGAGGGATGGGGGAATGTCACAATATGTGTTGGTCAGGCAGTCGACAGTGTTTATAGGCAATCCACAGCTGTTAGAATAGGTCCCAATTAGTCCGATACACGCACTGACGGTCATGTCCTCGTCAGACGTGTCATCCTCGATGCAATCACAATCAAAGTTCTTGGCTGCCTTGAAGATGCTAAGCTTGAGCTTTTCAGATCCAACGACAATCTCAACACAGCCCGACTCGCAGTCGATAAGGGCACGGGCTGTGGCCAAGAAAGGTCGACCGAGGATGATCGGACAATCAGAAAGTGAACTAGGAACTTCCATATCTAAAATAAGAAAGTCAACAGCAAAACAGAGACTGTTGACCCTAACCACCACGTCTTCCACCACACCCTTCGAGATTTTGACAGAACGATCTACCAACTGCAACGTGACAGGGGGTTTCAGATTTCCCAACGAAAATTTTTCGAGCATGATGGTTAGTATAAGATTGATGGAAGATCCTAGATCAAGCAGGGCATGGTTAAAACTGCAGCCATGGATGCTACAGGAAATAAGTTGTGTGCCCAGATCTTTCTGCTTCGGTGGTAGGTTTGACAGTATAACACAACTCGCATGAGGTGAGAGAACCACTGGATTCTTAGTTTTCTTTGACTGTTGCCTGGGTGTTGTGTAGTCTTTGAAAAATCAGGCGACAGTAGGTATGTGGTCGATAGCCTCGAGCAAGGGTACCTTGATTTCTACATCCCTGAACAAATTACGCAGGTTAAAGGCTTGTGTATCTTTCTTTTTGGCTTTTGGCTCCCTCAGTAGAGCCTCAGGGAATGGGACTGATTCTGGCACTAATTTGGGTGTATCGTCCTCTCGCGAATGCGGTGCGCATCTCGAATGAGAGGGCAATGAAGAAGATGGGCCAGGATCAGGTCAAGGCGGATCGACGGTCAGCTTATTGCTCCTCATAGTGATAGCATTGGACAATGCGGTTCTAGTGGGATCATACGGCGGCGGAGGGTTCGCAATAGGGACATAAGAGTGAGGTACTACAGTGGGATTTTCCAGAAATCCCAGTGGAATGCTTGGAGCTTGCAGAATATGATGAACTTGACCCTGAGAAGGTCGTACCTGTGGTTGAGGACGACGGGGTACGAAGTTTCGCAGGTTTGGAACAGGTTGGGAAGAGTGCCTTGAGATCGAGTCGCCATGCGTAGTTGACTAATCTTAGCATTCTGCTGCACCAATTGGTGCTGAAGAGAGGTCATGTTCTCTTCATGGCACTTTGACATTTCCGTCATCATTCACATCAATTTGTCAAGAGGACTTAATGCGTGTTCTATTTGTAGTACACAAGGGCCTGATGGTGGATTCGTCATAGGATTAGACTGGGCCCTTGGGATGACGGGTGTGGACGGTCGCATTGGTCCACTCGCTGGTTTTGGCGTTGCAGGTTGTTGGACCATGCAAAGTTCAGATGATTATGCCACCCTGGGTTATACGTGGCAGAGAACGGGTTGTTCCCCAAGGCGCATGTGTCTTCTATGCCAGAAGACGCGTCCGCATGTACATATGCGTCCGAGCACACGGAGGTTTGGTCCTCCGTGTCGAAATACTGGCTCATAGAAGCCAATTCCACATGACTTACCGAGTCACTTGGAGCGACACTCGGTAAGGAATGTCTTACGAGGTTTCTTGGGATAAGCCTGGTGTTGGAAGAATTGGAATTGTGACAAAATGGTGAAGTAGGGGTGTTTGCCATAGATCAGGAGGAGTTGGCCAGAAGCTCATCTAGCTTCTTGTGGACAATGGAGACTTCATCTAGTTTTTGAGCAATAAGGCTTAGATCAATGGATGAATGGGAGGGTCCCGTGTCAACTTCGTGGACATTTCGGGGCGCTGGTATGATTAAAGGCGACAATGGAAGCATTGTTCATCGAGTTTTCACTCATATTTTCAAACAATTCAAATGCTCCATTCTCGTCTTTATTCATAAAGTTCCCTCCACAAGAAGCATTTAGCCCGTAGTAGAAAATCTGGGCTATATGCCACTTAGGTAGACTGTGGTGCAGACACTTCCTGAGGAGGTCATTATACCTCTCCCATGCCTCATGAAATTGTTCACCGTTTTGTTTCGTAAAAGAGGTGATAGCACGGCGAAGCGCATTGGTTCACCCGATTGGGAAGAACTTCTTGAGAAACGCTGTTCGCATCTCTTCCCAAGAGTGGATGGTTCTCCCAAGGGTGCGTAACCATTGCGACACTTTATGCCGCAATGAAAACGGGAACATTTTCATGAGGACTATAGGTAACCCGACATTTCTTGGTTTAACCGTTTCAGCCAGTCAGGTTAGGTCTTGCAAGTGGAGAAAAGGATCTTCACTTGCATGACCATGGAAGTGAAAATTTATTAGGCTAATTATGTTAGGTTTCAGTTCAAAGTCGTCCTCGCCCATGGGGACCCGAATTTGTCCTATGGTCTCTGTAGCAGCGGGATTCTAATAAGAGCTAAGAGACCTAGGCTCCTCCCATTCGGGAGGGTTCTGCATTTCCTCCAATGTTTCCTGAATGGCTTCAATTCGTTCATTATACATTTCCATTTGGGCTTGGAGGCGGGTTATCGGATCTAAGGCTCCACCACCTGGTGGGTTCTGTGGGCAGTTTCCTCCCTCAGGATTTGGGGTGGGTGTGCAACCATGTTTGTGGAGGAGGAGGACGATTCTGCTTCTTTTCTAAATTTATCAGACATTTCAAACAGTTCAGGGTTTTGTGACCTCCTCCCAAACATGCACTACCGCAGGAAGAATTGGGGAGATGAGAAGGGAAAAGAGATGGGAGAAATGATGCCGCAAAGGTACACTTGATTACAAATCAATTCAATCAAATTCCTAACCTCTACACTTGCCCTTAGACCTAAAGATCTAAGTTACCTACTATCACGAACTACAGAATCGAATGCGAGCACCGCGGAACCACTAGGCCAGATTGAAAGGCCGTTTGCCCCAGTCTTAGACACTCGATAGCACACGGGAACCCTCACCAGCAAGTAGGTGCTACATGCAGGTAGTTAGACCTCCAATCCTTAATAAGGGTCAAGTTACTACCAATTTTAGTTAGAGGCTTAGGGTTAAGTGCTTTTGGAATGTGAAGGGTGTTGTTTACGGGTAATGCCCAAGTGATTGATTTTTCAAGTGTGTAAAACAAGCATGCAACAGGGAAATCTCCCCGAATTGAAGTTTTTATTGGTGAATGGTTTTTAGAGTTCAGTCTTAAGTAGTATGAATTTTAGGATTTCGCTGAAATACCAATTTCACCAATCTCCAGGTTTTGCAAGAATGCAAGTTTTCTTCTAATCCCAACAAACCCTTCTTCAATTTCAATTGGTTAATTCATGCTAAAATGCAATGGGCTACCCTAAATGGGGATTTCTATGTGTGGATGCACGAATCTGTTTTAGAGTTTATGTGAAAGGGAGCCAAAGCACTTCAATTCTAGTGCTCCCAATCACCAAAAAGATTTCCACACACAAGACTCAATCAACAGATGAAGAAAATCAATTTGTTGGGGTTGAAATATTCGGGATCGAATCTTAGGAAAGTTGAAAAGTCATGGTGGGGTTGGAATCAACTCAATTCCAAGTCTTCCCACCAAAAAGGTGATCCCGAATTGTAGATAAGCGAGGCAAAAGAGGGGTGCAATCAATCTTTTTATGTTTGCCTCAAAGAATACTTCACACGGTGAAAAATTCAAGAATCAAGATTCTTGGATTTTCTCTATGCGAAGTAAGGCGGGAAATTGCGGGGCGGTGGGAGTGAAGACAATCAATCAAACAAGTGAATTTTAGTCCACTTGCCCCAAGAGATCCCAAGAAGTTTTTCTAGTTTTTAGGTTTTTAGTTTTTTTTTTTTTTTTAGGGTGACAAGTTAACCTAAGTTGCTAAGAAAAGAACCTACTTGTGCAGCAACGTGTGCAGAGCTCCAGTGCTGTGTCAGCATCTTCACACTCTCGTTCCCACCCTTGGATCTGCCCACAACTCCGACTTTGTCTGCTTGTCTTCTCCTTGCAACAGGTTTACCTGCACACTAAAAACAAAAACACCCATGAAGAGAAGGGTGTGAGAAGAGAAAAATTACAGGAATGGACTAAAAACTTACTTGAAGGCGCACTTTCCCAGCAACGGTGCCAGAAAAGGTGTGGTGTTGGACCCGAATAGGTTGTTAATATGATGATTTTATAGTTGAAGTGTGTATAGTGGTTAACCTAAATCGGACCTAACCTTCTCTTTACAAAAATTTTTTAACCTGGCCTACTTGATTTTATCTTGGTCACTTTTAGGCCCAGGGTCGAACTCAGGGAAGTGGGGTTAAAAGTCAAGTTTCTATGCCTTTCCTACAATGAGTCTCTTCAATTCATTTATTGTGTTTTTGGTGTTTTTCTATTTAAGATTTTTTTTCTGATAATCTTGGTCCTTGATGCACACCCTCAAAATTAGGTTCTTGGCTTTGAGCCAAATCAGGGTTCCAAAAATGAGTCTTGCTATTCGCAAGACGGAGTACTTGCAAGTCAAGGATTATCTTTTCTCTTTTATATATTCTTTTATCTTTTTATGGGCATGCAAGAGAAATAGAAATAAAGTAAATATAGTATAGATATATATGTATAAAGGGGTGGGGGTGGAGGTGGAGATGGAGTGTAGCACTGTGTCGAGTCGGTCATCGTCTAGAAAGACGCAACCAATAGGATGAAGTGCTACATGTAAGCTATAGGATGGATGGCGGAAGATGAATGCGAACACGCTTTTTGTACGCGTGTATCGGGGAATATCAGCAACTGGTGCAGATATTCCCGCGATACCGCGTTTGATAAGTAATGTGAAAAAATATATATATATATATGTATATATGTAAATATATCTATATATATATATATGGCTATAAATATATAGGTATATATATGTAGTCATATATGTATATATGTATATGTATATATATATATATATAAGTATATGTATAGATAGATATATGTATAGATCTATATATATGTATATATATCTATACATATATCTATATATATGTATAAGTATTTATATATAACTATATAGATGTAAATATATATATATTTATATATGGTAATTAATGTATATAAATATATGTAGATAGATATGTATATATATATATAAGTATATAGATGTATATATATATATATATATATATATGTTTACTAATACTTAGTTATATAAATACTATATATAAGTATATATATATACATATGTATATATATAAGTATAAAGATATATATATATATGTATGTATGTATACTAATACATTAGTATATAGGTACTACTATATATATAAATAAAAGTATATATATATATATGTATATATATGTATATAAATATATATATGTATATATATATAAGTATATAATAGTTTATAGGTGTGTGTGTGCGTGAATGAAAGTGTGAGTGTGTGTGCATATGTGTATTTGCAGAGGGAGATGGAGAGTGTGCTGTGAGAGAGAGAGAGATAGAGCACGAGAGAGAGAGGGTGCTGCTGAGAAGAGGCGAGTTAAGCCGTCTGAGGACGTGGAGCGTCGTCTGAAGGTTTCCACGTGTGCGCAGGTGCGTATGCACGCAGAAGACGCGCGCTGGAGGGAGTGCGTGGAGAGGAGTGGCCACAGTGCACAGCGCTGCGTGGAGATGCGTACGTGGGCTGGCAGACACGCGGGCGAGCGTTGGCAGAACGCGAGGCGAGACGCGCGTGTGGGCAAAGGACGGTTGTAGCACGCCGGGTGACCGGATAAGTGAGAAGCTTTCCAGTCACCCCACTGTAGCCACAGTGTTCTGCAGACTGGCGTGAATAGTGGCTACATTGCAAGGCCACGCCGCGTAATCGGGAGCGGGCGGTGTTGTGAGTGCGGACGGCTCAGCGCACGACGTGGAGTGGCTTCGGCTGGTGGTTTGCGGGCGGTGTTGTGAGTGCGGACGGCTCAACGCACGACGTGGAGTGGCTTCGGCTGGTGGTTTGCAGGTGGAAGGTTGCGACAAAGCATGCAGAGAGGGCTGCTGGCATGCATGGTGGAGGGCGAGGGTGACCTGCTACTTGCGCGGAGGCTTGCGGGTGCTATTGGGATGCGCTGGGGTGCTTGGCCGGCCGCTGTAGAGGCACGCAGTGGCCGGTTGTGGGCGGAAGAGAGAGCGCGACAGAGCGAAGAAGCGGGAGGCGATGGTGCCTGCTGATGCACGCTGGAGGCGAGGGCGGCCTACAGGCATGCGCGGAATGGGCTGGGCGGCTGCTGCTGCGTGCTACTGCTGGCGCTGAGCTTCAAGCTTGAAGCCTGCGGTAATGGCTGAAGGTCTTCAAACTGTGAACCAAGAAAAGAGCCACCATGCCCATCGGCTCTTTGAAGAGCTGGGTGGTGGTGGTCTCACTATGGTGGTTGTGCACCACAATGAGGGCTCCTGCCTGCCGGGTGTCTCCTCTGAGGAGGAGGGTTGGCGTATGGAGGGAGAGGGAGGAGATGGTGGCCTGTAAGGAGAAGTTGCAGTGTTTTTTGGCTCATTACCAGGCTGCTGCAAGGAGCCGAACCCTCTTTTTTATAGAGGAGGAAGGCATGCACCGCCTTGCCCTAGCTGTGCATGCTGTTGCATGGGGCTCGGTGGGGAGTGGTGCCTGTGGCTGCAGGGGGAGGTGAGCAGGGAAGCATGGCGTGAGGAGGAAGAAGTCAATCCATGCACAGCAGCCGTGGGAAGAAAGATTTCCAAATCAAATGGAAATAAAAATAAAGATGGGAATTCTGCGAAGCAGCACATGAAGAAAATGTAAATTGCGTGGCCAATTTATTCACTCTCCTCCCCTCTCAATTAAATGCATGCATGCGTGTATTTTTACAATGCAACTATGGAGACCTAATACGCATTGGTAATGCTAGGAAATAGCACAAGACGTCACAATTGCAGGCGTATTTTTGCAATGCAATCACATACCTTATGCCTCTTGGCCACTGGATCATTTGGTGGATTTCGATGGTTTCCTGCATCATCTGAATGTTGTCCTTCAGCTTGCAAATGCATATCATGGTAGGATTAATATTCATGGTGAGAATAGTTGATATTCCTCTTTCATGTAGAAAGAGAGAAAAAGCCAACTGGAAAAAAAGAGTAAGACACATAACAACTCCCTAACATATGGGATTATTTGAACATTATAGACGTCAGTAGTTTCCCAATATAGTATCAAATGCTTTCAGAGGACTTTTTTCCTTATAAAAAATAATAACATGGAAATGTTTCCATGCATGAATTCAACTTTCCTAATCTATCCCTAACCATATTGTTTGTCCATTCCTAAACTCCGATCGTGATCTTAATCACTCCCTTTCATTTCCCATTGTACAATTCATCATATTTCTCCATCTCGACACCTTCAGAACATATATCATGGATAGGACTACAACATTAAAGCTTTCACTTGAAACCAATGCTAGTTCAGTAGATAGGAAAATTTGAGGTTCATCCTGTAATTTTTAGTTGAAAAGGAGGGTCACCTACCTCAAGCATTGCCATAGATCACCAAGTCAAAATTTTATTCAGCCCTCATTTTGGCTAAGCCACTGGCAACCATACCGAAGATACCATCGCATTTGATGGAGGGAGACCCATAAATCTCAACCACAGAAGCAATCAAGAATGCCTATGAAAATGGGAAAGTTCTCTAGGAATCTATCATGAGTTTCCTTGACATTATTCCCAACTTTGGTGATGAAGAAGTTGGCGAAACCCTAAAATATCTATTTATATTTTCATATTGCAACAATTATCAATTGGGTACAACACCAAAGAATTGTTTAGGATCCTCATTTATTTTAACTACTATCTATAGTAATTGAAAATTCTAGCATTTTCCCTCATAGAAAGACTTACATTACTTCAATGAATAGTAAGCAAACGAGACCTACGTTTATCCTCATCATATATAGAAAATTTTCACCTTATAGCCAGAAAATCATTTGAATCAAAGATGTACTCTGAGAAAACTGACACCCATTATGTAGCTCGACCTCTGGTGGAAGTACTGCTTGCCAGAAGACTAATAAGTATGAGGTCATTTGCATGGGTATTCTTAATGTGGTTCTATGGGCCCATAGTACTTCAAAGATCCTTTAGATAAGGACTTTGATAGTTTGATTTTCCAAACAACACTTACTAGCATATGCAGGAGAAATCATCTGGGAGTATTCAGATTGGTGGAAATCAAATATGTGACTCAATTTCTCCATTTGAGCAATTTTCTAGATCCTACTGATTTCCCATGTATAGTTGTAAAAAAGGAATTAAAAAATGTAGGAGCACCGTCAACAGCAGTAAATAGGCAAGCAAAACTAAAAATCATTCAAATTATGTTCCAAAATGAGGTCAACTTAGTAATTGAGCGATTTTGACTCCAACTACTCATATTAAGCATCTAAAAAAATTAGGAAAATACAATCTAGAGTCTTACATGTTCCATGGATGTACTTGCATGTTCTAAAGACAATCTTTGAGAAGTAGCATTAGAGTCCTACAAAGCACTACCCTGAGAGATATAGGACATTAACTATCGAACCAGAGAAGCAAAAAACATTCCATCTTGATTACTATCCTGTTGTGACATCTCCTGTCTTCCAGGATTCAATGAAACATCATTTTCATTTGAAGAGCTTCTCCAAGAATTAAAGGTTGCTTCAAGTTCTGCACTTGATAATCCTATTCTGGCCAAAAATTCAGATAAGTCTTGCTAGTTGACACCATTGTTACTTCCATCTTGTCTTCCAATACGGATGTTGGTTGATAGAAAAATCTCTCGAGAGAAAAGGAGACAAATTGATAGATTTAAAATCTAATACCCAAAAGAAAGAAAAGAAGAGAAAAGGACTAAATTGTAAGTATCAGTGATCATGGGCATTTGAAAATACCATTATTTGAGCTTTTCCAAACTGATTGAAATTGCAATCTATTTCAGCCAGCAAAGTTCGAAGGAGTTCATTTTCAACATTCCCAATTTTAGACAATGACCATAAAACAGTCAGTGGAATATGACCAGTACTGATGGATTGGAGAGATAAATTTAACCCTCACTGAAAGGAGACACTATGTCCACAATTTCCCATTTGAAATGTTGGTACATAACAAAAACTTTAGCCTTTTCACAAAGTCAAAGCAAAAAATCTTTTGTCTAAAAGATGAACAATGACAACTTATAGTCATCCAACTTTGCTGTAGAAGTTACAAGGAATTTTTTTCTTAAAGGTTACAAAAGAAATGCTTCTAAAGAAATAAAGAGAAATTTCACATATCTTTTGAAGAAGCAATCAATGTACAAGCAGCACATGTTTTCAGATTGCTACCATATGTGGGTAGTAAACCGAGAATCCTACTTAAAGCGAGATGGGAAAACCAATCCGATTGCCATTTGATGACTTGCTACAGAAATTGTAAGCTAGTTCAAGGGAACCATATTAATAGAAATACATCATAAAGCTTTATCTAGCATCATTCATTTATGATATTGAGATAACCATGCTACCTTGCAATTTAATATTTCTCTCGAATTAACCAAGACATGGATATCCAATAGACATTTGTTAGAGAGGCTACACACAGTACACAGACCATTTCCGATCATCATGGATCAAGGCATGATGCATCCATAATATTCTATGTCTATGTATTTTAAACTATTAGATTGGAATCAAAATAATCGAGACATGGAGGCAACAACTAACCCATTTGCAACCCAACCTAGATCTCTTTCCTTCAATGCCATGCCCCTATCAGTTATCCATTCACATATTTGTCAAGGAACATGACCTGAGCACTGGTTCCCAGACAAGCACATCAGGGATGTGCTCAAATAGATCCAATATTGGGGTAAGACTTCCACAGTCCTTACCCCATGTTTTATTTATTGGCACTCTGGTCCACCTAAATCGAGCATTGCACGTTCCCTTATTCTCGAATTCAACCCCAACCAGAAATAGATTAGAGCCCTTTTCGCAAGAATAGAAAGAAATAGATTAGAGCAGAATAAGAGTTTCATGTAAACCATGCTGATGTTGGATAAGATCAGTTCCAGAACTTGTGAAAGGCGAACCATTAGCAGAATTTGTTGGGAAAAGAATTCACTCTCAGCATTTTCATCCCATGATTATGAGGTTGGTCCTTGTAGATGGGAATCCAGAACTGGATGCTGATTATGAATAATTGAGGTATTTTCAATTTCTCCTGCAGAGCCTCTTGTATCATTTTGACCCCGCAGAAGTTGTTCATGTATTCTTGCAAACAAGGGATGAAGTGAGGCATTTGAATTCCCTGAAGAATCAAATGAAGCTTGGCTGACACTGGCAGGAATTGCAATGATTGTTCTTGTGGGCACTACCCTAACAGAAGACTATCCAGAACTAGGAACAGCACTGGACACACCTTGAAGTATTCGTTGAAAAAAATGTAAATAGAATGTTGTTGATGATGCAAGTTACTACGCTAATGTATTTGATTTTGAAAAACCTATCGTCGCAGTTTGAAAGCGAAGACTTATGTTCAACAAATAAAATTTATACTGGAATAGAAATCTCGGATCGAACTCAGGGAGGCGGACGTTTGATTAAAACTACACATTTGTTTTATTTGTCACGAAGTAGATTAATTGATTAGAAAATATCTATCTATTTACAATAAATAGAAGAGAGAGAAAGAGAATGAGAGAGAGAGAATATTACAAACAAAAACCAAAAAGTGATGTAGAATGAACATAGAATTTATTATCAAAGAGATTGTTTGTTACACTAAACATTACGGCTAGAAAGCAGAAAGTGATTACACTAGAAACCAATAAATCTACTCTAGAAAGCATTAAAAAGAATGGAGAGAGAATTATCCTCCTTGACAGTAACCTGGAGGACGAACCGGACGGGATGATGCCTTGAAGACAGGGAGTGGAGCAGCACGAAAGAGGATGAAGCAAGAAGAATGGGAACGGGGCAACACGTCATCGTCGTCGTGGGATCCACTTCCGAAAGGGGGACAAAAATTTGACTTTATCTCTTGAGAAGCATCCTAGGTGTGGGACAAGCTTCTCTTGAGCTTTGGAGAGGGAGAGAAGAGAAAGAAGGGATGAAAATTTTGTATGGAGGGGGTCACCTTTTATAGTTGCAAGGAGTGAGGGCAATTTGTTCATTTTAATCTCAAAATATTAAATAAGGGGTCTTTAGTGATGGATAAAATCGTCGCTAAAGCCCCATCGTGGGCGACATGTGCCGCCCGCTCTCCTCCAGCGCATGAAATGCGCGTCCGCGTTCTTGAGTTCTCGGCCGTTCGATCGCAAGATCGACCGGCTGAGATGCGTCCTCGCCTGCCTCCTCATTGCGCACTCGCTGCATACGATTTCGTGTTACACGCGAACGTGTAATAGCGCGTTGGTGCTATTGAGCGCCCGTAGCCGCTCAATCGCGATCGAGCGGTCGCAAAGCCTGCTCACCCGCGCCCCAGCAGCCACTCGTGAGGAATCGAATGCACGCCGCATGTTCTCGCGAACGCTCTTACCCACTGCGCTATAGTGACGTTTGTGTCGTGGAGATGATTTCGTGCAGGTGCGATCAGGACCGTTGGATTGAGATCCAATGATCAAGGTGGCTCTTCAGATGCGGCTTCAGAGGATGGGCGCATCGGTTGGGATGCAATCTCAACCGTTGGATCTTGATCCAACAACGGAGATTCATGGGTGCTAGCGGCTTCAGAAGTTGAGGGCGGTTTGTTGGGCGGTTAAGATGGCGCCACATGGTGCCATCTTGGCTGTCCATCTTCTGGATGATGTAGATGGTGCCACGGTTGTCAGATTGAGTCGATTTTCACGCCGTTAGGCTGCGATCGTCAATCCAAATCCATTTGTGTAGTCGAATTTGTCGTCTGAAGTGTAGATTCACAACATCTTGGCCATTGATCTTATAGGGTTCCTCGGTCTCTATCTGATGCTACAAGTGCCTGATTAGGGCGATCTTGGAGTCGTTGAACTCTAATCATCTTCCTGATCACATCTGTATGGTTGAATCTTCGATCTGAGGCCCCGATAAAAATTTTGCCCTATACCTGAACATAAGAGAAGACAATTAACTTCCATTTTATTCAAACTAATCTAAATGCAAGATGATGCATGCTATGCAATAATTTATAGTATGTAATGCAATTCTATGCTTAAGAACATGCATAAATAGACATCTTATGTAGTGTAAGCATGTTTACTTTACACCCCCATGCTTATCTTTTGCTAGTCCCTAGCAAAAGTTATATGCTATTTATAAAAGAATTAGGTTGGATTATTTGGGCATGAGTTATTTTCAATCATTAAGAAAATGTCTACTTAGGATTTGAACTTTTAAAGACACAACAGTGCTTGGGTATCTGCCAAAATGTAGACTACCTCAAGCCCTCACCTTATTCGAAGAAAAATTTCTTTTTCTCTTTTTCTTCTTTTCTAATTTTTTTGGATTTTTGAGTTTTAGGGTTTAAGAGTGGTTTTTTACGACCATTCAACTCACCAAAGATTTGAGGAGAACCCTAAGTTCTAAGCATCTTATTGTGAATGTGATAGACTCGTTGATCGGCAATTAAAACAAACTTTGGATTTCTACGCCTTTAGATGACCTTAAAAAAAAAATTTTCCTAAAGGTGTATCTTTACAAGCGGTAGCTTTCTCCCTACTTTTATTTTTATGGGGTCAACACAAGAGTGGATCTAGTGTATATCTCCCCATTTCATTCTACTTCTCTGCTTCTTTCTAAGTGTTTTGAAAATTTTTAGTGCATTTATTGAGCTGGGTTCTGGACAACCGGTCGATAAGCTGTTACCACCGACAACTTGCCAACCATACTCGTGTGGTGAAGTGTGGCTTATTTCCTTTTTTTTCTTTTCTCCTTTTCTTTTTCTTAACTTTCTTTTCTTTTTTTTAAGTAGGTGGCTTCCCTAGTCTAAGGTTTACCTAAAGGTAATAAAAAGAGAATGGTCTAGTGACTGGGTTCTGGACAACCTACCTATGGGCTATTACCCACGATAACTTGTCAGCCATATCACACTATAAGGTTCATTAGCTACCCAATTTCCATTAAAATCATTGAACATTGAGTCAGTGCAAAGAAAGTGTGTAGATGCTTAAAATTCAAAGTTCCCTCAAATCAGAGGGTGGGTTGATAAGTCGTGCACTTATCACCCAAACTTATTTAATCGAAATAAAATTGAATTCATGTTGGTGAGGACTCGAAAAACAAATCCACATTTTAATGGATACACAGGCTGATTAAGTCTGAAGACCTGAAGGGTCTTTGTGTTTAGATCATAATGTAATATTTCCTAAGATTGAAAATTTTCTTAAACCTAAGTTCTCTTTCCTAATTCCACAATTTTTTTTTTAATATAAATAAAAGAAAAAATAAAAGAAATCTATGAAGCTGACGAATAAATTCAGAGATGAATATCCACCCCCCATGCCTATCTAATGCAATGTCCTCATTGTATTAAAAAGACATAAAATATAGTGGAATAGAGTAGAAAGCACCTGAATTGCGTGAATGTCAGGTCCGCTCCGAGATAAAAAAAAACTGTGTATGTGCTGAATTTTGTGCCTTCAGCTAGGCACACTATACAAAGAAGAGAAATAAAAAATTCACAGGTGTAGGTCAGAATCAGAATAAAACGAAGAAACCTCTGACTTGCCAGTAGATGTCCACAAATGTGGACCAGATTATGGTGCAGACCCATGCCCCATAATCGAAAATATCTAAGGTTCTAGATAAAAATTACCCAAAACCTAAAGTCAGTATTAAAGTGGGGTCAGGCCTGGGATTTATGAGGATGCAACCCAAGACCAAAGAGTCAGGTTACAAAGAATTCGATATCGAAAGGATAATCAATGAATGTATGCTTGGGTTGGACATCCTCAGAACAGATGTCGTAAGGGTCCTAGTTTGATGGTTTCAGAAGAATTGGAACCCTTAGACTTAGTCTTCTATTTCCTACAAAGTTTACTTCCCAAATCAGAACTTCACAGCTTCTATTCTCCTCATTCAGAATGTCAAGTTTCGGGACCTCTTGCATATTAATCACCCCATCTGAAATTTCCAAGTCTAAAAGATGTGGCTGAATCAGAATTGACTTGGGTCTAGTTATCTCAAAAACAGAATCATTGATAAGCTCAATGGGGTGTAATTGACAATCAGGACATTGGATTGAATCCTTTAGAAAATGTAATTCTGGATCCGTAATGTGAGCCCCAATAAGATCAGTTTCCTCAGTTATTGGGCTATCAAATGATCTATCAGATTCCTTAGGCCCAATCATCTCATAAAAATCGTGTTTTGTAAATTCACGTGAGACTTCACAAACTGAATCTTCACCATCAGAATCAAAGAAATCAAAATCCGTATTAATGTATGTCTCAAAACCATCCATCACTTTCTGGTCCATGGAAACATACGTTTCCTTGTACCCCAGCTCAGGGATTTCAAGTGAAGAAATCAGATCATCCTTAATTGGTTGCTCTAATTCAATTTGGTCAGCCTCGTAACACGTGTCCCCCACGATAGGTACCTGAGCAAGTTTTGACCTTGGCTCTCCTGAAGGGGGTTCATCATGGGAATCATCCTACAATTGAACTAAAGCAACCACAAATCTCATCCTCAATTTCGCTAACTTCCCAAGTAGAAACTCACCCGGATTCTTATCCTTAACATCGAAGAGCTAATCCAACAAATACTTGTTCCAATCATCAATCAGCTCAATCAGGGGCTCCAATCTTTCAATGGAAGGCATTGGCTGAACTTCTAAAGATTGAATGGTATTCCTCAAGTTAGCCAAAACCTTATCTTGAACCTGGTTACCCTGAACCAAATGAGTTGGTTCAGGGTTGGGTGGGTTTGAGATCAGTGTAGAGGAGTTAATGAATTGAGATTCGTTATACCCTTCCAGATAATAGGTCATTTTGAATTGTTCAAAAGGTAGTGATGACCTAAAGGCAATGTAATTAAAGGATGGGAAGAATCAGTGTATCCTTCTTGATTGTAGATCGTATTAGGTTGTCCATGAAAGGGTGACGATCTATAATCGATGTGGCTCTGAGAAGGATAGAAATCACAATTATAGTATTCAGGGTTAGACCATAAACACAGAGGTCTAGAACTATATGCCCAATCCGAGTTATCCCAACTAACTGATGGTTGATTGCAGTACGAGTCAGGATAATCGTCATGTTAAGGATAATTCAAAACAGGAGGGAAAGAGTGGGAATGCATATAATATGTGGAAGGATTCATGAGAGACGGGAGGAAGAAAGGCGCTCTCCAATACAAGCAATCAAGCCTATCCTTAAGTGGGCTAGCCTAAAGACCTACAGACTCCCAAAACCCATCTTGAGATAGAGAAATGATTTGATCTACTTCTGTCTATTCAATCCAACCAGTTAAAAGGAGGGACTAGGGAGAAGGTTCTTCCTTCGACTTGTTGCTCCGGTTCCTAGTGTATCCCCCAACCGCGATCGTTTGATTCTACTCCCCTAGCTAGACATCAAATTGAATAGTAGAAACAGACTAATCAAAAATAATCTCATTCTAGGTTCTGAAGAGTAAGTCGAATCCTTAAGGCCAACGTCTACTCTGTTTTATTTAGGGCTAGGTTTGATTGTGTTTTGGAATGTGATGGGCCCTTTATCTTTGTTGTGCCCTTAATGATTGATTGATGTGTGTGTGCGTGCACAACCAGTGGTTTTCAAGCAAGATTACTTTTGATGTGGTGAATTTTAGGGTTCAAATCTTGCTTAGTATCTTTTAGGATTCCACTTTAAGTATTTTCAAACAAGTTTTGTTGGCACACCAAGTTTTGAAAGCACAGGTGAAGATGTTTTCCTTTGAAACTTAAAAGAATGAGGAGTGGCTTATTCAAAGAAAAATATCTTTTGCTCCTTTTCCTCTTTTCTAATTTTTTGGATTTTCAAATTTTAGGGTTTAAGAGTAGCTTTCTATGGCCATTCAACTCAGTGAAGATTTGATGAGAACTCTAAGTTATAAGCATCTTATTGTGAATGTGATAGACTCGTTGACCGGCAATTAAAACGAACTTCGGATTTCTACGCCTCTAAGTGACCTAAAAAATTATGCCTAAACGTGTATCTTTACAACTGGTAGCTTTCTCCCTACTTTTATTTTTTTTACGGGGTCAACACAAAGGTGAATCCAGTGTATATCTCCACGGTTTATTCTACTTCTCTGCTTCTTCCTAAGTGTTTTGGGAATTTTTGTGCATTTATTGAGCTGGGTTCTGGACAACCTGTCGATGAGCTATTACCACCGACAACTTGCAACCATACTCGTGCAGCGAAGTGTGGCTTATTTCTTTTTTTTTATTTTTCTTTTCTCCTTTCCTTTTTGATTTTTTTTTTCTATTTTTTTTTTTAAGTAGGTGGCTTCCTTGGTCTAAGATTTACCTAAGGGCAAGAAAAAGAGAAAGGTCCAGTGACTGGGCTCTGGATAACCTACCTATAGGTTGTTACCCACAATAACTTGCCAGCCATATCACCTTAGAAGGTTCATTAGCTACCTAATTTTTGTTAAAATCGTCGAACAATGAGTCAGTGACAAAATAGTGTGTAGATGCTTAAGACTCAAAATTCCCTCAAATCAGAGGGTGGGTTGATAAGTCATGTACTTATCACCCAAACTTATTTACTTCAATTAAAATAGAATTTGAGTTGGCGAGAACTCGAAAAACAAATCCACATTTTAGTGGATACACGGGCTGATTAAGTTCGAAGACCTGAAGGGTCTTTGTGTTCAAATCACAATGTAGTATTTCCTAAGATTAAAAATTTTCTTAAACCCAAATTCTCTTTCCTAATTCAAATTTATTTTTAATAAAAGAAAATAAAACAAATCTACGATGCTGACGAATGAATTCAGAGATGAATATCCACCCTCCCATGCCTATCTAATGCAATGTCCTCATTGTATTAAAAAGACATAAAACAGAGTAGAAAAGCGTAGAAAGCACCTGAATTACGTGAATGTCAGGTCTGCTCAGAGATGAAAACTAAAAGGAACTGTATAAATGCTAAGTTTAGTACCTTTAGCTAGGCACACTATACAAAGAAGAGAAATGAAGAATTCACAGGTGCATATCAGAATCAGAGTAAACAGAAGAAGCCTCTGACCTGTCAGTAGAGGTCCACAGATGTGGACCAGATTATGGTGTAGACCCATACCCCATAATCGAGAATATCTTAGGTTTTGGATAAAAATTACCCAGAACCTAAAATTAGTATGCAAGTGGGGTCGGGCCTGCGATTTATGAGGATGCAACCCAAGAACAAAAAGTCGGGTTACAGAGAATTCAATCTCAAAAGGATAATCGTTGAATGTGTGCTTAGGTTGGACATCCTCAAAACAGATGTTGTAAGGGTCCTGGTTTGATGGTTTCAGCTTAATAGGCACCGTTTGACTCAGTCTTGTACTTCCTCCGGAACTAACTTCCCATATTAGAACATCCCGGCTCCTGTCCTCCTCATTCAGCATGTCAATTTCTGGGACCTCTTGCATATTAATCACCCCGTCTGAAATCTCTAAGTCTATCTGATGTGGCAGAATCAAAATTGACTTGGGTCGAATTATCTCAGAAATAGAATCATCAATAAGCTCAACAGGGTGTAACTGACAATCAGGGCATTGACTTGATTCCTCCAGAAAATGCAATTCTGGATCCGTAATGTGTGCCCTAATAAGATTAGTTTCCTCAGTTCTTGGGCTATCAAATGATTTTTCAGATTCCTCAGGCCTAATCATCTCACAAAAATCGTGTTCTATATACTCGTGTGAGACTTTACAGCTTGAATCTTCACCATCAGGATCCGTATCAATGTATGTCTCAAAATCATCTGTCACATTCTATTCTAAGGAGACATACATTTCCTCGTACCTCGACTCAGGGATCTCAGGTGAAGAAATCAAATCATCCTTACTTGGTTGCTCTAATTCAATCTAGTCAGCCTCGTAACACGTGTCCCCCCAACAGGTGCCTGAGCGGGTTCTATCATTGGCTTTCCTGAAGGGAGTTCATCATGGGAATCTCCCATGATTGAATCAAAGCGACCACGAATCTCATCCTCAATTTCGCTAATTTCCCAAGTAGAAACTCACCCGGGTTCTTATCCTTAACATCCTGGAGCCAATCCAACAATGACTTGTTCAAATCATCAATCATTTCGATCAGGGGCTCCAATCTCTCAATGTAAGGTATTGGCTGAACTTCTAAAAATTGAATGATATTCCTCAAGTTAGCTAGAACCTTATCTTGAACCTGATTACCCTAAACCAAATGAGTTGGTTCAGGGTTGGGTGGGTTTGGGATCAATGCAGAGGAATTAACGAATTGAGATTCGTTATACCCTTCCTGATAATAGGCCATTTTAGATTGTTCAAAAGGTGGTGATGACCTAAAGGCAGTGTAATTAGAGGATGGGTAAGGATCAGTGTATCCTTCTTGATTGTAGATCGTATTAGGTTGTTCATAAAAAGATGACAATCTATAATCGATGTGACTCTGAGAAGGATAGAAATCACAATCAAAGTGTTCAAGGTTAGACCCTAAACACGGAGGTCCAGAACTATATCCCCAATCCGAGTTATCCCAACTAACTGATGGTTGATTACAGTACGAGTCGGGAAAATCGTCATGTTGAGGATAATTCAAAACGAGAGGGAAAGAGCGGGAATGCGTGTAATATTTGGAAGTATTCATGAGAGACGGGAGGAAGAAAGGTGCCCTACAATACAAACAATCAAACCTATCCTTAAGTGGGCTAGCCTAAAGACCTACAGACTCCTAAAACCCATCTTTTATATAGAGAAATGATTTGATCTACTGCTGTCTGTTCAATCCAACCAATTAGAAGGAGGGACTGGGGTGAAGGTTCTTCCTTCGGCTTACGCCTCCAGTTCCTAGTGTACCCCCCAGCCGCGATCGTTTGATTCTGCTCCCCTAGCTAGACATCAGATTGAATAGTAGAAACAAACTAATCAAAAATAATCTCGTTCTGGGCTCTGAAGAGCGAGTCGAATCCTTAAGGCCAACATCTACTCTGTTTTATTTAAGGCTAGGTTTGAATGTGCTTTGGAATGTGATGGGCCCTTTAAATGGGTTGTGCCCTTAATGATTGATTGATTTGTGTGTGAGTGCACAACCAGTGGTTTTCAAGCAAGATTATTTTTGATGTGGTGAATTTTAGAGTTCAAATCTTGCTTAGTAGCTGATGAGTGGCTACTCATCATAGCTAAAAGGCCGAAATTAAGCTAGACACTAAGCAAAACAATATCAAATTAACACATAAAAAGGGTTAAGTGTGGGAATTAAAGAAAAGACCTAAAACTTTTAATGTGTGTTAAAACCTCCTAATTAGGTCACAAAAATGAGATATTCTGAAAACTAAAGAACAAATGATGATCCATGCATCAATTGAACACATAAACAAGTTTGAAAAGATAAATCAGAAGTAAAATCAATGTCTTAAATGTTCAATTAAGCACATGTAAAAATTTGAAAGCAATTGGACATCATTTAGGCTTAGAAATAAATAGATTACAATTAGGTCCTTCATGCATTACATTTCTACCCTTCAAAACTCCTTCTTGGACCTTTTTGCAAGCCGCAGGGACCCTTCTGTATGACTGCAAGGCCCTTCCAGTTATAGTTCTTCTCACTTTTGGACCTGCACGCTATTCTTCTACCCCTTCGTTTAAGGGTCTTCCTGCAAGTTTTCCCTCATTTCAGAGAGAAGCCTATGTTCTTCACGCGCACTGTAGCACGCGAAGAACACAGCCATTCTCGACCGTCCATCGCACTTTTGATCTCGATCTACGGCTGGAATCAAATGGAACCTTCGCGCGATTCGGTGCGTGTGTTCACCTCTCTTCCCAGATCTCATCTGACGGTCAGATCTCTCTCTTGACTCGCCGCGCGCTCTACCCATCTCATCCTCACCGCCGGCCTAATTTTGATTAACCTCACCCTTGCGGTGATCTCAGTCACTGAGCTGCTATTTAAACACCTCAGTGGTGTCGCGCGCAAAGGATCGCTCCCTCCTACATCTCTTAGCGATAAATTCTTCCACTCCAGTCTCACCTCCTCATCTAGACCCTGATTTCACAGCCACCGGCTGTGGAATCATCGCCTGCTCTCGACCCTCCTCGTCGCTAAGGACCTCGTAGCACCTGAGGACGACCCTGGAGTCTCACTAGCAGACTCTTCCCTCCGCTGGAGTCACCCTCCTCCTTTCTTCCTCCTTAGCCGCCGGCTAAGGACCCATAGGTCCCATTCTTCCTTTTAGTTTAGTTTTTAATTCTGCACAAGTAGTGTTAGATTTAGCTTGCACTAGTTTAGAATAGATTTAGTTTTAATTGTTAGTGTTTAATGTTAGCTGTAGTTAGATTAGTCTTAGGAGTAGAATTAGTATTAGATCCCCTCCCTCACCTCCTCTGATCAGTCCAGATCAGAGGGGAAGAATCATCTGTTCATTGTTCAATTTATCTCCCTCTTCATGTTTTGTTTTTCCATCATCCAGATTCTGATTCTTGTTTTTCCTTTTAACGACGAATTTTTCATCAATCACCCACACATCCTGACCCACTTTCAGATCTGATGGCACACTACCTCAGATCTGAAAGTGGCGCCACAAGCACCATTTGGGGCTTCTCACTCACTCCATTTGTTTCACAAAAGCCCCTCTGTTTTAAATGGATTGCCTCAGTTTGTCAGAGCACTTCTGATTTGGATTTTAAAGGATTTTTACTCTCTGAAATGTTTTGACAGATCTGACAAATTGAAAGGATTTTTGGTTTTCATTGTAGGCAAGGATTCTGAGAAGTTCTCTGGTGACAGAGAACCAATCAGAAGAGCCTTTCATGATTCTGTTTATACTTTGTTTTGAATGCATTCGCCAGCTTCCATTAAATTTCCTTAATGCATTCTTAGTCTCTTTTTGCTATTTCAGAACTGCCATGCACTATTTGTGTTGGTGATCATTTCTGTATGGTGATTCTCTAACCTAAGGAGTTTTCCATACTCCTTAAGGTTGCAAGAAACTGGGATTGTGTTTCTTTGGTTTTAATTGATCGAGCTAAGTCTTCCTTCATGTTGTCTATGGCATTAGGAAGACTAACTCAATGCCATTTGAATGTTGATCTGAAAGGATGCTTCTGATAAGTTTTTTTCTAATGAGTGTTTGAGCTGAATTTACATGAGATTTTCGTGAGATTTAAACCCCTTTCAGATTTGGATTTCAACTCTGTAAATTGTAGTTTGTTTTGAATTTTATCTTACTCCCAGTTACACAGCAATATGCTGCATCTAGCAGCTACATTCCCCTCTTCTCTAAACTCCCTTCTCTAAATTTCCCTCTTCTCTGTAGAATACTTCCCCCCTCTTCAAGTGGACTAACTGCAGCAGCAGCTAGCCATCTGACAGTGGCTTAAGCCACTGCCATTGTAAACAACACTAAAACAGCACATTCTTCTCTTCTCCATCTCCTCTGACAGTAGTTGCGGCTGCTGTCTAAACTCAAATAAAAACTCAATCAACTCTAATTCCCTAACTTTATACAAAAGCCTAATGGCATAGACTTATTTTAAAACTGTAAATACACCCATTCATAGTATTATAACTATAACTATAGCATATCAGTTAGATACATAGTTATACTGTAAATATGTATAAAACTTGTACAGAAATTCGTATACATATGTAATCTATGTAAAAATATGTATATATACTAATCTATTATGCATGTATTTACTGATTTATGTATATATGTATGTACAGATTTATATTTACTGATTTAGTAGCTAAGTTAATAAGTTAGAGCAATAATCAAGTAAATAAATCTATAAACTTGGGAATATATATATATATGTATATATTAAGTAATTTAAGTTAGTCAAAGTATAATTATACCTAGTATAACTTACTGTAACTTAGTTTTAATTATAAACTACACAGAATTGCTATTTTAGCCTAAATAAAACATAAATAAATTCGTAAAAATACAATAAAAATATGTATTAAATACTTAAGTATGTAAGTTAAAACTGTTTAAGGTCAATTAGACCATTTACTAATTATTTTATAAGTAATTAACTATTTAATCACCTAAATCAACCTGTATAATCAGCCTAGTTTAGCGAATTTATTTGTATAGTAAATATATTTAAAATTCAAAATTAATTAATCAATTATGTAGTATTATGTAAATATTTTATTTACCATATTTTATTTATTTTTTTTAATAATTTATGGCCCCCAAATCGAGGGCCAAAAACGCGCACAGACGCAGCTGCGTCTGGTTTCCAGCGCACGATGTGGCACTGGAATAGCGCCACATCGTGGGCTGCAAACCAAACGCAGCTATATAAATATAATTTATGTTATATGCTAACCAGTCGTCATGGCGCCGGGCGCCCGAAACACCACCTGTTATGTCTGATCCGATAACCCGATTTGTGCTGAACTCTGATATGTGATGATACTGAATATGTGATGCATGTGTGGGGCTGGGAGCCCGAGCGTGCGAGTATGTCTGGCGTTGGGTTGAGGCCCTGCGCTGATACGAAAACGTAATTAAGCACCTAATCTGAGATTAGGGCACGCTTAGTAGAGGTCTGGTCCCACCCGAAGGGTGCTGTGTATCCCTCGAAAAGCGCACCCGCTAATTAAACACATTTTACACTAAGGACTCTCCACCGCAGCCTCTGAAATACCACACAGAACAAAATGAAAGGACAGACGACTTAAAAAAAAAGATAACAGGAGATAACAACAGAAAAGACTCTGTACATACAGCAGTAGAATAAGTAATATACATACGTATAAGTAAACCCACATAATTACTAACAGAATAAAACGACACTATAAATGTCGCTAAAGACCTCAGTTTGCTTCTTTAGGTTGTATATAGTGTTTCCTGAGATTTAGCGACGTTTATATCTGTCACTAAAACTGATATATATGTCACTATAAATAAATGACTAGTAAGTTAAGTTTTTACACTATGGTATCCTAATGTAGTATGAACTAACATATTAGTGTTAATAGTATAACTTGTAAATACATAGTTTAGAGTATAATAATAGATTGTTTGATGCTTGTTCATAGTTAGTATTTTTTGCAAGCACTTCTTAGTAACTAGGTAAATAAAACATTCATTCATTCTTTAAATGTAGAGTTTCTTTTTGAATAAGAAGACAATTTTGGAGATAATCAAAGAGTGACCGAATTAAATTCAATAAATTGCCTCCCAGAGAACGACCTGGAACAAAACCAGTAAAAATTAGATAAATAAGCAAATGATAATAATGGTTGTAATGACTGGTACTTACACATACTCACCACTATATGACATCCTTAATGTTATATTATACACCCTATACTACAACGACATGATCAACAATTATTACCAACAAACATTTACAACAACCATCATCATTATTTTGGCGCCGTTGCCGGGGAGGCAATGCTCTTTGCACCAAAATTTTCTTTTTATTCTTTTGTATATAGAAATTCTTTATTTCATTCATTCATTCATTGTAATTTCTTTTATTTTCCATTGAATTATTTGTGTATACATTCCTTTATTCTTTTACTAATCATTTGTTTTTCCACAGCACTTGAGGAGGAGTGTCGTCTTCCTGGTGGAGTCGCTGCGCTCCAGATCCGTCTTCCTAGTGGAGTTTTGCCTCGAAGTAGCTGTAGGATTTTAGTATTAGTTTTAGTATAGATAGTTTTAGGTTTATTGATTAGGAGCAATTGTTAGTCATAAGTTGTGAGAGCTTGTTCTCACACAATTTTTGTAATAATTCTGGACTATCTGGACTTTATTTCTTTATCTTCTTAATTTCTTTCCTTACTTTTGAATTGCATATAAATTTTTTTTCAGAAAAATCAAAAAATCAAAAAAAAAAAAATCAAAAAGACCTCATACTTATCTAGCAGCAGCATAACCCTAGGCATCCATTTTAGGATTGCATTTCATTCCTGCTAGATTTTAATTCAAGTCAAATCTGCATTCGAAGATTGCTGGAGTCAGGTACGCATTTTCTACCTAACTTTAAGTCCTGCCATATTTGCATTTGACTTAAAGTTAAGAAGACCACTACTTGTTCTGAATTTATTAAAAAGTGAAACGAGCAGCATAGAAAACACATTTTAATCACTTCAATTAAATCAAAAAGGAGATAGCAAAATTGGGTGAAACCATGTTTGAGATTTTAATCGCCTTGTGTTGAATGTTATCGTGCACACAGCACGATCACTTAAGGCCACAATACACGGGTTTCTACCTCATCTTTCTGCAACCACAGGATCTGGATTCGCACGCTCAGTCTTATCCAGATTCCCAGTGGATTTTAGAGGTCTGCACTTCGCTAGGTTTATCTTAGGATACGTACAATTGTTTGAAACAATTGTTTGCGTATAACATACTTTGCGTAGCAGCCTCTAGGAAAAATTTTCTCCGATTCATTTCGATTGATTGGTCTTCTTGAATTGAGATTTTATTGGGATTCTTCTGTTTTATTGTGAACGTTAAAAATTTTTCCCATTGAGTTGGATCGAATTAGAGTAAACAGGATTTCAAAAAAAAAAACCAACTCAATGGAAGGTAGGAGATCCCAAAACCCAGAACTTGTACTCCCCTTGGGTACTGCTACCCAAGCTACTGCATCATCTTCTTTGCCTTCCACTTCTAATCCCTTACCTCCTGAGTCTCAAAATACTTTTCACAATCCCCCTCGCCAAGAGGATGATCTTGATTCTTCACACTTTGAGGATTTTGAAGAACTTCCTCCAGACTTAGTTGCACATCGTCTACCACAGCAACCACCTATCCCTAGGTTCCAACCTCCACCTTCTCCTAATCATCCTAATCCACCCCCGGAGAGAGGACCTATGCCTCATCTTCAGCACCTTTTCGATACACAACTACAAATGAATACCTTAACCCAACAGGTGCAACAACTTGCTCAAGCTGTAAATCTATTGGCTAACCCCCAACCACAACCACTTCAACCTAGAAATCCTCAGGCACCACCCCAACCCCGTAGACCTCAACTACGAGATTATTATAATCCCGCAGTTGCCCAACCAATGCCTGTGGTACGTTATCCCAATGGGGGTCGTGCTGCTGAACTGAAGCCAAACATTATAGCACTCATTCCTCACTTCCATGGACTTGCTTCTGAGGACCCTTTTCAGCATTTAGAGGAGCTGAAGAATCTTGCCCAAACTTTGGGTCCGCAAGGACATGATCAGCACACGCTTTTGATGAAAATGTTCTCCTTTTCATTAAAAGATAAGGCAGCCTTTTGGTTTAGAACACTTGCACAGACTACACCTATAGATTCCTGGGCTTCTTTAGAACATGAGTTCTTAAAGAAGTACTTTCCTGTAGGCCGCACTAATGCCTTAAGGCGTGCCATCACCACCTTCACCCAGAATTCAGGAGAACCTATGCACGAGGCTTGGGAGAGATTCCATGAGCTTTTGAGAAAATGTCCCAACCATGGTGTCCCACGCTGGCAACAGGTCCAGATCTTCTACCATGGGCTCCATGATGACACACGGAATTTTGTAGATGCCGCTTGTGGAGGCAATTTCCTGTGTCGGGACGAGGACTCAGCCTTTGAGCTCTTTGAAGGCATGGCCGAAAACTCTATTAATAATGCTTCAATGAGCGTGTTTAATAGAAAGTCCTCACATTCCCACTCACACACGGGGGTACATGAAGCCCAATCCAGTAGCAAAGACTTAGAGATAGTGGCTAGTCAACTGGATAAAGTGGGCTTAATCGAGAAGAAAGTAGATGAAGTATGGAAATTTCTCTCAAAACACCCATCTTCTTCTTCTCAGTCACCAGCACAAAACACTTCTTCTCAGTTTCCCACAGGGAGGGAAACTGTGAATAACCTTTCTATGACACAAACTGCATTACCGGATTTTCCATTTCCATATCCTTCACCGGTTGGAGGAACCCTTGTTCCTCCCTTCACTGACTTCCCTGCACCTTCTGGAGCTTCGGAGGAGCTTCATGCCATTCACAATGATCCTTTCACACAAACCTATAACCCTGGATGGCGTAATCATCCAAATTTCTCATGGTCGGGAAATTCACAAAGACCTCCTTTTCAACAACCTTCTGCACCACCATTGCACAACCCGATCCGAGCACCACCTCCACAATTACACGGTTATCCACCGCGTACCTACTAGCAACCCCAACCCAGGCCCACCCAATACTCTCAATCTGGGCCTACACGAGATGACCAGTTGGGGTCTATCATGAAAGCTCTTGCTGATATGCAACAACAGAATATTGCTATGCAGCAGAGACAGGACGCGGCCTTAGCTGAGATGAGAGCCCAGCTATCACACTTGACGGAGTCCCGTCAACCACATTCACTCCCATCACAAGCACAACCCAACCCTAGGAACATACCTGCTCAAAGGTATGTCCAACCTAGACCAGCACTGCAAAACCAAACACATGACATTTCACAACCAGTGCATAACACTGAATCAACATGATCTTGAGATTATTTGATAATGGAGCCGTTGAGATCACTGAACTTGACAAATCTGAACCCTTCATTGTTAATGGACAAAGACTGAAATCTTTCATTGAGCCGCATGATCTCAGACTTGTCAATTCCACCATTTCGCTCCTACATTTTGATCTACCAACTAAGTTTTCGCCTAGCTGAAGGCGTTAAACTTAGCAAACACCTACCCTTGTATATAGCTGTTTTACACCTTTCTTACTCTTGCCTTTATTTGCATATAGTGTCTACCCTTGCATTCTGAGCATACATTCATTGACACACATGTCATGCATTTCACTTCCTAGCCCGACTGTTCACTCTGATCCTAGATCAGACTTAAAATCGTCCGCACAGAGATTTTATCTCCTCATTCTGACTTCCTTCCATCACCCAGTCTAGGATAGTGAAAAGCAGAGCATGCATTTGCATCCACCCTTTCATTCAATGAGGACATTGAAACATTTAAGCATGGGGGGGTGTAAATGGTAAACCATTTAAACCAAAATGCAATTGTAGACACAACTATAGTACATATAGTATTATCAAAAAAATTATATACTTCAAAAAAAAAAAATTGAAAAATTTTGAAAAATTTTTGAAAAAATTACAAAGCTAAAAATACAAAAAAATAACAAATCAGAAAAATTCCAAAAATACAATAAGGGACATGTACTTCATTATCAAAGGAGGACATTCATTTCAAGAGGGGAGGGAGAGAAAGAAAAAGAAAAAGCAAGAAAAGATAAGTGATCTTATAGCTGAAAAAAAAAAAATATATATATATATAGAATAAGTGTCTATGGACATTCAACCGTTACTAGTTTGACCTGCCGGGCCATAGAAGCTTGGTACAAGCTTAGGCTTAATACACTTCGAGCCTTGACAAGATAGACCACAGTCTCTCCTAACTTTAGGATAATTCTTGTACCTTAGTCACCAGTACAGGATTCGTTGGTTTGCTTTGACTTAGGAGTCTAAGTAACCTTGGCTTACACTACACAGTGTCAGGAAAGACCACTTGAACCTAAGCCTCAACCCTTGTGTTCATTAGGGAAGGTGGAGTCCTTACCTGTGCATGCAGGTAGACTCTTTGTCCTAATCTTTAGTTTTGTGTCTAGGAGAAGCTCTTTCCACAAAAAAAATCCACCCACCAAATACAGTGTGCTCTACCAAATAAGTTCCGGAGACATACTGTTCAAAAAAAAAAAAAAAAAAAAGTATGTTCTCCAAAAAGTCTGAAAAACTACTCTTCCACCAAAAATGTTTTTAGGGTTCAAAACAAATACCCTGCAAATACAGTGCACTCTACCAAATAAGTTCCGGAGACATACTGTTCAAAAAAAAAAAAAAAATCTTCTCTGAGCCACAAATACAATAAGGGTTGGGATTGAATACCATCAATTTTTGAGAGTCATCCGAAAACATGAGCTGAAGTTAGGACCAACCTGGACTTAAAAAGAAGTGAAACCCCGGGATTGAGCCTTAGAATTCACTTGGTTAGTCCTTACTTATCACAAAGCACAGCCATAACTTCATAGCATTCTGAGTCTCTGTAAAAACCCCCTGAGTCCTGGAATTCGACTTAAGGTTTAAATATCAAGAGTCCTTGTTGGTTGAGAGATGGTCTATGTCATTTAAGCCTCGAGTTCTGGTAGGTTATCCTCAGTAACCAGGTTCTCACAATGTCCAAAAACACAGTTGGTTTATTGAAAAAAATTTTTCAGCTTAAAGATCATCATAAAACACATAAAAATTTTTTTTGAAAGAAGAAAAAGATATCTTTACACACTTACCTTGCTGATACTTAAATTGCCTTACACTTCAACAGATTGTTTGCTAAGGGACTAGCAAAACGTAAGCATGGGGGTATGATGAGTGGCTACTCATCATAGCTAAAAGGCCGAAATTAAGCTAGACACTAAGCAAAACAATATCAAATTAACACATAAAAAGGGTTAAGTGTGGGAATTAAAGAAAATACCTAAAACTTTTAATGTGTGTTAAAACCTCCTAATTAGGTCACAAAAATGAGATATTCTGAAAACTAAAGAACAAATGATGATCCATGCATCAATTGAACACATAAACAAGTTTGAAAAGATAAATCAGAAGTAAAATCAATGTCTTAAATGTTCAATTAAGCACATGTAAAAATTTGAAAGCAATTGGACATCATTTAGGCTTAGAAATAAATAGATTACAATTAGGTCCTTCATGCATTACATTTCTACCCTTCAAAACTCCTTCTTGGACCTTTTTGCAAGTCGCAGGGACCCTTCTGTATGACTGCAAGGCCCTTCCAGTTATAGTTCTTCTCACTTTTGGACCTGCACGCTATTCTTCTACCCCTTCGTTTAAGGGTCTTCCTGCAAGTTTTCCCTCATTTCAGAGAGAAGCCTATGTTCTTCACGCGCACTGTAGCACGTGAAGAACATAGCCATTCTCGACCGTCCATCGCACTTTTGATCTCGATCTGCGGCTGGAATCAAATGGAACCTTCGCGCGATTCGGTGCGTGCGTTCACCTCTCTTCCCAGATCTCATCTGACGGTCAGATCTCTCTCTTGACTCGCCGCGCGCTCTACCCATCTCATCCTCACTGCCGGCCTAATTTTGATTAACCTCACCCTTGCGGTGATCTCAGTCACTGAGCTGCTATTTAAACACCTCAGTGGTGTCGCGCGCAAAGGATCGCTCCCTCCTACATCTCTTAGCGATCAATTCTTCCACTCCAGTCTCTCCTCCTCATCTAGACCCTGATTTCACAGCCACCGGCTGTGGAATCATCGCCTGCTCTCGACCCTCCTCGTCGCTAAGGACCTCGTAGCACCTGAGGACGACCCTGGAGTCTCACTAGCAGACTCTTCCCTCCGCTGGAGTCACCCTCCTCCTTTCTTCCTCCTTATCCGCCGGCTAAGGACCCATAGGTCCCATTCTTCCTTTTAGTTTAGTTTTTAATTCTGCACAAGTAGTGTTAGATTTAGCTTGCACTAGTTTAGAATAGATTTAGTTTTAATTGTTAGTGTTTAATGTTAGCTGTAGTTAGATTAGTCTTAGGAGTAGAATTAGTATTAGATCCCCTCCCTCACCTCCTCTGATCAGTCCAGATCAGAGGGGAAGAATCATCTGTTCATTGTTCAATTTATCTCCCTCTTCATGTTTTGTTTTTCCATCATCCAGATTCTGATTCTTGTTTTTCCTTTTAACGACGAATTTTTCATCAATCACCCACACATCCTGACCCAATTTCAGATCTGATGGCACACTGCCTCAGATCTGAAAGTGGTGCCACAAGCACCATTTGGGGCTTCTCACTCACTCCATTTGTTTCACAAAAGCCCCTCTGTTTTAAATGGATTGCCTCAGTTTGTCAGAGCACTTCTGATTTGGATTTTAAAGGATTTTTACTCTCTGAAATGTTTTGACAGATCTGACAAATTGAAAGGATTTTTGGTTTTCATTGTAGGCAAGGATTCTGAGAAGTTCTCTGGTGACAGAGAACCAATCAGAAGAGCCTTTCATGATTCTGTTTATACTTTGTTTTGAATGCATTCGCCAGCTTCCATTAAATTTCCTTAATGCATTCTTAGTCTCTTTTTGCTATTTCAGAACTGCCATGCACTATTTGTGTTGATGATCATTTCTGTATGGTGATTCTCTAACCTAAGGAGTTTTCCATACTCCTTAAGGTTGCAAGAAACTGGGATTGTGTTTCTTTGGTTTTAATTGATCGAGCTAAGTCTTCCTTCATGCTGTCTATGGCATTAGGAAGACTAACTCAATGCCATTTGAATGTTGATCTGAAAGGATGCTTCTGATAAGTTTTTTTCTAATGAGTGTTTGAGCTGAATTTACATGAGATTTTCGTGAGATTTAAACCCCTTTCAGATTTGGATTTCAACTCTGTAAATTGTAGTTTGTTTTGAATTTTATCTTACTCCCAGTTACACAGCAATATGCTGCATCTAGCAACTACATTCCCCTCTTCTCTAAACTCCCTTCTTCTCTAAATTTCCCTCTTCTCTGTAGAATACTTCCCCCCTCTTCAAGTGGACTAACTGCAGCAGCAGCTAGCCATCTGACAGTGGCTTAAGCCACTGCCACTGTAAACAACACTAAAACAACACATTCTTCTCTTCTCCATCTCCTCTGACAGTAGTTGCGGCTGCTGTCTAAACTCAAATAAAAACTCAATCAACTCTAATTCCCTAACTTTCTACAAAAGCCTAATGGCATAGACTTATTTTAAAACTGTAAATACACCCATTCATAGTATTATAACTATAACTATAGCATATCAGTTAGATACATAGTTATACTGTAAATATGTATAAAACCTGTACAGAAATTCGTATACATATGTAATCTATGTAAAAATATGTATATATACTAATCTATTATGCGTGTATTTACTGATTTATGTATATATGTATGTAAAGATTTATATTTACTGATTTAGTAGCTAAGTTAATAAGTTAGAGCAATAATCAAGTAAATAAATCTATAAACTTGGGAATATATATATATATATGTATATATTAAGTAATTTAAGTTAGTCAAAGTATAATTATACCTAGTATAACTTACTGTAACTTAGTTTTAATTATAAACTACACAGAATTGCTATTTTAGCCTAAATAAAACATAAATAAATTCGTAAAAATACAATAAAAATATGTATTAAATACTTAAGTATGTAAGTTAAAACTGTTTAAGGTCAATTAGACCATTTACTAATTATTTTATAAGTAATTAACTATTTAATCACCTAAATCAGCCTGTATAATCAGCCTAGTTTAGCGAATTTATTTGTATAGTAAATATATTTAAAATTCAAAATTAATTAATCAATTATGTAGTATTATGTAAATATTTTATTTACCATATTTTATTTTATTTTTTTTAATAATTTATGGCCCCCAAATCGAGGGCCAAAAACGCGCACAGACGCAGCTGCGTCTGGTTTCCAGCGCATGATGTGGCGCTGGAATAGCGCCACATCGTGGGCTGCAAACCAAACGCAGCTATATAAATGTAATTTATGTTATATGCTAACCAGTCGTCATGGCGTCGGGCGCCCGAAACACCACCTGTTATGTCTGATCCGATAACCCGATTTGTGCTGAACTCTGATATGTGATGATACTGAATATGTGATGCATGTGTGGGGCTGGGAGCCCGAGCGTGCGAGTATGTCTGGCGTTGGGCTGAGGCCCTGCGCTGATACGAAAACGTAATTAAGCACCTAATCTGAGATTAGGGCACGCTTAGTAGAGGTCTGGTCCCACCCGAAGGGTGCTGTGTATCCCTCGAAAAGCGCGCCCGCTAATTAAACACATTTTACACTAAGGACTCTCCACCGCAGCCTCTGAAATACCACACAGAACAAAATGAAAGGACAGACGACTTAAAAAAAAAGATAACACGAGATAACAACAGAAAAGACTCTGTACATACAGCAGTAGAATAAGTAATATACATACGTATAAGTAAACCCACATAATTACTAACAGCATAAAACGACACTATAAATGTCGCTAAAGACCTCAGTTTGCTTCTTTAGGTTGTATATAGTGTTTTCTGAGATTTAGCGACGTTTATATCTGTCACTAAAACTGATATATATGTCACTATAAATAAATGACTAGTAAGTTAAGTTTTTACACTTTGGTATCCTAATGTAGTATGAACTAACATATTAGTGTTAATAGTATAACTTGTAAATACATAGTTTCGAGTATAATAATAGATTGTTTGATGCTTGTTCATAGTTAGTATTTTTTGCAAGCACTTCTTAGTAACTAGGTAAATAAAACATTCATTCATTCTTTAAATGTTGAGTTTCTTTTTGAATAAGAAGACAATTTTGGAGATAATCAAAGAGTGACCGAATTAAATTCAATAAATTGCCTCCCAGAGAACGACCTGGAACAAAACCAGTAAAAATTAGATAAATAAGCAAATGATAATAATGGTTGTAATGACTGGTACTCACACATACTCACCACTATACGACATCCTTAATGTTATATTATACACCCTATACTACAACGACATGATCAACAATTATTACCAACAAACATTTACAACAACCATCATCATTAGTATTTTTTAGGATTCAACTTTAGGTATTTTCAAACAAGTTTTGTTGGCACACAAAGTTTCGAGAAGCACGGGTGAAAATGTTTTCCTTTGAAGCTTAAAAAGAATGTGGAGTGCCTAGTAAATCCATAAGAGTTGAACCTAAGTGGCAGCTACTTGATGAGTTGATTTTATTTGAAGTGGTGCGACCCAATCAACTCAAATAATTGGCCTGTTGCACCACTTAATTAGGCACACAAGTGATTACCTAATCTGATTTCTACTCAATTATGTGTTTGAATTTGTGTACCAGCTCCAAAGATTGGTTTACCGGTTGAGTTTGAAAATCAGATGAGGTTGTGTACCTCTGTGAGATTTAAAAATTTTTTTTTTTTAATGTGGGGTTTCGGGCGGGTGTGGATGTCAAACAACAAACGATCTAACCGTAGAGTTTATAAGAACACCTAGGTTGATTGATGTTTATATTATTATGTGATTAAATAAAATCTAATGGGTGGGGGGTGGGGGATAACTCACAGAACCTTCCACAGCACTTCTCCAATCTACCGCTTTTGCCTGTCTCAAAAGAGTACCTGCAATTACAATAAGAAAGGAGAGAAGTGTGGTAAATGATTTATAAGTTAGAAAACGCAAAGAAAAAAAATCAAAGAGCGTCGCCTCCCCGGCAACGGCACCAAAATGGTGAACGTCGGGTTGCTACGCTAGCGTGTTCGATTTTGAAAAACCTATCGTTGTAGTTTGAAAGCGAAGAACTTATGTTCAACAAATAAAATTTATACTGAAATTGAAATTTCGAGTCGAACACAGGGAGGCGGACGTTTGATTTAAAAACTACAGGTTTGTTTTTATTTGTCACGAAGTAATTCAATTTAAAAATATCTAATTATTTACAATAAATAGAGAGAGAGAGAATATTACAAACAGAAATCAAAACGAGATGTAGAATAAACAGGGAATTCATTATTAAGAACGATTGTTCATTACACTAGAAAGCGGGAAAATGATTATACTAGAAAGCGGTAAAAGAATGGAGAGAGAATATCCTCCTCGACAATCGCTTGGAGGACGAGCTGAACTACTCTAGAAAGCAGTAAATCTATTCTAGAAAGCAGTAAAATGAATGGGGAGAGAGATATCCTCTTCGACGGTCGCTTGGAGGATGAGCCAGACGGGACAACGCCTGGACGAAGGAGGATGAAGCAGGACGAAGGAGGACGAAGTAGAAGAACGGTAATGGGACAGCACGTCGTCGTCATCGTGGGATCCACTTCCGAAGGGGGATGAAAATTTTGGACTTTATCTCGCAAGAAGCATCGCGGGTGTTGGACAAGCTTCTCTTGAGCTTTGGAGAGGTAGAGAAGAGAAGGATGGGATGAGAATTTCGTGTGGAGGGGGTCTCCTTTTATAGTTGCAAGGAGTGGGGGCAAATTGGTCATTACATCTTTAAAACATTAAATAAGGGGTCTTTAGTGACGGATAAAATCGTCACTAAAGCCCCAACATGGGCGTAGTGGCCGCTGCCCATGTGCGTAGTGGCCGCTGCCCATGTGCGCCTGCTCGTCTGCTCGCGCTCAACGCATGCAGCACATTCAGCCATCCATAGCCGTCCGATCGAAAGATCAGATGGCCCAGATCGTGCCTTCGCCTGCTCGCTGCATGCCTACCCCAACTCGTGTGATGCTGCGTGAGGCGCAGGCATGCGATAGCACATCAACGCTATTGAGCACGGACGGCCACCCGATCAAGATCCGATGCACGCCCGCGCCCGCTCGCCCACGCTGTGCGCCTGCTCGCTGCAGCTCGAACCCGCGTCAGCTGCTCGCGATAACTCCCTTGCCCACTACGCTGTGGAGTGCGGATGGTCACGCGGATGATTTCAACGTGCCGCATCCACAGCCATTGGATCTTGATCCAACGGCGAGAAGAGAGGATGCAGGAGCTTTAGCGGGTGCGTGCAGGCATTTGGGTGGCCGAGATGGCACCACGTGGTGACATCTTGGCCGTCCATCTTCTGGATGATGTAGATGGTGCCACGGGTGTCAGATTGACTTGATTTTTGTGTCGTTAGGCTGCGATCGTCGATCCGAATCCATCCGTGCGGTCGGATTTGTCATTTGAAGTGCAGATTTTCACCATCCTGGCCCTTGATCTTCTAGGATTCCCCGATCACTATCTGATGCTACAGATGCCTGATTAGGGCGATCTTGGAGTCGTTGAACTCCAATCGTCGCCCTGATCACATCCGTATGGTTGGATCTTCGATCCGAGACCCCGATATAAAGTTTTCCCTATCCAAGCACATAAAAGGAGATAATTAACCTCCATTTTATTCAAACTACTCTAAATGTACGATGATGCATGTTATGCAATATTTATAGCATGCAATGCAATCCTATGCTTAAGAACATGCATAAATAGGCATCTTAAGTAGTATAAATGTGTTTACATCACTGGTAAATCCTTAAGAGTTGAACCTAAACAGCAGCTACTTGATGAGTTGTTTTTAATTGAAGTGGTGCGGCCCAATCAACTCAAACAATTGGCCTGTTGCACCACTTAATTAGGCACACAAATGATTACCTAATCTGATTTCTACTCAATTATGTGTTTGGATGTGTGTGCCAGTTCCAAAGATCGAGTTTGAAAATCAGATGAGGCTGTGTACCGCTATGAGATTTTTTTTTTATTTTTTTCTTTTTAAATTTGGAGTTTGAGGTGGATGTGGATATCAAACAAACAAAAAAAACTAACCTTAGAGTTTATAAGAACACCAAGGTTGATTGATTTTTGTGTTATTACGTGGTGAAATGAAAACTAATGGGTGGGGGATGGGGGATAACTCACAGAACCTCCAACAGTACTTTGCTCCAATCTACCACTTTTGCTTGTCTCGAAAGAGTACCTACAATCACAATAAGAAAGGAGAGAAGTGAGGTAAATATTTTTTAAGTTATAAAAAGCAAAAAAAAAATCAAAGAGCGTCGCCACCCCGACAACGGCGCCAAAATGTTTATGTTACGAATTACTATACTAACGTATTTGGTTTTGAAAAACCTGTCGTCGTAGTTTGAAAGTGAAGAACTCATGTTCAACAAATAAAATTTATACCGGAATAGAAATCTCGAGTCACACACAGGGAGGCGGACGTTTGATTAAAACTACGCATTTATTTTATTTGTCACAAAGTATATTAATTGATTAGAAACTATCTATCTATTTGCAATAAATAGAACAGTGAAAAAGAGAATGAGAGAGAGAGAATATTATAAACAAAAACCAAAAAGAGATGTAGAATCAACATGGAATTCATTATCACAGAGATAGTTCGTTATACTAAACATTACGACTAGAAAGTAGAAAATGATTACACTACTAAGCAGTAAATCTACTCTAGAAAGCATTAAAAAGAATGGAGAGAGAATTATCTTCCTCGACGATCGCTTGGAGGATGAGCTGGACGGGATGACACCTGGAAGATAGGGAATGGAGAAGGATGAAGGAGGACAAAGCGAGAAGAATAGGAATAGGGCAGCACGTTGTCGTCGTTGTGGGATCCACTTTCGAAAGGGGGACGAAAATTTGACGTTATCTCTTGAGACGCATCCTGGGTGTGGGACAAGCTTCTCTTGAGCTTTGGAGAGGGAGAGAAGAGAAAGAAGGGATGAAAATTTCATATGGAGGGGGTCTCCTTTTATAGATGCAAGGACTGAGGCCAATTTGGTCTTTTTAATCTCAAAATATTAAATAAGGGGTCTTTAGTGACGGATAAAACCGTCGCTAAAGCCCCATCGTGAGCGACGTATGTCGCCTGCTCAACTCCCGGGCATGAAACGCACGACCACCTTCCTAAGTTCTCGACCATTCGATCGTGAGATCGAACGACTGAGATGCATCCTTGCCTGCCTCCTCATCGCACGCTCACTGTGTGCGATCTCGCATTACACGTGAGCGTGCAATAGCACGTGGCCGCTATTGAGCGCTCGCAGCCGCTCGATCGTGATCGAGCTGTCGCAAAGCCCACTTGCCCGCACCCCAGCAGCTGCTCGCGAGGAATTGAACGCGCACCGCATATTCTGGCGAGCTCTCTCACCTACTGCACTACAGTGGCATTTGTTTCACGAAGTTGATTTCGTGCACGCGTGATCAGGACTGTTGGATTGAGATCCAACGGTCAAGGCAAATCTTTAGATGAGGCTTCAGAGGATGGGCGTGCCGGTTGGGATGCAATCTCAGCCATTGGATTTTGATCCAACGATGGAGATTCATGGGTGCTAGTAGCTTCAGAAGTTGAGGGTGGTTGATTGGACGACTGAGATGGCGCCACATGGTGCCATCTTGGCCGTCCATCTTCTGGATGATGTAGATGGTGCCACGGTTGTTGGATTGAGTCAATTTTCATGCCGTTAGGCTGCAATCGTCGATCTGAATCCATCTGTGTGGTCGGATTTGTCATCTAAAGTGTGGATTCACACCATCTTAGCCCTTGATCTTCTAGGGTTCCTCAGTCTCTATCTAATGCTACGGTGTCTGATTAGGGCGATCTTGGAGTTGTTGAACTCCAATCGTCACCCTGATCACATCTGTATGATTGAATCTTCGATCCGAGGCCCTGACAAAATTTTTGCCTTGTCACTGAACATAAAAGAAGATAATTAACCTCCATTTTAGTCAAACTAATCTAAATGGAAGATGATGCATGCTATGCAATAATTTATAGTATGCAATGCAATTCTATGCTTAAGAACATGCATAAATAGACATCTTATGTAGTGTAAACATGTTTACATCAAACGTCTTGAAGAATCAGTTCTTCCAGAAGGTTGTTATGCATTAGAAAGTTCAGAGCCATTTATGGCAACATTATTAGGACCAACAAGCCCTAATTCCCAGGGCAATAGTGATCAGATGGAACTACGTAAGATTTGCAAGTGAATCATGACCAATGGGAAAATGATTGGGGAAACAACCAAGTGCCTAGACAACCATTAACATTATAAAAGCATAAAATCAAAAAATTATCACCACTGTGTATGTATATATCAATATTTCTAGAAAGAAGGCCACTCCTAGGTCCGCCAGTTAGGACATGACCAGGATGAGGAGATCCTGACCCAACTAAACAAATAGTTGCCTAAAGCATATAGCAAAACTAGTTTGACTTAAGAGTGTGCACATATAAGAAACAAGAATAATATTTAAAATAAAATTTCAAAAATATATATGAAGGGAACACCATCATGAGCCTTAACTAGCTCATTTTGACCTAGAAAAGAAAATAAAAGCTCCTACATAACCAATTGGAGGTCCTAACTCAATGAATAATCAATTGGGAGAAAAGCAAGAAACAAGGGGTAAAACTGTAATTTTACCATTGCAGTGCAACAACAAGATTTCTCTTGGGCTAAACACAGGTCAAATGGTCCTAACAAGATAAAAAGTGGGTTGGTTCAAATAGAAAAGGGTTCATGTGAAATCTAGGAATTAAATGACTTCTTGTAACCCTAAAACAGACCCACTTAATTTAACAAGGTTCTGGGTAGGGTAAAGTTCACCTAAATCTTCTAAAATTTTTGGAAAAATATTCTCTAGGGATTAGAACCTTCAATTTGGCCCTTAGAATCTATTTTGACCTAAATTGGGGTCTCAGTCAATTGTTCGCCCTAAATTGGGTTTTTACGTAAATTGCCCAGTCAAACGTGGTCAAACCTAAAATCCAACTTCACGATTTGATTCCTTAGGTCCAAATTAAGTTTTTATCAAAATTTAGACCTAAGAAAAATTCGTCTTGACCTACTTTGAAAACAAGTCTAGATCAATTACATTTCTACCCCTAAGTTTTGAAAACCTCTAGAAAAACCCCCCAACTTCTTTATCGTTCTTTGCAATTAGGTCCCTCTGCCATTACAACAGAGGTAATCCTACTCCGGCCAGGAATCGAGGGAAAGAACTCCCTTATTCCTCAGAGAATACCTTTCAAATTTGAAAGGGAGATTCTCTGAGAAATCTCCTCTCATGTGAACCCATTACCAAGCCCTAATTCCTACCCAATCTCTCAAGCAAACGCATGAGAGATTTGGGTCTCTCTAACCTTCCATCTCTGGCAACATGCCCATTCTTGGAAGCTTGGCTTCCAAGCATAAGACCTCCTACCAGGGCTTATAAAAGCCTCCCCAGATCATTCCGCACCTCCTAACCTTGGATTTGGGCTGGTTCACCCCACCTTCTTATCTCCTCGTCGGCTACAATTTCTTCACAAGCTCCGATGGCTCTGTCCTCTCTATCTTGTCACCCAACCACAATACCAGTGGTTGGGTTACCTTATTCGCATTCATCCACGTCGGCCATACCAGCTTGATGCCGCCTCTGCCCCTATCGTCACCACCGCCTCACCTACGGAGAGCTTCGTCTCTAGTGATGGCAAACACGAGCCGTCCGCCATCCCTGCCCCCTTCGTCCTTAGAATAGGTTAGATAATTCCTCTCTCCCTCCTCTTCTTGTTCCCCCTCTTTATTTCTTAAACTATCCCTCGACGCATGCACACCATCGTCACCTTCTCCACCTTCAGCCAGACCACCGGTGAGGTGTTTCCACCGCTCCATGCCTCCACCCACCTAGCCAACAACCTCACGACCACCGCCACACCTCGCTAACCCTAAACCCTCATTCCATCTGCCATGACAAGTCCCAGAATGCCCCCCGAACACACCCACCTTCGCACGCATAGGGTGACCTAGGCATGCACGCTCAGGCCACCCCGTGCCACGCTGACCACTGTACCACCTTCACCATGTTTAGGCAAAGCTCCCTGCATGTTTTGATGAGGCCGCAAGGCTATTTTCTTGTTGATAGGGTCTAGGCCTTCATTGCCATTGACGGAGGACGAAGCTAGATTGGAAGCTTCATCTAGGACTCCAGGCCCTAGGCTCCAGGTCCTAGGTCGTGTGGATTCCCTTCGTGCACAACTTCAGCCAAACATTTGGCATTGAAAGCCACAAAGCAGCTGCAATTGGATGCCATCTGCTATAGGTGCAAGCAATAGGAAGGTGGGACGTTTAGTCCCACCTCAGAAGATCGTGAGCAGGCACAGTGATATAAAGTGAAAAAGTGTCTGGGGCATATCACCTCGTGACCATGGGGTGAGGTCCCACTCGCCCACCGCCTTGTCTGTGACCCCACTGCCTGCGGGCCTGGCTCTGACCTATATACCCAACTAGCCTGTGCACTCCTCGCCCACCACGCACACCGGTGGGCTTGGTCCCGGGCGCGTACTCGATCAGTTTACCTGAGACAATGGCTCTAGGAGAGTGAACCTTAGAGAGAAAGAGGAGAGAAGAGTTCACATGGGTAGGGGGTAGGTTTTGCTCTACAGGATAAGAAGTGAAGTTGAAGAAGAGGAAGGAGTAGGCTAAGGGCTGAAGTAGAAGAGGAAGGAGCTGAAGGATAGAAAAAGAGCCACAGAGTAGCTAAGGAAAGAGGAAGAAGAAAGGAAGAAGAAAGGAAGAAGAAAGAAGCTGAGGCTTGCAAGGCTAAGACTAGAGAAGAGGAAAGAGAAGAACGAAGGAAGAAAAATCCAAGGCAGGATGAAGAAGATAGAGAAGGTAAAGAAAAGAGAAGACAAAGAGAAGAAAGAATCAAAACCAGAGAAAGGAAGAAGAAGAAAAATCATAAGAAAACACTGTACCATATGCTTTTAAGTCCAATTCTTCATAAGTCTTCACTTACATTTTTTTCTATATTTTATTATCCATATACTCATGCTTTACATTTTTCATTATATTTTTGAGTAATATTATGTGTTCAAATTGCATTCATTGAGTTTAGTGCATGAATTTCATTCGCTCCCTTTGTTCGACCTCGGACTTAAACTTCGAGTGATAAAATCTATTTGTTTTCAAAGCGATTTCGGCTATATTACAACACGTTATTTTAAAACCCGATTTCACCTTGTCAACGTTTTGGCACCGTTGCTGGGGAGCAACGCGTAATTCATCACTAGTCTCTGCATTATTTTGATTATATTTGAGCACTAACTTGCCTTATTTGTCTTATTGTGATTTTGCAAGGTATTTCACGAGGAGATCTCCCGTGCAAATCAACCACTCCAGGGTAGGTAACTTCTCTATTATTCCCTAATCCATCTCCTAATCTTGGGAAGACATAAAGGAAGCAATCAATTAGGATTCAACTGCCTTATTTTTTTTAGTAATTATCATTTTAAAGGCAAACTTTCCTAATTTGCGAAAGTCTTTTTTCAAATCTTATTGAAGTTGAAGCAATTTATTGAGATCCTACCCCAAAATTCCTGTGCTTATTAGGGATCACACTTAATTTCTAAATCTCCGTGGACTACACACTTCTTGTTTCAAGTCCAAGGATAACGTTTGTGAAAATCAAAGAGGACTGGAAATAGATCCAAATTAGGGTTTCTATAGTAGGATTTTGGAGTGCTAATTCACACATGCTTGCATAAAAGGAAACAAACCCATTCGCATCTGTGTGCTACCCAAGCCCTTGATTGAAAGGATCTAATCAAGACAAACCCTAAAGTCTGGCTCTAAAATCACTTGAACCTTAAAAAACCTTGGACCTAATAATCTGGGAGTCAAATTAGGGTGATCTCTAGGTCCTGACCTAGAATCATTCTACTATCTTTAGGGTAGGTCAGGTGAAGTTGTACTACGTTGTAGGCCAACCAACCTCCAAATTAAGTCACAAGTCAAAACAACTGCTAATTCAAGTCAAAGGCACCAATTAGGACATAAAACTGATAGACTTAAGAGGTCAAGGTCCCCATTCTGGGTTACTTGGAATCTCAGTGACAAGAGAGGTCGGGTGGGGGAAACCCTGTAACATATGGGGATGCTCTACTGTGTAGGGGTCTTGCAGGACTCTCCCTCTCTGGCCGCCCAGGTAATTCTCAGGTGGATGACTTTCCGATCCAGGGGTATCATTTGCCTTGAGGCTCCATAGTCATCCAAACATCTTTGGGTACCTAGATTAGGTCAAACATCTAGCCCCTCATCCCTTCTCTTTAGAGCACACACATAGATTTTCAGTGGGATTCTCTATTCAAAACTAATCACTTCAGTCTAAGATCTGAATTCTGATTCTACATCTTGATTCCACCATCTGATCCAAATATGCTGCCTCGTTACTTAGGATTACCATTCAAGAAACCTGAGTCACAAAGATCCATGAGAGATAGGATGATTGAGGATGCCCTTGAATTTTATGAAATTTAATGCAAAATCTTAAAACCAGTAGAAGACACTCAGGTTAATATACCAACAACAACAACCTTCATCATAAACTATGCCCAATTGCTACTAACAGAAGCTACAAAAGGATCAATTCGAGACATTCTCATAACAGGATACATTGAGATAGAAAAATTAAATAAAAAGGATCAATCCGAGACATTCTCATAATACGATACATTGAGATAGAAAAATTACATAACTTTGAATACCTTCAATGCATGACAAATAATGTACTTTAGGAACAGCACCAAGATGATCTTGAAAAATGGGAAGAGATGATGAGATTATTGAAACAAGTTATCGACCAGAAATACCCGTACATACCCCAAATAGCTCATGGAACATCTTGGAATAGTATCGAGGACCAATCTGATTTCCCAAATCCTAGGTTCGAGGCACAAAGTTGTTGTGGATTCCCAACCCAGAAAAAAAATAACATGCCTAATCTTGAATTAGGATGGGAAGTCCCAATTGCAGGAGAACATGATTTTCAGTCAGCCCTAGAAAACTAAAATTCTGGGTCATCAAGCATAGAATTCCGAGACTCCTGTAATGATGAGATTAGAACTGAACCTCTCGAGGGTGTAAATCCCACCCCTTATTCTGATAAGGTGACCCTCGACGGTAATTCTGACCTAGATTCTAGTGATTCAACCCACACCCTCAGCCTAGAATCTGGATCTGAATCTTATTAGGAAAATTACAAGGCCCCGTATGATGAAGATCAAAGTTTAAATACAGAGTATGATTCTGGGCCTCTATGTGATGAATATCCCTCTCCAAAATCCTGAGAGATACAGATTGATTTCGCGGACGTCACGCCAATCTATGATACAAGAATCGAGAAGTTGGAAGAGTGGGGTTTTGATTGGGTCTTTCCTACAAGCCTAAAACCTGAGCCCATACCCTATAAGGACACCTTTTTAAGCTTAGAATCTACATATAGGCTAGACCCCAGTCAGGTTGCTGAATCTACATCGTATGATTTATTCTGTGGTGGAACCCCTAATCTCGAATCAAACTCAGAACTTGATTTTCGCAAGTTCTCCGACGATTTCGAATCTTATCATGATTTTAGAAAACCTCTATTTCTTGACTTTGATGAGCCAATCTACGACCTCAGCTCACATGATTTATTCTCTGACTCTGACTTCGAGGTCCCAGATTCCGAGATCCTTGATTTAAATTTAGGTTCCATTGAGATGGAATCATTTATTTTAGATCCTCAAGAATCAAAACCAAAAAATGCTGAGAGTGACTGCAACCCAGAGTTTGAACCTTTTCTTGACTCAAATTTCCTGCATCCTATAAACACTCTTCAAGCATTCACTTTTGAATTTGATAGCTACTATGAGGACTCTCTAAATGAACCCACCTGTAATTCCTTTGTAGAGGAACCCTCATACACAATTCTTATTGAAGCCACCTCCTCCGCATATACAGAGCCCATCCAAACCCATTTTCAACCTCGACCCGTAATCAGACTCAATTTCTATTCTAATTCCCCTCTTACTAAGCCGATTGCAGATGATTCTCCTCCACATCTATATCGGGTTTCGAACATTGATCAGATCACAAATCATGCTCCATCATTCTTTGATAGCTTCGGTAGGGTTTCCGCATTATCCACTGATTACTTTACGGGTCCCTACTTTGACCAGGGTGATTCGACTCAGCCAAACCCTGAATTCACACTTCCACATCATTCCGAGCTCCATAGTAAATGGTGGGTTCCACATCTCTTGATCTACATTTATCAACCCACCAGATTAATTGGGTTTGGGATGCATCATCAGCCTATTGATCTGAACAAGCACCTAGTTCGACCAACCAGGCCCTTGATCAAGGTGCTTGTTCTACAAAACTCAGCTGATTTGACCACTCCCTCTCCATACCATTTCCCGCTCGGCTGAAGGCATTGAATTTGGCACTTAACGGGAGGCAACCCATCATTCCAAAAGCCTGAGATACGTCTGATTATCCGTCTGTACTTCACGTCTATTGCACCCTAAGTTTGATTTTCTTAGAATAGTTGATCCGAAATCTGGTTCATGTGCCCAGAGCTTGAAATCATTTGCAATAGTCATTCCCGACCCGTTCGCCTACCCGATAAATCCTATTCTAAGTCCCTGAACCCAACACTATTTCATACCCTCCGTTTACAATGAGGACATTGCAAAACTTAGGCATGGGGGGGTGGTTAAGTGCAAACATACAAAAATCAAAATTCAGAAGGGTTCTCACAAAAAAATCTCATATTTAAAAAATATCAAAAAAATGAAAAAATCTTGAGAAAGAACAAAAAATACTGAGGGGAAAGAAAATTTTGAGGCCATACAAATCATGAGGAGAAACAAGAGGAAAAGTGAAAAATGTCAAAAAAGGATCACAAAATGAAAAGAAAAAAAGAAGAGATAGTCATTAGTAAGAAATTAAGGGGTTAACTAAAGTTCTAGACCATATCAAGAAAAAGAAAATGAAAGGAAAAAAAATGCTAATGCGACACAATAGAGATTAGTAGGAATGCTAATCTTAGGACTCTTGGGTTAGACTCCTAGGCTTAAAAATTCAAGTATCTACTAAGATCTGGATAGTCCTCAAGAGGTTGAGGAAAATGTTAAGCTTAAGTATTAGGTCTAAGGCTTCGGGAGTATTCGGCCTCACTAACTGACCTTTGGTTTGAGGAACTCGGTAACGTAAGCACCCCAATCCACACATTGTCTGGTTCAGTGCGCATAACTATCAAAATCACGTAAAAGAGTTTAAATGTTCCGATAAAGTCACCTAGATTAGGAGCGGCCCATCAACACAAGTTGATTTGGATGAGTTCTCGACACGGAAAGGTGGGAAATTCCCCTCGAAGATGTGTAATAGCATATTGTCTCCTTGGTTCTTGTCTCCTAGGATATTTACATATCCTACTGGGGGCATGTAAACACCCTGTACTGGTTCAGATGCCATGGGCAACATTATCACGAAATGTCGATTGCCAGGGTCTGGATTTAGCTACAGAACACCATGGCCAGGATTATCTTGAAATCTTGAAAGCCATTGTTCTGGGAGTTGCCATGGGCGGTGCTATCACGAAGCATCGATTGCTAGGGACCTTTCGAGGATTGATGATGGAGACGAAGAATCCGATACAGACTGTGTAAGCCAATCCAAAGCTAGAAATAAAAAGAAAAGAGAGAGAAAACTCTCCAAACAAATAAATCCTTTGTCTCTCTCTTACAAAAAATGCACTACAAACTGAACCGAGGCTAAAACATGTTACAGGCACAGGTGATTTAACTACGAAGTCCAACGAACCTTAGGATAGTTCCTGTGGGCCTTAAAAACCTTCACGGAGGATCGAGGCTAGAGCTACTCAAGCCCAGATCTTGGTTGGTACTTGAGTACCTCTAGGCCTATTGTCGGCATTCTAACCTAATCAAAAAGAAAAGAAAAAAAGCACTTAGCATAATCTTTCAACACAAGGAATTCATGGTCTAGAAAAAAACTTAAAACCTTAAGATTTTGCTAAGGGATTAGCGAAAGCGAGGCATGAGGGTATGATGGGAACACTATCATGAGCCTTAACTAGCTCATTTTGACCCAGAAAAGAAAACAAGAGCTCCTACATAACCAACTAGAGGTCATAAATCAATGAATAATCAGTCTGGGAGAAAAGCAAGAAATAAGGGGTAAAACTGTAATTTTACCATTGTAGTGCAACAATGGGATTTCTCATGGGCTAAAAACAGGTCAAATGGTCCTAACAAGATAAAAAGTGGGTTGGTTCAAATAGAAAAGGGTCATGTGAAATCTGGGAATTAAATGACTTCTTGTAACCCTAAAACAAACCCACTTAATTTAACAAGGTTCTGGGTAGGATAAAATCCATCTAAACCCTCTAAAATTCATGGAAAAATATTCTCTAGGGATTAGAACCTTCAATTTGGCCCTTAGAACCTATTTTGACCTAAATTGGGGTCTCAGTCAATTGTTTGCCCAAAATTAGGTTTTTGGGTAAATTACCCAATCAAACATGGTCAAACCTAAAATCCAACTTCATGATTGGATTCCTTAGGTCCAAATTAGGTTTGTACCAAAACTTTGACCTAAGAAAAATTCACCATGACCTATTTTGCAAACAAGTCCAGACCAATTACATTTCTACCCCTAACTTTTGAAAACCTCTACAAAAATCCCCTAACTTCCTCGTCGTTCTTTGCAATTAGGTCACTTCGCCATTACAGTGGAGGTAATCCTACTTCGGAGAGGAATCGAGGGAAAGAACTCCCTGATTCCTCAAAGAATCCCTTTCAAATTTGAAAGGGAGACTCTCTGAGAAATCTCCTCTCATGTGAACCCATTATCAAGCCCTAATTCCTACTCAATCACTCATGCGAACATAAGAGAGATTTGGGTCTCTCTAACCTTCCATCTCCGGTGACATGCCCGTGCTTAGAAGCTTGGCTTACAAGCACAAGACCTCCTGTCAAGGCTTATAAAAGCCTCCCCAGATCATTCCGCACCTCCTTAGCTTGGATTTAGGCCGGTCCACCCCACCTTCTTCTCTCCTCGCTGGCTACAATTTCTCCACAAGCTTCGGTGGCTCTGTCCTCTCTACCTCGTCGCCCAACCACAATGCCAGTGGTTGGGTTACCTTCTTCGCATTCTTCGACGTCGACCATACCAGCTTGACGCCGCCTCTACCCCTGTCGTCATCGCCGCCTCACCTACGGAGAGCTTCATCTCTGGCGACGGCAAACACGAGCCGGCCGCCATCCCAGCTCCCTTCATCCATAGATTAGGTCAAATACTTCCTCTCTCCCTCCTCTTCCTTTTCCCCCTCTTTATTTCTTAAACTATCCCTCGACGCTCGCACACCACCGTTACCTTCTCCATCTCCAGCTAGACCACCGACGAGGTGTTCCCACTATTCCACGCTTCCACCCACCTTGCCAACTTCCTCACGAGCATCGCCATGCCTCATTGACCCTGTACCCTCATTCCATCCAGTGCGACAAGTCCCCAGAATGCCTCCCAACCACACCCACCTTCGCACGCACAGGGTGACCTAGGCATGCATGTTCAGGCCACCCCACGCCATGCCGACCACCATACCACCATCGCCGTTTTCAAGTGAAGCTCCCTATGTGTTTTAACGAGGCCACAAGGTCAGTTTCTTGTTTACAGGGCTCAGGCCTTCATCGCCATTGACGGAGGACGAAGCTTACTTGGAAGCTTCATCTAGGACACAGGCCCCAGGCTCTAGGTCCCAGGTCATGCGGATTCCCTTCGTGCACAACTTCAGCAAAGCATTTGGCATTGAAAGCCACAGCAGTAGCTGCAATTGGACGCCATCTGCTGTGGGTGCGAGCAACAGGAAGGTGGGATGTTTAGTCCCACCTCGGAAGATCGTGAGCGGGCACAGTGACATAAAGTGAAAAAGTGTCAGGGGCTTATTGCCTCCTGACAATGGGGTAAGGTCCCACCGCCTTGTCCGTGACCCCACTTCCCGCGAACCTGGCTCTAACCCATATACCCGACTAGCCAGTGCACTCCTCACCCACCACGCACGTCAGTGGGCCTGGTCCCGAGCGCGTACCTGATCTGATTACCCGAGATGGTGGCTCTAGGAGAGCGAACCTAAGAGGGAAAAAGGAGAGGATAGTTCACATGGGTAGGGGGTAGGTTTTGCTCTACAGGCTAAGAAGAAGAGAAGTGAAGTTGAAGAAGGGGAAGGAGTAGGCGAATGGCTGAAGCAGAAGAGGAAGGAGCTGAGGGAACAAAAAAGAGCCGCAGAGTAGATAAGGAAAGAGGAAGAAGAAAGGAAGAAGAAAGAAGCTAAGGCTCGCAAGGCTAAGTCCAGAGAAGAAGAAAGAGAAGAAAGAAGGAAGAAAAAGCCAAGGCAGGACGAAGAAGATAGAGAAGGTAAGGAAAAGAGAAGACAAAGAGAAGAAAGATTGTAATAAAAATCAGAGAAAGGTGACGAAAAATCAAAAGAAAGCACTGTAGTATATGATTTTAAGTCCAATTCTTCATAAGTCCTCACATTTTTTGGTATATTTTATTATCCATATACTCATGCTTTACATTTTTCATTAGATTTTTGAGTAATATTATGTGTTCAAATTGCATTCATTGAGTGTAGTGCATGAATTCCATTTGCACCCTGTGTTTGACCTCAGACTTAAACTTAGAGTAATAAAATCAATTTGTTTTCAAAGTGATTTCGGCTATATTACAATGCTTTATTTTAAAATCCGATTTCGCCTTGTCAACAATATACATATACTATTAGAAAGAATAAACTCATACAAACCTGAACCATTATTTGGTTAAGACTTGAACCGCTGGCCCAGCATTTACAATAGCTTCTTCCTGAAGTAAAATGAAATAACATAGCTCAAGTTAAATTAGAAAATTTAGTACAAAAAGTATAGGAGTAGCAAAAAAGGTTAGAAACCTACAGGCATCTATCCCATCCGGATTGTCATGACTGTACGACCAAGATCAAGAAGTAGAGAGCCAAGATTCAACAGCAGCACTCCAGATCTTATTGAATGAGACTAGATGCGTGACCTTTCCAGGCCATCGGTTACTGTTGACTAATTCTGCTACTGAGGGGCAAGTTCCTGCGAAACCAATGTGATAAAGGTTCCTTTTGGAACTGGAGAAAAATCACTATCAATGAAAGAAGCTTGGATTTGTTTAGCACCTAATAGTCCACCTAACTGAACCTCAAAGGCAAGTTCATAATATTGACTCTAAATATATTAACATATCAATCTTCCAAGATTCTCCATGTTGAGTAGAAGAGGAGGAACGAATCTTCTTGCCATGTTATCTTCTTTCTATATTTTATGTTTTCATTTTGAGATTATCCCTTTAGGACATATATTTAGGATTTGATTTGACTTAGCTAGAGATATGTTTTACTTATTTTAGAATATTATATTACGATTGGAAAGTAGGATTGTTCTCTCTTTATAAAGAACCAAATCCCATGATTTCTCTTTGAGTTTCAATAATAATAAACTCCATGCTTCTTCACATGGTATTAGAGCAAGTTCAATCTAGAAAACCACGTTGTTTCAATCCAATAAAAAGAGAATATAAAGGACAACTGAGGGACTGAAAACAAGTGATAGTGAACTTGCAGTCTCTAGAATGATTTGCCTCATTTGACAACCCAACAATTGATGAAGTGATACTCGTAGGAATAGAAAGACCTAAAAAATATCACCATTAGCCAAACTATGTTACTATTTAAACCTACACAAAGAGAAGCTTAGAAATGTTAGGGATTAAAATTTTCATATCTGAAAAAAAACAGGCGATCTTGGTTATGTCAATTAAATGCATGGATCAATATATATTAGTTGAACTCGATTATAGTACTGCATTACAAAACTTTGCAACAAAAATGTCTTCAATGCTATTTCAGTTAATCAATATATATTCTAAGACAACAAATAACCAAGAACTAAGATAAGGATATCAAAATACATTATACAGGAAAGACAATTAGCTATAAACATGATGTTCCAATACAAAACTCAAAGGGTTACTAAAAAAAGAAAAACACCAGTATGAGGCATAACAATAGAATTTCTTTTTATCATTTTAACAGTCAAAAAACCAGAAAAGGGAAGAATCCAACCTAAGGATAAGAAAACATGCAGAGCATGAGCTTCTAATAACCAAGTGGATCTACTATAGCAACCACCAATTGACATCAACTAAATAAGATTATGATGTTCGGGCATTACAAAACTAGCACTCTTTTAAGTTGATCTCTTTATATTTACCAATTAACATAATAACAACCTTAAACATCTTTAACAGAATGACAATGTTAAACATCTTCAAAATAGTCAAGAAAATTATTTAAAAATTAATTATGGACAATTAAAGCTCTTAATGGTAATTTCTTTAAATTTTGTATTTTTCCCCTTCTCTCATCTTCAAGCTCTATCTTATGTGTAGTTATTTAAACAAATCTTAAGATAGCAAAACATCTTTTCTGTGCAAATATTACATCTGAGTTATTTGTATTTACCTCCTAGAAAACAATATAAGTAGTGCCCTTCAAGGTCAATTACAAAATAAGAAAACAAAGTAAAAAAAGTGCAAATGTTTAAGTCTGAAAAAGGGACAATAGTAGCAACTACCTGTACTCCAATGAACAACTTGTACTAAAAATATCATTAGTAGCCACCATCAAAAATAATTCCTTAATAGAAAACAATATCTTACTGAATGCTGTCTCATGTTATAAAGCAATATACTATAATCATTCAACTAATAAAATAGAAGTCATTGCACATAACCTATAATCATTCTTTAGAGCTCAAGGTTAAACAACTAACATCACAATGAAGAAAAATACAGAAAGTATATTCAAAATTCAAAGGTACGACACCTAAACTAGACTCTAGACCATATCTAAACTAGATAATGTGGGCAACATGTTCTTTTATCAATTCTTCATCTTTGAGTTCCCACGTCTATTAAAAGTTCCAGAAAAAAGATTAAGAAATAGTGTAAATTAGCAATCTAACAAGTATAAAAGGATATAATGGTTGGTAAACTTATCCATTACCTTGGAATAGTAAGTCTTTTCAGCCACGTAATGATTGAACCGATAGCATCTCCTATAGTTTGATATTATTCGAATGGCCTAATCAAAGGCTCATCTTCCTCAATTACAACCTCAATAACAACCCCTATATATTTTGATCAAATTTGGATGCCTCCAATGCACTGGTTTGGATCAATTATCTGTACACGAGCAAGTGCAACTTCTACTTCTGCAAAATCTATACCAAGTAATGAAACCTCCTACAGTAATAAAAGCATAGATTATATACTAGGTTATGATCACTTAGAAAGCATAAAAACTTAAATTGTACCTGTCCTCTAGAAAAAGTAGATGCAACACTTGCATGTTGCCTTTTTGAAGTTCTTATCTCATTCCTTAAGGGGTTATCTTCTTGCCTTTCCTACAAATGAGTACAAGGGTTATATGCACTATGTACATGAATAAATAGGTTTGTTGCTAAAAGTAAAGGGACCATACACGAAGTACCTCAGTAGAATTCCTAATTAGCAAGTTTGCTAGTGCTAAAGATTATAGCATTTCTTTTAAACTGTTTGTTTCTTGACGTTGTGATGCCAACATTTCCTCCATCTTTTATTCTTGAGCATCCAACTTTGCTTCAAAATTTTGTTTCCTTAAATGTTCTTCCACGATTTGTGCTCCACCGTAATAGATGCTCCTAGCCCATATCCAAATTGATATTTTGCTTTTCCTATTCCCACTAAGGTTATGTAAAACCTCATCGATGTGGGAAGGATCCTCTAACTCCTCTCCTTTCTCCATGGCATTAGTTAATTATTCGTAAGCATTATCAATAAAAATAACTAGAAAGAAAAGTATTATATTTTAATAAGAGAGAAAATAAAAGGTAAAATTCCATTTCACAAAAGCAAGTGTTATAATTTTGTTTGCAACTTCAGCATTAATAGGTGTACCATCCTTTTTCTTACGTGCAGTTATAAATACTTTTGCATGAGTCACCTTTCTTCCGTTCTCTTTTTCCATTTAACACAATCCAGGGTACAATGTTTATCATTATATATAAGAGAGAATGTTAATCAAAAGAAATTTGTGAAATAATTCTTGTTTCAGACATGCATAACTTTTGGTTCCTGTTGTGTGGTTCATTTTTAATTTCAACCTATTTGATTTATTAGTAGCAGAATGCTCCTACAATACATGCATATAACTTGAAAATATACCAATAAAATCAACTTAACTGTAAAGTACCAAATTTAGTTCAATTTACGTTAAATTTTTCAGTATCCAAATACTCATTCAGAGACTTCCAATGTTCTTCTGAAACACGGGGATCACGATGTTGCATCCTCTCTTCAAAAGGCCAATCAGGCTTGTAATAGCTTTCCCTTTGCCTTCCTTTAAAATTCCTCCACATCTTTGCTATTGAATTCATCATCCATTTCTTCATCTTTATGTTAAATTCAAATTTATTCTACTTGAATAATTAAAGGGACGCTGGAAGTGTTTCTCCTTTTGGAAATGCTTGTTTTAGCAAATCTAATAACATGGTGAAAGAGTTATTTGTCCAACCTCCAAGGCTTTTTATGTGAAATAAGTGGACAATAAATGAAAACTTCCTGAACTTTTTACACCCAGGGTATAATTCTTTTTCTGTGTTCTTAAGCAAGTTAAAGAATTCATTTGTTTTCTCATCAACACCACTTGAAGACCCGTATTCCATGTGATCTATGTCATTGTGTAAATTTTGGAACCCAAAAGTATCATATATCACGTCATTTATTTGATCATGGTCTTCATCTTAACTACTTTCAGCATTACCTTCATTAGAATCTATGGGTACTTCCCCATGAAAAAATAATTGAACATATGCTTGTAAAAAGCCATTGCAAATTAAAGGCTCTAATATCAGTTTCCTATTTGCACAACATAGGTTAGCACATGCTTTACAAGGGCAAAGAATGGTGCCATCTTTCAGTGATCTCTTAAAAGCAAATTCAATGAATTGGATAACACCTATCAAATATCTACTACTTGTTCGATCTTCTTCAAGGATCCAACTTCTATCCATTGTTTAACTCTCAACCGAGTAATGAATACCTAAGGAAGTATTTTCCAAGGAGATTTTAAATAAGTTTCATCAATAATTATAATGAAATAAATCTTTTAGCATAACCTAAAATTTATAGTAAACCACCCATAAGTTGGAAAGAAATATAAGGATGATATGTGTATTTTGATGAAAATTTTTAATTGATAGCCCATCCTTAAAGATTTGATCACAATGTTATTTCTTTCATGCAACCAGCGCCTGGAGAAATTTTGGTAGCATCTCCATACACTTCTCCATTATATCCCCAAGACTAACCTTAACCATATTCCCAATAGTGCCTAATTAAGGCCACATTAGGAACATAGCTAAATTTAGCTGGTATGCCAGAGAAGAGTAGGAAGATGATGCCAAAATTTCACCAATCACTGTTTACATGTAACAAATAACACCTAAGTTGTAATCAAATCTTCAACGACCCCCCTTAGTTTGGAACTTCTCCGAACTAAGGGCGATCAAGACTTATGGTATGCTATAAAAAGCAATGCATCGTGAATGTATGTGAGGTATACATATACTAACACATTGTCCGTATAACGTAATCATAAGTCTAGAGTGGGCGATTATTTTGACACATTTATATCCTACCCAGAACTTGTACCCAAGGGTTTAAAGCTCCTATTGTTTGTCATTAACTGCATCTTAATTTATGCAAGTCTATGTAACTAAATGATATAATACAAAAAACTAATGATCAAAATTTTTAGTTTTACATCAAATTTTTGTAACTAAATTTCATCCACAAAATCCTTAAACCCTAACCCAAATACAATAAACCTTGAACTTAAAACCTAAACTCAAAACCCAAAACCCTAAACTCTAAACTCAAAACCCTAAATCCAAAACCCAAAACCCTAAACACGAAAACCTAATTCGAAAACCCTAAACTCAAAACCCTAAAACCTAAACCCAAAACCCAAGACCGTAAACTCAAAACCCTAAAACCTAAACCCAAAATCGAAGACCCTAAACTCTAAATGCAGAACCCTAAAACCCATTACACTAGAGTCTAAACTGAAACCCTAAAAACCCAATACCCTAAACTCTAAACTCTAAACCCAAAACCCATAAATTGGAAATGTAATACCTGAAACAAAAGGCCAAAATGATAAACTTCAAATCCAAGATGCTAAATCATGATATATGTGAGCACACCCCACATTTGACTTAATAACAAAAGTAATTAAACTTGTAACATCTGGCATCACAAATTTAATCAAATGAAATTTAATTCAAATTGCATAATATTCACTTATATTCACATTTCCATGCAAACTAATTTACATTCAATTAATTTAATTTCTTGAAATTACAAATAAACATGTAAATTTAATCTAACATGTTAATTTCATCTAACATGCAGCTTTAATTTAATCTAACATGTAAATTTATATTACATGCTATTACGACCTAAATCCAGCTCCCTAAGGAACCTGATAATGGTCTACCTCAACTAAATGCTAAGACCTAGTCATCTAATAAGAAATAAACAAATGCACGAAACATGCCACAACCACACATGTAATGTAACTAAGCAAAATAAATAATAGGTAGCGACGGAAAGTAGAACAGAGTTCAAGAAGAACAACACACCATAGGCGATAAAACAAAGTTCGCTAGCTAGCCATCACAACCAAAATAAAAAAAACATAAACAACAAGTTTCAACTTATACCTGAAATACTCACTAACAATAACTAAAAGTCCCTGAAATGGAAAGGAGAAATTGACAAGCTACTATTGGGCTTGACTAGGCCTAGCACCCTCTATAGCCGATGGCACTGGCTGCTTAACTCCTTGACTTGAACAGATATACATATATGTTTTGTCAGCTAGTGCTAAGTAGAGTGGCACACAAGACATTTAATGTATAGAAAGAGAGCAATAAACCATTCATGCATCATACAGTTACTCATAGTCATCTAGTTTCCTACATATTATGTGTTTAATTATTCGTGTATTCTAGTAAGGGTCCACATCATCATTTAATCCATATGTTCCATAAGGGAATGATCTTGATACAATTTTCCCGCGATGTAGGATGCACACATGGCATTCTCCAGGCTAGGAGAGTACCCCACGGTAGTCCTACACCCTATCTACCAACCTGGGGTCACGCTCATGGCATAGCGGTGGCTATGGCACACACGATAAATGCACGGGTAGCTACACTGCACTGGCATGTGGTCAACCCTTTCCGCTAGTCGATACGCTCAAACATATGGCACAGAATCAAATAGGGGCCACACCCCTTAACATTCTATGTACCCTCGCCCGACAATCCCGGTTTTCCCAGTGGGCCTAATAGGAGTCAGTGTAGGGAGGCCAATAGTAACCCCATGTCCCAACCCAAGGGGCGGCTAGCTCTCTCTCTACACTAAAGTGACAGTAGCTCTCCTCGGTACCACTTATGCGAGGGCCAACTCACTTTCCATACCTAAGTCCGAACAACCAATCAACATGCTCGTAGGCAACGAGTCCCATCATACATCGAATATCCATATACTGTACTATGATTCCATTCCAAGTTACCTGTAGGGTTCATGCATAGTACTCAGCTTATTTCATTACATGACATGTATCTGTCTCATATTTTGGTTTCTTATTCAGGCAGCTCAAATTAACAGGCTAAGAAATTATCATAATCATTTTCCAATATTTCATCTCTCACGGTAGGGAATTTAATTGCATGCATTCTTAATTTATAGCAAGTAGGGTTCATGCATTGATTATAAACATTCACATTCATAGTCCTAGGGTTTATCTCATGTCTTAGGTTTCAAGCAGATATTTCTAATTTTAGCATGCATTTTAATAATTTAAACCACAAGAGTAGAGAGGACCACTCTACCAAAGTGTATGGGAGATATGGGGGCACAAACGGTGGATCCTGATGTATCCGCAGGTCCCGTGTGCACTACGGACTGGGGACCTATTCCAAACAGTTGATCACACCAATCACTAACATTATTGACCATTATGTCAAACAAGTTCAAAATAGTATGGATACGACACTAATAGGTAGGAAATTCTGAAAGAAAACCAACGGTACTTTGTTTGCGCAAAACTGACTTCGTTTGGGTCCTAAACCAGCCCAAACACATGCACCCTAACCAAAATCAAACATCTGGGGAGAGTCCCAGATGTATTGAAAGAGTGCAGGATCTCACCTTGCATTCCTATGTCTATCCCCATCATTTGCTTTCCCTTACAACCATCTGAGGTTGTCTCTAGACGTCTGTCATTACTCCCAGTCATTTGGGAGAGTAGTCGAACCTCTGGTGCTGCTTCCAGACATCCTAAAGTGACTCGAACATCGCGCCAACATGCCTTCCCAACGTCTCTAGCACCTCAGCACTCTACGTGCTTACCAAATGTCCTGAGTCCATTCCAGATGTTTGGCAACCCCTCCAGACGTCTGGCAAATGTCGCAGAAGAATGATAATGTGAAGAAATGACCCCAGTTCTATGTGTAGAGCCCTCCTCACAACGTATCTCTTCCTCTACTCCCAACATCACCCTCTCTAAATCTCATTCACTCTCACACCCTCCCTCTCTCTATGGCAAGGGAGGAGTAGGTGGATGTGGGAGGACGCTGCTGTGGTGGAGAACAAATGGAGGATGGGGGGGTTTTAAGGGTGAGTGGGAATGGGGGGGTATGGTGGTATGGGGATATGGTGGGTGGTTATGGGTATGGTGAAGGGTTATGGTGGGAAAATTACATTAAACCCCATCGAAACTAAAAATACTTTGTACGAAATCCTTTTTGGTGCACAGAAATTATGATAACGCCCATAAAGTTTGGAAAAATCCTAATGGCCCTTGGAAAGGATTGTTTCACATGCACATTTAATTTAACATGTAAATTGAATCTAATAAATAAAAGCCAAGTATATTAGCAAGGAAGGGGGAGGGGCAGGGGGAGAAAGGGAGGATGGGTCAGGGGAAGGAGGGGGGCGATAGGGGCACAAGGCAGGTAGGGGGGAGGAATGGAGGATGGGTCAAGGAAAGGAGGGGGACGGTAAGGGCAGAGGGCAGGGACGGGGGAGGGGGCAGGGATTGGAGGGGAGGATGTGACAGCGAGAGGAGGTTGGGCGGTAGGGGAAGAGGGTAGGGGGAGGAGAGGATGAGGTGGTTCAGGGTCACAGTTGGAAACAACATCAATGGGGAGACGATGATATTGAGTGAGGCTGCTGGGAAAGAGGCAAGATCAAGAGGGGAAGAAAGCGAGAGAGAGAGACAAAGATAGATACCTTGGGAAGATGGTGGAGCAAAGGATGCGAGAGACGATGGTGGAGTGGAGGACGCAAGAGATGATGGCAGAGTAGAGGAAGCGATCGGAGATAATGGCAGAGTAGAGGATGCAATCGGAGATGACGGTGGAGCGGAGGACATGATCGGAGATGATAGTAGTGATTAGAATGAGAGAACAAACTAAAGGCCACGCAGTTACTGGCGAGGGCTCAACAAGAGGATCGAAGAGGCGAGGGTTGAAGAGGAGAGGCACAGGAGTTCGTGCACGACGTTTTAACCAAAAAGAAATAAGAGTTTTTAATTTTTTTCCCCTTAAATCAAGCTTTTTTTTGCCTCTTTTCCTTGAAATTTTGTAAAATAAATATTTTTGATTGTTTACTGAACACACATATTTACTTTCAAAAAATTCAGTTTTTACCCCTAAATTATGTTTGGAAATAATAATAATAATATGTTGTACAGATACGTGACATATGTAAAGTTGTGGGATTTGTAATATTAATTAGACTCATGAGAGGCATTTGGGAGAGAGGATATTATTAGATATTTCAAAATAATAGACGTCAAAATATTTGCTCTAATATTTTTCACAAAAAATGAACACTTTTGTGAAAGCACATTTAAATTATATCTTAATGTATTAATTAATAATATTTTTTCAACATTGTTGTCACATTGCTTTGATTCCCGCTTACATTGTTCTTAAATAAATGAAATCAATTTTTTTTTTCTATTTGAAGGGATAAGTTTCAATTTACCTTTTCCCCATTTATGTTACTAAAAAAATGTTGAAGATGAAATAGTGGCCTCATTTCATCTACACCAATTTATCCTTCAAAAAAATATTATAGTGGTATAAGTAAAAATTGCTACTAAACCAATGACTATAGTGGCAAATTTATTTGCCACTAATGCTAAAAATCATTTTACAAAAATATTATAGTAGGATAAGTAACAATTGCCACTAAATTAAAGACTATAGTGACAAATATATTTGCCACTAATGTAAATTGTCATTTGACAAAAATATTATGGTGGCATAAATAACAATTGCCACTAAATCAAAGTCAATAGTGGCAAATATAATTGCCATTAATACTAATTGTCACTTGACAAAATGTTATATTGGCAAATACAAAAAAATTACCACTAAATCTAAGCAATTAGTGGCAAATGCATTATATGTTACTTAATTCGCCACTAAAGGCCATTTTTTTGTAGTGATGAATGAGATAGACAGTCGATTTAATCATCTTGAATGGAATTATGATGGAGGGTTTAATGGTAATGATGAAGATTGCCTGTCCATATTTGACATTGGAGGAAGGTCGATCATCAGGACAGAGTTCAAGCCCATCATGGAAATGGACCAACGATTGGCACACTTGTACATTCTAATGCAAATTCCAGAAGTTGATGAATTTTACAATGAATTCAAAGAATACTCTATGTCATCTACACGCGACTTGTAGTTCATTGATTGGTTCAAGGATTATGTAAATAAAGTGAAAGAACAGGGGGATCCACGGTGGGTACAGGATTTTGATGAAATTGCTGATACACCTTTGACATACGGACGTTACCATTCAGGTTACATAATTAACGGATTCAGATTTAGAGTATAGACCATTGATGATGCGAAGGCCATGCAACAGGCAGGAGGAGTCGTCAGTTGTGGCATAAGCATTGGTTGTGATGGGTATTATGGTCAAATTGAAAAGCTTGTGGAAATGAGTTTCAGGTTTAATCATAGGGTGGTTCTATTCAAGTGTGACTGGTTTGATGTTTTCAAAGAAGGTGTTGGATTCAAAGTTGATAAGAAACACGATTTCTTGAGCTTATGTAAGAACCATAGCATTTTTCAATCATCAGAACCATTCACATTAGCTTGTCAGGTACCAAAAGTATTTTAGATGTGTTGAAGTGATGGGTTACTACGCTATCGAATTTGATTTTGAAAACCTGTCGTTGTAGTTTGAAAAGCGAAGAACTCGGGTTCAACAACTATAATTTATACCAGAATAGAAATCCTAGGTTGAACTCAGAGAGGCTACGTCGATCTAAATTCGCAATTATATTTTTTTCATATTTTTTTAAAAAGTGGAGTAATTACAATGAAATGAAGCACTATAAACAATCAGAATAAGAGAGAGAGAGAGAGAAAACATTCACTTGATACTTCGAAATGTTTCTACAATTAAGTAAGTGAGAAATTACACTAGAAAGCATGAAAACTATTACAACTAAAAAGCAAGAAAATTCTACTATAGAAAGCAGGAAAAATAAATGGGAGAGAGAAGTTATCCTTCTCGACGATCGCTTGGAGGACGAGTCGGACGGGATGACACCTGGAAGATGAAGAATGGAGCAGGAAGAAGGAGGTCGAGGCAAGAAGAACGAGAACGAGGTAGCACATCCTCGTCGTCACGGGATCCACTTCTGAAATGGGGGCAAAAAATTGCCTTTATCCCTTGAGGAGCATCCTGGGTGTTGAACAAGCTTCTTTTGAGCTTTGGAAAGGGATAGAAGAGAAGGAAGGGACGAGAAATTTGAATGGAGGGGGTCTCCTTTTATAGTTGCATGGAGTGAGGGCATTTTGGTCATTACATGTTAGAAATCATTAATTCAGGACTTTTAGTGACGGATAAATCCATCACTAAAGGTCTGAACATGGCCTTCATGGGCGACACGCGCACGCTCGCTCACCTCCCTGTGCCTCAACGTGCATCCACGTCCATCAGATCTTGGTCGTCCGATCGTGAGATCGAACGGCTGAGAGTGCTCCTAGCCGTGCCTCAATCGTACTCCTTGCACTTGAGATCCCACGTCACGCGGGGCATCAAATAGCTTGCGGATGCTATCGACGGCATGCAGCTGTTCGATCTTCATCGTACGATCGATCGAGCCCACGCGCCCACTCCAATTTGAGGCATGCGGGGGCTCGATATCACGCCTCCTCACCGTGTTAAGGTGCTCGACCAATGTGCTATGGGTGCGTTTGTGTCGAGTGCTTAACTCAAGTGCATGCGCCTAACAACCGTTGGATCTTGATCCAACGGTGGAGAAGCACTGGCGCGAAGCACTTCAGCGGGTGCATGCAGCCGGTTGGGCGGCTGATATGGCACCACGTGGCTACATCTTGGCCGTCCATCTTCTAAGTTATGTAGATGGTGCCACGCGTATCGGATTGGCTTGATTTTCACTCCATTAGGCTGTGTCATCGATCCAAACCCATCCGTGCGGTTGGATTTGTCATCTAAAGTGTGGATTAACACCATCTTGGCCCTTGATCTTCTAGGGTTCCTCAGTCTCTATCTGATGCTATGGATATCCGATTAGAGCGATCTTGGAGTCGGTGAACTCCAATCGTCGCCTCGGTCAGATCCGTATAGTTGGATCTTCGATCTAAGGCCCCGATAAAAAGTCGCCCTGTCCCTGACCATAAAAGGAGACAATTAACCTCCATTTTATTCAGACTAATCTAAATGCAAGATGATGCATGTTATGCAATATTTATAGTATGTAATGCAATTCTATGCTTAAGAACATGCATAAATAGATGCTTTATGTAATATAAATATGTTTACATCACACCCCCATGCCTATCTTTTGCTAGTCCCTAGCAAAAACTACATGTTATTTATAAAAGAATTAGGTTGGATTACTTGAGCATAAGTTATTTTCAATATTAAAAAAATTTTTACTTAGGATCTGAACTTTCAAGGACACAATAGAGCTCGGGTATCTTCCAAAATGCAGACTACCTCAATCCCTCGCCTTATTCAAAGAAAATTTTATTTTTCTCCTTTACTTTTTTTTCTAATTTTTTTGGATTTTTGAGTTTAGGTTTAAAGAGTGGTTTTCTACAGCCATTCAACTCACCAAAGATTTGATGAGAACCCTAAGTTCTAAGCATCTTATTGTGAATGTGATAGACTCGTTGATCAACAATTAAAATGAACTTCATGTTTCTATGCCTCTAGGTGACCTTAAAAAGAGAGTTCTGCCTAAAGGTGTATCTTTATGACTGGTAGCTTTCTCCCTACTTTTATTTTTATGGGGTCAACAAAAGGGTGAAGCAGTGTTTATCACCTCGGTGTATTCTACTTCTCCTCTTCTTCGTAAGTGTTTTGGGAATTTTAAGTGCATTTCTTGAGCTGGGTTCTTGACAACCGGTCGATGAGCTGTTACCACTGACAACTTGCCAGCCATACTCATGGGGTGAAGTGTGGCTTATTTCTTTTATTTTCTTCTCTTTTTTTTATCTTTTTTTTTATTTTCTTTTTTTTGACATTTTTTTTTAAAGTAGGTGGCTTCCCTAGTCTAAGATTTACCTAAAGGTAGCAAGAAGAGAATGGTCCAGTGACTGGGCACTGAACAACCTACCTATGGGCTGTTACCCACAATAACTTGCCAGCCGTGTCACCCTAGAAGGTTCATTAGCTACCCAATTTTCGTTAAAACCTCTAATCAACAAGTTAATGAAAAGAAAGTGTGTAGATGCTTTAGACTTAAAGTTCCCTCAAATTAAAGGGTGGGTTGCTAGGTCGTGTACTTATCACCCAAACTTATTTAATCAAATTACAATAGAATTAAGATGGCGAGGACTCAAAAAATAAATCCACATTTTAGTGGATACACGGGCTGATTAAGTCCAAAGACCTGAACGATCTTTGTGTTCAGATCCTAATGTAATGTTTCCTAAGATTGAAAAGTCCTAATGTCCAACTTTTCCTTCCTAATTAAATTTTTTTTTATGTATATATAAGAAGAGAAATACAATTTACAAGAATTTCACAATGCTGACAAAATGATTAAAAAATGAATCCACCCCCCCATGTTTAGTTGATGCAATGTCCACATTGAGAAAAAGAGACATGAAAGAAAGGGTAGAGTATGAAAGATATCACTTGAATATGAAGCTTGGGTCAGCTTTGTGTCATATGTACAACTGTTGAGTTTAATGCTATCAGCTAGAAGTCCAGCCAAAGAAGTCATAATATGGCTAGAGCAACCGTGTCTGATACAGGCTCTGGAAGAGTACAGTCAATAACAGGCTTCAGAAGTTGGCTGTTGACTTTAAATGTGTTACCCGTCTTTAGGTCAGAGATCTGAATGGCTCCATTTGGAAAAATCTGGTTGATAATGAAAGGGCCATTCCATTTTGATCTAAGTTTGTCGGGAAAGAGCTTCAGTTGAGAATCGAATAACCAAACCTTCTGGTTTGGCTCAAAGCTCTTTCGGGAAATCAATTGATCATGTAGAGCTTTGGTCTAAGCCTTATAGATCTTGGCATTCTCATATGCATCATTTCTAAGCTCTTCCAACTTTAATAGTTGGAGTTTCCTGGTCTTCCTAGCTAAACTCAAATCTAAATTGCATAGCTTGATTGTCCAAAATGCCCTATGTTCAATCTCTACGGGTAAATAACATGCCTTTCCATACACCAAGCGAAACAGAGACATGTCAATGGGTGTTTCATATGCCGTACGGTTGGCCCAAAGAGCATCCTCAAGCATTTGAGTCCAGTCCTTGAGATCATGTTTAACCATTTTCTATAGAATATTCTTGATCTCCCAACTAAAGATCTCGGCCTGTCCATTCGTCTGGGGAGGGTAAGGTGTGGAGATCCAGTGATTAACCCCGTATTTAGCCAGCAAATTACAGAACTGGGCATTAGTAAAATGAGTGCCACCATCACTGATGATGGCCCTCGGAATCCCGAACCTGCTAAAGATGTTTTTCTTGACAAAATCGATGACCACCTTGTGGTCATTGGTTTGGGTGGGAATCACCTCAATCCATTTGGACACATAATCAACAGTGACAAGAATGTACTGATGTCCAAATGAAGGGAGAAAAAGTCCCATGAAATCGATGCCCCAAACATCGAAGATTTCGATAGGAAGAATTGGGTTTAGGGGCATCATATCTCTCTTAGTTATGCTCCCGAGTGCCTGACATCAAGAACATGACCTTGAGAAATCCTGGGCATCCTTGAATAAAGAAGGCCAATAGAAGCAAGATTGCAAAATCTTTGCAGCCATCTTTTTCCCAAAGAAATGTCCACCACACGCAGATGCATGGCAGAACTCGAGTATACTGTTGAATTCGTTCTCTAGAACACATCGGTGAATAATCCAATCAGAGATGATGCAGTATAGTTTAGGGTCCTCCCAGAAGTAGTATTTAGCCTCAAATTTGAGTCTATCCTGTTGTTGCTTGGTCCAATCCTGGGGGATTTAACCAACGGCCAAATAATTATCAATGTCAACAAACCACGGGTTTGGACACCTGAAACTGTAAGGATGGTTTCGTCCTAAAAAGTATCAACAATCGGGACATCCAAACGAGAAGAATCACTTAGAAGTCTCAACAAATGATCTACCACCACATTTTGTACCCCGAATTTATCCTTGATTTCAAGATCAAACTCTTGAAGTAGAAGAATCCAACGAATAAGCTGGGGTTTGGCATCCTTTTTGGCAAAGAGATGTCTCAAGGCCGAGTGGTTGGTATAAATGATGACATGAGACCCTAAGAGATAAGCCCTAAATTTTTCCAAAGCAAATACTACGGCTAGTAATTCCTTTTCAGAAACAGTGTAATTCCTCTAGGCTTCATCCAGAGTTTTACTAGCGTAGTAGATGACAGAGGGCTTCCTGTCAACTTTCTGACCCAAAACAGCCCCGACCGTGTAATCAAAAGCGTTGGTCATGATCTCAAAAGGGGAAGTCCAAACTGGTGGTTGAAACACCGGAGTACAAGTGACTGTCATTTTCAGGAAATTAAATGCCTTATGACATGATTCGTCAAAAACAAACGATGTTTCTTTGGCGAGAAGATTGCTCAGAGGACGAGCAACCTTCGAGAAATCCTTGATGAATCTTCTGTAGAATCCCACATGACTAAGAAATGATGGAATTTATTTAACAAATGTGGGAGGAGGAAGTTTAACGATGCATCAACCTTAGCTTTATCCACTTCAATTTCCCGTTTAGAGATTACATGACCTAAGACGATGCCTTCTTGTGTCATGAGATGACCCTTTTCCCAGCTAAGGACCATCGTGTTTTGATGCATCGTTTAAGAATTATTTCTAGATTAGTTAGACAAGATTCAAATGATTCTCCAAAAATAGAGAAATTGTGCATAAAGACTTCCATAAACTCTCCCACCATATCAGTGAATATGGCTAACATACACCTTTGAAAAGTCACAAGTGCATTGCATAAATCGAAAGGCATCCTACGGAAAGAAAAGGTTCCATAGGGATAGGTGAAAGTAGTTTTTTCTTGATCCTCGGGATGGATAAGAACTTGGTTGTATCCCGAGTAGCCATCAAGAAAATAGAAGTACTTCTGCCCAGCTAATCTTTCCAAGATTTGATCAATGAAAGGCAGAGGGAAATGATCCTTTTTCGTGGCCGTGTTCAGCTTCCTGTAATCGATACAAACCCTCCAAGAGGAAGTTGAACAAGTTGTGACAGATTCTCCTCTCTTGTTAGTCACAACGGTAATCCCGACTTTCCTGGGAATAATCTGCGCAGGACTTACCCAGGGAGTATCAGAGATCGGATAAATAATTCTTGCATCGAGCCACCTAATGATTTCCTTTTTGACCACTTCTCGCATATTTGGATTTAATCTCCTCTGCATCTAGCGAGAAGTGCAGGATCCATCTTCCAGGAATATTCTATGATTGCAGTAAGATGGCTCGATCCCCCTAAGGTCATGAATGGTCCAACCAATTGCCTCCTTGTGTTCCTTCAAGACCTTGATCAATTTAATCTTCTACTCCTTTGTTAATTTAGCACTGATAAGCATAGGGAGTGTCTTCTGTGATCCTAAAAATTGATATTTCAAATTCTCAGGCAATGGTTTCAGTTCAAGATGGGGCGGGTTGATGATTGAAGGTAAGGAAGATGCTGATGACTCATCAAGAGGAAGAGGTTGAGAGTGAACAAAATCAATAACCTCTTCAGAAGATGGCAGGTCTGTCATAGAGGGTTGCGGGTCTAATTCATCATCAAAGAAAGAACTTTCAATTGCAGAAACCATAAAACAAGTTTCAATGTTCACATTTTCCTCCGCAACTTCCTCAATAAATCCACAATCCTCAAATTTATTAATCGCCTTAAAAATATCCAATTTCATTCGTTGATCCCCAAAGGTGATTTCCATGCTACTGCTTTCACAGTTAATGTTGGCCTTAGCGATAACCAAGAACAGACGCCCCAGAATGATGGGCGTGTTCTTCAAATTTTCCGATACATCCATGTCAAGGATAAGGAAATCTATAAGAAAATAGCAATCCTTGACCTTAACTATAACATCTTCAATAACACCTCGCAGATTTGTGACCGAATGGTCTGCTAATTACAATGTTACTGAAGTCAGTCGAAGTTCACCTAATCCAAACTTCTCGTAAGGAGAAGTCAGAATTAGGTTGATGGATGCACCCAGATCCAAAAGTGCTCTATCAAAAGTGTAATCTCCGATGACACAAGAAATCAACGGAGCACCTGGATCTCTCTTTTTCTGAGGGAGGTGGTGCAGGATAACAGAACTAACCTGCTCGGAGAGTACCACCTTCCTCGGAACAAATTCTCTCGACTTATGCTTTTGTGTACATAAATCCTTCAAAAATCTCACGTAAGTCGGTATATGATTGATAGCTTTGAGGAGTAGGATGTTGATCTCAACATTCTTAAAAATATTCAAAAGCTCCTCATTGCTATCAACAGACTTCTTTGATTTGATCAAGGCTTCAGGAAAAGGAGCATGAGTCAGATCTTTGGAATCAGGTTCCTGAGCCTTGATTTCTTCTCCAGAATTCTCCTTTCTCCCCTCAGGTTCTTCAAGATTAGGTAAATCAGAACAGTGTGGTTGTGGATCCTGAGTTTGTTTACCACTCCTCAAGGTAACAGAATTTGTAGATGCATAAGAGTTTCGATCTTGGGGAGGGTTAGGAAAGATTGGAGGGGCTTGATTAACCAAGAATTGTTGATGTGCAGAAGAAGAGAAAGGACCCTGCTCAACCACTTGAACATGTACGTGTGGGTCCCTCTGATTTCTGTACCCATGGGCTTGGTTGCCCGGATTTAGGATATTTTGCAGGTTGGGTATGGGTTGGGATGGTAGAGATCCGGGTTGACGAGAGTTATCTATGAACCCGGTTTGCAAGTTGTCCATTGAGGTTTTCATTTGCTGCATGAGCTAGAGCATGGATCCTTGCCTCTCTACCATTTGTCGATTCAAATCAGCCTGCCCTATGGGTTGATGGGCATTCCAAGCTAGCTGATTGACCTGTTTTGGGGGAAACTAAGTATACACTTGACCCTGACCCATTGGTCATTGCGGAGCATAGTTGCTGGGTTGGAATTGGGTCTGTTGGTCCAAGTTTTTCCAGGAGAAGTTAGGGTGGTTTCTACAACCCAGATTATAAGCATTAGAGTAGGGGTTAGATCTAACGATCTCCTGTATAGCACAGACATCCTCATAGGGTGAGGATCGAGAGAAAGAAAGGGAAGGATCAGAAAAACTGGGATCGAAGGCCCCAGTTTGGAACCCATGGGGTTCCGAATAATGCTGACTCACAGGTTGAGCTGCATCGAGTTGATTCACGAACTCCCGTCCAGAAGGAGCTCACGATGAATGGAAACCCAAATTCTGGGATTGAGTGGATCGAGAGTTGTTCATTGAATTTCTAGCCATCCACTCTTCCATTCTCTTGGCAACCAACTCCACCTTATCAAGTTTGTTACAAATCAATTCCATATCAAATGAATGGGAGTCATGGACTTCATTAACATTTGATCTGGGCCGTTGAGACCGGTTAAAAGTATCCATGGAGGCATGATTGATTGAATTCTCATTCATTTCCTCAAACAAAGCATGTGCACTATCTACGTCTTTATTGAGGAAATTGCCTCCGCAAGAAGCATCCACATGATTTCTGAGTTGCTCAGTCAACCCGTGGTAGAAGATCTGCACGAGTTGCCATTTCGGTACCTCATGGTGTTGACACCTCCACAATAGGTCCTGGAATTGCTCCCAAGCCACATGAAACTACTCCCCCAGCTACTGGGTAAAGGTAGTGATTGTCCGTCTCAAAGCATTGGTACGTTTAACAGGGAAGAATTTCTTCAGAAAGGTCGATTTCAGCTCATTCCAAGTTACAATTGGTTTTCCTATAGTCCTGTACCAATGAGCGGCTTTATCCCTAAGAGAGTAGGGGAAGAGCCTCTTGATCATTTGCTCCTCATTCACGTTTCATGCCTTGGTGGTCTGGACCAAAGTGGTCAAGTCCTCCAAGTGCTGAAACGTGTTTTCGAAGCCAAGCCCATGGTAATGTTTGATCAATCTTAACACTTAGGGCTTGATTTCTATGTCTCCAACCAGAATTTGGATGCCGGGATGTTCTCTGTAATTTGAAGGATCATAAAAATCCTTCAAGGGCTGAGTGCCCTTCATTCTCTAGAACCATTCCTACATTCTCTACATTTATTCCAGCTGCCTTCGGAATTCCTCCTGTGGATTCTGAGGCAGAGGAGGCTGTTGATTGGCCATGGGATCAATTTGACCAAAATCCAATTTACGCCTCTTAGAATACTCTAGTGGTCCTTCCAATCGGGGATTCAATGACCGTCTTCCCAGCATAAACTAGGTAAAGGTCGGAAGGACTGGGGATAAGAACCCTACAGCACAACAAAAAAAGCCTATTCTTAAGTGGGGTAGCCTAAGGATCTACAGACTCCCAAAACCCACCTTAAGATTATAAATAATTTACTCTACTTGTGTCTGCTCAATCCAACCAGTTAGAAGGAGGGACTGGAGAGAAGGTTGTTCCTTCGGCTTGCGCCTCCAGTTCCTAGTGTACCCCCCAGCCACAGTTGTTTGACGCTACTCCCCTAGCTGGACATCAGATTAATCAGTACAAGTAGGTTAATCCTAAACAATCTTAGACTAGGCCCTGAAGAGCGAATCAGTCCTTAAGGCCAACGTCTACTCGATTTTATTGAGGCTTGGGATTGTAGTGCTTATGGAATGTGATGGGCCCTTAAAATGGGTTGTGCCCTTAATGATTGATTGAGTATTGTGTAAGTGCGTGCACAACCAAGGTTTTCAAGCAAGATTATTTGTGATGCGTAGATTTTATTGTTCAAATCTTGCTTAAGTAGCTTTTAGGGTTTAGAATTAGGTTGATTTCAATTAATTTTGAGGCAAACCAGGTTTTCAGGCGTGGGTGAAGATTGCTTTCCTTTAAAACTAAAAATAAAGTGGAGTGCCTCATATGAACCTAGATTGAAAACCCTAAGAAGAAGCTACTTGATGAGTTGATTTTAGGTTTAGTGGTGCGGCCCAAACAACTAGCCCCAACTGCACCACTAGGTTAGGCACACAGAAATGGTTAACCTAGAATGATTTCTACTCTTTTATGTGTTGATTTGTGTGTACCAGTTCCACAGATCAAAACCCGATTAAGTAGAAGCAAATCAAGTAGGTTAAGTGCCTTGAATGTACGTGTATGTTGTGTGTCTGGTGAAAATTACCTCACAAAATTATCTTTTTATTTTTTTTTATATAAGCGAGGGTGAAATGAGTGTGAGTGGAAATCCAAATAACCAAACTAATCCTAGGATTTATGCAAACACCTAGGTTAATTGGAATTTGAATTTAATGTGACAAATGAAATCTATGGAGGGGGAAAAATGGGGAGCACTTACAGTCGTCTTCAACTACACTTTACTCCGGTCTATCGCTTGATGATTCCCTGATGGAGGTCTCTGCAAAGCAATAGACACAAGAGAAAGCAAGTTAGAAGACAATAAAGTGCATGAAATGCAAAAAGATCGAAAATCGTTGCCTCCCCGGTAATGGCGCCAAAATGTTGAAGCGACGAGTTACTATGCTATCGAATTTGGTTTTGAAAACCTATTGTTGTAGTTTGAAAAGCAAAGAACTCGGGGTTCAACAAATACAATTTATACCGGAATAGAAATCCTGAGTCGAACTCAGGGAGGCTACATCGATCTAAATTCGCAATTATATTTTTTTCGTATTTTTGTTAAAAAGCAGAGTAATTACAATGAAATGAAGCAGTATAAACAATTAGAATAAGAGAGGGAGAGAAAACATTCACTTGATACTTCAAAATGTTTGTACAATTAAGTAAGCGAGAAATTACACTAGAAAGCAGGAAAATTCTACCGTAGAAAGTAGGAAAAAGGAATGGGAGAGAGAAGTTACCCTCCTTGACGATCGTTTGGAGGACGAGCTGGACGGGACATAGCCTGGAAGATGAAGAATGGAGTAGGAAGATGGAGGTCGAGGTAGGAAGAACGAGAACGAGGCAGCACCATGTCATCGTCGTGGGATCTACTTCAGAAACAGGGGCGAAAAATTGACTTTATCTCTTGAGGAGCATCTTGGGTGTGGAACAGGCTTCTCTTGAGCTTTGGAGAGGGAGAGAAGAGAAGGAAGGGATGAGAAATTCGTATGGAGGGGTCACCTTTTATAGTTGAAAGGACTGAGGGCATTTTGGTCATTACATGTTGAAAATCATTAATTCAGGACCTTTAGTGATGGATAAATCCGTCACTAAAATCCGTCACTAAAGGCCAGAACGTGGCCTTCTTGGGCGACACGCTCGCACCCACTCGCCTCCCCACGTCTCAACACACGTCCACATCAATCAGATCTTGGTTGTTCGATCATGAGATTGAACGGCTGAGAGCGCTCCTCGCCGCACCTCAACCGTGCACCTTGCACGTGAGATCTCGTGTCACGTGGGGCATCAGATGGCACGTGGACGCTATCGACTGTGCACAGCCATTCGATCTTCATCGTGCGGTTGATCGCGCCTGCGTGCCCACTCCAATTTGAGGCGTGCGGGGGCTCGATCTCGCGCCTCCTCATAGCGTTAAGGCGCTCGACCAACGTACTACGGGCACATTTGTGTCGAGCGCTTAACTCAAGCACGCGCACCTCATAGTCATTGGATCCTGATCTAACGGGAGAAGCATTGGCGCGAAGTGCTTCAGCAAGTGCATGCGGCTGGTTGGGTGGCCGAGATGGCGCCACGTGGTGACATCTTGGCCGTCCATCTTCTGAGTGATGTAGATGGTGCCACAGGTATCGAATTGGGTCGATTCTCATGCTGTTAGGCTACGAGCGCCAATCCAAACCCATCTGTGCGGTCAGATTTGTCGTCTGAAGTGCGGATTAACACCACCTTGGCCCTTGATCTTCTAGGGTTCCTCAGTCTCTATCTGATGCTACAGATATCCGATTTGGGCGATCTTGGAGTCGTTGAACTCTAATCATCATCCTGATCAAATCTGTACGGTTGGATATTCGATTTGAGGTCTCGATAAAAAGTTTCCATATCCTTGACCATAAAAGGAGATAATTAACCTCCATTTTATTCAGACTAATCTAGATGCAAGATGATGCATTTTATGCAATATTTATACTATGTAATGCAATTCTATGCTTAAGAACATGCAAAAATAGACATTTTATGTAATATAAACATGTTTACACCAACATGCTTGATAATAGCAGAAATGGATGGATAATAACTGTTATACCTCTACCGCATGAACAATACAATGTGGTAAATGATCTCAACCCAGATGTTGAATCCGAAGCATATCAGGAAAACCCACACAATGAAGAAGTTGCCCCTGGTGCAATGGACGTTGATATATAAAGTAATTTGGTATTCATATTAATTCATATGCTAAAAATGAAATTATTAAAGAAATTGAGTTTTAAACCTTATATTTAATTGTTCAAAGCTTATATTCATCATTTTTTTTCAAGCTTATTTTTTTTATTATTCGAAACTGAGTTTTATTTTACATATAGGTTTCTCGGATTCTTTGAGGTTCTTCCCTATGTTCTCCACCATGGTGAGATTCTTCTACCACTTTGTTCAAATTTTTTAAAAGTTCTTTTTCTTTTACATGTGGGGTGTGCCCACTTTTCTTGATTGGATGTTTAATGTTTTATATGTTGTTCAATGTGGAGGAGTGAATGTGAAGAGGAAAGCAAGAAGAGGGAGGGGAAGGGGAGTGGAAGGGGGAAGAGGGATCTGAGGAGGAAGGGGAAATGGAAATGGAGGGGGAAGGGGATCGAATGTGAAGAAGAGGGAGAGGAAAGGGGAACAGAGGGGCGAAGGGGGAAGGAATGTGAAGAAGAGGGAGGGGAAGGGGAATGGATGTAAGAAGGGGAATGTAAGGGGAGATTGAAATGGAGGGGTGAAGGGGAAGGAAATGTGAAGAAGAGGAAGGAGATATGGATTGTGAATTTATTATTTTTCCATGCTCTTTATTTTCATTTATCTCAAAATTTGTTTCATACAGGATTTTTGAAAAATCAAAATATATAAGGAAAATGTTGCCAAAATTTTTAAAAATATCTAATTATTTGTTTTGTTTTTATGTAGGTTATATTCAGGAAGAAGACTAATAAGAGTGGCAGAGATTTTATTTATTTACTTAATTTTTATTGGTTTATTCCAGGTCATTCACTGGGAGGCAGTTATTGATATACATTACTTTCTAAATCCAAAAATATTCTTTAATTCCAAAAATGCCGATTTTATTTACAAAAATGAATAAAAGAATTTGGTTAATTATGTACAAAAGAATGAATTAAAATACATTACAATGCTTGAAAACAAATGTACACAAACAAGCATCAAAACTATATATAACTATTCTATGTTAATTATTTACAACTAATATAGATAATACTTAAATATAGGTACAAAAAATAGCTAATAATATCTACTTTACTAAATCATTATAATATACTAATAGCTATATTAACATATATAATATATACAGCAACATATATATGTGTCGTTACAACCTTAGTAAAATTATATACATAACATAAGGTAAAATACTATCTATACTAACATATATTGCCATGTACAGTGACGAATGAATCTGTCACTAAAGCTCTAGTGTTATATATATACATATAAGAGCTCAAACAAGCTTACTTACACTACTTATAATACAAACACATATAGATATATCTATACATTATAATATATGTAATTTATTTATTTACGTATTTTATTTAATTACATAATATGTATTTATATTATACTTATATTATACACACACATTTATACACACACAGAACTCACTCACACTATATACACATACAAAGAGCTAACACACACAACACATACAAGCACAAGGGGGGTTCTTCAATACTTAGCTTCTTGTTCAACTTCTCTTAGCTGGTTCTCTCTCTTAGACTAGCTCGGTTCAACTCAACCCAAAAATTAGTTTAATGGGTGGGTGGCCTTTCTGAGGGATATTGATGGGAACAACATCATGAGCCATAACTAGCTCAATTTGGTCATATAAAGTCCATAAAAGCTCCTACTTATCAGTCAGAAGGTCCCTTGAGCAGGATGAGTTATTTTGAGAAGAAAAGATGAAAATAGGGTTATTTCTGCAATTTTACCATCTTATTGCAAATACAAAATAACCACAAGGTATGCTAGGAGTTCATTAAAAGTCATTTAGTCATTAATGCCTAATAAGTGGGTCTATGCAGACAAAAATGGGTTTTCACGCATTCCAAGAATTAATGGACATCCGAAACCCTAAAAATAGACTCGCTTAACTAACTGAGGTTTTGGTTAGGATAAAATTCATCTAAACCCTCTAAAAAACATATAAAAATATTCTTTAGGGTTTAGCATCTTTGATTTGACCATCTGAACCCATGTTGACCTGAAATAGACTCTCAGACAGATTATTGCCCTAATTTGGATTTTTGCATAATTACTTAGACAAACTAGGTAAAAACCAATATCCAACTTTACCATTGGATTCCTCTGGTCCAAATTAGGTTTGTATCAAAATTTCGGCCCAATCAGAAATTGTCTTGACCCAGTTTGCAATTTGGTCTAGTTTGACTCTTTCTCTCTCACACAACCCCTTAGCTTTTGAAATTCCTTGCAAATACCCCTCTATCTTTGTCGTCACTCTTTGCAAAGAGGTCCCTCCACCATTGTCATGGAGGAATCCTACTCCGATGAGCTTCTTTTGGCAAGAACTCTATGATTACTTGGCAAATCCCTCTCAAAATTTAAAGGGAGATACGTCAAGTAATCTCCTTCCTATTGAGCCATGTCCAAGTCTCCAAATCTCTCTAAGGAGCTTGTGCGAATCCTTCAAAGATTCAGGTACCTCTTAAACGTCAAGCTGACCAAGCTTCAAACCTCCATCTATGGCCTATTTAAAGACCCATGTTGCACGCTGATCTCCTTACACTCATTTTTGGCCGGAAAACCCCACTCCTTCCTCCTCTCCGACTGAAAGGGTCCATGACGTCCGACAACTCTCTCCGACCACTCTCGTCATCCGCTCTCAATACCAGTGGCGGATTCTTCCTCTTCTCCCTCTTCCATGTTGTGCCAAACCAGCAGGCGCCCCAATTCTCTTCGTCGTCGCCGCTTCTATCCCACCGAAGCTCCCTTCATCTCCGGCACCGGCCACACCAGACCCAGCCTCGCTCCTCCTCGTTGACCAACACTTAGTCTCCTTGACTCCTTATCTTCCGCACATCATCACCATGCCACTACGCTGCTAATGATGGCGGATTCACATGCAAAAAAGATTGGATTTTGGAAAACCTGTCATTTTTTATTTTGAAATTATGTGGAATGCTACTGAGGATGATAGAAAACTAGGATCCTTTTATTTATATAGAAACCAGAGCATTACATGAGGTTCTCCCACTCTTTCACATGCCCCCAGCATTCCCTTACAATATTTCCCACATTGATGGATCCCCCTCTAAACAAACGCTCATTACGAGCACGCCACACACTCCACATAGCCGCCACCTTCACCTGCACACTCCCATATATCCAAAGATTCCTCCAGAGTTCTTCCCAAGTAGGAAGGGGTTCCCCAAAGAGTGCCCTCCAAATTTTATCCATCACCAAACATGACGCAAATAAATGTTCCCTGCTATCTGTGGGGAGGTAACAAAGTGGGCAATCTTGTACTAAAGCACCCAGCCTTCTGCTCCTCATTTCCCTTGTAACGAGTCCATCACATCTAGAAAGCCATAAGAATATCTTGATTTTAAGTGGAATTTTCAGCTTCCAGACAATGCTGTAATCATGCTCTTCAGATGTGCAGACTACCTCCTCAGCATCCATTAGTCTTTTGTATGCCTTGGACAGAGTAAATAAGCCATGTTTCCACCTAAAACAATCCATGTCCCCAATCGACTGGAATGCCTTCAAGTTTGCAATCAGCAGATCATGCTCCTGCTGTGTGCATCCTCCCTTGCATGTGCCTGCTGCAGGAACAACCCAGCTATTGTTCTCAACATCCCAGTAGTCCTTAATTGAAGCTTCACTATCCACAGCTACAACAAAGACTCTCCGATATATCACAGATAATTGGCCCAGTTCAGACCACACATCAGACCAGAATAATAAATGCCTATCGTCCCACAATTTTGGAACAAAGTCTGACCAGTGATCTTGGACTGCTCTCTTAACTGATGTCCAGAATGGAGAAGGCCTTCTTGGCAGGTTTTTCCATAGCTACACTAAGTTGGGACCATATGCCTCGTTAACTAGTTGAGACCACATCTTCCCCTCATTTGTGGTCAGTTTAATGGCCCACTTCAGTAACCTAGTATCATTAAAATCTTTCAAGGAATGAATGCCCATTCCTCCCTTCGATCAAGGCCTACAAAGCTGCCCCCACTTCACTAGATGCAAGAACCTGTCCTCTACCTTCACTCCTTTCCAAAAAAATCTCTTCCTCATTACATCCAACCTTTTCCATACTGCCTTCGATGATCTGAAAACTGAGAAGAAGACCGGTATCGAGGTGATAACTGAATTGAGCAGAATCAGTCTTCCACCTTTAGAGAGAAATCTGTTGCTCCAAGATTCCAACTTGGTGTTCACTTTCTCAAATAGGGATGTCCAATCACTCTTCTTGAGTTTCTTATCAGTTAAGGGTAATCCTATATATCTCACAGGGAGGGTTGTAGATGAAGAGTGCATGGTGGCTGGCATTGTCTCCCCTTCCTGAGCTGACATACCAAAACACACCAAAGATGACTTCGCCCCGTTCAACCTCAAGCCTTCTATCTCACCAAATATGGTGATCATAGAGAAAAGGATTTCAGCTTCATGTTGTCTTTCTTCTACAAAGAACATAGTGTTGTCTGCATATTGTAGAATTGGTGCCAGAGCTCTTGAATTCGACAGCTAATTCCCCTTAATCGACCCTACTTCTAACAGGCTACATGTAAAATGTGCCAATGTATCTACTGCCAGGTTAAAAATAAGAGGAGCCAAAGGGCATCCTTGCCTCACCCTACGTTGAGGTTGAATCCACACCCCACACGGCCTCCCATTCACAAGAGGGGAAAAGGAGGTAACAATGCATCTCTTCATCTATTGTATCCATGTAGATGGAAAACCTCTCCTCTTGATAATCCCATAGATGGAAAACTCATCGTTGTAGCTCGATTCATGAGAAAATCTATCGATTAGATAAAATTTATAATCGAAACTCGAAAAGTGAGTCCCGAGTTAAACACAGGGAGGTTTTGTTTTGAAAAATACACGTTTTGCTTTTATTTGTTTTTTTCATTTTTGTCTTTTCTAATTTTTTGGTATTTTTAATAGGGCAAGAGATCAGGTCGATGAAATCTAGCTAATCTACTTGCAAAATAAAAAGAGAGAGACAGAGAGAGAGAAACAATCATGTATTTTTATAATGAAATGTTTATTAGAACTAGGAAGGTGGGAAAACTATACTACGAAAGCAATAAAGATAGAGATAGGTGAGAGAAATCCCCCTCGATGGTCGCTTGGATGATGACTCGCTCTAACGTTGCCTGGTGTTGGCCATGCAAAATAGGTGTTTAAGATTGATACGTTGTAGTACAGACCAAAGTCGCTCATCAACAAATATAATTTATTACTCAAATTGACATCCGAGGTCAAACACAGGGAGCAAATATGGAATTCACGCACTAATATCAATAAATAACATAATTGAGCACAATTAATGATAGCAATTACTCAAAACTAATATTCAATTGTAGTACATGAGTATATCAAGAATCTAATGAGACAAAAAGATATCTAAGACAAAATAATGGTGATTTGAATCACCAATTATTAGCTTAGATACATATATAATAATTACTTAATGATCTAAATAAGTGCACAGTGTCTCAGATAATGTCACGGTGTTGTCATCTGACCACTTAAATTCAATCTTGCTATAGTGCACGAGCACTTTGTCATCCTTGATTCTCCTCTTCTCAACTCCTCTTTATCTTCTTCCTTCTTTCCTTCTGTTGTTCTTCTTCTTCTTTCCTTTGGTTTCTTCTTCAGCCTCCTCTTCTTCTCATGCACAAGGGGAACAACTTCTCAAATGACTAAGTGTTAGCTGTCCTTCTCCATAGAAAAACCCTCCCCTACCCTGCACTCTCCCTCTTTCTCTTCTTCCTCTTCCAGGGATAATCAGGTATTCAGGTTTGGATTAGAGCATACTCAGGACCAGGGCTGCCCTAGTGGGTAGCAGCCGGGGTGTGACAGGCTTAGGTGGGTAATCGAACTAGGCCCGCATGGAGGTCTCACGGGCGAGGTGTGAAGGGGCGTGGGGGACCTCACCCCCCAAGTGTCTTGAGGCACTAAGGCTAATGCAAAAGTTCCATTTATGTGCTACCAAGCACTTTTCTCCCACTGATGTGGGACTAAAGTCCTGCACTGTCTTCGGTTGTAGCAGCGACTGAAGCTTCTTCTCCAGTTGGAGCACTAGGGTGGTCAGTGTCCTAATTCGTTGGTCCACGCACGTTCTGGGAAGAGTTTCGTGCCTCCTGAATCGGGAACATGGAGCTATCGAGACTTGGAGTGAGCTTCGCGTAGGCTTGAAGCTTCTCGATAATGGTGGCTGAAGCTGGCACCTCAAATACAAGAATACAAGCTTCTCGCCCTGGGTAAAATGCTCAAGAGGGTCGTCGTTGGACAAGGAATGCAGTGGTGGTGGTTTTGTGGCGTGGGAGTAGGTGTAGTGGCCGGACGTTGACGGGGATGGTCGTGAGAAGGTGGGTTATTCAGTGGGTGTTTTGGGTGGATGGGATGGCGAATAGATAGAGGGCTCTTGTAGAGGGTGGAGTGACGAAGCTTGTGGACTTGTTGTTAAGGGGGATGGTCGTGAGAAGAGGACGGGAACCCTTACTGGAGTGGTCGCAGAAGATGGAGGAGATGAAGGTGATCGGTGCCGTCAATGGTCGGATTTGAAGAATAGAGAGAGGAGAAGAGAGTAGGAGAGACGAGGAAACTAAAGGACATAATCCAAGGATGAAATAGATAGAAATTAGTGCCGACTTTGATTGGCCGACGCCGTGGAAGAGAACTTCTCCGGAGGGAGATGGCGAGGAAGATAGAGGGCTAGGGCTAGGACGAAAGAGCTTTGATCGGCCACCTTTGGAGGAAGGATGGGAGGATAGCTGTGCCTCCAATTTGACAGTTCGGGCCGCGGATGAAGAAGATGAAGAGGACCACTGGAACTTTGTCGGAGAGGGACTGGAGGTAGGGATAAGAAGATGTTTCTAGCCCCAACCCTTGCTAAGGGACTCGACCTTGCAACTTGGGTCCTTTTATAGGGCTTAGGTGATTGTTTCAAGCTTGCAAACCAAGCTTGAAACCTTGAAAGCTTCATGAAATAGGAAACCCACATCTCCCATGCATTCGCATAGGAGATTGGGAAAGAGGTACAGCCCAAGAATAGGTTTAGATTGTAGGGGATCCTCTCAGGATTCTTCCTTCCTATTTTGGAAGTGTTCGGTCGCAAAGTAAGGGAGTAATCTTTGATTGAAGGTCGCCGGTGAAGTAGGTTTAGGAGTTGAAGGCGATGGGGACCTATTGGTGAAGAAGATAACAAAGTTTGGGGGCCGTGTGCAAAGAATTCAAAAGTTAGGGGCATGTCTGTGAGAGAAAAGACTCAGACTGGACCAAATTGCAAACTAAGTCAAGACAATCTTTGATTGGTTCCAAATTTTGATAAAAACCTAATTAGAACCTAAGGAATCCAGTGGTGAAGTTGGATTTTTGTTTTGACCTAGTTTGACTAAGTAATTTATGCAGAAAACCAAATTAGGGAAAAAGTCTGTTTGAGGCTTTATTTTAGGTCAAGACAGGTTCTGATGGTCAAATTGAAGGTACCAAACCCTAGAGAATATTTTTCTATGAGTTTTAAAGGGTTTGGGTGAATTTTATCATAACCAGAACTTCAGAAGGTTAAGAGAGTTTATTTTTAGGGTTTTAGATGTCATTTAATTCTCGAGATGCATGAAAACCCATTTTTGACTGCACGGACCCACTTGTAAGACATTTAAGATAATTTGAACTTTGACTAACTCCTGAGAAATCTCATGATTGTTCTGCAATTGATATATGTTGTTAAAACTACAGTTTTACTCCTATTTTACTGTATTTCTCTCAGAATGATTATGCAATGAATTATGATCTTCTGGCAGTTATGGAGAAGCATTTAATGATGGAATATGACTAAATAAAGCTAGATATGGCTGATGATGATGTTATCATCATAACCCCATGCCTAACTTTTGCTAGGCTCTTATCAAAATCTCACGAAATTAACTCAAATTCTAGACCATGCCTTTTATGCTCAGATCTCTGTTGTGTCCTTTCTCTTTAGATTAGGTCAGAATACCAATGGCAGGCCTAGAGGTACTTAAGTACAAACCAAGTTCTAGACATGACCAGCTTTAGCCTCAATTTGCCGCAAAGGATTTTAAGACCCACAGGGATAAACCTAAGGTTCGTTGAACTCTGTGGTTAAAGCACCCGCACTTAAAACATGCTTAGTCCAGGTTCAGTTTGCAATGTGTTTTTGTAAGAGATAGAAGAATTTTTGCACTTTTTGGTGAGCTTTCTCTCTCTTTTTCTTCTTTATTTCTAGCTTCAGATTGGCTTTACAACACGATTTGTAATGAATTCCTAGCTCCCACCATCAATCCTCGAAGGGTCCCTGGCTTTTGATGCTTCGAGATAGCACCACCCATGGCAACCCCCGGAACCTTAGTTTTTGATAGATGACTTTTCGCTTTGCGTTATAGTATTTAAGTGGTGGAAAAATCGACTAATCAAAAACAATGAAAATAACCACTCACAGAAGAGTGGGTCATGTCCACAGGGAGGCAATTATGCAATCAGTACTTGATTATTTAATGTTATTTCGGATAGTGCGAAATCCCTATTCAAATCTAACTTAAAATGTGAAGGAAAGTAGATTTGCAATAAATTAAAAAGATAAGGGTATATGTGTAGTTTTCCCTCACAGAACTCCTCAATAAATTTATGCAATTTTCACGTGATGTGTACTAAAGACAATTAGTACTTAAGTTAAGCCCAAAAATCAATCTTTAAACTAGTTAATATCAATATCATGCAATTATAAGGAACTATGAGTGTTCAAACGCAATTCTGCCATAATATAATAATAATAAATAAAATCAAACTAGGTGGCAATGGCATTGAATGTAAATTTTAATTGGTGGAAAAATAGAGCTTTCTTCCTCTCTCCTCCTCGCGAGAGAGAGAGAGAACTGCGGCGGTGTCGCAAGGCTCAGGAGGACGGCGAGGACGAGGGCTCACCGGTGGCGGCAGCGGCGGCGATAGAGGTGGCCGGAGCTCTGGCCTGTTGAACAAGAAGGCAGAGGTGCACGCAGCGCCTGCCTGTGGCGTGGTGGCGTGCGCGCGCTGGTGCGCGCCCATGCAGGCGATGAGGCAGAGGCTGGAGCATGCGGGAGCGCCTACAGGGTGGCACGGGTGTGCTGGTGGCACGGATGTAGGGTGGAGAGGCAGGCATGCGGGAGGAAGGTGATGGGGTGAGGCGTCTGCAGCAGGGCAATGGGGTGCGCTGGCCAACAGTGAGGCACGCAGGCGTGCGGCCTGGCATGCGAGCGTTGCTGCAGCAGGGGAGAGGTGCGGGCTTGGTGCGTGCAGGCAAGTGCTTGCAGATGGTGCTGAAGGGAGCGAGCAGTAGGGCGTGCAAGTGCTATGAGGAGGAGGCGGTGTGGGCACCTGTTGTGCGGTGCAGGCAGTTGGTGGCGTGAGCGCCTACAGCAAGGGAGAGGCACTCTGAATTGCAGGAAGGAGGAGGCGCGCAAGGAGGGTGCGCCTGCAGATGGCACTGAAGGGAGGTGATGCGGTGCGGCATTTGCAGTAGTGTAGTGGGGCACACTGGCGAGCAGTGGGGCACTCGGGCATGCGGGCGGGAACGTGAGAGTTGCTGCAGCAGGGGAGAGGCACGTGGTTGGGTGGATGCACCTGCTGTGGTGTGGTTCTGTGCGTGCAGTGAAGGCAGATGAGCGGTAGGTTGCACTGGTGTGTGCCTGCGGTGGGTGGAGGGAGATGCTGTGAGTAGGAGGCGTGAGGTTTTTCCCCGCAAGGGCGAAGAAGGCCACAGTGGACGCTTCTTCTCTTCCTGGATGGCCTTCCTCTCTCCCCGCCTCTTCTTTTTAACTTCTGTCCTTTGCGCATGAGTTAAGGGATTTTCCCAAATGCCTTAACTATTTCTGGTCATAGTTGTTGAGAAAGGCGTCGGAAAAGGAAGATTACCCCAATGTCCTACGGGGGAGGGGGGAAAGAGTCATGGCTGTTATGTGTTGGGGAATTTATCCCCCCACCCTTGTTCTTTTCGAATATTATTACCTGCACATAAAAACAACAAAATCATTAAGTTATAGAATGTTATAAACTTAAATCATGATGCGTACAAATATTCTACAACTTAATCGCAATTATTAACACACCTAAACTGTATGATTAAAGATACTTAGGCTTAATATTAGTCCATTTTAATGGACTCATCAAATACCCCCATGCCTAAGATTTGCTAGTCCCTGGCAAAAATGAAAAATAATAGAAATAATCAGAAGATTTCTTCTTTTCTTACTTCAAAACTTTAGGAATCCAGACAAATATGAAGTGTTGATAGCCTAGGTAATAGATCCAAGTGAAAGAGCCGACTCGCATTAGGAGTTCGTACATCACCCTTAGCAAAAATTTCTGTCGAGATAGGTAACTACTTCCCTCGAGGATAAAGCAGATGATAATCTGTAATTTGACCCCAACGTTTGGCTTAGGTAGGAGATATCAAGTTGAATGGATTTGTATTTGGTGGCACACACTTAACTGGTGCTACATACAGTCTAGTACTGTAGACTCTAGCTCTCTAGACTATTAGACAAGTCAACTCTGAGAGAGGCTACACAACTGTGCTCTCTTGATGTTTCTGGGCACTCTCTCTTTTCTTTCTTTCTAAGATCACGAATCTCGCCAGATTTAGAAATTATACTCACTATTTGGTGGCCTCACATGGCATCCACACTTCAATTAAAGTCCTAATAACTCTATAACTAAGTTAGAGTTCTCAACCAGTATTCAGGTGATCAGAAATACTAAAAGGTAGGTATGGGTCATATTTGGTGGAATGCGATAAGTGTTCTATTGCCTCAGAAACAGTGTTACATCATAAACTTTGACTTTTTTTTTTGTAATATAACTATTTCTTCTTTATCTTCTTTCTATTTCTTCTTTTTCTACTTCTTTTCTCTTTTCCCTTTTTGTTTATTTATTTATTTTTTTTCTTCTTGTTTTTGTTTCTTTTTCAATTAATCACAACACAATACGGACTTTTATTTACGAGGCATTAGTAGGGATGATGATGGTTAAAAGGAAGTTGTGTAGCTTATTTGGTGGAATTGCCTATTCTCAGCACTGGAAAGGAATGGATAGGACAGGTGTATTTCCGACCTTTGACACTATTACCCTCCTTCAGCTGAGGACTCTATGAAGGACGGTCGTAACCATCCACCATAGTTATAGCTTTATTAAGACTCAATCTCTGCGTATCTACCTTATTTGGTGACCCTTAGGAATTCACTCAAAGTACGCACACAGCAACAGAGAGTGAAAACTATGCCTAACTCTCTATGAACTGTCCAAGGGTTCAATAAACTACAAATGCTTATTGGTTTTCCCCAAGGATCCATTACCAAGTCTACGGGCACGTGAAATAAATATACTGGATTCTAAACTTAAGAAATAATTCCGGAAGAAAAACCTCCAATGACAAATGGATTTTGCTAGGGCTAAGCCAATCAGCTCAAGAAAAGAGGAATTTTTTTTTTGTTTTATATGTATATAAATATGTATGCAAATATTTGTAAATGCTATAAACATTCTCAGGTTATACCCCCTCATGCCTAAGACTAACAATGTCCTCATTGGAAAAATGCAGACATAGAAGAATATCACCTGAGCAGGAGAGTGGGAGGAGCTAAGGCTCCTCAAGCCGAACTGCATCCAAAACTTGGCCATCTGAAAGAGTAATATACGGTTTAAGTGGCTGGCCATTTACTTTAAAGCTCACACCTAAAATAGGGTTCCTAATCTCTATAGCTCCATGAGGGAAAGTATTGATAACAACGTATGGCCCATCCCAGCGGGACTTCAGCTTTCCAGGAAATAATTTAAGTCTAGAATTAAAAAGCCAGACCCACTGGTTGGGCTCAAAAGTCTTTCTAATGATGTGCTTGTCATGGAAGACTTTTGTACGTTGCTTGTAAGCTTGAGAAGTTTCATAAGCTTCATTACGAAGCTCCTCAAGCTCACTTAATTCTAACATACGTGCTTTTCCTGCTTTATCCAGATTCAAGTTAATGTTTTTAATAGCCTAATAAGCTTTATGTTGGATTTCAACGGGAAGGTGGCACGCTTTTCCGTACACAAGATGGAAAGGAGACATGCCCAAAGGAGTCTTATACGTAGTTCTGTAGGCCCAAAGAGCATCATTTTGTTTTTTAGACCAATCCTTCCGAACAGGCTTGACAGTTTTTTATAAAATTCGCTTAATCTCCCTATTGGACACTTCAACTTGTCCACTCGTTTGGGGATGATAAGGTGTGGCTATCATGTGGTTGACTCCCAAATTTTGGAGTAGTCTTGTGAAGTGTACATTCTTAAAGTGAGGTCCTCCATCACTTATGATCGTCCTTGGGCACTCATACCAAGAAATGATATTAGCTTTAACAAAGCCCAAGACCACGGAATGGTCGTTGGTTCGCGTGGGTATGGCTTCTATCCATTTTGATACATAGTCAACAGCCACAAGGATGTATTCATATCCAAAGGACACAGGAAAGGGACCCATGAAGTCAATGCCCCAAATATCAAAGATTTCAACAGGGAGGATAGGTTCTTGGGGCATCTCATCTCTTTTTCCAATGGTTCCCGTCTACTGGCAACGTAGACATGCGGCAACATACGTATGTGCATCTCAGAATAATGTGGGCCACCAAAAACCAGACTGAAGAACCTTATGGGCAGTCTTCTTCCCACTAAAATGTCCCCCATAGTGGAGGTCATGACAGAAACTCAGAACACTTCTTTATTCTTCATCAGGGACGCAACAGCGAAACAGCTAGCCAGGGCCTATTATAAAAAGCTCGGGTTCCTCCCAGTGATAAAATTGAGCGTTGGCGAGAAACCTGTCTCGCTTCTGCTTGTCCCAAGTATTGGGGGTAATGCCCGTGACCAGATAGTTCACTATGTTAGCGAACCAAGGAGTTTTAGCTTCCGTGGCCATTAGAGACTCATCAGGGAAAGTCTCTTGAATACCACCAGTAGGGTTTGATGCCTCAATAGGGATCCTAGATAAATGGTCTGCTACCACATTCTCAACTCCATTCTTATCTTTTATTTCCAGGTCAAATTCTTGGAGTAGCAGAATCCAATGAATTAGGCGAGGTTTGGTGTCCTTTTTAGCCAGAAGATGCTCAAGGGTTGAATGATCAGTGAACACCACATCCTTGGATCCCAAAAGATAAGACTGAAACTTTTCCAAAGCAAATACTACAGCAAGTAATTCCTTTTTAGTGACCGTGTAGTTTTGCTAAGGATTCGTAAGGGTCTTGCTGGCATAATGCAGCACATGAGGTTTACCATCAACCCTTTGACCTAAGACCACTCCCACTGCAAAATTAAAAGCATCGCACATAAGCTTAAAAGGGAGGGTCCAATCTGGTGCTGGGAGAATCAATGCGGTAATGAGGGCTTTCTTCAAAACTTAGAAAGCCTCACCACATCTATCATCAAAATTGAAGGAGACATCCTTCGCTAATAGGTCGCAGAGTGGCTTAGAGATTTTACTGAAATCTCTAATGAAGCGCCTATAAAATCTAGCATGGCAAAGGAAAGATCTAACCTGACGAACATTGGCGGGAAATGGAAGCTTAGAGATGGAATCGATTTTTGCGGTGTCCACCTCTAATCCTCTCTCGAAAACTATATGCCCTAACACAATACCCTACTAGACCATAAAGTGGCTTTTCTCCCAGCTAAGCACTAGCTTTGCCTCTTCGCAACGGGTTAAGACTTTATCAAGGTGAGAAAGGCATAGGTCAAATGGCGAGCCATAAATGGAGAAGTCATCCATGAAAATTTCAACAAACTCGTCGATCATATCAGAAAAGATAGCCATCATACAACGTTGGAAAGTGGCAGGAGCGTTACACAACCCAAATGGCATTCGGCGGAATGCAAACGTGCCATACAGACTCATGAAGGTGGTATGCTCCTGATCATCAGGAAAAACGGCTATCCGATTTTACCTAGAGTACCCGTCAAGAAAACAAAAGTACTTGTTCCCTACCAATCATTCCAGAATTTGATCAATAAATGGCAAGGGGAAATGGTCTTTCTGGGTAGCCGTGTTTAAATGGCGGTAATCAATGCAGACCCTCCAACCAGTTGAGAGTCTAGTGGTCACCAATTCACCTTGGTCATTCTCTTCCACAGTGATTCCTGCCTTTTCCGAAATAACGTGAATAGGACTAACCCATTTACTATCTAAAATGGGATAGATAATCCCTGCATCCAGCCATTTTAGAATCTCCTTTTTAACAACATCTCGCATATTTGGATTGAGCCTTCTCTGCATATCTTGGAAAGGCTTCATGAACTCGTCCATGTATATACGATGCATGCAAAGAGAGGGATCAACACCCTTAATATCAGCAATTGTCCAGGTAATTGCTTCCTTATGCCTTTGTAAACACTTAAGCAGAGCTCCCTCCTGCAATTCAGATAATGCCGACGGGATAATAACGGGGAGCGTGTTATTAGGGCCAAGGAAAGCATATTTCAATGTGCTCGGGAGGGGTTTCAACTCCAATTCAGGAGCCTTTTCGATTGAGGGTTTTAGTTGAGATGTCCCCACCTCAGGCAGTGGATCTACCTTCATAGTCTAGGGTGGGGATAGAGACGCAGTGTATCCCTAGCAACTCTTCTAGTTCGGGCATTTTCCTTTCAGTTTCTTTAATAATCGAGGGAAGGTCCTGCAATATGACCTTCTGAAGGGGATCTCTACATAAGAGTGCTGGAGTAGTCTCTTCAATTATTTCACCAACGACCTCAATCTGAGAATAATCTTCAAATCTGGGTTGCTTGTAAGTATCAAAAGCATTCAACCAGATCTTCTTGTTCCCAAAGCCCATTTTAAGTGCCCTAGATCTATAATTTATAGAGGCATTGGCTGTGGCCAAGAAGGGGCATGCCAAAATAATGGATGGCTTTGTGGGCTTGTTAGATGGGTCAGTATCAACTACCAGAAAGTCAATGGGGAAGAAGAAATCCTCCACTCTCGCAAGGACATCTTCCAACAATCCCCGCGGTGTCTTAAGTGATCTGTCTGCAACCTGGAGGATTACTAGACTAGGCTTCAGCTTTCCTCCTCCCAAAAGGTCATAGACAGAGCTCGGTAGAATGTTTACCCCCACACCCAGATCGAGTAGAGCCTTGTCAATGTGTTGGTTACCCATAACCACTGAAATATACGGGGCCCTGGGTCTTTCATTTTGGGGGGTGTTCCATGCTGAAGAACCAAGCTAACATGGTCAGGCAGGATGACCTTGGTTTGGACCTATTTCCTAGATCGGTGCTTCTGGGTGCACAGGTCCTTCAGAAACTTGGCATAGGACAGAATCTATTTAATCGCTTCCAACGGAGGCAAGTTAATCTGGACTTGTCTAAAAGTATCCATAATCTCTTCCATCCTATCCTTGGCTCCAGACGAGCCAACAGAAGATTCCCCAGGAGCAAATAGGCGCTCTGGATAGGGCACCCTTGGCTTCTGGGTAGAGGGGTCGTCATGGTAGGAAAGGGGTGGTGGAACGATGACATCCTCGTTGTGGGTGATTTTGTGTGAGGGAGAGTGGTGTGGCTCTTCCTCAGGTGAGATGGAAGTCAGGTCAGGTGTGGAAGGGGAATTCTGAGATGTAACCGTAGGAGTGTTATCAGGCTTGTCAATCTTTTTTCCACTCCTCAACATGGTCACTGCTTTGGCGTGCTCCCTGAATACAACCCCCTTGCCATTAGGGTTCTCCTCAGAAGAGCTAGGCAGCTTCCCCAGATCATGTTGCCTAACTGCCTCAGTAAGATGACCAATTTGGGATTGCATATCATTACTCATCTTATTCTGAGATTGGATAACCATATTCTAATGCTCTTGCATTGCTTTCATCATGGCCTTCAGTTCATCCATCTCAGAGGGCTTATTCAGAGGAGGGTTTTCATAAGAAGGTTGGTATGTGGGCTGGGGAGGTAAGGGTCTTGTATTCCCTGAGTTAGAAGCATCAGCTTGCTTCCAAGAGAAGTTTGGATGGTTCCGCCACCCTGGATTATAAGTGTTGGAGTGAGGGTTATTGCGAGGGGGCGGAAACAGGTTGCATCAATGGTTTGCCTATGTCTTTCAGATAATCCATTATGGAACCTTTCGACCAACTGCCATCTTGGCACTTGATGGTGGAGGCATAACCTAAGAAGGTCATTAAAATGCTCCCAAGTCTCATGAAATTGCTCCCCTTCCTATTGAGTAAAACCCATAATCTCTCTTCTGTAATCGTTGGTTTTACTCATAGGAAAATACTTGTTTAAAAATTCTCCCTTAAGGGTGGCCCAATCATTTACCCTTGCATTGAGGGTATGATACTAGTGCTTAGCCTTATCCTTTACGGAGAAAGGAAATAGAGTCCTCATCAGGGCTTCATCAGTAAAGCCCTGGAGCTTCACCATGGAACAGACCTCGATGAATTCCCCCAAATGCCGGTAGGGGTCCTCCCTAGTGGTACCATAAAAAGAGGGCAATAAAGATATGGTACTGCTCTTGATCTCATATGGATTATCCCCTGCCAGTCATCTTAGTGCTTGTGCAGGTTGGTTGGTAGGAATAAAATAGTCCCTTAGGGTCCTTTGTTGATTTGCACCTTGCTCAGCCATTTCTTCTCTTTCTTCTCCTAGGTGAGCTCTCCTAAGAATTCTCTCAGGCTCAGGATCAAACACTAGACTACCCTCAAGAGAGTGTCTACCAAGCATACAAAACACAATTCAGAATATATATATATATACATTTATTGAGTAAGTCAAACCTCCACTCCAAAGATAAGTCAAAAGATCAAGACTTATCCCTCCGTTCCCACGTAGGTGGTATAAGAGGGGTGTGGACTTGAAATCTTAACCTTCTTTATTGTGGATGTTGAATTAGTTAAAATAAATGGCCAAACAAGTTTTTCACTACAATTACGTGCCTTAATTCAACCTTCGAGTGCCCTAGGACCTATACTTTGCATGGATGATACTCCCAGGTGATCAAGGGAGAAGTTATTCCAAGGACGAACAAAGGGATGCAAGTAGGGTGAACCCTTCCTTTGAGGCGATGCGTATGTGGTGCCCCTTAACTACCCTTTTGTTCCTTTAAGGGGTGTCCCCCTCCGTGGAGTATCAAAACACTTGATCAAAAGATAGTATCACCACCACCACAAAGCACAATAGGAGGGTCTACATCGATAAAGTGATCGGTGCCTATAGCCTTAAGGGATCGAGCCTTAGTGCGATGCCTAATGTGCGTGCTCAGTGTCAAAAGTGTGCAACACACCGCAAATCTTTGTAATTTCTTTTGAAATCGCAAACAAGTCCCTGAGAATCAGATCAAATGTGAATTGCTTTTAGGGTTGAATCTGATTATTAGTTCCACTTTTAGTTATGTGACCACTGAATTAGTAAATTCAAACAACTTGGTGGTCTTGAATTTAAGTTGAATGCAAATGCGTGAACAGAAGCTGGATGCAAAAGTTAGAAAGATATACCTGTCGCCAGCAATTTTTGAGCTAATATGCTTGGAATGCAATAATAAGATCTAATATGCTGCTCAATCACCCCTAAATGCATGCACCTAAGGGCATGCAACTTCTAAATAGGCAGCTCAATATTTTCTTTATTGGTTTTTAAAAGCAAGCAAGCAGAAAATATAATCATGCATGCACCAAAAATATTGTAAGCCCTAGTAGCTAAAGAATGTGGGGACAAACCCCCAAAAGTTTAGCCCCAATTACTACAAGGGTGAAAGGATAGAATTAAATTGTGATGACGGAGAATCCTCTGCGAAATAGGATCTTGGTCTCCTTCGTCTTTTCCTCGTGTGGCTTAACTTGTGGTTGTTGTCGCTGCTCTGTTGCGCCTCGTCGCCTCGGTGGATTCCTCGCACAATAATCAAAATGATTAGATAATTTCGTAACTCAAAAGATTTAAAAACAATAAAGTAAATCTATTACATCTGTTGCCTCCCCATCAACGGCGCCAATTTGATAGATGACTTTTCGCTTTGCATTATAGTATTTAGGTGGTGGAAAATCGACTAATCAAAAACAATGAAAATAACCACTCGCAGAAGAGCGGGATGTGTCCACAGGGAGGCAATTATGCAATCAATACTTGATTATTTAATGTTATTTCGGGTAGTGCGAAATCCCTATTCAAATCTAACTTAAAATGTGAAGGAAAGTAGATTTGTAATAACTTAAAAAGATAAGGGTATATGTGCAGTTTTCCTTCACAGAACTCCTCAATGAATTTATGCAATTTTCACGTGATGTGTACTAAAGACAATTAGTACTTAAGCCCAAAAATCAATCTTTAAACTAGTTAATATCAATATCATGCAATTACAAGGAACTATGAGTGTTCAAATGCAATTCTACAATAATATAATAATAATAATAAATAAAAGCAAATTAGGTGGCAATGGCATTGAATGCAAATTTTAATTGGTGGAAAAATAGAGCTTTCTTCCTCTCTCCTCTTCGCGAGAGAGAGAGAGAGAGAGAACTGCGGGGGTGTCGCAAGGCTCAGGAGGACGGCGAGGATGAGGGCTCTTCGGTGGTGGCAGCGGTGGCGGCGGAGGTGGCCGGAGCTCCGGCCTGTTGAACAAGAAGGTAGAGGTGCATGCAGCGCCTGCCTGTGGTGTGGTGGCGTGCGTGCACTGGTGCACGCCTGTGCAGGCGATGAGGTAGACACTGGAGTGTGCAGGCGCGCCCGCAGGGTGGTGCGGGTGTGATGGTGGTGCGGATGTAGGGTGGAGAGGCAGGCGCGCAAGCGAAAGGTGATGCGATGCGGCGTCTGCAGTAGGGCAGTGGGGCGCAGTGGCGAGCAATGGGGCACGCAGGCATGAGGGCAGGCATGCGAGCATTGCTGCAGTAGGGGAGAGGTGCGGGCTTGGTGTCTGTGGGCAGGCCCTTGCAGATGGAGCTGAAGGGAGCGAGCGGTAGGGCGTGCAGGCACTGTGAGGAGGGGGTGGCCTGCAGGCAGTGCGGGCACCTGCTGTGCTATGCAGGCAGTTGGTGGCGTGAGCACTTGTGGCAGGGGAGAGGTGCTCTGAATTGCAGGAAGGAGGAGGCGCGCAAGGAGGGTGCACCTGCAGATAGCACTGAAGGGAGGTGATGTAGTGCGGTGTCTGCAGTAGGGCAGTGGGGCGCGCTGGCGAGCAGTGGGGCATGCAAGCGTGCGGGTGAGCACACGAGCATTGCTGCAGCAGGGGAGAGGCGCACGGTTGGGTGGATGCACCTACTGTGGCGTGGGTTTTGTGCACGCGGTGAAGGCAGATGAGCGGTTGGGCGCACTGGTGTGCACCTACGGTGGCTGGAGGGAGATGCTGTGAGCAGGTGGCATGAGGTTTTTCCTCGCAAGGGGGAAGAAGGCCACAGTGCACGCTTCTTCTCTTCCTGGATGGCCTTCCTCTCTCCCTACCTCTTCTTTTTAACTTCTCGCCTTTATGCGTGAGTTAGGGGATTTTCCCAAATCCCTTAACTATTTCTGGTCATAGTTGTTGAGAAAGGCGGCAGAAGAGGAAGATTACCCCAATGTCCGGTGGGGGAGGGGGGAAAGAGTTGCGGCTGTTATGAGTTGGGGAATTTATCCCCCCACCCTTGTTCTTTCTGAATATTATTACCTGCACATAAAAACAACAAAATCATTAAGTTATAGAATGTTATAAACTTAAATCATGATGCGTACAAATATTCTACAACTTAATTGCAATTATTAACACACCTAAATTGTACGATTAAAGATACTTAGGCTTAATATTAGTCCATTTTAATGGACTCATCAGTTTTCGACACTTCGAGATAGTGTTGCCCATGGCGTTCTGTAGCTAAATTCAGGCCTTGGCAATCGACATTTTGGGATGATCCCACCTATGGCTCCTGAACTAGCACAAGGTGCCTACGTGCCCTCGATAAGATATTTAGATATCCTAGGAGACAAGCACTGAGGAGACAATATGTTATTACACATCTTCGAGGGGAATTTCCCACCTCTCCATGCTGGGAACTCATCCAAATCAAATTGTGTTGATAAGCCACTCCTAATCGAGGTGGCATTTCCAGAACAGAATTAACACATTTGCGTGATTTTGATAATTAAGCACACTGAACTAGACTATGCTTAGCTTATCGAGTCTTGCAAACCAGAGGTCAGTTAGCAAGGCCAAATAATCCCTAAGCCGTAGACCTAGTACTTAAGCTTTGCATTTTCCTCAACCTCTTATGGACTATTCAGATCTTAATGGATATGTGAATTTTTAAGCCTAAAATAAGCCCAAGAGGCCTAAGATCAGCACTCATACTAATCTCTATATCTCTTAGCACTTTTTGACTTTTATTTCTTTCTTTTGATTTTTTCTAGAACTTAAATAGATTCCATAATCTTTTACTAATGATTAACACTTCTTATTTCAAATTGTTGCCCCTTTTTGACATTTTAAATCACCTCCTCTTTCCTCCTCAAGAATGATTTGCATTTAATTCTCAAAAATTTCCTCCCCTTTCTCCATTTTTTTGTTCTTTTCATAATTTTCTATTGTTGTTATTATTTTTGTTGTTGGAATATGTATTTTTTGTGAGAACCCTTCAGAACTTTGAATTTTTGTATGTTTGCACTTTAACACCCCCCATGCCTAAGTTTTGCAATGTCCTCATTGTAAACCATAGGGTATGAAATCAGTTTGGGTTCAAGGATTAGAACAGGATAGTCGGGTGGGCGAACATGTTGAGATGACTATTGCAGACTATTTTAAGCTCTGGTACAAGTACCAAAGGTGGAGTCAACTGTTTTAAAATTGAACTCGAAGTGCAATAGGCGTGAACTACAAAAGGATAATCAAAAGGATCTTGGGTTTTTGGAATGATAGGTTGCCTCCCGTTAAGCACTAAATTCGATGCCTTCAGCTGAGTAGAAAATGATATGGAGGAGTGGTCAAATCAGATGAATTTTGTAGAATAAGCACCTTGATCAATAGCCTGATTGGTCCAACCAGGTGCTTGTTCAAGTCAACAGATTGATGATGCAACCCAAACCCAATCAATCTGGTGGGTTGATAGATGTGAATGAATAGATGTTGAACCCACCATATGCTGTGTGACTCAAATAAATGTGGAAGTGAAAAACTAGGGTTTGGCTGAGTCCAATCAGCCTAGTTAGAGTAGGGATCCTCAAATGAAAATGGGTCGGTGGAGGATGTAAAAACCCTATGGGAGTGATCAAAGAAGGATGGGGCATGATTATCAGTCTGATCGAAGTTCAAAACCCGATTAAAATGTGGAGGAGAATCATGATCAACTACCTCATCAAGTGGAGAATCAAAGTAGAAATTGAGTCTGGTTGTAGGTCAGGGTTGGAAACGGAATTTGGAAGGCTCTGTATGTGTAGAAGAGGTGGCATCAATAAAAATTGTGTGTGAGGGCTCCTTTAGGAAGGATTCCAAGGTAGGTTCATCTAGAGAGTCCTCATACTGGCCATCAAAATCAAATGTAAATGCTTGAAGAGTGTTTAGAGGGTTATGGAAATTTGAGTCAAGGAAAGATTTGAACTTTGGATTGTAGACACTCTCGGTAATTACTATTTCTAATAACTATGGATCAAAAAGGAATGATTCCATCTCAGTGAAACCTGATTTTGAATTAATGATCTTGGGATCAGAGACCTTAGAGTCAAAGTCAAAGAATGGATCATGTATGCTGAGGTCGTAGATTGGCTTAGAGTTATCAGGAAACAACAGTTCTCTGAAATCAGGGTAAGATTCAAAATCGTCGGAGAACTTGCGAGAATCATGTTCTGAATCTGATTCAAGATCAGGGGTTCCACCACAGAATAAATCAAGAGATGTACAATCAGCAACCCGACTTGGATCTAGCCTATTCTCAAAATTCAAACTAAAAAAGATCTTATTAGGCATGGGTTCAGGTTCTTGGCTCCTAGGATAGACCCAATCGAGTCCCAACTCTTCCAACTCAATTTCTATATCGTAAATTGTCATGACTTACGAAAAATCGATTTGTCTCTGTGGGGCATGAAGAGGTGCAAACATCAAATATAGTTCTAGAATAGTAATTAGATTCAAAATCTGATTTCCTTCACACGGCTCCTTGTAATCATCCTGATGAGGCTTAGATCTAGATTCTAGTTTAAGGGTGTGAGTTGGATCACTAGAATCTAGGTTGGGCTCTACAAGGATGTCAGAATTGCTCTCAAGAGTCACCTTATCATACTAAGGGACGAAATTTACACCCTCGAGAGGTTCTGTTTCAATCTTAGTATCATAGGTGTTTGAGAAATCTAAGCTTGGTCAACCAAGTTCTTGATTTTCTAGGGCTAGCTCAAAATTGTGAACACCTATAATCAGATCCTCCCAACCCGTCTCAAGATCAGGAATGTCAATTTGTTCGTAATTTGAATCAGATTCCATTTGGGTTGGGGGTCCATAACAAGCTTGTTCATCAAACCCGGGATTTGGGAAATTACATGAATTACTAGAATTACTCCAAGATGTCATCTTAACTTCTAACAGGCATTTTTTATCGATGGATCTATACAAATTATTCATAAATTCTCCCCATTTTCCCAAAAAATTCTGAAGTTCTTCCAGAACTGAAGGATTTGACCAATATTGCAGATAATCATTTTTGTGTAATTTCACCAATTCCATGTGTTCTGTTAAGAGATCATCCTGGGTTGATCTGTGGTTTAGTTGTATCCATATCATCTCCATATGGTTCAAAATGTGGTCCATTGTTTTCTTGAATTTATCTTGAATGTCCCTGTAACGACCCGGTTCCCGAGTCCCTACGAGACACGAGAACCGGACCGACTCGACTAATCCCAAGACCCAGTCGTCCAACGAGGAAGTAACCAAAAGACAGTAAAATAAACCACATTCAGCATGAATATAACTAACAGTAAGTACAGCAGTAAGGAAAGAAACTACTACAGTAGGCACCACCACAACAGTAAAACAACATTTATCATATAACAACAACTGCAGGTAAAGAAGGTACAGCGGAAACAAAACTACTCACTAGAACAGAAACGAAAAGGGGGTACAAAGCTGTGGTAACTCTACTGGACCCTACTCGGCCCAGCGTCCTCTGCAGCCGCCGACCCTGGCTGCTCAACACCTGGTCCTGAAAACGGTAACGAGTGTAACACGTCAGCAAAACGCTGAGTAGAGTGGCAAACTAACTAAAGGCAACAGTAGAGTGTACAGTAGCTGTTATGTTCTATTACTTCCTTTATTTACATCTTTCAATTTTTCTCACTATTTCATTTACTTCTCAGATCCTTTACTTGATCTCGGATGTCCTCGTGGGACGATCTTGATTGCAGTCTTTTCCAAAAGTAGAAGTAGCACGTGGTGCTCTCCTGGCTGGGAGAGTCCCCCGTGGTGATCCTACCCTTAGTCAACCACCCCAGGGTCACTGACAGACGTAACGGTGACTACGGCACGCGCGATAAACGCACAGGTAGCTAGCCCGCACTGGCACGCGGTCAGTCGTTTCCGTTAACGGGTGCGCCCAAAGCACAGCACGGAACCAGGGCAGAGCCCTCTCAGTAACAGGGGTCCAACCCCTCCACAGTAACCAAATCGGGGCCTTGCCCCTCCACAGTCCGCGCACCCTCGTCTGACTACCCTGGTTTGCCCTAGTGGGCCTAACAAGTCGGTGAAGGAGGCTAGCAGAACCCCGGGGCCCGTGGGGTAGCTAGTACTCTCCTAACACTACTAGCTCTCCTCGGTACTACGTACACGAGGGCCAACAAGTCGGTACAGAGCGGCCAAGCCTAACCCCGGGTCCCTGGGGCGGCTGGCCCCACTCTGCACTAAAACAGGTACAGGTACTTCCCTTGGTACTGCGTACCCAAGAGACAGTACAAACTACGTCTCAGTTCCATTCCTTTTCTTTCCAGGAGTTCCACTCCTAATTCCCCGTAGGGTTCCAGCTCTTTATCTCAGAACATCATATGTTTCACTTTCCAGATTCACGTTCTCACATTCCATGATCTCAAACATGATTCTTTATGCATAACAGGCAGCTGTTAATTAAATTTACAGGCAGCTTTATATATATTCCTTTCCATTTTTCCAAGACTGCAGTAATATACCTTCCACTAGTTTTTCCATCCTAGGATTCATGCCATATCCTAGGATCTATCATACAATCTAGTTTTCTGGCCCTAGGATTCATGCAACACCTAGGAGCTATCATTCCATATATTTCTCATTCCTAGGATTCATGCAATGCCCTAGGTTCTAGTTATGGTTCCATACTTTAACAGATTTTATTAATACTTAAAGCCACTCTACCAGGTACAACGGGAGTAATGGGGGCGTGATCGGGAATCCCGCGCGCCTCCGCGACTCTCAAGACTACAACCGAACGAGGTCCTATCACAAGGATCAAACACAAGGAGAGTCTCAAAATAGTGTATAGCTACTGTAGGCGGGTAGAGGAATAAATTCTGAAACGAACGCAACTTGAATCGCGGAAAACGGAGCCCAAACGGGCCCTAAACGGGTCGAGAAAGACAATACTATGCAAAATCAGACGTCTGGAACTCCTTCCAGACGTCTTAAACGGTGGATCAGAGAATTACCTGTTCGGCTTGGTTCCCCGGACGTCCAGAAGTCTGCAGGGACGTCTTTCCTAGATCCCAGACGTCCGATGGTCACTTTGGACGTCTGGAGGTCACTCCCGCCGTCTGGTACAACTTCCAGACGTCTGATTCGCAATGATGACGAATCAGAGAACCTGCGCACAGCCAACCCCCTCCCTCAGTACGGTCAGTCGACAAAAAGGAAGAAGAAAGCGAAAACTCACCTTTCAGACGTCTGTGTGATCTCACAGACGTCGACCTTGCCGTCTGGATATCAATCCAGACGTCTGATTCTGGAAATTTTTCCAGAATCAGAGCCCTGCTCGGCCTCCGCTCGCGACGCCGCCCGCGTCGCACCTCGCGCGTACGCTGCTCCGCCCGCAGCAGGTCCCTCTCCGCGACTCTCTACGCCCCCTGCGCCCTCCGCCGGCCGGCCAAGCCGCTCCTGGCGAGCTCGCCCTCACGGTAGAGCCCCGCCCTCGCACGCCGCAGCTCCTCCGCGCCTACTGCGGCTGCCGCTGCCGCTGCGCCCTCGCGTCCGCTCGCTCTCGCGCACAGGCAGGAGAAGAATGGAGGAAGATGGTGGAGACGGGAGGGGAGGCGCGCCCCCCCTTTTAACGCCGCGCGGAGAGGAGAGAGAAGGCGATCGCAGCCGCCTGCAGCCGCAGAGAAAGAGGGCAGAACGCAGGTCTGCGCGCACAGGCGCGCAGACGAATATCCGTGCGAGCATAACTGTTCGCCAGACGTCTGTAAACTATCCCGGACGTCTGGTCAGACGTCTGGATGTGATCCCAGACGTCTTTACAGACGTCTGGGCCACCTCCCAGACGTCTTAAAAGACGTCTGGGGCACGCGCTCGTTACAGTCCCTTTTATAATATTCTTCATGGTTTCTATAAGCATTCTTAATTATCGTTTCTTTCATGCTCATTTGCGACTTAGGTTTCTTAAATAGTCTTCCTATATAGTCAAGCTACATGTTTGAATCAAGTAGTGGAATTAGGATGTAGAATCAAACTCATGATTAGATTTGAAGTTGATCATATCAAATTAGAAATTCCCAAGAAGATCTAAAGAGGTCTCTTAGGTTAGAAACCTAAGGACCTTCCTATGTGTGTGCTCTAACAGAAAAGATGAGGGACTGGATGTGAAATTTGACCCAATCAGGGCACCCAAAGGTTTTTGGATGACTAAGGTAGTTTCTGTTGGTGCTAGAGCACCACGATCATTTATTTTGATTATAACAAAACACGTGCTATTTAACATTTGCATTTGAAGTCTTAGATTTCAGGATATTTGAAAATGGAGACATGTTTAGATGGAGTTCATGCTCGCATCCATGGCGGATTGGAAGAGTTTGATAGAGGAGAAGGAGCTTCGCGAGGAGTGAAAGCTTAATGAAGGAAGGAGATGAAGAATAGGATAGATTTCCTTTCTTATTCATTGTACTTCATTGTTTTGTTACTCTTTATTTTATTTCTTAGTGGCATGTTAAAGAGCCTCAAAGAACCCTTTAAGTAGTCCTAGGAACACTTACACAACCCTAGGATACTTAGGTTTTCTGTAGAGAACTTAGAAAACAAAAATAGGGTTTTGACAGCATTTTTAGACATCTAAATTGGATATTAGACGTCTGATAGTGATTTTTAAGACATCTGACTGTTGACTCAGACGTCCAATATCTTAGGCTGGACTTAATAGGTTCTTTCTGATGAAATTAGATGACCAGACCTTAGTCCAGATGTCTTAGAAGATGTCTGATGGTTGTGCCAGATGTCTAATTAGTGGAACCATGGCTAACAAAGTAAACATTGAGGATTATAACCATTAGGCTTATATCAGACGTCTGATATGTGACCATTGAGTCTCGTTGTGAGCCAAAATCACCTTTGTCAGATTTTCTAGTTGTTAACATATCTTGGGAATCCATTCTCACTGTACAATAGGTTTCCAGACATCCAGACCTAGTCCCAGACATCCTGTACGTTGTCTGATGACCTTACACTAGAATCCTGTTTAGGTCTGAACCAAGTCAGGAAGGAAACCCACCTAGAATCTAACATCTGATTTAGTTCCCAGACATCTTAAACTAGTTTTCCAGACGTCTAATACTTGGAACAGACATCTAATGAACCTGCCAGAATCATAATTGATTCTGATTACGGCCTGTTTTGCCTTGGGTTAAACCCCAATGACTATAGAAGCCTTATAAGGTCTTCTAAAGCCTTCGTAGGCCCTCTATTAATAGAGGAGGACCCTTGCCTTGCAAAGACACACCAAGACACACCTTCAATATCATTTCAAGATCAATTTGTGTCTTTTGATCTTGAGAAGATAGCTCTAGCTCTCCAAGCCATGTTCTACATCTAGAGAGCTTCATCTAAGTTGCGCACCCACTCTCCTGCCGTAGTTTATGAGAGCGTCGTTGTGCTAAAGTGTGGTTCACACATTCGCATCTTTCATCGATGCACTTCCAACAAAGGGAAGTATCTTTACCTTTAGTAGCTAGGTTAATCTTTGTTGGCTCTATTAGGTTGTTTCATAATTTTTCTTTGTAATTGTGTTGGGTATTCACATTGCGAATTCCCATCTCCTTCGTAAGACAAAATCCTCCTTGCTAAAAGGAGGGGTTGAGGAACGCTACTCTCGTACTCGTAGCATGGTTGTAATTGAGGTTGTACTACCCTCGTTAAAGGAGTATGTTAGTGGATTTGATCGACTAGGTCGATCGGGAAATCCTAACTCGAGAGGGTTAGGTGGTGATTTTCACCCAATTTGGGTTTCCACCTTAAAATCTCTTGTGCCTATGTGTGATTGTTTATTTTTGTGAGATTGTTATTTTAATTCTGTATTTTATACGTCACGCAAATCTCACCCCCTCCCGTAGGAAATATAGTTTCAAGGTAGATGATACCTCTGAATCAGAAATACGCACACCCGATAAGTACCTGGGTAGCCAAAAAGGGAGAGCCCTGCAAAGATCCCTATATGGTAGAGCGTCCCCATGGGTTATAGGGTTTCCCCCACCCGACCTTCCTTGTCACTATGGTTCCAAGTAGACCGGAATGTATGAACTTAAGACCTTAGGTCTACCAATTTTAAGTCTTAATTTGTGCCTTGAGTTTCACTTGATTAGAAGTTAATTTGACTTGCGACCTAATATGGAGGTTGGTTGGCCTACTAGGTAGACCAACTTCACTTGACCTGCCCTAAAAGATGAAGAATAAAATCTAGGTCAAGACCCAGAACACACCCTGATTGACTCTCAGGTTATTAGGTCCAAGATTTTAGGATTCAAGTGAAATTAGAGCCTGATTTTAGGACTTTTCTTGATTAGATCTTTTCAACCAAGGGCTTGGGTATCAGACAAATGCAGGAGGGTTATTTCCTTTTATGTAGGCAAATGTGAACTATCACTCCAGAACTCTAATGTAGAAACCCAAATTGGATCTATTCTGCATCCAATTTGATCTTAAAATGTTCTCCATGGACATCAAACAAGAATTGTGTAGTCCAAGAAGATTAGAAATTACGCGTAGTCCCTAATAGGTACAGGAAATTTGGGTAAGGAATTCTAAATAGAATCGTCTCAAGCTTCCATCAGATATGAAATTTATTCGCAAATTAGGAAACTTGCCTTTTCAAATGATGATTACTATAAAAATAAGGCAAGTGAATCCTAATTGATTTTTCCCTTTTTTTGTCTTGCCAAGATGAAGAGTTTGATTAGGGAAGAATAGAAAAGTTACCTGCCCTACCGTGGCTATTTTGCATGGAAGATCTCCTCGTGAAGTACCTTGCAAAATCACAAGAAATCAAACAGGGCAAGTTAGTGCTCAAATATAATCAAATAAAGTAGAAAATAGGGGTGAATTGCACGTTGCTCCCCGGCAATGGCACAAAAATGTTGGTGGCACGAAATTGGCATTTAAGATTGATACGTTGTAGCACAGACCAAAGTCGCTCATCAACAAATATAATTTATTACTCTAATTAAAGTCCGATGTCGAACACAGGGAGAAAATAGGAAATTCACATGCTAATCTCAATAAATAATATAAATGAGCACAATTAATGATAGCAACTACTCAAAACTAATATTCAATTATAGCACATGAGTATATCAGGAATCTAATGAGACAAAAAGATATCTAAGGCAAAATAATGGTGATTTGAATCACCAATTATTACTTAGATACATATAGAATAATTACTTAATGATTTAAATAAATGCATAGTGCCTTAGATAATGCCATAGTGTTATCATCAGACCACTTAACAAATAGGAAATTCATGTGCAAATCTCAATAAATAATATAAATGAGCACAATTAATGATAGCAACTACTCAAAACTAATATTCAATTGTAGCACATGAGTATATCAGGAATCTAATAAGACAAAAAGATATCTATGGCAAAATAATGGTGATTTGAATCACCAATTATTGCTTAGATACATATATAATAATTACTTATTGATCTAAATAAATGCACAATGCCTCAGATAATGCCACAGTGTTATCATCAGACCGGTTAAATTCAATCCTGCTACAGTGCACAAGCACTTTGTCTTCCTTGATTCTCCTGTTCTCAACTCCTCTTCTTCCTTCTTTCCTTCTACTATTCTTCTTCTTCCTTCATTTGGTTTCTTCTTTAAAATCCTCTTCTTCTCACGCACAGGGGGAACAACTTCTCAAATGGCCAAGTGTTAGCCATTCATCTCCATAGCAAAACCCTCCCCTACCCCACACTCTCTTTCTCTTCTTCTTCCTCTTCCAAGGATAACCGAGTATTCGGGTTTGGATTAGAGCGTACCCAGGACCAGGGCTGCCTGCAGTGGGTAGCAGCCGAGGTGTGATAGGCTTAGGCAGGTAATCGAATAGGCTCGCGTGGAGGTGTGAAGGGGCGCAGGGGACCTTACCCCTCCAGTGTCTTAAGGCACTAAGGCCAATGGAGAAATTCCATTTTCGCGCTACCAAGCGCTTTTCTCCCACCGATGTCGGACTAAAGTCCCACACTGTCTTTGGCAGTGGCAGCAGCTGAAGCTTCTTCGCCAATTGGAGCACAAGGGTGGTCAGTGTCCTAATTCATTTCTCCACACACGTTTTGGGAAGAGTTCCTTGGCTCCTTAATTGGGAACCTAGAGCTATGGAGACCTGGAGCGAGCTTCGACTAGGCTTGAAGCTTCTCAGTAAAGGTGGCTGAAGCTGGCACGTAAAATACAATAATACGGGCTTCTCTCCCCCGTTAAAATTTTCAAGAGGGTCATCGATGGATGAGGAATGCAGCGATGGTGGTTTTGTGGTGTGGGAGTAGGTGTAGTGGTCGGACGATGATGGGGATGGTCATGAGAAGGTGGGTTATTCGGTGGGTGTTTTGGGTCGATGGGATGGCGAATAGATAGAGGGATTTTGTAGAGGGTGGAGAGGCAGAGCTTGTGGACTAGTTGGTGAGGGGGATGGTCATGAGAAGCAGATGGGAACCCTTACCAGAGTGGTCGTCGGATATGGAGGAGATGATGGCGATCGGTGTTGTCAGTGGTCAGATTTGAAGAATAGAGAGAGGAGAAGAGAGTAGGGGAGATGAGGAAACTAAAGGACCTAATCTAAGGATGAAATAGACAGGAATTGGTGTTGGATTTGATTGGCCGGTGCCATGGAAGAGAACTTCTCCGGAGGGAGACAGCAGCGAAGATAGAGGGCTGGGACAATGGAGCTTTGGCCGGCTACCGTCGGAGGAAGGAGTGGAGGATAGCTGTGCCTCTAATTTGACAGTTGGGGCCATGGATGAAGGATACGAAGAGGACCACCAGAGCTTGGTCGGATAGGGACCGGAGGTAGGGTTAGGAAGATGTTTTTCACCCCAAACCTTGCTAAGGGACTCGGCCTTGCGACCTGGGTCCTTTTATAGGGCTTAGGTGATCGTTTCAAGCTTAGAAACCAAGCTTGAAACATTGAATGCTTCATGAAATAGGAAACCCACATCTCCCATGCATTCGCATGGGAGATTGGGAAAGAGTTAGAGACCAAGAATAGGTTTAGATCGTAAGGGATCCTCTCAGGAATCGTCCTTCCATTTTTGGAAGGGTTTGGCCAAAAAATCAGGGAGTAATCTTTGATTACAGGTCATCGACAAAGTAGGTTTAGGAGTTGAAGGTGGCGGGGACCTATTGGTGAAGAAGAAGCCAAAGTTGGGTGCCAGTTGCAAAGAATTCGAAAGTTAGGGGCATGTGTGTGAGAGAAAAGACTCCAACTAGACCAAATTGCAAACTAAGTCAAGACAATCTCTGATCGGGCCCAAATTTTGATACAAACCTAATCTAGACCTAAGGAATCCAATGGTGAAGTTGGATTTTTGTTTTGACCTAGTTTGGCTAGTTAATTTATGTAGAAACCCAAATTAGGGAAAAAGTATGTTTGAGACTCTATTTTAGGTCAAGACGAGTTCTGATGGTCAAATTGAAGGTACCAAATCCTAGAGAATATTTTTATATGAATTTTATAGGGTTTGGGTGAATTGTATCCTGACCAGAACCTCAGTAGATTAAGTGGGTATGTTTTTAGGGCTTCAGATGTGATTTAATTCTTGAAACACATGAAAACCCATTTTTGTCTACACGGACCCACTTGTTAGACATTTAAGACCATTTAACCTTTCATTAACCTCTGAGAAATCCTATGATTGTTTTGTAATTGAGATATGCTGTTGAAACTGCAATTTTACCCTTGTTTTACTGTATTTCTCTCAGAATGATTATGCAATGAATTATGATATTCTGGTAGTTATGGAGGAGTATTTAATGATGGAATATGACTAAATAAAGATAGATATGGCTGATGATGATGTTATCCTCACCTGGAGGAAGGTGGTGAGGAGCGAAACAAACAAGGATGGAGTCAGAGGATGGAGGGTGGGGTAGGATGGCGTCATCGCGAGGATCTTCTTCCTAAAGGCAGGTGCGAAGACGGCCACGGGATGCTCCACAAAGGGGGATGAGAGGTGAAAACGAATATTTGTTTTCTACTCTAAAGGAGCATCACGAGCTTGGGACAAGCTCTCTCTAGAGCCTTGGAGGTGGTGAGAGGAAGAAGGGAAGGATGAAGAAAATTGGGAGGGGTGGGAGTCCTTTTATAGTAGAGGAAAGAATCAAATTTGTATATGAGACATTTAGTGATGGTCTTAGATGTCACTAAAGATTCACCGTAAATGTCGCCGAAGATCCCGCTCATGAGCCCCTACTACCCCTTCTCGCGTGCGCATGTGCCCACACTTGCGAGCCCACACACCCTGTCACTACCTTATGCGTGTCACTGTGCCTGCATGCAGGCATGTCTCCACGCGCACACATGTCTGCAATGCTGTGCGCATGCGATGGTGTGTGCGTACGCATGGCCAGACTGGGTTGTGCCACATGGCACGACCTAGAACGTCCATCTTCTTTCTTTTGTAGGGGCTGCTACAAAGGTTGGATTGAGTTGATTCTCGTACTGTTGGGCTGCAATCGTTGACCCAAATCCATCCACGTGGTCGGATTTGTCATTTGAAGCTATAAATTACATCACCTAGTCCCTTAGCTGTTGATCTTCCTCGTACTGCATATGGTGCTACGGAACTCCAATCAGGTTGATTTCAAAGGCGTTGGACTCCGATCGCAATCTTGATCAGATCCGTACAGTCGGATCGTCAATTCGAGTCTCCAAAATAAATCTCCTTCTCTCCTGACCACAAAAAGGACATAATTAACCTAAAATATAACAACTATAAATGCAGAATGATGCTTGCTATGCAATATTTATAATATGGAATGCAAATCTAAGCCTAGGAACATGCATAAATATGCTTTTTAACCTAAATGGATGTGTCTACATCATACCCCCATGCCTATATTTTGCTAGTCCCTAGCAAAATTAAACTACATGCTATGTATAAAAATAGAATTAGGACTTGATTACTTAGTCCTAAGTCATTTATTAACAATAGAAAATTTCAACTAAGGTAATAAACTAAAAAAACTTAACAGTACTCAGGTGTCTGCCAGAATGCAGACCACCCAAGTCCTCACCTTATTTGAAAGGGGAAGTTACATATTTTTTCTTCTTTTCTAATTTTTTTGGTTTTTGAAGTTTGAGAGTTTCGGGATAACTTTTTACAACTACCCGACCCGCCTAAGACTCGAAAAGGACTCTAAGTGCTAAGCATCTTTTAAAAGGGTGATAGACTCACTAGGCAGCTGTTAAAATGCACTTTGGGTTTCTACGACCCTAGATGACCTTAAAGATTTCTGCCCAGAGGTTTATCTTTCCAAGTGGTAGCTTTCTCCCTACTTTTAAATTTTTTTATGGGATCAACACAAGGGTGAACCTAGTGTATATCTCCTCGATTTATTCTACTTCCCTGCTTCTTCTCTAAGTGTTTTGGGAATTATATGTGCATTTTTGTGAGATGGCCTCTGGACAATAGGCCAGTGGACTGTTACCCACGGCAATATGCCAGCCATACTCGTTTGGTGAAGTGTGGTTTATTTTTCTATGTTTTCTCCTTTTTCTTTTCTTTGTTTTTGACTACCATTTTTGTTCCTTTTCTAAGTAGGTGGATTCCTGTTGAGCTCTCGAATTGCTACGCTAACGTGCTTGGTTTTGGAAAACTTGTCGTTGTAGCTTGAAAGCGAAGAATTCGTGTTCAACAAATAAAATTTATACCGAAAAGAATTCCGGGTCACCTTATTTGAAAGGGGAAGTTACATATTTTTTCTTCTTTTCTAATTTTTTTGGTTTTTGAAGTTTGAGAGTTTCGGGATAACTTTTTACAGCTACCCGACCCGTCCAAGACTCGAAAAGGACTCTAAGTGCTAAGCATCTTTTGAAAGGGTGATAGACTCACTAGGCAGCTGTTAAAATGCACTTTGGGTTTCTACGACCCTAGATGATCTTAAAGATTTCTGCCTAGAGGTTTATCTTTCCAACTGTTAGCTTTCTCCCTACTTTTAAATTTTTTTATGGTTTATTCTACTTCCCTGCTTCTTCTCTAAATGTTTTAGGAATTATATGTGTATTTTTTTGAGATGGTTTCTGGACAATAGGCCAGTGGACTGTTACCCACGGTAACATGCCAGCCATACTCATTTGGTGAAGTGTGGTTTATTTTTCTATGTTTTCTCCTTTTTCTTTTCTTTTTTTTTTGACTACCATTTTTGTTCCTTTTCTAAGTAGGTTGCTTCCTGTTGAACTCTCGAATTGCTACGCTAACGTGTTTGGTTTTGGAAAACTTGTCGTTGTAGCTTGAAAGCGAAGAATTCGTGTTCAACAAATAAAATTTATACCGAAAAGAATTCCGGGTCGAACACAGGGAGGCTACGTTGATCTGTATTCGCAATTATATTTTTTTTTAGAATTTTTGAAAAGTGAGGCGATATAATTACAATGGAGCTATCAGACTAAAAGAAAGAGAGAGAGAGAGAACATGCATTCAATATTTCAAACTGTTTATACAATCAAACTAAATAAAAGTTACACTAGAAAGCGGGAAATCAGCTACACTATAAAGCAGGAAAATTCTACACTAGAAAAGCTGTAAAGAAGAATGGGAGAGAGAAGTTATCCTCCTCGACGATTGCTTGGAGGACGAGCCAGATGAGACGATGCCTAGACAAAGGAGAATGGAGTAGGACAAAGGAGGACGAAGCAGAAGAACTGGAACGAAGCAGCATGCTGTCGTCATCGCGGGATCTACTTCCAAAGGGGGATGAAAATTTGGACTTTATCTCGCGAGGAGCATCCCGGGTGTGGGACAAGCTTCTCTTGAGCTTTGGAGAGGTAGAGAAGAGAAGGAAGGGATGAGAATTTCGTGTGGAGGGGGTCTCCTTTTATAGTTGCAATGAGTGGGGGCAAATTGGTCATTACATCTTTAAAATAATAAATGAGGGGTCTTTAGTGACGGATAAAACCATCACTAAAGCCCCAACATGGGCGTAGTACCTACGCCCACGCGTGCCTCCTCAGCTGCCCGCGCTTAACGCATACGCCCACATTCATCAAATCTCAGCCGTCTGATCGCGAGATCGGACGGCTTAGGATGCTCCTTTGCCCACTGCTGTGCGCCCGCCTCAACGCGTACGATGGCGTGTCCTCGCCGCGCGTGCAATAGCGCGTGAACGCTATCGGTGGATCTGAGCTGCCTGATGACGATCGAATGCCCGCCTGCGCTCGCTCGCCCACGCCTTTCTCCCCTTTGCTGCGGCTCGAACCCGCGGCTGCAGCTCGCGACAATGCCTTCGACAGCTGCGCTACGTGGCGCGGATGGTCGAACAGATGCTTTTAGGTGCGGCTGTCCACAGCCGTTGGATCGAGATCCAACGACGGAGAGGGAGTGGGGGTGGAAGCTTCAGAGATTGTATGCAGTCATTTGGGCGGCAGAGATGGCGCCATCTTGGTCGTCCATCTTCTGGATGTTGTAGATGGTGCCACGGATGTCGGATTCACTCGATTTTTGCGTCGTTGGGCTGCGATCATCGATTCGAATTCATCCGTGTGGTCGGATTTGTCATTTGAAGTCCGGATTTACACCATCCTGGCCCTTGATCTTCTAGGGTTCCCCGATCACTATCTGATGCTACAGATGTCTGATTAGGGCGATCTTGGAGTCGTTGAACTCCAATCGTCGCCCCGATCGCATCCATACATTTGGATCTTCGATCCGAGGCCCCAATAAAATATTTTCCCTGTCCAAGCACATAAAAGGAGATAATTAACCTCCATTTTATTCAAACTACTCTAAATGCAAGATGATGCATGTTATGCAATATTTATATCATGAAATGCAATCCTATGCTTAAGAACATGCATAAATAGACATCTTAAGTAGTGTAAATGTGTTTACATCATACCCCCATGCCTATCTTTTGCTAGTCCCTAGCAAAAACTATATGCAATTTATAAAAGAATTAGGTTGGATTATTTGGGCCTGAGTTATTTTCAATCATTAAGAAATTATCTACTTAGAAACTGAACTTTCAAAGACACAACATCGCCCGAGTATCAGCCAAAATGCAGACCGCCTCAAGCCCTCACCTTATTCAAATAAAAATTTCTTTTTCTCTTCTTACTCTTTTCTAATTTTTTTTGAATTTTCAAATTTTAGGGTTTAAGAGTGGCTTTCTACGACCATTCAACTCACCCAAGATTTGATGAGAACCCTAAGTTTTAAACATCTTATTGTGATTGTGATAGACTCGTTGACCGCAATTAAAATGGACTTCAGATTTCTATGCCTCTAGGTGACCTAAAAATAATTTTGTCTAAAGGTGTATCTTTACAACCGGTAGCTTTCTCCCTACTTTTTTTTCTTTACAGGGTTAACACAAGGGTGAATCCAGTGTATATCTCCCCGGTTTATTCTACTTCTCCACTTCTTCCTAAGTGTTTTGGGAATTTTTAGTGCATTTACTGAGTTGGGTTCTGGACAACCGGTCGATGAGCTGTTACCACCACAACTTGCCAGCCATACTCGTGTGGTGAAGTGTGGCTTATTTCTTTTTTTCTTTTATCCTTTTCTTTTTGTTTTTTTTTCTTTTTTTAAGTAGGTGGCTTCCCTGGTCTAAGATTTACCTAAGGGCAGGAAAAAGAGAAATGTCCAGTGACTGGGCTCTGGACAACCTACCTATGGGCTGTTACCCACGATAACTTGCCAGCGATATCACCCTAGAAGGTTCATTAGCTACCCAATTTCCGTTAGAATTGCCGAACAACGAGTCAGTGCAAAGAAAGTGTGTAGATGCTTAAAACTCAGAAATTCCCTCAAATCAGAGGGTGGGTTGATAAGTCGTGTACTTATCACCCAAACTTATTTATTCCAATTACGATAGAATTAAGATGGCAAGGACTCAAAGACAAATCCACATTTTAGTGGATACACGGGCTAATTAAGTCCAAAGACCTGAAGGGTCTTTGTGTTCAGATCCTAATGTAAAATTTCTTAGGATTGAAAAGTCCTAATGTCCAACTAATCCTTCCGAATTTTGATTTTTTTTTTTTTTAAATAAGAAGAGAAAAACAATTTATATGGATTTCACAAAGCTGACCAAATAATTCAAAAATGAATCCACCCCCCCCCATGCCTAGCTGATGCAATGTCCTCATTGAGAAAGAGACATGAAAAAAAGGGTAGAATATGAAAGATGTCACCTGAATATGAAGCTTGTATTAGCCTTGTGTCATATGTACAACTGCTGAGTTTAATGCCTTCAGCTAGGCGAAGTCTAGCCAAAGAAGTCACAGAATGGCTAAAGCAACAGAGTCTGAGATAGGTTCTAGAAGATTACGGTCAACAACAGGCTTCAGACATTGACCGTTGACTTTAAAGGTGTTACCCGTCTTTGGGTCAGAAATCTGAACGGCACCATTTGGAAAAATCTGATCAATTATGAATGGGCCAATCCATTTAGATCTAAGTTTGCCAGCAAAGAGCTTAAGTTTAGAATCGAATAACCAGACCTTCTGGTTTGGCTCAAAGCTCTTGCAGGAAATCAATTGATCATGTAGAGCTTTGGTCCGAGCCTTGTAGATCTTGGCGTTCTCATAAGCATCATTTCTAAGCTCCTCCAACTCAAATAGTTAGAGTTTCCTGGTCTTCCCAGCTTGATTCAAATCTAAATTGCATTGTTTGATTGCCTAGAATGCCTTGTGTTCAATCTCTACGGGTAGATGGCACGCCTTTCCATACACCAAACGGAATGGAAACATGCCGATGGACGTTTTATACGTCATACGGTTGGCCCAAAGAGCATCATCAAGCTTTTGAGTCCAATCCTTGCGATCAGGCCTAACCATTTTTTGCAGAATGTTCTTGATCTCTCGATTGGAGATCTTGGCTTGTCCATTCGTTTGGGGATAGTAAGGTGTGGAAATTCGATGATTAAACCCGTATTTGGCCAATAAATTCTGGAATTGGGCATTAGTAAAAGGAGTGCCACCATCACTGATGATAGCCCTCGGAATTCAGAACCTATTGAAGACATTTTTCTTGACAAAATTGATGACCACCTTGTGGTCATTGGTTCAGGTGGGAATCAGCTCAATCCATTTGGATACATAATCAACAGCAACAAGAATGTACTGATGTCCAAATGAAGGGATAAAGGGTCCCATGAAATCGATGCCCCAAACATCAAAAATTTTGACAGGAAGAATAGGGTTTAGGGGCATCATGTCTCTCTTAGTTATGCTCCCGAGTGCCTGACATCGAGAGCATGACCTTGAGAAATCCCGGGCATCCTTGAATAAAGATGGCCAATAGAAGCAAGATTGCAAGATTTTTGCACCCGTCTTTTTCCCGGAGAAATGTCCACCACACCCAGATGCATGGTAGAACTCGAGTATACTGTTGAATTCATTCTGCGGTATGCATCAGAAAATAATCTGATCAAAGTCAATGCGATACATTTCAGGGTCCTCCCAGAAGTAGCATTTGGCCTCAAATTTTAGTCTATCCCGTTGTTACTTGGTCCAATCCTGGGGGATTTGACCAACGGCCAAATAGTTAACAATGTCAGCAAACCATGGGGTTTGGACACTAAAACTGTAAGAATGGTTTCGTCCAGAAAAGTCTCAGCAATCGGAATGTACGGACAAGAAGAATCACCTAGGAGTCTCGACAAGTGATCTGCCACCACATTTTGTACCCCGATTTTATCCTTGATTTCAAGATCAAATTCCTGAAGAAGAAGAATCCAACGAATAAGCTGGGGTTTAGCATCCTTTTTAGCCAAGAGATGTCTAAAGGTCGAGTGGTCGGTATAAACGATAACATGAGACCCTAAGAGATAAACCCTGAATTTTTCCAAAGCAAATACTACAGCTAATAATTCCTTTTCAGTAACAGTGTAATTCCTTTGGGCTTCATCCAGAGTTTTACTAGCGTAGTAGATGACAGAGGGCTTTTGATCAATTTTCTCACCTAGGATAGCCCCGACCGCATAATCAGAAGCATCGGTCATGATCTCAAAAGGGGCTATCCAAATTGGTGGTTGCAAAATTGGAGCACAGGTGACTGCCATTTTCAGGAAATCAAATGCCTTTCGACATGATTCGCCAAAAACAAATGACGTTTCTTTGGCAAGAAGATTGCTCAAAGGACGAGCAACCTTCGAGAAATCCTTGATGAATCTTAGATAAAATCCCACATGGCCAAGAAATGATCTGATTTGTTTAACAGATGTGGGAGGAGGGAGTTTAGCGATAGCATCAACCTTATCTTTGTCCACTTCAATTCCCCGTTCAGAGATTACATGACCCAAAACGATGCCCTCTTGGATCATGAAATGACTCTTTTCCTAGCTAAGTACCAGTCGTGTCTTGATACATTACTTAAGAATCATTTTCAAATTAGCCAAACAAGAGTCAAATGATTCTCTGAAAATAGAGAAATCATCCATGAAAACTTCCATAAACTCTCCCACCATGTCAGAAAATATGGCTAGCATACACCTTTGAAAAGTTGCAAGTGCATTGCATAACCCGAAAGGCATCCTATGAAAAGCAAAGGTTCCATAGGGATAGGTGAAAGTAGTTTTTTCCTGATCCTCGGGATGGATAGGAACTTGGTTGTATCCTGAGTAGCCATCAAGAAAACAGAAGTACTTCTGCCCAGCTAATTTTTCCAAGATTTGATCAATGAAGAGCACGGGAAAATGATCCTTTTTAGTGGCTGTGTTCAGCTTCCTGTAATCAATACAAACCCTCCAAGAGGAAGCTGAACGAGTTGTGACAGATTCTCCTCTCTCATTAGTCACAACAGTAATCCCAGCTTTCTTTGGAACAATCTGAACGGGACTTACTTAGGGACTGCCAGAGTTGGATAAATAATTCCTACATTGAAACACTTGATGATTTCCTTTTTGACCACTTCTCGCATATTTGGATTCAATCTCCTCTGCATCTGTCGAGAAGGGCGGGATCCATCTTCTAAAAATATTCTATGATTACAGTAAGATGGCTCGATCCCCCTGAGGTCATGAATGGTCCAACCAATTGCCTCCTTATGTTCCTTTAGGACATTGATCAATTTAATCTCTTGCTCCTTCGTCAATTTAGCACTGATAATCACAGGGAGTGTATTCTGTGGTCCTAAAAATTGATATTTCAAATTCTCAGGCAATGGTTTCAATTCAAGCTGGGGTGGGGTGATGATTGATGGTAGGGTAGATGCTGAAGATTCAACAAGAGGAAGAGGTTGTGAGTAAACAAAATCAGTAACCTGTTCCAAAGATGTCAGGTCAGCTAAAGAGGGTTACGGGTCAAATTCATCAACCAAAGAGAAACTTTCAATTGAAGAAACTGTCAAACAAGTTTCAATATTATCATTATTCTCATCAAGTTCCTCAATAAATCCACAATCCTCAAATTTGTTGATCGCCTTAAAAATATCCAATTTCATTCATTGGTCCCCAAAGGTGATTTCCATGCTACCGCTTTCACAATTAATGTTGGCCTTTGCAGTAGCCAGGAACGGATGCCCCAGAATGATGGGCGTGTTCCTCAGATTATCCGGTACATCCATGTCAAGGACAAGGAAATCTGTAGGAAAATAGAAATCCTTGACCTTAACTATAACATCTTCAATAACGCCTCGTGGGTTTGTGACCGAACGGTCCGCTAACTGTAGCGTTACTGAAGTTGGCCGAAGTTCACCTAACCTAAACTTCTCATAAAGAGAAGTCGGAATTAGGTTGATGGATGCACCGAGATCCAAAAGTGCTCTATCAAAAGTATAATCTCTGATAACACAAAAAATCAAAGGACCACCAGGATCTCTCTTTTTCTGAGGGAAGTAGTGAAGGATAACAGAACTAGCCCGCTCGGAGAGTGCCACCTTCCTCGGAACAGATTCTCTCGACTTATGCCTTTGTGTACATAATTCCTTTAAAAATCTTACGTAAGCTGGTATGTGCTTGATAGCATCAAGTAGCGGGATATTGATCTCAACATTCTTAAATAAATTCAGAAGCTCCTCATTGCTATCAACAGACTTCTTCTTTGATTTGGTTAAGGCTTCAGGAAAAGGAACATGAGTCAGATCTTTGGAATTAGGTTCCTGAGCCTTGATTTTTCCTCTAGAATTCTCCTCTCTCTCCTCAGGTTCTTCAGGATTCAAAAGATCAGAATAGTGTGGTTGTGGATCTTGAGTCTTCTTACCACTCCTGAAAGTTACAGAATTTGCAGAAGCGTAAGAATTTGGATCTTGGGGAGGGTTAGGAAAGATTGGAGGGGCATGATTGACCATGAATTGTTGATTTGCAGAAGAAGAAGACGAAGAACCCTGCTCAACCACCTGAGCATGTGCGTGCGGGTCCCTTTGATTTCTGTACCCTTGGGCTTGATTGCCCGAATTCATAATATTTCGTGGGTTGGGTACGGGTTGGGATGGTAGAGATCCGGGTTGACAAGAGTTAGCAATCAGCCCGGATTGCAAGTTATCCAGTGAGTTTTTCATTTGCTGCATGAGCTGGAGCATAGATCCTTGCATCTCTACCATTTGACAGTTCAAATCAGACTGCCATGCAGGTTGACAGGCATTCCAAGCTGGCTGATTGACCTGATTCGGTGGCAACTGAGTATATACTTGACCCTGACCCATTGGTCATTGCGGAGTATAATTGCTGGGTCGGAATTGGGTCTGTTGCCCCTGATTTTTCCAAGAGAAGTTAGGGTGGTTTCTCCAACCTGGATTATAGTCATTCGAGTAGGGGTTGGATCTAACATTCTCTTGTATAGCGTAGACATCCTCATAAGGTGAGGATGGAGAGAAAGAAAGGGAAGGATCAGAAAAACTGGGATCAAAGGCCCCAATTGGGAACCCGTGGGGTTCCGAAAAATGCTGACTCACAGGTTGAGCTGCATCGAGTTGATTCATGAACTCCCATCCAGAAGGAGCTCGTGAGGAATGGAATCCCGAATTTTGGGATTGAGTGGATCGAGAGTTGTTCATAGAATTACCAGCCATCCACTCTTCCATTCTTTTAGCAACCAAGTCCACCTTATCAAGTTTATTACAAATCAATTCCATATCAAATGAATGAGAGTCATGGACTTCATTGACATTTGATCTGGGTTGCTAGGACCGGTTAAAAGTATCCATGGAGGCATGATTAATTGAATTCTTACTCATTTCCTCAAATAAATCATGTCCACTATCTGCATCTTTATTGAGGAAATTGCCTCCGCAAGAAGCATCCACATGATTTCTGAGTTGCTCAGTCAACCCATGATAGAAGATCTGCACAGGTTGCCATTTCGGCACCTCGTGGTGTGGACACCTCCGCAGTAAGTCCTGGAATCGCTCCCAGGACACATGAAACTATTCCCCCAGCCGTTGGGTAAAGGTAGTGATTGCCTATCTCAAAGCATTGGTATGACCGACTAGGAAGAATTTCTTCAGAAAGGCCGATTTCAACTCATTCCAAGTTGTAATTGGTCTTCCTATTGTCTTATACCAATGCGCGGCCTTATCCCTAAGAGAGTGGGGAAGAGCCTCATGATCATTTGCTCCTCATTTACGTTTCGAGCCTTGGTGGTCTGGACTAAAGTGGTCAAGTCTTCCAAGTGCTGAAACGGATCTTCGGAGCCAAGCCCATGATAATGTTTAATCAAGCTTAACACCTAGGGCTTGATTTCTATGTCACTGGCTGGAATCTGGATGCTGGGACGTTCCCCGTAATTTGAAGGATCATAAAAATCCTTCAAGGGATGAGTGCCCTGCATTCTCTGGAACCATTCCTACATTCTCTGCATTTGTTCCAGCTGCCTTCGAAATTCTTCCTGTGGATTTCCAAGCAGAGGAGGCTGTTGTTCGGCCATGGGATCAAATTGACCAAAATCCAACTTGCACCTCCTAGAATGTTCTAATGGTCCTTCCAATCGGGGAGTCAATGACCGTCTTCCCAGCATAAACTAGGAGAAGGTCGAAAGGACTGGGGATAAGGACCCTGCAGTACAACAAAACAAAGCTGTCCTTAAGTGAGGTAGCCTAAGGATCTACTGACTCCCAAAACCAGCCTTAAGACTGTAAATGATTTACTCTACTTGCGTCTATTTAATCCAACCAGTTAGAAGAGGGATTGGGGAGTAGGTTCTTCCTTCGGCTTTCACCTCCAGTTCCTAATGTAACCCCAGCCGCGGTCGTTTGATGCTACACCCCTAGCTGGACATCAGATTAATCAGTACAAGTAGGTTAATCAAAAACAATCTCAGACTAGACCCTGAAGAGCGAATCAAACCTTAAGGCCAACGTCTACTCAATTTTATTAAGGCATGGGATTGTGGTGCTTATGGAATGTGATGGGCCTTTAAAATGGGTTGTGCCCTTAATGATTGATTGAGATTTGTGTAAGTGCGTGCACAACCAGGGTTTTCAAGCAAGATTATTTATAATGTATGAATTTTAGTGTTCAAATCTTGCTTAAGTAGCTTTTAGGGTTTCAAATTAGGTGAATTGCAATCAAGTTTCTAGGCAAACCAAGTTGAAAACACGGGTGAAGATTATTTTCCTTTAAAATTAGAAAGAAAGTGGAGTGCCTGGAATAGACCTAGATTGAAAACCCTAAGGAGGAGCTACTTGATGAGTTGATTTTAAATAGAGTGGTGCGGCCCAAACAACTCAAACAATTGGCCACAATTGCACCACTAAGTTAGCCACTCAAAAATGGTTAACCTAGAATGATTTCTACTCTGTTATGTGTTGCCTTGTGTGTACCGATTCCACAGATCAGAACCTGGTTGAGTAGAAACAAATCAAGTTAATTAAGTGCCTTTAATGTGGGTGTGTGTTCTGTGTTTGTTGAAAATTACCCTACAAGATTATCTTTATGTTATTTTTTTGTGAATGAGGGTATAATGAATGTGAGTGGAAATCCAAACAACCAAACTATTCCTAGGATTTATGCAAACACCTAGGTTAATTGGAATTTGGATTTAATCTGGCGAATGAAATCTATGGAGGGGGAAAGAATGGGGGATCACTTACAATTGTCTTCAACTACACTTTACTCCAGTCTACCGCTTGTTGATTCCTTGATGGAGGTCTCTGCAAAACAATAGACACAAGAGAAAGCTAGTACGAAAATAATAAAGTTCAAAAAATGCGTAAAGAAGATCGGAAATCGTTGCCTCCCGGCAACGGCGCCAAAATGTTGAACTCTCGAATTGGTACGCTAACGTGTTTGGTTTTGGAAAACCTGTCATTGTAGCTTGAAAGCGAAGAATTTGTGTTCAACAAATAAAATTTATACCGAAAAGAATTCCGGGTCGAACATAGGGAGGCTACGTTGATCTATATTCGCAATTATATTTTTTTTAGAATTTTTGAAAAGCGAGGCGATATAATTACAATGGAGCTATTAGACTAAAAGAAAGAGAGAGAGAGAACATGCATTCAATATTTCAAACTGTTTATACAATCAAATTAAATAAAAGTTACACTAGAAAGCAGGAAATCAACTACACTATAAAGCAGGAAAATTCTACACTAGAAAAGCTGTAAAGAAGAATGGGAGAGAGAAGTTATCCTCCTCGACAATTGCTTGGAGGATGAGCCGGATGAGACGATGCCTGGACAAAGGAGAACGGAGCAGGACGAAGGAGGACGAAGTAGAAGAATGGGAACGAAGCAGCACGCTGTCGTCATCGTGGGATCCACTTTCGAAGGGGGACGAAAGTTTGGACTTTATCTCGCGAGGAGCATCTCAGGTGTGGGACAAGCTTCTCTTGAGCTTTGGAGAGGTAGAGAAGAGAAGGAGGGGATGAGAATTTCGTGTGGAGGGGGTCTCCTTTTATAATTGCAAGGAGTGGGGGCAAATTGGTCATTACATCTTTAAAACAATAAATGAGGGGTCTTTAGTGACGGATAAAACCATCACTAAAGCCCCAATGTAGGCATAGTACCTGTGCCCAAGCACACCTCCTCAGCTGCCCGCGCTTAACGCATACGCCAACATTCATCAATTCTCAGTCGTCCGATCACGAGATCGAACGGCTTAGGATGCACATTCGCCCACTGCTGTGCGCCTGCCTCAACGCGTACGATGGCGCATCCTCGCCACGCGTGCAATAGCGTGTGAACGCTATCGGTGGATCTGAGCCGCTCGATGATGATCCAATGCCCACCTGCGCTTGCTCGCTCTCACCTTTCTCCCCTTCGCTGCGGCTTGAACCGGCGACTGTAGCTCGCGACAACGCCTTCGACAGCTGCACTACGAGGCGCGAATGGTGGAGCGGATGCTTTTAGGAGCGGCTGTCCACAGCCGTTGGATCGAGATCCAACGGCGGAGAGGGAGCGGGTGCAGAAGCTTCAGAGATTGTATGCGGTCATTTGGGTGGCAGAGATGGCACCATGTGTCACCATCTTGGCCATCCATCTTCTGGATGTTGTAGATGGTGCCACGAATGTCGAATTGACTCAATTTTTGCGTCGTTGGGCTGCGATCGTCGATTCGAATTCATTCGTGTGGTCAGATTTGTCATTTGAAGTGTGGATTTACACCTTCCTGACCCTTGATCTTCTAGGGTTCCCCAAGTCACTATCTGATGCTACGGATGTCTGATTAGGGCGATCTTGGAGTCGTTGAACTCCAATCGTCGCCCTGATCTCATCCATACAGTTGGATCTTCGATCCGAGGCCGCGATAAAATGTTTGCCCTGTCCAAGAACATAAAAGGAGATAATTAACATCCATTTTATTCAAACTACTCCAAATGCAAGATGATGCATGTTACGTAATATTTATATCATGAAATGCAATCCTATGCTTAAGAACATGCATAGATAGACATCTTAAGTAGTGTAAATGTGTTTACATCACTTCCTTGGTATAAGATTTACCTAAAAGCAGTAGAAAAGGTGTGGTCCAGTAGCTGGCCTCTAGACAACCAGCCAATGGGCAGTTACCCACAATAACTTGCCAACCATACTACCTTAGAAAGTTCATTAGCTACCCAATTTCCAATGAAACTGTCGAAAAGTGAGTTAGTGCAAATAGTGTATAGATGCTTAGACTTAAAATACCCTCAAATCAGAGGGTGGGTTGATAAGTTGTGTACTTATCATCCCAATTTGTTCACTAAATTAAAGTAAAATTACTTGGCGAGGACTCGAGAGTAAGTCCACATTTGAGTGGACACTTGAGCTAATTAAGTCCAAAGACTTGAAGAGTCTAAGTGTTCAGGTCCTATCGTATCGTTTCCTAAAGTTAGTAACTTCCAAATGCCTAAGTTCTCTTCTCCTAAATTTTTTTCTTTTTGAATTTTCAATTTTTTTTAAGAAACTAAAAGAAATTCCACAGAGTTAACAAAATGATTTCAGGAATTAATTATCCACCCCCTATGCCTAAATGATGCAATGTCCTCATTGTAAAAATAAAGACATGAAAAGGGTGGAGTAAATTGAATATCACCTGAATTTTGTGAAAATCTGGTCAGCTCCACAGAAAGAAGTGAGTATACACACGCGCTAAGTTTAATGCCTTTAGCTAGGCATAAAATACATACAAGGAAGAAATGAGGAATTCACAAGTGCGGGTCAAAATCAAAATCAAAAGATTAATCTTCTGACTACTAACAAAAGATGTCCACAAATGTGGACCAAGTTGTGGTGCAGACCCATGCCCCAGGGTCAAGTAATTCTCAGGTTCTTGATGAAAATCACCCAAAATTGAAGATTTTTGTGCTTTTGGGGCTAGGTCTACAGTTTGGTTGTGTGCAACTCAAGACTAAAGTGTCGGAGAAAAGGTAGATTTGGTTCACTAGGTTTAGATGTCCACTTAACGTTCAGCTCGGAAAAATAATCAGTTATTCCAAGCTTGGGTTGCACATTGCTGAACATTTTACGAATCGCTACGCTAACGTGTTTGGTTTTGGAAAACCTGTCGTTGTAGTTCGAAAGCGAAGAATTCATGTTCAAAAAATAAAATTTATACCGAAATTAAAATTCCGGGTCGAACACAGGGAGGCGGACGTTTGATTTAAAAACTACGCGTTTCTTTTTATTTGTCACAGAATAATTCAATTTAAAACTATCTAATTATTTACAATAAATAGAAGAGAGAGAGAGTAAGGAAGAAAGAGAATATTACACAGAGAAATTAAAATGAGATGTAGAATAAACAAGGAATTTTTCATTGAGGAGATTGTTCATTACAACTAGAAAGCATAAAACAATTACTCTAGAAAGTGATAAATTTACTCTAAAAAGCATTAAAAGAATGGAGAGAGAAATGTCCTCGACGATTGCTTGGAGGATGAACAAAACTACACTAGAAAGCAGTAAATCTATACTAGAAAGCAGTAAAAAGAATAGGGAGAGAGAAATCCTCCTTGACGGTTGCTTGGAGGATGAGCCAGACGGGACGATGCTTGGACGAAAGAGAACGAAGCTGGTCGAAGGAGGACGAAGCAGAAGAATGGGAACGAAGCAGCAGGTCGTCGTCATCGTGGGATCCACTTCCGAAGGGGAACGAAAATTGGACTTTATCTCGCGAGAAGCATCTCGGGTGTGGGACCAGCTTCTCTTGAGCTTTGGAGGGTTAGAGAGGAGAAAGAAGGGATGAAAATTTCGTATGGAGGGGGTCTCCTTTTATAGTTGCAAGGAGTGGGGGCAAAATGGACATTACAACTTCAAAATAATAAAAGAGGGGTCTTTAGTGATGGATAAATCCGTCACTAAAGACCCCAACGTGGGCATCGTGGGCGGCTCGCACGCGCCTCCTCGCCTGCTCGCGCGTGTAACGGCTTGCGCACGAGCTGGTGGACTGCTTACGATGCGTCTCTGGTGGATGGCTGAAAGAGACGCCTCAATGGCTCGCGGGCTGATGAGAGCCTCATCATGAGCCATAACTAGCTCATTTTGACACAATAAAGAAGATAAAAGCTCCTACATAACCTAGAAGAAGGCTTAACTGAAGGAACAAGTGCTCTTAGAAGAAAACATGAAATAAAGGTTAAAACTGCAATTTTACTATTGCAGTACATAAACAGGATTTCTCAGAAGCAAAACATAGGTCAAATGGTCCAAATAAGATAAAAAGAGGGTTGAGTCAATCAGAAATGGATTTATGTGCAATCTAAGAATTAAATGACACTTGGTAACCCTAAAACAGACCCGCTTAAATTAACAAGGTTCTGGTCTAGATAAAAATCGAGTAAACCCTCTAAAAATCATGGAAAAACATCCTCTAGGGTTTAGAACACTTAATTTGGCCTTTGGAACCTAGTCTGACCTAGATTAGGGACCTAGCTCCTCAATTAACCAAATTTGGGTTTCTATGCAAAATGTCTAGTCAAACGAGGTCAAACCTGAAATCCAACTTCGCCATTGGATTCCTTAGGTCCAAATTAGGTTTATACCAAAATTTGGACCTAAGGAGAGGTCATCTTGACCTACTTTGCAATTTAGTACACCCAAATCACAAATTGGTCCCTATCTTTTGAATATCCTTGCAAAGAGCCCCCCAAATTCTTCGCCCCCTTTGCAATCCGGTCCTGCCTCCATTGTTAGGGCAGAACCGAGCTCCGGCGAGGTTCAGAGAGGGATTGCTCTCTAATCCCTTAGAGATTCATTCCCAGAAATGCAAGGGGGATTCTCTGAGGAATTCCCTTCCTTATAAAGCCAATTACAATCGCTGGTGTGAACTCAATCTCTCGTGCGAACACACGAGAGATTTGGGTATCCACCTTCCTTCCAACTCCGGCAAGCCGGCAGACCTAATTGCACGCTCTCCACCCGCTGATAGGAGCGGCCAGCACCTATAAAACACCCCCCAGACCCTACCGCAGGACCCAAGCTTGATTTTGACGGAGATCCCCTCCAAATTCCCTCTCTCCCATCTCCGGCCAAACGACCCGCAAGCTCCGGTGACCTCCTCCCCTCCTTCTCGTCTCTCTACTGCCACACCAGCAGCAGAGTCCTCTCCTCCTCTTCCTCCCGCGTCGCGCTGTACCCCGCGCGCGTGCTCCTGACCTCATCTTCGTCGCCGCTTCCTCCCTCAGTGTCTTTCTTCCCCGACGACGGCAGTTATGAGCCATCCTCTCCACCGCCTCCCTTCTTTCCAGACAACCCTAGATACATTCTCCATCCTCTCCTCTCTCTTTTCCTCCTACTATTTTACTTGATTACCCCTCGACAGTACCTAACCACCTCCATCGTTCTCGCCTTCGACCGCCCTCCGGCAAGCTACCCACACCACTCCACCCCTCCACACGGCTCACCAACCCCCTCATGAGCTTCGCCTCACCACCAGGAACCCATTCCACCCCATCACTGCCACTCCAGACCTCCACAAGCACCCCCCGACCAACCCACCATCTCCGGCCACAGGTTGACCTAGGCACGCACGCTAGGCCAACCTGCAACCTGCAGCATCGCCCACCGCCTTTGCTGTGCTACGGCGAAGGTTTCAAGCTATTCTGATTGGGCCAATGGGTCATTCTGTTGGATGTCAGGTGTACGCTCCGGCCGCCATTAACAGCCGAAGCAGCAAGGAGCTTGGAGCAGCTTCGGGCATCAGGCTTCCCAGGCTGCAGGAGCAGCAGACTCTCGCGAAGGTCGTGAAGCGGACGAGGCCAGCCAGTCGCACAGAGGAGCCATCAGCTTGGGCAATCGAGTGACAAAAGCTCTGCGGGCGCGCGTGAAGGCAAGATCGACCAGATAGTCCCACATCGTGGGATTGCAAAACTCAGGTATCCTATAAATTGTTTTTGTGTTTTATTCTTACTACCTCCGTAAGCACAGGGGTGAGGTCCCTCACTGCCCCCACACGCCTTGTCCGTGGCTTGATCTCGCGGATCTGGCGGATCCGACCCGACCTAAACCTACGCACTCCTCGCGCATCACCACTTGCCGGTGCGCCTGGTCCCGGGTGCGAATCCGACCAAACTACCCGTGTGGCTCTTGGAGAGCGTGCTTGAGTGAACTGGTTGAGAAAAAGAGAGACGCTTGGTGATAGAGACAGATATAACCGGGTTTTATTGTTATAGCGTTGTAGTATAGCTAGTTATTGCCATCATTTCAAATATATAATTTTTTTTTACTCGAAAAATAAAAGAGTTCCCGAGGTCGAACTCAGGGAGCAAGTTGTATTCTAGGGGTACAAGTTTCTTTTACAAAAATAAAGAAAGAGAGAGAAAGAATTTGTTGTCTTTTCTTCTTTTCTCTTTGCTTCTCCTCGTCTCAGATCTTCTGTTATCTTCTTCTTTATCTGCAGTGGTGATGTTCTTCTTCTTTCTTTCAGCTGTTCCTGCTCTTCCTTTTTCTTCTGCAGAGCGGTCCTGTTCTTCTTCTTTTCCTTTCTTTCTTCTTTTCCTTTCTTCATATCTTCTTCTCGTGCTTCTCTTCTTTCAGTTCTTCCCTTGTTCTTTTGTGTTCTCCTCTGCCTCGCCTTCTTCTGTTGTTCTTCAGATCTCCTTCTTTCTTCTTTCTTTTTCCTATCAGGACGTCGTCTCTTCTTCTTTCTTCTTTTCCCTTCAGGACGTCGTCTGATTTTCCAATCAGACGACTTAAACCGCTTGTTGCTACAGTGTCTCCCTCAGCTTCCTTCTTCTTCCGCGGTCCTTCTTCTTCACCTGTGCCTGCACACTTCAGAGTTTATGTCAGAGGACAAAACCTACTCTACCCTCCCCCCCCGCGTCTCTCTCTCTCAGAATCTGCTCTTGGGAAAGCTCTCCCAGAGCTGCCGGGTAGTCGGGTACGGGTCGCGCCCGGGTCCAGGCCCACCGGCGTGTGTGGTGGGCGAGGAGTGCAGGTCAGTCTAAGTCGGGTCGGGTCAGGTCCGCGGGGCGTGAGCGCGGACGAGACCGGGTAACCGGGCGGGTGTAGGGGACCTCACCCCGTGTGCTGAGGCAGTAAGCCTCCAGCACTTTTGCGCCTTATACCACTGCGCCTCTTCAGACTTTTCCGAGGTGGGACTAAATGTCCCACCCTAATTGAGCGCTCGCAGCGGAGAAAGCAGCGGGCGATCGCGGCTTCACGCGAGGCTTTCGCCCCAGCTGCGAGCCTGATGCTTTGTCGAAACGCCTCGCAAGGTCTGGGAGTCGAATCTGGGCGTGACGCGCCTACAGCTGCAGGCGGAAGCAGCTCCTTCTGCACGGCAATGGCGGCGGAGGTCGGGTGGCCTGTTCATAGCAAAACGGCCTCTCGGCCTAATCAGAAGGTGCCGGGAGCTTCACCAGGGTGCGGCGAAGCTCGTGTGGGTGGTGGCGAGGCGTGGGGCGGCGTGCAAGGGCTGCCCTAGGTCGGATTGTGGGTCGGAGGATGGGTTTGTTCGGTGGGGTTGCAGAGGGTGATGTGGGGGAAGTGGAAGGGCGGGGGTTGATCAGGATGAGGTGGCGGAGGTTCTGCGGTGGTCGGCGAGCCGTGTGGGTTGCTGAGGTGATGGGAGCGGCTCGCCAGAGGATGGCCGGAGGCGGAGAAGGTGAGGGTGAACAGGAGCGGTCGAGGGTTTAATCAAATAAAAGACAGTGAGGAAAAGAAAGAGGGGGAGATGGGGAGGAGTTCTGACGTAGCTACGGAGACGAAAGGGGCCGGGGCAGGGCGACAGTCGTATCGACTGTCGCCGGAGAAGAAGATGCCCAGGGGAAGGGGCGGCGGTGAGCAGAGAGCCGGAGAGGCGCCAGCTGGGTACGGCGTGGCGCGGGAAGAGCAGGGGAGGAAGTCTCTGCTGCTGGTATTGCGGCAGAGCGAAGAGGAGGAGGAGGAAGAACCGCCGGAGCTGGTGGGCGTCTGCCGGAGTGAGAGGAGAGGAAAGTTGGAGGTTTTCTCCGTCAGATCCGAGCTGCCGAGGTCGGTGGAGCGACGGGGGTATTTATAGGGATCAAAACAGGGAGGAAGGCGGAGGGAGACGACGTGTCTCCCTCGCCGGAGGATGCCGGAGATGGAAACCCATACCGTCCGTGCGTTTGCACGGCCGGTATGGTGGGTTACAGCGACCAGGGGGGTGTCCCTGCGACGGCTGACGACGCAGGGCACCCCCAGTTTACTCGCCAGGCTCTCCCCCTCACCCTGCGCGGCGCCATGCTCCGCGCAAGGTCGCCGGAGCATGGTGCTGGCAGGTTTTGCAGGGGGGACCTGAACGCAAAGAACGAAGGAGAGTTAGGGGCCAAAATGCGAGGGTTCAAAAGTTGAGGGCCAAAAAGTAAATATATGAGGACCAAAGTGTAAAGTTGGTCAAGGAGGTTTCTTCTTAGGCTCAAGTTTTTATGCATGACTAATTAGGACCTAAGGAATCTGATGGTGAATTTCATTTCTATATTAAACCTTGTTTGACCTGTCAATTTATGCGAAAACCCAAATTAAGTTATTAATTGGGCATGGTTCTCAATGTAGGTCAAAATGGGTTCTGAAGGCCAAATTGAAGGTTCTAAACCCTAGAAATTATTTTTCTATGAATTTTAGAGGGTTTATTCTATTTTTGCTTTGCCTCGAACCTCGTGAATTGAAGTGGGTTGTTTTAGGGTTACAGATTATCATTTAGTTTCTTGGAATTGCTGTAGCCCTTGCTAGATCATCTCATCCCACTTTTATTCTTATTAAGTTGCTTTGACCTATGTTTGGGCCCTGAATTACCCTGTATGCAGATTATACTGGTAAAATTGCATTTTTACCCCTTATGACTTATTTTCTCCTTAAACTCAGAATTCTCTGAGTTAAGCCTTTCCTTGAGTTATGTAGGAGCTTTTATCCTTTGTATTAGGTCAAAATGAGCTAGTTATGGCTCATGATGAGGTTCTCATCATACCCCCATGCCTAGCCTTTGCTAGTCCCTTAGCAAAAACTTAAGGTTTCAACCCTTATTCTAGACCATGAAGTTTTTAATAGTTTTAGATAAGTGCCTTTTTTATTTGAGCATAGATTAGGTTAGAATGCTGACCATAGGCCTAAAAGGTACTCTAGTACCAATCAAGATCCAAATCTGTCTAGCCTTAGTCTCAGTCTTTAGCAAAGGTTTTTAAGGTCCACAAGAACTAACCTAAGGTTTATTGGACTTTGTGGTTAAAGCACCCGTGCTTGAAATGATTTTAGCCCTGGCTCAGTTCGCAGTGCGGTTTGTAAGAGAGAGATAGAAAGTTTTTCAGTTTGGAGAGTTTTCTCTCTCTTTTTCTTTTTAGTTCTAGCCTAGGATTGGCTTTTCAACACGGTCTGTATCAGATTCCTTGCTCCCATCATCAATCCTCAAGGGTTCCTGGCGATCGATGCTTCGAGATAGCACCGCCCATGGCAACCCCCGGAACCCTGGCTATTGAGATTTCGAGATAATCCCATCCATGGTGTTCCGTGGCCGAATCCAGACCCTGGCAATTGACACTTCAAGATAATGCCATCCATGGAATCTGAACCAGCAGAGTGCTTACATGCCCCCAGTAGGATATGTAAATATCCTAAGAGACAAGCACCGAGGAGATGATATTTTGTTATGCATCTTCGACGGGATTTCCCGCCTCTCCGCGCTGGGAACTCATCCAAATCAACTTGTGTTGATCGGCCGCTCCTATTCTAGGTGTTCTTTTCAGAATTTTGCGACGCTTCTGCGTGATTCTGATTTTTACGCTTACTGAACCAGGCTGTGTGTGAGGTTAGGGTGCTTAGGTTACTGAGTCCCGTAAACCAAAAATTAGTTAATGAGGCCAAATACTCCCTAAGCCTTAGACCTAATACTTCAGCTTTTCATTTTCCTCAACCTCTTGAGGAGTGTCCAGATCTTAATGTGTACTAAGAGTCTATTCAAGAATGCCTAAGGTTTGCATTCTTACTAATCTCATTGTGCACTTTTCAGTTATTTTCTTGAATGAGGTCTAGAACTTAGGTTAATTCCTTAGTTCCTTACTAATGACTATCACCTTTTCTCATAATTTTGTGCTCCTTTTTCATTTTGTTTCTTTTCTCCTTCACAAAATTTCCTTCTCCTTTTATTCTTTTTCGAAATTTTTTTTTTTAATTTTTATGGTGTTTTTGGCATATGTGAATTTCTTTGTTTGAAACCTTTTCTTATAAGTTTTGCACTTTCATATCCCCCCCATGCCTAAGATTTGCAATGTCCTCATTGTAACCTAGGGGGTTTTTATTTAACTTAGTTCATTCCTTAAGATAGAAATTTGGATGAGTGAATGGGTCGGGGTGACTGTTGCGGACGATTTCTAATCTCAGATGCACGCACCTGAGGTGGAGTCGGCTGTCTTAGAGTGTGAACTTCAAGTGCAAAAAGGTGTCAGAACAAGTTTCAGGTTTTCAAAGAGAATGACGGGCTGCCTCCCGTTAAGCGCTGAGTTTTACGCCATCGGCTGGGCGCAATAAGCTCAAGGGGAAAGGAGGATATAAGATGCTTCAGCCAAATCAGTAGAAGTTACATCAATGAACGGCTTGAGTCTCTGACCGTTCACGATGAAAGGTTCAGAATCGTGGCTGAGTGGACTGATTTCGATTGCTCCATTTCCAAAAACCTGTCGGACCAAATATTGTCCGACCCACTTGGATCTCAGTTTTCCTGGGAAGCGTTTTAGTCGGGCATCAAAGAGTAGGACCTTTTGACCAGGATGAAAGATCTTTCTCGAGATGTGTTTGTCGTGGAAGGCTTTAACCCGCTCCTTGTAGATTTGCGAGTTCTCGTACGCGTCTAGGCGTAATTCATCGATCTCGCTGATTTGGAGTTTTCTGTGGGTTCCAGCCTTGGAAAGATCTAGATTACAGTTCCGTACTGCCCAATAGGCTTTATGCTCCAGTTCTACGGGAAGGTGGCATGCCTTTCCGTACACCAGTCTAAAGGGAGACATGCCCAATTGGGTCTTGTGGGCGGTCCTATAGGCCCACAATGCTTCCGGAAGTCGGGACGACCAGTCCTTCCTGTCAGGTCGAACAGTGACTTGCAGGATTTTCTTGATCTCCCGATTAGACAGCTCAGCTAGACCATTAGTTTGGGGGTGGTAAGGAGTAGAGATTCGGTGAGACACCCTGTATTTGGTCATCAGTGACCTAAACTGAGCATTTGTGAAATGGGTCCCCCCATCAGAGATTATTGCATGAGGAATCCCGAACCTTGAGAAAATGTGTTGATGAATGAATTTGAGAACGATTTTGTGATCACAGGTTCGGGTCGGTATGGCTTCGATCCATTTGGACACGTAGTCCACAGCCAACAGAATGTATTCGAAACCATCCGAAACAGGAAAGGGGCCCATAAAATCAATCCCCCAAACATCAAAGATTTCGCATACTAGAATCGGTTGCATAGGCATCATGTCGCGATGGCTCATGTTGCCCAAAGTCTGGCAATGACTGCATGCCTTGCAGTGATTGTATGCGTCTTTGAACAGTGTGGGCCAGTAAAAGCCGCACTGGAGGACTTTTGATGCGGTTTTATGCCCGGCAAAATGGCCACCGCATGCCTGGTCATGGCAGAAAGAGAGGATATTGTTGAATTCCCCTTCCGGGACACATCTCCGGATGATCTGATCGGCACCTATGCGGAAGAGGTATGGGTCTTCCCAAATGTAATACTTGGCATCAGAGCGTAATTTGTCTTTCTTGGCCTTCGGCCAATCGGACGGGATCTGATGAGATGCCAAGTAATTTACTACATTAGGAAACCATGGAAGGCTAGTACCAATAGTCAGCAGGTGCTCATCGGGAAAATGCTCAGTGATGGGTCCGGAAGGGTCAATTATTTCAGAAGGAAGACGGGACAAGTGATCAGCTACCACGTTCTGCTTTCCCGCTTTGCCGCGAATCTCAAGGTCAAATTCTTGCAACAGCAAGATCCATCGGATTAATCGAGGTTTCGCGTCCTTCTTTGCAAGGAGATGCCTCACAGTTGAGTGATCCGAGTATATGATGACACGGGAACCCAGAAGGTACGATCTGAACTTTTCTAGGGCAAATACTACAGCTAGCAGCTCTTTCTCAGTAACCGTATAGTTACGCTGAGCCTCATCGAGTGTTTTGCTGGCGTAGTAAATGGCCACAGGTTTCCTGTCAATTTTTTGCCCCAAAACCACTTCTACAGCAAAGTCGGATGCATCGCACATGATCTCAAAGGGTTGAGACCAATCAGGGGGCTGTAGGATCGGGGCTTGGGTGACTCGGTCACGCAGGATTTCAAATGCTTGAGTGCATTCCTTGGAAATTTCGAAAGGAACATCCTTGGAGAGAAGAGTGGTCAGGGGGCGCGCGATTTTTGAAAAATCAGGGATAAATCGTCGATAAAAACCGACATGCCCTAAAAAGGAACGGATGTCCCTGATCGAGCTAGGCATAGGAAGGTGAGAAATCAGATTAACCTTAGCTCGATCCACTTGGATACCTTTCTCCGAAATTGAGTGTCCCAGGACAATTCCCTCAGGCACCATGAAATGGCTCTTTTCCCAGGAAAGAACCAAATTCACATCGATGCACCGCCTGAGTATCTGGACCAAGTGTTGGAGGCAATCGTCGAATGATGCTCCGAAAATTGAAAAGTCATCCATGAAGACTTCCAGATAATCACCTACCATATCTGAGAATATGGCAAGCATGCATCGCTGAAAAGTAGCGGGTGCATTGCAAAGACCGAAAGGCATCCTTCGGAAAGCGTATGCTCCGAAGGGGCAGGTGAACGTGGTCTTTTCTTGGTCCTCAGGATGGATTGCCACCTGGTTATAACCGGAGTACCCGTCAAGAAAGCAGAAGAACCTATTTCCCGCAAGCTTTTCGAGAATTTGATCAATGAAGGGTAGTGGGAAATGATCCTTCTTTGTGGAGGAATTGAGTCGGCGGTAATCTATACAGACTCTCCACGAGTTGGCTAATCGGGTAGGAATGATTTCTGCGGTCTCAGTTGTTATAGTGGTGAGTCCTACCTTCTTGGGCACGACCTGAATTGTGCTCACCCAACGACTATCGGAGATCGGGTAGATGATCCCGGCATCTAACCACTTGATGATCTCCTTTTTCACGACCTCCTGCAGATTGGGGTTTAAGCGTCTCTGCATTTCACGAGAAGGTCGTGTGCCCTCTTCTGAATAGATATGATGAGTACAATAAGAGGGACTTATTCCAGTCAAATCATCGAGAGTCCATCTGATGGCTCTGCGATGTTGCTGGAGGACAACAATCAGACGGGATTCCTGTTCAGGACTGAGGTTGGAATTGATAATCACAGGAAGGGTCTGATTAGAACCCAAAAAGACGTATTTCAAGTGAGCAGGAAGGGGTTTCAGTTCGAGGATGGGGTTTTCAGCAGCAGCGGGTGGTTCAGTATAGATGTGAGGTTCAAGGGTGGGAGTTACTGGGTTGTTCATATCTGGATTCGACTCCTCTGTTTGCGGGTCAAGATCCTTCTGTGGTTGATGAGGCATAATCGAGTCATTCTGGAGGTGTGATTCATCAACCAAAGTCTTGATGTCACAAATTTGTTCGATGACGCCGCAATTAATTCCTTGTTGGGCCTTAAATATATCAATTTTTAGTGTTTGATCTCCAAACTTAAGCTCTATTTGGCCCTCCTCACAGCTGATGTTGGCTCTAGCAGTAGCCAAGAAAGGTCTCCCTAGAATGATTGGTGTATCCCTAGGGTTCTCAGGTGCATCCATATCTAAGACTATAAAGTCCACTGGAAAATAGAAATCCCGCACTCTTACGATAACATCCTTGAGAATCCCTTTTGGTGACTTTATAGATCGATCTGCTAATTGTAATGTCACCTCGGTTGGTTTTAGCTCAGACTCTTCTAGATGGTCAAGTAAGGATGTGGGTATCAGGTTTATGGATGCACCCAAGTCTAACAATGCTCTATCAAATTGGGTACCACCTATCTTACAGGAAATCAGGGGAGTCCCAGGATCTTTTGCCTTGGGTGGGAGCCTACTAAGGATTACAGAGCTGGCTTGCTCTGACAGAAAAATTGGGCTCCCTCCCTTGGTTCGCGGCTTACGCTGGGGTGTACATATATTCTTTAGAAATCGTGCGTAAGCTGGTACGTGGCGGATCGCATCCATCAAGGGGATGTTTATGTGGACCTGCTCAAAGAGCTTGACCAGGTCCTCCTCAGGGGCCACGGGTTTGGTGGTCTTCTTTCCCTTGGTCAGGGCCTCGGGAAACGGGATCTTGGTTGGTTCTTCTAGGATAGGTCCAGGTTGTGGATCCGGAACAGCGGTATCTTGGATAACTATCCTAGGGTCATGGTTATCAGGCTTGGAGTGGTTTGGATAATGTGGGTCTTGAGTTGTTTTACCACTACGTGTTGTTACAGAATTTAATCCGGCCTGATTTTGGTTTCGGTTTGGTAAGAGGGGTGGCTGCTGCTGAAATCCCGCATAAGAAGTTGAGGCTTCCATCTCGTCTGGAGATGGCGCAGTAGGGGCCTGATAAATCCATTGAGCGTGGCCTAAATTTGGATTCATAACGCGCTTCTGGGTTGGCACGTTATTTGGGTTAGGAAGAGGTTGGGAAGGGAGTGTGCCTGGCTGGCGAGAATTTGCCAACTGGGCCAGTTGAGTTTTAACTTCTGTAAGCTCGTCCTTGTGCTGTTTTTGAATAGCCGCATTCGTTTTTTGAATGTCAGCCAGAGTCTGAAGGATTAGGGACATTTGATCCTGATTTGGCCCTGATGGATAAGTAGGGTTGGGCCGAGGCTGAGGCGGTTGGTAATGACGAGAGGGCTGTGGGCGGGACTGAAAAGGTGGTCTTTGGGAATTTCCCGTCCACTGAAAATTGGGATGGTTTCGCCATCCAGGATTGTAAGTGTTGGAGAATGGGTCGTTCTGGATGGCGTTGAGGTCCTCGCAGGTCTGAGGAACCTCCTGAGAATCAGGGAAAGGGGCAATGGAGTTCCCCCGGCTGGTGTAGAAAGGATCGGATGATCCTCCGATCCAAGAATCAGATGGGGATGGATATGGGTCCATCCCAGGGGAAGATCGGTGGAGGATGTTTTGCACAGTCTCCTGTGTGGAAGGAGGTTGTGCAAAGGAGTTACGTGCGGAGGTGGCTCGCTGCAAGTGCTGAGTCAGCTCATCCACCTTCTTTTCAATGATTGAGACCTTGTCCAATCGACTGGCCATTAATTCCAGGTCGACTGATGCAGACAGGCCCTGCGTCTCATGTGCTCCCTTAAGATTCGTCGCTGCGCGGGTATTCGTCCTATCGAATAATCCCATGGAGTCATTGTTGATGGAGTTCTCGCACATGTTTTCGAGAATCTCCCATACAGTGTCTTCATGTTGACCCATGATGTTTCCTCCGCAAGTTGCATTGACGAAAAGGCGGATGTCCTCACGGAGTCCCTGGTAAAAAGATTGGACTTGCTCCCATTTAGGAACTCCGTGATGGGGGCACTTTCTCATGAGATCCTGAAAACGATCCCATGCCTCATGGAGAGGTTCTCCTGATTGTTGAGTGAAGTGTGTAATCTGATGGCGCAAGGCGTTGGTCCGACCAACGGGAAAAAACTTTTTCAAAAACTCGGATTGAAGTTCTTCCCAAGTGTTGATCGGCCGGGTCTGAGTTTGATACCAATGGGCGGCCTTGTCCATAAGAGAAAAGGAGAACATCTTCATGAGAAGAATATCCCGATTTTGCGCATCTGATCCAAAAGTGTGGGCCAGATGCTTTAGCTGTTTGATGTGCTGGAAGGGATCTTCAGAATTAAGCCCATGGAATTTAGGTATAGCATGAATCATGTTGGGCTTTAATTCGGAATCAGGTCCTCCAGTCGGGATTCTGACTCGAGGCTCAATGGCCACCGCAGCAGGATTGTAGTGGTCCCGCATCATAGGACGCTGTGGTGGGTGCACGAAGTTTTGGAAGAGGTCATTGAGTCGCTGGAGCTGGTGTTCCAGATTATTTTCTTCCTCAACTGGCTGAGCCATGATGGGGGAAGAAGAAGAACTTGGTTCTGAATCAGAAGAGAGAATAATGTGAGGGTGTTGCTGCACAAACACGGGCGTCGAGGCTTGGCCTTGACGAGAGCGAATTTCTAAAGGAGGTCTTAAGGGTGGTCTTAGGGACCTCCTTCCGTACATGCACTGTTGGAAGAGGTAAGTTTAGAAGGTGCTGGACCCAATCAAGACACCCAAAAATGTGTTGGGTGACTATAGAGGTGCGGGGCAGATGGACCCCTTGATCAGAAAGATCGTCCACCTGAGAATTACCTGGGCAGCCAGAGAGGGAGAGTCCCGCGAAGACCCCTACACAGTAGAGCGTCCCCACGGGTTACAGGGTTTCCCCCACCCGACCTCTCTTGTCACTGCGATTCCAGGTAGACCAGAATGGGGATCTTGACCTCTTAAGTCTACCAATTTTAAGATCAGGGTGCTTAAGGTTTCACTTGAACTTTAGTCTTTTAAGTGCAAAGAGTGACCTAATTTAAGGTTGGTTGACCCAAAGGGTCAACTTTACCTCTTGTTTTCTTTGAGAGCTTTTAGGTCTTGTCTTTTAGGGTTCAAGTGTTTAGAGAGCCAATTGTTTTAGGTTTTCTTTTGAATAGGTATTTTCAATCAATGGTTTAGGCACACTTCTTTTGGATTTTCTCCATTCTTGATTTAAGTAGTGTGTCTCTAAAACCCTACTGTTGAATCTTATGTTGGCTCTACTTGGTCCAGTTAGTTCTTTGTTGGGTAATTAGGGCTCAAGCAAGAATGTGTTAGCCCTTAAATACCCTTAATAGTGTGCAGGACTAATGAGTTGAAAACATGCAACTCTTTATGGTTACTAAGTATGGAAGATAGGTTAGCCCTATATTGCTTGTTCTTTTCTTTTCTTCCTCTTTACAGTTTAGGGGTTAATAGCGAGAGGAAAAATTTACCTGTCCTCGGAGTGGTTGTCGTGCGGTTGCTTGTCTTCTTGATTTCCTGTAGTTTTCTGCACGAAAGAGAGGAGATTATCAGAAATTAAAAAGAAACAGGAATGTTTACCTCTAGAATAGCCGTTGCTCCCCGGCAACGGCGCCAAAAATGATAGAGACAGATATAACCGGGTTTTATTGTTATAGCGTTGTAGTATAGCCAGTTATTGCCATCATTTCAAATATATAATTTTTTTTTACTCGGAAAATAAAAGAGTTCCCGAGGTTGAACTCAGGGAGCAAGTTGTATTCTAGGGGTACAAGTTTGTTTTACAAAAATAAAGAAAGAGAGAGAGAGAATTTGTTGTCTTTTCTTCTTTTCTCTTTGATTCTCCTCGTCTCAGATCTTCTGTTATCTTCTTCTTCTTTATCTGCAGTGGTGATGTTCTTCTTCTTTCCTTCAGTTGTTCCTGCTCTTCCTTTTTCTTCTGCAGAGCGGTCCTGTTCTTCTTCTTTTCCTTTCTTTCTTCTTTTCCTTTCTTCAGATCTTCTTCTCGTGCTTCTCTTCTTTCAGTTCTTCCCTTGTTCTTTTGTGTTCTCCTCTGCCTCGCCTTCTTCTGTTGTTCTTCAGATCTCCTTCTTTCTTCTTTCTTTTTCCTATCAGGACGTCGTCTCTTCTTCTTTCTTCTTTTCCCTTCAGGACGTCGTCTGATTTTCCAATCAGACGACTTAAACTGCTTGTTGCTACAGTGTCTCCCTCAGCTTCCTTCTTCTTCCGCGGTCCTTCTTCTTCACCTGTGCCTGCACACTTCAGAGTTTATGTCAGAGGACAAAACCTACTCTACCCTCCCCCCCCGCGTCTCTCTCTCTCAGAATCCGCTCTTGGGAAAGCTCTCCCAGAGCTGCCGGGTAGTCGGGTACGGGTCGCGCCCGGGTCCAAGCCCACCGGCATGTGTGGTGGGCGAGGAGTGCAGGTCAGTCTAAGTTGGGTCGGGTCAGGTCCGCGGGGCGTGAGCGCGGACGAGACCGGGTAACCGGGCGGGTGTAGGGGACCTCACCCCGTGTGCTGAGGCAGTAAGCCTCCAGCACTTTTGCGCCTTATACCGCTGCGCCTCTTCAGACTTTTCCGAGGTGGGACTAAATGTCCCACCCTAATTGAGCGCCCGCAGCGGAGAAAGCAGCGGGCGATCGCGGCTTCACGCGAGGCTTTCGCCCCAGCTGCGAGCCTGATGCTTTGTCGAAACGCCTCGCAAGGTCTGGGAGTCGAATCTGGGCGTGACGCACCTGCAGCTGCAGGCGGAAGCAGCTCCTTCTGCACGGCAATGGCGGCGGAGGTCGGGTGGCCTGTTCACAGCAAAACGGCCTCTCGGCCTAATCAGAAGGTGCCGGGAGCTTCGCCAGGGTGCAGCGAAGCTCGTGTGGGTGGTGGCGAGGCGTGGGGCGGCGTGCAAGGGCTGCCCTAGGTCGGACTGTGGGTCGGAGGATGGGTTTGTTCGGTGGGGTTGCAGAGGGTGATGTGGGGGAAGTGGAAGGGTGGGGGTTGATCAGGATGAGGAGGCGGAGGTTCTGCGGTGGTCGGCGAGCCGTGTGGGTTGCTGAGGTGATGGGAGCGGCTCGCCGGAGGATGGCCGGAGGCGGAGAAGGTGAGGGTGAACAGGAGCGGTCGAGGGTTTAATCAAATAAAAGACAGTGAGGAAAAGAAAGAGGGGGAGATGGGGAGGAGTTCTAACCTAGCTACGGAGACGAAAGGGGCCGGGGCAGGGCGACAGTCGTATCGACTGTCGCCAGAGAAGAAGATGCCCAGGGGAAGGGGCGGCGGCGAGCAGAGAGCCGGAGAGGCGCCAGCTGGGTACGGCGTGGCGCGGGAAGAGCAGGGGAGGAAGTCTCTGCTGCTGGTATTGCGGCAGAGCGAAGAGGAGGAGGAGGAAGAACCGCCGGAGCTGGTGGGCGTCTGTCGGAGTGAGAGGAGAGGAAAGTTAGGGGTTTTCTCCGTCAGATCCGAGCTGCCGAGGTCGGTGGAGCGACGGGGGTATTTATAGGGATCAAAACAGGGAGGAAGGCGGAGGGAGACGACGTGTATCCCTCGCCGGAGGACGCCGGAGATGGAAACCCATACCGTCCGTGCGTTCGCACGGCCGATATGGTGGGTTACAGCGACCAGGGGGGTGTCCCTGCGACGGCTGACAACGCAGGGCACCCCCGGTTTACTTGCCAGGCTCTCCCCCTCACCCTGCGCGGCGCCATGCTCCGCGCAAGGTCGCCGGAGCATGGTGCTGGCAGGTTTTGCAGGGGGGACCTGAACGCAAAGAACGAAGGAGAGTTAGGGGCCAAAATGCGAGGGTTCAAAAGTTGAGGGCCAAAAAGTAAATATATGAAGACCAAAGTGTAAAGTTGGTCAAGGAGGTTTCTTCTTAGGCTCAAGTTTTTATACATGACTAATTAGGACCTAAGGAATCTGATGGTGAATTTCATTTCTATATTAAACCTTGTTTGACCGGTCAATTTATGCGAAAACCCAAATTAAGTTATTAATTGGGCATGGTTCTCAATGTAGGTCAAAATGGGTTCTGAAGGCCAAATTGAAGGTTCTAAACCCTAGAAATTATTTTTCTATGAATTTTAGAGGGTTTATTCTATTTTTACTTTGCTTCGAACCTCGTGAATTGAAGTGGGTTGTTTTAGGGTTACAGATTATCATTTAGTTTCTTGGAATTGCTGTAGCCCTTGCTAGATCATCTCATCCCACTTTTATTCTTATTAAGTTGCTTTGACCTATGTTTGGGCCCTGAATTACCCTGTATGCAGATTATACTGGTAAAATTGCATTTTTACCCCTTATGACTTGTTTTCTCCTTAAACTCAGAATTCTCTGAGTTAAGCCTTTCCTTGAGTTATGTAGGAGCTTTTATCCTTTGTATTAGGTCAAAATGAGCTAGTTATGGCTCATGATGAGGTTCTCATCACTTGGGTAGAGGGACGGGGGTAGGTTTTTGCTACTGTGTGGCATGTGCAGGGAGGAAGAAGTGACCGAGGCAGCGAACACTTAGCAGCTGAAGAACAGGAAGAGAAGAAAGAAGAGGTTGTGTACCAGTGAAAGGAGAAGTCTTCGCCGAGAAGAGGAAGAAGAAGAAGGAAGACAAGGCAGAAGAGAGAGAAGAACAAAGAAGAGGCCAAGTGAAGACCGCAAGAGATCAGAAGAAAAAGAAGAAGAAAGAAGAAAGGCAAGGCAGGAGAAGAAGGAAGATACAGAAGCAGAAAGGAGAAGAGAGAAAGAGAGATCACATTTAAGACGTCTGATATAGAAATCAGACGTCCAATTCTACCTTTTTTTCACAAATCCTTTTTAAAATTCTCTCTTTGAATCAATTATATTTGCATTTAACAGTTGTATTCTTTGGTTTTACAAAGTACTGAGATTGCTCCCCGTGTTCGACCTCGGATACTCTAGTTGTTCAAGTAATAAAATTCTTTATATTTGTTTAAACATTTTGTCGGTTATACTACAACGTAATACGCTTTAAATCCGCACAAAATCGTTGAGAACATTTTGGAGCCGTTGCCGGGGAGCAACGGGCACTTTTAAAGCTTTTGATTACAACTGTTCTATCTAATATCTGACTTAACTTCTCTCTTTTGTTGTGTTCAAGTAGGGAAAGCAAAACAAAAAGGAAAGAACAATAACTGCACAACAGACTCTCCAAGGAACAGGTAATCTCCATAAGCCCTCTCTCTTAACCCTCTCGCAATCTAAGAAGGAAAAAAAAGGGAAAAATCAACTTAGGGCTACCTATTTCATATTTAGTAACTCATCAAGTTGCCTGATTTTCATTTCAACATATTTTTGTCTGTTCATCCAACTAAGGCAACTAGGGCTAAAACTTTCTTGGTTGAGCCCTAGGTGCTAATTTCTAAGTCAACTAAATTGGACCCACTAGAGCCAAGTTAGGGATTGCAAAGCTAGGGTTTTTAGAGACACATCTTCTCTAAAACAAAGAAACAAACTTTCCAAAAAGAGGTGTGCCTAAACCGTGTTTGAAACGATTTATACAAGAGGAACCCTAAGCAAATCAGGCTGATAATCCATTTGAACCATAAAAGGAAGGACCTAAAAGCTCTCAAAGAAACAAGAGGTGAAGTTGATCCCTTGGGTCAACCAACCTTAATATTAGGTCACTTTTGCACTCAAAATACTTAAAAGTTCAAGTGGAACATTAAGCACCTTGATCTTAAAATAAAAAAGGTAGACTTCAGAGGTCAAGGTCTCCATTCTGGTCTACCTGGAACCACAGTGACAAGAGAGGTCGGGTGGGGGAAACCCTGTAACCCGTGGGGACGCTCTACCGTGTAGGGGTCTTTGCGGGACTCTCCCTCTCTGGCTGCCCTGGTATTTCTCAGGTGGACGATCTTCTGATTTAGGGGTCCATCTGCCCCGAACCTCTATAGTCACCCAACAATTCTTGGGTGTCTTGATTGGGTCCAGCACCTTCTAATCTCATCACATCTTTCAGTGCATGTTTGGTAGGAGGTCCTTAAGACCACCTTTAAGACCTCCTTTAGAAATTCATTCTCGTCGAGGCCAAGTCTCGACGCCCTTGTTTGTGCAGCAACCCCACCACATAAATCTTTCATCTGATTCAGACCCTGATTCTCCTTCTTCTCCCATCATGGCACAACCCATTGAAGAGGAGAATAACCTTGAACACCAACTTCAATGCTTGAACGATCTCTTTCAGAACTTTGTAAACCCACCGCAGCGACCTATGATGCGAGATCACTATAATCCTGCTGCGGTGGCAATCGAACCCCGAGTACGAATCCCAATTGGAGGACCTGACTCTGAACTGAAGCCCAATATGATTCATGCCATACCGAAGTTCCATGGGCTTAACTCTGAGGATCCATTCCAACACATTAAACAACTCAAGCATTTGGCCCAGACCTTCGGGTCAGATGTACAAAACCGGGATATCCTACTCATGAAAATATTTTCGTTCTCCCTCTTGGACAAGGCTGCACACTGGTATCAGACTCAGACCCGCCCGATCAACACATGGGAGGAATTACAGTCTGAATTTTTGAAAAAATTCTTCCCTGTTGGCCGGACGAATGCCTTGCGCCACCAGATCACTCATTTCACTCAACAACCGCGAGAACCTCTTCACGAAGCTTGGGATCGATTCCTAGATCTCATGCGAAAGTGCCCCCATCACGGAGTTCCTAAGTGGGAACAAGTCTAGTCTTTTTACCAGGGACTCCGTGAGGATATTCGTCTATTCGTCAATGCAACATGCGGAGGAAACATCATGGGCCAACACGAGGACACGGTGTGGGAGATTCTCGAAAACATGTGTGAGAACTCCATAAATAATGACTCCTTGGGCTTATTTGACAGGACGAATGCCCGCACATCGACGAATCTAAGAGGGACACATGAGATGCAGGACCTGTCCACTTCTGTCGACTTGGAACTGATGGACAGTCGGTTGGACAAGGTCTCTATTATAGAAAAGAAGGTGGACGAGCTAACTCGACATTTGCAGCAAGCCACCTCTGCGCAAAACTCTTTTGCACGACCGCCTCTGGCATGGGAAACAGTGCAAAACATATACCACCAACCTGCCAAGGGGATGGACCCATATCCACCCCCGTCTGCCTCTCAGACCGGAGTGACCTCCGATCCCTTCTACTCGAGTTGGGGGAACTCTGAACCCTCGTATTCTGACTTTCCTGAGGTTCCTCAGAACTGCGAGGACCTCAACGCCATCGAGGATGACCCATACTCCAATACCTACAACCCTGGATGGCGAAATCATCCTAACTTTCAGTGGGTGGGAAATTCTCAAAGACCACCATATCAACCCCATCCACAAGCTCCTCGTCCATATCAGCTGCCTCAGCCTCGGCCCAATCCCACCTACCAATCCGGGCAAAATCAGGATCAACTGACACTTATCCTTCAAACACTGGCTGACATTCAAAAGATGAATGCGGCAATGCAAAAACAGCACAAGGACGAGATCACAGAGGTTCGCAACCAACTGGCCTAGATGGCAAATTCCCGCCAACCTGGCACCCTTCCTTCGCAACCTCTGCCCAACCCAAATAACGTGCCGACCCAGAGGCGCGTTATGAATCCAAATCCAGGCCACGCACATTTGATTTATCAGGCCCCTGCTACTCCATCACCAGACGGGATGGAGGCTTCAACATCTTATGCAGGATTTCAGCAGCAGCCACCCCTCCTACCTAACCCAAACCAAAATCAGGCCGGATTAAACTCTGTAACAACACGTAGTGGTAAAGCAACACAAGACCCACATTATCTGAACCACTCCAAGCCTGATAATCGCCAAGACCCTAGGGTAGTCATCCAAGATACTACTGTCCCAGATCAAGAACCTGAACCCATTGTTTGCACCTCAAAACACGCTTGTAATAACACCTTCTTGTGCTATTTTCTAGCATTAACATTCCATAATAGGATCCTGTAATCGCATTTGTAAAAACGCTTGCATGCATGCATTTAATCAAGAGAGGAAGAGGAGTGAAACAATGGCTTGTATAGTTACATTTTATCTCAAGTGCCTCCTTGCAAATTCCACCTCTTTTCATTTTTTTCTCTTGATTTCTTCTTTTCTTCTTCCCGCGGCTGCACTTCTTCCCGCAGCAGCCGCATGCATTTACTCCACGTCACTTCTCCCTGCCAACGCCGCTCCCTATAGCTGCAACTCGCGCACCCTCTCCCTGCTGCAGCCGGCACGCCACTCTCTCCTCCTCTATAAGAAGCTGCAGCTTCATCCTCGCAAGAGAGGCTGCTGCAGCAACAAAAACCCGTAGCCATCTTCTCCACCGCTTTCCCCGCCCATACGTCGGCCCTCCGTCGAGGAGGCACCCGGCGAGCAGGAGAACCCACTGTGGTGCACACCACCACAGTGGGAGCACCACCGCCCAGCTCTTCGACGAGCCGGTGGGCGTGGTGCATTCCCTCGCTTCGTTTTTTTTCTCTTTAACGCCATTGCCGCCGATCCAAGCTTCGAAGCTTGAAGCCATGGCAGCAGCAGCCCAGCAGCAGCAGCAGTAGCAGCAGGTCCTCCCGCTCCTCCGCGATCGTCCCCGCAGTCGCCCGTCGACTTCGCGCGCGCCTGCAGGGCCATTCCCCGCTCAACCTCCGTCCTGACGTCCCCGCAGTTGCACCTGTAGCCATCCGCCGCGCGCACTGCAGCGGCCGGCTACGGCCTCGTGCCGCCCCCTGCCCTCCTCTGCGACCCTCCGCGACCACCTGCAGACCTCCTCCACGCTCGCTCCTCCACGCCTTCGCTCGCCCGTCGCCTTAGCGCATGCCTGCAGGAACCCTACGCGAAGCCGCGCCCGCACCCGCCGTCTTCAGACGTCTGCCTCCGCCTTTAGACGACGCGGCGTCAGACGTCCGCCGGAGGCGGCAGACGTCTTAACTCGCGCGTCCGCGATCTCTCGCTCGCCCGCTCTCTCTCTCTGCTGATCTCTCCCGCCCGCTCCCGCTCTCTCTCTCATGTATTCTCTCTCTCTCTCTCTCTTCTTTACTCACTAACAGCAACGCACACACACACACATTCACCGATGCACACACACCTATACCAACACATACACACACACACACACTTATAGTACTATATATATAAATATATATATACATACATACATATATATATATATATATATACATAGTATATCTATATAGTTATGTATACATACAGATATATATAATATATATATATATATATATAATATATATATATCTACTTATATATACATCTATATACTTATACATATACTTATATATATATAGACATATATATCTATATACATATATATATACATATATATATAGTAATATATATATATACTTATATACATATATATACACATATATATCTATACATATATAACTATACATTTACATATATATATAGATATATTTACTTATATACATACATATGTACATATATTTTCATGTTATTTATTATACGCTGTATCGCGGGAATATCTGCACCAGTTGCTGATATTCCCTGATACACGCGTACAAAAAAAGCGTGGTCCCATACATCATCCATCCTCCATCCACACTCCACGCGGCACCTAGTCGTGTTGGTTGCGTCTCTCTAGATGTCGACTGACTCGACATAGTGCTATACTCCATCGCCACCTCCACCCCCACCCCTTTATATATATACTACATATATATATATACATACTATATTTACTTTCTGTCTATTTGCTTTTCTGTTAGTAAAAAGATAAAAAAAATACATAAAAAAGAAAAGATAATCTTTGACTTGCAGGTACCTCGTCTTGCGAGTAGCAAGACTTATTTTGGGACTCTGTTTGGCTAAAAGCCAAGGACACAATTTTGAGGGTGTGCCTCAAGAACAAGGATTACCATAAAAAAACCTAAATAAGAAAAACACCAAAAACACAATAAACGAACGGAGGAGACGCGTTTTAAGGAAAACGTAGAAACTCGACTTTAACCCCACTTCCCTGTGTTCGACCCTGGGCTTGAAAGTGATAAGATAAAATCAATTAGGCCAGGTTAAAAATTTTGTAAAGAGATGGTTAGGTCCAAACTAGGTTAACCACTATACACATTTCAACGATAAAAATATCATATTAATAACCTATTCGGGCCGACCCATCACCCATCCTAGAGGAACCAGCTAGGATCCCATTTCCTGAGGCCTTGACCAAAGGAAAAAGGACAACCAAACCTGTGGCTCCTGAGGAGGATCTGGCCAAGCTCTTTGAACAGGTCCAGATAAACATCCCGTTGATGGATGCAATTCGCCACATACCGGCTTACGCAAGATTCTTGAAAGACATATGTACACCTAAACATAAGCCGCGAACCAAGGATGGGAATCCGATCATACTGTCAGAGCAAGCCAGCTCTGTCATCTTGAGCAAACTCCCACCCAAGGCTAAAGACCCAGGAACTCCCTTGATTTCTTGTAAAATTGGTGAAACCTAACTTGATAGAGCCCTACTAGACCTAGGTGCCTCCATAAATTTAATACCTACATCCCTCCTTGACCACCTTGAAGAATCTGAACTTAAACCCACTGAGGTGACATTGCAGTTAGCCGATCGATCCATCAAGTCACCCAAAGGAATACTCGAGGATGTCATTGTTAGGGTACGAGATTTTTATTTCCCAGTGGACTTCATAGTACTGGACGTGGATGCACCTAAGAACCCAAGGGACACACCAATCATATTAGGGAGACCCTTTTTGGCCACTGCTAGGGCCAATATAAATTACGAAGAGGGCCAGATAGAATTAAAATTTGGGAATCAAAATCTGAAGATTGACATTTTCAAGGCCCAACAAGGGATTAATTGCGGGGTTATAGAGGAAATTTGTGATGTCGAAGCCGTGGTTGAGGAACTGCATATAGAGGACAACCTGATTATTCCTGATCAACCACTAGAGAATCAAAAACCGCTAACAGAGGAGTGCGAACATGATCTAGACACACCTATTACTCCTACCATTGCTCCCGATACAAACCCCGAACCACCCGCTGCTGCTGACAATCCTGTCATGGAACTCAAGCCCCTTCCCGAACATCTGAAATACGTCTTTTTGGATTCAAATCAGATGTTTCCTGTAATTATCAATTCTCGACTCACACCTGATCAGGAACTCCATTTGATTTCTGTTCTCCAGCAACATCGTAGAGCCATTGGATGGACTCTAGATGATTTGACTGGTATAAGCCCTTCATACTGTACACATAGAATCTACACAGAAGAAGGCTCACGACCTTCAAGAGAAATGCAAAGACGCCTAAACCCTAACATACAGGAGGTCGTGAAAAAGGAGATCATAAAGTGGTTAGATGCAGGGATCATCTACCTGATCTCCGACAGTCGTTGGGTGAGTCCAATACAAGTGGTGCCCAAGAAGGCAGGACTTACCATCATCACGACTGAAACCGGAGAAGTCATTCCTACCCGAATAGCAAATTCGTGGAGAGTCTGCATTGATTACAGAAGACTAAATTCCTCCACGAAGAAAGATCATTTCCCACTACCGTTTATTGATCAGATCCTCGAGAAACTAGTGAGAAATAGATTCTTCTGCTTTCTGGACGGGTACTCCGATTACAATCAGGTAGCAATCCATCTAGAGGACCAAGAAAAGACCACATTCACCTGCCCCTTCGGGACGTACGTGTTTCGAAGGGTGCCATTCGGTCTCTGCAATGCACCTGCAACTTTTCAGCGATGCATGCTTGCCATATTCTCAGATATGGTAGGTGATTATATGGAAGTCTTCATGGATGACTTTTCAGTTTTTGGACAATCATTTGACGATTGCCTCCAACACTTGGTCCATATACTCAGGCGGTGCATCGAGGTGAATTTGGTTCTTTCCTGGGAAAAGAGCCATTTCATGGTGCCTGAGGGAATTGTCCTGGGACATTTAATCTCGGAGAAAGGCATCCAAGTGGATCGAGCTAAGGTTAACCTGATTTCCAAGCTCCCTATGCCTAGCTCGATTAAGGACATCCGATCTTTTTTAGGGCACATCGGTTTCTACCGTCAATTCATCCCTGATTTCTCAAAAATCGCACGCCCCCTGACCAATCTTCTCTCCAAGGATGTGCCTTTCAAGATTTCCAAGGAATGCACTCAAGCATTTGAGATCCTATGTGACCGAGTCACCCAAGCCCCAATCCTACAGTCCCCTGATTGGTCTCAACCCTTTGAGATCATGTGCGATGCATCTGACTTCGCTGTAGGAGCGGTTCTGGGCAGAAAATTGATGGGAAACCTATGGTCATTTACTAGCTAGCAAAACACTGGATGAGGCTCAGCGTAACTATACGGTTACTGAGAAAGAGCTGCTGGTCGTAGTATTTGCCTTGGAAAAATTCAGATCATACCTTCTGGGTTCCCGTGTTATCATATACTCGGATCACACAGCTGTGAGGCATCTCCTTGCAAAGAAGGATGCGAAACCTCGATTAATCCGATGGATCTTGTTGTTGCAAGAATTTGACCTCGAGATTCAGACAATGCGGGAAAGCACAATGTGGTAGGTGATCACTTGTCCCACCTTCCTTCTGAAATTATTGATCCTTCCGGACCTATTACAGAACATTTCCCTGATGAGCACCTCCTGACTATCAGTACAAGTCTTCCATGGTTTGCCGATATAGTTAATTACCTGGCATCACATCAGATTCCGCCCGATTGGCCAAAGGCCAAAAAGGACAAATTGCGCTCTGATGCCAAGTATTACCTATGGGAAGACCCGTATCTATTCCACATTGGTGCTGATCAGATAATCCGACGATGCGTCACGGAAGTGGAAATCAAAGACATACTCTCATTCTGCCATGACCAGGCATGCGGTGGACATTTTTCTAGACATAAAACCGCATCGAAAGTCCCCCAGTGTGGCTTTTACTGGCCCACAATTTTCAAGGATGCATACGATCACTGTAAGGCATGTTCCCATTGCCAGACTCTTGGCAACATGAGCCATAGAGACATGATGCCACTACAGCCGATCTTGGTATGCGAAATTTTTGATATTTGGGGGATTGATTTCATGGGACCCTTTCCGACCTCAGATGGCTTCGAATACATCTTACTCGCAGTTGACTATGTTTCCAAGTGGATAGAAGCCATTCCGACCCGAACCAACAATCATAAAGTCGTTATAAAATTCCTTCATCAAAACATTTTCTCGAGGTTCGGGATTCCGCGTGCTATAATTTCCGACGGAGGGACCCATTTTACAAACGCTCAGTTCAGGTCGCTGATGACCAAATACAGGGTGTCACACTGAATCTCTACTCCTTACCACCCCCAAACTAATGGTCTAGCTGAGCTATCTAACCGAGAGATCAAGAAGATCCTTCAGGTTACTGTTCGACCTGATAGAAAAGATTGGTCTTCTCGGCTTCCGGAAGCATTGTGGGCCTATAGGACCGCCCACAAGACCCAATTAGGAATGTCTCCCTTCAAACTAGTGTACGGGAAGTCATGTCACCTTCTCGTCGAATTGGAGCATAAGGCCTATTGGGCAGTACAGACCTGTAATCTCGACCTTTCTAAGGCTGGAACCCACAGAAGACTTCAAATGAGCGAGATCGATGAATTACGCCACGACGCGTATGAGAACTCGCGAATTTACAAAGAACGGGTGAAAGCTTTTCACGACAAACACATTTCTAGAAAGGTCTTTCATCCTGGTCAAAAAGTTTTACTCTTTGATGCCCGACTCAAATTATTCCCAGGAAAGCTAAGATCCAAGTGGGTCGGACCCTACCTAGTCCGACAAATCTTCGAAAATGGAGCCATTGAAATCAGCCCACTCAGCCACGATTCTGAACCCTTTGTCGTGAACGTTCAATGACTCAAGCCGTTCGTTGACATGACCGATATAGATTTGGCTGAGTCATCCTTTACCCTCCATTCCTCTTGAGCTCATTGCGCCCAGCCGATGGCGTAAAACTCAGCGCTTAATGGGAGGCAACCCGTCATTCTTTGAAAAACCCGAAACCGTTTCTGACATCTCTATGCGGAACTCATATTGCACTTTAGGGTTCATCCATTAGAACAGCCGACTTCACCTCAGGTATACCTACCCGAGATTAGAAATCATTCTCAACAAGTCACTTCGACCCATTCACTCACCACACACCTGTCCTAATACTTGAACTAAGCTGAATTCGAACCCACCTAATTTACAATGGGGACATTGCAAATCTTAGGCATGGGGGGGATATGAAAGTGCAAAATGTCAGAAAATTCATATCAAGAAAGGGTTTCACAAAAAAAAAAAAAAGAGACTTGATAGAGGGGAGGAACAATTCAGGGTCATACAAATGAGAGGAGAAAAAGAAAGAAAAATGACAAAAAGGAACACAAAATGAAAATGAAAAGAAATAGTCATTAGTAAAAGGTTAAGGGGTTAACTGAAGTTCTAGACCAAAAAAAGAAAAAAAGGAAAAGAAAAGTGCTATGGAGACATAACAAGAGATTAGCGGGAACGCTGGTCTTAGGCCTCTTGGGCTAGATTTGTTAGCTTAAAAATTCGCGTATCTGTTAAAATCTGGATAATCCTCAAGAGGTTGAGGAAAATGCGAAACTTAAGTATTAGGTCTAAGGCTTAGGAAGTATTCGGCCTCGTTAACTGACCTCCGGTTTGCGGGATTCGGTAACCTAAGCACCCAAATTCACACACAGTATGGTTCAGTGCGCATAAACATCCAAATCATGCGAAAAGCGTTTAATGTTCTGAAAAAGTCACCTAGATTAGGAGCGGTCAATCAACACAAATTGATTTGATGAGTTCCCAGTGCGGAGAGGCGGGAAAGTCCCCTCGAAGATGCGTAACAACATATCATCTCCTCGGTGCTTGTCTCTTAGGATATTTAAATATCCTACTGGGGGCATGTAAGCACTCTGTTGGTTCAGATACCATGGGCAGCATTATCACGAAATGTCGATCGCCAGGGTCTGGATTTGGCCACGGAACGCCATGGGCGGGATTATGTCGAAATCTCGAAAGCCAGGGTTCAGGGGTTGCCATGGGCGGGATTATCTCGAAATCTCGAAAGCTAGGGACCCTTAAGGATTGATGATGGGGACGAGGAATCCGATACAGACCATGTTGAGAAGCTAATCCGAAGCTAGAAACAAAAAGAAAAGAGAGAGAAAAGCTCTCCAAACAAATAAATCTTCTATCTCTCTCTTACAAAAAAACGCACTGCAAACTGAACTTAGGCTAAAAATGTCTCAAGCACGGGTGCTTAAACCACGGAGTCCAACAAACCCTAGGATAGTTTCTGTGGGCCGTAGAAACCTTTGCGGAGGACTGAGGCTAAAGCAGAACAGGTTCGGATTTTGGTTGGTACTTGAATACCTCCAGGCCTATTGTCGGCATTCCTACCTAATCGCAAAAGAAGAAGCACTTATCATTATTGACAGACATTCAGGGTCTAGAACGAAAGTTAAAACCTTGAAATTTTTCTAAGGGACTAGCAAAAGCTAGGCATGGGGGTATGATGAGAGCCTCATCATGAGCCATAACAAGCTCATTTTGACCTAATAAAGAAGATAAAAGCTCCTACATAACCTAGAAGAAGGCTTAACTGAAGGAACAAGTGCTCTGAGAAGAAAACATGAAATAAAGGTTAAAACTGCAATTTTTCCATTACAGTACATAAACGGGATTTCTCAGAAGCAAAACATAGGTCAAATGGTCCAAATAAGATAAAAAAAGGGTTGAGTCAATCAGAAATGGGTTTATGTGCAATCTAAGAATTAAATGACACTTGGTAACCCTAAAACTGACCCGCTTAAAATAACAAGGTTTCGGTTAGGATAAAAATCGAGTAAACCCTCTAAAAATCATGGAAAAACATCCTCTAGGGTTTAGAACACTTAATTTGGCCTTTGGAACCTAGTCTGACCAAGATTAGGGACCTAGCTCCTCAACTAACTAAATTTGGGTTTTTACCCAAAATGTCCAGTCAAATGAGGTCAAACCTGAAATCCAACTTCGCCATTGGATTCCCTAGGTCCAAATTAGGTTTATACAAAAATTTGGACCTTAGGAGAGGTCATCTTGACCTACTTTGCAATTTAGTACACCCAAATCACAAATAGGTCCCTATCTTTTGAATAACCTTGCAAAGAGCCCCCCAAGTTCTTTGCCCCCTTTGCAATCCGGTCCTGCCGCCATTGTTAGGGCAGAACCGAGCTTCGGCGAGGTTCAGAGAGGGATTTCTATCTAATCCCTCAGAGATTCCCTCCCAGAAATGGAAGGGGGATTCTCTGAGGAATTCCCTTCCTTATAAAGCCAATTACAATCGCTGGTGTGAACCCAATCTCTCGTGCGAACACACGAGAGATTTGGGTATCCACCTTCCTTCCAACTCCGGCAAGTCGGCAGACCTAATTGCACGCTCTCCACGCGCTGATAGGAGCGGCCAGCACCTATAAAACACCCCCCAGACCCTGCCGCAGGACCCAAGCTTGATTTTGACGGAGATCCCCTCAAAATTCCCTCTCTCCCATCTCCTGCCAAACGACCTGCAAGCTCTGGCGACCTCCTCCCCTCCTCGTCGCTCTGCTGCCATACCAGCAGCAGAGTCCTCTCCGCCTCTTCCTCCCGCGTCGCGCTGTACCCCGCGCATGTGCTCCTGACCTCATCTTCGTCGCCGCTTCCTCCCTCAGGGTCTTTCTTCCCCGACGACGGCAGTTACTAGCCATCCTCTCCACCGCCTCCCTTCCTTCCAGACAACCCCAGATACATTCTCCATCCTCTCCTCTTTCTTTTCCCCCTACTATTTTACTTGATTACCCCTCGACAGAACCTAACCGCCTCCATCGTTCTCGCCTCCAACCGCCCTTTGGCGAGCTGCCCACACCACTCCGCCCCTCCACACGGCTCGCCAACCCCCTCGTGAGCTTCGCCTCACCACCAGGAACCCATTCCACCCCATCACTGCCACTCCAGACCTCCACAAGCACCCCCCGACCAACCCACCATCTCCGGCCACAGGTTGACCTAGGCACGCATGCCTAGGCCGACCTGCAACCTGCAGCATCGCCCAATGCCTTAGCCGTGCTACGGCGAAGGTTTCCAGCTATTCTGATTCGGCCAATGGGCCGTTCTGTTGGATGTCAGGTGTACGCTCCGACTGCCATTAACAGCCGAAGCAGCAAGGAGTTGGAGCAGCTTCGGGCATCAGGCTTCCCACGCTGCAGGTGCAGCAGACTCTCGCGAAGGTCGCGAAGCGAACGAGGCCAGCCAGTCGCACAGAGGAGCCATCAGCTTGGGCAATCGAGTGACGAAAGCTCTGCGGGCACGCGTGAAGGCAAGACCAACCAGATAGTCCCACATCGTGGGATTGCAAAACTCAGGTATCCTATAAATTGTTTTTGTGTTTTCTTCTTACTACCTCCGTAAGCACAGGGGTGAGGTCCCTCACTGCCCCCACACGCCTCGTCCGCGACTTGATCTCGCGGATCTGGCGGATCCGACCCGACCTAAACCTACGCACTCCTCGCGCATCACCACTTGCCGGTGCGCCTGGTCCCGGGTGCGAATCCGACCCGACTACCCGTGTGGCTCTGGGAGAGCGTGCTTGAGTGAACTGGTTGACAAAAAGAGAGACGCTTGGGTAGAGGGACGGGGGTAGGTTTTTGCTACTGTGTGGAGTGTGCAGGGAGGAAGAAGTGACCGAGGCAGCGAACACTTAGCAGCTAAAGAACAGGAAGAGAAGAAAGAAGAGGCTGTGTAGCAGTGAAAGGAGAAGTCTACGCCGAGAAGAAGAAGAAGAAGAAGAAGGAAGACAAGGCAGAAGCGAGAGAAGAACAAAGAAGAGGCCAAGTGAAGACTGCAAAGTGATCAAAAGAAAAAGAAGAAGAAATAAGAAAGGCAAGGCAGGAGAAGAAGGAAGGTACAGAAGCAGAAAGGAGAGGAAGAGAGAAAGAGAGATCACATTTAAGACGTCTGATACAGAAATCAGACGTCCAATTCTACTTTTTTTTCACAAATCCTTTTTAAAATTCTCTCTTTGAATCAATTATATTTGCATTTAACAGTTGTATTCTTTGGTTTTACAAAGTACTGAGATTGCTCCCCGTGTTCGACCTCGAATACTCTAGTTGTTCGAGTAATAAAATTCTTTATATTTGTTTAAACGTTTTGTCGGTTATACTACAACGTAATACGCTTTAAATCCACACAAAATCATTGAGAACACGCGCTCAACGCTTAAGATGCATCTCTACCAACTCTTTATGCACCCGCCAGGCGCATGCGATCGCGCGTCCACGCCGCGCGTTCAATCGCGCGTGAACGCAATGGGGCGACCGTCCAATCTCCATCTGACGCTCCACGCACCTCAATTGCCTGCGCCTTCCAGCCCCTCGCCGCGACACGATCCCGTGCCTGCCGCTCGCGAAAGCACGCTCGACCGCTGCGCTATGGGGTGTGGATGGTCGAGCAGACGCTTTTAAGCGAGAGCGACCACAGCCGTTGGATTAAGATCCAACGACGGAGAGCGATCGGGCGCGGGGCCTTCACAAAATGCAAGCGGCCGTTTCGGCGGCTAAGATGGTGCCACATGGCACCATCTTGGCCGTCCATCTTCTGGAAGTTGTAGATGGTGCCACGGATGTCGGATTGACTTGATTTTTGTGTTGTTGGGCTACGATCGTCGATCCGAATTCATCCGTGCGGTCGGATCTGTCATCTAAAGTGCGGATTTGCACCATCCTAGCCCTTGATCTTTTATGGTTCCTGGGTCACTAACTAATGCTACGGATGCCTGATTAGGGCGATCTTGGAGTCGTTGAACTCCAATCATCGCCCTGATCACATCCATACGGTTAGATCTTTGATCCAAGGCTCCGATAAAATGTTTGCCCTATTCAAGCACATAAAAGGAGACAATTAACCTCCATTTTATTCAAACTACTCTAAATGCAAGATGATGCATGTTATGCAATATTTATATCATGAAATGTAATCCTATGCCTAAGAACATGCAAAAATAGACATTTTAAGTAGTGTAAATATGTTTACATCATACCCCCATGCCTATCTTTTGCTAGCCCTAGCAAAAACTATATGCTATTTATAAAAGAATTAGGTTGGATTATTTGGACCTGAGTTATTTTCAATTATTAAGAAATTGTCTACTTAGGAACTGAACTTTCAAGCCCTCACCTTATTGAAAGAAAAATTTCTTTTTCTCTTTTTACTCTTTTCTAATTTTTTTTTTGAATTTTCAAATTTTAGGGTTTAAGAGTGGCTTTCTACGGCCATTCAACTCACCCAAGATTTGATGAAAACCCTAAGTTTTAAGCACCTTATTGTGATTGTGATAGACTCGTTGACCGATAGTTAGAACGGACCTCGGATTTTTACGCCTCTAGGTGACCTCAAAAAGACTTCTCCCTAAAGGTGTATCTTTACAACCGGTAGCTTTCTCCCTACTTTTATTTTTTACGGGGTCAACACAAGGGTGAATCCAGTGTATATCTCCCCGATTTATTCTACTTCTCTTCTTCCTAAGTGTTTTGGGAATTTTTTAGTGCATTTACTGAGCTGGGTTCTGGACAACCGGTCGATGAGCTGTTACCACCGACAACTTGCCAGCCATACTCGTGCGACGAAGTGTGGCTTATTTCTTTTTGTTCTTTTCTCCTTTTTTTTTTTTAAATAGGTGGCTTCCCTGGTCTAAGATTTACCTAAGGGTTGGACAAAGAGAAAGGTCTAGTGACTGGGCTCTGGACAACCTACCTATGGGCTGTTACCCACGATAACTTGCCAGCCATATCACCCTAGAAGGTTCATTAGCTACCCAATTTCCGTTAAAATCACCGAACAACGAGTAAGTGCAGAGAAAGTGTGTAGATGCTTAAGACTCAAAATTCCCTCAAATCAGAGGGCGGGTTGATAAGTCGTGTACTTATCACCCAAACTTTATTTACAATAATTAAAATAAAATTCAAGTTGGGGAGAACTTGAAAAACAAATCCACATTTTAGTGGATACACGGGCTGATTAAGTTCAAAGACCTGAAGGGTCTTTGTGTTCAGATCTTAATGTAGTTTTTCCTAAGATTGAAAATTTTCTTAAGCCCAAATTCTCTTTCCTAATTTTGATTTTTCTTTTTAATCAAAATAAAACAAATCTATGGAGCTGGCGAATGAATTCAGAGATAAATATCCACCCCCCATGCCTATCTAATGCAATGTCCTCATTGTATTAAAAAGACATAAAATAGAGTGGAAAAGCGAAGAAAGCACCTGAATTGCGTGAATGTTAGGTCCGCTCTGAGATGAAAAATTAAAAAGAACTGTATATGTGCTGAGTTTAGTGCCTTCAGCTAGGCACACTATACAAGGAAAAGAAATGAAGAATTCACAAGTGCAGGTCAGAATTAGAATAAACAGAAGAATCCTCCGACCTGTCAACAGAGGTCCACGGATGTGGACCAGATTGTGGTGCAGACCCACACCCCATAATCGAGAATATCTTAGATTCTGGATAAAAATTACCCAAAACCTAAAATCAGAATGCAAGCGGGGTCGGTCCTGCCATTTATGAGGATGCAACCCAAGACCAAAAAGTCGGGTTACAGAGAATTGAAGCTCAAAAGGATAATCGTTGAATGTGTGCTTGAGTTGAACATCCTCGAAACAAATGTCGTAAGGATTCTTATTTGATGGTTTCAGCTTAAAAAGAACCCTTTGACTCAATCTTCTATTTCCTCCAAAATTAACTTCCCAAATCAGAACTTCCCAGCTCCTATCCTCCTCATTCAGCATATCAAATTCCAGGACCTCTTGTATATTCATCACCCCATCTGAAATCTCCAAGTCTAAATGATGTGGCAGAATCAAAATTGACTTGGGTCTAATTATCTCAGAATTAGAAACATCAATAAGCTCAACAGGGTGTAACTAATAATCAGGGCATTGAATTGATTCCTCCAGAAAATGCGATTCTGGATCCGTAATGTGTGCCCTAATAAGATCAGTGTCCTCAGTTATTGGGCTATCAAATGATCTATCAGATTCCTTAGGCCCAATCGTCTCACAGAAATCATGTTCAAAAAACTCGCGTGAGACTTCGCAACTTGAATCTTCACCATCAGGATCCGTATCAATGTATGTCCCAAAATCATTTGTCACTTTCTGTTCCAAGGAGACATACGTTTCCTCGTAACCCAACTTAGGGATCTCAGGTGAAGAAATCAGATCATCCTTAATTGGTTGTTTTAATTCAATCTGGTCAGCCTCGTAACACGTGTCCCCCCAACAGGTGCCTGAGCAAGTTCTATCATTGGCTTTCCTGAAGAGGGTTCATCCTATGAATTATTCCAAGATTGAATCAAAGCAACCACGAATCTCATCCTCAATTTTGCTAATTTCCCAAGTAGAAACTCACCCGAGTTCTTATCCTTAACATCCTGGAGCCAATCCAACAAAGACTTGTTTAAATCATCAATCATTTCAATCAGGGGCTCCAATCTCTCAATGCAAGGTATTGGCTTAACTTCTAAAGATTGAATGATATTCCTCAAGTTAGCCAGAACCTTATCTTGAACCTGGTTAACCTGAACCAAATGAGTTGGTTCAGGGTTGGGCGGGTTTGACATCAATGCAGGGGAATTAACGAATTGAGATTCGTTATACCCTTCCTGATAATAGGTCATTTCAGATTGTTGAAAAGATGGTGATGACCTAAAGGCAGTGAAATCAGAGATGGGTAAGGATCGGTGTATCCTTCTTGATTGTAGATCGTATTAGGTTGTGCATGAAAGGAAGACGATCTATAATCGATGTAGCTCTGAGAAGGATAGAAATCATAATCAAAGTGTTCAGGGTTAGACCCTAAACACGGGGGTCCGGAATTGTATCCCCAATCCGAATTATCCCAATCGACTGATGGTTGATTACAATACGAGTTGGGATAATCGTCATGTTGAGGATAATTCACAACAGGAGGGAAAGATCGGGAATGTGTGAAATATGTGGAAGAATTCATGAGACACGGGAGGAAGAAAGGTACCCTGCAATACAAACAATGAAACCTGCCCTTAAATGGGTTAGCCTGCAAACCTACAAACTCCCAAAACTCGTCTTGAGATAAAGGAACGATTTGATCTACTTCTGCCTGTTCAATCCAACCAGTTAGGAGGGACTGGGGAGAAGGTTCTTCCTTCGGCTTGCGCCTCCGGTTCCTAGTGTACCCCCCAGCCGTGATAGTTTGACTCTGCTCCCCTAGCTAGACATCAAATTGAACAGTAGAAACAGACTAATCGAAAATAATCTCGTTCTGAGTTCTGAAGAGCGAGTTCAATCCTTAAGGCCAACGTCTACTCTATTTTATTTAGGGCTAGGTTTGAATGTACTTTGGAATGTGATGGGCCCTTTAAATGGGTTGTGCCCTTAATGATTGATTGATTTGTGTGTGCGTGCACAACCAGTGGTTTTCAAGCAAGATTATTTTTTTGATGTGGTAAATTTTAAGCTTCAAATCTTGCTTAGTAGCTTTTAGGATTCAACTTTAGGTGGTTTCAAACAGGTTTCGTTGGCACACCAGGTTTTGCAAGCATAGGTAAAGATGTTTTCCTTTAAAGCTTAAAAAGAATGTGGAGTGCCTGGTAAATCCCTAAGAGTTGAACCTAATTGGCAGCTACTTGATGAGTTGATTTTAATTGACGTGGTGCAGCCTAAAAAACTCAAACAACTGGCCACATATGCATCACTAAGTTAGACACACAAAGATGGTTAACCTAGAATGATTTCTATTCTTTTATGTGTTGGTTTATGTGTACCGGTTCCACAGATTAGAACCCAGTTGAGTAGAAACAAATCAATTTGGTTAAGTGCCTTTGAATGTGTGTGTACATTGTGTGTTTGTTGAAAATTGCCCCACAGAATTATCTTTTTATTTTTTTTGTTTTTATAAATGAAGGTGGAATGAATGTGAGTGAGAATCCAAACAACCAAACTATTCCTAGGATTTATGCAAACACCTAGGTTAATAGGAATTTGGATTCAATGTGGCGAATGAAATCTATGGAGGGGGAAAGAATGGGGGATAACTTACAAAACCTTCCACAGCACTTTACTCCAATCTACTGCTTTTGCTCATCTCAAAAGAGTACCTGCAATTACAATAACAAAGGAGAAAAGTGAGGTAAATGATTTGTAAGTTACAAAACGCGAAGAGAAATCAAAGAGCGTCGCCTCCCCGGCAACGACGCCAAAATGTTGAACGTTTTACGAATCGCTACGCTAACGTGTTTGGTTTTGGAAAACCTATCATTGTAGTTTGAAAGCGAAGAATTCGTGTTCAATAAATAAAATTTATACCGAAATTAAAATTCTGGGTCGAACACAGGGAGGCGAATGTTTGATTTAAAAACTACGCGTTTCTTTTTATTTGTCACAGAATAATTAAATTTAAAACTATCTAATTATTTACAATAAATAGAAGAGAGAGAGAGTAACAGAGAAAGAGAATATTACACAGAGAAATTAAAATGAGATGTAGAATAAACAAGGAATTTTTCATTGAGGAGATTGTTCATTACAACTAGAAAGCATAAAAGAATTACTCTAGAAAGTGATAAATTCACTCTAGAAAGCATTAAAAGAATGGAGGGAGAAATGTCCTCCTCGACGATTGCTTGGAGGACGAACAAAACTACACTAGAAAGCAGTAAAAAGAACAGGGAGAGAGAAATCCTCCTTGACGGTTGCTTGGAGGACGAGCCGGACGAGACGACGCCTGGACGAAGGAGAACGAAGTTGGACGAAGGAGGACGAAGCAAAAGAACGGGAACGAAGCAGCACGCCATCGTTGTCGTGGGATCCACCTCCGAAGGGGAACTAAAATTGGACTTTATCTCTCGAGAAGCATCCCGGGTGTGGGACAAGCTTCTCTTGAGCTTTGGAGGGGTAGAGAGGAGAAAGAAGGGATGAAAATTTCGTATGGAGGGGGTCTCCTTTTATAGTTGCAAGGAGTGGGGGCAAAATGGACATTACAACTTCAAAATAATAAAAGAGGGGTCTTTAGTGACGGATAAATCCGTCACTAAAGCCCCCAACGTGGGCGTCGTGGGCAGCTCGCGCATGCCTCCTCAACGGCTTGCGCACGTTCGTCGATTTTTAGCTGTTCGATCGCGAGATCGGACAGCTTAAGATGTGTCTCTGCCTGCTCGCTGTGCGCCCGCCTGGCGCGTGCGATCGCGCGTCCACGTCGCCCGTTCAATCGCGCGTGAACGCAATCGGGCGCACGTGACCATCAGATCTCCATCTGACGCTCCACGTGCCTTAATTGCCCACGCCTTCCAGCCCCTCGCCGCGGCTTGATCCCACGCCTACCGCTTGGGAAAGCGCGCTCGACCGCTACGCTATGGGGCGTGGATGGTCGAGCGGACACTTTTAAGCGTGAGCGACCACAGCCATTGGATTAAGATCCGACGGCGGAGAGCGATCGGGAGCGGGGCCTTCACAAAATGCAAGCGGTCTTTTGGGCTGCTGAGATGGCACCACGTGGTGCCATCTTGGTCGTCCATCTTCTGAAAGTTGTAGATGGTGCCACGGATGTCGGATTGACTCGATTTTTGTGTCGTTGGGCTGCGATCATCGATCCAAATTCATCCGTGCGGTCGGATTTGTCATCTGAAGTGCGGATTTACACCATCCTGGCCATTGATCTTCTAGGGTTCCTGGGTCACTATCTGATGCAACGGATGCCTCATTAGGGTTATCTTGGAGTCGTTGAACTCCAATCGTCGCCTTGATCACATACATACAGTTGGATCTTTGATCTGAGGCCCCAATAAAATGTTTGCTTTGTCCAAGCACATAAAAGGAGACAATTAACCTCCATTTTATTCAAACTACTCTAAATGCAAGATGATGCATGTTATGCAATATTTATATCATGAAATATAATCCTATGCTTAAGAACATGCAAAAATAGACATTTTAAGTAGTGTAAATATGTTTACATCACAATCAAAGGTATCCTAAGGGTCCTGGTAAAAATAGGTGGTTTCAGGTCAACAGGAACCCTTAGATCCAAAATCGTAGTTCCCTCAGAAGTAGCTTCCCAGATTTTTATTTTCAACTTGCTATCCTCAAGATCAAGGTTTCTGGGACATCAAAATAGTTTTACACCCCATCTAAAATGCCCAAGTCCAATAATTGTGGCTGAATCAAGATTGACTTAGGCATAATGATTTCAAAAGTCAGCTCTTTGGGGTGCGGATGAGGAATGGGGTCATTAATTGAATCATCAATATTCGGATCCTCAAAGTTAACCGCAACTGAATAAAATTCCTCTATTATCGGGCTGTCAAATGGCTCATCAGATTGCTCAGCCCCATTTGTCTCCCTAAAATCTTCTTCTTTAAGCTCCAGTGACACTTCACAAAGAGATTCCTTACCCTCAGAATCAAAGAATTCATGATCCTCATTTATATGTCTTAAAATCATATGTCATTTCATGGTCCATGGAGACATATTTTTTGTCATTCCCTTACTCTGGGATCTCGGGTGAGAAACTCGGTTCATCCTCAATGGGTTGCTTTAGCCTAACTTGGTCATCCCTAGTCTCAGCATATGTATCCCCCTCGACAGGTGCTTGAGCAGGTTCAGACATTAGCTCTCCTAAAGGGGGTTCATCTTGAGAATCATCCCAAGATTGAACTAGGGCAACCACAAATTTCATCCTCAACCTCGACAATTTCCCAAGTAGAAACTCACCCAGGCTCCTATCCCTTAACATTTTGGAGCAAATCCAATAGAGAACTATTAAGTTCCTCAATCATTTTAATCATAGGCTCCAATGCTTCAGTGCATGGTATTAGTTGAGCTTCTAAAGATTGGATAATGTTCCTCAAGTTAGCCAACACCTTGTCTTGGACCTGGTTCACCTGAACCGAATGGTTCAATTCAGGTTTGGGTGGGTTTGGGTTAAATCTAGGGGAGTCAAGATATTGAGGTTCTCGGGTCCCTCCTTGATAGTAGGTCGTTTCAGATTGTTCAAAGAATGATGGCGACCTATATTCAATGGAATATTAGGGAGGGTAAGTATTATAATCAACATATCCTTCTTGATTGTAGATCGGGTTGGTTCGGTCATCAAAGGGTGGAGATTTATAATCATTATAGCTCTGGGAAGGATAGTAATCATAGTCTTGTTGTTCAGGGTTAGGCCCTGGATATTGAGGTCTGGTATCATATCCCCAATCAAAGTAATCCCAGCTAGTGGATGGGTAATTATAAGTCGAGTCAGGATAGTAATCATCTTGGGTATAAGTGGTGGTAGGATTGTAGGATGGGAAATGAGTGTAGGATGTGGAAGGATACATGGTAGAATAGGAGGGGAAATCAGAAGAAAGAAAGGAGCCCTGCAATACAAGCAATCAACCCTGTCCTTAGGTGGGTTAGCCTAAAGACCTACAGACTCCCAAGACTCATCTTGAGATTATAACTGATTTGGTCTACTTTTATCCGATCAATCCAACCAGTTAGGTGGGGTTGGGGAGAAGGTTCTTCCTTTGGCTTGTGCCTACGGTTCCTAGTGTACTCCCCAACTGCAGTTGTTTGATGCTACTGCCCTAGTTAGACATCCGATTGACTAGTATAAGCAGGTTAATCGTGAACAATCTCAATCTGGATCCTGACGAGTGAACCAATCCTTAGGGTAAACATCTAATCAATTTTAGTTAGGCTTGGGATATTGGTGCTTCTAGAATGTGATGGGCTCTTAATGGGTTGTGCCCTTAATGATTTATTTGAGAGCGTGTGTATGTGCACAACCAAGAAGTTTTCAAGCATGATTATTAAGAATGAAGTGAGTTTTATGATTCAGATCTTGCTTAGTAGCTTTTAGGATTCAAATATTAGGTGCATTCAACCAAGTCTTCAAGAGGCAAACCAAATTTGAAATCACGAGTTCAAGTGTTTTTCCTTTATAAATCAAGAGGAAATATGGAGTGCCTGGCTTGACCTACATATTGAATCCTATGGGGCAACTAAAAAATGAATCAGTTTTAAATTATGTGGTACGGTCCAAACAATTCAATCAAGTGATCCAGATGCACCAACAATTAGGCATGCAGAACTGATTAACCTAGATTGATTTCTACTCCTTTATGTGTTGATTTGTGTGTACCAGTTCCACAGGTCGGAATCGCGGTTGAGTAGGAAAAAATCAAGTCAGGTTATGTGCCACAAATGTGGGTGTATGTAGTGTGTTTGTTGATTTGTCCCACAAGAAGTATCTTTTTGTTTTTCTTTTTTATATATGCGAAGGCGAGATGAGTGGAGGTGACAAACAAGACAAACAATTTCTATCCTAATGTTTATGCAAACACCTAAGTAGATTGGGTCATGGTTATGAATGTGGTGAAATGAAACTAGTGGGGGGGAATGTAAGGGACACTTACAAATTACTTTACCTGCACTTCGATCTACTACACTTGGATCTCCATGCTAGGGTACCTGCAACATAGTTGATCAGAGACAAGTGGGGTTAACAATATGTAAATGCAAAGAAGCATAGAAAACAAGAAAGTAAATTCTGTTGCCTCCTCGGCAATGATGCCAAAATGATGACGGCAAATTCCTACGCGGAAAGCATTGGATTTTGGAAAACCTGTTGTTGTAGTTTGATTCACGAGAAAATCCATCGATCAGATAAAATTTATAACCGAAACTCAAAAAGTGAGTCTCAGGTTAAACACGGGGAGGCGAACATTTTGTTTTGAAGAATACGCATTTTGTTTTTATTTATTTTTGTCATTTTTGTCTTTTCTAATTTTTTGGTATTTTTAATAGGGTAAGAGATTAGGTCGATGAAATCTACCTAATCTACTTGGAAAATAAAAAAAGAGAGACAGAGAGAGAGAAGCAATCATGTATTTTTATAATAAAATATTTATTACAACTAGAAAGCAGGAAAACTATACTACAAAAGCAAGAAAGATAGAGATAGGTGAGAGAAATCCCCCTCGATGGTCGCTTAGAGGACGACTTGCTCTAACATCGCCTGGAGGAAGGTGGTGAGGAGTGGGACAAACGAGTACGGAGGGTGGGGCGGGACGACATCGCGGCGAGGATCCTTTTCCCGAAGGGAGGTGAGAAGACAGCCACGGGATCCTCCACAAAGGGGGATGAGAGGCGGGAACAAGTATTTGTTTTCTACTCTAGAGGAGCATCCTAGGCTTGAGACAAGCTCTCTCTAGAGCCTTGGAGGTGGTGAGAGGAAGAAAGGAAGAGATGAAAAATGGGAGGGGTAGGGGTCCTTTTATAGCGGAGGAAGGAATCAAATTCGTATACGGGACATTTAGTGACGGTCATAAACATTGCTGATGATCTGTCGCTAACAAAGCTGAAGATCTTGCTCATGCGCCTTTGCTGCTGCACTTCTGGCACGTGCTCCACGTGTCCTTTTCACACGAGCATGCGCCCATTCCCTCGCACCCGTGCACGCAACCGTTGCCTTGCACATGCTGTTGCGCCTGTGCACATGCATGCCTCCACGCGCATGCGTGCCTGTGCTGCTGTGCACGAGCGGTGGCGCATGCATGTGCATGGGTGGCCTAGGTTGCACCATGTGGCGTGACCTAGGCCGTTACAGATGTCGGATTGAGTCAATTCTTAGGCCGTTGGGCTATAATCGTCGACTCGAATCCATCCGTGCGGTTAGATTTGTCGTTTAAAGCTCCAAATTACGTCACCACGTCCCTTGGCCATTGATCTTCCTTAGACTGCATATGGTGCTTTGGGACTTCAATCAACGTGATTTTGGAGGCGTTGTACTCCGATCGTCATCCTGATCAGATCCATACAATCAGATCATCAATTCGAGGCTTCAAAATAAATCTCCTTCTCTCCAGACCACAAAAGGGATGCAATTAACCTAAAATATACACAACTACTCTAAATGCAGAATGATGCATGCTATGCAATATTTATAATATGGAATGCAAATCTATGCCTAGGAACATGCATAAATAGGCATTTTAACCTAAATGGATGCATCTACATCAGCTGCTATTTCAACCTCTCCTACACCGTCTGCAACTTCATCTTTCTCTGCTCCAGCAACCACTCCATCGAGGTCTCCCGCACACTCCACCACCCCAAACACCACGCCAACCACCTCATAAGCTTCACCATTCCTTGCCCACCAAAACTCCTCAAACAATTGAGGGGATTAGTCACTTAACACCTCCACCCGACACCAACCTTACCGCACCACCTCCTCAAGGTCGTCAGACCACCTCAAACACCTTACGCAATGCTACAACCACCATCACTCTCACTGCTCCATGGAGAAGCTTCTGAGTGCCTTTAACTTGGCCACAGGGCTGTATTCTTGTTTTCAGGTGGCTTCATCTGACCTCCACCGCCAAATCGACTCGTCCGACCACATGCGCTATAGATTTCAGTCCCATGCATCAAAGGTGGCTCCCAGACATCCTCCCAGACCCTCAATTCCACACCACGACCTCGCCTTAAACTTCAATTGGAGATACTATCTGCTACAGTTGCTGTGCGAGGAAGCGTGGGAAGATAGTCCCACCTCGTGAGTCGAAGCACCTCCTGCAGCACATAAGTCATTTTTGTGTCGCGACTTTATCGCCTCGACATAATGGGGTGAGGTCCTTGCACCCGGTTCACCTAACTCGACCCATTTCACTACTTGGCTACGACCCCACACCCGCAGCCCTTCACCTGAATCTGGTTACTGTTCCTACCCGATTACCCGATTAAGCTCATGTCTTTGAGAGAAAGAAAAGAAGGAAAGAAAGGGAAAGAGAGAGAGAGGGGGGTTTTTGCCTCGCTACCTATCTCTTGACACTTAGCGAAATCTAAAGAGGCCTTGGCCTCTGTTGGTGCTGTGATGTGCCTATGCCTCTCCCTATGGCCTGAAGGAAAAATAGCTGGTTCTGAGACACTGTAGCATCAGAGAGAGTGCATTGTGCACTCATCATACGTGGCATTTAGTTGATTGATACTATTGCATTATTTAAGTAGAATTGTAATAGATTAATTTGGAGATTCAAATCACCATTTTTACCCTAATCTTTTTACCACATTGACTCTTGAATTTATATCTATATCATTTGTGCTTGAAATTGCTATTACATTGCTATATTCTTGCTTACAATTGTGGTCTTTAGATAAATTGCCATACTGCTCCATATGTTTGACCTCATACTTTTTTGAGCTATAAATTTTAAGTGTTTTACTTGATTTATCTGCTATACTACAGTGCATTACTTTTAAAACACCGATTCTGAGCATTTTACATTTTGGCATCATTACCGGGGAGCAACGCATAGTTCGATCTCTTGATTGCAATATCTGATTTGTTACTAACTTGCTCTATCTATTTTGTTGTGATCTTTGCAGGGGAATCCAATCAAGGAGAGTCAAACACACACCAAACACTTCAGGGGCAAGTAAACTCTATCCACTTTCTCCTAAGCCCTTGACTCAGAAAATGCTAGAAGAAGAAAAAATCAATTAGGGCTAACTTGCATTCTATTCTTAGATTAATCATCACAAGTTGCCTGATTTGATACATTCTTTTTAGAAAACATCCTAAACCTGATTCTTGCACCTACTTAGGGATTTAAGACACCTGGGGCTACCACCTTCTTGATTGAGCCCTAGGTGCCAGATTTGAATTAATTGATTGACCAATTAAGAGCCAATTAGGGTTTCCATTCTAGGGTTTAGAGACACACTTGCTTAAAACAAGAATTAATCTTCCCAAACTGTGTGTGTCCTAAGCCTTGATTGAACTTACCTAAGAAGCAAACCCTAAGAATCAAGCTCTAAATCTCGCTTGAATCCTAAAAGCAGGGACATAACAATCAAGGAAAAATCAGGTGAAGTTGACCCAACTTGCAGGGTCAACCAATCTTCAAGTTAGGTCACCACTCACAAAAACATCTTAAAGTTCAAGTGAAATCCAAAGCACCCACACTCTAAACATAAAATTGGTAGACTTAAGAGGTCAAGTTATCCATTCTGGTCTACCTGGACCCTCAGTGACAAGGAAGGTTGGGTGGGGGAAACCTTGTAACCAGTGGGGATGCTCTACCGTGTAGGGGTCTTTGCGGGACTCTCCCTTCCTGGCTGCCCAGGTAATTCTCAAGTGGACAACTTTCTGATCTAGGGGTATCATCCACCCTGAACCTTTATAGTCATCCAAAGATGTTTAGGTGTCTTGATTGGGTCCATCACACCTTCTATCCCTTGTCTTCTCCATTGGTGCATGTTGGGAGGAGGTCCCTAAGACCACCCTTAAGGCCTCCATTAGCTATTCACTCTCATCGAGGCTAAGCCTCGACTTCCCTGTTTGTGCAACCACCCGACCAGATTGACATATCTTCTGATCCATCTGAGCTTAGATCTCTTTCATCCATACTCATGGAACAGCCAGCAGAAGAAGAAAACAATCTCTAGAATTGACTTCAGCGCCTCAACGATCTATTCCTTGCCTTTATGAATCCACCATAGTGTCCTATGATTCGAGTTTATTACAATCCCACTGCAGTAGCGATCGAACCTAGAGTCCAAATCTCTGTTGGAGGTCCTGATAATGAACTCAAGCCCAACATGATTCATGTTATTCCTAAATTTCATGGGCTTAATTCCAAAGATCCCTTCCAGCACATCAAGCAACTTAAGCATTTGCCCAAACCTTCGGGTCAGAAGCTCAGAATCAGGATATCTTGCTCATGGAAATGTTTTCCTTCTCTCTCATGGACAAGGCCACTCATTGGTACCAAACCCTAACTCGTCCAATCAACACATGAGCTGAACTACAATCCAAGTTTCTGAAAGAGTTCTTCCTTATTGGTCGAACAAACGCTCTATGGCACCAGATCACACATTTCACGTAGCAAGCAGGAGAACTACTTCATGAAGCATGGGATTGCTTTCTGGATCTCATGTGAAAGTGCCTACACCACGGAGTTCCTAAATGGGAACAAGTCCAGTCTTTTTACCAGGGACTTCGTGAGGATATTCGATTGTTCGTTAATGCAACCTATGGAGGAAACATCATGGGTCAACACGAAGACACCGTGTGGATGATTCTCAAGAACATGTGCGAGAACTTCATCACCAATGAATCCATGGGCATGTTCTATCGGACGACTGCCCATGCATTAACGAATCTATGGGGAGCACATGAGATGCAGGGTTTGTCCTCTTACATCTACTTGGAGTTAATGGCCAGCCACCTGGACACAGTCTCTAACATTGAGAAGAAGGTGAATGAGTTGACTCGACATCTGCAGTGAGCCACCTCTGTGCAAAACCCATTCGTACAACCACCCTCTAGGAGGGAGACTATGCACAATATCTATCACTGACCTTCTCAAGGGATGGATCCATATCCACCCCCATCTGATCTAGGGTTGGAATGAAACTCCAGATCTACCTACTCTAGTTGGGGGAACTCTGAACCCTCATATTCTGATTTCTCCGAGATTCCTCAAATCTAAGAGGATCTCAATGCCATCCAGAATGATCCTTTCTTAAACACCTACAACCCTGGAAGGAGAAATGATCCTAATTTCACGTGGTCAGGGAATAACAAAAATTAGAAACCTTAATATCAGCCTCGACCACAAGTTTCTCATCTATATTAGCCACCTCAACCTCGGCCCAACCTGACTTTCCAAACTAGGCCAAATCGAAAAAATCAAATGACTCTTATCCTTTAGACTCTAGCTGACATTCAAAAGACGAATGTGGCTATGCAAATATAGCACAAAGATGAGATCACAGATGTTGCAATCAACTCACCCAGATGGCAAATCCTTGCCAACCTGGTTTACTCCCTTCACAACCTCTACCCAATCCAAATAACATGCCGACCTAGAGGCACGTTATGAACCTGACTCAGGGCTAGGCTCACTTTGACTATCAGGCCCCTTTTGCTCCATCACTCGATGGGATCGAGGCTTCAACATCATATTGAGTTATCAACAGCAACTACCTCTTTTGCCTACCCCAACCCAAAACCAGGTAGGACTGAATTCTGTTACCACCTATAGTAGCTAAACAATTCAGGAACCAGTTTACGCAAGCCACTCTCAGCCTGGTAGTTCAAACCCAAACCCTAGGTTGGTTATCCAGGATACCCCTATCCCATATCAACAAGCTGGACCAATTCTAGAGGAACTTGCAGAGGTTCCATTTCTCGACGCCTTGACCAAGGGAAAGAAGAAACCCAAACCTGTGGCTCTGGAGGAGGACCTGGTCAAGCTCTTTGAGTAAGTCCAAATAAACATCCCGTTGATGGATGCAATTCACCATGTATCGGCTTATGCGAGATTTCTGAAGGATATATGTACACCTAAGCGTAAGCTGTGAACCAAGGGTAGGAGCTCGATCGTATTATCGAAGCAAGCCAGCTCCGTCATTTTTAGTAAACTCCAGCCTAAGGCAAAAGATCCCAGTACCCCTTGATGAGACACTCATCATGATCTCTAATTACCCCTAATTAACTAGTCTTCCTAGTTAATTAGCTAATGTTATGAACATATAAGGGTTAATTATAAAATAAGGGATATGTAGTCAAGGACCTTAAAATAAGTTTAAAATGGCATTTTATCATTCAATTAACATTATTAATAATTTAGATAATAATTGGACTCGAAATTCTATTAATCATTCTCTTAATTAATAAGATAAGTAACTTAAACTTAATGTATACCTAAGTATGTAATAACTTAAGTGATTTCACTTAATCTAATAAATTAATCTAAAAAGGTCAAAAATGTAAATTCAAGGTGAAAACATAATATTTACCTTATTTACTAACATATATAAAAAGTTCAAAAAGATCTAAGTTAAAATAAACCTTCAAAACCTGGGTCTACATTTTAGTCCTTACTATTCATTACAATCGGGTCCTTAATTCTCACATAGGTCCTTAAGTTTTATTTCATTTAAGTCCCTCTTCATCTTCTTTTTCAGCCGAATGAACGGCTAGTGGCAGAGAGTCACCCCACCGTGCGATTACCGCCCTGCCATCATCATCCTTTGTCCAAGCTCTTGCAGCTTGCGCTCACCACCTCCACTTCATCCATCGGTCTGGATTAACTGGAAATCCTATTTTTCAGTGGGAGATAACCTCACCATTTTCGTAGACGACGACGGAGAGTAAGCTCCTTAAGCTCCTTCTTCGGCCAGACCCTGCCACTCTCTTAGCTGCAAACTACTATAAATACCCCCTCACACCTCAGATTTTATTCAAGTTGGCTCCCTTCCCTCTTCTAACACTGCAGCCGACCCAATAGGCTATTCGTCCAAAACTTCGGCGACTTCCCATTCCATTTTCCGACTTCCTCCATCCATCTTAAGTAGCCGAGGAGATCCGCCATGGACTTTCGCACATCTGACACAAGCGCCGACCCAAGGAATCCTCTGCTCCACCTCAAATCTGCCCTCCGGAGATCTTTCTTCCACCCTCTGATTTCGTCATCTGCTATGAACCTTCGGCAGAACCCTATTGACCCCTTCGTCTAGGTAACAGTAGATTAAGAGTAGGAGTAGACTAGCTTAGTTAGTTAGTTTAGTTAGTTAGAATAGAGTAATTCTTGATTTTAGTTTCATCTTCTCCGACTTCGGCAAGTTCCTTGAGCTTGCCAGAGATTTAATTTCATCTTTTTAATTCACTGTACACCTTCCTGTATCTTCCATGACCATTTCTAAATCACTTAATCGTTTAATTGAATCACCTAATCGCCTAATTCACATTCCACCTCCACCGAGTACTGACACTGTCCATGGTGATAGTAATTGACCTAATTCCACCTCCATTGGGTTCTTCTTCATCTATCCACCACTTATGAACCCTAATGGACACCATAATACATATTATTATCACATATAAATTAAATGCCCAAATTTAATTTAGTTCCTGAGCTCGCTGTCTATGGCGGCTTAGGAACTGTTCAAACTATAAATTAAATATATATTTATGAATATAAACACTTGTTGACTTGTTTTAACCTCTCAATCGAGTGGTTAAACAAGTACTGAGCTTTAACCACTTAAATCCTTTAAGAAAAATGATTTCACTGTTAAATCTTAATTTTAAGAGATAAATGAAGAACTAAATGTGATACTGAGGTTCCTTGCAACCTTAGGATCCTTTCTGAATCAAAAATAGTAAGTTTTATCAATCTGTACACACTTTTCCTAATTTTTTGGACTCACCGGAGCTCCAGCGAGCTCCAGTGAGCCAAAATTGTGTTACAGCCTTTAAAACTTGTTGAGAAGCTCCAAAATAGTATAATATGGATCACTGATTAATTTGAGGATATTTGTTTGAAGAATTAGCCACTGGGGCTGAAGAAGTAACTTCATCTTCTCCAACTCCACTGGAGTTGGAGAAGTCTGTTAGGAAAGATCTGAGAAGCATTTAATGATCGTAGAAGCTTCAGTGCAATGCACTGAAGCTGTTTAACCCTTTAGAGCACTGTAACAACTTCTGAATGATTCTGACGAACACACATGTTTTCAAGTTCAGGCGACAAGCCTGTAACCCTAGGAATTAAGGTCAGAACACCTTTCTGAAGATTTGCATAAGTTCTGGATGGTGAGGAGACTCTAATTGAGTCATTAATTTCCTGTGGAGTTCTTAACAGAAAGTCAATTTTCGTGCTTCCACAGTCAAACATGAGTCAGTTAATGGAGATCTAAGCTTGAATTGAGGTATTGAGGAGTGAAAATTGTTTCTGGGATCTTGTTTGATGATCTGAAAGTGATTAAAGTAAGCTCAGATGAATGAATGTGTGTGAGTATTTAGATTCTGTTAATTTGGGTTACTTTCGAACCCAAACAAACAGGAGAACCATTTTAATGAAATTTAAACTTAAATCCTGCCCAGATTAATCTGTTATAACCCTTAGAATTAATCTAAATCAATTAGAAATAATTTTAAGTGTCTGTTGCACATAATGAAGTCTGAAATTTGAACTCCGAAGCTTTCAGAGAAGTGAAGAGCTTCTCTGCTGGTTCTGAAGGTCTTAAATGCTTAAAACCTATTCTAACAGATGTGGAATCATTTATAAAACATGTACAGATCTTTAAATAAAAGAGAGAAGTCCATCTAAGGACTCTACTAACTTAATTTCACTTCCAGGTTAAAAATAACCCATAGGAACCCCTGATTTCACATTTCAAATTGAAGAGGAAAACATCTTCAAAACCTTAAAGTGACCCTGCAATTACGTAGATCAACCTTAGAGCTTCCTAACAAACTTGAAATCACTCGATTTGGATTTCTGGGTAGAAAGTTATGATCACTTGAATTCAAGCCTGGAAAGGGTAGGTTAGTCCCACATCAATTGTTCATGAGCGCGCGCCTAGGGATAAAAATAATTTGTTTCCCTGGCTATGCAGTTGTTAGCGCTCGACGCACTGGCTACTGATTCCATCTAAACATAGCATGTGTGTGTGTGTGCAGGCTTATGCCTGCGGGTGTGTGCCCCTGGGGACGAGAGCAAGTATGTGCCCTACGAGGGCGAGAGAGAGGCTTGGGAGGCCAGGTTGAGCCGAAATGGCTTGAGACTGTGAATCGATAATAAATAAATCGAAAATGAACCTAATTGATATTAGGCGAGGATCGAGTAGGGTCTAGCCCCACCCTGGTCTCAGGGTGCTGTGTATCCTCGAAAGGACCTCGCTGCAAATAAAATAAATTTTGGTTAAAAAAGTAAAGAAACCTGGTTCAGCTGAAAGTTTAAGGACTTAAGGAAAAGAGAAGCTGATGGTTGTTAAAATGCTAAGTGTAAGCTGAAGGCTAGGTATTAGAGGAGCATAGGCACTAAGGAAGGAAAAGACCAAGGAACAAAGGAGAAAACTAAGGGAAGAGAAGGCAGGAAGAAAAGAAGAAAGGTAAGAAAAAGTGCTCAAGATAGAGAAGAAAATAAAAGAAAGAAAAAAAAGATGAGAGGCTGAAAACTGAAAGGAAAATGAATCTTTTCTTGCATCATTTTGAATTACTTTTTGTTCTTAATTGTAAAAAGGCATGTTTTAATAAAATAACTTTTAATTGCCTTAATTTCTTTGGAATGAAATTAAATTGAAAAACTAGCATGTTTACTTGTTAATAAAGTACAACATTTTGAGTAAATATGTTTTGCATATGGAATTTTGTATATTCTTTATAGTTTAAATATTTTGACAAAATTCATGTTTTAAAAAAATCAACTTAGTTATTCCTCCTAAACTTATAAAGAAATAAAAGAAAATTAGTGAATTTGGAGAAAATTATTATACCTCCCAGTGAACGACCTGGACTCAACCAGTAAAAATTTCTAAAATGTTAGGTTAATTTGACCCCATACTATACAACCGACACAACTTCGAGTTAACCTAAGTGACTTCTTCTACTCTTAATTAAGTGAAATTAACTTAATTACTGTGTTGAGTGAGACCACGCGATCACCCCTCTTATCTCCTGTACAATCGGTGATATTCAATTTGACCATGCATTATTGGATCTAGGAGCCTTCATAAACTTAATACCTACATCCCTACTTGACCACCTTGAAGAATCTAAGCTCAAACCGATAGAGGTGACATTACAGTTGGCTGATCGATCTATTAAGTCTCTAAAAGAAATTCTCAAGGATGTCATAGTTAGGGTATGTGATTTCGACTTCCCCATGGACTTTATACTTTTAGACATGGATGCTCTTGAGAACTTGAAGAATGGACTGATCATTTTGGGGAGACCTTTTCTGACCACAGTTAGGGCCAACATTAATTGTGAGGAGGGCCAAATTGAGTTAAAATTTGGGAGCATGACACTAAAGATTGATATCTTTAAGGCCCAAGGAGGAATTAATTGTGGGGTTATCGAACAAATTTGTGACATCGAGTCCATGGTTGACGACCCATGTGTCGAGGAAAACCTACTTACCTCTGATGATCAACCACAAGACGATCAAACCCCACATCTAGAGGAGCCTGAACTAGACTTCGAGATACCTTTAGCTCCTGCCAATGCTCCTGAACCTCACCTTGAATCACCCACTGCTACTGAAAATCCAATCATGAAGTTGAAACCCCTCCCTGACCATCTCAAATATGTCTTTTTGGTTCAAATTAGACATTTCCTGCGATTATCAATTCCCACCTCACCTTTGATCAGGGAACACGCCTGATTTCTATCCTCCAGTAGCATCGGAGAGCCATTGGTTGGACTCTTGATGACCTAACTAGCATCAGCCTCTCATATTGCACGCATCACATCTACACCTAAGAGGGCTCACGATCATCCTGTGAAATGTAGAGACACCTGAATCTGAACCTACAGGGTGTCGTTAAAAAGGAGATCATCAAGTGGTTAGATGCAAGTATCATCAACCCGGTCTTTGACAGTCGTTGGGTGAGTCCCAATCCAAGTTGTGCCCAAAAAGGCAAGACACGCCGTCATTATGACTGAAATAGGAGAGACTATATCGACCCGTATAGCAAACTCGTGAAGAGTCTACATTGATTACAGAAGACTGAATGCCCCCACGAAGAAGGATCATTTCCCACTGCCATTTATTGATCAAATACTCGATAAATTGGTAGGAAATAGATTCTTTTTCTTCTTGGATGGGTACTCCGATTATAACCAGCTGGTAATCCCTCCTGATGACCAAGAGAAGACTACCTTCACCTGCCCCTTCGGGACGTATGCGTTTCGTAGGATGCCATTTGGTCTCTGCAATGCACCTGCTACTTTTTAAAGGTGCATGCTTGCCAAATTCTCAGATATGGTAGGTGAGTCCCTCGAAGACTTCATGGATGACTTCTCAGCATTTGGGGAATCTTTTGATGATTGCCTAATGCACTTGGTCCAAATCCACAGGCATTATATCGACGTGAATCTGGTTCTTTCCTAAGAAAAGAGCCACTTCATGGTACCTGAGGGAATTGTCCTGGGTTACCTCATCTCTGAAGAAGGCATCCAGATTGATCGAGCTAAGGTTAATTTGATTTCAAAACTACCCATGCCTAGCTCGATCAAGGACATCCATTCTTTCCTAGGGCACGTCAATTTTTACCATCGTTTCATTCCTGATTTCTCAAAAATCGCACGAACCCTAACTAATCTTCTCTCAAAGGATGTCCCTTTCAAAATTACCGAGGAGTACACTCATGCATTTGAGAGCCTGCGTGTTTGAGTTACTTAAGCACCAATCCTGGAATCCCCTGACTGGTTTCTACCTTTTGAGATCATGTGTGATGCGTCTGACTATGTAGTGGGTGTGGTACTTGGGTAGAAAATAGATGGGAAACCCATGGTCATCTACTACGCTAGCAAGACACTTGACGAGGCTCGTCGTAACTACACAGTTACTGAGAAAGTGCTGCTAGCTGTAGTATTTGGCCTCAAAAAATTTTGACCCTATCTTTTGGGTTCCCATGTTATCATATACTCGGATCACATCGTGGTGAGGCACCTCCTCACGAAGGACGTTAAACCTCAACTAATCTGCTGGATCTTGCTGTTGCAAGAATTTGACCTCGAGATTTGTGATAAGGTAGGAAAATAGAATGTGGTAGCTGATCACTTGTCCTACCTTCCTTCTAATATCATTGACCCTTTCGGATCAAACACAGAACACTTTCCTGATGAGCACCTCCTAACTATCAGTGCAGGACTTCCCTGGTACGCTGATTTGGTTAACTACTTGGCATCACATCGGACCTCGTCTGATTGGCCAAAGGCCAAGAAGGACAAGTTGCTTTCTGATGCCAAGTACTACATCTCAGAAGACCCGTACCTCTTTCGTATTGGTACTTTTCAGATCATCAAACAATGCATCCCGAAAGTGGAAATTTAGGACATTCTGTCCTTCTGCGATGACCAGGCCTGCGATGGACACTTCTCCGGACATAAAATAGCAACTAAAGTCCTCTAGTATGGCTTTTATTAGCCCACGATCTTCAAGGATGCATCTGACTGCTGTAAGCCATGCTCTTGTTCCAGACCTTGGGCAACATGAGCCACTGCGATATGATGCCTTCACACCAGATTCTCGTATGCGAAATCTTTGATATATGGGTGATTGATTTTATGGGACCCTTCCCTAAATCAGATGGCTTTGAATACATTCTCCTCGCTGTAGACTACGTGTCTAAATGGATCGAAGCTATCCCGACCTGAACCAATGATCATAAAGTGGTAATCAAGTTTATTCATCAGCACATCTATTCTCGGTTCGGTGTCCCACATGCCATTATCTTTGATGGAGGGACCCATTTTACAAATGCACAGCTTAGATCCTTGATGACCAAGTACGGGGTGTCACACCAAATCTCAACTCCTTATCACCCCCAAACTAGTGGATTGGATGAACTGTCTAATTGGGAGATCAAGAAAATCCTCCAGGTCACTGCTCGACCTTATAGGAAGGACTGGTCAGCCCAACTTCCAGAAGCTTTGTGGGATTATAGGACCGCCGACAAAACCCAATTAGATATGTGTCCGTTTAGATTGGTGTACAAGAAGGCTTGTCACCTCCCCGTCGAGATGGAGCACAAAGCCTATTGGGCAGTATGAAAGTGCAATTTAGATCTGCTTAAGACCAGAACCGGCTGTCAACTTCAAATTAGTGAGATTGAGGAAGTACTCAATGATGCATACGAGAACTCGTGAATTTACAAAGAGCAGGTGAAGCCTTTTCATGATAAACACATTTCTAGAAAAACTTTCTATCCTGGTCAGAAGGTCCTACTCTTTGATGCCAATCTAAAACCTTTCCTAGGCAAACTCAGATCTAAATGGATTGGACCATTCTTGGTGAGGCGAATCTTTGTTCTTAGTGAGGCAAATCTTTGGAATGGAGCTGCCAAAATCAGTCAACCCAACCTTGATTCTAAACCTTTCATCGTAAATGGCTAACGACTCAAGCTGTACATTGAACTCACTGATACAAACTTGGCTGAGGTATCTTTTGATCTCCATTCTCCCTGAGCTTATTGCGCCCGGCTGATGGCATTAAATTCAGTGCTTAACGGGAGGCAATGCATCATTTTTTTTGAAAACCTAAAATTCTTTTAACACATCTCTTTCCTGAACTCATATTGCATTTTAGGGTTCATCCATTAGAACAGCCGACTCCACCTTTGGTACTTGTACCAGAGCTTGAAATTGTCTACATCAGTCATCCCAACCCATTCACCCACCCTTTGAACCTGTTTTAATGTACGATCTAAGCTGAACTCAAACCCACCTACTTTATAATGAGGACATTGCAAATCATAGGCATGGGGGGTATTAAAGTGCAAAATGTCATGAGAATCAATTCACAAAAAGGGTTTCATCAAGAAATTATACATGCTATTAAAAAAAGAAAAAAAAAGGAAAAAAAGGGGAGGTTGAGGAAAAAGGAGAGCAATTTTTGAGAAAAATGAAAAAAGGAGGGAAGAAAAATTGAAAAGAGAAGAAAGGAGCAAAAAGATAAAAGAAATTGAGTCCCTTCAAAGTAATATGGAGCTTACCTAACTTCTAGGTTGGATCAAATGTTGAATTAAAACCTGGAAGGCTAAAACATAAAGGATTAGTGGCAAATACTAACCTTAGGCCTCTTAGATCTGATTGGATTTAAACACTCACGTACTTGTCACGATCCAGATCAGTCCTCAAGAGGTTGGGGAAATGCAAAGCTTGTATATTAGGTCTAAGGCTTAGGGAGTATAAGGTCTCTTTAACTGGTGCGAAACTCTATAACTTAAGCACCCTAAACCACACACAGTCTGGTTCAGTGCGCTTTAAATAATGAAATCATGCCAAAGGGAATTTCTTCTGTTCGAAAAAGGGTCTGAAGATCTAGATTAGGAGCGGCTCAAAAACACAAGTTGATTTGAACGAGTTCCCAGTGCAGAGAGGTGGGAAATTCCCCTTGAAGATGTGCAATAATATATTGTCTCCACGATGCTTGTCTCCTAGGATATCTAAATATCCTAGCAGAGGCACGTAAGCACCTTGTGCTGGTTTAGATGCCTTGGGCAGGATTATCCCAAAATCTCGATTGCTAGGGTCTGGATTCAGCTACAGAATACCATGGGCGGGGTTATCCCGAAATCTCGAAAGCCAGGATTCTGGGGGTTGCCATGGGCGGTGCTATCTTAAAGCATCGATTACCAGGGACCCTGTGAGGATTGATGGTGGGGACAAGGAACCTAATACAGATTGTGTTTAGGGCCAATTCAAAGATGGCTCTAAGGAAAAATATAATTAAAAGAAAAAGAGAGAGAAAGCTCTCCACAAATAAAAATCCCCTTCTATATCTCTCTTACAAAAAATGCATTGGCAAATTGAACCTGGGCTAACCATGTTTCAAGCATAGGTACTTTAACCGCTGGGTCCAACGAACCTTAGGTTAGTTCCTGCAAGCCTTAGAAACCTTCACGGTAGACTGAGGTGAAAGCTAGTCAAGTCTGGATCTGGGCTGGTACTTGAGTACCTCTAGGCTTATTGTTGGTATTAAGATCTGGTTCCTAAAGATGTGCCTTAGTAGATCATCCTGACAATTACATCCGACCTAGATAACTGGTTTGATTCATAGAATTTTGCTAAGGGACTAGAAAAAGCTAGGCATGGGGGTATAATGGGAACACCATCATGAGCCATAACTAGCTCAATTTGGTCTTATAAAGTCAATAAAAGCTCCTACATATCAGTCATAAGGTCCCTTGAGCAGGATGAGTTATTTTGAAAAGAAAAGAGGAAAATAGGGTTACTTCTGCAATTTTACCATCACAAATACATAATAACCACTGGGTATGCCAGGGGTTTATTAAAGGTCATTTAGTCATTAATTCTTAATAAGTGGGTCCATGCAAACAAAAATAGGTTTTCACGCATTTTAAGAATTAATGGACATCTGAAACCCTAAAAATAGACTTGCTTAATTAACTGAGGTTCTGGTCAGAATAAAATTCATCTAAACCCTCTAAAGATCATAGAAATATATTCTCTAGGGTTTGGCATCTTTGATTTGACCATCTGAACCCACTTTGACCTGAAATAGAGTCTCAGATAGGCTATTGCCTAAATTTTGGTTTTTGCATAAATTACCTAATCAAACCAGGTCAAAACCAAAATCCAACTTCACCATGATTCCTTAGGTCAAAATTAGGTTTGTATCAAAATTTGGGTCTAATAAGAAATTGTCTTGACCCAGTTTTCAATTTGGTCTAGTCTGACACTTTCCCTCTCACACAACCCCTTAGATTTTGAAATTCCTTGCAAATACCCCCTATCTTTGTCGTCACTCATTGCAAAGAGGTCCCTCCACCATTGTTGTGGAAGAATCCTACTCTGACGAGCTTCTTTTGGCAAGAACTCTATGATTACTTAATGAATCCCTCTCAAAATTGAAAGGGAGATTCGTCAGGTAATCTCCTTCCTATTGAGACATGTCCAAGTCTCCAAATCTCTCAAAGGAGCTCATGTGAATCCTTCAAAGATTCAGGTACCTATTGTACGTCAAGCTTACCAAGCTTGAAAGCTTGGTTTCCAAGCTTCAAACCTCCATCTACGGCCTATTTAAAGGCCCATGTTGCACGTCGATCTCCTTACGCTCGTTCTTGGCTGGACAAACCCCTCCTTCCTCCCTCCTCTCCGGTTGAGAGGCTCCACGCCACCCGACATCTCTCTCCGACCACTCTCATCATCTTCTCGCAATACCAGCAATAGATTCTTCTTTGTCTCCCTCTTCCGCGTTGCACCATACCCGCGGGTGCCCTAATTCTCTTCGTCATCGCTGCTTCTACCCCACCGGAGCTCCCTTCATCTTTGGCACCGACCACAGTAGACCCAGCATCACTCCTCTCCCACGTCGACACCACATAGTCTCCTTGACTCCTTATCTTCCGCACATCATCACCGCACCACTACGCTGCTATTTCAATCACTCCTACACCATCCGCGACTTCATCTTCCTCTGCTCTGGCAACCACTCCGGCAAGATCTCCCGTATGCTCCACCACCCCAAACACCTCGCCAACCACCTCATAAGCTTTGCCATTCCTTACCCACTAAAACCCCTTAACCAATTGAGGGGATTGGTAACTCAACACCTTCACCCGACACCAACCTCACCGCACCACCTCCTCGAGGTAGTCAAACCACCTCACACACTCTCACGCGATGCCACAACCGCCATCGCACTCGCCGCTCCACAGTGAAGCTTCTAAATGCCTTCAACTTGGCCACAAGGCTGTATTCTTGCTTTTAGGTGCTTCACTGGACCTCTGCCGCCGCCTTGACTCATCTGACTACGCCTTTAGTCCTCCGACCACATCCGCTCCAAATTTCAGTCCCAAGCATTGCAGGTGACTCCTAGGCATCCTTCGAGGCCCTCAATTCCACGCCATGAGCTCACCTTCGACTTTAATTGGAGATAGCATCTATTGTAGCTGCTATGTGTGGAGGGCCATAATTTATTTTAAACTAAAAAAAATTATAGGGTTTCAAAGCCCTTACATAGGGCTACATAATTATGTAATTACTTTACAAAAATAAGTTCTTTTATTATATAAATAAATTAAGTAATGTTGATTATTTATATAAGTTAAATTAGAGTTTAATTCATTAATTAAAGTATAAATTAGTTAATTAATCATCAAATTGACTTTATATAGAGTTAATATACATAATAAATTATTTATTACAGGTTATTATTATATTTTAGAAGCTTTCTTTTAATTTATTTACAATTAAAAACATGTTTTAGATGGTTTATCATATAAATAAATTCTAAATACTACAATAGAGTATAAATACGATATAAGTAAGTTGAAAATACTTAGTATAATATAGTACTATACACTATAAATTATCTCACTAGTAACTTAAATTACTAATTTATTTTATTTTAAGTTAATAAATTATCAAGTTAAGTTAATAACTTAATTATTTACTGTAAATATATAATTAAATTAAATTACAGGTATAATATTATTCATAATACATATATAAATACATATGTACAGTATTAGATATAGATATGTACATTTAAATAGGTTTATAGAATTACTTAGTTATTATACATTTAAGTTGTATAAATTAATATCTAATAATACTATAAAGTTATATATAAATTAAATTACTCTAGATACTTAACTTAATACATAGAATACATATATAAGTTATTTATGTACATTTTACACACATTATATAATATTTACATATAGCTTAGCTTTAATTAATATATACAAGTATATACATAGTATACATGGTATTTTTTAGAGTTTTTCGGTATTTTCTGATTTTTATGGGTTCTATAGTAGAGATATGGGATTAGATAGAAAGAAAGAGATGAGAGAGAGAGAGAGAGTTTTTTTTTGGTGTTTTTGAAGTTTACTTCTTATATTAAGTTCCAAGGCATACTGAACGGTCGGTTGGTATGTTCTACCAAGCCGGGGGTTCAGAATACCTTGAAACTTGGTACACACCTAAAAATTTACCTAATCCTAACAAAGACACATTTATTTTATTTTTTGGAATTTTTTTATGATTTTTATTTATTTACAAAGTTCACCAATTTAAGGCCTTAAAGAGTGTTTCTAATGGGAACCTAAGGCCTAAAGATGAGTTCTAGTGGCTGGAAAGGGTGTTTAAACATCTCAAAACATCTAACACACTATATGAAACATGTATGGGCAGTTAAGAAAATTTTCATCTCTCACTTCACTAGAATTAAGGTTTGGATAGTTAATTCAATTCAAATGGCTGAAAAGGAATTTAAAACTTGAAATCAAAGCATCCAAATCAAAATTCTAAGTTATATCATTACATGAATGCTTGATACAAATAATTCCTACACTACAAAATAGGTCAGGTCCATTTCAACATGTAAAATGTAACTAGTCCTAGTCTAACAGTAGCTGCACCTGCATCAGATCAATGCTGCTGAAAGTCAGTAGTTGCAGCTACTGCTATTGTTATGGTTGGATAGTAGATAAATGCTGCAACCCTTGGTGTTTCCATGCTGTTCAATTCAGGTAAAAAAAATTCATCCAAAATCAAGCCTGAGAAAGTATAATCTTGGCTCAAGAATGTCCAAATCAACAATCCAAAGATCCTTTAAAAATCATATATGAAGATCTAAAAATCCATTTATGCCCAATTTAAAATCACAGTTTATAGAACTCTGATTTGATTTTCACTTCAAACTATAGACAATATGAACATGAAAATCAAATCAGGACTTCAAATCCTTGTGAAAATAGTTCCAAATCTTCATTAAGATGCTTTCAATTTCAATCAAACCTCCATTATCAGTTTGGAATCAATTTTTCATTGAGAGACAAATGTCACCCAGATAGGGATTTTACTTTTGATCCATCAGGGTGATATGATCACTTAGAGTTTCTTCTAAACACTGACAATCAGTGTTTAGTAACTCAAGGCAAATCTAGATAACCGAATGGGTCATTGCTAAGGTTTCATCTCAGTGAATCTAAGATTCCTTGACCATTGCTACCGAATATAATACTCTCATTTGGCATATTCTCCTATGAGAAAAAATCTATATCAAAACATATTCAAATTCATCGCAATATACCCAATTGAGCAAATCTAAACTCAAATCACTAGATTAGATCCATTTAAAACCAATTTGACTTCGAATCGTGAGATCGGGAGTGAAAACCAAATCTGAGAGAATCGAGCAATTCAATACAATAAAACCAGATCGGGGGAGTCTTTGTGGATTTATGGAGTGAATGGGAGACCCCCCAAAAGGGTTTTAGGTGCAAATTCAAATCTAGAAGCCAAGGCTTCAGATCTGAATTTGACCTTGATGGATGGGTGGAAGATGGATAAAATTCAAGGAAAAATTAGAAATGAATTATGATGCATAGATAAAGTTGTATGCGTCAAAATGGACGTGGAAAAAAAGCTCTCTGATCTAAATTGATCAGAGAGGGTAGATTGGATCTAAGCTAATCTACTCCTAAACTATACTAATCCATCAACTAGTGAATTCTAACATCTAATCTACTCCTAAATTAATCTAGCTATTACTACAATTAATCTAGAAAACAGGAAAACTACACTAGGAAAGCAGTAAATATAGCTAATAGATGAAGGTGGTGTCCAAGGTCCACCAGTTGGAGGTCGATGGCAATGAAATGGAAGAGACCCTCAGCCGAAGAAGGTGGTATCCAAGAGCCAACAGTCGGTGGCTAGAGGCGATTGAAGGAGGAAGAGGAACCCACTCTATCACCATGGGCGATGAAAGAAGGTGGAAGGCTAAGGGGATGGACGAAGGGAGCCACTCATGGGGAGGGAACTGGTTAGCATGCGTGCAGCTCAGGGGAGCTACTTAAGAAGGCTTATGGAGTGATTGCACTCACTACAGAGGTGAGATTAAGCACCTAGGGCTTGGGCGGTGGAGATGAGAAGAGAGGCACATGAGAGAGTCCAACCCAAAAGTCGGCCATTGGATGATATCTGGAAAAGGTGGTTAGCACACGTGCCGAAGCATGGGAAGGTTTGATTGAGGGATGGCCATCACATCAAGAGATCAAGGAATGAACAACCATGATCTCGTGTGTTCCTGAGGTGAGCAGTGCACCCACGGCTACAGTTATTTTAGTGTTTTTGCAGGGAAAGTCCAAAATGGCGAAGGGGTAGAACATTTGTGGCAATGCCCATAAGTGGCGAGAACTGATAGTAGAGCCATCCCTAGGATTTGCAAATAGGTCCCCGATAGCTTTCAAACAAGTCCCTAGATGCTTTTATATGATTGATATGTATATAACCTAAGGACGTAAGTGAAAAACTATCAGTGTAAGGTCTTAATGATGTCCAAATGCAACCAAGTTTTTATTTAAGCTTAATTAAACATTAAGGAAGTTAATTGTACTTTTGATTTGAACTTTTGGACTCAAATGTTTGTTCAATTTGCAATTGTATCATCATTTTATATTAATGAATAGAATATCTCATTTAATGACCTAATTTCACATTTTTAACATAGATTTGATGTCTTAGGTTTTTTTCTCAATTTACTACACTTAACTTATTTCATGTGTTAATTTAGTAGTGTTTAACTTAGTTTCTAGCTTAACTTGGGCATCTTAGCTATGATGAGCTAGACTTCATCAATTGGATGATTAGTCAGAGTAGTTGACTGAGCTTGATCATTCTCAGCTGGGATGTTCTGCACCACCCTCTCACAGTACTGGTATGAAATTAAAGTTTGGTAAATGTTACGATTTATTTCTTTCTTTGTTATTTTATTTTATGTTAAAGTTTTGTCTTACAGGTGCACGTAGGGGAAGAGGTCCCACATAGAATATGGACCTAGAAAGAATTCCACATGGGATCCACATTTCAGTTAAGATCACACCAATAGGGGAAGCAGTGGAGTATCCTCCATTCGTCAGCACACTGGGTACGTTGACGAAGGCGATCATCCCACTGTCCTACTTCGATTGGAGGAAGGTGCCAATGGAGTTGAAGAGACAGCTCATTCGAGAGTTAGAGGTAATTAGTAAAAACTAATAACTTATTTACATTACTTTATATAATTGTAAATTACGAAACAATTTCTGTTCTCCTACTAATGTAGGCCATCTTCAATTGGGGCGACGATCCGAACATCCCCAAATATATCCTCAAGCACACGGCCAAGATTCACAAAGATTGGAGATTGGAGATGAAGAGTAAGGTAAAAGATAAATTTTAACTATATTTATTAATTTCTTTTGCCATAATTCTAGTATTATTTCTAACATTACAAATATATTTTTTAGTATTATGAGAACGAGAATCATGATGAGACATTGCATAATGGGCCTGTTCTGATACAGTTGCACACTTGGAAGGAAGCATGCGAGCATTGGCATGATCCAGCGATGTAGGTAAAAGTATTGGATATATTATCATTTAACTAATTTCTAAGTTAATAAATTGTACCTTTATTTCAAGAGCAAGCCAAGAAGAATAAGGAAAATAGGGCTAAAGCTCCATCGAAGATCCATGTCTTGGGTAGGACCATAGGTGGGATGAAATCCCTATATGTAAGTATTTTTAATTATTATTTTCTTTTAAACCTTACAATATTTTTAATTTATTTCAATTAACTGTTTCAAAATATTGTAGATCGCCATGCATGAAAGTGCCCAGCTTGATCGGGTGGGAGTATATGAGGCCACTCATAGCAAGATAAGTAGCGAGGGAAACAAAGAGTAGCTTCATGACACGTACCAATAGAGACATGTAAGTTAAAATACACAATACTTGTATTTCATTTCTTAATTATAATTAAATGAAATTACTTAACGTAATTCAATCTCTTTCAAGATAATATGCTCAACTTAATGCATCCTTTTGAAGATGCCAATTCTGGTATAGTTCAGCAGCCATTGACAGTATAGGAGGCATTCCAGACCGTCATGCCACCTGAGCATGGCGGGTATGTCCGTAACGTAGGGAGGAGCGAGACTATCTCCAGCTGGTATGGGAGAAAGGGGGCATCATCCTCTTGAACTGAGGTATAGGACATGATGAAGGAGATTGCACTATTACGCCACCTCCACGAGGAGGACCAGCAAATCGATGAGCTGACGACGTAGGTCAGGGATGACGTGACGTAGTTCAAGGAGTTGGCTCAGACTATGAAGGAGCTCCTGAGGGTACTTCAATAGGGAGGTATTGATCACCCATCCTTTCATCAGTTTAGAGATCATCATGACAATGGCAATTTAAGTGGTGGTGGTGTTGGAGGCGTTGGTGCCATAGCATGATTGCTGTATTTTTTATACACATTACCATTTGTAGTTAACTTTGTATACATTGTTACATATTTGAAATTTTTATTTTCATTTCTAGTGTTTTAATTAGATGCAAATGTTTTAAGTTGTGTAATTGATTATATTTTTATAGGATTTTTTGTTTTCTATAGGTCTTCCACATAATTAAAAACATTAGTTAAAAAAATTTGCAACTATTGTCAACCATTTTCCAATAGACGAGAATAGTATGTGACCAAAATTACAAGGCATTATCGACTATTTAAAAATAAATTAGAATATTGGTATTGTCAACCATTCGATAAAAATGGTCAAAAATATTAATATTCTTGACTTTTTGAAAATGGACGAGAATATTGGTATTTTCGACTGTTCGATAAAAATTGTCGAGAATAGTAATATTTCTACTATTTTAAAATGGACGACAATAGTAAAATTCTCGTCCGTTATTAACAAACAGTCGAGAATACAATTATACTCGATCACCTAAATAGCGGTCATTATAAATATTTACATCGATAGAGCATTTATAACAGTCGAGAAAAATTTTTCTTGACCATTTAAAACAGACGATAGAAAGGACATGTCGAATGTGGCTCTGACTTTTTCTCGATGATAACGTTCTAAAACGGTCAAGAAAACCCAATAGCGACGTACATTCCTCAACCCTATTTCTCGACCATTATTTTCACATTGTCTATCGTTTTTAAAAATCGGCAATAGTGAATATTCTTGTAGTGTTTAATCGATCAAAATCACCTAATGGTCATATTATGAAATTATGCTTCAAGTCCATCAAATTCTTAGTTTAATCAATCAAACTATAATTGATCAAAATATTATTTTTATTGACCAATGTTAATTTTGATCGACCATTATGTATTTTTGATGAACCAATGCCATTTTTACAAAATTTCTAAATCATCTTGAAAATGCCTATAAATAGGACCCCTCAACCCCTATTTCAAAACACAAATTTCTGAGCCTTTCTCAAGCAAGAAGTGCTTAATCCTTTTCGTTCTTTTGCGCCTCTACATTCGATTTCAATGCTTTCTAAAACAGGTTGCTCTACGGCCTCAAAATCCTTGGTTTGAATATTTTTTGAGGCTCCATAGGATATTTTGTTTATTTTATATTCATGTTGCTTTAATTTGGGACCCAAGTTATCGATAGTCCCGCTATTCTTCTTTTTCTAGGTGTAAAAGAGAAGAAGGCTTTTTAAGAGGTTGTATCACCCTCGTTCAAGTGATACATTAGTGGATTGACTAGCATCAACTAGTCATGAAATCCTAAGTTGGAGGCTTAAGTAGTGATTTTTACCTGGAAGGGTTTCCACTCTAAAATTCAGGTGTGATTTGTCATATCTATATGGATTACATTATTTTTAAATTTATATTATTTTCCTTAGTACATTATTCACCCCCCTCTAGTGTAGACCATTAAGATCCTATAGGCACTCCCTGCACTCATAAAGAAGTCATTGGAGAAGAAGAAATATGCATAGAGGAATGTTTCTAATGGGAAACCTAAAGGGAAATTGGAAATTCTAAAGTTCTAACAACCCTAACTAGAGGGTGTAGAAGCTGGAGAGGACTGTGGAGGAGGTTGGGCATGTGGAGGAAGAAGTAAGAAGGTGGTGACTAGGGTTTCTACCTAAGGAAGAGGGTAAGAAAGAAGAAGAAGAAGGGAGGCTAATGGTGCAACTAAGGCTATGGAGACCTAATGCAACTAAGGGAGCCTAATGGTCTCAAGGTGGACATCTAAGAGGTATAAATAGAGGAAGAGGGTAGCACATATGGTGTCCTGGAGGCTAGGAAGAAGGTTCTAGAATGAGGATTAGGAATTGATGAATCAGGCAACTAGCTAGGATGAAGAGGTGGCATGAACTCTAAATTGGTGGTCCCTAGGTTGGCTAATTAGGTAGGCAATCAAAGGTATAGGAATAAAAAATCTAAATTGGAAGATAATTGATTGCGAGAGGAATTTAGGAAACCTAAAGGTGGCATGCACAAGAGGTTTCTAAGGGCATTTGGATGTAAGCTTGAGGGCCTTCTATAGGTTGTGGTTGTGGTGGGCGGCTCCTGAGGTTATAGAAAGTATGTTCCAAATATCTCTAATTTGTGTTAACATTAGGGAATTATTTGGAAGCCTAATTTGACTAATTGGTTGCCACATTTTTGCAATCAATTAATCAAGAATTATTTCAGACAAATTAAGGTGCATAAAAATTATGTGGTAAGTGGATAATGTGTAGAAACCTATAGAATAGGATTGGGACTATGAATAGGATAGTGTTACTAGGTGTGTGAGCTAAATTTTTGGAATAGGCTAGGAATGTGGTGTAGGCTTAGGATTAGGGGAGCTAGTTAGGGTTTAGGTTTAGAAATCCAGATTGGGATTAGGGCATGGACTAAATAAGGTGGTTCTGAGGTGGGTCCAAGGTTAGGGTTTTAGAAAGAGAGGTGAGATGATTTCTGCTCCTCTACTCTCATATGCAAATTGAAGCACTCTTGACCAAACCAGACACATACACTCTAGATGACGAAAAGCCCTAATAAGTAATCAATGAATACTAAGGCTTAAACATTGCAACCCTAGCTCCTATCATGCATGCATGTAGTTATTTATAATATGCCCTAATTCTAATGCAACTCATGCTATAAAATAAGAAAAGTTGAGTGATGAGAACCTCATCATGAGCCATAACTAGCTCATTTTGACCCAATACAAAGGATAAAAGCTCCTACATATCTCAAGGAAAGGCTTAACTCAGAGAATTCTGAGTTTGAGAAGAAAACCAGTCATAAGGGGTAAAAGTGCAATTTTACCAGTATAATCTGCATACAGGGTAATTCAGGGCCCAAACACAGGTCAAAACAGCTTAATAAGAATAAAAGTGGGATGAGATGATCTAGCAAGGGCTACAACACTTCCAAGGAACCAAATGATAATCTGTAACCCTAAAACAACCCACTTCAATTCACAAGGTTCGAGGTAAAGTAAAAATAGAATAAACCCTCTAAAATTCATAGAAAAATAATCTCTAGGGTTTAGAACCTTCAATTTGGCCTTTAGAACCCATTTTGACCTACATTGAGAACCATGCCCAATTAATAACTTAATTTGGGTCTTTACGCAAATTGACCGGTCAAACAAGGTTTAATATGAAAATGAAATTTACCATCAGATTCCTTAGGTTCTAATTAGTCATGTATAAAAACTTGAGCCTAAGAAGAAACCTCCTTGACCGACTTTACACTTTGGTCCTCATATATTTACTCTTTGGCCCTCAACTTTTGAACCCTCGCATTTTGACCCCTAACTCTCCTTCGTTCTTTGCAAACAGGTCCCTCCTGCAAAACCCTGCCAGCACCATGCTCCGGCGACCTTGCGCGGAGCATGGCGCCGCGCAGGGTGAGGTGGAGGACCTGACATGTATACCGGGGGTGCCCTGCGTCGTCAGCCGTCGCAGGAGCACCCCCATGGTCATTGTAGCCCCCCATACCGGCCGTGCGAACGCACGGACGGTATGGGTTCGTATTCCGACCATTCTCCGGCGAGGGAGACACGTCGTCTCCCTCCGCCTTCCTCCCTGCTTCAACCCTATAAATACCCCCCGCCGCTCCACCGACCAAAGCAGCCTGGATCTGACGGAGAAAACCCCCAACTTTCCTCTCTTCTCACTCCGGCAGACGCCCACCAGCTCCGGCGGTTCTTCCTCCTCCTCCTCTTCGCTCTGCCGCAATACCAGCAGCAGAGACTTCTTCCCCTGCTCTTCCCGCGTCGCGCAATACCGGCGCGCGCTGCCTCTGCCCCGTCGTCACCGCCGTCCTTCCCCCACTGGGCATCGTCTTCTCCGGCGACAGTCGATACGACTGTCGCCCTGTTCCTCCCCCTTCGTCCCTGCAGTTAAGTTAGAACTACTCCCCTTCTTCTCCTCTTTCTTTCCCCGCTTTCAATTTAGTCAATTAAACCCTCGACCGCTCCTGTTCACCCTCATCCTCTCCGCCTCCGACCACCCTCCGGCGAGCCGCTTCCATCACCTCAGCGACCCACACGGCTCGCCGACCACCGCAGAACCTCCGCCTCCTCACCCTGATCCTCTTCCGCCCCTCCACTTCCCACCAAACACCCTCTGCAGATCCACCGAACACACCCACTTCTTCGCTCACAGTTTGACCTAGGACGACCTGTTAGCTCCATCTCGCCCCCTGCAGACCCCCTGACCACCTTCGCCGTGCCACGGCGAAGGTCCCCCGCCTGTCTGATTTGGCCGAGAGGCCGTTCTATTGATTTCAGGTTCCAGGCCTTGACCGCCATTGGCGAGGAAGCTCGAAGCTTGCTTGAGGTAGCTCCAAGCCTAGATATCCCAGGTTGAAGACCTAGGCTGCGCGAAAGAGTCTTGCACACACACCCTGGCCCTCAATTGGAGTTGCGAGCCTCAACAGCTGTTGCAATTGGAAGCACCATCCCTATTGCAGGCGTGAGAGAAAAGGGGTGCGCGGATAGTCCCACCTCGGAACCTTCTGAAGCGACACACCCACATAAATTGCAAAAGTGCCACCATCTGTTTGCCTCAGTTACCACGGGGTGAGGTCCCTCTCACCCGACCCGACCCGGCCTCGTCCGTGACCACGCTCCGCGGACATGGCCCGACCCGATTAGACTGACCTGCACTCCTCGCCCACCACGCACGCCGGTGGGCCTGGACCCGGGCCTGACCCGAACCCGATTACCCGGTAGCGCTCTGGGAGAGCTTCCGAAGAGAGATTTCAGAGAGAGAGATACGCGGGGGAGGGGGGTAGAGTAGGTTTTTGCCCTCTGATGAACTCTTGAGCGTGCAGGCACAGGTGAAGGACTGCGGAAGAAGAACTGAAGCGGCACTGTAGCGAAGGCATCGTTAAGTCGTCTCAGCACCGGGGCAGACGACGGAAGGTCAGCAGCCAGAGCAGGAAAGAAGACAGGCTGAAGAAGAAGGAAGAGCAACGGCCAACGCGAAAGAAGCAAGAAAAGAAGAAGACGATCTGAAGAAAAAGAAAGAAAGGAAACAAGGAAGAACAGAAGAAGAAGAGCACGAGGGGAAGATCTGAAGAAAGCAGAAGAAGAAGAAGAAGAAAAAGAAGAACAGGAAGAACCAAAGACAAAGAGGAAGAAAGAAGAAAAGAAGAAGAAGCCAAATTTTCATCTCTCTCTCTCTCTCTTTATTTTTGTAATAGAACTTGTATATCTCTAGAATACAACTTGCTCCCTGAGTTCGACCTCGGGAACTCTTTTATTTTTCCGAGTAAAAAAATTTATATTTGAAATGTTGGTAACAACCAGCTTTACTACAACGTTATAACAGAACCGACGTTTCATTTTGGCACCGTTGCCGGGGAGCAACGGCTATTCTAGAGGTAAACATTCCTGTTTCTTTTAAGTTCTGATAATCTCCTCTCTTTTGTGCAGCTACAGGAACTCAAGAAGACAAGCAACCACACAACCACTCCGAAGACAGGTAGAATCTTTTCTCTCACTATTAACCCCTACACTCTAAAGAGAAAAAAAAAAAAGAAAAGAACAAGCAATATAGGGCTAACCTGTCTTCCATATTTAGTAACCATAAAAGTTGCATGTTTTCAACTCATTATTTCTGCACACTATTAAGGGTATTTAAGGGCTAACACATTCTTGCTTGAGCCCTAATTACCCAACAAAGAATTAACTGGACCAAGTAGAGCCAACCTAGGATCCAACACTAGGGATTTAGAGACACACTCCTTAAGCAAGAATTGAGAAAACCAAATGAAGTGTGCCCAAGCCCTTGTCTGAAAATACCTATTCAAAAAAAATCCTAAACAATTGGCTCTCTCTAAACACTTGAACCCTAAAAGACAGGACCCAAAAAGCTCTCAAAGAAAACAAGAGGTAAAGTTGACCCCTTTGGGTTAACCAACCTTAAATTAGGTCACTCTTTGCACTTAAAAAGACTAAAAGTTCAAGTGAAACCTTAAGCACCCTGATCTTAAAATTGGTAGACTTAAGAGGTCAAGATCCCCATTCTGGTCTACCTGGAACCGCAGTGACAAGAGAGGTCGGGTGGGGGAAACCCTGTAACCCGTGGGGACGCTCTACCGTGTAGGGGTCTTCGCGGGACTCTCCCTCTCTGGCTGCCCAGGTAATTCTCAGGTGGACGATCTTTCTGATCAAGGGGTCCATCTGCCCCGAACCTCTATAGTCACCCAACAATTTTTGGGTGTCTTGATTGGGTCCAGCACCTGCTTATCTCATCCAGCCCTTCAGTATTTTTCAGGAGATCCTTGAAACCTCCTATAGAAATTCACTCTTCCCGAGGCTAAGCCTCGGCTCCTTTGTTTTTGCAGAAATCATTCACAAAATCCCCTTCTTCCATCTTGATTCAAACTTTGATTCTATTCCACCACCAGATCCAATTATGCAGCCTAATCACCTAGCAAGACTACCATTCAAGAAACCTGAATATCGGAGATCTATGAAAGATAAAATGATCGAGGATGCCATAAGATTCTATGAAAAAGAAGAAAAAACCTCAACACCAATAGGAGATATTCAGGTTGATGTCCCAACAACCACATCCTTCATCATAAACTGTGCCCAAATTCTATTAACTGGAATTTCAAAAGGATCAACCCGAGATATGCTCATGACAGGATACATTGAGATGGAAAAATTACACCAATCTGAATACCTTCGATGCTTGACAAATCCTGTACTTTGGGAACAACACCAAGATGCCCTTATGAAACGGGTAGAAATGATGAAATCAGTAGAACAAATTATCAACCAGAAATACCCGTATATACCAGAAACAAAGGATGAGTCATCTTGGAACAGTACTAAGAATCAATCCAGTTTCCCAGACCTCGGGATTGAGGCACAAGGTGGTTGTCGACTCTCAACCCAAATAGAAGATAGCATTAAAATAGGTTGGGAAGTTGCAGGAGAACACAATGCTGAGCCAACCCTAGGCCATAAATCACCAAGCTTAGAACTCCAAGACTCCTGCAATAACAAGATTAGAATTGAACCTCTGGAGGGTATAAATTCCACCCCTTGTTTTGATAAGGTAACCCTCGAAGGTCATGCGGACTTAGGTTCTAATAATTCTACCCACATCCTAAGCCTAGAACCTAGATCTGAAACTTATTGGGAAGATTATGAGGCCCCTTATGAGAAAGATCAAATTTTTACAGAATATGATTCCGAGCCTTTATTTGATGAATGTCCTTTTCCAACATCCTCAGGAAATCTGATTGATTTTTCAGAAAACATGCCAATTTATGATACAGAAACTGAGGAGTTGGATGAGCAAGGTTTTAGTGGGGTCTATCCTACCAGCTTAGAGCTTGAACAGAACATCTTTTTGAGCCCAGAATTGACATATAGGCTAGAACCCAGTTAGGCTGCTGATTCCACATCTGATGATTTCTGCTGTGGTGGAATTCATGATCATTTTCGCCAACTCTCCGACAATTTCAGATCTGACAATAATTGCGGAGAGATTCCCCTTCCTGAACACGCCAGGCCTATCTACGACCTCAGTTCACATGACTCTGACTCTGACTCTGACTCTGAGGTCCTGATTCCCGAGATCACTGATAACACAGAATCATTCCTTTTCGATCCTCAGGAACCAAAAACAGAAAATGCCAAGAGTGATTGCAACCAAGAATCCAAATTTTTTCTCGAATCCGATTTCTTTCACCCTACAAACACTCTTCAGGCATTTGATAGTTACCCAGAGGACTCTCTACAGAAAATCACCTATCATCTGTTTCTAGAAGAGCCCTCATACACAATGGCCACCTCATCCGCACACACAGAACGGATCAAAACCTCTCCCAAACCCCGACCCGCAACCGGACTCAATTTCTATGCTGATTCACCTCTCACCGAGCCGATTGCATTTCCACATCGGGTTTCGAACATTGATCAGACTACATACCATGCTCTATCATTCTCTGATCACCCCTGTAGGGTTCCTGCATCAACCACTGATTATCCTACGGGTCCCTACTCTGACCAGGCTGATTCGGCTCAGCCAAACCCTGCGTTTACACTTCCACATCCATCTGAGCCTCATAGTTTATGGTGGGTTCCACACTTTTTTATACACATCTATCAACCCACCAGATTGATTGGGTTTGGGCTGCATCATCAGCCTGTTGATCTGAACAAGCACCTGGTTGGACCAACCAGGCTCTTAATCAAGGTGCTTGTCTTACAAAACTCTGCTGATTTGACCATCCCCTCTCCATCGCATTTCCCGCTTGGCTGAAGGCATCAAATTTAGCGCTCAACGGGAGGCAGCCCGTCATTCTCTTTGAAAACCTGAAACGTGTTCTGACAGCTTTTTGCACTTGAAGTTCACACTTTAGGACAGCCGACTCCACCTCAGGTGCTTGCATCTGAGATTAGAAATCGTCCGCAACAGTCACCCCGACCCATTCACTCATCAAAACAGCTATCCTAATGTATGAACTTAGTCGAATAGAAACCCCTAGGTTACAATGAGGACATTGCAAATCTTAGGCATGGGGGGGTATGAAAGTGCAAAAACTCGTAAGAAAAGGTTTCAAACAAAAAAATTCACATATGCCAAAAATACCATAAAAATTAAAAAATTTTCGAAAAAGAATAAGAGGAAAAGAGGAGAATTTTGTGAAGGAGAGAAGAAACAAAATGAAAAAGGAGCACAAAATTATAAGAAAAGTTGATAGTCATTAGTAAGGAACTAAGGAATTAACCTAAGTTCTAGACCTCATTCAAGAAAATAACTGAAAAGTGCACAATGAGATTAGTAGGAATGCAAACCATAGGCATTCTTGAATAGACTCTTAGTACCCATTAAGATCTGGACACTCCTCAAGAGGTTGAGGAAAATGAAAAGCTGAAGTATTAGGTCTAAGGCTTAGGGAGTATTCGGCCTCGTTAACTAATTTTTGGTTTACGGGACTCAGTAACCTAAGCACCCTAATCTCACACACAGCCTGGTTCAGTAAGCGTAAAAATCAGAATCACGCAGAAGCGTCGCAAAAATCTGAAAAGAACACCTAGAATAGGAATGGCCGATCGACACAAGTTGATTTGGACGAGTTCCCAGCGCGGAGAGGCGGGAAATCCCCTCGAAGATGCGTAACAAAATATCATCTCCTCGGTGCTTGTCTCTTAGGATATTTACATATCCTACGGGGGGCATGTAAGCACTCTGCTGGTTCAGATTCCATGGATGGCATTATCTCGAAGTGTCAATTGCCAGGGTCTGGATTCGGCCACGGAATACCATGGATGGGATTATCTCGAAATCTCAATAGCCAGGGTTCCGGGGGTTGCCATGGGCGGTGCTATCTCGAAGCATCGATCGCCAGGAACCCTTGAGGATTGATGATGGGAGCAAGGAATCTGATACAGACCGTGTTGAAAAGCCAATCCTAGGCTAGAACTAAAAAGAAAAAGAGAGAGAAAACTCTCCAAACAGAAAAAAACTTTCTATCTCTCTCTTACAAAACGCACTGCGAACTGGGCCAGGGCTAAAATCATTTCAAGCACGGGTGCTTTAACCACGAAGTCCAATAAACCTTAGGTTAGTTCTTGCGGGCCTTAAAAACCTTTGCTGAAAGACTGAGGCTAAGGCTAGACAGATTTGGATCTTGATTGATACTAGAGTACCTTTTAGGCCTATGGTCAGCATTCTAACCTAATCTATGCTCAAATAAAAAAGGCACTTATCTAAAACCATTGAAAACTTCATGGTCTAGAACAAGGGTTGAAACCTTAAGTTTTTTTGCTAAGGGACTAGCAAAAGCTAGGCATGGGGGTATGATGAGAACCTCATCATGAGCCATAACTAGCTCATTTTGACCCAATACAAAGGATAAAAGCTCCTACATATCTCAAGGAAAGGCTTAACTCAGAGAATTCTGAGTTTGAGAAGAAAACCAGTCATAAGGGGTAAAAGTGCAATTTTACCAGTATAATCTGCATACAGGGTAATTCAGGGCCCAAACACAGGTCAAAACAGCTTAATAAGAATAAAAGTGGGATGAGATGATCTAGCAAGGGCTACAGCACTTCCAAGGAACCAAATGATAATCTGTAACCCTAAAACAACCCACTTCAATTCACAAGGTTCGAGGCAAATTAAAAATAGAATAAACCCTCTAAAATTCATAGAAAAATAATCTCTAGGGTTTAGAACCTTCAATTTGGCCTTTAGAACCCATTTTGACCTACATTGAGAACCATGCCCAATTAATAACTTAATTTGGGTCTTTACGCAAATTGACCGGTCAAACAAGGTTTAATATGAAAATGAAATTTACCATCAGATTCCTTAGGTTCTAATTAGTCATGTATAAAAACTTGAGCCTAAGAAGAAACCTCCTTGACCGACTTTACACTTTGGTCCTCATATATTTACTCTTTGGCCCTCAACTTTTGAACCCTCGCATTTTGACCCCTAACTCTCCTTCGTTCTTTGCAAACAGGTCCCTCCTGCAAAACCCTGCCAGCACCATGCTCCGGCGACCTTGCGCGGAGCATGGCGCCGCGCAGGGTGAGGTGGAGGACCTGACATGTATACCGGGGGTGCCCTGCGTCGTCAGCCGTCGCAGGAGCACCCCCATGGTCATTGTAGCCCCCCATACCGGCCGTGCGAACGCACAGACGGTATGGGTTCGTATTCCGACCATTCTCCGGCGAGGGAGACACGTCGTCTCCCTCCGCCTTCCTCCCTGCTTCAACCCTATAAATACCCCCCGCCGCTCCACCGACCAAAGCAGCCTGGATCTGACGGAGAAAACCCCCAACTTTCCTCTCTTCTCACTCCGGCAGACGCCCACCAGCTCCGGCGGTTCTTCCTCCTCCTCCTCTTCGCTCTGCCGCAATACCAGCAGCAGAGACTTCTTCCCCTGCTCTTCCCGCGTCGCGCAATACCGGCGCGCGCTGCCTCTGCCCCGTCGTCACCGCCGTCCTTCCCCCACTGGGCATCGTCTTCTCCGGCGACAGTCGATACGACTGTCGCCCTGTTCCTCCCCCTTCGTCCCTGCAGTTAAGTTAGAACTACTCCCCTTCTTCTCCTCTTTCTTTCCCCGCTTTCAATTTAGTCAATTAAACCCTCGACCGCTCCTGTTCACCCTCATCCTCTCCGCCTCCGACCACCCTCCGGCGAGCCGCTTCCATCACCTCAGCGACCCACACGGCTCGCCGACCACCGCAGAACCTCCGCCTCCTCACCCTGATCCTCTTCCGCCCCTCCACTTCCCACCAAACACCCTCTGCAGATCCACCGAACACACCCACTTCTTCGCTCACAGTTTGACCTAGGACGACCTGTTAGCTCCATCTCGCCCCCTGCAGACCCCCTGACCACCTTCGCCGTGCCACGGCGAAGGTCCCCCGCCTGTCTGATTTGGCCGAGAGGCCGTTCTATTGATTTCAGGTTCCAGGCCTTGACCGCCATTGGCGAGGAAGCTCGAAGCTTGCTTGAGGTAGCTCCAAGCCTAGATATCCCAGGTTGAAGACCTAGGCTGCGCGAAAGAGTCTTGCACACACACCCTGGCCCTCAATTGGAGTTGCGAGCCTCAACAGCTGTTGCAATTGGAAGCACCATCCCTATTGCAGGCGTGAGAGAAAAGGGGTGCGCGGATAGTCCCACCTCGGAACCTTCTGAAGCGACACACCCACATAAATTGCAAAAGTGCCACCATCTGTTTGCCTCAGTTACCACGGGGTGAGGTCCCTCTCACCCGACCCGACCCGGCCTCGTCCGTGACCACGCTCCGCGGACATGGCCCGACCCGATTAGACTGACCTGCACTCCTCGCCCACCACGCACGCCGGTGGGCCTGGACCCGGGCCTGACCCGAACCCGATTACCCGGTAGCGCTCTGGGAGAGCTTCCGAAGAGAGATTTCAGAGAGAGAGATACGCGGGGGAGGGGGGTAGAGTAGGTTTTTGCCCTCTGATGAACTCTTGAGCGTGCAGGCACAGGTGAAGGACTGCGGAAGAAGAACTGAAGCGGCACTGTAGCGAAGGCATCGTTAAGTCGTCTCAGCACCGGGGCAGACGACGGAAGGTCAGCAGCCAGAGCAGGAAAGAAGACAGGCTGAAGAAGAAGGAAGAGCAACGGCCAACGCGAAAGAAGCAAGAAAAGAAGAAGACGATCTGAAGAAAAAGAAAGAAAGGAAACAAGGAAGAACAGAAGAAGAAGAGCACGAGGGGAAGATCTGAAGAAAGCAGAAGAAGAAGAAGAAGAAAAAGAAGAACAGGAAGAACCAAAGACAAAGAGGAAGAAAGAAGAAAAGAAGAAGAAGCCAAATTTTCATCTCTCTCTCTCTCTCTTTATTTTTGTAATAGAACTTGTATATCTCTAGAATACAACTTGCTCCCTGAGTTCGACCTCGGGAACTCTTTTATTTTTCCGAGTAAAAAAATTTATATTTGAAATGTTGGTAACAACCAGCTTTACTACAACGTTATAACAGAACCGACGTTTCATTTTGGCGCCGTTGCCGGGGAGCAACGGCTATTCTAGAGGTAAACATTCCTGTTTCTTTTAAGTTCTGATAATCTCCTCTCTTTTGTGCAGCTACAGGAACTCAAGAAGACAAGCAACCACACAACCACTCCGAAGACAGGTAGAATCTTTTCTCTCACTATTAACCCCTACACTCTAAAGAGAAAAAAAAAAAAGAAAAGAACAAGCAATATAGGGCTAACCTGTCTTCCATATTTAGTAACCATAAAAGTTGCATGTTTTCAACTCATTATTTCTGCACACTATTAAGGGTATTTAAGGGCTAACACATTCTTGCTTGAGCCCTAATTACCCAACAAAGAATTAACTGGACCAAGTAGAGCCAACCTAGGATCCAACACTAGGGATTTAGAGACACACTCCTTAAGCAAGAATTGAGAAAACCAAATGAAGTGTGCCCAAGCCCTTGTCTGAAAATACCTATTCAAAAAAAATCCTAAACAATTGGCTCTCTCTAAACACTTGAACCCTAAAAGACAGGACCCAAAAAGCTCTCAAAGAAAACAAGAGGTAAAGTTGACCCCTTTGGGTTAACCAACCTTAAATTAGGTCACTCTTTGCACTTAAAAAGACTAAAAGTTCAAGTGAAACCTTAAGCACCCTGATCTTAAAATTGGTAGACTTAAGAGGTCAAGATCCCCATTCTGGTCTACCTGGAACCGCAGTGACAAGAGAGGTCGGGTGGGGGAAACCCTGTAACCCGTGGGGACGCTCTACCGTGTAGGGGTCTTCGCGGGACTCTCCCTCTCTGGCTGCCCAGGTAATTCTCAGGTGGACGATCTTTCTGATCAAGGGGTCCATCTGCCCCGAACCTCTATAGTCACCCAACAATTTTTGGGTGTCTTGATTGGGTCCAGCACCTGCTTATCTCATCCAGCCCTTCAGTATTTTTCAGGAGATCCTTGAAACCTCCTATAGAAATTCACTCTTCCCGAGGCTAAGCCTCGGCTCCTTTGTTTTTGCAGAAATCATTCACAAAATCCCCTTCTTCCATCTTGATTCAAACTTTGATTCTATTCCACCACCAGATCCAATTATGCAGCCTAATCACCTAGCAAGACTACCATTCAAGAAACCTGAATATCGGAGATCTATGAAAGATAAAATGATCGAGGATGCCATAAGATTCTATGAAAAAGAAGAAAAAACCTCAACACCAATAGGAGATATTCAGGTTGATGTCCCAACAACCACATCCTTCATCATAAACTGTGCCCAAATTCTATTAACTGGAATTTCAAAAGGATCAACCCGAGATATGCTCATGACAGGATACATTGAGATGGAAAAATTACACCAATCTGAATACCTTCGATGCTTGACAAATCCTGTACTTTGGGAACAACACCAAGATGCCCTTATGAAACGGGTAGAAATGATGAAATCAGTAGAACAAATTATCAACCAGAAATACCCGTATATACCAGAAACAAAGGATGAGTCATCTTGGAACAGTACTAAGAATCAATCCAGTTTCCCAGACCTCGGGATTGAGGCACAAGGTGGTTGTCGACTCCCAACCCAAATAGAAGATAGCATTAAAATAGGTTGGGAAGTTGCAGGAGAACACAATGCTGAGCCAACCCTAGGCCATAAATCACCAAGCTTAGAACTCCAAGACTCCTGCAATAACAAGATTAGAATTGAACCTCTGGAGGGTATAAATTCCACCCCTTGTTTTGATAAGGTAACCCTCGAAGGTCATGCGGACTTAGGTTCTAATAATTCTACCCACATCCTAAGCCTAGAACCTAGATCTGAAACTTATTGGGAAGATTATGAGGCCCCTTATGAGAAAGATCAAATTTTTACAGAATATGATTCCGAGCCTTTATTTGATGAATGTCCTTTTCCAACATCCTCAGGAAATCTGATTGATTTTTCAGAAAACATGCCAATTTATGATACAGAAACTGAGGAGTTGGATGAGCAAGGTTTTAGTGGGGTCTATCCTACCAGCTTAGAGCTTGAACAGAACATCTTTTTGAGCCCAGAATTGACATATAGGCTAGAACCCAGTTAGGCTGCTGATTCCACATCTGATGATTTCTGCTGTGGTGGAATTCATGATCATTTTCGCCAACTCTCCGACAATTTCAGATCTGACAATAATTGCGGAGAGATTCCCCTTCCTGAACACGCCAGGCCTATCTACGACCTCAGTTCACATGACTCTGACTCTGACTCTGACTCTGAGGTCCTGATTCCCGAGATCACTGATAACACAGAATCATTCCTTTTCGATCCTCAGGAACCAAAAACAGAAAATGCCAAGAGTGATTGCAACCAAGAATCCAAATTTTTTCTCGAATCCGATTTCTTTCACCCTACAAACACTCTTCAGGCATTTGATAGTTACCCAGAGGACTCTCTACAGAAAATCACCTATCATCTGTTTCTAGAAGAGCCCTCATACACAATGGCCACCTCATCCGCACACACAGAACGGATCAAAACCTCTCCCAAACCCCGACCCGCAACCGGACTCAATTTCTATGCTGATTCACCTCTCACCGAGCCGATTGCATTTCCACATCGGGTTTCGAACATTGATCAGACTACATACCATGCTCTATCATTCTCTGATCACCCCTGTAGGGTTCCTGCATCAACCACTGATTATCCTACGGGTCCCTACTCTGACCAGGCTGATTCGGCTCAGCCAAACCCTGCGTTTACACTTCCACATCCATCTGAGCCTCATAGTTTATGGTGGGTTCCACACTTTTTTATACACATCTATCAACCCACCAGATTGATTGGGTTTGGGCTGCATCATCAGCCTGTTGATCTGAACAAGCACCTGGTTGGACCAACCAGGCTCTTAATCAAGGTGCTTGTCTTACAAAACTCTGCTGATTTGACCATCCCCTCTCCATCGCATTTCCCGCTTGGCTGAAGGCATCAAATTTAGCGCTCAACGGGAGGCAGCCCGTCATTCTCTTTGAAAACCTGAAACGTGTTCTGACAGCTTTTTGCACTTGAAGTTCACACTTTAGGACAGCCGACTCCACCTCAGGTGCTTGCATCTGAGATTAGAAATCGTCCGCAACAGTCACCCCGACCCATTCACTCATCAAAACAGCTATCCTAATGTATGAACTTAGTCGAATAGAAACCCCTAGGTTACAATGAGGACATTGCAAATCTTAGGCATGGGGGGGTATGAAAGTGCAAAAACTCGTAAGAAAAGGTTTCAAACAAAAAAATTCACATATGCCAAAAATACCATAAAAATTAAAAAATTTTCGAAAAAGAATAAGAGGAAAAGAGGAGAATTTTGTGAAGGAGAGAAGAAACAAAATGAAAAAGGAGCACAAAATTATAAGAAAAGTTGATAGTCATTAGTAAGGAACTAAGGAATTAACCTAAGTTCTAGACCTCATTCAAGAAAATAACTGAAAAGTGCACAATGAGATTAGTAGGAATGCAAACCATAGGCATTCTTGAATAGACTCTTAGTACCCATTAAGATCTGGACACTCCTCAAGAGGTTGAGGAAAATGAAAAGCTGAAGTATTAGGTCTAAGGCTTAGGGAGTATTCGGCCTCGTTAACTAATTTTTGGTTTACGGGACTCAGTAACCTAAGCACCCTAATCTCACACACAGCCTGGTTCAGTAAGCGTAAAAATCAGAATCACGCAGAAGCGTCGCAAAAATCTGAAAAGAACACCTAGAATAGGAATGGCCGATCGACACAAGTTGATTTGGACGAGTTCCCAGCGCGGAGAGGCGGGAAATCCCCTCGAAGATGCGTAACAAAATATCATCTCCTCGGTGCTTGTCTCTTAGGATATTTACATATCCTACGGGGGGCATGTAAGCACTCTGCTGGTTCAGATTCCATGGATGGCATTATCTCGAAGTGTCAATTGCCAGGGTCTGGATTCGGCCACGGAATACCATGGATGGGATTATCTCGAAATCTCAATAGCCAGGGTTCCGGGGGTTGCCATGGGCGGTGCTATCTCGAAGCATCGATCGCCAGGAACCCTTGAGGATTGATGATGGGAGCAAGGAATCTGATACAGACCGTGTTGAAAAGCCAATCCTAGGCTAGAACTAAAAAGAAAAAGAGAGAGAAAACTCTCCAAACAGAAAAAAACTTTCTATCTCTCTCTTACAAAACGCACTGCGAACTGGGCCAGGGCTAAAATCATTTCAAGCACGGGTGCTTTAACCACGAAGTCCAATAAACCTTAGGTTAGTTCTTGCGGGCCTTCAAAACCTTTGCTGAAAGACTGAGGCTAAGGCTAGACAGATTTGGATCTTGATTGATACTAGAGTACCTTTTAGGCCTATGGTCAGCATTCTAACCTAATCTATGCTCAAATAAAAAAGGCACTTATCTAAAACCATTGAAAACTTCATGGTCTAGAACAAGGGTTGAAGCCTTAAGTTTTTTTGCTAAGGGACTAGCAAAAGCTAGGCATGGGGGTATGATGAGAACCTCATCATGAGCCATAACTAGCTCATTTTGACCCAATACAAAGGATAAAAGCTCCTACATATCTCAAGGAAAGGCTTAACTCAGAGAATTCTGAGTTTGAGAAGAAAACCAGTCATAAGGGGTAAAAGTGCAATTTTACCAGTATAATCTGCATACAGGGTAATTCAGGGCCCAAACACAGGTCAAAACAGCTTAATAAGAATAAAAGTGGGATGAGATGATCTAGCAAGGGCTACAGCACTTCCAAGGAACCAAATGATAATCTGTAACCCTAAAACAACCCACTTCAATTCACAAGGTTCGAGGCAAATTAAAAATAGAATAAACCCTCTAAAATTCATAGAAAAATAATCTCTAGGGTTTAGAACCTTCAATTTGGCCTTTAGAACCCATTTTGACCTACATTGAGAACCATGCCCAATTAATAACTTAATTTGGGTCTTTACGCAAATTGACCGGTCAAACAAGGTTTAATATGAAAATGAAATTTACCATCAGATTCCTTAGGTTCTAATTAGTCATGTATAAAAACTTGAGCCTAAGAAGAAACCTCCTTGACCGACTTTACACTTTGGTCCTCATATATTTACTCTTTGGCCCTCAACTTTTGAACCCTCGCATTTTGACCCCTAACTCTCCTTCGTTCTTTGCAAACAGGTCCCTCCTGCAAAACCCTGCCAGCACCATGCTCCGGCGACCTTGCGCGGAGCATGGCGCCGCGCAGGGTGAGGTGGAGGACCTGACATGTATACCGGGGGTGCCCTGCGTCGTCAGCCGTCGCAGGAGCACCCCCATGGTCATTGTAGCCCCCCATACCGGCCGTGCGAACGCACGGACGGTATGGGTTCGTATTCCGACCATTCTCCGGCGAGGGAGACACGTCGTCTCCCTCCGCCTTCCTCCCTGCTTCAACCCTATAAATACCCCCCGCCGCTCCACCGACCAAAGCAGCCTGGATCTGACGGAGAAAACCCCCAACTTTCCTCTCTTCTCACTCCGGCAGACGCCCACCAGCTCCGGCGGTTCTTCCTCCTCCTCCTCTTCGCTCTGCCGCAATACCAGCAGCAGAGACTTCTTCCCCTGCTCTTCCCGCGTCGCGCAATACCGGCGCGCGCTGCCTCTGCCCCGTCGTCACCGCCGTCCTTCCCCCACTGGGCATCGTCTTCTCCGGCGACAGTCGATACGACTGTCGCCCTGTTCCTCCCCCTTCGTCCCTGCAGTTAAGTTAGAACTACTCCCCTTCTTCTCCTCTTTCTTTCCCCGCTTTCAATTTAGTCAATTAAACCCTCGACCGCTCCTGTTCACCCTCATCCTCTCCGCCTCCGACCACCCTCCGGCGAGCCGCTTCCATCACCTCAGCGACCCACACGGCTCGCCGACCACCGCAGAACCTCCGCCTCCTCACCCTGATCCTCTTCCGCCCCTCCACTTCCCACCAAACACCCTCTGCAGATCCACCGAACACACCCACTTCTTCGCTCACAGTTTGACCTAGGACGACCTGTTAGCTCCATCTCGCCCCCTGCAGACCCCCTGACCACCTTCGCCGTGCCACGGCGAAGGTCCCCCGCCTGTCTGATTTGGCCGAGAGGCCGTTCTATTGATTTCAGGTTCCAGGCCTTGACCGCCATTGGCGAGGAAGCTCGAAGCTTGCTTGAGGTAGCTCCAAGCCTAGATATCCCAGGTTGAAGACCTAGGCTGCGCGAAAGAGTCTTGCACACACACCCTGGCCCTCAATTGGAGTTGCGAGCCTCAACAGCTGTTGCAATTGGAAGCACCATCCCTATTGCAGGCGTGAGAGAAAAGGGGTGCGCGGATAGTCCCACCTCGGAACCTTCTGAAGCGACACACCCACATAAATTGCAAAAGTGCCACCATCTGTTTGCCTCAGTTACCACGGGGTGAGGTCCCTCTCACCCGACCCGACCCGGCCTCGTCCGTGACCACGCTCCGCGGACATGGCCCGACCCGATTAGACTGACCTGCACTCCTCGCCCACCACGCACGCCGGTGGGCCTGGACCCGGGCCTGACCCGAACCCGATTACCCGGTAGCGCTCTGGGAGAGCTTCCGAAGAGAGATTTCAGAGAGAGAGATACGCGGGGGAGGGGGGTAGAGTAGGTTTTTGCCCTCTGATGAACTCTTGAGCGTGCAGGCACAGGTGAAGGACTGCGGAAGAAGAACTGAAGCGGCACTGTAGCGAAGGCATCGTTAAGTCGTCTCAGCACCGGGGCAGACGACGGAAGGTCAGCAGCCAGAGCAGGAAAGAAGACAGGCTGAAGAAGAAGGAAGAGCAACGGCCAACGCGAAAGAAGCAAGAAAAGAAGAAGACGATCTGAAGAAAAAGAAAGAAAGGAAACAAGGAAGAACAGAAGAAGAAGAGCACGAGGGGAAGATCTGAAGAAAGCAGAAGAAGAAGAAGAAGAAAAAGAAGAACAGGAAGAACCAAAGACAAAGAGGAAGAAAGAAGAAAAGAAGAAGAAGCCAAATTTTCATCTCTCTCTCTCTCTCTTTATTTTTGTAATAGAACTTGTATATCTCTAGAATACAACTTGCTCCCTGAGTTCGACCTCGGGAACTCTTTTATTTTTCCGAGTAAAAAAATTTATATTTGAAATGTTGGTAACAACCAGCTTTACTACAACGTTATAACAGAACCGACGTTTCATTTTGGCGCCGTTGCCGGGGAGCAACGGCTATTCTAGAGGTAAACATTCCTGTTTCTTTTAAGTTCTGATAATCTCCTCTCTTTTGTGCAGCTACAGGAACTCAAGAAGACAAGCAACCACACAACCACTCCGAAGACAGGTAGAATCTTTTCTCTCACTATTAACCCCTACACTCTAAAGAGAAAAAAAAAAAAGAAAAGAACAAGCAATATAGGGCTAACCTGTCTTCCATATTTAGTAACCATAAAAGTTGCATGTTTTCAACTCATTATTTCTGCACACTATTAAGGGTATTTAAGGGCTAACACATTCTTGCTTGAGCCCTAATTACCCAACAAAGAATTAACTGGACCAAGTAGAGCCAACCTAGGATCCAACACTAGGGATTTAGAGACACACTCCTTAAGCAAGAATTGAGAAAACCAAATGAAGTGTGCCCAAGCCCTTGTCTGAAAATACCTATTCAAAAAAAATCCTAAACAATTGGCTCTCTCTAAACACTTGAACCCTAAAAGACAGGACCCAAAAAGCTCTCAAAGAAAACAAGAGGTAAAGTTGACCCCTTTGGGTTAACCAACCTTAAATTAGGTCACTCTTTGCACTTAAAAAGACTAAAAGTTCAAGTGAAACCTTAAGCACCCTGATCTTAAAATTGGTAGACTTAAGAGGTCAAGATCCCCATTCTGGTCTACCTGGAACCGCAGTGACAAGAGAGGTTGGGTGGGGGAAACCCTGTAACCCGTGGGGACGCTCTACCGTGTAGGGGTCTTCGCGGGACTCTCCCTCTCTGGCTGCCCAGGTAATTCTCAGGTGGACGATCTTTCTGATCAAGGGGTCCATCTGCCCCGAACCTCTATAGTCACCCAACAATTTTTGGGTGTCTTGATTGGGTCCAGCACCTGCTTATCTCATCCAGCCCTTCAGTATTTTTCAGGAGATCGTTGAAACCTCCTATAGAAATTCACTCTTCCCGAGGCTAAGCCTCGGCTCCTTTGTTTTTGCAGAAATCATTCACAAAATCCCCTTCTTCCATCTTGATTCAAACTTTGATTCTATTCCACCACCAGATCCAATTATGCAGCCTAATCACCTAGCAAGACTACCATTCAAGAAACCTGAATATCGGAGATCTATGAAAGATAAAATGATCGAGGATGCCATAAGATTCTATGAAAAAGAAGAAAAAACCTCAACACCAATAGGAGATATTCAGGTTGATGTCCCAACAACCACATCCTTCATCATAAACTGTGCCCAAATTCTATTAACTGGAATTTCAAAAGGATCAACCCGAGATATGCTCATGACAGGATACATTGAGATGGAAAAATTACACCAATCTGAATACCTTCGATGCTTGACAAATCCTGTACTTTGGGAACAACACCAAGATGCCCTTATGAAACGGGTAGAAATGATGAAATCAGTAGAACAAATTATCAACCAGAAATACCCGTATATACCAGAAACAAAGGATGAGTCATCTTGGAACAGTACTAAGAATCAATCCAGTTTCCCAGACCTCGGGATTGAGGCACAAGGTGGTTGTCGACTCCCAACCCAAATAGAAGATAGCATTAAAATAGGTTGGGAAGTTGCAGGAGAACACAATGCTGAGCCAACCCTAGGCCATAAATCACCAAGCTTAGAACTCCAAGACTCCTGCAATAACAAGATTAGAATTGAACCTCTGGAGGGTATAAATTCCACCCCTTGTTTTGATAAGGTAACCCTCGAAGGTCATGCGGACTTAGGTTCTAATAATTCTACCCACATCCTAAGCCTAGAACCTAGATCTGAAACTTATTGGGAAGATTATGAGGCCCCTTATGAGAAAGATCAAATTTTTACAGAATATGATTCCGGGCCTTTATTTGATGAATGTCCTTTTCCAACATCCTCAGGAAATCTGATTGATTTTTCAGAAAACATGCCAATTTATGATACAGAAACTAAGGAGTTGGATGAGCAAGGTTTTAGTGGGGTCTATCCTACCAGCTTAGAGCTTGAACAGAACATCTTTTTGAGCCCAGAATTGACATATAGGCTAGAACCCAGTTAGGCTGCTGATTCCACATCTGATGATTTCTGCTGTGGTGGAATTCATGATCATTTTCGCCAACTCTCCGACAATTTCAGATCTGACAATAATTGCGGAGAGATTCCCCTTCCTGAACACGCCAGGCCTATCTACGACCTCAGTTCACATGACTCTGACTCTGACTCTGACTCTGAGGTCCTGATTCCCGAGATCACTGATAACACAGAATCATTCCTTTTCGATCCTCAGGAACCAAAAACAGAAAATGCCAAGAGTGATTGCAACCAAGAATCCAAATTTTTTCTCGAATCCGATTTCTTTCACCCTACAAACACTCTTCAGGCATTTGATAGTTACCCAGAGGACTCTCTACAGAAAATCACCTATCATCTGTTTCTAGAAGAGCCCTCATACACAATGGCCACCTCATCCGTACACACAGAACGGATCAAAACCTCTCCCAAACCCCGACCCGCAACCGGACTCAATTTCTATGCTGATTCACCTCTCACCGAGCCGATTGCATTTCCACATCGGGTTTCGAACATTGATCAGACTACATACCATGCTCTATCATTCTCTGATCACCCCTGTAGGGTTCCTGCATCAACCACTGATTATCCTACGGGTCCCTACTCTGACCAGGCTGATTCGGCTCAGCCAAACCCTGCGTTTACACTTCCACATCCATCTGAGCCTCATAGTTTATGGTGGGTTCCACACTTTTTTATACACATCTATCAACCCACCAGATTGATTGGGTTTGGGCTGCATCATCAGCCTGTTGATCTGAACAAGCACCTGGTTGGACCAACCAGGCTCTTAATCAAGGTGCTTGTCTTACAAAACTCTGCTGATTTGACCATCCCCTCTCCATCGCATTTCCCGCTTGGCTGAAGGCATCAAATTTAGCGCTCAACGGGAGGCAGCCCGTCATTCTCTTTGAAAACCTGAAACGTGTTCTGACAGCTTTTTGCACTTGAAGTTCACACTTTAGGACAGCCGACTCCACCTCAGGTGCTTGCATCTGAGATTAGAAATCGTCCGCAACAGTCACCCCGACCCATTCACTCATCAAAACAGCTATCCTAATGTATGAACTTAGTCGAATAGAAACCCCTAGGTTACAATGAGGACATTGCAAATCTTAGGCATGGGGGGGTATGAAAGTGCAAAAACTCGTAAGAAAAGGTTTCAAACAAAAAAATTCACATATGCCAAAAATACCATAAAAATTAAAAAATTTTCGAAAAAGAATAAGAGGAAAAGAGGAGAATTTTGTGAAGGAGATAAGAAACAAAATGAAAAAGGAGCACAAAATTATAAGAAAAGTTGATAGTCATTAGTAAGGAACTAAGGAATTAACCTAAGTTCTAGACCTCATTCAAGAAAATAACTGAAAAGTGCACAATGAGATTAGTAGGAATGCAAACCATAGGCATTCTTGAATAGACTCTTAGTACCCATTAAGATCTGGACACTCCTCAAGAGGTTGAGGAAAATGAAAAGCTGAAGTATTAGGTCTAAGGCTTAGGGAGTATTCGGCCTCGTTAACTAATTTTTGGTTTACGGGACTCAGTAACCTAAGCACCCTAATCTCACACACAGCCTGGTTCAGTAAGCGTAAAAATCAGAATCACGCAGAAGCGTCGCAAAAATCTGAAAAGAACACCTAGAATAGGAATGGCCGATCGACACAAGTTGATTTGGACGAGTTCCCAGCGCGGAGAGGCGGGAAATCCCCTCGAAGATGCGTAACAAAATATCATCTCCTCGGTGCTTGTCTCTTAGGATATTTACATATCCTACGGGGGGCATGTAAGCACTCTGCTGGTTCAGATTCCATGGATGGCATTATCTCGAAGTGTCAATTGCCAGGGTCTGGATTCGGCCACGGAATACCATGGATGGGATTATCTCGAAATCTCAATAGCCAGGGTTCCGGGGGTTGCCATGGGCGGTGCTATCTCGAAGCATCGATCGCCAGGAACCCTTGAGGATTGATGATGGGAGCAAGGAATCTGATACAGACCGTGTTGAAAAGCCAATCCTAGGCTAGAACTAAAAAGAAAAAGAGAGAGAAAACTCTCCAAACAGAAAAAAACTTTCTATCTCTCTCTTACAAAACGCACTGCGAACTGGGCCAGGGCTAAAATCATTTCAAGCACGGGTGCTTTAACCACGAAGTCCAATAAACCTTAGGTTAGTTCTTGCGGGCCTTAAAAACCTTTGCTGAAAGACTGAGGCTAAGGCTAGACAGATTTGGATCTTGATTGATACTAGAGTACCTTTTAGGCCTATGGTCAGCATTCTAACCTAATCTATGCTCAAATAAAAAAGGCACTTATCTAAAACCATTGAAAACTTCATGGTCTAGAACAAGGGTTGAAACCTTAAGTTTTTTTGCTAAGGGACTAGCAAAAGCTAGGCATGGGGGTATGATGAGAACCTCATCATGAGCCATAACTAGCTCATTTTGACCCAATACAAAGGATAAAAGCTCCTACATATCTCAAGGAAAGGCTTAACTCAGAGAATTCTGAGTTTGAGAAGAAAACCAGTCATAAGGGGTAAAAGTACAATTTTACCAGTATAATCTGCATACAGGGTAATTCAGGGCCCAAACACAGGTCAAAACAGCTTAATAAGAATAAAAGTGGGATGAGATGATCTAGCAAGGGCTACAGCACTTCCAAGGAACCAAATGATAATCTGTAACCCTAAAACAACCCACTTCAATTCACAAGGTTCGAGGCAAATTAAAAATAGAATAAACCCTCTAAAATTCATAGAAAAATAATCTCTAGGGTTTAGAACCTTCAATTTGGCCTTTAGAACCCATTTTGACCTACATTGAGAACCATGCCCAATTAATAACCTAATTTGGGTCTTTACGCAAATTGACCGGTCAAACAAGGTTTAATATGAAAATGAAATTTACCATCAGATTCCTTAGGTTCTAATTAGTCATGTATAAAAACTTGAGCCTAAGAAGAAACCTCCTTGACCGACTTTACACTTTGGTCCTCATATATTTACTCTTTGGCCCTCAACTTTTGAACCCTCGCATTTTGACCCCTAACTCTCCTTCGTTCTTTGCAAACAGGTCCCTCCTGCAAAACCCTGCCAGCACCATGCTCCGGCGACCTTGCGCGGAGCATGGCGCCGCGCAGGGTGAGGTGGAGGACCTGACATGTATACCGGGGGTGCCCTGCGTCGTCAGCCGTCGCAGGAGCACCCCCATGGTCATTGTAGCCCCCCATACCGGCCGTGCGAACGCACAGACGGTATGGGTTCGTATTCCGACCATTCTCCGGCGAGGGAGACACGTCGTCTCCCTCCGCCTTCCTCCCTGCTTCAACCCTATAAATACCCCCCGCCGCTCCACCGACCAAAGCAGCCTGGATCTGACGGAGAAAACCCCCAACTTTCCTCTCTTCTCACTCCGGCAGACGCCCACCAGCTCCGGCGGTTCTTCCTCCTCCTCCTCTTCGCTCTGCCGCAATACCAGCAGCAGAGACTTCTTCCCCTGCTCTTCCCGCGTCGCGCAATACCGGCGCGCGCTGCCTCTGCCCCGTCGTCACCGCCGTCCTTCCCCCACTGGGCATCGTCTTCTCCGGCGACAGTCGATACGACTGTCGCCCTGTTCCTCCCCCTTCGTCCCTGCAGTTAAGTTAGAACTACTCCCCTTCTTCTCCTCTTTCTTTCCCCGCTTTCAATTTAGTCAATTAAACCCTCGACCGCTCCTGTTCACCCTCATCCTCTCCGCCTCCGACCACCCTCCGGCGAGCCGCTTCCATCACCTCAGCGACCCACACGGCTCGCCGACCACCGCAGAACCTCCGCCTCCTCACCCTGATCCTCTTCCGCCCCTCCACTTCCCACCAAACACCCTCTGCAGATCCACCGAACACACCCACTTCTTCGCTCACAGTTTGACCTAGGACGACCTGTTAGCTCCATCTCGCCCCCTGCAGACCCCCTGACCACCTTCGCCGTGCCACGGCGAAGGTCCCCCGCCTGTCTGATTTGGCCGAGAGGCCGTTCTATTGATTTCAGGTTCCAGGCCTTGACCGCCATTGGCGAGGAAGCTCGAAGCTTGCTTGAGGTAGCTCCAAGCCTAGATATCCCAGGTTGAAGACCTAGGCTGCGCGAAAGAGTCTTGCACACACACCCTGGCCCTCAATTGGAGTTGCGAGCCTCAACAGCTGTTGCAATTGGAAGCACCATCCCTATTGCAGGCGTGAGAGAAAAGGGGTGCGCGGATAGTCCCACCTCGGAACCTTCTGAAGCGACACACCCACATAAATTGCAAAAGTGCCACCATCTGTTTGCCTCAGTTACCACGGGGTGAGGTCCCTCTCACCCGACCCGACCCGGCCTCGTCCGTGACCACGCTCCGCGGACATGGCCCGACCCGATTAGACTGACCTGCACTCCTCGCCCACCACGCACGCCGGTGGGCCTGGACCCGGGCCTGACCCGAACCCGATTACCCGGTAGCGCTCTGGGAGAGCTTCCGAAGAGAGATTTCAGAGAGAGAGATACGCGGGGGAGGGGGGTAGAGTAGGTTTTTGCCCTCTGATGAACTCTTGAGCGTGCAGGCACAGGTGAAGGACTGCGGAAGAAGAACTGAAGCGGCACTGTAGCGAAGGCATCGTTAAGTCGTCTCAGCACCGGGGCAGACGACGGAAGGTCAGCAGCCAGAGCAGGAAAGAAGACAGGCTGAAGAAGAAGGAAGAGCAACGGCCAACGCGAAAGAAGCAAGAAAAGAAGAAGACGATCTGAAGAAAAAGAAAGAAAGGAAACAAGGAAGAACAGAAGAAGAAGAGCACGAGGGGAAGATCTGAAGAAAGCAGAAGAAGAAGAAGAAGAAAAAGAAGAACAGGAAGAACCAAAGACAAAGAGGAAGAAAGAAGAAAAGAAGAAGAAGCCAAATTTTCATCTCTCTCTCTCTCTCTTTATTTTTGTAATAGAACTTGTATATCTCTAGAATACAACTTGCTCCCTGAGTTCGACCTCGGGAACTCTTTTATTTTTCCGAGTAAAAAAATTTATATTTGAAATGTTGGTAACAACCAGCTTTACTACAACGTTATAACAGAACCGACGTTTCATTGAGCATGGTATCATATAATTATGTATACTTATCAGACACATATCTATCTTAGGTCAAAGGATACGCCTTCTCCATGATTGTGATAAGAGGACTTCTGCATCTCTATCTTGATGAGTTAACTCCTTGACTCAACTTGAGTGACAACCTCAAATCTCCATTCCTATATAGAGGATATGCATCAAGGGCATCATTCAGGCAGTAGTCTCTTAGGAAGATTGTCATCTCTCAGACTAGACATAATAGTTTAATATCATGATGGTTTTAATGACTTGTTAAAATTGTCAATCCAAACCATTTGAATCTTTGATAATTATCATTGGTATACCCAACATGGCTACAATACATTCTCCTAGTTTTACTGAGGGACCCAACTAACCTCCTTAGTGTGTCCATGATCATCGACAATTTTGTTGCAATAAAAATGGTGTTTTAATGTTGTCATTGTTGTAGTATAATTGTCACAATACAAACACATGTCGTGTCATTTTATTTATTTACATAATTTTTAGTAGTTTATTCCAGGTCATTCACTAGGAGCCATTTATTAATATACATCACTCTCTATGTTCCAAAAATGTCAATTATATTTACAAAATAAATCAATGAATCAATTAATGAATGAATTGGTAAATTATGTACAAAAGAATGAATTAATATTCACTACAATGCCTTAAACATATTTACAACTAAACATGCATAAAAAACTATGTATAATTACTCTATGTTAGTTATGTATAACTATGCTAAATAATACCTAAGTATAGGTACAAAAATTACTACTAATATACACTAGAATAGATATGATAACATATAATATTAAGTTTAATAACATATACAGTAACATAAATAAGTGTTACTATAGCCTTAGCAAAAGTATGACAACCTAAGGCAAAAGAACTAGATTTACTAACATATATGCATATCTACAGTGACGGATTGATTACACAGCAATCATGCAACCTAAATCACCTAAATTAAGCTAGATTCTAGCACAACTTAGGAATAACGCATTCATAGGCATTGTAATTTGCACAATAGCTAGTTTGTTAGTCATATAGATAATATTGTCATTTTATAACCTAAAAGGGAGATGATGTTAATCACAAATGATTCAAAGCCACGGATGACAGATCAGACCGTATAGATCTGATCAGAACGACAATGGAAGTCCAACGCTTCCAAAATCATCTCTATCAAACAACCAGGGCATGTTGTGCAGTCCATAAAAGAATGGAGATAATAAAGCCAAAAGACAAAGATCCAAGCCTCAGATGAAGAATCCAATCGAATGGATGAATCCAGATTGATGATCATGTCCAACGGCAGAAAAATCAACACGATCGGAGGTTTATAACACCAGATATAAGGAAAAGAAGATGGATGACCATGATGGTGCCATGTGGCACCATCACAGCTGCCCCCTCATCACCACCCATCTAGAAAGGCCATCCTCGCACGCTCTGAGCCATCGGATCTTCATCCAATGGCCACAAGCATGCCATGTTGCCCATCCATCCGCACTTCATCAAAGGAAAGAAAATCTCAACTGTTGGATCTTCATCCATCTTACGAGAATAAGTTTCCTTAAAACAAAAACCTAACAATGTGGACGCTTGGCGCAGTGGTGAGCGTGCTCAACCGCAAGCGCGAGACGTGCGTTCGAGTGATGATGCACGAGGATTTGGAAGGTGATGGCACACAGGTGCAATTGCACCATCAAATGGCGATCGAAGGCTGAAGGCATGACCACATGGCATGATCAAAGTGAACCGCGGCCGAACACGTGATCTCACGTTATTATTGAAAAGCGAAAGCGAGGCATGCTCGCATGAGAGCTGTTTGATTGTGAGAGTGCACGGTAGACGATTAAGCACTGAAATGAGGCAAGCGAGCATGCAGGAAAAAGAAGAGAATGTGTGTGGAGGAGCAAGAGCCATCTGATCTTGATCTAACGCACGAGAGCATGCCACGTGTCGAGCTTAGGTTGAATCCTCCTGTAGAGGCATGTTGAAGGATTTTTTGAGGCCAGATCTAATCTGTTGATCTCCCGATCGACGAATCTGATTGCCCAGGAGTTGTTACACAAGATAGAGGGCTAAAATGCCTACTTTTCCATCCATAAAAGCTATAAAAGAAGGCCAAAGCCCCCCAGTTGAAGCATCTCTCTCCCATCTACTCTAGATATCTTCCACCTTCACTTCAACTCTCCACCCCTCTACAACTCTACTTCGACCTTCATCCCGATGCTCTAAATCTAAGGTGCTACCACATCTACCATAAGCCTCCTACAAGCGGCATTATCTCTCTACCACTTTCTATCTCTCTCTCTCTATCTCTCTCTATCTATCTATCTAGTTTGTTTCTAGTAGCATTCTCTATTATGAAAACTCTATTTTAATTGCAATAAAATTTTGATCTTTTGAATGCATATATCTGATTCCTATACATATATAAATATCTATTTAGAATAAGTAGTATTGAAATGCTTCTACGTAAGTTGCGATTGCCTCCCTACCAACGACCTGATACTCACTAGTTTTATAAATTTATTTGTCAACATGTTTTTGCGCTATCCTAGAACTGAATTAATTTTTAAAACGTGAATTATGCATAGAACAATATATATAGAGGTGGAGAGGGGGTTTAGTTAGCATGGACATGTGGAGGGCTATGATTAGGTTTTGTGTATAGTTAAGGGTGGTTATGGGAATCCTAGGGTGTAGGCTTGTTGGCGCCAACTTAAGGGTGTGGACGAGGGTAGTTATGGTGGAGAGGCACCTAAAGGTGGCACCAACCATGGAGAGGTGCCTTGGTTTTCGCACCACCATGAGGGTTTCTAGAATGGGGGTTAGTTGGATGGTGGAGATGAGTTTAGGGGGAGATGTGTGGTGGAGATGGATGGGATTTTGGAGGGAAAAAGTGGCGCCAATTAGGAGGTAGTTATAGGTGGTCTTGGTGCCACTTTGTGGTGTCTTTTGAAGGTACTGGTTAGGTTAGGTTGGCACCAAGGTGAGGTGGAAGTAGGGTTAGCTTATGTGGAGCTTAGGTGGTAATTAGGGTTAGGTTGGGTTGCTAAGGAGGTGCCTAGCTAATCTAAGCTAGCTTAGCTATCTTAGCTAGTAAGGGGCAGGGTTGGAGGCATTTGGAGCTAAGGTTTTGAGGGAGAAGAGCTGGAGGAAGTTATCTTGAGCTGCACTGGAGCTGGTGGCTGCTGAAGAGAGCTACAAGGAGCTACTTTAGCTGGCTTAGCTTGCTAAACTAAGCCAAGCTAAGATGAGCTGGCTTCTACTGATGTGAGCTAAGGTGAGCTGGGTCTGGTCTTCTCAGAGATTACCTAGCTAGCTGGAGTGCTAACTTAGGTCAAGTAGCTTAACTCAACTAAGTTGAGCTATGTTAGGTCTCCAGGAGCTAGACTTGAGCTGGCCTGAGCTAGTTAAGGTCATCTTCAGCTGACCTGGTCTATCTAGTTGATAGTAGTAGCTAGTCCTAGTCAGGTTGAACTTCCAGTGAACTCTTCTGAGCTGGAAGACCTGGTATGGACTTGGGATCAACTATCTTTAGCTAGTTTGAGCTGCCATCCAGTTGAGGTGAGCTAAATGGAGCTAAGGTGAACTAGCTAGAGCTACCATTCAACAGAGATGAGCTGAATGGAGCTACGGGTGAGTTGATCTAGCTAGAAGGAGCTGGGATCTAGCTGGGATGAGGTGGATCTAACTGGGATTCAGCTAAAATGTTCTACATCAAGCTGGGATCCAGCTGATAGGAGCTTCTTCTTCATCTTCTGCCTTCCTGAGTACCAAGATGTCTGGGATCTGACATTCTTCCTAATCCTGACACTCAGATAAATGCATCAAAATACATTAAAAATGCAATGCATGCCTATCCTAGGTAAATGCCTAAATGCAACCCAAAAATCCATTTACGAAGTTAAAACCCTAATAGCGAGGTTAGTTTTGGGGCATAAGAATGACAATAAATTGGCATTTATCAATTTCTCTTCTTACTTCTTTTCTAGAAGAAGGAAATGAGATTACCTGTTGCTAGAGTGGTTGTCATGTGGCTGATCTTCTTTGTGTACCTCCAACAAACACAACAAAATAGATAAGACAAGTTAGTATCAGATCAGAAATTGTAACCAGTGAAATCAAATTGTGTGCTACTCCCCAGCAATGGTGCCAAAATGTTAACAGGCTATCATGGAGTTTTAAGTTGTTTTGTTGTAGTAAAACCTCACTCACTCGAAAGTAGTTAAATTTATATGCCCATAATCATAAAAGAGTCTGTAGTCAAATAAAGGGAGCAAGTAATAGCAATTCAATCTCACTAATCACAATAAATATAAGCAATTATAATCAGAACTTTATTTAAAACTACTCAAAATGATGTAGATATGAAATCTAGTAGCAAAGTGCAAAAAGAATGGGTTAAAATAGTGATTTGAATCACTAATTAACCCTTTGAAGTTAAGCTCAAGTATCTCAAACATATGAATAGCAAATCTCAACCCAATATTCCACATCAACCAAATTAAATGAACCAACAGTATATAGCACTTGAAGCACCAGCAGATATCAGACAAAGGCACAAGGCATCAGATGCCTTAATTGCTCAAAGCTTAGCCTCAACAAAAGAGGCAAAGGCCTCCTCTCTCCTTCCTCTATACCTCAAGGGAGAGGCAACCATAGCATAGAGGCACAAGCCTCGTCTCCCTCTCTTTCCCCTTCTTCTTTCTCAGAGACTCGGGTATAGCTGGGTAATCGGGTGGGTAACCAGGTGTAAATAGGACTAGGCTTGTTGGTGTGGGTTGCAAGCGAGGAGTGCAGAGGTGGGTTAAGATGGTAAGGTGGCTGGGGACCCGACCCCTATGTCTTGGGTGAGGGGTTACGTGCACAAAACACTTAAATCTCTCACAGGCCACTTCAATATCTACGATGTGGGACTACATGTTCCATAGTCTTTCTTATCGCAACTGGAGGTTGAAGGCTTTGAATGAGGCTGTAGCTGCAAATGAAGGCTCCAATTGGGTGCCTAGAGAAGGATCAAGAGGTTAGCCTCTTCACCTGGGAATGGTGTCTAGAGGAGTCGTGGTCGGATGACTACAAGTTTTGTCAGAGAAGTCGAGGGCGATGGCGGAGGTTCGGTGATCACCTAAAATCACGAGAACGACTTGGGGCCGCATCAAATAGTCTCAGAAGGATTTCCTTGATGCAGTGAGTGCTTTGGTGGGTGCAATGTGCAGTCTGAGTGAGTGTGAAGGTTTAAAAACTGCGAGATAGTGAAGCGAAGGAGCTTATGTTGGGTGGAGTACATGAGAGACCAATCCCCTAAATTACTTGAGGGTTTCGGCCAGTGGAGCACGACAGATGTTTCTGGACCTATGGGCGGCATTTTGGTGTGGTGTAGCAGATTTGTGAGGTCACTGGAGGTACATTAGAGACATGGGAGACGACGGTGGTGCGGGCGTGAGGGCATTATGAAGCGAGTGTTGAGTGTGTGAAGTGGATTAGTGGATGATGTGGAGTTGAGTGTGGGTGGTTGCAGATGACGGCGATGTGGAGATGGCAACAGCTATGATTGGCCAGTGATGGTGACCCTTGAAAGGGGAGAGAGCCCCTCACAGCTATGGCGAGGTACAGAAGAACTTGGGGAAAATGGACCTGCTACCTATTGTACGTGGCAACAGGTGATCGTTAACTTTCTCAACATAGTTAATGTTAAGACCCGAAGACATCAAACACTTTTAAGATGCCTGGAAGTTGGTCCAGACATCTGGTCAGACATCTGGAAATAAATTTTTACATGAGTACGATTGTGAGTTTGCGCGCGTACGCACGCAGACTAAACCCACCGACCTACAGACACTTTTTCTCTCCCCCGTCGCCTTCAAATACCCCTCTCCCCCCTTCCCTATCCCTCACCCACCACTCCACCGTCTCCTCCTTCTTCCAGTGTTAGCATGAGAGTGAGAGAGCGAGAGCAGCAGCTGCTGCCGGTTGCGTGCGGAGAGGAGGAGGTGCAGTGAGAGGGGAGAAGAGGAAGAGCACGTGAGGAAGAGAGAGCGAGCTCGCCCAAGAAGCTAGGGGCTGGCCGACGGGCGCACAGTGGGGCATGGTGCTACGGAGGTTATCCTGGTGCTACAGCACTCAGGTAGCAGGTGGGCGAGCGTGGTGCGGCCGTGCGTAGCAAGAAGAAGGCGAGGAGGTCCTAATTCTAGGAAATTTTCTCAGAATCAGACGTCTGGACCTACGTCCAGACGACGCGGGTGACGTCTGGAGAGAGATCCAGACGTCTGAAAGGTAAGATATTTCTCCTCTTCCTCCTTTTTCGGATACAGCCATGCAGGCCATTCTGCCAAAGTTCTGAGACGTGTCGTGTTGAGGAGTGTTGCGTACACATGCAGGTTTCTCTTTGAGAAGGTGCAAGGACACACCCTCCCACGCAGATCAGACGTCTGGGCACAGCACCAGACGGTGGAGACCATCTCCAGATGTCCGGAGTGATAGTCGGACGTCTGGAACTAGGTCTAGATGGTTCAGCAGGATCCCGGATGTCTGAAGAGCAGCGCAGAAGTAAGGTATGACCTGGACCACTTTTTAAGATGTCTGGAAGGTGTTCTAGACATTTGATTTGGGTCAGAGTTGTCATTTTTGACCCATTTAGGGTCCGCTCGAGGTCCGATTTCCGCATTTAAAATTTGTTCTTCTCAGAATTAGTTCCTCTACTTGTTTAAAGTACTTGTACTTTGTTCCGAGTGGTTCCTTGTGACTTATCCTTGTGTTAGGAGCTCGTTCTGTTGCGGCTTTGGGGGTTGCGAAGGCACATGGACCTACCGATCACGCCCCCATTACTCCCGATTTTGCGGGAAGAGTGGCTTCCCTTAGTTAATTACAAACATTAATGCTTATCTGAATTAAATGATAGATCCTTGGGTATCGCATGAATCCTAGGACCTGAAAACTAGATTGAATGTTAGATCCTAGGGCATGGCATGAATCCTAAGACTGAAAACTAGATTGAATGATAGATCTTAGGGTGTGGCATGAATCCTAGCAACAGAAGCACTGAAACGAATGTCTTGAATGCCTGAATTGCAGTCTTGGATAAGTAGATAGAATAATCATAATTGCCTGTAATTGGATAACAGCTGCCTATGAAATGTAGAGTACTGTTGCTAGTAACTGCTACATGTAATTACTGTTGTTTGGAATCTAAATACGAGCTACTTGTATATAAATTGGAAAGGAAAAGAAGTTTGAATGTTGGAAATACACACTATATGCAAATAAGCCTGAAATGATGAAACCTAGTATGGCTTGGCCTGAAGAAACATGAGCACTAACCCTACGCGAAATTAGGAGTAGAACTCTTGGAAATAAATGGAATGGAACTGGTAAAGTAAAACGGGAAAGTGTGTTGTCTCTTGGGTACGTGGCACCAAAGAGAGCACATATTACCTCTTAGTGTAAAGGGGAGCTTGCCGCCCTCAGGTCGAGACTGAGGTGAGTTTGGCCACTTTGCATCGACTTTCTGGCCCTCTCATACACCGTACCGGGGAGAGCTGCTAATGTAGGGAGAGAGCTAGCCACCCCACGGGGCCCGAGGTTCAGCTAGCTGTCCTACACCGACTTGTTATGCCCACTAGGCAAACTAAGGTAGTCAGGCGAGGGTGCGCGGACTGTGGAGGGGCGAGACCCCTATTTGGTTACTGTAGAGGGGCTGGACCCCTGTTACTAAGAGGGCTCTGTGCTGTGCTTTGGGGCGCACCAGTTAACGGAAACGACTGATCGCGTGCCAGTACAGGGTAGCTATCGTGCATTTATCATGCCTGCCGTAGTCACTGTCACGTCTGTCAGTGACCATGGGGTGGTTGACTGATGGTAGGACCACCACGAGGGACTCTCCCGACCAGGGGAGCACCACGTGCTACTTCTACTTTTCGGAAAAGACTGCAATCAAGATTGCTCCCACGAGGAACATTCGAGATCAAGAGAAAGATCTGAGAAATAATTCAAGAAAGAGTAAATAGCGGAATAAAAAAAGAAATTAAAAACAACCACTATTTGTCTGCCTTTACTATTTTCTTAGCTAGCTGGTTGCCACTCTACTCAGCATTTCGCTAACGTGTCACATTTGTCACCTTTTTCAAGACCAGGTGTTGAGCAGCCAGAGTCTGCGGCTGTAGAGGGTGCTGGGCCTAGTAGAGCCCAGTAGTTGTACTTTTGTTGTTCCGTATTTCTGTAGTAGTGAGTATTTCTGTTTCACCTTGTACTCTTTATTGTAAACATCATATTTCTGTACCTGTTTTTAATTCTCTGGTGTTGTGGTGGTATGTACTATAGTAGTTCTTTTCTTTACTACTGTACTTTGTTACTATTAGTTACTTGCATGGTGGATGTGGTTTACTTTTCTGCTTTCTGGTTACTTTCTCGCTGGATGACTAGGTCTTGGGATCAGTCAAGTCGGTTCGATTCTCGTGTCCTGTAGGGATTCGGGAACCGGGTCATAACAAGATGGTATTAGAGCAAGGTCGTTCCGAGAAGTGAACCAATTACTGGAAAATAACCAATTCACTTTCTTGTAACTAGAGTTGCCACCGCAACGTACCTTTTGACATCTATTTTAAGGTTTCTTCGTTGAGTGTCAATTAGTACTGACATCTTTTCCATTCTGTATTCACGTCTCCTTGCAGGAGATGCCTTGACTTAGGACTAGCGAGGTGGGCCACGAATGCGGCCGAGGATGAGGTCGGAGGGCAGGCATGTTGAGCTCGACTCCTTAGTGGAAAAGCCATTGCTCCCGGGCATCCAGGCCCTGGACCTCGCCTAGCAGATACGAGATATCGTGCGAGAGGAGCTCCACCCACCGCCACGAGCGTCTCTCCCTGGGGCTGCGAAGGGGGAGTCCTCTGTGGGACCATGAGACAGACACAGCGCTAGACACAGGGGAGAGGGTGGGCCTCCACCATCCCCACCTTCCTCTGGCACTACCGAGCACGAGGCTTCTTTACCGGGAGGTACACCAGCATCTCCACTTCAGCGCCACTTTGAGCTTTTCGGACAGTTCCGGAAGCTGAAGCCCCCCTCCTTCAAAGGGGATGAGGACCCGACCGAGGCGGAGGACTGGCTTGAGCAGATCGAGAAGGTTTTTGACACCCTTTGCCCCCTATGGAGTGCTGCGTGGCCTTTGCCACGTACCAACTGGAGAGCGCAGCACACAGGTGGTGGAGGGCGATCAGGGGTTAGGAGAGGGACGAGCTGACTTGGGACCAGTTCGTCACCCACTTCTGGGAGCAGTACTTCCCCCAGACGTGGTAGGACTAGAGGAGGCGAGATTTCCATACTCTCCGCCAAGGGATGATGACCATGAGCGCGTACCGTACGCCTTTTTAGGAGCTGTCTCATTTCACAGCGACAGCCGTGGCTGCTGAAGAGGAGCGCCTTTGGAGGTTCACTAAGGGGCTCCGGCCTACGATTTGGGGGCATGTCAAACCCCTGAAGCTACCTACGTTCTCGAGGGTGGTGGCGGCAGCTATGACGTAAGAAGAGACCAACCCATCCGCACGCGACACTGATAGCAAGCGGAAGAGGCCCTATCAGCCAGACTTCTCACAGGGCCGATGAGAGAGGAGGCACGTGGCACCCGTAGGAAAGCCGTCACGTTTTGCGGGGCCATCAGTGGCCTTTGGGGGCCCCCGACAGGGGCCAGCTGCTAGTACCAGACACCCGTCCAGTCGTCAGTAGGGACCCACTGAGGACGGGAGTCAAGTCCCCCTTTGCTACCAGTGTGGCCAGCCGGGCCACATCAGGAGGGACTGCCCGTCTAGGGCAGGAGATCAGCAGATGCTTCACGTGCCGAGCACTGGAGGGCGAGCAGGAGGCCACGGTTTCCAGGCGCGAGGAGGAGGACAACAGTCGCGGGGAGGGTACCGACCGGCGACTACCTGTCCGACTTAGAGTGTGGCTGCTTCGTCCACACCTAGGACCGAGGGGCGTATCAACGCCCTGACACAAAGGGATGCCAGAGCTTCAGGATCACTGGTGGCAGGTATGGTTTCAATTTTCGGTAGACTTGTTTACACGCTTTTTGATTCCGATGCCATGCACTCATTCGTCACGGCCAGTTTTGCGGTTAGTTTGGGGCAGGACTGTGTGCTGTTAGATGATCCATTCATAATCAGAGGTCCGAGTGGTCATCTATTTGTAGCTGAGGAGGTGTACATAGGTTGTGAGGTCAGTGTTGGGGGACATAGCCTTCCCACTGACCTAATTATGATACAGATGGAGGACTTTAGCATAATTCTGGGGATGGACTGGCTGTCCACTTACCACGCCTTGGTGGACTACTTTGAGAGGAAGATCGTCTTCTCCATACCGGAGTTGCCTTCTTTCGAGTTCCACGGGCAGCCAGTGGACGGAGTCTTCAGGTGCATTTCTACACTTCAGGTGGCGAGACTTTTGGGCCAGGGGTGTGATGGCTTTCTAGCTTGTGTGGTGGTAGAGCCTAGCCCTGTGGTAGACTTTCAAAGTATCCCAGTGGTCAGAGAGTACCCCAACGTGTTCCCAGATGAGTTGCCAGGACTACCGCCCGAGCGTGAGATCAAGTTTGAGATCTCACTGGTACCGGGGACTAGCCCCATCTCCACAGCACCGTACAGGATGGCACCACTTGAGCTGCGAGAGCTCAAGTCTCAGTTGCAGGATCTTCTGGAGAAGGGCTTTGTGAGGCCCAGTGTGTCCCCATGGGGAGCCCCAATTTTGTTCGTAAAGAAGAAGGATGGTACCCTACACCTTTGCGTGGACTACCGACAGCTGAATAGAGTTACCATCAAGAATAGGTATCTGCTGCCAAGGATTGATGACTTGTTTGACCAGCTGTGAGGTGCCATGGTATTCTCCAATATCGACTTGAGGTCTGGATACCACCAGTTAAGGATCAAGGAGACAGACGTCTCCAAGATAGCTTTCCGCACCCAGTACGGACACTATGAGTTTTGGTCATGCCATTTGGTCTGACCAATGCCCCCGCTACTTTCATGGATTTGAAGAACCGGGTGTTCAAATTGTACTTGGACCAGTTCATGGTGGTATTTATTGATGATGTGCTCATCTATTCTCGAGATCAGACGCAACACAGATAGCACTTGCGAATGATTTTGGACACACTAAGACGACGTAGCTGTACGCCAAATACAGCAAGTGTGAGTTCTGGTTGAGGGAGGTGACCTTCTTGGGTCATGTGATCTCTGGGGATTGCTTGGCTGTGGACCCAGCCAAGGTTGAGGCAGTGCTCAGGTGGGAGAGACCGCGTATGGTTATTGAGATCCGTAGTTTCTTGGGACTGGCAGGCTACTACAGGCGATTTATCAGGGGCTTCTCGCAGATTGCATGTCCTATGACACAGCTGACCCAGAAGGATGTGCCCTTTACTTGGACAGACGCTTGTGAGGCATGTTTTCAGGAGCTGAAGGAGAGGCTGACTTCGACTCCCATGCTCACCATCCCAGACAGTAGTGGCGAGTTTGTTGTGTACACGGACGACTCTTTCCAGGGGTTAGGGGGTGTGCTTATGCAGAGGGGTTACGTTGTCGCTTACGCTTCGCGGCAACTGAAGCCCCATCAGCATAGCTACCCTACCCATGACCTGGAGCTGGCAGCTGTCGTCTTCGCGCTGCCGACTTGGAGGCACTACTTGTATGGTGAGACCTTTGAGATTTTCACAGATTGTAAGAGCCTCAGATACTTGTTTGATCAGAAGGAGATCAACATGAGACAGAGACGTTGGTTGGAGCACCTGAAGGACTATGACTGCAGCATTTCCTACCACCTGGGAAAGGCCAACGTGGTGGCTGACGCCTTGACCCGGAAGGCACCCGCTCATTTGGCCAGTTTACAAGTGCAGAGTTGGAGCCTCATGGAGGAGATGGGCAGTTGGCGGCCCCTAGAGGTACTGGGGTGTTGGGAGAAATAGTAGATCGCATTTTTGATAAAAGCGTCGTAGAATAGTTGCGAAATACGATCCAACAAAGATATTATTTTGAAAATAACGAGACTTTGAGTCCCAGTCGTTCGTCACTGGGAGGCGTGTTTCCATTTTTGAAATCGATCTTAAAGCCACTCTACTTAATATTCTGGTGCTCAATATATAGGCGGTTAAAGAATAGGCACTTAAATCACGCAAATAAAATAATCATTCAGCTCATGGTGATTTCAAACACATAAAGAGAGATATATATATGTAAATGCATTTTCATTCATTCATTGGGGGAGAGTTGTTTGTACAGGAAATCTATAGGAAAGCTTATACAGGAATGCTTGAAATTAAACCTAGCTACCAGAAAACGATTGCATACAAGAATCGACGGGAGGATTTCGCATGCATCATTGGGGGAGAAGAGAAACTACTCTACTAAGCAGTAAATGAAAGCAGTGAAAATTATGAAAAGCATGATCTAGAGCTAAAAGAGTAGAGGGCATTCAAGGGTGGTCCCCGATGGCCTTGGAGTGGTTGAGAAGAGAATGAGGGGCGGCCAATGTAGCTTAGGCTGATCCTTGGAGAGAGGAAGGGTTGATCCAGCATCCCGGCATGGTGTCCTCCATGGTGGTGGTAGTGAGCTCGTGGAGGTGGAGTGAGTGGCTAAGTGGAGGTGGCGTGAATGGCACCATTGGAGAGCAATTAGCAAGGGAGTGAATGGGTGCAAATGGCCACCCAAGGGGTCTTTTTATAGACCTAAGGGAAGCTCTCTAGAGAATTATGGAATTCTCTAGGGAGGCCTATGGTGGGAGCTCGTGGGAGAGTGAGAGAGAGAGGGTGGATGGTGGTTTTTAGATCCACTAAATGTGGATCTAAAAATTGAATGGCTCTTGGTTGCTATTTTTGGCAACCAAGGCAACCACACATGGTAGAGAGTTCTAGAGAACTCTAGGCTAGATATTTTCGTGTGGATGGTGTGTGTGGGTGTGTGTGGGTCGAAACTTAGGTGGCTAGGTTGATTAGGTTGGGTTCTAGTGGGTTTAGCTCAAGGTAGGCCTCAAATTAGGGTTATAATCCTAATTCACTAAGGTAAAGTGCAATTAAACTTAATACAAGTTTAATTGGGTGTATGGAAACTTAATTGAGAGTAAAAAAACTCAATTAAGTCATGTCTAGGTCAATTGGACTCTCACTGAGCCCAATTGGACAGTGTGTGCTGAGATCAGGGCTCAATTGGCTCAATGAGTCCAATTGAATAGGCTGATGGAATTGACTAAGATCCAAGTCAATTAGGTTTAGTGAGGACCTAATTAGGTCCTTAGGGAGGTTTAGAGGTGGTGTACTAGGGTTAGGGCACCTTAATTTAGGTTCCTATGGGGTTGGAATTGGGTTTAGGGACCTAGAGATCCAAGATCAAGGCTTAAATCTCAAAACAGGAATTGGAGAGCAGTATCAGACGTCTAATAATATAATCGGACGTCTTATACTCAAAAATCAAAAGTCCAGACTTGTTCTCTGGACGTCCAATTAGAGTCAGGAAGGATTTCCGGTTCTGTTTTGGGTATTCTGCAGAAATTGGACGTCTGACAAAGTGTCTGGACATCCAATAACACTGAAAATGTGGGTTTGAAGTGTGCGGGAGTTGGCTAAGGGTCCTGGACGTCCTATAACTTATCTGGACGTCCAGATAAGGGTTGGAACTAGGGTTTTAGGGCTTCCTACGGTGTTGTGACCTAATCTAAGGGTGGCTAAGGCTTGGGGAAGTCTCTAGGCTATCCTAGGGCTAGGATGGACCTAAGCTCTTCACATTTTATTGCTTTATTCCTACTTAATAGAATAGCAAACCTTTAACTCCCTTACATCATTATTCCTACATCTAATCTAAGCCTTCTGCTCCAGCTCTACTGCAACTCCTGTTATTCCTGATCCAGCTTTAGATCCAGCTCCTGATCAGCTTATTCCCTGCAATCGACATAATGCACTTAATCAGCACATTATAACATTATTTCATGCATAGCTAAAGGAAAGCAGTAAAGATGCAGAAAATGCATATGTATGCGTGAATAACCCTAACTTATGCTAAGTCTTAGCTTAATCTAGGCCAATTAAGGCCTATGATTGCTACGCAATCATGGGGCACTGTGGGATAGTGACGGTGACATGACAAATGAGGCCAGAGCTGATAGACCGCATCATCACTAGATAGATGGCTGACCCGTACTTACAGCCATTGCGTGACAGAGTGCTACCAAGAGACCCTGGGGACTTCTCTTTCACAGACCAGGTACTGCGCATGAAGGGAACGTTTGTGCGTTCCCAGGGACAAGGAGCTGTTGAGAGAGCTCTTGACTGAGGCACACGGTTCCAGGTTCACCATACATCCCGAAAATAGAAAGATGTACCATGATTTGAGATGCGATTTTTGGTGGAGGGGAATGAAGCGGGATGTAGGTGAATTCGTACAGCAATGTTTAGTGTGTTAGCAGGTGAAGGCCGAGCATCAGAGGCTTGCAGGGCCGTTGTAGCCACTTCCAGTGCCCGAGTGGAAGTGGGAGAGCATCACCATGGACTTGGTGGTGGGCTTGCCCATTACCCGCGAGGACACGATGCAGTCTGGGTGATCATTGACAGATTGACGAAGATGGCACGTTTCTTTCCGATCCAACTCACCTTGGGACCAGCACAGTTGGCAGAGAGGTGTATCCACGACGTGGTACGTCTACACGGAGTTCCACAGGAGATCGTATCCGACTAGGATACCCATTTTACATCCCAGTTTTGGGTTGAGTTTCAGCAAGCCTTGGGGATGCGGTTGAGGTTCAGTACAGCATACCACCCCCAGATGGACGGACAGTCTGAGCGCACGATACAGACGCTTGAGGGCCTTTTGCGTACTTGTGTACTAGACTGGAGGGGCTCTTAGGAGGAGCACTTGCCCCTGGCGGAGTTTACATATGATAAAAGCTATCACTCGAGCATCGGCATGGCACCCTACGAGGCTCTGTACGGACGGAGGTGTACGGCACCCTTGAGTTGGGTTCAGGTGGGGACCAAGTGGGAGGTTAGCCCTAGGCTGATCCGGTAGACTCAGGAGGTGATCGAGCAAATTCACAGGCGACTCTGCACTGTCAGGAGCAAACAGAAGAGCTATGCAGATCGAAAAAACAGAGAGGTGTAGTTTAAGGTTGGGGATCACGTCTTCCTTCATGTTTCACCCATGAAGGGCCTACAGCGGTTTGGGGTGAGAGGGAAGCTCGTGTTGAGGTTCGTGGGACCCTTTGAGATCTTGGAGTGGGTTGGACACGTTGCTTACAGGCTTGCCCTCCCTCCCCAGCATTCTGGTGTGCACGACGTGTTCCACACGTCCAACCTCAGGAGGTACATCACTGATCCCAGTCACATCCTGAGCTATGAGTACGTCGAGGTGGGTGATGACCTGACCTACCCCGAGCGGCCAATGCAGATTCTTGACAGAGCCATCCGGAGTCTGAGATGGAAGCAAGTACCCCTAGTGAAGGTTTCGTGGAGGAGCCAACAGTACAAGGAGGCGATGTGGGAGCGGTACCCGGAGCTCTTTAAGGGTACGTCTTTTCAGACCGGCTTTGGTCCTCTTTGAGTTTGTTACGCGTATATTATTTTTTTTTCCTCACACTAGTTAGCGCAAGTTTCGGGGATGAAACTTCCTTTGAGTTAGTTATGTTGTTAAGACCCGAAGACATCACACACTTTTAAGACGTCTGGGAGTTGGTCCAGATGTCTGGTCAGACGTCTGGATGCCTTCACAGATGTCTGGAAATAAATTTTTGCGTGCGTACAATTGCGAGTCTACGCGTGTGCGCGTGCAGACTAAACCCGCCGACCTATAGGTGCTTTTTCTCTCCCCCGACACCTTCAAATACCCCTCTCCCCCCTTCCCTATCCCTCACCCACCACTCCACCGTCTCCTCCTTCTTCCAGCGTTAGTGTGAGAGTGAGAGAGCGAGGGCAGCAGTTGCTGCCGGTTGAGAGAGGAGTGGAGGAGGTGCAGTAAGAGGGGATAAGAGGGAGAGTGCGTGAGGAAGAGAAAGCGAGCTCGCCCGAGAAGCTCGGGGCCAGCCGACGGGCACGCAGCGGGAGCGTGGTGCTAGGGAGGTTACCCCGGTGCTGCTGCAGCTCAGGCAGCAAGCGGGCGAGCGCGGTACGATCGTGTGTAGTAGGAAGAAGGTGAGGAGGTCCTGATTCTGGGAAATTTTTCCAGAATCAGACGTTTGGACCTATGTCCTGACGATGCAGGCGACGTCTGGAGAGAGATCCAGACATCTGAAAGGTAAGATATTTCTCCTCTTCTTCCTTTTTGCAGATACGGCCATGCAGGCTATTCCACCAAAGTTTTGAGATGTGTCGTGTTGAGGAGTGTTCGTACGCATGCAGGTTTCACTTCAGGAAGGTGCGAGGGCATGCCCTCCCACGCAGATCAGATGTCTAGGCTCGGCACCAGATGGTGGAGAGCATCTCCTAACTTCCAGAGTGATAATCGGATGTCTGGAACAAGGTCCAGACGGTTCAGTGGGATCCTGGACGTCTAAAGAGCAGTGCAGAAGTAAGGTATGACCTGGTCCACTTTTTAAGACATCTGGAAGGTGTTCCAGACGTCAGATTTAGGTCAGAGTTGTCATTTTTGACCCGTTTAGGGTCCACTCGAGGTCTGATTTCCGCATTTAAAATTTTGTTCTTCTCAGAATTAGTTCCTCTACTTGTTTAAAGTACTTGTACTCTGTTCTGAGTGGTTCCTTGTGACTTATCCTTGTGTTAGTACCTCGTTCTGTTGCAACTTTGGGGGTTGCGAAGGCACGTGGACCTACCGATCATGCCCCCATTACTCCCAATTTTGCGGGAAGAGTGGCTTCCCTTAGTTAATTACAAATATTAATGCTTATCTGAATTAAATGATAGATCCTAGGGTATGGAATGAATCCTAGGACCCGAAAACTAGATTGAATGTTAGATCCTAGGGCATGGCATGAATCCTAAGACTGAAAACTAGATTGAATGATAGATCCTAGGGTGTGGCATGAATCCTAGGAACATTAACACTGAAATGACTGTCTTTAATGCCTGAATTGCAGTCTTGGAAAAGTAGATAGAATAATGATAATTGCCTGTACTTGGATAACAGCTGCCTGTGAAATGTATAGTACTTTTGCTAGTAACTGCTACATGTAATTACTGCTGTTTGGAATCTAAATACGAGCTGCTTGTATATAAATTGAAAAGGAATAGAAGTTTGAATGTTGGAAATACGTATTATATGCGAATAAACCTGAAATGATGAAACCTAGTATGGCTTGGCCTGAGGAAACATGAGCACCAACCCTACGGGGAATTAGGAGTAGAACTCCTGAAAATAAATGAAGTGGAACTGGTAAAGTAAAATGGGAAAGTGTGTTGTCTCTTGGGTACGTGGTACCAAAGAGAGCACATATTACCTCTTAGTGTAGAGGGGAGCTTGCCGCCCTCAGGTCGAGACCAGGGTGAGTTTGGCCACTTTGCATCGACTTCTAGCCCTCGCGTACACCGTACCGGGGAGAGTTGCTAGTGTAGGGAGAAAGCTAGCCACCCCACAGGGCCCGGGGTTCAGCTAGCTGTCCTACACCGACTTGTTAGGCCCACTGGGCAAACTAGGGTAGTCAGGTGAGGGTGCGCGGACTATGGAGGGGCAAGACCCCTATTTGGTTACTGTGGAGGGGCTAGACCCCTGTTATTGAGAGGGCTCTGCCCTATACTGGTTCCATGCAGTGCTTTGGGGCTCACCCAGTAACGGAAATGACTGACAGCGTTCCAGTGCGGGGTACCTACCCGTGCATTTATCACGCATGCCGTAGTCACCGTTTCGCCTGTCAGTGACCTTGGGGTGGTTGACTGAGGGTAGGACCACCACGGGTGACTCCCCCGGCCAGGAGAGCACCACGTGCTACTTCTACTTTCGGAAAAGACTGCAATCAAGATTGTTCCCACGAGGAACATTCAAGATCAAGAGAAAGATCTAAGAAATAATTCAAGAAAGAGTAAATAGAGGAATAAAGAAAGAAATTAAAAACAACAGCTACTTGTCCACCTTTACTGTTTTCTTAGCTAGCTGGTTGCCACTATACTCAGCGTTTCGCTGACGTGTCACATTTGTCACCTTTTCCAAGATCAGGTGCTGACCAGCCAGAGCCTGTGGCTGCAGAGGGTGCTGGGCCTAGTAGATCCCAGTAGTTGTACTTTTGTTGTACCGTATTTTTGTACTAGTGAGTATTTCTGTTTCACCTTGTACTCTTTATTGTAAACATCATATTTCTGTACCTATTTTTAATTATCTACTGTTGTAGTGGTATGTACTGTAGTAGTTCTTTTCTTTACTGCTGTAGTTTGTTACTATTAGTTACTTGCATGGTGGATGTGGTTTATTTTACTGCTTTCTGGTTACTTTCTCACTGGACGACTGGGTCTTGGGATCAGTCGAGTCAGTCTAATTCTCGTGTCCTATAGGGATTCGGGAACCGAGTCGTAACAGTTAATTAAGTTAATTATGCTTAATTATGTGCAAAAGAAAGTAACTTAGGTCAACTTAATTTATGTCGATTAAGTAGTATAGGGTCAAGTTAGCCCAACATTTTGGAATTTATTTCTTTTTAACTAGTTGACTCTAGGTCATTCGCTAAGAGGCATAACATAATTAAATTCACCACTAATCCAAAGCTACTTATGGGAATTATAATTAAATTTACTTTAAAAATATGAATTTTTCTTAAGGATTTCCAATTGAAAAATATGCAAAATTATGTAAGGAAAACACATTTACACATATGATTTACTATTACAAAAAAGTAAACATGTTTATTTCTTTTAATTCTTCTTATTTACAAGTGATTAAGGAAAGAAAAAGTAATTCTAATGAATATATGCCTTATTACAACGTTAAGCTCAAAAAGAAATTAGTAAAATATAAGAGATTAAACCACTAATTATTCTTATCTTTAGCCTCATACTTTCTTCTCTTCTTCTTCTACCTTTCTCTCTCTCTCTCTTCTCTTTTAATCTTTGTCTTATTTCTTCTTCTTATACATCTCTTCTTCTTTTCATTTGTTCTTCTTAATGTTTCTTCTTACTTTGCCTGCTCTTTTCAATTTCTCTTTTGTATATTTATCTTATTCAACCTTAATGAGCTCTCCTCTTTTTCTCGTTCTTTTCCTTTGCAATCCTTCTCTTCCTATGCAGCTCTTCTGAACCAAACTAGTTTGAACCCTTTGTATGAACCAAAAATTAAGTTTGAGGTTGGCAGCTTGGATCGGTCGGGGATACACAGCACTGACAGACCCATTTTCACGCATTTTAAAGTCATCTGAAATCGTAGTATAGTCACACTAAATGCTCGTCAAAAAATGATTTTGTAAAGATAACGAGACCTGAGTCCCGATCGCTTGTCTCTAGGAGGCGTTTATGCAAATCTAAAATCGATCTTTTCTACTCTACTTGTTTAAAATCACATGCTAGTTTCTAATCGTCAGATCAATGTTTTGCTACTTTCATTATGAACCCTGATTACGTGCGTATGTGTTAGATAGATGACGAAGGTGAAAGTGTGAGTTTCAGTATGCACGATTCTAGTATGTGGCGGTTATTTACGGAAAATGCATTAATAGATAAATCCTTAATATTTTCTGGTACCGACATGTTGGTTGCAATAGATAATAATGAAAAGCAGGCAACTTTAATCACACAAAATATATTACAATCAATAAGCTCATGGTGATTCTCAACATAGAGATATGTATATATATATATATAATATTTCTTTCATTCATTCAGGAGGGTGTTTGCAACATGGAATTAAAGGAAAGCTTATAGAGGAAAGCTTGAAAACATAAATCTAGCTAATAGAAAATGATCGCATACATGAATCTATGGGGGGATTTTATATGCATCATTGGGGGAGAATAAAGAGCTACACTACTAAGCAGTAATAAAAGCATGTAAACTATGAAGAACTAGCTACTAATCTGGCAGAAATAACGACTTTCAGAGGTGGGCTCCGATGGCCTTCTAATGGTTGAGAGGAGGAGTGGCCAATGGTGCTTAGGTCGGCCCTTAGAGAGAGGTTGGAGAGGTGATCCATTACCCTAGCATGGAGATGGTGGTGGCCATGGTGAGGCAACTCGTGGAGGTGGAGTGAAGGTGAATGTAGCTAACCTAGATGGAAGTGAATGTGAATGAATGCCAAGGAATGGATGGGTGCAAATGGCCACCCCTTAGGTCTTTTAATAGACCTAAGGGAGACTCTCTAGAGAAGTGTGGAACTCTCGAGAGAGAGCTCCAAGAGTGGCCGTCCAAGGAGAGAGAGAGGTGATTCTTAGATCCACCATTTGTGGATCTCAATTTGAATGGCTCTTAGTTGCTAATTTTGGCAACCAAGAGTGGTGCCACCTTTGGAAGAACCTAGAATACTCTAGGCTGTTTGGGAGTGCATGAATGGGTGTGTGTGTGTGTGTGTGGTCGTGCCCTATGTGTCTAAGTGATATAGGTTAGGTCCTAAGGGGTTTTAGGTTGGTGTAGGTCATAAATTAGGGTTGCAAACCCTAATTGCTAAGGGGGAATTGCAATTAAACTTAACATAAGTTTAATTGAATGAGTGCGAACCTAATTGAGAGTGAAATAACTCAATTAGGTTGGGCTTAGGTCAATTGGACTCTAACTAAGTCTAATTGGACATGTATGGGTTGAGATCTGAGCTCAATTGGACCCTATGAGTCCAATTGACTAGGCAATGGTAATTGACTATGATCTAAGTCAATTAGGTTTAGTGAGGACCTAATTAGGTCCTTAAGGAGGTCTAGAGGTGATGTACTAGGGTTAGGATACCTTAATTAAGGTTCCTAAGGGGTTAGAATTGGGTTTAGGGAGCTAGAGATCCAAGATCAAGGCTTGAATCTCAAAATAGGAACTGGAAAGCAATTCCAGATGTCCAATAATAGCATCAGAAGACTTATACTCAAAAATCAGAAGTCCATACTTCATTTCTAGGTGTCTAATCAGAGTCAGGAAGGATTCTAGGTTTTGTCTTGGGTATTCTACAGGAATTGGACGTCTGACCAAGTGTCTGAACGTCCAATAACACTGTAGAAGTGGGTTTATGGTGTGCGAGAGTTGGCTAAGGGTTCTGGACATCCTATAATCTATCTGGACATCCAGATAGAGGTTGGAATTAGGGTTTTAAGGTTTCTTAGGGTGTGGTGACCTAATCTAAGGGTGGCTAAGGCTTAGGGAGGCTTCTAGGTTGTCCTAGGACTAGGATGGACCTAAGTTCTTCACATTTTACTACTTTATTCCTACTTAATAATATAGCATACCTTAACTCTCTTACATTATTGTCTACTACATCTTATTCTAGGTCTTCTGCTCCAGCTCTGCTGCAACACCAATTATTCGTTTATTCTTCTGATCTAGCTTTAAATCCAACTTCAGATCTACCTACTGATCAGTTTATTACCTGTAATTGACAAAATGCACCTAATCAGTACATTATAGCATTATTTTATGCATAGCTAAAAGAAAGCAGTAAACATGCAAATAATTCTTGTTCATGCATGAATTACCCTAACTTATGCTAAGTCCTAGCTTAATTTAGGTCAATTAAGCCCTATGATTGCTGCGCAATCATACCCCCATGCCTAAATCTTGCCAGTCCCTAGCAAATGCAAGACTAAATTATTCACAAAAGGGTCCCTAAGGGATTGATTATTTTATCAAGTGTATGCCTAGAGATTTTTCTCCTTTTCATTTTCATCCTATGCTCTAAAAATCCAGACAATCGTGAAAGTGTAGCTAGGTAGCTTTTGCAACGAATTCGAGTGAGAAACTAATTCGCCTTTAAAGCCTATACTTGACCCGTAGTAAAAATTATAGCGAAATAGGCGGACTTCTTCCCTCGGGGTATTCAAGATATTCTATGAATTCCACCCTGGCTTTAAGCTTAGGTAGAGAATCTTAGAGGGAAAAGATTATATATTTGGTGGCTCACTCTCACTTGGTGCTAAATAGAGATTAGTACTATAGAATCTAGATTCCCAAACTATCAAGTAACTCAACTCAGAGAAAAATGAGAAAAACTACACTCTTCTGGTTCCTTTGTATTCATTCTCTTTTTCACTTTTTCTTTTTCTTTTTCTTTTCTTTTCTTTTTCTTAAAGCTCACAACCTCACCGGATTCACACATATGACATATATTTGGTGCTCTCACTTGGCATTAACACTTTAATTGAGTTTCCATAACTCTAACACTAAGTCAAAATTCCCCAGCTAGTATTCGGGCGGTCAGAAACACAAGAAAGGTGGGTTAAGGCCATATTTGGTGGATTTCAAATTTATTTGGTGGTATTGCCTCAACTCAATTGAAATAAGCACTAAATATTCACTCCTTTTTTCTTTGGTTTTTCTTCTTTTTCTAATTTTTTTTCAATTTTTCTTTCTTTTCATCATCATTTTTTTTTCTTTTTTTTTCTCTTTCTTTCTTTCTTTTTTTTTTTTTTGAACATAACAGAACTAGCACACATCCATGAGCTTTATTGAGAAGGCATTATTAGGGATTGGTGGTACTCAAGAGACATTGGGTGGCTTATTTGGTAGAAGTGAATACTCACAACATCGGCAGAGATGGATAGGATGGTGTATTTCTGACCTTGACATCAATACCCTCCTTCAGCAGAGGATTTCGTAAAGAATGGTCGTGACCATCCACCTTAGCCATAGTTTTATGAAACTCGCTCTCCGCGTATTTGACTTATTTGGTGTCTCTCAAAATTTCAAGCAGAAATGTATATGCAGGAACTGAGAGCAAAAACTATGCCTAATCTCTGAGTATCATCACCTAATTATCTAGGATTCCAAATTCCTTGCGATAATCTTAGAGCACCAGTACTCTCTATTCTCATCTCACACTATTTGGTGGATTTTTGTTAGAAAATCTGCCTAGCTCCCAAAATATTGTCCAAAGGTTTAGGAAAAGAAGCATTGTTTCTTCTCGATAGACTAATGACGTTTATCAGCCTTCATCGTGAATCCATTGCAAATTCTAGATTACAGGAATCAACTAGAGGATAAAATTCCTAATGCATTCTCTTAATAAAAATCTTATTCATGAATGCACTATGTATATATGCTATAAACAAGTAGCCTCCTATAATTTGTACTTCATGAAATTTCCCTTTCGGGTTACATTCAGCTTGACCCTAAATTTAGAACAAAATGTGAGCGAGTGAGTCGGAAATGGCTGTTGCAGACGATTTTTAGCTCCAATGCAAGCATTGGAGGTGGAGTCGGTTGTTCTTTTATTTAAGGACCTAAAGTACGTTTGGCATGTAGCTCTGAGGTTTTTCCTAAATGTTGGCATAAAAATTTTTAGTTTTTTCGTATCTACCCCCCCATGCTTAAGTTCTTGTATGTCCTCATGCATGAATATAAAAGAAAATAAATACAACAGGGAGTAAATGGGTAGAAATCACCAATAATTGCTCCTGAAATTATACATTCGGCACCGGCCAACCTGACAGTATGCAATATGCAGAAAGAAAATATGCTTAAAGAAAAATATGCTATATATAGAAATAAATATGTATAGGGTGATGGATGTGGAGTAGATGCTAATTTTAACACCTCCAGCTAGAAGAAAACTCAATCACACGCCTCACAGGTTCCTGGGCCAAAAATGGCTTGAGGCGCTGGTCATTTACTGTAGATATATTCCTAGATTTTGGGTTCCTGATCTAGACTGCCCCATTAGGATATAGGTGAATCACAACATATGGGCCAGTCCACTTGGACTTGAGCTTCCCGGAAAGGAATTTCAGTCGCGAATCAAACAACCAGACTTGCTGGTTGGGAGTGAATGTTTCCTCTGGATGTGGCTGTCATGAAAGGCCTTGGTCTTGTCCTTGTATATCAATGCGTTCTCGTAGGCCTCCCATCGGATCTCTTCTAATTCGCAAAGCTAGAGTTTCCATTCTTGACCTCCTGCATCGAGGTCGAGGTTACATTTTCTCACTGCCCAAAAGGTACGGTGTTCTAGCTCTACAAGAAGGTGACAGGCCTTGCCATATACCATATGATATGGTGACATTCCGACTGGGGCATTGTATGCTGTCCTATATGCCCAGAGTGCATCAATTAATTTATTGGACTAGTTCATCCTGTTTGGTCTAATTGCCTTCTGGAGAATCAGTTTGATCTGACGATTAGACACTTTAGCCTGCCCATTGGACTGCGGGTGATACGGGGTGGCTATACGGTGATGTACCCCATATTTCTTTAATAATGACCTGAAGTGGGCATCGATGAAGTGGCTTCCCCCATCGCTAATCAGAGCGCGAGGTATTCCAAATCTCACAAAGATGTATTGCCGTACAAAAGAAATGACGGTCTTATGATCAGCCCGTCTCGTCAGGATGGCCTTGACCCACTTCGAGACATAGTCAACGGCTAGTAATATATACTCGAAGCCATTTGAGTTCGGAAAAGGGCCTATAAAATTGATGCCCCAGATGTCGAACACTTTAACAACCATGATGTGTTGGAGTGGCATCAAGTCTCTCCTAGTCATAGAACCGATCAACTAGCATTGTTTGTAGTGTTGGGCATATTTGTGTGTATCTTTGAAAATAGTTGGCCAAAAAAATCCCGACTGTAAAATTTTTGTAGCAGTTTTCCATCCCGAGAAATGACCACCACAAGCGTCATTGTGGCAAAAAGATAACACACTGGGGATCTCCGAATCTGGGATGCATCTTTGAATAATCTGATTCGCTCCAATGCCGAAGAGTAGTGGGTCATTCCAGAGTAGAATTTGGCCTCCACAGTAAATTTGAGTTTCTGGACTTTTGATAGGTTCGCAGGAATCTTATTGTGGTAAGATAGTTCACGATATCAACATACCAGGGGAACTCAACAAAGTGAACTGCAAAAAGGGATTCATCCAAAAATTGCTCGTGGATAGGCAAGGAATAAGGAATGTGGCCTGGGTTCAGTCTGGATAGGTAATTTGCCACAAAATTCTATTTTCCAGCTTTATCGCAGATTTCAATATCAAATTCTTGTAATAGAAGGATCCATCTGATGAGTTGGGGCTTGGCATCCTTCTTTGCCAACAAATGCCGGAGGGTGGAGTGGTCAATGAAGATGATGACTTTGGACCCTAATAAATAAGATCTGAATTTATCCAACTCGAATATTATTGCTAGTAGTTCTTTTTCAGTGACAGTATAATTGCGCTGAGCCTCATTCAGCATCTTGCTAGCATAGTATATGACAAAAGGCTATTTCTCTTGACGCTGGCCTAAAATAGCACCAACGGCAAAATCAGGAGCGTCTCATGTCATCTCGAAATCAAGCGACCAGTTGGGTAGTTGGAGAATCGGGGAGTTAGAGATAGTGCTTCATAAAGTCTTGAAGGCGTTGAGACATGAGGTGTCGAATTCAAATGGGGCATCAGCAACAAGGAGATTCGTCAAAGGTCGTGCAATTTTCGAGAAATCACATATAAATCTCTGATAGAAGCTGACGTGACCCAAGAATGATCTGATCTGCTTGACCTAGCTAGGTGGCGGTAAGTAGGAAATAATCTCAGATTTAGCTCAATCGACCTCGAGTCCATTTTTAGAGATCCTGTGCCCTAGTACTATGCCATCCCTCACCATGAAATGGCCTTTCTCCCAGGATAGTACTAGGTTTACCTCAATACACTGTTTCAGGATTTTGGTGAGGTTATCAAGACAAGATGAAAAATCATCTCCAAAAATGGTGAAGTCATCCATGAGCACCTCCACATAGTCCCCAATCATGTCAAAGAAGATAGCCATCATACGATGCTGAAACGTTGTTGGTGCGTTGTAGAGGCCAAAGGGCATCAGCTTGAAAGTGAATGTTCCAAAGGGGCATGTGAATGTGGTCTTGTCTTGATCTTCAGGGCAAATCACTACTTGATTATACCCGGAGTATCCATCCAGAAGCAAAAGAAACTACGTCCGGCTAACCATTCCAAGATCTGATCAATGAAAGGCAAAGGAAAGTGATCCTTTTGGGTAGCCATGTTCAGTTTCCTATAGTCGATGCAGACCCACCAAGATGTCGCAATGCAGGTCAGGATGGATTCGCCTTTATCATTTTTCACTATGGTGAGTCTTGCTTTCTTGGGCACTATATGGATCGGACTCACCCATTGGCTATCAGAGATTGGGTATACAATACCTACATCTAGCCATTTGATGATCTCCTTCTTAACAACCTCTAGCATATTCGAGTTTAGGCTTCTTTGAGGTTGTCTCGAAGGTTTCACCCCCTCATCCGTGTAAATGTGATGAGTGCAATACGAGGGGCAAATACCGTGGAGAGCAGCAATGCTCCACCCTATAGCAGCCCTATGGTGTTCTAGCATAGAAATCAATTGATGTTCTTGTTCTTGGATTAAGTGGGCAATAATAATGATCAAGTATGTTCACCTTCACCCAAGAACACATACTTAAGTTAGGTAAGGGCTTCAATTCAATCACGGGTGGGTCAGAGTTAGAAATGGGGATAGGAGGAGCAAACTTGAAGGTGGCAATCTGCTAATCCATATGTAGGTGAATTCCCGCTGATTCGCAACCTGTGAGATAGTCAGTTGTGACTACGTTAATGGGAAACTCATTATCTGTGGTCATGTCTTCTTGTAACAACAAGGGCGATCCAGTAGTGTACGGATCAGGACAGCTAGATTCAGCGGTGCTGTGATCAGAAACACACCCTAAACAGTCGGATCCTCGGGGAGATATGTGCAGTGCAGTGGTCTCAGTCCCGTGTGGATCGAGGTCCAAGAATCTTGATAGTGCAGGTGAATGAGACATTGGGTCGTCACAAAGGAGCCCAATGTTACCACTGTATGCCGAATCTTCATCTTCATCATCCTCCTCTATGAGATCATAGTCAAAATTCATTGATGCCCTGAATATGTCAAGTCAAACTCGCTCATTACCTAAGGCTATCTCCATACACCCAGATGCATAATCAATGTTTGCTCGGGCTGTCGCTAGAAATGGGCGACCCAAAATGATTGGTGCATCTCGGAGATTAGGAGTAACCTCCATATCGAGAACGAAAAAGTCTATGGGAAAGTAGAATCCACAACCTTTTACGATTATGTTCTCAACCACCCCCCTTGGTGTTTTTACTGATCTATCAGCCAGCTGAATCGTGACCGAGGTAGGCTTTAACTCCCCAAATCAAAATAGATCAAATACGGTAGTGGGAGTTAGGTTGATGGACGGACCCAGATCTAGAAGGGCCCAATCAAATGGAGAATCCTGCAAGAAGCAGGATATGAGTGGGGTACTAGGGTCTTTCTTTTTCTGTGGCAAGTCAGCTAGAATCATGACGCTAGCTTCTTTTGACAGTACCGCCTGTCGTCCAACTCTAGGCTATCGCTTCGGGGTACAATAGTCCTTGAAGAACCTAGTGACAGCGAGGATGTGATCAATTGCCTCGAGGAGGGGGACCTGAATATGTACTTCCTTGAACATTGACTTTAGGTCCTCAAAATTGCCTCGTGTCCTTCTTCCGCACTACATTTCACATTAGAGCCTTAGGAAAAGGGACGGGAATCTCAGGGTCAGGTGGCCTCTTACCCTTATCTACCATAGGTAGCTCTTGAGATGGAGTCGAACTTGCCTGCGGTGAAGGGTGAGGAAAATCAGGACCTGCCTACCTATGTGGTGGGTCGAATGTCTTCCTTCCACTCCCCAATGAGACAGCATTTGCATCGACTTGCTGTCCATGAGGTGGTGGGGGAGCAGAAGGGGCAGAGTATGTGGGGTTCTACATCAAAGGCGACTGGCCTTGAGCATAACCAAGTGGTGTAGGAGGCGCCTGTAATATGGTGTGTGTCTGTCCCTGTGGTGCCTGAAACCTAGGCGGCGCACCTTGGTTCTGCATATACCGAGGGTTCGGGATGGGTTTGGAGGGCAAGGCTCCTTGAGTCCTATGCTTCTACAACAGCTGGTTTTGCGTGTTTTGTATAGTCTGTATCTGGTCAGCCATTGCCTTCATTATCTGCAATCTATCCTGTGTAGATTTACTCATTGATTCTTATAGCTCCTCTTTCAGTGTCTCCAGAGGGTCAACCCGCTTTGGAGGGTAACTGGCAGCTTGGTGCAGCAGTTGGTGTAAATAACGGGGTAGCTGCTGCTGAGACGGGAATGGCTGCTGCCTAGGGTATGTGTTTTGCACATTTCCGTATTGCCTGGTCTGGTAGTGTGGATCTTGATGTGGTCTCTGTGAGTTACAGATGCGTGTCTTTCACTCAACTCAGTAATTAAGTTAATTTCACTTCATTAAGAGTAGAAAAAGTCACTTAGGTTAACTCAAAGTTGTGTCGATTGTGTAGTATAGGGTCGAATTAACCTAACATTTTAGAAATTTTTACTGCTTGAGTCCAGGTCGTTCATTGGGAGGTATAATAATTTTTCCAAATTCACCAATTTTCTTTTATTTCTTTATAAGTTTAGGAGGTATAACGAGGTTGATTTTAAAACGTGAATTTTGCCAAAATATTTAAACTATAAAGAATATACAAAATTCCATATGAAACATATTTACTCAAAATTATCTACTTTATTAACAAGTAAACATGTTAGTTTTCTAATTTTATTTCAAAAGAAATTAAGGTAATAAAAGTTGTTCTATTAAAACATGACTTTTTACAATTAAGAACAAAAAGTAATTAAAATGATGCAAGAAAAATAATATTCTTCATTTATTTTCTTCAGCCTCTTATCTTCTTCTTTCTTTCTTTCTCTTCTTTTCCTTTTATTCTCTATCTCGAGCTCTCTCTCTTACCTTTCTTCTTTTGTTCTTGCCTTCTTCTCTTCCCTTAGTACCTGTTCTTCTTTTACACTCCTTAGCGCCTATTCTCTTCCTTTCCTTAGCCTTCAGCAATTAGCTTAACAACTATCTGCTCTTCTTTTCCTTAAGTCCTTCAGCTGAACCGAGTTTTCTTTTTACTTTTTAACAAAAAATTATTTTTATTTGCGGCAAGGTCCTTTCGAGGATACACAGCACCCTGAGATCAGGGTGGGACTAGACCCTACTTGTCCTCGCCTAATCTCGATTAGGTTCAATTTTGATTTATTTCATTTTGGTTCATAGTCTCAAGCCAATCCGACTCAACCCAGCCTCCCAGGCCACTCGCCCTCCCAGGGCACATTCGCTCACGCCCACTCGGGCGCACACCCGCAGGCACACAAGCCCGCACACACACATGCACATGATCAGAATATTCAGAATGATCAGATCGGTAACCTGTGCGCCGAGCACTGACGACTGAAGAGCCGGGGTAACAAAATCATTTTATCCCCATGTGCTCGCTCAGAATCTGACGATGTGGGACTATCTAACCCCTTCCAGACACAACTTCAAATGATCATATCTCCGACCTTAGTGCTCCGTTTCAAGTGATTTAAAGTTTGTTAGAAATCTCTAAGGTTGATCTACACAATTGCAGGGTCAATTTAAGGATTAGATGATATTTTCCTCTTCAATTTGAAAGATAAAATCAGGGGTTCCTACGGGTTATTATCGCCTGGAAATGGTTTTAACTTCACAGAGTCCTCAGATGGACTTTTCTCGCTTATTTAAAGGTCTGTATAGGTTATACAAGTTATTCTGCATCTGTTAAAGTTTTAAGCTCACAAGACCTTTAGGAAGTGTATAGAAGGTTGAAGCTTCTCTGAAAGCTTCAGAGTTCAAAATTTTCAGACTGAAATGGATGAACAGACAAAGAAACATCTCTGATTGATTTAAACTAATTCTAAGGGTTGTAATTGACTTATCTGGGTAGGATTTAAATTCATATCTCATCAAAATGCTTCTCCTGTTAGTTTGGGTTCGAAAGTAACACAAACTGACAGGAACTAAAATCCTATCAAAATACATGCTTGAGCTCAGTCAAATCTCTCTAAAACAATCCAACAGAATCTCATAATCCATTTAATCTCATCAATTACTAAGATTGAGCTCAGAACTCCATAATCAAACTCAGTTTGACTGTGAAGGCACAAAAGTTGACTTTCTATTAAAAGCTTCTCCACAGGAAATCAAAGCCATGAATAAAGTCTTCTCGACCTCAAAAACTTATTCAGATTCTCAAATTGGTGCTCAGATGAAGATTTCTAGGGTTACAGGGTCATCGCCTGAGGTTCAAAATGACTTTGTTCGTTAGAGGAAATCAGAGGTTGTTACAGTATTCTGAGGGTTTAAACAGCTTTAGTGCATTGCACTGAAGCTTCTAGTTACCTTAAATTCTTCTTATATCGCTTTATCAGACTTCTCCAACTCTACCGGAGTTGGAGGAGATGAAGTTCAATCTACAGCTCCAGTGGTTAAATCCTCAAATAAACATCCTTAAAACAATTAGTGATCCACATTTTATCATTCTGGAGCTTCTCAGCAAATTCTAGAGGTTGAAATACAAATTTGATTCGCCGGAGCGCTGATGAGTCCAGAAAAAGGCAAAATTGTGTACAGATTATTAAAACTTGCCATTTTTGATTTAGAAAGGATTCTGAGGTTGCAAGAAACCTTAGTATCACATTTAATTCTTCATTTGTCCATTAGAATTAAGATTTGACAGTGAATTCGTTTCTTAAAGGATATGAGTGGTTGAAGCTCACAGGACTTGTTTAACCACTTGATTGAGAGGTTACAACAAGCCAACAGATGTTTATATTCATAAATATATATTTAATTTAGGATTTGAACTGCTCCTGGGCCACCATTGACAGCGAGCTCAGGAGCTTAATTATATTTGGGCTTTTAATTTATATGTGATATTTATAGGTATTATAGTGTCGATTAGGGTCCAGAAGTGGTGAATAGATGATGAAGAACCCTATGAAGGTGGAATTAACTCGACTACTATCACCATGGACAGTGATAGTAGTCGGTGGAGGTGATATGTGAATTAGGCGATTAGATGATCAATTAAATGATTAAATGTGCTAGAAGTGATTTTGAGGGTTAAAGAAAGGTGGACAGTGAGTTCAAGAAACAAAATCAAAGCTCTGGCGAGCTCAAGGAGCTCGCCGGAGTCGGAGAAGATGAAACTAAAATCTGACATTAACTCTAATCTAACTACCTAAACTAACTAACTAAGCTAACCTACTCCTACTCCTACTCCTAATCTACTATTACCTGGATGAAGGGGTCAATAGGGTTCCGCCGAAGGTTCATAACTGACGACGAAATCGAAGGGTGGAAGAAAGATCTCTGGCGAGCGGATTTGAGGTGGAGCAGAGGATTCCTTGGGTCAGCGCCCGTGTCAGAGACGCGGAAGACCACGGCGGATCTCCTCGGCTGATTAAGGTCAGTGGAGGAAGTCAGAAAATGAAATGGAAAGTCGCTAGAGTTTTGGATGAATAGCCTATCAAAGTCGACTACAATGTTAGAAGAGGGAAGGGAGCCAACTTGAGTAAAATCTAAGGGGTGAGGGGATATTTATAGTAGTTGGTGGCGAAGAGAATGGCGAGGTTTGGCCGAAGAAGGAGCTTGAGGAGCTTAACCTTCGGCGTCGTCTCCAACGACGGTGAGGTTATCTCCCACTAAAAAATAGGATTTCCGGTTAATCCAGACTAGTGGATCAAGAGGAGGTGGTGAGCATAAGCTACAAGAGCTTGGACAAAGAAGGATGATGTTGGCAGGGCGGTAATCACGCGATGGCGTGACTCTCTACTGCCAGCTATTCATTTGGCTGAAGAAGAAGAAGGAAAGGGACTTAAATGTAATAAAACTTAAGGACATGTGTGAAAAATAAGGACCCGACTATAATGAATTTTAAGGACCAAATTGTAAACTCAGGTTTTGAAGGTTTATTTTAACTTAGATCTTTTTGAACTTTTTATATATGTTAGTAAATAAGGTAGATATTATGTTTACACCTTGAAGTTACATTTTTGACTTTTTTAGATTAATTTATTAAATTAAGTAAAATTACTTAGGTTTTCATTAAGTTTAAGTTACTTAACTTATTAATTAAGGGAATGATTAATAGGATTTCGAGTCCAATTATTATCTAGATTATTAATAATGTTAATTGAATGATAAAATACCATTTTTAACTTATTTTAAGGTCCTTAACTAAATGTCCCTTATTCTATAATTAACCCTTATATGTTCATAACCTTAGCTAATTGACTAGGAAGACTAGTTAATTAGGGGTAATTAGACATCATGATGAGTGTCTCATCAGTTACCAGACCAGGAGAAGTTTGGATGCTGGCACCTACCAGGGTTATATGTCTCTAAATATGGGTTATTACGGTCATATCCTTGAATAGCACTGATGTCCTCCTAGGCCGAAGATGTCTGAGATGTATATCCATGAACTGGATATGTATTATAGTCTGCAGGTGGTGCATAACCCTGGTCATATGGTGCCAGATCGAGATTGTTTACGGGATCCTGATATGTAGGATCTCGTAAATAAGGGGAAGATGCATCTCGAGTGAGTAGATTAACTCGAGCAGGGGGGCTCGGGGTGCATAGGAGGGTCTTGGGGTAGCAGAGTTCAGGTGAGATTGACCTTAACTAATTTGGTCAATCTTTTCCTAGATCAGGTTTATTCTATCCATCTGCTTGACGATGATATCCATATTGGCTCGAATAGACTCGGTGTGAGCCTCATGGATGCCAACCCACTACTGACTAGGCCCCTGGAACTTTTTCATGGACACGACTTTCATTGAGTTCTCCACCAAAGATTCAGACAACTCAAATGCATTGTTCTTGTCTTTCGCGAGGAAATTCTCGCCACTAGATGCATCGGCTAGATACTGATGTGTGTCATCTAGCCCATGGCAAAAGATCTGAGCTAGGTGCCTGATGAGACACTCATCATGATCTCTAATTACCCCTAATTAACTAGTCTTCCTAGTTAATTAGCTAAGGTTATGAACATATAAGGGTTAATTATAGAATAAGGGATATTTAGTAAAAGACCTTAAAATAAGTTGAAAATGGCATTTTATCATTCAATTAACATTATTAATAATCTAGTTAATAATTGGACTCAAAATCCTATTAATCATCCCTTTAATTAATAAGTTAAGTAACTTAAACTTAATGTAAACCTAAGTATGTAATAACTTAAGTAATTTTACTTAATCTAATAAATTAAACTAAAAAGGACAAAAATGTAAATTCAAGGTGAAAACATAATATTTACCTTATTTACTAACATATATAAAAAGTTGAAAAAGATCTAAGTTAAAATAAACCTTCAAAACCTGAGTTTACATTTTGGTCCTTAAAATTCATTGCAATCGGGTCCTTATTTCTGACATAGGTCCTTAAGATTCATTACATTTAAGTCCCTTTCCTTCTTCTTCTTCTTCAACTAAATGAATGGCTGGCGATGGAGAGTCATGCCACTGTTTGATCACCACCCTGCCGACATCACTCTTCTTTGTCCAAGCTCTTGCAGCTTGCGCTCACCACCTCCTCTTTATCCATCGGTCTGGATTAACCGGAAATCTTAATTTCCAGTGGGAGATAACCTCACCGACGTCGGAGATGACGTCGGAGGTTAAGCTCCTCAAGCTCCTTCTTCAGCCAGACCCGGCCATTCTCTTCACCGCCAACCACTATAAGTACCCCCTTACCACTCAGATTTCACTCAAGTTGGCTCCCTTCCCTCTTCTAACACTGAGTCGACCCAATAGGCTATTCGTCTGCAACTCTGGCAACTTTCCATCTCACTTTTCGACTTCCTTCATTCATTCTGATCAGCCTAGGAGATTTGCCTTGGTCTGCCGCATCTCTGACACAGGTGTCGACCCAAGGAATCCTCTGCTCCACCTCAAATCTGCCTGCCGGAGATCTTTCTTTCACCCTCTAATTTCATTGTCCGCCATGAACCTTCGGCAGAACCCTATTGACCCCTTCGTCCAAGTAACAATAGATTTGGAGTAGGAGTAGGAGTAGGTTAGCTTAGTTAGTTAGATAGTTAGTTGATTAGATGTAATTTTAGAATTTCAATGTCATCTTCTCCGACTTCGGTGAACTCCTTGAGCTCGCTAGAGCCTTAATTTCATCTTTTGAGATCGCTGTCCACCTTCCTTTATCTTCCATGACCATTTCTATCACACTTAATCATTAATTGAATCATCTAATCACCTAACTCACATTCCACCTCCATCGACTACTATCACTGTCCATGGCGACAGTAGTCGAGCTAATTCCACCTCCACTGGGTCTATCATCATCTATCCATCACTTATGGACCCTAATCGACACTATAATACATATAAATATCACATATAACCTAAACGCCCAAATCTAATTTAGCTCTTGAGCTTGCTGTCAATGGCGGCTTAGGAGTAGTTGAAATCATTAATTAAATATATATTTAGTGTCACAGACATGTTGACTTGTCTCAACCACTCAATTGAGTGGGAGATGAAGTCTCGTGCCTCAACCAACTCAATTTTCGTTCAAAATAATTTCACTGTCAAATCTTACATTTAAAGAGATAATGAGGAATTAAATGTGATTCTAAGATTCCTTGCAACCTTGAAATCTTTTTTAGATTAAAAATGGCAAGTTTAAACAATCTGTGCATAATTTTCACATTTTCGAGACTCACCAGAGCTCTGGCAAGCTCCGACGAGCCAAATCTGTGCTTCAGCCTACAAAATTTATCAAGAAGCTCCAGAATGATATAATATGGATCATTGATTGCTCTGAGGATGATTCTTTAAGGATTAAGTGTCTGGAGTTTGAGATATAACTTCATCTTCTCCAATTCCGTTGGAGTTGGAGAAGTCTGACAGAAGAGATCTGAGAAGAATTTAAGGTACCTAGAAGCTTTAGTGCAATGCACTGAAGCTGTTTATACCCTTAGAATACTGTCACAACTCTTAGATTCCTCTGACAAACAAGCACATTTTGAAGCTCAGGCAATGAGCCTGAAACCCTAATTTTTAGGGTCAGAACACTTATCTGAAGATCTGAAGAAGTTCCTGAGGTTGAGAAGACTATTTTAGGTTTTAATTGCCTATGGAGAGGCTTTGAACAGAAAGTCAAATTTTTATGTCTTCACAATCAAAATGAGTTTGATTATGGAGTTTTGAGCTCAATCTGAGGAATTGATGAGATAGACTGATTCTGAGATCTTGTTGAATGATTTTAGGGAGATTTAACTGAGCTCAATCATGTATTTTGATAGGATTTTAAATCCTGTTAATTTGTGTTATTTCCAAACCCAAACTAACAGCAGAAGCATTTTGATGAGATATGAACTTGAATCCTGCCCAAATAAGTCAATTACAACCCTTAGAACTAGTTTAAATCGATCGGTAATGTTCTTTTGTGTCTGTCTATCTATTTCATGCCTAAAAATTTTGAACTCTGAAGCTTTCAGAGAAGCTTTGGGCTTCTCGGCTGTTCCAGAAGGTCTTGAGAGTTTAGAAACTACTCTAGCAGCTGTGAAATCATTTGTATTAACTATTCATACCTTTAGTTAAGAGAGAAAACTCCATCTGAGGACTCAGTGACATTAATTCCCATTTCCAGGCAATTTTTAACTCGTAGGAACCCCTTATTTCACTCTTTAAATTGAAGAGGAAAACATCCACTTATCTTTAAATTGACCCTGCAATCCTATAGAGTAACCTTAGAGCTTTCCAGGAAACTTTAAATCACTTGAAACAGAGCTCTGAGCTGGGAGATATGATATGTTGAAGTTGGGTCTGGAAAGGGGGAACATAGTCCCACATCGTCAGTTTGTAAGCACACGCCTGGGATAAAACTGATTTGTTACCCCGGCTCTCCAGTTGTCAAGCACTTAGTGCACCGGTTACCGATCTAAGCATTCTGAATCTATCTGAGCATGTGTGTGTGTGCGGGCTTGTGTGCCTGCGGTTGTGTGCCTGAGTGGGCGTAAGCGAGTGTTCCTTGGGACAGCGAGGCCTGGGAGGCCGGGTTGAGCCGAATTGGTTCGAAACTATGAATCGATAAATAAATCAAAATCGAACCTAATTGAGATTAGGCAAGGGCCGAGTAGGGTCTAGTCCCACCCTGATCTCAGGGTGCTGTGTATCCTCGAAAGGACCTCGTCGCAAATAAAATATTTTTTTGTTAAAAAGTAAAGAAACCCGGTTCAGCTGAAGGATCAAAAGAAAAAGATGAGCTGATGGTTACATACTAAGTGTTGAACTGAAGGCTAAGAAAGCAATGGAAAGAAAGGAGAACAGGCACTATTAAGGAACAGAAGAAGAAGACCAAGGGAAGATGTAACGAGCGCGTGCCCCAGACGCCTTTTAAGACGTCTGGGAGGTGGCAGACGTCTGGGATCACATCCAGACGTCTGACCAGACGTCCGGGATAGTTTACAGACATCTGGCGAACAGTTATGCTCGCCCGGGATATTCGTCTGCGCGCCTGTGCGCGCAGACCTACGATTCTGCCCTCTTTCTCTGCGGCTGCAGGCGGCTGCGACCGCCTTCTCTCTCCTCTCCGCGCGGCGTTAAAAGGGGGGCGCGCCTCCCCTCCCGTCTCCACCATCTTCCTCCTTCTTCTCCTGCCTGTACGCGAGAGCGAGCGGACGCGAGGGCACAGCGGCAGCGGCAGCCGCAGTGAGCGCGGAGGAGCTGCGGCGTGCGAAGGCGGGGCTCTGCCGTGAGGGCGAGCTCGCCAGGAGCGGCTTGGCCGGCCGGCGGAGGGCGCAGGGGGCGCAGAGCGTCGCAGAGAGGGACCTGCTGCGGGCGGAGCAACGTACGCGCGAGGTGCGACGTGGGCAGCGTCGCGAGCGGAGGCCGAGAAGGGCTCTGATTCTGGAAAAATTTCCAGAATCAGACGTCTGGATTGATATCCAGACGGCAAGGTCGACGTCTGTGAGATCATACAGACGTCTGAAAGGTGAGTTTCCGCTTTCTTCTTCCTTTTTGTCGACTGACCGTACTGAGGGAGGGGGGTTGGCTGTGCGCAGGTTTTCTGATTCGTCATCCTTTGCGAATCAGACGTCTGGAAGTTGTACCAGACGGCGGGAGTGACCTCCAGACGTCCGGAGTGACCATCGGACGTCTGGGATCTAGGAAAGACATCCCTGCAGACTTCTGGACATCTGGGAAACCACGCTGAACAGGTAATTCTCTGATCCACCGTTTAAGACGTCTGGAGGGAGTTCCAGACGTCTGATTTTGCACAGTATCGTCTTTCTCGACCCGTTTAGGGCCCGTTTGGGCTCCGTTTTCCGCGATTCGAGTTGCGTTCGTTTCAGAATTAATTCCTCTACCCGCCTACAGTAGCTATACACTATTTTGAGACACTCCTTGTGTTTGATCCTTGTGATAGGACCTCGTTCGGTTGCAGTCTTGAGAGTCGCGGAGGCGCGCGGGATTCCCGATCACGCCCCCATTACTCCCGTTGTACCTGGTAGAGTGGTTTTAAGTATTAATAAAATCTGTTAAAGTATGGAACCATAACTAGAACCTAGGGCTTTGCATGAATCCTAGGGCCGGAAAACTAGATTGTATGATAGATCCTAGGATATGGCATAAATCCTAGGATGGAAAAACTAGTGGAATGTATATTACTGCAGTCTTGGAAAAATGGAAAGGAATATATAAAGCTGCCTGTAAATTTAATTAACAGCTGCCTGTTATGAATAAAGAAACATGTTTGAGATCATGGAATTTGAGAACGTGAATCTGGAAAGTGAAACATATGATGTTCTGAAATAAAGAGCTGGAACACTACGGGGAGTTAGGAGTGGAACTCCTGGAAAGAAAAAGGAATGGAACTGAGATGTAGTTTGTACTGTCTCTTGGGTACGCAGTACCAAGGGAAGTACCTGTACCTGTTTAGTGCAGAGTGGGGCCAGCCGCCCCAGGGACCCGGGGTTAGGATTGGCCGCTCTGTACCGACTTGCTGGCCCTCGTGTACGTAGTACCGAGGAGAGCTAGTAGTGTTAGGAGAGTACTAGCTACCCCACGGGCCCCGGGGTTCTGCTAGCCTCCTTCACCGACTTGTTAGGCCCACTAGGGCAAACCAGGGTAGTCAGGCGAGGGTGCGCGGACTGTGGAGGGGCAAGGCCCCGGTTTCGTTACTGTGGAGGGGTTGGACCCCTGTTACTGAGAGGGCTCTGCCCTGGTTCCGTGCTGTGCTTTGGGCGCACCCGTTAACGGAAATGACTGACCGCGTGCCAGTGCGGGCTAGCTACCTGTGCGTTTATCGCGCGTGCTGTAGTCACCGTTACGTCTGTCAGTGACCTTGGGGTGGTTGACTGAGGGTAGGATCACCACGGGGGACTCTCCCGGCCAGGAGAGCACCACGTGCTACTTCTACTTTTGGAAAAGACTGCAATCAAGATCGTCCCACGAGGACATTCGAGATCAAGTAAAGGATCTGAGAAATAAATGAAATAGTGAGAAAAATTGAAAGATGTAAATAAAGGAAGTAATAGAACATAATAGCTACTGTACACTCTACTGTTGCCTTTAGTTAGTTTGCCACTCTACTCAGCGTTTTGCTGACGTGTTACACTCGTTACCTTTTTCAGGACCAGGTGTTGAGCAGCCAGGGTCGGCAGCTGCAGAGGACGCTGGGCCGAGTAGGGTCCAGTAGAGTTACCCCAGCTTTGTACCCCTTTTTGTTTCTGTTCTAGTGAGTAGTTTTGTTTCCGCTGTACCTTCTTTACCTGCAGTTTGTTATATGATAAATGTTGTTTTACTGTTGTGGTGGTGCCTACTGTAGTAGTTCTTTCCTTAGTGCTGTACTTTCTTACTGTTAGTTATATTCATGCTGAATGTGGTTTATTTTACTGTCTTTTGGTTACTTCCTCGTTGGACGACTGGGTCTTGGGATTAGTCGAGTCGGTCCGGTTCTCGTGTCTCGTAGGGACTCGGGAACCGGGTCGTTACAAGATGGTATCAGAGCAAGGTCGTCCCGAGAAGTGAATCAACTGACTGGAAAATAACCAATTCACATGTTTATAGCTAGAGTAGCCACCACAACATATCTCTTGACATGAGCTCTTAGAAGTGTTGTTAGGTACCGTCTTCTTTGACGTTTCCGTTTTGTTTCGCCTCTCCTTGCAGGAGATGCCTCGTCGCGGGACTGGCGAGACTGGCCGCGGGCGCGGCCGAGGGCGAGGTCGGCGAGGTGGTCGTGCCGTCGTTGACGTCTCGGTGGACCAGCCACCACTCCCTGGCATCCAGGCCCAGGACCTCGCCAGACTGATACGGGATATTGTACGAGAGGAGCTCCACCCACCGCCCCGAGCACCTCCTCCTGGTGTTGCAGAGGGGGAGTCCTCTGTGGGACCACGCGACGGACGCGGCGCTGGACACGAGGGAGGGGATGGGCCCCTGCCGCCCCCACCTTCCTCCGACACTTCTATACACGAGGCACCTTCGCCTGGAGGTGCACCAGCACCTCCCCTACAGCACCACTTCGAGCTTTTCGGATAGTTCCGGAAGCTGAAGCCCCCCTCCTTCAAGGGGGATGAGGACCCGACCGAGGCAGAGGACTGGCTTGAGCAGCTGGAGAAGATCTTCGACACCCTTCGCCCCCCGGTGGAGTGCCGCGTGGCCTTTGCCACATACCAGCTGGAGAGTGCGGCACACCGGTGGTGGAGGGCGGTCCGGGGACAGGAGAGGGACGAGCCGACGTGGGACCAGTTCGTCACCCTCTTCTACGAGCAGTACTTTCCCCAGACATGGCAGGACCAGAGGAGGCGGGAGTTCCACACTCTCCACCAAGGGACGATGACCGTGAGCGCGTACCGCACGCGTTTCTTGGAGCTGTCCCGCTTTGCAGCGACAGCGGTAGCCACTGAGGAGGAGCGCCTTTGGAGGTTCACCGAGGGGCTCCGGCCTGCGATCCGGGGGTATGTCAAACCCCTGAAGCTGCCGACGTTTTCGAGGGTGGTAGAGGCAGCTATGACTTACGAGGAGACCAACCCGTCCGCGCGAGAGACCGACGGCGGGCGGAAGAGGCCCTTTCAGCCAGACTTCTCACAGGGCCGGCGAGAACGGAGACATGCGGCGTCCGCAGGAGAGCCGTCACGTTGTGCAGGGCCATCAGTGGCCTTTGGGGGCCCTCGACAGGGGCCAGTCGCCAGCACCGGACCCCCGCCTAGCCGACAGCAGGGACTCACTGAGGGCGGGAGTCGGGTTCCCCTCTGCTACCAGTGTGGCCAGCCGGACCACGTCAGGAGGGACTGCCCATCTAGGGCTGGAGGTCAGCAGATACTTCCCGCGCAGAGCACTGGAGGGCGCACAGGAGGGCGCGGTTTCCAGGCGCGAGGAGGAGGACCGCAGTCGCGAGGAGGGTACCGGCCAGCACCTACCCGTCCGACGCAGAGTGTGGCTGCTTCGTCCGCACCTAGAGCTGAGGGGCGTATCAACGCCCTAACACACAGGGACGCCAGAGTTTCGGGATCCGTGGTAGCAGGTATGGTTTCAGTTTCTGGCAGACTCGTTTACACGCTTTTCGATTCCGGCGCTACGCACTCGTTTGTCGCAGACAGTTTCGCAGTTAGTTTGGACCAGGATTATACATTGTTAGAGAATCCGTTCGTAATCAGAGGTCCGAGTGGTCAGCTGTTTGTAGCTGAGGAGGTGTACACGGGTTGCGGGGTCAGCATCGGGGGACACAGCCTGCCAGCTGACCTGATTATGATACAGATGGAGGACTTTGGGGTGATTCTGGGGATGGATTGGCTGTTCGCTTACCACGCCTTGGTAGACTGCTTTGAGAGGAAGATTGTCTTCTCCATTCTGGAGTTGCCTTCCTTCGAGTTTCACGGGCAGCCAGTGGACGGAGGTTTCAGGTGCATTTCGGCACTTCAAGCGGCGAGACTTTTGAGCCAGGGGTGTGAGGGCTTCTTAGCTTGTGTGGTGGCAGAGCATAGCCCCGTGGCAGACTTCCAGAGCATCCCGGTGGTCAGAGAGTACCCCGACGTGTTTCCAGACGAGTTACCAGGACTACCGCCCGAGCGTGAGATCGAGTTTGAGATCTCACTAGTACCAGGGACCAGCCCCATCTCCACCGCGCCATACAGAATGGCACCGCTTGAGCTGCGAGAGCTCAAGTCTCAGTTGCAGGACCTTTTGGAGAAGGGTTTCGTGAGGCCCAGTGCGTCTCCCTGGGGAGCCCCGGTACTGTTTGTGAAGAAGAAGGATGGGACCCTACGCCTTTGTGTGGACTACCGACAGCTGAATATGGTCACCATCAAGAACAGATATCCGCTGCCGAGGATCGACGATTTGTTTGACCAGTTGCGGGGTGCCACGGTGTTTTCCAAGATCGACTTGAGGTCTGGATACCACCAGTTGAGGATCAGGGAGACCGACGTCTCCAAGACAGCTTTCCGCACCCGGTACGGACACTACGAGTTTTTGGTCATGCCGTTTGGGCTGACCAATGCCCCCGCTGCTTTCATGGACCTGATGAACCGGGTGTTCAGACCGTACTTGGACCAGTTTGTGGTGGTTTTCATAGATGATGTACTCATCTATTCTAGAGATCGGACGCAGCACGGACAGCACTTGCGGATGGTTCTGGACACTCTGAGACGACGCAGGCTATACGCCAAATACAGCAAGTGCGAGTTCTGGTTGAGGGAGGTGACCTTTTTGGGTCATGTGATCTCTGGAGACGGCCTGGCGGTGGATCCCGCCAAGGTCGAGGCAGTGCTCAGGTGGGAGAGACCGCGTTCAGTCACTGAGATTCGCAGTTTCCTGGGACTGGCAGGTTACTACAGACGATTCATCAGAGGGTTTTAGCATATTGCACGTCCTATGACACAGTTGACTCGGAAGGATGTGCCTTTCGCTTGGACAGACGCCTGTGAGGCATGTTTTCTGGAGCTGAAGGAGAGGTTGACCTCGGCTCCCGTGCTCACCATCCCTGACAGTAGTGGCGGGTTCCTTGTGTACACGGACGCTTCCTTGCAGGGGTTAGGAGGTGTGCTCATGCAGAGGGGCCACGTGGTCGCTTACGCTTCGCGGCAACTGAAGCCCCATGAGCATACCTATCCTACCCACGATCTAGAGTTGGCAGCTGTTGTCTTCGCGCTGAAGACATGGAGGCACTACTTGTACGGTGAGACCTTCGAGATTTTTACAGATCACAAGAGCCTCAGATATCTTTTTGACCAGAAGGAGCTCAACATGAGACAGAGACGTTGGTTGGAGCTCCTGAAGGACTACGACTGCAGCATCTCCTACCACCCGGGAAAGGCCAATGTGGTGGCTGACGCCTTGAGCCGTAAGGCGCCCGCACGCTTGGCCAGTCTACAGTTACAGAGTTGGAGCCTTTTGGAGGAGGTGGGCAGTTGGCGACCTCTAGAGTTACGAGGGTACTGTGGGGCAGTGACGGTGACACGGCAGACCAGACCAGAGTTGATAGACCGCATCATCACGGGACAGATGGCCGATCCGTACTTGCAGTCTTTGCGCGACAGAGTACTATCAGGGGACCCAGGGGACTTCTCTTTCACAGACCAGGTGTTACGCTTGGGGGGACGGTTGTGCGTCCCCAGAGATGAGGAGCTGTTGAGAGAACTCCTGACTGAGGCACACGGTTCCAGATTTACCATACATCCCGGAAACACGAAAATGTACCATGACTTGAGACGCGAGTTCTGGTGGAGAGGGATGAAGCGGGATGTGGGTGAGTTCGTGCAGCAGTGCTTAGTGTGCCAGCAGGTGAAAGCCGAGCATCAGAGGCCTGCAGGGCCGCTTCAGCCTCTTCCAGTGCCAGAGTGGAAGTGGGAGAGCATCACCATGGACTTGGTGGTGGGCTTACCTGTTACCCAGCGAGGGCACGACGCAGTCTGGGTAATAGTGGATAGATTGACGAAGACGGCACGATTCTTGCCGATCCGAGTCACTTTGGGACCAGCACAGTTGGCAGAGAGGTATATCCGTGACGTGGTGCGACTACACGGAGTTCCGCGGGAGATCGTATCCGATCGGGATACCCGCTTTACATCCCAGTTTTGGGCTGAGTTTCAGCAGGCTTTGGGGACGAGGTTGAGGTTTAGCACGGCTTACCACCCCCAGACGGACGGACAGTCAGAACGTACGATACAGACACTTGAGGACCTTTTCCGTGCCTGTGTACTAGACTGGAGGGGCTCTTGGGAAGAGCACCTGCCCCTGGCGGAGTTTGCATACAACAACAGTTATCACTCGAGCATCGGCATGGCTCCCTACGAGGCTCAGTACGGACGGAAATGCACGGCACCCTTGAGTTGGGTTGAGGTGGGGACCAAGTGGGAGGTTGGCCCCAGGTTGATCCGGCAGAGTCAGGAGGTAGTTGAGCAGATCCACAGACGACTCCGCACTGTCAGGAGCAGACAGAAGAGCTACGCAGATCGCAGACACAGAGAGGTGCAGTTCGAGGTTGGGGACCACGTCTTTCTTCGTGTTTCGCCCATGAAGGGCTTACAGCGGTTTGGGGTGAGAGGGAAGCTCGCGTCGAGGTTCGTGGGGCCCTTTGATGTCCTGGAGCGGGTTGGACCCATTGCTTACAGACTTGCCCTTCCCTCGCAGCTTTCTGGTGTGCACGACGTATTCCACGTGTCCAACCTCAGGAAGTACGTAGCCGATCCCAGCCACGTACTGAGTCACGAGAGCGTCGAGGTGAGCGACGACCTGACCTACCCCGAGCGGCCAGTACAGATCCTAGACCGAGCAGTCCGCAGGTTGAGACGAAAGCAAGTACCCCTGGTAAAGGTTTTGTGGAGGAGCCAGCGGTACGAGGAGGCTACCTGGGAGCCTAAGGCGGCAATGCGGGAGCGGTACCCGGAGCTTTTCGCGGGTGCGTCTTTTCGGACCGGCTTCGGTCCTCTTTGATTTTGTTATGGTTATTTGGACATCTTCTTCCCGCACCCTAGTTGGCGCAAGTTTCGGGGACGAAACTTCCATTGAGTTTGTTATATTGTAACGAGCGCGTGCCCCAGACGCCTTTTAAGACGTCTGGGAGGTGGCCCAGACGTCTGTCAAGATGTCTGGGATCACATCCAGACGTCTGACCAGACGTCCGGGATAGTTTACAGACGTCTGGCGAACAGTTATGCTCGCCCGGGATATTCGTCTGCGTGCCTGTGTGCGCAGACCTGCGATTCTGCCCTCTTTCTCTGCGGCTGCAGGCGGCTGCGAGCGCCTTCTCTCTCCTCTCCGCACGGCGTTAAAAGGGGGGCGCGCCTCCCCTCCCGTCTCCACCATCTTCCTCCTTCTTCTCCTGCCTGTACGCGAGAGCGAGCGGACGCGAGGGCGCAGCGGCAGCGGCAGCCGCAGTGAGCGCGGAGGAGCTGCGGCGTGCGAAGGCGGGGCTCTGCCGTGAGGGCGAGCTCGCCAGGAGCGGCTTGGCCGGCCGGCGGAGGGCGCAGGGGGCGCAGAGCGTCGCGGAGAGGGACCTGCTGCGGGCGGAGCAGCGTACGCGCGAGGTGCGACGCGGGCGGCGTCGCGAGCGGAGGCCGAGCAGGGCTCTGATTCTGGAAAAATTTCAAGAATCAGACGTCTGGATTGATATCCAGACGGCAAGGTCGACGTCTGTGAGATCATACAGACGTCTGAAAGGTGAGTTTCCGCTTTCTTCTTCCTTTTTGTCGACTGACTGTACTGAGGGAGCGGGGTTGGCTGTGCGCAGGTTTTCTGATTCGTCATCCTTTGCGAATCAGACGTCTGGAACTTGTACCAGACGGCGGGAGTGACCTCCAGACGTCCGGAGTGACCATCGGACGTCTGGGATCTAGGAAAGACGTCCCTGCAGACTTCTGGACGTCTGGGAAACCACGCTGAACAGGTAATTCTCTGATCCACCGTTTAAGACGTCTGGAGGGAGTTCCAGACGTCTGATTTTGCACAGTATCGTCTTTCTCGACCCGTTTAGGGCCCGTTTGGGCTCCGTTTTCCGCGATTCGAGTTGCGTTCGTTTCAGAATTAATTCCTCTACCCGCCTACAGTAGCTATACACTATTTTGAGACACTCCTTGTGTTTGATCCTTGTGATAGGACCTCGTTCGGTTGCAGTCTTGAGAGTCGCGGAGGCGCGCGGGATTCCCGATCACGCCCCCATTACTCCCGTTGTACCTGGTAGAGTGGTTTTAAGTATTAATAAAATCTGTTAAAGTATGGAACCATAACTAGAACCTAGGGCTTTGCATGAATCCTAGGGCCGGAAAACTAGATTGTATGATAGATCCTAGGATATGGCATGAATCCTAGGATGGAAAAACTAGTGGAATGTATATTACTGCAGTCTTGGAAAAATGGAAAGGAATATATAAAGCTGCCTGTAAATTTAATTAACAGCTGCCTGTTATGAATAAAGAAACATGTTTGAGATCATGGAATTTGAGAACGTGAATCTGGAAAGTGAAACATATGATGTTCTGAAATAAAGAGCTGGAACCCTACGGGGAGTTAGGAGTGGAACTCCTGGAAAGAAAAAGGAATGGAACTGAGATGTAGTTTGTACTGTCTCTTGGGTACGCAGTACCAAGAGAAGTACCTGTACCTGTTTAGTGCAGAGTGGGGCCAGCCGCCCCAGGGATCCGGGGTTAGGATTGGCCGCTCTGTACCGACTTGCTGGCCCTCGTTTACGTAGTACCGAGGAGAGCTAATAGTGTTAGGAGAGTACTAGCTACCCCACGGGCCCCGGGGTTCTGCTAGCCTCCTTCACCGACTTGTTAGGCCCACTAGGGCAAACCGGGGTAGTCAGGCGAGGGTGCGTGGACTGTGGAGGGGCAAGGCCCCGGTTTGGTTACTGTGGAGGGGTTGGACCCCTGTTACTGAGAGGGCTCTGCCCTGGTTCCGTGCTGTGCTTTGGGCGCACCCGTTAACAGAAACGACTGACCACGTGCCAGTGCGGGCTAGCTACCTGTGCGTTTATCGCGCGTGCCGTAGTCACCGTTACGTCTGTCAGTGACCTTGGGGTGGTTGACTGAGGGTAGGATCACCACGGGGGACTCTCCCGGCCAGGAGAGCACCACGTGCTACTTCTACTTTTGGAAAAGACTGCAATCAAGATCGTCCCACGAGGACATTCGAGATCAAGTAAAGGATCTGAGAAATAAATGAAATAGTGAGAAAAATTGAAAGATGTAAATAAAGGAAGTAATAGAACATAATAGCTACTGTACACTCTACTGTTGCCTTTAGTTAGTTTGCCACTCTACTCAGCGTTTTGCTGACGTGTTACACTCGTTACCTTTTTCAGGACCAGGTGTTGAGCAGCCAGGGTCGGCGGCTGCAGAGGACGCTGGGCCGAGTAGGGTCCAGTAGAGTTACCCCAGCTTTGTACCCCTTTTTGTTTCTGTTCTAGTGAGTAGTTTTGTTTCCGCTGTACCTTCTTTACCTGCAGTTTGTTATATGATAAATGTTGTTTTACTGTTGTGGTGGTGCCTACTGTAGTAGTTCTTTCCTTACTGCTGTACTTTCTTACTGTTAGTTATATTCATGCTGAATGTGATTTATTTTACTGTCTTTTGGTTACTTCCTCGTTGGACGACTGGGTCTTGGGATTAGTCGAGTCGGTCCGGTTCTCGTGTCTCGTAGGGACTCGGGAACCGGGTCGTTACAGAAGAGAAGAAGGCAAGAACAGAACAGAAGAGAGATAAGAAAAGAGCTTGAGAGAGAAGAGAAAATAAAAGAGTGAAGAAGAGAGAGGATGAAGAAGTAAAGAAAGAATATTATTTTTCTTGCATCATTTTAATTACTTTTTATTCTTAAATGTTGTAGTAAGGCATGTTTTAATAAAAGAACTCTTATTGCCTTAATTTCTTTTGAAATAAAATTGGAAAACTAACATGTTTACTGTTAATAAAGTAGATCATTTTGAGTAAATATGTTCTCTTATGGGATTTTGCATATTACTTCATTTTAATTAATATTTTGGCAAAATTCATGTTTTAAAATCAACTTAGTTATACCTCCTAAACTTATAAAGAAATAAAAGATAATTGGTGAATTTAGAAAAAATTATACCTCCCAACGAACGACCTGGACTCAACCAGTAAAAATTTCTAAAATGTTAGGTTAATTTGACCCTATACTACACAACTGACACAATTTCCAGTTAACCTAAGTGACTTTTTCTACTCTTAATTAAGTAAAATTAACTTAATTACTGAGTTGAGTGGAAGCCACCCATCAGTGCCATCTGGGTACACCATGGTGTGGGCATTTCCAGAGAAGGTCGTGAAATTGGTCCCAAGCTTCATGCAACTTCTCCCCAGCTCCTTGGGAGAAAGTCATGATCGCATGCCTCATCGCATTTGTTCGACCGATTGGGAAGAACTTTTGTAGGAAATCACATCGTAATTTCGGCCAGGTTCCAATTGGCTTCCCAATGGTCTTGAACTAGTATGAAGCTTTGTCCCTCAGAGAAAATGGGAAAGGCTTCATCAGAACAATCCTAAGATCAATATTCATGGGTTGAATCATTTCTGCGAGTCGACTCAGGTCCTCTAAGTGCTGGAATGGATCTTCGCTTGAGTTTCCATAAAAATGAGTGCTGATCAAACCGATCACATTTGGCATTTCGATTGAGCTCCACACTCAAATGAGTCCTGACTAAGGGTGCGACGATCAGTGCGGCTGGATCATAGAAATCCCGAAGTTGTTCTCCTCGTGGTGGATGCTGCATTCTGTCAAGCGTCGTCAAGATATGGTCCATGCCCTACTAATGCCACTCCTCAGATTCAACAACTCGGGCCTCTAGATGAGTCATTGGGTCCAGATTACCAGCGTCCTGACTCAGTCTAGGTGCAGGTCCAAGATTAGCCATTACGGCTAAGGGAGTAGAAGTGGGGGGAGAAGATGGTCCTGGGGAGGTGACTCGCCTCCTTGGGAGTGACTCCTAAGGTCCAACTAGTTGAGGTCTAAGTGACCTCCTTCCTTGCATACACCACCCAACCCTTGGGTTGGTGTAGCCAAGCAAGATAAGGCTAAGCCCTGTCAATCAGATGGTCCTTATGATCGGATGACCAGATTTTTCGTTCTAAGTTCAAATTCCTGAAGAAAAATTCATCGTACAATCGACTGAAAGTGATTACTGCCTCTCAAGCTAACCTAGCTAAGTGGTTGAAAGCACCCAGTAGTATGACAACGAATTTGGGTTGATTTCATGTTTTAGAATTGATTTTAGCCCATTTTTCTTTAGTTGGGGTTTGTGGTGAGTGGCCCATAAGGTGACCAAGCTCACCGGCTAAGCACTAGACTTGATTAAGTCTAGTCTAGCCCAAATGTTGTCTCTAGATTGTAACCCTAAAGATGTAACCTAGGGTTCATGCAATTCTAGGGTTTTTTTGTTCTTTTGTTTTGTTCTTCTTTAGCAGACCACAAGAATAAAACTAGTTCTCTAAACAAAATTGGAAACCAATTAAATTGAAATTTGGTGGGTAGATTCCATTTTCAATTATCTTTCCAGGAAATATTTTTTTTGTAATTGTTACTATTTCAACCGAATTTATAAAGATTTTTAAATGCCAAGGGGTCAGATTTGGAATTTTGACCCCTGGTCGATTTTTCAAATTGAAACACTATCAAATGATTTTCAAAAATTCAGGTAAAATCTGAATATTAAATCCAATGGGATCAATTTTCAAACCTCAGTATTTTTAGTCAAAACAGATTTGCAGATTGCTCGAAATTGCTTTTCGAATTTTGAAAAATCTTAAATCTGGGTCAGTCTGACACCCTTGCACTTCGCAAATTTTTGAAAATTTTTTACTTAAAATTTTTTCAAATGAATGGTGGCGTTTGAAAGATGGTTTGAAAATAAAGTTATAGCCCAAATTTTAGAAATTTTTGTTTACTAATTTTTCGGCAATTGAATTTTTAAAATGGACTTTGAAATCTGGCCGAAAATCAGATAATGGTAGGAAAGCTTTTAAAAGGTGTTTGAGTTTAAAATTAAAACTTTCCACCAATTTTTTATTTTTCAAAAAGGATTTTTTTCTCAAAGGATTTTCACATATATATATATATTTGCTTTTTTAAAACTAACCTAGGATTTAAAAAGAAACCTAATCTAACTACCTAGATATTTTTTCCTTTTCACGAAAACGAATAAGCTTTCATTTTTCTTTTCAAATGAAATTGCCAGAAGCAAATTGATGAGAACCTCATCATGAGCCATAACTAGCTCATTTTGACCCAATACAAAGGATAAAAGCTCCTACATAACTCAAGGAAAGGCTTAACTCAAAGAATTCTGAGTTTAAGGAGAAAACAAGTCATAAGGGGTAAAAATGCAATTTTACCAGTATAATCTGCATACAGGGTAATTCAGGGTCCAAACATAGGTCAAAGCAACTTAATAAGAATAAAAGTGGGATGAGATGATCTAGCAAGGGCTACAGCAATTCCAAGGAACTAAATGATAATCTATAACCCTAAAACAAACCTACTTCAATTCACGAGGTTCAAGGCAAAGAAAAAATGGAATAAACCCTCTAAAATTCATAGAAAAATAATCTCTAGGGTTTAGAACCTTCAATTTGACCTTAGGAATCCATCTTGAACTACATTGAGAACCATACCCAATTAATAACTTAATTTGGGTTTTTGCGTAAATTGACCAGTCAAACAAGGTTTAATCTAGAAATAAAATTCACCATCAGATTCCTTAGGTCCTAATTAGTCATGTACAAAAACTTGAGCCTAAGAAGAAACCTTCTTGACCAACTTTACATTTTGGTCCTCATCTATTTACTTTTTGGCCCTCAACTTTTGAACCGTCGCATTTTGGCCCCTAACTCTCCTTCGTTCTTTGCTTTCAGGTCCTCCTTGCAAAACCTGCCAGCACCATGCTCCGGCGACCTTGCGCGGAGCATGGCGCCGCGCAGGGTAAGGGGGAGGGTCTGGCAAGACAACCGGGGGTGCCCTGCGTCGTCAGCCGTCGCAGGAACACCCCCCTGGTCACTGCAACCCACCATACCGGCCGTGCGAACGCACGGACGGTATGGGTTTCCATCTCCGGCATCCTCCGGCGAGGGAGACACGTCGTCTCCCTCCGCCCTCCTCTCTAATTCCGCCTCTATAAATACCCCCGTCGCTCCGCCGTTCTGAGCAGCTCGGATCTGACGGAGAAAACCCCCAACTTTCCTCTCTTCTCACTCCAGCAGACGCCCACCAGCTCCGGCGGTTCTTCCTCCTCCTCCTCTTCGCTCTGCCGCAATACCAGCAGCAAAGACTTCTTCCCCTGCTCTTCCCGCGCCACGCCGCACCCAGCTGGCGCCTCTCCGGCCCTCTGCTCGCCGCCGCCCCTTCCCCCGGGCATCTTCTTCTCCGGCGACAGTCGATACGACTGTCGCCCGCTCCGGCCCCTCCTCCTCCTGCTAAGTAGGTAGAACTCCTCCTCTTCCTCCCCTCTTCCTTTTCCTCACTTTAAACATCTACTGTCGCTCTCGATTCAGACCCCTCACCCTCACCTTCTCCGCCTCCGGCCATCCTCCGGCGAGCCGCTCCCATCACCCCAGCAACCCACACGGCTCGCCGACCACCGCAGAACCTCCGCCTCCTCACCCTGATCAACCCCCGCCCTTCCACTTCCCCCACATCACCCTCTGCAACCCCACCGAACAAACCCAACTTCCGACCCACAGTCCGACCTAGGGTAGCCCTTGCACGCCGCCCCACGCCTCGCCACCACCCACACGAGCTTCGCCGCACTCTGGCGAAGCTCCCGGCACCTTCTGATTAGGCCGAGAGGCCGTTTTGCTGTGAACAGGTCACCCGACCTCCGCCGCCATTGCCGTGCAGAAGGAGCTGCTTCCGCCTGCGGCTGCAGGCGCGCCACGCCCAGATTCGACTCCCAGGCCGTGCGAGGCATTTCGACAAAGCGTCAGGCTGCAGCTGAAGCGAAGCCCTCGTGCGAAGGCCTCGCGTAACGCCGCGATTACCAGCTGTTTCCTCCACGCGGGCGCCAACTCGGGGTGGGACATTTAGTCCCACCTCGGAAAACTCTGAAGAGGCGCAGCGGTATAAAGTGAAAAAGTGCTGGAGGCTTATTGCCTCAGCACACGGGGTGAGGTCCCCTTCACCCGCCCGGTTACCCGGTCTCGTCCGAGCTCACGCCCCGCGGACCTGACCCGACTCGACTTAGACTGACCTGCACTCCTCGCCCACCACGCACGCCGGTGGGCCTGGACCCGGGCGCGACCCGTACCCGACTACCCGGCAGCTCTGGGAGAGCTTTCCCAAGAGTGGCTTCTGTGAGAGAGAGACGCGGGGGGAGGGTAGAGATAGGTTTTGCCCCTCTCTGATCAAGCTGTGTAAGTGTGCAGGCACAGGTGAAGAAGAACCGTGGAAGAAGACGAAGGCTGAAGGAAGGAGGATCACCGAGCGGCACTGTAGCAGCGGCGGTTTAAGTCGTCTGATTGGAAAATCAGACGACGTCCTGAAGGCAAGGAAGGAGAAGGAAGGCGAGGCAGAGGAGAACGCAGAGAGGCCAAGACAAGAACTGAAAGAAGAAGAAGAACACGAGAAGAAGAAGGTCTGAAGAAAGGAAAAGAAGAAAGAAAGAAGAAGAAGAAGAACAGGACCACAAGGGAGAAGAAAAAGAAAGAGACGAGCAGAAACAAGAACTGAAAGAAGAAGAAAAGCATCACTACTGCTGCAGATAAAGCAGAAGAGTCAAGCAGAAGAAGATAGGCAAAGAGAAAAGAAGAGAAGAAGAAAGAAGCCAACAAATTCTCTCTCTCTCTCTTTCTTTATTTTTGTAAAAGAAACTTGTACCCCTAGAATACAACTTGCTCCCTGAGTTCGACCTCGGGAACTCTCTTTTATTTTTCGAGTAAAAAAATTTATATATTTGAAATGATGGCAATAACTGGCTATACTACAATGCTATAACAATAAAACCCGGTTATCTCTCGAAGCCATCGCCATCAATTGGCACCGTTGCCGGGGAGCAACGGCTATTCTAGAGGTAAACATTCCTGTTTCTTTTTAGTTTCTGATAATCTCCTCTCTTTTGTGCAGCTACAGGAAATCAAGAAGACAAGCAACCGCACGACAACCACTTCGAGGACAGGTAAAAATTTTTCCTCTCGCTATTAACCCCTAAACTCTAAAGAGGAAGAAAAGAAAAGAACAAGCAATATAGGGCTAACCTGTCTTCCATACTTAGTAACCATAAAGAGTTGCATGTTTTCAACTCATTACTCCTGCACACTATTAAGGGTATTTAAGGGCTAACACATTCTTGCTTGAGCCCTAATTACCCAACAAAGAATTAACTGGACCAAGTAGAGCCAACCTAGGATCCAACACTAGGGATTTAGAGACACACTCCTTAAGCAAGAATTGAGAAAACCAAATGAAGTGTGCCCAAGCCCTTGTCTGAAAATACCTATTCAAAGAAAACCTAAAACAATTGGCTCTCTAAACACTTGAACCCTAAAAGACAAGACCTAAAAGCTCTCAAAGAAAACAAGAGGTAAAGTTGACCCCTTGGGTCAACCAACCTTAAATTAGGTCACTCTTTGCACTTAAAAGACTAAAGTTCAAGTGAAACCTTAAGCACCCTGATCTTAAAATAAAAATTGGTAGACTTAAGAGGTCAAGATCCCCATTCTGGTCTACCTGGAACCGCAGTGACAAGAGAGGTCGGGTGGGGGAAACCTTGTAACCCGTGGGGATGCTCTACCGTGTAGGGGTCTTCGCGGGACTCTCCCTCTCTGGCTGCCCAGGTAATTCTCAGGTGGACGATCTTTCTGATCAAGGGGTCCATCTGCCCCGAACCTCTATAGTCACCCAACATTCTTGGGTGTCTTGCTTGGGTCCAGCACCTGCTTATCTCATCCAGTCCTTCAGTATTTTGCAGGAGGTCCTTGAAACCTCCTATAGAAATTCACTCTCTCCGAGGCTAAGCCTCGGCTCCCTTGTTTTTGCAGAAATCATTCACATAGCCCCCTCTTTCCTCTGATTCTGAACAAAGTCCCCTTCTTCCATTAATTCAAACTCCTGATTCTATCTTGATTCCACCACCTGATTCGAAGATGCAGCCTAATTACCTAGCAAGACTACCATGTAAAAAACCTGAATATCTGAGATCCATAAAAGATAAGATGATTGAGGATGCCTTTGAAATCTATGAAATCAAATATAAACCCTCAACACCAATAGAAACATGCAGGTTGATGTCCCAACAACCACAGCTTTCATCATAAACTGTGCCTAGATTCTATTGACAGAAGTTACAAAAGGATCAACCCGAGATATGCTCATGACAGGATACATTCAGATAGAAAAATTACACCAATCTGAATACCTTCAATGCTTGAAAAATCCTATACTTTGGGAACAACACCAAGATGCCCTTATGAAATGGGTAGAAATGATGAAATCAGTAGAACAAATTATCAACCAGAAATACCTGTATATACCAGAAATAGAGGATGAACCATCTTGGAACAATATTAAGGAACAATCCAGTTTCCCAGATCTCGGGACTGAGGCACAAAGTGGTTGTGGAATCCCAACCCAGATAGAAGACAATGTTGAATTAGGTTGGGATATTGCAGGAGAACACAATGATGAGCCAAACTTAGACCATGAATTGCCAAGCCTAGAATTTCAAAACTCCTGCAATAATGAGATCAGAACTGAACCTTCTGAGGGTATAAATTCCGCCCCTTATTTTGATAAGGTGGCCCTCGAAGGTTATTCAGACTTAGGTTCTAATAATTCTACCCACATCCTAAGCCTAGAACCTAGATCTGAAACTTATTGGGAAGATTACGAGGCCCCTTATGAGAAAGATCAAATTTTTACAGAATATGATTCCGGGCCTTTATTTGATGAATATCCCTCTCCAACATCTTCAGAAAATCTGATCGATTTTCCAGAGAACATGCCAATTTATGATACAGAGACTGAGGAGTTGGACGAGTTGGATTTTAATTGGGTCTATCCTACCAACTTGGAGCTTGAGCCTAGACAGAATACCTTTTCGAGCCCAGAATTGACATATAGGCTAGACCCCAATCAGGCTGCTGATTCCACATCTGAGGATTTTTGCTGTGGTGGAATTCATGATCATGAATCTCATTTTCGCCAACTCTCCGACAATTTCAAATCTGACTATAATTGCGGAGAGATTCCCCTTCCTGAACACGCTAGGCCTATCTACGACCTCAGTTCTCATGACTCTAACTCCGACTCTGAGGTCCTGATTCCCGAGATCACCGATAACACAGAATCATTCCTTTTTGATCCTCAGGAACCAAAAACAGAAAATGCCAAGAGTGATTGCAACCAAGAATCCAAATTTTTTCTCGAATCCGATTCCTTTCATCCTACAAACACTCTTCCGGCATTTGATAGTTACCCAGAGGACTCTCTACAGAAAATCACCTATCATCTGTTTCTAAAAGAGCCCTCGTACACAATGGTCACCTCATCCGCACACACAGAATGGATGAAAACCTCTTCCAAACCCCGACCCGCAACCGGACTCAATTTCTATTCAGATTCACCTCTCACCAAGCCGATTGCATTTCCACATCGGGTTTCGAACATTGATCAGACTACATACCATGCTCTATCATTCTCTGATCACCCCTGTAGGGTTCCTGCATCAATCACTAATTTTTCGACGGGTCCCTACTCTGACCAGGCTGATTCGACTCAGCCAAACCCTACGTTTACACTTCCACATCCATCTGAGCTTCATAGTTTATGGTGGGTTCCACACCTTTTTATCCACATCTATCAACCCACCAGATTGATTGGGTTTGGGCTGCATCATCAGCCTGTTGATCTGAACAAGCACCTGGTTGGACCAACCAGGCTCTTAATCAAGGTGCTTGTCTTACAAAACTCTATTGATTTGACCATCCCCTCTCCATCGCATTTCCCGCTTGGCTGAAGGCATCAAATTTAGCGCTCAACGGGAGGCAGCCCGTCATTCTCTTAGAAGACCTGAAACTTGTTCTGACACCTTTTTGCAGTTGAAGTTCACACTTTAGGACAGCCGACTCCACCTCAGGTGCTTGCATCTGAGGTTAGAAATCGTCCGCAACAGTCACCCCGACCCATTCACTCATCAAAACATCTGTCCTAATGTATGAACTAAGTTGAATAAAAACCCCTAGGTTACAATGAGGACATTGCAAATCTTAGGCATGGGGGGGGTATGAAAGTGCAAAACTTGTAAGAAAAGGTTTCAAACAAAAAATTCACATATGCCAAAAACACCATAAAAATTAAAAAATTTTTCGAAAAGGAATAAGAGGAAAAGAGGAGAAGGAAATTTTGTGAAGGAGAAGGAGAAAAGAAACAAAATGAAAAAGGAGCGCAAAATTATGAGAAAAAAGTGATAGTCATTAGTAAGGAACTAAGGAATTAACCTAAGTTCTAGACCTCATTCAAGAAAATAACTGAAAAGTGCATAATGAGATTAGTAAGAACACAAACCTTAGGCATTCTTGAATAGACTCTTAGTACCCATTAAGATCTAGACATTCCTCAAGAGGTTGAGGAAAATGAAAAGCTGAAGTATTAGGTCTAAGGCTTAGGGAGCATTTGGCCTCATTAACTAATTTTTGGTTTACGGGACTCAGTAACCTAAGCACCCTAACCTCACACACAGCCTGGTTCAGTAAGCATAAAAATCAAAATCACGCAGAAGCGTCGCAAAATTCTGGAAAGAACACCTAGAATAGGAGCAGCCGATCAACACAAGTTGATTTGGACGAGTTCCCAGCGCGGAGAGGCGGGAAATCCCCTCGAAGATGCGTAACAAAATATCATCTCCTCGGTGCTTGTCTCTTAGGATATTTACATATCCTACTGGGGGCATGTAAGCACTCTACCGGTTCAGATCCCATGGATGGCATTATCTCGAAGTGTCAATTGCCAGGGTCTGGATTCGGCCACGGAACACCATGGATGGGATTATCTCGAAATCTCAATAGCCAGGGTTCCGGGGGTTGCCATGGGCGGTGCTATCTCGAAGCATCGATTGCCAGGAACCCTTGAGGATTGATGATGGGAGCAAGGAATCTGATACAGACCGTGTTGAAAAGCCAATCCTAGGCTAGAACTAAAAAGAAAAAGAGAGAGAAAACTCTCCAAACAGAATAACTTTCTATCTCTCTCTTACAAACCGCACTGCGAACTGAGCCAGGGTTAAAATCATTTCAAGCACGGGTGCTTTAACCACAAAGTCCAATAAACCTTAGGTTAGTTCTTGTGGGCCTTAAAAACCTTTGCTGGGGACTGAGGCTAAGGCTAGACAGATTTGGATCTTGATTGGTACTAGAGTACCTTTTAGGCCTATGGTCAGCATTCTAACCTAATCTAAGCTCAAATGGAAAAGCACTTATCTAAAGCTATTAAGAACTTCATGGTCTAGAACAAGGGTTGAAACCTTAAGTTTTTTTTGCTAAGGGACTAGCAAAAGCTAGGCATGGGGGTATGATGAGAACCTCATCATGAGCCATAACTAGCTCATTTTGACCCAATACAAAGGATAAAAGCTCCTACATAACTCAAGGAAAGGCTTAACTCAGAGAATTCTGAGTTTAAGGAGAAAACAAGTCATAAGGGGTAAAAATGCAATTTTACCAGTATAATCTGCATACAGGGTAATTCAGGGTCCAAACATAGGTCAAAGCAACTTAATAAGAATAAAAGTGGGATGAGATGATCTAGCAAGGGCTACAGCAATTCCAAGGAACTAAATGATAATCTATAACCCTAAAACAAACCCACTTCAATTCACAAGGTTCAAGGCAAAGAAAAAATGGAATAAACCCTCTAAAATTCATAGAAAAATAATCTCTAGGGTTTAGAACCTTCAATTTGACCTTAGGAACCCATCTTGACCTACATTGAGAACCATACCCAATTAATAACTTAATTTGGGTTTTTGCGTAAATTGACCAGTCAAACAAGGTTTAATCTAGAAATAAAATTCACCACCAGATTCCTTAGGTCCTAATTAGTCATGTATAAAAACTTGAGCCTAAGAAGAAACCTTCTTGACCAACTTTACATTTTGGTCCTCATCTATTTACTTTTTGGCCCTCAACTTTTGAACCCTCGCATTTTGGCCCCTAACTCTCCTTCGTTCTTTGCGTTCAGGTCCTCCCTGCAAAACCTACCAGCACCATGCTCCGGCGACCTTACGCGGAGCATGGCGCCGCGCAGGGTAAGGGGGAGGGTCTGGCAAGACAACCGGGGGTGCCCTGCGTCGTCAGCCGTCGCAGGAACACCCCCCTGGTCGCTGCAACCCACCATACCGGCCGTGCGAACGCACGGACGGTATGGGTTTCCATCTCCGGCGTCCTCCGGCGAGGGAGACACGTCGTCTCCCTCCGCCCTCCTCTCTAATTCCGCCTCTATAAATACCCCCGTCGCTCCGCCATTCTGAGCAGCTCGGATCTGACGGAGAAAACCCCCAACTTTCCTCTCTTCTCACTCCGGCAGACGCCCACCAGCTCCGGTGGTTCTTCCTCCTCCTCCTCTTCGCTCTGCCGCAATACCAGCAGCAGAGACTTCTTCCCCTGCTCTTCCCGCGCCACGCCGCACCCAGCTGGCGCCTCTCCGGCCCTCTTCTCGCCGCCGCCCCTTCCCCCGGGCATCTTCTTCTCCAGCGACAGTCGATACGACTGTCGCCCGCTCCGGCCCCTCCTCCTCCTGCTAAGTAGGTAGAACTCCTCCTCTTCCTCCCCTCTTCCTTTTCCTCACTTTAAACATCTACTGTCGCCCTCGATTCCGACCCCTCACCCTCACCTTCTCCGCCTCCGGCCATCCTCCGGCGAGCCGCTCCCATCACCCCAGCAACCCACACGGCTCACCGACCACCGGTGAACCTCCGCCTCCTCACCCTGATCAACCCCTGCCCTTCCACTTCCCCCACATCACCCTCTGCAACCCCACCGAACAAACCCATCTTCCGACCCACAGTCCGACCTAGGGCAACCCTTGCACGCCGCCCCACGCCTCGCCACCACCCACACGAGCTTCGCCGCACTCTAGCGAAGCTCCTGGCACCATCTAATTAGGCCGAGAGGCCGTTTTGCTGTGAACAGGTCACCCGACCTCCGCCGCCATTGCCGTGCAGATGGAGCTGCTTCCGCCTGCAGCTACAGGCGCGCCACGCCCAGATTCGACTCCCAGGCCGTGCGAGGCATTTCGACAAAGCGTCAGGCTGTAGCTGAAGCGAAGCCCTCGCGCGAAGGCCTCGCGTAACGCCGCGATTACCAGCTGTTTCCTCCGCGCGGGCGCCAACTCGGGGTGGGACATTTAGTCCCACCTCGAAAAACTCTGAAGAGGCGCAGCGGTATAAAGTAAAAAAGTGCTGGAGGCTTATTGCCTCAGCACACGGGGTGAGGTCCCCTTCACCCGCCCGGTTACCCGGTCTCGTCTGCGCTCACGCCCCGCGGACCTGACCCGACCCGACTTAGACTGACCTGCACTCCTCGCCCACCACGCACGCCGGTGGGCCTGGACCCGGGCGCGACCCGTACCCGGCTACCCGGCAGCTCTGGGAGAGCTTTCCCAAGAGTGGCTTCTGTGAGAGAGAGACGCGGGGGGAGGGTAGAGATAGGTTTTTCCCCTCTCTGATCAAGCTGTGTAAGTGTGCAGGCACAGGTGAAGAAGAACCGTGGAAGAAGACGAAGGCTGAAGGAAGGAGGATCACCGAGCGGCACTGTAGCAGCGGCGGTTTAAGTCGTCTGATTGGAAAATCAGACGACGTCCTGAAGGCAAGGAAGGAGAAGGAAGGCGAGGCAGAGGAGAACGCAGAGAGGCCAAGACAAGAACTGAAAGAAGAAGAAGAACACGAGAAGAAGAAGGTCTGAAGAAAGGAAAAGAAGAAAGAAAGAAGAAGAAGAAGAACAGGACCACAAGGGAGAAGAAAAAGAAAGAGACGAGCAGAAACAAGAACTGAAAGAAGAAGAAAAGCATCACTACTGCTGCAGATAAAGCAGAAGAGTCAAGCAGAAGAAGATAGGCAAAGAGAAAAGAAGAGAAGAAGAAAGAAGCCAACAAATTCTCTCTCTCTCTCTTTCTTTATTTTTGTAAAAGAAACTTGTACCCCTAGAATACAACTTGCTCCCTGAGTTCGACCTCGGGAACTCTCTTTTATTTTTCGAGTAAAAAAATTTATATATTTGAAATGATGGCAATAACTGGCTATACTACAATGCTATAACAATAAAACCCGGTTATCTCTCGAAGCCATCGCCATCATAAATCTAACCTAGGGTTCAAAAAGAAAAAACTACACTAAAGAAGATATGATGTGCACTAGGAATTTTTTTCTGCACTCGTTCTGTCTCCAGATCCCTTTTTTTTCCTATTTTTCCTACACATCCAAAGACAAGCAAAGGAAGATTTGTCAGTGATAACTCAAAAGTTCGAAATCAAAAAATGATGTTGCCGCCCCGGCAATGGTGCCATTTCATAGACCCATTTTTGCTCATTTTAAAGTCATCTGAAACCATAGTATAGTCGTGCTAAATGCTCGTCAAAAAATGATTTTGTAAAGATAACGAGACTTGTGTCCCAGTCGTTCATCTCTAGGAGGCCTTTATGCAAATCTAAAATCGATCTTTTCCACTCTACTTGTTTAAAATCGCACATCGGTTTCTAATCGTCGGATCAATGTTTTGCCATTTTCGTTATGAACCCTAATTACGTGCGCATGTGTTAGATAGATGACGAAGGTGAAAGTGTGAGTTTCAGCATGCACGATTCTAGTTATGTGGTGGCTGTTTACAAAAAATGCATTAATAGTTAAATCCTCAATATTTTCTGGTACCGACATGCTGGTTGGAATAGATAATAATGAAAAGTAGGCAACTTTAATCACACAAAATATATTGCAATCAATAAACTCATGGTGATTCTCAACACAGAGATATATATATATATAAAACATTTCTTTCATTCATTCACGAGGGTGTTTGCAACATGGAATTAGAGGAAAGCTTATAGAGGAAAGCTTGAAAACATAAATCTAGCTAACAAAAAATGATCTCATACATGAATCTATGGGGGGATTTTGCATGCATCACTGGGGGAGAATAAAGAGCTACACTACTAAGAAGTAATAAAAGCATGTAACTATGAAGAACTAGCTACTAATCTAGCAGAAATAAGGGCATTCAGAGGTGGGCACTGATGGCCTTTGAATGGTTGAGAGGAGAAGGAGGGGTGGCCAATGGTGCTTAGGCCGACCCTTGGAGAGAGGTTGGAGAGGTGATCCAGCATCTTGCGGTGGAGATGGTGGTGGCCATGGTGAGGCAACTCGTGGAGGTGGAGTGAAGGTGAATGTAGCTAACCTAGATGGAAGTGAATGTGAATGAATGCCAAGAAATGGATGGGTGCAAATGGCCACTCCTTAGGTCTTTTTATAGACCTAAGGGAGAGTCTATAGAGAAGTGTGAAACTCTCTAGAGAGTGCTCCAAGAGTGGCCAACCAAGGAGAGAGAGAGGTGGTTCTTAGATCAACCATTTGTGGATCTCAATTTGAATGGCTCTTGGTTGCTAATTTTGGCAACCAAGAGTGGCACCACCTTTGGAAGAACCTAGAATACTCTAGGTTGTGTGGGAGTGCATGAATGGGTGTGTCTGTGTGGTCGTGTCCTATGTGTCTAAGTGATATAGGTTAGGTCCTATGGGGGTTTAGGTTGGTGTAGGTCTTAAATTAGGGTTGCAAACCCTAATTGCTAAGGGGGAATTGCAATTAAACTTAACACAAGTTTAATTGAATGAGTGTGAACCTAATTGAGAGTGAAATAACTCTATTAGGTTGGGCTTAGGTCAAATGGACTCTTACTGAGTCCAATTGGACTTGTATGGGTTGAGATCTGAGCTCAATTGGACCGTATGAGTCCAATTGACTAGGCAATGGTAATTGACTATGATCTAAGTCAATTTGGTTTAGTGAGGATGTAATTAGGTCCTTAAGGAGGTCTAGAGGTGATGTACTAGGGTTAGGGTACCTTAATTTAGGTTCCTAATGGGTTAGAATTGGGATTTGGGAGCTAGAGATACAAGATCAAGGCTTGAATCTCAAAACAGGAACTGGAAAGAAGTTCCAGACGTCCAATAATACCATCAGACGACTTATACTAAAAAATTAGAAGTTCAGACTTCAATTCTGGATGTCTAATCAGAGTCAGGAAGGATTCTAGGTTCTATCTTGGGTATTTTGCAGAAATTGGACCTCTTACCAAGAGTCTAGATATTTAATAACACTGTAGAAGTAGGTTTAAGTTGTGCGGGAGTTGGCTAAGGGTTCTGGACATCTAATAATCTATCTGGACGTCCAGATAGAGGTTGGAATTAGGGTTTAAAGGTTTCTTGGGGTGTGGTGACCTAATCTAAAGGTGGCTAAGCTTGGGGAGGCTTCTAGGCTGTCCTAGGGCTAGGATGGACCTAAGTTCTTCAAATTTTATTGCTTTATTCCTACTTAATAGAATAACATACATTAACTCCCTTACATTATTGTCTACTACATCTTATTCTAGGTCTTCCACTCCAGCTCTGCTGCAACACCAATTATTCGTTTATTCTTCTGATCCAGCTTTAGATCCTGCTTCAAATCTACCTTCTGATCAGCTTATTACCTATAATTGACATAATGCACCTAATCAGTACATTATAGCATTATTTTATGCATAGCTAAAAGAAAGCAGTAAAGATGCAAATAATGCTTATGCATGCATGAATTACCCTAACTTATGCTAAGTCCTAGCTTAATTTAGGTCAATTAAGACCTATGATTGCTACGCAATCAAGCACCCCTCTCAGGGTGGGACCAGACCCTAATAGGCCCAAGCCTGGTTTTTATTTGGTTTGGCTTATTTCCCGTTCAGCATAGTCTCAAGCCCATCCTGCGCATAGCCTCCTAGGCTTTCATGCACACGCCCTCACAGGCCCACACCCTCACGCCCATAGGCACACACACACCCGAGCACGCACACCGCATGCACCCATGCACACACCCATATGCTCATTCTTGTGCCCTGCGCAGACGACTGAATGGCCCTATTCACTTTTTACTTTTATACCAAGGCGGGCGCTTCAGTTCCACCGATGTGGTACTAAATATTCCCCTCCCAGACCAAACTTCAGTTGATGATTCCAGCCAGCACAGAGCTCCAATCCAAGCAAATGAAGGCTTGCTGGAATACTCTAAGGTTGCTTTACATGATTGTAGTATCAATTTGATACTCAGGGAAGGTTTAGCTCTTCAATTTGAAGGGTGAAAGGGTCTGGGTCGCCACAGCCATATTGGCTTGCAGAGTGTCTTTTGACCTCCAGATGTGGTGTTGAATAGATTTAGAGAATGTTTCTACAGCTGTTGGTGAAGGAGGGAAACTCTGAGAAGCTTCAAGAAGGTGAAGAAGCTAAAAAGCTTCGCTAAGGAGCTTCAAAACTTCATTTCAAGTTCTGTTTGGTCCAACAGATGGCTAGAGACCTATTTTATCAAATCAAACAACCTCTAGAGGTTGTTAAGAATCTGTTTGGGTAGATTATTCATCTAAAATTCACCAAAAACTCATTGTCGTCAGTTTGGGTTCAAAAATAACCCAAACTGAATAGAAATCAAATTCTTCCATAAAATCGATCAGAGTTCAACCAAGTTGAATTTAAATCATTTGAAAACATCCCAGGAATAAATTGAACTCCTCAATTCTTCTAATTGAATCCCAAATCAATGAATCAGATTTAAAGTTGAGCAATAAGCCTTTAAATTTGACTTTCTAAATTAAATCATTTCAGATGAAATTAATGCCCTAGTTAACTTCACTTTCACCTCAGGAATAGATTCAAAACCTTAGAAGGATGTTTCAGATTTCTAGGGTTCCAGGCCTATCGCCTAAGATCCTAGGTGAGTTTGTTCAACAGAACAAACCAAAGTCTATCTCAGAGATTGATATATTTGTTTGGTCTCAGGGCATTCATCTGATGCTTCTAGAACTTTTAAATGAAGCTTAACCCTAACTAACAATCATCTCCAACTCTATCGGAGTTGAAGAAGATAAAGGTCTAGAAGGAGCTCTAGGTCTTAAAACCTCAAATAAATTGCTTCAGAATGATCAGTAACCTTTGAATAAGTGATTTGGAGCTTCACGCGAGGTTCTATGTACTGAAGAGTTCATTTGACTCGCCGGAGCCTGCGAAGCTTCGGTGAGTCCAGAAAAAGGCTAAAAATGTACAAATGACATCAAAATGTACCATAGATGATCTGAAAAGCTTTCTGAGGTCACAAGGAACCTCAAGAACACATTAATTTCTTCAATTAACAATTAAATTGAAAGTTATGCTTTGAATTCCTAGTGAACAGATTTTGTGTTTGATTAGGCTCAGGACCTATTTTCCCACTCAATTGAGTGGAGAAAACAAGTCAAAAGGAAGTTAAGGTGGATTATAAGTGGTTAATTAGTGATATGAACTCCTCCTGAGCCGCTATTGACAGCGAGCTAAGGAGATTAAATGAAATTAGGCATTTAAGTTATAGATGATTATTATTTAAATTAAAGTAAGGATAGGGGCCCTTAAGTGATGGTTAAGTGATGGAGGGCCCCAGTGGAGGTGGATTAGGCGCAGCTACTTCCACCATGGACAGCGGAAGTAGTGGTGAAGGTGGAATTGGTTTAGGCGAATAGGTGATCCAATTAGCGAATTAAGATGATAGAAATGTTCATGAAGGATTAAGGAAGGAGAATAATGATTTAAAAAGACAAAAGATTGCTCTAGACAAGCTCAACGAGCTCGTCAGAGCTGAAGAAGATGAATGGAATTCTGACATTACATCTATCCAATCTACCTAGCTAACTACTCTAAGTAATCTACTTGCCTAACCTACTGTTACTTGAATGAAGGGGGTAGAAGATCTCCGTCGATGGTCCTTAACAGAGGAGAAAATCAGAGGGTCAGGGAAGAAGTCCGGCAGATGTGGCAGAGTGAAGTAGAGGAACTCCAGTGTTAGCACTGTGTCAGAAGACTTGGCTGACGTCGGAGGAGATCTAGAGCAAGCAAAAGTGGATGGAGGAAGTCGAAGGAAGCAGAGGAACGTCACCGGATTTTAGTGGGAATAGCCTATCTATTAGCTTAGTGAAGAAGAGGGAAGGGAGCTAACTTACTGAAATCGAGGGTGTGGAGGGGTATTTATAGGTTGCAGCGGTTGAGATCGAGGGTGTATCTAGACGAAGAAGAGTCCAGGAGTGGAGTAACCACCGGCGTCTTCTTTGACGCCGATGAGGTTATCTTCAACCCGAAAATAGGATTGCAGCTTCATCCAGACCAGTGGATGAAATGGTGATGATAAGCACAAGCTCTAGGAGCTTAGAGAGGAAGGAATGAGATCGGATATACGGTGATCAGTGGGTGAAAGCACCTCCTATTGTCAGCCGTCGAGGAGGCTAAAGAAGGAAAGAAGAAGAAGTTTTTAGGGACTTATTTGCAACGAAAATTAAGGACTTAGTGAAGAATAAGGACTCGATTAAAATAAAACATAAGGTCTAAAATGTAAACTAAGGTTTTCAAGGTTTATTTTAATTTAAATCTTTTTCAACTTTTTGTATATGATTATAAATAAGTCAATTATTATATGTAGACCTTGAATTTACATTTTTTACCTCTTTAGCTTAATTTATTTAATTAAGTAAAGTTACTTAAGTTATTACATACTTAGGTATAAATTATACTTAAGTTAGTTAACACATTAATTAGATAAATTGCTGATAACATTTCGAGTCCAATTATTAATTAAATTATTAATAATATTAATTGGATAATAATATAGTATTTTTAACTTATTTTAAAGGTCCTTTACTATTTTGTCCCTTATTTAATAATTAACCCATATATTTAACTATTCCTAGCTAATTAACTAGGAAGACTAGTTAATTAGGGGTAATTAGAGGTCATGATGAGCTTCTCATCATACCCCCAAGCCAAAGTTTTGCTAGTCCCTAGCAAAACTAACTAGAAATATGATGATTTGAAGCACTTGGGTTTAAATTAATATACATAAGAACCAAGTAGAGGAATGCTTTGGTTAGAATTAATTTTTTTAGATTTAATATAAATATATAAATAAGTGATATACAGAGCATTCTGTGAAAATTTCCTTACTTATACTTAAAACTCAAAACATCTTCAAAACACACTTTATTAAAATCAGAGTTTTTAACAAGAATTTTAGCAAAAATTAGAATCTCAAAAATCACTTATTCTTTGTGATCATTCTTAATCCTTAAAAACTTAGAATTCAAAGTGTTTTAAGAAAGAAAAATCGAAGAGTTGGAAATTAAATTTTAACTCAAAAACTCAATAGACTTATGTTAATCCCTTATTTATGACATTTGATTTCTATCAATCTAAGTTTAAGCAAATTAGCCAGATATTCATCATTAACCAAGCTTAGAGTAGTAAAACTTAAATCTGCCAGCCTACAGTACTAAGGACAAACTTCTAGACCTAGGATTTTGTCAATCCTTCTCCTTTAGGTCTCAACTACAAATATTCAAAACCTGATTTCTTAGGCTTCATTGCCCAATACAAAGGTTCAGTAGCTATGATTTTAAAACATCTATGCTTGTGAAGTGAATTATCCTAAAGGCATCCAAATTTGCAAAAATCCAGATCTGAAGACATCAATTTCCAGTCCAGATTATTCCAATTCAAGCATTTGGCTTGGCCTTACTCAGGTTTGGTTGTTTTCTCCTCACCAGTTTTCTATCCCGAGGTCAACACTTTTTGTGTATATCTCCTCAGTAGACCACTGGGTCTCTTATTCCTAATTTTTATCCCCATATTTTTTTTCAACTTTTTCTATAGGTTAGAACACCCATATGTAGTGAGGTATTCTTTTATTTGATGGAAGGAAGGGTAGCATCTATTTATACCGAGATGCTTTATTTTTATGGAAAAACTACATAAGTACCCATTTGTAGCGAGGTACTTAACTATAGGGTGTTTTATTTTATTTTATTTATTTCTCTCCCCCTTCTCATTTTTCATACTATCTTTATACTCCAAATCCTTTTTCTAGATGAGTGGCACATCCTTCACCCTTTTAAGAATCGCCCTGCGGAAATCCTTGGACTAAAGAGGATTTAGAATCAATCTCTTAACCTCTGTGTTTTTGTAGTCTCAGATGCCATCAAGACAATTCTATGTGTGTGATTTTGGATGCTTAGGTTATTTAGCTCTCAAACTAGAGCTTGGACAACAAAGCCATTCACTCTTAGGTTCTTTAAACTTTTAGTTTCCTCCCATAGGATCTGTCAAGATAAAAACTCACTAAGTCTAGCCAAATGTCCTTTAGTTGATTAAGCTAACTATAGCCTGATAGACTTGAAGACTAAGCTTCTACTAACTCTTTACATAATTAACTTTGAATATCTAGCCTTTTTACTTAACTTGATGATAAAATCAAATATTCAAAAAGTAGAAGGATTACTTAATTTAATTGATTAAAAAGTTACAATTTAATTCCAAAACTTAAGTTTTAAACTTAATACACCTTAGTTTCTTAATTTTAGGGTAAGAATAGAAAAACAAAGCCTTAAGGTTTAAAGATTCTAATTTAAATAAAATCCTATTTTAAGATTTTGCAAATAAAAGTGTGTAAAAATCTAAATAAGGATTTAAGGATCTTACACTATATATTCTATATTTTTTATTAGTTCTGACCTAAAAGAAAAATTAAGCTCTTAATTATTGATATAAATATATATTTTTTTCTTTCTTCCTCTTTTCTTTATTCTAGATGTAAACACCTTTTTTATTATTTTTATAATTTTACAATTTTCATAATTTTATATTTATATATTTTTATTTTTATGTTTTATAAAATTTTCCAATTTTTATGAATTTTTTCAAAATTTTTCAAATTTTTATGATATTTTTTATTTGTAAATTTGTAAATTTTTGGTATTTCCATTTTTTTGAAAATTTCATGGGTATTTTAATTTTTATGCATTTTTTTATATTTTCTCTGCAATTACACTTGAAGTGAAAATTTCACTTCACAACCTCCAAAGCCAAAATTTTACAATGTCCTCATTGTAAGAAGGGTGAAAAGATATTACACTTCATTTAGTGTAGGGTGACAGAAGGAGTCGGGTAGAGGAGATCAAAGATCTCTGTGCAGATGATTTCAATTCTGACTAAAGGTCAGAGTGGACAGTCAGACTAAATTAAGGTAATCAGTGTAAGATGAAGTGAAAAATCAGGTATAGATTCAAATGTATAGAAAGAGAAAAGTATAGAAAATAGGAAACAAAATGCTAAGTTTTACGCCCTTAGCTAGGCGTGAACCCTAGTAAAGAACTCCTAAAAAGCATATGCATTGTAAACACAAAGGAGTAATGGAAGAATTGGTTCAAGAAAAATGGAAAAATAGATAAGACCACCCAGTAAAAACTCATCATGAGATTGCCTAAAATAGATCTCGCAGAACTAAAATCAGATTCCTAAAAATCTTAGAAAGATCAGAATGAATCTCGTGAAGATTAAATCTGATTTAGGTTGAGATGTAAAATATTAAAGATTGAGGCAATCTAAGAAGTGATTCCAATTAAGTTCAAAAGATCAACAGAGTCAATTCTGATTCTCAATAATAGGTGGATCATTTTGATACAATAAAGGCTATGATGCGGGTTTGGTGGATTACTTTCAGGAAGTACAGAAGATGTGTTTTGATTAGAATCAAAGGCCTAATTAATGAAATGTACTTGGCCCTGATGTTGCCTAGGGTTTTGTAGATTCCTAGAATTTGGAATTGGCTGAGATGGAAGAGTACCCAGCTGATGAGATTCAGCCAAAAGCGTGATCTAATTTCGAAAATCTGCCAATTCTATCTTACATTGCCTTTGAATCTCAGCAAGAGCTTCAGTATTCTATCGCTGACTCTCTGTAATAGCTCACAAAATCTGATCGAGCTGTGTATCTCTAATCGGCCTAGAGTAATTCTACATACTCGTGGAATTAGGCCTCACATTTGATTGCTGAGAAGGCAACGAAGATGGGTTTTGGTGGGTCTGATTTGGATAAATTGGTCTTTGATTTTGATCAGCCCAAGAGAAATTTGGGTGGCTTCTCCATCCAGGATTATTGGTATTAGAATAAGGATTTGATCTTGGAATGTTTTCCTGGATGACGTGTAAACCAAAAGGATATGGCATGTTTTCTGCAATAGGAAAGGGTGGTAAAAAGGATGGGAAAGATTGTGGAACAAAGGTCCCTTCTTGGGTTGGTGCAGGAGTAGATAGAAAACCCAAGGAAGATGGATCTCTAGAATCTAGATTATTCACAAATTCCCTCCCCGTGGAAATTTGCCAAACAGGTGAATGAATGGGATTTTGCATAGCAAGTAGAGGTGTAAGAGTTCTCATTATATATTGGACCTCATCAAGATGCTTTGCTATGATGTCGACTTTGTCCAGTTTTTCTGCAATAATCTCTAAATCCTTTGAACTAGACGGATTACCGATCTCATGAATGCCCTTATGCGGATTTTGATGTGCTGTATTCGTGCCCCGCGTAAATTGCGACATGGATGCATTGTTGATCGAGTTCTCCGCCATCCCTTCAAATAATTCTAAAGCGGATTCTGCGTCACGATTTAGAAAGCTACCTCCACAAGAGGCATCGACTAGATTGCGAATGCCTTCTTGCAATCCATAATAAAAGATGTGTATTAGTTGCCAACGAGGGATGCCATGATGTGGGCATTTCCTTTGTAATTTATGAAAGCGTTCCCTTGCTTCATGAATTGGTTCTCCTTGATTTTGATTAAAAGGTGTGATAGGTCTCCTTAAGTCATTGGTGCGACCAATAGGAAAGAATTTCTTTAATAATGCAGATTCGAGTTCAGCCCAAGTTGAGATTGGTCTTGCAATAGTTCTATACCAATATGCAGCTTTATGTTTAAGGCTAAAAGAGAACATCTTCATGAGTAGGATTTCCCTATTTTGATTTTGAGGTCCAAGAGTTTGAGATAGATTTTTAAGATCTTCAATATGTTGAAATGGATCCTCGGATGCAAATCCGTGAAAATGTGGAATTAGACCTATAATGTTTGGCTTTAATTCTGGGTCATTTTCCCCAATGGGAATCCTAACATTAGGCTCTACTTGTGCATTAGATGGATTATAATAGTCTTAGAGTAGAGGCCTAGGATGAGGGATTGTTAAATTAGGAAGGTCAAAACCCACCTCAGGTTGAGGTGGAGGATGGGCTTGGAGATTCTACAAGTTATTAAGAGCAGTCGTCAAAAGATTAATTAAGCAATTCTGCTCGAGCATTCTAAGATTCTAGTTCAGGAGCGCCTCATGAATATCAAAAGGCGACATCTCCCCGTGACCAAAAGAAGGGATCTTGGGATTTTGATTCTGCAATTGATCCATAGAATCAAATGCAGAAAAAATAGATGAATCAGACGGGAATTTTATTAGTTTCTTAGCTGCAACCGACTTAGGAGTCCCTGTCAACGAAGTTACAAGAGGCGATTCCAAGGATCGCCTCCCATGCATAAAACAAAAAGAATGTGCAAAGGCACACTCACACCACCAAAAACATCAGCAACATGACCCACAAAACAACGCGAAAAAGCAGGTTTTTCTCTTCTTTCAAAGGAAAGAAGAGATTCCTAGAATATGCAAAATACTTTGGACGCAAACACGTATAATATTAGTATCAAAATACACGTCCTAAACTTGTGTCTATGCAAGTGCGTATCCTTAAAGCTCAAAGGCTAAAGGTCCAGGATTGAGACCGCTCACTTCTGGCTTCCCGAGGCTCTAGTAGTGAGACAGACTTGTTGATCTTCGACCAAAGCCCTAAGAGGAGGAAAGAGAAGAGATAGAAAAATTAGACTCGTGTGACTCTAGTGATCGCGCTGTGTGCACGATAGCATGCAATAGACGATAGCGATAAAACCTGCATGCATTCTGCAAACAGATTTAAGTCACAATTTTTATTATCCTCTTTTTGTACTTAATCTTTTTCAAAAATATGATAGAAAGAAGTAAAGTGACCGCTTTTTAAGTATTTTCAAGCAAAGAATATGATTTTGTTATTAATTCCAAGAAAGGGATCTACGTGGTTTTTCATGTGTTTTCCCGCTGATGCGAGAAAAACAGTAGAAAACTTTTCCCGAGTCAGATTGTAAAGTTACTAGCAGATATATGCACTTCTAAGAGTGTATGCCTATAACATGCTACTACTAGTCAGAAAGTATGTATTTTTGTATTTTTTAATTTTTTTTACTAACTAAATGCAACAATACAAACTAAACTAGAGACTAAGAAAAGAATACTCACAATGGTATGTATAGTGAAAACAAAACAGAAATAGAAAACCCACCTTCTTTCCTAAGAATGCCCGCAGAGGTAAACCTAAAAAGAAGATAGAAAACAAAACAAAAACAAAACTAATTAGTATAAAACAACTAAAAACATTAATAATGGCAAATATAAATTACAGTTACCTCCCCAGCAACGGCGCCATTAAAATGATTATTAACGTCCTCAACACAGTTAATTAGGTTAATTATGCTTAATTATTTGCAAATGAAAGTAACTTAAGTCAGCTTGAATTTATGTCAATTAAGTAGTATAGGGTCAAGTTAACCTAACATTTTACATTTTATTTCTTTTTAACTGGTTGAGTCCAGGTCGTTCGCTAGGAGGCATAACTTAATTAAAATTCACCACTAATCATAAGCTACTTATGGGAATTATAATTAAATTTACTTTAAGAATATGAATTTTGCTTAAGGATTTCCAATTGAAAAATATGGAAAATTCCATAAGGAAAGCACATTTACACATATGATTTACTATTACAAACAAGTAAACATGTTTATTTCTTTTAATTCTTTTTATTTACAAGAGATTAAGGCAAGAAAAAGTAATTCTAATGAATATATGCCTTATTACAACATTAAGCTCAAAAAGAAATTAGTAAAATACAAGAGATTAAACCATTAATTATTCATCTTTGTCTTCAGCTTCATACTTTCTTCTCTTCTTCTACCTCTCTCTCTCTCTCTCTCTCTCTCTTCTCTTTTAATCTTTCTCTTATTTCTTCTTCTTCTACATCTCTTCTTTTCATTTGTTCTTCTTAATCTTTCTTCTTACTTTGCCTGCTCTCTATCATTTTATCTTTTGTCTATTTATCTTGTTCAACCTTAACGAGCTCTCCTTTTTTTCTCCTTGTCCTTTGCAATCCTTCTCTTCCTTTGCAATCCTTCACTTCATTTGCAACTCTTCTGAACCAAACTGGTTTGAACCCTTTGTCTGAACCAAAAAATAGGTTTAAGGTTGGCAGCTTGGACTGGTCGAAGATACATAGCACCCCTCTCAGGGTTGGACCAGGCCCTACTAGGTCCAAGCCTGGTTTTTATTTAGTTTGGTTTATTTCCAGTTCAGCATAGTCTCAAGCCCATTCGGCCCACGGCCTCCTAGGCCCTCATGCACACACCCTCACGGGCCCACACTCGCATGCCCACAGGTGCACATTCACCCGGGCACGCGCACTGCACTCACCCACGCACACACCCATAAGCTCATTCCTGCACCCTACGCTGATGACGGAATGGCCCTATTCATTTTTTACTTTTATACTAAGGTGGGTGCTTCAGTTCCAACGATGTGGGACTAAATATTCCCCTCCCAGACTAGACTTCAGTTGATGATTCCAGCCAGCACAAAGCTCCAATCCGAGTAAATGAAGGCTTGCTAGAAATCTCTAAGGTTGCTCTACATGATTGTAGTATCAATTCGATACTTAGGGAAGGTTTAGCTCTTCGATTTGAAGGGCGAAAGGGTCTGGGTCACCACGGCCATATTGGCCTATAGAAGGGTGTTTTGGCTCTAAGTACTTGCAGAGTGTCTTTTGACCTCTAGATGAGGTGTTGAATAGATTCAGAGAGTGTTTCTGCAGTTGTTGGTGAAGGAGGGAAACTCTGAGAAGCTTTAGGAAGGTGAAGAAGCTAAAAAGCTTCGCAAAGGAGTTTCAGAACTTCATTTCAAGTTCTGTTTGGTCCAACAGATGGCTAGAGACCTATTTTATCAAATCAAACAACCTCTAGAGGTTGTTAAGAATCTGTCTGGGTAGATTATTCATTTAAAATTCACCAAAAACTCACTATCGTCAGTTTAGGTTCAAAAACAGCCAAAACTGAATAGTAATCAAATTCTTCTATAAAATCGATCAGAGTTCAACCAAATTGAATTTAAATCATTTAAAAAAATCCCAGGAACAAATTGAACTCCTCAATTCTTCTAATTGAATCCCAAATCCAAGAATCAAACTTAAAGTTGACCAATAAGCCTTGAAATTTGACTTTCTAAATTAAATCATTTCAGATGAAATTAATGCCTTAGTCAACTTCTCTTTCACCTCAGGAATAGATTCATAATCTCAGAAGGATGTTTCAATTTAGATTTGAAGGGTTCCAAGCCTGTCGCTTGAGATCTTAGGTGAGTTTGTTCGACAGAATAAATAAAGGTCTATCTCAGAGATTGACATATTGGTTTGGTGTCAGGGCATCCTTCTGATGCTTCTAGACCTTTTAAATGAAGCTTAACCCTAACTAATAGTCCTCTCCAACTCTACCAGAGTTGGAGAAGACAAAGGTCTAGAAGGAGCTCCAGGTCTTAAAACCTCAAATAAATTGCTTCAGAATGATCAGTAACCTTCAAATATGTGATCTGGAGCTTCACACGAAGTTCTATGGGCTGAAGAGTTCATTTGACTTGCTGGAGCTTGTTGGAGCTCCAGTGTGTCCAGAAAAAGGCTAAAATGTACAAATGACATCAAAACGTGCCATAGATGATCTGAAAAGCTTCCTGAGGTCACAAGCAACCTTAGGAACACATTAATTTCTTCAATTAACAATTAAATTGAAAGTTATGCTTTGAATTCCCAGTGAACAGATTTTGAGTTTGATTAGGCTCAGGACCTATTTTCCTACTCAATTGAGTGGAGAAAACAAGTCAAAAGGAAGTTGAAATGGATTATAAGTTGTTAATTAGTGATATGAACTCCTCCTGAGCCGCCATTGACAGCGAGCTTAGGAGATTAAATGAAATTAGGCATTTAAGTTATAGATGATTATTATTTAAATTAAAGTAAGGATAGGGGCCCTTAAGTGATGGTTAAGTGATGGAGGGCCCCAGTGGAGGTGGATTAGGCACAGCTACTTCCGCCATGGACAGTGGAAGTAGTGGTGAAGGTGGAATTGGTTTAGGGGAATAGGTGATCCAATTAGCAAATTAAGATGATAGAAAAGTTCATGAAGGATTAAGGAAGGTGATTAATGATTTAAAAAGATAAAAGATTGCTCCAGACAAGCTCAACGAGCTCACCGGAGCTGAAGAAGATGAATGGAATTCTGACATTACATCTATCTAATCTACCTAGGTAACTACTCTAACTAATCTACTTAGCTAACCTACTGTTACCTAGACGAAGGGAGTAGAAGATCTCCATCGATGGTCCTTAATGGAGGAGGAAATTAGAGGGTCAGGGAAGAAGTCCGGCGGGTGTGGCAGAGTGAAGCAGAGGAACTCCAGTGTCAACATTGCATCAGAAGACTTGGTTGACGTCGGCGGAGATCTAGAGCAAGCGAAAGTGGACAGAGGAAGTCGAGGGAGGCGGAGGAAGGTCACCAGATTTTAGAGGGAATAGCCTATCGGTTAACTTAGTGAAGAAGAGGGAAGGGAGCTAACTTACTAAAATCGAGGTTGTGGAGGGGTATTTATAGGTTGCGGCGGTTGAGAAGTAGGTTGTATCTGGACGGAGAAGAGTCTAGGAGTGGAGTAACCACCGACATCTTTTCCGACGCCGGTGAGGTTATCTTCAACCCTAAAATAGGATTGCAGCTTCATCCGGACCGATGGATGAGAAGGAGATGGTGAGCACAAGATCCAGGAGCTTGGAGAGGAAGGAATGACGTCGGATATGCGGTGATCGGTGGGTGAAAGCACCTCCTATCGTCAGCCGTCGAGGAGGCAGAAGAAGGAAAGAAGAAGAAGCTTTTAGGGACATATTTGTAACGAAAATTGAGGACCGAAGTGAAGAATAAGATTCGATTGAAATAAAACATAAGGAGTAAAATGTAAACTAAGGTTTTCAAGGTTTATTTTAATTTAAATCCTTTTCAACATTTTATATATGATTATAAATAGGACAGTTATTATATTTAGACCTTGAATTTACATTTTTTTACCTCTTTAGCTTAATTTATTTAATTAAGTAAAGTTTAAGTTATTACATACTTAGGTATAAGTTATGCTTAAGTTAGTTAACACATTAATTAGATAAATTACTGATAATATTTCGAGTCCAATTATTAATTAAATTGTTAATAATATCAATTGGATAATAATATAGCATTTTTAACTTATTTTAAATGTCCTTTACTATTTTGTCCCTTATTTAATAATTAACCCATATATTTACCTATTCGTAGCTAAATAACTAGGAAGACCAGTTAATTAGGGGTAATTAGTGGCCATGATGAGCTTCTCATCAGCAGGCAAGGAGACCGGAGGAAGGGAGTCACCAAAGTAGAGTTGGAGCCGGTCGGAGGTAGGGGAGAAGAGGGTTTCTTGGGCCAGAAACTTGCTAAAGAGTTCGGCTTTGCATTATAGAGGCTTTTATAGAGCTTCAGGCAAGGTTCCAAGCTTGGAAACAAGATTGCGAATCTCTGATTTTGACGAAAAATATCCTTGAAATCCAAGGATTCGCATGAGCTTTTTGATGGGATTCGGGATCAAAATTTAGGTTTAGATGATTTAAGACTTCCTCAAGATCATCCCTTCCAATTTTAGAATGATTGGCCAAACAATCAGGGAGGAATCCTTGATTAAGAGCTCGGGTGAGTGGGTTCACACCTACCATGGCGGCAAGGACCCAACTATGAAGAAGATGAAGAGCTTAGTGGGGTATTTGCAAGGATTTCAAAAGTCAGGGGCATGAATGAAAGAGAAAGAGTGAGATTGGACTAAAATGCAAACTAGGTCAAGATGACCTCTGATTACTCCTAAATTTTGGTACAAAACTAATTTGGTCCTAAGGAATCCAATGGTGAAGTTGGATTTTGGTTTTGACTAGGTTTGACTGGGAAATTTGAACAAAAACACAAATTAGGGTAAAATTGTGTCTGTGACTCTGTTTAAGGCCGAAATAGGTTTAGGTGAAAATCAAGGTTACCAAACCTTTTGGAATATTTTTCTATGAATTTTAGAAGGTTTAGATGAATTTTATCCTGACCAGAGCCTCCGTTATTTGAGTAGGTCTGAAATTAGGATTTTGGGTTACTGTTAATTCTTGAAATATGTGAAAACCCATTTCTGTCTGAACCTACTTATTGCTCATTAATGAACATTTGACATTAGATTAACCCCTAGTGAACCCCTTGGTTATTCTGTGTTCATGATATGCTGTTAAAACTGCAGAATTAACCCTAGTTCTCTATTCTCTTCTTAAAACAGCCTGAAGTGGTGTTATGACCCTCAGATGGATATGTATGAGCTTTTATCCTTTATTCCAAGCTAAAAGTGTTAAGTTAGGGCCTATGATGGTGTTCCCATCTGTGGCTGTGGATTGGATAAATTGGAGGATATCAGAATCAAGCTAGCCATCATAGTAAATTTCTAATTTACATGATTTTAGTAAGAAATATAGATAAGATCAAACCAGAGTTCCATTTCCCATGTCTGTTATATTGGACTATCCGCAAAGAAGGGCTTCTGCATGCTCACTATGGATTCATGAAGATCCTTCAAATGCCCCCAATTACGTTGCCTTAAATTCCCTAAAACTTGTATAGACAAGAGATTAATAAGAGTGTGAAACCAAATTGATATATCTTTTTTATCTATGAATAAAATCTAACCACATTGTGAACTCATCTGTGTAGTTTCCTGGCTACCTTACTTTGGAGGGGGTGAGATCAGCGTGATATAAAAAATGCAGAATTAAAAATATAACAATCTCACAAAAATAGAATCACACAATGTATAGAAATATTTTTAGGTGAAAACCCAACCTGGGTGAAAACCACCACCTAACACTCTCGAGTTAGGATTTTCCGATCAACCAAGTTGGTCAAATCCACTAATGTACTACTTAAACGAGGGTAGTACAACCTCAATTACAACCACGCTACTTTATACGAGGGTAGCATACCTCAAACCACTTCACTTCATGAGAAGGATTTTGTCTTAAGGAGACAGGAATTCGCAAAGCGAATACCCAACATAAGCAAAGTAAAATATACAAAGAGTAGTCCTATAGAGCCACAAAGATATGAGACCTAGCTGTTATAGGAGTTAGGATGGTTCCCTTTGCTAGAAGTGCATCGAATTAGTGACGTTGGTGTGTGAACCATGCAACGGTGCTTTGTTGCTCTCTTAATCATAGAGAGAGAGCAGATGCACAAATTGGATGATGCTCTCTAGGTGTAAAACAAGGCTTGGAGAGTAAGAGCTTTCTTCTATTTGATCTTCTTTTTCTTTTTAACACAAAAGAGTGGAAAGTATGTTGCTTAGTGTATCTTGGTGTGGCAAGGGTTCTCCTCTATTTATAGAGGGCCTAGGAAGGCTTTGGAAGGCCTTGGAAGGCTTCCATAGCCGTTGGGTGCAAATCCAAGGCAAATCAAGCCATAGTTAGAAAAAATCATGATTCTGACAGGGTCATCAGACATCTGGTCCTGGCATTAGACGTCTGCAAAACCCATTTAAGACGTCTGTGAACTAAGTCAGACGTCTGATTTTAGGCGAGTTTCCTCTTGACTTGAATCAGACCTAAATAGGGTTCTAGTGAATTGTCATTAGACGACATACAGGATGTCAGGCACTAATTCTGGTTGTCTAGAAACCTACTTTTCTGCGAAAATGGATTCTCAAGGGAGTGCAACGGCTAAAAAATCTCTAAGAAGAGATTTTGGGATAGCCGAGGCAAAACGATCATGTATCAGACATCTGGGGTCCTTTATGGACGTCTGATACGAGGCTAACGATCATTTCTTCATCATTTGCTAAGGTAGCCAACGGTCGACTAATTGGACATCTGGCAAAGGCATGAGACGTCTCCTAAGATGTCTGGACTAAGGTCTGGATGTTTGATTTCATCAGATAGAACTAACTAAGTCCTGCCTAGAAATTATTAGACGTCTGAGTCAACAGTCATACATCTTAAAAGTTATTATTAGACATTTGATTTTTAGATTAGACGTCTGATAAGGCTGTTTGAACCAAATTTTGGTTTTCTAGGTTCTCTACAGAAAATCTAGGTATCCTAGGGTTGTACAGGTGTTCGTAGGATTACTTTAAGGGTTCTTTGAGGCTCTTTAACATAAGAACTAAGACAAAAATAAAGAGCAACAAACGAAACAAAAATACAAAGAATAGGATAAAATGAAATCTATCCTATTCTTCATCTCATTCCTTCTTCAAGCTTTCGCTCCTTGTGAAGCTCCTTCGCCTTTGTCAAGCTCCTCGAATCCGCTAAGGATGCGAGCTCGAACTCCATCTAAACACTTGTCTCTATTTGCAATTTGACCTGAAAACTAGAAATCAAATGCAAATGTTAAAACACATATTTTGTTATCATCAAAAGAAACAATTGTGGTGCTCTAGCATAAACAATCTCCCCCTTTTTGATGATGACAAAATAAAAAATAATAATGCATAAAATCCTCCCCCTTTTTGACATTATCAAAAAGGTTTAATCGATTTTAAATTTCCTTTAACTCCCCCTTAAAACATGCTCTTCTATAATTGGGCTGAAATTCTTTTAACAAGAGTAATGTCCTCCCCCTTTTTATAACAACAAGATAGTTATTTTTTTTCTCCCCCTTACTAAAGGAAATATAGCTAATTTAACAAGATCTCCCTCTTAATGATTAGCTAATAGCTCATAGTTTTAACTCCCCCTATCTATATGCTAATGATAAAAGGATAGGGTAACAAGGTTTTACCTCACCTACCATGGGCAATAAAATGGCCCAAATGGAGGTGGTGGATGCCACATCGAATGGGGCTCCCATCCGTAGCTTAAAGGCCCTGGCATTGGCATCGGTCTCTAGTCTGGTGGATGACGTGCGGCGGGTCCATCATTTGTTTGCCATCTCGTCGTCTTCTTATCCTTCTCCTTGATTTACTCTTTGGTCCTCCCAACTTGAGTTGACAAGCCTTGAGCTTGTAGGTCCAGTCCATTATGTTGATATCTTATTTGAAACCTACAAAACATGATTCCAATTCTTTCTTCGGTATCCAAGTGAGCTTGGATCTAGATCTGTTAGCGGGTCTCCTTGACGGAGATCCATCCTCGATCTTAGGGCTAAAAAATTATCTACTTTGTTGATTATTTTGTTAGAGTTTTCCCTAAGACAGGCAAGTTCATCTTTAATAGCATGCATCTTGGTTTTTAAGCTAGAAATTTCTATTTTTGAACTAGTGTTTTCCTCAATCAACTTATTATTTTCATTGATAAGGTTATGATTTTCTAATAATAAGGTATCAATTTTAGGACTAGCTTCGAGATCCTTAAGTGTTTGCAATGCTTTGTCGGGCTTTTTAAGTCAGTTGCGTTGTAGTATAGGTGACCAAGCATTGATAACAAATAAGAATTTATAACTCGAAAATCAAAGTATCCGAGGTCGAACACAGGGAGCAAATGGAATTTATTCACTAATATCAATAATGTAATTGAAAACTTAGAATTACTCAAAACTTAATTCAGAATATAAATGCAAGAGTGTAAGAGTCAATTGTAGCAAAAATAGAGAAATTGGACGTCTGACCATGGAATCAGACGTCTTAAAAAGATATTCTCTTTTAACTCTCTCTTACTTCTTCTCCTATCTGCTTTCTTTCTTTCCTTGATTTTCCTCTTTCCTTAGATCTTTTTCTTCGATTTTACTTTGACTTTGGCCGTCTGCATCTTCTTCCTTGTTTCTTCTCTGTAGCTTTTTTCTAGCTTTTCCTTTCTTCTTACTTCTTATTTTCCTCTGTCTTCTACCCTTCCTTCTTAAGTCTTCTCTTTTCTGCTGTCTGTCTATATCTTAGTGTCAGCTTCACCTTGCCTTTGTTTCCCTTCAGCCTCCTCTGGCTTCTTCTCCTCGGCTTCTTTCCTTTCTTCCTTCCTTCTCTTGCACAGTGCCTTTCTCCTTCTTCCTCTGCGACTAAGTTCTTCCTTCACCTTTCCTTAGCTTTTCAACTACGCCTTCCTCTTCCTTCTTCCCTGCACACACTGAAGATCAAAACCTACCCTTCTACCCAACCCCCCATCTCTCTCACTCTCTATTTCTCTCTTTGGTACGCTCTCCCAGAGCCAGGTAATCGGGTCGATCGCGTGCCTCGGTCCAGGCGCACTGGTGTGGGTGTGGTGTGCGAGGAGTGCTCGGTTAGGTTAGTCAGGTCCGGGTGCTAGGTCTGCAGGGGAGTGTCGCGGAAGAGGCGTGGTAAGGGCGAGGGACCTCACCCCTGTGTGACTTGAGGCAAATAACGTAAAACACAAATTCAATTTATCCCACACGCCTCGCTCCTCCATTCATGAGGTGGGACTAAATGTCCCACCCGCTTCTACACTTTTGCCAACAGGAACTCCTTCAATTGCTACTGATGGGTTGCTCGCCAAACCAATTACCCTACTGTCTGAGTTCACACACGCATCTGCTTCCTCTGGGACCCTAACACCTGGAGCGCGCAGCCTGGGATGAAGCTCGCGATGTCCTCGCTGTGTGCGTCATTGGTGGCAGGTGCTCAGATCTGTCACGCATGAATACGGCCTGGTGGCCCCATTAAAACACATGGGAAGCTTCACCGTGAGAAGGCGAAGGCGGGATGGTAGGTGGCAGGCTGAGAGGTGGCCTAGGCGTGCGTGCCTAGGTCACCCTGTGGCGGTGCTTATGGGTTAGGTCGGGGGTGTTTAGGGAGGTGTTAGCGGTTGATGGATGGGTGGAAGATGTTCAATGGTCAATGGCGAAGGTGAAAAGGTTGGTGGCGAGACGTGTGGAGGTGTGGAGTGATGGGTGCGTCTCGCCAGAGGTTGGCCGAAGATGGGGAAGATGGCGGTAGACAGTGGCAGTCGAGGGGTAATTCGTGAAATAGATTGAGGGAAATTGAAGAGGGGATAGAGAAGAGTAAGTCTAACCTAATTAAGTGGATGAAAGGGGAGAGGTGGCAACTGGCAGTACTTGCTGTCGCTGGAGAAGACGGTGTCCAGTGGAGGGAGATGGCGGCGATGATGGGGCTAGAGATGCTAGCGCGGGTGTTGCGCGATGAGGAGGAAGATGGTGAGGACAGCTCTTCCACTGGTATTGTGGTAGAGGGACGAGAAAGAGGAGTAAGGCTCGCTGGAGCTAGCTGGACTACTTGACAGGAGGAGAAGAAGATGAAATTGGGGTGGATCTTTGGCCAAGTCTAGCTGAAGATGTGTGGTCAGGGTTGAGGATCCTTTTATAGATGTTGGCAGGGGCACCGGTGCTTGGAAGACAAGGTTCCAAGCATGCGAGTCCTCACCGGGGAAGGAATCAGCTAGAGACCCAAATCTCTCATTCGCTCGCACGAGAGATCGGGTGCAAATCAGAGATTAGGATCGAGCTCAGATGGAAGGGAATTCCTCAGAGAATCTCCCTTCTAAATCTAGGAAGAGATCTCTAAGGAATCAGAGAGTACTCCCCCTCCATTCCTCGCCCGAGTAGGATTTCTCCCCATTAAGGGTGGAGGGACCTATTTGTAATAGTGACGAGGAAGTTAGGGGGGACTGTCCAATGGTTTTCAAAAGGTAGGGGTTAAAATGTAATTAGGTGTACTATTTTGTAAAGTAGGTCAGGATGACCTCCCCTTAGGTCCAAATTTTGGTAGGAACCTAATTTATACCTAAGGAATACAATGGTGAAGTTGAATTTTAGGTTTGACCACGTTTGACTGGATAATTTGTATAAAAACCCAAATTAGGTCAATTAATGAGCTAGGACCCCAATCTAGGTCAAAATAGGTTCCAAAGGCCAATTTGAAGATTCTAAACACCAGGGGATATTTTTTCATGAATTTTATAAGGTTTAGTTGGTTTTTATCTTGATGAAAACCCTATTGAATTAATTGAGTCTATTTTAGGGTTACAGAATGTCATTTAATTCCTAGATTGCACATGAAGCCATTTCTGATTTAACCAAGCCACTTTTTATCCTATTCAGACCATGCGACCTATGTTTTACCTTTGAGAAATCCTATTTATATACTGTAATGGCAAAATTGTAGTTTTAACCTTTATTTCATGTTTTCTTCTCAGAAACTTGTTCCTTGAATTAAGCCCTTCTCCAAGTTATGTAGGAGCTCTTATTCTCTTTCTTAGGTCAAAATGGGCTAGTTAGGGCCCATGATGAGGCTCTCATCATACCCCCATGCCTAGCTTTTGCTAGTCCCTTAGAAAAATTTCAAGATTTCAACTTCTGCTCTAGACTGTGAGTGTCTGTCACAAGTTATGATAAGTGCTTTTCTTTTTCTTTTGTGATTAGGTCAGAATGCTGACAATAGGCCTAGAGGTACTAAGTACTAACCAAAATCCGGAACTAACCTGCTCTAGCCTCCGTCTTCCGCAAAGGTTTTTAAGGCCAGCAGAAACTAACCTAGGGTTTGTTGGATTCCGTGGTTAAAGCACCCGTGCTTGAGACATTTTTAGCATAGGTTCGGTTTGCAGTGCATTTTTGTAAGAGAGAGACAAAAGATTTATTTATTTGGAGAGCTTTCGCTCTCTCTTCCTTTTATTTCTAGCTTTGGATTGGCTTCTCAACACGATCTATATCAGATTCCTTGTCCCCATCATCAATCCTCATGGGTCCTTAGCAATCGATGCTTCGTGATAGCACCGCCAATGGCAACCCCTGGAACCCTGGCTTTCGAGATTTTGAGATAATCTTGCCCATGGTGTTTTGTGGTCGAATTCAGACCCTGCTAATCAACATTTTGAGATAATGCTGCTCATGGTATCTGAACCAGCAGAGTGCTTACTTGCCCCTAGTAGGATATTTAAATATCCTAAGAGACAAGGATCGAGGAGACGATATGTTGTTACGCATCTTCGAAGGGAATTTCCCTCCTCTCTATGCTGGAAACTCATCCAAATCAACTTGTGTTGATCGGCCGCACCTAATCTAGGCAACTTTTTTAGAGCATTAAAATGCTTTTGCGTGATTTTGATATTTATGCGCACTGACACAGACTCTGTGTGGATTGGGGTGCTCAGGTTACCGAATCCCACAAATCAAAGGTCAGTTAATGAGGCCGAATACTTCTTAAGCCTTAGACCTAATACTTAAGCTTTTCATTTTCCCCAACCTCTTGAGGATTATCCAGATCTTTGCGGGTACATGAATTTTTAAGCCTAAGAGTCTAGCCCAAAAGGCCTAAGATCAGTATTTCTACTAATCTCTTTTTGTGTCTCCTTAGCACTTTTTTTTTCACTTTTCTTGATGTGGTCTAGAACTTCAGCTAATTCCTTAATCTCTTACTAATGACTATCTCTTTTTCTTTTTCATTTTGTGCTCATTTTTATCATTGTTGCTCTTTTTCTCCTCCTTATGATTATGTGGCTCACAAAATTTCCTCCCTCCCCCATATTTTGTTCATTTTTATAATTTTTCCAACTTTTTTGTGTTTCTGACATATGTGAATTTTTTTTGTAAGAATCCTTCTGACTTTTTCTTGGTTCTATATGTATGCACTTGATCACCCCCCCATGCCTAAGTTTTGCAATGTCCTTATTGTAAACAGAGGGTGTGAAATAGTGTTGTGGTCAGGGACTTAGAACAAGATACACCGGGTGGGTGAACGGGTTGAAAATGACTGATGCAGATGATTTCAAGCTCTGGTACGTGTACCAGAGGAAGGCTCGACTATTTAAGGCTGAACTCAAGGTGCAAAGGATGTCAAGTACAGACAGATAATCAGACGGGTCTCTATTTTTGGAATGACGGGTTGCCTCCCGTTAAGCGCTAAATTCAACGTCTTTAGCCGAGTGGAACATGGAGTGGAGAGGGAGTGGTCAAATCAGTGGAGTTTTGTAAAACAAGCACCTTGATTAAGAGCCTGGTTGGTCCAACCAGGTGTTTGTTAAGATTAACAGACAGATGATGCAGCCCAAACCCAATCAGTCTTGTGGGTTGATAGATGTAGATCAACAGATGCGAAACCCACCATATGCAATGTGGCTCGGATGGATATGGAAGTGAGAACTCAGGCTTAGGCTGAGTCGAATCAGCCTGGTAAGGGTAGGGTTCCGAAAAATAATCAGTGCATGGTGTGGAAATGCTTTTCAGTCTGATCGATACCCGATACCCGGTATAGATGTGGAGTTGAATCATCTGCAAATGACTCAGTGAGAGGAGAATCAGAATAGAAATTGAGTCCGGTTGTGGGTCAGGGTAGAGAACAGGTTTTGATCGATTCTATATGCATGGAAGAGGTGGCTTCAATGAAAATCGTGTATGAGGGCTCTTCTAGAAAGGAGTGACAGGTGGTCTCATGTAGAGACTCCTCAAAGTAACTTTCAAAATCAGAGTTAGAGAATCAGTCATGTGAGCTGAGGTCGTAGATTGTCTTGTTATAATCAGGAAGCAGATTTTTTCCGATGTTATTATCAGATTCGAAATCGTCAGAGAGTTTGCGAAAATCAAAATCTGAATGAGATTCAAGATCATGAGTTCCATCATATGCTGTAGATTCAGCAGCCTGATTGGGGTCTAGCCTAGATGTCAATTCTGAGCTTAAAAAGGTGTCCTTATCTGGTAGAGGCTCAAGTTCTAAGATGGTAGGATAGATCCAATTGAAACCCCACTCGTCCAACTCCTCAGTTTCTGTATCGTAAATTAGCATGACATCCGAAAAATCTATTGGCTCCTCTGAGGATGTTGGTGAGGGATATTCAAGAAATAGAGGCCCAAAATCATATTCTTCATTGAAAAATTGATCTTCCTCATATGGGGCCTTGAAATCTTCCCAATAGGTTTCAGATCTAGATACTGGGATTAGGATGTGGGTTGAATCACTAGAATCTTGGTTCGAATAACCTTCGAGGGTCACTTTATCAGAATAAGGGGAGCAATTTACACCCTCAAGAGGTTCAGTTCTACTTTCATTATTGCAGGAGTTTTGGGATTCTACACCTGGTGATTCATGGTCTAGAGTTGGCTCAACATTTTATTTTCCTGCAATTAGAACTTCCCAGCCTTGTTCAATATTAGGCACATTGTACTCCACCTGGGTTGAAAATCCGCAACCTTTTTGTGCCTCAAACCCGAGATCAGATTGATCCTCCCAAGATGGTTCATCCTCAGTTTGTGGCACATACGGGTATTTCTGGTCAATAATTTGTTTTAATAATCTCATTATCTCTTTCCATTTTTCAAGATCATCTTGGTGTTGCTCCCAAAGTCTAGGATTTGTCATGCATTGAAGGTATTCAAGATTGTGCACTTTTTCTATCTCAATGTATCTTGTGATGAGCATGCCTCGGGTTGATCCTTTTGTGGCTTCTACCAATAGTACTTGGGCACAAGTTATGATAAAGGTTGTGGTTGTTGGGACATCAACCAGAATGTTTTCTACTGGTGTGGAGGTTTTGTCATCTTTTCCATAGAATTTCAGGGCATCCTCAATCATCCTATCACTCATGGATCTCCGATATTCAGGTTTCTAAAATGGTAGTCCTATGTGGTTTGGCTGCACATTTGGATCAGGTGGTGGAATCAAGATGTAGAATCGGAGTTTGAATCAAGATGTAGAATCAAGTTATGAAGCGATTAAATCTGAATAAAGGGTCCCACTGAAAATGCATGTGTGTGCTCTAAAGGGAAAGGCTGCGGGACTGGAGATGTTTTTGACCCAATCGAGGCACCCAAAAATGTTTGGATGACTATGGAGGTTCGGGTCGGATGATACCCCTGGATCAGAAGGTCATCCACCTGAGAATTTCCTCGGCAACAAGAGAGGGAGAGTCTCACAAAGACCCCTACACGGTAGAGTGTCCCCACGGGTTACAGGGTTTCCCCCACTTGACCTCTCTTGTCACTGAGATTCCAAGTAGACTAGAATGGGGACCTTGACCTCTTAAGTCTACTACTTTTATTTCAAAGGTGCTTTAGGGTTTTCACTTGAACTTTAGATGTTTTGATGTTATGACCAAATTTGGAGGTTGGTTGACCCAAGGGGTCAACTTCACCTGGCCCATCCTAAATATGGCAGAATGATTCTAGGCTTTAGACCTAGAGATCACCCTGATTTGACTCCCAGTTTATTAGGTCCAAGATTTTAAGATTCAAGTGATTTTAGTGCTCAATTTTTTAGGGTTTGTCTTGTTTAGATCTCTTCAATTAAGGGCTTGGGTCGCACACTGATGTGGGAGGGTTCATTTCCTTTTATACGAGCATGTGTGATTAGCACTCCAAAAGCCCTATTGCTGAAACCCTAATTTGGTTCTATTTCCAATCCTCTTTTCTTCTTTAAAAAGGTTCTCTTTGGACTTAAAAGCAAGAAATGTGTTGTCCATGGAGATTAAGTGTGATTTCTATTAGGCACTAGAATTTGTGGGATAAGATCTAGAAAGAATCATGCCAACTTCAAGAAGATTTGAAAAATTTTCCCAAAATCAGGAAACGTTTGCCTTGAAGATGGTTATTACTATTGAAAGAAGGCAATTGATTCCAAAATTAATTGCTTCCTTTTGTATTTCAAGGATTAGGGGATGGCTTACGGAAGAAAAGAGATTACCTACCCTAGAGTAGTTGACTTGCGGGAGGGATCTTCTTATAAACTACCTTGCAAGATCACAACAAAGCAAAGTAGGGCAAGTTAGTGTTCAATATGATCAAAAAAGGAATGCAGAGATTAGTGATAAATTGCGCGTTGCTCCCCGGCAATGGTGCCAAAATATTTGCAATGCTTTGTCGGGCTTTTTAAGTCAGTTGCGTTGTAGTATAGGTGACCAAGCGTTGACAACAAATAAGAATTTATAACTTGAAAATCAAAGTATCCGAGGTCTAACATAGGGAGCAAATGGAATTTATTCACTAATCTCAATAATGTAATTGAACACTTAGAATTACTCAAAACTTAATTTAGAATATAAATGCAAGAGTGTAAGTGTCAATTGTAGCAATAATAGAGAAATTAGATGTCTAATCATGGAATCAGATGTCTTAAAAAGATATTTTCTCTTTCAACTCTCTCTAATTTCTTCTCCTGTCTGCTTTGTTTCTTTCCCTGATTTTCCTCTTTCCTTAGATCTTTTTCTTCTATTCTACTTTGACTTCGTCTATCTACTTCTTCTTCCTTGTTTCTTCTCTATAGCTCCTTTCTAGCTTCACCTTTATTCTTCCTTCTTATTTTCCACTGTCTTCTACCCTTCCTTCTTAAGTCTTCTCTTTTCTACTGTCTGTCTATGGCTAAGAGTAAGCTTCACCTTGCCTTTGTTTCCCTTCAGCCTCCTCCAACTTTCTTCTCATTGGCTTCTTTCCTTTCTTCCTTCCTTCTCTTGCACAATGCCTTTCTCCTTCTTCTTTCTCTATGACTAAGTTCTTCCTGCACCTTACCTTAGCTTTTAAACTACGCCTTCCTCTTCCTTCTTCTTCCCTGCACAAACTGAAGAGCAAAACCTGCCCTTCTACCCAACCCTGCATCTCTCTCTATTTCTATCTTCGGTACGCTCTCCCAGAGCCAAGTAATCGGTTCATTTGCGTGCTCGGGTCCAGGCGCACCGACGTAGGTGTGGTGTGCGAGGAGTGCTCAGTTAGGTTAGTTGGGTCCGGGTGCCAGGTTCGCTGGGGAGTGTCACGGACGAGGCGTGGTAAGGGCGAGGGACCTCACCCCTGTGTGACTTGAGGCGAATAACGTAAAACACAAATTCAATTTATCCCACATGCCTCGCTCCTACATTCACGAGGTGGGACTAAATGTCCCACCCACTTCTGCGCTTTTGCCCGGGGGAACTCCTTCGATTGCTACTGATGGGTCGAACGCCAAACCAATTACCTTGCTGTCAGAGTTCGCTCACGCATTTGCTTCCTCTGGGACCTTGACATATGGAGCGCATAGCCTGGGATGAAGCTCGCGAACTCCTCGCTGTGTGTGTCAATGGCGGCAAGTGCTCAGATCTGTCATGCATGAATACGGCCTGGTGGCCCCATTAAAACACATGGGAAGCTTCGTCGTGCGAAGGCGAAGGAGAGATGGTAGGTGGCAAGCCACGAGGCGACCTAGGCGTGCGTGCCTAGGCTGCCCTATGGCCGTGCTTATGGGTTACGTCGAGGGGTGTTTAGGGAGGTGTTGGCGGTCGATGGATTGGTGGAAGATGTTCAGTGGTCGATAGCAGAGGTTAAGAGGTTGGTGGAGAGACGTGTGGTGTGGAGTGATGGGTGCGTCTCGCTGGAGGTTGGCCGAAGATGGGGAAGATGGCGGTGGACAGTGGTAGTCGAGGGGTAATTTATGAAATAGATTGAGGGGAATTGAAGAGGGGATAGAGAGTAGTAAGTCTAACCTAATTAAGTGGATGAAAGGGGAGAGGTGGTGACTGGCAATACCTGCTATCACCGGAGAAGACGATGTCCAGTGGAGGGAGATGGTGACGACAACGGGGCTAGAGATGCTCGCGCGGGTGTTGCGCAATGCGGAGGAAGATGGTGAGGACAGCTCTGGCACTAGTATTGTGGTAGAGCGACAAGAAAGAGGAGGATGGCTCACTGGAGCTTGCTGGACTACTTGACCAGAGGAGAAGTAGATGAAATTGGGGTGGATCTCTGGCCAAGTTGAGCTGAAGAGGTGCGGCTGGGGTTGAGGATCCTTTTATAGATGCTGGCAGGGGCTCTTGTTCTTGGAAGACAAGCTTCCAAGCGCGCGAGTCCTCGCCAGAGAAGGAATCAGTTAGAGACCCAAATCTCTCGTGCATTCGCACGAGATATTGGGTGCAAATTAGAGATTAGGATCGTGCTTAGAAGGAAGGGAATTCCTCGGAGAATCTCCCTTCCAAATCTTGGAAGAGATCTCTGAGGAATCAAAGAGTACTCCCCCTCCATTCCTTGCCAGAGTAGGATTTCTCCCCATTAATGGTGGAGGGACTTGTTTGTAAGAGTGGTGAGGAAGTTAGGGGGGTCTGTGCAATGGTTTTCAAAAGATAGGGGTTAAAATGTAATTGGGTGAAATATTTTGGAAAGTAGGTCAAGATGACCTCCCCTTCGGTCCAAATATTGGTACAAACCTAGTTTGGACCTAAGGAATCCAATGGTGAAGTTAGATTTTAGGTTTGACTACGTTTGACTGGATAATTTGTATAAAAACCTAAATTATGTCAATTAATGAGCTGGGACCCCAATCTAGGTCAAAATAGGTTCCAAAGGCCAATTTGAAGGTTCTAAACACCAGGGGATATTTTTTCATGAATTTTACAGGGTTTAGTTGGTTTTTATCCTTACCAAAAACCTATTGAATTAAGCGGGTCTATTTTAGGGTTACAGAATGTCATTTAATTCCTAGATTGCACATGAACCCATTTCTGATTGAACCAACCCACTTTTTATCTTATTCAGACCATTTGACCTATGTTTTGCCTTTGGGAAATCCCGTTTATGTATTGCAATGGTAAAATTACAGTTTTAACCTTTATTTCATGTTTTCTTCTCGGAACACTTATTCCTTGAATTAAGCCCTTCTATAGGTTATGTAAGAGCTCTTATTCTCTTTCTTATGTCAAAATGAGCTAGTTAGGGATCATGATGAGGCTCTCATCATACCCCCATTCCTAGCTTTTGCTAGTCCCTTAGCAAAATTTCAAGATTTTAACTTCTATTCTAGACCCTGAGTGTCTGTCACCAGTTATGATAAGTGCTTTTCTTTTTCTTTTGTGATTAGGTCAGAATGCTGACAATAGGCCTAGAGGTGCTCAAGTATCAACCAAAATCCGGACCTGACCCGCTCTAGGCTTAGTCTTTCGCAAAGGTTTTTAAGCCCCGGAAAAACTAATCTAGGGCTTATTGGATTCCGTGGTTAAATCACCCATGCTTTAGACATTTTTAGCCTAGGTTTAGTTTGTAGTGCGTTTTTGTAGAGAGTGACAGAAGATTTATTTGTTTGGAGAGCTTTCTCTCTCTTTTCTTTTTATTTCTAGCTTCGGATTGGCTTCTCAACACGGTCTATATCGGATTCCTCATCCCCATCATCAATCCCCAAGGGTCCCTAGCAATCGATGCTTCGTGATCGTACTGCCCATGGCAACCCCCAGAACCCTGGCTTTCGAGATTTCGAGATAATCCCACCCATGGCATTCCGTGGCCGAATCCAGACCCTGGCAATCAACATTTCGAGATAATGCCGCCCATGGTATTTGAACCAGCAGAGTGCTTACATGCCCCCGGTAGGATATTTAAATATCCTAAGTGACAAGCACCGAGGAGACGATATGTTGTTACACGTCTTCGAGGGGAGTTTCCCACCTCTCTACATTAGGAACTCATCTAAATCAACTTGTGTTGATCGGCCGTTCCTAATCCAAGCAACTTTTTCAGAGCATTAAAATGCTTTTGCGTGATTTTGATATTTATGCACACTGAACAAGACTGTGTGTGGATTGGGGTGCTTAGGTTACCGAATCCCACAAACCGAAGGTTAATTAACGAGGCCGAATACTTCCTAAGCCTTAAACCTAATATTTAAGCTTCTCATTTTCCCCAACCTCTTGAGGATTATCCAGATCTTAGCAGGTACGTGAATTTTTAAGCCTAAGAGTCTAGCCCAGAAGGCCTAAGATCAGCATTCCTGCTAATCTCTTTTTGTGTCTCCTTAGCACTTTGTTTTTCTCTTTTCTTGATGTGGTCTATAACTTTGGTTAATTCCTTAATCTCTTACTAATGACTATCTCTTTTGCTTTTTCATTTTGTGCTTCCTTTTGTCATTTTTGCTCTTTTTCTCCTCATGATTATGTGGCTCACAAAATTTCATCCCACCCCCATATTTTGTTCTTTTTTATAATTTTTCCAATTTTTTATGTTTTTGACATATGTGAATTTTTTTTATGAGAATCCTTCTTTCTTTCTCTTGGTTCTATATGTATGCACTTTATCACCCCCCATGCCTAAGTTTTGTAATGTCCTCATTGTAAATGGAGGGTGTGAAATAGTGTTGAGGTCAGGGACTTAGAACAGGATACATCGGGTGGGTGAACGGGTTGAAAATGACTGATGCGAATGATTCCAAGCTCTGGTACGTGTACTAGAGGTAGGCTTACCTATCTAAGGCTAAACTCAAGGTGCAATGGACGTGGAGTACAGACCGATAATCAGATGGGTCTCTATTTTTGGAATGACAGGTTGCCTCCCGTTAAACACTAAATTCAATGCCTTCAACTAAGCGGAACATGGAGTGGAGAGGGAGTGGTCAAATCAGTGCAGTTTTATAAAACAAGCACCTTGATTAAGAGCCTGGTTGGTCCAACCTAGTGCTTGTTAAGATCAACAGACTGATGATGCAGCCCAAACCCAATTAGTCCAGTGGGTTGATAGATGTAGATCAACAGATGCGAAACCCACCATATGCAATGTGGCTCGGATGGATATGGAAGTGAGAACTCAGGTTTAGGCTGAGTCGAATCAGCCTGGTCAGGGTAGGGTTTCGAAAAATAATCAGTGCATGGTGTGGAAACCCTATAGTGGTGATCAGAGAATGGTGGATCATGTTTTTTAGTCTGATCGATACCCAATACCCGGTATAGATGTGGAGTTGAATCATCTGCAACTGACCTAGTGAGAGGCGAATCAGAATAGAAATTGAGTTCGATTGCCGGTTGGGGTAGAGAATGGGTTTTGATTGGTTCTGTATGTGTGGAAGAGGTGGCTTCAATGAGAATTGTGTATGAGGGCTCTTCTAGAAAGGAATGACAGGTGGTCTCATGTAGAGACTCCTCATAGTAACTTTCAAAATTAGAGTTAGAGAATGAGTCATGTGAGCTGAGGTCGTAGTTTGTCTTGTTATAATCAGGAAGCAGATTTTTTCTGATGTTATTGTTAGATTCGAAATCGTCAGAGAGCTTGCAAAAATCAAAATTTGAATGAGATTCAAGATCATGAGTTTCATCATATGCTGTAGATTAATCAGCCTGACTGGGGTCTAGCTTAGATGGCAATTTTGAGCTAAAAAAGGTGTCCTTATCTGGTAGAGGCTAAGGTTCTAAGCTGGTAAGGCAGACCCAATTGAAACCCCACTCATCCAACTCCTCAGTTTCTGTATCGTAAATTGGCATGACTTCCGAAAAATCGATTGGTTCCTCTGAGGATGTTGGCGAGGGATAGTCATGAAATAGAGGCCCAAAATCATATTCTTCATTGAAAAATTGATCTTCTTCATATGGGGCCTTGAAATCTTCCCAATAGGTTTCAGATCTAGATTCTGGGATTAGGATGTGGGTTGAATCACTAGAATCTTGGTCCGAATAACCATTGAGGGTCACTTTATCTGAATAAGGGGTGGAATTTACACCCTTGAGAGGTTCAGTTCTACTTTCATTATTGCAGGAGTTTTGAGATTCTATGCCTGGTGATTCATGGTCTAGAGTTGGCTCAACGTTGTGTTTTCCTACAATTGGAACTTCCCAGCCTTCTTCAATATCAGGCACATTGTACTCCATCTAGGTTGAAAATCCACAACCCTTTTGTGCCTTAAACCCGAGATCAGATTGATCCTCCCAAGTTGGATCATCCTCAGTTTGTGGCACATACGGGTATTTCTGGTCGATAATTTATTTTAATAATCTCATTATCTCTTCCTATTTTTCAAGGTCATCTTAGTGTTGCTCCCAAAGTCTAGGATTTGTCATGCATTGAAGGTATTCAAGATTGTGTAGCTTTTCTATTTCAATGTATCCTGTTATGAGCATGTCTCGGGTTGATCCTTTTGTGGCTTTTGCCAATAGTACTTGGGCACAAGTTATGATAAAGGTTGTGGTTCTTGGGACATCAACATGAATGTTTTCTACTATTGTTGAGGTTTTGTCTTCTTTTTCATAGAATTTCAGGGCATCATCAATCATCCTATCTCCCATGCATCTCCGATATTCAGGTCTCTTTAATGGTAGTCTTAAGTGGATTGGCTGCATATTTGGATCAGGTGGTGGAATCAAGATGTAGAATCAGAGTTTGAATCAAGTTATGAAGCGATTAAATCTGAATAAAGAGTCCCATTGAAAATGTATGTGTGTGCTCTAAAGGGAAAAGATGCAGGACTGGAGATGTTTTTGACCCAATTGAGGAACCTAAAAATGTTTGCATGACTATGTAGGTTCGGGGCAGATGACACCCCTGGATCAGAAGGTCATCCACCTTAGAATTAACTAGGAAGTCAGAGAGGGAGAGTCCCGCAAAGATCCCTACATGGTAGAGCATCCCCATAGGTAATAGGGTTTCCCCCACCCGACCTCTCTTGTCTCTGAGATTCCAGGTAGGCCAGAATGGGGACCTTGACCTCTTAAGTCTACCACTTTTATTTCAAAGGTGCTTTAGGGTTTTCACTTGAACTTTAGCTGTTTTGATGTTGTGACCTAATTTGGAGGTTGGTTGACCTAAGGGATCAACTTCACCTGACCTATCCTAAATATGGCAGAATGATTCTAGGCTTTGGACCTAGAGATCACTCTGATTTGAGTCCCAGTATATTTGGTCGAAGATTTTAAGATTCAAGTGATTTTAGAGCTCAATTTTTTAGGGTTTGTCTTGTTTAGATCCCTTCAATCAAGGGCTTGGGTCGCACACTGATGCGGGAGGGTTCATTTCATTTTATACGGGCATGTGTGACTAGCACTCCAAAAATCCTATTGCTGAAACCCTAATTTGGTTCTATTTCCAATCCTCTTTTCTTCTTTAAAAAGGTTCTCTTTGGACTTAAAAGCAAGAAATGTGTTGTCCGCGGAGACTAGGTGTTATTTCTATTAGGCATAGGAATTTGTGGGATAGGATCTAGAAAGAATCGCTCCAACTTCAAGAAGATTTGAAAAATTTTCGCAAAATCAGGAAATGTTTGCCTTAAAGATGGTGATTATTATAGAAAGAAGGCTGTTGATTCCTAAATTAATTGCTTCCTTTTGTATTTCAAGGATTAGGGGATGGCTTACGGAAGAAAAGAGATTACCTACCCTGGAGTAGTTGACTTGCGGGAGGGATCTTCTCATAAACTACCTTGCAAGATCACAACAAAGCAAAGTAGGGCAAGTTAGTGTTCAATATGATCAAAAAAAGAATGCAGAGATTAGTGATAAATTGTGCGTTGCTCCCCGGCAACGGCGCCAAAATGTTTGCAATGCTTTGTCGGGCTTTTTAAGTCAGTTGCGTTGTAGTATATGTGACCAAGCATTGACAACAAATAAGAATTTAGAACTCGAAAATCAAAGTATCCAAGGTCGAACATAGGGAGCAAATGAAATTTATTCACTAATCTCAATAATGTAATTGAACACTTAGAATTTCTCAAAACTTAATTCAGAATATAAATGCAAGAGTGTAAGAGTCAATTGTACCAAAAATAGAGAAATTGGATGTCTGATCATGGAATCAGATGTCTTAAAAAGATATTTTCTCTTTTAACTCTCTCTTATTTCTTCTCCTGTCTGTTTTCTTTCTTTCCCTGATTTTCCTCTATCCTTAGCTCTTTTTCTTCTATTCTACTTTAACTTTGGTCGTCTGCTTCTTCTTCCTTGTTTCTTCTCTGTAGCTCCTTTCTAGCTTTTCCTTTGTTCTTCCTTCTTATTTTCCTTTGTCTTCTACCCTTCCTTCTTAAGTCTTCTCTTTTATGCTGTCTGTCTGCGGCTAAGTGTTAGCTACACCTTGCCTTTGTTTCCCTTCAGCCTCCTCTGGCTTTCTTCTCCTTGGCTTCTTTCCTTTCTTCCTTCCTTCTTCTAAGTTCTTCCTTCACCTTGCCTTAGCTTTTCAACTACGCCTTCCTCTTCCTTCATCTTCCCTACACACATTGAAGATCAAAACCTCCCCTTCTACCCAACCCTGCATCTCTCTCTCTCTATTTCTCTCTTCGGCATGCTCTCCCAGAGCCAGGTAATTGGATCGGTCGCGTGCCCAAGTGCAGGCGCACCAGCGTGGGTGTGGTGCGCGAGGAGTGCTCAGTTAGGTTAGTCAGGTCCGGGTGCCAGGTCCATCGGGGAGTGTCGCGGATGAGGCATGGTAAGGGCGAGGGACCTCACCCCTGTGTGACTTGAGGCGAATAACGTAAAACAAAAATTCAATTTATCCCACACGCCTCGCTCCTGCATAAATGAGGTGGGACAAAATGTCCCACCCGCTTCTATGCTTTCGCCCATAGGAACTCCTTTGATTGTTACTGATGGATCGCTCACCAAACTAATTTCCCCGCTGTCTGAGTTCATGCATGCATCTACTTCCTCTGGGACCCTGACACCTGGAGTGCGTAGCCTGGGATGATGCTCGCGACCTCCTCGCTATGTGCATCAATGGTGGTAGGTGCTCAGATCTGTGGTCCCATTAAAACACATGGGAAGCTTCGTCGTGTGAAGGTGAAGGTGAGACAGTAGGTGGCAGGCCGTGGGGTTGCCTAGGTGTGCATGGCTAGGTCGCCCTGTGGCCATGCTTATGGGTTAGGTCGGGGGGTGTTTAGGGAGGTGTTGGCAGTTGATGGATGTGTGGAAGATGTTCAGTGGTCGATGGCGAAGGTGAAGAGGTTAGTGGTGAGACGTGTGGAGGTGTGGAGTGATGGGTGCATCTCGCCAGAGGTTGGCCGAAGATGGGGAAGATGGAGGTGGACAGTGGCAGTCGAGGGGTAATTTGTGAAATAGATTGAGGAGAATTGAAGAGGGGATAGAGAGAAGTCTAATCTAATTAAGTGGATGAAATGGGAGAGGTGGCGACTGGTAGTACCTACTGTCGCCGGAGAAGACGGTGTCCAGTGGAGGGAGACGACGGCAACAACGGGGCTATAGATGCTCACGCGGGTGTTGCACGATGCGGGGGAAGATGGTGAGGATAGCTCTGCCACTGGTATTGTGGTAGAGCAACGATAAAGAGGAGGAAGGCCCACCGGAGCTTGCTAGACTACTTGATCGGAGGAGAAGAAGAAATTGGGGTGGATCTCTGGCCAAGTCGAGCTGAAGAGGTGCGGTCGGGGTTGAGGATCCTTTTATAGATGCTGGCAAGGGCTCTTGTGCTTGGAAGACAAGCTTCCAAGCGCACGAGTCCTCATCGGAGAAGGAATCAGTTAGAGACCCAAATATCTCGTGCGTTCGCTCGAGAGATTGTGTGCAAATTAGTGATTAGGATTGAGCTTAGATGGAAGGGAATTCCTTAGAGAATCTCCCTTCTAAATCTGGGAAGAGATCTCTGAGGAATCAGAGAGTACTCCCCCTCCATTCCTCGTCGGAGTAGGATTTCTCCCCATTAATGGCAGAGGGACCTGTTTGTAAGAGTGGCGAGGAAGTTAGGGGGGTCTGTGCAATGGTTTTCACAAGATAGGGGTTAAAATGTAATTAGGTGTACTATTTTGCAATGTGGGTCAAGATGACCTCCCCTTAGGTCCAAATTTTGGTACAAGCCTAATTTCGACCTAAGGAATCCAATGATGAAGTTGGATTTTAGGTTTGACCATGTTTGATTGGATAATTTGCATAAAAATCCAAATTACGTCAATTAATGAGCTAGGACCCCAATCTTGGTCAAAATAGGTTCCAAAGGCCAATTTGAAGGTTATAAACCCTAGGGGATATCTTTCAATGAATTTTATAGGGTTTAGTTGATTTTCATCCTGACCAGAACCCTGTTGAATTAAGCAGGTCTCTTTTAAGGTTATGGAATGTCATTTAATTCCTGAATTGCACATGAACCCATTTCTGATTGAACCAACCCACTTTTTATCTTATTTAGACCATTTGACCTATGTTTTTCCTCTGAGAAATCCTATTTATGTATTGGAAATGGTAAAATTACATTTTTAACCTTTATTTCATATTTTTTTCTCAGAACACTTATTCCTTGAATTAAGCCCTTCTACAGGTTATGTAGGAGCTCTTATTCTCTTTCTTAGGTCAAAATGAGCTAGTTAGGGCTCATGATAAGGCTCTCATCATAAAGTTATTTTTTCAACCTTTCATTTTCATTTTTAAGAAAACTAAGGTTCTTTTTAATATTTTTATTTTCTATCTTAAGTGATTTACTAATTTTAAAAAGCTCATTAAATGCGTTTTGTAAATTGGAATTTACCTCATTGTCGAAGCGCTTCCACTTTCGCTTTCGCTTTCTCCTAAGGCCATGAAACCAAAGCAAGCGGTTTCATCCTTCTCAGACTTTTCTTCTTCCTCTTCCTCCGAGCTCGAGTCATCCCAAGTTGCTTGGAACACTTTCTTCTTAGACTTCTCCTTTTCCTTCTTCTTCTCCTTCTTGAGAAGTGGGCATTCTGGTCATAGATGCCCTTTCTCGTTACAGTGGTAGCAAGATCTTAGGCTTTCCTTCTTCTCCTTCTTTTCTTTCTTTGATTCCTTACAAAACTTGGAAAACTTTTTAAGTAAAAACTTAAAGTCCTCATCGTCGGAACTTACCTCGCTGTCTGATGCGGCTCTGAATGCGAGGGTATTCTTTGATTTTGGCTGTAGTGTATCCTTCTCCTAATTCAGCTTTGTCTCATAGGCCATTAGATTGCCTAGGAGATCTTCCATGTTGGGCTCGTCCACCTCATTTGCCTCCTCAATCGTGGAGACCTTCTGCTCCTAATCCTATCCAAGGGAACGGAGTAGCCTTCCTTGAAGCTCCCCATTGATGAAGGTCTTACCTAAAGCTTTTAAATTATTTACAATGAGAGTGAACCTAGTGTTCATCTCACTTAGAGATTCGTTAGACTTCATTGAAAAAGATTCAAATTCTTGAGAAAGTAAATTGATTTTAGAAGTCTTTACCTTAGAGGTACCCCCATGAGTTACCTCAAGTGTGTGCTAGATCTCGTATGTGGTGGCACAATGCGAGATCTTTTGAACTCCTCCGGGCTGAGTGCGTAATACAATGCGTTCATTGATTTTGCGTTGAGCGAGAGTTCCTGGATCTGCTGCTGCGAGTATCCTACGTTGGGTCGCTCCGGGATCTCGTATGGGGTTTTGCAACATTCCCATAGAGCGAAGTTGATGGCTTCAGGCCACATCGTCATCCTCAGCTTCCAGTAGCTGTAGTTGTTTCCGTCGAAGTAGGGTGGTCGGACTGTAGACTGCCCCTTGGATATTCTGATCACAAATATGCTTCCCTCCATCTAATCTCTTGCCGGTGTGTAACGTCGATCTGCAAGACATGCTCTGATAGCAACTGTAGTTTCCTGGCTTCCTTACTTTGGAGGGGGTGAGATCAGCATGACGTAAAAAATGTGGAATTAAAAATATAACAATCTCACAAAAATAGCAATCACACAATGTACAGAAATATTTTTAGGTGGAAACCCAACCCAGGTGAAAATCACCACCTAACCCTCTAAAGTTAGGATTTTCCGATCAACCAAGTTGATCAAATCCACTAACGTACTACTTAAACGATGGTAGTACAACCTCAATTACAACCACGCTACTTTATACGAGGGTAGCGTACCTCAAACCCCTTCTCTTCACGAGAAGGATTTTATCTAACAAAGGAGATGGGAATTTGCAAAGCGAATACCCAACACAAGTAAAGTAAAATATACAAAGAGTAGTCCTATAGAGCCACAAAGATATGAGACCTAGCAGCTTTAGGAGTTAGGATGCTTCCCTTTGCTAGAAGTGCATCGAATCAGTGATGTGGGTGTGTGAACCACGCAACGGCGCTTTGTCACTCTCTTAATCGCAGAGGGAGAGCGGATGCGCAAATTGGATGATGCTCTCTATGTGTAGAACAAGGCTTGGAGAGCAAGAGCTTCCTTCTATTTGATCTTCTTCTTCTTTTTGACACAAAAGAGTGGAAAGTATGTTGTTTAGTGTATCTTGGTGTGGCAAGGGTTCTCCTCTATTTGTAGAGGGCCTAGGAAGGCTTTGGATGGCCTTGGAAGGCTTCCGAAGCTGTTGGGTGAAAATCCAAGGCAAATCAGGCCGTAGTCAGAAGTAATCATGATTCTGACAGGGTCATCAGATGTCTAGTCCTGACACCAGACATCTGGAAAACCCATTTAAGACGTCTGTGAACTAAGTCAGATGTCTGATTTTAAGCGGGTTTCCTCCTGACTTGAATCAGACCTAAACAGGGTTCTAGTGAATTGTCATTAGACGACATACAGGACGTCTGGCACTAAGTCTGGACGTCTGGAAACCTACTTTTCTGTGGAAATGGATTCCCAAGGGAGTGCAACAGCTAGAAAATCTCCGAGAAGAGATTTTGGGACAACCGAGGCAAAATGGTCATGTATCTGACGTCTGGGGTCCTCTACAGACGTCTGATACGAGGCTAATGGCCATTTCTTCATCGTTTGCTAAGGTAGCCAATGGTCTACTAATTGGACGTCTGGCAAAGGCATCAGATGTCTCCTAAGATGTCTGGACTAAGGTCTCGATGTCTGATTTCATCAGACAAAAATAACTAAGTCCTGCCTAGAAATTATTAGACGTCTGAGTCAACAGTCAGACATCTTAAAAGTTATTATCAGACGTTTGATTTTCAGATTAGATGTCTGATAAGGCATCTGAACCATATTTTGGTTTTCTAAGTTCTCTACAGAAAACCTTAGTATCCTAGTGTTGTGCAGGTGTTCCTAGGACTACTTTAAGGGTTCTTTGAGGCTCTTTAACATATGATCTAAGACAAAAATAAGGAGCAACAAATGAAACAAAAATACAAAGAACAGGATAAAATGAAATCTATCCTATTCTTCATCTCCTTCCTTCTTCAAGCTTTCGCTCCTCGCGAAGCTCCTCTGCCTCTGTCAAGCTCCTCCAATCTGCCATGGATGTGAGCTTGAACTCCATCTAAACACTTGTCTTTATTTGCAATTTGACATGAAAACTAGAACTCAAATGCAAATGTTAAAAGACACGTGTTTTGTTATCATCAAAATAAACAATCGTGGTGCTCTAGCACCAACAATCTGTTACAGAGATATATTCGTTGAGCTATGGTTATTACTTTGGCATCTTTGCCAGATCTATTCACAGTTGGAGTAGGCTCGAAATTCAGATCAAATCACAACTAAATTTTTGCAGGATGCAAACATATGGTATGATGGTAAAGTTTTTGAATGTGACAAAAGACTATGGTACAGTGCTAATGTAGAAGTTAAATTAGAAAAATGAATTGTAGTTAGTGGTGACATAGAAAAGTAAATATGCACTTGCTCAGCACTATAATAGTCACAGGTATTTGAACGATTACAAAGAATAATCTTGTGAAGTGAAAAACAAAAATGAATAAATATACAGGGCTTAGATTTTAGTGAATAGAAATTATCATGGAATAGAGCATTTCCTCATCTCCATTGGTTCTTTCATATATCCCAAAAGGGAGAATTAAATAATTCAAAAATGAAAAACAACATAAGTATGATAAAAAAACAGGCTGAAACTTAATTATGTCAAATTTTTTTTTGCAAACTGGAGCCTTCGTACCTGCAATGAGAAGTTAACAAAATGGTGATATTTTGGAAATGATAAGATACAACTAACAAGATAAGTAACAAACTCCATTAGCAATTTTAAGCAAAAATTACTTATAAACCCCATATGAAATTCAACAGTGAGTTGAGAATAATATTCTGCTACTATACGATACAAGATTTCTATTTTCCATGTTTTGTAAGATAGAGTGTTCTAGTAGCAACATCAGGTTGGTACAATTTTTTACAATGCTTGAATAAGTTGACCTCTTCTAACAGTTCAAAAACTAAAAAGGAATAGTTGATTGCTACATATGCAACTGCTATGCAAGCTGTATTACTTGTCTTCCTACAAGCATACACTTTATTTAGTGAGTTTCTTGCTTGATTGGTTTATGGGAAGTGATCTTGCTTCTATGAAGAAGAGGCAGTGTATCAAGAAAATTGATTTCCAGGATGGATCCGCAGCTTCTATTTTTTGGAAGAGATCAAGGGCTCTTCCATGGGATGTGTGAGCATTGAAAGAGATTTTTTCCTTTTAAGAGACATTCCAGGGTAGATTAACTTTTGACTATTAGGAAAAATCACTATTTCACCTGCAATTTAGTGGTATGGAATTTTTAAATTTCCTGAACTGTAAAGATAGAAGTGTTCTATTTAGAGTTTTCTTCAATTCCATTAAAAGTGGTTATACAAAGCCTCTCCACAAGTTCTTTATTTTTGAAAAACATATTCCTCTACTTCTTCAGAAACATTGACTTCTGGTGTCTCTTAAACCAAATTTATTGCTTCTTTGAACTGTTGGCCTGTAAAGTACTACAAAGATAGCTTCTTTCTTCGTCTAAGCTGCTTTTGTTGGATAAGTTTCTCAGGTAGAAGTTAAGTTCAAGGAACCAATGGTTGGAACTTAGAGAAGTCCGTGTGTGTATGGGCGCATGCGCACGTGTGTGCACACACATATGTATGCTTGTATCAAAGCAAATATCATAAAGGAAATATGACATTATATAGATGGAAGAAGACCACTTTCATACATATGCCCATAACCCATTTGACTATGAAGGAATTAAATACTTGACTATACCTTGGGTAGCTTCTACCAAAAAATAACCTCTAAAATGGCATCCAATGTGTTCTTGCAGACGATCTTCCCATCTTGAGAAGACATGAAAATTTGCTACACATGACAAGAAAAAAGATAGAAATAAGGTTAACTACAGGGCATTTAGGCTTTTTTTGGGGAAAATAGAAGATTTTGGGCATTATAAAGGAGCACAAGAGTATTAATCAAATTAAGAAATCTCTAACATGAAGGATTCTTAAAGTCCTAGATTGGAAAAGGGAGAGTTTCATCATTTTGATTACTTGGATAAATGTGATTACTCATGAGAATGAACTATTTTATAGTTACAGTAAATTCAAATATGATATATACAAGATGTACTTATTGATCTATAAATTCCTCTATTTGGACACATGGACACTTTTTCTTCACTCTCTTTCTCCTCTTTGCTTCTATCCAACCGATTAGACATATTACATGTTTGATGTTGACTTTTGGTCTTATTTGACCCCTACCCAATGTCTTTTGAAATTGACATGAACACAATGCTTGGTACATGGTCAAAATGAATGTCAGACCTTGAGAATTATACATTCGATTTCCACATATCAATATTCTGCAGTGATTGTTTAGACTCTAAGGGCTATTTCTGCAAAGGACATCTAGTCTAATTCATGGATTTTTTTTTCGCTAATCAACTTCTTGGTTGTAATGCGATGGATATGTCTAAATGATGTAACAGAAAGTCATTGGCAGGATTACACATATATATCATCATTTACTTGTATATCACAACCATAGACATCCATTTATGCTATTTCAGTTCCGACGTTCAGAATAATAAAAAACTAAATAAGTACTTTTAATTAGTTCCTTTGGATTTTTTTCCCTTGTCGAATATGCCGCAACATTCGAATATTCTACTTTCCTTAGGATATCTTAATGACAATGAATAGTAGCATTGAGAATAACACAGGATCATTCTTGACATAAATAGGAGAAGAAATTAATTTGTGAAGTAGGAGGAAGGGGAGGGGGCAGCGGTAGTAGGAGGAGGAGGATGGGAGGACGAGAGGCAGAGGAGGGCAGGGAGGAGGAGGAGGGGGATGCAGTAGGAGGAGGAGGAGGAGCAAAGGGATGGGGAGGAGGAGGGGGGCAGGAGGAGAGTAGGAAGGGTAGGGGCAGTAGTAGTAGGAGGAGGAGGAGAGGAAGAGGCAGGCGGGGAGGAGGAGGAAGGGTAGGGGTAGTAGTAGTAACGGTAGGAGGAGGAGGAGGGTGTCATGGTGGAAGAGGAGGAAGGGGATGGGGAGGAGGAAGAGGGGGGCCGGAGGAGAGGAGGAAGGATAGGGGCAGTAGTAGTAGTAGGAGGAGGAGAAAAGGAGGTGGGTAGGGAGTAGGAGGAAGGGTAGGAGCGACAGTAGTAAAAGTAGGAGGAGGAGGAGGGTGTCGTAGAGGAGGAAGAGGAGAAGGTTGGGGAAGAGGAGAGGCAAAGGAGGGTGGGGAGGAGGAGGAGGAGGAGGAAGGTAGGGAGGAGGAGGAGGGGGATGGCGAGGAGGTTGAGGTGGGCGGCGAGGAGTTACTTAAGGAGGAGGAGGATGATTGGCGATTGACAAAAGAGGATGAAGGGCAGCAACAATGACGTAGGGTGATCGAGGAGGATCAGGAAAGGAGGAGAAGAGGAGGGGGTATGAGGGTTTGTGCGAGGTGTGGGGATGGAGGGGTAACAATGATGACATTGGGTGATCGAGGAGGAGGTGATGGTAACGTCATCATCAGCCATAACTAGCTTTAATTAGTCAGAATCAATTGACAAGTACTCCTACATAACCGCTAGAGAGTGATAATTCATTGCATATCCTTTCTGAAAAGAATGCATTAAATCAGGGTTAAATCTATAGTTTTAATGGAAGATCATAAATGCAGAGTAATCATGGGGTTTCTCAGGGGTTAAATGAAGGTCAAATGAGCATTAATGACTAACAACAGGGTTCATATAGATAGAAACGGGTTTTTCCGCATTTCAAGAATTAATGGACACCCAAATCCCTAATTTCTGACCCACTAAATTAACAGAGGTTCTAGTCAGGATAAAATTCAGCTAAACCTTCTAAAAATAATACAAAAATATTCCAAAAGGCTTGGTATCCTTGATTTGACTATTGGAACCTATTTTGACCTAAAACAGAGTCTCAGACAATAAGTTACCCTAATTTGGGTTTCTACGTAAATTACTTAGCCAAAACTTGGTTAAAACCAAAATTCGACTTCACCATTAGGTTCCTTGGGTTCAAATTAGATTTGTACCAAAATTTGGGCCCAATCGAAGATCATCTTGATCAAGTTTGCATTACAGTCCAGTCTAACTCTTTCACTTTCAATCAGCCCCTCAACTTTCGAAATAATTACAATGACCCCCTAACTTCATCATCTTCTTCATGTTTAGGTCCCTGCCACCATGGCCATGTGAACCCATCAAGCACAGACCTTCCATTTGGGATTTCTCCCTGATTTCATGCCCAAACCCTTCAAAAATTGGAAGCGAGACTCTTGAAGAGATTCCTTTCAATCTAAACCCAGTCTTGCACTGCAAATCTTGCCATAGAGCCCATGTGAACTCCTTGAAATCAAGAGTCCTAATCCCTGATTTCTTGAGCTTGCAAGCTTGTTTCTAAGCTTGGAAGCCCATCTAATGCCCTATAAAGAGCCTCAGATTCCACCTTCTTCCCCTCTCTCCAGCCGAACTCACTGCAAGCCGTCCTCCTTCTTCATCGGCCACCACAGACCATAGTTGGCCAATTCATCTTCCTCATGATCTTTCGCTGCAAGCACTACCAGCGAAGGTCTCCTTCAACCTTCATCCTCGCCGTTCTCCCTTAGCGGAGACTTCACCTTCCACGGTGGGCCATACCATAACTAGTGCCTTTCTACCCTTTTGACTAGTTAGAGTAGATTAGCTAGGTTTCCCTCTCCCTCTATTATGTTTTCCCTTTCTTTCTCCCTCAATTCAACCGATGGCACCACCGTTCGCATGTCATCTTTCTCATCTGCAGCCGCCCTCCGACAAGGCTTCCCCAATGCTCCACCTTACCACACGCCTCACTAACATGCTCACAAGCTCCGCCATACCTTCATGCACAAAACCCCACCCTTATTAGCCATTCCACCCACCCAAATGCTCCATCGAAAAACACACCTTCGCAACATCTCTAACTTCCTCCGACCACCACACACCCTCAAACACCACGAAACACCCACCACCACCTTCACCATGCCAAGGCAAAGCTTCTAAAGTGATTTAACATGGTCAAGAGGTTATTCTTTGGTATTTTAGGTTTCGCTGCACTCTGCTGCCACCGCCATCATCTTCGGATTTGTTCTTCAAGTTGCAGCCATGTTCCTCCCCATGAATCGCTCCAGGTGACGTGTATGCATCCAAGGAAGACCTCTAGGTCCTTAATTGAGGATCCCAGCAGCAGTAACATCCCCAATTAGGCAAAGCTTCACCTCAGGTGCATGCAAATGAAGATGTAGTGGGGATAGTCCTACATCGGGCGTGGATGAACCATCTGCGATCCATAAATAGATTTTGTGTCTTGAGATTATTGCTCAAGACACTGAGGGGTCTGGTCCCTCCTCACATATACCCACAAACCTCGGTCATTGGTCACGCGTGTTTCACGTGTTTGAAATTGGGGTTACAAGTAACCTGTCGTTGTAGTTGCAAAACACGTTGATCAGATAAAATTTATACTGAAACTCCAAGGGAGTCCCAGGTCGAACAAAGGTGGCGACGTTTACTTTAACTGAAAATCGCACTTCAATTTCTTTCTTTTTGGTATTTTAGGGTTATGTTCTTTTTTCGTATTTTTGTAAGAAGAAAATAAGCAAACGAATCACAAGATAGAGATGGAACAAAAATGGTATAGATATCACTTCAATGTCTACTACAATCAACTATGAAAGCATAAAAAGAGAGGGGGTGAGAGGAAATCTACCGAATCGGCTGTTCAGTGAGACAACGGCGCCTGGCAGAAGCTCGAACGAAGGAGGTGAGGAGCGGGATGATGAAGGTGAGATGCAGGAGAACATCCGGCAGAGGAAAGCTTCGACGTGTTTCTGGGATGGAGGTAAGAAGACGGAGATGATTTGCTACCGGAATGGAGGTAGGAGGACAGCTCCAAGGCGACTTATGAATGGGGATGGAAAGATGGATGAATATTTGGTGAGGCAGAGGTTTGCTACACTAATAAGAGCCTTGGGAGCTTGAGAACAAGCTCTAATGGAGCATTGATAGGCTTGCTAGAGCTTGGGAGTAGGTAGGAGTAGATTAGGTCCTTTTATAGTGGAGAAGAGGAGGAAAAATAGGCATGGGACCTTTAGTGACCTCTAGGCCGTCGTTGGAAGTGTCACTGTAGACAGCTCACATCCACTAATGCCCTTAGTTTTCTTTGCTGGCTTGCAATGAAGTAGCGACGGCTATAAGTGTCGCTTTAGGTCAACCCAGCTGTCACTTAAAGCTGGCACCAACCACGCATGCGCCTGCACTGCGCTGCCACCCATCACGCACGTTGATCGCGTGGCATCCTACTGGTGTGCACGTTGGCATGCGTTAGCACGTGCACGTGCACTATGCTACCACTTCTCCTTGCGTGCGGTGCTGAATTGAGATTGGGGGGCATAGGGATTCGAACCCACGCCCCTCCGTTGAGAACTACTGCTCCCAACATTGTGCCAAGTCTACTAATGCATCCTGAGGAAGAGCCACAGCTGCGTTGTGAGGGCGAGCACTCAGCCGTTGGATTCTCATCCAATGGCTGAGATCACTTGATGATTGGCCTTTGGAGAAGTGGTGGGTGGCGTTGGGCACTCCAGATGGTGCCACGTGGCACCATCTGGACCATCCACACTTCATTGCTTGCAGAGGATGCCACGGTGCTCCGATCGAGGTGATTTCTACGTTGTCGGACTGTGATCGACACTTCGGATCCATCTGTATGGTCGAATTTTTCATCTAAAGTCCATAAGGATATTGCATTCCTGGCCATATAAAATGGAGTTAATATAGAAAACATACAACTATCCTAAATGCCATGAAATGGATGTTATGCAGTATTTATAACATGACATGCTATGCTAAGCCTAGGAACCATCATAAATAAGCATTTTATCATGAATTCATGTGTGTTTATCATACCCTCATGCTTACATTTTGCTAGTCCCTAGCAAAGTTAACCTAAATGTTATGTGTAACAGTAGAATCAAGATTCGATTATTTAGGCAAAATTCATCGATTGCTTTAGAAAATCTCAACCCCAAGACCTAATTACAAAGACTTATCAGTGCTGGGGTGTCTACCAGAATGCAGACCGTCCAATCCCTCGCCTTATTTGAAAAGGGAAGATACATTTTTTTTTCTTCTTTTCTAACTTTTTTGTACTTTTGGAGTTTGAGAGTTCTGGGATAACTTTTTATGGCTACCCGACCCACCCAAGACTCGAAAAGGACTCTAAGTGCTAAGCATCTTGTGAAAATAGTGAAAGACTCACTAGGTGGCCATTAAAATGGACTTTGGGTTTCTACGACCCAAGGTGACTTTGCCTAGAGGTTTATCTTTTTGAATGCTAGCTTTCTCCCTACCTTTATTTATGGGGTCAACACAAGGGAGAACCCAGTGTATGTCTTCCTGGTTTATTCTACTTCCCCACTTCTTCCCTAAGTGTTTTGGGAATTATTGTGCATTTGTTTTTTGTGAGCTGGGTTCTGGACAATTGGCCGATGAGCTGTTACCACTGACAACCTGCCAGCCATACTTGTGTGGTGAAGTGTGGTTTTATTTGTTTTTCTATTTTCTCCTTTTTCTATTTTTTTTCTCTATATTTTCTTTTCTTTTCTTTCTTTCTTTCTTTTTTTTTTAGTAGGTGGCTTTCCTGATCTAAGATTTACCTAAAGGTAGTACAATGAAACTGGTCATGTGACTGGGCTCTGGACAACCGGCCGATGAGCTATGACCACCGACAACTTGCTAGCCATACCACCCTAGATAGTGCATTAGCTACCCAATTTCTGAAGAAACCGCCGGAAAGTGAGTCAGTGCAAACAAAATGCGTGTAGATGCATAGAATTAAAGTATCCCCAAATCTGAGGGTGAGTTGATAAGTCACATACTTATCATCCCAAATTATTTACCAAATTAAAATGAATTTTAATTGGTGAGGACTCGAGACTAAGTCCACATTAGAGTGGACACACAAGCTAATTAGGCCCAAAGACCTAAAGAGTCTAAGTATTCAGGTCTCAAAGTATCAATTCCTAAAGTTTACAACTCCTAATGCCAAAGTTCTCGTCTCCTAATTCTAATTTTTTTATCTTTTTCAAATTTTCAAATTTTTTTTATAAGAATCAGATAATAGGAAATTACTATTACAGTTGACAAAAAGGTTATAAAATATGTCCACCCCCCCATGCTTAGCTATTGCAATATCCTCATTGTGAAAAATGAGAGCATGCAGGAGAGTAGAAGTGGAAGAATAGCACCTGGTTTCCGTGAGACTCTAGTCAAGTTAGAACAGTTTTTATATGTGTTAAGTTTAGTGCCTTCAACTAGGTGAGGTCCTCAATAAAAAATGACTAAACATTGAGGCCACAACAACACAGTTTCCAAGCCCCTAAGTGTAGGTCTCGGAGAGTGAAATGGGCTTACCAAGGAGATGAACAATGAAAGTGGCAAGCTGGTGGTGTAGGGAGAGCCCAAATGGTCTCCAATAGGAGTTTTGTTGATTTATTATAGAGGAGTGTGGTTGGGTATAAAATTTGTGCAATGGTTGGGGGAAAAAGGACGATGAGGGTTTTGTGATGTGCTAGGGATTTGTGGGTACTCTAGAATACCTAATGTTTCAAGAGTTCTTCCCTAATGTTCAATTTCATCCTCAAACTCTGGGTTCTTAAACCAATCATCCTGATCCTCAGAATTCCCACCCACAAGTTGGACCTCAAACTCTAAGCATTCAGGATAAGGATGTTGTTGGGTTTTATCTTGATCATGTGAATCATCCAACAAATTTTTGATTTCATGTATATCTTCCTCATCCTGCGTTGCTACAATTGGTTGCATTTTTGTTTTGTCCTCAATTATTTCTGTAACCGTGTGATCTTCTTCTCAAGTTTGGGTTGAGTTGGCCATTAAAAGGTTGTCTAAGGTATGTATGGCCATTACTTCCTCTATTCTACCAAGCTCCTCCATTGAACCACACTTAATTTTATTCTTCTTTGAGACCTGAAAATATTGAATCAATTTATCTTATCCCTTGAGGCCATTTCTATATTTCTCGATTCACAATCAATCCTCACCTTGGTAGTAGCCAGGAAAGGTCTTCCCAAAATAATCAGGGTGTGGTTGAGCAGTTTTGGGGTTTCCATGTCCAGGACCATGAAATCAGCAAGGTAATGCAAACCATTAACCATGACTAAAACATCCTCTAAAATACCCCTTGGTTTTGTAATGGATCTATCGGCTAACTGCAAGGTTATGTCAGTGTGTTTTAGGTAGCCTTGACCCAATTCCATGTGCAGTGAGGTGGGGATCACATTAATGGAAGCACCCAAGTTGAGGAGGGCCCTATTAGAAGTAATGCTTCCTATTGTGTGGGAAATTAGTGGGGCTCCCGGGTCCTGCTTCTTAGGTGATAGCTTGTTTAGGATCAATGTGCTTGTGTTATTGGAAAAAACTACTCTCCTATTGATTTCAGATTTCGCTCTACACCTTTCATTATATGCATTCAATAAACCTATGGCGTAAGTAGGGATTAATCTGATAGCTGCGAGGAGTAAAATGATTGTCAATTTGAAAGCTTGAAGTAAGGACATCCTTTCTTCCAATTTCTCCTCCGACTTTTTCTGTTTGCCCATACAACAACAGCATACTCCCTAATCAGACTATGATGTTTTGTTGATCACATTCTTAGTTGGGAGCTTGGAATTCTTGCTACGGGGCCTAATGGGGTTGACATGGGGTTGGGTAGGTCTCTTGTGTCTACTACCACTCCTCAAGGTGATGGTGTTTGTCGTGGCAAAATGTTGTTGGTTAGTGCCTTGAGGAGGGTTGGGCAAAACAGGAGGCTCCCGGTTGATTATGGTAGGAACTTGGTTCACTCCAGGAGGGGCTGGGGTAGCCTGATAGATAGCATGAGCTTGAGCATGCGACTCCCCATCATTACCAAACCCTTGAGGACCAGTGCCTCGATTATGTACATTCCTTGGGTTTGGTACAGATTGGGATGGTAGATTCGGGTTGTCGGTTATTTGTACTAAGTCCGGATTCAAGGTGTCCAGCAAAGTTTTCATCTGTTGCATGAGCTGGAGCGTTGACCCTTGCATTTCTACCATTTTCAGGTTCAAGTTAGCCTACTCTGCGGGTTGTTGAGCATTCCACATGGGCTGATTAGCCTGATTTAGGGGCAACTGAGTATATACATGACCCTGACCCATTGGTTTTTGCAGTACATAGTTGTTGGGTCGATATTGGGTTAGCTGCCCTTGATCTTTCCAAGAGAAGTTAGGATGATTTTTCCAACCAAAATTGTAGGAATTTGAATAAGGGTTGGACTAAACATTCTCTTGCACAGCATGAGCATCCTCATAAGATGAGGATGAAGAAGGATCAGAAAGACTGGGATCCAAGGCCCCAGTTTGGAACCCATAAGGTTCCGAGAAGAGTTGGCTCAGAGGTCAAGTCGGTTCCAGTTGGTTCACAAACTCCCATCCCATAGGTGCTTGCAAAGAATGGAATCCTGATCCATGGGATTGAGTGGATCTAGAAAAGTTAGAGTTTCCAGACATCCACTGTTCCATTCGTTTAGTAACTAGATCCATCTTATCTAATCTATTACTGATCAATTCCATATCAGATGTATGAGAATCTTGGACCTCATTGTCATTTGATCTAATTTGTTGGGATCGGTTGAAGGTTTCCATCGAGGCATGGTTTAAAGAATTTTTGCTCATTTCCTTAAATAAATCATACACGCTATTTGCATCTTTATTGAGGAAATTGCCCCCGCAAGAAGCATCCACATGATTACCGAGTTGATCATTCAACCCATGATAAAAAATCTGCACAAGTTGCCATTTAGGCACCTCGTGGTGTGGACACTTTCGCAACAGATCCTGGAATCTCTCCTTGGACTCATGAAATGGCTCCCCTTGCCACTGGGCAAAAGTGGTAATTACCCGTCGTAATGCATTGGTTTTCCCAATTGGGAAGAATTTCCTCAGGAAGGCTGATTTCAAAGTTGTCCAGGTAGCAATTGGTCTTCCAATGGTACGATACCAATGTGCAGCCTTATCCCTGAGTGAATGGGGAAAACCCTCATTAGCATCTGTTCTTCATCCACATTCCACGATTTGGTAGTCTGAACCAGAGTGATCAAGTCTTCCAAATGTTGGAATGGGTCCTCTGAGCTAGGCCCGTGAAAGTGTATAACTAGACTCAAAACCTGGGGCTTCATCTCAACATCTCCTGTGGGAATCACAACACCGGGATGATCCTCATAATTTGAAGGATCATAAAAATCCTTTAAGGGTCGAGCGCTCTGACCATTCATTTGTTGGAACCATTGTTGCATTTGCTCCAATTCTTCCAACTACCTCTGAATCAGCTCTTGCTGGTTCGGAAGTGGGGGAGGTGGTTGTTGATCAGCCATAGGATTTGCTTGGCTAAAGCTCAACCTCCACCTTTGGGAATGGACTAAAGGTCCTTCCAATCTAGGGTTTAATGACCTCCTTCCAAGCATACAACTGGAAGGAAGTCAGAAGGACAGGGAAGAGAAGGGATCCTACAGCACAAAATACAAGCCTGTCCTTAGGTTGGGTCACCTAAAGGTCTATAGACTCTCAGAATCCGTCCTAAGACTATGGACGATTTACTCTACTTATGTCCAGGCAATCCAACCTGTTAGAAGGAGGGACTAGGGAGAAGGTTCTTCCTTTGGCTTGCACCTCCGGTTCCTAGTGTACCCCCCAGCCGTGGTCATTTGACACTAATCCCCTAGCTAGACATCAGATTGACAAGTATAAGCTGGTTAATCGTGAATAATCCAAATCTGGATCCCAACGAGCAAATGAATCCTTAGGGCCAACATCTAATTGATTTTAGTTAGGCTTGGGAAATTGGTGCTCTTGAATGTGATGGGCCTTTAATGGGTTACGACCTTAATGATTTGTTTGAGAATGTGTGAATGTGCACAACCAAGAGGTTTTCAACCAAGATTATTAATGATGAGGTGAGTTTTAGGGTTTGAATCTTGCTTAATAGCTTTTAGGATTCAAATATTAGGTGTTTTCAACCAAGTTTTGTGAGGCAAACCTAGTTTGTTTTTGAAAGCACGTGTTCAAGTATTTTCCTTTAGAAATCAAGAAAAATATGGAGTGCCTGGCTTGACCTAGTTATTGAATCCTATGGGGCAGCTACAAAATGAACCTCTTTTAGATTTGGTGGTGCGGCCCAAACAATTCAATCAATCGGCTCAAATGCACCACCGATTAAGGTACACAAAGAGGTGCTTATCCTAATATGATTTCTACTATTTTATGTGTTGAATTTGTGTATCGGGTCCACAAGTCAGAAGCCCGGTTGAGTAGATGAAAATCAAGTTGGATTATGTGCCTCAAATGTGGGTGTATAAAGTGTGTATTTTGATTCTTCCCACACAAAGTATCTCTTTTTTTTTATTTTAAAATGCGGGGGTGAGGTGGATGAAGGTGGCAAACAAGACAAACAATTCTATCCTAGGGTTTATGCAAACACCTAAGTAGATTAAGTCCTGGCTATGATTGTGGCAAAATGAACTAGTGGGGGGGAATGTGGGAGACACTTACAGAGTACTCTACCCGCACTTTACTTCGGTCTACTACACTTGGATCTCCATGATAGGGTACCTGCAAGATAGTAGATCAAAGACAAGTGGGGTTAGTGCTATGTAAATGCAAAGAAACGCAATAAACAATAAAGTAAATTCCATTTCCTCCCAGGCAACGGTGCCAAAATGGTCGCACATGTTTCGCGTGTTTGAAATCAGGGTTACGAGTAACATGTCGTCGTAGTTGCAAAACATGTTGATCAGATAAAATTTATACCAAAGCTCCAACGTAGTCCCAGGTCGAACACAGGGAGGCGACGTTTACTTTAACTGAAAACCACGCTTTGATTTGTTTCTTTTTTGTATTTTAGGGTTTTGTTATTTTTTTTATATTTTTGTAAGAAGAAAACAAGCAAACGAATCACAAGATAGAGATGGAACAAAAATGGTATAGATATCATTTCAATGTCTATTACAATCAACTATGAAAGCATAAAAAGAGAGGGGGGTGAGAGGAAATCTCCCAAATCGGCTGTTCGGCAAGACGATGACACCTAGTGGAAGCTCGGATGAAGGAGGTGAGGAGCGAGACGATGAAGGTGAGATGCAGGAGGACGTCGGGTAGAGGAAAGTTTCGACGTGGGTCCAGAATGGAGGTGAGAAGACGGAGATGATCTGCTACCGGAATGGAGGTGGGAGGATGGCTCCAAGGTGACCTATGAATGGGGATGGGAAGATGGGTGAATATTTGGTGAGGCAGAGGTTTGCTACACTAATAGGAGCCTTGGGACTTGAGAACAAGCTCTAATGGAGCATTGGTAGGCTTACTAGAGCTTGGAAATAGGTGGGAGTAGAGTAGGTAGAGATGGCTTGCAAGGAAGGGAGTGTAGGTCCTTTTATAGTGGAGAAGAGGCAAAAATAGGCATGGGACCTTTAGTAATTTCCAGGCTATCGCTGGAAGCGTCGCTATAGACAACTCACATCTGCTCACACCCTTAGTTGGCTTTGTTGGCTTGCAATGAAGTAGAGACAGTCGTAAGCATCTCTGTAGGTCAGCCTAGTCGTCACTTAAAGCTGGCACCAACCACACACGTGCCCGTGCTGCGTTGCCGCCCATCACACATGCTAATCATGCGGTGTCCTACTAGTGTGCACACGGGCGTGTGCTGGTGTGTGCACGCGCTGTGCTATCGCTGCTACTTACTTGTGGTGCTGAATTGAGATTGGGGGGCCATGGGGATTTGAACCCACGCCCCTCCCTTGAGAATCGCCTCTCCCTCCATTGTGCCAAGTACACTAATGCATCATGAGGAAGACCTACAGCTGTGTGGTGAGGGCGAGCTCTCAGCCGTCAGATTCTCATCCAATGGCTGAGATCACTTGATGATCGGCCTTTGGAGAAGTGGCGGGTGGCGTTGGACACTCCAGATGGTGCCACATGGCACCATTTGCACCGTCCACCCTTCATTGCTTGCAGAGGATGCCACGATACTCCGATCGAGGTGATTTCTACATTGTTGGACTGCGATCGATGCTCCAGATCCATCCGTAGGGTCGATTTTTTCATTCAAAGTCCGTAAGGATGTTGCATTGCCTCCTGGCCATATGAAATGGAGGAATTAATATACAAAACATACAACTATCCTAAATGCCATGCAATGGATTTTATGCAGTATTTATAACATGATATGCATTGCTAAGCCTAGGAACTATCATAAATAAGCATTTTATCATGAATTCATGTGTGTTTATCAGTCGTCACCCACGCTGGTGACCCTGGTCCATGCTCTCGACTTGAATACCCGGATCCGACTATATGCTTACTTCGGAATTGAGAGAGAGGAGGAGGAATTGTGAGAGAGCATCGGGGGGGCTTTGTTCTCTATAGCTATGCCTTGTGCGACACTTAGTCGCTGAAGGAAAGTTGGTCCCCTATGTTGCGAAGGAGAAGCCTTAAGGAAGGCTTGAAAGAAAGAGAAGGCAGTGAAGGAAAAGAAAGAAGAGAGGTAATTCCCTTGTGAAGAAGGAGAAGGATCAAGAAGAGAAAGGAAAGTAGAAGAAGAAGAAGAAGAATAAGAGAAGAAATATAGTGAAGATCCCTACGGGAGGGGGTGAGATTTGTGTGATAAAAGAAAAAGTGTGGAAATATAAAACCAATCTCGCAAAAAAGCAATCATACAATTGCACAAGAGATTTTTGGTGGAAACCCAAACTGGGCAAAAGCCACCACTTAATCCTTTCGAGTAAGGATTTCTCGATCGACAAAGTCGATCAAATCCACTATACGAGTCACTTAAAACGAGGGTGACTCAACCTCAATACAACCACACTACAAGTATGAGGGTAGCGTTCCTCAAACCCCTCCTCTTCAAAAGAAGGATTTTGTCCCTTGACGAAGACGAGAATTCACAATGCGAATGCCCAACCAATAAATAAAGTAAAAAACAAAACAAACCTATAGAGTCACAAAGTATATAGATGAAACTAGTTACCATAGGTAAAGGATCTTCCCTTAGGTGGAAGTGCGTCGGCTTGACACGGATGCGTGAATCATGTGATGGCACTTTGTCACTCTTGTAACTGCGGAGGGAGAGTGGGTGTGCAACAACGATGAAGCTCTCTTGAAGTGGAACTAAAGATTAGAGGGCTAGGGCTTCTATTCAACATCAAATGGACACAAAAGATGTGGAAATGTGTTTCTTGGTGTATGTTTGCAAGGCAAGGGTACTCCTATTTATAAAGGGCCTGGGAAGGCTTTGGAAGGCCTTGGAAGGCTTCCATAGCTGTTGGGAATTATCCCAAGGCAGAATAGGTTGAAATTAGAATCATTAATCATTCTTACAGGGTCATTAGACGTCTGGGAAAAAGTTCAGACATCTGGAAGTGACTCTTAAGATGTCTGGGAAATAAGTCAGACATCTAATTCTAGATGGGTTCCCTTACTGACTTGGTTCAGACCTAAATAGGGTTCTAGTGTAAACCATCAAATGACCTACAGGACGTTTGGCACTAGGTCTGGACGTCTGGAAACCTAATTAAGTGTAGGAATGGATTGCCAAGAACCTAAATGTCTATAATCCACAAGACAAGTGATTTCGACTCGATCGAGGCTCAACAGTCACATATTAGATGTCTAGGGTCCTCTACGGACGTCTAATATAAGCCTATAGGTCATTTCCCTCAACGATTACTTTGTTAGCCAATGTTCCACTAGTTGGACATTTGGCACAACCATCAGATGTCTTCTAAGATGTCTAGACTAAGGTCTAAATGTCTGATTTCAACAAACAGAATCTACAAGGTCTAGCCTAAGTTATTGGACGTCTGAGTCAACAGTCAGACGTCTTAAAAGTCAAGATCTGATGTCTGATTTCCAGATTGGACATCTGATCAGGCTGTCTGAAACCTATCTTGGTTTTCTAAGTTCTCTAGGAAAACCTAAGTATCCTAGGGTCTGGCAGGTGTTCCTAAGACTACTTTGAGGGTACTTTGAGGCTCTTTAACATGCTACTAAGAATGAAAATAAAGAACAACGAAAGAGCAAATAACAAAGTAAAATGAACAAGAAAGAAAATCTATCATATTCTTCATCTCCTTCCTTTTTCAAGCATTCGTTCCTCGCGATGTCCTCCTCCGTCAAGCTCCTTCAATCCACCATGGACGCGAGCTCAAATTCCGTCTCTACACTTGTCTCCATTTGCAATTTGACCTGAAAAGTAGGACTCAAAAGTAAATGTTAAATAACAAGTGTTTTGTTATCATCAAAATGAATGATCATGGTGCTCTATGATGAGCCCATATTTGTGGGCTATTTAGGTATTTCAATGCCTAGATATTAAGTTATTTTTAACATTTATTTAGCATGCACCAGGATGTAAATAGGTTAGTCTGGATTTTTGACTTTATTGCATACTTCATGCATTGCATTCACGATTAAATTCATTTAGAATTGAGTTAGAATGACATGAATTTGATTGGTGAAGCACATAGGTACATTATATATAGTGTTTTGGATTTAAGATAGAAGTTAAGGGTTTCCACATAAATAACCTCTCATTTCTTTTCTTTATTTTATTTATTTCTTCTCCAATGGATGCATGCAGGAACGACAATGCACAAGCGACAATCGTGGTTCTCTGTTCCCACGATCTTTATCGCTTCACCTCTTCTTCAACCAACGTCCGCCTACGGCCTCATTCCTCTTGCAGCATAAAAGAAGAGTCCGCTCCACCATCACAGAAGCCCACCACCCCTGACCCACTACTGTGCAGAGAGTCAAGCTCTCCTCCACATCACCACCGTTGGCCTCAACCGTGTGCACAAGTCCACACCATCGTGGGCAGGCGGTGTGACTGACCATTGCACCATCAGTGGATTGTGCAGCTTACCGCGAGCGTGTGCCTGAAGGCAATGTAGTTATCACCAGCCACCACCGCCAGGAAACATCCACGCTCATTTAAGACATCTGGGAAAGTTCCCAGACATCTAACCTTCCAACAGTATCTTCCTCCTCTTTTCATTTTTCCCTTGTCACACCTCTGTTGAGCTATACACACCATCGTCACCTCCTTACCGGCACTCAACGTGCATCACTGTGCCCCCCACCGTCACGCACAGCAGCGCACTCATAGCCTGAGTGCATCTGTGACTTCCACGCATCTTCCACACGCATTCAGCTCACTCGTGCATGGAGCTCTCCAATAGCAGTAGCTCCATCGCACCTGTACCTCCCGTGTGTGCCGCACCTCCGGCAACAAACCGTGCATCCGCCATTGCGTGCAACCCATGCAGCACACGCTCAGCAGCCTCCGCATGCGCACCATCCGTGTAGAGCATCCTCTCCACGCACGCCTTTCCTCCGCCTGCCCGCAGCAGCAGCACCTACAACCGCGCTTAGCAGCTTTCGTGCTCACCCATACGACCTGTGCATGCCCTCGCCAACCTCAGCAGCACGCATGAGTGCCTTCACAAGCGCCACAATAGCAGCAGCAATAGAGCTGCAGCCACCGCCATCTACCATTGCTCCTCTCCTCGCCACTGCCGCCTCCGGCCACCGTTGGCCATGAGAGCACCACCTCCAAATAGCCCTCAGACCACTTGACCTCTGGCTGCAGCCTCGCCATTCAACTCTCCTTCCTCCGTGCGTGCGAGCAAGGGGAAGAACCTCCCCTTTTTCGCTACAGTAGCATCGGTATTAGTTATTACATCCATTGCCATTGCCAAGCCAACATTTTTCATTAAATGGAATAGATATACTGTGTGAATTTATGCAAATACCCCTCCACTTTCACACAAATGCAATTTCAGCATAACTTCTCAATGTTATCTTGATTTAAAGGCGAATTTGGCTTGATTTCTTGACAAAATCAATAGTGAACTTTCATTTCTGATATTAACAAGTTTCATTAGGCAATTGCGTCCCTATGGATATGACTCACTCCTCATTGAGTGGTTACTTTAATTACTTTGATTAGTTGATTTCCACCACTTCAAAATACAACAATAAATCATCTTAATCATCTTATTTGAAAGCAAAAATTGACTCGACACTCTAGCACCAACAATCTCCCCTTTTTTGATAATGACAAAATCATAAATAATAATATATAAAATTCTCCCCCTTTTTGATATTATCAAAAAGGTTTTTATCAGTTTTAATTTTCTTAAACTCCCCCTTAAAACATGCTCTTCTAGTTTTGGGTTAAATTTTTAACAAGAATAATTTTCTCCCACTTTTTGTAATAACATGATGGCTATATATTTTTATCCCCCTTTCTAAAGGAAATACAGATAACTTAACAAGTTCTCCCCCTTTTTGTAATAACAAGATGGCTATATATTTTTCTCCCCCTTTCTAAAAGAAAATAGCTAACTTAGCAAGTTCTCCCTATTAATGATTGACAAAAAGCTCATTAATTTAAATAATCTACCCCTATCAACATGCTATAGATAAAAGATAGGGTTAAGAGATTTTACCTCACCTACCATGGCTAATAAAATGGCCCAAACGGTGGTTTATGCCAAACTGGATGGGATTCCCATCCGTAGCTTGGAGGTCCGAGCATTGGTGCCAGTCTCCAATCTGGCGGTCGACGTGCGATGGTGTGGTCAGTTGTTCGTCGTCTCATCGGTCTTCTCGTCCTCCTCCTTGGTCTACTCCTTGGTCCTCCCAACTCGAGTTGACCATTCTTCATCTTGTAGGTCCAATCTTGGTTGTTGAAATCTTTATAACCTATAAAACAAGATTCTAGTTGTCTTTTCGGTATCCAAGTTAGCTTGGATCCAGGTTTTTTAGCGAGTCCTTTTGACGGAGATCCTTTCTCAACCTTAGGGCTAGATAAATTTTCAACTTTATTGATCAAATTATTTGATTTCTCCCTAAGACATGCAAGTTCATCCTCAATGGCATGCATCTTGATTTTTAAGCTAGAAATTTTAATTTTTAAATTTGTGTTTTCCTCAATCAATTTACTATTTCCATTGATTAAGTATTTATTTTCTAATAACAAATTATTATCCTTCGGA